>OY282590.1:36221622-38984532 GCA_958298965.1 Chrysolina haemoptera
AAATAACGGTGAAGAAATAAACAGTCGCAAATTGATATACAGGGAGTTGTGAGGGTAACTTCCCTTTGAAGTATGAGTTGGTCAGCTCTGAAGCAGTTTTCGAATGGTTTTTTTGGCGCCAATAATATTTCTGATATGTTTCCGACATTTTCGTTCAAAGATTCGGAATCAGCACGTCAATTTACGTTTGAGGTCAAAAATTTGAAATTCCAAAAATGAAAAATAAAAAAGTTCAAAAAATTATCTATCATGACATACTCGACTTTTTTGTCCGTCAATTTTTCTCGTTCAAATTGTCAGTATATACTAATTTGGCCATTCTGAATCGATTGGCGTCCGCAGAATTGGTCTATCTCTAACCGTTCTCGAGTTGGTCAGCTCTGAACCAGTTATCGAATGGTTTACTACCCTTGAAGTATGACTCATATTTTGAGCAATTTCCTACCAATTTGAAAATGTGAAAATTCGTACACATATTATTTCAACACCGTAGAAAATAACGGTGAAGAAAGAAACAGTCGCAAATTGATATACAGGGAGTTGTGAGGGTAACTTCCCCTTGAAGTATGAGTTGGTCAGCTCTGAAGCAGTTTTCAAATGTTTTTTTTGGCGCCAAAAATATTTCTGATATATTTCCGACATTTTCGTTCAAAGATTCGAATTCAGCACGTCAAATTACGTTTGAGTACAAAAATTTGAAATTCCAAAAATGAAAAATAATAAAGTTCAAAAAATTATCTATCATGACATACTCGACTTTTTTGTCCGTTGATTTTTCTCGTTCAAATTCTCAGTATATACTAAGTTGGTCAGCTCTGACCAACTCGAGAACGGTTGAAGATAGACGAATTCTGCGAACGCCAATCGATTCAGAAAGTCGAATAAGTATGGATTGTGAATTTCGAGTCAATCGAAAAAAATTAAAAATTACTCGAAAAAGTTGCAAGGAGTTCACCCCTAAATATCATGAAAAATACTTAGTCATCACATCGACTTGAAATTTGCACTATATGCGTAAAATTTCATGCTCATTCCGAAAATGTATGATTTTTATGTGCTCAGATATAAGATTTAGCCGGAAAAGGGTGTTTAAAGTAGAAAATTCAATTTTCTGAGATTTTTTAATTTTCAATTTTTCGTATTTGAAATGTTTGTCCTCGAACGTATTTTTGCGTGGTGAATCCGAATCTTTGAACGAAAATGTCGAAAACTCATCAGAAATATTTTTGGCAAGAGAAAAACCATGTAAAAACTGTTTTAGAGCTGACCAACTCGAGAACGGTCAGAGATAGACAAATTCTGCGAACTCCAATCGATTCAGAATGGCCGAATTAGTATACACTGAGAGTTTGAATGAGAAAAATACACGGACAAAAAAGTCGAGTATATCATGATAGATAATTTTTTGAAAACTGATTCATAGCTGACCAACTCGAGAACGGTCAGAGATAGACGAATTTTGCGGACTCCAATCGATTCAGAATGGCTGAATTGCTATATACTGAGAGTTTGAACGAGAAAACTACACGGACAAAAAAGTCGAGTATATCATGATATATAATTTTTTGAAAACTGATTCAGAGCTGACAACTCGAGAACGGTTAGAGATAGACGAATTTTGCGAACGCCAATCAATTCAGAATGGCCGAAATTAGTATGTTCTGGGAGTTTGAACGAGAAAAATACACGGACCAAAAAGTCGAGTATATCATGATTGATAATTTTTTGAAAATAACTGATTCAGAGTTGACCAACTCGAGAACGGTTGAAGATAGACGAATTCTGCGAACGCCAATCAATTCAGAATGTCGAATTAGTATCGATTGTGAATTTCGAGTCAATCGAAAAAAATTAAAAATTACTCGAAAAAGTTGCAAGGGGTTCACCCCTAAATATCATGAAAAATACTTAGTCATCACATCGACTTGAAATTTGCACTATATGCGTAAAATTTCATGCTCATTCCGAAAATGTATGATTTTTATGTGCTCAGATATAAGATTTAGCCGGAAAAGGGTGTTTAAAGTAGAAAATTCAATTTTCTGAGATTTTTTCATTTTCAATTTTTCGAATTTGAAATGTTTGTCCTCGAACGTATTTTGGCGTGGTGATTCCGAATCTTTGAACGAAAATGTCGAAAACTCATCAAAAATATTTTTGGCAGGAGAAAAACCATGTAAAAACTGTTTTAGAGCTGACCAACTGGAGAACGGTCAGAGATAGATGAATTCTGCGAACTCCAATCGATTCAGAATGGCCGAATTAGTATATACTGAGAGTATGAATAAGAAAAATCGACTGACAAAAAAGTCGAGTATATTATGATAGATAGGTTTTTGAAAACTGATTCATAGCTGACCAACTCGAGAACGGTCAGAGATAGACGAATTCTGCGGACTCCAATCGATTCAGAATGGCTGAATTGATATATACTGAGAGTTTGAACGAGAAGAATACACGGACAAAAAAGTCGAGTATATCATGATGGATAATTTTTTGAAAACTTATTCAGAGCTGACCAACTCGAGAACGGTTAGAGATAGACGAATTTTGCGAACGCCAATCAATTCAGAATGGCCGAATTAGTATGTTCTGAGAGTTTGAACGAGAAGAATACACGGACAAAAAAGTCGAGTATATCATGATGGATAATTTTTTGAAAACTTATTCAGAGCTGACCAACTCGAGAACGGTTAGAGATAGACGAATTTTTGAGAACGCCAATCAATTCAGAATGGCCGAATTAGTATGTTCTGAGAGTTTGAACGAGAAAAATACACGGACCAAAAAGTCGAGTATATCATGATTGATAATTTTTTGATAACTGATTCACAGCTGACCAACTCGAGAACGGTTAGAGATAGACGAATTCTGCGGACTCCAATCGATTTAGAATGGCCGAATCAGTTTATACTGGTAGTTTGAACGAGAAAAATACACGGACAAAAAAGTCGAGTATATCAGGATAGATAATTTTTTGAATACTGATTCAGAGCTGACCAACTCGAGAACGGTTAGAGATAGACGAATTCTGCGAACGCCAATCGATTCAGAATGTCGAATTAGTATGGATTAAGAATTTCGAGTCCATCGAAAAAAATTAAAAATTACTCGAAAAGTTGCACGGGGTTCACCCCACCCCTAAATATCATGAAAAATACTAAGTAATCACATCGACTTGAAATTTGCACTATATGCGTAAAATTTCATGCTCATTCCGAAAATGTATGATTTTTATATGCTCAGATATAAGATTTAGCCGGAAAAGGGTGTTTAAAGTAGAAAATCCAATTTTCTGAGATTCTTTCATTTTCAATTTTTCGAATTTGAAATGTTTGTCCTCGAACGTATTTTGGCGTGGTGATTCCGAATCTTTGAACGAAAATGGCGAAAACTCATCAGAAATATTTTTGGCAGGAGAAAAACCATGTAAAACTGTTTTAGAGCTGACCAACTCGAGAACGGTCAGAGATAGACAAATTCTGCGAACTCCGATTGATTCAGAATGGCCGAATCAGTATATACTGAGAGTTTGAATGAGAAAAATACACGGACAAAAAAGTCGAGTATATCGTGATAGATCATTTTTTGAAAACTGATTCATAGCTGACCAACTCGAGAACGGTTGAAGATAGACAAATTCTGCGAACTCCAATCGATTCAGAAAGTCGAATAAGTATGGATTGTGAATTTCGAGTCAATCGAAAAAAATTAAAAATTACTCGAAAAAGTTGCAAGGAGTTCACCCCTAAATATCATGAAAAATACTAAGTCATCACATCGACTTGAAATTTGCACTATATGCGTAAAATTTCATGCTCATTACGAAAATGTATGATTTTTATGTGCTCAGATATAAGATTTAGCCGGAAAAGGGTGTTTAAAGTAGAAAATCCAATTTTCTGAGATTTTTCATTTTCAATTTTTCGAATTTGAAATGTTTGTCCTCGAACGTATTTTGACGTGCGGATTCCGAATCTTTGAACGAAAATGTCGAAAACTCATCAGAAATATTTTTGGCAGGAGAAAAACCATGTAATAACTGTTTTAGAGCTGACCAACTCGAGAACGGTCAGAGATAGACGAATTCTGCGGACTCCAATCGATTCAAAATGGCCAAATTAGTATATACTGGGAGTTTGAATGAGAAAAATCGACCGACAAAAAAGTCGAGTATATCATGATAGATAAGTTTTTGAAAACTGAATCATAGGTGACCAACTCGAGAACGGTCAGAGAT
Source organism: Chrysolina haemoptera (assembly GCA_958298965.1). Classification (NCBI taxonomy): domain Eukaryota; kingdom Metazoa; phylum Arthropoda; class Insecta; order Coleoptera; family Chrysomelidae; genus Chrysolina; species Chrysolina haemoptera. The sequence continues at coordinate 36,225,863 of OY282590.1, forward strand.
AGACGAATTCTGCGGTCTCCAATCGATTCAGAATTGCTGAATTGGTATTTACTGAGAGTTTGAACGAGAAAAATACACGGACAAAAAAGTCGAGTATATCATGATAGATAATTTTTTGAAAACTGATTCAGAGCTGACCAATTCGAGAACGGTTAGAGATAGACGAATTTTGCGAACGCCAATCAATTCAGAATGGCCGAATTAGTATGTTCTGAGAGTTTGAACGAGAAAAATACACGGACCAAAAAGTCGAGTATATCATGATTGATAATTTTTTGAAAATAACTGATTCAGAGTTGACCAACTCGAGAACGGTTGAAGATAGACGAATTCTGCGGACGCCAATCGATTTAGAATGTCGAATTAGTATGGATTGTGAATTTCGAGTCAATCGAAAAAAATTAAAAATTACTCGAAAAAGTTGCAAGGGGTTCACCCCTAAATATCATGAAAAATACTAAGTCATCACATCGACTTGAAATTTGCACTATATGCGTAAAATTTCATGCTCATTCCGAAAATGTATGATTTTTATGTGCTCAGATATAAGATTTAGCCGGAAAAGGGTGTGTAAAGTAGAAAATCCAATTTTCTGAGAATTTTCATTTTCAATTTTTCGAATTTGAAATGTTTGTCCTCGAACGTATTTTGGCGTGGTGATTCCGAATCTTTGAACGAAAATGTCGAAAACTCATCAGAAATATTTTTGGCAGGAGAAAAACCATGTAAAAACTGTTTTAGAGCTGACCAACTCGAGAACGGTCAGAGATAGATAAATTCTGCGAACTCCAATCGATTCAGAATGGCCGAATTAGTATATACTGAGAGTTTGAATGAGAAAAATCGACTGACAAAAAAGTCGAGTATATCATGATAGATAAGTTTTTGAAAACTGATTCATAGCTGACCAACTCGAGAACGGTCAGAGATGACGAATTCTGCGGACTTCAATCGATTCAGAATGGCTGAATTGATATATACTGAGAGTTTGAACGAGAAGAATACACGGACAAAAAAGTCGAGTATATCATGATAGATAAGTTTTTGAAAACTGATTCATAGCTGACCAACTCGAGAACGGTCAAAGATAGATGAATTCTGCGAACTCCAATCGATTCAGAATGGCTGAATTGATATAAACTGAGAGTTTGAACGAGAATAATACACGGACAAAAAAGTCGAGTATATCATGATGGATAATTTTTTGAAAACTGATTCACAGCTAACCAACTCGATAACGGTTAGAGTTAGACGAATTCTGCGGACTCCAATCGATTCAGAATGGCCGAGTTAGTATATACTGGGAGTTTGAATGAGAAAATTCGACTGACAAAAAAGTCGAGTATATCATGATAGATAAGTTTTTGAAAACTGATTAATAGCTGACCAACTCGAGAACGGTCAGAGATAGACGAATTCTGCGGACTCCAATTGATTCAGAATGGCCGAATTAGTATATACTGGGAGTTTGAATGAGAAAATTCGACCAACAAAAAAGTCGAGTATATCATGATAGATAAGTTTTTGAAAACTGATTCATAGCTGACCAACTCGAGAACGGTCAGAGATAAATGAATTCTGCGGACTCCAATCGATTCAGAATGGCTGAATTAGTATATACTGGGAGTTTGTATGAGAAAATTCGACCGACAAAAAAGTCGAGTATATCATGATAGATAAGTTTTTGAAAACTGATTCATAGCTGACCAACTCGAGAACGGTCAAAGATAGATGAATTCTGCGAACTCCAATCGATTCAGAATGGCTGAATTGATATAAACTGAGAGTTTGAACGAGAATAATACACGGACAAAAAAGTCGAGTATATCATGATGGATAATTTTTTGAAAACTGATTCACAGCTAACCAACTCGATAACGGTTAGAGTTAGACGAATTCTGCGGACTCCAATCGATTCAGAATGGCCGAGTTAGTATATACTGGGAGTTTGAATGAGAAAATTCGACTGACAAAAAAGTCGAGTATATCATGATAGATAAGTTTTTGAAAACTGATTAATAGCTGACCAACTCGAGAACGGTCAGAGATAGACGAATTCTGCGGACTCCAATTGATTCAGAATGGCCGAATTAGTATATACTGGGAGTTTGAATGAGAAAATTCGACTGACAAAAAAGTCGAGTATATCATGATAGATAAGTTTTTGAAAACTGATTCATAGCTGACCAACTCGAGAACGGTCAAAGATAGATGAATTCTGCGAACTCCAATCGATTCAGAATGGCTGAATTGATATATACTGAGAGTTTGAACGAGAATAATACACGGACAAAAAAGTCGAGTATATCGTGTTGGATAATTTTTTGAAAACTGATTCAGAGCTGACCAACTCGAGAACGATTAGAGATAGACGAATTTTGCGAACGCCAATCGATTCAGAATGGCTAAATTTCAGTTTCAGAGCTGACCAACTCGAGTCAATCGAAAAAAATTATGAAAAATACCAAGTCATCACATCGACTTGAAATTACGTATGTCAAGCTGGCACAACCGTTTCAGCACAATCCAAAAAAACAAGTGAAGTATTTTCTAACTAATTGATAATTATTTTCTAACACAACTTTCAATTTTCTAACTTGAGCCGTTCTGGAAAAAAAGGGGTTATGCTTGCTTAACGCTTAAGCTGGCACAGCCGTCTCGTAACTTTTTTACTGCTGAAAATTTTCGAATGATTGAAGTGCCGAAATTTCTAACTTTTTAATTACTTCCTAGTGATATACAAGGAGTTTCGATATTTATTTCGAAAAGAAATAAATCTTTTTCGAAACGCAACGAGACCGAAATCCAAATCATATCACCTTCTTTCTCCTCTTAAATGTTTTACCTTCAATACAAACATTAGAAAGAAGCCTACAGGGGAATACGACATCATATAACACCTATGCGAACTGCTTGGGATTAAACATTTCTATATTAAATGTAGAAATTATATTTCTAACCGTCTTCAAAATTTGATGAGACCGGGGCCAATATAGGTACGCAATTCCTTATTTTTCTGCCTTCTGATTTTCTAACAATAACACAAACAGCGGATATAATGATACAGGGGTGCTTAACATTACCTTCGACCTATGTGAATTGATTGTGATGTGAAATATTATCTGATATAATATTATTTCGCAGTGTTCATCAAACTTGATCTAAAATGCATCGAAAATCAACTGAGAAAATATTTTAACTGTGTTCAATAATTGATGAGACCGATAACCCTTAGGGATTCCAAAAGAATGGAAAAAGTCTTGAGAAAATATTTTTAACCGCCTTCAAAACGTGACGAGAACAAAAGCATTTAAATTTCACCTTTGTTTAGCCCTCTGATTTTCTAACTCCAGCACAATCATTGAAAATAATAAAACGGCTCTGTACTGAAGTACATTCTACCATCAGGCTCTGAAAAGAGCTTAAAATGTCTGGAAAAATATTTTAATCGTCTTCAAATCGTGATGAGAACGAGAAAATTGAAATTTCACATTTGTTTTACCCTCTGATTTTCTAACTTCAGCACAATCTTTGGGAATGATAAAAAAGGAGTATATTGAAGTATATCAGGATCTGAAAGGAACCGAAAAATTCCAGGGGAAATATTTTTAATTCTCTTCAAATCGTGATGAGCACGAGTAAATTAAAATTTCACATTTGTTTTACCCTCTGATTTTCTAACTCCAGCACAATCATTGGATCTAATGAAAAAGGGGTATAATGAAGAATATTCCACCCTCAGGATCTGCAAAAAACCGAAAATTTCCTAGGAAAATAATTTTAATCCTCTTCAAATCATGATGAGAACGAGAGAATTGAAATTTCACATTTGTTTCACCCTCTGATTTTCTAACTCCATCACAATCATTAAAAATAATAAAACTAGGGTGTATTGAGGTATAATCTTTCTTCAGAATCTGAAAAAAAAACGAAAATTTGCGGAAAAAATATTTTTAATCGTATTCAAATCGTGATGAGAACGAGAGAATATATGTTTCACATATGTTTTACCCTCTGATTTTCTAACTGCAGTACAATCATTGGAAATAAGGAAAAAGGGATATACTGAAATATATTCCACCCTCAGGATCTGAAAGGAACCGAAAAATTCCAGGAGAAATAGTTTTAATTCTCTTCAAATCGTGATGAGAACGAGTGAATTGAAATTTCACATTTGTTTTACCCTCTGATTTTATAATTCCAGCACAATCAATGGGAATAATAAAAAAGGAGTATACTGAAGTATATTCTACCTCCAGGATCTGAAAGGAACCGAAAAATTCCAGGAGAAATAGTTTTAATTCTGTTCAAATCGTGATGAGAACGAGTGAATTGAAATTTCACATTTGTTTAACCCTCTCATTTTCTAACTCTAGCACAATTATTGGAAATAATAAAAAAGGGATATATTGAAGTATATTCTACCCTCAGGATCTGAAAGGAACCGAAAAATTCCAGGAGAAATAGTTTTAATTCTCTTCAAATCGTGATGAGAACGAGTGAATTGAAATTTCACATTTGTTTTACCTTCTGATTTTCCAACTCCAGCACAATCATTGGAAATAATTAAAAAAGGGATATATAGGAGTATATTCTACCCTCAGGATCTGAAAAAAACCTAGAATTTCCTAGGAAAATATTTTTGATCCTCTTCAAATCGTGATGAGAACGAAAGAATTGAAATTTCACATTTGTTTTACCCTCTGATTTTCTAACTCCAGCACAATCATTGGAAATAATAAAAAAGGGATATATAGAAGTATAGTCTACCCTCAGGATCTGAAAAGAACCTAAAATTTTCCAGCAAAAATTTTTTGATCCTCTTCAAATCGTGATGAGAACGAGAGAATTGAAATTTCACCTTTGTTTTACCCGCCGATTTTCTAACTCCAGCACAATCATTGGAAATAATAAAAAAGGCTTATGACATTTTCGGAATCAGCACGTCAAAATACGTTGATCTGTTCTGACAAAATCAATTACTCGAGCTACGCTCTCGTGGTGTTTGCAAAACAGTTCTAGTTAAATTGCCAATGAAAGTAAGTATTCGAAAACAACCACAAAAAATATCCGGCTAAATCTGAGCTCTTGTGGTATTACCCCCGATAAGTCCGTCGATTCATTTCTGCACAAAACTGCGGACTCGTGGTGTTTTCTCGAATCAATTCAGTTGAGATCACAAATGAAAGACAGATTTATGAGAAAAATTCAATCACTAGTGGAATTTTATAAGACTATTTCACAAACATTTCTGAATGCGTGCACAGCGTAATCACTTATATTTGACGTTTGACTGTCACATGCACTGTAAACAAATCTGTAAACACCGAACTTGATAGGCCAATCAGAGTCAAGAGTCGAGTTTGGTATTATCGGTAATGCGAACTTGACTAGAGCTTCTGATTGGTTCATTTCGCAAGTGAGTTAAATAGTCAATAACAGTTTTTCAAGTTTCAATTTCATAAGCATATAATTAAGGAACAGTTTATAAACTTATTATTGTTATTATTATTATAAATATACAAAAAGAAGTTTACCTGTATGGAAGTAATTGTATTTTGAATAAAAAAAAAATATTTCCGGGATTTTTTTCGTATTTAAAAAACGCAATGAAACACATATTGTTCAGTGAACTTTCAACACTTTAAGATGTCATCCAATATCATATAAATCATATTTTTTTCGCGGCCTCTGTAATTCCATTAGTCTAAGAGGGGCTTTGTAATAAGTAATTAGATTTGATTATTATGACTTTGAAAATCGAAAACCAATCTCTCTAGAGCAATTCAAGACCTTGAGAACCCATTTCGAGAACTATTAAATGCTCATTATAGAATTCAATTGAATTGATATTTTGTTTTGGAAAGTTCTTATGAATAAAATGAATATTTAGAGTGTTTTCGTGAAGAATTTCAGACAGTCATTGTGATTTTTACACTGGAATCTGTTTGTTTGAGACACGACCATAAGACAATAGATATTATTTATGACACAAGATCGTAATGTAGGACTTTTTGTAGGAGCGTGAAGTTCATTTTTGAAAAATGCATAAATTTATGAATAGTGTGTATAAATTCACTTTACGCACAGCTGATTTTTTAACGCACTTGTGCGTAAACACTTAGTTTGCGCACTGTCGTAGAAAATATTATTATGATACAAGTGTTAAAAGTGGCATTTTATTTTGTGAGTGGGGAATATTGCGAAACGAGCAAAATAAAATCACTTTTAACAAATATATCATACACATTTTTTTTGTACAACAGTTACTGCTAGTAAGAAAAAAACAAAAAAATATAAGATCCATAGGGATTCGAACACTCGATCTTTGGGTTACCAGGACTGTCGGATGCTCCAAGTATAATAAACCCCAACGCACATTAATTCACAAATGTCATTATTTGTCAGTGATGAAAGACCTTCTGCAGTTGGACTGAATACTACTCCGTTTGTAACTTTAAAAGGAATTAGTATTACCAATTGCACAAAGGGCCAAATACATGTGTGAACTTTTATAAATGATTCCTCTTGAGTAGGTGTTCTCATTATAATATCTGATTGAAGTGTTTCTATTCGAGATATCTATACTACTGAGTATCCATCATTTCATCTGTCAGTGTACTTTTAACACTAGTGTCAAAAGTATTTTTAACACCAGTGTTAAAAGTGATTTTGTGAAAACGTCAGTTTTTAGTTCATATGTTAATGAATTAAAAACGTCATTTCTAGTGACAGTTGTACAAAAAATTAATTTTTAGCAATACGTCTGATTATGTTACCAATCAATACTACTATCCGCATCTTATCCAGCTATTGCTGTCAAGCGAACTTGACAAATCTAAATCCATGTCCTTGTCGTCACTCAAGAAACGGGACTAGATCTCGCATGTGACTCATGACCAAATCGAGAAAAACAATGGACCAAAAACTCTTTAGAAACTTGAAGGAATCTTCGAGAGAAATCATTAAGCGAATTCTAAGGTGTGGTAGGTCAGACTACAACACATGCCGTAATAATACGTAGCGAACATTATTTCATAATAATATAATAACTAGCTTTATTGAGAAAATGTCATTCAATAATATGCAAATTAAATCGTTCTAACATTCATAATAATGAAGGACCAACGCCCCCTGAACTGACTAGTTTTGGCACACGTCAGAAGCTGTGCTGGAGGGGGCAAATGTAAGGATTGAAGTTTGGTTTCCTCTAATTATACAGGGCGAATTACGGAAATTATCCCATGTGCTCTACCCACCAAGAGATGTTGGAAACCTGGACCAAAAAAATAACCTTGGAGCGAACGCGCCGCTTCTAGATGTAAACACATGGACACCTTGAGTGTTCCTTCGTTCCTTCCTCATCAAACGTAGGTCTGAAGCTGGTGATATGAAATTTAGTTTTGTCACGACTTTTAATGTTCATATATTAGAAAGTATGTGCCTCCGTTTTCACTAGCTCCCACTAGTCTCCTGGACCACTATTCTTGAAAAGCAGGGAGTAGAACAATCTAGCCAACGTGCCTATGAATGTGCTCCTCTCAAAACGTAGAAAGGTATTATTGAACTAAATAGGTGAGAACAGCACTCCCTGGGAAGCAACAATTGAATCTATCAGAGTTTGTTATAGAACCACATAGAAGGTGCTCATGATTGGCTTCCTTCCATTTCCAAATCGAATGAAAGTGTTATGACAATTGAATTTATAGCTTAACTTTTTCAAACTTCTGTTTTTTTATACGGTCAGTTGTAGATTTCTTGCAATTTTTCTTTGCAATTTTTTCAGATATCAGCAGTCTATAAATGAAAAGTCAGATTTAATTTTACTTTAGTCGAATGAAGATCCTGTCATTTTCATCTATGATAACGTATGTCAAGCTGGCACAGCCGTTTCAGCACAATTCAAAAAAAACAAGTGCAGTATTTTCTAACTGATTAATAACTATTTTCTAACACAACTTTCAATTTTCTAACTCGAGCCGTTCCGGAAAAAAGGAGTTGTGCTAGCTTAACGCTTAAGCTGGCACAGCCATCCCGTAACGTTTTTCCTGCTCAACATTTTTGAAGGATTGAAACGCTAGAATTTCTAACTTTCGAGTAATACAACTCTCAATTTTCTAACTCAAGCCGTTTCCGAGAAAAAGGGGTTGTGCTAGCTTAACGCTTAAGCTGGTACAGCCGTCTCGTAACCTTTTGAAGAGAATTAAAATGATTTTCCCACAAATTTTTCGGTTCCTTTTAGATCCTGAGGGTAGAATATACTTCAATATATCCCTTTTTTATTATTTCCAATGATTGTGCTGCAGTTAGAAAATGAGAGGGTGAAACAAATGTGAAATATCTATTCTCTCGTTCTAATCACGATTTGAATACGATTAAAAATATTTTCTCCGCAAATTTTCGGTTTTTTTCAGATTCTGAAGAAAAAAAATGATTATGATGGAGTTAGAAAATCAGAGGGTGAAACAAATGTGAAATTTCAATTCTCTCGTTCTCATCACGATTTTAGGAGTATTAAAAATATTTTCCCATGAATTTCTTGATTCCTTCCAGATCCTGAGGGTAGAATATACTTCAATATACCCCTTTTTTATTATTCCCAATGATTGTGCTGGAGTTAGAAAATCAGAGGGTAAAACAAATGTGAAATTTCAATTCTCTCGTTCGCATCACGATTTGAAAAGGATTAAAAATATTTTCCCATGAATTTTTCGGTTCCTTCCAGATTCTTAGGGTAGAATATACATCTATATATCCCTTTTTTATTATTTCCAATGATTGTGCTGGAGTTAGAAAATCGGAGGGAAATGAAACATTTTCTGCTTTTTGCATGAACGTAGAAAAAATGTTGTATGAAACTCGTGCAAAAAGAGTTTATTGCGATGGCCTCGTTGGACAATTTCACGTCGAGTGCAATAAACACCTACTTTTTGGACTTACATAACTTACATAAATAACTATTAACATTATGAGTCATCCAAGGCTTAAGTTTTTTGTAGATAAGTTCCCTAAGCATGTAGTGATTTGATGTTTTGATTGAAGAAGGACACTTCACGCCACGTACTTTGCAGATCAGCATGCGATTAATTCAAATTAATATTATTATTTCTCAGTAATCAGTAAGTGACCAACATAAATTGTTAACATAGTGTTTTACGAACTTCATTCAACTGCTCAAATCTCGTAAAGGTAATTCAGTTTGTTAGCAGGACCATTTTTGCTTTCCAATAACATAAAATAAGAACTAAATGTAACACTATTAACCTGAAAAATACGGAAAATGTTAATGATTTACATGGTATATTTCGTTGCATACTTAACATCATTATCCTTTTTCGGACGGAGTAAGCGGCAATAGCCAAACATCGAAACAACCACACCCCTACATCTACCAAGCGTGTTTCAGTTCTCATTGAGAAATGCGCATATCTACTACGGAATATACTCTGCTTAGACGCATAATTCGAATAAGGAGTGAATCAGCTTGGCAAGTAACAAAAAAGACATGTAGTACAGTAACCACAAACAAATATGAGCCACAACTGAAGAATGAATCGTAGCACTTTGAAACTGGGCACATGACTTGCCAGGCACGCTGGTTTCTGTAGTCTGATTAGATTTTGTGTAGTCTGATTAGAGTCTGGGTCATTTTTGTTGGTTTGGTCTTTGCTCCACTGTTGGTTTGGTCTTTGCTCCACGGTTGGTTTGGTCTTTGCTCCACTGTTGGTTTGGTCTTTGCTTCACTGTTGGTTCGGTCTTTGCTCCACGGTTGGTGTGGTCTTTGCTCCACTGTTGGTTTGGCCTTTGCTCCACTGTTGATTTGGTCTTTGCTCCACGGTTGGTTTGGTCTTTGCTCCACCGTTGGTTCGGTCTTTGCGCCACTGTTGGTTTGGTCTTTGCTCTACTGTAAGTTTGGTCTTTGCCCCATGGTTGGTTTGGTCTTTGCTCCACTGTTGGTTTGGTCTTTACTCCACCGTTGGTTTGTTCTTTTCTCCACGGTTGGTTCGGTCTTTGCTCCACGGTTGGTTTGGTCTTTGCTCCACGGTTGGTTTGGTCTTTGCTCCACTGTTGGTTTGGTCTTTGCTTCACTGTTGGTCCGGTCTTTGCTCCACCAACACGCTTCGCATCGGGCAGTAAACTACATCCTGCGGGAGGAAAAGTGGCACTTTACAAATAGGTATTTCTGATAGAAGCGAGGAGAGTGATATCATATCTAACAATATACCATCAGTTATTCCGTATGTCGTACTGGGCGATGAGGAGAAAATGGGAAAAAAGTTGAAAAATTAAGTTGATCATAGGTGGCTATGATTTTCTGGATCAACATTCGATTCTGAACAATATTTTCTCTTGACTTTTAATTCTATCGTGTAAAATTTTATAATTTGTTTATTTTTAAACAGATATTGATGAAATTCTCGCCAAACATATTTCGAAATATTCTGAATCCGGTGGTTTAAACAGAATTCTGATAAAAGTTCTGAAATTGAAATGGTGGGTTGATTTATTGACATAATTTCCAAATTTTAATCCCATATAACTTTTTTATTGATGGACGCATTTCTACGTAATTTTCACATAAACCATTTGAAAATGTCGTGAATCTATGGACGTCTTCAAATTTCATTTAAAAAAATCGCTAGTATGTTTTTTGGATTTTTGGCCTTGAAAAAAATTTGAAGTAGGCCTTGAAATTATGGTTTTTATTTCGAATTTTTGGCTCTCTAGAACTATTGAAGCTCTATCTATTGAAAAAATAAACTTCTGAATCCGATAATAAATAACAGTTTTAGAGAGGTGGCCCGCTTTTTGCTTTCCGCAATTTATTTCTTTTTCTGTAAAATATGAAAAATGAAATAGTAACATGGATCACCATGTATTGCGTTCATTGATTCCAAAGCGGTGTGGTCTCCCGCTGTTTTGTCAGTACGATGATGTAATATATTCCACCTGCACGATACATACAACACGTTCATGTTTCGGCGAACAAAAGCAAAAAAAGTTTTGTTGTCCCATTTACTTCTCTCATGCATTATGCATGCGTCTGATTCGCAAAGAAATGTCAACCGCATACTGTAACGGGTTGGGCGATGGTACTACAGAATATTTTTCAGTAAAAGTAGAGTACGATAGACCTGGTGTCTACTTGTGAAGTTTCCTCATCCTCACTAAAGGAAGATTTGTTGTTGATGTAACTTCCTACAAAAACACTACTCGACAACCGCCTTTGGTGTGGTCACAGCCGACTTAATCTCCCGAGCCGTAGTGAGAAAATCGGCAACACCGCATGTTAAGCAATTTGACGTCCTGCTCATTAATTCTTTAATGTGAATTTCTCGGCTTATTCGGAAAACTAGAAAAAAACATAAGAAATTGAATTTTTGAACGACGATTAATGTGGTTATTTAATTTTTTTCATCACCAACTGGAACCGCAATTAATGCAAGAAAAATAAGGGATTCACACAGAACTTCATATATCTCGATAGTTAGTCTCTATTAGGATAGAGTTGTCTCAGAACATCGTAGGATGTTTTGGCTAGATGGCTGATATGTTTGGTAAAACTCAACTCTGTGTCTCCAAAGACCCAAGTTTTTAGCTTCACTAACTAAAGGAATGATATTATCGTTGATACTAATAGAAAAAGACTCACATACAGCAGTTCGCTTTCCTCTCGGACCAAAAAGCATTACTTGTGATTTTTTCGGATTGAGTTTCAAGTTGTGAGCACAAGACACCTCATACAACAATTGAAGGTTTCCATTTATGTCGGCTTCAGCTAGTATGGCCCCAAACTATAAAGTTGTGTGTCATCGGCATAATGATGTGTGTTCCCAAGTTGATGTATTCATAAAAGTCACAGATGTATAGTCTAAATACAAGTGGTCCCAGAATGGAACCTTGTGAGACTCCGAGGGGCTTAGCGAGGGAATTTGAATCTTTAGAATCTAGAGTAATATTTTGGATCCGATTACTTAAATAACTGGTTAATAGTAATATGGCTGTGTCTGTGAGGCCAAAACAACGGAGTTTCTTGCATAAGACCAGTGGATTAAGTGTATCGTAGGCCTTACTATAATCAATAAATATGAGACAGGTGAAGTTGCCGTCATCCAAAGATTTAAGAATGTCATCAGTTATTAGACTCAAAGATGTGGTAGTGCTATATTGGGCATGGAAGCCTGATTGGACATTCGTTAGCATTTTTTTTTCGTCGGCGAAGTTTGTCAGCTGTTCTTCAAGCGCCATTTCAAAGGCTTTTGATAGGGTAGGCAAAATACTGACCGGTCTTATATCCGATTATTCCTCAGGATTTTTACATTTTGGTAGAGGTAGCACTCTGGCGTGTTTCCATACTTAGGGAAAGACAGAGGATGTAATGGCAAAATTGAAAATGGAGGTTATATGATGCAATAAGTGGGGCATTACCATATGCAGCATTCTGAGAGAGATTCCACCAGAGCCTCGTTTCGGCCTCAAGACAGAACCGTGGAGAACGTCTGATTAACATTAATTCATCGTTTCAAAATAGATACCAAGTTTTCCCGAACATATTAAATATAATTTCATCATTCGACTTTCTTTAGTTAATTTCATCTGAATATTTCTCGTTGAACCCAATGTTGAAACAATAACATAAATCTATTCAAATCTCAATCTGGTTTGACTAATAAATCACCTATATGATCGTTGAATGATCGCAACAATCTTATAAATGTCAAGTGTGGACACTCTAAATCAAATAGTTTTCACATAGTATGAATAAATCAAATAATAAAGCCTACCCACTCGACATGATCTGCTATAATTCTGAGCGAATGGCAATTTGTCAAATTTTGCAATGTCTTCCAAGTGAGAGATAATTCAATCATAGAAAAACCCGCTTTTTATGCTAATAAATAAGAAATTGGATCGAACAAATTTCACAAGGGTTCTTATTCGAAACATTATTGGCTAAGGCCTGAGTGAATGGTTGTTGTGTACATATTTTATGGATTGTTATTCCGAGAACTGACGAATCATAACTCCACATTAGTTGTCAACGAACTCTGTTTTCTTATTCGTTAATAATTCTGAGCTATTTTCATAATACTTGTAGAAAAGAAAAATTTGTTATACAAAAAAAACATTCCTGGCTGCTTAACATGTAACTTTGATGGGATTGAAATAGGTTATAATTGAAACTGAATATTTAATTTTCCATATATACAGTGTAACATAAGTACGTTAAAATATTCAAGTGACGTATTCCTGAGACAATTTTAAGAAAAAAGTCTAAATAAACTCGTGTTCGGAAATGCTTTGTTTCGGACATACAGGGTGTTGAAATTGAATTTTTTTGTACGCTTTTTAAAAATAACTTTTGCAAAAAATAAGTTATTTGCACGAAATTTGCTACCCGGGGTTTTTTTGACGTGTGAAATCATAATTTTGTATTATTTTTTATGTAATATCTAGAGGGCGCTGCGTACGCTGTCATTATTTATTTCAATTGCCCCAACATTTTTGACAGTAAACTTTTGGTACTTTTCATGAAAAAAATCTTATTCCTCCACTTTTTCCAATTAAAAAAGGTATACTTTGGTGATCTTTTTCGAGATATTCACAATTTTCTATATCGATGCATGTTACTCAGCTCCTAGGGCGCTAAGTGAAGTTGCTGAGAAAAATTTCAACAATCTGTATCTCGAAAACGAATGAATCATTTTTCGATAAACACTTTATAGGAAAAAAGTTGTTTATTTTGACGAGATCTACCACATACTTAGTTTTTGTAATGATCTGAGCAACTTTACTTAGCGCCATATACTTTAAGACTGATCCAGTCTCGTCTTGGTCTTAAAACATCAAGACCAAGACTGAGCCAGTCTCGCCTTGGACCGATACCAAAACTAGACTACATTAAACTTTTCGAGTCCAAGACCAAGACCAAGTCTTAATGAGGGAGTATTATTATTGTTATTATCATTATTAGTCATTAAACAACCTTTCTGAAATTAAAACCGAAAAAACCCAGCCATTTGGTGATTATAAACTATTTTTTCATGAGGATGAGATCCATCAGATCGATCATATGCCCGACAGTATTACCGACTCTTTTGTTATTATCATAGTATTGCGAGTACCATCATGGATATATTGAGTCTTTATTCGTATCATCGATATTATCGATTAGGTGTTTCCCACTCATATTTCAGCCATAATATTGAATGATCTGAGTGTGCAAAATTGTATCATTAGTTGCATCATTGATTTTGACTCAAATTATAAGGTTTCACTTATCAATCATCTACAACTGTCGTGGAATTTATTGAAAGACATAATCGAGTTATTTGAAGTGGGTCAAATCGAATACTTTGCAGCCAAAATTCTCCGTATCTAGTAGAATGTGCTTAATTTGAAAACGAATCTGTCTCGGTTATATTGTGTGAAAGTGGGTCTCATTGTATAATGAAATTTTTACAAAAAATTGCGTATGGATTTATAACTTTCAGGTGGCTTTGATATTTCGTCAAAGTTATTGAATTATAAAAATAAACGATGAAAATAGTTTTTGAAACAAGATTTTATCAATAAACTATTGAAGTAAAAAATATAAAATGATTTTAGGTGTATAAAACAAAAAACTTTGAAAAATTAGATATTTTCTCAAGAGCTTGAGGCCTCAAGCTTTTGAGAGCTTTTAAATTTTTAGATTTTTGCTTTTCATATCGATATTATTTTTCAATTTTTAGTTCAATAGTTCATGAATTGAAGCTTATTTGAAAAAAAAATTCACGTATAATTTTTCACTTTTATCATGAGGAGGAGGTAGGAGGGTACATTTTTTGAAAATACTATTTGATGGTTCAATGTTTTTCACTATTTTTAAGGATTTTTTCGATTTTATTTTCGCAAGTTTTTGCAGTTTCTCTCGGATAGGATGGCGGTCCTAGTCCACCGACCAAAAATTTTCTATTGTAATTTCAACTCACGAATACGTCAGAATTTTTTTTCGAATTCCAACGAGTTCTGTTTCTGATGGATATTAAGTTGCGAACTTTTTATAATTTTTAATCAAATAAAACGATGGTCCTATGTTTTTCCCTTTTTTTTTTGTCGATATTATTTTCGCGAGTTTCGACAATTTCTTTCGAGAAGGAAGGTGGTAGGGGAGTATAATTTATGAAAAAAGCAATAAGCCAAAAAAGCTACCATTGTATTGCTCCAAAGCTATACAACTTCCTACCTGACCAACTGAAAATTGAAACTTCCAGCTTGATATTCAAAAAACAGTTGAAAAAATTTGTGAATGAGATTGAAAGAAGAGAAATACCTCCTGATTCCTGAGAATGAAGTAAATTCCAATATATTTTTTGAAAGACAGATAACACAGAACATTTTCACTGCAGTATCTCGCCATGAATCTCATTACATGAAAATGTTTAAAAGATGTTATCACCTTCAGCACCATCAACAACGAACTATTTTAATTATCACAAATGCTGTAGCTAGCAGCGACATTCTCCACTTGAAACTTGAAAAAAAAATGCTTACTCAAACCCAGTTTAATTGGTGTATCACTTGCTCTGCTGATATTTCTGGATTGAACGAATATAAAAGCTAATTAACAATATAATAAATCTTCTTGCTACTTCCGGATTCACAATTATCTGCAGCATATGAACAAATCAATCATCTGAAAATACCCCATTGTTGAATTGTCCTTGCTTGATTGTTTCTAACACTTGAAATAACTAGTTCTGCACGAAGAGATTGCTCTGGAGAAAATTAATCATTTCATTAACTCAGCCGCTAATTTTGGGTTATGTCTACTCACCTACGCTAACCTATCATTACTCATGTTCATGGACGATAGTAATTTGCTTTTGATAATTCCGAACGCGTCCTTGCCCAGGGGCATCTGAATAATACGTCTTAATGAACTTAAATAAGAATAATATCAGAGGACAGAGCTGGACCTGCTCTTTCTCGACTTGCTCTTGTGAGATGATGTAATCACTAAATTACTCACAGTTCGAACGCCCATAGTCTTAATGGGTTGAAAGATTTTCACTTCTTTCCCTTTTTCGGCCATTGTACCTTTGTGTGATGTAAGAAACAGAATCGGTGCCTTCAGACTGAGCCTGACAGTAAACTTAAAAGCAGAAAGCAGATATCTGAAGATTCTGGAACACATTTTTCCAGAAGCCATGTCTAATCCGACAAATAACAGGCCAGTTAGGTATGACTTCGAAATGCATTTTGAAATGTTTAAAAACAACCACCACAGAGCACAGAGAACGAACCCCAACTGGGAAGAAATGACGTATCAGTACAGTACACTTATGGATCAAAAATGATGGGCTATCATCAGAATTCTTCTTTCAAGTGGGATTCAGAGAGTCTTTGCCCCTTCTTTGGCAAGGTAGTTTTCTTCCTCGTTGCCTCTAACAAGCTGTGACCTGGCACCCACATCAAAGTGACCTGCAGCAAACAACGAGGTCACTTTGATGTAGATACCCACGAGATAGACCTGCCAGCGAGTAGCAGAAACGTTCTACACAGAGCTACCTGTCCCTGCCACGCCAAGCAGGCGATGAACTTGGTCTCGTTTTTGACTTTGAACGGTTTAACACAAACTGTGTCACCGAGATGAAGCAGAAAGCTCACATTGCAGCTGCGGAAACTGAAGTACTTGTGAAGTTACATAAGGATAAGCCAGTGCATGAGGTATTCTTCAAGACCTTGGCTTATCAAAAAATTTGACCTTTGCTTTCCTCAGGTTAAGTGGGCTGTAGTCGGAGACTGAGGGATTCATAATAACCTGCCAGGATGGTGTCCCCACCCTGGTCTACGGTAGTCGCGTGATGGATATAGAGGTCCCGGACACTAGATGCAAAATGAAAAAGTTACCAAACAAAATCATCTTGCGTACAATGTGGATTGTACCGGTCCTGTCAGTTCAAGCGAGATAATGATCTACCTATATTCGTCCTGAAATTAGAGATACCAATGCAATAACATTAGCATAATTTTTTATGCCATCAGATATTAGTTCACGTCTTTCATTGTATCGGTTTGCAACTCAAGGTGAAGATATATCCGTTACATTGAAAAATGAAGACAGCGTGTTAGGAATTCCAGTCAGCTCATTACCGTTTCAGGAAACGCCTAACGCTTAATTAACGTTTTCGATTGTACTATTATATGACGTCCCGAATGATTATTAGGGTTTTCGTGTATACGGACTTCATGTTTTATTGATTTATGATTGAGTTTTTATATATAATGAGAGGGGCTACCAAGCGAATAATGATACTGCATAAGGACGAATTGTTTTTTTCTGAATGAAAGTTGAATACGTTCTTACGAAAGCGTAGGAGGACTATAAGCGGTGTTTTTTTTATCACTTCGACAATGAAGTCGAAATGATTAAATTTCGACATCAAATTCGAAATGTCGACATTAAATTCGAAATTTCGAAAAAAAAGTCGAAATTTCGCAATTTTTCTCGAAATTTCGCCTTTTTTCTAGAAACTTCGACCATAAAGTCTTAAGTCAAAATTTTGGCATTAAACTCGAAATTTCAAGAAAAAAGTCGAAATTTCGAGAAAAGAGTCTAAATGTCGACATTAAACTCGAAATTTCAAGAAAAAATTCGAAATTTCGAGAAAAAAGTCGAAATTACGACATTAATGTCGAAATTTCAACAGTAAAGTCGAAGTGATAAAAATAAAACTTCTTGTGGCCCTCCTGCGCTTTCGTACGTTATCGTATGTTTGTGTAATGTCGAATTACTGAAAACCGTATGAAATAGTTATTTACCTAACAAGTGCGGAAAGTAGTACTTTTCCGCACGCGACGGCAGTTGCACGAACGACGCGTAGCGGAGTTCGGGCATGCCGTTAAGGGCGGAAAAGACATTTTCCGTAAGAGTTAGGTACAATATTTTTCCTACGAGTGTTTTTGTCCATCTTATTTATAAAAAAACAAGGTTTTTAATAAACAAGTTTTTATAATAATGCTACCAAATGACTAATACGACAGAATCGTTACATAGATCATTTAGTTAGTTGTAAATATCCTCATTTTCAAAAATACAAAAATCGTGCGGAAAAGTAAAAATCGTACGGAAAAGTAAAAATCGTGCGGGAAAGTAACTTTTCCGCACGATTTTAAATCGTACGGAAAAGTACAACTTTCAAAACAAAAAATCGTGCGGAAAAGTTACTTTTCCGCACGCTCGTAGGAAAAAGAATTTGTGTCAGTTAAATTTTATTTTCTAGTAAGACCTCATCCACTGATGTTCATTAAATGGAATAATAATAAAGAATATATTTTTAAATAAGTTTTCTAAACTATTGAACTAGAAATGAAAAAGAATATTTATCTTACTGATTTTTTCAATTTTCTTCTAGTGAGTTTTTGCAATTTTTTCCTAGCAAGAGGAGGGTTCCATGCCCCCTGAGTGACATATTTTTTGTCGTTATTACGCAACTTCGAAACCATCGGAATTCCTGCGGTCTAACCTTCTGAGGGACAGTCGAGGTAATTTTTTTTTGTTATTAAATATTTTCACAATTTTTACGGATTTTGTGAAACTTATTTTCGCAAGTTTTCGGAACTTTCTGCGATGAGAGAGTATGAGCCTACCGACCCATTTTCTAAATCCAGAACAGTTGGACATTTTTCCGATTTTCTAAGCGTTCTCTGACTAACCTTCAGGGGGGCAGGAAGTATTTTTTTTTAATGTTTCATAGTTTTTTTTACAACGAAACTGTCGGATATTTTCCCATTTTTACACGTTCTCTTCGTAGCTTTTGGAGTGCAAGGAATGAAAAATTTTGTGAAATTATTATATTGTCATCGTTTCTTAGTAAGCATGTAAAACATCAGCTCAATCGTATGCCAGCAAGTATAAGGATTGCAAATATCGAACCGGATCGGCAGAAATACAGAAAGACGAAAATACAGAAAAACGGAAAGATGGAATGACAAAAAGACATAGATAGAAAAATATAAAGACAGATAGATAGAAATAAAATGCAAAAAGACAGAATGACAGAAAGACAGGAAGATAGAAAGACAGAAAAACCGAAGGAAAGACATAAAGACAGAAAGATAGACAGAATGAGAGAAAGGCAGAAAGACAAATAAGCAGAGAAACAAAAATACAGAAAGTTAAAAAGGCAGAAAGAGGGAAAGACAGAAAGACATAAAGAAAGGAAGTCAGAACAGACGGGCGAACAGACATAGGCAGGCAGGCGGGCGGGCGGGCGGGTGGGCGGGTGGGCGGTCGGACGGGCGGTCAAGCGGGCCTGCGAGCACGGTAGGGTGGGGCAGCAGGGGCGAGCGGGTAGGCAAGCAGTCAAATAATCAGGCAGGCAGGTAGCGAACCAGCCAGCCATGTAGTAGATGACTTCTAATAGCATTCCGCAAAATCTATGAAAAAGTTGCGCTTTATACGACCATGTTGTGCAGCAATTTTTTGCCCATTTACTAGCTTTTATCTGTCGAATCCACCGCGACCTAAGGTTCATAACGGCGCAGTGTTCTCACCCTGAGTGGTGTACTTGCGCGCAAAAGCCCGAGATGTTCTTGATGGTCCCTTTCGTTGGCCTCATTGGGGCGGTCTGTAGGTAGCCTAATTACTACTGGGATTTCATCGTGGACAGAGGAGGTTATTCTGAGACAAATTATGTACTTAAGCGTGAAACATGTTTATCAAAATATATACTCTTCCTAATGACTAACACATTTTCATAAATGTTTTTTTACTACCTACTCTTTCATATAATTATATAAAAATATGCTAAACGTAGCTTGGGGCGAACATGAATATTTTTTTATTCAACCAAACACGTTGCATTCTTACGATTATTAATTGGCTATAAATTGTTCATGCGATAAACTTACGCTCTCGGAACCGGTCAAAACTACGTCGATTACGATGATTTTTTTTCCAAATTGTATTTACATCACACTTTATAGTTCAAAACTCGAGTCTGATATTTTTTTTTTTTATTTTTTTCAATATTATTATTGAAATAACGTTATTTGCATACCATATATTTGTTGAGATGGGATCAGTGTTTCATCCAAAAAAAATTTCTTTTGTTGCCAACCGTTTCGAATTTTATTGAATTCTTCATCAGGCCTTGGTAACAAACGAGAGAAGTTTACAATCAAATTAATACTGGTCACAATGTACTTAGGACTTCTATGAAAAATATTGGAAACTTTAAAGAAAAGGAAAAGTCTTACCCAAAAATGAGCTCCCTCATATTGACATCGATTTGAAAACTTGATCTGAGACAAGAAACATAGAGTGGTGATAGATCAATACCATACAGAACAGATTTTTTTCGAAATTAGTAGGCTTGAATGATAGTGAAAAATAGTGAGGAACATAGGAGCATCGAATATTTTAATTGGAAATAATTGTACCTCCTCAACATTTGCGAAAACTTTTGCAAAAACTCGTGAAAATAAAATCGAAAAAATTATTCATAATAGTAAAAAACCAGTGAATAATTTAATTTAAAATATTATACAGGCACTACTCCCCTCCGTTTAGGAAAAATTGCAAAAACTCTCGCACTAAAATAGAAAAAATCTTTAAAATTCTGAAATTCTGACACGCAAAAAAAATCTATTTTACCTCCCTGCTTCCCTGAAGGCTAGAGAGAGAACGCATAGGATAAAAAATAATAAAAACAATAAAATTAATTTTGAAAGTTTTTGTTTTCATATTATTTTGTACTTTTTAATTCAATAGTTTATAAATGAAAGCTTGTTTTCAAAAGTATTTTTTAATTTATTTCATTACACTTATAGGTACTATATCACCTATTAGAAAATGAGATAGAAAATCGTGCCAAAGTTCATGGAAAGGCTAATCGACATAATTGCACTTCAAAGACACTCGTTGCAAGGCGTTAGCAATAATTCTCGGGAAAATATCAATATCGGTGATTGATGGTTGAAATTACCATTTCAACATCCCATTAATCGAATCGGCGAGTACATTTCGAATAAAGTGACCTCAGCCATCAATTTATCTACCGGTTATTTAGGAATACGGTCAATCATCGCCATTTCGCCATTTAACTGGACTGGACTTCTTAGAGGCGCGGTCCTTTCACATCGGCGTTGGCCGCGAATCTGCATCGGCTAGTGCGCGATTGCCAAATTTACGTTGTTCCATGAAAACATGACTTTTTCAATGGATTCATCTGAGTCTTACGATGGAATAGCATTTCGTTCAGATAACAAAGATAAACGTGGAAGAAGGATATGTAACAAGTCTAACATGGCAGACTTTGCTTTTAAACTTTGTCAGATTTGATGAGTAGGTAAACAATATGTGAATCTGTTGAATACAAGTTGATACACGGCCAGATCAAATCTAGTTGATTTCAATTACAACATAACATAGTGATAGCTAGTCGTTCAACCCAATTAGCAAATAAGCATAAAATTAAAATGTGATCAGATTTTTATAAACGTTCGTTTAGCGATTTGGTTTTTTGAACACAATTGAAGAAAAAAAAAATCGAGGATTGGGTAACAAACTAGCCTAAAATTATCACCTAGAAAAAATCAAAGTCATTATAGCCCTTTTTTCCACTGAAAAATTGTATTAATTTTTTTGCCACTTGCAGTTCATCAATATTTTGAAAAAAATGTATGAGCAATGGTGCTTTCTCTATTACTTATCCCGTGACATAATTCACGACGTTTGACACAGTTGGCTTAATTACACCCATGAGTTCAGCCACCACAGATTGAAATCCAGTAACCAATCACCTCTTTAATGTTCAATATTCCTCAAACAATTTTTGTACCTGGATGAGCCACATACCATGAACATTCTTTCTTGCATTACCTAGTTTCTAAGCTGTAGGTAAAGCGTATGTTTTCTATACCCAGTAGATTGACAAACCCCGGCATCTTCGCTCATCCTATGGCAGATACCTGCTCGAACCTATTCAATCTTCTTATGAAGGTCAAAATACCCTCCCATTGCAAAGAGAGCAATTCGTTTCCATTAATAGTGGCAGCTCCGAAGAAATTTTCTCTGAATCTGCCATATATTCCACATTCGCACAGGAAGTGGCAGGGGTCCTCCTCCTCACCTCATTCCGCGCCAAGTTAGTCTGCCTCAACTCCGATGCATTTTGAGGGAGAAATATACGTTTAGAACTCCCACCATAAGTCCCAGATCAGCTTCAGTATCTTGGCCGTCCTTTCCATCCGATTTGACTGCCTGCAGCCCTCTTTCTCTCTCCACTCTTTTCCTAATGCCTCAACGCCCCACTCATTCATTCGTTGATACTAACTGGGAACAACATCAGTGCTACTTTCTCTTCAGTCTATAGGGCATCTCAGCACGTCTGAAGCATGTTTTTATCTGATTCGGGTTGTGTTCAGAGATCTGATAGCGGCATAACTGTCAGAGCAGACATATACATGTCGCACTGGGTTGGACCTCACCTCTTTCAAACTAGCTGCCTCCTGGATTGCATACACCTCTGCTTGAAAGACAGTTGTTAGAGAACCTAGCGCATAGGCTCTTCTCTCTCCGTTTTTCAGGCGAACTCCTGCTCCGGCTTGTCTCTCCTACAGTTTGAACCCGTCTCTGAAACAGACCAGGCTTTCTGGGGGAAAGATCACCAGTTCCTCTTCCCTTTCTCCTGCTTGGGATCTCTAGAGAAATCGTCCTTTTTCACCTTATTTTGCTCGGTGCTTGTATTACTTTGACAGCGGATAGTGGGATTTCATTCTCCGTTTACATTGCTTTTTCGGTGTGCCCTCTGTACCACTCTCCCTGAGTGCCGCATTTTCAGAAAGGAGGCCATCGCTTCCTTCTTCATGCAAGTTGGAAGCTAGTACAGACCGAGCAGGGCTTCTAGGGCTGCCGAGGAAATTCTCATTGCGCTGGTCTATGGATTTTTCCCAGCTTGTTGGTTATGGTTACCTGGTCCAGCCTTGGCCACTAGACCTCTACTTCATATATGATTCTGGGTCGGATCACCACCGTGTAGATCCAGAGAAGGATGTGAGGTTTGCGGCCCCACATCCCTCCCACAACCCGGCTCAAAGTCCATATAGCCCCTACCGTCTTGTCGACTACTCGATGGTCCCTAAGTTAGCTTCGAGTCCAGAATCACTGCAAGGTATTTTACCTCTCTAGCCAGCTCTAGGAGTCTTCCATCCATTATTGTTGATTTGAATCCGCCCTCCTTCCTTCTCTTGGCGTAGAGAATCAAGTCTGTTTTAGTCGGATTTATTGCGATGCCGACGGCCTCGCACCACTTTTCTATTTTTCGGCATGCCAATTATGCATTCGGCCACAGATCACTCCTAGGAAAGGGCCTGTCACCAGGACAAGCTCATGGGTGTTGGCGGCTAGTCTCTTAATGAATTCGTCCATACAAGCGTCTAGCCGTACCAATTCTACTTTTGATCCCGCAGGTCCGCATGCGGATGACAAAATAAGAAGGCAAACTGAGTTGAAACTGCCTGAATTTGTTTTTTTGCTCGCAATTGACACACAAACCTAACCTGAGCAAGATAATCCAGCTTGCGAGTCAGTCGAAAATGCGTGAATTAGTCTTTCGCTCGCAACTGACACACAAACCTAACCTGAGCAAGCTAACCTAGCTTGCGTGAATTAGTTTGCATGCAAACCGAGTTGAAAATGCAATATGCAATGCAATTACATTAACAATATAAAATTGCTAGGAAATAACGATAATTCAGAAAGAACAGGCGTGGAACAGCCAGTTTGTCAGTTCACCTCGCTTCTAGCGTAAACAAGTGCGCATGCGGACCTGCAGGATCAAAAGTAGAATTGGTACGGATAGACGCTTTTGTTCGTCCATGACCAGACACCAACGGTGAAAGGAGAGACAGGGACTGTCCCACAGACGCACCACAGAAGAAATATTTGCTAGCTATTTCCCACTAGAATATACTAAATCTTCATTCATACCACTTTAAGCAATTATTACTAGTAAAAGCATTTGCTTCTTTTTATAAATACTTCCATTATGTATAATATGTATTCGCGTGTAGTATTGGCAAATATATTTTACGTTTCTCGTACTCACCTCTCATGGAAAAACTAGCACCTACTGACTTGGTTTTTATTTCCGATCGACTATGTCAACACAAGTAATTTTTTTTTTCAAGATCATATCAATGAAGATATATTTCATCTCCCGATTCTTCAAAACTCGGCAACACTGGCTCTAGATTATTTGACAATGGTATGCTACCTGCATGCATTTCAAGGACGGCTGAGATCACTTTCGATTTTTATTCCGAATTATGTCATAACAGCTTTTGGGTGTGCCGACCAAACAGAAGATACGAGATAATCAATCGGAATCTCGTTCAGCGTTCAGCTGGGGCAACGACTCGAACGAAATTGAATAGATTAACACTACGAATTTGGGGCATTTGATTTCGTATGATTTTGAATGATTCCGCAGGGTATTGTGCAACCAGTTAGGAGAACACAAGAGTTTGATGAAAAAAAATTTGTGAACACAAGAGTTTGATGAAAAAAAATTTGTTGTCCCGTTACAACTGGTGTATGATGAACAGACTAACTGCTAACTGCTGCTGATCAGTAACGTTAGATATTTCTTGAAGAATTGATTCCACATATTTTAATTTGTTTGGAAGAAAATAGACAATTCAATATTTTCTTACAAATCCCTATTTTGTTATTCAAACTATCTTCTATATATGCTTCTGTTACGGACGTTGGATGGATGTAATGTTGCCCCCTGCATTGGCCAGAAGAATTACAGAACTTCTGAAACAGTGAACTGTGTAGCTCTTATACATGTCTTTTCCAAACCATTTTGCAATCATGCTGGGAATTTCTCCTATTTTATATTGTATCCCCCCACATATTGGTTAATACATTTTCCTCTCGAATATTTCAAAAATGAGGCGGTCGTAGTGCTCTATACTTGCGGTACCTATATCTCAATATAATCAGAATTTGAAACAGTTAACGGGAAAAAAATAGTTTGCTGACCGAAATATAATATTTCATTGATTTCAGACTTGAACTGCGAATATCAAAATGATAATGCAAAAAAGACATCTATTGAGAAATATATTCCTGCCACCATACTCAAAATTGAAATCCACCCTCATCTGGGGGTAGTATATTCTTTTAATTTTTCTTAGAACTTTGCTGACCGGGGGTTTTCAGTGAAGATATTTGGTTGAAACAGTAAATAATGATTACTCAAAACGTACTTTTTGTGCCACCATACAAAAAATTAGGATCAGCCCTCACATAAGGGTAGTTTATTATTAGATTTTTCGAAAAACTTTGCAGACCGGGGATTTCCAGTAGAGATATTACATTGAAACAGTAAAATATGATTTTTCAAAACGTACTTGTTGTGCCACCATAGGAAAAAATTTTATCAGCCCCCACGTAAGGGTAGTTTATACTTGTGAATTTTCGGAAAACTTTGCTGACCGATGGTTTCCAGTGAAGTTATTCCATTGAAACTGTAGATAATGATTACCCAAAACGTACTTTTTCTGCCACCATACAAAAAATTGGGATCAGCCCCAACATAAGGGTAGTTTATACTTGTGATTTTTCGAAAAACTTTGCTGGCCGTGGGTTTCCAGTAGAGATATTTCATTGAAACAGTAAAATATGATTGTTCAAAACGTACTTGTTGTGCCACCATAGGAAAAAATCGGATCAGCCCCCGTATAAGGGTAGTTTATACTTGTGATTTTTCAGAAAACTTTGCTGACCGATGGTTTCCAGTGAAGATATTTCATTGAAACTGTAGCTAATGATTGCACAGAACGTACTTTTTATGCCACCATACAAAAAATTGGGATAAACCCCTGTATAAGGGTAGTTTATACTTGTGATTTTTCGAAAAACTTTGCTGGCCGGGGGTTTTCAGTGTATATATTTCATTGAAACAGTATAATATGATTTTTCAAAATGTACTTGTTGTGTCACCATAGGAAAAAATTGGATCAGCACCCACGTAAGGGTAGTTTATACTTGTGAATTTTCGGAAAACTTTGCTGACCGATGGTTTCCAGTGAAGATATTTCATTGAAACACTAGCTAATGATTGCACAGAACGTACTTTTTATGCCACCATACAAAAAATTGGGATTAACCCCCGTGTGCAATCATTACTTAGCTACAGTTTCAATGGAATATCTTCAATGGAAACCATCGGTCAGCAAAGTTTTTCGAAAAATCACAAGTGTAAACTACCCTTAGTTTCAGATTTTGGTTCGGTTAAATATTTCCCAAGGTTCTGAAAGGCAGAATTATTTTTTGGTCAGCAAATTATCCACACTCCAGTTAACGTTCTTGCGCAATAGCGCAATATAGGTCTTCGTATCAGGTATTTTCACAATCAATATAGATCCAGCATCTTCAATGACATCAATAGTTATATTTAACGATATTTCACGGCGACAAGCACCGCTGATACCCAAAACTAGGACAACCTACAAATAAAAAATATTGAAATTACTACTAATCTTACAAAATTATGATTATATCTGTACTTTATAAAGTAAGTTTGTTTTGTTATCAGCATCTTGAATAAATTCATTGATATCATCCCTTGATAAAACTTTAGATTTCTTTCCTCGGTATCCAACGCTTTCGTTCTTAATGAGCGGGACCAATTTTGAAAACTTCCTTATATCAATATTTTCCTTAACCTTCAATGTACTTTTCAACATTGAGTAGACACTCCATAGCGTAGGAAGTTTTATAATTTTTGATTTTTTCTCAAAATAGCATATAAGCACATTATCAGAAATCTTTTTTACATGTTTCTGGTCGTACCATTCACGAAATTGGTCACGTTTTCTCATGTACTAACTTTGATTTGACCGGTAACATATCAGATACTATTGCATTTGCTGTCTCAGAAATATCTGATGGGGTATCACTACCACTATTATAATCGAGATGCATCTTCTTGAAAATAACTTGAAATTGAAGCAATTACGAGCAAACACAGTCAACACGTGGCGTGCCAACAAACCGTTTCTGTAGTAACGACACAGAAAGACCACTGGATGCTGTGAAATTGTATTCGAAGTATTGATAACATTGGATAACATGTATGGAAAAGTTTAGACGACAAAACAAGAAGGCAAACTGAGTTGAAACTGCGTGAATTTGTTTTTTGCTCGCGATTGACACACAAACCTAACCTGAGCAAGCTAACCTAGCTTGCCTGTTTTCCACAGGGTACTTTTTCGATTATGTATCAAGACAAGAAGATCAATCACGCTAAAAGAGTTACACCGTTTCTATAGTGGTAACTGGTCGGACCGGGAGCCAACAAAATATTGCAGGCCGGTCGAACCGGTCACTAGTCACTTTCTATTAAAATACAAATTAATCATTTATTCACACATTATTGAATGTTTATGGTTTTTTTTTGGGTTCGAGCTCAACTTCTTGAACATTTTGAAGATGCCCTTCAAAGTTTTACCTCATTACCACTGCATCGTTGATGTAGACGAGACACTTCCCTTTGACTTTGGTCACATCCTTTTTGGAATTTCATCGGTTTTTTGGTTTTTCTTCACAAGGTTTCATTCGCTTCAATCTGCAGTTGTCGTGTGACTACTGAAAAGTTCAAGGCTTTGTTAGATATCTTGTTTCTTGATGGTCATTGACATTAAAACCTGTACCAGAATATAATAATAATAATAATAATAATTGATTTTATTGATGGTAGTACATACATGAACAATACAGAAAGCAGCAAAACGTGTTCGACAATAATACATGTAAATACTATCAAAAGGCAGGATTCAGTCTCCTACCAGTCGTAGGCCTGGTTCGAGCTTGCTCTTCCATCCAACCAGAGAGATAAAAAAAAATTATGTAATTAAGTTCTATAGTCAATGAATAAATATAAGGCAACAAATAATTTGGTGTAAAACTAAGCTACTGACTAAAAAAGATTGGGTAGTTTATCAGCAAGCAGAAGTTGTTTCAGTTCTCGTTTGAAACCATTGACGGAACGAGATTTCAGTGAAGTCGGTATCCTATTGTACAGCCAGGCTATATGGAATAAGAAGGAACCACGAAAAAGAGATGTTTTGTGAATGGGCGGTGTGAGCAGATGCTTAAATCTCAAATTTAATTTGTGTAAATCCGTTCTGTAGTTAATTTTTTCATGAAGATAACTGGCTTTCATAGTCGTGACTATCTTATGAAATAACGTACAAGCATGAAAAAATCAACATCCGAGAGTTTTCAGGTGGTGGGAAATGTGTTGGCGTCTATTTGTACCCGTTATGGATCGAATACATGAACTTTGTAAAACTTGTAGCCTGTGTTTGTCAGAACGTAATAAATTTGGTTCATAGACCACATCAGCAAAATTTGCGTGCGATGACACGAGAGCATCACATAATTTGCTGGTGCAGGACGACTTTAATATTGTCCGACCTACCCTGTCACTGACGAGCGGCAAGAATCGCGAAACGCGCCTGCAGCTGGTCTTCCTCAGCAAAATGAAGGATAATTTGCTGTATAATTACAATAAGCAATAACAACTAGGTCTTCTTGGAAGAACGTTGCACAAATATCTGTCAGATGTAATTCAATCTTTGTCATGGTATTAGCCAGGGAAATATCGTGGAGAGAAGCGACATTGACGATTTTACTATCTCATTTATTTGATACTCCGGCAAAAATTCTCGAAGATCAGAAGTGATGTTTTTGAAAAATCAGAAAAATATCCCTGTAACTTCTATGACCGTCTTTCCAAAATTGGTAATCTATGAGCGGCGTTCAATTAGTCTTCGTAACAATACGAATAAATAAAAAAGTAATGATTTTTTCAAAACTCATAGTGGTTCTAGGTGGTTACTTTGATTCAGGTGTTTTCAACATCTACCATAGAAAAACTATTAATATCACATATCCCGTTCATAAGGTATTATAAAATATTGTTTTTGTGAAAAAAATTGAGAAGAAATCACAGAAATCTTTGGTTACACCTGAAATGAATGCAGTAGTTTTGAATATTTCTTATTGCAGCGTGCATACCAATTTAGGTAATCCAAAATATCTCCGACGCCGACAGTACGATCACTAGGTCAATGTCAATATTGTAAAACGTTATTATACATTTTTCATTGATCGAATTAAGTGAAAGTGAGTTCGCTCCAAATAAGACAACCAAACCCGAGGCACTCTGGTCTCATATATAAGATAGCTACCACCGAAAAAAATTATCAAAGTTCGTTCAACAAGCAGACAAACATGGCAATCAAAGTAAGTTTTTTGAGACGTTTATGTTTATTTGAAGAAAGTTGTGGAAAAGTATCGTTGTCAATCAAGGTTATTTCCAAAAATTGAATTATGCGTGATAAAAATCAGTTCATTCTGAAAAAGATTCAGATAAACTCACTAAAGTTGTTAATAAGTAATGTGTTTCTATTGTATAAAGTATAGAAATTTACAGAAACAGTATTAAGTACGTGAATAAAATCTTGAGCATAGATAGTTTTTAAAGAATTAGATCAAATCAGACACTTGAACTTGTCTTTAACTCTCACATTTCTGATCTTATTTAAATTTTCGTTTGGGGCTACTGAGAATTTGAGGAATGAAATATATATATATATAGTCCGTAAAAAAATATCATAAAAAATTGGAAGAAACAAAGTGATGTTTGGTCAGTTTCGATTATTTTGAAGGTTGTAGACGATGTAGTAACTTGATTACTTGTGCTTCGGACTTCCATCGTCTGAATACAGTATTCACCTGAAGACGATTGCAGATTCAAGCAATTGAAACGTAGTGGAAAATTGAAAGAAGTAGAAATCTTTCAACCATTAAGACGATGGAAGTCCGAAGCACAAGTAATCAGCTTCGATTAATTGCAAATATTTTTATTTCAGAAATATTTCTCTCCAGAAGTAACTGATTTTTGTAATCCATTGTGTATGAAAGATTTTCGTAGTCAAGATTTCAATCAACCTTGATTTTAACAATATTTTCTAAACATTGAGAAAAAATCTGCCTCAATTCATAGTATTTCCATGAAGATTTTTTTACTTTCATCACCACGACATAACCATTGAACTTGTATTCATCGGTTATGATATAATCAAGCTCAAATAAAATCATTCAATTTATTTGGGAATCACTTATGAGAAACAGAAAGCGATATAGTTCAGTCCATCAACGAACCATGATAGGAGATATCACTAGACAATATTAGGCATTATAGAGCTTTCCTATAGTTATTCAAACTTTTTGACATTCCAACAATACTTATGTTTAATTTTGTTTTCTTAGTTCGTAGTATTCGCTGCATTCGTCGCAGTGGCACGTGGTGGAATCCTCCAAGGATACTCCGCCCCCCTGAGCTACGCCGCCCCAGCAGTAGCTAAGGTGGCATACTCCTCAGCCCCAGCTGTGTCATACTCCAGCGTATCAGCCCCAGTTGCTACCTACGCCGCTGGCCCAGCATACGCCAAGGTAGCAGCCCCAGCTCTTTCCTACGCTGCACCTGTCCACGCTTACGCTGCCCCAGCCTACCAATCCTACGCTGCCCCAGCTCTTTCCTACGCCGCCCCAGCCTACAAAGTAGCTGCTCCAGTCGCTTACGCCGCCCCAATCACCAAGACAATCGTAGCTGAAGCCCCCGCACAGTACGATTTCGGATACTCCGTAAACGACCCCCACACCGGAGACAGCAAAAGCCAACAGGAATCCCGTCGTGGTGATGTTGTCCAAGGAAGCTACTCCCTCCTCGAATCTGATGGTACCAGACGTACTGTAGAATACACCGCTGATGCTCACAATGGTTTCAACGCTGTCGTCCACAAGGAACCAGCTCAAGTACATGTCAAAGCTGTGGCTCCAGTTGTTGCCAAAGTAGCCACCCCTGTTGCCTACGCTGCACCCTCAGTCAGCTATGGCGCACCTTTGTCTCACGGATATGCTGCACAAGGTTTGAGCTACGCCGCGCCTTTGTCTCACGGGTACGCTGCACAAGGTTTGAGCTACGCCGCGCCTTTGTCTCACGGGTACGCTGCACAAGGTTTGAGCTACGCCGCGCCTTTGTCTCACGGATACTCTGCACCAGCATACTACCACTAAGTTATTGTCAACTGTTTGTCTGTTTGTAAATATGCCTAAGTTATTGCCAATAAAAGACTGTTTTGCAGATAATAACGAACTTTTTTACTGAAGAGTATAAAAAAATAAATGTAAGGGAATGGATGATGAAGCAAAAGATGATGAATGAAGTTGCGTTTCAGTACTTATCCAGTGCAAGAAAACGTGGAAAAAACGATAAGCTCAAAATAATCCTACAGGAAACTGTTGGTTAAACTTACAAACACTCCACTAAATTCACAAAGCATTCTAGCTCTTGAGAAACCCTATGAAATAGTTTTTGGATGAACTTTCCATCATCAGAAATGAAGGAGTGTATATGTTGATTCCTCGCCCGTGTAATCTCAAATCAGAAAGAATTAGCACGTACCCTATTTTTTTTTCATTATTTCAATGTGTTTGTTATAGTTATGACAATATATTTCCTTGCTTAACAACCAATCAGTGGATTTCATATTTTGAAATTCAGCCAATAGAATCGGAACTACAGTGAAAATATAGCTTGTTGCTATATTTTCACGGTGATAAACCTGCTTAGTTTTTGTTTTACTATCTGTGAAGTGAAAATACTGATTTAAATTATAAACGTCAAACTTATTTGTTTTGACAAGTTATCTTTATTTATCAATATGAGCGATCGTTGGGGACAAATGTCCATTCCGCTGAATACGGCTAGAAGTAAAGCATCAATTACCAGGTGACACGATTTTTCTTCATTTCGAATCGATATTTCCTAAATATAATTCCTGCGGACTCGTTGTATTTTCAGCTTTGGGATTGCAATTCATTAATATTCCAAAAAATTATCGGTAATTATCATACCACTTATTATAGTACCCCTGTAAATAAATCGCTTAGTGCATAAAACAAATTCATAATTATATTTTTTATTTTGAGTGCCTAGGTTTTATAATTCCTTTAAAATTCATAATTTTAGAATTTATCAGTACATTTTTTAAGTGGTTGATTTATGAGGGTGGAAAAGTTGTGAAATGAAATTAGCAAATATTTCAAGCAACAACAATCTTAAATTGAAACACTGTGATAAATAATAAAATATTTTTGAGGGTTACTCTTTTTTTAATTAAGCTACAATAGGGGTTGATTTATGAGGGTTCAAAAATTGCAAAATAAAATCATTACAT
Organism: Chrysolina haemoptera; assembly: GCA_958298965.1. Taxonomy (NCBI): domain Eukaryota; kingdom Metazoa; phylum Arthropoda; class Insecta; order Coleoptera; family Chrysomelidae; genus Chrysolina; species Chrysolina haemoptera. The sequence goes on from OY282590.1 coordinate 36,258,173, forward strand.
GTTTTAAGCAACAGAATTCTTAAATTAAATCAATGTGATGAATTATTCATTTTGTTAAATATATTCAACTGATCTACACTATGTTTTTACCATCTTAAGCTGTAAAATGTTATTTTATAAGTTTTGACAATAAGGGGTAGTTTTCACCTCTAAAAAATAAACATCGCCCATCGGCATAATATAGATTTTGAAATAGAGGGTAAAATGAGCTTAATTCCTAATTTTTATGCGAATCGATGCAGGACGAAAAAATTGCGATGTTTTGCAATTTGTTGATCTTCATTAAATGGACCAAATACTTACTTTGAAGAACTCTTCTACCACGATTGAAAGTATTGTTACTACTCTATCATGGATTATAATGAAACAAACATGGAAAGAACTAATGTTATTTTTGGCAGAAGCTGTCTTTACCCGCCCTAAAATTATTTACTCTACAACAGTTTTATAAGGATCAACCAAAAATTATGGTTGGTGACAGTTTGACAGTTTGGAAATTAGTTTTCAATTGATTTCATCAAGAAGGCGAACTGGTGTAACAGTGCCAAAACGAAAGACAATGAAGGACAAAGTTAAAGGCACAGCTGAATTGAACAGATGAATAATAGAAAGAAAAAATTATTGTACCATCCGACCAAAAAACTTATTTCAATAATTACTCTCTACGTCATTTTGGAGAGTCCGATCTTAGTTTGTCATATTTTTAACGCGAATTTGAAAAAAATTACAGATGATAATGATGAGACTCATACATAACCTACGACTGATGAGACGGATATAGAACCATGCAATAACGAGAGTGATAGAAGATCTAGAAGTAAGCCAGTTTTCCTTGGTCGAATATACAGGGTTATTCACGTTATTCGACACGAAGCATTATGTCTAAAGCATTTGATTTTTTGAACGTTTTTTCTTTACGATGGATAGGGACCTATTGGCCCTACATTTTAAAAATATTTTCATGTTGTACAGGGTGTGCCAAAAACATGAAACGTATCAGTTGTTATTTTTTAAATGGAATACCCTGATTATTATTTCATTTTCGGATTTTACGATCAAAATAAAGGTAAGTTACATTAAGGTTTAATTCACCTAAACCTTATGGTTTTTGAAATATCTCTTATTTTGTGAAAATGCAGCATCAGCTTTAATGCTCAAATTCTCAATCAGTGTTGTCTTGTTTTCAACCAAATTAATGCTAGAGGCTTCTAACTGAATAACTTTCATATAGCAGTTGTGAAATATTTACTAACTTATACAAGGTGTGTAAAAATTAAGGCAAAATAATCACAATCTTTGAACGGTAATAACTTGTTTAATTTAAATGGAACGCCCTGTATTTTATGTCAAGAGCAGATGTCAAATTTAATTGTCTATGAAATACTAGTATACATTCCTATAGCTAACTCTTCACGTTTTCAAGTAAAACGCACATTTCCATTTTGCAAACTGATTTTGAGAAATGTATTATTCATCAAGTCGCCTATGGCATTTTGACAAGTTGTATTATTATTTACTTATGGTCGTCAGTTATTTATAAGTGTTTAATTCCAAATCATCCTATTAGTAATAGCGGTAGTTCGTGATCTTGTTATTATCATTTTGTTATAAAAAATGCTAGTCTAAATAGTGTTGAAAAGAGGAACATTCTCCATGAAAATTGAAAAATGAAAAATGTGATTTATTTGTAATATCTAACAGAAAACAACTACTTCCCCGGCACAAGCCACGCTGGACATTGAACTACATCTGATAGATATTGTGAAAAGACTCTAACTGAAAAGAAAGGAAAACATCTGAAAGTGAAAATTCGCATTTTCATTCAGATAACTGATCAGATATTTGATTCTCTCTAGTTTTCATTGAAAAAATCATTAAATGGAAAATGGCGACTAAAGTTTGTCTTTCAGTCGCAGATGATTCCACAACAGATTTTATGAATGTCCTATTCATATTTTCGAACTAAAATCAAAAGTGTCAACAATCTTTCGAATGCTGTTTTATTTGAATGATATCTGTTGGGAAATCTTTCAGCGTAAATTCGTGATGCCAGAAAACAGTTTTGAAGACATTCTCCAAGTATAAAAATCATGTCGATTCTTTCTTCTCTTGGATAAACTAGCATTTTTTATAACAAAATGATAATAACAAGATCACGAACTACCGCTATTACTAATAGGATGATTTGGAATTAAACACTTATAAATAACTGACGACCATAAGTAAATAATAATACAACTTGTCAAAATGCCATAGGCGACTTGATGAATAATACATTTCTCAAAATCAGTTTGCAAAATGGAAATGTGCGTTTTACTTGAAAACGTGAAGAGTTAGCTATAGGAATGTATACTAGTATTTGATAGACAATTAAATTTGACATCTGCTCTTGACATAAAATACAGGGCGTTCCATTTAAATTAAACAAGTTATTACCGTTCAAAGATTGTGATTATTTTGCCTTAATTTTTACACACCTTGTATAAGTTAGTAAATATTTCACAACTGCTATATGAAAGTTATTCAGTTAGTAGCCTCTAGCATTAATTTGGTTGAAAACAAGACAACACTGATTGAGAATTTAAGCATTAAATCTGATACTGCATTTTCACAAAATAAGAAATATTTCAAAAACCATAAGGTTTAGGTGAATTAAACCTTAATGGAACTTACCTTTATTTTGATCGTAAAATCCGAAAATGAAATAATATACAGGGTATTCCATTTCAAAAATAACAACTTTGATATGTTTCGTGTTTTTAGCACACCCTGTACAACATGAAAATATTTTCAAAATGTAGGGCCAATAGGTCCCTATCCATCGTAAATAAAAAACTTTCAAAAAATCAAATGCTTTAGCCATAAGGCTTCGTGTCGAATAACGTGAATAACCCTGTATTTATAACCGCAATACTAAGATATATTAAAAAAATTATGTCTATTGCTATGGTGACATGATCCAGCCTTTTATCCAACTTTTATTTTCAGGACATCACAGACGATTTTGCTCATGCAATAATAATAATCACATATTTACTTGACAAAGACCGGGAATTAGCGCAGTGGCAGAGTGCTTGCCTGGTTACCAAAAGGTCACATGTGGCTACTGATCATAGCAATCGATGCAAAAACATAAAAGAAAGTAAGTTGACAACTCTACAGTATTCAATAGTTATTCATTCGTTTCCAATGATCTCTTGATGGTTTCACCAGCATCATCTTAGTTCAGTTACAGAATATTATTCTAATATATTTACTTTTCAAGTTCAATGCAACGGCGTTTCCAGTATAATCCATTGAATGAATTCATTCTTAAATTACAAAAAAAGAGAAAAAAAAAAGAGGGAAATCCTAACTTTGAAATGTTAAAAAAAAACAATATGAGTTATGTAGAAAAGAATAAAAAAAAAAAACAATAGTGAAGGTCTTTCTATTCGTTCAGAACAAATGAACGGAGTTTCAGTATATTCCAAACATGAATACACATTTTTTTTGCTTTAGTAGAAGTAACATTCTCGAAAAATGTCATTAGATCATTACAACTTGTCAGGCAGAGAGAGAACATCTGAGGGTTTCATAAAAAAATATATTGGACAGTCAAAGAGAATATGTTGCAGTGTTTCGGGTTCATTTTGATTACACATGGTGCATAATTTTTGGGGAGATAGGTCAGAGTCATGGAGCTTGCTGTAGTATGTAGAGAGAATAGCTCTTCTATTTCGTCTGAGGGTATTGCTGTCGATCTCGTTAATAGGGGCTTCAAAACCAGAAAGATCAAACTCTTTCTTTAGTTGTGATACCCAATTATACATAATATCTACATTGGTGAAACTAAGGGAAGCTAGTCGCATGAAGCATATTTTAGGAAGGCGATGGTCTTCCATTCGGAGCAGTTTATCAAGGAAATTGAGGGTACATTTGAGGATTGTGTATGACATTCTGACACGTATAATCCATTGAATGAATAGTCATTTGATTTACTATCAAGCAGTCTTTATTCAGAATAATTTAGTCATATTTACAATCGAACGAATATTTCACGACAACTCAGTGGTAGTATGCTGGTGCAGAGTATCCTTGGGTGTATGCTGGTGCAGCATAGCCGTGGGAAAGAGGTGCAGCATAGGCAAGAGGGGCAGCTACTTTGGCGACAACTGGAGCCACAGCCTTGACATGTACTTGAGCTGGTTCCTTGTGTACGACCGCGTTGAAACCGTTGTGGTCATCGGCGGTGTATTCAACGATACGTCTGGAACCGTCAGCTTCGACGAGAGAGTAGCTGCCGTGGACAACACCATTATCATTAGTTTCCTGTTGGGTTTTGCTGTCTCCGGTGTGGGGGTCGTTCACGGAATATCCAAAGTTGTATTGGGCAGGTGCTTCAGCTACAAGGGTCTTGGTGATTGGGGCGGCATAAGCGACTGGGGCAGCTACTTTGTATGCTGGGGCGGAGTAGGCCTGAGAGTAGACTGGAGAAGAGTATGAAAGGGCTGGGGCGGCTAGTTTGGCGTAAGCTGGGGCAGCGGCGTAGGTGGCAACTGGGGCCGATACGCTGGAGTATGATACAGCTGGGGCTGAAGAGTATGCTACCTTAGCTACTGTGGGGGCAGCGTAGGTCAGTGGAGCGGAATATCCTGAAAGGATTCCAGCACGGGCTACTGCGATGAGTGCAGCGAAGGCTACGAACTGTAAAAAATACTGTGTTTTACATAATAAAAATGCATGGAAAATGTTTCAACATAGGAATGACATAAGTTCAACTCGGATAGTAATATTTTTTTATGAGCTGGTCGCTCGGAACAGTCGATCCCTGTGAGAGGATATGATAAGGAATTAATTTGAGTAAAAAGTACGCATTACTGAATTTTAGTTCTCGAAGGTCAGAAAGATTTTCTGGTAAAGATAAATGATATCAATAAATATACAAAGAATAAATAAATGTGTTTGAAGCCCGTCAGAGAATACTACTACTATATTCAAATATCGATTCAAGCAAAGGACATAAACTGAACTAAAATTTTCAAATCAAAACCATTGAATTTCATTATGTTCCATAAAGTGTAGAATTTTGATTAATATGGAACATTGTGAAAATTAGTAATTACTTACTTTGAATGCCATGTTTATCTGGTTACTAAGTGAAGTTTGTGACGATTATCGGTAGTCCCTGGTTTTTATACCGTATGGGTGTTTCAAGTTTGGTTCTCTGATTTGAAGCAAGTGTACTTTCACTAATCAAATCGGAGCAAATCGTTACGTATTTTATTATAATACTGGCATTGACCTCCTGGCCGAACTGGTCGAAATATTCTAAAAATGTTCAAGATATATTTTTCTCTCTAACACGATGGAATTCTTTCGGGGGAATTATTAATCCAGTACGATTGGGTTTTTGAGACGAGGATTGATTGTAGCACCACCAAACTTGGAATGCTAGTAGTCGGAACCATGATAAACATGAAAAAAAATTGTTTACCGAAATTCCAGGGGTGGAACATATTTTATTTTTCGGTTAAAAATAAATAAATAGATCTTTGCTGTAATCTTGGAAAGTATATGATTTGTCGAAAAAACAACTCAACAAGGTGGAAGACAATTCAATTCTCCGCAAAAATGATACCCAGTAATTTTTTATGAAATACGCTCGTTTTCTCAGACGTGATTGAACGCCGACATCAAATTTCGAGTTCACGCTCACCGCCGCTGAAACTTCTGGTGGAACCGAATATTTGATTTGTCACAACTCTGCTAAAAATGATCGGAGACGGAAAAGGAAAAGTTCATATCGTTTCTGAAGACTCCTACCTTCTCATGCAAATATAATATGCGAGTATTTGAGTACCTGAAATGTGTTTTGTCGCACTGCACGGAGATGTTTGCGAACCATCCGCAAATTATGAATAATTATTATGGGTGAGTTGAAAACTGAGGCAGGAGTAAAAACCAGTTTTTTATTTGACATATATAAGTAAGACTTGTCTCACTAGTCTAAAATCGTTGCATATGGTCCAAAGCGTGTTCTTCTTCAGTATAATCATTTCATTTCAACTAAAATATTCATGTCTTTCGGTTCCTCCGTAAATATCGTAGAAGGGTTATGTCGAGGGGGAAACTACTCTTTCATTAGGTGTACATCATAAGATTTTCATTAATTCATTATTAATTTTAAATAAATTCATTATTCGAAATGTCAAAACTAGCCAGAAATTATTTTTGCGCAAAAAAAACATTTGAAAACTGATTCAGACCTGACCAACTTGTAAACGGTTAGAGATAGACGAATTCTGCGAACTCCAATCGATTCAGGATACACTAGGAATTTGAAAGAAAAAAATCTACAGACAAAAAAGTCGAGTAAGTCATGATAGATAATTTTTTGAACTTCTTTATTTTTCACTTTTCGAATTTAAATTTTTGTCCCCGAACGTATTTCGACATGCTGATTCGGTATCTTTGGACGAAAATGTCGAAAACTCATCAGAAATATTTTTCGCGCCGAAAAAAACATTTGAATACTAATTCAGAGCTGACGAACTCGAGAACAGTTAAAGATAGACTAAATCTGCGAACGTCAGTCAATTCAAAATGGCCGAATTAGTATGTATTGTTATTTTCGAATTAATCGAAAGAAATTAAAAATTACTCAAAAAAGTTACAAGGGGTTCACCCCTAAAAATCATTTAAAGTACCAAGTTGTCACATCGACTTGAAATTCGCACTGTACGTAAAATTTCATGCTCATTCCAAAAATGTATGATTTTCTTTGCTCAGATATAAGATTTAGCCGGAAAAGGTGTTTAAGATAAAACATTAAATTTTTTGAGATTTTTTATTTTTCATTTTTCGAATTTAAAATTTTTGTCCTTGGACGTATTTTGACGTGCTGATTCCGAATCTTTTAACGAAAATGTCGAAAACTCAGAAATATTTTTGGCGCTAAAAAAACCAATTTAAAACTGATTCAGAGCTGACCAACTCGAGAACGGTTAGAGATAGACGAGTTCTGCGAACGCCAATCGATATAAAATGGCCGAATGAGTATATATTGAGAATTTGAACGAAAAAAATTGACGGACAAAAAAGTCGAGTATCATGATATTATAGGTAATTTTTTGAACTTCTTTATTTTTCATTTTTCAAATTTTAATTTTTGTCCTCAAACGTATTATGACGTGCTAATTTTGAATTTTTGAACGAAAATGTCGAAAACTCATCAGAAATATATTTGACGGCAAAAAAAACATCAAAAAACTGATTCAGAGCTGACCAACTCGAGAACGGTTAGAGATAGACAAATTCTGCGAACGCCAATCGATTCAGAATGACCGAAATAGTATGTTCCGTATATTTTGAGTCAATCAAAAAAATAAAAAATTACTCGAAAAAACTGCAAGGGGTTCACCCCTAAAAATCATGAAAAATACCAAGTCGTCACATCGACCTGAAATTTGCACTGTATACGTAAAATTTCATGCTGATTCTGAAAATTTATGATTTTTATGTGCTCAGTTATAAGATTTACCCGGAAACGAGCGTTTAAGGTAGAAAATCCAATTTTCTGAGATTTTTTATTTTTCATTTTTTGAATTTTAAATTTTTGTCCTCGAACGTATTTTGACGTGCTGATTCCGAATCTTTGAAAGAAAATGTCGAGAACACATCAGAAATATTTTTGGCGGCAAAAAAAAACATCTAAAAACTGATTCAGAGCTGACTAACTCGAGAACGGTTAGAGATAGACAAATTCTGCGAACGCCAATCGATTCAGAATGACCGAAAAGTATGTTCCGTATATTTCGAGTCAATCAAAAAAATAAAAAATTACTCGATAAAACTGCCAGGGGTTCACCCCTAAAAATCATGAAAAATACCAAGTCGTCACATCGACCTGAAATTTGCACTGTATACGTAAAATTTCATGCTGATTCCGAAAATGTATGATTTTTATGAGCTCAGATATAAGATTTACCCGGAAACGAGCGTTTAAGGTAGAAAATCCAATTTTCTGATATTTTTTATTTTTCATTTTTCGAATTTTAAATTTCTGTCCTCGAACGTATTTTGACGTGCTGATTCCGAATCTTTGAACGAAAATGTCGAAAAAACATGAGAAATATTTTTGGCGGCAAAAAAACATCTAAAAACTGATTCAGAGCAGACTAACTGGAGAACGGTTAGAGATAGACAAATTCTGCGAACGCCAATCGATTCAGAATGACCGAAATAGTATGTTTCGTATATTTCGAGTCAATCGAAAAAATTAAAAATTACTCGAAAAAACTTCCAGGTCGTCACATCGACCTAAAATTTGCACCGTATACGTAAAATTTCATGCTCATTCTGAAAATGTATGATTTTCATGTGCTCAGATATAAGATTTAGCCGGAAACGAGTGATTAAGGTAGAAAATCCAATTTTCTGAGATTTTTTATTTTTACCTAGTTCAAATCCTCATCACACTATGGACTGGTAACGATTATGGTAAAAGTTTAATGTTGAATTTCACAAATTTTTGGTTAAAAAAAGTTGCGACATATATTTACAAAACCGCGACATACTATTATGTTTCACGGTTTTGGAAATCAAAATTCCGTGAAGATCAACATTGAAGTATTATAAAACGTTAATACGGATTTTCATTAAGTATCGGCTACACCCTAAAACCTTGCTTGCTTGGGACCATAAATGGTAATTTTTGGTGTTCATACATTATCAAAACAGAGTTAATTGATCATTTTTGGAAATTTCTTTTTTACTGTATATTCACAATGAGCTGAGAAAGCATATCTATCACCTTTCAGATTTTTTATCACGATATATTTATCCTGGAAACTACCTCTGTATTTAAAAAAATCCTTAAAACAGAGTTAAATCATCGTTTTTGGAAATTTCTTCCTGATATACATCCACGCATAATATTTTTTTGTTATTCAGTTCATAAAATTTATGTTGTGGATTCTACACAACAGGATATGTTTCGTAAGTCCCAATCATCAACTCTGCTCGCGAGCTGAATTCCTTTGATGTACCGCTACCAGACGGAACAGTCGAAACATGTGTTTTGGGTGATTGCAAGCACGCGGAACGCTGCAAATATCCTAAATACGACGAATTTTCAGCTCCTGGAAGTCTTGGAAATTAATTTGATTCCAAACTGAATGCAACGGTCAATTCCATTATATTCCATCAAATACTCATCTCATTCAGTCTGAAGCAGTATTTATTTACAATAATTTAGTCATATTTACAAACGAAACAACAGTTTACAATAACTTAGTGGTAGTATGCTGGTGCAGAGTATCCTTGTGTGTATGCTGGTGCAGCATAGCCGTGGGAAAGAGGTGCAGCATAGGCAAGAGGGGCAGCTACTTTGGCGACAACTGGAGCCACAGCTTTGACATGAACTTGAGCTGGTTCCTTGTGTACGACCGCGTTGAAACCGTTGTGGTCATCGGCGGTGTATTCTACGATACGTCTGGAACCATCAGCCTCGACGAGGGAGTAGCTGCCGTGGACAACACCATTATCATTTGTTTCTTGTTGGGTTTTGCTGTCTCCGGTGTGGGGGTCGTTCACGGAGTATCCAAAGTTGTACTGGGCAGGTGCTTCAGCTACGAGGGTCTTGGTGATTGGAGCGGCGTAAGCAACTGGGGCGGACACTTTGTATGCTGGGGCGGCGTAGGCGTAAGATGGTGCAGCCTGAGAGTAGACTGGAGAAGAGTATGAAAGGGCTGGGGCGGCTAGTTTGGCGTATGATGGGGCAGCGGCGTATGTGGCAACTGGGGCTGACACGCTGGAGTATGATACAGCTGGGGCGGAGGAGTATGCTACTTTAGCTATGGCTGGGGCGGCGTAGCTCAGGGGAGCAGAGTATCCTTGAAGGATTCCACCACGGGCTACTGCGACGAAGGCAGCGAATACTACGAACTGAAAAAAACAAAACATGAGGAATTGTTGGAATGGCTGATTGACGAAATGTCGAATTTTTTCAATTACCATAGGAATACTGAGTCAAAGGAATGGAGTATGTATGGTATGGAAGCGGGGGCTATGATTGATATCTACCAAAGTGGCACGTTTATATTTTGAATACATACGAGTACAGTTACTAAGGAAGCCATTAGAAACTACTATTTGAAATGACAATCAACCACTTCGAGAAAAATAAATTAACTAATACTTAAAAGTAAAAATTACATTATAAAACTTTTATTATTACAGTTTTCGAGAAATGGAAAATATGTTTTTTAGTTTAATAACGCAAGGAAAATTTCACGGAAACATAAAATTGTTTTTTTTAGAAATCTCTTGAGATGAATATCCAACCAATTCTCAAAAGTGTTAGGTGAAGTATATAAAAACAGCTCAAAATTTTATGGACAATTATTATAATCATTGGACATTATGGACAATTATTATAATCATAGCATGCATGCTTTTTTTATTTTAATTTCTTGTTTTGATTATGAAGTAATATCCTGTTTCTATAAACAAGTATCTGAGAATCAATAATGACTTTGAATGCCATGTTTGTCTGCTTGCTGGATGAAGTTTGTGACGATTATCGGTAGTCCCTGGTTTTTATACCGCATGCGAGTGTTTCAAGTTTGGTTCTCTGATTTGAAGCGAATGTACTTTCACTAATCAAATCGGAGCAAATCGTTGCGTATTTTATTATAACACTGACATTGACCTCCTGGCCGAACTGGTCGAAATATTCTAAAAATGTACAAAATATTTTTTCTCTTAAACACGATGAAGTCGACTTTCAAGGGAATTTCAAACAAGTGGAAAATGTGGAAAATACTTGGAACTTTCGTGTGAAAGGCAAATATGAGTAAGGACATAATTTATACCAGTACACTATACTTTTTCCACGATTGAAACGAAATCGCTGTAGTATTAGATCAGCTGATCCCCTGTGATTCAAATCGAAGATGGCGATTGAACAGTTGCATATGTGTAAAAAAGTATAAGCAATGGAAATCAGAAAATTTTCAGGACATATTGTAAGTATTTTGTGGAAAAATTAACTTATATAATTGCAGCATTCATTAGAATTTTTTTATATTAGTGGGTACATGAAAGTAGATGACATTTCGACCGGTTACGATGGCATAAACAGTGATGGAGCATATATGGACCTGGGATTTATAAGTTCAGTTCAGATGTGATTAAATGTTAGAAATTAAAAAAAAACATCATAGTGCGAATAAGGTGGAAAAGAGAAAAATGTCTACTACTTAGGAAAACAAAAACTGTTTTATTTATAAGTGATTGATTGTGCATCTAAAACCAACATTGTCATATGTCACGAGGCCACTGGTATAATAATACTTATTATAGTATCGTTCGACCATAAAATTGAGATGATTATTGTTATGGTTTTTGCAATTGCAACTGGGTCTTCTTGGAAGAACGTTGCACAAATATCTGTCAGATGTGATTCAATGTCCGTCGTGGTATACGCCAGGAAAGTAGTTGTTTTCTGTGAGATGTTTGCCTCATATTTTCCATATGGTGGAAATATTTGGAGAGAAGGGTACTGCGATATTGTCGAATTTACTATTTCATTTACAGAATTTTTGTTTGAAATAATACTCAAACGACCAGTTCATCCTGAGATGAAGATTAAGTGTTTATTGGGTCCGAAAATTGTCTGCCCTGAGCAGCCACAGTAAACCAAAGTTGGTGGACTTCTGTATTTGTCTTTTTATAATTTTTGCCGCATTACGGCAAGCTGGTATGAATCAGATTCGAAAGCAGTGTTTCTATCATTCGATCAAGGACGTGCATAAAAATCATGAAAAATACCAAGTCGTCGAAATTTGTACTGTATACGTAAAATGTCATGCTCATTCCGAAAATGTATGATTTTTATGTGCTCAGATACAAGATTCATCCGGAAACGAGTGTTTTAGGTAGAAAATCCAATTTTCTGAGATTTTTCATTTTTCGAATTTTAAATTTTTGTCCTCGTACGTATTTTGACGTGCTGATTCCGATTCTTTGAACGAAAATGTCGAAAACACATCAGAAATATTTTTGACGGCAAAAAAAACATCAAAAAACTGATTCAGAGCTGACCAACTCGAGAACGGTTAGAGATAGACAAATTCTGCGAACGCCAATCGATTCAGATTGACCGAAATAGTATGTTCCGTATATTTTGAGTCAATCAAAAAAATAAAAAATTACTCGAAAAAACTGCAAGGGGTTCACCCCTAAAAATCATGAAAAATACCAAGTCGTCACATCGACCTGAAATTGGCACTGTATACGTAAAATTCCATGCTCATTCCGAAAATGTATGATTTTTATGTGCTCAGATATAAGATTTACCCGGAAACGAGTGTTTAAGGTAGAAAATCCAATTTTCTGAGATTTTTTAATTTTCATTTTTTGAATTTTAAATTTTTGTCCTCGAACGTATTTTGACGTGCTGATTCCGAATCTTTGAACGAAAAGATCAAAAACACATCAGAAATATTTTTGGCGGCAAAAAAAACATCCAAAAACTGATTTAGAGCTGACTAACTCGAGAACGGTTAGAGATAGACAAATTCTGCGAACGCCAATCGATTCAGAATGACCGAAATAGTATGTTGCGTATATTACGAGTCAATCGAAAAAATTAAAAATTACTCGAAAAAACTTGCAAGGGGTTCACCCCTAAAAATCATGAAAAATACCAAGTCGTCATATCGACCTGAAATTTGCACTGTATACGTAAAATTTCATGCACATTCCGAAAATGTATGATTTTTATGTGCTCAGATATAAGATTTACCGGAAAACGAGTGTTTAAGGTAGAAAATCCAATTTTCTGAGATTTTTAATTTTTCATTTTTTTAATTTTAAATTTTTGTCCTCGAACGTATTTTGACGTGCTGATTCCGAATCTTTGAACGAAAATGTGAAAAACACATCAGAAATATTTTTGGCGGCAAAAAAAACATCCAAAAACTGATTCAGAGCTGACTAACTCGAGAACGGTTAGAGATAGACAAATTCTGCGAACTCCAATCGATTCAGAATGACCGAAATAGTATGTTTCGTATATTACGAGTCAATCGAAAAAATTAAAAATTACTCGAAAAAACTTGCAAGGGGTTCACCCCTAAAAATCATGAAAAATACCAAGTCCTCACATCGACCTAAAATTTGCACTGTATACGTAAAATTTTATGCTCATTCCGAAAATGTATGATTTTTATGTGCTCAGATATAAGATTTACCCGGAAACGAGTGTTTAAGGTAGAAAATCCAATTTTCTGAGATTTTTTATTGTTCATTTTTTTAATTTTAAATTTTTGTTGTCCTCGAAAGTATTTTGACGTGCTGATTCCGAATCTTTGAACGAAAATGTTGAAAACCAATCAGAAATATTTTTGGCGGCAAAAAAAACATCCAAAAACTTATTCAGAGCTGACTAACTCGAGAACGGTTGGAGATAGACAAATTCTGCGAACGCCAATCGCTTCAGAATGGCCGAAATAGTATGTTACGTATATTACGAGTCAATCGAAAATATTAAAAATTACTCGAAAAAACTTGCAAGGGGTTCACCCCTAAAAATCATGAAAATTACCAAGTCCTCACATCGACCTTAAATTTGCACTGTATACGTAAAATTTTATGCTCATTCCGAAAATGTATGATTTTTATGTGCTCAGATATAAGATTTACCCGGAAACGAGTGTTTAAGGTAGAAAATCCAATTTTCTGAGATTTTTTATTTTTCATTTTTTTAATTTTAAATTTTTGTCCTCGAACGTATTTTGACGTGCTGATTCCGAATCTTTGAACGAAAATGTCAAAAACACATCAGAAATATTTTTGGCGGCAAAAAAAAACATCCAAAAACTGATTCAGAGCTGACTAACTCGAGAACGGTTAGAGATAGACAAATTCTGCGAACGCCAATCGATTCAGAATGACCGAAATAGTATGTTGCGTATATTACGAGTCAATCGAAAAAATTAAAAATTACTCGAAAAAACTTGCAAGGGGTTCACCCCTAAAAATCATGAAAAATACCAAGTCGTCATATCGACCTGAAATTTGCACTGTATACGTAAAATTTCATGCACATTCCGAAAATGTATGATTTTTATGTGCTCAGATATAAGATTTACCCGAAAACGAGTGTTTAAGGTAGAAAATCCAATTTTCTGAGATTTTTAATTTTTCATTTTTTTAATTTTAAATTTTTGTCCTCGAACGTATTTTGACGTGCTGATTCCGAATCCATGAACGAAAATGTCGAAAACACATCAGAAATATTTTTGGCGGCAAAAAAAACATCCAAAAACTGATTCAGAGCTGACTAACTCGAGAACGGTTAGAGATAGACAAATTCTGCGAACTCCAATCGATTCAGAATGACCGAAATAGTATGTTTCGTATATTACGAGTCAATAGAAAAAATTAAAAATTACTCGAAAAAACTTGCAAGGGGTTCACCCCTAAAAATCATGAAAAATACCAAGTCGTCATATCGACCTGAAATTTGCACTGTATACGTAAAATTTCATGCACATTCCGAAAATGTATGATTTTTATGTGCTCAGATATAAGATTTACCCGAAAACGAGTGTTTAAGGTAGAAAATCCAATTTTCTGAGATTTTTAATTTTTCATTTTTTTAATTTTAAATTTTTGTCCTCGAACGTATTTTGACGTGCTGATTCCGAATCTTTGAACGAAAATGTGAAAAACACATCAGAAATATTTTTGGCGGCAAAAAAAACATCCAAAAACTGATTCAGAGCTGACTAACTCGAGAACGGTTAGAGATAGACAAATTCTGCGAACTCCAATCGATTCAAAATGACCGAAATAGTATGTTTCGTATATTACGAGTCAATCGAAAAAATTAAAAATTACTCGAAAAAACTTGCAAGGGGTTCACCCCTAAAAATCATGAAAAATACCAAGTCCTCACATCGACCTAAAATTTGCACTGTATACGTAAAATTTCATGCACATTCCGAAAATGTATGATTTTTATGTGCTCAGATATAAGATTTACCCGAAAACGAGTGTTTAAGGTAGAAAATCCAATTTTCTGAGATTTTTAATTTTCATTTTTTGAATTTTAAATTTTTGTCCTCGAACGTATTTTGACGTGCTGATTCCGAATCCATGAACGAAAATGTCGAAAACACATCAGAAATATTATTGGCGGCAAAAAAAACATCCAAAAACTGATTCAGAGCTGACTAACTCGAGAATGGTTAGAGATAGACAAATTCTGCGAACGCCAATCGATTCAGAATGAGCGAAAAGTATGTTTCGTATATTACGAGTCAATCGAAAAAATTAAAAATTACTCGAAAAAACTTGCAAGGGGTTCACCCCTAAAAATCATGAAAAATAAAAATACGAAGTCGTCTTATCGATGTGAAATTTGCACTGTATACGTAAAATTTCATGCTCATTCCGAAAATGTATGATTTTTATGTGCTCAGATACAAGATTCATCCGGAAACGAGTGTTTTAGGTAGAAAATCCAATTTTCTGAGATTTTTTATTTTTCATTTTTTTAATTTTAAATTTTTGTCCTCGAACGTATTTTGACGTGCTGATTCCGAATCCATGAACGAAAATGTCGAAAACACATCAGAAATATTTTTGGCGGCAAAAAACATCTAAAAACTGATTCAAATCTGACTAACTCCAGAACGGTTAAAGATAGACAAATGCTGCGAACGACAATCGATTCAGAATGACCGAATTAGTACCTATACACCGAAAGTTTGCACAGAACAAAAATCAACGAACAAAAAAATCGAATATACCTAGTTCAAATCCTCATCACACTATCGACTGTTATTGTTTATAGTAAAAGTTTAATGTTGAATTTCACAAATTTTTGGTTTAAAAAAAATTGCGACATATATTTACAAAACCGCGACATATTATTATGTTTCGCGGTTATGGAAATCAAAATTTCGTGAAGATCAACATTGAAGTATTATAAAACGTTAATACGGATTTTCATTAAGTATTGGCCACACCCTAAAGCCTTGCTTGCTTGGGATCATAAATGGTAATTTTTGGTATTGATACATTATCAAAACAGAGTTAATTCATCGTTTTTGGAAATTTCCTTTTTACTGTATATTCACAATGAGCTGAGAAAGCATATCTATCACCTTTCAGATTTTGTATCACGATATATTCATCCTGGAAACTACCTCTGTACTTAAAAAAAAATCCTTAAAACAGAGTTAAATCATCGTTTTTGGAAATTTCTTCCTGATATCCATCCACGCATAATATTTTTTTGTTATTCAGTTCATAAAATTTCTGTTGTGGATTCTACAAAACAGGATATGTTTCGTAAGGCCCAATCATCTTCAACATGTTGTCTTCAGTCCAGTCCACAATGTTCTTTCTACTTGACTGAACGTGAACAGTAAAACAAAGAAATCACAAAATCGCCGTCAACTCTGCTCGCGAGCTGAATTCCTTTGATGTACCGCTACCAGACGGAACAGTCGAAACATGTGTTTTGGGTGATTGCAAGCACGCGGAACCCTACAAATATCCTAAATACGACGAATTTTCAGCTCCTGGAAGTCTTGGAAATTAATTTGATTCCAAACTGAATGCAACGGTCAATTCCATTATATTCCATCAAATACTCATCTCATTCAGTCTGAAGCAGTATTTATTTACAATAATTTAGTCATATTTACAAACGAAACAACAGTTTACAATAACTTAGTGGTAGTATGCTGCTGCAGAGTATCCTTGTGTGTATGCTGGTGCAGCATAGCCGTGGGAAAGAGGTGCAGCATAGGCAAGAGGGGCAGCTACTTTGGCGACAACTGGAGCCACAGCTTTGACATGAACTTGAGCTGGTTCCTTGTGTACGACCGCGTTGAAACCGTTGTGGTCATCGGCGGTGTATTCTACGATACGTCTGGAACCGTCAGCCTCGACGAGGGAGTAGCTGCCGTGGACTACGCCATTATCGTTTGATTCTTGTTGGGTTTTGCTGTCTCCGGTGTGGGGGTCGTTGACGGAGTATCCAAAGTTGTACTGGGCAGGTGCTTCAGCTACGAGGGTCTTGGTGATTGGAGCGGCGTAAGCGACTGGGGCGGCCACTTTGTATGCTGGGGCGGCGTAGGCGTAAGATGGTGCAGCCTGAGAGTAGACTGGAGAAGAGTATGAAAGGGCTGGGGCGGCTAGTTTGGCGTATGCTGGGGCAGCGGCGTAGGTGGCAACTGGGGCTGACACGCTGGAGTATGATACAGCTGGGGCGGAGGAGTATGCTACTTTAGCTATGGCTGGGGCGGCGTAGCTCAGGGGAGCAGAGTATCCTTGAAGGATTCCACCACGGGCTACTGCGACGAAGGCAGCGAATACTACGAACTGAAAAAAACAAAACATGAGTAATTGTTGGAATGGCTGATTGACGAAATGTCGAATTATTTCAATTACCATAGGAATACTGAGTCAAAGGAATGGAGTATGTATGGTATGGAAGCGGGGGCTATGATTGATATCTACCAAAGTGGCACGTTTATATTTTGAATACATACGAGTACAGTTACTAAGGAAGCCATTAGAAACTACTATTTGAAATGACAATCAACCACTTCGAGAAAAATAAATTAACTAATACTTAAAAGTAAAAATTACATTATAAAACTTTTATTATTACAGTTTTCGAGAAATGGAAAATATGTTTTTTAGTTTAATAACGCAAGGAAAATTTCACGGAAAAATAAAATTGTTTTTTTTAGAAATCTCTTGAGATGAATATCAAACCAATTCTCAAAAATGTTAGGTGAAGTATATAAAAACAGCTCAAAATTTTATGGACAATTATTATAATCATAGGACATTATGGACAATTATTATAATCATAGCATGCATGCTTTTTTTATTTTAATTTCTTGTTTTGATTATGAAGTAATATCCTGTTTCTATAAACAAGTATCTGATAATCAATAATGACTTACTTTGAATGCCATGTTTGTCTGCTTGCTGGATGAAGTTTGTGACGATTATCGGTAGTCCCTGGTTTTTATACCGCATGCGAGTGTTTCAAGTTTGGTTCTCTGATTTGAAGCGAATGTACTTTCACTAATCAAATCGGAGCAAATCGTTGCGTATTTTATTATAACACTGACATTGACCTCCTGGCCGAACTGGTCGAAATATTCTAAAAATGTCCAAAATGTTTTTTCTCTCAAACACGATGGAATTCGACTTTCAAGGGAATTTCAAACAAGTGGGAAATGTGGAAAATACTTGGAACTTTCGTGTGAAAGGCAATAGTGCACTGTACAACAAATATGAGTAAGGACATAATTTATACCAGTACACTATACTTTTTCCACGATTGAAACGAAATCGCTGTAGTATTAGATCAGCTGATCCCCTGTGATTCAAATCGAAGATGGCCATTGAACAGTTCCATATGTGTAAAAAGTATAAGCAATGGAAATCAGAAAATTTTCAGGACATATTGTAAGTATTTTGTGGAAAAATTAACTTATATAATTCCAGCATTCATTAGATTTTTTTTATATTAGTAGGTACATGAAAGTAGATGACATTGCGACCGGTTACGATGGCATAAACAGTGATGGAGCATATATGGACCTGGGATTTATAAGTTCAGTTCAGATGTGATTAAATGTTAGAAATTAAAAAAAAACATCATAGTGCGAATAAGGTGGAAAAGGGAAAAATGTCTACTACCAACGGTTAGAGATAGACAAATTCTGCAAACGCCAATCGATTCAGAATGACCGAAATAGTATGTTTCGTATATTACGAGTCAATAGAAAAAAAAACATCCAAAAACTGATTCAGAGCTGACTAACTCGAGAACGGTTAAAGATAGACAAATTCTGCGAACGCCAATCGATTCAGAATGACCGAAATAGTATGTTGCGTATATTACGAGTCAATCCAAAAATTAAAAATTACTCGAAAAAACTTGCAAGGGGTTCACCCCTAAAAATCATGAAAAATACCAAGTCGTCACATCGACCTGAAATTTGCACTGTATACGTAAAATTTCATGCGCATTCCGAAAATGTATGATTTTTTTGTGCTCAGATATAAGATTTACCCGAAAACGAGTGTTTAAGGTAGAAAATCCAATTTTCTGAGATTTTTTATTTTTCATTTTTTTTATTTTAAATTTTTGTCCTCGAACGTATTTTGACGTGCTGATTCCGAATCTTTGAACGAAAAGATCGAAAACACATCAGAAATATTTTTGGCGGGAAAAAAAACATCCAAAAACTGATTCAGAGCTGACTAACTCGAGAACGGTTAGAGATAGACAAATTCTGCGAACGCCAATCGATTCAGAATGACCGAAATAGTATGTTGCGTATATTACGAGTCAATCGAAAAATTTAAAAATTACTCGAAAAAACTTCCAAGGGGTTCACCCCTAAAAATCATGAAAAATACCAAGTCGTCTTATCGACGTGAAATTTGCACTGTATACGTAAAATTTCATGCTCATTCCGAAAATGTATGATTTTTATGTGATCAGATACAAGATTCATCCGGAAACGAGTGTTAGGTAGAAAATCCAATTTTCTGAGATTTTTTATTTTTCATTTTTTTAATTTTAAATTTTTGTCCTCGAACGTATTTTGACGTGCTGATTCCGAATCCATGAACGAAAATGTCGAAAACACATCAGAAATATTTTTGGCGGCAAAAAACATCTCAAAACTGATTCAAAGCTGACTAACTCGAAACGGTTAAAGATAGACAAATGCGAACGCCAATCGATTCAGAATGACCGAATTAGTACCTATACACCGAAAGTTTGAACAGAACAAAAATCAACGAACAAAAAAATCGAATATACCTAGTTCAAATCCTCATCACACTATCGACTGTTAATGTTTATAGTAAAAGTTTAATGTTGAATTTCACAAATTTTTGGTTTAAAAAAAATTGCGACATATATTTACAAAACCGCGACATATTATTATGTTTCGCGGTTTTGGAAATCAAAATTTCGTGAAGATCAACATTGAAGTATTATAAAACGTTAATACGGATTTTCATTAAGTATTGGCCACACCCTAAAGCCTTGCTTGCTTGTGATCATAAATGGTAATTTTTGGTATTGATACATTATCAAAACAGAGTTAATTCATCGTTTTTGGAAATTTCCTTTTTACTGTATATTCACAATGAGCTGAGAAAGCATATCTATCACCTTTCAGATTTTGTATCACGATATATTCATCCTGGAAACTACCTCTGTATTTAAAAAAAAATCCTTAAAACAGAGTTAAATCATCGTTTTTGGAAATTTCCTCCTGATATCCATCCACGCATAATATTTTTTTGTTATTCAGTTCATAAAATTTATGTTGTGGATTCCACAAAACAGGATATGTTTTGTAAGGCCCAAAGGCCCAATCATCTTCAACATGTTGTCTTCAGTCAGTCCACAATGTTCTACTTGACTGAACGTGAACAATAAAACAAAGAAATCACAAAATCGCCGTCAACTCTGCTCGCGAGCTGAATTTCTTTGATGTACCACTACCAGACGGAACAGTCGAAACATGTGTTTTGGGTGATTGCAAGCACGCGGAACGCTGCAATTATCCTAAATACGACGAATTTTCAGCTCCTGGTCTTGGAAATTAATTTGATTCCAAACTGAATGCAACGGTCAATTCCATTATATTCCATCAAATACTCATCTCATTCAGTCTGAAGCAGTATTTATTTACAATAATTTAGTCATATTTACAAACGAAACAACAGTTTACAATAACTTAGTGGTAGTATGCTGGTGCAGAGTATCCTTGTGTGTATGCTGGTGCAGCATAGCCGTGGGAAAGAGGTGCAGCATAGGCAAGAGGGGCAGCTACTTTGGCGACAACTGGAGCCACAGCTTTGACATGAACTTGAGCTGGTTCCTTGTGTACGACCGCGTTGAAACCGTTGTGGTCATCGGCGGTGTATTCTACGATACGTCTGGAACCGTCAGCCTCGACGAGGGAGTAGCTGCCGTGGACAACACCATTATCATTTGTTTCTTGTTGGGTTTTGCTGTCTCCGGTGTGGGGGTCGTTCACGGAGTATCCAAAGTTGTACTGGGCAGGTGCTTCAGCTACGAGGGTCTTGGTGATTGGGGCGGCGTAAGCGACTGGGGCGGCCACTTTGTATGCTGGGGCGGCGTAGGCGTAAGATGGTGCAGCCTGAGAGTAGACTGGAGAAGAGTATGAAAGGGCTGGGGCGGCTAGTTTGGCGTATGCTGGGGCAGCGGCGTAGGTGGCAACTGGGGCTGACACGCTGGAGTAGGATACAGCTGGGGCGGAGGAGTATGCTACTTTAGCTATGGCTGGGGCGGCGTAGCTCAGGGGAGCAGAGTATCCTTGAAGGATTCCACCACGGGCTACTGCGACGAAGGCAGCGAATACTACGAACTGAAAAAAACGAAACATGAGGAATTGTTGGAATGGCTGATTGACGAAATGTCGAATTTTTTCAATTACCATAGGAATACTGAGTCAAAAGAATGGAGTATGTATGGTGGAAGCGGAGGCTATGATTGATATCTACCAAAGTGGCACGTTTATATTTTGAATACATACGAGTACAGTTACTAAGGAAGCCATTTAGAAACTACTATTTGAAATGACAATCAACCAGTTCGAGAAAAAGTTACCAAAAATAAATTAAATAATATTTCTTTGTACAGGTAAAGTCAAAAACATTATGAAGGTTGTTGGATTATTATAGTTTTCGAAAAATTATTATTTCACTTTTTCTGTTCACTAACGCAAGGAATATTTTCACGGTTTATTCACAAATGTTAGGGGAGAACAACATTGCTTTTTTCGAAATCTCTCGTATATAAAAAATAAAAAAACTTAAATGAAATATAAAAACAGCTCAATACTTTTTATGTTTGGACTGAGAATTAATAGTGACTTACTTTGAATGCCATGTTTGTCTGCTTGCTGGGTGAAGTCTGTGACGATCTGAGGTGTTGCCTGCTTTTTATATCGAACGAGGGTTTCAAGTTTGGTTCTCTGACTTGAAGCGAATGTACTTTCACTAATTGGATCAGAGCAAACCGTTGCGTATTGTTTCTATAACACTGACATTGACCTAGTAGTTTTACTGAACGAAATATTCTAAAAATGTTCAAAATTATTGTTTCACTAAAAAGAAATATCCCAGTTATGAGTATCCTCAAAAATATTTCATTTGAAATAGCAGGTACAGATCACCTCAACTACAACCAAAACGGAACCACAGTAAGAAAAATAATCAATTGACTGCCTGTGATCCACATCGGAGAAGGATGTAGTTTAATCAAAGATGTAGTTTAAATGGAGATAAATATGCAGAGTGGATACATATTATTATACGATGCGATTGCAGATGTGACTTTTGAACTGATGTATTATCATTCATTTATTTTAAACCGCGACACCGCGTTACCAATTTGTCAGTTTTGGACCGCCGTTACTAGTATTGTAATAATGATAATAATAATTTACCTGTAGAGGCTGTGCATTATTATTATTATTTGCAGTAGCGCTCATAGAAAAACTACTGATTGTTGTTAACGCATTGACTTTTCAGCTGTAGAATGATGGGTGTCCATAAAAGTCAAGATCAGTTTCCAAGTAACCCAAATCGCCCATACCGTACAAGGGGAAAAATTGCCACCATTGAGTTATTACCATGTGGTCTCAAATCAATAGGCCAAAGATCTTCTGTCTACATTGTCCCAAGGCTTATGAACATAGCATCATGTTCTATAAAATCAATCGACTTCTTGAATCTAGGCTTAAATTATGAAGGGCGAAAATTTGTTGGTTTATATACAGGGTGTTCATTAGGTACGTTGACAAACTCCAGGAGGTGATTCTTTGTAAGGTTTCAGGACGAAAAGTTCATATAAATATATGTCCCAAACGGCTGGGTTTTCGAGATACAGGGTGATAAAAATACATTTTTTTAAAGATTTTTTGGAGTTGATTAATATACTAAATAATTAAACTCAATTGATAATGAGGAAGTGATCAATGCTTTGGCCGAAGAAAAATTATTGTTCGCTTCGTTATGAATTGCCGAAAAATACCGATACTCTTTTAAAAAATCATGATCTCATCGACATATTTGCGACCAGGCTCTAGTTGTCATCAATTTTAGATCATCCTGAATACATATTATGAATTATTACTTAAAGAAATATTTAAAGATTTTGAAAAATACCTAAGTAAAAGTAGGTACATATTTTTTAGTTTTCATCATTTTTCAATAGCTCTTTGGGAAAGAAGTGAGTGTCTTTTAATCTTGTATAACAATATAACAAAAATAGACAGAGCCGGTGTTGATATCATTCCTGTCCAATTTGCCCCAGTCTATTTGTCCTGAGTTTTATAGTGTGACCCACTTAAGACCAGAACACCCTTATAAAATCCACATTTACCAATCGATTGGAGAGTTTTTTTTCAGTAGGTAGACATTCAAAACATTCAAAAAGTCTACTTGGACACCAAATTTCATGAATAAATCTCCATTTCAAGAGCCTACTAATCTGATTTTTCAAGGTCAAAAAAGGTTAGAAAAAATCTGACTACACCACTGGATTCGCGACATTTTCAAATGGTTCATATGTGAATTACGTTGAAATACGTCAATCAATAAAAAAGTTATAAGGGAATGAAATTTGAGAAATATGCCGTTCAATCAACCCACCAATTCAATTTCAAAACTTTTATCAGAACTTTGACTACACCACTGGATTTAGGGAGTCTCGAAATATCACTGACTGTAATTTCATAGAAATCTGTCGATAAATGGAAAAAATTAAAAATTATGATGTAAAATGACATTTTTTCTGAAATTCCATTAACATATTTTTCAAATTTTATTATCTTATCATTTTCTTATTTATGAATAGATTTCGATGAAACTTTGATCAATAATATATCAAGATTTCCTGAATACAGTGGTTTATTCCGAATTTTTCGATGAAAATTCTTAAATTGAATTGGTGGGTTGATTAAACGGCATATTCTTCAAATTTCATTCTTTCATAACTTTTTTATTGATTGACGCACTTCAACGTTATTCACAATTGAACCATTCGAAAATGTCGCGAATCCAGTGGTGTTGTCAGATTTTTAACTTTGAAAAATCGGATTAGTTGGCCGTGGAAATGGATATTCGTTCATGAAATTTGATGTCCTTGTAGACTTTTCGAATGTCTGCCTAATGAAAAAAATCATTCCAATCGGTTGGAAAATATATAGATTTTATAAGGGTGCTCCGGTCATAAGTGGGTCACACTGTATATAGAACAAAAATCATTTTAACACAAATACATGGCATTTGAGATTTTTCATGTCGTGGTTGGGGCCAATATCTGATGACAGACGAACAAACTTCGAGTTTTGGTAAAGTAGATGATAGAATGAAATAGGCAATGTCGAAGAACCTGCCCTTATCTCCAAATATTGCCACCAAGTAGAAATTTGATGCAAACGTGCTAATTCCACGACGTACATTGAACTACATCTGATAGATATTTTTTTGAAGTTTCTTGCAGAAGACCCGATTGCAAAAACTTTGTTCTAATTTATTGAAAAGGAGATAGCAAAAATCATTTCATGGAGCTTTATCCTTTTTTCCTGGACCGTCTCACTCTTTAGTTAGCGATGCGTTTTTGTCCGGTGTGTGACGAGGCACATATATTTATTACATAGGGATGGAGACTGCAGTGTTTCTAGTTCCTTACTGGCGCTCTTTATCATAAATATCCTTTTTTTTATGATAATATGTATCTCTATGAAACTTGTGTGACTAGCAGTTTTATTATAAAATAACAAGAAGTCAATTTTTTTCACTTTAACGCAGCCTTTACTCATAATAATTTAGCTATATTTACAAACGAACAAACAGTTCAGAATCACTCAGTGGTAGTATGCTGGTGCAGAGTATCCTTGGGTGTATGCTGGTGCAGCATAGCCGTGGGAAAGAGGTGCAGCATAGGCAAGAGGGGCAGCTACTTTGGCGACAACTGGAGCCACAGCCTTGACATGTACTTGAGCTGGTTCTTTGTGTACGACCGCGTTGAAACCGTTGTGGTCATCGGCGGTGTATTCAACGATACGTCTGGAACCGTCAGCTTCAACAAGGGAGTAGCTTCCGTGGACAACGCCGTTATCATTTGTTTCCTGTTGGGTTTTGCTGTCTCCGGTGTGGGGGTCGTTCACGGAGTATCCAAAGTTGTATTGGGCAGGTGCTTCAGCTACAAGGGTCTTGGTGATTGGGGCGGCATAAGCGACTGGGGCAGCTACTTTGTATGCTGGGGCGGAGTAGGCCTGAGAGTAGACTGGAGAAGAGTATGAAAGGGCTGGGGCGGCTAGTTTGGCGTAAGCTGGGGCAGCGGCGTAGGTGGCAACTGGGGCTGACACGCTGGAGTATGATACAGCTGGGGCGGAGGAGTATGCTACTTTCGCTATGGCTGGGGCGGCGTAGCTCAGGGGAGCAGAGTATCCTTGAAGGATTCCACCACGGGCTACTGCGACGAAGGCAGCGAATACTACGAACTGAAAAAAACAAAACATGTGAATTGTTGAAAAGGCTAATCGACGAAATGTCAAATATTTTTAATAATCATAGGAGAGCTGAGTCAAATAAATGGAGTATGTATAAAACAGTTTTGGTTTCTGAATATTTAAATGCATGAAAAATATATTTCAGTGATATTTGCTACAGTGTCTCGTTTGTATTTTGAATAGATACATAGATACATTTACTAAAGAAGCCACTATAAACTATATTTGAAATGAAAAATAACAACTTTAAATTATTATAGTTTTTGAGAAATGGAAAGTAATTCTTTCTGTTCAATATCACAAGGAAAATTTTCACGTCATATTTACAAAATTGTTTTTCTTTTTCGAAACGTATCAAGATGAATATCTTAGTTTTGATGATGTAGCTATGATTGATCTGATGATCAATAATGACTTACTTTGAATGCCATGTTTGTCTGCTTACTGGGTGAAGTCTGTGACGATCTGAGGTGTTGCCTGCTTTTTATATCCAACGAGGGTTTCAAGTTTGGTTCTCTGACTTGAAGCGAATGTACTTTCACTAATTGGATCAAATCGAACCGTTGCGTATCGTTTTGTATAACACTGACATTGACCTAGTGATTGTAGTGAACCAAATATTTTAAAAATATCAAAAATATATCTTTTTGTTATAGGTACACGATGAATCAGAAATTCAGAAGAAATATCCTACAAATGGGTATTATCAAAATCAGTTTCATCAACAGTGTAAATGGCAATGGGTATTTTATTTGAAGTAACAGGTAATTGACGCAATTACAGATTCTCATCACTACTAGTGAAGCGGTAGAAGAAAGAAAGAAAAAAATGAACTAAATCCCTGTGCATGAAATCTAAGAGGGGTGGAATTTAATTAAGAAATATAGCCTCAATGGAGGAAAATATGCAGAGATACTGGGTGTCAGAAGTTTTTTTTTTCAATTCAAGCTTTATTTTGAAAGAAAAATTAAATTTTCAGTTGCCACCAGTGGCGTACCAAAAGGGTATCTTGGTCCCTATCTCCAAAAATGTAAATTGTTTTCCTGATTTTGTTTCCGTTGGAAGTTTGTATCCTAATATCATTTTTGAAAAAACTGGGTGATGGCGTACCAAAAGGGTATCTTGGTCCCTATCTGCCAAAATGTAAATTGTTTTCCTGATTTTGTTTCCGTTGGAAGTTTGTATCCTAATATCATTTTTGGAAAAACTGGGTGATTCCTTCGCTCCTGGTGACCAGTATATATCACTCAGATCAACCACAGCTAAGATTTAGATTCATCGCCGTTATATCTACGGATCCTGAGTTCTACTCCAATAATTACGGAACTTACGGGGGTGTTTCCATGAGAAGTAAAATACACTGTATGTTGGTTACGAGAAAAACGTTTTTTAATTTTCCAGTTTCAACACCCTGTATTTCTGCAAGAAAGCTCTGTGAAAAAATGTGTTTAAAAGTACCATTGATTTTTCTGGTAGAATATCTAATTCTAATTTGAAACAGTAATTTGGATTGTAAAATTCACTTCAGCAGAACAATTTTTTAATTATTATAGTATGTATTCATGAAAGCGCATTTATGCTGAAAACAATTGGTTCGAACAAGTATAAATTTTTTACCTAAAATTGAATGAACAAATCAAAAAATTGATAATTTTCCTGATTTTACTAGTGGCGTAAAAAATAGGAGAAAAAAGGGACCAAGATACCCTTTAGTACGCCACTGATGGCAAATAAAAATGTAATTTTTCTTTCAAAATAAAGCTCTTATTGAACAAAAACTTTTTTCGAGATTAAATTGTAAAATTTTCAAAACTGTGGAAGTTATGAATGAAAAATAGATTAAATATTTCATATCCAACACCCTGTATCTCTGCAATTCACCGCTACTCGAGGGTCTCACGATTGATTTGGTGATGAGTATCACATTATCTACCAAGAATCAAAAATCCAGCCTGCATACTATGACGTATTACAAAGTGACATTACTTCCCGGGCTATAAATTATTGTGACTTTTGAAATATATCAACTATTGAACATTTCGAGTAGGTAGATGTCTTATACATGCTTATATGGAGAAAAATTCAATTTAAAAACCGGTACTGAAAGTTTGGCTGTTTAACCCTGAGTCACCCTGTATAACAAACGTTTGTATAGCATCTACAGTAGATCTTCCTTCTCTGGAACCAAATGATATTACTGCGTTTTTTTTTTGTGAAAAACGATGTTTTACAATTTTTTCTACAATTTTGGTTGTATTTGAAATAAATATCATGGGTCTTATGATAACTGATAGTTTCAGATTCAGATTTTTTCTGTGGAGTCATTTCATGATGTCCTCTTTCAATATCATTGGAAAATGTCATTTTCAAGAAACATGTTGATGATGAAAGAGATATGTGGTGCAATTTCATAAGAACTACTTTTTTGGTACTTCCGCTCATATACAATCATTGCCAGGAGATTTTTAATTTTCTACTCTGCTCTGACATTTTTCATCTCGAGGAGATTAGTTGGAAATATATGTATACACACTTTCCACTATCGTTTCAAGTTTTCTTTTGTTGCAGAAGGTTTGTACAGTTAACTTTAGATTTTTCAATTGATTTCGCGTATTCTCTATGAGATTTGTCGATAAGTTTCTTCAGTTTGTGTTTAAATTTTTGTATATCTCTTATACGTTTTGGTTTTGCCCTATCATTTCGTAATGGTTTATATAGTTTCTCATTTTTTTTCGTAGATGTAATAAGGCCACAAGTTATGTAAGGTTTTGTGGGTGGACAAGATTTTTAATGAATTCTAATTTTTTTTGTAGTAACGAAACTAGTGTTTCGATGTTGGTTCTACTATTTGAAGCGAATGTACTTTCACTGTTTAAACCGGAGCAAATTGTTGCGTATTATTCGTAACACTGACATTGACCTAGTGATTGTAATGACGGAATTATTCGAAAAATGCTCTAATCCGTCTACGATGAAGCACGTATTTTTGTGGGTTTAGACTTCGTTCGACATGCATCGTGCAATCGTGAAGGATGTTCATTGCAGTGATTATATCGAAATGTAACATTCCATACCAATGAATTATCGTCTATTGCTTGGGATCCATTCTTGTGTGATACAAATTTCGATTTCTCATTTCGGAAAAGGTGTATGAAGTTTAGATACCATGGATTCTCGTCTGCCCTGAAGTAATTTTCGAAAAATCTGTGACAGAAAGATTGATTCATTTTGAAAACCCCATTCTGGATCAATTTGAATTTTTTTGACCTCTGTTAATTTCAAAATTATATTATCATTATTATTATGAAAAATGAGCAATGAAAATTCCTGTTTTTATACCAATTTATATCTATAACCATTGTATTACTGCAGTTTTGTCCTATATGGACATTATCAAACTATGTTTCAAACTGATAATTAAATATTTACCAACAAACTTGCCTTTTTACCAGGCCTTTCTTATTCACTAATAATGACAATTAAATCCATAATAAAAATAACAATGATAATGATAATGATAATTTATTGTTCATAGAAATGAAATAAAGCGATATACAGAAAGAATTACAAAAATTCTTGTGCTTGTTGAAACAAAATAATCACAATAATCTCACATTCAAACATATCTAAAATAGTAACATATAGAAGAGATTATATAATAAGTACACTTAAAAATTTTCTTGAAAGTAAGGTGACAGGCATTTTGGAAAATTTATTTACACTAGTAGAAAGAAATACGACAACTATACGAAACAGTTTAAAATTACGAGTAAAAATTTTAATAAAATATTCTTCAGAAACATATTTCTTAACAATATCAACATCTAAGTAATTACCTATACCCTTGTACCTGAAAATGTGTTCATGATCGACAATGTGGAAGGACTACATTAAAAACTAATGAATATACTAAATCTACCTGATCATTCTAGTTATTTATGCAACAAGTGCAAAAAATAGGTGTTTATTGCACTCGACGTGAAATTGTCCAACGAGGCCATCAGGCCAAGTTGGACAACACGTCGAGTGCAATAAACTCTTTTTGCACGAATTTCATACAATATTTTTTCTACGTTCATGCAAAAACCAGAAAATGTTTCATTTAGGTGGCACTAAACTGTAAGGAAGACATTGTTTGTTCAAATCTATCTGCCAAAAGTAATTCAAAAACATTTTGTGTAATTCAGATGATATTCGAAGGAAATAATTTTATTTTTACCAAATTGCATTTTCTAGTAATTTCATAGTCCATTATATAAGGAATATGTTGAAACATGCAACTATTTAAAACGTAGTACAATCTCACAGAAAATGGGCTAAATTTGGCGTCGATTTGAAAGTTTATGTCTGTCATGATGACAGAACGCTATAGTAGAATGACAGATGAGTGCAATAAAGTCTTTACTGCACTCAGTACACTAAAGAGACAGTTTTTCCACCAAATATAGTTCAATAAAGTTTTGTTTTTTGCATGAACGTAGAAAAAGTAAATTACATCCACAATGTTTATGTTTATAATATGCTTCGATGGTAACACGTCAGGAACAACACCAATGAAATATGGGGTACCGCTTAGTTCTGTGCTGGGGCAATTTCATTCATCATAAACGTGAACATCTTATCACATCATCCAGTCAACTCAACCTGTATCAGATGATACAATTATCTTCCATCAAAATAGAAACGAAAAGACGAACAATTAAATTATTGAAGGAAATGTCAAATATTGGATTGCAACAAACAGTTTCAAATTAACACAAGCAAAATGAATCATACCATTTTTTTTCAACAGACAACCCATGAACCCACAAATCTGTTAGGCATTTAGATTCCTCACTGAAAAAAATTGACACAAAATAGAATAATTTTAACGATACATATTTCCACCATGAAACCAGAAAATGACTTGACAGTTTTAACAATTGAAATTGAAATTGAAATTGAAATTGAAAAACAAAGAACCATTCTCTGCTCAGGCGGCTTTTCATGGCTCATTGAACTACTAAAATCAAACAGAACGCTAAATGTTAGTTTAGTTATGCAGGTAGCAGTTTTTATTAATTTATCGGTAACATTGGATCCTTCGCCATAGTTTGAGTACCATGAATAGTTGGATCATATTGTTCCTTAGGAACATATTTATTGATGAATTATCAATGTATAGCAAATGTCAAAGTTGAAAACATAATTGATATGAATACCCAAAGATTGTACGCAATGAAATAGAATAAAAGCACGGATACAGACAAGGTGTAGACTTTGAATGAAAACATTACTTTTATTGTTTTTACAAGCTTTTAGTTAACTTACTCTGTTCGGATGTCCTTCCGCCTTTCTGACGTTCTGTCGTTCTGTCTGTCTTTCCTGTTCAAAATTGCAATCCATTATTCAAGCAATTGCTCCCAGCCTCCCAAAGATTAGATGGAGAATTCGTGGAAATGTCAATTCTGAAAAAATGCCAACGGTTTCAGAAATTCAGAATTTACGGTGGAAAAAATTATCAGACAACCCCATCGAAAAAAAATGCGAAAACTCACAAAAGTAAAATCTAAAAAATCCTTAAAAATAGTGAAAAGCATGGGACCAACGAATAATTTGATTTAAGATAATTGTAAGTGATGGAAAAAATTTGATCATTTATTAATGTAATTCAGAAGAATTTCACCCGCTGTAACCAAAAAATCCAGGAAATCAGAAAAAATTGGGACGGTTTTGGACGTCAAAAATAACAACAAAAAAAAACATTAATCGAAGGATACACCTTCTTTCTCCCACTTAAAAGAAGCGAGAACTTGCGAAAATGAAATTGAAAAAATCCATGAAAATACCGGAAAAATGTTACAAAAAAAAAACATAAAAAAATACCCCTGCGCCGTGAAAGTCGGATAGGGAATGCGTAGGAATTCGAAAAAATTTCTGACGATTTCAGACGTCGAAAATTACGGAAAAAAATTGCATACAAGTGGTAGAATTTCAAGAAAAACACCAAAAAAAAGTTGAAATATCGTTTGCCCCTGATTCATGTATGTAAGGTTTCAGAATAATTTCCAAAAATCTGGAAAAATTTCGGAACTGAGGGATTAATTGAAATACTGAGTAAGGCAAAATCTTGCAGGGTAAGAAGTCAATGGTCTTCATTACACAACGCTAATTTCAACATTATCAGAGTTGATAGATTCATCCAACTCATAATCAGGAATATGTATTTCATCATGAGAAGTGAATGCAGATGAAAAATGTTTTTTTACTAGCGTGCGGAAAAATTCTCTTTTCCACACTCATTTTAGTTTTGAAAGAGTCACTTGTCCGCACTAGTGCGGAAAAAACATTTTAGTGCGGAAAAGTAGATTTGTTTAGTTTTAACGGATAATACTGACATTTAAATATTGCGTCGCGGTAGGTTATAACAAAGCTTACCAAATATGGTTGTATAGTTTAATATATATTCAATAATAAATGTTCTTTATGTTAACTTTTGGGTGTTTTTTCCGCTAGTAGAAAAAATAGTGTACCTAACACGAGCGTAAAGTGTCTTTTCCGCACTCGTTAGGTAAACTACTATTGCAAAAGGATTATTTTTAAATAATTTCACTCTTGGACAGTGGGACTTTTTTTTCAGTTCACTCTCGAAATAAAGCACGCCGTGTTTTCATCTGTTTCCATATGCTGTTTTTTCTATTCTCGTATAACGTGGCGAATTCTGTAAAAGGCACTGGCTGTTGAATAATGTAATCATTAGATAAAATCAATCAATGAATGTGAAAAGAACTTTTATCTCAATCATGTGGTTGTTATTTATTCCTTCTTTGTATTGTCTCATGCGTATTATACTCAATAATATTTGGCGAAGAATAAATATTATTATTACAATTTGAATAACTCAGTCCCAACTTCAATCACCTCACTGTCAAATACCGTGCTCGAGGTGTGAAATACGAGATATTCCACGCCAAAACGCTTTCAAATTATCGTTTTGTATATCAACTATGCGGCTATTACTACACGACTTATCAAGAGGTGTGGTCATTTCTGAAATTGAAGAAACATTAACATATTTTGTTACCTCGTATCGAATATATGTAACGGTAGACTTGACAATGACCCAAAAACGACGATATTCGGCAATAGCCCCAAGTATTCGAAGTCCAGTACTAGTACCAGTCTCGAAGTGGTATGATCAATTCATACGAGAACGGCAGGAATTTGAAGTGCTGTAACTCAATATTTCGCCAATCATGCGGTCCATTAATTTTTTTAATGTTGAAGGAAGCTGACAGGTGAATTGCTTTAATGAAGTTTTAATGTCGGTGCCAGAGTTTTTGTCGCCGTTTCATTTGCATTGAAATCAGTTTGGAACGAGCAACCCTCAATAATATTTGGAGCAATTATTTAAAAAAAAATTAAATAATATACAAGGCGACATACTTTGAGATTTTAACATTGAGGTTAGTTCTCGTATCGTAACCCCAAAAAAAGTGTCACTACATTTTTTTTAAATGGTATTCTTTGAATTATCCTATTTTCCATGATAAGAAGATTTCCAGAGTTAGTGAAATGTATTGACTGGTCCATTTTTCTCAGCTAATATGAGAGTTATCAAAAATATGTTAAATGTTTAAGTTATACAGTTTCATTCGATCTCTCCAATAGTTTAAGCTTTATTTATTGTCTCAAAAAGCGCAGCTATTTATAAGTATATTTTTTTAAATGGGACATCCACAGTCGGGCCCAGTCTCCGGATCTTCGTGACATCCGGAGGGGGCGCGCTGGTGACATTTACCCAGATAGCCACTCCCCACGTCCGTGGGGTGAGCAACTACTGGGTCCGAGAATCATGTGCCCTGAGCAGACTCTGTGAACCTAGGATGACAGCCTTCTGCATTCGTCCGACTAAGATTTCTGTCACATCACGGTGAGCAGGTATGATTTTTAGATCAGAGAGCAGCGTGTCCATCAGTCCACCAAAGACCTCTATAATCAGAACCACCAATTTAACCGAATGGTTTGGGTACAGCCTGCAGAGTTCGAAGAGTAACTCTCGATATTTTGTCCGTTTTTCCTCCTCTTTTCGGACGATGTTCGTTTCGCCAGGAGCAGAAAACTCTAAGACGAATATCGTCCTACTTTGATTGTCGAGGACTACATCAGGCTTATTTGCTTGTATTTAGCTGAGGATGGGAAATGAGTAGTTTCAATAGATTCGGCACCTCTCATTCTCCACAACGGACTCAATATCTCCCGGAGCATAAGGCAACACTGGTGTCTCAACTACTATTTTAACACTAGTGTTGAAAGTGATTTTGTGAAAACGCCAGTTTTTAGTTCATATGTCAACGGATTGAAAATCTCATTTTTAATGACAGTTGTACAAAAACATTTTTATCTTGGACCCACTGTAGGTATTCAGTTCTTGTGAAATATGGGAGTATCCAAATTAGAGTTTGTATTGTGGTGAACTAATTTTTAGGTCAATACATTTGATGTATACGAGTGACTATCAGTAATATTAGTGAAAGTACCTACTCCAATTATCAAATACTATGTATGGTACCAAAAACCACACCTGTGATCAGTTTCATTATATAAAGTCACGAGACATTCCAGCCTACACAGTTCACTACGACAACTACAACCACAATGGCATCTAAAGTAAGTGCTAAACCAATATATCATTATTTCGGAAAATAAGAATAGGGATAACTATAAACAATGTGAAATTATTCGATAAAAAAAATAACTGTGGATACCTACATTCAGCGAAACTCTGAGATTTCTCGAACCATTGAGGCAGATAAACAATCAAATACATATCACGTACAGGGTGTTTAATAAAACTCAAGAGATTATTTATTCTAAGATTATTGCATTCTAGGATTATTTTGTCCCTTGATGATTTTGCAAACCTGCTTTGTTTCGAAGATACAGGACGAAAATTTTCGAGAATAATAACTCCAAAACAAAAATTATATATGTAAATTTCGTGATCAATAAGATCTGTTGACAATTATTATTTCCGGTGAGGATGCAAGAATTCTCCCCAGAAAATATCCGATTTCATAAGTCTTCCTTATTTTCCACGGGAAAATAAAATAATGAGTTTATATGACCTCATAGGAAACAATCGATGGGGTTCGAGTCTGCGAATCGTGCAGGCTATCGAACAAGCAAGAATGTATTACTTAATAATTTATTATGGCTACTGTTCTATAGGAATATCCTAGTCAGGCCCTGTCTCCGGAGCCCCGATACAACCAGAGGGCATGCTGGTATCATTTACCCATATAATCACTTCCCTCGTCCGTGGGGTGAGTAATTACTGGGTTCAAAAACTATGTGCTTCAAGTAGAGATTTTCAGATCAAAGAGCAGCGTGTCCATCATTTCACCAATTACCCTTATGATCAGAACCACCATTTTAACATAATGGTTTGGGTAGAGCTTGCGAAGTTCAATCTCGATACTTAGTACTATTTTTCTCCTCTTTTCGGACGATGTTCCAGGAGCCGAAAACTCTATGAGCAAAATCACCCTGCTTTGAGGGGGAATGAGATGTTCCAATAGATTCGGCACTTCTCATTCTCCACAACGGATTATTATTATAATTTTCATTATTATTATTATTATTGGTTTCAGCAGTGAGTCTCAAATGAAACTGAGTAGAAATACTTGAAACATAACTTTTGGGACGTACATTAAAACAGTAGAAAAATTTCACTCTGTTGTTTTTAAATATTATCACCTATCAACGTTCAGTTTTTTTTTTTTATTTCCGAAGCAAACGTTCCTGACAATTTGCTATTACATGTTATATTGTTGAATAAAATTAGTTTCTTTCATCAAAGACAGCTCTTCTAAACGTTGATACTTATTTATAATAATGAAAAATTGTTTGAACATAATTCATACTTTCGCATAAATCTAGTCTCTAACAGAAAAAATAATCCAGTGTTAAATTTTTTTATACTTGATAATGCTATATATACTTTTTCCTATACTATCCTTGGTATTTCTAATACAAATCTTTTCCTTTCAGTTCGTTGTACTTATCGCACTTGCATCTGTCGCCCATGCTGGAATAATCGGCTACGATTCCCGCCCAGCGTACTCTGGTGCTCCTTCAGTTTCCTACTCTAGTTTATCAGCACCAGTTCAATCACACTATTCTTCTCCTGCATATTCCAGAGTTGCTGCCCCCGTATATGCTGCACCAGCATACAAAGTAGCTGCACCGCTAGCATACGCTGCGCCGGCATACAAAAAAGTCGTTGCTGAAGAATACGCTACCCCAGCCAACTACGATTTTGGATATAGCGTGAACGACCCCCATAACGGAGATGTCAAGAGCCATCAGGAAACTCGTGAAGGGGAATTCGTCAAAGGCAGCTACTCACTTATCGAAACTGACGGTTCCAGAAGGATTGTGGAGTACACCGCGGATCCTCACAATGGTTTCAACGCTGTAGTTCACAAAGAAGCAGCTGCAGTTGCAGTGAAAGCTGTAGCGCCAGTGTACGCTAAAGTAGCTGCCCCAGTGTCCTACGCTGCTCCTCTGGCAGCTCACACTTA
The DNA here is from genome assembly GCA_958298965.1 of Chrysolina haemoptera. Lineage (NCBI taxonomy): Eukaryota > Metazoa > Arthropoda > Insecta > Coleoptera > Chrysomelidae > Chrysolina > Chrysolina haemoptera. Next base: position 36,294,333 of record OY282590.1, read on the forward strand.
TGCTGCTCCAGCTCTACAAAAAGTAGCATACCCTTCTGTGGGTTACTCTGCATCCCCATACTCTGGTCTGTCAGCCCCAGTGGGTCATGAAGCCCCATCATACTACCACTAAGTGGTACCAGATCAGAATATTTGTTATAAATATGCCTCATTTATTGTTATTGATTGTTTTATACGTTCTGAGAAGCTTCAAAACAATGTATCATTATCTTGTTTGTTTCGTTTAATAAAAATCTCGGAAAATCAAAATAGATTTGAAGGAGCAATATTTTTCAAAAATTGATTCAGATGAATATCTCTCACCAGATCGTAAAGACTGGGAGATGCGAGCTCTGAAAATGTTGTTCTGAAAATTTGTTCATCTCTTTCTGCATTTGCAGCAAAAAAATCATTCTATTTTTCCTTGAACTAGTATAATATGTGGGTGGATCCATATCAGTTAGTGTGTGACCCCCAATACGTAGATGTCAAGAGCCATCAAGAAACTCGTGAAGGAGAATTCGTTAAAGGCAGCTACTCACTTATCGAAACTGACGGTTCCAGAAGGATTGTGGAGTACACCGCGGATCCTCACAATGGTTTCAACGCTGTAGTTCACAAAGAAGCAGCTGCAGTTGCAGTGAAAGCTGTAGCGCCAGTGTACGCTAAAGTTGCTGCCCCAGTGTCCTACGCTGCTCCTCTGGCAGCTCACACTTATGCTGCTCCAGCTCTACAAAAAGTAGCATACCCTTCTGTGGGTTACTCTGCATCCCCATACTCTGGTCTGTCAGCCCCAGTGGGTCATGAAGCCCCATCATACTACCACTAAGTGGTACCAGATCAGAATATTTGTTATAAATATGCCTTATTTATTGTTATTGATTGTTTTATACGCTCTGAGAAGCTTCAAAACAATGTATCATTATCTTGTTTGTTTCGTTTAATAAAAATCTCGGAAAATCAAAATAGATTTGAAGGAGCAATATTTTTCAAAAATTGAATCAGATGAATATCTCGCACCAGATCGTAAAGACTGGAAGATGCGAGCTCTGAAAATGTTGTTCTGAAAATTTGTTCATCTCTTTCTGCATTTGCAGCAATCAAATCATTCTATTTTTTCTTGTACTAGTATAATATGTGGGTGGATCCATATCAGTTAGTGTGTGACCCCCAATACGTAGATGTCAAGAGCCATCAAGAAACTCGTGAAGGAGAATTCGTTAAAGGCAGCTACTCACTTATCGAAACTGACGGTTCCAGAAGGATTGTGGAGTACACCGCGGATCCTCACAATGGTTTCAACGCTGTAGTTCACAAAGAAGCAGCTGCAGTTGCAGTGAAAGCTGTAGCGCCAGTGTACGCTAAAGTTGCTGCCCCAGTGTCCTACGCTGCTCCTCTGGCAGCTCACACTTATGCTGCTCCAGCTCTACAAAAAGTAGCATACCCTTCTGTGGGTTACTCTGCATCCCCATACTCTGGTCTGTCAGCCCCAGTGGGTCATGCAGCCCCATCATACTACCACTAAGTGGTACCAGATCAGAATATTTGTTATAAATATGCCTTATTTATTGTTATTGATTGTTTTATACGTTCTGAGAAACTTCAAAACAATGTATCATTAACTTGTTTGTTTCGTTTAATAAAAATCTCGGAAAATCAAAATAGATTCGAAGGAGCAATGATCGGACAACATAAAAAAATAAAAGTCGTCCTGGCCCAGTTTAAACTCTCACTTCCTGGAGTCTTTGCTACCGAGGAATGCTTTTTGTATTTTCCGGCTGGTGGCGCTGCGACTGACTTTACTGTAAGTCGCTGCTCCATTAGTATTAGTTAATTGGATAGTAATTCATTCAACTAAAAAAAAATTAAACGAAAGTAGGTAATACAAAATATAAAACAACAACAAAAATGTATTGGCGCTCTGGCGCGACTTGATTGATTCCAGTGGCGCATTTGCTTTTTCAGCTGCAGGAAAACCCGGAAAAACCTGCAGTACCACATCATCTGAAGATCCCGATCTGTCAATGTCCTCTCTTTCATAAAATAAAATGTAGGGCGTCTCCATAAGCTCCAAGAAATTCAAGACATCGTCAAAATACTCAGTGACACAACTATCATGAAACTTAAACCAGTCCGTTTTGTCTTTGGCCAATACGTAATAATGACCACATTCAACGCCAGAACCACAGTGGACAATGACTGCATAAAGATTATAATAGTGGTCCGCTAGATTGAGGTGTTCTATTTCGAACTTTCGTAAGAATTTGGTGCTTCCGCCGGTCGAGTCGTGTTTGAAGAGCATCAGTGTTATTATTAGATTGACTATACTTATTATCTTATAATTGTCAGTCAGTTTCGCGCATATTCAGCAATACAGCCGATCCTCACCAGTTAAAATTTCTATTTCCAGACGATGACACAGTAAGCTTTGCACCGACTGGTTATTAGTCATATCAGGAAATGCCAGTTGAAGCTCCAGAAAGTCACATACGTTTTTGCTAACTCTTGAACATGTACTACAACGTAAACTAGTGAGGATTTTTCCAGCAAAAGATCAACAAACTGATGCAGGACTTTCATGTTGTCTGATCTACCCTGTCACTGACGAGAGGCAAGAATCTACTGTTCAATTACAAAAACCATTTCAAATTGGGTCTTGAAAGAACGTTGCATAAATATCTGTCAGATGTAGTTCAATGTCCGTCGTGATATTAGCCAGGGAAGAGAACTTCGACATTGTCGATTTTACTATTTCATTGATTTTGTAGGTTCTTTACAATTTGCATTGTTGACTTTTTGCAGTGAGAAAATATTACCCACGGGATATCTGAGAATGCTCGACAAAAGCTCAGTCGAAAATTTAGTTAATTATTTTTTCTATACGATTCGTAATCACCCTGTGAGCAATCGCCGCCCACCAATCATTCAGTTCCTTCTAGAGGTCACCATTGTTATTACACGCTGAAACGGAAGTCGCTCAAAATCACAGTCTAATTAACAAGAAGGTTATCTCTTTAAAATGCCGACACGTCGATCTAGCGTTGGGCAATCAAACTGACCGCAGCGACCGCTCCCGAACATTTCAAACAATGAACTTGAGTTCACGGCGGATTTTCGGCTGGTGGGAGCTTTGACATGTTCAAGGATGATCGTTTGTCTCGGGAAATTTAGTACACATTTTTTGTTCGGAGATTTATTGGCGAATGTCCTTTTTATACATCCTATAATTCGTCACGAAGACAAATGGTTATATATTATTCACAATTTTCGAGTATGCATCTTGACGCCGGAATATTTCAGCGTCATTTAGGATTTCATGAAAGTTTGGTCACTGGCGGATCTAGGGAATATTTCCGGGGGGGGGGGGGGGGGGGCATGAAAACTTGCTCATCAACAACTTCACCACCTTTCAGGCCTTTTGAGACTCGGGTAACACTTTGGGGCCTTTTGGCCTATTGGATCGTAACTCTCTTCATCGATCGGGCAGAATAACATCTACCGAGTGCTCTAATTCTATTATATTTGATGTCGAATGCCATCAGTATTTTATTTTTGAAATGAGAGTTTGAGTTCAATTACTCATTCATCTGTAGTCTAGGACGTAAAGAAGGTTCATCCTATGGGTGTATATGGATCCTCCCTAGTATATCCTATGTCCTGATAGTGATGTCCCAGAGATGTCCTCCTACTAAAATGAGGCATTTCTTAAATATCAAAGAGTTGACTTCGGAAGTACCTATTTTGGTTAAGGTTTACCTATGAGATCTTTTGGGATAAGCTCAGTAGTTCCCAGTATATCCCAAAGACACCAAGGGCATCCTATGGTGATTCATTTTGGTGTACATGCAGTGGATATTCGTGGAAGTCTCAAGTCTGTCCTGTGTCCCGACAAAGCTTGTCCTAGGGATGTTCTACTATTGAATTGGGATGTCCAAAGAATGTACGTGTGTTGTTAGGAGTCCTCAGATCAATTTATCGTCACATTGGAGACATACAAACATATCTCTTCCAGAGCTCATTTTTTCATCGAATGGAAAAGCGTGGGAACTCAGTCTCCGGGAGGTGTTCCTTGAGGCATACAGCATGTAGAAATTCAAGAAAAACACTAATTCCTTCCCACTTTCCCTCGGCTTTCACGATATTATTTCAGCATTACAAGATTTCCCTTTTCGATAAAACCAGAACGGAAAAAAGAATCGATGTAAAAGAATAATATAATTTTCCTCCTACTCCTATAGAAAGTACCCACTTTCCCTCCTCAAATAAGGGAGGAAACTCATACTTTTCATCCCTAGAGAGGGAAGTGCTTTTGACGATTGACACTTCATTCAACCTTTGAGAAAATTAACACACAATATCAATCCCAAGTGGATGATAAGCCATCCAAATATCCAATAATTTATATCTCTAACAGAAGAAAAAAAGGAAAATAACTTGCTTAAAAAAAATACCGATTGCCGCAATCGAACCTCCATTTTCCTCCATTGGATGTTTACTAAACTACGGAAAGAAAAGTGGCACTTTCCTCCCTAGTAATACAAATAGCTATTCTGCCTCATACAGATCTATAACCGAGTCTATAATCCTATATAGTTTCCTTTAGCAATACATAAATGCATCTCCGGTTTATTTTCAGTTAAATCTGAATGGGGTTACGCATCTTTATGAGTTTAAGAATCTGTTTGGGGCTTTGTAGAAGAAATTATTCCATTCTTTCAAGTCCGATTACTAATATCAACTCACGATTCGAATATCTCGAGAATCATTTAATGGTATTTTGGATTTTTATTGAATTTTTGTCAATCGATTAGGTTTTCAATTGAGCACCTTGCATTGAAAGGTCCATTCCTACTTGTATTCCAATCATCGGGTGGTAAATAATCTCATGAATGATACGAAATTTCAACAAAATCAAATCAATTTGTTAAATTCTTTTCTATATAAATATATTATTCACAAAGTCCTAAACTGGCATACCATCTTCAGTTATTACCAAACGTTTTGTGGGACTACTGATCCATAAGTAGCGTATCCATGAGCAAGGCTTGGGACAGCATATCCGTGAGCAAGGCTGGGGGTAGCATAACCGTAAGCAAGGTTTGGTGCAGCATAACCGTGAGCAAGGCTAGGGGTAGCATATCTGTAAGCAAGGCTTGGGGCAGCGTATCCGTGAGCAAGGCTTGGGACAGCATATCCGTAAGCAACAGCTCCTTGGATCAAGGACGAGACATGGGCAACTGGGGCAGCATACGCAATTGGGGTTGCTACTTTGGTTACAACTGGAGCTACAGCATTGACAGCAACTGATGGTGCTGCGACAGGAGTGGCTACTTTGGCTACGACTGGAGCCAGAGCTTTGACAGCAACTGACGGTGCTGCATAGGAAACAGGAGTGGCTACTTTGGCTACGACTGGAGCTACAGCTTTGACAGCAACTACAGCTGATTCCTTGTGTACGACTGCATTGAAACCGTTGTGTGAGTCAGCGGAGTATTCTACGGTACGTTTGCTACCGTCGGATTCAATAAGGGAGTAGCTTCCTTGGACGACATCACCACGACGGGATTCGTGTTGGCTTTTGTTGTCTCCGGTGAGGGGATCATTCACTGCGTAACCGAAATCGTAGTTGGCTGGGGCAGATGCTTCGACTATGGTGGTCTTGGCGATTGGGGCAGCGTAGGCGTGGACGGCTGGAGCAGCGTAGGCTTGGACAGCTGGGATAGCGTAGGCGTGGACAGTAGGTGCAGCATAAGCCTGAATAGCTGGGCTGTGTTGCTGGACCGTGGAGTAACTTGAAACGGAGCTGTGGGTGCCTATAGCAAGACCTGGAGCACTGTAGCCTATTCCACTAGCTTTGGTGATGGCTACGAAGGCAGCGAATACGATGAACTGAAATGTAAGAAGTACCAAATTTAGAGAAACGCTTCATTTTTTTTGTGAAGTTGTCAAGATGTGTGCGCGTAAAATCTTCTCACCGAATCCCCCGCATGCTTGAATCCTTTACAGAAACTTGTCTTGTGCATGAATTTCTAACCGAATGGGCGAGAAAATCATCTGATTCCATATTTTTAACAATTGCTTGGAAATCCTTTCGAAACTTACTCATTCAGAACTAATATATAATAATAATATAAAAATACCTCCAATTTTTTTTGTTTCCAGTGTTTTCACATTGGTAAATTTTCCGGGCATCACTGATTACCTTTCAAATACCGATGGAAGACATTATACATGACACTTATTTACTTCCAAGTTGTAGAAGTTTTAATAAAAATTAAACAAAATATGAATCAACAGAAAAATATGTTTCAGAAATTATCAAAAAATCGCCACACTTACTTTGAATGCCATGATGTTTGTATGTCAGCCAACTGAAATGTGAAATTGAAATAGATAATGATTGATTTATATGATTATTTTTGGACGAACAAGTTGCCCCGCCCGGAAAAAAAACTCGTCCGTTACCATTTTTATCCAAAAAAAAAGTCTCGACGTGCAAGGTTTCTGAATGAAGATATATATGTAAATTGTCGGTGTCTATGCTTTCCTGAACTAATAACCGATATAGATGGTGTTTGGTATTGATCTTGATGAATATTTATCATTAACACTGAATATTGCTTTGACTTCCGCATTATTTTTATTGAAAAAAAAACCGCTCTCTTCCTTGGACAATACGTTCTTTTTCTTCACTGCTATTTTCTTCTTCATTTTGAGAAAAAGAAACTCATCCGATTACAGACAATTGAGTCGATAAACAACCAATCTGAAAACTATTTTATCTCGTAATTTCACTTCTCTTCAAGGCGATCGGTTGGGTCCAATCCTATATTTTATGGAATGGACTTGAGTGGTTCAATCCAATCCGAAAACTATATACATATCGATTAGATGGATCGGATCCAGTCAAGTCAAACCCATTGTGAGCGGATCCAAAGTTGTGTGATAAATGTAGTCATATTGATTGGAAAATGTTCAGAAGATTCTGAAGATGCAGAGCCAACTGAAAATACCAAAAAATTGTGACCAGTGTGAAATTTGCAGTCGATCTTCCGACAGAAAATACATTCAAAATTTGTTTTACTAATATTTGCTGAATACCTTATTTATTACAAAAATACAAACTTCAAAATTATTAATAAATGATTCTAAATCTTAAAACAGATGGGGTCATTTTCGACCTTCGTTGGTTATCCATGTGAGAAAAAAAAGGTTGGTCATCTGAAGGTTAGAGGATTAATGTTTGAACATATTCTACATAGAGATTGATTTTCAGTTTGTCGTAGCGAAATAATTCCACCAGAGGATTTTATTTTCTGTAAATTTTTGACAATGAGTTTACAAACTATAGCGTTCTGAATGGACGGTGAAAAAGAATTTTGCAAATGTTATTGTCATTCAAAAAGATTTATTCAATATTATAATTAATACCCGGACAAACCGGTTATCCGATTTACAGTAAAAATTGTGCAGATTCTATTTCGCCCTCCAATAACCTTGCACTTCGATATACGATTGTTTTTGGCTTAGTACGGTGAAAGGATTCATTTTCCGGGGTGGGGTTAGTTTTGTGTAAAAATACTCATATAAATTGAACGGAATCCGTTCACAATTCATCATTCAGTTGAATATCCAACAATCTCAACATGGCATTCAAAGTGAGTAATTTCAATAGTGCCCTGATCAAAGTGTGCAATGCAACTCAGTAATGATGAATAATTGTAGTGCATTAATAATAGTCAATAGTAAAGGAGGGTATGCTTTTGATTGGGAAATTTGGGCTATTTGTGAAAAAACTTCAAAAGTATTTCAAATACTTAGAAATGAGTGATGTAGTAACACATTTTATTTTTTTTCAATCTAGTTAGCTTCTATGATATATTCTCATCAAATATTTTCAAAGAATGTAAAGTGGCAACATTTCTCTTGAATTATTTCAATAACTAATTGTCAAAATCGTCAAAACTGACGTTTTCCATTTCTACATCTACATTGAAACCCAGGATAAACACATACGCCTTGTTGCCAAAATGTCTATTTTATCATATTTTGCCTTACAAACTCTGCTCTAAAAGAACTCATTTGAAGATCAGGAATGGTTTGGAAGTTAAAATTTTAGGAAAATGTTTCTTTTTTATAGACCTGGAAGTGTGCAAAATCTTATGACCGGGAGTAGTTGGCCCAGATAAGCATACCCTCCTTTCCTTTGCTTTTTTTTGCTAAAAATCGTAACTAGTTATGAAGGTTCTAATACTTTTTCTTCGATAATTTCAGTTCATCGTATTCGCTGCCTTCGTTGCTGTTGCTCGTGCGGGAGGAATCGGCTATGCCGCAGCCCCAGCTCTTGCTCTTGGCACCCACGGCTCTGTCTCGAGTTACTCGTCTGTCCAACAACACAACCCAGCTGTCCACGCCTACGCTGCCCCAGCTTACCAAACCTATGCTGCCCCAGCTCTCCAAGCCTACGCTGCCCCAGCCATCCATGCATATGCTGCCCCAATCGCTAAGACCATCATCGCCGAACCATCTGCCCCAGCCAACTACGATTTCGGATATGGAGTAAACGACCCCCACACCGGAGACAGCAAAAGCCAACACGAATCCCGTCGTGGTGATGTTGTCCAAGGAAGCTACTCCCTCATCGAATCCGACGGTAGCAAACGTACCGTAGATTACTCTGCTGACGCACACAACGGTTTCAACGCAGTCGTACACAAGGAACCAGCTGTAGCTCCAGTCGTAGCCAAAATAGCCACCCCTGTTGCCTACGCTGCTCCAGTTGCCCATGCATATGCTGCTCCATCTCTCGTCCACGGGTCTGTTGCTCATGGATACGCTGCCCAAACTCTTGCTCATGGATATGCTGCCCCATCTCTTGCTCATGGATATGCTGCCCCAGCTCTTGCTCATGGATACGCTTCCCAAACTCTTGCTCATGGATATGCTGTCCCATCTCTAGCTCATGGATATGCTGCTCCATCTCTAGCTCATGGATATGCTGCCCCATCTCTTGCTCATGGATATGCTGCCCCAGTCGCACATAACGTTTGGTGAATCTGAATGCCATGTTATTCGAGGAATTTGTAAATAATGTATTTATAAAGACAAAAAGCAAAAAAGAAATATACGATAAGAACTGATTTTGAATCATTGTTTTTTAATCAAAACTACACTTGCTTATCGACCATAACATTCCGTTTAAATTTTTGCAAATCTACATGATTGCATAACAATATAATCCAGTGGAATCCTTCCTGATATATTTTCATAAAATGTCCGAGGAACATTATAATCATTACTTGAGATATGAATATTTGACAAGCTTTACTGAGCCATTTCAGAAAATGATGTGATGGCATACAAATGGGCAATTTTTGTCACTGAAATTGATAACTTGGGTATTTTGTTCTCTACAATCACTACATCAACCATGCTTATTGGTTCTTCATCATTTTGTGTTAGTTCATATCAGGAAACGAAGGAGACGAAAGATTTAGGTTCGGGTTCAACCATTTTTATTGATCATTGAAGCTGAAATTTATTATCGAGCGCAATTCGAACTAGTGGTGGTAATCTCGCTCGAAATGTGAAAAGACGATCTATAGCGAATGCAAACCAACATTGCAATTTTCTTTGGCGAGGCACTCAGATGATTATTGACCAGATCAACTACAGTTCAAGCACAATTTCTCTTGTTCGGCAAACTGATCAGAAGAAAGGCTTGAGTTGTCTGGCACAAAGGACAAGTTGCATTATTGCATAAATTTTATAGGTAATGTAAATAAAATTAGGTTCCGACTATTGAGAGAAAGCTTCAATGCCTTGTATTATTGATAACATAGCCCAAGAAGTTTTTAAGGCCACAAGGTGACTTTGATCTGAAATTGAAATAATTTTTTAGGAAATTAATTAAATAGAGTAATAATTATAATTGGTAAGCGGTATAGACTTGACAATGGACAGAGTATTCTTCTGAAGTGGCATCGAAAGAAGGCGACACTTTTGATTAACCTACCAATTGAAAGTGGGACAAGTTCTTTTTTCTACTCAACTTGTGGAAACTGAAATCGAACCAAAAATTCGATAGAGCAATATGATACAGAGTATTTATATCCGTCACTTATCATTAATTATATACGGGTAGAAGGTAGAACAAGTATCTTGAAGAACATAAACAACATAAGAAGCATACAGAGTCAACAGGTAGCATCAAAGAGATGACTTGCCAAATAGAAGACCATTTCTGAGCTTGTTTTGTTGGGAACTACCTCATGTCCGGTACACAGCTTTGCGGATGATAACATATCTCTTCTAAAGCTCCGATATCAGCCAGTGGGCGCAGAAATGAAAGGGAAAGAGTAGTGAATGAAATTAATACTAACTCAGTCAAAATTCTAGAATGGAAATCCATCAACTCGATTGAATTAAGTGCGAATGAAACCCAATCCTGTCTTTTCACTAGGAGGGCCAATATCGCACTGGTCAGCGTAACCATGTCAGGAGTGTCCATAGCAATGGAATCTTCCATTTCAATACTCGGTATTACCATCAGCATCACCATTTCATGGAGAAACCATGTGAGGTCATTGCCAAAAGTGACCCCTTAAAAACTTGGTTTTCTCTTCCGTATATACCAAGGTATTTCACCTCGAAGTGATTCTCGAACTGATTATGATTTATGAGGAACAAATCCGACCTATCCTAGAATATTGGAAGGCAGCATCTAAACACACATTGAAACTTTTGGATTCCATCCGAAAAAGAGGCATTTGTCTTGTCTGTTATACTTCGCCCACGAGCTCGCTCACTTCTTTGGAACATCGCAGTGAAGTTGGAGATATGTATCCGTCCAATAAATATTTTCATAAACGATGGTCTTCCGAAATATAGTCAGTCGTTGCACCGTTGCCGGTCCCATCGCTACTACCCCGTCAAATTCAGTCCTCACATCCATATGCCGTCATTAGGGAGAAAGGCAAAAAGTACGGCAGAGCTTTGGAACTCGCTTCCTCGGGAGGTGTTCACTGAGACAGAAATTCAAGAAAAACTCCAATTCCTACCTACTTTTTCACGGCTTTCACGATTTTCACTGAACAATAAAGGATTTTCTTTTTCGCTGGAACCAGAGCTTAAAAAAAACATGCCATATATTGTATTTTTCGGTCCTTTCGAAATCCTATTGTTCAGCCAAGTACCAGTATAAAAAAAAGAATCGGGCTTAGAAGTGGCTGCTACCTATACAATTTTGATGGAGTGTGAACTAGAGGTGACTCTGTCTCTTGATAGAGGATAATATTTTGATTTTCCTTGATACCAGTTCGATAATTGTTTTCAATATCATCATCATTCTGTAATTTGATAAAACAATGTTTCAGCGCTTCGTAAAAGATCTATACACATTTTCAATCTAACCGGATTTAATGAAAATGTTACAATTGATGTAGATACATCAATTTAGCTATATGTCTCGAAAAAATTAAATCATAAACTTTGAAAAGGTAACATTTCCATGGAAATTGAAAACTGAAAAATGTTATTTTTTTTGTAATATCGACTAGAAAACAACTTCTTCTGCTAAAGCCACGCTGGATCTTGAACTGCATCTAATAGATATTGAGATATTAGATAGGGACAATGTTATTAAAAAATATCATTCACAGAAATCGTTCATTTCATTGAAGCCAGGTTCGCTTTTCTCGCATTTAATCCTTAATACATTTTTGTCGAAGAAAATCTATTTAGCTTTGCCAAGCTCATCAGGGAGATTGGAAGTATTGGAAAGCAGGCTCTTCAGAAGCAATTATACACATCAATGATGGAAATGATGGAAATATTTTTCTTTTGAAAGTTTGAAAGTTATTTTTGTGTCATAAACCTGTCATGCGCATTGCATTTTCATATTTGTTCGAAAATATGAATAGTATATTCATAAAACATGTTGTGGATACATCTGCGACTCAAACACAAACTTTAGTCGCTATTTTCCATCATTCAAAATAACAAAGTGCAAAAATTATTAATAATTCATATTAGCAGTTGAATGGGAATATATCTAAATAATTATTGCTTTTCATTACAAATTTCTCAAATTGAATAGATATAAAATAGCAGAAGCTTGAATTTACATCTTTGAAATAGGATAATCCTCTCAAAAACTAACCAGAAAATCATAAATATTAATGAATATCTCGTAAACAGATTACTGATTATCATCACAGACCAAAGAATCATTTTTAAGAGACATAGAAATAATCTTCCGACTACCTCACAAAATTTCTGCATGCAAACACTCAAACTTAAAAATCAGAAAAAAAATAAATCAATAGACGGCAGTATCATCCCGGCGAAATATTTAAAACACATTACTTGATTATTGAAATAGAGAAATGAGATATTATAAACTAACACCGACCTTACTATTATGTATCCATGTATCCGTTTTACAATAGAAATTCGGCTACTTCAATTTCGCCCCACATTAACCTTGCACACTGATATAGTTTGTATATTTGACTTAGTTCGGTGAAAGGATACATTTTTCCGGGGTGGGACTGGTTCCGTGCAAAAATTATACCATATAAATAAATCATAATCAATACAGAATTCATCATTCAGTTGAATATCAAACAAGCATCATGGCATTCAAAGTAAGTAATTTGAATAATGTCTCGATCTAAACTGTGAAGTACTAACTAACCTCATTATCATGTGTTCTGTAATTCTTCAATAGTCTTTCGTTAAAGATTAATGTTTTGATGAGAAAATATTATTAATAAAATTCACATAAGCAGGTGAACAGGATCGAAGTAAAATAATATCTAAATAATTCCTTACTAATTTCCCAAATTGAAATTGATTGTTCGAAAACACAAAATCTGTGTAGATACTAATCTAATCTCTTGTACCGTCAAGAATGGGTGTATAATGCCATTTTATAACGAATGGCAGGTGTGAAAATTTCGAAAAAAAAAAATTGTGGAAATTTTAAATTTTGTTGGAAAATGCCGAAAATCTTGGAAACCGCTATTCGAAATTATACAGTTTCTTCCATCCGGCAGTTCCAGTATTATTGCGGCTTTGCTCCGATCAGCTGACGTTCGGCGGATAACGGTTCCCAAAATTTAAACTTTCCACAATTTTTTTTTTATTTTTCCCACCTGCCGTTCGTTATAAAATGGCATTAAACACCCGTCCTTCACGGGAATGTAAGAGGTTCCATTACACCCTGTATAACAGAGCAGAAGCTTAAATTTATATCTCTGTTATGAAATATTGAATCCTCCCAAAAAACTAACCAGAAAATCGTACCAAATAAATATCTTCCATACCTACCAGTTGAAATGAATATGAGTACACGAATTGATATGTTTTTTGCGCCATTCATTGCTAAAAATTATGACTTGTAATGAAGGCTCGGCTCTAATAATTTTTTTGATTCTTTTAGTTCATCGTATTCGCTGCTTTCGTAGCTGTCGCTCGTGCTGGAGGAATCGGCTATGCCGCAGCCCCAGCTCTCGCTCTTGGCTCCCACAACTCTGTCTCAAGTTACTCAACCGTCCAACAACACAACCCAGCTATCCACGCCTACGCTGCCCCAGCTTACCAAACCTATGCTGCCCCAGCTCTCCAAGCCTACGCTGCCCCAGCCGTCCACGCCTACGCTGCCCCAATCGCCAAGACCATCATCGCCGAACCATCTGCCCCAGCCAGCTACGATTTCGGATATGGAGTAAACGACCCCCACACCGGAGACAGCAAAAGCCAACACGAATCCCGTCGTGGTGATGTTGTCCAAGGAAGCTACTCCCTCATCGAATCCGACGGTAGCAAACGTACCGTAGATTACTCTGCTGACGCACACAACGGTTTCAACGCAGTCGTACACAAGGAACCAGCTGCAGTTGCTGTCAAAACTGTAGCCCCTGTTGCTTATGCTGCTCCAGTTGCTCATGCATATGCTGCCCCATCTCTCGTCCACGGGTCTGTTGCTCATGGATACGCTGCCCCAGCTCTTGCTCATGGATACGCTGCCCAAACTCTTGCTCATGGATATGCTGCCCCAGCTCTTGCTCATGGATACGCTGCCCAAACTCTTGCTCATGGATATGCTGCCCCAGCTCTTGCTCATGGATACGCTGCACCAGCTCTTGCTCATGGATATGCTGCCCAAACTCTTGCTCATGGATATGCTGCCCCAGCTCTTGCTCATGGATACGCTGCCCATGGTCCAGTAGTCGCACATAACGTTTGGTAAATCTGAATGCCATGTTACTTGAGGAATTTGTAAATAATGTATTTATACAGGAAAAAAAGCAAAAAAGAAATATACGATAAGAACCGATTTCGAATAATTTTTTTAAAATTATAACTACACCTGCTCGTCGATCATATAACATTCCGTTTTAATTTGTGCAAATCTACTTGATATTTTTTCCATAAAATATCTGAGGAACATATAATCATAACCTGGGATATGAATATTTGACGAGCTTTACTGAGCTATTCCAGTCAATTATGTGATAGCCGACAAATGGGCAAATTTTGTCACTGATATTGATAACTTAGGTACTTTTCTTTCTACAAATTTTGAATCACTGTGCTTATTGATTCCTCATCGAATCTGAAAGAAATTGCACACTAAATTTTATATTTTGTGTTAGGTCATATCAGAGAACAAAGGAGACGATGGTGAAATTCAGTATCGAGCTCTAATCGAACTATATTTTAAAACTAGTACTGATAGTCTCGCTATCTATAGTTTAGACCATCTATGCAAACATTGCAATTCGCTTCAACGAGGCACTCAAATGATTATTGACCAGATTGACAACAGTTTATGCACAATTTCTTTTGTTGACTTGCATAGATAACAAGTTGCATTATGATCTTTCCATGATTTGAATTTTATAGGTAATGTGAATAAAATTAAGTCTTAACTATTGGTAGGAAGCTTCAATGCCTTGAGCGGCTATGTCTAAAACGCATTTTTCCTCGGCTCTCACGATGTTCTCTGAACAATAAAGGATTTTCCTTATAGAGGGAACCAGAACTTGAAAAAAAACGTGCCGTATATTGTATTTTTCAATTCAAGTTAGGGCTTGCAATCGCGAAATAACGATACCTGAAATACCGTGATCCTAGCGGCTTGCCCGAACTCCGCTCCGCGTCGTTCGTGCAACTGCCGTCGCGTGCGGAAAAGTACTACTTTCCGCACTTGTTAGGTAAATAACTATTTCCATAATTGGTTACAACAGAGGTAAATATCTTCAGATGGCATACGATCTTTCAACAACAATACCATCAACCACTTGCACAAAAGTCACATCCAGACTTGCAGATGATACCTCTAACGAGTTGATTTTTTTTACGCTACTAGTTCAGTCCATACTGTCAGTACCAGAAATGTCGGCCTTTTTTCTCTTTACTTGTTGATGTATAGAATATTTTCGTGTTCATAAACGAGTATTTATGTTTTTATTACTTATCGACAATATACCCCATGCTTTTTTCAAATTCTAATCCCGATATCGAAATCCTGGGATCTCATGATAGTGTTAATTTGATCCCAGGATGCCAGGATTGTATTATTACTCCGGGATTGCAAACCCTAAGCCAAGTATACTAGTTTAAAAAAAAATAATTTGGCTTATAATCCAGTACGATTGGATTTTGAGACGAGGATCGATTGAAGCACCACCAAACTTGGTATGCTAGAAGTTGGAACCATGATAAACACGAAAAAAAATTGTTTACCGACATTCCAGTGGGGAACTTTTTTTTTCGTTTAAAAATAAAAATGATTTCCAGTAATTTTTTATGGAATGCGCTCGTTTTCTCAGAAAAAACGGAGCCGAATATTTGATTGGTCGTGACTCTGCTAAAAATGATCGGAGAAGAAGAAGGAAAAATTCATATCGTTTCTGAAGACTCCTACCTTTTCATGCAAGTATAATATGAGAGTATTTGAGTTCCTAAAATGAGTTTTGTCGCACTTCACGGAGATGTTTGCGGATGATCCGAAAATCATGAATAATTTAGTGAATATAGAATTATTATACTGAAGCAGCAACCCATACCCTCTTTGGACTATATGAAACAATTTCAAAGTAGTGTGACAGGTCCTATTTATACATTGTTTTACTCGTGCCTCATTTTCAACTTACCCATAAAACCGGCATTCTCTTCAGTGAAATAATCGCTTATTCATATCCTGCATATATGTTTAATAACACTATCGTGAAGTGCAAACCTCAAGCTTGAAATCACATACTTTATTTTTACGTAGGTTGCGTATGAGCGATTATTTTCAACATTTACTGAAGAAATTGCACTGAGGCAGGAATAAAACCCAGTTTTTTCTTTGGTATGTATAAGTGAGACTTATCTCTCTAGACTAAAATCGTTGCATATGGTCCAAGGAGAGTACTGATTCTTGCTTCAGTATAATTATTTCATATCAACTAAAATATCCATGACTTTCGGATCCTCCGTAAATATCGTAGAAGGATTATGTGAAGTGGGATATAACACATTTTGGGTACTCAGATACTCACATGTTATATTTGCATGAGGAAGTAGAAGTCTTCAGGAACGATATACACTTTTTCTTTTCCAATCATGTTTTCTGAGAAAACGAGCGTATTTTGTGAGAAATCACTAGGTATATTTCTTGTGGAGAATTGAATTATCTTTCGCCTCGTTGAAATTGTTTCTTGATAAATCTTATACTTTCCGAAACAACAGCAAAAAAGTTAGAATTTTTTTTAAACAAAATTTTTTTTTGGGTTCTACCCCTGAATTTTTGGTAAATTTTTTTTTCTAACAATAGATGATGTCAAGAAGTCATGTGCCGAGTTTAAGAGTACGATTCATTCTCCACTGGTGGCTTACATTTTACCTGTGGTTACTGTACTACTAGAAGTGACAGCTATACAATTTTAATTATGAACAAGAAGTAACTCTGCCTCTTGATTGGGGATAACGTTGATTATTCTACTCTATTTTCATTTTCATTGGCGTATTAGTAGGCCAATTTCTTTTTCAATATCATCATCATTCTGTTATTTGATGACAAAACATAATATTTTAGTGCTTTATTACATGAGGATCAAAGATCTATACACATTTTCAGTCAAACCGAATTCAATAAAAATGTTACAATTTAGCAGAGCTTTCATAGAGTAACTTTGCCCTGAAAAAATTATATTATGAACGTTTTCCGCATGATGAGAAAAAAGTTATTAATAAAATACTCAAACGAGATAGCCTAAGGAAAACAAAAAACGAATAATCGAATGATAAAATCACAAAAACAATAGATGAATAAACAATATTCATAGCGAAGGAATGTTTGAAACATGTTACTTTCATCATTGAAATAAAGAAATACGATATCATAAGCTAACAGCGACCTTACTAGATATCTATCCGTTTTACAGTAGAAATTCGGCTACTTTTGTTTCGCCCCCCAATAACCTTGCACACTAATATACGTTTGAATTCAACTAAGTATGGTGAAAGGATCCATTTTTGCGGGGTGGGACTAGTTCCGTGCAAAAATACTCATATAAATTAATCGAAATCATTAGATAATTCATCATTCAGTTGGATATCAACCAAGCATCATGGCATTCAAAGTAAGTAATTTGAGTAGTGTCTCGATCGGAAATGTATCATACTAACTTTATTATAATTTTTCAAAACTGCAGTGTATTACTGGTATTTCATCAAAAAATTATGTTTTATTGGTAAAATATTATTATTATAATTCACATTAACAGTTGAACGGGAGCGGAGTAAGAATATATCTAAATAATTTTTGCCATTTCTTACAAATTTCTCAAATTACAATTATTTATTGTTCGATAACCCAAAATCTGTGTACAAGCTCCAATTTCCATCTTCAGAATAGGATATCGAATCCTATCAAAATCTAGTCACAAAATCTTACCAAATAAATATCTTCCATAACTACTTTTTCAAATGTATGAGAATTGATACGTTTTCTGTGCCATTCATTGCTGAAAATAATAAATAGTAATAATCTAATATTTTTTTTTATAATTTCAGTTCATCGTATTCGCTGCCTTCGTTGCTGTTGCTCGTGCAGGAGGAATCGGCTATGCCGCAGCCCCAGCTCTTGCTCTTGGCACCCACGGCTCTGTCTCGAGTTACTCGTCTGTCCAACAACACAACCCAGCTGTCCACGCCTACGCTGCCCCAGCTTACCAAACCTATGCTGCCCCAGCTCTCCAAGCCTACGCTGCCCCAGCCGTCCATGCATATGCTGCCCCAATCGCCAAGACCATCATCGCCGAACCATCTGCCCCAGCCAACTACGATTTCGGATATGGAGTAAACGACCCCCACACCGGAGACAGCAAAAGCCAACACGAATCCCGTCGTGGTGATGTTGTCCAAGGAAGCTACTCCCTCATCGAATCCGACGGTAGCAAACGTACCGTAGATTACTCTGCTGACGCACACAACGGTTTCAACGCAGTGGTACACAAGGAACCAGCTGCAGTTGCTGTCAAAACTGTAGCCCCTGTTGCTTATGCTGCTCCAGTTGCTCATGCATATGCTGCCCCATCTCTCGTCCACGGGTCTGTTGCTCATGGATACGCTGCACCAGCTCTCGCTCATGGATACGCTGCCCAAACTCTTGCTCATGGATATGCTGCCCCAGCTCTTGCTCATGGATACGCTGCCCAAACTCTTGCTCATGGATATGCTGCCCCAGCTCTTGCTCATGGATATGCTGCCCCAGCTCTTGCTCATGGATATGCTGCCCAAAGTCTTTCTCATGGATATGCTGCCCCAGCTCTTGCTCATGGATACGCTTCCCATGGTCCAGTAGTAGCACATAACGTTTGGTGATTCTGAATGCCATATTATTCGACGAATTTGTAAATAATGTAATTATACAAGACAAAAATGAATATACTGAAAGAACTGAATTTGTTAATTGTTTTTGAATTATTCCTCAATCATCACAATTCGTTTTTAATTTTGCAACTCCAAATAAGCTTCAATTATCACAGCAAAATACAGTGTATTTTTTTATATTTCTTTGAAAATTTTGCCTCGATATTCTTGACGCTCAGCCTTATTCTGTTCAGGAGAATGCTACTCAGTTTTTTTCAGTCATCATAATATGGAAAAAACTAATTTCAATAAATAATTTTGAAATTTATTTTGGTCATTGAGATTTTGCTTTAAAGTTATAATAAATGGCTCAGACAAGGTCAGACAAGGTCATGCGACTTCTAATACTAGTCAATCTCTTAGATTATAGTCTTATGTGTTTGAATATCATAAACTATCACAAGGAGATTTGTTTTTCATTTTGTTTTGGCATGTATTTAATAGGAATCTACGATAATTCTGGAATATTGAGAATTTGTAACTTTTACCGTTACTCTTTTTTTTATACCACCAACCTCATCATGCTACCAATTTATAATTACTCAGTATCGATAAAAATATATTTTTCTTTTAGAAAATGAGAGTACCGTTTAACGTTTCTTTTATATCTGAGGTAAAGTTGGTCCGGTGGACGTTTCAAAGGGATTTTTGATGATTCTATCGTCGATGTTAATATGTATCACGCGAATTTTACTCTTCATGACGTTAAACATGAAACTGAACAAGATTATTTTGATCTCCTATAACAAAAGACAACAATCGTTAATACCAAACTCGTGAAAAAACTGAAAAATCAATATTGCGAATATTAAGCAAGCTTGTCCAGTGTTCACAATGCGGCTTAGAAATATGGCTCAGAATGATGAGGAATAATATGTCGATTGCGGTGATGTAAATGATGACGGTGATAATGACAACGACGGTGATAATGACAACGACGATAAAGACGACCATGATGACAGAAGCGATGACAAAACCAACATAATAACATCGACAACTCAGATGACGATGGCAAGCATGTTTCTGGCGTTAATGCTGAAGAAATTGGTAACGCCAACATTATCGACATTAACACTTTCGACGAGAAGGACAGTGATACCGACAATTGATGTTTATCAAATATGAATTTTTTGGTTCGATATACCTACACAGAAACGTAACAACTTGATATTTGGACCACGCTTATTGCCATAATCCTATACAATGGGAATGAGGAAAAGGAGACATCCTTGTAGGACTCTGCACGGAAATTCATTAGATGTAATTCAACGTTCGTCGTGGTATTAGCCAGGAAAGTAGTTGTTTTCTGTTTTCGACCCAATTATTCCTATTGTATAGGATTATGGCAATAAGCGTGGTTCTGGGATTGCAGGACATGTTGTTTCTCTCTTGACAAGTTTATTGTGAACAATGCAATGCAGATTTCTTTAACTTGATATTTGATAAAATTTGTCTCATTTTTTTTATATTCAGTTCAATTTCCAAGTTTTTTTAGCAAACTGTAGATTAAAAGACTAATTTCAACTTGCATATACGATTTTTACATTTTCTTAAATGGTGGCAAATTTGTCATTATCATAGCCTTGTTGAAAACGTTGCTCTATAATCCTAATTTTAAAACATCCTTTGAAATAATTTCGTAGGCAAATTTTTTCAAAATACAAATTTGTGCCAAAAACCATTTCTTTTCAAAAACTTTTTGTTTGGTTCATATTTTCAGGTGCTCTGGTTCATTTTTGAAAGTGAAATATACTTGTCACCAAGAATTTATTTGAAGAAATATAATTTTTCGACGATGTGGCTATGCTCGTTGTTGCCCTAGAGTCAATTGGACAACTTAGTTTATGAATTTAGCAATGAAAAGGAAACAATATATTATTTAGTTTCAATGAACAATTATTGCAACTTACACAACTTTCAATTAAACTTCAGAATAAAATTTCAAAACCAACCATTTGAACTTGAAACATCTCATGTATGCAGAACCCAAGCAGACATTTATCAACTGAATGAACCATGAACCAAATGAAGAATGATATTCAATGTTTTATTTTTGGGAAACGTTGCACGAATAGGTGTCACAGATGAAATTCAGTGTTCGTAGGGGAAATTAGTTATTTATTTACAAACATTTGCCTCGCAGTTTTCAGGAAATGTGTGAAGATATGGGTTATTTCTACTTTCTGGAAATTATTCGTTTCATGAGCCCTCTTGAGAAACAATATGTAAAATTGTCAACATATTTAACGTTAGTTGAAAAAGACTGGGGATTTCTATAGCATAACTTGAGATAGAAAAGCTTTACATACCGATTAACCTTCAATAACAATAGGACCCCCGATGACCTTGAGACTTCATTGACGAGGAACCAATAAATAAAAAAGTAATGTTAACAGATTGATATATTTAGATCATACAAGATAAGTAATGAGGATATTAAAGTATCCGGTGTTATTATTCATGATTCATTTATAATCGATCTCACAGCAGCCGCCATACCGGTTATACGCTTTATAATAGAAATTCGGCTGCTATCTTAGTTATCCTTTCTTCAGAAACCTTGTGAATCGATACGATAATTGTTGGCTACGTGTTCTGAAAGGGTCCATTTTTTCCGGGCTGGAACCCACTTCGGATATTAAAATTCTATACAAAATCAAAATCAATATTCAGGTCACCGTCACTAGTACACGACACGTCCTAAAAAAAATACTTATCCTAACTACAAATACGGAAAAACTCGAAATGGGCCCCTCTATATAGGGGTTATTACACCATTCTACACCATAAAAGGTAATCAGGAATAATCCAATACATACATATCCTCGAATGCTCGTCATTAAAAGTTTAAAAATATATACGTCATCAGTTTATTAATTTTTAACTGATGACGTATATATTTTTAAAGTTTTAATGACGAGCATTAGAGGATATGTATGTATAAGGCTTATTCCTGATTACCTTTTATGTAGATTTTACTAACTTATTGGATTGCATGTTGTTGGATATTTCCAGAGCTGCCTGTTGGTACTGCTATTATTTTTCCTTTTTAAACTGATGACTTACCTGTTAGTGTTACTAATGTTTATTTTTTACTTTTTATAATTAAGGATATTCTCAAGAAACAAGCTTTGTCAATGATAACAAATTTCTTTGGACAATAAAGTATCTCTCTCTCTCTCTCTCTAGACAACATCGATTAATTTCTTACTTCATCCTTCCCTGATGTCTAATTCCTTATATTAATTACTTCCTGTTATACTCAAATATATCACTATCATTGTCAAAACGTGTGCCGAATTATTTCTGAGTTGTGAATATTTAAACAGTGCCACCCACTACCTGCACATGTTGTGTTTATTGTGTATTGTAAATAAATATACTCAATTAATTACAATAAGACACTGGGTCGTAGGAGGCATAATATATTTTGAGAGAAATTCTGACGGAACTTCCAAGTTTAGAATTTCTGAAAATGGAGTCAGAAGAAAAAAATTCCGATTTTAAGTAGGAATTTCTGAGTTTTGAGCCGGAACACAAAATTTCTAGTTTAAGGTCGGAATTTGCGAGTTCAAACTCAGGATTTCCGAGTTTGAAGTCAGAATTCCTGATTTTGTCGCCAAAAAAACAAAATTCCAACTTTAAAGTTCTTCTGACTTCAAACTGAGGTAGTCTTTTTTCAACTTTAAACTTGGAAATTCTGACTTCCAACTCTGAAATTTTGACTTTGAACTCGGAAATTCCGACCCTAAACTATGAAATTTCGACTTCAGAGTCGGATTCTAATAGGAGAAATAATTTCAAAGGATACTCCGATTTTTAAATTCAAAGTCGGATTTTCGGAGTTTGAAGTAAGAATAAAATTTTAACGGAAATATTGATTTTCCGACCTAAACTCGAAAATTCCGATTTAAATGTCATAATTTTGTTCTTCTGACTCGAATCTTGGAAATTCGTATTTCAAATTCGAAAACTCTGAAATTCCGACATTGAACTCGGATATTTCCACTTCGAAGTCAGAAATTTCAAATTTAAAATCAGAATTTCCGACTATAAAGTCGGAAAATTATAATTCTGATGGAACTTCTATGTTTGAAGTCGGAATTTCCGAGAGAGATCCGAAGAACAGAATTCCGACTTCAAGTCGGAATTTCCAAGTTCGAGGTAAAAAAAAAACAAAATTCGGAGTTCCAAGTCAGAATATCCGAGTTTACAGTCGGAACAATATAATTCCGAAATCAAAGTCGGAAATTCCGAGTGAAGTGAGGTGACATACGAGAGTTAAACTGCCAGGAAACATATCATGCATATCAACTGCCCCACATAAAATTCTTAGGCGATAACTCGTTGTTAGAGTACCCACTCATTGTGCATAAAAAATAACGAGCTAATTAAAATATAATTCGGTGGTCTTGATATACTTAGTTATTATTAGCAAACATGTGTACCGGTTCTTCGTTTCGGAATAGGAAATCTATCGGTTGCCGAAGTTCGTCCTTCAGAAACCTTGCTGGCCAGGATGTTTTTGGTCAAATCAGGTGAAAGGTCCGAATCTTTTCCGGGGTGGGGCCGGGCGTCAGATCGAGAAAAATCGTATAAATGATTCGGGAACTATTTGGAATCCATTGTTCAGTTCACCTACTAGCAAACGACATCATGGCATTCAAAGTAAGTGTCGCAATTGTTTTCTTTCTTCGCGGTTTGGAATTGTTTGCAACAGTGTTTTTTATATCGTCAACAATAATGGAATAATGTCATTAAAGTAATACATATTGAAAATGAGAGTAATGATGATTATTTCTGTTGATAAATTATTTAACAAACAGTACATAAGACTTACTTAATAGCAAGAATAATTTTTCATTTATGCAAAGATCTATATCGAGTTGATAATATAAATATTCAGAAAAGAAAATTTTATCAAAAATTTTAGCTTCTTTTTGGAATCTATTTTGAATGAAACACATTTTACTCAATGCCAATGTAAACAGATTTATCACTCAACAAAATCAATTTGAAGAATATTTTTCATTGTCAAAATTTCTCTGAAATCAAAACAATCAACTTTAAAGAGACAGTAAACTTCTTAAAATATTCATTACACTTTTTCACACATTCCCGAAAGAAATATTTTGTCGTTCTCATTTTGTGGGGATATTTCATTTTTCAATATGGTCGAGAATTTGATTCAATCAATTTGAAATAGTCTGATGTCTACAATATGATTTAAATTCAAACTATAGTGGTTCTGAAGCAAAACATTTTTTTAAAGAACCGATTTTTCCTCAAAATCCATTATTTTTATCAATGATTAGTTTCCAAAAACACTGGATCTTATAAACATTGGATTTGCTTATAACAATTATTTAAAAAATGAAGGTAAAAAAAAAAATTTATGTATTTTTTACTACCAGAAAATAACAGCAGTCTGCATATTTGGATAAAAAAATTGATGCTGCTTTATTTATGTTTTTCATTTCCAAATGTACTACAGGGTTGATGAAAAATTGAAAAATCACAATTTTTTGTTCCCCAAGTTTGCGACCATTTTGGGCAAGATAGTAAATAAATTATTTACTCAGCGAGATTTTTGTCATATTTGTCGCAAGATTGGGCCTTGTCCGAGGTGGACAAGGCCAATTTGTATAGCTTTATTCAGCATTGAAATACAACTTTCCTTTCTTTTGTTATTTTTTTTATCGTAAATGCTGAAATGATTAGTATATCATAATAGTGTTGGTAAATTTCCTGGCAATTTTTTGCTCACTTTAGATTTTGGATACATGCAATAGTTCTTGAGATATTCGCGAAAAACCAAACCCATCTCTTCCATTATCAAATTGTTTATAACTTTTGCAATTTTTTTTAAGCAGAACTTTATTTTTCCTTATATGCCATTACGAATCGAATGACACCTCTCTCACAATATTTGGTCTTGCCACCAAATTAAAATGTTTACTTATATTTTTGGGCACGCATCACTAACAAAAATTGGTTCATAGGAAAATTATTGTATTCATTATAAAAATTATTTGAAATCAACTTTTAAATTTTATTACGAAAGAGATGAGCTCAGATATTGTTGACAAGTTGATATGCAGTTTTCAAAATTAATATTGGCACCGAATGACCAATAATGTTTATGTGCGAGTTACTAAGATAATGAATAATATAGAGAACAAAAAAACGAACAGGAAGGAAATATCCAACCTTTCATTAAACAATTCTTCAACATGAGATAACTAGGAAATATTTTCATCAATGAATACATCGATAACAGTTCGATATTTCCAATTCAAAATTCCCTTCAACTAACCTACGTCCTTATTGAAAGCCGCTCATTGATCCATTATTCTAAATATGCAAAGTGTCCCAGAATAAAAGGGACAAACTCCGAAGTAGAATCGTCATTTCATTTTAAGGCTAAAACTTTCAGAAAATATGATGATGATTATTAACAGAGTTACTAGGTGTTGAACGGGCAAAAAAATATATTTTCCAGAATAACTCGAGCTTAACTTTACTTAATTGAATTTAGTATGACACTTGACAGCATTCAGTCTGAAATTTATATGTAAATAAAGTTTGTAACTCAAATGATATTCATTTCAGAGAAATATGTTTATTGGAACTCTTAGTCTTGAAATCAACTGAGAATTCAACAGAATTTGTCTCCTATGTTCTGGGACACCCTATTTAGAACTCCAAATGTGCGAACCTTTGTATTATAAGTAAAAAAACATCACATCATAAACCAACATGAATAAAAAACAATGTTCACGAGCCGTTTTCCAAAAACGATTGAAGGAAACTAAATCATTGAATTGGCTGAAATTAACCTATTACTTTTATTTTTTTTCAGTTCATCGTATTCGCTGCTTTCGTAGCTGTCGCTCGTGCTGGAGGAATCGGCTATGCCGCAGCCCCAGCTCTCGCTCTTGGCTCCCACAACTCTGTCTCAAGTTACTCAACCGTCCAACAACACAACCCAGCTGTCCACGCCTACGCTGCCCCAGCTTACCAAGCCTATGCTGCCCCAGCTCTCCAAGCCTATGCTGCCCCAGCCGTCCACGCCTACGCTGCCCCAATCGCCAAGACCATTATTGCCGAACCATCTGCCCCAGCCAACTACGATTTCGGATATGGAGTAAACGACCCCCACACCGGAGACAGCAAAAGCCAACACGAATCCCGTCGTGGAGACTATGTCCAAGGTAGCTACTCCCTCATCGAATCCGATGGTACCAAACGTACTGTAGATTACTCAGCTGACCCACACAGCGGCTTCAACGCTGTTGTACACAAGGAACCAGCTGCAATTGCAGTTAAAGCTGTAGCCCCTGTTGCTTATGCTGCTCCAGTCGCTCATGCCTACGCTGCTCCATCCCTCGTCCATGGGTCTGTTGCTCATGGATACGCTGCCCCAGCTCTCGCTCACGGATACGCTGCCCAAACTCTTGCTCATGGATACGCTGCTCCAGCTCTTGCTCATGGATACGCTGCATCCGGTCTTGGTCATGGATACGCTGCATCCGGTCTTGGTCATGGATACGCTGTCTCAACCGGTTTGGCTCATGGATATGCTGCACCATCTGTATCCTATGGATATGCTTCCCCAGCTATTGCTCATGGTTATGCTGCTCACGCACCAGTTCTTGCCCAAAACGTTTGGTGATTCCGCCGTTCCGTCTGCCTATGAATTTGTATATAATTTATTTATGAGATATAAAAAGCAAAATGAAATATAGCAAAAAAACCTTTGTATATTATTTTTTTTTCTTGATCGAGTTAGCAGTTCTTCTAGAAATAGAGAACACAATAACACACAATTCAATTGTGTTTTTAGAGCCTCACTGCATATAAGGGAACAGGGACAATTTGTGCCCCATAAGTCATAATCCGTTGACGGGAAACTCAAATAGCTTTTGGCACGAAACAGAAAACCAAGTATTTGAGAGGTTCTTTTAACAATGAATCTCACATAGTTTTCTCATGGAAGAGTACTAATATTGAAAAACGAAAAGGATTTCATTGGTGTCGATACACCTGGCATTAATACGCTAGCCACTGTGAGATCGGCCTTTCTAGAGAAAAGACACAACCTGTGCGTTGTTTGTATCGGATTTCACCAAGCTGTGTCGCAAAACTGTGCTCCCAACAAATAGACCGTCAGATACCTGTTTGAGACAAAGCTAGAAAGTAAGGAACACACAACTGACTATGTAAGCTCCGAGACTGTCCTTTCGAATTTGCCTTTTGCAATAATCGCGAGTTCATCGGCATATCCTAGGCAATGAAAGCCTCTGGAAGATAGCCTTTCAATTGATTCGTCGATTAGGATGGCCCAAAGTAGAGGCGATAGCACCCCTTTTTGCGAACATCCCCTGTTTGCTCTAGGTGTTAGTCTTATACCGCCGATTGTTGATGTAATGACCCTGTTTTTCAAGTTAGCGTTTATCCACAGCAGGAGAAAAACCCCTTTTTTACTGGAGCATTTGCTATAGACTCGGTAGATGCATTGTTGAAGGCACCTTGATGTCTATGTAATGGCTTTGTCTTCCAAGCCTTGAATATACGGCACTAGGATGGAATAAGTATTTTCTGTCCCTTTTGGAGAGATATGGGGTATATTTTATCTACTCCAGGGTATTTGTATTGTTTGAATTTACTGATAGCCCACATGATTCTATTTGATCTAGATATTTTCGTAGCAAGCCTCCATTCCAAATTTGTTCGCCTGTTTTGCCTTCTTCTGGTGCTGTCTACTGTTGTCAGGATATTAAGAATCACTGAGGCTGGAAAGTGTGCTGCTTTGAGCATTTGTTATTCTTTTTCAAGAAACCTACTTGGTTTACTTTCCTTCTTTGACTAAAATCTTATGCTATACACTTTGGAGCACGTGACTGTCTTCTGGCCTTACTAATTTCTTTGTTGTACTGCGTGGGTCCAATCTTGGTTGGATTTTACTCTGTTGATAAGCTTCCACACCCTACCTCCGAGGGTTCCTAGATGCTCATTCCACCAGACCGTTTTGATATTTTAACCTTGTTTTTCTCAGGACAGCTTTTCTCGTAGGCTTCAACTTTTGCCTTGCCCACTTCGTCTACTGCCCTCTCAAGGCTCTCCCTGTCTCGTATTTCAGTCACGGGCCTCTGGAGAGACTCACTCTGAGTGAAGCTGGATATCTTTCCCAGTTGGTTTCTCTTAGGTTTCTATATTTGACTAAAGTTCGCAGTGGGGTAACTAGATCGTATAATATATGATATATAATAATGTTCCGTCACGAATTTTTTTTAGCAAACCTCAGATTCGGATTCAGCACCCCAAAACACATAGAGAATGGAAGTAATCAAAACTACCCCAAAACTTTCTTGGTAGAAATACAATTTGATCAGATTAATACGTGAGATCGATTTTGGGTAACAATTTGACTGTATTAACATGGAAATGCAATAACTCATTATAACCTCTCGAATTTTCCTCGAGGCAATATTGAATTCCCATACACCGAAATCAGCTCATAAGATACGATCATGTGTCAGTGAATTAATTTGAAAGTTTGCGAGTTACGGTGCAATGTGAGCCTTTGTGCTTGATCACAATGGAATTGTGACTTTGCATAGATATACGGTCTCGACAATGCCGAAACCGGCAGCATGAAATTCAATTAATCCTCTCTGCTCTGCATGCATATCAAGTTTGAAGTTATTGTGTATTCATTCGCGCCCCGATTCGAGAGGGATTTATTAAGATTGTACCTAATTCGGTTTTGGAGCTCTTGGGATGAATGTTGTATGCTCCGTCGGGGCAATTTTAGAATGTGTTTATTAGCAACTCGCTTTACTAAATGTAGTACATTATGGTACTACATTCGCTTGAAAAAGATACTGTGTATCGAAACATGTCGCAAAGACAATACATTTTGTTGAAATTTCAATTGTGTTTTACCTCAGTGTCAAAAATAATGTACACAATGAAGTCAATGAGATTGAGTGCGAAAATGGTGACGTTCTCACAGACAAAATAGATATTGCCAACAGGTTTAACGAGTATTTTGGAAATGTCGGAAAGGAGCTGGCAGAAAAAATCCGAAGCAAAAAAAAATTCAGAATCAACAAACCAAAAACCTGTCAATGAATACGTTCTTTTCGGAAGAGACCACTGAAGGAGAAATATTGGAAACTATCAAATGCCTGAAAAAGAAGAAAGCGCCCGGAATGGATGGAATAAGTTCTGAAATCTTACAAATTGTCGGAACTTTCATCTGCGAACCCCTGAAGTATATTATTAACCCCTCGATGACCACAGTTATATACCTGAAGGCACTCAAAACAGCCATTGTGAAGCCACTCTTCAAACGTGGATCAAAACGGAATGTTGCCAACTACAGCCCAATTTAGCTGATCTCAAATTTATCGAAAATTTTTGCAAATATTTAAAAAAAAGGATCCTCACTTTTCTAAAAAAATACAAAATTCTGCAAGAGAAACACCTATCACGTTTATCAAAATTCGGAAAATTCCACTGTATTAAGGAGGTTTCGATATATCACTAGTCAAAATTTCATCGAAATCTTCAAATAAATAATAAATAAAAAAATTATAAGATAATAAAATTTGAAAAATATTTTAATGAATTTTCAGGAAAATGTCATTTTATCTCATAATCTTTATTTATCAACAGATTTTAATTAAATTATAGTCAGTGATATTTCGAGACACCCTCATTACAGTGATGCAGTCAAAGTTTTAATTAAAGTTCTGAAATTGAATTGGTGGGTTATTTGAACGGCATATTTTTCAAATTTCATTCCCTTATAACTTTTTTATTCATTGTCGCATTTCAACGTAATTTACATATGAACCATTTGAAAATGTCGCGAATCCAGTGGTGTAGTCAGATTTTTTCTGAAAAAATCCTAATAATTTTTTTAGATTTTTTACCTTGAAAAATAAAATTAGTTGGCCCTGGAAATGGAGATTTATTAATGAAATTTGGTGTCCTAGTAGACTTCTTGGATGTCTACCTAACGAAACAAAAATCATTCCAATCGGTTGAAAAATGAAAGTTTTATAAGGGTGCTTCCATCTTAAATGGGTCACACTGTATATTCTCAATTGTTGGTCAGTTATTCTTTCTAAGACTTTTGATAACACCGGTAAGATGCTAATGGGTAGAAGATCTTTGTGACTAAACTGCATAATTTGTATTGGATAAATCGAAGCCTCTAGACATTTAGATGCTTTTATTATTATTAGAAAAAAAAGTTTCACAGATCGAAGTTTTTGAAGTCTTAATTATAGTTCTTCAGATGATGTGGTGCTGCAAGATTTCTCGGGTTTCCCTGCAGTTTCAAAAGCAAATGAGATACTATTGCAAGTGTTTCTGTGTTTGTAGTGTTATGTTTGGTTTCGTTTCGTTAATTCAGAGATAAAATGTATTAATGCAACTGTTGAATTACATCGTCATCTTATTCTAATGGTGGGATTTTCAATAAAAAAATCCACCCGCGACTTGAAATAATATCCCCGTTGTCCAGTCCACGACTATATCGGACAAAAAAAAGGAACCTGTAATGGCGAAACCGCGGCACCGTCGTCGTATTCGTTCGAGAACGTTTGGTCAGCAAAAGCAAGGGTTGCCTAGCGATTTATACATATCGCTATCTGTGCTGGACATTGACTGGTGGCCGTAAAAAACCGACACGGGACACGGACACTATTATACCCGCCGGGATATAAATCTCCGCTTTCCTGGCGATCATTTCAAAAAGTTCTCTCTGCCAGCGGCACGTAGTGGTTCGTTATTGAAATTTTCCTCGTTATTCAGATTTAGATTTCAGATTTATGCTTTTGCGGACGACTGACCACTGATGTTCGAGATTGTGTATTGTCTGCAGGTTTTATTAAATTTCAAATCATTTTCTCATTTCCGGGGTTTGTTCCAATCAATGTCCGGTTGATTGAATTTCCCATATTTCATTAGGATCGGGTTGGAAGTCATGTTTCGTCGGCATCAGAACATGGAATGGGTATAGGAGATTAGATGGCAATAATGATGGCGACGTGAAATATT
The DNA here is from genome assembly GCA_958298965.1 of Chrysolina haemoptera. Classification (NCBI taxonomy): domain Eukaryota; kingdom Metazoa; phylum Arthropoda; class Insecta; order Coleoptera; family Chrysomelidae; genus Chrysolina; species Chrysolina haemoptera. The sequence goes on from OY282590.1 coordinate 36,325,314, forward strand.
TCACGTGAAAGGCTATCTCAATCTTTTCAGAACGCGTCCTAGTCGTTCAATGGTTCAACTATTCTGGATAACTATATGGTGGAAATTAATAAATTCAAGATGGCAACCTGAAATAGAGTTTCGTGATTATAGTCAGATTCGATTCAAAAATATTGGTATGTGGGGGTTTTCAGGGTCGGAGATTTTGATTTTTCAGTCAGGATCCATAAAATCAAGGTGACAGTTTCAAGTTTGCGGAAAAGTTTTGTGATTATGGCCACTTGTCATTCTCGTTGGAAATCAAAGACGAATTTCTGGAGGTTCATTTATTCTTTTTTCTGGTAACAGGCCAATGTGGGTATTTTCTGTGCAAGATATGACATTGACATATTCCGTTCGATTAGATAGAGCTAAAGGTTCTAAAAATTAAAAAAATTGGAAAAAAGCCGAAGTGACAGTAGAAAGTCCAAATTTGGAGCAAGTACTCCAATCACCTAAAAAAAAACAAGAGACAACCTACATTTTGGCGAATGCGCTGGTAAAACACAGACAGTGATCAATTTACATGAGTAAAATTGATGGTATGAACAAAATAGTAACTGAATTACTGTTGACCAAGTACCAAGTTACAATTCATTTCATTTCTGATAAGTAATTGGGAACAATAAATATTCATAGATCGTTTTTACTTCTGGTGGGTAGATCGGGTTTCATCAATAAAATGGCGAAGGACATCGGCAATTCACTTCCACTTACAATTATTTTGCTACGTTCTCTGATATCCCACTTCAAATAAAAAACCAAGCCAAAATGAAAACGAAAATATTGATTGTACGGTTCACGGAGTTCGAGAGGAATTTTCCTGCTCTCTTTGGAACTTTCTTCGGATTTTGAATATATGCAATAGTTATTGAGATATTCGATTAAAAACAAAAACCCCCCTTTTTATTGATCTGTTTATAAGTTTTGCAATATTTGCGAGCTTTCTTTTTTGAAACTTTTTTTATATTCCATTACGATTCAATTCCCCTCCCTCTTATAGTTAGGGAGCCGCCAGTGAAAAAATGCGCCGAACAGCTATACTAAATATTTTTGATTTTGAGTAAGGCACAGCTGAGAAGCAAGGGAAAATATTTTGATAAACTTTAGCCGTCATCTATATTCCTTCCGTTGACGTATGTTGTTCAGAAATTGATTAGTTATCGTCTGACAAAGCGGAAGGAAATTTGGTTGGGGCCGGGGCTGGGAAAAAATATTTGAAAATTTTTCTCCAGAAAATGTCTTAGGTCAAAAATTAGCCGGTCTCCTATATTTTCACTTTTTAGTTCATAAGTTTCATTTTGGTCCTTAAAGGAGGAAGGAATTTTTAGCAGGGCCGGGTCACGAGACATATATAATGCAATACCCGTCGTTGTATTAGCCAGAGAAGTATTCATTTTTTGACAGGTATTTGCCATAATAAGCCTTCGTCGGTGTGTATTTTAGAGTAAAAAGGGTGAAACATCGGTCGGCAACGAAGAAGATTAACAATGTGTGACTTGTATAAAGCAAAAGAACCGAAATATCAAGTTAAACTTCAAAATTCCGACTTTCATGTCGGAAAAATAAAATTCCGACTTTAAAGTAGGAAAAATAAAATTCTGACTTCAAAGTCGGAAAAATAAAATTTCGACTTTAAAGTCGGAAATTCCGTGTTTGAAGACGGCTAAAATTTATCGAAATATTTTGTCTTGCTAGCTTTTAGGCGCATGTTTTCACTGGCGGCTCCCTAACTATTATGAATGTCCAGAAAAATAGTCATCTGAAAAGCAGTTGTAAACCAGACTTTATTAATGTACCATTTGAAGATATTGAGTGTCCTACCACCAGAGTGGTTGGTGCTAAAACATTGCTCTTCGATCTGAATCCAGTTTATATTATAGGGTAGGCATTTATTATATGTGACGTTATTATTAGAAAAACTGTTGACCTGAGCTAGCCAGTGTCTTGTTTTTGTCAAAGGAGCGAGGCGCTATAAATATTTTTTTGTTACAAAACCCAAGATCCCTATTCTTACTTCACCCCTTTGAAGGATAAGATCATAAACGTAGCACATTATTTCATTATTTTAGCTTGGTCATTTATTTAGATTAAAATTTCGGCATATAATTTATTTCACGTCTAATAATAATGTATATTCACTACTCTTCTATTTGGTTTTCAATCAGAATTGCCCACCAAGCGGCTGGCATGGCGTTATGGAAAAAATCTACCGAGATCATTCTCGATACTTCTACTCGCTTCCAGAGGGCTCGAGTCCTCCCGACGTACGTGAGCGGTAATATTATCGTATTCACGAGTTAGCTGATTTCCGTTTGATTTAATTGTTCCAATTACAAATTCCAGAGTCGGCTTGAGTTTGCTAAAATGTCCATTTGTCATCATTCATTTGATGGCGTTTCATTGAGCATGTCAATCATTAGGTTAGGTTAGGTTTAAATGTGAGTGAGCCCATATCAGGCTCTCCACTGTGGCCAATGGCCTATTGTGGCTCACCCTATGGTTATATTTCTCCCAGTATATCCAATCTCTTAACGAAATTGAGTAACATATTGGGAGAACAGTTTACCAGATCTTCTGGCCTTACTTTTGTATTGCCAAATATTGAAAATCTGGTTCTGGCCGCTGCAGGGCATGTACACAGGATGTGTTTAGCCGTTTCATCATCCTCCATGCATAGACGGCACTCTGCATCCTGTGCAAGTCCGATTTTATGCATGTGGTGTTTGAGTTTGCAGTGGCCAGTGAGCAAACCTACTATAACTCTGAGATGTGCTCTACTGTGTTCTAGAAGTTTGTCAGAGTCCTGTTTTTTCCTTGTACAAGCAATAAATGCTTTGGAATGGGCTAGTCCTGGTAGACTGAGCCAATACTCAAGTCTTTTATTGTCTGTCCAGGCGGTTGTAGCATTCTTGGCAGTGCTATATGCTAAACCGATGACCGGTTCTGGCCCAGTGAACGTTGTTTCGGCCCCCCCTTTTGCTAGGGCGTCCGCTATTTCGTTTCCTTCTAGGCCCGTGTGACCTGGTATCCAAACTAGGGTAACGTTGTTGCCTTGTGCTAGTCGGTTCAAGGTGTCTCTGCAGTTCCATACTGCTCTGGATTTAAAGCAGTTGGATTCAAGCGCTTTCAATGCTGCTTGACTATCTGAAAATATTTTTATTGTTTTTCGTGTGAGGTGTCGGTTTTCCAGCTCCCTTGCACACATTTCAATGGCATATACCTCTGCCTGGAATATCGTAGCTAATTTACCCAAACTGAATGAGCGTTTCACTACTGGGTTCATACCATACAGGGTGTTTCAAAATTCAGTATCAAGATTTCAGGGGCGTTTTTCTTAGGTCATAATGAGACTCTTTTTTCTTATAAACATGTGTCCACAACCACTTCATTTCTGAGATACAGGATGTTGAAATTTAACAAAAAAATCAGTTCTTTTTCAATATCTCTAAAACCACTTTAGCTTTTCTTTTTAATTTTGGAACATGCAGAGTACACATAAAAATACACTTCTTCCATGGTGAACGTTTTCTTAATTTCCATCAGTGGCGTCCCTGTACACAACCTGTAATAATTTTGATCAAAATAATGATACGCTACTGTTTTTTTGTCAAATAAGTATTATTTTTATAATTGTCTTCTATCTTCACACAAACATGGTCTTTTGATTTTTTTCCGTCCGACCGGCGGTTTTCGATTTAAAAAATAAAAGGTAGTCATTTGCTTGTACCTAGGCGAATTTTTGTTTGTCTCATTTTGTTATTTGAATGGAAAACTGCTTTTCGTACGAAAAAAAGTCAAAGAACCATTTTTATGAGTAGATAGAGGACATTTATAAAAAATATAATATTCATTAAAAAATAAACATTGGCGTATCATTATCATTTTTGTTAAATTTCAACACCCTGTATCTTAGAAATTAAGCAGTTGCGGACACATGTTTATGGAAAAAAATATATTATTTTGACCTGAAAAATATGCCCCTGAAATCTTGACACTGAATTTTGAAACACCCTGTATATTCCGGCTCCGACACCTTCCAAAGTTTTGGAACCCTCGGTGAACCGCCTTTCATTTGCCCTACATAGGTCAGTTTCATTCCGAACCCAGTCTTCTCTTTCAGGGAAGACCACGGTGTAGGACATGTTGGGGTTAGTGGTTTCAGGCATTATGTCTGAGGGCATTCCCAGAATGTTGTGAGCTATTATGTCTTCCAGCATGCTGCTGCCTCTCATGACACATGCCTGCGGTAGACTAATGGCCTCTTGGTAGAGTCTATATGTTGCCCATCTTGCCTCAATCATTAAGTTCCTTCTCAAGTAAGTAGTCGTATAAAAAGTCATGTATGCTACTCTTTTGTGAGGTGTTACATATTTACATGATTATCGATTGATATATTGTTATCATCCAACGAAAATACTGAATTGGATCGCAGACCAATGCAACCCCACAAACCGAACAGGGCGCCCTTCCGCTTTGTCCCGCGTTGTATCCAACTCTCCTATCCCGCAAGTCGTAATCCTCATTTAATGAAATTCCACATCGAGGCGAGAGAGCGCAGACCACCTCTCCCGTCATTATCCCCTTCTTTTATTCTACATATAACCTTTCACATACCGGGCTTTGTCATCGCTTTCAAAGAGACAATTTCATGTAATTGTGCATAAAAGTCCGAGTCGCTCTCAGCCTCCGCAAGAAACCTCACCACAATGGAGCCGGCCGCGCGGAATGACTTCAGAAATAGCGCTCCTTTGTATAAGATCGTCCTCGAAATGAAATCCCGTTTGTAATTCTACTGCGAGAATTCTTGTTAATTTCTCGATGAAGATGCGAGACGGCTTTTTCTATCTCTTGGTCGGTTTTCAGGTTTCGTTGCGATTATGCTGGATTCTGGAAAATATATGGAAAGAACTGAAACAGCAATGATCGACAATATGTTTCCCGGCATTAGAGATCAACTGGTGGCCTGCTTGCTCATGTCTCATATATTCGGGAGCAATCTATTGAATAATATGGGGAAACTCTAGCCTGACTCTTTCCCAAACTTCCATTTTATGGCTTGCCTCCCTAGTTGTGTTCTTTGATATCTAGCTTTCTGTCAGACCGAAATCTGCCCACGTGATGGTCGATGTAGTATTATCATCCAACACTCTACCATCAATGCTGATGTTGCGCAAGGATCTATTCTAGCACCAACGCTGATTCTTCTTCACATCAATGTAGGGGGCCAACTTACTGAGACCCCTTACTGAGACAACCATGCCAAGTCAAAAACTTAGTTTTTTGTTTCGTGCCAAGAAGTATTTCACTTTCCGCCAATTGATTATGATTTATAAGGCACAAATCCGACCTGTGCTGGAAAACTGTTTCCATATTTGAAGTGCAGTACCCAAGCACACATTGTAATTTTTAGATTATGTCCAGAAAAGAGCCAATCATCTCATCAGTGATACTTCGGTCACCAGCTTACCGCGGAAAGGTTGAAGATCTGTCTCTGTTCGTAGATTTTTTCATAGAGAATGCTCTTCCAAAATATCACCAATCGTTCCATCATTATCGATCCCATCGAGACTGACCCACCGAGCTCACTCCTCATATCCATATGCCGACACTTTAGAATCATACCAACGAACGGCAAAGCTTAGGAACTCGCTGCCTCGGGAGGAGTTTTCAAGAATTCCCGAAAAATGATTCTCCTCGAACTGGGATCGAACCTGCGACCTTTAGATTGCTAGTCTGTGCTATAATCCATTGAGCTACCGAGGACACACCCCTCTGAAATATGATGTTAGTATTAACATTTGGAAACTTCGGAGTTTGCCAGGTGTTGGTGAGGAGGATGTTAGAAGGAACTCATTCATTATCAATAATTATCGATCCAATTTACATTTCATCAACGTATACGTGATTTCAGCAAGATTCAGGTGTGTGAATTCTCGATGATTGAACAATGTTAATGAACGAAAATGGAACCTGCTACCTCTAGATTGCTTCTTAGTTTGCAAGGTGTTGGTGAGTTAAGATATTAGCAAAAACTCATTCATTATGAATAATCATCAATCTAATTATCCTTTCATCTAGCGTCATCGACATATACGTGATTCCAGAAGGATTCTGGTGTGTGTATCTCTGATCATGTTAATTAAGCCCAATTTGGTGAAGTGAATAGCATCTGAATATAAATATATAGTGAATTGCGCCGTTCAGACAAATTAAATTCCAGAAAGAAGATTATCATCGAGCAGGGATCGAACCTGCGACCTCTAGAATGATAGTCTGTGTTCTTGCCAACTGAGCTACCGAAGACACACGATCGTATCTGCATATCTTTGCAGTTCACAAGGTGTTGGTGAGTTAAGATATTGGAAGGAACTCATTCATTATCTATAAATATGAATCCAATTCTTCTTTCATCAAGCGACATCGACATATGCGTGATTTCAGCGGGATTCAGGTGTGTTAATCTCCGATCATTGAACATTGTTAATTGAGCCAAATTTAAAAATCAGAGTGAAGTAAATAGCATCTTAATGTAAATATATAATGAATCACGGTGTTCAGATAAATTAAATTCCAGAAAAAAGATTCTCTTCGAGCAGGGATCGAACTTGCGACGTCTAGATCGCTAGTATTTGCTCCAACCAATTGAGCTACCGAGGACACACGGTCGCGTCTGCATATCGGGATACCACTTTTCCCTGGAATTTTGATGTTAGTACCAACATAAGGTGTTGGTATGTTAGGATGTTAGAAGGAATTCGATATCATTCATTCATTCATCATCAATATGCTTCCTTTCTTGTTTCCCAAAAAGGATACTCATGGTGTCGAGTTGAGCTCTGTCACTTTTCACACATTCGGAAACAAGATCGATATTTTTACCCACGCTAAGAAACGCTAAATTTCAAGTGTTCTCGAAGTACAAACAACTCCCTTTCAACAGGTGTTCCTCGATATCCAAACACCAAACAAAAACGCGCAACACAAACATAACCTTATCGTTGATCTCTATTGAGCCGCACTTTTGGAACTGTCACTAAGTACGGACCAACAAAAAACAAACCAAGATACCCAATACTCCACGAACAAAGGCAATTAGGTCTTATCGAGAGATCGGGGGTTGAATGTCAGCCCTACTCGTATCACAATATGTTACATAATAAAGAATTAAGCCAGCGCCAGAGGGCTTATTCCTATCACCGTGGATACCACAGCTCCCACGCAAGTGATTCTGTGAGGATGTAGTAGCAGATCTTTCTTATCTGATGTGCCCGTTCGTAATGAATGTTATTGAATATAATATATCATGTAAGTGAGGTGGGAAAGATTAATAATAATGATAATGCGCATTATAATAGGAATTTGTATTTTCACAAATGTATATACAGGGTTGCACAAAACTAACCGTTATCCTTTGAAGGGCTAATAGGCCAGCTCATGGTTGACCAGAATATTAAAATATAAGCGTGGTAATATGACCGTAGTAAAACGTAGATAGTTTTTTATATATCAGCACTTTTGTCAATTTCGTGAAAATCAACATCTTGTATCAGGTTTTTGAATGCCACATCTACAGAACTCCATATTTTGTGGACCCCGAACGAAAACATATGGGAAATTGACAATCGGTCAAATTGACTGAAATTGTATTATGTTATAGTGGAATGGGTCGTTAGAAAAATGTGTGGGATCAAATGATTTCGTATTTGTCGTTTCTGTAATATAATCGACAAAAGTTCGTAAAAACTTCGTAGTTGGGTAGAATTGACAAAGAAAAAAATTGTTTTGTTAATGAAAATAAGACAAATTCAAGATGAAAATGTGTTTATAGGAACTTGTTAATATGTCCAATAGTAATCTTATTAATTTTAGTACCTTATGGTGTATACGGGGCAAAAAAGGCACTGTCAGTGACGTACTTTGACAGCTGTCGAACATCCGATGGGGGGACAAACAAAGCCATTTTCCATGAGACTACGCGTGTCCTTTTTGTGGATTTTCTGCGAAAAAAAAATTTAAAAACACGTTCTTGGCATTTTAGTGAGTATTAATTCATTGTGTACAGTCTGAATTGAGTGCATAAGTCTATAGAGGTGTTATAAACATGGATTTTCCAATTCAAAATAGTTATTTATGCAACAAGTGCAAAAAGTAGGTGTTTATTGCACTCGACGTGAAATTGTCCAATGAGGCCATCAGGCCGAGTTGGACAACACGTCGAGTGCAATAAACTCTTTTTGCACGAGTTTCATACAATATTTTTTCTACGTTCATGCAAAAACCAGAAAATGTTTCATTTAGGTGGCACTAAACTGTAAGGAAGACATTGTTTAAATATATCTGCTAAAAGTAATTCAAAAACATTTTGTGTGATTCAGATGATATTCGAAGGAAATTTAATGTTTAACAAATTCCATTTTCTAGTAATTTCATAGTCCATTATATAATGAATATGATGAAACATGCAACGATTTAAAATGTAATCTCACAGAAAATGGGCTACATTTGGCGTCGATTTGAAAGTTTATGTCTGTCATGATGACAGAGCGCTATAGTAGAATGACAGATGAGTGCAATAAAGAGACAGTTTTCCCACCAAATATAGTTCAATAAAGTTTTGTTTTTTGCATGAACGTAGAAAAATACGTTTTTAAGATGATAGGTATCATACAACAGTTTTCTCTTTTAGATTTGAGGACATAAATCATGAAGACTTGTGCTGTTATGGGTTGTTATAACCGATCCGATTCAGACCAGCACGTGAAATTTCCAAATTTCCCTCTATATACAAACACGGCAGAGACAGGTAGAAACTGCTGGAGTACAGAGACATACTAATCAGATCGTTCGGAACATCAGGACCATGTACTTACCAAAATACGGAGAACAAAAAAAAACGATGGGCATTTACAGTTAACATTGAAGTCAACATTGGAGAATGTTATGAAAGACGGAAAGTTTTGTATTACTAGTAGATATTTATTGTCAAAGAACTACCAGCGGAGTTATTAGTAAAATTATACGATTTCTCATTTGAAACAAGAGTATTTCAAAATATTATCAAATAATAGGATCACAAAAAAAAAAATTTTTTTCAAACTCTATCCAGTGCTCTATTATTTTTCGGGGTTTTTATTCCAGCACCAATCCAGAACCAACAATTTATATTTTGATAAGACATCAGAGTTTCGGTTTATTCTAGGCAATAAGAACGTGTTTCATTTCTTGATGACTCTCTAACTCTTTGAAATATATATTTTTTTTTTATTTGGATTATACCATTATACTGAGAACAACTGACAGAAAAGATAAGGAAAATATCACCTTTCGTTTAGATACAGGGTAAGTATATTCTTTCAGCCATTTACAATATTTTTATTGAATATCTCAAAAACCATTTCGTTAATTTGTACCTAATTTTTCTCACACTGTTTTGAAAATGTACACTATTTCACAGGAAAGTTTTGTCTTGGATGTTCCGCTTCTAAGATATGCAGTTTTAAAGTAAGGAAAATTGCATTTTCGTTCAGATAGTTGATTTTTTAATTATCTCTAGTTTTCATTGAAAATTCATATAAATAAATAAGTAAATAAGTAGTTGTTTTTTGTTAGATATTGCAAAAAAATCACAATTTTCAAATTCAGTGGAGAATGTTCTCGTTTTCAACATGAATATCTCCCAAGAGGTTATCATTTGACATATTGAAAATATCAGATTTTTTCTGGAAAAACCTGAAAACCTATGATGTAACTATCGTTAATCATTTGAAATAGACATTCATTTTAAGTTGGCAGTACTTCAGTGATGTTTTATCTTTGTACCTATTTAACCAAATTTCAAGACTTTTTAAAAATAATAGCCTGAAATTACACATTTAATGTAATTCAATAGTTGGAAAATAGATATTTTTGTATCTAGAATGTGAAATGATACTTTCTCGAATAAAACTTCTCGAACGCAAAAATATTCGAGATGCAAACAATATTTTTTCGAAAGCTGCATTTAAACTAATATGAGAATAAAAAATTTATAAAAAAGTATCTGTTATTGATAATTAACATTTCGTGTAATTTCGTATTTGAACCAAAACGAACGAACGAGGTGATATTGTTTGCATTAGATTTTTTTTCTGGCTCTACAGCGTGAGCTACAAAAATGGGTTGATTGTCTAACGCTAATTATGGAAAATATTTTCTGCGAATGGATTTTTCTTGATTTTTGAGTAAAATATCATATGAAAAATATCAATTTCCTTTGATTATATCAATTATGGTGTACATTACTACAGAAGGAGGCAGAAAACGCGATTTTTCTCAAACTTGTTTATTGACTTCTAGCCCAATTGTGGGCTTTTCGTTGAATTTTTTGAGGCATATTGTGTAGATGAACCCAACGAACTGTTCTAAATACATTTCACAACGTTTCTACACAGTGAGCAAAAAATAAGGTGGTTGATTAATGGGATATGATGGTATAGTGGATTTATTGTTGATATCTGAGTTAGATTTTTCACAGAGAATGAAAATCACGTTTCGACTACTCTTTTTGTGTGACGCTACAGGGTGACTCCAAAAGGACGAATTCTCAAATACCTATATTTAGACGAAATTATGGTAGAATACTTATTTATTTCTGTTGATATGAAAGCTATGAATACATTAATTGAACTTTTCAAATTAAATTCCCCAAAGTGTCTACATGGTTAGGCAAAAAACATTAATAATTTTTATTACTAGTAGATTTCTTTTGATTGTTGATCTTTTAACCGTAAAGATCCCGATGGGTTATCCTGAAGAGGTATTTTTTCAAACCTTCTGAAGGGAATGCAATTTTTGAATAAATGCAATCTTGATACTCTCACAAGAAAACGATTATTCAAAGTGTTGACGCAGCTGCAATCGCATGTGTTTATGAACATCATCATTATAGCATAGCCAAGTAACGAGATGGTCGAAATTCGAAAAAACTCACCAAGAAAAGCCCAGAAGCGAGAAGTCAATAAACGAGTTTTTCTGCCTCGTCCTGTGGTAATGTATCTACACCATATATAATCAAAGGAAACTGATAATTTTCACATGATATTATACTCAAAAATACATTCGCAGAAAATATTTTCCATAATTAGCGTTAGACAATCAACCCATTTTTGTAGCTCACGCTGTAGAGCCAGAAAAAAGTCTAATGAAGAAAGTTGCTTGTTTTGACCTGTGGAATGATATATCCAAAAATCAAAAAAAATCTATCGAGCCCCAGGAATACCTGTATCCAGTACCATGTCCTTTACAAATATTGTCGATAAAATAATAAAAGATACAAAATGCAAATTTTGGAAAACATGAAACTAATTTTACGATCAGTTCGTTATGTTAAAATCAGTAAATGAATCTCAATGCCGATTATATAATATATTTAAGAAACTATAATGATTACGATTTCCTAACATATCCTCAATATTACGTTTAGGCATCATTATATCAGCTAATAAATATCAAAATTGTATAACAAACATTTTCAATATTGTTCTTTTGTCCCCGTGCCTCAAAAATAAACTAAACAATGAATAAGTAATTGATGCACATCATCGACTATTCTTATTCTATTCTTCCATTTCACAAAACTGCCCGACCATTGTCCCGAAATTACGAGTAAAAAAACCTTCATCTCCATCCGGCCCAATCCAGCTTAACAAACTCAAAATCTATCCAAACTAAATCATATAGTATCGCACTCAAAAAGCCAAACAATAGCACATTAGGAGAAACTAGAAAGTTCGCAAGGCCCTCCTTCAAACCCCATTATAATACCCGTAATATATTTGCCATTGAAATCTAGTTTGTATATTCCTATTCTACTTCCCATCATAATACTTCACATAATAAACTGAATATCCATATGCGGGGTAGTGGGCGGGCCCTCCGAAACGTCATCGCGCCGAGAGGCGGAGCCACGCGAGAGCGGAGCCTCATTGGCCGTAGCGCGCGACCAACAGATGGGGTACAGTAACTACCACCGGCAAGCGTATCATTACGCGGTAACTGTCAGTTGGTGAAACATCCCCGTTGTGCACAGTGCTTATTCCACACACACACAAAACACGCGCGATAAACTGTTATTAAATGAAATGTTGCTGGACTGACCGCCTCAACATGAGTATGCCAGGAAGCGGAGTCGACATGTCAGCTCTGATGTCGCAGCATCCAGTTCTCGGGGCCATCCCGCCAGCTTTCTTCCTGAGAGCCTCGGAGCGCTACCAGCGAACCCCCAAGTGCGCTCGATGTCGCAACCACGGCGTAGTGTCCGCCCTCAAAGGCCACAAGAGGTACTGTCGGTGGAGGGACTGCAACTGTGCCAAATGTACCCTCATAGCGGAGAGGCAGAGGGTTATGGCCGCCCAGGTGGCTTTGAGGAGGCAGCAGGCTCAGGAAGAGAACGAGGCTAGGGAGTTGGGGATCTTGTTTCCAGCCCCCGTGCCCCAGCAGGCTGCTGAGCCGCCGACGCCGAGTCCGTCGGTTAGTGCCCCTGTTGATGTGGGGATGTCGCCTTTGATGCAGAGGAGCACTTTTACCACAGCGTCGGATTCCTCAGAAACGTCCAGTCCAAGTAAGTTCTGAACCAAAATTTGCACAAGTGTTTCAAAAAAACCGAGATCGCTGAGAAAGGTTTGAAAACGTAAAACCTTAAAATTTTGCGAACGAGGCAAAAAATCTTTATAATTTTATGACAGATAGATAATAGTTATTTATGCAACAAGTGCAAAAAGTAAGTGTTTATTGCAGTCGATGTGAAATTGTCCGACGAGGCCGTTAGGCCGAGTTGGACAACACGTTGAGTGCAATAAATAATTTTTGCACGAGTTGCATACAATATTTTTTCTACATTCATGCAAAAATCAAAAAATTATTTACACTAGGTGTTGAAAAATGAAAAGCGCAACTTAAATAATCGATTATTACTACCGATTTGCATTGAAACAGATCACTATCATCTATTTTCCATTAATAATACTCATTTTAAAACTTTCAATTCTTTAATTGTCAGAAATAATTTTTGACTGACGTTTCTATAACCACAGTTGCATTATAAAAATTAAAATCATAGTAGCCGTGAGCGCGTATGTTATCACGAGGTGTGGTCATAGGACAGTTTGCTCTATGCAGGTTTAGAACAAAGCGGATCAGTTTTGATTATGGAGTTTTTCTCGGGAAGGCATTGTTTGTTTAGCTCTAGCTGCTAACATCAATACAAAATAATATAAAATATGTAAAACGTATTGCCAATCTCAAAGAATATCTGCTAAATATGTAGTGGGTTTGAACATTTATGTTTGTCATGATGACAGCATGTTGAAGTTGAATGACAGATGAGTTCTTTATTGCACTAGTGCAATAAAGAACTTCTTTTTCCACTAAATATAGTTCAATAAAGTTTTGCTTTTTGCATGAATGTAGAAAAATTATATTTTATATGATATGATAACGACGATAATGTTTATTCAACAGCAATAATTAACAACATTTCGACAATGAATAAACAGAATAATCACTGAGGCTGTAGACACAGCTTGCGTGCATGATGAACAAATTAATTCCAAAATAAGGTTCAACAATATAAAATAAAATATTAAAGTTCGACATTATAAACAACGCAACATTTTAAATCACAACGTATGAGTTTATTATAATATCAAAGTAAAAGGTCGTTAGATGTAGCATATTGCAAAAGTATCAGTATGGAATGAAATAAGGGTAAATCTACAATATCTAAAGTATGAAATTGAGAAGCAAATGAGGTAACGCAGGTATGAAATATATAAGATAAGATATAAGATCATGAAGATGGAATACAATTTTCCAATGACGGATTTAAAATAAGTAATTTATTTTTATTGTTATCCCATCAACGCATAGGTATACCTCTTTTCTTTATATACTGCTGTTATTTTATTTTATATCAATCTTAAATTTGTTCAATGTTTTTGTTTCTTATTTTGTCCCTAAGCACATTTAACTTCTATATGTATGTTCGATGTATTTATCGTTGCAGTGTGTTCTGGAAGCACCTCCTCATCCATCGATTCCATAGTTTAAGTGAGATTCCACCAGACTTCGGTATACGATGATTTTCTCTTTTATATTAAAAAGTATTCCACTTTTTTTTATATCTGTACAATATGCATCTTAGTTTTTGTATCAAATAATCTACATGAACATTCCATTTGAAACAACTATCCAGCATAATGCCCACGCATTTATTTTTTTTGTTCGCTTGTCTCATTTCAAAAATCTCTTATACCATAAAAAAATAACACCAGACAATACCAGATAACATCATTCGGTGTCCATATAGGTCCTGATAATTATATATAGTGAAAAATAGCACCGACATATTTCACACCGTTCTATGGTGTAACATAAAATACTGTACATGGTGTTGATTGAATTCAGAATTATCAGACGTCACACTTGAAAAGCCTTAAAAAACACCATCGTGGTATAAATTGTCCATTTGAATGGTTTAGAAGAAACTGCTTCTACTGTGTTGCATAACATCTCTTTATGTGGAAATAATATAAGTTAAAAAGGGGAACATTCTCCATGAAAATTGAAAAATAAATCACATTTTTCAATACCTCCCAAGAGGTTATCTTGAACGATAGAAAATGGCGACTAAAGTTTGTCTTTCAGTCGCAGATGATTCCACAACAGATTTTATAAATGTCCTATTCATATTTTCGAACTAAAATATAAGTTAAGTTAAACCACAATAGTAGTGAGTATTATGGTGTAGATTGAAATCTTCTGATCTATACATACATAAGAAACAGGTGAAATTTAACACCAGTTTCATGAATATATCCATACTTTGAACATGAAAGCCACTCTATTTTCATACCGGTAATACAATTTGGTGTTTTTTTTGTATATCTTGGTGTGATGAAACACTAGTCTGAGGGCTTCTTCTTATCAAATAAAACCAATCATAGTGTTTCCTTTGAAACAATCTGGTGTGAATCAAAGACACCAAAGGCCCAAGAACTGCTCACCTTGTAATCTTTGGACGGCGGTCGGGCTCTGCTGTTTCTGTATTTTCCTTAATTTCGGCTGGCTCATTTTTGAGATTTTCAGATTTCTCTGGACTGTCTGAAATATGCTATAATGGTCGCGTTCGTCTCACATGCTCTGTGCAAACAACGATGTCCTGTAAAGTGGGCCCTCTAATGAAGGCGCTGGGTACTATCGGGTAATGGTGAACTGCTAGCAATGGAACATTCCACTGATAATTTCGACGGGATGGATTCAGGCCACATGACGACATGATAGTGAACTTAGTGAAATTTACTAGCTTATAACATCATTGTCTTCATTAATATTTCATGTAGGTAGGATTCATCACAAACCGAGTGTTATTTACATTTACGTTATTGGTATTCCATTCAAAAGGCAGTGAGTGCACAATGGCACCGAAAAATGTGTTTCATTGAAACATCTTGGTGTTTTTCTTGAATATACATTAATCCTTAGCTCTCACAAGTTTCGACTTTTGAGGGCTGCACCGAGAGAAATATCTATTAGCTGTAATACAAAATTGTATAATCGTTAAATGATTTCTGAATTGAATAGGCGCCAACATAGTTCACTTTTCAGTATGAACAACGTCTTTTTTTCAAAACAATTGTATTACTGTTAAAAGTCTCTCACTTAATAACGTATTTAAGTATTGTTTTTTCAATACCATCTTTTAACTGCAATCGTGTTCTTTGTCAAAACTAAAAGGTAACATTTAGAGACAAAAAGAACGTTTTGAAAAAAAGACCTGTTTCATGTTGAAAATGTTTACATTTTGCATTCATCCGAGAAAATTTAGTGGTTACAATATTTCAATTAGCAGCTATAAGATTTTTTTGAAAAAATACTTGTATAACTAGATTTTTCTGGGTGTGATGCCGTTCGTTATGAAACGACAGCTGGTTAACGAAAAAAACCATTTTAACAAAAAACAAAACAACAATTTTCTTGGAGCGTGTAAAGAGAATCTTCTAAGTATCTCACAGTCAACAGAGATCTACCAAGTGTTGTCATTTATATTTGATTTTTGGTATTATCGCCTAAGATACAATAACCATTTTGCCGGCGTGTGTGAAAACGGCCTTAATGTGATTGAAATAGGTTATGCTATTTCAAGTGGGATATCAATCAAATTGGCAATTTTTATTTAATTTATGTCAATTGGGTAGCCACCTAGAGTGAAAATGTAAAAATTTATTTTCTTGGCTAGCCGCAGAAAAGGCAATAACTTTTTCCTCTCCGTAGAGCCGGTAAAATAAATTTTCTCAGAATGTAGGATAAAAATTTTATTTTTGAAAACTGATCTATTGTGCCTCTCAAAATTCAGAAATTTGTAATAAAATTTTACGAATTTGTAAGATATCGACCATTACAACATCAAGAATCATCATGAAAAACAAGTTTTTTTTAAATTTTGTCCAAACATTTTAGAACAAACCTGAAAATTTCTATTTAAATGATGGAATACGCTTATAATGATTACTAAAAGTTATTTAAAACTCAAAAGCAGCATTTTTTTAAAGAACAAAAATAATGTTGAAAAGGGTAACATTCTCCATGAAAATTTAAAAATGAAAAATGTCAAATAAATCACATTCTCAACATGAATACCTCCCAAGAGGTTATTTTGAACGATGGAAAATAGCGACTAAAGTTTGTCTTTCAGTCGCATGTGATTCCACAACAGATTTCATGAATATCCTATTCATAACTTCAAACAAAAATCAACAAAAATAATATCAATTTTCAATTATTTCAAAACAAAGGTTTTTTAAATTTTGCGTATTGGGCTAAAACTGAATTTACAACTTTTTCAAATGGATGTTTTGATATCTCTAAAAATATCACCACTTTCTGTCCATGTGATGTAATTTCAAAATTACTCCATGTTAGTGGTCACGTAGTGGAAACGATCCCCCGTGGAACATTTTTTACAACTCTGACAATATATTTCCTTGCTTAACAACCAATCAGTGGATTTCAAATTTTGAAATTCAGCCAATAGAATCGGAACTACAGTGAAAATATAGCTTGTCGCTGTATTTTCACGGTGATAAATCTGCTTAGTTTTTGTTTTACTATCTTCAAGTGAAAATAATGATTTAAATTATAAACGTCAAATTTATGTGTTTTGACTAGTTATCTTTATTTATTAATATGAGCGATCGTTGGGGACAAATATCCATTGGTATCATAGCATAGATAAGGCCGTGGAAAAGAGTATTCCGTTGAATACGGCTAGAAGTAAAGCATCAATTACCAGGTGACACGATTTTTCTTTATTTCAAATCGATATATTGTCGTCCTAAATATAATTCGTGGTATGATTAAAAACCTATAATTTTTTGGAATATCAATTTATTGGCAATCCCAATGCATAACACACGAGTGGAGACCTTTTTTTTTATGAGATAAAAATTAATAAGTTTCAAATATGAACGTGATATGGATTATTATAACACACTAGTGTGTTATTTGATAGTGTGTGTGAGTTATTTGATGGTTTACTTGTCTAAAATGACATTGATAGTGACAGTCAAAACTGTCATGTGTTGGATAAATATATGTACCTATCAATTATTCTAGCACAATGGTTCCAGTAACAATACCTTCAACGAGATTTTTTTCAAGATCGTAAGCATTTCCCTGCATTGTGATCGGCACATATTGAAATTATTAGTGGTCCGACTTATTCATGAACCATAATCGAAAACGCGCCCAAGTATACAGCACCAAGAGCTTAAGTTTTCGAGGTTAGGTAGTAAATCTCTTTAATTGAGCGCCCCTCGTTCACTTCTTCCGCTAATGGCCCTCCAAAACGATACACGAGTCATTAGTGAATACTTCACATATAGACTGCAGGGGTGAAGTTTATTCAAAGCTTGGTGGTTGCTCCAAGTATCTGTAAGGTCAGAGTTTCATACAGTTTTCATGCCAATTTTCACGTGATTTATTTGCAAAAAATATTGGATTCAAAATGATCGGTTCAAGGGTATTCCACGTCATATAAGGTGTGTGGGTTATACTGCTGTATATCCATCAATGATTGAACTGCTTTTTACATAATTTCGTTAGTTAGATGATTTTCAATTGAATGTTTAGAGTATTGCAATTGAGTATCTTATACTCAGATCTTCTACTTTTCTGACAAGGTGGGCCAAAACTATTCTGTTCAACACCCTAATATTGGCCACGTTTATACCGTCTCTTGGTAAGCTGACTAATGACTTTATTTCAACCAAATAGTCTTGGTCATCTTGGTGTATACAGTACGCTTGGTCAGGTAACCAGCTTGGTTTGGTACCGAAAATTGTTGCGTACCAGACCAAAATAGTTATATGACCAAGATGGTGTAAACACCTACGGCCTTGACTTTCCAGAAAGATGCAAAATTTGGTTTGAATTCTTGGTAAGCCCTAAGTCTAGTTTCTAATGTACTAAGAGTGCCCTAATATCCATTTTTCTAGCAACACAACGTCTAATAATAATGTTTATAATTTTAACTTGAATATCTAATTTGGATTGCCATTAATGTTTTTATGTCATAAAATATGGGTTAGTAGAGTTGCAAACCTTTTTATAGGTTAGAGTTTTGTTGTCTAAATGATTACCAAACAAACCAAATAAGAACCAAACTGTTTACTGATTAAACATGGTGTAAATAGGCAGTAACTTATTCCATTGGTCCGAATTTGCTAATGTCAACTTGGTCAGAGTACCAAATTCGCGCACGGTATATAAACGTGGCCATTACCTCATTTTACCTACTGTTCCACAATACTTTACCTACTCAATCAAAATGAAATGTCCATCAGATTTAGGAAACTTCAAAATCGAGCTATGAGAATTATACTTACATGCTCAAAGAGCCATTGGGCATATGTTAAAGGAAATGCAGTGGTTGTCAATAGATGACTTCTTTTAGTATAATACACTAGTATTCATATTCAAGATCAAAGGTAGTGCTCCAAGTTATTTAAGAAATATCGTTAATTTCAAATCTGATGTGCATACCCACAATACTAGGACTAGGACTATTGAGAGCAGATAAGAATTTTTTTGTGTAAAATCGCGTTCTTTCAGAAAAGATCTAACATTGATTTAATTGCCTGTTCTGATGTCATATAGCGCCATCTCACGGAGAGTAAGTTAACCTATCATCCAAGAGCTACAATGCAAGTACCCTAAGATGGCTCCATATGACTTTTTTTTTTGGAGAAAAATAGCATTTTTTTTTTCAGGAAAGATGCCTATATGCCTAATAAGCGAAACATGAACTATTTACAAAATTTTATCCAAATCGTTGAGCCGTTTCGGAGATCGAAAATATATACAAGAATTGCTCGTTTAAAGATATAAGATATTCATGAAGGAAAAAATAAAATCATCCATGTCGACCTCCCGCGTATTTTCACCAACCCACAGATCTTGTTCCTTCTCCACCTCGTCGAACACCCAAGCAATCAAAACGGATCCATCTCTCGTAGTAAATCAATTATCGTCGAACACAAAACGATACGAAAAAACACACTTTAATTTGAATGATTCGACGTCGGGACGCTATCGGGAGAAATGAGACGTCAGACGCAACATTCGCCGTCAGCGGCGTCGCGCGAGAATGCTGCGATTTTGTTTTCTATAGAAAACGACGCTTTCGCTCCCATTGTGACCCGAAACTCGATATTCACTCGAAAGATCCGTTTCTACTCCAGAGCAGTTCGGGAAAGTGATTGAACGAAATTGATTATAAAAATACGCGGGGAAAGTGCTTCTGATGATAATTGGAATATCACCGAAGATTCATTATTGGGGATGATTGGGCATGGATGAAGTGCATGTCTAGTCGACTAGCGTCTAGCGACAGCCCGGATATTTTGGGCTGGCGAGCATATTGACAGTATCATAACTTCCAAATTGGCAGCTTCCTTGGTCTGATTTCTCAAAAACACATAAAAAAACAATTTTTCACATTTTTCCTTCCTCAAAACCCGTAAATCACAATTTTTCACATTTTTAAAGAAGGCTGAATGGTTGAAAAAAATGTGAAAAATTGCGATTTACGGGTTTTAAGAAAGGCAGAATTGTTAAAAACTGTGAAATAGTAGTTTACCTAACAAGTGCGGAAAGTGATACTTTTCCAAACGCGATTGCAGATGGCCGAACGACGCGTTAGCGGAGTTCGGCCAGAAATCACGTGCGGAAAAGACACTTTACGCTCGTGTTAGGTACACTATTTTTTCTACTAGCGGAAAAAACACCCAAAAATTACTTTTTTATGTGTCTTTAAGAAATCAGACCAAGGAAGCTGCCAATTTGGAGGTTATGATACTGTCAATATACTCGCCAGCAAAATATCCGGGCTGTCGCTAGACGCTTGTGTCTAGTCGTTTCAGGCATTGGCCATGTGTATGCTGAGAGAAATAATAGATTGTGAGGTTTCATTCCCAAAGAAAAAAAATTCATTGAAAATTAGGGTTTTATTCAACCTCTGTTACTGCAAGTCCTCTATCTTTATCAACAAATAAATTATAGTTTAGCTTTAGCGTTATTTACATATTTAATAATAATAATAATAATAATATCGTCTTTATTATTTCCACATGTATGAAATACCAATACATTCAAATGCGAAAAGTGTAAAAGGTCCGCTAGGAAATTGTATTGCACGAATCCGGCATCCTAGCACACAAAACCACCTATAACACCTACAAGCAAACTGTTAGGCCAGCAAACAATAACATCTTCTTGTAGGAAATTTTCTTAGCTTTTTTTCTATGTACTTATGTATTTAACGAATGTGTCTCGTTATGGTCGCAAAATGCGATAAATGTAAAAGGTGCCCTAGGATCCTATCCTAGAACATAAAACAGCAAAAAAATACTTCCGAAAGAAAGTTCTAGAATTTTTTCAGTATTTTTCTCGTATTCTATGCCATCATTTAAATAGTAATTTGGTGACTTGGGAGGGGGGGCTGCAGCCCCAAAGCCTAGTGCATTATCAACCATTTCAACCGGAAAACTGTAGTAAAATCAGTAAATTAACTTATATACTAAATTTCATGATTCAGTTTTTTTTTTAAAAAAGGTCAGGTGAATTGTGGCTTATTACGTTCCTGTAATGATCTTGTACTTGTGTGATTCCATGTTTTTATTTGAGTGAGATTTTTTCAAAAATTCATGGCATGTCAAGACTTTCAGACAAATTTTTGGTTACATTGTTTTAGTACTTGAGAAGTTCTAAAAGGCCCACCTTTTCCAAATTATGTCGATTTTATGAAATATCTAACGGTGATACAAGTGCGTTGACTACAAATTATCCTTCAGAACCTACACATTCTTTAAAATTAATACAATACTTCATTACTTCCAATATCAAACGTGTATAGTAAAAAAAACTTGAAGTTTCATTCTTGTTCCAACTTTTGATCGAATTAATTATTTTAAGTAATTGTTAGTCAATTGTAGTGGAATCTTTATATTTTTTCCCATATATCAGGTTACTTTCCACATTTCTCGTCCAGCAGTAGAGCTTCCTTAATCAAGTATATCTTTATCAAAATCTCAGTACTTGTAAGTTTTCTTGTTCGACTTTCTGTAATAAAAGTTTCACGATTTTATTACAATTTTTAATTTCATACCTTCCTTTTTATCTTGAAGGGAGACTATATGGATTCTCTCATTGCGTAGCACTTTTTAATTTGAACACAATGCGATATGAAGCGTAAAGTGGAAAGAAAATTTTGCTTTTTTTGTGAGGTTTTACAGGGTGAGTTAGAATAAGACCGCCAAACTCCGAATACAAATTACTCAACTCATTTAGAGGTGAGAAGTTATGTCCCAAAACTCATCTCCTCTGAGATATAGAGTGGCGAAAGTACGAAAAAAATATTAAATAATTTTTTTCTCTCCAAAACTCCTGAAGGAAATTAATTCGAACTTATTACACTAATCAAGGTTCATCAACGTGATAATTTGAAGTTATCATTTTCAATTTTAACAAGTTAGGATGGTATGAGATAATATTTTTCTTCATATTTTCTTTGGGCAAGTGAATGAACAAATTAGCGATTGACATCGGTTAGGCTCATCAACACTCGATCTAGAAGTTATAACATTCTGTGTGCTTAAAAGTGGCGGTTTCTGAGATAATTGAGAAGAACAGCAGATATGTCCTGAGTAGCAACGTTTTTTCCATATGTGCAATAATCGAATAATTATTTTTTTACAACATATCGGAATATATGTCAACATTCTGAACACTTTTCAACGTTGGAGGAATTGAGTCAAAATGAGACCGACAACTTCATTTTTTCACAAGCTTGTATTTAACTTGCCTCTCTGTATGTATGTTTAGGTCAAATCTAGTAAGTGAATTTTGACCCACTTCTAGATGTCCGATTGACTTGAAATTTGGCACATGTTCATAATTCCGGTGACAATCCATTACAAAATTTTTGTTAGGGAAAAATAAGAAATGGCGGCTCCAACATGTCGGATGAATTTTGTGATTACGGCCCGATTCTATTCTAAATCGGTAAGTGGGGGTTTTCGAGGTTGGAGATTATGATTTTTTTCGTCAAAATTCATAAACTCAATATGGCGGCTCCAAAATGGCCGACGAGTTTTGTGATTATTTTCCGATTCTATTCAAAATTGGTATATAGGGGTTTTTGGGGTCGGAGATTATGATTTTTTGGTCAAAATTCATTAATTCAACATGGCGGCTCCAATATGGCGGACAAGATTTGTGATTTTGGTCCGATTCTATCAAAATTGGTATGTTGGGGTTTTTGAAGTCGGATTTTATGAATTATTCATTGAAATTCATTAATGAAATATGGCGGCTCCAATATGGCGGACGCGTTTGATCATTTTGGTCCGATTCAATTCAAATTTGGTGTGTAGGTGTATGAATCGGGGATTATGAATTTTTGTTTAAAATTCATTAATTCAAGATGGTGGCTCCAAGATGGAGAACGAGTTTTGTAATTATGGCCTGACTCTCTTCAAAATTGGTATGTGGGAGTATTTGGGTTAGAAGCTAATGCATTTTTCTCAAAAACCTTGCGCGGTATCTTTATTTCACCCAACCATTTACTGATATTTTGGAATCAATCGTCATTGTTGTTATCCAATCGTTTCTGTTATTTTTCCAAACCAATAGTACTACTTATTTCTGATGCATACTCAGTCACGGTCATAGCAAATCTCAATGCTGAAAGCCTCGCTATCCCATAAATCAATAATTCACTTAATTACAGGTAATTATGTTTGCTGATGATGCGGAGTGATTAAGAAAAAATTGACCAATCTTGTGTAACAGTTACGCAGAGAAGTAACTCTTTTTATTTGCTAAGATAATGGCTCGACAAACAATGTCCACTTTTCCCTCATTTTTTAAATAATTCAAGGAATGTTAAAAGTACCTCAATAATATCTTTACGTGTTATTTTAGACGGAGAGCAAATATTTGAAAACTAGATTTCACTTATAACCAAATTTAGGTACGGGTCTTGTTGAAACTAAATAAATACATTAAAACTTTTCATTATTTTCACAAGATTTTTTTCTATCAAACATTGAATAAACACTCGTCACCACAGTGATGTTTGCGACACTTTTATGGAATCGGTTATTTTGTTCGAATACTCTGTCCATGAAAAAAAACTCGGAAAATGTTAAATGTTCTGCAGCTGGTCATGATGCCAATCTCGGAAGAATGAAAACACTGGTAATTGTACTTCAAAATATTTTCCGAAGTTGAAAGAAATTCAGATTCAGATAAATGAATTGAAATGAACACACTAAAAAGAATCTCTGAAATTTATTGACATAAACTCATATTCCAAACTGAACTGGAACACTCTTCCAAGATTTTGGAGTAATTGCCTCAAACTAACAATATCTTCAATGTGACGACTTCATACTTCAAAAGTAGCTCACTATGTATATTTTTCCAAGCTATACCCGACCACCAATTGTCTTGTATGCATTTCTGATTCAGTGTTCCAACAAAAAATAATAGTTTAAAAAACACGGTTTACTTCCAACATGGACTAAAAAGTTAAAAATAATTAACAATGTAATTTCTCAAATTTATAAAAGCGTGAATGCTTTCAATCTACATATATTCTCACATTACTAATTTTAATTTTACTTCAAGAGCTCAAGAGAACTTTGTGAAGCACCCCACGCTTTTCTTACATTTGAGGAACTAAATTGTCAATTATTTTTTAATTTTTAGTCCATGGGAAGTAACGCGTGTTCTTTAATTTTCTAAACTATTATTTTTTTATGACTAAAAATTCGAAATCTCCGACCACGAGAACCTCTACATACTAATTCTGAATCGAATCTGACTATAATCACAAAACTCGTCCACCATCTTAGGCCGCAATCTTGAATTCATGAATTTTGAAAAAAAAATTATAATCTCTGATCCCGAAAACCTTCACACACCAATTTCGAATCGAATCGGACCATAATGGCAAATCTCGTCCACCATATTGGAGCCACCATCTTTAAGTTATGAATTTTAACGAAAAATTCAAAATCTACGACCTAAAAAACCCCCACATACCAATTTTGAATCGAAACTGACCCTAATCACAAAGTTCATCCGCCATCTTGAAACCGCCATCAAGAATTTATAAATTTTGACAAAACATTCATATAATATCTTACCCCGAAAACCCCCACATACTAATTGGGAATCGAATCAGACCATTATCACAAATCTCGTCTGACATCTTGGAGCCGCCAGTTTGTTTTTTCTATAACAAAAATGTCACATTATATATTGTCACCGGAATTATGAACACATGCCATATTTCAAATAATTTAGAATTCTGAAAATAACGTTCAAAAATTTCGTTACAAACATACATACATAGATACAGATGAAGCTAATATAAGCGTATTAAAAAATAAAAAACCTACCATTTGCACAGGCTTTCCAGATATTAGAGGTACCGCAATAGCTGATACGTATCAATTTTTGTTACTCTCATCATGGCTGTATTGCATTTGAAATTTGCCTCCATTCAATTTTCTGGAAAAGTCATTCACATTAATAAAAACTAGAATCGGCCCTGGGACAGATCCTTGTGGTATACTTTCTTCCGGTATTATTTGTTTGAAGTAGTAAGTATCTTCAGAACATAATTTGAACCGATTGCCAAGTATATGTTTCATTGCAGTGATAAGAAAATCGTTCAAATATAAAGAGACAAACTCTTCACAAAATTGCGCTCAATTTGCTAATGGAATATATTCCGGCGCAAATAAAGCCGTATCAATAGACTCCATTACCTCGCGCTCGAGAGTTAGGGTAATTAAAAAGCAATAGAAGGAATTTAATTCAATATCGAATCGGGAACTTTGAAGTAAAATTCTTAGCCATTGTTGGAACTAACGACGGTTTTCGCCGTTAATATCTCTCATTAAAAAGTTTCCGACTTTATTGAGGTATTGTTACTGACAACTTTAATTTAGAGCGTCTTGAACTTACAAGGTTTGTAGCTTCTCGGAATAAAAGATGAATCTTCGTAACTGGAGGGTGAGAAGATCATTATCTCGTTATCGCTTGATCCATCTATAGATAGGATTTTGCCCAAATATTCAACCAAGAATGCTAATGCTAGTATAATGCAATAACTATAGACAAACTCGAGCAAAAAGTGAAGAATACATTTTAGCACTCTGAAACTCGGCACATGACTTCTTGACATCATGTATGGTTAGATAAAAAATTGTTCACCCAAAAATCAGGGGTGGAACCTAAAAAATTTTTCATAAAAAAAAATATAATTTCAGAAAATGTAAGATTTATCAAACAACGATTTCGATAGGTTGAGAGATAATTCAATTCTGTACAAAAATGATTTTCAGTAATACCTCATGAAATACGCTCTGAAAACATGGTTTAACTTTGCTAAAAATTTCAGTAGAAGAAAATAAAAGTGCATATAGTTCCTGAAGACTTCTACTCTATCATTCAAATATAACATGTGAGTATCTGAGTACCTAAAATGTGTTTTGCCCCACTTCACATAACCCTTCTACGATATTTATGGAGGATCCGAAAGTCATGGAAATTTGAGTTGATATGAAATAATTATACTGGAGCAGAAATCAGTACCCTCTTTGGATCATATGCAACGATTTAAGGCTAGTGAGACAAGTCTCACTTATATATGCCAAAGAAAAAACATGGTTTTACTCCTGCCTCAGTTTTCAACTCAACCATAATCCCGGCAATTTCTTCAGTAAATGTTGAAAATAATCGCTAATACACATCCTACATAAAAAATGAAGTATTTGATTTCAAGCTTGAGGTTTGCACTTCACATTAGTGTTATTAATATATATATATATATATATATATATATATGCAGGATATGAATAAGCGATTATTTAGTGAAGAGAATGCCGATTTTATGGGTAAGTTGAAAATGAGGCAGGAGTAAAACAAAGTTTTTTTTTTGCATGTATAAGTGGGACCTGCCACACTACTTCAAAATTCTTGCATGTAGTCCAAAGAGGGTATGGAATGGGTTGTTGCTTTAGTATAATAATTCCATATTTACTAAATTATTCATGATTTTTGGATCACCCGGAAACCTCTACGTGAAATGCGACAAAACACATTTTAGGTACTCAAATACTCGCATATTATATTTGCATGAGAAGGTAAGAGTCTTCAGAAACGATATGAAGTTTTCCTTTTCCTTCTCCGATCATTTTCAGCAAAGTTATGACCAATCAAATATTCGGCTCCGCCAGAACTTTCAGCGGCGCTAAGGGTGAACCTGAAATTTGATGTCGGCGTTCAATCACTTTTTCTGAGAAAACGAGCGCATTTCATAAAAAATTACTAGAAATCATTTTTGTGGAGAATTGAATTGTCTTTCACCCTATTGGGTTGTTTTTTTTTTTTTTTTCGATAAATCATATACTTTCCAAGATTACAGCAAACATTTATTTATTTATTTTTAAAAGAATAAAAAAATATGTTCCACCCCTGGAATTTTGGAAAAACAATTTTTTTTTCGCGTTTATCATGGTTCCATCAACTAGCATACCAGGTTTGGTGGTGCAACAATCGATTCTTGTCTCAAAACCCAAACGTACTGGATTACACCAACACCAAAAAAAACGAATTTTCATTTCATCAAATGTCAAATGCTTTGTTTATCTCCCCTTGACCGCCATGTTGTGACGGCAGCTGACAGTGTTCTATTGATATATTGTTATATTCTTCATTTATCTTGAACTTTCATTCGTAAATAATTTAAAATGTAGAATAAAGAAATATTATTATTATTAGACGAAAAAAACCGATTTTCAAAGTGATCAAAGTCATGCAAACTACCATCTCCATTAATCTTCTCTGGAAAGGAGTTGTGAGTCATTTCACACTCCGTATTTGGGGACATTGATATCTTTTCCACCCAACTAAGCTTTCACTTATAGTATTGAAAACTATACTTATTTCATCTCAAATAAAACTCAATTCCTTACTCGTTTACTTGTCCCAGGAATAGACCAGGATCCCACGCCTATTTTCAAAAATAACAGACTGAATCTTCCTGAGTAGCTTCATTTTGCCGAGACGCTCAACTTTTCCTCTACGAAATTTCTCGATAGTGGTAGCTAATAAACTGCGCAGGCGCCAATCATGTCGATTTGGTGAGGAAAAAGTTGGGCAAAATGAACCTACTCAGGAAAATTCAGCCTGTCGTTTTTGAAAATAGGCGTGGGATCCTGGTCTATGAGGCAAATTTCACGTCCAAAGCCTGAATTAATCCCCGTTCCTAATCCAAAAAATGTTTATAATATTCGTGAGATTTCCACCAATATTCATGTTATTATCGAGAAAGTTCATTGGAGTATCCTTGAAACTGAATGTACACTTATACCTGAAACAAGATTTCCATCGTCTGGAAATATTTTTCAAGCTCTTTTCATATTCCAGTTGAATAACTAACGAGTGTATTTGCTTGGATGCATCTATAATTCCTATCAGTCGACCGTGATCATAAAGAGAATGATTTGTTGCAAGGAAATTCTGAAAATCTCGAGATGATCGTTTGCTGTATCATTCAACCTGAAGGAAATGGACGTGGTACTTTTTTAATGAGAAAAACAAATTCAGGAACTTCTACACTCCATAAGAAAATCCCATCCAGAATCATAAATTGGAGTTCGCATAGGAAAATCGCCGTTTTTTACTTCAGGAAAGTCTTATATGATGTTGTTGAGACTCACTTCAGATAATGATTCAGGACGATACAATAAACATCACAATCTATAGTTGGAAAGTATCAGTAAACTTCTGAATAAAAAAATTTGTTTTTCCAAATGTGTTTTTTTCTTCATTCCGCTGCATCATCACGAGCAACAATCGAAAGTCTTCAGAAGACTTGTGCAAGCTAAGAAATGACGAGGGTCTTACCAAATAAATGAATATTTAAAACATTTGTTATGAATATAATTTAAGTAATGAAAATACCTGCAAACACCAAAGCTATTGGATCATATGCATAAACCTGGAGCAAATGCTTCTACTCGGATATCTTGAGAGGGACCTATTCACTTCCTTAAGTTATGAGAGAGACAAACCTATAGTATAAGCATTTGCTAGCTTTTATGAATATCGCCCATTGCGTCTATTTTCGATTGGCAAAGTTGCATTCTCTAGAGATAAAAGCTTACTTATATTAAACCGAGCGATCCCAAGCATGGTGCCTTCAGAGCTTCACATATCTGCAATTTCTTCACAAAATTTATCGATAATCTCGATTATCCCTAGCAGAATAACTTTTGTTGAGTTACCTTCCACTTTCATTTTCTGTAAATTGACTTTATAGTTCATGTTTTCTCAGTTTGGCAAACATCTCCGTGAAGTACGACAAAACACATCTTAGGTACTCAAAAACTCGCATATTATATTTGCATAAGAAGGTTGGAGTTTTCAGAAACGATATGAACTTTTTCTTTTCCTTCTCCGATCATTTTTAGCAGAGTTATGACCAATCAAATCTTCGGCTCCGCCAGAACTTTCAGTGGCGGGTTAGGGTGAACCTGAAATTCGATGTCGGCGTTCAATCACGTTTTCTGAGAAAACAAGCGCATTTCATAAAAAATTACTAGGAATCATTTTTGTGGAAAATTGAATTGTTTTTCACCTTGTTGAGTTGTTTTTCCGATAAATCATATACTTTCCAAGATTACAGCAAAAAGCTATTTATATATTTTTAAACGAAAAAATATATACAGAGTGACCCATTTAAAAGCGGGCCACCTCTCTAAAACTGTTATTTATTATCTGATTCAGAAGTTTTTTTTTTCAATAGATAGAGCCTCAATAGTTCTAGTTGAGAGCAATAAATTCAAAATAAATATAAAAATTTCAAGGCCTACTTCGAATTTTTTTCAAGGTCAAAAACTCAAAAAACATACTATCGTTTTTTTTAAATAGAATTTGACAACACCGACATTTTCAAATGGTTTATGTGAAAACTACGAAGGAATGCGTCCATCAATAAAAAAGTTATACGGGAATAAACTTAAAAAAAAATTATGTCAATTAATCAACCCAAAACTTCAATTTCAGAACTTTTATCAAAATTCTGACTTCAACACTCGATTCAGAATATTTCGAAATATATTTGGCCAGATTTCCATCAAAATCTATTCATAAATAAAAAAATTAAAAAATAATAAAGTTTGAAAAGAATGTTGTTTGGTGGAATTTGAGAAAAAAATTATTTTATCATTTTATAATTTGTTTATTTATAAACAGATTTTGATGAAATTCTGACCAAACATATTTGGAAATATTCTGAATCCAGTGGTGTAAACAGAATTCTGATAAAAGTTTTGAAATTGAAGTGATGGGTTGATTTATTGACATAATTCAAAAATTTTAATCCCATAATATAACTGTTTTATTGATGGACGCATTTCTACGTAATTTTCACATACACCATTTGAAATTGTCGTGAATGTAGTGGCGCCTTCAAATTTTATCTAAAAAAATCGCTAATATGTTTTTTGGATTTTTTACTTAAAAAAATTTGAAGTAGGCCTTGAAATTTTGATTTTTATTTCTAATTCATGGCACTTAACTAGAACTTTTGATGCTCTATCTGTTGAAAAAAAAATCTTCTGAATCGAATAATAAATAACAGTTTTAGAGAGGTGGGCCCGCTTTCAAATGGGCCTCTCTGTATATGTTCCACCCCTGTAATTTTTTTTCGTGTTTATCATGGTTCCAACAACTAGCATACCAAGTTTGGTGGTGCTACTATCGATTCTTGTCTCAAAACCCGATCGTACTGGATAAGAGCAATTTTTCTCGATATTTCCACACGAAGTGGCCTCGTCGTTGAAAGCCCTAAAGCCAGCTCCTGAATCCGCCGTTTTTTATCCAACCAAACAATTCGTCGCGTGGCCCACACCATGCACCGACGGCTGATCCGAAACGATACAGAATCCCTAGAACCGCCCCCGACGTCAAATGTAGACGTTATAAATCCCGGCTACCCCTGCCGTGTGTTCGGCTCGCTATTGTTTGAACGTTTTCGAGGAACACGCCGGCTGCTTTGTCTCACACAGTACGTCTGAATATATAGGCTACTGCCGGAGACATGTTAACTATTCCAAACATGGATAGAACTCGACGTTTCAATGGTCGATGACGTTTATGCGGTGTTCTGTCGTGAGATAGGGTGGAAGAGATGGAAAAAAACGCGATAAAATTATTCCATAACAGTTACTTCTTTGGAATATTTCCAGCATGCCAGAGAGAAATACTCTCTGTTCATTTATAGCCTTCACTAGAGCATTCGTTCCGCCTGAGCACCGAATGACACTTGAGCTGCTCGGTTCAAGCTCAGGCTGCGTAGAGTCTCCTGGCACATGAGCACCGCCTGAGCACCTATCCACAGTCAGTCGCGTACAAATATTTATACTCATCAATGAACAAATTGAATTCTTTATCTTTATAATAACTACGAAGGCGTAGAAGGGCCTACGGAAGCGTAGAAGTGCCATTATTTTTTTATTTTTATTTTTCTCCTCAATTCCGAGTTGTAACTCGGAAAATTACTAAATTCCGAGTTGCAACTCGGAAAATTACTAAATTCCGAGTTGCAACTCGGAAAATTACTAAATTCCGAGTTTCAACTCCGATGAAATTACGCTTCTACGCTTCCGTAAGGGCCATATAATTTTTTAATGATATTTTTCACTAATTTCCGACTTCTAACTCAGAATTTAATAAAATTCCCACTTCAAAGTCGGAAAATAATGAAATTCCTACTTCAAAGTCGGAAAATAATATAATTTCGACTCCGAAGTCGGAAAATAATTCAATTCCGACTTCAAGTCGGAAAATAATAAAATTCCGGCTTCAAAGTCGAAAAATAATAAAATTCCGACTTCACAGTCGGAAATTAATAAAATTCTCAAGAAGTTACTTCGAACCATGGAAAATAGCGACTAAAGTTTGTCTTTCAGCCGCAGATGATTCTAAAACTGATTTTATGAGCATCCTGTTCATATTTTCAAACAAAAATCAAAATGATTACTATATATGATTATAATAATTATAATAATGATTATTAATCAAAATCACAAAAAAAATTGTAATATCTAACGGAAAACAACTACTTTCCCGGCTAAAGCCACGCTGGACATTGAACCACATATGATAGATAATGTGAAACGACCCTAACTGAAAAAAAATCTGAAGGTTAATAATTTGAATTTTCATTGAGATAGTTGATTTTTTGAGTATCTATAGTTATCATTGAAAATTCATATAAATGTATGAGAAAGGGACAATGTTATTCAAAAGAATCATTCACAGAAATCATTGCTTTCATTGATGCAAGGAACACGCGTCTTACATTACATCTCCAATACATTTTTGTCGACGAGAATCTATTTCGCTCTTCCAAGCTCATCAGGGAAATCGGAATAATTGGGGAGCGGACTCTTCTGAAGTAATTTCACACAGCAAAAATGGAAAATTTGTAAATGATGGAAATATTTCTTTTGCAATAACACGTTGGAAGTTTTTTTAACATAAACCTGTCATGGGCAGTGAATTTTTATTTTTTTCTGGAAATATGAACAGGATGTTGATGAAATCAGTTGTGGAATCATCTGCAACTGAAAGACAAATTTCAGTCGCTATTCTCCTTCGTTTAAATTAACCTCTTGGAAGGTATTCGTGTTGAAAATGTTTCTATTTACCAATTTCATTTATTACAAAAACTCACTTCCAATTTGAATTTATTATAATACAATAATATAACTTATCTAATACAAAAAAATCAATTAATTATCAAGATCAGACTAATGGTAGTGTGGATGTCTTTTGGGTTAATCATCTATTGAATACATTTATCATTCATAGCTTCTATTTTTGTATTCTTCTTTCTGTTTTCTAAGTGCATTCTTGGTCTTGTCTTATGGTCTTGATACAAAACTAAGATCAAGACTTAATAAATCTTCTCAAGACCAAGACCAAGAGTCTCCCAAGAGTCTCAGTTCCAGAGGATTTTCTTAGAAGAAAATGCACCGATCCGGCCGTACAAAAAACCATTTTGTAGCTTTAATAATTTTCTACAAAAGTTCTCTTGACTGTAAAACGATTTCTTCAATATTTTTGGAAATATTTGCAAAAAAACAAAAAAGTTGAGATTTTTTTCACTATTTCTTGTTTAAAAAATTTCGCAAAGCGATTTTGCCTTGGCGAAAACCGGAATTTTCATTTAGGAACTATCTTATAAAAATTAGCATATGCCATTTGCGTGTTTTTATATAACTTGGTCTAATCCTACAATTCGCTTGGAATGCAAGCACCACATCATCGGGTCGTTCAAAGCTCGCTGAATACGGACAAACCCTCGACTCTTGCAAACGAACCGGCAATAAACGGAAACACTCGAAATGAAAATTGTTCTCGATGAAAAAGTCTCATAATGAATCCAACGCGAATGTAAACTGTTTTTTTAAATTAATCTCGGACTGACCAATGCTCGAGTGATTTGTTTTCATGGAAATTTTCACAACGGAACTCTGAATGGGCTGCATTGAAAACTGAATCGAATAAAGGGCCAACTACGAAGCAAATTTTTCCGTTCCGCCACTCGACATTTTGTTTTAATGGCCGACGCTGTTCATTCCAGTACTGAGTAGCGGACACTTGAAAATAATATAATCTTCAGTTACGGGGATACTTTTTGTTGAAACAAACATTTCAGTGCGATGGCAGAATGTGGCTTTTTTCTCAGGGATCCATTCCACTTACGCAAAGATCTTTAACGGTCTTTAGCCCTTAGTATAAGAAACTTATATCGCTAGATGGCAGTTCATGTTCGAACTGCCATTTCCAGCTTGTCAACTTTCGCGCGGTACAGGACCGAATTAAGTATTTCGGTGATTGTTTTTCCTATTCGCTTTCGTGGTAATCTGAAAATTTGTGAAATTATGAACACTTGATCCATAATAGTGAAAGTTTTATATTGTCAGTTTCGCTACGAATCGAGTGTTCATAATCACACACCTGAAATTATGTCATTTAGGAAACACTTCCATATTGTCAATTCCAGGCAAGCATTGAGAAACAGAACTTATGGTTCTAATTTTGACTCAAAAGTGAACAGTATCAAGACCAGAACATTGTAATGTCAACAAGTAATCATTTCTTTTAGAAGTAATACTTAGTATGTATGTAGAAACTTTGCTTCACACCAAATATATAATCGAAAATTTCTTCTGCTATTTTGGAGCTGCTACTTCCAATTCTGAAATGTTCGCAAAAATAACATGATATCCGAACCCAAAAGCATCAATTCAGAATGATATCGAATCAGTAATCACGATACTCGTCCAACAGGAGCCGCCATCTTAAATTTTTCTCAATCTGAAAATGTCATGATGTATTTATTGTCTTCCAACTGATGAATTCCTGCCAAACAAGTCGACTGGATGACTGAATTGACAGATTGTGGAAGGTTAAATACCCAAACAAATCATGTCAAGAATTCAATTTCCTCCACAAAATCAAACTTCCGATGAATAATATAAACCACTTTCAAATTTCAAATAAACATGTATACATGCACACACAAACACACCTACACGCACCCACCCCCAAATCTAAACAAATCTACTTCACCTTTGCTAGTATACTTCTGAAAATATAGACAGCAAGCTTCAAGTTGACACTATATACGCTGACTTCCGTAAAGCCTTCGACAAATCAACCATCAAATAATAATACTGAAAAGACTCTCTGAAGTTTGAATGAGCAGATCTCCCATCAAATCGGACTGTGGAGAATGGGGTTCCTCAGGGATCGATTTTGAGCCCGCAACTTTTCATCCTTTATACTCATGAATTCTGCAAACATATACATTTCAGCAAGTGTCTCTTTTATGCCTAATGGAAGCAAATTCTCAATTGAACACAGATTTAGAGTTAATCAATCATATCAATTTCTGAGAAGTTCTGTCTCTCAATAAATCCTGCAAAGTCTGTAGTAATGTTGTTCGGTAGGAAAGTAACCAGATCTCCTTGTCATGATGCCTTGAAGATCAAAATCAAGGACATGTCTATTTCTCTCACTGATAGTGCTAAAAACCTAGAAATCATCTTGGATTTCTCTTTGAATTTCACTAATCATGTTAACTTGGTGATAAGATGAGCATATTTTGCAATCTGAAATTGATATATGCCGACAGAAAAGTTCTCAATGAACGTTCTAAAGTATCCTAATGCGAAACTCTCATGGTAGATTTTTTTCAAATGCAGCCTTTCCTTTTCGAATAGGAGAGCCTGGTTCTACACATTATTAACAAATAAGATAATTTCAATGGAATCTTCGGATAAGAACTGTTAAAACAAGTTATGGAATTATAAAGTGCTCTTCATTCTATTCGAAAGGTGCGTTTGTTACTTAGAAACGAACAGCTTGTTATAAGCGCAGATTATTGACAATTGCCGTGAACGTTTTAACTGATTAAACAAAATGAAGTATAGACTGCACTGCAACTATATTGAGATTCCATGAATATCTTACGGGAAAAAGTTTTTTTTTGGCATGTATAAGTAGGACCGGTCACACTACTCTAAAATTGTTGCATATATGGGTTGCTGCTTTACTATAATAATTCCATATTTACTAAATTATTCATGATATTCGAATCATCCGCAAACATCTCCGTGAAGTGAGACAAAACACATTTTAGGTAGGTACTCAAATACTCGCATATTATATTTGCTTGAGAAGGTAAGAGTCTTCAGAAACGATATGAACGTTTCCTTTTCCTTCTCCGATCATTTTTAGCAGAGTTATGACCAATCAAATATTCGGCTCCGCCAGAACTTCCATGCAGCGGCGGTAGCGTGAACCTGAAATTTGATGTCGGCGTTCAACCACGTTTTCTGAGAAAACGAACGCTTTTCATAAAAAATTACTCATAATCATTTTCGTGGAGAATTGAATTGTCTTTCACTTTGTTGAGTTGTTTTTCCGATATATTATATACTTTCCAAGATAACAGCAAATATCTATTTATTTAATTTTAAACGAAAAAAATATGTGTCACCCTTGGAATTTCGGTAAAAAAACTTTTTTCGTATTTATCATAGTTCCAACAACTAGCATACCGAGTTTGATGGTGCTACAATCGATCCTCGTCTCAAAACCCAACTAGATTAATAGTAGTATAGGATGAACATTTGCCAGCTTCCATGAGAACAACCCATAATTAATGTTAATAATGCAATCTTACAGAACATAACAAAGTGTTAACCAACATAAAGTAACAGAATCAGGTTTTAATAGATTTCACGGGAAATTTTACATTTTTGATGGCTTCAAAATAATCTACCTTTTCATGATTAATTGGCATTTTTACTATGTGGGAGATATATGGGAAGTAATAACCAACATGTCATCAGTGGCATGAACAAAAATTGCTGTAGCTATCATTATCTGTACCAACTATGTTTCTGGGTATATTGGATCATTTTTGTGAGAAATTCGAATAATAATGACCAATAATCATTGAAAATTAAGTATTTTCCATCGCACTAACTCCCTTCGAACCGTGTCAGTAAAATCCTTATCATATTTTTTCATAGCGTCGTTTAAGCTAAAATTCGACTGTTTCCGGATTGGTGAATAAGCCATCTTGATCAACACGGCTCCTCGGTAGAAAACTCTCGGGGTGTACAATTACCTTTCAGCTAATAAAAAGAAGTGTTTGTATATTGAAATTCTTTTTCTTTTTTATCTTCTCTCGATACGGATTCGAGACTTTGAAGAGGGTAACTGTATAGTATAGCTAACAAAAGTATCTATTTTCAAACGATTACCTCCGTGTTTGCACTTTAGTATCCGATAACAGTTGTACCTGCCGAAGTTTTAATAAAGACGGGGCGCTATATACCTACAGGTTCAGTTGAAGGTACAGTTTGCGTGGAATCAAAAATTCTTGTACGGATACTTTGCAACATTAATTTTGTTATGTCTTGAATACTAATGATGAAGAAACATTGATTATCGAAATGTACCATCTAGGAGTAGGTTTGAGAAAAAAAGAGGATGATGAAGGGAAACATATTTTTTTTTTTAATTTTTTTAAGGCCACGATAGGAAAAATTCTGTGAAGATCGCCAACTTTTCTGCGATGTTCCAGATAAATTAGCGAGCTTGTGAGCGACGTATCACCGGCGAGACGAATTTATCTTTTTTGGACAGAATCTGAAAGTTTCAATGTTTATTTGGGTGCTGCACTCCATATATGGGAACAGTTTTCTAGGACAGATCGGATTTGTGCCTTATAAATCATAATCAGTTGACTGCAAGTGAAATATTTCTTGGCACGAAAGAGGAAGTGGGGGGGGGGGTGTCGAGCGAAACCTCACTCAATCTCATGCTTGTGGGGGAGAGGGTGGTCTCGGTATATATCATGTAATTTTTTTTTCCACAGGAAAGCAGGTAACATTTGTTAGGTAACTAATTAAGTGAACAATATTTTGCGACTAAAATCTTGATAAAAAAAATATAAGAAAATAATTTTTTCAGATAAATCTAATGCAATCGATCACATCAGATTAACTCGTACATTACAAATTCAAATTAGGGCAGGGGGAGGGGGAGGACGTCGAGCTACATTTAGAAACTATTTTCATGATTCTAATTTACCATCTGATTATTGGAAGTTCTCATTAGACTGATATTTCAGAGATTTGACTTGGTTGCCTCAAAGACTCATATCTTGAGTCCGTCATAATTAGCTTTCATTTACAGTTCACTCATTCTATGTTTTTTCGACTCCATGCCATATTTCATTTGTCAACTTCACCTTGTCACACAATGTCAAATTTCAATTTTCACTTCATTTCATAAGAGACATTCAAACAGACATATTTTATTAAAATCATTTTATCCAGGTTGATCCTGACCCGGCCTATTAATTTAATCTGTTAATGTTATAAAATGTCTTAATTTTAAATCACTTCCATCGTCCTCTGGACGCATGATGTTTTCATGGTTTTGGCTCTTGTATACCTGACGAGTGAGTAACCTTCTTTTTGCATTATTTCAAATCACAATTTTCTAATTGTTAAAAATTTCTATTCAAACTATTTCTAATCATCACATAATTATTTTCGAAATTTCAATTGTCTTTAATTTAATTAAATTATTTTCTCCATTACTTACTTTCAGGTAGGCACTAATGATGACATTGTAGTCGAAAGCGCTCTGCTACGATTTTATATAGTAGTTCACCTAACAAGTGCGGAAAGTGATACTTTTCTGCACGCGATTGCAGAAATCGCGTGCGGAAAAGACACTTTACGCTCGTGTTAGATACACTATTTTTTCTACTAGCGGAAAAAACACCCAAAAGTTACCATAAAGAACATTTATTATTAAATATAAATTAAACTATACAACCATACTTGGTAAGCTTTCTATTTTAACCTTCTGCGACGCAATATTTAAATGTCAGTACTTTTCCGCACTAGTGCGGAAAAGTGACTCTTTCAAAACTAAAATGAGTGCGGAAAAGTGGAATTTTCCGCACGCTAGTAGAAAAATTATATATTTCTGCACGAAATACAAATTTTTCTTCATTCAATTATATTGATACGTGCACACAGCTTGACAATTCCATCTATTTATCTATCTATCTACAGTATCGGAAACTTTTCATCTGCGGTATAGACAGAAATCTACGCGAGCAACAAGGAACGCAATGATATGATAATACCACATGAATAAGAGAGACGTACTACTGCGCGCCTCTCCTGTTGCCTCGCCCAACGAATTAACAGCTTAGTTGATATCCCTTCCTCGAGCGAGTAGAGGAGAAATTTTAATGCTCTCTCAACATTATAGCAAGCTATTCTTCACGCTCTCATAAAACCACCAGATGAAAACTTTCCGCTACTGTATACTGCCTGCTTGAATGCGACAGCTTTTCAGCAGTTTCTGCTAAACCAGAGTTTATCGCAGATGATATTCTTCTTGGCGTGTTAGGTGTGTATGTTTGCATTCCCAGCATTATGATCTCAGTAATTGTCCTGGCGCATTATGTTGGATCTCCAGAATAAAAACACACCCTTTCCCATGGAAATGCTGAAAAAAACATACGAGGACCATATCAGTCGTCTAATTGCTCTAGACCAGGGTTTCTCAAAGTGTGGTACGCGAACCCCTAGGGGTTCGCCATTCGACGGCAGGGGGTTCGCGACAAGATTTACGTAATGGTGGCTTGATGACGGGCAGGCACGTCTGGCACGCGTGCGACTGCATTCGTCGGCTCGTGCTAAAGATGGCTGGATTAGTAACCTATTTGCGGTCACGAACGAGAGTATAAATTCTAGTTTGAGTATTAAGCAACAGGAGTCATTATGAGAAATGTCCGTAGATGCAACTCAAGCTGATTTAAAAAGGATATCTTTGATAGATTTTTCGGCAGCTAGACAGGAACTCTCACGCAAAGACCCTTTGCTACAACATACTTAGGTGAGAGTGGGTTTTCACACCTGGTCACGATAAAAACTAAAAACAGAAATCGACTTGATACCGAGTCAGAATTAAGGTTAAAATTGTCCAAAATTACTCCTAAATTTGACTCCATTTGCGACAAGAAACAAGCACACCCATCACATTAATATTAAAAAGGTATTTCTTTTGACACTTTATTTGTTACCTTTTATAGAAGTAAAAACCTTAGTTTCTTCAACAGTCAATTTTATTATTTCCTTTGGGGGAAGGGGGACTTAATTAGTTAGTTAAGCTTAAGGGGTTCGCTGTCACTTGGAAACTTTAACAGGGGTTCGTGGAGCCGAAAGTTTCAGAAACCCTGCTCTAGACCATAGATGAGAGCGAAGGCCTCAGCTTGACGACCTGCCTCGTTTGTTTTGTTGGAAAATTTGAGCCAGGTATAGTTGAGTACATTGAAATCTCCCATTATAATGACTTCAGATGGGTTATTTCACCGAATAAAGTTTGATTTGAGTAATAAAAACTCAAAGAGGTCGCTATAGAATGATACATTAGATGAGTGAAGGCAGTATAGGAATTTGGTCTGTTTGGTATTCGCCAAGAACCTTACAGATATAATTCAACGGTTGTAAGGGGCAGTAGAAATTTCTATCGGAACCTTGCCGTCGATAATGTATATCTATTATCATTACTTATAAATCTCCTTTGTAACCAATTAATCGAAAAATGTATATTAGA
This sequence comes from Chrysolina haemoptera, assembly GCA_958298965.1. Lineage (NCBI taxonomy): Eukaryota > Metazoa > Arthropoda > Insecta > Coleoptera > Chrysomelidae > Chrysolina > Chrysolina haemoptera. The sequence continues at coordinate 36,365,178 of OY282590.1, forward strand.
GAAAAACTGTCTTCAACAATGCACTCTTTTTCATTCCTAGAAGCTCCTTCCTTTTTTCCTGGACCTTCTGTAGATCACGTGAGTCTTTCACGTACAGATATTCAAATGCCCATATTTACCCAATGATTCCAATATTGATCCATCCGCGGTTCGCTATTTCTATGTGTTTCTAGGCACCCGATATTACCACTGTTATGAGAAACTGCTTGCTTCTAGAGTTTCAAGAAATATTAATCGTTTAATATTTGTTGATGGATATGTTTGCAGTTATTTCAACGGTTCGTAATTTCAATGTTGGTAATTGTTCACGGTTAAATCAACAATCCGGAGAAATATAAGTAGAATCGTGGAGGAAACATATGACAATGATTATTTTAGTTCAGATTATGAACAACAAAGAAAGATATCCATATAATCCAGTACCATTGGGTTTTGAGACGAGAATCGATTGTAGCACCATCAAACTTGGTATGCTAGTAGTTGGAAACATGATAAACACGAAAAAAAAATTGTGGAGGAAACAGGAGTGGAACATTTTTTTTTTTATTGTTTTAAAATAAGTAAATAGATTTTTGCTGTAATCTTAGAAAGTATATGATTTATCGGAAAAAAACTCAACAAGGTGAAAAATTATTCCTAGTAATTTTTATGAAATGCGGTCGTTTTCTCAGAAAATGTGTTTGAACGCCGACAATAAATTTTAGGCTCACGCTTATCCGCCGCTGAAAGTTCTGGCGAACCGAATATTTGATTGGTCATAACTCTGCTAAAAATGATTGGAATGAATATGGAATTATTATACTGAAGCAGCAACCCATACCGTCTTTGGACTATATGCAACAATTTTAAAATAGTGGGACAAATCCTACTTATACATGCCAAAAAAAAACTTTGTTTTAGTCCTGCCTCATTTTCAACTTGTCTAACTAGTCCAAAATCGTTGAATATGGTCCAGAGAGGGTACTGATTCCTGCGCCAGTATAACTATTTCATATCATATCAAATCAAATCCTCCGGAAATATCGTAGAAGGGTTATGTGAAGTGGGACAAAACACATTTTAGGTACTCAGATACTGACATGTTATATTTGCATGAGCAAGTACCAGTCTTCAGAAACTATATACACTTTTTTTTTCCTTATTCTACTTTCGGCCCTGCCGGAAATTGCAGTGGCGGGTTAATGCGAGCCTGAAATTTGATATCGAAATCCAATCAGGTTTTCTGAGAAAACTGGTACATTTTGTGAGAAATTACTAGGAATATTTCTTGTGTTGATTTGAATTATCTTTCGCCGTGTTGAAATTGTTTCTTGATAAATCTTATACTTTCCGAAACAACAGCAAAAAAAATTATAATTTTTTTAAATAATTTTTTTTTTGGGTTCGACCCCTGATATTTTGATAAACATTTTTTTTCTAACAATATATGATTTCAAGAAGTCATGTACCGAGTTTCAAAGTGCTGAAATGTATTCTTCACTTGGGGCTTAGTTACTCTACTAGATTGCGATATCAGAAAAAATAGTATGTGTACCTCGTACTAAAAGCACATTCCCAGACTTCAATGCTTGTCGACCTCGCTTTAACGCCTCGGCCAACAATTTACATTGTCGTCCGGGAATGTAATGCTTTTACTAATAGATACACAATATACTATTATATAATAATATATTTTTTGAAATATGTTTTAGTATGTATTTTTTGACGTTTCCGATACAATGTAACTATGTTCTTAAAGAAATAAAGAGTATTTCTATTTATTCTCCTACCCCTCCCCTAATCTTTTCAACATTGATTTAATTTTTCAACAGTTAACCAGATCATTTGAAAAATAATTTATCGATAAAATTTTCGAAAACTCTGTAGCTTACGATTCTAGAAATAGAAGCTACCCAAAACACCAAAGCTACGTCACTTTCACTCGACGCGCGTTTCGTAAACAAAGTTAGCATTCTCGAAAGCTATACGCTTACTACGATAGAGAACAAAATTTTAATCCTCTTTATACCTACTACTTATCTGAGTGGTTAATTGCACTCATTATCAATTTTAACTGACCATCTATTCTACCTACCTCAATTATCTACTCCTTTAAATAAAAAATTACCTACTTGTTTCGTATTTGATGACAGAGTCTCGAATGCAAGTCTACGGTCATGAACTTGTCTAATTAATATCAAACTTGTGTCATCAAATCGGTGGCCGTGGTCCAAAGCATCTTGAGCCACACTCGATTTCTGGTCTCGAAAATCGGATATGAGCAATGTGCTCTCGGAACCGTACTTCTTCTCGCAGTCCTTACAGCTAATCTCATAAATCTCCGACTTTTCTTTTTCTTCCGTCTTATCTTTGGGTGTACCCAAGATTTGTTGCAGTTTAAATGAAGTCTTGTATACCACCTTCATATCGAGGGTTCTAAAAATGCTGTTGTATGGAATAACAATATATTCAAAAGGGAGAAACAAGATGTCCTGCAATACCAGGACCATGCTTATTGCCATAATCCTATACAATAGGAATAATTGGGTCGAAAATCCATCAGAAAACTACTACTTTCCTGGCTAATACCACGACGAACGTTGAATTACATTTGTGCTGTATGCAATGGTGAGAACTCTCAGGAATGTATCTGAGTGTGTTCGCGCGTCCTTGGTGTAGATATAGAATTCAAGCTGATTGAATTGTATTCAAACCAAAGGTTCCAAACATCCATTTTCGATCTATAGCTCACCTTTGAAAAAGGAATATCCACATTTGCAGGTTTTTATTTATCCAATACTTTCACAACATTTCTGAAAGATTAATAATTATATTGAGGACAACAAATGACCCGAGAGGACAATTTCATCTCTCGGTCAAACGCTTTTATTCAACGAAAACCACCCTTGCGGTCGCATCAACAGCGATGAAGTGTCAATAAAGTGAAATAAAAGTGACCACTAATCACTCCTGAATATGACCCATAAAGGAAGCCGTTCGGGCCTCGCTCGCTGTCTATATTAAATGGATACTCATATTTATAAGGGCTCGTCCCGCATTCTTGGCTTATTGCGAATTCCACAAGTATCATTTGCGGGTAATGAAGAGGCGACAGCTCTTTTGTAGGGCCCTTTTCGACTTCGTCACCGCAACTGGCGAAATGTCTCTTCTTCCTCGCGTTCTCAATACGTGGAAGGGCTCTTTTCCCTTGGGATGCTACCCATCATTGTTATTTGATGGATGCGATCACGGATATAATTTTTATTTTTTGTCGATTGGATTGGGAGTCACGTATTTGGTAGAATGAAGCAAAGATGTATCGGGCAACTTTAATTATTTTTATATTATTATACAGTGCTAGTCTGAAGTCCGTTCCCCCTACTAATTTTTGAACCACCTGGTATATCGCAACGAAATTTGAAAAGCTCAAATAAGAGATAAAAACCTACGTTTTCATGAGAAAATTCCAGCTAAAAGTTTCAAAATGGCAGCTGAGCGCCATCTTCAATAGATTTTTTTTAAATAGAACACCCGGTATATAATTGCATGATCGATTAGGGACACGTTCGTAAAAACGTCCACCAAATCTATGTTTGACTAGCAATCGATTTCAAATTCAGTCAGCGTATAGAAAAAATTTTGAATTTAACGATTATAGCACAGAAAAAAATTAGAAAAATTTCTGGCGGGAAAATGGCATCTGCAACCTCTAGATAACATTTTCATCCGACGACCGAATCGAGATAGAGCAATTCTGCGAATGCCAATCGATTCAGCATGCTGAAATTAGTATATGCTGTGATTTTCAAGTCGATCAGCACAAAATGAATTTCAGCCGAAAAAACATGAAAGGGTTATACCTTAAAAGTGGCCAAAAATCCAAAGTCATCAGATTCACTCGAAATCACCACCGATATACACAAAATTTTATGCTGATTCCGAAAATGTATGATTTGAATATGTTCGGATACACGGTGTCCCATAAAAAAAGATAAATATGCAACAAAAATTGTATCGCGCGAATCCTAGCACACAAAACCACCTATAACACCTACAAGCGAACTGTAAGGCCAGCAAACAATAACATCCTCTTGTAGGAAATTTTCTTAGCTTTATTTCTATATACCTATGTATTTAACGAATGTGTCTCGTTATAGTCGCAAAATACGATAAATTTAAAAGGTGCGCTATAATCCGCCATCCTAGCACATAAAACCGCCAAAAAAATACTTCCAAATGTTCTAGAATTTTTTCAATATTTTTCCCGCATTCAACGCTATCAATTCCACATGGCACAGTATTCGAAAAATGATGAATTTAAAAATTGGTCCAACTCAAAGTGCACACGTTCGTAAAAACGCCCACTAAATCTATGTTTGACTAGCAATCGATTTCAAATTCGGTCAGCGTATTGAAAAAAGATTGAGTTTAACGAATATAACAAATAAAAAAATTAGAAAAATTTCTGGCGGGAAAATGGCACCTGCAACCTCTAGATAACATTTTCATCTGATGACCGAATCGAGATAGAGCAATTCTGCGAACGCCAATCGATTCAGCATGCCAAAATTAGTATATGCTGTGATTTTCGAGTCGATCGGCACAAAATGAATTTTCAGCCGAAAAAACATCCAATGTCATCAAATTCACTCGAAATTACCACTGATCTACTCAAAATTTTATGCTGATTCCGAAAATGTATGACTTGAATATGTTCGGATACACGGTGTACCATAAAACAAAAATAAATGTGCAAAAATTGTATCGCACGAATCCGGCATCCTAGCACACCAAACCACCTATAACACCTACAAGTGAACTGTTAGGCCAGCAAACAATAACATCGTCTTGTAGGAAATTTTCTCAGCATTCTTTCTATATACCTATGTATTTAACAAATGTGTCTCGTTATGGTCGCAAAATGCGAAAAATATAAAAGGTGCGCTAGGATTCGCCATCCTAGCACATAAAACCGCCAAAAAAATAAGTTCTAGAATTTTTTCAATATTTTTCTCGTATTCTACACTCTCATTTTAATAGTCATTCGGTGGCTTGGGGGGCTGCAGCCCCAAAGCCCCCCCCCCCCCTCTGGCTGCGCCAATGATTTCAACAAATGTCAATTTTAACAATTTTTTGCAATTAGTTCTACCCAATGTATTTCGGATGACATTTCGAATGTGACAGCACAAAAATGTTCCCAGTATTTCCTAGATTCTCCATACTGGAATTGGAGAGCCCAATATCAGCATTTAATAAGGAAAATATTGAACAAAAGAACAACCAATTACCGACCGCCTCAATAAATGAGAGAAACTTCACCTTTTTGAGCTAATTAACTAATCTACAACTGAGCGTAGAAATGACGAATATATGGAAAACATCATTCAATAACAGGTCAATTCAGGTCAATAATATAAACAATAAGGGCTACTACCCATTCCCACGCTTAGGTATGGCCAATTAAGAAAACAGGTAATCCTGTAAAATTACTATACTATAAAGTTCCTCTCATTCACTAAGGCGTTCAATACACACTTGATAACGATCGGTGATACTGAAACGATTGAAACGTCGTGATCATAGTGAAAATCCAGATAATGGAAGCCTGCAATGAAAGTAATCAGTGCATCAACATTATTGAACTGATTCAGCGTGAACGGCTCTTGAAGTTCAAGTTTAGGACATGTATACTTTTTCAATTTTCCATTTTCTGAAACTCGAAATTTTATCTAATAATTCAAATAGAATTTTCTACAAACACCCACACCACTCTATCACCATATTTTCTCAAATGGAAACTTTTATTGTTTCAGCTCTGAAAAGGCCGAGAATAAACGTAGAAGACTGCTCCTTAGAAGAATCCGATTCGGACCAAGAAGAAGTGAAAAGAAGCCGACAGACATCCCCACTGAATCAGCCTCCCACCTCCCTAGCCCCTACCCCTTCTCCCGACCCGGTCACTAGCCCAGACCCCGATCTGGACGTGGAGGAAGACACTCAGAGCGAGGCCCCGGAGAATCTTTCCATAAAGAGAGAGAAGCAACCTAGTCCAGAAACACCTCCGCACCAACATGCTTCTAATTTCATGTCGTACCATCAACAATTCGCGCAGTTTCCAGTCCAGTTTCAACCCCAATATTCCGCACAGAGGAGCCCCATCGACGTTTTAATGAGGGTGTTTCCTGGAAGGAGGAGATCTGATGTAGAGGCGCTTTTACAAAGGTAATTATCACCAAACACCTCTAAACACAAACACATCCGAAATATATCACCTTCCAGATCAAAAGGTCTGTCTACCAACCCTTTACGCTTACTCCATTCAAAAAATATATAAATCTTCATATATTCATTAACTATTCTTGATCAGATTATCAGCTCAACCCCCTTCTTTTGTTGCAGATGCAAGGGCGACGTCCTCCAAGCCATGGAACTAATGGTCAGCGGCTCTCACTCCCAAGAAGAAATATCAGCCCCCTCAGCCTTCTCCCCTCTGGGCCCGCCACCAAACTTCCACCGGTACAGCCCCTCGAGGAGGTTCCTTTCGGCCCCCTACGCCGGCACCGGGTATCTGCCGACGGTCATCCGACCTCCCCCGGATTATCTGTCCATGATGGGACCCGTTCACGAACTCTACAAGAACGATAATACGACGGCGTCTTCGCCCGGATCCAACACCGGATCCGACAAGACCAGCTACTCGGAGTAGCCTACCATTCTTGGAAGGAACGGTAGTGAAACTAACTATTTTTGAAGTGGTTGTTAGGGGCAGAGTTTGAAGGTGGATCTGGTTGGTGTTCAAGCAATGATTGAGCAAGAAAATACTTCCAGTGGCTTTTCAGATGGGTCTGCCGGGGTCACGGCTTTGGGGGCTAGGGGGCACAGCCCCCTCCTCCACTTTTTCTCCCAAATCCTCCATGAATCATTAAGAGTAAATAGTAACGCGTCACCACAGATTAGGGTTCCAGATACGACACTCCGCCCACCGCCTTCTATCTTTCTTCACTCGTTGCAATTAGTCGGGAAATTTAAATCTGGGAATTCAGAATTTAATCCGATGTCTGTTCTGATATCACAGCGGACAATAACATTTAACTGGTATAAAAGGAGCCATATGTAAAATAGGTTACCAAATAGCACACTTAGGTATATTGGGACAACATTGGTACAATATTGTGAACATATTGGCGAGAAAAAAATGTGAACATTTCGCAAAATTGGTTCAATATTTCAAAAATAATATTGGTGTGATATTCTCGAAGTAATATTGACCTCAAAACGTAAAGCTATATTGGTATGATAACGTTGTGCACAATCAAATTGGGACAATATTGGTACAATATTGGACAGTATACAAATGATATTGGTGAAATATTATAGAAGCGATATTGGCCTCGAATATATATTGGTAAAATATTCGAAGTTAATATGTTGCCACTGAAATATTAATGAACTCTTGCTACTTCTACAATTGAGCAGCCTTATTTAATATATTTTCTTATTATTTTACTGACGTTCCATATGTGGAGCCACCTAGCGGTTTCTTACATAGGTTTATTGAATAGTCGGCTAATATTCAAATTTCAATGATGGTAATAAGTTTTATTTGTTGATATTCTATCAACATTGTCTTTCAGATATCAGCGTGGGGTTTTCGTAATAATCTTAATCAATATAGTATTAATATGATTCTTTAAAAATGGATATACAATATAGGTGCTAGATGCTGAAAACAATATGTAGGCAATATTGGTTTATTGATATTGGTGAAAATTATTCAACCAATATTGACCCAATATTATATGTATGTATATGAAAAGTTGGGACAATATTACAGCAAAGCCAATATTCCACCAATATAATTAATGTAATATTGTTTTCCCAATATTCACCCGTATCGGATCAATATTATATTTACATTTACAATATATTCATATTGGCACTGTAACCTGGCTTTTGGAAAGCACGCTTGCTGTCAGAATGTAAAAACACAATCACACAAAAAGCTGATGCCCTGCGATGAATGCACAGCGTTGCTACGTTGAGCTTTGAAATAGTAAGATGAGGGTGGAAGAGCGCAGCGCAGCGACTGTCATCGACATCGTGCTGTGCTCTGGCAGCAGCCGACGCCAGCGCGTTTAACTCAATTTGGCAACAGCCAATATATGTGGACCTTGAAATCGGAGTCACTTATTTCTCTCTAAAGCGAGTCTCTAATCAGTGGCGTCACTGTGAACAATCAAATTAAAATACTCTCTTTGCGCCTTCCCTTGGGAACACGTGGCGATGTTGATATGTATCTTCTGATCTGACTCAATATCCAAACGTTTCAACTGCAGCAGTCATCTTCAGTAGCGCGGTCGAAGTACTCTTCTTGAAGATGATTTCCGCAGTTGCAGTTGAAACGTTTGAAGATATAACCCGAAGAAGACCACGTCAACCAACCAACCAAAACATTCGACACCAGCCGTGGAAGCCTACATTCCTATACGAAACTTGTTTTCTATACTCCGTGCCACTTGACAATTTCGTACACGAAAAAATTCGAAGTAAAAGTAAGAATAAATTCATATATATATACAGGGTGAAACTAAATGTCATATCCATATTTTCTTATTTTGCTCACGTGCTGATATTTTAAAATGCAGAGAACTTTCCCAAGTTTAATAAAAGTTAACAAAAGTTCTTTTTGGCAATTAATACGGTTTTTTAATCAAAAATTATTACATATAAACATATAAATAAGTATATGATGTTTAGGAACGCCCTGTAGGTTGGCTTATTGAACGAGGTCCACGTCTTTTCCCACTCAGGTGCAAAGAACAATTGAATTTTCATACTTTTTGACAGTTATTTCAATCATTCAAGTATTTCAATAATATCTAAAAAATACGATTCAACATTGTGATGGAAAAACTCAACTCAGGATTTCGGTTTTTAATAAGTAAAAAAAGTTTACTTTCGACAAAAAGTTCGAAGAAACAGTTGAAAACCTGTTCCAGATGAAGATCTGTCTAAAAGAACCCAATAATATCCTAAATTGATTGCAGTTTTGGTATAAGAAACACTATTGATGGTTGCCTTATCCAAAATTTTCCCGGATCAAAAATGTTAAAGTTTTTTCCACCTTATTACCCAAATTCAGATGGAAATGAAAATAAAACTAAAAATACCGTTACATCAATTTCAATCTCATATAAAAGTATCACTCATGTGTTTATCGTCTTAGTAGTTGAAACTGTTGAAAGATACCTGCCTCTTTTAATTTTTCACAATGTTTCAATTGCTTGAAACTACAATCGTCTTCAAGTGGATACTGAAAAATGAAGATGCTACGCGATGTGTTTTATAAGTATGTCAGTGTGGTGTAATTACGCGCGATCTTGTGGCCCACTTGGTTTTACGCTTCCCCATCCCTCCAAAACGATCCGTGAACGGTCTTCATACGTTTTTAATACCCACGTTCAGAAGGATCGGGAACAAGTACAATATCAAGCGTTGCTTTCAATCCGGCAGTACCTCACCTCACCAAGACAAAACCAGAAAACACAACATAATCCATCAAAAACTGTGAATGTGCAGATTCCTACATCGGAGAGACTAAGAGGTCATTATCCATAAGAATAACCGAACACAAAAAGGGGACTCAACGAGGGTAAACATCAAAATCGGGAGATGCTGACCAAGTAGTTCTTTTAGTTCAATTTCGGTGTTGATTTCGATTGCGTTTGTATATTTCTTTGGGAGTGATTTCAGTTTCTTCATACACATGTTCCACCAATCCAGATATTTTCTTTAAACTCAGTTCATCAAGTGGAAAGGTGAATGAATAAATAAATTCATCGAATCAAGCTGAAAAGGATATATTTGACTTTGCCTTATCCAAAGACACTTCTTATCCCCGATATAGCAGAAAGAGAGACAAACAGTTTGATGAAAACGAATACACAACAGACAGGCGGGTAGATGAAAACGAAAGTGAACCCGAACAAAACATCCAATTCGGCGTAGCCGTAGCGCCAATGATGTTACACAAAATAATAAATTTAATAAAACGAATAGCGAATCGTGTCGAACAATTAAAGAAGAGTCCTATTGGAGTCGGAGATTCAGACTTTCCGGACGAACAATCACATCAGAATTTAATTATAAAATACATATGAATCAAGTTCCATCCCTCCCTCCCACCCTCTGTTCATAGAGAGGGGCGACCCTTCTGTATTGAATACATGAAGCCAGTTATTAGGTCTCTATTGTTGGCCTGTAGCTACCAGATCATATAAATTATATTGTAAACAGTGGCGTATGTTCCGTTTCATTGTCTGTATTAAACTGTGGTTATTTTCCCCTCATTTGTGAACGTGCCGATTTATTGTAGTGCGATTTATTGGGCGCTAATACCTTTGGGCTCGAAGGCGTGACCGGAAGTTGTGTATGAAGCCGGGAATCTCCAAAAAGTGGAAAAATTATTTCGAGTTGCGGTATTTTTTTACCTGACTCAGAAGTTAATTTTCATTCGACGTATCGGGTCAACTTTCGTTTAGCTGAAATAGGTTATGCAAAAACTATTGCCATGGCAACCGTTGCTATGGTAACGAGTAAACAAAAACACAATTCCGATCTTGCGCATTTCCGCACCAAGAGAAGCTGGTTTTTGTATTCTGGTAATCATAGCAACGGTTGCTATGAAAACAGTTTTTCCGTAACTGATTTAAGCTAAACTATAACTGACCCAACTTGGCAACCACGCATTTCCGCAAAGTGGGAATAGCGTTTTAATTTACTCTCGACCATAGTAACGGTTACCATGGCAACAGTATTTTCATAACCGATTTCAGCTAATCTTAAGCAGATAACTTGGCAACCGCGCATTTCCGCAAGATCGGAATTGTGTTTTTGTTTACTCGTTACCATAGCAACGGTTGCCATGGCAATAGTTTTTGCATAACCGATTTCAGCTAAATTATAACTGACCCAACTTGGCAACCACACTTTTCCGCAAAGCGGGAATAGCGTTTTAGTTTACTCTCGACCATAGCGACGGTTACCATGGCAACAGTTTTTTCATAACCGATTTCAGCTAATCTTAAGCAGATAACTTGGCAACCGCGCATTTCCGCAAAATCTGAATTGTGTTTTTGTTTTCTCGTTACCATAGCTACGGTTGCCATGGCAACAGTTTTTGCAAAACCGATTTCAGCTAAACGAAAGTTGAGCCGACGTATCTTTGTCCTGCATTGTGATCTGGCGTAGATCCTCTTGTGTTAAAGCCGGCCATACACATAAAGATTGATCCTCCAGTTTGAACCGCAACAGATAAGTATGACGGTTTTATACGCCACGGTTACAACCTTGTTAAAACCGCTGTCAACCACTAACGCACAACAAAACACCGCGGATCAATCTCAACCGATGACCCGTCACATACAAAACTGCGTGTTATAGGGAAAAACCCACAGAAAACTCCGCGTATCAAACTGAAAAATTGAAATTACTCTTTGGCGAAAGTTTTGCAGAGCACCGACAGTTTTCCTACAGTACCATGATTCAACTTTTTTAGATCTGCTTTTCGCAACTTTGCCAATTTTTTAGGTTATGTTAGGTAGTTACGATCGAGTCGCATGAAATAGAAACTCATTCCAATTTTCTATACGCTATTTTTTTTTTTCGGATATTAATTTTTGCACGCACTTTTCTCTATTGCTTGAATTCGTGCCGTTTCAAAACGGCAGATCAATATCTGTGTGTGTGTGGCCACCTACACACCACTGATCTGGTACGGCAAAACAGGAAAACCCTTTCAGGCTCTTCAAAACTGCTCGAAACAAACTGTTTTTGAATGAATATGTTTTGTGTGATTCGTGTGTTTCAAAATGTTTTGTCTTGCTACAAAATGAATGCGTTTGGCACCAGTGAGGAAACGTTGGAACAGAATACATTTGTTAAGGTTGAAGCACACTACGGCGCGCGGAACCGCGCCGAACCGCGCCGAACCGCGCCGAACCGCGCCGCGCCTCCCTGAAAAAATTCTGGCTAAATTATTTACATGCACGTAAATAATTCAGCCGGAATTTTTTTAAAGAGAGAATAATGGCGATTTAATCTGTAATGTGTTCATATACTAGGGTGTTTTCAAAAACTATCAAAATTATAGAAAATATTCAGATCAAACAATGAAAATAGAATAAAAAACTTATCTTTTCTTGTATTAAACAATTCTCAAAATAGTTTAAACATTGGTATTTTCAGGGTCTTGTCGAAATGCATCTCAAAGAATGTATCAATACTCGAGCATGAAAATAAATTGTTGTGGTTTCAATGAAAACTACTTATTTTGTGGATAACATCCTTGTATAAAAATTTCAACAAGATATTAATTATTGATTCAATCGCAATATTGCGGATCATAGGTATCTGAGGTGTTCTAGATAATTGTAGGATATGACATTTGTAAATAACTGTGTATAATAGAATTGTTGTGAAAAAGTAGATTAGAAGATATATATAGATAAATAGAATTACTACCAACATATTTGTGTATTATAATATTGATAGGTAGACTAAATTGTATCAATTTCAGAAGATTGTATAACTAACTGTATACGAAAAGATATATATGAATAAATGAACTGAATGTTACAAAAATTGTCAGTTGTATTATTTTTTCTATATGAATTCTGAGGATAATCCATTGCTATACCATCAACAAAACTGATGAATGTACACCACAGGTTTCGATTTTTACAAATTTTATTTTCAATCACGACATGTTTCGCTAACACAGTAGCTTTTTCAAGTGAATAATATAACCACTACTATGTTAGTGAAACATATCGTGATTGAAAATAAAGTTGTGAATATTGAATCGGCTCTTCTATAGTTTGTGTAATTTCTATTGGTCCAATCATACGATGTTTTGGCCAGGAAAAAATACAGTAGTGTTTTTTCTTTTGCCCTATATCTGTTTTGGGGTGCTAAATCCGAATTTCAACTTTGCTACTTCTTACGGATATGGCTTCACAACGAAAATCGCAAAATCTCAATTTTTTTTTCAGTTTTTTGCCAAAAAAATAAAAGACCATGCACTTTTCGAGGAAGGTTATTTCATACGAAAATAAAGAAGATCGAATTTCCTACAAAAAGCATTCCTCAAATGTATTTTTTAGTTAAATGATTTGGCCGCTAGAGCTTGCTGAAAAAAGGCCAAAATTAAAACCCAAATAGTCAAAAACTATGATAATTACATAATACATAATTACATTGGAGCTTAGAATCTGCTCAAACTACATTTGGTTACTAATTAATCAAAAATTTAGTTATTTATTGGATATACTTAAATTAACTTAAGAACTTATTATTATCTATCAAGAATAACAAGTATACCTGCCAACTGATACCACATATAGAAAATCCATATCGTGGGACTACAATTTATATATTATAAATTGTCAAAACTTCCGTATTTTCAAAATTTTCACTTTTAAAGCACGTAGAAATATGAAGATGCAAACAACTACAAACACCAACTATCAGATACGTTTCCTGTCATTGTCATTACTGTCAGAGTATATCACTACTCTTTTCAAAAGCAGAGTACGTAGAGTTTACTCTAAGTAAGTTTCTGAAGGATTGTCAATGCATACTCCATGAAGCTAGGGTAAGTTTACGAACGATTCAGAGTAAGCAGTCCTTACTCTGAGTAAGTTTATGAACGCAGCCCTAACAGCATAACAACTCAATGGATCCTTCCATAGATCACAACAATTCATCTAAATACAAGTCCCTGTATTCAACTGCCATTTGATTACTTATAAACATCAAATGTCATGCTGACTTAATAAATGTGATCAATATCCGAACCCGTTTGTTTATGGCATATGAATTTCGTAGTTTCAGAAATAGAACTCTTCATCTCACAGCGACTGATTTAGATGATAATGGCGACGCAGATGAGGATGAAGATGAAAATAAAGACGGAGACCAAGACGAATGGCCTGATGAAGAATCTAAAAACAGAATTTTGATGATTTTGATAGGATTCCACCTCCTTCTTTTTCTTGTATCATTGGTGATTGTTATTGTTCCAATCATTAAAGGAAGATGTGGACGTTAGTCGTGTTTTTAAATGGTGATATTCAGGATAAAAATATATAGTCTTTTTAGAAAGAACTGTATAGACATATATGTAATTATTACAGAATTTTGTTGCAATATTATTTGTTTCTCCATTTTAAAGAACAGTTCGTATTAATCTAAAACTTTTGAAGCTTTGTCATTGTAGTGGATTTCGTGATCCAGCGTAGGTATGAAATTATCCAAATCAACGCTAAACTAACCTCCGCAAAACTTTTTTCTAAAATAGTTGCCGATTAATTATATATGTGGTAAATATTGGGTTAGAGAGAGCCATCGAATTAATTTTTTTTTTTGTAACTTACGTATTTCGGTCTCCTGTAGAAAAATTCCCAATGAAATTTATGGCGATCACGACTATCTTCTAAAATACAGGTCCATTTTGTTCTGGATTTTCACCCTTTGACAGATTGAATTTCTGTTATTAAAAATTCACAAAATGTGCCCAATTTTCAACCAAAACACCACACACGCCCTTATTTACTTGTTTTCAGTACTTTTTTGCAGAAAAAACTACCACTTTTTGAAAAATTCACCCTTCTTCAAAACGTTGATAAATAATAGAACTTTCATTGTCCAACACTGAATTTTTGGTGTTTTTTAGTTATCACTCTTGGTGATATGATTATGATATTGGTCTTGCGTCGCCTCTCGTGAGATCTCGGCTCCCATCGTCTTTTCGAATACAAACATCAAATTTAATGAAATATTTGAGCTTAATTTGAGTTTAAGGGTGAGCAAAGCGAGCCTAAGGACGGCGAGCGCAGCGATCACCTACTTTTATTTACCTTTGAGGTTAGGTAGGTTAGGAAGGGTAGGTTAGGTAGGGTAGGTTAGTTGGGTGGGTTACGTTTTTTTTTCTTCTTTTGCCTTAAACTATTGGATCTGTGTGCAGTTAGGTCGGTACGTAATGAGGGCGAGCGAAGCAAGCCTAACCTAACCTAAAACGTAAGCGAGATCCAACAAAAACCGATAAAAGTGATACCAACTTGATGAATAAAAATATCAGTCATTCAATGTTGATCACAATTTGTTAACGTTTTGAAGAATGGTGAATGTTTCAAAAAGTGGTAGTTTTTTCTGAAAAAGTCTCGAAACACGTAAATAAGGGCATGTGTGGTGTTTTGGTTTAAAAATGGGCATATTCTGTGAATTTTTAAGAACAGACATTCGATCTGTCAAATGGTAAAAATCCACAACAAAATGGATCTGTATCTTCCAAAATAGTCATGACCGCCAAACATTTCATTAGGATTTTTTGTAGAGGAGACCGAAATACGTAAGCAGCAAAAAAATGTTTTTGAAAATTCGATGGCTCTCTCTAACCGAATATTTACCAAATAGGTAAATACTAAAAAAATAGTATACACTCACAACTTCACAATTCGGTTTTGGTGAGAACTAAAATTACCCTGATGGTGACTTTTCCATTAACAAAACTTCAATGAATGATTCATATTTGAAACATTTAAAATCATGAGTGGAGCTGACTGAATCAAATGGTGATGCGAGATCAAACACATGCCGTTTGATATGGACTTCCTCAGGGATTTGTGTTTGGACTAACACTTTTCGTACGAGGCAGCACAAACAGTCGGTAAAACAGGGAACCTTCGAAATGCTTTTTGTTTGATTTTCAAAACAGTACCTTATATCTGCTATTTGAACGAATTCGTTGATTATGCAAGATGAATCATTTTTTTTTTTGTATGTTTAGGTCTGATACGTGAATGTAAGTATTATTAGTATGACGTATTAACTTAATATTAGAACACTGTTAGCTATTACCAAATGATCATTGATGAAAATACTTTTTTTTTTCAACTAAATCCCAACCAATGATGAAGCAATCCAATTCATTACCCTACATCCAAAGAAAATTGACTTGCTTTTGTTATCATTTAGTTCCAGTTAAACTTTGACTTTATAACATTTCAAAAGATAGATGCTCGACCTCAATATTGATAATTTAGCACCTTAGAAGTTGATCATTAATCCTTCACCTTGTGCTACGGTAGTTTTCTGATAACTCATTTCAAACGTTCGTTCTGAGCAATTTGCATCAACACCTTGACCAAGGCTTGATTCAAAGACATGCCCACATTCTTCATACCGCTCAAGATCAAAAAATAAGTTGTTAATCACGCCCTTACCCTCGGTAAACACAAAACCGCGCCACAACCCTTCGAATCTGCGATCAGACCGCAACGCTGCAAACAAAACCTTATCGAGAATAGCATTTTAAATGCAAATCACCCTTCCTTTCGATTTTATTAACCCGAGTAGTTGGTCTACTGCGAATCTGCAGTCACGAGGGTAGCTGCAAGTGACATCAATGCACGTCGACCCTTCTTCCGACGCTATCTGGATTTGCGGCCGCACTTAAAAATGAATTACAATTACGGCCCTCTACGTCGACATGTTTGTTACAAGCATTGTGACACGCGGTACCGCTCTATGGCTCTTCAGAAATTAATTATATCGCGTGGATTGTCGTCGGTCAGATATGATTGTAACAGGCTCGTGACCTGAACCGATACTGTGTTTTCGAGAGCAATCGTCTATCGAGTGTAAACAAATTTAATTCGGAATCATATTGAAAAGGGCAAATAACAGACTAGTTGTCGATAGGTCCCGACTTTAATTTCGGTCCCGCAACTTTAGAGGAGTACCCCCGATTTTAATCTTGGACCTTCGACTTCAATCTCGGACCCTCGACTTTGGTCACACTTCGATCTCCCACCATGAACCCCCTAAGGTTGAGGCCCGGAGAAAAGAGAGCCCCAGTATTGATATATACTCGGACACTCCCCTCCCCCTTCCACCACCCCCGCTCTTAGAGCGGATCCTCATCCTGATGATTGGCGATCAGCAGAATAAAATCTGACCGTGTGATATGGAGTGCTCAGCCTTTACTCGCCTGAAGCTCCCTTATATCTGACATAAGTTGAATTGTTACAATGGCTTTAATGTGCCTGATGCCCCCCAAAAACTGGCTGAAGGCCCTGTCGTGGGGTCTGAAGGCTCCCGCGTGTCTGTCACTTCGATCTCGCCCACTGGCTTATATTTATACAAAAGCAGCAAATTGTGTCCGGCCAATAGGACACCGAACCGCTAGCGGGCGGGGCCTACTGGAAATTGCGACTGAGATATACTCCACTGGGTATATTGTTTCATAGAGATATCTTAATATTTTTATGAGAATACCATGTATTTCTGGGGAGCATATGAGTTGTTCAATTCCAATTCTTTTTATATACATGGGCTTAAATTCTTTATTATTTACACGTACCTAAAAGAGAAAATTATGATTAATATTTACATGAGCCTAAGTAAGCCATTAGTATATACAAGTACCTAAAAATAAAAGTTATGGTTAGTATTCACAGTTCGGAATGTCTTCAAGCTTCCAAGACATCGTGGGAATTTCAGGATCCAGCTTTACGAAATTTTTATGCCACGGAATGTTGTGAAATATTCCATACACGTTGGGCATTGTCTAAAGAGGTACACAAATTACTTCGCCCTTGCCCATTGGCTGATGATAACCAACCATTGGTGAGGCGACGTCTGTCGTGTCGAATTACCTCAGCTCCTGGCATGGGAACAATCGGCTGGCTATCGGAAATAGGATTGTACCATTTATGGACCCGCAAGGAATGTGGGTATTCCCGATTCCACTAGCAGCTTTACTTCGGATTATTTCGAAAGAGCATTCAGTGTTCATCAAGGAAATTTGAGTTCATAAAATATTTCAGTAAGGTTGTGAATAAAGTTCTTCGAGTCCAAACATCTGGTCCTTTGAAGAGTTCTTGTCGCTCTCTGAAGTCTCTGATCAGTAAAATGTTCGAAATACATAATTACAATACGACATATTATAATATCATCTCAAGTACATGTGACATATTTTCACAATCATCCAATACCGAACATCCTTCCAAAATATGACAAACCATTGAACGTCCTCATAATCTTTTGTCGATAACTTTTTACGATATCGTTCAAGAGTCATAAAAGCATGCAGAATATACTGGCGAAAATATGTTTAAACGATTCGGCAAGGGCTCGCAATAGAAAATCAAGCGCATTGAGAATACATCAACAGTGGAGTAGCAAAAAATCACTATGTAGGGGCCAATAAAGCAAAACACTCCAATGACACCCTCTATCAGCATCTCTGTCACAAAATTGAGGATATTCAAATGTGTCATTGACAAATAGAGCACTGTCAGCGGACGTCACAACATGGCGGTGATCAGCTGATGGGGGGACAAACAAAGAATTTGAGTTTGAAAAGAAAATTGTTTTTTTGCGGTGGTTAGTGGTTAACTTTTTTTTTAACTTCACTACATTTAGTGGTCCTTTCATTTGATATTTTGAAATACTCTTTTTTCAGATTAGAAATCGTATAATTTTACAAATAACTTCGCTGTTAGTTTTTCGATCTTTTACAATAAATATCTACTAGTAATACAAAACTTTCCGTCCTTCACGATCTACGGAACGATCTGACTAGTATGTCTCTGTACTCCAGCAGGTCCTACCTGTCTTTACCTTGTTTGTATAGAAGGAAATTTGGAAATTTCATGTGCTGGTTCATGATTTATGTCCTCAAAGCTAAAAGAGAAAATTGTTTGTATGATACCTATATATCATCACAACAACGTATTTTTGAGTTGGAAAATCCATGTGAATTAATACTCACTAAAATGCCAAGAACGTGTTTAAAAAAAAAATTCCTAGAAAATCCACAAAAAGGACACACGTAGTCTTAATGGCTTTGTTTGTCCCCCCATCGTATGTTTGACAACTGTCAAATTACGTCACTGACAGTGCTCTATTTGTGTTATAGAAGGGTCAATTTCCCTCCTTCACCTCTTTGTGTACGCCTATGTATATCAGTAGAATATGATTCGGTTTCATCGTACAAGGATAACGAGATACTTGTATAGGTTTCAGGATACGTCCTATTCACAATAATACCGATTCCTCTTTTACGTTCGAGAGTCCTTGAGTGTCCGCATAGATACTCATCCTGACCAACGGCTGGGGTCTGAGTGAGACCAAACTCGTCCTTATCGCAACTCTCCTTCGAGGCGACTCCGAAAGTTGTCTTTTTCAACTGTTAAAGGTTGGCTTTTATGAAAATGTTTTCTCAGTTGAAATGGATCCACTCGAAGTAAATGTTAGGGTGGAGATGTAGAAAGAATTTGATTGTAAATAAATTGTTGTTGGGTGCTTTAATTTCTTTGTGGGTTTTTTTCTCGGATTTGGTGGTTTTTGTTAAAGAGGTCGCCAAAGACAGAAGTGCCTGTGGCTAATTCGGGAGCTTTGCTGGATTAACTAGCTTTTCGAAAATAGAATGTAAGAGTGAAAATTGAAAAATCGTGAAAATACTCTTAATGAAAGAACTTTTGAATTACTTTTGTCAAACATTTATTTCATCTTTTTAATTATGTGATATACAACTATCTCACCCTACTGAGTTCATATTGATTGATGTACAACAAATGCAGATTGAAAATAAACGGATGAACCATTCTCGAAATAGATTGTTTATGATCATTACTATTTGATAATATATAGAACTCAAATCGTACGGAAAAGTTGAATTTTTAAAACAATCATATCAAGCCATGGTAATCAACAGATACACTTCACAACTGAAAAATCTATAATAACATTCTGCATTTTTCTACATATATACATTAAAATATAATAAATATTATAATTTTAAACAATAAAATAATACCGTAAAATAATATGACGATAACACATTTTCATTAATGCTTTCTGCCTTGCTATCCAAATCTAGAAAACAGAGGATTGCTAACAGCAACATACAGATCGACTTCTCCATCAGAAGAAAGTCTACCCCCTTCTGAAACCTTTCCTGGAGAAGGACGGCAAAAAGGCATTAGTAGCAGCGGTGTCCATATCATCATCTTCTAAATCGGCAGCTCGTCTACCCCTCCTGAAACCTCTTCTAGAGAATGCAGGTAAAAATGCATTGGTGGCAGCTGTGTCCATATCAGCATCATCTAAGTCGGCGGCTCTCTTTCCTCTTCTGAATCCCTTTCTGGAGAATGAGGGTAAGAATGCATTGGTGGCAGCTGTGTCCATATCAGCATCATCTAAGTCGGCAGATCTTCTGCCCCTTCTGAATCCTTTCCTAGAGAAAGACGGCAAAAATGCATTGGTTGCTGCTACATCCATGTCATCTTCTGAGTCAACGGCTCTCCTTCCCCGTCTGAATCCTTTTCTGGAGAATGAAGGCAGAAATGCATTAGTGGCGGCTGTGTCCATATCAGCATCGTCTAAGTCGGCAGATCTCCTTCCCCTTCTGAATCCTTTCCTAGAGAAAGACGGCAAAAATGCGTTGGTTGCTGCTACGTCCATGTCATCTTCTGAGTCAGCGGCTCTCCTTCCCCGTCTGAATCCTTTTCTGGAGAATGAAGGCAGAAATGCATTGGTGGCAGCTGTGTCCATATCAGCATCGTCTAAGTCGGCAGATCTCCTTCCCCTTCTGAATCCTTTCCTAGAGAAAGACGGCAAAAATGCGTTGGTTGCTGCTACGTCCATGTCATCTTCTGAGTCAGCGGCTCTCCTTCCCCGTCTGAATCCTTTTCTGGAGAATGAAGGCAGAAATGCATTGGTGGCAGCTGTGTCCATGTCATCGTCTACATCAGCATCACGCCGACCCCTCAAACTTTTTCTAGCAAATAACGGTACGGATGGAAAAGATGAGTGGGCTGTATCTTGATCACCATCATCTTCAACGGATCTTTGGTTTCTCGCCTTGCTTCTTCTGAAGAGCTGAGCAGCGCTCGCCATATCGTTTTCATCGTCGTCGTTCTCCACGATAGCTCTCTTCGATATTTTCTCCACACCTGTCAGATCCATGGAATTGTCACTGTAGAGCGATCTTTTGGAGATCTTCTCCACGCCAGTTAGGTCCATATGGTTTTCCGAAAAAAGCGATCGCCTCGGCCTGTCATCGGCTGATCGTTTGGAGATTTTCTCAACACCTGTCAGATCCATGGAATTTTCGGAATACAACGACCTTTTGTCCCTGTCGGCAGACCTTTTGGAAATCTTCTCCACACCGGTGAGGGCAACAATGTTCTCGGGGAAGAAAGATCTCTTTTCCCTTCCATTTTCAGCTGATCTCTTGGAAATTTTCTCAACCCCGGTCAGACCATTGATGTTTTCGGTGAAAAGGGATCGTTTCGGCCTTTTTCCTTCAGACGCCTCATCGTCGAGTGGTTGACTGAAAGTCAATGTAGCTATACCGGTAACTGCGGCTAGCAAGAAAATATATTTCATTTCACTTTTTCACACTTGTATGACTTGGTTTAGTTATTCGTTGGATAAGAACTGATTTTTCTGTACGAAAAATTATATTTATATGGGTACGAGGTGATAATTATGTCTAAACACACTTGAAGCATTGACGTTCTTAAATGTACTAGAAAATATCGAATTGTTTGTCAGTGATAAGTTTTTTCGTAAATAAATTCAAGTATGTGCGTCAATTTGTCTCGAAGATTTAGTGGCAACAATGGAACGTATTTGTGTTTTCAATCACTATTGAGTTATGCGAAATATTGGTCATTATATGGGAAAATTGAGGATGTTTTCTATAATTATAACAATGGCAATAAAATAGTCTTGATTTCTAATAAAAGGTGGGAAGGTATTTGGTCAATAAATAGAACCATTATGAAAAATTATGGTATCCTTGTGAATAAAATTAGGGATATTTCTTAAATAAATATTTTGTCAATCCATATTTCGAGCAATTGACTGAAACTGGAGAAATAATTGACTGAGAATACACATGACTTCCAGACTACTTTCGAGAAGGGAAGTTATTTTGCTGAGCTTCAGCGAAGATGGAGCTATTATCGAGTTTGATTTCATTCACGTTAGTATAAAACCCAACTTTAACAGCTCCTGGAATCATAAATATTAATTTTATTGATAATGGATTGATATGAAATTTTACAGATGTGTTTCAACATGATAGACTAGTACATCATTTTATTTCCGATAAGTGGTGATAGTTCTGAGTGTTGATTATTGCACCGCAAAGAAAAGTTCCTATAATCAGTATGTTTCCTTTCTGTGATAGAAAAACGAAAAGTTTCGAATCCGTATCTGTTCAAACATTTTTATACAATCGCTAGGCGTGTTTCTCAATGACTTGAAGGGTCACAAGACTCACAACGGAAAATGTAAATAGTCCTCGCTGGCACTCTTTAGTCGCAGTGCGAGAACTTTTTATTGCCTTTTCGACTTCAGAAGTGTAATTTGTATTTAAATATGCCGGGAATTTAATAATATCATTATAATGGAAAAAACACTTGGAATAAATTGGATTTACGCTGTGTGCATGTATTGTCGAGCGACCGCAAACGCCTAATGAAACTGAAAGAATGCTTCCTTGCCATTTTGCTTTATTAATATTATTTTCAGTATTTCTGACGCATTTTCAAATTGAAGGAGAATACAAATTTCAATAATATAACTTAATCTTCAAGATATGATCTCCAAAAAAAAATGTAAAGAAGTTATCTTTAAATCATTTCGTCAACTCAGAGCACATAATTCTCGAACACAATAACCACTTTTCAGTTTCATTAATTATAAGATTTTACAATTTTCATCGGATCAACAGTTCGAGTATACCATACAATATCGTTGTTTTGTTCTTCCACTTAAACTTAATATAGCTCAACATTCTGAGAAGGAAAAAAGTAAATGTAAACAGTTTTCCAATATCAAGCAAACGAAAGCAACAAATAGGAAGATGAAAATGAACTTATAGAGTCTTGTCACTTAAATTTTTTTTTCTACAGACACTATTGAAAGTTCTCCTCTTAACACCTGTCTTTATTAAAAATAAAATTTTAGGATTACTAGCGTTGAAAAAAAAGTTACTTTTAACTGTAGTGTTAATTCATCAATATT
This sequence comes from Chrysolina haemoptera, assembly GCA_958298965.1. Classification (NCBI taxonomy): domain Eukaryota; kingdom Metazoa; phylum Arthropoda; class Insecta; order Coleoptera; family Chrysomelidae; genus Chrysolina; species Chrysolina haemoptera. The sequence continues at coordinate 36,388,260 of OY282590.1, forward strand.
TTATTGATTACATATGGACCCATATACTGAGTCAGCACAATTTAATGCGAATAAAACTAGATTATCGCTTAGAAAAAATTTGGTATTTCTAAACAGGAAAGTTCTGTTCCCATAAATTAACTTGAGTGTCCCACAGAATTTCTGAATGAGTTTTTTCACGTGCGTTTCAAATCGCAAATCATTTTCAAGTAGAAGGCCTTAGCTTTCAGCTTTTGTGACAATCACTATCTCATTTTGATTACTACCTCGTCTTTAATTTTTTCCCAAGCATTATGTTGAATTATTCTCCTGGCCATATTCTGTAACAAAATTAGAGTTGATGAGCTTGTGCGTAAATGAAAAACAGTAACGGACCCAGGATTGGTCCTTGTGGGAATCCTAATTTCTACTCCAGAAATTATTACTGCATGTTGTCCAGTACAACACTTTGATGTCTCGTTTTGATATAATTGAAGAAAATCAAAATACTGAAGTAGAAGTAACAGAAGATTCTTCACTACTTTGATGGATCCATAATGTAAACTCAACAATCTTCTGAAAACAAAGAATAGAATCTGGAATTATACTGCGATGGTAATATCATTATAATCAATAAATAGCATTTGATATTTTCTTTTCAGTGTTTGAATAAATATATTCACAACAAAAAATGTTATCCCGTGTACGGTACCATTTTCATTTATTGAAAAGATATTGGAATATTTATGAGAGCCTTGTTAACATATGTCCGAAAACAAGTACAGCAATCATTCCAAAATTATTAATAATAATTAATTGTGCTATCGTTTCAAATTTAGATGCGCGCATCATATAGCAAAAACATAATGTCGATCGTAAATCAGAACAATACTAAATCAATTTGGAGCACGTATTGTCAGCGCCTGATGAATTATTGGTGGTCAAACAATTGCAAAAGATTACCATAATGATTTTATAAATTTCGATTCACAGGGAAACAATGAACCCAGTAATATATTTGTCGATTTCAATTTTAGAGTTAGATTATTGTTTCAGTCGTTTTTGATGGTTTTTGCATGATTTATAATTTAATGTCAATCACCAATTACTGAAGGGATAATATTAGCCAATTAAAATTATAATGAGGAACAAAGTAGGCTTTATTCAAGTAAAGCTAATAGGAGGAGGATCTATACGAACGCAACATCGGTTTTTCTGGACGGAGGCTTAGACAACAATTTTTCCGGACCTTCACCGGCAATAATCCAAAATTCAAGCATTCCGCAGCTCACTCATGGACGGACAAAGGCCGAAATCACCACTTCGGCCCGATTGACGCGCGATACGGTCAGAGGCTACTTTTGGCCGGACAGAGAATGGTGAAACAATACGACAATGGCGCTGTGAAGTGACGTGTATAACATTGACGGACAACTGTGACGTGTCCGGCCGACCTGCATCGCTTGTCAATTCAATACGTGGGCCCTTTGTGTCCGACGGTCGTACATTGGAAGCGTTAGCCTTGCGTTTGACACATTATTAGCGGTGTTCCGGGAGAAAGTCCCGATTGTGGGGGTGGAGAAGGATGTATTGATATAATTGGCCCGGTTAATTAGATCGATAGGCCTGCCTTTGGAAATTATCCTTATCGGGGGTGAGTGACACTGATGCCACCAACTCACTGATAGAAAGATACTCAGTACGATTTAATTGACCTTATTACCTTAGCGCCAAGCTGGATGCAGTTGGAGCAGAATTGCCAATGGCGTAGAGATAATTCTTCTGAAGGGAAGTTGAAGAGAGAGGTAAGGAAAACAGAAAGAAAATAATGAGGAAAGATAAAACGGAAAAGAAGAAGGAGCTTAATAAAAAAAATTGAAGAGGAAAGCTGAAAGAAGCTGAAGGAACAATGGGAAAAAAATAAACAATTTCATGAGAACTTGCGTGGGAAAGGTTTCCAAGAAAATAGGACGAAACCGTAAAACTCAAGAAGAGCAGGACCGGTTGCAACAAAAGGTGCGGAAACTCAACAAGATCAGAAAGATGGAAGAATTTAGGAAAAAACGGGGCAGGGCCGGTTGCAGGAAACCTTGCAAGAAATGGAAAACATCATAGCAATCATCAACACAAGAGAGACAGAGTCTGCATCTGGAAATTCCGAAACAACAGATAGACGAAATATGTACAGGCAACAGGACGAGTTGTAGGAATTTTTAGAGGAGCAGAAGGCCTTGAGAGAATGCCGGTTCCTTCAAGAACAAGCGAAAATGTTTAGGGCTCAAGTGAATGGAACATAAGATTCCTGCAACGTTGTGGAGAGTGGATGTCCAGTGCCAGAAAAGGAGATGGGCAAAGCGTGTACGAAGATAGTTCAGAAAGCAGAGAAAAAAATACATCCGAGTATGGAAGTAAATGAAATCAATACTTGGGTTCTATCTGAACTAATTGTGGATCTTCCGGGTCATATTAGATGTCAAAAATCCCACAAAATGGACAGTCTGTATCTCGAAGTCACTGCAGCCTCTGTAAATGATTAGAATTTTCAAGAGATGTGGGTAACCTAGATAATAGTTACGCTATGTGGACTAGTATCAAAATCACATTGAAAGGCTTGAAAGGGAGGAAAACCACGAGCTGGGGACGCCTTTTCGCGAACACCAATATCTGCTCTAAGAAGTCACCGATAGCAAACGAACAAGGAACAGATTGGGACTATCAAAATCAGAGAAATTGCAGTGTTATAAAATACCCTACGCCGATGCATGATGAACGGTTACATAGCAACCAGTATAGTTCCGAGAACTCGGCAAACAACGCTGGCCAGTTCTAATCAGATTATGTCACCATCTACGAGCTATTGAAGCAAGGAATGCAAGCGAGGCTTCGAGAATTCGACAAAATGAACGATTCTATAAGTTTTCGTCACCGTAGAAGTTCTCGAAGCTTCCATAAGCTATATAAGCGAAGCGATGCGAGCGGACGGGCAAGATTAGGTCAAAGTTAAAGTTGAAGTCGAAATGTCCGAAGTATTTTAAGTTGAAGTATGGAATAAGAAAAGATAATTGAATTTGGGTTGTATAATTAGTTTATTTGAATTTATTGTTGTGTTTGGAGGTGTGAATGAACGAGTTAAAACTGGCCAGTATTTGTGTGTAGCCATAATCGTAACAATATGCAAGTATGATATGCAAATACTGACTTTTAAATAACCAGGACCATAATGGCATCGCATCACACGTAACAAAGTAAGGGCCTCGTCTTCCCTAGTTCACACAAGTATCTTGAAGACTTATTATGGTTATTCGTGAAAGGGCAGCCGATTGACGATGACGGAAAGAATACATTTTTAATAAAAATGAACAAAAATAATCAATAATAATCTTTCACAGCCTTTTTTTTTCAGTACAATAAATATCAGTTATTCATCAACCCAAGTAAATAGTCAGTGTCATTCAATATTCTGATGATTTATTCAATTTCTTCCATATCATAATATCGTATATTTTACTTTGGGTGAAAATAAATTATAATTATTATATTATTATTCATGCCTCCTTTGCGTGTAAATATTTTTACTCCTGGTTTGCATTTGTGAATACATACCACAATCCAAATTTCTTGAACTCCTTGGTAAGATACCTTGAAACTCAGTTGTCCCAGATATGATTGACTAACTAATCTATTTATTTTTTTTTTTTTTTGTTGATACAACTAATTCTCAACCTCTTTCTAATTCCATATGAAGATATGAATGTTATTCAATGACAGAATTCAAGGAAGTTTACCTACATCGAACGAAAAATAGTTCAATAATGTATTCAAGTGTGTTTGTATTCCTAAAAATAAGTTATGATTAAGTGGCCAGCATGACTTTCATATTTTGAATCATGGAAGAATCATCTTCGAACTAACTAACTACTAACTAACTATGTAACACTAAGATTTGTTCATGTATTGACATATTTGCGGAAAATTCTCTTTTCCTCCTAACCCTATAGAAAGTACACACTTTCCTCCCTCAAACCAGGGAGGAAACTCATACTTTTCCTTCCTAGGGAGGAAAGTACTTTTCCTCCCACTCATTTCAAGTAAGTTGTAAACGATGAAACTTGTGAATCTATTATAACCAAATTGTTTCCGTAATTTCTGGTAAAAATCAAACATGCGTGTTACTTCTACTTTACTTCTCTAATAGCTATTTGTGTATTTAGAGCGCAAAGTGATTGATTGTCGCTCAACAAAAAGATTAGTCTTTGGAGAACGACAATGACACTTTGTGCTCGAAATACACACATTACTTTTTCTACAAGCGCAGCTCTTAAAAAAAAATTATGAACACTTCATTCAAATAGGCACACAACATTAGTTATGAGAAAATCACTCAATCGCAATCCAAAATATATAAGCTATCTAAATGTCCAATATGTCAAATCACTAACAAGAAAAAAGTAAAATAACGTTCTTAAAAAAAAAAAGTTGAAATTGCCAGTTGCCGAACCCGGGACCTTCGGATTACAAGCCCAAGACGCTAGCCATTGCACCACCGCAGATTCTCAGATGGATATGACCGTATTGTCTATACTTTCCATCATGCAAGTATAGGTCTGTTTTAGACAGAAGCGTTTTAAATTTACAAAAAAAGGTTCATTAAGTGGGTAGGAGGAAAAATTATATGTATTACATGGGAGTAATACAAATTTATTGGGAAAACAACCTCCTAAACGCCTCAAGAGGTATTTGTGCTATCTGGGACCATTTTTGAACCAAAATCTCTCCGTGGAGTCTAATTTTACTATAAATAACCCAAACTCTGAGAACTCTACTGAGGACACTGTTTATCAACTTTCCGTTCCAAATACTCATTATGTAAATCTCGGTAATTATGAATGAACAAAACACGCCCAAAGCAGGTAGTTCCTTCTTTCAGGACAATGTTAAACAATAATAATGCAAATACCCCTTCGGTTTGTAGATCAGATAAGTATTTTTAACCACAATATACATATATTCACACGCCTAATAAATCAAACATGGCTGATTAAACGTTGGGTCTAAACATCCTCCTTCTCTACCATCTGATACGATTCATTTCGATATGTTTGAATGACCATATTCATATTCAATAAGGAATACGCACGGTATTGTGGTGACCTACGATGATGTGTTTGATAATATCACTATGGAAAACGAATAAATATAGTTTCTATGAATTCGTTTGGATCCCCCTTGTCTTTTGCATCGCTGAGTTACCATTCATGATGGCTGATGAGTTTTTTATTCGGGATCGAACGGCTTGTTTGCGTTTTTTATTAATCATGTTAAGGTTTATAGCAACGAATATTTGTTCAATACTTTCTCTGGTTTGTAAAAAATGGTTATTGAATACAAAATATTTTGGTCCTAACAGAAAAGTTTTTAATTTGATAACAAGTCCCAATTGATGAATTGAAAAGAGGTGTGCTTTTCAATAGTTTTCAGGCTACATACAGAGTGACCCATTTGAAAGCGGGCCACGTCTCTAAAACTGTTATTTATTATTATATTATTTAGTTTTCTTTCAATAGATAGGGCATCAATAGTTCTAGTTGACTGCCATGAATTCGAAATCCAAAAAATCTAAAAAACATACCAACGTTTTTTTTAAATAAAATTTGATATCGCCACTGGATTTACGACATTTTCAATTGGTTCATGTGGAAACTACGTACGAATGCGTCCATCAATAAAAAAGTTACATAGGAATGAAATTTGAGCATTATGATAATAAATCAACCCCCCACTTCAATTTCAGTAATTATATCAAAATTGTGACTACACCACTGGATTCAGAATTTTTTGAAATATTTTGGGTTAAAATTTCATCAAAATCTGTTCATAAATAAAAATATAAACTGATAAAATAATTTTTTCTGAAATTCCACAAAACATCGTTTTTTTCAAATTTTATTATTTTATAATTTTTTTTATTTATCAACAGATTTTTATGAAATTCTGGCCAAATCTATTTCGGAATATTCTGAATACAGTGGTATGGCCAAAATTTTGATAAAAGTTCTGAAATTGAAGTGGTGGATTGATTTAATTACATAATTTTCAAATTTCATTCCCATATAAATTTTTTATTGATGGAATCATTCTTACGTAATTTTCACATATACCATTTAACAATGTCGTGAATACAGTGGAGCCGTCAAATACTATTTGAAAAAATCGCTAGTAGGTTTTTTGAATTTTTGACCTCGAAAAATTTTCGAAGTAGGCCTTGAAAATTTCATTTTTATTTCGAATTTATGGCACTTAACTAGAATTATTAAGTCTCTATGTCTATATTGAACAAAAAAAAACTTCCGAATCGGATAATAAATAACAGTTTTAGAGAGGTGGCCCCCTTTCAAATGGATCACATGAATAGTTATTGAGAAGAAAAGTGCAAGTCCGAGAGATATTGTTGGTGGTACTTTCTAAGAATATAAACAAAAAAGATGTGTACCGGTAATTTTTTTATTTTTGAAGAGTCAATTTTACTTTCTCTGACTCAAGTTAGCGAAACATGTCGTGGTGTTAAATAATAGTTTCCTATTTATTCAGTTATTACTCGTTTATTTCCAGCTCCAAAATAATGATAAATTCCAACAAATTAAATATACCCAGTACTTAAATGTACTGATACAATAATCTGACTAATTCACTGGATACTAATTATACTTCATACACTTCTACTTCACCTTGAACTCCTATGGACTTCTGCATTCCTAGCTCCTATAGCGCGTCGATGATGACGTAATCGAACTCGAACTGGCCAGCGTTGTTTGCTCAGTTCTCGGAACTATACTGGTTGCTAGGTAACCTCTCGCTATGCAGAGGAATAGTGTTTTTCGTATCGATATAATAACAGAGAAAATCCTCACGAAGCTGACGAATCATCTCGACTTCAACGGTAAAAAATAATAGTTTAAAAACTGAAGGACAGTCTCCTTACTTCCGACGTGGACTGAACGGTAAAAAATAATATTTAATTTAGAAAACTCAAATCTAAGAAAGCTTGGTTGCTTTGACATACGGCTTTAACCACAAAACTTGTCTGCAAACTTGGAACCGCCCTCTTGATTGTATGGATCATGACAAAAAAATCAGAATCTCCAACCCCAACATACCAATTTTGAATCGAATCTGATCACACAACGCCTCCCCTCACCTCAGGGTTTCTCCTTCTTCGCGAACGGTTTTCAGTGTTTGCGAGCTTTTTTCACCCATATAATTTTGTTACAACAAATTTTGCGTGGACCACCTTCTTATTCTCAAAATACAGATATTTACCTACTATCCAAAATTTTTCCATGTTGGACCAGTTCCTAAATTATAATTCAGAATATTATTTATTTCGGTCAGTAATCCTGAAAAGTGAATCAAATGAATTCACATCTTTCATCATTATCGATCATCTTTGATATAATCCACCCACCCCAAGAGTGAGAATAACTGCTACAAAGAGGGATAAAAAAGCGCAGAAGTGTACCCTTTTTTTAAGCACGCAAACCCTTCAGACGAAGGGGTGTAGCAAATTGTCGAATTTTTAGTGTCTTGCTGCATTTTATTGCTCCAACAGTCTGATGTCTTTTCGATATCTACTCAATTTCAGTTTTAATACGGCAATGCAGGGTTGGATTCAGATTTGAAGAGATCGAAAATAAGATGACTCAAGAACTGGTCCAACATGGAAAAATTTTGGATAGTAAATGTCTGTATTTTGAGAATAAGGAGGTGGTCAACGCAAAATTTGTTTCTTTTAACAAAATTATATGGGTAAAAAAAGCTCGCAGACATGACTGAAAACAGCCGAGCCCGCCTAAGCGGTCGCGTAGAAGGAGAAACCGTGAGGTGAGGCGTTATGTGGTTATGGTCAGATTCGATTCAAAATTGGTATGTCGAGGGTTGGATATTCTGATTTTTTGGTCATGATACATAAAATCAAGAGGGCGGTTCCAAATTGGAAGTGAGAAGACTGTTCTTCAGTTTTTTAAACTATTATTTTTTACCGTTGAAGTTGAGATGATTCGTCAGCTTCGTGAGGATTTTCTCTGTTATTATATTGATACGAAAAACACTACTCCCCTGCATAGCGATAGCGAGAGGTTGCCTAGCAACCAGTATAGTTCCGAGAACTGAGCAAACAACGCTGGCCAGTTCGAGTTCGATTACGTCATCATCGACGCGCTATAGGAGCTAGGAATGCAGAAGTCTATAGGAGTTCAAGGTGAAGTAGAAGTTTATGAAGTATAATTAGTATCCAGTGAATTAGTCAGATTATGTATCAGTACATTTAAGTAGTGGGTATATTTAGTTTGTTGGAATTTATCGTTATTTTGGAGCTGGAAATAAACGAATAATAACTGTATAAATAAGAAACTATTATTTAACACCACGACATGTTTCGCAAACTTGAGTCCGAGAAAGTAAAATTGACTCTTCAAAAATAAAAAAATTATTGGTACAGATCTTTTTTGTTTATATTCTTAGAAAGTACCACCAACAATATCTCTCGGACTTGTACTTTTCTTCTCATATTATCCTCAATAACTATTAAGTAAGATCCATTATTAATATACAGAGTGACCCATTTGAAAGCGGGCCACCTCTCTAAAACTGTTATTTATTATCCGATTCAGAAGTTCTTCTAAACAGACACATTAAATAACCAGATATTAATTTCTGATTTCTGATTTCCTCATATCTTTGAGTGAGGCTTAGATTACCTTACCCTTGAAGACAAATACGTTAGTTTCATTAGAAGCTACCCGCAGCTCTACAATAGCCATATATTTTTTACTCGCCGAGTAGTTTTTTGCATTTCATAATGTTCCATTCATCTGAAAAATATTATATTACCATCGCCACTTCCTGCATATTTTTTTAGATTGGGTTTCAATTGAAAATATAACTTTTTAGTTGACGCGAACATAATGGCACAATAATGGTACGATACTGGCCCACAATACAAACAAATCGAGGAGGTGTTCCCACGCATAAGATGAATAGAAAGAGATCCTAAATGTGTCCACGGGCTCCCTAGTTGCATTCAGCAGTGTTTTGAAATTGCCAGAAGGAATCCGATATTCTCCTCGATTCGGTTATAATAGGCAGACGCGTATAAAAGATGACTATGATACGGTCTATAGGTAGATAAGCGGTACGCAGTGGTAGTTTAAAAACGACCTGAAATTATTCTTGTATTTTATTTATTTGCAGTTATGTGAAACACATTGGCGCAGCCAGAGGAGGGGCTTTGGTGCTGCCCCCACCCCCAAGCCACTAAATCACTTTTGTTATTCATAACACTCGGGTGACAAAAAAAAAAGCTCTGGTAGCTGAAAAATTGTATGTTCAGCCACCCAAACTGAAATCTTGGCTGCGCCACTAATGATTGCGTAAAATCAATGCAGAATCAATCAGTTGAAATCCTCTGCGTTATTTCCGATATTAGAAGAATTATATTACAATAATATTAGGATCTTGGAACTCGGAAAGAATGAGTCGAAACTACTATAATTGTTTCTGTCTACAGTTAATCCAGTACGATTGGGTTTTAAGACGATATAATCGACTTTATTTGTCCGTTGATTTTTTTCGTTCAAATTTCCGGTATATTATGATTCCACCACTCCAAATCGATTGGCGTTCGCAGAATTTTTCTATCTTCAACCGTTCTCGAGTTGGACAGCTTTAAATCAATTTTGGATGGTTTTCTTCCCGCCAAAAATATTTCTGATGGGTTTTCGACATTTTCTTTCGAAGATTCGGAATTAGCACGTCAAAATACGTTGGAGGACAAAAATTTGAAATTCGAAAAATGAAAAATAAAAAAGTTCAAAAAATGATGTGTGGTAAAATATAATCGACTTTTTTGTCCGTTGCTTTTTTCGTTCAAATTTTTGTTATATACTAATTTCACCACTCTAAATCGATTGGCATTCGCAGAATTTATCTATCTTTGACCGTTCTCGAGTTGGACAGCTTTAAATCCATTTTGGATGGTTTTTTTCCCGCCAAAAATATTTCTGATGTGTTTTCAACATTTTCGTTCAAAGATTCGAATTCAGCACGTCAAAATACGTTAGAGGACAAAAATTTGAAATTCGAAAATTGAAAAATAAAAAAGTTCAAAAAATGATGTGTGGTAAAATATAATCGACTTTTTTGTCCGTTGATTTTTTCCGTTCAAATTTTTGGAATATACTAATTTCACCACTCTAAATCGATTGGAATTCGCAGAATTTATCTGTCTTTAACCGTTCTCGAGTTAGAGAGCTTTAAATCAATTTTGGATGGTTTTCTTCCCGCCAAAAATATTTCTGATGGGTTTTCGACATTTTCGTTCAAAGATTCGGAATTAGCACGTCAAAATACGTTGGAGGACAAAAAATTGAAATTCGAAAAATGAAAAATAAAAAAGTTCAAAAAATGATGTGTGGTAAAATGTAATCGACTTTTTTGTCCGTCGATTTTTTTCGTTCAAATTTTTGTTATATACTAATTTCACCACTCTAAATCGATTGGCGTTCGCAGAATTTATCTATCTTTGACCGTTCTCGAGTTGGACAGCTTTAAATCCATTTTGGATGGTTTTCTTCCCGCCAAAAATATATCTGATGGGTTTTCGATATTTTCGTTGTAAGATTCTGATTCAGCACGTCAAAATACGTTGGAGGACAAAAATTTGAAATTCGAAAAATGAAAAATAAAAAAGTTCAAAAAATGATGTGTGGTAAAATATAACCGACTTTTTTGTCCGTTGATTTTTTTCGTTCAAACTTTTGTTATATACTAATTTCACCACTCTAAATCGATTGGTCTTCGCAGAATTTATCTATCTTTGACCGTTCTCGAGTTGGACAGCTTTAAATCCATTTTGGATGGTTTTCTTCCCGCCAAAAATATATCTGATGGGTTTTCGACATTTTCGTTGTAAGATTCGGATTCAGCACGTCAAAATACGTTGGATGACAAAAATTTGAAATTCGAAAAATGAAAAATAAAAAAGTTCAAAGAATGATGTGTGGTAAAATATAATCGACTTTTTTGTCCGTTGATTTTTTCCGTTCAAATTTTTGTTACATACTAATTTCACCATTTTAAATCGATTGGCGTTCGCAGAATTTAACTATCTTTGACCATTCTCGAGTTGGACAGCTTTAAATCCATTTTGGATGGTTTTCTTCCCGCCAAAAATATTTCTGGTGGGTTTTCGAAATTTTCGTTAAAAGATTCGAATTCAGCACGTCAAAATACGTTGGAGGACAAAAATTTGAAATTCGAAAAATGAAAAATAAAAAGGTTCAAAAAGTGATGTGTGGTAAAATATAATCGACTTTTTTGTCCCTTGATTTTTTTCGTTCAAATTTTTGTTATATAATAATATCACCACTCTAAATCGATTGGCGTTCGCAGAATTTATCTATCTTTGACCGTTCTCGAGTTGGACAGCTTTAAATCCATTTTGGATGGTTTTCTTCCCGCCAAAAATATTTCTGGTGGGTTTTCGACATTTTCGTTAAAAGATTCGAAATCAGCACGTCAAAATACGTTGGAGGACAAAAATTTGAAATTCGAAAAATGAAAAATAAAAAAGTTCAAAAAATGATGTGTGGTAAAATATAATCGACTTTTTTAACCGTTTATTTATTTCGTTCAAATTTTTGTTATATACTAATTTCACCACTCTAAATCGATTGGCGTTCGCAGAATTTATCTATCTTTGACCGTTCTCGAGTTGGACAGCTTTAAATCAATTTTGGATGGTTTTCTTCCCGCCAAAAATATTTCTGATGGGTTTTCGACATTTTCTTTCAAAGATTCGGAATTAGCACGTCAAAATACGTTAGAGGACAAGAATTTGAAATTCGAAAAATGAAAAATAAAAAAGTTCAAAAAATGATGTGTGGTAAAATGTAATCGACTTTTTTGTCCGTCGATTTTTTTCGTTCAAATTTTTGTTATATACTAATTTCACCACTCTAAATCGATTGGCGTTCGCAGAATTTATCTATCTTTGACCGTTCTCGAGTTGGACAGCTTTAAATCCATTTTGGATGGTTTTCTTCCCGCCAAAAATATTTCTGATGGGTTTTCGACATTTTCTTTCAAAGATTCGGAATTAGCACGTCAAAATACGTTGGAGGACAAAAAATTGAAATTCGAAAAATGAAAAATAAAAAAGTTCAAAAAATGATGTGTGGTAAAATGTAATCGACTTTTTTGTCCGTCGATTTTTTTCGTTCAAATTTTTGTTATATACTAATTTCACCACTCTAAATCGATTGGCGTTCGCAGAATTTATCTATCTTTGACCGTTCTCGAGTTGGACAGCTTTAAATCCATTTTGGATGGTTTTCTTCCCGCCAAAAATATATCTGATGGGTTTTCGATATTTTCGTTGTAAGATTCTGATTCAGCACGTCAAAATACGTTGGAGGACAAAAATTTGAAATTCGAAAAATGAAAAATAAAAAAGTTCAAAAAATGATGTGTGGTAAAATATAACCGACTTTTTTGTCCGTTGATTTTTTTCGTTCAAACTTTTGTTATATACTAATTTCACCACTCTAAATCGATTGGTCTTCGCAGAATTTATCTATCTTTGACCGTTCTCGAGTTGGACAGCTTTAAATCCATTTTGGATGGTTTTCTTCCCGCCAAAAATATATCTGATGGGTTTTCGACATTTTCGTTGTAAGATTCGGATTCAGCACGTCAAAATACGTTGGATGACAAAAATTTGAAATTCGAAAAATGAAAAATAAAAAAGTTCAAAGAATGATGTGTGGTAAAATATAATCGACTTTTTTGTCCGTTGATTTTTTCCGTTCAAATTTTTGTTACATACTAATTTCACCATTTTAAATCGATTGGCGTTCGCAGAATTTAACTATCTTTGACCATTCTCGAGTTGGACAGCTTTAAATCCATTTTGGATGGTTTTCTTCCCGCCAAAAATATTTCTGGTGGGTTTTCGAAATTTTCGTTAAAAGATTCGAATTCAGCACGTCAAAATACGTTGGAGGACAAAAATTTGAAATTCGAAAAATGAAAAATAAAAAGGTTCAAAAAGTGATGTGTGGTAAAATATAATCGACTTTTTTGTCCCTTGATTTTTTTCGTTCAAATTTTTGTTATATAATAATATCACCACTCTAAATCGATTGGCGTTCGCAGAATTTATCTATCTTTGACCGTTCTCGAGTTGGACAGCTTTAAATCCATTTTGGATGGTTTTCTTCCCGCCAAAAATATTTCTGGTGGGTTTTCGACATTTTCGTTAAAAGATTCGAAATCAGCACGTCAAAATACGTTGGAGGACAAAAATTTGAAATTCGAAAAATGAAAAATAAAAAAGTTCAAAAAATGATGTGTGGTAAAATATAATCGACTTTTTTAACCGTTTATTTATTTCGTTCAAATTTTTGTTATATACTAATTTCACCACTCTAAATCGATTGGCGTTCGCAGAATTTATCTATCTTTGACCGTTCTCGAGTTGGACAGCTTTAAATCAATTTTGGATGGTTTTCTTCCCGCCAAAAATATTTCTGATGGGTTTTCGACATTTTCTTTCAAAGATTCGGAATTAGCACGTCAAAATACGTTAGAGGACAAGAATTTGAAATTCGAAAAATGAAAAATAAAAAAGTTCAAAAAATGATGTGTGGTAAAATATAATCGACTTTTTTAACCGTTTATTTATTTCGTTCAAATTTTTGTTATATACTAATTTCACCACTCTAAATCGATTGGCGTTCGCAGAATTTATCTATCTTTGACCGTTCTCGAGTTGGACAGCTTTAAATCCATTTTGGATGGTTTTTTTTCCCGCCAAAAATATTTCTGATGGGTTTTCAACATTTTCGTTCAAAGATTCGAATTCAGTACGTCAAAATACGTTGGAGGACAAAAATTTGAAATTCGAAAAATGAAAAATAAAAAAGTTCAAAAAATGATGTGTGGTAAAATGTAATCGACTTTTTTGTCCGTTGATTTTTTTCGTTCAAATTTTTGTTATATACTAATTTCACCACTCTAAATCGATTGGCGTTCGCAGAATTTATCTATCTTTGACCGTTCTCGAGTTGGACAGCTTTAAATCCATTTTGGATGGTTTTCTTCCCGCCAAAAATATATCTGATGGGTTTTCGATATTTTCGTTGTAAGATTCTGATTCAACACGTCAAAATACGTTGGAGGACGAAAATTTGAAATTCGAAAAATGAAAAATAAAAAAGTTCAAAAAATGATGTGTGGTAAAATATAACCGACTTTTTTGTCCGTTGACTTTTTTGTCCGTTGATTTTTTCCGTTCAAACTTTTGTTATATACTAATTTCACCACTCTAAATCGATTGGCCTTCGCAGAATTTATCTATCTTTGACCGTTCTCGAGTTGGACAGCTTTAAATCCATTTTGGATGGTTTTCTTCCCGCCAAAAATATATCTGAAGGGTTTTGACATTTTCGTTGTAAGATTCGGATTCAGCACGTCAAAATACGTTGGATGACGAAAATTTGAAATTCGAAAAATGAAAAATAAAAAAGTTCAAAAAATGATGTGTGGTAAAATATAATCGACTTTTTTGTCCGTTGATTTTTTCCGTTCAAATTTTTGTTATATACTAATTTCACCATTTTAAATCGATTGGCGTTCGCAGAATTTATCTATCTTTGACCGTTCTCGAGTTGGACAGCTTTAAATCAATTTTGGATGGTTTTCTTCCCGCCAAAAATATTTCTGATGGGTTTTCGACATTTTCTTTCAAAGATTCGGAATTAGCACGTCAAAATACGCTAGAGGACAAAAATTGAAATTCGAAAAATGAAAAATAAAAAAGTTCAAAAAATGATGTGTGGTAAAATATAATCGACTTTTTTGTCCGTTGATTTGTTTCGTTCAGATTTTTGTTATATACTAATTTCACCACTCTAAATCGATTGACGTTCGCAGAATTTATCTATCTTTGACCGTTCTCGAGTTGGACAGCTTTAAATCCATTTTGGATGTTTTTTTTTTCCCGCCAAAAATATTTCTGATGGGTTTTCAACATTTTCGTTCAAAGATTCGAATTCAGCACGTCAAAATACGTTGGAGGACAAAAATTTGAAATTCGAAAAATGAAAAATAAAAAAGTTCAAAAAATGATGTGTTGTAAAATGTAATCGACTTTTTTGTCCGTTGATTTTTTTCGTTCAAATTTTTGTTATATACTAATTTCACCACTCTAAATCGATTGGCGTTCGCAGAATTTATCTATCTTTGACCGTTCTCGAGTTGGACAGCTTTAAATCCATTTTGGATGGTTTTCTTCCCGCCAAAAATATATCTGATGGGTTTTCGACATTTTCGTTGTAAGATTCGGATTCAGCACGTCAAAATACGTTGGATGACAAAAATTTGAAATTCGAAAAATGAAAAATAAAAAAGTTCAAAGAATGATGTGTGGTAAAATATAATCGACTTTTTTGTCCGTTGATTTTTTCCGTTCAAATTTTTGTTACATACTAATTTCACCATTTTAAATCGATTGGCGTTCGCAGAATTTAACTATCTTTGACCATTCTCGAGTTGGACAGCTTTAAATCCATTTTGGATGGTTTTCTTCCCGCCAAAAATATTTCTGGTGGGTTTTCGAAATTTTCGTTAAAAGATTCGAATTCAGCACGTCAAAATACGTTGGAGGACAAAAATTTGAAATTCGAAAAATTAAAAATAAAAAGGTTCAAAAAGTGATGTGTGGTAAAATATAATCGACTTTTTTGTCCCTTGATTTTTTTCGTTCAAATTTTTGTTATATAATAATATCACCACTCTAAATCGATTGGCGTTCGCAGAATTTATCTATCTTTGACCGTTCTCGAGTTGGACAGCTTTAAATCCATTTTGGATGGTTTTCTTCCCGCCAAAAATATTTCTGGTGGGTTTTCGACATTTTCGTTAAAAGATTCGAAATCAGCACGTCAAAATACGTTGGAGGACAAAAATTTGAAATTCGAAAAATGAAAAATAAAAAAGTTCAAAAAATGATGTGTGGTAAAATATAATCGACTTTTTTGTCCGTTGATTTTTTTCGTTCAAATTTTTGTTATATAATAATTTCACCACTCTAAATCGATTGGCGTTAGCAGAATTTATCTATCTTTGACCGTTCTCGAGTTGGACAGCTTTAAATCAATTTTGGATGGTTTTCTTCCCGTCAAAAATATTTCTGATGGGTTTTCGACATTTTCTTTCAAAGATTCGGAATTAGCACGTCAAAATACGTTAGAGGACAAAAATTTGAAATTCGAAAAATGAAAAATAAAAAAGTTCAAAAAATGATGTGTGGTAAAATGTAATCGACTTTTTTGTCCGTTGATTTTTTTCGTTCAAATTTTTGTTATTTACTAATTTCACCACTCTAAATCGATTGGCGTTCGCAGAATTTATCTATCTTTGACCGTTCTCGAGTTGGACAGCTTTAAATCCATTTTGGATGGTTTTCTTCCCGCCAAAAATATATCTGATGGGTTTTCGATATTTTCGTTGTAAGATTCTGATTCAACACGTCAAAATACGTTGGAGGACGAAAATTTGAAATTCGAAAAATGAAAAATAAAAAAGTTCAAAAAATGATGTGTGGTAAAATATAACCGACTTTTTTGTCCGTTGATTTTTTTCGTTCAAACTTCTTTTATATACTAATTTCACCACTCTAAATCGATTGGCCTTCGCAGAATTTATCTATCTTTGACCGTTCTCGAGTTGGACAGCTTTAAATCCATTTTGGATGGTTTTCTTCCCGCCAAAAATATATCTGAAGGGTTTTGACATTTTCGTTGTAAGATTCGGATTCAGCACGTCAGAATACGTTGGATGACGAAAATTTGAAATTCGAAAAATGAAAAATAAAAAAGTTCAAAAAATGATGTGTGGTAAAATATAATCGACTTTTTTGTCCGTTGATTTTTTCCGTTCAAATTTTTGTTATATACTAATTTCACCATTTTGAATAGATTGGCGTTCGCAGAATTTATCTATCTTTGACCGCTCTCGAGTTGGACAGCTTTAAATCCATTTTGGATGGTTTTCTTCCCGCCAAAAATATTTCTGGTGGGTTTTCGACATTTTCGTTAAAAGATTCGAATTCAGCACGTCAAAATACGTTGGAGGACAAAAATTTTAAATTCGAAAAATGAAAAATAAAAAAGTTCAAAAAATGATGTGTGGTAAAATATAATCGACTTTTTTGTCCGTTGATTTTTTTCGTTCAAATTTTTGTTATATACCAATTTCACCACTCTAAATCGATTGGCGTTCGCAGAATTTATCTATCTTTTACCGTTCTCGAGTTGGACAGCTTTAAATGCGTTTTGGATGGTTTTCTTCCCGCCAAAAATATTTCTGATGGGTTTTCGACATTTTCTTTCAAAGATTCGGAATTAGCACGTCAAAATACGTTGGAGGACAAAAATTTGAAATTCGAAAAATGAAAAATAAAAAAGTTCAAAAAATGATGTGTTGTAAAATGTAATCGACTTTTTTGTCCGTTGATTTTTTTCGTTCAAATTTTTGATATATACTAATTTCACCACTCTAAATCGATTGGCGTTCGCAGAATTTATCTATCTTTGACCGTTCTCGAGTTGGACAGCTTTAAATCCATTTTGGATGGTTTTCTTCCCGCCAAAAATATATCTGATTGGTTTTCGACATTTTCGTAGTAAGATTCGGATTCAGCACGTCAAAATACGTTGGAGGACGAAAATTTGAAATTCGAAAAATGAAAAATAAAAAAGTTCAAAAAATGATGTGTGGTAAAATATAATCGACTTTTTTGTCCGTTCATTTTTTCCGTTCAAATTTTTGTTTTATACTAATTTCACCATTTAAAATCGATTGGCATTCGCAGAATTTATCTATCTTTGACCGTTCTCGAGTTGGACAGCTTTAAATCCATTTTGGATGGTTTTCTTCCCGCCAAAAATATATCTGATGGGTTTTCGACGTTTTCGTTGTAAGATTCGGATTTAGCACGTCAAAATACGTTGGAGAACGAAAATTTGAAATTCGAAAAATGAAAAATAAAAAAGTTCAAAAAATGTTGTGTGGTAAAATATAATCGACTTTTTTGTCCGTTGATTTTTTCCGTTCAAATTTTTGTTATATACTAATTTCACCATTTTGAATAGATTGGCGTTCGCAGAATTTATCTATCTTTGACCGCTCTCGAGTTGGACAGCTTTAAATCCATTTTGGATGGTTTTCTTCCCGCCAAAAATATTTCCGGTGGGTTTTCGACATTTTCGTTAAAAGATTCGAATTCAGCACGTCAAAATACGTTGGAGGACAAAAATTTTAAATTCGAAAAATGAAAAATAAAAAAGTTCAAAAAATGATGTGTGGTAAAATATAATCGACTTTTTTGTCCGTTGATTTTTTTCGTTCAAATTTTTGTTATATACCAATTTCACCACTCTAAATCGATTGGCGTTCGCAGAATTTATCTATCTTTGACCGTTCTCGAGTTGGACAGCTTTAAATCAATTTTGGATGGTTTTCTTTCCGCCAAAAATATTTCTGATGGGTTTTCGACATTTTCTTTCAAAGATTCGGAATTAGCACGTCGAAATACGTTAGAGGACAAAAATTTGAAATTCGAAAAATGAAAAATAAAAAAGTTCAAAAAATGATGTGTGGTAAAATATAATCGACTTTTTTGTCCGTTGATTTTTTTCGTTCAAATTTTTGTTATATACTAATTTCACCACTCTAAATCGATTGGCATTCGCAGAATTTATCTATTTTTGACCGTTCTCGAGTTGGACAGCTTTAAATCCATTTTGGATGGTTTTCTTCCCGCCAAAAATATATCTGATGGGTTTTCGACATTTTCGTTGTAAGATTCGGATTCAGCACGTCAAAATACGTTGGAGGACGCAAATTTGAAATTCGAAAAATGAAAAATAAAAAAGTTCAAAAAATGATGTGTGGTAAAATATAATCGACTTTTTTGTCCGTTGATTTTTTCCGTTCAAATTTTTGTTATATACTAATTTCACCATTTTAAATCGATTGGCGTTCGCAGAATTTATCTATCTTTTACCGTTCTCGAGTTGGACAGCTTTAAATCCATTTTGGATGGTTTTCTTCCCGCCAAAAATATTTCTGGTGGGTTTTCGACATTTTCGTTAAAAGATTCGAATTCAGCACGTCAAAATACGTTGGAGGACAAGAATTTGAAATTCGAAAACTGAAAAATAAAAAAGTTCAAAAAGTGATGTGTGGTAAAATATAATCGACTTTTTTGTCCGTTGATTTTTTTCGTTCAAATTTTTGTTATATAATAATTTCACCCTTCTAAATCGATTGGCGTTAGCAGAATTTATCTATCTTTGACCGTTCTCGAGTTGGACAGCTTTAAATCAATTTTGGATGGTTTTCTTTCCGCCAAAAATATTTCTGATGGGTTTTCGACATTTTCTTTCAAAGATTCGGAATTAGCACTTTAAAATACGCTAGAGGACAAAATTTTGAAATTCAAAAAATGAAAAATAAAAAAGTTCAAAAAATGATGTGTGGTAAAATATAATCGACTTTTTTGTCCGTTGATTTTTTTCGTTCAAATTTTTGCTATATACTAATTTCACCACTCTAAATCGATTGGCGTTCGCAGAATTTATCTATCTTTGACCGTTCTCGAGTTGGACAGCTTTAAATCCATTTTGGATGGTTTTTTTTCCCGCCAAAAATAATTCTGATGGGTTTTCAACATTTTCGTTCAAAGATTCGAATTCAGCACGTCAAAATACGTTGGAGGACAAAAATTTGAAATTCGAAAAATGAAAAATAAAAAAGTTCAAAAAATGATGTGTGGTAAAATGTAATCGACTTTTTTGTCCGTTCATTTTTTCCGTTCAAATTTTTGTTATATACTAATTTCACCATTTTAAATCGATTGGCATTCGCAGAATTTATCTATCTTTGACCGTTCTCGAGTTGGACAGCTTTAAATCCATTTTGGATGGTTTTCTTCCCGCCAAAAATATATCTGATGGGTTTTCGACGTTTTCGTTGTAAGATTCGGATTCAGCACGTCAAAATACGTTGGAGAACGAAAATTTGAAATTCGAAAAATGAAAATTAAAAAAGTTCAAAAAATGTTGTGTGGTAAAATATAATCGACTTTTTTGTCCGTTGATTTTTTCCGTTCAAATTTTTGTTATATACTAATTTCACCATTTTGAATAGATTGGCGTTCGCAGAATTTATCTATCTTTGACCGCTCTCGAGTTGGACAGCTTTAAATCCATTTTGGATGGTTTTCTTCCCGCCAAAAATATTTCTGGTGGGTTTTCGACATTTTCGTTAAAAGATTCGAATTCAGCACGTCAAAATACGTTGGAGGACAAAAATTTTAAATTCGAAAAATGAAAAATAAAAAAGTTCAAAAAATGATGTGTGGTAACATATAATCGACTTTTTTGTCCGTTGATTTTTTTCGTTCAAATTTTTGTTATATACCAATTTCACCACTCTAAATCGATTGGCGTTCGCAGAATTTATCTATCTTTGACCGTTCTCGAGTTGGACAGCTTTAAATCAATTTTGGATGGTTTTCTTTCCGCCAAAAATATTTCTGATGGGTTTTCGACATTTTCTTTCAAAGATTCGGAATTAGCACGTCGAAATACGTTAGAGGACAAAAATTTGAAATTCGAAAAATGAAAAATAAAAAAGTTCAAAAAATGATGTGTGGTAAAATATAATCGACTTTTTTGTCCGTTGATTTTTTTCGTTCAAATTTTTGTTATATACTAATTTCACCACTCTTAATCGATTGGCGTTCGCAGAATTTATCTATCTTTGACCGTTCTCGAGTTGGACAGCTTTAAATCCATTTTGAATGGTTTTCTTCCGGCCAAAAATATATCTGATGGGTTTTCGATATTTTCGTTGTAAGATTCGGATTCAGCACGTCAAAATACGTTGGAGGACGAAAATTTGAAATTCGAAAAATGAAAAATAAAAAAGTTCAAAAAATGATGTGTGGTAAAATATAATCGACTTTTTTGTCCGTTGATTTTTTCCGTTCAAATTTTTGTTATATACTAATTTCACCACTCTAAATCGATTGGCATTCGCAGAATTTATCTATTTTTGACCGTTCTCGAGTTGGACAGCTTTAAATCCATTTTGGATGGTTTTCTTCCCGCCAAAAATATATCTGATGGGTTTTCGACATTTTCGTTGTAAGATTCGGATTCAGCACGTCAAAATACGTTGGAGGACGCAAATTTGAAATTCGAAAAATGAAAAATAAAAAAGTTCAAAAAATGATGTGTGGTAAAATATAATCGACTTTTTTGTCCGTTGATTTTTTCCGTTCAAATTTTTGTTATATACTAATTTCACCATTTTAAATCGATTGGCGTTCGCAGAATTTATCTATCTTTTACCGTTCTCGAGTTGGACAGCTTTAAATCCGTTTTGGATGGTTTTCTTCCCGCCAAAAATATTTCTGATGGGTTTTCGACATTTTCTTTCAAAGATTCGGAATTAGCACGTCAAAATACGTTGGAGGACAAAAATTTGAAATTCGAAAAATGAAAAATAAAAAAGTTCAAAAAATGATGTGTTGTAAAATGTAATCGACTTTTTTGTCCGTTGATTTTTTTCGTTCAAATTTTTGATATATACTAATTTCACCACTCTAAATCGATTGGCGTTCGCAGAATTTATCTATCTTTGACCGTTCTCGAGTTGGACAGCTTTAAATCAATTTTGGATTGTTTTCTTCCCGCCAAAAATATTTCTGATGGGTTTTCGACATTTTCTTTCAAAGATTCGGAATTAGCACGTTAAAATACGCTAGAGGACAAAAATTTGAAATTCGAAAAATGAAAAATAAAAGAGTTCAAAAAATGATGTGTGGTAAAATATAATCGACTTTTTTGTCCGTTGATTTTTTTCGTTCAAATTTTTGTTATATACTAATTTCGCCACTCTAAATCGATTGGCATTCGCAGAATTTATCTATCTTTGACCGTTCTCGAGTTGGACAGCTTTAAATCCATTTTGGATGGTTTTCTTCCCGCCAAAAATATATCTGATGGGTTTTCGACATTTTCGTTGTAAGATTCGGATTCAGCACGTCAAAATACATTGGAGGACGAAAATTTGAAATTCGAAAAATGAAAAATAAAAAAGTTCAAAAAATGATGTGTGGTAAAATATAACCGACTTTTTTGTCCGTTGATTTTTTTCGTTCAAACTTTTGTTATATACTAATTTCACCACTCTAAATCGATTGGCCTTCGCAGAATTTATCTATCTTTGACCGTTCTCGAGTTGGACAGCTTTAAATCCATTTTGGATGGTTTTCTTCCCGCCAAAAATATATCTGAAGGGTTTTCGACATTTTCGTTGTAAGATTCGGATTCAGCACGTCAAAATACGTTGGATGACGAAAATTTGAAATTCGAAAAATGAAAAATAAAAAAGTTCAAAAAATGATGTGTGGTAAAATATAATCGACTTTTTTGTCCGTTGATTTTTTCCGTTCAAATTTTTGTTATATACTAATTTCACCATTTTAAATCGATTGGCTTTCGCAGAATTTATCTATCTTTGACCGTTCTCGAGTTGGACAGCTTTAAATCAATTTTGGATGGTTTTCTTCCCGCCAAAAATATTTCTGATGGGTTTTCGACATTTTCTTTCAAAGATTCGGAATTAGCACGTCAAAATACGCTAGAGGACAAAAATTTGAAATTCGAAAAATGAAAAATAAAAAAGTTCAAAAAATGATGTGTGGTAAAATATAATCGACTTTTTTGTCCGTTGATTTGTTTCTTTCAAATTTTTGTTATATACTAATTTCACCACTCTAAATCGATTGACGTTCGCAGAATTTATCTATCTTTGACCGTTCTCGAGTTGGACAGCTTTAAATCAATTTTGGATGGTTTTCTTTCCGCCAAAAATATTTCTGATGGGTTTTCGACATTTTCTTTCAAAGATTCGGAATTAGCACGTCGAAATACGTTAGAGGACAAAAATTTGAAATTCGAAAAATGGAAAATAAAAAAGTTCAAAAAATGATGTGTGGTAAAATATAATCGACTTTTTTGTCCGTTGATTTTTTTCGTTCAAATTTTTGTTATATACTAATTTCACCACTCTTAATCGATTGGGGGTTTTCGATATTTTCGTTGTAAGATTCGGATTCAGCACGTCAAAATACGTTGGAGGACGAAAATTTGAAATTCGAAAAATGAAAAATAAAAAAGTTCAAAAAATGATGTGTGGTAAAATATAATCGACATTTTTGTCCGTTGATTTTTTCCGTTCAAATTTTTGTTATATACTAATTTCACCACTCTAAATCGATTGGCATTCGCAGAATTTATCTATTTTTGACCGTTCTCGAGTTGGACAGCTTTAAATCCATTTTGGATGGTTTTCTTCCCGCCAAAAATATATCTGATGGGTTTTCGACATTTTCGTTGTAAGATTCGGATTCAGCACGTCAAAATACGTTGGAGGACGAAAATTTGAAATTCGAAAAATGAAAAATAAAAAAGTTCAAAAAATGGTGTGGTAAAATATAATCGACTTTTTTGTCCGTTGATTTTTTCCGTTCAAATTTTTGTTATATACTAATTTCACCACTCTAAATCGATTGGCATTCGCAGAATTTATCTATTTTTGACCGTTCTCGAGTTGGACAGCTTTAAATCCATTTTGGATGGTTTTCTTCCCGCCAAAAATATATCTGATGGGTTTTCGACATTTTCGTTGTAAGATTCGGATTCAGCACGTCAAAATACGTTGGAGGACGCAAATTTGAAATTCGAAAAATGAAAAATAAAAAAGTTCAAAAAATGATGTGTGGTAAAATATAATCGTCTTTTTTGTCCGTTGATTTTTTCCGTTCAAATTTTTGTTATATACTAATTTCACCATTTTAAATCGATTGGCGTTCGCAGAATTTATCTATCTTTTACCGTTCTCGAGTTGGACAGCTTTAAATCCGTTTTGGATGGTTTTCTTCCCGCCAAAAATATTTCTGGTGGGTTTTCGACATTTTCGTTAAAAGATTCGAATTCAGCACGTCAAAATACGTTGGAGGACAAAAATTTGAAATTCGAAAAATGAAAAATAAAAAAGTTCAAAAAGTGATGTGTGGTAAAATATAATCGACTTTTTTTTCCGTTGATTTTTTTCGTTCAAATTTTTGTTATATACTAATTTCACCACTCTAAATCGATTGGCGTTAGCAGAATTTATCTATCTTTGACCGTTCTCGAGTTGGACAGCTTTAAATCAATTTTGGATGGTTTTCTTCCCGCCAAAAATATTTCTGATGGGTTTTCGACATTTTCTTTCAAAGATTCGGAATTAGCACGTTAAAATACGCTAGGGGACAAAAATTTGAAATTCGAAAAATGAAAAATAAAAAAGTTCAAAAAATGATGTGTGGTAAAATATAATCGACTTTTTTGTCCGTTGATTTTTTTCGTTCAAATTTTTGTTATATACTAATTTCGCCACTCTTAATCGATTGGCATTCGCAGAATTTATCTATCTTTGACCGTTCTCGAGTTGGACAGCTTTAAATCCATTTTGGATGGTTTTCTTCCCGCCAAAAATATATCTGATGGGTTTTCGACATTTTCGTTGTAAGATTCGGATTCAGCACGTCAAAATACGTTGGAGGACGAAAATTTGAAATTCGAAAAATGAAAAATAAAAAAGTTCAAAAAATGATGTGTGGTAAAATATAACCGACTTTTTTGTCCGTTGATTTTTTTCGTTCAAACTTTTGTTATATACTAATTTCGCCACTCTAAATCGATTGGCCTTCGCAGAATTTATCTATCTTTGACCGTTCTCAAGTTGGACAGCTTTAAATCCATTTTGGATGGTTTTCTTCCCGCCAAAAATATATCTGAAGGGTTTTCGACATTTTCGTTGTAAGATTCGGATTCAGCACGTCAAAATACGTTGGATGACGAAAATTTGAATTCGAAAAATGAAAAATAAAAAAGTTCAAAAAATGATGTGTGGTAAAATATAATCGACTTTTTT
Organism: Chrysolina haemoptera; assembly: GCA_958298965.1. NCBI lineage: Eukaryota > Metazoa > Arthropoda > Insecta > Coleoptera > Chrysomelidae > Chrysolina > Chrysolina haemoptera. The sequence goes on from OY282590.1 coordinate 36,413,328, forward strand.
GTCCGTTGATTTTTTCCGTTCAAATTTTTGTTATATACTAATTTCACCATTTTAAATCGATTGGCGTTCGCAGAATTTATCTATCTTTGACCGTTCTCGAGTTGGACAGCTTTAAATCCATTTTGAATGGTTTTCTTCCGGCCAAAAATATATCTGATGGGTTTTCGATATTTTCGTTGTAAGATTCGGATTCAGCACGTCAAAATACGTTGGAGGACGAAAATTTGAAATTCGAAAAATGAAAAATAAAAAGTTCAAAAAATGATGTGTGGTAAAATATAATCGACTTTTTTGTCCGTTGATTTTTGTCGTTCAAATTTTTGTTATATACTAATTTCACCACTCTAAATCGATTGGCATTCGCAGAATTTATCTATTTTTGACCGTTCTCGAGTTGGACAGCTTTAAATCCATTTTGGATGGTTTTCTTCCCGCCAAAAATATATCTGATGGGTTTTCGACATTTTCGTTGTAAGATTCGGATTCAGCACGTCAAAATACGTTGGAGGACGCAAATTTGAAATTCGAAAAATGAAAAATAAAAAAGTTCAAAAAATGATGTGTGGTAAAATATAATCGACTTTTTTGTCCGTTGATTTTTTCCGTTCAAATTTTTGTTATATACTAATTTCACCATTTTAAATCGATTGGCGTTCGCAGAATTTATCTATCTTTTACCGTTCTCGAGTTGGACAGCTTTAAATCCATTTTGGATGGTTTTCTTCCCGCCAAAAATATTTCTGGTGGGTTTTCGACATTTTCGTTAAAAGATTCGAATTCAGCACGTCAAAATACGTTGGAGGACAAGAATTTGAAATTCGAAAACTGAAAAATAAAAAAGTTCAAAAAGTGATGTGTGGTAAAATATAATCGACTTTTTTGTCCGTTGATTTTTTTCGTTCAAATTTTTGTTATATAATAATTTCACCCTTCAAAATCGATTGGCGTTAGCAGAATTTATCTATCTTTGACCGTTCTCGAGTTGGACAGCTTTAAATCAATTTTGGATGGTTTTCTTTCCGCCAAAAATATTTCTGATGGGTTTTCGACATTTTCTTTCAAAGATTCGGAATTAGCACTTTAAAATACGCTAGAGGACAAAATTTTGAAATTCAAAAAATGAAAAATAAAAAAGTTCAAAAAATGATGTGTGGTAAAATATAATCGACTTTTTTGTCCGTTGATTTTTTTCGTTCAAATTTTTGCTATATACTAATTTCACCACTCTAAATCGATTGGCGTTCGCAGAATTTATCTATCTTTGACCGTTCTCGAGTTGGACAGCTTTAAATCCATTTTGGATGGTTTTTTTTCCCGCCAAAAATAATTCTGATGGGTTTTCAACATTTTCGTTCAAAGATTCGAATTCAGCACGTCAAAATACGTTGGAGGACAAAAATTTGAAATTCGAAAAATGAAAAATAAAAAAGTTCAAAAAATGATGTGTGGTAAAATGTAATCGACTTTTTTGTCCGTTCATTTTTTCCGTTCAAATTTTTGTTATATACTAATTTCACCATTTTAAATCGATTGGCATTCGCAGAATTTATCTATCTTTGACCGTTCTCGAGTTGGACAGCTTTAAATCCATTTTGGATGGTTTTCTTCCCGCCAAAAATATATCTGATGGGTTTTCGACGTTTTCGTTGTAAGATTCGGATTCAGCACGTCAAAATACGTTGGAGAACGAAAATTTGAAATTCGAAAAATGAAAATTAAAAAAGTTCAAAAAATGTTGTGTGGTAAAATATAATCGACTTTTTTGTCCGTTGATTTTTTCCGTTCAAATTTTTGTTATATACTAATTTCACCATTTTGAATAGATTGGCGTTCGCAGAATTTATCTATCTTTGACCGCTCTCGAGTTGGACAGCTTTAAATCCATTTTGGATGGTTTTCTTCCCGCCAAAAATATTTCTGGTGGGTTTTCGACATTTTCGTTAAAAGATTCGAATTCAGCACGTCAAAATACGTTGGAGGACAAAAATTTTAAATTCGAAAAATGAAAAATAAAAAAGTTCAAAAAATGATGTGTGGTAACATATAATCGACTTTTTTGTCCGTTGATTTTTTTCGTTCAAATTTTTGTTATATACCAATTTCACCACTCTAAATCGATTGGCGTTCGCAGAATTTATCTATCTTTGACCGTTCTCGAGTTGGACAGCTTTAAATCAATTTTGGATGGTTTTCTTTCCGCCAAAAATATTTCTGATGGGTTTTCGACATTTTCTTTCAAAGATTCGGAATTAGCACGTCGAAATACGTTAGAGGACAAAAATTTGAAATTCGAAAAATGAAAAATAAAAAAGTTCAAAAAATGATGTGTGGTAAAATATAATCGACTTTTTTGTCCGTTGATTTTTTTCGTTCAAATTTTTGTTATATACTAATTTCACCACTCTTAATCGATTGGCGTTCGCAGAATTTATCTATCTTTGACCGTTCTCGAGTTGGACAGCTTTAAATCCATTTTGAATGGTTTTCTTCCGGCCAAAAATATATCTGATGGGTTTTCGATATTTTCGTTGTAAGATTCGGATTCAGCACGTCAAAATACGTTGGAGGACGAAAATTTGAAATTCGAAAAATGAAAAATAAAAAAGTTCAAAAAATGATGTGTGGTAAAATATAATCGACTTTTTTGTCCGTTGATTTTTTCCGTTCAAATTTTTGTTATATACTAATTTCACCACTCTAAATCGATTGGCATTCGCAGAATTTATCTATTTTTGACCGTTCTCGAGTTGGACAGCTTTAAATCCATTTTGGATGGTTTTCTTCCCGCCAAAAATATATCTGATGGGTTTTCGACATTTTCGTTGTAAGATTCGGATTCAGCACGTCAAAATACGTTGGAGGACGCAAATTTGAAATTCGAAAAATGAAAAATAAAAAAGTTCAAAAAATGATGTGTGGTAAAATATAATCGACTTTTTTGTCCGTTGATTTTTTCCGTTCAAATTTTTGTTATATACTAATTTCACCATTTTAAATCGATTGGCGTTCGCAGAATTTATCTATCTTTTACCGTTCTCGAGTTGGACAGCTTTAAATCCGTTTTGGATGGTTTTCTTCCCGCCAAAAATATTTCTGATGGGTTTTCGACATTTTCTTTCAAAGATTCGGAATTAGCACGTCAAAATACGTTGGAGGACAAAAATTTGAAATTCGAAAAATGAAAAATAAAAAAGTTCAAAAAATGATGTGTTGTAAAATGTAATCGACTTTTTTGTCCGTTGATTTTTTTCGTTCAAATTTTTGATATATACTAATTTCACCACTCTAAATCGATTGGCGTTCGCAGAATTTATCTATCTTTGACCGTTCTCGAGTTGGACAGCTTTAAATCAATTTTGGATTGTTTTCTTCCCGCCAAAAATATTTCTGATGGGTTTTCGACATTTTCTTTCAAAGATTCGGAATTAGCACGTTAAAATACGCTAGAGGACAAAAATTTGAAATTCGAAAAATGAAAAATAAAAGAGTTCAAAAAATGATGTGTGGTAAAATATAATCGACTTTTTTGTCCGTTGATTTTTTTCGTTCAAATTTTTGTTATATACTAATTTCGCCACTCTAAATCGATTGGCATTCGCAGAATTTATCTATCTTTGACCGTTCTCGAGTTGGACAGCTTTAAATCCATTTTGGATGGTTTTCTTCCCGCCAAAAATATATCTGATGGGTTTTCGACATTTTCGTTGTAAGATTCGGATTCAGCACGTCAAAATACATTGGAGGACGAAAATTTGAAATTCGAAAAATGAAAAATAAAAAAGTTCAAAAAATGATGTGTGGTAAAATATAACCGACTTTTTTGTCCGTTGATTTTTTTCGTTCAAACTTTTGTTATATACTAATTTCACCACTCTAAATCGATTGGCCTTCGCAGAATTTATCTATCTTTGACCGTTCTCGAGTTGGACAGCTTTAAATCCATTTTGGATGGTTTTCTTCCCGCCAAAAATATATCTGAAGGGTTTTCGACATTTTCGTTGTAAGATTCGGATTCAGCACGTCAAAATACGTTGGATGACGAAAATTTGAAATTCGAAAAATGAAAAATAAAAAAGTTCAAAAAATGATGTGTGGTAAAATATAATCGACTTTTTTGTCCGTTGATTTTTTCCGTTCAAATTTTTGTTATATACTAATTTCACCATTTTAAATCGATTGGCTTTCGCAGAATTTATCTATCTTTGACCGTTCTCGAGTTGGACAGCTTTAAATCAATTTTGGATGGTTTTCTTCCCGCCAAAAATATTTCTGATGGGTTTTCGACATTTTCTTTCAAAGATTCGGAATTAGCACGTCAAAATACGCTAGAGGACAAAAATTTGAAATTCGAAAAATGAAAAATAAAAAAGTTCAAAAAATGATGTGTGGTAAAATATAATCGACTTTTTTGTCCGTTGATTTGTTTCTTTCAAATTTTTGTTACATACTAATTTCACCACTCTAAATCGATTGACGTTCGCAGAATTTATCTATCTTTGACCGTTCTCGAGTTGGACAGCTTTAAATCAATTTTGGATGGTTTTCTTTCCGCCAAAAATATTTCTGATGGGTTTTCGACATTTTCTTTCAAAGATTCGGAATTAGCACGTCGAAATACGTTAGAGGACAAAAATTTGAAATTCGAAAAATGAAAAATAAAAAAGTTCAAAAAATGATGTGTGGTAAAATATAATCGACTTTTTTGTCCGTTGATTTTTTTCGTTCAAATTTTTGTTATATACTAATTTCACCACTCTTAATCGATTGGGGGTTTTCGATATTTTCGTTGTAAGATTCGGATTCAGCACGTCAAAATACGTTGGAGGACGAAAATTTGAAATTCGAAAAATGAAAAATAAAAAAGTTCAAAAAATGATGTGTGGTAAAATATAATCGACATTTTTGTCCGTTGATTTTTTCCGTTCAAATTTTTGTTATATACTAATTTCACCACTCTAAATCGATTGGCATTCGCAGAATTTATCTATTTTTGACCGTTCTCGAGTTGGACAGCTTTAAATCCATTTTGGATGGTTTTCTTCCCGCCAAAAATATATCTGATGGGTTTTCGACATTTTCGTTGTAAGATTCGGATTCAGCACGTCAAAATACGTTGGAGGACGAAAATTTGAAATTCGAAAAATGAAAAATAAAAAAGTTCAAAAAATGGTGTGGTAAAATATAATCGACTTTTTTGTCCGTTGATTTTTTCCGTTCAAATTTTTGTTATATACTAATTTCACCACTCTAAATCGATTGGCATTCGCAGAATTTATCTATTTTTGACCGTTCTCGAGTTGGACAGCTTTAAATCCATTTTGGATGGTTTTCTTCCCGCCAAAAATATATCTGATGGGTTTTCGACATTTTCGTTGTAAGATTCGGATTCAGCACGTCAAAATACGTTGGAGGACGCAAATTTGAAATTCGAAAAATGAAAAATAAAAAAGTTCAAAAAATGATGTGTGGTAAAATATAATCGTCTTTTTTGTCCGTTGATTTTTTCCGTTCAAATTTTTGTTATATACTAATTTCACCATTTTAAATCGATTGGCGTTCGCAGAATTTATCTATCTTTTACCGTTCTCGAGTTGGACAGCTTTAAATCCGTTTTGGATGGTTTTCTTCCCGCCAAAAATATTTCTGGTGGGTTTTCGACATTTTCGTTAAAAGATTCGAATTCAGCACGTCAAAATACGTTGGAGGACAAAAATTTGAAATTCGAAAAATGAAAAATAAAAAAGTTCAAAAAGTGATGTGTGGTAAAATATAATCGACTTTTTTTTCCGTTGATTTTTTTCGTTCAAATTTTTGTTATATACTAATTTCACCACTCTAAATCGATTGGCGTTAGCAGAATTTATCTATCTTTGACCGTTCTCGAGTTGGACAGCTTTAAATCAATTTTGGATGGTTTTCTTCCCGCCAAAAATATTTCTGATGGGTTTTCGACATTTTCTTTCAAAGATTCGGAATTAGCACGTTAAAATACGCTAGGGGACAAAAATTTGAAATTCGAAAAATGAAAAATAAAAAAGTTCAAAAAATGATGTGTGGTAAAATATAATCGACTTTTTTGTCCGTTGATTTTTTTCGTTCAAATTTTTGTTATATACTAATTTCGCCACTCTTAATCGATTGGCATTCGCAGAATTTATCTATCTTTGACCGTTCTCGAGTTGGACAGCTTTAAATCCATTTTGGATGGTTTTCTTCCCGCCAAAAATATATCTGATGGGTTTTCGACATTTTCGTTGTAAGATTCGGATTCAGCACGTCAAAATACGTTGGAGGACGAAAATTTGAAATTCGAAAAATGAAAAATAAAAAAGTTCAAAAAATGATGTGTGGTAAAATATAACCGACTTTTTTGTCCGTTGATTTTTTTCGTTCAAACTTTTGTTATATACTAATTTCACCACTCTAAATCGATTGGCCTTCGCAGAATTTATCTATCTTTGACCGTTCTCGAGTTGGACAGCTTTAAATCCATTTTGGATGGTTTTCTTCCCGCCAAAAATATATCTGAAGGGTTTTCGACATTTTCGTTGTAAGATTCGGATTCAGCACGTCAAAATACGTTGGATGACGAAAATTTGAATTCGAAAAATGAAAAATAAAAAAGTTCAAAAAATGATGTGTGGTAAAATATAATCGACTTTTTTGTCCGTTGATTTTTTCCGTTCAAATTTTTGTTATATACTAATTTCACCATTTTAAATCGATTGGCGTTCGCAGAATTTATCTATCTTTGACCGTTCTCAAGTTGGACAGCTTTAAATCAATTTTGGATGGTTTTCTTCCCGCCAAAAATATTTCTGATGGGTTTTCGACATTTTCTTTCAAAGATTCGGAATTAGCACGTCAAAATACGCTAGAGGACAAAAATTTGAAATTCGAAAAATGAAAAATAAAAAAGTTCAAAAAATGATGTGTGGTAAAATATAATCGACTTTTTTGTCCGTTGATTTGTTTCTTTCAAATTTTTGTTATATACTAATTTCACCACTCTAAATCGATTGACGTTCGCAGAATTTATCTATCTTTGACCGTTCTCGAGTTGGACAGCTTTAAATCCATTTTGGATGTTTTTTTTTTCCCGCCAAAAATATTTCTGATGGATTTTCAACATTTTCGTTCAAAGATTCGAATTCAGCACGTCAAAATACGTTGGAGGACAAAAATTTGAAATTCGAAAAATGAAAAATAAAAAAGTTCAAAAAATGATGTGTGGTAAAATGTAATCGACTTTTTTGTCCGTTGATTTTTTTCGTTCAAATTTTTGTTATATACTGATTTCACCACTCTTAATCGATTGGCGTTCGCAGAATTTATCTATCTTTGACCGTTCTCGAGTTGGACAGCTTTAAATCCATTTTGAATGGTTTTCTTCCGGCCAAAAATATATCTGATGGGTTTTCGATATTTTCGTTGTAAGATTCGGATTCAGCACGTCAAAATACGTTGGAGGACGAAAATTTGAAATTCGAAAAATGAAAAATAAAAAGTTCAAAAAATGATGTGTGGTAAAATATAATCGACTTTTTTGTCCGTTGATTTTTGTCGTTCAAATTTTTGTTATATACTAATTTCACCACTCTAAATCGATTGGCATTCGCAGAATTTATCTATTTTTGACCGTTCTCGAGTTGGACAGCTTTAAATCCATTTTGGATGGTTTTCTTCCCGCCAAAAATATATCTGATGGGTTTTCGACATTTTCGTTGTAAGATTCGGATTCAGCACGTCAAAATACGTTGGAGGACGCAAATTTGAAATTCGAAAAATGAAAAATAAAAAAGTTCAAAAAATGATGTGTGGTAAAATATAATCGACTTTTTTGTCCGTTGATTTTTTCCGTTCAAATTTTTGTTATATACTAATTTCACCATTTTAAATCGATTGGCGTTCGCAGAATTTATCTATCTTTTACCGTTCTCGAGTTGGACAGCTTTAAATCCATTTTGGATGGTTTTCTTCCCGCCAAAAATATTTCTGGTGGGTTTTCGACATTTTCGTTAAAAGATTCGAATTCAGCACGTCAAAATACGTTGGAGGACAAGAATTTGAAATTCGAAAACTGAAAAATAAAAAAGTTCAAAAAGTGATGTGTGGTAAAATATAATCGACTTTTTTGTCCGTTGATTTTTTTCGTTCAAATTTTTGTTATATAATAATTTCACCCTTCTAAATCGATTGGCGTTAGCAGAATTTATCTATCTTTGACCGTTCTCGAGTTGGACAGCTTTAAATCAATTTTGGATGGTTTTCTTTCCGCCAAAAATATTTCTGATGGGTTTTCGACATTTTCTTTCAAAGATTCGGAATTAGCACTTTAAAATACGCTAGAGGACAAAAATTTGAAATTCAAAAAATGAAAAATAAAAAAGTTCAAAAAATGATGTGTGGTAAAATATAATCGACTTTTTTGTCCGTTGATTTTTTTCGTTCAAATTTTTGCTATATACTAATTTCACCACTCTAAATCGATTGGCGTTCGCAGAATTTATCTATCTTTGACCGTTCTCGAGTTGGACAGCTTTAAATCCATTTTGGATGGTTTTTTTTCCCGCCAAAAATAATTCTGATGGGTTTTCAACATTTTCGTTCAAAGATTCGAATTCAGCACGTCAAAATACGTTGGAGGACAAAAATTTGAAATTCGAAAAATGAAAAATAAAAAAGTTCAAAAAATGATGTGTGGTAAAATGTAATCGACTTTTTTGTCCGTTCATTTTTTCCGTTCAAATTTTTGCTATATACTAATTTCACCATTTTAAATCGATTGGCATTCGCAGAATTTATCTATCTTTGACCGTTCTCGAGTTGGACAGCTTTAAATCCATTTTGGATGGTTTTCTTCCCGCCAAAAATATATCTGATGGGTTTTCGACGTTTTCGTTGTAAGATTCGGATTCAGCACGTCAAAATACGTTGGAGAACGAAAATTTGAAATTCGAAAAATGAAAAATAAAAAAGTTCAAAAAATGTTGTGTGGTAAAATATAATCGACTTTTTTGTCCGTTGATTTTTTCCGTTCAAATTTTTGTTATATACTAATTTCACCATTTTGAATAGATTGGCGTTCGCAGAATTTATCTATCTTTGACCGCTCTCGAGTTGGACAGCTTTAAATCCATTTTGGATGGTTTTCTTCCCGCCAAAAATATATCTGATGGGTTTTCGACATTTTCGTTGTAAGATTCGGATTCAGCACGTCAAAATACGTTGGAGGACGCAAATTTGAAATTCGAAAAATGAAAAATAAAAAAGTTCAAAAAATGATGTGTGGTAAAATATAATCGTCTTTTTTGTCCGTTGATTTTTTCCGTTCAAATTTTTGTTATATACTAATTTCACCATTTTAAATCGATTGGCGTTCGCAGAATTTATCTATCTTTTACCGTTCTCGAGTTGGACAGCTTTAAATCCGTTTTGGATGGTTTTCTTCCCGCCAAAAATATTTCTGGTGGGTTTTCGACATTTTCGTTAAAAGATTCGAATTCAGCACGTCAAAATACGTTGGAGGACAAAAATTTGAAATTCGAAAAATGAAAAATAAAAAAGTTCAAAAAGTGATGTGTGGTAAAATATAATCGACTTTTTTTTCCGTTGATTTTTTTCGTTCAAATTTTTGTTATATACTAATTTCACCACTCTAAATCGATTGGCGTTAGCAGAATTTATCTATCTTTGACCGTTCTCGAGTTGGACAGCTTTAAATCAATTTTGGATGGTTTTCTTCCCGCCAAAAATATTTCTGATGGGTTTTCGACATTTTCTTTCAAAGATTCGGAATTAGCACGTTAAAATACGCTAGGGGACAAAAATTTGAAATTCGAAAAATGAAAAATAAAAAAGTTCAAAAAATGATGTGTGGTAAAATATAATCGACTTTTTTGTCCGTTGATTTTTTTCGTTCAAATTTTTGTTATATACTAATTTCGCCACTCTTAATCGATTGGCATTCGCAGAATTTATCTATCTTTGACCGTTCTCGAGTTGGACAGCTTTAAATCCATTTTGGATGGTTTTCTTCCCGCCAAAAATATATCTGATGGGTTTTCGACATTTTCGTTGTAAGATTCGGATTCAGCACGTCAAAATACGTTGGAGGACGAAAATTTGAAATTCGAAAAATGAAAAATAAAAAAGTTCAAAAAATGATGTGTGGTAAAATATAACCGACTTTTTTGTCCGTTGATTTTTTTCGTTCAAACTTTTGTTATATACTAATTTCACCACTCTAAATCGATTGGCCTTCGCAGAATTTATCTATCTTTGACCGTTCTCGAGTTGGACAGCTTTAAATCCATTTTGGATGGTTTTCTTCCCGCCAAAAATATATCTGATGGGTTTTCGACGTTTTCGTTGTAAGATTCGGATTCAGCACGTCAAAATACGTTGGAGAACGAAAATTTGAAATTCGAAAAATGAAAAATAAAAAAGTTCAAAAAATGGTGTGGTAAAATATAATCGACTTTTTTGTCCGTTGATTTTTTCCGTTCAAATTTTTGTTATATACTAATTTCACCACTCTAAATCGATTGGCATTCGCAGAATTTATCTATTTTTGACCGTTCTCGAGTTGGACAGCTTTAAATCCATTTTGGATGGTTTTCTTCCCGCCAAAAATATATCTGATGGGTTTTCGACATTTTCGTTGTAAGATTCGGATTCAGCACGTCAAAATACGTTGGAGGACGCAAATTTGAAATTCGAAAAATGAAAAATAAAAAAGTTCAAAAAATGATGTGTGGTAAAATATAATCGTCTTTTTTGTCCGTTGATTTTTTCCGTTCAAATTTTTGTTATATACTAATTTCACCATTTTAAATCGATTGGCGTTCGCAGAATTTATCTATCTTTTACCGTTCTCGAGTTGGACAGCTTTAAATCCGTTTTGGATGGTTTTCTTCCCGCCAAAAATATTTCTGGTGGGTTTTCGACATTTTCGTTAAAAGATTCGAATTCAGCACGTCAAAATACGTTGGAGGACAAAAATTTGAAATTCGAAAAATGAAAAATAAAAAAGTTCAAAAAGTGATGTGTGGTAAAATATAATCGACTTTTTTTTCCGTTGATTTTTTTCGTTCAAATTTTTGTTATATACTAATTTCACCACTCTAAATCGATTGGCGTTAGCAGAATTTATCTATCTTTGACCGTTCTCGAGTTGGACAGCTTTAAATCAATTTTGGATGGTTTTCTTCCCGCCAAAAATATTTCTGATGGGTTTTCGACATTTTCTTTCAAAGATTCGGAATTAGCACGTTAAAATACGCTAGGGGACAAAAATTTGAAATTCGAAAAATGAAAAATAAAAAAGTTCAAAAAATGATGTGTGGTAAAATATAATCGACTTTTTTGTCCGTTGATTTTTTTCGTTCAAATTTTTGTTATATACTAATTTCGCCACTCTTAATCGATTGGCATTCGCAGAATTTATCTATCTTTGACCGTTCTCGAGTTGGACAGCTTTAAATCCATTTTGGATGGTTTTCTTCCCGCCAAAAATATATCTGATGGGTTTTCGACATTTTCGTTGTAAGATTCGGATTCAGCACGTCAAAATACGTTGGAGGACGAAAATTTGAAATTCGAAAAATGAAAAATAAAAAAGTTCAAAAAATGATGTGTGGTAAAATATAACCGACTTTTTTGTCCGTTGATTTTTTTCGTTCAAACTTTTGTTATATACTAATTTCACCACTCTAAATCGATTGGCCTTCGCAGAATTTATCTATCTTTGACCGTTCTCGAGTTGGACAGCTTTAAATCCATTTTGGATGGTTTTCTTCCCGCCAAAAATATATCTGAAGGGTTTTCGACATTTTCGTTGTAAGATTCGGATTCAGCACGTCAAAATACGTTGGATGACGAAAATTTGAATTCGAAAAATGAAAAATAAAAAAGTTCAAAAAATGATGTGTGGTAAAATATAATCGACTTTTTTGTCCGTTGATTTTTTCCGTTCAAATTTTTGTTATATACTAATTTCACCATTTTAAATCGATTGGCGTTCGCAGAATTTATCTATCTTTGACCGTTCTCAAGTTGGACAGCTTTAAATCAATTTTGGATGGTTTTCTTCCCGCCAAAAATATTTCTGATGGGTTTTCGACATTTTCTTTCAAAGATTCGGAATTAGCACGTCAAAATACGCTAGAGGACAAAAATTTGAAATTCGAAAAATGAAAAATAAAAAAGTTCAAAAAATGATGTGTGGTAAAATATAATCGACTTTTTTGTCCGTTGATTTGTTTCTTTCAAATTTTTGTTATATACTAATTTCACCACTCTAAATCGATTGACGTTCGCAGAATTTATCTATCTTTGACCGTTCTCGAGTTGGACAGCTTTAAATCCATTTTGGATGTTTTTTTTTTCCCGCCAAAAATATTTCTGATGGATTTTCAACATTTTCGTTCAAAGATTCGAATTCAGCACGTCAAAATACGTTGGAGGACAAAAATTTGAAATTCGAAAAATGAAAAATAAAAAAGTTCAAAAAATGATGTGTGGTAAAATGTAATCGACTTTTTTGTCCGTTGATTTTTTTCGTTCAAATTTTTGTTATATACTAATTTCACCACTCTTAATCGATTGGCGTTCGCAGAATTTATCTATCTTTGACCGTTCTCGAGTTGGACAGCTTTAAATCCATTTTGAATGGTTTTCTTCCGGCCAAAAATATATCTGATGGGTTTTCGATATTTTCGTTGTAAGATTCGGATTCAGCACGTCAAAATACGTTGGAGGACGAAAATTTGAAATTCGAAAAATGAAAAATAAAAAGTTCAAAAAATGATGTGTGGTAAAATATAATCGACTTTTTTGTCCGTTGATTTTTGTCGTTCAAATTTTTGTTATATACTAATTTCACCACTCTAAATCGATTGGCATTCGCAGAATTTATCTATTTTTGACCGTTCTCGAGTTGGACAGCTTTAAATCCATTTTGGATGGTTTTCTTCCCGCCAAAAATATATCTGATGGGTTTTCGACATTTTCGTTGTAAGATTCGGATTCAGCACGTCAAAATACGTTGGAGGACGCAAATTTGAAATTCGAAAAATGAAAAATAAAAAAGTTCAAAAAATGATGTGTGGTAAAATATAATCGACTTTTTTGTCCGTTGATTTTTTCCGTTCAAATTTTTGTTATATACTAATTTCACCATTTTAAATCGATTGGCGTTCGCAGAATTTATCTATCATTTACCGTTCTCGAGTTGGACAGCTTTAAATCCATTTTGGATGGTTTTCTTCCCGCCAAAAATATTTCTGGTGGGTTTTCGACATTTTCGTTAAAAGATTCGAATTCAGCACGTCAAAATACGTTGGAGGACAAGAATTTGAAATTCGAAAACTGAAAAATAAAAAAGTTCAAAAAGTGATGTGTGGTAAAATATAATCGACTTTTTTGTCCGTTGATTTTTTTCGTTCAAATTTTTGTTATATAATAATTTCACCCTTCTAAATCGATTGGCGTTAGCAGAATTTATCTATCTTTGACCGTTCTCGAGTTGGACAGCTTTAAATCAATTTTGGATGGTTTTCTTTCCGCCAAAAATATTTCTGATGGGTTTTCGACATTTTCTTTCAAAGATTCGGAATTAGCACTTTAAAATACGCTAGAGGACAAAAATTTGAAATTCAAAAAATGAAAAATAAAAAAGTTCAAAAAATGATGTGTGGTAAAATATAATCGACTTTTTTGTCCGTTGATTTTTTTCGTTCAAATTTTTGCTATATACTAATTTCACCACTCTAAATCGATTGGCGTTCGCAGAATTTATCTATCTTTGACCGTTCTCGAGTTGGACAGCTTTAAATCCATTTTGGATGGTTTTTTTTCCCGCCAAAAATAATTCTGATGGGTTTTCAACATTTTCGTTCAAAGATTCGAATTCAGCACGTCAAAATACGTTGGAGGACAAAAATTTGAAATTCGAAAAATGAAAAATAAAAAAGTTCAAAAAATGATGTGTGGTAAAATGTAATCGACTTTTTTGTCCGTTCATTTTTTCCGTTCAAATTTTTGTTATATACTAATTTCACCATTTTAAATCGATTGGCATTCGCAGAATTTATCTATCTTTGACCGTTCTCGAGTTGGACAGCTTTAAATCCATTTTGGATGGTTTTCTTCCCGCCAAAAATATATCTGATGGGTTTTCGACGTTTTCGTTGTAAGATTCGGATTCAGCACGTCAAAATACGTTGGAGAACGAAAATTTGAAATTCGAAAAATGAAAAATAAAAAAGTTCAAAAAATGTTGTGTGGTAAAATATAATCGACTTTTTTGTCCGTTGATTTTTTCCGTTCAAATTTTTGTTATATACTAATTTCACCATTTTGAATAGATTGGCGTTCGCAGAATTTATCTATCTTTGACCGCTCTCGAGTTGGACAGCTTTAAATCCATTTTGGATGGTTTTCTTCCCGCCAAAAATATTTCTGGTGGGTTTTCGACATTTTCGTTAAAAGATTCGAATTCAGCACGTCAAAATACGTTGGAGGACAAAAATTTTAAATTCGAAAAATGAAAAATAAAAAAGTTCAAAAAATGATGTGTGGTAAAATATAATCGACTTTTTTGTCCGTTGATTTTTTTCGTTCAAATTTTTGTTATATACCAATTTCACCACTTTAAATCGATTGGCGTTCGCAGAATTTATCTATCTTTGACCGTTCTCGAGTTGGACAGCTTTAAATCAATTTTGGATGGTTTTCTTTCCGCCAAAAATATTTCTGATGGGTTTTCGACATTTTCTTTCAAAGATTCGGAATTAGCACGTCGAAATACGTTAGAGGACAAAAATTTGAAATTCGAAAAATGAAAAATAAAAAAGTTCAAAAAATGATGTGTGGTAAAATATAATCGACTTTTTTGTCCGTTGATTTTTTTCGTTCAAATTTTTGTTATATACTAATTTCACCACTCTTAATCGATTGGCGTTCGCAGAATTTATCTATCATTGACCGTTCTCGAGTTGGACAGCTTTAAATCCATTTTGAATGGTTTTCTTCCGGCCAAAAATATATCTGATGGGTTTTCGATATTTTCGTTGTAAGATTCGGATTCAGCACGTCAAAATACGTTGGAGGACGAAAATTTGAAATTCGAAAAATGAAAAATAAAAAAGTTCAAAAAATGATGTGTGGTAAAATATAATCGACTTTTTTGTCCGTTGATTTTTTCCGTTCAAATTTTTGTTATATACTAATTTCACCACTCTAAATCGATTGGCATTCGCAGAATTTATCTATTTTTGACCGTTCTCGAGTTGGACAGCTTTAAATCCATTTTGGATGGTTTTCTTCCCGCCAAAAATATATCTGATGGGTTTTCGACATTTTCGTTGTAAGATTCGGATTAAGCACGTCAAAATACGTTGGAGGACGCAAATTTGAAATTCGAAAAATGAAAAATAAAAAAGTTCAAAAAATGATGTGTGGTAAAATATAATCGACTTTTTTGTCCGTTGATTTTTTCCGTTCAAATTTTTGTTATATACTAATTTCACCATTTTAAATCGATTGGCGTTCGCAGAATTTATCTATCTTTTACCGTTCTCGAGTTGGACAGCTTTAAATCCGTTTTGGATGGTTTTCTTCCCGCCAAAAATATTTCTGGTGGGTTTTCGACATTTTCGTTAAAAGATTCGAATTCAGCACGTCAAAATACGTTGGAGGACAAAAATTTGAAATTCGAAAAATGAAAAATAAAAAAGTTCAAAAAGTGATGTGTGGTAAAATATAATCGACTTTTTTTTCCGTTGATTTTTTTCGTTCAAATTTTTGTTATATACTAATTTCACCACTCTAAATCGATTGGCGTTAGCAGAATTTATCTATCTTTGACCGTTCTCGAGTTGGACAGCTTTAAATCAATTTTGGATGGTTTTCTTCCCGCCAAAAATATTTCTGATGGGTTTTCGACATTTTCTTTCAAAGATTCGGAATTAGCACGTTAAAATACGCTAGAGGACAAAAATTTGAAATTCGAAAAATGAAAAATAAAAAAGTTCAAAAAATGATGTGTGGTAAAATATAATCGACTTTTTTGTCCGTTGATTTTTTTCGTTCAAATTTTTGTTATATACTAATTTCGCCACTCTAAATCGATTGGCATTCGCAGAATTTATCTATCTTTGACCGTTCTCGAGTTGGACAGCTTTAAATCCATTTTGGATGGTTTTCTTCCCGCCAAAAATATATCTGATGGGTTTTCGACATTTTCGTTGTAAGATTCGGATTCAGCACGTCAAAAAACGTTGGATGACGAAAATTTGAAATTCGAAAAATGAAAAATAAAAAAGTTCAAAGAATGATGTCTGGTAAAATATAATCGACTTTTTTGTCCGTTGATTTTTTCCGTTCAAATTTTTGTTACATACTAATTTCACCATTTTAAATCGATTGGCGTTCGCAGAATTTAACTATCTTTGACCATTCTCGAGTTGGACAGCTTTAAATCCATTTTGGGTGGTTTTCTTCCCGCCAAAAATATTTCTGGTGGGTTTTCGAAATTTTCGTTAAAAGATTCGAATTCAGCACGTCAAAATACGTTGGAGGACAAAAATTTGAAATTCGAAAAATGAAAAATAAAAAGGTTCAAAAAGTGATGTGTGGTAAAATATAATCGACTTTTTTGTCCGTTGATTTTTTTCGTTCAAATTTTTGTTATATATTAATATCACCACTCTAAATCGATTGGCGTTCGCAGAATTTATCTATCTTTGACCGTTCTCGAGTTGGACAGCTTTAAATCCATTTTGGATGGTTTTCTTCCCGCCAAAAATATTTCTGGTGGGTTTTCGACATTTTCGTTAAAAGATTCGAAATCAGCACGTCAAAATACGTTGAAGGACAAAAATTTAAAATTCGAAAAATGAAAAATAAAAAAGTTCAAAAAATGATGTGTGGTAAAATATAATCGACTTTTTTGTCCGTTGATTTTTTTCGTTCAAATTTTTGTTATATAATAATTTCACCACTCTAAATCGATTGGCGTTAGCAGAATTTATCTATCTTTGACCGTTCTCGAGTTGGACAGCTTTAAATCAATTTTGGATGGTTTTCTTCCCGCCAAAAATATTTCTGATGGGTTTTCGACATTTTCTTTCAAAGATTCGGAATTAGCACGTCAAAATACGTTAGAGGACAAAAATTTGAAATTCGAAAAATGAAAAATAAAAAAGTTCAAAAAATTATGTGTGGTAAAATATAATCGACTTTTTTAACCGTTTATTTATTTCGTTCAAATTTTTGTTATATACTAATTTCACCACTCTAAATCGATTGGCGTTCGCAGAATTTATCTATCTTTGACCGTTCTCGAGTTGGACAGCTTTAAATCCATTTTGGATGGTTTTTTTTCCCGCCAAAAATATTTCTGATGGGTTTTCAACATTTTCGTTCAAAGATTCGAATTCAGCACGTCAAAATACGTTGGAGGACAAAAATTTGAAATTCGAAAAATGAAAAATAAAAAAGTTCAAAAAATGATGTGTGGTAAAATGTAATCGACTTTTTTGTCCGTTGATTTTTTTCGTTCAAATTTTTGTTATATACTAATTTCACCACTCTTAATCGATTGGCGTTCGCAGAATTTATCTATCTTTGACCGTTCTCGAGTTGGACAGCTTTAAATCCATTTTGGATGGTTTTCTTCCCGCCAAAAATATATCTGATGGGTTTTCGATATTTTCGTTGTAAGATTCTGATTCAACACGTCAAAATACGTTGGAGGACGAAAATTTGAAATTCGAAAAATGAAAAATAGAAAAGTTCAAAAAATGATGTGTGGTAAAATATAACCGACTTTTTTGTCCGTTGATTTTTTTCGTTCAAACTTCTGTTATATACTAATTTCACCACTCTAAATCGATTGGCCTTCGCAGAGTTTATCTATCTTTGACCGTTCTCGAGTTGGACAGCTTTAAATCCATTTTGGATGGTTTTCTTCCCGCCAAAAATATATCTGAAGGGTTTTGACATTTTCGTTGTAAGATTCGGATTCAGCACGTCAAAATACGTTGAATGACGATAATTTGAAATTCGAAAAATGAAAAATAAAAAAGTTCAAAAAATGATGTGTGGTAAAATATAATCGACTTTTTTGTCCGTTGATTTTTTCCGTTCAAATTTTTGTTATATACTAATTTCACCATTTTAAATCGATTGGCGTTCGCAGAATTTATCTATCTTTGACCGTTCTCGAGTTGGACAGCTTTAAATCAATTTTGGATGGTTTTCTTCCCGCCAAAAATATTTCTGATGGGTTTTCGACATTTTCTTTCAAAGATTCGGAATTAGCACGTCAAAATACGCTAGAGGACAAAAATTTGAAATTCGAAAAATGAAAAATAAAAAAGTTCAAAAAATGATGTGTGGTAAAATATAATCGACTTTTTTGTCCGTTGATTTGTTTCGTTCAAATTTTTGTTATATACTAATTTCACCACTCTAAATCGATTGACGTTCGCAGAATTTATCTATCTTTGACCGTTCTCGAGTTGGACAGCTTTAAATCCATTTTGGATGTTTTTTTTTTCCCGCCAAAAATATTTCTGATGGGTTTTCAACATTTTCGTTCAAAGATTCGAATTCAGCACGTCAAAATACGTTGAAGGACAAAAATTTGAAATTCGAAAAATGAAAAATAAAAAAGTTCAAAAAATGATGTGTTGTAAAATGTAATCGACTTTTTTGTCCGTTGATTTTTTTCGTTCAAATTTTTGTTATATACTAATTTCACCACTCTAAATCGATTGGCGTTCGCAGAATTCATCTATCTTTGACCGTTCTCGAGTTGGACAGCTTTAAATCCATTTTGGATGGTTTTCTTCCCGCCAAAAATATATCTGATTGGTTTTCGACATTTTCGTAGTAAGATTCGGATTCAGCACGTCAAAATACGTTGGAGGATGAAAATTTTAAATTCGAAAAATGAAAAATAAAAAAGTTCAAAAAATGATGTGTGGTAAAATATAATCGACTTTTTTGTCCGTTCATTTTTTCCGTTCAAATTTTTGTTCTATTCTAATTTCACCATTTTAAATCGATTGGCATTCGCAGAATTTATCTATCTTTGACCGTTCTCGAGTTGGACAGCTTTAAATCCATTTTGGATGGTTTTCTTCCCGCCAAAAATATATCTGATGGGTTTTCGACGTTTTCGTTGTAAGATTCGGATTCAGCACGTCAAAATACGTTGGAGAACGAAAATTTGAAATTCGAAAAAAATAAATAAAAAAGTTCAAAAAATGTTGTGTGGTAAAATATAATCGACTTTTTTGTCCGTTGATTTTTTCCGTTCAAATTTTTGTTATATACTAATTTCACCATTTTGAATAGATTGGCGTTCGCAGAATTTATCTATCTTTGACCGCTCTCGAGTTGGACAGCTTTAAATCCATTTTGGATGGTTTTCTTCCCGCCAAAAATATTTCTGGTGGGTTTTCGACCTTTTCGTTAAAAGATTCGAATTCAGCACGTCAAAATACGTTGGAGGACAAAAATTTTAAATTCGAAAAATGAAAAATAAAAAAGTTCAAAAAATGATGTGTGGTAAAATATAATCGACTTTTTTGTCCGTTGATTTTTTTCGTTCAAATTTTTGTTATATACCAATTTCACCATTCTAAATCGATTGGCGTTCGCAGAATTTATCTATCTTTGACCATTCTCGAGTTGGACAGCTTTAAATCAATTTTGGATGGTTTTCTTTCCGCCAAAAATATTTCTGATGGGTTTTCGACATTTTCTTTCAAAGATTCGGAATTAGCACGTCGAAATACGTTAGAGGACAAAAATTTGAAATTCGAAAAATGAAAAATAAAAAAGTTCAAAAAATGATGTGTGGTAAAATATAATCGACTTTTTTGTCCGTTGATTTTTTTCGTTCAAATTTTTGTTATATACTAATTTCACCACTCTTAATCGATTGGCGTTCGCAGAATTTATCTATCTTTGACCGTTCTCGAGTTGGACAGCTTTAAATCCATTTTGAATGGTTTTCTTCCGGCCAAAAATATATCTGATGGGTTTTCGATATTTTCGTTGTAAGATTCGGATTCAGCACGTCAAAATACGTTGGAGGACGAAAATTTGAAATTCGAAAAATGAAAAATAAAAAAGTTCAAAAAATGATGTGTGGTAAAATATAATCGACTTTTTTGTCCGTTGATTTTTTCCGTTCAAATTTTTGTTATATACTAATTTCACCACTCTAAATCGATTGGCATTCGCAGAATTTATCTATTTTTGACCGTTCTCGAGTTGGACAGCTTTAAATCCATTTTGGATGGTTTTCTTCCCGCCAAAAATATATCTGATGGGTTTTCGACATTTTCGTTGTAAGATTCGGATTCAGCACGTCAAAATACGTTGGAGGACGCAAATTTGAAATTCGAAAAATGAAAAATAAAAAAGTTCAAAAAATGATGTGTGGTAAAATATAATCGACTTTTTTGTCCGTTGATTTTTTCCGTTGAAATTTTTGTTATATACTAATTTCACCATTTTAAATCGATTGGCGTTCGCAGAATTTATCTATCTTTTACCGTTCTCGAGTTGGACAGCTTTAAATCCGTTTTGGATGGTTTTCTTCCCGCCAAAAATATTTCTGATGGGTTTTCGACATTTTCTTTCAAAGATTCGGAATTAGCACGTCAAAATACGTTGGAGGACAAAAATTTGAAATTCGAAAAATGAAAAATAAAAAAGTTCAAAAAATGATGTGTTGTAAAATGTAATCGACTTTTTTGTCCGTTGATTTTTTTCGTTCAAATTTTTGATATATACTAATTTCACCATTCTAAATCGATTGGCGTTCGCAGAATTTATCTATCTTTGACCGTTCTCGAGTTGGACAGCTTTGAATCCATTTTGGATGGTTTTCTTCCCGCCAAAAATATTTCTGGTGGGTTTTCGACATTTTCGTTAAAAGATTCGAATTCAGCACGTCAAAATACGTTGGAGGACAAAAATTTTAAATTCGAAAAATGAAAAATAAAAAAGTTCAAAAAATGATGTGTGGTAAAATATAATCGACTTTTTTGTCCGTTGATTTTTTTCGTTCAAATTTTTGTTATATACCAATTTCACCACTCTAAATCGATTGGCATTCGCAGAATTTATCTATCTTTGACCGTTCTCGAGTTGGACAGCTTTAAATCCATTTTGGATGGTTTTCTTCCCGCCAAAAATATATCTGATGGGTTTTCGACGTTTTCGTTGTAAGATTCGGATTTAGCACGTCAAAATACGTTGGAGAACGAAAATTTGAAATTCGAAAAATGAAAAATAAAAAAGTTCAAAAAATGTTGTGTGGTAAAATATAATCGACTTTTTTGTCCGTTGATTTTTTCCGTTCAAATTTTTGTTATATACTAATTTCACCATTTTGAATAGATTGGCGTTCGCAGAATTTATCTATCTTTGACCGCTCTCGAGTTGGACAGCTTTGAATCCATTTTGGATGGTTTTCTTCCCGCCAAAAATATTTCTGGTGGGTTTTCGACATTTTCGTTAAAAGATTCGAATTCAGCACGTCAAAATACGTTGGAGGACAAAAATTTTAAATTCGAAAAATGAAAAATAAAAAAGTTCAAAAAATGATGTGTGGTAAAATATAATCGACTTTTTTGTCCGTTGATTTTTTTCGTTCAAATTTTTGTTATATACCAATTTCACCACTCTAAATCGATTGGCGTTCGCAGAATTTATCTATCTTTGACCGTTCTCGAGTTGGACAGCTTTAAATCAATTTTGGATGGTTTTCTTTCCGCCAAAAATATTTCTGATAGGTTTTCGACATTTTCTTTCAAAGATTCGGAATTAGCACGTCGAAATACGTTAGAGGACAAAAATTTGAAATTCGAAAAATGAAAAATAAAAAAGTTCAAAAAATGATGTGTGGTAAAATATAATCGACTTTTTTGTCCGTTGATTTTTTTCGTTCAAATTTTTGTTATATACTAATTTCACCACTCTTAATCGATTGGCGTTCGCAGAATTTATCTATCTTTGACCGTTCTCGAGTTGGACAGCTTTAAATCCATTTTGAATGGTTTTCTTCCGGCCAAAAATATATCTGATGGGTTTTCGATATTTTCGTTGTAAGATTCGGATTCAGCACGTCAAAATACGTTGGAGGACAAAAATTTTAAATTCGAAAAATGAAAAATAAAAAAGTTCAAAAAATGATGTGTGGTAAAATATAATCGACTTTTTTGTCCGTTGATTTTTTTCGTTCAAATTTTTGTTATATACCAATTTCACCACTCTAAATCGATTGGCATTCGCAGAATTTATCTATCTTTGAATTTATCTATCTTTGACCGTTCTCGAGTTGGACAGCTTTAAATCCATTTTGGATGGTTTTCTTCCCGCCAAAAATATATCTGATGGGTTTTCGACGTTTTCGTTGTAAGATTCGGATTTAGCACGTCAAAATACGTTGGAGAACGAAAATTTGAAATTCGAAAAATGAAAAATAAAAAAGTTCAAAAAATGTTGTGTGGTAAAATATAATCGACTTTTTTGTCCGTTGATTTTTTTCGTTCAAATTTTTGTTATATACCAATTTCACCACTCTAAATCGATTGGCGTTCGCAGAATTTATCTATCTTTGACCGTTCTCGAGTTGGACAGCTTTAAATCAATTTTGGATGGTTTTCTTTCCGCCAAAAATATTTCTGATGGGTTTTCGACATTTTCTTTCAAAGATTCGGAATTAGCACGTCGAAATACGTTAGAGGACAAAAATTTGAAATTCGAAAAATGAAAAATAAAAAAGTTCAAAAAATGATGTGTGGTAAAATATAATCGACTTTTTTGTCCGTTGATTTTTTCCGTTCAAATTTTTGTTATATACTAATTTCACCACTCTAAATCGATTGGCATTCGCAGAATTTATCTATTTTTGACCGTTCTCGAGTTGGACAGCTTTAAATCCATTTTGGATGGTTTTCTTCCCGCCAAAAATATATCTGATGGGTTTTCGACATTTTCGTTGTAAGATTCGGATTCAGCACGTCAAAATACGTTGGAGGACGCAAATTTGAAATTCGAAAAATGAAAAATAAAAAAGTTCAAAAAATGATGTGTGGTAAAATATAATCGACTTTTTTGTCCGTTGATTTTTTCCGTTCAAATTTTTGTTATATACTAATTTCACCATTTTAAATCGATTGGCGTTCGCAGAATTTATCTATCTTTTACCGTTCTCGAGTTGGACAGCTTTAAATCCGTTTTGGATGGTTTTCTTCCCGCCAAAAATATTTCTGATGGGTTTTCGACATTTTCTTTCAAAGATTCGGAATTAGCACGTCAAAATACGTTGGAGGACAAAAATTTGAAATTCGAAAAATGAAAAATAAAAAAGTTCAAAAAATGATGTGTTGTAAAATGTAATCGACTTTTTTGTCCGTTGATTTTTTTCGTTCAAATTTTTGATATATACTAATTTCACCATTCTAAATCGATTGGCGTTCGCAGAATTTATCTATCTTTGACCGTTCTCGAGTTGGACAGCTTTGAATCCATTTTGGATGGTTTTCTTCCCGCCAAAAATATTTCTGGTGGGTTTTCGACATTTTCGTTAAAAGATTCGAATTCAGCACGTCAAAATACGTTGGAGGACAAAAATTTTAAATTCGAAAAATGAAAAATAAAAAAGTTCAAAAAATGATGTGTGGTAAAATATAATCGACTTTTTTGTCCGTTGATTTTTTTCGTTCAAATTTTTGTTATATACCAATTTCACCACTCTAAATCGATTGGCATTCGCAGAATTTATCTATCTTTGACCGCTCTCGAGTTGGACAGCTTTGAATCCATTTTGGATGGTTTTCTTCCCGCCAAAAATATTTCTGGTGGGTTTTCGACATTTTCGTTAAAAGATTCGAATTCAGCACGTCAAAATACGTTGGAGGACAAAAATTTTAAATTCGAAAAATGAAAAATAAAAAAGTTCAAAAAATGATGTGTGGTAAAATATAATCGACTTTTTTGTCCGTTGATTTTTTTCGTTCAAATTTTTGTTATATAACAATTTCACCACTCTAAATCGATTGGCGTTCGCAGAATTTATCTATCTTTGACCGTTCTCGAGTTGGACAGCTTTAAATCAATTTTGGATGGTTTTCTTTCCGCCAAAAATATTTCTGATGGGTTTTCGACATTTTCTTTCAAAGATTCGGAATTAGCACGTCGAAATACGTTAGAGGACAAAAATTTGAAATTCGAAAAATGAAAAATAAAAAAGTTCAAAAAATGATGTGTGGTAAAATATAATCGACTTTTTTGTCCGTTGATTTTTTTCGTTCAAATTTTTGTTATATACTAATTTCACCACTCTTAATCGATTGGCGTTCGCAGAATTTATCTATCTTTGACCGTTCTCGAGTTGGACAGCTTTAAATCCATTTTGAATGGTTTTCTTCCGGCCAAAAATATATCTGATGGGTTTTCGATATTTTCGTTGTAAGATTCGGATTCAGCACGTCAAAATACGTTGGAGGACGAAAATTTGAAATTCGAAAAATGAAAAATAAAAAAGTTCAAAAAATGATGTGTGGTAAAATATAATCGACTTTTTTGTCCGTTGATTTTTTCCGTTCAAATTTTTGTTATATACTAATTTCACCACTCTAAATCGATTGGCATTCGCAGAATTTATCTATTTTTGACCGTTCTCGAGTTGGACAGCTTTAAATCCATTTTGGATGGTTTTCTTCCCGCCAAAAATATATCTGATGGGTTTTCGACATTTTCGTTGTAAGATTCGGATTCAGCACGTCAAAATACGTTGGAGGACGCAAATTTGAAATTCGAAAAATGAAAAATAAAAAAGTTCAAAAAATGATGTGTGGTAAAATATAATCGACTTTTTTGTCCGTTGATTTTTTCCGTTCAAATTTTTGTTATATACTAATTTCACCATTTTAAATCGATTGGCGTTCGCAGAATTTATCTATCTTTTACCGTTCTCGAGTTGGACAGCTTTAAATCCGTTTTGGATGGTTTTCTTCCCGCCAAAAATATTTCTGGTGGGTTTTCGACATTTTCGTTAAAAGATTCGAATTCAGCACGTCAAAATACGTTGGAGGACAAAAATTTGAAATTCGAAAAATGAAAAATAAAAAAGTTCAAAAAGTGATGTGTGGTAAAATATAATCGACTTTTTTTTCCGTTGATTTTTTTCGTTCAAATTTTTGTTATATACTAATTTCACCACTCTAAATCGATTGGCGTTAGCAGAATTTATCTATCTTTGACCGTTCTCGAGTTGGACAGCTTTAAATCAATTTTGGATTGTTTTCTTCCCGCCAAAAATATTTCTGATGGGTTTTCGACATTTTCTTTCAAAGATTCGGAATTAGCACGTTAAAATACGTTGGAGGACGAAAATTTGAAATTCGAAAAATGAAAAATAAAAAAGTTCAAAAAATGATGTGTGGTAAAATATAACCGACTTTTTTGTCCGTTGATTTTTTTCGTTCAAACTTTTGTTATATACTAATTTCACCACTCTAAATCGATTGGCCTTCGCAGAATTTATCTATCTTTGACCGTTCTCGAGTTGGACAGCTTTAAATCCATTTTGGATGGTTTTCTTCCCGCCAAAAATATATCTGAAGGGTTTTCGACATTTTCGTTGTAAGATTCGGATTCAGCACGTCAAAATATGTTGGATGACGAAAATTTGAAATTCGAAAAATGAAAAATAAAAAAGTTCAAAAAATGATGTGTGGTAAAATATAATCGACTTTTTTGTCCGTTGATTTTTTCCGTTCAAATTTTTGTTATATACTAATTTCACCATTTTAAATCGATTGGCTTTCGCAGAATTTATCTATCTTTGACCGTTCTCGAGTTGGACAGCTTTAAATCAATTTTGGATGGTTTTTTTTCCCGCCAAAAATATTTCTGATGGGTTTTCAACATTTTCGTTCAAAGATTCGAATTCAGCACGTCAAAATACGTTGGAGGACAAAAATTTGAAGTTCGAAAAATGAAAAATAAAAAAGTTCAAAAAATGATGTGTGGTAAAATGTAATCGACTTTTTTGTCCGTTGATTTTTTTCGTTCAAATTTTTGTTATTTACTAATTTCACCACTCTAAATCGATTGGCGTTCGCAGAATTTATCTATCTTTGACCGTTCTCGAGTTGGACAGCTTTAAATCCATTTTGGATGGTTTTCTTCCCGCCAAAAATATATCTGATGGGTTTTCGATATTTTCGTTGTAAGATTCTGATTCAGCACGTCAAAATACGTTGGAGGACGAAAATTTGAAATTCGAAAAATGAAAAATAAAAAAGTTCAAAAAATGATGTGTGGTAAAATATAACCGACTTTTTTGTCCGTTGATTTTTTTCGTTCAAACTTTTGTTATATACTAATTTCACCACTCTAAATCGATTGGCCTTCGCAGAATTTATCTATCTTTGACCGTTCTCGAGTTGGACAGCTTTAAATCCATTTTGGATGGTTTTCTTCCCGCCAAAAATATATCTGAAGGGTTTTCGACATTTTCGTTGTAAGATTCGGATTCAGCGCGTCAAAATACGTTGGATGACGAAAATTTGAAATTCGAAAAATGAAAAATAAAAAAGTTCAAAAAATGATGTGTGGTAAAATATAATCGACTTTTTTGTCCGTTGATTTTTTCCGTTCAAATTTTTGTAATATACTAATTTCACCATTTTAAATCGATTGGCGTTCGCAGAATTTATCTATCTTTGACCGTTCTCGAGTTGGACAGCTTTAAATCAATTTTGGATGGTTTTCTTCCCGCCAAAAATATTTCTGATGGGTTTTCGACATTTTCTTTCAAAGATTCGGAATTAGCACGTCAAAATACGCTAGAGGACAGAAATTTGAAATTCGAAAAATGAAAAATAAAAAAGTTCAAAAAATGATGTGTGGTAAAATATAATCGACTTTTTTGTCCGTTGATTTATTTCTTTCAAATTTTTGTTATATACTAATTTCACCACTCTAAATCGATTGACGTTCGCAGAATTTATCTATCTTTGACCGTTCTCGAGTTGGACAGCTTTAAATCCATTTTGGATGTTTTTTTTTTCCCGCCAAAAATATTTCTGATGGGTTTTCAACATTTTCGTTCAAAGATTCGAATTCAGCACGTCAAAATACGTTGGAGGACAAAAATTTGAAATTCGAACAATGAAAAATAAAAAAGTTCAAAAAATGATGTGTGGTAAAATGTAATCGACTTTTTTGTCCGTTGATTTTTTTCGTTCAAATTTTTGTTATATACTAATTTCACCACTCTTAATCGATTGGCGTTCGCAGAATTTATCTATCTTTGACCGTTCTCGAGTTGGACAGCTTCAAATCCATTTTGAATGGTTTTCTTCCGGCCAAAAATATATCTGATGGGTTTTCGATATTTTCGTTGTAAGATTCGGATTCAGCACGTCAAAATACGTTGGAGGACGAAAATTTGAAATTCGAAAAATGAAAAATAAAAAAGTTCAAAAAATGATGTGTGGTAAAATATAATCGACTTTTTTGTCCGTTGATTTTTGTCGTTCAAATTTTTGTTATATACTAATTTCACCACTCTAAATCGATTGGCATTCGCAGAATTTATCTATTTTTGACCGTTCTCGAGTTGGACAGCTTTAAATCCATTTTGGATGGTTTTCTTCCCGCCAAAAATATTTCTGGTGGGTTTTCGACATTTTCGTTAAAAGATTCGAATTCAGCACGTCAAAATACGTTGGAGGACAAAAATTTGAAATTCGAAAACTGAAAAATAAAAAAGTTCAAAAAGTGATGTGTGGTAAAATATAATCGACTTTTTTGTCCGTTGATTTTTTTCGTTCAAATTTTTGTTATATAATAATTTCACCCTTCTAAATCGATTGGCGTTAGCAGAATTTATCTATCTTTGACCGTTCTCGAGTTGGACAGCTTTAAATCAATTTTGGATGGTTTTCTTTCCGCCAAAAATATTTCTGATGGGTTTTCGACATTTTCTTTCAAAGATTCGGAATTAGCACTTTAAAATACGCTAGAGGACAAAAATTTGAAATTCGAAAAATGAAAAATAAAAAAGTTCAAAAAATGATGTGTGGTAAAATATAATCGACTTTTTTGTCCTTTGATTTTTTCCGTTCAAATTCTTGTTATATACTAATTTCACCATTTTGAATCGATTGGCGTTCGCAGAATTTAACTATATTTGACCGTTCTCGAGTTGGACAGCTTTAAATCCATTTTGGATGGTTTTCTTCCCGCCAAAAATATATCTGATGGGTTTTCGACATTTTCGTTGTAAGGTTCGGATTCAGCACGTCAAAATACGTTGAAGGACGAAAATTTGAAATTCGAAAAATGAAAAATAAAAAAGTTCAAAAAATGATGTGTGGTAAAATATAATCGACTTTTTTGTCCGTTGATTTTTTCCGTTCAAATTTTTGTTATATACTAATTTCACCATTTTAAATCGATTGGCGTTCGCAGAATTTAACTATATTTGACCGTTCTCGAGTTGGACAGCTTTAAATCCATTTTGGATGGTTTTCTTCCCGCCAAAAATATATCTGATGGGTTTTCGACATTTTCGTTGTAAGATTCGGATTCAGCACGTCAAAATACGTTGAAGGACGAAAATTTGAAATTCGAAAAATGAAAAATAAAAAAGTTCAAAAAATGTTGTGTGGTAAAATATAATCGACTTTTTTGTCAATTTTTTTTTCCGTTCAAATTTTCGGTCCATACTGATTCCACCATTCTGAATCCATTGGCGTTCACAGAATTTGTCTATCTCTGACCGTTCTCGAGTTGGTCAGCTCTGAATCAGTTTTTAGATGGTTTTCTTCCCGCCAAACATATTTCTGATGGGTTTTCGACATTTTCCTTTAAAGATTCGGATTCAGCACGTCAAAATACGTTGGAGGACGAAAATTTGAAATTCGAAAAATAAAAAATAAAAAAGTTCAAATAATGATGTGTGGTAAAATATAATCGACTTTTTTGTCCGTTGTTTTTTTTTCGTTCAAATTCTTGGTCTATACTAATTCCATCATTCTTAATCGATTGGCATTCGCAGAATTTGTATATCTTCAACCGTTCTCGAGTTGGGCAGCTTTAAATCCATTTTGGATAGTTTTCTTCCCTCCAAAAATATTACTGATGGGTTGTCGACATTTTCGTTCTAAGATGAATTAGCACGTCAAAATACGTTGGAGGACGAAAATTTGAAATTCGAAAAATGAAAAATAAAAAAGTTCAAAAAATAATCTATCATGATATACTCGACTTTTTTGTCAGTCGGTTTTTTTCATTTAAATTCTCATTATATACTAATTCGGCCATTCTGAATCGATTGGATTTCGCAGAATTCGTCTATCTCTAATCGTTTTTGAGTTGGTCAGCTCTGAACCATATTTCATTTGACCTTACAAAGTAATCACAAAATATAAAATATAATCATTAAATTTGTCATTTAGTCTTCACGGTTCTCGAGTTGTTGATTAAAAAATGCGCGTTTTTGAAAGTTCGATTTGCACTCGCTGAAGCGTGCTTTAAATAGGTGAAAAGAGGCACCAATTGAAAGAAATATAGTATAAACATAAGTGAAAATGAATTTATACCTTTATCTTGAGTTCTACTGAAGAAGGTGGATGCTACATAATAATATAATAATTATATTGAAAAGGGTTAAATACTTCAGCATTAAAATTGAAAAATGTGATTTTTTGTAATATCTAACAGAGGAAACAACTACTTCTTCGGCTAAAGGCGCACAAGCCACGCTGGACATTGAACTACATCTGATAGATATTGTGAAAACATATACTGTTCATATTTTCACACAAAAATCATAATAATATTTGGTCCATATATTTTACTCTGTACAGCTACTGGTCTGAGACTGTTTCCAATGAATTTGTATGAATCATATAAGAGATTCATTAGGCCTTCATTATGACCTGTCTGATATTCGATGTTTTTGAATCAATAATTCAAATAATAGAATTATCGAATAATTCAGTGCATAAATCGTAATGGTTTTATTATAATTGATTTATTAATTGATCGGCCTCTAAATGAAAGAAATCATTCCCTTTTGTACTGGCAATGGCCGAATAATATGGCTATTATTTATTCCAAAACCTTCTATACTTCAAAGATTGTTTTCTTAACTGTATTTCATGACTGGAAAATTGGATAATGGACCGCAATCCTGAATAGACCCGTGTATACCGGAGTAATCCAATACTTTTATGTAATTGTCAAAACAGTCAATGGGTGCCTCGGTAACAAGGACCAAACCTCGGTATACAAATGAAATTAAGGATAATGTTACTAACTGAAAGGATTTTCAGAATGTCAACTATTGTCCCAATAAACCACAATTTAAACAAACCGGTGTTCTTTTGTGCGAGGACTGGGACCTAATAGAAAGTTGTAGATAGCTTTGTTGAGAAGAATTGAATCAAGGCGTCGTAAGGGAGATGAAAGTATAGGCGGGTCTAGTGGAAAAAGTATCTCTTTCGTCGGGATACGAGGAAATCCAAAACAATTAGTCGTTATTTTTGAGTTGGGAGATTTGGTTTCGATTCAACAACTTCACATTCTGCTTGTTCGAATAACAGTATGATGCATTCATCGCCTCCCTTGGTATACAGGTGGTCTATTAATATCTCCAACAAAATCAGGCTGGAGTACAAAGTGGTAAAATTAAAAGGAAAGAAATTATAGTGAAATTAATTGTAATTATAGAACTTTTAACTATAAAGCGCGTCGACTATAGCTCCAAGCATAATAGTAGAATTATCGATTTTATTATAGTAAATTTTTATAGTAATCATTACTGTAACATTTTATCACTCTGAATTACTACTCTGGTTAGATGAATAATTATTTATGGATTGCTGAAAAATTTGCTACAATTCAGTGTTAATTTCTCCCGCATATTATGTGTTATAGTAAAAATTCCTACATATTGATGTTGAAGAAAAATAGACTTATAGTAAGTGAAAAATCATATATTGCTGTATTAACGGATTCTAGATCATTTCAGTGAAGAGTGCTAGTTTAATATAGTAGAAAATAAAATTCAAAAAAATATTAACATATATTTTCTTTGTTCACAACAACATAAGAATTCTTTAAACGAAAACATAAACAGGAATTTAGGATATTATTCTCATCATTCCTATATCTAAAAAAATATAACTATAGTATATAAAGAAATAAACTATAACAATAGTGAATAATACATATAGTCACCCAGACAGAGCAGACTATTAGATGTTTCTGAAAAACTGTTATCAAAATTTTACTCTTGACCAAAATTGACCTATTTTTCGTTCTCCCCTGTACACCGTTTGAAAATTGAGAATTTTGATAACTCAAATACAAGTTTTTATGAAGAATACATTTTTCTGACAAATGCTAATGAAAAAGTTTCCTATATGGAGCAAACTTTTTGAAAATCATTGTATCATTGTGAATTTGTAAAAAAAAGTCCTATTGAATTATTTGATAGTTTTCGTTTTCGATTTTTTTTTATTTGTCGTTTGTGTGTCTTGAACAAGAAGATGATGCCAAACGTATGCAACGCTGTATTCATAAAATATTCTCAAAAATGTTGAAAAAGTAACGACAATTTTATATATTTAATTGTATTACTATTATTATTGACGGATTGCAATATTTTGAAACTGGTTAGTGAAATCTCAACAGTACGCATTGAATAAGCTCTTCTTATATGATTTATCGTATCATTGAATATTAAGCTTCCTTTAATATTTTCACTTCATCGTTGTCTATGATTCGATAAATCTTTAAATGTATCTTGATTATTATGCGATTTATAATAATCGAGGATGTTGCCAGGCGACAAATTAAACATTTTTGACAAATTTAACAATTTCTTTCAATAATTTGATTCACTCGGAAAAACGACTAAATATCGAGATTTACTTTTTGAACTCCGCAGGCTTTACCCAAACCGTTCTATTAAAATGATGGTTCTGATCATGCGGCGGAATGACACGCTGCTCTCTAATCTAAAGAACATACCAGCGTATCGTGATGCGGCAGAAATCTTCGCCGGACGAATGCAGATGCGGAATGTCATCTTTGGTTCACTCCGTCTTCTTAGGGCATATGATTCTAAGAAGAGGCCGTAGGAGTTGAAACATTCTGGAAATATCTAGAATATACGCGGCAATTTTGGAATGTCTTCGAAGGCTCTAAAAAATTCGAGACAACCTTGGAATGAACCAGAGTAAGAGCTAGAAGAAATATTGTTTTTGTTGTTTGGTCCAACTTGAGGAAAAGGATAGTTTTCAACCCAGCGATAAGTGACTATCATATTCCATATTCGTTGACATTTTACAGAACAGGAAGCTTCTGCCCGCGACTTCGCCATATAATGAATCCAAGAATCATATTAACGAAAACATATTGAAAGGGTGAATAAAAAATGTACATATCAATAAACAAGATGATGAGGCCAGGACAAATATCTGCGGACCAGAAAATAGAGCAAAATAATCAGAACCTTCATAAAACGTTGTACTTTGTAGGATACCCCACTGACTTTCCAAAGACCGCCTTCTAGATATAACCTTCAAGATACAAAAACAGTAGATAACCAATTACTAACGTTTCTGAAACGTCACAAACAAAAAGAAAAGCGGAAATCAAGGAGCAGCCGCTGAAAAGAGAAATCGTCTGCGGGAGGAGAAAGAAAACCCGTCCAGCGACACAGACTCGGTGTGCACCGGAGCGCCTAAAGTGGGAGGGCGCGTGTTAAAACAATTTCCAAGGCACCTTTGATGCGGGAAAATAATTTGCCTCAAGTTACAGAACATTTCACGGCGAGTGGACGCCGCTTTTCGGAGCTAACTGCGCGTTAACTGGAAGTTAACTCGCTCTCGCTTTCTCTCTCTCTCTCTCGCTCCCGCCTCCGCCAACAATCATGTAACTGATAACAAGAAACGGCAACCGTTTTTAGCAACCGTGTTTGCTGAACAGATAAAATTAATTTCCTTTGCTTGATGGAAATGTTTTACTTTTCAAAGGAACAATGGAAGATGACGAAGAAAGCAGAGTTCTCCAGGTTGGGATTTCTGAGTTGATAGCGCCGTATTTATTGTTCGTTCAAAAGAGAAGGTAATGTGATATTTGCGGGTTAAGATTTATCAAAACTGTCAGATCTAGTTAAATTTGGTATTATAGTAAA
Organism: Chrysolina haemoptera; assembly: GCA_958298965.1. Taxonomy (NCBI): domain Eukaryota; kingdom Metazoa; phylum Arthropoda; class Insecta; order Coleoptera; family Chrysomelidae; genus Chrysolina; species Chrysolina haemoptera. Next base: position 36,446,581 of record OY282590.1, read on the forward strand.
CTTTCAATTTTAATTTTGTTTTCAAACCTGAACTTTGAAAGTTTCATTGGGATGCCCTATTAATAATAAAATATATGTTTGTTTAATTCTAGTTTGTTGTTGCTTGCTCATTAGTTAAGGGGGAAGTCCCAGAAAAATGTTTCTGCCTCAATTCTGATTTTTTCGTTTTTTCCGATAACCAGCTATCGTCGAAACGAGGTCTCACCTTTCAACGTACGATTCCTACCACTTTATTGGGACATCAGATAAAAATATGTAGTCTATAGGACTTGAACCTCCACAACCAGCAGCAACAATGGCTTTGTGGTCTTGAGCACTGGCCCTCTGATTTTATGTTTCCATAGTTTATGATTTTATGGAAAGGGTTATTAAGAAGCCATCAACATTGAGCTCATGAAATGTCTAGAACGCTCAAGAATTATCAATTATCGACAATATGGTTTTCAGCATCAGAGATCAACTGGTGACCTGCTTGCTTATGTCTCACGTATTTGGCAGCAATCTATCGAAAAATATGGTGAAACTCTGGCCGTTGCACTAAATATCTTCTTGCCCAACTTCCATCTCATGGCTTGCATCCCCAGACCGATCTCTACACGTAGAGGTCGATGGAGTATCATCCTACACTCTACCAATAAATGAATCCGAATAGACCAACACTATTTATTCTTTATATCAAAGATTTGTTGGGAGCTACCTCATGTCCAGTGCACAGCTTTGTGAATGAAAGTACCCTTCATACCACTCTCTCTTCCAAAACCAATGAAAACAGAAATGAACGGGAAAGAGTAGTGAATGAAATAAATACGGACCCAGCAAAAATTCTAGAATGGGGATCCAACAACTTGGTAGAAATCAATGCGTATAAAACTCGAGCATGTCTTGCCGATCTTACAGTGGCCAGCCAGCCGGCCAGAACTATGTCAGAAGTACCTATCCATTTAAATGCTCTGTATTCCCATCAGCAGAATCCTTTCAAAAGTGAATAATTGGTTTGTACCAAGAAGTATTTCACTTCCCGTCAACTGATTTTGATTTATAAGGCACAAATCCAACAGAAATTTCTCCGGAACACTGCAGAAAGGTTAGCGATCTGTCTCTGTTTTATAGATAGTTTCATGGAAGATGCTCTTCCGAAATATCATCTTTTGGCATTTGAAAAATGATAAGGATAAGTTTCTAACACTCCTTCAATATCGTGGTAACAAATCTGACAATCAGTTTCAATCAATGTTCATCTTGAGAGAAATAGAGATTACAACAGCATTCATTTGCCCAAACATAAAGAAAAATGTGTAGTTTGGTGTTGATTGAGCAATTTACATTCATTTTGACTTTCCTCCTTTCATTAAACCGTATGCCATACCTATTATTCCTTATCTTCTGCTGCGAATGGTTTGATGATACATCTTTTACGATGTGTTTTATTTAAAAAAATTATTCATTGTTCATTTTTGAGATTATTATTTAATAGATATTATATATTCATGTTGAACCTAACCCACCTGTCTGAAGAATAAAAAACATGACAATATCATAACTTCGGTTGATTCTTGTTATTTCCAATTTGAAGTCTTTTTGAAATATCAATTTACCACTCGAGAATAGTAATAGTATTTTTTTTAATTGGAGTCTTTTGATATAAAAAAAATCACTACAGCTACACCTCCCATGATAGCCTCAGCTAGCTATTTTGATTTCGATGATTCTTTTCAATCAAACAAGCTATAAAAGTGCAGACAGACATAAGTTAAATGTTCAAAAGTCTTGAAATCTTACCAATTTCAATCTTTAACAAGACGCTTGGTAAAATTGGTGGTGATTGGAAATTATATTCAGCATTTTTTCAACAAAATGGTTGCATTAACGTTAACTCAATACATCCGGAAGTGTCGCTAGCCGCAGGCCAACTAGAACAACTTTAAAATACACCATAAAAAAATCAAACACCAACAATTCCAACCCACCTTAAGTTGAACTCGTTAGGTAAACTAAACCTTTTCGACAAGAATTTAAAAATTCTACGGAACATCTGTCGCGGTTAATGGTAAACGGTTACAGTATTAATCAATTTGTTGAGAAAATAAAAATTTGTTTTTTTAAGTTTCGGTGTCCTTTACGTCCGAGACGTGGAGAGCAGAGTTTCTTGTTGACCAACCCATTAGGCAAATACACTCTCGTGTAACTGAATATTACCAGGCACTTCATAAAACAAATCGATATTTTTGAGGTTACTATTGGAGGTGTTTGCTGGACGCTACAAAAATAACGAAAGCAGTGTGTGTAAATTGACGAGGGTTGTTTGCTAGGTTTTTTCACTATAGCATTCCCACCGTCTAATTTGTTAAAATTAGACCAACACGTTCTTGGATACGAATGGACACAAAATGATGCGAAATATATCTGAAAATTGTCTCATTTAAATGCCTGCAAATTTTGCCAAAATAGACGATCCCAGCTTTGATTATCTTTCTCCGTAAAGTGGAATATATCGAAACGATTCGAGAGTTGCAATAGAGAAAATAAAAAGCATAAGTTTTTTGAAGAAACACAATATTGGTTCATTTTGGATACCATTTTTCATTTAAGAATTTCAGTTCGTTTGTGGATGTTATTCAAAACCAGTCCTGAGAAGTGGTTTCAGTATGTATACATAATTAAGTACCACAAATGTGTTGTATTGAATTGATTGAACTTTGTCGACAACATGTGGTATTTTAGACAATAAAAATTACCTATTTACCTATATACCGGGTGTCCACGGAAGGTGGCTCGCCCCTATCCTATAACTTTTTTGTTTTTGAAGATATTGGAATGAAATTTGGAGCATCTGTATAATACATAAAACTGCATTTTTTGAAGTGAAGTGACCCAGCTCCATGCAACTTCCGGTCTCACCGGAAGTGATATAAACTTTTGATTTTTAATTGTATATTTTCACTTTTGTTTTGTCTCCATATAACATTATGAATACAACCATGTGTCATTTGTTACTTTTTGTAACCAAAAATGTTAAAAATTTTGGAATTCACTTTTGAATCTATAGGGCTATGAATACGTTCAAATTATTAATTTTAGTCCCAAAGTATTTTAAAAATACAACGTTACGGTTTTCGGTTAAAATGCATCTGCTGCGTAAAATTTAATTTTTAAATTATTATTACTATTTATTTTTTTATTTTTTTTCAAATGGCAACATAGTGTCTCGTCGAGTCAGAAAAAAAAGCATTTCATAACGATTCATTTGATACCACACACTATTAGGTCTCGAAGAAACTTAAGAATATTACGGTGGATCTTTCTTTTTGAGATTAAAATAATATTAAAATTCATCGAGTATCCTGTGACCAACACATATAATATAACAAAACCATCAATCCAAAAACTAATATCTCCTTGCATAAATTATATTATTAACATGTTTTTCAATCAATAGCGTACACAGTAGTTTCCTAATTTAGATTTGGAGAAGTGATGTTATTTTTTTTTTCAATACGCCTGATTTACCTTGTTCTATCAGTTATGTAGATCACAAGTTACCCAATGTATTTGAATCTCATTTTGATCTGAAAGATATTAGGTAATCTTTTCAAGTTTTTTTTTTAAGGGAAGTTTGTTTGAAACCCATAACATTGAAGCGGTATCAACATAATCGTAATGAAATTCACAAAATTCCATTTAAAAAAAATAGTGGTACAAATCCTAAAATTGAATTATATGTACATAACATAGAAATATTTTGACTAAAAATAATATTCCACAAAAATGTTAAAACTTGCTGAAACTGAGTTACTTGTCAAAATATGCAGTTTTAAGTCGTATACAAATCCTCCAATAACCGACTAGCTACTATGTTGTCATTTGAAAATGAAATAGTAGGAATAGATTAAAAATCAATATTTACACAACAGATTTTAACCGAAATTCGTGAAGTTGTATTTTTCCCAATACCTACTTTAGGACTAAAATTAATAATTTGAACGTATCCATAGCCCTCTAGATTAAAAATTAAATATTGAAATAAAAATCAATATGGTCACAAAAAGTAACAAGTGATACATGGTTGTATTCAAAATGTCATATAGAGACAAGAAAGGTGAAAATATCCCATGTGTCTCATTTAAAAATAAAAAGTTTATATCACTTCCGATGAGACCGAAAGTTGCGAGCCACTTTCAGTGGACACCCGGTATAGTGAGGACGTAAAAAGTCCCCCCCCCCCCCAAACCGTTTCAAATATTTCAGGCAAATTTCATTGAAACGGCTGGCCGATTTCCACAAACGAAGCGGAGTTGGATAGAGACGTGAAAGTCCTTCAAAACCAGGTGCCATTCACCCCCACGTGACCACAATCATTTTTATGCCAGAAAGTATATTAAAAGTGGTTACTTTTTACCTGAATTTCACCCGACCTCGATAGCTTGTTCCGTTCAAAATTTAAAGGGGGGGATAAGATGTCTAAAAACCCTGGTGTATCGACTGATTCGATTTTGTTTTGATTATTTTGAAGACAAAGCAAATGAATTAGTGGTGTGCTTCTGTAATTGGATCAAGAGATGGCTTCTTTGACAGTACTTAAGGTGACTTTTCATGTACCTAAATTTCAAGACTCCTATATAAAATGCATTATAGGTAATTCTAGTTAGTTGTATTCTAACAAAAATTGAATAAATATTTTCTAAAATTTAAAATTGATATCAGTAACAATTAATACCCAGGTAACACAGAAGTCTCCGAGTGCTCGTTGAGATGTTTTATTCTGATCAAAATGGGAAGTCCGAGTGCGATGTGGTAAAGATTACTATAGGCGGTAACCATGCGAAGTTCTCAGTGGAGTCCTCAAAAAGATATCTTGAACACTTCACCTCCGACTCAAAACTTACATTCTTACTGCGATTTCCCCAGGATATCTCAAACGTAACATAAATAGTAACTGCCGGAATAGTGCCTCTCAAAGTAATCTTAGATTAAACATGATTACTACCATTCACAATGTGATATCGCAAAGAACTCATCAATCAAAATTATTGTAATTATCCTTATTAGAGCAATAAAAATATATAACGAATACATTTTTTCAGGTAGTCATACGGACTATCTTTTTTCAATCGGGCAACATGAGATGAGACTATATATAGGGCCAAAATATGCTGGTGCAATTATTTGCAGCAAAAATTCCATATCTGAACTATACTCATGCGCAAAAAATTTTTGAAGCACCCATCGGTTCGAAGTTCTAATAAAACGTCATCTTTCTTTAAATCCGATAATAATTCCTGTCCACCATTAAGTGATAAGAACTATACGAAAACGATACAACTTCTTCGAATTTTTTATCTTCACAACCAGCTCATTTACCATTTATTCTTTTTTTAATGTTCTAGTGCCACAAAAAGAAAAATCCTGTGATGTACACATAGAACATCGTCAGAGCCGAAAGAAAGTAGGTAGGAATTGGTATTCCTGAATTCTAGTCAGTTGTATTTCAACAAAAATTTAATAAAGATTTTCTAAAATTGATATCAGTAACCATACATACTACTTGAGACAGTAGTTCCGTATATTCCATTTATTATGTTGTTTTTCATTCTTTCATTTCATAGTCGTACGCAATATACTTTAAATTTCTATTCATGGAAACTCGCCTTAAGAAGAAAATCGACGGTGGCGATACACGAACGTATTGCGGAACATTCGGAAAGCATACCACTAATTCATTTGTTTTCGCATTAATCAAGTTGGCGAATGTCTCGCGATTTATTCCACAGTTTTTCAGGTATGAGTCGCTACACCAGGGTTTTTAGGTATCTTAGGGGGGGGGACTTTTTACGTCATCACTGTATGTATCATTTACCAGTATACTAAGTGTGGTTTTAATTTCAAGGAAAGTATAGATCTTATCTCATCCAAATATTGCTTACAACTGCACAACTGGTTATTCAGGCTGAAAAAATATTGTCAAACTCAACGTAGTAACGCCCCCCGGCGATCTGAAAAAGTGGTGAAATTAAAACTGAACTCTCTCGAAAGGGGTTGAATCTTTTGGAGCTGACAGCAACTGATAAAAGGTGTGATTATTCGAGGAACTTTTAATCTTCGAACTCTAACGCTTCGCGATCCGTTTTCGAATTCTTTTAAACAGTTTGTAAACTTCTCTTTTTGGCGAGGAAGACAAAGCGTCGAGTTTTAAGAACTGAAATTCATCTTGAAAGGAAAAGGCAGTAAAATATGAATGCTAACGGTTTCCACCTACCTCCGATCTTTTGTGCTGCGAAAAAGCTGGCTGATGCTTGAGGTTTTTGTGTTGGAATCACGCGCCCATTTCGTGGCTTAATGATGTGTGAAATGTTAGGAAAATAATAATAATACACACAATTAGATGTGATGATTGAGGTTTAACAATTGCTTGCATGCGGATGGTTTATTTCTGAAATACATATTTGTTCTGTTTGTTTCCTTACATTGGCGCAGCCAGAAGGGGGGCTTTGGGGCTGCATCTTGTAGAAAATTTTCTAAGCTTTCTTCCTGTACCGACATGTGTTTAACGAATATGTCTCCTTATGGTCGAAAAATAAGAAAAATGTAAAAGGTTCGCAACGTTCTGGTATCCTGGCACACACAACCACCTATAACATCTAAAATTGATCTGATAGGCAAGGAAACGATAACATCCTCTTGTAGCAAATTTTCTTAGCTTCGTTTTTATATACTTATGTATTCAACGAATGTGTCTCGTAATGGACGCAAAATGCGAAAAATGTAAAAGGTGCGCTAGGATCCGGCATCCTAGCACACCAAACCACCTATAACACCTACAAGCGAACTGTTAGGCCAGCAAACAATAACACCCTCTTGTAGCAAATTTTCTTAGCTTTCTTTTCATATAGCTATGTATTCAACGAATGTGTCTCGTTATGGTCGCAAAATACGAAAAATGTAAAAGGTTCGCAACATTCCGTTATACTAGCACACACAACCACCTATAACACCTACAATCGAACTATCAGGCCAGCAAACAATAACATCCTCTTGTAGGAAATTTTCTTAGCTATCTTCCTATATACCTATGTATTTAACGAATGTGTCTCGTTATGATCAGAAAATGCGTAAAATGTAAAAGGTAAAAATAATATTGAAGTATTTTTCGTTGGCGATTATATATGCAAGGATGCCGGATCCTAGCGCACCTTTTACATTTTTCATATTTTGCGACCATAATGAGACACATTTGTTCAATACATAGGTATATAAAAAGAAAGCTAAGAAAATTTTCTACAAGATGATATTATTTTTTGCGTGCCTAACAGTTCGCTTGTAGGTGTTATTCATAAGATACAGCTGAAAAAAAAAGCTCTGGTGACTGATAAACTGTTCAGCCCCCCCCCAAACTGAAATCCTGTCTGCGCCTCTGTTTCCTTATACGGGGTATAGAGAACTGAAGTGATGTGGAATTCGAGAATATACGGGAATTTTAGCATTATATTCTTCAGGAGTATGATGGATTGTTGTTTGAAAATTGACCTCTAACTTAGTAAAAACTCTCAATGGCGTTTCATTGTGAGTACACGGTGTAAGATTTTTAAATTGGAAGTTTGGGACAAACAGTTTTGTGTAGGGTGGATTAGAACGAGATCGTTTTCTAAAAGAACTACTACGCAATGCTATGTTAATCTTAAAACCAAAACCGTTTACATGGTCATTGCGAATAATCAGATCGTGGCAGCTCACTTAATTAAATCGAAAAATATTTTGGCCAAAATGAATCAAGTTAACCCGTTAACACAAGACTTGAAAAACATGATAACAAACCAAAACTATCTGGAGCAAAAAGGTACTGAAAACAAGTAAATAAGGGCATGTGTGGTATTTTGGTTGAAAAACGGGCATATTTTGTGAATTTTTAATAGCAGAAATTCGATATGTCAAATGGTGAAAATCCACAACAAAATGAACCGGTATCTTCGAAAATAGTCGTGACCGCCCAAAATTTCATTTGGATTTTTTGTAGAGGAGACCGAAATACGTAAGTTGCAAATTTTGAAAATTCGAAAGCTCTCTCTAACCGAATATTCACCAAACTATCTATTACAGTTTTTCGCCGAGGTGCATATTACATTTTTTCGTTGACCTCTACTCTACATACCTTTATGAAAGTGAACACTCACCTGCTTGCTAGCCTCAGCTACGTCTCACTCTTTTCCTCTACAGTAAAATTGCAGTTTAGGGTAGTAACTCCGATTTTGACGAAATTTTTTTTGGGAGGTTATCACCTGGTCCCTGAACACAAATCTGAAGTCAAAAAGCCTCGCTCTCATTACTTTTTGATTTACCACCCATCATATGCCAGAAAAGGGGTATTTTCAAGATCAAATTTCTTCCACAAAAAGAGCTACCAATTTGCCTTTGCTTCATATCACCACAATCAAGACACACTGATTCTCGCATTTTTGGCACAGTTTGCAGCATTTCCAACTTGTATTGAAAATATAAGATTTGAATTAACTCAACAATGCATTCGATTGATTTCGTTTATTGACAGTGACAGATATGGATAACGTTATGTGAAATGTCACAAATTATTTTCAGAGAGCAACGATGCCAAATCTCATATATAAGAGTAAAATTTCGGTAAAACTTGCGAATGTGGACACCTCACCGATTTTCACAAAATTTGCACAGATTTTGTAAAACATGATATAATTACTGTACCAATCGAAATTATTTCCGTGGAAACGTCTGTGGGCACCTTTTTTTGGCGAAAATGTTTGAAAGTGGACGGCGAGCGCATCGAACATCTACATATATTTACATCTTAGGTTAGGTTACGTTGGTTTATTAGGTTATGTTGGGTTAGTAGGTTAGGTTGGGTAGGGTAGGTTAGGTTGGTGGGCTAGGTTGTTTTCCCTTCTTTTTCCTTAAAAGATTGGACCTAGATCAGAAGTCCGAATGATTTGAAATTTGGCATGTATTCATAATTTCAGTAACAATGCATTTTGGAATTTTTGTTAGAGAAAAAACAAAATTGCGGCTCCAAGATGGCGGACAAGATTTGAGATAACGGTCCAATTCCATTCAAAATTGGTATGTAAGGGTTTTTGGGATCAGAGATTATAATTTATTTCTTGTTTTATTCATATATTCGAGATGGCGGCTCGGAGATGGCGGCTCCAAGATGGAGGACACGATTTGTCATTATGGTCCGATTCGATTCAAAATTCGTATGTGAGGGTTTTTGGGATCATAGACTATTTTTTTTTTTTGAATTAATATATTCAAGATGGCGGCTCCAAGATGGTGGACGTGATTTGTGAGTATGGTCCGATTTGATTCAAAATTGGTATCTGGGGGTTTTCCAGATCAGAAATTGTTTTTTTTTTTAATTCATATATTCAAGATGGCGGCTCCAAGATGGTGGACGTGATTTGTTATTATGGTCAGATTCCATTCAAAATTGGTATGTGGGGGTTTTTGGGATCAGAGATTATAATTTATTTCTTGTTTTATTCATATATTCGAGATGGCGGCTCCGAGATGGCGGCTCCAAGATGGAGGACACGATTTGTCATTATGGTCCGATTCGATTCCAAATTGGTATGTGGGGGTTTTCGGGATCAGAGATTGAATATATTTTTTTTTTAATTCATATATTCAAGATGGCGGTTCCAAGGATGGTGGACGTGATTTGTGATTATGGTCCGATTCGATTCAAAATTGGTATGTGGGGGTTTTCGAGATCAGAGATTGATTTTTTGTTTGTTCATATATTCAAGATGGCGGCTCCAATATGGTGGACGTGATTTGTGATTATGGTCAAATTGGATTGAAAATTGGTATGTGGGGGTTTTTCAGGTCTCAAATTCTGAATTATATGTCCAAATTCATTGAATGAAGATGGCGGCTCCAAGAAGGCGGACACGATTTGTCATTATGGTCCGATTCGATTCAAAATTGGTATGTGAGGGTTTTTGGGATCAGATACTATATTTTTTTTTTATTAATATATTCGAGATGGTGGCTCCAAGATGGAGGACACGATTGGCATTATGGTCCGATTCGATTCCAAATTGGTATGTGGGGGTTTTCGGGATCAGAGATTGAATTTTTTTTTAATTCATATATTTATGATGGCGGCTCCAAGATGGTGGACGTGATTTGTGATTATGGTCCGATTCGATTCAAAATTGGTATGTGGGGGTTTTCGAGATCAGAGATTGATTTTTTGTTTGTTCATATATTCAAGATGGCGGCTCCAATATGGTGGAAGTGATTTGTGATTATGGTCAAATTGGATTGAAAATTGGTATGTGGGGGTTTTTCAGGTCTCAAATTCTGAATTATATGTCCAAATTCATTGAATGAAGATGGCGGCTCCAAGAAGGCGGACACGATTTGTCATTATGGTCCGATTCGATTCAAAATTGGTATGTGAGGGTTTTTGGGATCAGATACTATATTTTTTTTTGAATTAATATATTCAAGATGGCGGCTCCAAGATGGTGGACGTGATTAGTTATTATGGTCAGATTCGATTCAAAATTGGTATGTGGGGGTTTTTGGGATCAGAGATTGATTTTTTTTTTAATTCATATATTTAAGATGGCGGCTCCAAGATGGTGAACGTGATTAGTTATTATGGTCAGATTCGATTCAAAATTGGTATGTGGGGGTTTTTGGGATCACAGATTATAATTTATTTCTTGTTTTAATCATATATTTGAGATGGTGGCTCCAAGATGGAGGACACGATTTGTCATTATGGTCCGATTCGATTCCAAATTGGTATGTGGGGGTTTTCGGGATCAGAGATTGAATATATATATATATTTTTTATTCATTAATTCAAGATGGCGGCTCCAAGGATGGTGGACGTGATTTGTGATTATGGTCCGATTCGATTCAAAATTGGTATGTGGGGGTTTTCGAGATCAGAGATTGATTTTTTCTTGTTCATATATTCAAGATGGCGGCTCCAAGATGGTGGACGTGATTTGTTATTATGGTCAGATTCGATTCAAAATTGGTATGTGCGGGTTTTTCAGGTCTGAAATTCTGAATTATATGTCTAAATTCATGACATGAAGATGGTGGCTCCAAGATGGTGGCTCCAAGATGGTGGACAGAATCTGTCATTATGGTCCGGTCTCGGGATTCAATTCGCTTCCTTCTCATATTTAACTTGTATACCAATTTTCACAGCGAATGAACTTGTACTTGTACAACTGTAGTAGAATTTACAAGAATTCCTTTGTATTTTTCTATTGTATATATTATTTATTTTAATTATTTGTGCTTGTTAGGAAATTACAAGATGTTATTTTTGAAGTAAGCCAGAAGATATTAAAAAAATGTCAAATGACCTTTCTTTGAATTTTTGAGAGCTTTATTACTTCCGTTTATAATTTGTTTACTATACCTCTAAGTTTTATCGTACAAAACTTGTACCAATTTCAGTAAACCCATTTTCCATTTTTGCAGATTCGTAACCAGTAAAATATCTCAAGCCAACCCAATCTTATACTCGTTTAACAATCCACCCGACCCGACCCGCTACTGGGGTGGAATCCCATTAATATAAGGGTTGCCGATGGTGTTGAGACTTTATTGAATCATGAGTACCAAATTGGAAATGATATCTTGGCCAGAGTTGTCAGATGCACGCCAAGACACTCTTTTCAACTTCTTCACTCCCGAGAAAGTTAATTGAAATACTATTAGTATTCTCATTGTTAACACTTCTTCACAGTCAGCCCCAGTTTTTTATAATTAAATTCTTAAATTGGGATTTCGCGTCTCGTCAGCCGATATTTTGAATAATCGGATTCAAATTCCGTTTCGCAAATTATTGGATTGTCTTCGGCTCTGTTTTTGAACTCGACTGGTTCACATGAAAAGTGAAACGATGATTGGAATAAAAGATTTTCAGAAGTCCGACTAAAACTTTTTTCTGATTTTCCATCATATTGTTCCCTTCTATATAAGTAAATTGATAAATTAGTCCAATTTGCAGTGATGCTTATTCACATTTCAACCTAATACTTTTATCATAATATCGTATTAATACCGTTTATTATAGTAGTAAAATGTTACTTGAATATTGGAAGACGAAAATGAGAAATTTGTATTGAAATATTGATTTCAGGAAGTTTTCTGAAACTGTCTCAAAAATATCCACGATTTTGAATATTAATTAGTAGTTATAACGATTATAAGTACATTATTAGTACATCAATGTTATAGCCCAAATAATTTTTTTCAAGTACAAACTTCATTTTTAACCCATTCATTTCAAAAAACGAATAATGAATGGAAAATACTAATTCACTTGGCATATATTCACCTATAACTAATGTTATTTTTCTATCATTTTTGTTACTATTTTGTGTTTGTTATTTTCAGTTTAAAACCATATTAATCACATTTTATATTTTATTTAATGATATCTATGTATTACTATTAATCTTTTAATTTTTTTTTTATCAATTGGTATTTATAAATCTTGTAAAATGAAATTTTGTATGTATATCAGAGTAACCCACTTAAGAAATATCTGTCTATCTATTTATTTATCTATCTTATACTTTCATCTTTTGAATTGATGTAGCCGATACTTCATGAAAATCCATGTTAAAGTTTATAATCAAACTTTCACAAATTTTTGTTTTACAAAACTGCGACATACAGTATCGAAAAGTTTTCATCTTGGGTATGGTAGTTTCATGAGAGCATAAAGAATAGCTTGCTATATGTAAGTAAGTAAGTAAGTAAGTACTTTATTGACCACGTTACATACAATCGTACATTTGCAGCAAGTCTTAAAAGTAGGGACAAAATAAAGAAACGTAGAATTTGAAAATGTAAAATTTTAAAATGTCAATACAGCACTATAAGTAAAAATGTAAAATTTTAAAATGTCAGGATAACACTATCAGTATATAAGTATAAATTGTGTATAAATAAAATAGAGTCAATGTAATGTAATGTAATGTTGAGAGAGTATTACAATGTCTCCTCTACTCTCTCGAGGAAAGGATATCGACGTGAGCTGTTAATTCGTTGGGTGGGGTAACAGGTTAGGTGCACAGTGGTGCATCCCTCTTATTTATGTGGTATTATCATATCATTGCGTTCCTTGTTGCTCGCGTAAGTTCTTTGTTCTTCTTCTCTACTCCTATGAACATGTTAACGATTTCGGTTTTTCAACTCATTGATTATTTCCTTTATTTTGTTGATTTCTGCCTCGATTCCGCCTTTGATTTCTTCACTGATGATTTCCGTCATTTTGTCCATTCCCGTCTCGATTTCATCTTTGATTTCATCCACTTTCACGTCCTTCTGCCTATTCCTGTCTCGACGGTTCCCCTTCTTTCTTCTAGGTTTGCCACACCACAAAGCTCTTAATGCAATCCTTCTATGTTTTCCAGAAGCTCTTTCTACAAACCCTTCGAATTTTCCAGGAGATTTTCTTTCTAATTCTTCGAACTTTCTTGATACTCTTCTGTCAGACCACTCGAGATCTTCTTCCAAATTCTTCCAATTTTTTAAGGCTTCCTTCCAGGCTTTTCGAATTTTCTTCTGCTTTCAGACTACCTATTCCAATTTTCCACAATTTTATCTTCCAAGCTTTTCCAGTTTTGCTGAAGTTCTTCCTTCAATGATTTAGTATAATTGTTTTTTCCGTTAACCACTGAGCTACCTGACCCTCATTAAAAGTATTTCTCAAGTAAGAATGCTTGATTTTTCGCTTAAATTGAAAGTAATTGATTTGTTTTATTCAAGTCGGCAGTATCCAAGTTCAAAGAATTTCTTTGCCCGGGAGATTTTCAACTCATTTGAGGTGTTCATTATAGTTCTTTTAAAATTGTTATTTTTTTCATGTTCTTCATCTTGGTTTCCTTCTACATTGACGAGGAAGCTATCAAATGTCAGCAATAATTGTCCTATGAGTTTTTCATGTTTTTTTTTTGTATTGATTTTCAATACTCGAAGTACGTACCCTTTACAATTAGTGCATAATAGATACATATATACCCAAAATTCATTTCTCGATTTGATGTCGAGTTCATTACAGAAACATTCAAACAGAATCCAATCTCACGTGTAGGTACTCTTTCCCAATATAACTTATCTCGAACTTTTCGCATATAACTTCCCTCTTGTAAACGGATTCTCATCTAAAAAACAATACAATAAACAAGGAAACGACTGGAGTCCATAAAGAAACTCGGCAAGAAAAATAAAAGAAGGATATCACATTAACAGACCGGAAGAGGTACGTTAAAATGCAATTATTTCCAAGTTTCCTCCGGTCCCTTTCGAGCTGCTTTCTTTATGTTCGAAATCTTTGAAAGTCGAGTGTACCTTTTCAGTTGCAATAGCTTGATATAGTGATCCCCATTGAAGAACAATAATATAATGGTCTGCGTTTTGTCACAGCATGTGTATGGAAGCCTCCCACTGCTTTTTTTCTTTGTTTGAATTATTCTAAAGCGTTTTCGATCCAGCAGGCTGTGATTAGAGCTGGAACAAACGAAGGGCGAGTAGGTTGCTTCGCGCAAACGTTTGTATGATTGAGTTATTGTCCAAATTGTGATATTTCTTTGTTCTCTGCCTATTATTCCTTTATTTTCAACAGATTACTCCATTAGGCTCTTTTAAAACAATGTTGGATTTTTTTTGAGGGTGCCTTCGCGAAAGGGTGCACTGTGCTCGTGTATTCAAAATGGTAAGTGGGCCATGCAAGCAACACACCTCCGTTTGAAATGGGATTTGTGGAAGGTTTGAATGTGTTTATATATCGTGATTCATCGGATAATTGGGTTTCTTTCTACACGAGCTCATAACGGGAAAATCATATATGAAAATGTCTCTTTTTGAATAATAATGAATAGAAAAATTCCTGAAACCATACCTCTTGATTATATTTCCGGCCGTGAAAGCCTTCATTCTAAACCATCGATTAGTTGGGTCACGGAAAATATAACATTTTTCGAACCTATATAGGTTCATTAGATGAATTCACATTATAGTTATTCACATGATTCAGGAGTTTCATAACAGAAAATTTCATTGAAACGCTGTATTGATTCATTAAATATTTCAATAAGGTGATATATATATTAAAAAAAAATTATTAGAAAAGAAGAGAGGATTTATTTAAAAAAATCGAAGATAGTATTCATACCGAAGTGAATGAATTTTGGAGTTTTGTAAATAAAAAGAGGTCAAATAATACAAACCTAGGAAGTTTTGTTTATAGTAATGAGTTTGTGGACGAAGATAAAACCGCTGATGCATTTGCAAAATATTTTTCGTCGGTCTTTTGTTCCGAACATATAACATGCATTTTTATCAAACTCAGCAATTACACTCATAAATATATAGTACCCCAACAACACGGATTCATGAGAAAAAAGCAATCAGCACAAATCTATTGATATTTAGTAAATCACAGTTGGATATTGTTTTTACAGATTTCCGGAAGGCATTCGATCAGGTGCATTATGATGTTCTCCTAGAAAAGCTTAGTGGCTATGGATTATCCAGAAATTTTCTTGAATTGATGAAAAATTATCTTCAAAACGATACTTTACTGTCAAACATAATGGAAACAATTCAGGAAAATTTTTGGCTGATTCTGGAGTTCCACAAGGCTCGAATCTAGGTCCTCTCCTATTTTTATTTTTTATTAATGATTTGCCTTTAACTTTCGGAGTGCTTACTTTTTGCCGATGACTTAAAGCTCTTCAAACGTGTTCAAACTGTTCGAAACTGCATAGGTCTGCAGAGAGATATAGATAAAATCATGGATTGGAGTCTAAGGAATAAATTATATTTTAATTAAAAAAAATGTTCGGTACTCTCAATCACCCGTATTAAAGAGCCAATTTTGTTTGAATATGATATGGAGGGGGAGGTCCTAGAGAGGAAAACTGAAATTAAGGATCTTGGTGTCACTTATTCACAATTCAACTTTTCCAATCACGTCAAAAACATGATCAAATCCGCTAATCGTATTTTAGGATTTGTTACCAGGCAAATATCGAATTTTTCCAATATTGACACTATTAAATTATTATATTATTCCCTGGTCAGGCCTAAATTGGAATTTGCCCCAATTATTTGGTTCGGAGAATTTCAAACACTTTTGCATGATTTGGAAAAAGTACAAAACAAACTTTTGAGATATTTGTAATTTAAAAAATACCACATGTGGCCGTCAGGACAACACAATTAAGATCTGAATTCAAAATATTAACCTTGGAACAAAGACGAATTTTAACATCAATGATATTCCTGTATAAAATAATAAACAATTTAACAAATTCCTCAGAAATCCCCAATCTGCTTCCATTTAATGTACCTCCACGTCGTGTACGTTCCGCACCAATGTTTAATATCTCTGCAATATGTACATCACCGAAAGCACCTCTTTTATCTATGCTTAAATTAGCAAATTATTTTAATATACTTATGGATCTAGATTGGACCTTACCTCTAACAGCTTTTCGGAAAAAAATGCTAGAACAAATACTGAATTTAACTCTGTGAAAGTGAACATATATTTTTCCTACGAGCGTGCGGAAAGGTAACTTTCCGCACGATTTTTCGTTTTGAAAGTTTTACTTTTCCGTACGATTTAAAATCGTTCGGAAAAGTTACTTTTCCGCACGATTTTTACTTGTCCGTACGATTTTTACTTTTCCGCACGATTTTTGTATTTTTGAAAATAATGATATTGAGGACTAACTAAATGATCTATGTAACTATTCTGTCTTATTAGTCATTTTGTAGCATTATTATAAAAACTTGTTTATTAAAAACCTTGTTTTTTCATTAAAGATGGACAAAAACACTCATAGGAAAAATATTGTACCTAACTCTTACGGAAAATGTCTTTTCCGCCCTCAACGGCTTGCCCGTGCAACTTCCGTCGCGTGCGGAAAAGTACTACTTTCCGCACTTGTTAGGTAAATAACTATTACAAAACTATTCAGTGTAGTTTTGGACGACTCCCTACAGTTCTTGTATTATTAATTAATAATCTAGTAATTATGATAGCTTCTATTATAGTGTATTTGTCAACATTTTATCCATGTAATTAGGCTGTAATAGTCTGTGTGGGTAATAAATAAATAAATAAATGAATAATTTGAATATTGTAATTTTTTGAGCTTGTCAGAGTGCCAGGACCGCCTGAACCTCCCATCACTCCTGTTCCGATTTAATCCCCAGCACGTGTCTTTCAAAAATTAAACAAATCCCTTCAATTGGATATTTTAAACTGAAAACTCTGCCGTTGACAGAATAGTGTGTCAATTAATCTGCGGTTAACGCTTTGACAACCAGGGATTATCTTTTTCACAGCCGCTGGTGTGAAATCAAATTAGTCCTAAAGGGTGTAAACAGAACTCGTCCGGTGCCCTGCCCTCTGCCCTGTGATGTGCTCGCTAATTTGTCGAGTCATGCTGGTTGTGAAGCGCACTTAGAATTCATTACCTATATATTCTCCTAATATCTACAAGAATATAAGAGTAATGGAAACAAAGAACACTTTTGTTAAAGGGTAAAAAATGAAGGAAGCGAGAATTGTTTAAAAAAATAAGCCGAGACTCCCTAATAGTTACCCGACAAGACTGAATGTGCGGCAAATATTGTAATAGTGTGAAGTATGGAACCCCCTGTACTCCAAGCGGTACAAAAACTGGAAAAAAAACTGAAGAAACAACCCGGGAAAAACGGAAAAACAACCCGGAAAAGAAACGAAAAAAAAAACAGCAAAATGCCCGGAAAAAATAAATGCGAACAAAATAATTATTTTCCTAACAAGTTCCTCAACCGTTCTCGAGTTAGACAGCTTTAAATCGATTTTGGATGGTTTTCTTCCCGCCAAAAATATTTCTGATGGGTTTTCGAAATTTTCGTTTGAAGATTCGGAATCAGCACGTCAAAATACGTTGGGGGACAAAAATTTTAAATTCGAAAAATGAAAAATAAAAAAGTTCAAAAACTTATGTGTGGTAATATAATTGACTTTTTTCTCCGTTGATTTTTTTCGTTCAAATTTTCGGTACATACTAATTCAACCATTCTAAATCGATTGGCGTTCGCAGAATTTGTCTATCTTTAACCGTTCTCGAGTTGGTCAGCTCTAAATCAGTTTTTTGATGTTTTTTTTTCCGCCAAAAATATTTCTGATGGGTTTTCGACATTTTCGTTCAAAGATTCGGAATCAGCACGTCAAAATACGTTGAAGGACAAAAATTTTAAATCCGAAAAATGAAAAATAAAAAGTTCAAAAAAAATTATGTGTGGTAATATAATCGACTTTTTTGTCCGTTGATTTTTTTCGTTGAAATTGGACAGCTTTAAACCCATTTTGGATGGTTTTCTTCCCGCCAAAAATATTTCTGATGGGCTTTCGACATTTTCGTTTGAAGATTCGGTATCAGCACGTCAAAATACGTTGGAGGACAAGAATTTGAAATTCGAAAAATGAAAAATAAAAAAGTTCAAAAAAATTATGTCTGGTAATATATTCGACTTTTTTGTCCGTTGATTTTTTTTGTTCAAATTTTCGGTATACACTGATTTCACCATTCTAAATCGATTGGCGTTCACAGAATTTGTCTTTCTTTAACCGTTCTCGAGTTGGACAGCTTTAAATCCATTTTGGATGGTTTTCTTCCCGCCAAAAATATTTCTGATGGGTTTTCGACATTTTCGTTCAAAGATTCGGAATCAGCACGTCAAAATACGTTGGAGGACAAATATTTTAAATTCGAAATATGAAAAATAAAAAGTTCAAAAAATTATGTGTGGTAATATAATCGACTTTTTTGTCCGTTGATTTTTTTCGTTCAAATTTTCGGTATATTCTAATTCCACCATTCTAAATCGATTGGCATTCGCAGAATTTGTCTTTCTTTAACCGTTCTCGAGTTAGACAGCTTTAAATCCATTTTGGATGGTTTTCTTCCCGCCAAAAATATTTCTGATGGGTTTTCGACATTTTCGTTTGAAGATCCGGAATCAGCACGTCAAAATACGTTGGGAACAAGAATTTGAAATTCGAAAAATGAAAAATAAAAAAGTTCAAAAATTTATGTGTGGTAATATAATCGACTTTTTTGTCCGTTGATTTTTTTCGTTCAAATTTTTGGTATATACTAACTTCACCATTCTAAATCGATTGGCGTTCACAGAATTTGTCTATCTTCAACCGTTCTCGAGTTGTACAGCTTTAAATCCATTTTGGATGGTTTTCTTCCCGCCAAAAATATTTCTGATGGGTTTTCGACATTTTCGTTTGAAGATTCGGAATCAGCACGTCAAAATATGTTGGGGGACAAGAATTTGAAATTCGAAAAATGAAAAATAAAACAGTTCAAAAAATTATGTCTGGTAATATAATCGACTTTTTTGTCCGTTGATTTTTTTCGTTCAAATTTTCGGTATATTCTAATTCCACCATTCTAAATCGATTGGCGTTCGCAGAATTTGTCTTTCTTTAACCTTTCTCGAGTTGGACAGCTTTAAATCCATTTTGGATGGTTTTCTTCCCGCCAAAAATATTTCTGATGGGTTTTCGACATTTTCGTTTGAAGATTCGGAATCAGCACGTCAAAAATACGTTGGGATACAAGAATTTGGAATTCGAAAAATGAAAAATAAAAAAGTTCAAAAAATTATGTGTGGTAATATAATCGACTTTTTAGTCCGTTGATTTTTTTCGTTCAAATTTTTGGTATATACTAACTTCACCATTCTAAATCGATTGGCATTCACAGAATTTGTCAATCTTCAATCGTTCTCGAGTTGGACAGCTTTAAATCCATTTTGGATGGTTTTCTTCCCGCCAAAAATATTTCTGATGGGTTTTCGACATTTTCGTTTGAAGATTCGGAATCAGCACGTCAAAATACGTTGGGGAACAAGAATTTGAAATTCGAAAAATGAAAAATAAAAAAGTTCAAAAAATTATGTGTGGTAATATAATCGACTTTTTTGTCCGTTGATTTTTTTCGTTCAAATTTTCGGTATATACTAACTTCACCATTCTAAATCGATTGGCGTTCACAGAATTTGTCTATCTTCAACCGTTCTCGAGTTGGACAGCTTTAAATCCATTTTGGATGGTTTTCTTCCCGCCAAAAATATTTCTGATGGGTTTTCGACATTTTCGTTTGAAGAATCGGAATCAGCACGTCAAAATACGTTGGGGGACAAGAATTTGAAATTCGAAAAATGAAAAATAAAAAAGTTCAAAAAATTATGTGTGGTAATATAATCGACTTTTTTGTCCGTTGATTTTTTTCGTTCAAATTTTCGGTATATTCTAATTCCACCATTCTAAATCGATTGGCATTCGCAGAATTTGTCTTTCTTTAACCGTTCTCGAGTTAGACAGCTTTAAATCCATTTTGGATGGTTTTCTGCCCGCCAAAAATATTTCTGATGGGTTTTCGACATTTTCGTTTGAAGATTCGGAATCAGCACGTCAAAATACGTTGGGGAACAAGAATTTGAAATTCGAAAAATGAAAAATAAAAAAGTTCAAAAATTTATGTGTGGTAATATAATCGACTTTTTTGTCCGTTGATTTTTTTCGTTCAAATTTTTGGTATATACTAACTTCACCATTCTAAATCGATTGGCGTTCACAGAATTTGTCTATCTTCAACCGTTCTCGAGTTGGACAGCTTTAAATCCATTTTGGATGGTTTTCTTCCCGCCAAAAATATTTCTGATGGGTTTTCGACATTTTCGTTTGAAGATTCGGAATCAGCACTTCAAAATATGTTGGGGGACAAGAATTTGAAATTCGAAAAATGAAAAATAAAACAGTTCAAAAAATTATGTCTGGTAATATAATCGACTTTTTTATCCGTTGATTTTTTTCGTTCAAATTTTCGGTATATTCTAATTCCACCATTCTAAATCGATTGGCGTTCGCAGAATTTGTCTTTCTTTAACCTTTCTCGAGTTGGACAGCTTTAAATCCATTTTGGATGGTTTTCTTCCCGCCAAAAATATTTCTGATGGGTTTTCGACATTTTCGTTTGAAGATTCGGAATCAGCACGTCAAAAATACGTTGGGATACAAGAATTTGAAATTCGAAAAATGAAAAATAAAAAAGTTCAAAAAATTATGTGTGGTAATATAATCGACTTTTTTGTCCGTTGATTTTTTTCTTTCAAATTTTCGGTATATTCTAATTCCACCATTCTAAATCGATTGGCGTTCACAGAATTTGTCAATCTTCAATCGTTCTCGAGTTGGACAGCTTTAAATCCATTTTGGATGGTTTTCTTCCCGCCAAAAATATTTCTGATGGGTTTTCGACATTTTCGTTTGAAGATTCGGAATCAGCACGTCAAAATACGTTGGGGAACAAGAATTTGAAATTCGAAAAATGAAAAATAAAAAAGTTCAAAAAATTATGTGTGGTAATATAATCGACTTTTTTGTCCGTTGATTTTTTTCGTTCAAATTTTCGGTTTATACTAACTTCACCATTCTAAATCGATTGGCGTTCACAGAATTTGTCTATCTTCAACCGTTCTCGAGTTGGACAGCTTTAAATCCATTTTGGATGGTTTTCTTCCCGCCAAAAATATTTCTGATGGGTTTTCGACATTTTCGTTTGAAGAATCGGAATCAGCACGTCAAAATACGTTGGGGGACAAGAATTTGAAATTCGAAAAATGAAAAATAAAAAAGTTCAAAAAATTATGTGTGTTAATATAATCGACTTTTTTGTCCGTTGATTTTTTCGTTCAAATTTTCGGTATATACTAATTCCACCATTCTAAATCGATTGGCGTTCACAGAATTTGTCTATCTTCAACCGTTCTCGAGTTGGACAGCTTTAAATCCATTTTGGATGGTTTTCTTCCCGCCAAAAATATTTCTGATGGGTTTTCGACATTTTCGTTTGAAGATTCGGAATCAGCACGTCAAAATACGTTGGGGGGACAATAATTTTAAATTCAAAAAATGAAAAATAAAAAAGTTCAAAAAATTATGTGTGGTAATATAATCGACTTTTTTGTCCGTTGATTTTTTCGTTCAAATTTTCGGTATATACTAATTCCACCATTCTAAATCGATTGGCGTTCACAGAATTTGTCTATCTTCAACCGTTCTCGAGTTGGACAGCTTTAAATCCATTTTGGATGGTTTTCTTCCCGCCAAAAATATTTCTGATGGGTTTTCGACATTTTCGTTTGAAGATTCGGAATCAGCACGTCAAAATACGTTGGGGGGACAATAATTTTAAATTCGAAAAATGAAAAATAAAAAAGTTCAAAAAATTATGTGTGGTAATATAATCGACTTTTTTGTCGGTTGATTTTTTTCGTTCAAATTTTCGGAATATATTAATTTCACCATTCTAAGTCGATTGGCGTTCGCAGAATTTGTCTTCCTTTAACCGTTCTCGAGTTGGACAGCTTTAAATCCATTTTGGATGGTTTTCTTCCCGCCAAAAATATTTCTGATGGGTTTTCGACATTTTCGTTTGAAGATTCGGAATCAGCACGTCAAAATACGTTGGGGGACAAGAATTCGAAATTCGAAAAATGAAAAATAAAAAAGTTCAAAAAATTATGTGTGGTAATATAATCGACTTTTTTGTCCGTTGATTTTTTTTGTTCAAATTTTCGGTATATACTAATTACACCATTCTAAATCGATTGGTATTCACAGAATTTGTCTATCTTCAACCGTTCTCGAGTTGGACAGCTTAAATCCATTTTGGATGATTTTCTTCCCGCCTAAAATATTTCTGATGGGTTTTCGACATTTTCGTTCAAAGATTCGGAATCAGCACGTCAAAATACGTTGGAGGACAAAAATTTGAAATTCGAAATATGAAAAATAAAAAAGTTCAAAAAATTATGTGTGGTAATATAATCGACTTTTTTGTCCGTTGATTTTTTTCGTTCAAATTTTCGGTATATATCAATTTCACCATTCTAAATCGATTGGCGTTCACAGAATTTGTCTATCTTCAACCGTTCTCGAGTTGGACAGCTTTAAATCCATTTTGGATGGTTTTCTTCCCGCCAAAAATATTTCTGATGGGTTTTCGACATTTTCGTTCGAAGATTCGAAATCAGCACGTCAAAATACGTTAGAGGACAAAAATTTGAAATTCGAAAAATGAAAAATAAAATAGTTCAAAAAATTATGTGTGGTAATATAATCGACTTTTTTGTCCATTGATTTTTTTCGTTCAAATTTTTGGATAATACTAATTTCACCATTTTGAATCGACTGGCATTCGCAGAATTTGTCTATCTCTAACCGTTCTCGAGTTGGTCAGCTTTAAATCAGTTTTTAGATGTTTTTTCCCGCCAAAAATATTTCTGATGGGTTTTCGACATTTTCGTTCAAAGATTCTGATTCAGCACGTCAAAATACGTTGGAGGACAAAAATTTGAAATTCGAAAAATGAAAAATAAAAAAGTTCAAAAAATTATGTGTGGTAATATAATCGACTTTTTTGTCTGTTGATTTTTTTCCTTAAAATTTTTGGTATATCCTAATTTCACCATTCTAAATCGATTGGCGTTCGCATAATTTGTCTTCCTTCAACCGTTCTCGAGTTGGACAGCCTTAAATCCATTTTTGATGGTTTTCTTCCCGCTAAAAATATTTATGATGGGTTTTCGACATTTTCGTTCGAAGATTCGGAATCAGCACGTCAAAATACGTTAGAGGACAAAAATTTGAAATTCGAAAAATGAAAAATAAAAAAGTTCAAAAAATTATGTGTGGTAATATAATCGACTTTTTTGTCCGTTGATTTTTTTCCTTAAAATTTTTGGTATA
Source organism: Chrysolina haemoptera (assembly GCA_958298965.1). Taxonomy (NCBI): domain Eukaryota; kingdom Metazoa; phylum Arthropoda; class Insecta; order Coleoptera; family Chrysomelidae; genus Chrysolina; species Chrysolina haemoptera. The sequence continues at coordinate 36,470,417 of OY282590.1, forward strand.
TCCTAATTTCACCATTCTAAATCGATTGACGTTCGCAGAATTTGTCTTCCTTTAACCGTTCTCGAGTTGGACAGCTTTAAATCCATTTTGGATGGTTTTCTTCCCGCCAAAAATATTTCTGATGGGTTTTCGACATTTTCGTTCGAAAATACGTTAGAGGACAGAAATTTGAAATTCGAAAAATGAAAAAGACAATAGTTCAAAAAATTATGTGTGGTAATATAATCGACTTTTTCGTCCATTGATTTTTTTTCGTTCAAATTTTCGGTTCATACTAATTCCACCATTTTAAATCGACTGGCGTTCGCAGAATTTGTCTATCTTTAATTTTTCTCGAGTTGGAGTTGGAGTTACATTCCCATTATAATTTTTATCTATACCTTCCATTTCTACAATTGGAATCACTCATCACTACTTTTGCTAGTCCATGTACTTGTACTGACGAAGGGATCAAAACGATCATCCTGTACGTTTCTCATGCATTGCTGATCGAAAGATAGTTTCCGGCAGGGCTGTTCTCAATTCGATTAACAAATTCCGGAACACATACCGCAGATAAACTAATTTGGAAAACACAGGACCTGCGAATTCTATTCACTCCTAATAACATCTCAAGGCGTTTTGCAATTTAAATTTCGCACCGAGTGTATATGGCTCCAATTTGAAATTTGAAGGATATAGGTATAAGATGGTAACGCCACCGATGTAATTCTTGGGATTCCCTTCACAGACATTTTAGGCCAGTTCCTATGCGGTAGAATCCTGGAGAAATTCGAGAAAAGTTCCATTACTTTACAGTGCTAGTCTAAAGTCCGTTCCCCCCTATTAATTTTGAACCACCTGGTATATCGCAACGAAATTTGGGAGGCTCCAATAGGAGATAAAAACCTACTTTTTCATGAAATAATTCCAGCTAAAAGTTTCAAAATGGCAGCTGAGCGCCATCTTCAATCATTTTTTTAAATAGAACACCCGGTATATCATTGCATGATCTGTTTGGGACGATCATAAGGAATCCAGCAATACCAAGTTTGATGCTATTATCTCCAAAGACTATGGAGACATCGCCTATTATTTTCTCCATAAGCCGAATGAATGTGAAAGAGAATTTATTGACCCGCCAGAAAAAGTTTCTCTCTCCCACTCATTCGGCTTATGGAGAAAATAATAGGCGATATCTCCATAGTCTTTGGAGATAATAGCATCAAACTTGGTATTGTTGGATTCCTTATGATCGCCCCTAACCGATCATGCAATGAACACCCGGTATGGGTGTTCTATTTAAAAAAAAATTATTGAAGATGGCGCTCAGCTGCCATTTTGAAAATTTTAGCTTGAATTTTCTCATGAAATAGTAAGTTTTTATCTTCTCTTTGAGCCTTTCAAATTTCGTTGCGATATACCAGGTGGTTCAAAAATTAGTAGGGGGGGAACGGACTTTAGACTAGCACTGTATAGTATTGTTTAGCCGTATATGTAAAATAATATTTTTAAAATAAAAGTATATATAATCTCAAATGTGTGTTACACGTAGAGTGCGCAACATATTATGGAAGTTTTTTTATTAAAAAATATAATGAAAATTTGACTCCGTAGTTAGTTTGTGCTTGAAAAATGAGTAAAAAAAAGCCTGTTTTGTTTTTTCACGTGCTACTCTAAACCTGTCAAATTTGACATTATTTTCGAAAATCCTCAAAAAATCAAGTTTTTTTTTGGAAATTTCGAAAAATTGACAATCAAAAAGTTCCTCAGTTTCTAATTTTATACCTTTGCTCCAAATTTTGACTTTCTACTGTCACTTTGGTTTTTTCCAATTTTTTTTAATTCTTCGAATCTTTCGCTTTATCGAATCGATCGGAATATCACTCATATTTTATAATATTGATAAATACGAGACTTCAATGTCATATCTTGCCCAGAAAATACCCACATTGGCCTGTTACCAGAAAAAAAACTAAATGAACCTCCAGAAATTCGTCTTTGTTGTTGCAAAGTTCATCTAGTTTTTTCATCTCATTATTAAATTGATTCATATTTTCGTTGTATGAACGTTAATATGTTCAGTAACGAATAAACATTTCTCTTCATTCTTATTACACTCGTATTCCTTTTTTAACAGATTTGTATCCCGATAGCTGCAGATGAGTTCGAAATATTTTGATTTATTTAGTTTTCGAGCAAATAATAATTTTTCGCAACGTTTTTGAATTAATTTCATAAATTTTATATTCTATATTTTCACCATTAGACGTGTAATAAACATTGAACCAAAATAACCGTAACAAAATTCACAACAAAACATCGCAACATTCATTAATTCATCTCGATAATCTTCTAAATAACCCGAATTCATCATTCAGTGTGCCGTGCTTCTTGTTCTATACAAATTATAGTCCTTTCATTCACAGACTTTATGGCATTTTTAATAAATAAGGAATATGTGACTTATAAATGTACGAAACTCTGTACACAGAACAAATAATTTAACATTAACCAAAACTAAAAATTTGTTTCAAAAGCCTACTAGAGAAAAATTCGATTTCGATTCGATCAATTATACCTACTATTTTCTTACCGAGATGTTGCATTAGTCTTGTATTGTTTAAAATCACGGAATTTTATATCATGTTTAGTACAAATCGCTAGAACGAAAGTATTTTGAATAGTTATGAAACTGTAGGTCATTGTTTAGTTTACAAAAAATTATGATATTTCGGGTTTGTTTGTAACTGAGTCAGAAAAAAAATCAAACTGGATAATAGTTATTTATTGTATAAGTGTTTTAGAAATGCAAATAAAAAGCAAATAAAATGTATCTAAAACACGCATGCAATACAACGTTTTATTCACAATCACATTCATTAAGAATCAGAATTGCGGAAATTTTTCATCACAAAATGATTTGACGTTTTGCTCTAACAGCGGCTGTCACCTCCTCAAAAATCATTGAAATAACATACAAAAATATCGGGAGGTGTTGAATGGTTGCCATGTATTTTTGATTGTTTATCGACTCCATTTGTAAAAATTTGTGAAGTTGGTGAAAAATGCAAGAAAATAATTCTGTTCCTGATATAATCCTTGAGGAAGCTGAAGAAGCAACAAGCCAATTATTGCCTGCCAAGTCCAGGGAACATTATGAAAAAGTATTTTCCGAATTTAATGAATGGAAAGAAAAACGGAGGGTAACGGCAATAAGTGAGGAAGTCATGCTATCGTATTTTTTAAATTTAAAGAAGAAGTATGCAATTTCATCCATGTGGTCGAAGTACTCGATGCTGAAGGCCGATATGAAGGTCTATAAAAACATAGACATTGGGACATATAGTAAACTCACTGCCTATCTGAAGAGTGAGTCGAGAGGATACAAGGCGAAGAAAGCTGCAGTATTGGAAAGAGCACACGTGGAAGAATTTTTGACGAGAGCTTGCGATAAAGAATATTTGATGATCAAGGTAATAATATCTCGTAACTTTTTGAACAGTTTAGATAATAATCATTGAAATATTCAGGTAGCACTAATAATGGGAGTTTCTGGTGCCTGTCGATGCTGTGAATTGACGAATTTGAAAATCAGTGATGTACAAGACAGTGGCGCATATCTGCTTGTTTCGATACCAGATACGAAGACCGGCATTTCACGAAAATTCACAATTATAGAAGGATTCTCTATCAATACTTTGGAGACGTGTAGAAAATATATGTCCTTACGTCCGAAGAAGTTATCCAACGACAGATTCTTTTTACGATACGCTAATGAGAAGTGTACTTCACAACCTGTTGGAATCAACACTTTGTCGAAAGTTCCTTCAAGAGTTGCTTCATTTTTGAATCTGGCAAACGCAGAAGCTTATAGCGGCCATTGTATGAGGCGCACTTCAACAACCTTATTGGCTAATAAAGGTGCTGATCTTACAACAATTAAACGACATGGTGGGTGGAAAAGCTCAGCTGTAGCAGAAAGTTATATCGAGGATTCTATATCTAATAAGCTTGATATAGCAAGAAAAATCCAAGGTCCTCCTGGTTCTAATCGTTCCTTACAAGATGATGCTTCCATTGATTCTAGAGATTTATCAAAAATTTCGACTATCCGTTCTGAAACCAATGACAACTACAAGCTTGTTATTAATGGAAACGAAGTGAATTATGATAAAACGAAGAACGAAATGTCTATTAATAGAAATGTGTTAATATTAATCATAAATAAGTAAAATGTGATTGATATTCAAGATTGTATTTTTCATTATTCCACTAGTGGAATAAAGTAATTTCATTATTCCACTAGTCGATAAAGTGGTACTTTATACGGTTCATAAGTGTGGATAAAACAATTATAAGGTGATTGTGGATAAAAATCTATTTATTTCTGATGAATCGAGAGGGTGAATCGACTGGCCTATTTTCATATTGCAATATTGAAGATGTTGGCGTCTTTGAATTGAAAATTGTAAACCACCCTAACCAACCCTCGCATTCCTAACATTGAACATTCACGCCAATATCCGACTGATAGATAAGGGATAAGGTGCAGCGAAGGGTATCTACGTGTTTCCTAACCGCGCATTCATTTCGGTTCGACTTTATTCGATATTTTGTTGAATGCTGTCTGTGGATGGCCATAAATCAGAATAACAAAATTATATTTGTTTTTCCTACCTCAGAAAGTGTTTCATTTTCTCTATGGAAACAACTAATAAATTTGGGGGGTAATTTGGTCTAAAATAGGACAATTTTTCTGAGTACTGAAAGAAGTTAGACTGTAATTTTCTACACACTGTTCATACATTCTCTCATTTTCGAAAAAGATATATTATTTTATGCCAAAATCTACTACGAAAGTCATCATTTGATATTATGATGACAATTCTTAACATAAAACAAAATTAACGACTACTACAATTTGTCAATATATCTGTCGTATTACCTAATCGTATTATATACACTTTCGTGAAGGGCTTTTTGTACTCGCGTGTTCCATATCATACAAAAAAAAACTTCTTCTCGAACTCATTTTATAAATAACTATCAGAATCACACTATTATTATGCCAGTAACGCATGTCAATGTTACGATCAAATCTTACAAGTTAACCTCCGTCCACAAAACCATGTGGTATTACTTTTCGTAGCATGATTATTTGAAGATTTTAACATTCTATGGAAAGCTCGTCATTTAAGACACAAGTGTATACATTACACAGTTGTGGCGATTTTAATTTTGATCTGTACACCAACTCAAATTTCAATATGTTGCGTTCTCTGATGTCTTTTCTTAATATTAGGCCGACGGTGGAATGGCCCATAAGAGTTACCAATAGACAATCAAAAATCAGATCATCGCGCAGTCTTCTGGAGCTAATAACTAACAATCGTAAGGAAAAGCAATCATCAGTGGAGTCAAAAGATCATTTTCCCAAGCAAACATGAACAATTTTCAAGAAACGATACGGAAGACGATATGGAAGAAAACAAATTAAAGAAAGATAAATTCAAATATTTCTATCACTAGAGAGGGTGTGTTAACCTCAAGCTATTGGTTATAGTTGAAATAGTTTGAAAATCTCCATGTAGGACAAAACTGCAGAGACGAAAAAGTGATTAAAAATTGTAACAATGCCCATTGCATTTAACAAAAAATAATTTTCGCCAGACGATGACTTCCGAAGGCATAACAGAAGACTCCCAGAAAACTTGATGAATCGAGAGAAAACATTGAACATAAATCAATTTTTCGAAAAAGAGTTTATAACTGTTTCAGATACAGAAATTACATTTTTGCAAGAAGATCTCAAAAATTTAGTGAATAAAATGAAGCCCATAATAGTTATTTATGTATCAAGGGCGTAAAGTAGGCGTTTATGGCCTGCGGCGTGGATAATGGCCCGATGGCGTTAGCCGAGGGCCATTACACGCCGAAGGCCATAAACGCATTTTACGCACGTGATACATACAAAATTTTATGCACTAGCGGTTTATACAGTGTCCACCAAAATCTTGGAACAGCATGAAAAACCAACTTTTATGAAGAGTGACATTTTCTGAGAAACTATTAATAAAAGTTTCCCATATGGTTCCAAGATTTTGGCGGACACTGTAATATGTATATCGCAATTATCGTGTCAATAAGTATCTCTGTATACTGAAATAGATTCATTTATTCGAACTGTACACAGAATACCCAGTATATACACACCTAATTCTGACGTTGTTAAGCAAGCTGGTGGCTGTTGTCTAGCAACAAATTCAATAAACAAGGTAAACGGTCATCTTCATGTTTATCCAAAAAAGTACGTGAGTTAACTCTACACGAATATGGAATCATCAGATGAAGAACATAATATATACATACCGATGGAAATTATGGAATCGGCTGAGAGTGCAAAACTCGAACTGCTACCAACAAAGTCGAAGAAAAGACGTATAATGAATTCATCAAATGGCGCAATGGAAATAATGTGATGGTGATTACAGAAGATATATTGCTGGGATATTTTTTTGAGAAGTCCAAGAATCGAAAACCATCTTCTTTGTGGTCATACTATTCGATGTTGAAGTCTACTTTGAATTTGTATAATAATATAAACATAAGCAAATTCCCAAAATTGATAGCATTTTTGAAACGGAAGAATGAAGGATATAAGCCAAAGAAATCTAAAATATTGAATAGAGATGAAATAGGACTTTTTCTAAAAGAAGCTCCAGATAATGTATATCTGATGATGAAGGTATGTCATACCTATATTTTTCAAGTAGTTAAAAAACTTATTGATTCTTTTATAGGTTGCATTAATATTTGGGATACATGGTGCTTGTCGTAGAGAAGAATTATCAAATCTGAAGCTTGATGACATTCAAGACCTAACATATGCTTTATTGATTACAATTCGAGAGTCAAAAACTAAAATACAACGAACATTTACCATCTGCAGTAATGAAAACGAATCAGTTAATTATTTGGATATTTATAGAAGATATGCTAGTCTACGTCCCGCAAATACTGAACATGGGCGTTTTTTTATATTCTATAAGAATAACAAATGCACAAAACAAGTTGTTGGGAAGAATATCTTCGGTCAAATTCCAACAAAAATTGCAACATTTTTGAAGCTACCGGGCCCAGAAGAGTATACGGGTCATTGTTTCAAGCGTTCTTCAGCCACCTTATTGGCTGATGCTGGGGAAAGTATCACCAATATCAAAAGACACGCTGGTTGGAAATCAACTACAGTAGCTGAGAGCTACATTGAACAATCGATTTCAAATAAATTGAATATTGCCAAAAAAATTGCCGGGGATGGTGATGGACCGATACCAAATAATTATTTGGACCTACCATCCACATCTAAAACGAGTGATGAGGATGTTTCAATTGGGAATAATTATTTTCAAGAGAAAAGGCAATATCCCACCCTCAATATTCATGATTGTAACAATTGCATAGTTAATATAAAATTTTAATTTTCAGTGTTATAATGGTCCAAAATATGTAGATTATGAATAAATGTTGTTAAATGAGTATTTCTTTAATGAACTGAATTGATTGTTTCGTGGTAGGTCTTCCGTGAAATGATGTGCGTATATATGGAAAATTTGAGTATATTGTTTACTTTACCGCCCGCGGGCCATAATGCGCCCGCGGGCGATAAAGTGCCTCTTTACGCCCAGCAAACCGGGCGGTAAAGTGTACTTTACCGCCCGCTAGTGCATAAAGAAATTTTTCTACCGTCGCGTCGTTGTCCAGTGGCCTGCTCACCATTCAGAACATTCATTTTGTTATTGAATTATATCCGCCTGGTGAAAAACCGGATGTTTATGCTCTTCAGGCAGAACTTGAAGTTTTTTTTGATATACAGGATGTTTATTTACATGATTTCTTTTTGATAGTTTTTGATGGTTAGAGTTTATTTTTAGTAGGAGCGCCTCAGCAAATAATAATAATAATAGCCGTCCTCTATCCACATATAGGCTATGCCTTTGGGTATTATTATTATTTCTGTAAAGTCAAAACATATGTTGTTTTTTTGTCAATAAAAAAGTTATTACGTCTTTTATCGCATATTTATTTTTCTTGATAGCGATAAGTACGTGTTGATAGTTGGGAAAATCGGCTAGAATACCCCCCCTCCCCCAATAATATGCCTTCGGTCCGTCCCTGACCAGTATTATGTTGTCAAAACATACCGTTTTGACAACATATACTAAGTAATCAAGAAAACTAGATCGTGCAAATATATAAATGTGTCATATTGAGTAGGTACTTTTTCAAACCTATCATCACTTCCCATTCGGAACACTATCTTCAGATTCCGGTGACGAAATTCGATAACAAAACCCTTATAATAACAATAATATCAAATCCTACCTTCGTCTCAACAAAGGGGGGCAGGTCCGAATTTTGCGTATAATTTCACGGCGATACTAGTGTCGGCCTTACTATCATCGGATTAGCCTCTAAATTACAGTAGCTGACAACTTTTCAAAAGTTGTTATTCGGGTTTGGTGACAGTAACCGGAGCCGTTTTAGTTACAATTGCCCGCCGTGTTTCTTTCGGGCCCAGTTTCGTCGGCCAATGGTATGGCGCGTTTCGGGCGACGGGGTGCATAAAAAATTATACTTGCAGTTTGATTTTAATGGCCGGTGGGTCGTTCTCGAAGGGGGTTAGTTGAATCGGGACCGATTTGTTGCTGACGGATGTTGTTGGGAAAGTGTTAAAGTTTGGACTGGCTTTGAATTAATGAACAGGTTTTAATACTTAAAATGCGACATTTAAATATTACATTAAATGGGTAAATGTCACAATCAGAATTTCAAGGATTGGTTCAATTTCAATATGATAATTGCCAGTTTAAACTGGCAATTCTACGCCCACTGCGGAAAATGAGCAAAAACACACGACTCATAGCCTCAGTAAATAGCTTCTTACGCACGGTAAACAAACCGCACAGTTTTCGTAAACAAAACGCACAGTTTTCGTAAACAAAACGCACAGTTTTCGTCAACAAAACGCACAGTTTTCGTCAACAAAACGCACAGTTTGATATACCTCGGACACGGCACAATCGATTTGGGAGAAATTTTGTAGGTAGATCTGTATACAAGATTTTATTGATAATAATAATAATAATGATAATTTTTGGATCACGAAAACGGCTTCAACGATTTGGATCAAATTTTGTGTTCAGATAAAGTATTACCACTTAAGTTCATCTATATAGACGCTTTTCATGAAAAAAATGTGATTTCACTCATAATATTAATAATAATTTGAATTTTTGGATCTCTGAAACAGCTCTAATGATTTGGATCGTATTTTGTATTTAGATAGTTTTTCGTTTTTTCAGAAAAAGTCGATTTTACAAATAATAATAATATCTTGGCTAATGACCATAGTAGTCGATGCCAACACACCAAAGAAAAAAAAATAATAATATCTCGAAAACGGCTTCAACTTTTTGGATCAAATTTATTATTCAGATAAGGTATTTCTACTTAAGTTCATCTATAATCATCTGTTTTCAAGATCTGTATAGTGTGTTGAAAATAATTATATGAAAGACAATATATACCAAGCTATAGAATTTTTTCTACCCACAAAATAAAAGAAGCAAATGGCATATGATAATTTTTATAAGATAGTTCGTTAATGAAAAACCCCTGCAAAATCGCTTTGTGGAATTTTTTAAACAAAAAATAGTGAAAAATTTTTTTTTTTTTTGTTTCTTGCAAATACACAATGGTTTTTTGTACGACCGGATCGGTGCATTTTCGTCTTAGAAAATCCGAGAAAACTCAAGATGTTTTCTGTCCGATGTGTAGTTTTTGTACAATCGCGTTATAAACAATTCAAAATCAAATCAAATCAAATCAAAATTACTATATTGTCTGAAGAATGATAATTCCTATTGACAAAGTGGAAAACAGAACAGTAAAAAACAAACATCAATAACAATTATTCATACATACCTCGTTACATATTCAAATATATTAAACATTTAACATGTCATTCATAACATAAAATTTGTAGAGCGGTTATTACACGTCAAGTTATTTATTTAGCAAAAGTCATAAATATATACAAAAAACAAATACATAGAATAAATTTCAACATTAGTACTGTTTGTTACTAAACGTCAGTTTTTTAAAATTGGTGGCGTTATTTATGGTATAAAAGTATAAATAAAAATGAAGGATACCTCAGAATTTAGAATTCAGAATTCAGAATTCAGAATTCAAAGGCTTATCTTACAAAATGCGCAGATTTGAGGATATCATCATATTCAAATTCTGTGAACGACATCTGGAAGTAAAGATCAAACATTACAATTTGTATATTTTGGATTTTCATCTAAGAGGTGGGAAATGTGTTGAAAATGCGACTTAAAGTTGCTCAAACGCTTGAAAGTATGTGTTCATGGCATAGTCGTGTAGCAGTAGTGGGGGAACTATCGAGGAGAGGCGATTTGAACAATGTAAAGCGATTTTGTTGGTGCGCAAATCGGGGTTTTCATTTACCAACTATGTTAAAAAAAAGTAGTATAGGCCATTTTCGTCTTTAATTTTGTGTGAAAAGAGCGTCTTACTTTCATCTACAACTTGGCCTAATAGGAATAGTTACTGGGAAGGAATTAGTGAAAACTAGCGTAGTTCTTACAATTTTATTTGAAAAATAAAAAAGCCTAAATGAAATCGAAATTCACAGTTTTAAGCGTTTTTCTTGAAACGATTGTATGCTCTTTGTTCGACCATTTGTAAGGAGTCAGTACTGAAATTCTTATTAAAAAGTCCCGTCGGCTCCTAGTCACCCTTCATTTTTATATGACTATTATTTCAAATTGAGTACGTTCGAACCTAATGAAACGAAAGATACGGAATCGCACGGGAAAAATCCCACTCTCGCTGATATTTTTAATTGATCCCTCATTTGTGCAACGTGCCAGTGATTTTTCCGGGCCTTCAAACTCGCAAACGGCGCAAACAAATTGCTGGGTGTAAAATAACGAACCTCTCGTATGAATAACTTCGACATACCACAATGTACAAATAACGAGATCGATCAAGTGATCGCCGAGGTGAAAATAAGGAAACGTTTACTGCACGCAATGCAGATTCAATTATCCAGCGATATTTTCGCTCGTTACCCGAGCAATTGTTTTGGCGGAGTGTGAATGTTATACGGGTTTTGCTGTTGTTTTTGATAGAATCCTGCATATTTAGTCGTTTATTGGAATCCGTGAATGATTGATTTTAACCTAATTTTACGGAAAAACTCGAGACGATATTTTTCTCTGCTGGTTGTGCAAGGGTATGCGAGGCACTCCGAAACATCGAAAACCTAATTCTTTGCTCGGCGGGGCAGGAATTCCGGATTTTCCGACAGTTCTAGTCTTAAAATATGGTGATTTAAAACATTTCTTTCCCAGGGCTTGTTCTTTCAACGAACTGCACTCGCTGCCTCGGGAGGTGTTCTTTGGGGCATAGCCTTCACAAACTCAAGAAAAACACCAATTGCTAACTACTTTTCCTAGGCTCTCACGATGTTATCTAAATAATACAGAATTTTCCTGTTCGTATCGACCAGAACCTATTTTCAATTATCTCGAAATTTCTTTTTAAACTCTGTAAACGAGTATATAATGCAATGTTTTGCCGTCCTACCCTTTTTTTTTTCGTTATTCATAGTCATTATATTTAATTTGGCACCTTACCGGTGATCACGTGAGATGTTTCAGTTCAGTTCAAAATTGATTTTCAGGTTGTCAGACATTCACAATCATTGATCACATAAGAAATGTTTCTCGATACTCTATAATAATAAACGTGTTTCCTATTTATTACGTAGTTTTTGGCGGGCACTGTATACATATTTTTCAATGTTAATTGGAAATTTTTATTTCATCACCTCCCATTGTGATGAACCTCTAAAATACATGAAACATTATATGAATCAATGTTATAATCAAGGAGAAACTAAGATCTACTTTCAACAACAGGTAGGTAAAACCTCAAGCCTCAATTCTCATACAATAATAAAATCAAAAATTACTTCGAAAGATTTGTGCTGCCATCTACATGTTGATAGATGAACTCTCAGATGGAAACACTACGAAAACTGAAAACTGCATTGATTTATTATTCAATACCTGCCTAACAAATTAAGTACTGTACTTTTGTCAGATACATGAAGAAGGTAGCGTTCATTTTCTCAAGTACACAGTTATTTCTGCGATTCTTTTTTTGATAAATTCTGAATTGACAAGTTGAATTTAAATTACCACATTAAATTCAACAGGATGAGTTCTCCATGCGACATTCTTCGAATTATTTGTTAGTCAGAGATTAAACTTCTTCAGTCAGTTTACTGATTTATTTTGCACTAAATGATGCATCCAAGAAAACAGTTATATTTCCATTGTCAATTGTGAATATTGTGACCACAGACCTCATAAAAGAGGTCTGTGATTGTGACACATTGGCGCAACAAAGAATCAGAAGTGCCATCTGCGTATTAGTAGACAAACTTCAATTATGTTTCTCTCGTGCTCTCGTCATCTACGTCAAGAGGGCTACTCTCAGATTCAGATAATGCCTAATTGTTCCTGGTTTGTTTTTAATATAGGTAACTTTCTGATATGTTACGATGATTATGTTCAAATGAACTATTTATTTGATTTCATGGTCAAGGCATGGACTAAGTATATAATAATAATAGGGCTGCTTACTATATTATTCAGGTCAGACTTGTAATGATCGTTGTTAATGGCCAAAATTTCACCTCCTCCACGTTCTCCATATGAGCGATCTTTTCGGTACACCGAGTAGTTCTCCGGAAACAGTTCACTATTCGGGCCTCCTCTTTTCCTTTCAGATGATACGAAACGGAAAATCAATTTTTTTAGAGGCAATTTTGGCAATGGAACTCACATGATTTTTCGCTAAGAGTACCGGGTCTGTATGTTCCATTGTTGAACACTCTAGGCCTGATGAAAGGTACTAGGTACTACAGTTTTTCGAAAGTCACACATTTTTTCACCTCCAGATTCCCATGGAAAAATATTAAGGAGCCTAATGAGATATGAAAAAATAGTAAACCAATAAACGTTGACAAATTTTTATTAACAAGAATATATCTTAGTACATATTAACATTAAACTTTAAACTACTATGAAATTTTCGGACTTTGGTTTAAGTAGGCACGAAATTTCTTGTGTACGGTATATAAGCAAAAAACGGAGTATCTGTACCTAAAACTGAATTATATATATACATATTCAAATCACCGATATGCATAAAATGTGATAAGCGAGTACCTAGTTGAACTAACTGTTCCTTAATTCTTATCTACAATTATTCGATTATAACAACGCAAAAACATAAGCCTAACTCATAAGGTAACAATATTCCACCATGGTCGAAATATACAAAAACATATACATAGTGCTCAATTCAATTTTATCTTGAAACGAATCAAGAATATTAGTAGGATTGGGTGAAAGGTTAAGTTGGGTTAGTTAGGTTAAAGGTTATAATTTTTAAGTTAAAAGGAACTGGTAAAATTCGTATCTACATTAAAAGTGAAACAGGAAACTTAATGAAAGATGAGTTTAGTAATACACAGAATAGGGACAGGACGGAACTCAAAAATCACGAAAATTGAAAATTGAATAAAGCGAAATTGAGATGAAGAAAATGTAATTTTAGAAGAGAAATTAAAATTATCGACGGAAATATTAGAGTAGAAAATAGTCATAGAAGTAGATACCTGTATTAATTATCATATACAGCGTCGTTAAATTGAGCCAGCTTTGAAAATAATTAGGGGGCGGACTACAGAAATAAGCGGAAAAGGCAAGGTACAAGATAAAGCAAGAATTGAAGGAGGAAAGTTTGTAAGTGAAACCTCAACACAATAAAACAAGAAAGTACAGAAAACAAATACCTAACAACTAATCTCAGCACACCGAGACACATAAAGCTGTAGTGAAAGCACTTTCTTATACATATACACACTTTAAGAACTATACAATGTCTATCACAATAATCAATAACTCAAAATCACAACTCATCCATAAAAATCAACAAATCAACATTACTCCTACAAAAAACAAATATAAACACAAATGTCATGTATATTTTAGGTACCGTTCTAACAGACATCCCTAATAAACTAATCTACAGTGAGCTTCTTGAAGGTACCTTCGATGCCCATACCGAGTTCTTCGTTCATTTCGGATACCAACGGGCAATTTTTCTCGTCGATTTCTATACACATATCATCCAGAGCAAGAATGGCTTCCCTTCTCTCCTTCAGGAGAACCTTGAATTTGTCCAGCATATCTTGTAATGGGACTTCTCCTCCGTATTCTTTGGGCAGAATTTTTTTGTCTATGTTGGCGTGAAGTTCCTCTGTGGACTTGTACATCTGAAAAGTTGAGTGGATGTTGAACTTCAATAGTCCATAATAGAAGACAGTATTAAATAACGATATTGAGACACGTTCACATTATTTTGCAAATGTATCAATTACCAAATTAGTGAAATATTTCGAAGGCTTCTTCGATCTGAACCTTCATAACCAGCAAAATTGTTCAATATACTTACAAAAATTCTACTTCTCAACTTCTCGTTCAAAAGAGACACAGCGAATTCTATCAGTTTGATGGCGCTTGAAGAGATGTGCAAGAAATGGTTGGCCTTGTGTCTCATGGGTGTCGTATTCTGAAAGAAAACATGCGATGAGTACCTACGTCGTTAATTGAATTGTTTTTAAATACACCAAGTCACGAACGAGAAAGTGGAGAGAGTGGACAGGCGGCTGGACGCAGGATGTCGATTGTTTTGAGAGGAGAAATGAATACTCAAAGAGAGAAGAAACGAACGTTCAACATTTGGGACTTGCAACGAATTATGAAACAATGGAATAATACCAATATAAATGTTTACTTACTTCGATAATATTGAATAGGGACAGCAGGTAGTGGAGAAAGTTGAAGTGGATAAGTACGAAACAAGCTTATTATGAATCTTGATATTTATATAATATCATTTCAACACCATGTTGATACTGTCATTTGCTAGCTTATGAAGGAACAAAAATAAAAACATATCTGACCCGAGTCGGATTTTAAATCTGATAATGGTACATATTTGCTTTTTAAATTCAAATATATCAAATTGTCACAGGAG
This sequence comes from Chrysolina haemoptera, assembly GCA_958298965.1. Taxonomy (NCBI): domain Eukaryota; kingdom Metazoa; phylum Arthropoda; class Insecta; order Coleoptera; family Chrysomelidae; genus Chrysolina; species Chrysolina haemoptera. The sequence continues at coordinate 36,485,603 of OY282590.1, forward strand.
ACATGATGAATATGAAAGTCTTAGGAACAGTCTACAGCCATTATGTGAAGACGGTGGCTGTATAGATTATATACTGTGGAATCTTGTATATTCCATGTGATTTTGTTCTGTGTTTGAAGGGTTCCCAAATGTTTTTAATTGATGACAGCCTTGGTGCTGGAATAATACGCTTCCGTTCGGGTTCAAATGTGCTCCTGCTTAATTGCAGGTTGCTATGGATACAATCATACGAGGTTCAGATTGCACTAGACTGTTATCTAGATGATATTTTAGTAATTTCTAGCATGAATAAATATTTATATTGGCTCTCTTCTGAAAAGAAGTTGAGTTTCTCGTTTTTTTTTGGTACCTATGCATTAACAGAATTTCACAAATCGTATTTTTTAGGATAGTTCTGGTTAACCAGATGGACCTGAGTAAGTCTCCAACAAGTAACAACCCAACTGATCCTTGATGAATTTAATCCATACATTTAGTTTAAACTATTGTCATAACATTATCAGGATTCCATACTTTTTATAATTACCAAGTATTTATGATGATGTTTCAGAAATGAGCTAGATATTATTCTTTTTTGAATTTGTTGCCTTACTATTACGTGACATTCTCTAAAATCGATATTTAAGCTGTAGGATATGCACAACCTCGTTCTAATAATAAACTTGTTTTCCGTATGTTACGTACTTTTTGGCGGGCACTGTATATTTTTTGCAAATTGGCAGTTTTTATTCATTTTCTATTCATCGGTATTATCCATATTAACTCGGGAAGTGTTGTGGTTGAGGACTATTTCGTTATATATAATTTCAGTATAAAACGCTTCCATTCGGGTTCAAATGTACTCCTGCTCAATTTCAAGCTGCTATGGATGCAATCATACGTGATTTAGACTGTTATCTGGATAATACTTTCTAGAATTGATTTGGGATTTTGCAAAAACAAAAAAGTAATGACTCTTTTGAAAATTTTCAAGGAATAAAATATTGGGGTGAATGACGAGAAGTTGAAGATTTTCTATGAAGAAGTAGAGTTTATTGGTTTTTTGTTATGTATTGACGGAATTGCAGTTTAAAGTTCACTCATCGAAGGTTTATTCCGAAGCTGTAAGGCCATGATTCCGATAACAAAAAAAGGTGAAATTTCCCTCTTGGCATCAGTTGACGTCACATTTTGACCTACATATGACATGTCCTGTATGTATATCTTGTCTCCTTCAAACGTTACAAGGGAGAAGAGCTCAAAGGTGCTCATTCTCTCTATTTTGATTCCGACATTGACAGCTTCACCAAATTTTATAAAACGAGGTAATCATTCACACTCACCTGAATACATCTGAGGATATTCCTGACGTCAGTTAGCGACCACAGCGAAATGTGTGACATAGTAAACCCGCTTTCGTCGTTGACGTACGTGTACCCGTTGATCTGGTTGATCTCGTCGTCCATCAGAGCCTCCGTGACCAGACTGTGGATCTTCACCATATGGGCGGAGGTGTACTTGTGAGGATCGAAGTTGCCCGCACAGCTGAAGAGCACCATCCTTCCGTTGTCCCTGTCTAGCAGAGGAACCAGGTACCCGGAGTTGATTATGTCGGCTAGGTCCTTGTCCTCGCAATCGAGGTTGGAGAACCATTGAGGGTAGAGCTTGCGGATGGTGAGGTACCTCTCCAGCATCTCGCAAGCTAGAGGCACGCTGAATTTTTTGGTACGGAGGAATCTTAGCAGGAACGGGGCATCTGAAAATTAAAATAATAGTGAAATCAATAACTGAATCGGGGTGGAAAGAAGAGATCCCAGGTAGATCCTATCATAAGAGGCGATTAAAAAACCAGACCCACAAGAGGAACCAAAGCAGGGACTTCTAAAACCCGTTCCAAAAGTGCGACAAACAAAAAGAATCTCCAAAGGTGCTTCTGAGATGGTAAACCTAGGTATGGATGTGAACATCGTGGAGAAAGGAACCAGAGAAACTGAGGTAACTCCCAAACACCACTACCATCGGAGTTAGTTCCCTTTATTCTGGGACACCCTTCGACGGTTGGGGCAGATATTTTCCATTATCTTTACGAATTTTCATGATTTTAATTTCGCGAGAATTGGCAACATATTTCGAGAAGAAGGGAGGGTCAGAGGTCCCGACCAACATGCTCAGCTCCTCTGCAAGTACCACCGATTACTAGATCCATGCACGTCAAGCTACGAAAATTATTCAACGATTCGATATTTTTTTTAATTTTTGTAATCATGAGTTTTCGCAACTTTTTTCTAAAAGTGGGGGATTCCAAGCCCCCACACCGAATATTTTTTCGTTGTAATTTTCTTTATCCGGAATATAGACAGATTTTTTTCATTTCTAGTGTTCAGAGGATAAGGTGGTGATATTTTTTGAAATTGGTTTATTCGACTATCCGACGTTTTTCACTATTTTTATGGATTTTTTCGATTTCAATTTCGTAACTTTTTTTGAAGGGGGCGACACCCGATCAGTTTTTTCGTCGTAATTTCCGACGTCTGAATCTGTCGGAAAATTTTCCGAATCCTTATGCGTTCTCTATCTAGCCTACAGATGGTAGAAGGGGAGGGGGGATTTTTGACATAATTGTAGTGTCATCGAATTGTATTGAATTTCAACGCCGTAGTATACGAGAAAGTGGTTCTAAGGCGACTTGCACGATTTGGCCCTAACTAAATAACATTACAAGTTGAATAAAAGCTGTTAAAGTAAAAAAAAGATCAATTGAAACTAGAAACCTATCCGAGATTTTTCTTCCAAACCCATTAGCTGCGATCATATAGAATGTATTCCTTATTGTACGAACGATCTGTATGAGAGAAAGATTGTATTACCATCGTAGATCAAAAAAAATCTAAAAACATCATTGAGATTTTGAGAAAATTAAATAAATACCTGTTCTACATCTCTTGATATTAGGATGTTTGGCGATCCATTCTCTCATCTGGTCCAAAGACTGCTCTCTGATATTGTCATCTTCTCGTAGTTCCTCTAAAGCACGCTTCTTTTCCGTTTCCGGCACTTGGAAAGTGTATTCTTCCGTCTCTTGTTTTCCTCCCAGACCCATTTCGATAACTGTCGACAAGAGAATAAACTGTTAAACAATGTTGATGTATGAGTTAATTCGGTTTGTTAATATATATTCAGTACAGGCAACTTCAAAAACTTCAATAAATGAATTTTCAATTAGCATTATATTAATGATTCTGTTTATGGCTTCGAGCTATGGATTTGAATTGACCGAGACAAATGAAGCAAGATGTAACCATCGCATTTGATGATTTCAATTCTTTCTTGAAAAATTCGGTTTCTGAATCCTGGATCAAGCCTTTCATTAACAGGCCATGAGCGCGATCACATTCTGGCCGTTTTTTAGAGTAAAAGACTCGATAACTCGAAAACGGTTCTTCGTATCGATTTCAAACAAGGATGGGCTTCTAGAGGACGTTTGATTCTATGTAACTATGTCTGCGGCAGCACCTCAAGATTCTTTTCATAGATAGTCCAAGTAGTTGCAGTGGTATTTCTCTTCCATTAAAATTTGAAGCAATCCTTATTCGATCGAAATGAATTTGGTATAAAAATAAAGGTAAAACGTTGATCTATGTACGTGCTGTAATGTATGTTTGAAATTATTGACTTGAAAGAGTGTCCTTGGATGAAATCGATAAGACCGTTTTTGAGTTATCACCTTTAAAAGCGTCCCAAACGTGATCGAGCTCATGGCCTCTTAATCATTCTTTCCATTTATGAAATGGAGCTTTTTAATATACTAGAACTATTGCATTGCATCCAAATAAAACCGATTTGACTCGTCGGAAACGCCCCGCTCACAAACTCGTTAACTTCTCTAGAGCTTCTTAGCATAGAGATTGGATCTTCACACCCCTTTAATGTAGTCACTTTGGAGAAACTTCTGGAGGTCTTTTTCTGGGTCTTTCGTATACTAAACCCCTTCATACAACTTTATTTAGTTATACAGAAACAATTCAGGACCTACTACCGTTTCCCGTAGTATTTATTTCACCTCAGTACCTACTGAGAGAGTTCGTCGATAAAGCAGGTGTTTGGGACAAAGCTTGATTAGGATTGCATATTGCAGAGGGAGCAATAGACTCATCATTTCCGCAGTAACCATTCCCTGAACTTTTGTAGTAGGCAGATATTTTTACGGAAATAACCAGACCTGGCGCCATCTAGGTGAACAAGAGCGAAATGATAACAGCGGCCTGAGTGATCACGCCACCTATGGACGAAGAACGGTGGCTTAAGCTGGGAAACGCCCGGAAGGATGGCAGAGTTCTCGAAACTATAACAGGCCGTGCGCGTTGCTGTTGGGAAGTCAACTGTTAAAGTAAAATTGCAAATTTCTTCACAATATTTGATTGAATGAAGCAAAATTTGTATTTCGTGCAGAGTTATATTCATCAAATCGTAGTCATCATCAGTAAGCACTGATCATCAGTAAGCACTGATGATGACTTTTTAGTCGAAAGCGCTTGTTACGATTCTATTAATATATTTCTGCACGAAATACAAATTTTGCTTCATTCAATTATATTAATACGTGCACACAGCTTGACAATAACACCTAATCAGATATTTGCTCCGGAAATCGTGTGCCCTGAGCAGATGCAATGAATCGAGGAATACAGCTTTCTGCATTCGCCCGGCTAGTATTTCTGCTGTCTTGTGAGGTGCCAGTATGATTTTTAGGTTCAAAACAGCGAATGCATCACACCGCCAAGAAACCCTATTATCAGAACCACCATTTTTTTACAGAATGGTTTGGATAGAGCCTGCAGAGTTCAACGGCTAAATCTCGATATTCAGTACGTTTTTCCTAAGGCATAAGGCAACACCGGTCTCTTGTCCATACCGTACGAGTGTCGTAGATGGTAGTACCACACTAATTGTAGCGCCGGCACAAGTGTCTAGGTGATGTTGCTTTCTTGATTATTGTGGTAACAAAATAAGTTGCATTTAGACATCAATGTTATCACTTGGTGATCCCAAATATTATGAATTGTTCACAATTTTCTTCCCGTTAGTGTCGCTTTGATGCACAAAATGTGAAGAAAATTGTGAAGCACAATAACATAAATTTTGGTTTCATTTTGTTGGTACAGAAGGAATTAGTGTTTGAGACATCTAGGAGAATTCAATTTCAAAGGGTCTCAATGTGCATTGGATTCCGAAGTATAAATGGAATGTCACATTGGGCTAATTTCGAGTTACATTTTGATGTCTCGAACTGACCAACAGCGCACCGAATAAACGCTTATGCGATGATAATGGAGATCACATTGCGATTCACTGCGTTATACCTGTGGATATAAGCTAAGACCTAATAAGCTTGACAAGCAGACAGCAAATGCATTATGGTCCAAGGCGCCCCACGACACGCTCTGCATGTAGTGTCCGATCCGAAACCTCTATACCCTTCACGCGACCACGATAGACCAGGGTGTTTAAGGCTATTATGAATCCTTAGGTCTCCGACTTGACCTGAGAAAAGCAAAGATCAATTTGTTGGATAAGTCAAGGCCTTCCTTGCTTTTGTGGATAAGTCAAGGCCTTCCTTACTTTTGTGGATAAGTCAAGGCCTTCCTTGCTTTTGAAGAAAGCTGCATACATTGACTCATCCTTATATAGCTGTAGGACTACTTCAGTCTCCACAGCCTCAACATGAACCTTTTGCTGAACGGGCTCCAAATCGGTGACATTGTTGGATAAGTCAAGGCCTTCCTTGCTCTTGAAGAAGGCCGCATGCATTGACTAATCCTTATATAGCTGTAGGACTACTTCAGTCTCCACAGCCTCAACATGAGCCTTTTGCTGAACGGGCTCCAACTCGGTGACAGTGTTGGGGTCACCGCGTTCAGAGTCGAAAACGAGACCAAGTTTATCGGCAACACGGGCTGCATGCTACCTTTGACAGGTAAATTTCGATACCTGGGGTCTCATGGTCGCAGACCAAACAGAGAAGGAGATGTGAACTCCCGATCACTTACTGGATCCATTCATTACAATTCAGTACATTATATTGTCTAGGGACTTCAAACTCAAGTCTCCCTGTTGTCTGGGGAAGTACAACCGTGAAACGGATGATTTGGGATGCAAACTCCTATGAAGATGAATCATTTTACGAACTTTAACGTCGAGTTGTCCCAGCTCCTCTTGAGTCCATTTTACCTCTCCAAAGGAGTAGAGTAGAATCTGAATGGTAAGCACATTTGTCGCAGCAAATTGAGATGAGATGGCCAGATCTGCCAGAATTTCTGCTGATACTTGAAAGAGATAATAACAGTGGTACATCTTGGGGGCGTTGTTCCACCCCTAGATCTCACGTCTCTCCAGCATCAAGATGATGTAGGATGTTTTCTTCTACAAGCTGAACATCGTCTGTTGTTTGGGAAAGTACAACCGTGGAACGGTCGATTTTGGACGCAAACTCCTTTGAATATACCTCATTTTGCGAATTTCCACGTCGAGCTCCTTTTGAGTCCATTTTACCAATCCAAAGGAGTAGAGTAGGATCGGAACGGCAAGCTTATCAGTTGCAGCAGCTCTGTTCTTTCCCGATAGTTCTGGTGACCAGATAAATGAATTTTTTTGCGAATAATTTCAAAATAATTTGTTCCATACGTCACTGTATACAAAAATCGTTTATAACATATTTTTTCAGGGCAAAAAGCACCTGATGACTGGACTGGAAGGATGAAGATGGAAAGACACCAATGGCGGATAAATCTGGTACTGTCGACAGAAGATCTTTACAAACTTTATTTCACCCGCTACATGTTTCGCTAACACATTAGCTGACGAAGAGAAATTGCTAAACGAAACGTTCGTTGAGTAACGATGTCTGTTCTACTTCATATTTTACATTTCATATGTGATCATCAAGTGATATTAAACTTGTTCATTGAATGCTAATCCTTTTACGCGTAATCTGGCTTTGTTTACTGAATCGGCCTTGAGCCGATACATTCCATCAAAATTCAAAGTGACTGTCTGTACCGACAAATTAGGACTAATTTGGATTGGTACAATAGAAATCGCCAGAGTACACTGTGAATACTTAATTAGATATTGAGTAACGCGACTGAGTTTGATGATGTCACATTTTGAACACCTTCTCATGAATACATAAATACAACAAATTGTTGAGGAATTCATCTTCAATTTGATAAATTTATTATTATTATTATTTTAACTCCCAATCAGTAATACGCGGTGTTGAATTATTTTTATTGAGATGAAAAATTTACTTTTTCCAAATGATATTTTTTTTTTACTTCAAGCATAAATATCACGTTGGTAAATCTAAACAGTAATTATATATTTGACAGCTTGACAGCGGTAAGTCTGAAGAGAAATTATGCAGTTTACTTTCTGCACGCGTGAGGATAAACGCCACTTTCCTTGGGACTATCCAGTGCAATTCAAGTTACTTTTCCCAAGTTGGGATCGTTTCCGGTGAATCCGAGAGTGATAGAGGAATATGAAATATTTCAATTCTTGAATCGAATATCTCTGCCAAGTTTGAATCTCATACTCTTGAAACTCTGGGAACTGTGGTTTGTTTAAATAATACGTTAACACGTGGTACAGGAAGCACACTGTCCTCAGATAATTTTCTTTGTTCTATCAGAATTGCCAAATAACAATAAAATAAAAATAATAAAATAAGTACTGAGATCAATTATTTCATTCTCACGATTTTTTGGTTTTCACGTGTATTGTAATAGACCAATTTGGTGACTATGGTTAACGCGCTGAATTGAAACTATATTGTTATTCTGTTCCTTCATTTTCCTATTTATTTCATACCATTTCAAATACATCATTGCATTAATTTTTTTCAATACCTTGCCAGAACGTTAGACTACTCCTTATTCTAAGTAGGTACTCCACAATCATGAAAGTTTTCCATCGTTTTTATTTCACTTTATTATTTCATCAACGTGTCATTTTCAACATTATATTTCTTGGATCATTCCATGTGAAATGAACGTTAGTTCGACGATGAAATTACAAGTTGAAAAACGAGGTTAATGGTCAAAATCTTACTTTCTTCTTTCTTCTGCACTTTCTCCGACATCGGCAATTTTACCGCAACTACTGACATTGAAAATCACGCAAGCGTTACGAAATATGTGTCCTATCGCTGAAATGGATGATAAAAAAGGTGAAGGCATAGAAATGTGTATCCAAACTCTGCACGATATCATCAGTCTTTTTTAGAATGAAGTTACGTTCAACAAACTATTCAACTATTGTCTCTTCATATATTGCCATTTTATTAACTCTATGTTAAAGGTCAAACTTCTCGATAATCAAAGAATTTCCACAGTCAAAGAATGTCTATACTTCTCTTCAGAATGTGTGCTCAAAAATCAACGCTATTCCTTTCAGTTCACATACCCGTTCACAATAATAATAATGATAATAGACCGCAAGGCATTTGATACAACTTCACATGAGCTCATCTTGCATTTCCTCGGATGCATGTAATTTTTAGACGGTGTATTTCAGGGAGACTACCTCAGCCCTCTTCTCTACTGTTCCTCACTATTGCCATTGTCAGTTGCCCTCAGAAACACCCGTGGATCCAACTGTGGCAACCGGAGGACTGAGAGTCACCCATTTATTTTACGTGGATGACCTAAAACTGTATACCTCTGGAGAAAAGGATCTATATCGGCCAAACACCCAAAACAAGTGGGCCAAAGTCGGAGACTGAGCGATTCATAACGGCCTGCCAGGATAGTATCCATTACACACCGGCCTACCATAGTCAAATGATGGGTATAGATGTCCCGGACCGTATATAGAGAGCGTGTCGCAGGGGTTCTGAGATTAAAATGCATTTGCTGTCTGCCTATCAAGCTCATGCGGACTCATAACAGACATAACGCGGCGCTACGAATGTTATACAATCACCTACGAGACTTGTACGGTACAAACTAGACACCGATGTTGCCTTATGCTCAATGGGATTTAGTCCGTCATCAAGCTTATGCAGACTCATAGCAGACATAACGCGGCGCTACGAATGTTACACAACCATCTACGAGACTTGTACGTTATAGACTAGACACCGTTGTTGCCTTATGCTCAATGGGATATTTGGTCCGTCAAATACAAGCCAATAAGCCTGATGTAGTGCAGACCACCAAACTAATTCCAAGATATAAATTTGACATCCACCTACCTGAATTTATCTTTCTGGAGTTGATTGACATTCTATTGCAAATCAAATTGTACTATAATTGTGTGCTGAGTTGATCACAGTAATGAAGAGCATAATACTTGTCTTCTGGACGACTCAGAATCTCTTAAATTAAAATTAAGGAAGGATAGTGGAAATCGCCATTTGTGTATTTAGAGAGATTTTTCTAAAATTTGTTCTAACCGTCATCCGGCAAATCCTAAGGAGTCTTCAAAAGACTTGTGCGAGCTAGTAATGACGAAGGTCATACTGAAAATGTGTCCGTCCAAGCGTGCTTGTCATACCCATCTTTGATTCGTAAGGGGTTGGATGCCGTAGCACACCTTCTTGAAATGCACCCAGAAAAAAAATCAAGGGGGTTGAAGTCAGCGGAACTGGCAGGCCACTACAGCGGATCGGTTATAATGATTTGAATATTGCATGGAGTACCTACCCATCTCTTGGGGATGACTTGACAGAATTGACTCCATTACACAAACGTGTCCGCTCAAAAGAAAAAGTAGTCACAACTCAGCGTTTCTCTTGGAATATTCTGAATTCGCCTTTCTTTGGGACACCCTATATTGTTAAGTACTCTCACAAACAAACAATAAAAAATTCTAATAGCTATGTTGACAACGAAGATAATATTAGTTGCCATTCCACAAACATTGCACACGTGATAATGTAACAAACCTCTCCAAACACAACATCACAAGTAGGTCATGAATAGAAAACGAACAAATTCTAGTTAGTTTGCGCATTACAGCTGAAAATCGTGATGCTGGATAAAGTTTATCGATTTTATTTAAATTAATTATTATTATTTCTTCAGAATAAAGGGGAAAATAAAATCAGACTGTTGATTTGTCTTAGTCGTTTCCGCACAATCATGAAGAGAAACGCAATTCGAATATATTGGGTAAAAAGTTATACCTACGTTCATTAAAAATGTCTGATGGGGAGAACGGCAAATTGAATCAATGTTTTCTGAGGTATGGAAAGAATTGAATTTTCTCATAGCTCAACAAATATTTGACACTAATGACACTCTAACAAGATTCAATGAGTTGTGAAGATTTCGATGTAAACTTCGGTATTTTTTCAAAAAATCCTTTTGAGTAAAAAGAAGAAGAAGTTGTTTGATTTTCTTTGTCCAACAAATCTATAATGAATATTTGTCCATGTGTCTGCCCTATAGTATATTATTCAAATATAGTCTGGTTCACAAGTTTTTTTTACACGACCATTTCTCTGGGGAGATCGAGAGGGTCATTAACAGACGAAAGTCCCGCTCGCAACATTAACATAATATAAACCCTAATAACAATTGTTAAATCAAAACCTCATTATGTTTTCTTGTAAAACATAAATAAATCATCGACATTTTTTTATATCTAATTAATAATATGCTGATTTGTTTTTGTTTTATTATTGACAGCTGCATGAAAGTAATGTTATAAAATGTTTTGCACCAATTGTTTAAACAATTATTATAAACAAATGCTTTGTTCATAAGCCAATCCAAGTTTTTTTGGAAACAATAATTAATAAAAATAATGATTTTCAAATGAAAACGCATTTGTTGATTTAAAATTTTTCATGTAGGTAAATATTGATATTGTGAATTTTTTTACTTTATTATGTTTTAATTGTTTATATTCCTATACCTCCTATAAGACATTTTCATTTTTGATGTTTTAAGTTTTCGAAAGAATATTGCCTTTTAAAATTTTCATCTATGGATTTTTTTTGTTTAATATTGTTGTTGTTCTATACAAACAATTTCAACAAAACAATAAAGATTTCTTTTCAGTTCTATAATATATTTTACATTTACATTTGTTATACCTATGTTCAAGGGCGCCGCCTGGATCAGAACATTGTTAGCTGACTTTGTGAAGAAGCTGCAAGCCGCATTGGTGAAAGCAAAGAAAGAAGGGGAAACACGTCAAAAATGAAGGAGGATAACAAAGATACATATAAAACAAAAATATAAAGAACAAAGGAACAAAATATAAAAAAGAATAACGACGATAGAAAGAAGAAAATGAACAAGAAAAATGAGATGAAATATTTCCTAGAGAAACAGGGCCGGTTTCGAAAAAAATTCCATAGGCAAAATGACGAAAGATGACAGTTAATACAAGTAGAGCAGGAACAGAAAAATGAATGGGTTGAAAAAAAAGAATAGAAACAAGACTGTGGTCTCTGGGATCTTCACAAGAACAGAAGAATGAAGGAGAAAAAAAAATAGAAGAACAGGACCGTAATATAGCTGAAAAAAAAAATTGGAACAGGGCCGGCTTCAGGAAATTTCAGACGAACAGATGGACAGTACAAAAAGAACAGGTCCGGCAGCAGCGACTTTAGAGGAGCAGCAAGCCAAGAGAGAAGACCAATTTTTTAGGTTTTTCGAAAACACTAAAAAATATATAAGCCTCAAGAAAATGATTATCAAGAGTTCCGAAACCACTTGAAATGTGGTAGTCTGGAACCTGAAATGGAGATGGACGGGGCTTTTGTGGAGTATGGAAGCCGATGAAGTCAATCTGGACTGAATGTGGATTCCTCGGCTTATATGTCAAATGTCAGAAGTCCGTCACAATGTTCAGACTTCACTTCAAAGCCGCTTCAGCCGCTCTATACAAAATGCTGAAGAAATGTGTGCAACCTGGATGACTGTTGCGTTTCATGGACTAGTTTTAGTATAGAACGATAGAAGATTAAAACAAAATTGAAACAATATCTTTTGTTGAAATCTTATTATTCTGTAGATGATTTTTTGTGACAACACATTTTGGATGCATTTCTTCTTGTTCCTGTTATTGTTTTCATGCTATTCATGTACTGACTGTGATATTAGATTAAGTTAGATTATAGGTTTATATTGGGACGATTCCTATACAATATTTTGTCTGAAAGGAATGATAAAAAAGAAAGAAAGAAAGAAAGAAACGGTTGCGAGTCCAAAACGTAACTATAGACTCTCTTTCGAGTGATGACACAGTCGGTTTCCTTCTAATATTTTTGTTGAAAAATCACTCTGTTGATTGGTGTAATAAACTTTGCTAAACACAAAGGAATATTCGAATATTATAGATCCGACACTTCAAAATAACAAAGGGTAATTTTTGGGACACCCTGTACACCATCCACAAACACGAAGATTCCAGAGAGAAAAAACACTTACAGTAGTCGCAAATCGATCGAACACACCACACACCACAGTCGAAGGCTGACTGAATTCGCTGTAGCGCTGATAGTAAAAAGTTAACTTTCTCCTAACCTACTTTTCGCAGAAAGAAATTCTGCACCCGGTATGGCCGATGAGTAACTTCGGTCCTCGCGATACGAGGTACTTCTTATATTCCGCAATAGAAAGCGCGCGTTGCTCAAATCCTGTTTCCAAATTATTTTTCGCTCCGGCAGAATAATTTTTGTGATCGAGCGTCGTTTATTAAAAACGTAACAATGGATACCAGCGGCGTAGTAGAATAACACAAAGATGTTTATCAACTACTAATGAATATACATATGTATACAGTGTGTTGCAGTTTGCTAAGCCCCATTCTTAATAATAATAATAATTATTATAATAATAATAGTGGTGCAAGAGTACACGCGTGCTATCGGAATGGAGTTCGGGATTGACAAATGTGCCACGGTTCATCTCAAAAGAGGACGATCTTGATGCCGGAGAGACTTATACCTACTTGAGACTGGAGCAACGCCGCTCCCAAGAGGTAAACACAGTTAAAAACTCTCTTCGCGGCAAGTATCAGCACAAACTCCGGCAGATCTAGTCATCAGAACTGTCTAGGAAGAACAAAGTTGCTACGACCAATATGCTTGCCGTTTCGATTCTACTCTTCTCCTTCGGAGTAGTAAAATGGACTCCGGAAGAGCTGCGACAACTCGACGTTAAAACTCGAAAAATGATGCATCTTCATATGAACTTGCATCCTAAATCGTCCGTTCCACGGTTATACTTCCCCAGACAACAGGGAGGCCGGGAACTTTTGAGTTTGGAGTGTCTACATAACAGAATGGTGCTGGATGGAGCCTGTAAAGTCATCAGGAGTTCACATCCCCTTCTCTTCATGGTCCGCGACCAGTAAAAAGCAGGGATTGGAGCATTTCTTTTCAAGGCAGCAATCCGGGCAGCTAATGAACTTGGTCTCGTATTCGACACTGAACGGGCGAACCCAAACTCCGTCTTCAAGAACATTGAAGACCTTGGCTTATCCAAAAACCTGACCTTTGCTTTCCTCAGGTCAAGTGAGCTGAAGTCGGAGAACGAGGGATTCATAATGGCTTGCCATGATGGTGTCTTCAACACCCTGGTCTATGGTAGCCGTGTGATGGGTATAGAGATCCCCGACACCAGATGCAGAGCGTGTCGTGGGGCGCCTGAGACACTCGTACGGTATAGACGAGACACCGGTGTTGCCTTATGCTCCGGGGGATATTAAGTCCGTTGTGGAGAATGAGAAGTGCCGAATATATTGGAACTAATTATTCCCCACCCTCATGCAAATACAAGACAAAAAGCCTGACGTAGTCCTCCTCGACCATCAAAGTAAGACATTTTCGTCATGGAGTTTTCGGCTCCTAGTGAAACGAACATCGTCCGAAAAGAGGAGGAACTTTTTTCTTGAAATTTCGAGTTAAATGTTGAAATTTCGACCTTTATGTCGAAATTTAATCACTTCGACTTCATTAAACTCGAAATTTCGATTTTTTTCTCGAAATTTCAACTTTAAAGTCGATGTGATGAAAAAAAAAACCTCTTGTAGCTCTCCTGCGCTTTCGTAGGAAATGGAAATTAATCCATGAAATTTGGTGTCCTTGTGAAATTTTTGAATATCTGCCTAACGAAAAATAAATCATTCGAATTGTTTGAAGTTTTATAAGGGTGCTTCCATCCTAAATGGGCCACACTGTATAAAACAGAGACAGATCGCCGCCTTTCTAGAGAAGAGACATGCTTGGGTTTTTTTCGCATTGAATTCTACCAAGTTGTTGGTCAAGAATTTTTTCCAGAGTAAACCCGTTTGAAAATTTAAAATTTCGACAACTCATATGCAAGTATTCTGTAGGCACTGATTTTTTTTGAAGAATAACATTTTCTGTCAAATCGATAATAAAAAAGTTTTCCATATGGTGCCAATTTTTGAAACTCACTGTATATAGTGCGGACCACATTTTGATAGGCAACCAATTTTAAGCGTATTCGTCTATATCAGTCAAGACCCAGAAAAGGTCGATTCCATTTTCCATTCGATCTTCTGAGAACATTATTAAAACCTTCCGTTTCATCCGACAAAATGAATTCATTGATTTGGACTGCCACTGGAAATTACAATTATAATTATGTTATGTCGAAAGTGACTTCCATTTTGTGCGATATAATTACATATTCGAAGAGCGGAAAAACTAATTATTATTATTCATAATAACATCAGTAAATACGATTCGATAATCTATGATCTGATACACTTCTATGTATTATTTTTTATTCAACTTATGGCAGTGTTAGGAAATTAATTTACCGTTATAATGAATATTGCATATCCAGATCTTTTTTATTATCTTTGATAATGTTTATGGCTCATTTAAAAAAATTATCCACTGACATTTTTCAAATCGCGCGGAATTTGAAAAATGTCACATGCAAAGAGACCTAACGACTCTGCATGCGAACTGTCAAAATTAGTGACAAGAGACTATCTACAATAATGTCATTTGAAAATTTTACTTTTTTTCAGCAAATTACAAAATGTCATTTTCTATTTTTTTATTCAGATGTTTTGTATAATAAATCGTTGTTGCCTCCAGCTTTAATTATTATAACAAAATTTTAGCGAATTACAAAATAGTTATTTATGATACAAGTGTTAAAAGTGGCATTTTATTTTGTGAGTGGAAAATATTGCGAAACGAGCGTTAGCGAGTGGAGGAACCCCACGAGCAAAATAAAATCATTTTTAACAAATGTATCATACAAATTTTTTCGTACAACAGTTACTGCTAGTAAGAAAAAAACAAAAAAAGTATAAGATTCATAAGGATTCGAACACATGACCTTTTGATTACAAGGCAGACAGGCAGAGGCTCCAACTATAATAAACCCCAATGCACTTTATTTGAATGTCATTATTTGTCAGTGATGAAGGACATTCTACAGTTGGACTGAATACTACTTCGTTTGTAACTTCAAAAGGAATTAGTGTAATCAATTGCACAAACGGCCAAATGCATAAGTGAACTTTTATAAATGATTCCTCTTGAGTTGGTGTCCTGATTATAATATTTGATTGAAGTGTTTCTATTGGAGAGATCTATATTAATGAGGATCCATCATCTCATCTGTCATTTTATTTTTAACACTAGTGTTAAAAGTGTTGAAACGTCAGTTTTCAGTTCATATATCAATAAATTAAAAACGTCATTTTTAATGACAGTTGTACAAAAAATCATTTTTTTCTCGATAACGGTCGTAGATACGAAAAAATCTATAGAAAAAAAAAACAAAAAAAAAATGGAAATTTTAACACCACGTAGATCGGTAAAGAAACGTTTGCAGACCTAGGTTTATATGAACTTTTAGTTGTTGAATAAAGCAGTACGCGCACTGAATCCGCTCGACTCGGATCAGCACGGCACGGCATTGTCGAACGTTTTGCATTGTTCCTATTTCAATATACCTCCGCGCACTCATTCAGATCGGAACGGCAGAGACCGTTCGACTCGACTCGACTACGGCCGAGAGAACTAATTGCTAGTCGAATCAGTGCGCGGGTAACCGTCGTGCCGATCCGACCCGTTCCGTGCCGATCCGAGTCGAGCGGATTCAGTGCGCGTACTGCTTAAGCCAAGGAAGTTCCTCCTTTCGGATGTACAGGATTTTAGGAACACCCGGTATTGCCAAATTATAACGATTGTAGCATTGATAAAATGGCTTTCGCGTTCGAAGTTTTCTCTATCATTATTTTATTTGAGTTCAAAGACCGTTAAAGGAAAGTGAATCGTATCATTAAATTCGATGTTTTATGTTATGAGTTTATCAAACGATGACTTTCGAGCAAAAACTTCACCTAGATAGACTGCAAAAATTTATGAGCAGTGTATAAAAAATTACTTTACCTACCACCAATATGTAATATCAAACATTACGATAATTTACCGCACTAGTGCGGTAAAGTAAAATTCATTTGTTTCTCTTTTTGGTGCTACAAAAAAGAAAACTGGCCCAGCAAAAACTTAAAATGGCACATCTCTTGCGAATTGCATAAAATAGTTGAAAACTAACAAGAATTTTGTGGCATTTATACGAAAGCGCAGGAGGACCACAAGAGTTTTTTTTTATTTCATCACTTAGACTTTATTTTCGAAATTTCATCTTTAATGTCTCGGAATTTCGATTAAAAAAAACTCTTGTGACCCTCCTGAGGCGCTTTCGTACAAAAGTGCATGTAGATGAAATGTTGTGAATTGGTAATGATCCTTCTTACAAGCTTTTATTTAATTTCACATATCCTGGTGTCTTCTGTTAGTTTTTTCTTATTTGAAAGGTGGCACCTTTTTACGGAGCTTGATCCACCGTTACCCCTTCACCCCTCATAAATATTAAATACTGTCGAAAAGTGACTTTCAGTTGATACGGTCCAGTTGTCTAAACGCTAATGTTCAACCTGACCGTGAAATGTAGAATGATTTTAGTTCGACATTTCGTATTCCACTTATTTGCAGAACTAGAGAAGCTCATTCACCATAAAAATGAATGTTGTTTTACGGTTCTTTGGCATGCAATTCTAAGATAAGTGCGTCTTGAGTGCTTTCGAATATGAAGTAAAAGTATGATTATTATTATCAAATCATCATTGTCTTGACTCTTGGTAGAACTAATCAGAGTTTTGGGTAGAAAGTGTGTATTTGTCAAGTAAAAAAGATCTGTCCTTTCACTTATTATTATTGACAGCTAAAATAGAGACCATCATGTGGACCAACTCATGTTCAACCACAAACTGTCAACAATTACATTAGTTGGAAAGATATGGCACTAAGTGATGGAAACTATACGAAAATACGACGGCTTTGATGTGCCATTCTAAAAGGTATCTTTTTTTCACATAATTTACAGTTGCAACTGTAAATAGTGTAAATTATTGCTAATTTACAGTCGCAACTGTAAATTACATTGAAAAAATATACCTAGAATTTCTCCACCTCTAACTACATAATGACGAATATACCATAAAGCCCAGATTACCAAGGCGGAGTACAAGTGAGAAATATATAAACAGGTTGATTTACAGTTGTAACTGTAAATTAGGACCAATGTACAGTTGCAACTGCAGGGTCGTTTTAAGGGTTGCAGGCGCCTGAGGCTAAAAATTAATCGACGCCTGTAAACGATTTCTTTTCCTGCACTGCCAACTTTCGGTATTTTCCTAGGATCTGCTGGCGCCCCTAAAATCTGCGGCGCCAGAGGCTTCAGCCTAATCAGCCTTATGGATAAAACGCCCCTGTGCAAGTGCCGATTTAAATCGGCACTAATTTAAAGTTGCAACTGTGAATAAGTATCATTTACAGTTGCAACTGTAAATTATATGAGAAAAAAAAGTACTTTTTAGCATGGCAATTCCAAGCCGTCGCGCGTCGTACGAAAATGATACAACTTCTTCGAATTTTTTATCTTCACAACCAGCTCATTTACCATCCATTCTTTTTTTAATGTTCCAGTGCCCACAGAACATCGTATGGGAGCTGAAAGAAACTAGGTAGGAGTTGGTGTTCTTGAATTTCTGCAGACTGTATGCCCCAGGAAACATCTCCCGAGTCAGCGAGTTCCAAAGCTTTGCCGTTCGTTGGACGAGTCCTGGAAAAAAGATGTTCGGCGTATCTCGAAAGTGGCATATGTAGGTATAAGGACGTGCTCTAGCGGTCCCATCGATGGTATTTCGGATGAGCACCGTCAATGAAAATATCTATGAAACAAACACAGATCGCGAATCTTTCTGCGGTGTTCCAAGTGAAGTAGCTTGTGCGAGACAAATGGCTTTTTCGACAGAATCAGAAAGTATCAATGTGTGTTTGGGTGGGACTCATTCGACAAATTTCACGCTCATACAAAAAAGTCCTACTTTACGATTTTTTTTAATAGCTATTTTTTGTATTCAAATATTTATAACAAATTATTAAATAACAGTTGTGACGAGTTCAAAACTCAACAAGATGTAGCTACGGATTGTCTTTCATGTGATGGCACAATCGGTTTACAAATCGTAGTTTTTTTTTCTTGGTGTATTCGCATCGACCGCTATGGTCATTAGCCACGTGTTCTGGGTGGGCCTAAAAAAATCACTTATTTTATACTCTATTGACTGATATAATTAGGTGCTTAGTAACTTTGAATGATTGGCAATTCTGAGTTCAGATCACAGACCTCATAAAAGAAGTTTATGAGGTCTGTGGTTCAGATATTGTTGAAAAGTAAAGAAATGGTAGAAATATGATTTGCAAACATTTGGCCATCTCTTGGTCAGTAGATAAAGGATGTGATTCGCAGAAGATTCGGTCTTTTATATTTGTATCCAAATTTACTTTTAGTCAAACATGCAAAGTATAGACGTTCTTTTTTAAAAAAATAATGGTCAGTGCGTTCTAAATTGCTGATAGCAGTCAATCCAAACACCTCTTCGACTCGTATCATATCGCATTCTTTGTGAATGGTGCGGCATCTATAATGGTTTGGTTGAACTGATAAAGAGTACCTACATATGGTATTTCGTACTATAAACGGTGTGTTCGCATTCTCAATTAATTTTTTATATATTAGGTTTTTTAATATCATTTAGTATTCATAGTTTCAGAATAATTAACTGAAAAGGTGGCAGAAGTCAAAAATTCCACTACTAGAATACTAGATATATTTTCTTAGTGAATCAATCTTGCCTGCAAACATAGTTTGTTAACCAAGTGGCAATGAGTGAGTCGGTGAACATGTCTGACCCATTTCAAAATCTTCAGCAATTCATGCAAATCTGAATGAGAATAAAATTGAATAGTTTTTCATTCACTATTATTAGATTAGGTTCGTTTTGTACTGAAATTCTGAGCGCCATCTATCGGTAACGAATTTTGCGATTGGTATTTAACCACATTATAACAAACTTTTATATTATATCAACAGGTGTCGCAGTTCGCGTCTGAACATCTTGTTTAACTACGAGCAGCACTGTCTGACAGTCTCTTCGGCGAGTTTTCTTGCCAGTCCATCACAGACCACCTACCCCTAGACGGTTCACCACAACACTAACTAATGAAGACTGAAATAAGCGCCACCAGAAGATTGGTATCGGTACTACCGTGACGATGCGGGAAATTCAAATCTTGAATTTAATACACAGACCACATACTTAGATGTTCGTGAGTTTCATAATGTTGTTTACAACCTCAAACAACACTTGATATCACGACTACAAAGTTTTTCAAATATCAAGTGTTGTATGAAGTTTAAACAACATAAGAAACTTTCAAAAAATGTAAAAATTAATTTATAGTATATTAGGTATTCGATATTCTGTGGTAATGGTGAAAAAAAACACTTTCAAGTCAAAAGGTGGTTTATTGTCGAAGATGTACAATCTCATTGGACAAGCTTAAAATAATCAACACATTGTTTGAAAAATTAAAAAATTAAATATGGGTGCAGTACAAAATATATGGGTCCTCATATTAGAGAGTACATATGGTAAGTCATATAGAGCACAAAGTCGGTGCAATTGATCCATGATTACCTGGATGAATAAAACTATGGATATTGCATAGTACATTATGTGGATAAGGTAAAATCATATACCGTGTGACACAGACTCGTTGTTTCTCTAGCTATATTTCTGGAATTTGGAACATTGACTATGCTCACTCAACTTCCGGTTTTTCCGGAAACGATATCAACTTTCGATTTTCAAATGGGTCACCTTGTATACTAATACATGATCGGTTAGGAATAATCATAAGGAATCCAACGATACCAGGTTTGATGGTGTTATCCCCAAAGACTACCGAGATATCCAGAAAAAGTTTCTCTCTCCCACTCATTAAGCTCATAAATGATAAATAGCGATATCTCCGTACTCTTTGGAGATAACACTATCGAACCTGGTATCGATGGATTCCTTATGACCATTCCCAACCAATCGTGTATCAATATACAGATCGTCCCATTTGGAAATTGAACCATGAGTCTGTGTCACACTGTATAGTACAACAATGTTTATAAATGATTCCCAAATATATGTAAAAGAACAGACATAACACAAGATACATATTAGAAGGTAATCACATTGAAAACAATCAAATATTCTTGATGAGTATAGTGAAATTTGCGGCCAGCGAACATTTTGTTGTATTAATAAATATTACGTCACTGACAAATTAAAACCAAAGATATAACGAAAGCAGAACCACACATATAATTCAATATAAAAGTCACACTACACAAAGAACGGATAAAAACTGCCATTGTCATATAGCAAAAAAAAATAAAAATTTCATCATAAAATGTCTCTAATAACCCTAGTTAGTTATCAACATCTAGTAGAGTGCAAGAAATTTGGAATTTCATTTGATATTTCAACATTAAACAGCTTGGGCAATCACATGTTTAGGTTGTTTGGCATTTTTTTTCTTAATTCTGTTCATACGAATTTTATTTGCTTGTAGTTTGATTTTATTCGAAAAATTTTCTTCGAGGTGGTGTTTGTTTCTAAATTGTTCAGATTTGAATAATCTACGTCTGAAAGAATTTTTCTTGTTTCTTTCCATTGTATATTTCTTGCGCAGTTGTTTCATTGCTTCGTACATTTTCTTCTTTTTTGGTGTTATTGTATGCCTTTCAATTCCAGTTTGTTTCAGTAACTGATATGGTGGCAATAGGGCATTACCTGTATTACCTAAAAAAATATATATTTGAAATCTAAATATATGTTTTTAATAAAAATATCTTCACTTTTATAACCAATTAAAGATTAAATAATAGAATCACAGTGTTGTAGATTGTTTCATATTTTTAATTTTGTTTTATATTTTATATTATATTCGATGGAGACTCTGTGTTGTAGAAAAAAAGTTGAATTTGTTATGATGTCAATATATATGAAAAAAGTCATTAAATAAGTTTGAAAAAGTAAAATATTGAATTTTGATACAAAAAAAACTACCGAAATATAAGTTTTTTACACACAGTTTATAATGTGAATGTAATATAATAAAATGTAAATACAGGGTGTTAATTAAGTATGTTGACAAACTTCGGGAGATGATTCTTTGAAAGTTTTCAGGACGAGAAGTTCATTACTGTATTAATTAAGTTATATTCATTACCTTTGATACTATCGGCAGGGTTAGTCCATTCTGAAATCCCAATAACTGAATCACCAGGTTCAGACAGTTGAGTATTTGCTTCAGTAGAATATTTGCTTGAAATATTTTGTATGGATTTGGTGGATGTTGATGGAGTGTCACATATATCATTTGAGCCAGTTGAACTTATACCTAAAAAAATCAGGCATTTTATTCATTCAAGTTTCATGAATAAGTTTTGTACTCACCAGGAAGATTTAGTGTTGGAACAGCATTTGCAAATAACTTGTGAGACCAATTAGAAATATATTGTGACTCAAAATGTTGATGACAGAGCCTTTTAGAATCATAAACTTTTTTCTGATTCATTTCTAACAGTTCCAAATTATTGATTGCCTGTATCCATTTGTTGAACCTAACTAAATCTTTACTTGGATCAGGGAATCTATGCCTTATTTCATTAGAGCCATCGCAATGAGGAACGCAACATTTATTGTGGTAAACCATGATGAATGGTGAAAATGAATAATCACTACAGAATTTCACAGTAAACACTTTTAAATCACACTAACAATAACAATTTTCACTATCAGAAACACAGTTCTATAAGTAATATTATTTGTTGAAGTCCATTTATTTATATACATTTTGTTTTGTTGTCAGTACTCTCTTCTTCTTAAATTTAACATGACCATTGATACCACACGCACAGAACTCATAATTATGGGTTCTGTGACCACAAGACGAACGTGTTAGAACCAAGCATAGAACGAAGAACAACTCTACAGATCACAGCGCCCCCAAAAGATTGGTATCGGTACTAAAAAAAAGGTTCATGGTCACTTAACCTGCGTGAATCGTCTAGGGGTAGGTGGTCTGTGCAGTCCATTTAAACCCTTAGACTCATGTACTGCCTGGCCCTCTTCCGTTGATTCATTGGTTGAGTCATCGGTTTTCGAGCTGTCAATAAGGCAAATCTACCCTATTGACAGCTTGAAAATGGATGTTTGGAGCCTTTGGTGTGAAAACAATTCAAGAAATAGAAGCTACCCAAAACACCAAAACTACGTCAATTTCACTCGACGCGCGTTTCGCTAACAAAGTTAGCATTCTCAAGCGTAAGCTTTTAGCTTAAGGGGACTGTAAAGTCTGTTTTGATGGAAAATTTGAACCCACGCACTTACGGATGAGAAGCGAATGCTCTATCCACGCGCCACCAAGGAATTATTATATATTTGCATGGTTAGTTTGGATGATATTCGGTTATAACAAAGTATCGAGCGTTGCTTTGTCTAAGAGCAACGTTTGTAAAAAAAGACAAAGTGTCATTGCCGCTCTCCAAAAATTTCCAAGCTCCGCTTTGCGTCTTGCAATAAACTGTCTTTGTCATATGGCAATCTGCCACTTTGCACTCTAAATACACAACTAAAGTCGAAATTTCGACTTTAAAGTCGAAGTGATTCAAAAAAAAAGTAGAAATTTCGAGAAAAAAGTCGAAAGTCGAAGTGATGAAAAAAAAATGCTTGTGGCCTCCTGCGCTTTCGTAGTTTTTTGTTTCTGTTAATGGGTAATTTAGTAGTTCAGTTTTTATATTGTGGGAAGAATGTCTGAATACCTTATTAGTGAATTTTACATTTTACCCAGTACAGAGATCAAAGTTCATGTTACGCCTCTGGTCGAAGTTACGTCAAATCTGAACTGTTCAATTTCAACCAATCAACGATCGACAGACAAGCCATGAATATGGTTGATTGTTGATAATTGATAATGTGACAGAAATAATATCAGTGGAATAATACAGAAATAACCAGAAACTAGTCGATGTGTTGATGTTAAAATTTACAAGGTGTTTTGTAAATAATTGATGACGAAGTGAAAATCCACAGCTGACAAAATGGATTCGTTAGTTACATTGATAGTGAAAGCTCCAAATCAACAAATTGAAGATCAGACGATAAAGTGCCAACCATCATGGACAATACAAAAATTAAAGCAACATTTATCTGAGGTTTATCCTAGTAAGCCTGTAAGTACGTGGACAATATTCTAGAACTTTTAGAAATAACAGAGAAATGATTGTAAATATTTGGAAGGTACATGGCATGACATAATACTGAATGTAGGAGGGTCGCCAATTTAAAACTACGTAGTATGTACTAGATAGTGAAATTGAAAGTTGATACGCCTACATTGTCATTTCTTTAAAGATTAATATTCTAATTTTTAAGGTTTCAGCTCAGGTTTCAGTGGAGTCCAGTCCCAAATCAATTTCAATAAGCTTTAGGAGGTTCATTTTGAAAAGACAATTGTTGACGTCCCAGAATAGCCATGTTTTTTTAATTAATTTACAATTAATTCATTATATTCCACCACATCATTGCAGTCAGTGTAAATTAATAAGGATGATGCAATATTTATTGACAATTAAGAACTCCTAACCATGAATTTGTCAATAAACTGAGTTCACCTAATTCCCTTTTTACTGCAAAAAAATAATCAATTCTGCTCTCTACTGCTTTCTTATAACAAATCAGATATAAACTTGTTGTTTTTTGAAAATCATCAACAAAACAAATAAGCAATAGAGCATACTGTAATATTGTTGAAGTATTCTAGCTTGTAGAAAATCAGGATGATATTGTCAATATCTTCAGTGAACTCTTTTATAATAATAGATACAATAAATAAAATAAAGAAAAATCCACCAAAGACTTTTTACGTAACACGTAAATAACGTAACGTAAATAACACGTAGATAAGTTGAAATATTCAATCTTCCACCCTATATGTTAGACCTATTAAAATGCATGGTCTCTCCAATTATCTTTAATTCTTTACCAATGTTGTGAGCAAAAAATAATCCAGCCTCTGGACACAAAAATACACAATAATACTCCAAAATTAAGTCCAGTAATATATAATTTACTACCCAATAATTTAAAATCTGTGAAAAATGTAATCACTTTCAAAAAACAGTTGTAATACTTCCTCAATGAACATTATTAGGTACTAAGTATTATGAATGTATTGTGAAAAATATTTTTTTTAAGTTTTTATACCTATATTTATGTACTCATGGACACCATTCTGTGGTGAACGACTGTCTTGGCATATTCCTTTACTTTTGTAGTCTGCTGGAAAATAAAACTATTTTGATTTTGTAACTGAGTAATTTTTTCCAGCCGAAACACGAACAGAAATTGATATACTCGGGGCAACTCTTAAACGACTCAGTAACCCTAAAAGATGTTCTTCGACAGTACGAAGGCCAGGAAACCCACACTGTTCACCTTGTATGTTCAGCTAAGTACACCAAGAATGTCCCCGACCAAACGCCAGTATCCCAAGCCCAAGCTAGCACACCAAATAACTCCAACACAGCGACAAATACACCTGCGCCGAGTCAAGCATCCACACCGACTGTTACCAGAGAACAA
Source organism: Chrysolina haemoptera (assembly GCA_958298965.1). NCBI lineage: Eukaryota > Metazoa > Arthropoda > Insecta > Coleoptera > Chrysomelidae > Chrysolina > Chrysolina haemoptera. The sequence continues at coordinate 36,510,641 of OY282590.1, forward strand.
AATATACCAAATGTTCCTCCCAACATGGCCTGGGTCAATGTCAATAACCCTCCTATGACTCCGATGGATCCTAACCAGTACGCCCTACAACTTGCGTGGATGCAGCAGGCCTATTTTCAGTATATGACTCAGTACATGCATCTGTGAGTATTTCAATTGGATATTTCAACAGGAAATAATATATGTTTCAAAAAATATCCAACATTAAAAAAAAAATATTAAATTTGTCAATCTTCAAAGCTATGATATAACTCAGGAATAATTTTTTTTTCTGTACCCAATATCTCCTTGATTTGTATGCAGTATATGATATTTTTGAGGATGCCGAGCCATTTATTACACTTTCTATGTTTTAACATGTGAGATGGAGGATCGAGTTGCTTCTAATTCTGATTGATGCACTGCTGTTTGCCTTTTGTAAAAGCTGGGTGAAGTCTACAGCTGCTATTTCAGTCTACTCTGTTTGTTTCGTCTTCTGATATTTCCACATCTAACAAGGCCTATCCACAAATTCACTTATATATTAATATTGAAATGAATAAAGGTCATCAATGAATGAACATTACCCCCGAGAATAAAAACCAATATTAACGTCAAATCTCGATATAACCATTGTTCCGTGAAAACATTAATTTCAATTTACGGTGTTGCCAATGATTGTTCTTCGTCAAAAAAAAAAATTGAAAATTACAAGTAATATAAAAAAATAGCTCATGTAGAATTTTTTAGACAGTTGATCAAGTGACAAAATTTCAATAATTTCTCAATGGCTTATATCAACTTAGAAATTATGTTAATTTATTCACTTTGTTCTCTCCAGCCCTCTTTCCTTACTTTGATTTCAATTTTCAATAGGATTTCTTGCAAACTTGTATCTGCTATAAGGAATGGAGAAAATTTTAGGTAAAATTTCATACTAAGATCTATCATTCTTTCACTGTGTTGGTAACAAATATGGTAGTGTTTGTTTTACCATCTCTTATGCAATTTTTTGATATTGTTCTAAAGCAAAATACAATCCTTAATTCTCAATAAACGAACTGATGACAAGTAAAAGTGTACTGGGTTCTTAGTGAGGTGTACAATAATATCCCCTTTCAACACTCTTAATAATATCTATTACGAGACATATCACATATACATAAAAAAGATTACATACAAATTCTGAACGAAATATTCGTCATGTAAGTATATTTAAATATTTGAAAAGGAACATTTAAATAATCTTCACTATCTAGTAGAATTTTGCCCATTGCATTTTGTGAATAGATTCAACATTCTATCAGTCTAATATTTGGCACCCATTTCTGTAGCACTTGTTTTAAAATAGATGTACTGCATATCTCTACTGTCGTATGAATGTTTTGATAAATTTGCATTAAAACAATCCTTATTATTGAATAAAAACATTAGACAGGCTTCAATGTATATTGCTGCATCATTTAAAATTATGTTACTCTTGAAATATTATATTTTAATACTACCATAAAAAAATGTAACCTTATCTAACAAAAATGAACACTTACACCGTCTTCACTTGATTGCTCTTAAATCATCCTCAATGTACAGCAGATAGAGTTCATTCTTTTATATGACTTTTCTATGACAGAACTTCATCTATAGTTAGGTTAGGTTAGGTTAGGTTTAAATGTGAGTGAGCCCATATCAGGCTCTCCACTGCGGCCAATGGCCTATTGTGGCTCCATCTATAGTTACTTCTAAATGCTTTGTTTCTGCACTCAATGCATTTTGCATAGTCTAATTAGGACCAATTTGTTTTGAACATTAGACAATTTATATAATTTTTCATTTAATAGTAGCTTCTCATTCGAGATCCACCCTGGCATTGTATAAATATTTTACGAGTTAACGAGTATAGTTTGAAATCTTGTGCAGTTATTGAAATGTTATCATCGGCCTAATTAGTTAAAAAACAATTTGTATTTGTAATTCCCATTTTAACAAGTTCGGTTTGTGACGTAACATTCTCACTCTGTTCAGTAATTATTGTGAACTGAGATCTTCCTGATAAATAATAATTCAGTCAAGCATAGGCAAAACCCTGTATTCCTTTGAGCTTTAATTTTTCAATAGAAGTTAATGATTTACAGTTGTATGCTTTTGTTGAGTCGAAAAATAAATCCAATATTTATAACATAATTTTTTTCAAGTAGCTGCAAGATGTTTTCGGTGAATTGATGAAGGGAATTGGACAATAAAGAGGGTTCTCAACCAGAATCTGAATAAAATTTTTGAATGCTGGAGATATCAAGACTCCATTTACTTGAGACCCCTGTTTTGAATGATAATAGTATCATTTGTCTTCAGTAAAATAGATCATTAGTCCGTTTTGAAATATTCATTGATGGATGAATTAAAAAATCTCTAAGATGGGTAGAATATTGATATTTATCACATAGGAAGAGAACAGTACACAAGCTACTCTGAAGTCAAAATATGCTATATCTTCTGAGTGTAAGAACTAGTCCAACCTCCATCTATGTATGATATGAATATTGCTTTCTATTCCTATTCCAAGCTTGATTGTCTGAAAGCATATTGTGTTGTTCAGTGAAAATAATCAGTTCATGAACTGCTTTGTCATGAATAATTTTTATCAGCGGTGATGCAAATGAAATTCGACCTTGTTGAGTTGAGGTCCCTGTTTGAAATGGTTTCCATTTGTAATTCAAATTAAAACAAACGATTAAATAGACGAGACATAAAACGCTTCAGATTAGACCAACATAGCGTGGTTATTATATTTTTTCTTAATCACTAGCTATCCAAGCATAATTTGTTTGTTTATGTCATGAACTTGTGCGCAAAATGATAATTTAAAGTATGCCTCTGATAAGATATATGGAAAAAGTTTTTTTTTATGTCAACATATGACCTGTATTATTTCCATGTATTGTTTTCTGGGCAAGATATCAATAATAGTAATCAGTGATAATAGATTTGATGAGAGATCAAGATTGTTCAAATGAAAGATATGTAAATTGAATATAATTCATTGATTTTTTCATGAAAAAAATAGCAGGGAACACGTCTTGCAGTAGTGTCCTGTGCAATGAGAAACATTACAAAATTCAATACTCGGCTTGGTATAAGCTGGGGTAGTAGTTGTTTTCAGACATAATTTCTAGTGAGTGGATGGCAGTAAAAAGGGTAAAACCTACGTCTTTGTAGATTGCTGTGTTACCAAAAAACGCGTCAGGGTATATTTGCCTTCAAAACACAAAAAAATTTCGATTTATTTCTGAGATTTCAATCATCTGCCGACAGCTGTTTCGTAGTTTCCTTCTCGTCAGGACAACTTTATGGAATCTCTCGGAATCATAACGAATGCACTCTGAATTCATACATTGTGTCAAAGATAGTATATAAATAATTAATGAAATATGAATATTATAGTTAATCAACGAACAAGTGTATTAATAAGGACGATTAACAGTCAAAATAATTTAACGCGTGAGTAGCGAGCGCGTTAATGTTCAAGATTGTTAATCACCATGTTAATTCACAAGTTTGTTAAATTTTCTGTCGACCGTACCTTTAAAAATAAAGATCATACTTTCAATTTTCATTTATTTAACGATAAACAACAATCACTATTTCCTATTTATATTAACTCTATTCAAAGTTAGTTCAATTTTTCTTAGTGGTTTAATTTGCCGGAATTTTAACAACGTTTTAAAATAAAATTCCATTGGATATTTTATTTTTGTCCATATCATCATTAATACTTCGATTCGAATATCCGGGAACTTCTAGCAATCTTCAAAATAAAAATTTGTATCCATTTCATACTTGAATGGTAGTAGGTTTAATCATAAAGATGGTTATGGCAACACTGGTTCGGGGTACTGGAATCGTCTACTATATTAATTGGTCTGATGCGACCCTCATGGTTGCCAACTGCGTAAACAGTTTTGCCTTTGTCTCTCCCATGGATTCAACCATAATGTCATCTCACTTATTCTGTCGACAATATAATTTTATGGTACACGGAATCTCACCCATGAGGGTACGAACGTCTAATTCCCCCCACTCCGTACCAACGTTGCCAAGTTTTACTCATCATCAACTCGGTTTGCCTGCAGCTGTTTCACGCATTTTCGAGTCTCGCAAGCTAGGTTAACTTGCTCAGGTTAGGTGTGTGTGTCAATTGCGAGCAAAAAACAAATTTACGCATTTTCAACTCAGTTTTCCTTCCTCTTTTGTCATCTTAACGCCTCGCATGCTTCGAGTATCATGAGTAAAACTTGACTACGGTTGAAGCTCCTCGCAAGCATGCGCAGTAACTCGGCAACGTTGGTACGGAGTGGGCGAATTAGACTCTCGTTCCATTACGATATCAATTGATCTTATTAGCTAAGCGTCATATTGGATGCGACCCTCATGGTTGCCAACTGCGTAAACAGTTTTGTCTTTGTCTCTCACATGGATTCAACCATAATGTCATCTCACTTATTCTGTCGACAATATTACTTATGGTACACGAAATCTCATCCCTGAGGGTCGTATCCAAACATGGCGTTTACTAATAAGGTCAATTGTTACAAATCACTAATGGCATCATATTAACATAACCTAATACATTCCTGAGAACAAAAATGTCCATATCCGCCCATGCTTCACATAATATTTGCCGAATTGTGAGCCCAGTTTTCATATAAACCTTACATCCAAATTCATTTTGTGTTTTTAGAAGCGTACATACAAACGATTTTCGTATATATTCTATATATATATATATATATTATTTTTTCAGTGCTGCAAACTCGTTGGGCGCCAATCCCCAACAAATACTAAACAATGGCGACATTCCCGGCCAGATGCCCGCCAATCAAGCCGAGCAGCCGCCCGCGGCCCCCGAGGCAGCGCCCGCGGCCGCCAGAGACCCGGACAACCCCGAAAGAGACTGGCTGGACATCTTTTATCTGCTAAGCAGAGCAATGGTACTGTTCAGCGTGGTTTACTTCTATTCGAGTCCCATACGGTTCATATTCGTCCTTCTGCTGGGCGTGGGTTTGTATTTGTACCAGATCGGTTTCTTCCGGAACATGAACTACAACAACAATAATAATAATAACGGCCCGCCTGAGCAGGCTCAGGAAGAAGAGCAGGCACCGTCTCGGTTCATGGTCGTCTGGACGTTTTTTGCCACTTTCTTCGCCTCTTTGATACCCGAAATCCCGAATGCTCTTTAGTGGTAATTTCGTGGATCGTTTTTTTGTCATTGATCTAGGGTTTTTTGTTACGGAGATATAAGTTTGTGAAATTTATCTGATGTACTGAAAATATACTGTTGTTTTTTCGGGCCTGCAGGTTCTTGGGACACTCTATATATTTTGGACACAAATCGGCCAACAAATTAGAGAAATCGTTGGGTGATTTTGCGATACTAATAAACCACGAGCTTTTGGGTTCCTATTACATTACGAGAATACTCAAGATCAACTAAGTACATTGTGTTATAGCTGAAAGAAACTCAACTGGCAGTCTGTGTGAGTCTTGAGTTTATATTTGTTTGTACAATGACCAACAGGAAGCCCGTACTATATAGAAAACTCAGATTGTTACAGTTGTCTCAGAAAATATAATTCTCGGCAATGCTCACAACACTGAATCTAGTTGTAAAATTACATGAATGTTCAGGAGTGGAAAATAATATAATCTTTATGCATTTCTCAATATAGATGTATTGCCCAGAAATATAATTAAATATAATATAAATTTGCAATATGATATTGAAAATATAAAAAAATAAATTAACATATATCATGTAGGAATTTGAAAATAAAAAATTATTTCGAATTCATCTGTAATACAGAATTTTCCTTTTCTGGGGAACCTGCATATTAAAAAATTATATAATCTACAGTCCAATATTTTGCAATTTGTTTAGACCGTAGTCTTATTCTAGTCAAACTCAATAACTCAAATGAGACTGAACTAAACAGTTATAAATAGTAATGCTCCAATACATTATTAGTCTGTAACTTTGGAAAAGAAATATATTTTACTTAGGGCTTTTTGGCAATGAAGTATTCATATTTATTTACAAATGTTTTCTAATCACCTTTTATCCTTAATCTGAGATATTTCTGATGATGAGATACTTTATGATGATGTTGATTGTCACTTCATTCCAATTCTAAAGGGAATTATCCAAGACAATAATCCAAAAGTGTTGAAACTCTTTTAAAAGTACCTATCAAATATAAGAATGCTACCTCCAAAATGTTTTTCATCTTGTTAGATTGTCATCAGAAAAAATCACTAATATGTAAAGAAAAAACAAGCACCCAATCTGTTGGAAATATTTTTTGTTGTTGGTGGGCTTTTGGAAATCCTTTCCTTCATCATATCTGAACTTGAGGTTAAAATGAAAATTAGTTACCATTACTACCGCTTTTGTGTTATTTAAAAAATATTTGTTTATTTCTCCATTTCAATATCCAAAAAAATGAACCAAAGGTATGTGGCTAATCATCAATCAAAAACAACTACAACACTGATTTTCGCTATCTCTATTTGTATTGCAAATCTAAATTATTGAAATTAATAGGTAAAAAAAACAATAAATACTACTAAAATAATGATAATCTTTATAATCCATCTCATTTCGAAATTTTCAATCTTCTCTATGAGCTTTTAATAATTTGATAACTAGAAGCAGAACTTGAGAAATGCAGAGTTTTCGAAATGGTACAAACTATATACCAAATAGTTTTCATTTCATTATATCACTAAATAAAAGCTGTTTTGTTGGCCAGTACTCATACATTGGGTTGTCTTGGAGTAATGGACAGCGAGAATCATATTTTCAGTGGAAAATGGAAAATGTAATGTACTTGTGTGAAAAAAAATTTAGCAGGTGGTATCAACAGAAACCAGATGACAGTCATGACATGTATTGACATGTTAGGCTGAAGTCTATGAGAAACCTGCGACCTTTTCCTTCAGGGAAAATCTTCCTCATTCAGTAATATTCAAGGTACTAACCAAGGCCGAAGTTGTTTTCTTGGTACGTGCAGCAATAGAAGACTGTTTGAAATTCTGTACCATAAAATAAACCATTACTTTAGGGACACCCTTCATAAGCACCTTGCTAAATCTTTTCCTAAAAATAAGCTAATATTCTGAATATGTTACCATGAAATTCGTGTTTGATTATTTGTTTTGTAGCTTTATCATTGTACTATTTGTTTTTTTTTTGTAAATACTGTTGATTTCAAATAAACTCATATCGAGATAATTGTCTTTTTTAAATCTAATACGAAAATCTCGGATTTTCTAATTTTATATTACAAGATCTGTGAATTGAGTGTACTCTCATAGCAAGCATTTCTGGTTGTAATGTGTTTCATTACATATTCTTTTTATTAATGTACATGTACATATTTTATTATTAGCTTAGTAAAGATATGTGATTTAAATAATAAGAATATCTACAATAATATTGAGTTTTATTTTTTCAGTGTAACATAACCTAACCTAAATGTTTTATGTTTTAGCTGTTTCAAGAAAATGTTTTTCCAGAGTATCTTCTGCAGAGGTGCTATTGGTGTCAAATTCGTCAGGTTTTTTTGGAAAATTATCAGCTGAAGTATCTGTTGCATTATCATTTGTTTCCATTTCATCACTACTTTCAATTGTCTGTACTTTCTTCCTTTTAATGCTAATAGAGTTATTTCCATTTACACTATCAAGGCTGTTTTCCTCCTCAAAATCACTGCCACTTTTGTTCAAAAAGGTGCCATGCCTGTCAGATTTTTTTGATACCACAGTTTCCGCATCCTCATTAATTATACTCAGTATATTATCAAAATCAACTTCTTCATTCTCTTCCTCCAGTGCATTGGTTCTTGTTTCATCCTCAGTTCTTGTATCACCATGACTTTTATCTAATTCCCTATTTATTTCCATATCATCATCGCTTTCAATTGTTTGTAATTTTTTTCTTCTACTGGCGGGTTTTTCAGAATCTACATGCATTTCCTCTTCATCAGATGCAATTACTTGGGTTCTCTTGGGACCGCTTATTTTCTGAGACACTATCTCTTCTTCATCACTTCCACTATCATTCAGATGGGATTCTTTGGCATGTTTTTCAGAGTCTACATGCATTTCCTCCTCATCAGAAGAAATGACTTGGGTTCTCTTGGGACCTCTAGGTTTCTGAGATACAATCCCTTCTTCATCACTGCTACTATCATTCAAATCAGATGTTTTTTTCTGTACAGACCTTTTGGTATCTTTGTTTACGCTGCTTAAATTGTTATCAAAGCTAACTTCTTCATTGAGACATGCACCACCTTGAGTATTGTTTTCATTTCTTGAACTGGAACTGCTAGTTGGGTTTTCTTGATTTTGAGTATTTGCCTTCATTTTTTCTAACCTTTTTCTTCTCAAGGCTTCAGCACGTAATTTGTTTTGACGGATTCTTTCCAATTGCTCCTCAGTTGTTTCTGATTCAGCAGGATGAGAGTGTTTGTTAGTTGTTTTTGGTTCAGCAGGACGAGCTGTTCCATTGGTTCCTGACAAAAGTTGATCAAATCTGTTGTCAAATGTATCTACGAAGCCTTCAGTCATAGTCGGCTCTACTTGTTCTCCTTGTTCTTCTTCATCGCTCACAATTTTCTTATCGTCATCACAAACGTCCATGCCCAATCTAATTTTCTTCAGTATTACCTGTAGGTTGTAAAATATCATAGTTAGCATCAACTGTACTCTAGAGATTTAAAATAGATCAAATGAAAGAAGCGTTCAGAAATGCGCATACCTTCATAAATGTTAATGAACTTTGATATTATTAATGAAAACAAGTTACTCTTTGGAAACTGAATAGGCCTTGAAATAGGTCTTCTGGTATCAGATCTGTAATCTGGTCTGCAAATTCTAGTTTCTCAGCTTCACACTGATCAAATTGGAAAAAGCTGAATTTGTAGCAACAACCTTTATAGCATAGTGTTATAATTTTGAAGATTCTGTATATTTTTTAGTGCAATTGAAAAATAAATGTCAATCAAAATACTGAATTTCTTATATTAGAAATTTAAATCAACCATATGAATAGAACTAGCAATATCTTGAGATCTTATTAATACACAAACAAAACTAACCTGAGTTCCCCTCTTTGTTCCCAGTGTCTCCAATCTTGCAATACAGGCATCAAACGGAAACTTGGGAAACAAACGATGGCACCAATACTCGTAGGTCTTCATAAGAACATTCAGGTCTTCCTCCTCATGACCTCTTCCCTTGAATTTCACCCTTTTGAAATGGTTCGGAAGAGCAGTGAGCCCCTTTTTAGTTCTCAAGGTCTGTTCATTAAGTTTTGGTTGGGGGTTTCTTACAACTCTCTTTGGTTTGACAACCTTATTGGTGTCTTCATCATCAGAATCTTTATCTTCGTTGTTTTGAGCAGTTTCTTCTCCTGTTTCGATTGTTTCAATTGGGTTGTCATTCTCTCCCTCAACTTCTTCAATAACTTCTATTTCATCCGGAATATCGATCGATTCATCTCCAGAAGACATCTTCAAGATTTTCGAGAAATTATGTGGCAGTAAAAAAACAACCAGGAAAGATTCCCGCCTTTTATTTTAGGTTATGTCACACTGGGCCAAAATCTAGTTGAATTCGTTTAGTTCATTCTCCTTTTGTGTAGCCGTCTGATTCGATTCTGAATCATTGGAAGACTCTTGGTTGATTCTCGTTAAAAACGATTCTAACAAACGCTTATTTAACTTATCTGTCTGAGTTAACTCACGAACAGGAACAGATTCTACCACTTCTAACTGGTTCTCTCTAACTTCTGTGAAAGGTTGGGAAGGTTTTTCAGTGGATTCTTTTATATTTTTGACAGGCATGATGAAATATGATACACTTTTGTAGAATGATGCCAGGAGGTACCGATTTCAAAATATAACAAAATAAATTACAATATTACAAAAATTATCTGGATTATTTCTTCAGTCAGAATATTTGTTGAACTCTTCCTATCAGCTGTCAGCAGTCTCTTGTCAAAGCAAAAAGAACACTATCAGGGTTGCCAACTGATTCAATTGAAATCGATTCGATTATGGCATTCTATGAAATAGTAAAATCGACAATGTCGAAGTGCCCTTCTCTACAAATATTTCACCATGTGAAAATATGAGACAAACATCTGACATAATACAACTACTTCTCTTGCTGATACCACGACGGACAATGCTTATTGTAACTAAACAGTACATTATCCTTCACTTGGCTGGGAAAGACCACCGCCTGCAGATGCGTTTAGAGATTCTTGCCTCTCGTCGGTTACAGGATAGGTCGGACAACATTAAAGTCGTCCTGCCCCAGCCCAATAAATTATAATCCACTGTACAACTAATATTTTCCCACAAAAAACTTACAGTTGAGTCAGTCGCAGCACCACCCGCGGGGGAAAACACAAAAGCAGTCCTCGGTAGCAAAGACTCCAGGAAGTGAACAGAGTTCAAGAATTTTTGTCGGAGAGTGAGTATCAAATAAATGAAATAGTAAAATTTGGAGAGAAGGGAACCTTGGAAAAAATTCGAAGTAGGCCGCTTGAAATTTTTATTTTTATTTCGAATTTATGGCAATCAACTAGAACTATTGATGATCTATCTATTGAAAAAAAAAACTTCTGAATTAGATAATATCATATTGATATTAAATTAAGATTTTTGAGTTTATTTCCGAACATTTTTTCGAATTTCTATTCCTTCTCTGTCTAACTAGTCTTCGGGTGGGCAAGAGTTTTTATTTTTTAAATTCAATTATGAAATGGTCCAATTTTCTCACTTTTTTCAAGGATATTGAGGAGGGGGTTCGAGCCCCCTGATTTTTTTGCCGCACCTATATTCGACATCCTAAACCGACAGAAATTTTCCCGAATTTCTACTCATTCTCTATGTAGCCTGCAGGGTGGCAGGGGGTTAACACTAGTTCAAGTAGAAGTTTAAATCCAATTTGACTGAAAATTCATTGCCTAAACTACCGCTGTAATTTTGTGTATTTTTTTGTACTATTCTCGAATTTAGAATCGCTAATCACTAGTACCAATTTTTTTGTTTGAATTATCGAATTTCCATTGTAGTACTGGTCCTGAAGGGTGGCTTTGGTACCCTTTATTTTGACATCACTCTAGGAGCTTCACTAATATAAAAAATGGTTCTCATTTTTGAATGTACTTTTTCATGATTTTCATTAGATTAAGTATTATTTTATTATTATAAGTATTATTCACCGTATTTTTATTATTTTTCCATCCTTTTTAATAGTCCAGTTAGTAAAGGGTAGAAATACCCTAAATTTGACAATATAAAACTCTACTTATCCAATTCAAATTTTTCAACTTTGACATTCGAGAATCAGGTACAACACTGATTTTTTGATGATTGAAAATAGTGAAATTTCTGGTCATTTTTGACTTTTTTCCATCGCATCACAAAACCTGACCAAACACCAAAAAGCATCCTCACGATTCTTTATATTCCTAGACAGTTTTTATGAGGATATAAAAAACAAAAACGTCTCACAAATGTTGGTGTATTTGTCTATCAAGAAATTGAAAACAGTATCATTAAATAAGTCAATTAAATATAATAATTAACACAAGCCTTATATCTAGTAAATATAAGATTTACTTCCATTTCAAACTAACTTTTGCATAATGGCTGCGTTGAGCAGACCCGCCTCTTTCAGAGTTTCTCCATCGCCCAATACCTTCGAAGGGTAAGTGGAAAGAAGGTTGAAGGATTGGTTTTGGTACTGTGGCCGAGCGGTTTGAATGAATGACCTAACTTCTCCGATAGTATGTTCATGATTGAACTGGCCAACAAGCCTTGAACCATCAGCTAATCGAATCTGCAAGCTAAATAAAGACAATGAATTATTTTTATATATCCAGAAAAATTATAGAGTGACTCACAAAAGTACAAATAAAGTAAAAATTAAAAACCGACCAACATCTATTAAAAATGAATCCAAAATGAAATATAATAAAGTTCAAAGAAAAGAATATGAATTCAACAAGAGATTTACATAAAATTATTATTCAAAAATTATGCAATGAAAACGAAAATTCAAGATCTATCAAAGAAATAAAATGGCTAATTTTAATGTAACAACTGGTCCAAAAATGTATGTAAAACGAATTCATGGAATACTTTTCTCAAGTTGGAAGCAATTAAGCAAAAAATAAAAAGAATATTAGAAAATTTTCAACGCCATCATCAAGATATTTGAACTCCTCTTATATTGAAAAAACTAAATAAAGTGAAATTGAAAATATCATAATGTCTGTAACAACAAGTAAATCCCATGGAATTGATAAAATTACGTTAATTACTATTATTTGCGAAGTAATAATAACATACAAACTATTTGAAAGCTATCCCTCTAACAGCATTCAATATGTAAAAATTTGGCAATCCAGGATTATTTGAAATGGTGTACCTTGGGGTACAGTCTTGGGTCCACTTCAATTAAATATTTATCTTAATGACTTATTAAGTCTTGATAGTAAAGGTAAAATTCATAAACATCAAGAAATAGTTGAGAAAGACATGAAAAGATTGATGACAAAAAAAATTAAGAAAATGACTATCAAATATTTGTTTTTGTCATTATTATAAATAATTATTATATAAATAACTTCATTTCCTTATTTTTATGTCATCCTTGCAACAAGTGAAACTTCTTAAGGCTTTTCCGGTTTATTAATGCATAAAACGTACAACTGATTAGGAATTTTATACTGTACTTTATATACTATTGCAAATAAACTCATTATTATTATTTTTAATAATCGATGCCGCTATTCAGAAAGTTTTACTCACTTAGTTGTTGGTTTTGAACTATCAACCTTCATCTGATCCTTTGCCTTTGCTTCATTGACTGGTTTATCTTCGTCGTTTGAAGCACCAACTACAGGAGGAGCTGGACTTCCTAAAGTATATCCGTGTCCTTGGAAAGCCTTGGTTGATTTGTTTCTCGGGGAATGTTTGAAGGCTTCCATTCGATGATCTTCCATAGCCAAATGCACCTTGAATAGATGGATAAATTTACTAATTGAAAAAGGATTATACCAATATACAATTTTCTCTATTCGAAAGATGAAATACCTGTGTATGTCACCACATAAGATGTAAAAAACCTCAAAATCAAAAATATATAACACAAAACATTATACAAATGTATAAATAAGCAAAATATTCAAAATACCCAAAGTATTGCTATTAAAATGAAGTTTCTTCAATTTCTTTTCAAAGGGTCCTGCTCCTTCGATAAGTTCTGGATATGTCCACTCAATTTGAGATTTCAGCAGTCATATTTTTTGTAATATATGAGTGTCATCTGCCGACTGACGACTAGACCAATTGTCGCTTGTGGAAACAAGCTATTCAAGTAAATTACAAATAACAACAGCCCCAATATTGTCTCTTGAGGTACACTACATGTAATTATCACCTCTTCACTTGATGATTTTTTTTATTGTTTATTAGCTAACTTTTAAATATCTTGTATGCTACCTTTTACACTCATATCTTCAATAGTATTTGTAAGTATGAAAAAGTATTCAGTTTCAATAGCCTTTTTCAGGTCTATTAGAAAGCAGGTAGAAAGATTACCTCAAATCTAATGTAATTTTAGTTCTGAAACAACCAATTTTGCAACTAAGACCAATTGATTATAGAATTCCTAGAATTCTTGCAATCTGAGACTTACCTCAGAACTCCCTTTTCGCAACTCTTGAGGAATTTCACCTTTACGAATGCTATCGAGAAATTCTTTATTAGTCGGATCAGTATAAGGCCTCAACTCCCCCTCATTGATGCTAAAACCGTTTTGCCATAACCGCAAAGTAACTTCACTGGGCGGAGTTGGCTCAGCAGCCCCGGGTATCACCTCAGAATCATCACTATCTTGACCCAGTTTATAGCCTGTCCCTCTGAAGGCTCTCGAACCAGAAGCACCTGTGCCTGGTTCAAGAATTTCTACACCATGCCTGAAAAGTAAGTAAATGAAATAACTGTTGTAATTGAAATATTGGATACTGATTTCTCCAAATATATTCCAACTATATTTTCCCCAGCGATTAATGCAAATAACTCACTCATGGACAGATTTGAACATGTCTGCGACAATGTCCCTTTTCTTTGGTGGCCCCAATACCTGTTGCCCACTGTGTTCCGATCCACCAGCATAATACGCTTGACCTTCTTCCTCCTCATCACTGGACGTTGTGATGGTATTGATTGTAGCAAAATTTGAAGGCTTCGTTTTAGGTTTTGGTGTTTTAGCAGGTACACTAGGTGATTCTGTGCTAACATTCTGAGGTGGTACATCTTCAACTAATTCCACATCGTCCCCGTCATTTTCATAATATCTGGCTAAGGCAACCTACAAGATATTGTGAATTACAAAAGTGTATAATTTTATTTCAAAATGTTGAGTAGATCGTAGAAACATAACTGCTACTGTAGTATTGCTATGTCGATAAATTGGATTAAATCTATCTGTAAACTCAATAGAGGAAGAAAAAAAACCGATGATTTTTAAAAAATAATACAATCCTAACCTCAACTTGCCAAGCTGAAGAATCCAGATAAAATTTGGCCCTATCTTCATTTGCTCCCGTTATTCCGGTAAACTGGGATATTTTCTCTGCCTGATCAGACATTCTAATGAACGACGAGACAGCTAATTTCTTAAAAACTCTTCAACTAGGAATTACAAATTTTCTCACTACTTTGTCTACTCAACTTTCCACAATACAATTCCACTATTCCAATTCATTCACTTCATCACTTCAAGCTTCAATTTTCAATTGAAATACAACAAACAACCACCCACCCACAGACCACTGATTGGTGTCGTTCGTTGACGTATTCTGATTGCTCTACTTGCTTGAAGTTGTTGATCTTTAGATCTTTTCAAAAGAGAAGGTCAAATGAAGTACAAGTGTTAGAGAGAGATGTACATATGTGAAAGTGATCTCGATCAAGTAGAGCAGTCTTCAGTGAACAAGACTATTGTTACCGTAATCTGTGATTCAATTTTATAGACTCCGAAAATGTCACAAATGTCAAAATAGTCAAAAAAGATTTATGCAATGGGTTTTATGAGGGTTTTATAGTGAAATCTTGGTATGTGGATGGTTCTGATTCATCAAATAAGTTTCTACAATTAACTTTCACGCCTATGTATATACAACCTACGAAAAATGTTTGTTTGGAACCATTGGTTTTTTTTCACATAATTTTGAACAATCTACTGAAAATGACGTCACTTCAGGCAGTGAGTCACGAGCCATGGTATAAAAATAATATTGTAACAGTGTAATTTTACATATTTAACGATTTTGTAATCCTCTGCTTTTCCAATAAAACTGAAATTGTTACAGAGCCTGACGCAAGAATAAATATGTTCTCTCTCCCACTAACTCTCTTTTTCTCTAAATTTTTTTGAAGGATCTTATATTGATATCTTTTTGTTTGGAAATGTTGAAGTTTTGTGTGAAATGCATAATTTGTTTTACTAATTGAAAACAACCTGTATAAGAATTCAATTATTCAAAAAAGTCTGTAAAATGAAGATGACGGTATTGAGAGGATACATTGGCCAATTGCACCTCACTGGAAGTAACGGCCAATAAACGAAAGAGAGAGAGAGAGAGGATACATTTTGGGACACTAAGCAAATACGCCTAGTAATGGATCTTTTGACTTCTTTCACCATGTCAGGCTATCTGATTCTGAAATTATGAACATTAGAGAATATCACTAATTAATTTTTTTCTATCGACAAAAAAGGCGAAAACAATTGAAACAAATACGCTAACGCTTATGGCTCTTTTTTTATTAGTTCAATCAAATGACTATAGATGTCGCAAACTATGAGTATGAAAAATCCCATGACAGGAAAATCTTGGCTAATGGTTCTGACCTGACTGATATGGCCATCCTTCATCCATGAGAACAAGAAGGACCTGAGTGAATCATTTTACAACCGAACCCAATAAAATAAAAGAAGAAGAACATGAAGGAATTTTGTAATTTATTAAGCATTATCGAACCTGAGTGAATCATTTTACAACCGAACCCAATAAAATAAAAGAAGAAGAACAGGAAGGAATTTTGTAATTTATTAAAGGAAGAAAAAGTAGGAAATTAGAGGTTAGGTTTTTAAGTTATTAAATTTAAATATTGTACTTTCAAAAAATTCAAAAGACTATATTATAAAAAGGAGAATCGTAGTTTTAAATGGCGTTGTTAATTAGAAATATAATAATCCAAAGTTTTCTGAATAATGGCATCAATCATTTTCGAAAATTTGGAAATATAAATAGTCGTAGGTGCGATTAAAGAAATTTTAAAAAAGAATGTACTCATTTTTTCGGTTTTTCAGGATATCTAGTGCTGTATATAAAAGGTCTAGAAACAAATTGAGATCACTTCTTTATGTATACCAGAGCAATAACTTTCATATTACTTCTTGTGATTTCAAAAGAAGAAAATCTGCTGACGAACGAGTAAGTTCAGAAAATTGAACTCAAAAATGAAACTGAATAAATTGTTTTTAGAAATCTGTCAGAATAATAGAATATCCGCCAAAAGCCAAAGGAGACTTCATTGATATATGGCGAGATATAACATTAGGAGAGCTTGCAAAAGTATACAATAAGGACATACACTACATTTATGATTTATTTTTGAATCAGTTTCGTAGTCCCAATATTCCCATTACTGACATAAAAGTACTTCAGCAAGCTATACGTAGAAGTGGGAAACGAATGAGAATCATAGCCAAGCCAGAAGACAACGAAAAAGAGGAAATTGAAAAAGATGTGTATCCTCGACCTCCTCCTTCCAAAGAGGAACTGAAACCTCGTCCACCAGTGGTCACTGTAATGGGTCATATCGATCACGGGAAAACAACTTTACTCGATGCTCTACGAAATGCCCATGTGGTAGATTCAGAGTTTGGAGGAATTACCCAACATATTGGAGCTTTTTCTGTTGTTCTTGATTCCGGAGCTTGTATTACTTTTCTAGATACTCCCGGACATGCAGCTTTCAGTGCGATGAGGTCTAGAGGAGCACATTTGACTGATATTGTAGTTTTAGTTGTTGCTGCAGATGACGGGGTGATGGAACAGACCGTGGAGTCAATACGAATGGCTCGGCAAGCCAGAGGTTAGATTAGTTACAATTCAGTTTGAGTAATACACATTTTTTTTTCTATGCAAGCTATTAGTTGAAAAAGCGGAAAATGGGAATAATCCCTTATTACATTTTTTGAAGTTGTCTCACTTACTATATAAGTCAGTTGTGACCCTACACTGCTACTGATACGCTCTTTTGTGGCTCTTTGTACTTCTCAGTTTATAAAAAGTCTATAAATGAAGGTTATATTTTGTAAGCCTTACATTCATTGAAAATGCATTTTTCACACTTGTATCACAAACAGTTATTTTACAGTTCCAATCCTAGTCGCCATCAATAAAATCGATGCTCCGAAGGCAGATATAGGGAGAACGGAAAAAATGCTGGTAGAAGTTGGCATCCAAGTTGAAAAACTTGGTGGAGACGTCCAAGCCATTCCCATATCGGCCTTGAAACGGCAAAATCTGGACCAACTCACTGAAGCCCTAGTGTTGCAAGCCGATTTGTTGGAAATAGGCGGAGATCCCACCGGTCTAGTTGAGGCTGTAGTGGTCGAGAGCAAGGTACACCGGCACAGAGGAAGATTATGTACGGTTGTTGTACAGAGAGGTGAGAAAAATTCAATGTAACAATGTCCAGTCATTTTCTACAAAAATATATATTTCGAAAAATTGCATTCTCAGGTAACTCATATCCAGTTTTCGATTTTTAATATTATCAATTTATCGAGTTGTAAATTTTTGAAAACGCCAAACTGAACTACTGAATTCAAACGATCAGACGCAGAAGAAGAGGCGGTAAACAAATTATAAATAATCCAGCCTTTCGCAAATTTCTCATACTATATCATCAGGGGCTTCTGAGCTATCAGAAATCTCTATTGAGATAAATCTTTTGGAGTTGAAAAATGGAACATTCTTCATGAACATTGAAAAATGTGATTTATTTTGATATCTAACAGAAAACAACTACTTCCCCGGCTAAAGCCATGCTGGACATTGAACTACATCTGACAGATATTGTGAAAAGACTAACTGAAAAAAAAATCTGAAAGTGAAAATTCGTATTTTCATTTAGATAGTTGATTTTTTAATTTTCTCTAGTTTTCATTGAAAATTCATTAAGTTAGATAGGGAGAATGTTGTTATACTGGACATTTGTAGTCTGTTTTGTAAATATAACCCAATCAGTTCGATCTTTATATAGTAAAAAACTCTTATATTACATCTATCTGCAAGTGGGACTGGATATTTAATAGACAGACCAGAGTCAGTAATGCGACTTTTAAATTACCTTTCCATTCAACTAATTATGGTTATTTCTCTCCAATAACTCGACTGCTTAGAAACGTAAACAAATTTCAACAAGTTGATTGCCATCATACATAAGTGCCTTTTCGATTTGGTGAATGATTGTATAAGACTTTCATAGGGACCCTCAAGAAAGGCGACATATTAGTTGCGGGAACAGCCATGGCCAAAGTCCGAGCACTAAAAGATGCCGAAGGCAAACCTCTGGAAAATGTCGGTCCAGGCTATCCTGTCGAGATAGAAGGTTGGCGAGATTTACCTTCAGCAGGTGAACATGTGCTCCAAGTGGAAACAGAAAAACGAGCCAGGGAAGTTCTGAGGTTCAGGGAAAACGAGCAGCTAGAAGAGAAATCAGAGAAAGACTCCGTGGCGATTTTCCAGAAGGAGGAACAACACCAGAGGGAGTACAGAGAGAAGTTGGAAGCAAAGAGGAAAATGGGGAGGTATAGGACGAGAGAGACGGGACCACGGAAACCAGAAATTTCCAAAGGTAATAATAGTCGTCCACCGACTCTCTCACTATGAATGATTATTGTTTTAGATGATGACGGTGCACCAGCATTGAATATCATCCTCAAAGCCGATGTAGATGGAACGCTGGAAGCAATATTAGATGCAATTGACACTTACGAATCAGAAGACTGCAAAATGGAACTGGTTCATTATGGTGTTGGTTCTATAACTGAGACAGATATTGAACTAGCCGAAACTTTCAAAGGTAACATGAACTTGTTTCTTTTTATCAGTGTTGACGATACTTGATGAAAATCCATGTTAATGATTATAATAACATTTTAATGTTGACTTTCATAATTTTTTGTGTTTACAAAACTGCGACATGTTTCGCCATACAATGGCTTTTTCAAACAAAAGTATAATATACTTAAACTTGATTGACTTTCAACTCAGTAATTTGTTAAAACCAAGTAGGGTATATGACTTTTGGAGTATTTGGTCATCAATTCAGCTCTATCCTGATTTTGTTGAATATTCCATGATAATCAGGGTTTATACAAGTTTTCATGGTTTCAAATATTTCAAAGTTCTATCCTGGAAATTCTATAAATTATTTCGAAACAGAAAATCAGTCATAACATTAATTTACAGGTATTTTTCCTTGATCTTTTACTCTTCCCTTTTCTGCTTCATTCCCCCTCAATTTTTCTCTTCCTCTTTTCCGACCTCTACTTTCATTCTTCACACTCTTCACTTTTCTTATTGTCCAAACACCTTCAACCTCTCTGATATCCTTTCTACCATAGTTATTTTTCCCTCCTTTCCAGTCAAAGAGAATTATCAGTAGCTGAACAAAATCTGGCGCCAAAGTGGCAAAAGGTCAAACCACTTGTATATGAATTTACCGGATTTTTATACATAATCCAGTAAAAACAGACAAACTCGAGCAAAAAGTGAAGAATGAATTGTACAACTCTGAAACTCGGCACATGACATCTCGACATCATGTATTATTAGAAAAAAAATTGTTTACCAAAATATCAGGGGTGGAACCTAAAAAAAAATATAATTTTCAATTTCTTTTAGGTATTATTTATGCATTTAACGTCGATCTGCCTTCTCACTTGAAGCAAACTGCCGAAAACGTATCGCTCAAACATCACAACGTCATTTACAAATTGATTGACGACATCAAAGAGGAAATCAATGTCAGATTACCGGAAAAGCAGGAGGAAGAAATCCTAGGGGAGGCGACAGTGTTGCAGAAATTCGAAATAAACTCCGGCAAAAAGAAGTCCTTCGTCGCAGGGTGCAGGTGCACAAAGGGATCGTTGAAAAGGTCGGCTCAGTATAGAGTTATCAGGAACGATGAAGTTATTCATACAGGTTGGTTCTTGGATTTTTTATTTGGAGGGAAAGTCCATTGTTGTTGCAAAGTACTTACAATTTCTGTACTCTGATATTTTCAATTCAATTCAATTCAATTTATTCCCAAGAAACGTACATATACACCTACAACATAGGCTAATTGTGGCAAATACCTGTCACAAAACAACCACTCTCCTGGCTAATACCACGAAGGGTATTGAATTATATCCAACAGATACTTGTGCCAGAGGAAATATTTGCAAGTGTTCCCTATAATCAAATAGCATAATTTTGTTTTGATTCGGACATAGGACTGAACCACCTGCCGACTAGTTTCGAGGTCTTTGCCTCGTCATCAGTACAGGGTAGGTCAACACAGACAGCTTTGAAGGTGTAAACCGCTCCACCTGGCGAGCAGATCAAGAGGCACTCTGATTCTCTGGGTTGATTCAGTCAGATTATCTGAAGGAAGCACTTGCAATTGTTTTATCTGCAATGAGGTACATTGCACAAGTATATGTTGGATATAATTCAATACCAGTCGTGGTATTAGCCAGTGAAGTAAAATAATAAAAACACGTCAACAATTTTAATTCATAACACAATGCAGCACACGATATAAATGGGTAACTAACATCAATACACAATTCAACATAAGTTTATGCTACATGTTAAAATTTTCTTCCTAAGTATAGAATAAGCTGACACTTAGAAGTTTTAATACAGATATTTTGAATTTGAAATGGTTCTTTTGATCTTTTATGTCCTAAGGACTCTTCTAGTTTGAGGTATCACTGATTGTCATACCTAGAAATTTAATGCTGTTATTCTGATTGATGTTAAAATTCATTAATTCTTTTTTTAATTTTTTATAAAAAATAAGGTACTCTGTTTTTGTTGTATTTATGAAAGCATATTTTCTGAGATTATTTGGAGTTCTGTTAATACTCTATTTTCTCTTTGATCCCTTTAGGTACCATAACTTCCATGAGGCACGTGAAAAACGAAGTAGACGTTATCAAGAATGACACAGAATGTGGGTTGCAGTTTTCTGAAAAAGACCTCAACTTTGAAAAGGGCGATACGATTGTATGTTTCGAAGTTAAAACCATCGCTCAAAAAACGGACTGGGACCCAGGCTTTTAAGTTTTAACTGTTACTTTGTAGGAACCAATTTTTATTTATTTTTGTTACACGAATAAATATCTTCGGTTAAGCTATAGTTTTTTTGTTAACAAACTTTTCTATCAAAAATGGAATATCAGTCATTTCTGCAATTTTTTTTTTCAGCAGAATTTCTACTAAGTTGGATCCCCATTCAAAAATTTTCTAGAGATATCTGGGCATATTATGATTAACTTGACTGCATCAAACTACTATTCATCAGTTATTGAGTTCCCAATTTCAATCAAACCTTGGATTCGTTATTTTGGTCTTTTATTTTTATTAACCCTTTGCGGTCCTTTGTCGGGAAAGCCCCGACACTAAAATATTAATGTTCCGGTCCGATATCAGGCAATCCCTGACAGTATCACGTTCCGGTCTGATGTCGGGTTAGCCCCGACACTGGCTTTGGTTGAAGTCGCAACTTATTTGTTTTAGGTTTACTCCTGTTTTTTTCCTCTGCATATTTTGAATGGGCTGTTTTCAATTTCCTTGATTATGACAATATAATTGGATCGCAAATGGTTAAGCTATTTCTATAGCCTAAAAGATGGCACTGTTTTGATATTCAAATAACTAACCCAAAACCCACACAAGTTGCAAACTTAACCCTTTGAGTATGTGGGAAAAATGTCAATTTATTTGTATACAAATCAATACACTCCTTTACATATGTATCTTTTATTTAGCAGAATTGCTGATAGTACATTACTACAGAAATGTGCATAAACAAACAAGGAGTCATTATAACTCAAAATAAATAACATAAACAAATTCATAACTCATAACAATCCTACAGTAAAGGGTAATTTAGATAAAATAACAAGACTTCATAATCACTTTCAAGACCATAAAAGTAATTTTTCATTTTAAAAAATACACAAAACTTTGGTGTAGCAATTGAAATATAAGCATAATGTATTACTTTCTTATATTGACAAAAATACAATGGTATTAAAAGAGGAACATAAAAAAATAATTCTGCTCTTCGCTTGTTCTTGGTGCAACACCAAATCATCTTAAGAGCTAATATTATCATGATGAATACTGATGAATGGGTCCTCTGATCTGTAAATGTCTTTTTGGTAAAAAAGGAAGTAAGTATGGTGTCTCTAAAGACTGCAAGTATCAAAAAACTATCATTGTTAACGTACATTCTATCATCTGTGATCAAAAATCAAATAACAATTATTGATACAATATATTTATTTTTAAAGTAACTCTTCAATTTGTTAACCTAATAAGCTGTTGATATCTAGTGTCATATTCATATGTCTGGGAGAGCATGTGGTCCAGTGCCCCACTCCTAGATCCGACACTGCAAATGAACCTTCTGCTGCAAAAAAGACTGACAAAACTTCATAACAATGCAGTTGCTATCTTATTTCCTAATTTTAACTGATAGGACATAATTTCTTTCTCTCTCTGAATTGAAGAATAGCTCAAATCCAGTCATTGACAAGACGAGAGACTGAATTCTGACCCTTGATAATAGATTGATAGATACTATATTCATCTCTTCAGGACATTTTCACATGAGACTAGTCAATAATAGAAAATAAAAAAATAAAACAATAAAATAATAAACAGTGGGTAAATAAAATTAAAAAAAAAAACAAAATATTAAAATTTATACTTATAAGTAATGTTAATAGTTTTATTATAAATCATCAGAAGATTTCAAAATGCATTTGTTATTTCGATCAGACAGGATCAGGAAAAACGTACATGATGCAATGTAAAGATAGATCTGAACACATTGAAATGGAAAATAAATCCATAGACTTGATATTCAACACATTTGGAAATCTAAGAAGATCTAATTGGAAACATGAAGTCAATCTTAAGAATTTACAACGAATGTGTTCGCAATTCTTTAGATCCTTACCTCACTCCGAAGTTTTCTTGATATTCTCTAAAATGAAAGAAGATGAATAACTGTGCATAATTCGAATATTCAGCAATCAATTCCCATGAGAAGTTTGACAAGTTGATACACATTGCTCTAAAAACTCAAACGGTAGCTAACACGAATTTCAATGAAAACAGTTCTTGTTTCTATCCTGTATACAGAATTTATTTGTGCGATTGTAATGAAGAACACAAATGCTCCTACACAGGCTGTCAATTTTGTGGGCATAGCAGATGAAAATGCAAAAACAAGTTCAGGAGCGAAGTTGGTTGAAACTAGAAGAATCAACATACTTTATGTACTGGGAAAATTGGAAGTGTTGTTAGCTTTGTATAACAAAGAAAAATATGTCCCTTAAAGGAATTCAATGTTAAGATTTCCACTCTTAGTCAAACTGGGTGGTAATTCAAGAACCTTGACAGTTGTTAATGTTTCACGATTTGAAAAGTACTACCAAGAAATATTTGCTTCCAAAGTTAAGGCTAAGGCACAATTGAAGTTTATGTTTTTAGAATTTAAGATTTCTTGTCAACATGAAACTGTCATTGCCATTATTATTTTGGTCACGCCCTGCAAAAAAATCTTTATTTTTCGATTATGTTTTGCATCCTGTTTCATATCCTGAATAACAAAACTTATTACATAAATCTTCAATTGTCTCTAAGACTTTAAGGAAGTAAATATTGCAGTCAAGAGTTAAAGCCCTACCCAATGCCAAAGGATTCAACTTGAATAATGTATTGTATTGAATCATGTAAATATGTAAATAATTATGAATCTACAATAGTTTGTATATTATCAAGTTATTGTTCGTATGGTCTTGTATATACTGTTTTTAAACTCAAGTGATGAAATTTTTCTTAATTCTAGTAAACGTGATTGTGATAAAAAAAATTCTTGTACTCAAATAAAATAAAATTTTCCATTACATGATTTCAACCAGACATTCTAGATACAATACTTTGTTAAAAAGAGTGCCTAAATAATACCAAACACAAACAAAACATTGAAATAAGCAAAAAAAAAATTGAAATAATACTTTGTTCTAAGCGGTGTCTTCTGAAGATTTGGAATGATTAACCGACTGATCAGATCTCCTCTGTTCCAGAGTTTTGACTAGCTTCTGAATGAAAGGGTGTTGGAATTTACCTTCGGTAGCATCGAAAAACTCCTGTAACTTCTTCGGCGTTTCGTCTCTCTTCTCATAGTGAGCCGCTGTGAATAACAAGTCGAACCTATCTAAATCCTTGATAAACTTGGCTTCGGGCGTTTTCTTCGCCTCATACTCTTTGTACAGGTTGTAAATTAGCGAACCGATATTCAATCCCACATGAGTAGTCAATTCTTTCATCGCCTCGTCCTCCATAGCATGTTTCTTATCTTCTGAAATGTTATCGTGAGGCGTGATATCCCCAACAATGCACTCTGCAAGGTCGTGAACTAACGCCAATTGGAGACATTTGAATCTATCCAATTTGGAATCATCGCCTAACAAAAAGGTCATGATTCCCATTGCATACATGTGCCCCGCTATTTGTTCATGATTCTTAACTTCACACACTTCCCAGCCTCGCCTGCTGAAATGCTTCAAATTATTCACGAGGTCCAGAAATTTCAGCACCTCTTCTGGATTGAGGGACTCCATTACGTTATTTGTAGTGTGATGCTATATCGATCTAACAGTACTTTCGTTTGGCAGTGACGCTGAGAAATTAGAGCTGAATGAGCTGATTTACAGATGGTTATCTCCTCATTTTCTCGATTCCTTTAACCATAAAAAAATGGTCTAATTTCAAATGTCATGTCATATGTCATGCGTGTCAATGTTGTCAACCACGAGAAACAAAAAACAAAGTATTTTTAGGGACTTTTTAGAGAACGCACTAGGGAGTTTTTAGGCCACTTAAAATCACAACCTTTGCTGTATTTGTGCAACTGCACAGTGAGGGAAAGAGGGGGAAGCAAACCAAATGGCGATAATGACCACCATATTATTAGGGTATTGAGGTGCAGTCATCAAGGTAATTAATATGCACGTTGTATTGTCACCCATAACCCGCTCAGCTGTCAAAACTGTCTTTTAACATGTATTTTAGTTAACATTTGAAATTATTTTCTCCGTCTTCCCTTTTTACGTGGGATTCCTCTAGCACTTACTCATGTAATCAGTCGATAGGCTTTGAACCCACGACCGGCAGCCAGAGTAATTTAAATATCGGTGCTTTTACCACTCGGCTACCATGTTCATGATTGCACTTCAACTCCCTAATAGAGAGTTGTTATCGCAAGTCACATGACGTCATTACTTCACAAACAGCTGACTAGCACATGCTGGCACTTGCTAGATTCAAATATTTTCTGACAGGGATCCTGACCTAATGCTAAACTCTCCAATTTCGAGTTGAATGAAGATGACAGATGTCATTCTACACGATATTCAATGTATCCAACGCTTACAAAATTAATAACGACCATGAGACAAAAAAAACTGAAATACCGTATCGGAAAGTTTTCATCTGGGGTATGGTGGTTTTATGAGAGCGTGAAGAATAGCTTGCTATAATGTTGAGAGAGCATTCCAATTTCTCTTCTACTCGCTCGATTGAGCTGTTATTTCTTCGGGCGAGGTGACAGGAGAGGCGCAGATTTCCCATCACATAATCATGAAAAACACAATACTATCTAGTATCTACAAGTAAATATATTTTAGACATGTGTATTATTTACAAAGTTTACAGAATAAAAATAACAACTTACATATAAACTATAAAATATATATATATATATATATATATGTATGTATAATGATTCAATAGACTATAATGAAGCTTAAATTATCAATATTGGACAGAATTTCTTTTTCATGTTCAAGAAAAATGCGAATCTCTGGTAAATTATGTACTAATCAACTCCTGCGAAGCCCTGAGAACCCTCAATGGCTTTCACTAGCTTGTCTTTCAAATGAGTATAGCTTTCGTAAGGAGGCAAATCCAAACGATTAAAGCTGAAACAAAAAAATTTAGGGTTCAATAATAATGATTAAAACTTCACATGGATTTCGTAAACGATAAAATCAAATCAGTATCAGTTCATGGGGCACAAACTGTCCCATACCAATGGAATAATATGAAATGACTTTGAGCCAAAAAAACAATTTATAAAAAACATGTCCAAGATGTTTTTGAAAATAACTGTTTATAATTCTGAAATACATAGAAACACAGATTTTATCAACTGAATGTAAACCATTGGATAGTGCCTATGATACATAATATTACCCCTATTTTATCAATGGTGTTAATTCAGTGTAGTAGGAGACCCGGGCCGATTCTGGACCTGTACCCCCTCCACCACCCAAAACTCTGACGTCATCAATGACATTCTGGGGCCTGTTTGGCGCATAAGTCTCACTGTGTGGCTCAGACCTTGAGGTAAGACTACAACTACTTCCCCGGCTAAATTTTCATTTTTATTCAGATAGTTAATTTTTTAATCATCTCTAATTTTTTTTTGAAAATTCATATAATTGAATGAGATAGGGAGAATGTTATTCAAAATTTTCACTTTCAGATTTTTTTTGACAGGTTAATGTCAAAAAACAATTTTCAAAGTGTTCCCGCAGAAAAAATATTTCCATCATTTCCATCTTTGATGATCTTGGAAGGGTGAAACAGATATTCTTCGTATCAATGAATTGAACGATTTAAAACTGCAGATGATTGGAAAATCCACTATATGAATGAAAAAGCAAATTTTAACCTTCCGATTTATTTCTGTCTTAAAAGGTCCAGCGTGGCTTTAGCCGAGAAAGTAGTTTTTTTTTGTTGGATATTACAAAAAAATCAATTTTGATGGAGAATGTTCTCCTTGTCCAATCGAGGTTTGTGTTTGACCTTGAGATCACAATGATAATAATATTCAGGAGATATTGAACACAGGATAATGTTTTTTTAATATTCCTGAAATTATCTTGTTTTCCAAGAGTACATACAAAAAAGAATGAATACCAATAAATGTGACATTCATGTGTCTTTACCCAAACTCATTACGATATTTGTAGAGACGGAAAAAATATTATCATCTATCACTTACCAAGTATGGGCTCTGGGATAATTATCGGTAGTTCCCCATTTTTCAATAGTGAATAGCTGAGGTCCATTGCTGCCGTATAATTCTTTAAAACCATTCATTGGCACTCTGGAAGTACCAGTCACAAACTGTAAAAGTCTAGCCCGCATTTCGTTACTGAATGACAGAACAACCTGAAAAAAAAATTAAACCATTTCTGTCAAGAGCTTCATTCACAAATAAAGAAGAAAAGAGGCCCCAGAATGCATCCTCATAGAACACAACAAATTCACTGTTCAACTCAGTTATTTCAGTTATGTTCAGAGAATAATTCATACACCTCTTGAAGAAAAAACGGATACAGTGCCTACTGGCTTCCCATAACTTACCCTCCAGAACCACTGTATAACAATGTGATTCGAATGGTAGTCTCCTTTGTACAGAGTGTTCAATTTCCAATCTTTGACGTCGATGTGCTGGATGCCGCACATCAACAGTTCTAGTTCGTTTTCATCGAAAATTTTCACGATGTTTAAAGGCACCAGATCGTTGAAACCCTCCAAAAAGGCGTTCATTTGTTCCTGAATCCTACCTATGAACCTCCACTGAATTATGCACCTGTAACATGTAGAATTTTGTTTATTTCAATTTTATTTTAAAATGTTTGTGACTATGCTTTTTGAATATAATTATTTTTGTTTGTTCAAAAATGTATTGAAATTTTTCTGAGACTTTGTTGTTTTATGAAAGGGAAAATTTAGCGGCAATTCAGACATTAGAATGAAAATCCACATGTTTATTTCAGTTTTTCAACTTTTCATTTTCATGTCTGAATTGCCGCTAAACTTTCCCTTTCATATATTTACAGACACCAAACCTAATCGACTTTGTTGTTTTAATTTAATTTTTACTGTGATATTATTTTTATTCCTTGTATTATGTATATATGATTATTGAAGTTTATATTCGATTTACGTTTATTTATATAATGTTGTATCCAAATAGTTGTCTTATGTCCATTTTCTTTGTTTCCCTGTACAAATTTTCACTTGGATATAAATAACACTTAACACTTCCTATATATGATTTTCAAAAACCATTTCTGGAGAACCTCAATATTTCTAGTATTATCATTAATTATTAGTGGCCACAAGTCTGGTAGGGTATTATTATAAAATGAAAATGGCATACATTTTGTTTTTTCGAAGTTTATTGTATATTATAATCAAATGAATTTTTAATCTTTTTAAAATCCAATGTGGCCTTAGTTTGTAATTCGAGCCAATTTTTTTCCTTCATATAATATTACTGTATCTTATGCAAAACTATGAATTTCACCTGTAATATCAATATAAATATGAAAAGGTCGTCGAGATAGACAGTAAATATAAGTGGCCCCAAAACGGTCCCTTGTGGAACACCTAATTTAAAGATTTTTTTTTGTCAACTTCTAGTTTTGTCAATTTCAACATAGTTATAGAACTCAATAAAAGGAAAATGATTATTAGCATTATATTGATATTCTCAAGTGACTCTCACCTGATGTACTCATCCTTATTGGAATTGTCTAGAGGGATATCAGCGCCGCCTTCGATCAGCTCGTGTACTGACGTGTGTCCGAAGGACTCTTCGTCCACCGAGAAAGTCAGATCCAAATCGGACGGGTCGTTTTCCTTTATCCACAACAACGACTTGTAGTATTCCGAATCGACAGACTCCATGTCCTTTAAATCGATCTGTTTCGATAACATCATTTTATAAAAAGGTCTAATGAAGAAGGCTACAAAAAAAAACCGAAGGATCAGATGAAATAAGGAACAACTTCGGAGCTGGGATTTCTAAGGAAAATAAGTTTCTCCAAAGTGTCAAAATCAGAAAGGCACTAATTTCATATAGAATAAAACTATGAAACAGACACTTTCACATTATGAAACACAATAGCTATTTATGATACAAGTTCGTAAAGCAGGACTTATTGTATGAGCGTGAAGTTTGCCGAGTTCAGCACACACGCGAGTACAAAAAAACCCTTTATGAAAGTGTATCATACAAAGTTTTTTCTTCGACAGTTATTCTATTGCCAAATTTTAGCAATTGTATAATTAATTTGAATGTTTTATGTTATGAATTGTCGTTGTATTATGAAATGCCGACTTCCGAGTTATATTTCACGCAAAATACTGTCTTTTTCAAAATTGCATAAATTTATGAAGAGCGTAAAAATTTACTTCACGCACAGTAAATTTTTCAAAAGGATGAAAATAATAGTATCTCAGATACTGAACTATCTAGTGAAGTGACTTAGATGTAGTACTAGTAACCTAAGAATTTTTTCAAGTATCCAACTATCTGAAAAAGGTCACGGAAGTATTTAGTTACTGTTATGAACTATTTATCCAATTCAAGGGCGATTTTAGCGAGTGCATCTGAAACTTTTTTCCCTAATGTTTTGACAATATGTTTATAAATATGCTGTGGAATTGAGTTGAAAGTCAATATGGACTATTTTAAGGGATTGTTTCAACTGTATTATTCTTACATACTTACCATCCAGTAATTTGCCATGATACACTGCCATTCCAGCTACCCGTCCAATGAATTTGAAATAACTCATGTGTTCCTCATTGCACACTCCCGAGAATGGATTGATTTGTAAAGTATAATTGTCCCTGCAGAAGAACAGGATATGATACAATTTCCGGGTGCAAAAAATTTGGTTATATTGAAGTGATAATTTCATAAATGAAAACACAAAATTTGAGACTTTTTCCCCACATCTGTTGCAGCCTATGGAGGAACGTTATCAAAATTTTTGTTTAGAAATTATTGTCAAATGACGTGTTACACTTACATCGCCGAATATTCGAAAAGACCATAATACGGATTGAACATTTCCTTCGAAAGTAAATAGAACCACTCTCTTGCTAACCCTCCGTAATCCAATCCAACTTCCCCTTCGAATTCCACCCAGAGCTTTGTTTTCAGTACATCTACTTTACCAACAGAGGTGATTACCCTATAGGAATCTTCTAAGATACTTCTCCTTCTCACTTTTATTTCAAATTTATTCGGGACATTAGACTGGAAAGAAATACGTGATAAAATATCATTTGAAACCCATAAATCACAACTTACCGGTTTTTTGAGTTGCGTTTTCATATACTCGTATTTTCGTTTGTAATCTCTTGAATATGGTATGGCTGGACCTGCTATCATCGGGTTCGATAACCTGGGATCCTCCCATTGGGTTGTTCGAGTATCTGGAGAAAATTACAATACTGAAAATTACTCTACTCACTGTCAGGTGTTAGATTGCACGTGGAGATTAGAGGTTAGACGGCGTAGATGTAGTGCGTTTTGAAAAATGAAATAAAAATTGATAAAGCATCTTGTGAATTTCTAAACGTAAGATGGTGTCAGGGGTGGGGTCCCTTTCGGAGAATTAAACAAAAGTTGAAAAACCATGATGTGAGTTTCACTATGATATTAACAATATACGTCTGAACGTAACAGGGTGTCAGGTTGTAACAATTCGACTCACGAAACCTGAAAAGTGTAAGAAAATTAATTCGACTCACGAGATCTGAAACGTGGAAGAAAATGGTAGCAACATTCAAAGCTCCAAAAAGTTTGGCCTTTGACAGAAATTTCAATGAAAATCTTGATGGTTTTCCTTCGAAGTTTAGACATATATCTTGAGAGCCACGGGATTCCACAGTAAGGATGATGAAACCAATGTAGCTATTCTCTTATTGTAGCTGGTGAAGATTGATTTATCAGAGGCTGAGAGAAAGAAATATTATGATGATGTTCAAGCAAACCGCTGAAAAAGTTTTTCAAAATAGTTCAGGAGGAGGAAAATTTCAGAACCAAGGACTAAATTGCAATGGTGAGAAAAACGAGTTGCTAAAGTATAATTGCAATTTTTCAAGAAAATCGATGGCACACTGTCTGGACCAGAGAAAAACTTGGAAGGTTTAAAGTTGACCCTGACAACGACTTCTACAACGCTGATCCCAACACTACCAAAGTTGATAACTTATCATTATCAGGAAAATGGACCTCATCATGAGAAGTGAGAGAGGGAAAATGTGACATGTCCGTAATGACAGGCTAGCATTTCAGAGAATCCTTTCCAAGTGTGAGTTCCAGTCCAGCTTTTACTCTAGGTTACTTTCAGATATTTTGCTTCACTCGCAACTTTTATTCTACACGTGAGTGTACACGTCAGCCAAACTAACTCTGCCTGTAGCTACCGATGCGAAACGGTAGTTAATCTTTTTAACACAGTTACAATTGCCAAGCTTGAGAGACCTGCAGTGGCACTTCAAAAATCAACGCAAAGCGAAAGCAAAAACATAAGTTATCGACTGTCAAAAACTATTAGGTGCTCAGTATCATCCTTCGAATAAGATTGGCAACACCGTATTTGTAATCGTATAGCAAAAGCGTCAACGATCTGCCGGGAATCACACTGATCGACTAGGACCGACCGTCCGCGACCGTCCACCTACGACCAAAATTTCCAACACGTATATTCTTATCGCACAACTCACACTGTATACTCGTCATTGACCGTCCTCGACCGTTTTTCAAAGACCATGTTCGAAATTGTAGTCTGCTGGAAATTTTGGTCGGTGTCACACTATCATGACGTAATGTCATTTTGACACACATTTATGATGAACTTTTGACTTCAACAAAACTCATGTAAATAGGTATATTTCCTAACGGAAAAATAAAATGTTCTTCTTCAGTATCACTACTGCTCATTATTTAAATCAAAACTATGATATTATGAATTTAATTTATTTTCAATAAATGAACAGACAATTCACATAACCTTTCGAATGTCAAATTAATGTCAGATTTACAAAATTATTCTAGTGGTCGGTCGTCGATGGTCGATCAGTACTGACTTTGAAAGTTTTCATTGGTCTACTTCTACTTTTGGTCGTAGGTGGACGGTCGCGGACGGTCGGTCCTGGTCGATCAGTGTGATTCCTGGCTTAGACAACCAAATTTTGAGCTTTGGTTTTTCTTCCGAATACACTTTCAGTGTTGCCGATCTTATCCAAAAGATGATATTGCTTTTTCTTTCACTTGGTTGAGTTATAGAGTTGAGTTATAGAGTTTCAATACTGTATCCAAGCCATTGTAGGATAAAGAATTGCTATTATTATAATTCGTTGTCTCATACTGTGGCGACTAAATGATTTCTGTTGGCGCATTCGTTTTTCACGAGTAGGATAACCAGAAAGAAACTACATCATCAAAAATAAGTTACCCCGTTGATCACTACAAAAAAATGTACCCTCATTCATATGCACAACTCACTGTGATCAATGAAGAAAATCCTCCCGTCCGAATGCACCCGTTCCTCCCACCCTTCCGGCAACTGGCCCAAATCGTCGTCGGGTTTCTTACTGAGAACCGGAACGGCCGCTTGGTTGGGCATCGGACTCGCCCTCCCCGTCCTCGGATCCACCCAGGAGGTCGTCCTCTCGTTGTGGTCGATGAAGAAGAGCCGGCCGTTCGGCGCGCGTTGCACGCTCCATCCGGGCGGCAACCCTTCGGACAGACCGTCGAGATTCGTCTGCGAATTGCTGTTGCTCGTCGTCGAAGAAGAGACGGTCGAATCCCGTCTGGACGAATTGTTGGACAGGCTGTCGAGTTGGTCGTCGCTCTGAAATAAAAAAAAATGTTGAAGGGTTAGCGTCTTAGTGTAGGAGTATCGAGTCCGACATGTTTGTTTTTGACAGATGCTTGTTTATGAAGGGAATAAGCGGCAAATCGAATAAAAAAATCAAAACTTGAGATGTGTACAAACCGGGATTCGAACCCGGGACCTCTGAATATTTAGTGGATTGTGTTACCTCTACGCGGTCGGTTTTTACATTAAAAAGCCCTAGTAAGTTAGCGAGACAATTTCAATAAAATTGCATATTATTCCATAATTTTCTGCTTCGTTATTACTAATTAGCTTTTTTACCCCTTCACCACACAAGTAATTTAATTCCTAGATGCGCATTTCGATAACAAAGTTACCTTCATCAGTAGGATTACTAAACTAACTGTAAATAGGCATACCAGTCTTTTTTATATCAAATAATTAATTACCATGGGTTAATCTGTGTACTGGAAGGTACCCTACCTGATGGGTAGGTATAGCCCACCCAATAAACAATACACCATAGGCACTTAATTATTCCTTTACTGGTATCAAGTCAAATAGTTTGGAATTTAATGGACCATTATCATTATTGAGCAAGGGTTTCGAGCCCCTTTTTCGAATCGCGATACTCTCATAGCAATCTAATTTTCTGTAATCATCAACAGGTTTTATTAATTTTAAATTTTGGATATTAATTTTGTGATGAGTTTCTAATAAATGATCCGCAACACTCGATTTATTTTCTCGTGAATATTTAGCATGTGCCAAATGTTCACGGAAACGAACATTCGTAGATCTTTTGGTTTGGCCATAATATACACTATCGCAGTTTTGACAGCTAATTTCATAGATTCCTGATCTCTCCAAAGTTGGAATTTTATCTTTCGGAAAAGGGGCTCGAAACCCTTGCTCAATAATGATAATGGTCCATTAAATTCCAAACTATTTGACTTGATACCAGTAAAGGAATAATTAAGTGCCTATGGTGTATGTTTATTGGGTGGGCTATACCTACCCATCAGGTAGGGTACCTTCCAGTACACAGATTAACCCATGATAATTAATTATTTGATATAAAAAAGACTGGTATGCCTATTTACAGTTAGTTTAGTAATCCTACTGATGAAGGTAACTTTGTTATCGAAATGCGCATCTAGGAATTAAATTACTTGTGTGGTGAAGGGGTAAAATACTTTTTGTTCTCATTGAGTGACACCACAGGCGTCCAATATCCCATTTTCGACTAATTAGCTTAAAAATAAAAATGCCTCTTCTTTTTTAAATAAATATAATAAGCCTATTTTATTTTCGCAATTTCAACTTTCCATCAGTTATGAAGTATCCATAATTTGTCACTCCTTTGTCGCTGAGTTGCGAAGAAAAATACATTTCGCGCTTTTTTTTAAATTTATGATGTTTTGCCAACGTCTAGTCAAATTAGCGAAGCAACTTCCATAAGGGCGGGGATTAGCGCAATGGTTGGCGCTCGTACCTGGTGACCGATAGGTCCCAGGTTCGGTTCCCAGCCGGGGCTTTTGTAATTTTTCTGAATGATTGAATCTTGTTGCCGAAAGGGAATAATCCTCCACGATTCGCCGTTGCGTGAAGTTCCAGAATTTTCCGCATATTAATTGAAAACAACTTGTTTCTCCTTACCTTAAGAAAAATTTATTTACGATTTCGATACCCTCCGTAACTTTTAACTTCTCTCATTTATAAGTATCTCAAAATCATTACTAAATAATATTGAACAACCTTGTTTTGATCCGAGGCACATGATTATTTTCAAACTTCACCTTCTCAATATTCTAAGTTATCAGAACAAATTAATCGTCAATGAGCAATGATTCTGGTAGGATGTCATTTAAAACACAAAACACAAATTTGAAGACCGAGAATGTACAGTATCGCAGTCCACGGGATATCTAGAGGTCCGGGATCGAATCCCGGTTGATTCACAATTATAATTGTTCTTTTTTCTGTCATATATGTCGCGAACTTGGTATTTTATGATCCCCGTATTTATTATAAGGCCTACACAGACCCTTAGGAGGGTTTTGAAATACATTTTTGAGATTTTTGTCCTACATAGGACTTAATATGGGAGAATATGCACAAATACTGAGTTTCTGACTGACAAATGATTAATGTTTACATTTTTGTGCTGTGAATGCCAACAAGAACAGAAGCAGTGATATTTTTAAATCCCACTTATGGACATAATGAAACTACTAATATAACATACTAATGAAATCAACAAACTTGAACTGTTAACAGGACAAATGAAAAATTCTAATATTAGGCTTTGTCTTTCGTTTTTAATTGACTGTCATGTTATTGAGATGAAAGAAAATTCTGTATTATTCAACAAGATGTACAAAAAAAATCTAAATAAAAAAACTACAGTGAAACACTACATAAAAGACAAAAATATACGACAAAATTTTGCAGGAAAAATAAAAAATATAGCGAACACCACTACAAAACTATAAAACAAATTGTCATGAGCAAACCAAAACAATCCAATGAAAAATAAATATAAATATTGAAAACATAATTAAAACAAAGACAATGTGTAGGAATTAAAATTTCACTGTAGCGTGAATCAAAAAGCGGTTCCATGTCATTTACTGTCAGTGAATTTGCTCTCAGAAAATTTCCCCTCACAATTTCCTCTAGAACAAGTTGCCTCACACAATTGGGTCTCAACCAATTTGCCCTCAATCAATTTGCATCCATGTTATTTGCTCTAACCAGAAAGAACTAACCTCGCGTAGACATCTGGGCGCGAGGAAATTAAATACATTAATTTTTAATGAGTAATTTTTTAGTCTGTTCTAACCAGAACAAACTAACCTTATGTGAACGATTGGGAATGAGAACAAACTAATAAATAATAGAACAAACATTTCTAAAAAGGGATCGTGTGAATATTTTATTATAAATGGTTTGCCGGTTGTACAAACAGAAAGTGAAAAAATATACCTGAGTATTTTCCGAATACTTCAATATTGAAAGAGATGGTCTATAAACATAAGAAGCCTGAAGATATTGAAGACGTTTGTGATATAAGGAGAGCCAGTGTCATGCTTTCAATTTAAAATGTATAGGGGTATGCCGATTTTTTTCAATTTCGGGGAATTCATATTTTAAAACTTGAAATTTCCAAAATAAAAATATTCAATTTCAAATGTATACACTTTTATCTTTTATATATGAATTCTGACTAGTACCATATTATCTCAATTCACAAACGACAAAGGTCCAGCAATGACATTGTCAATAGAACTTCTGTGATTACACCAACTGCAAGTTGCAAGTATAAAACTACACAATTCATAAAAAACATCAAACAAGATACCAACAACACACTGTAGCCAACAGACACACAAGTAATGAAACCTACGAAGGACCACACTGAAGCGCAAGCCTACCAACCTCGGAAAGACCGTTTCCCACCGAATGTCTATCAACGTTCGTTTGGCAAAGTCGGAAACGAGGTACGTCGACGGAACTTCTTCTGCTGCTATCGTTACTTTCTGCCGAACCGTGATAGTCTGTATCGCAAATGTCAGATCTCAAACTATTCCTGTTAGCTAGGTTATGTTCGTCGTCTATATCGTGGTCTCTCTCGGTTATTATTTCGGGTATGGTATCGATTCCAGGAGGTTCTGAGACGTCAATATCAGGCTGGACGCTGACTTCATTATCAGGCTGGACGCTGACTTCATTATCAGGCTGGTCCGAGACTTCATCATCTAGTTCGGGGACTTCATCATCTAGTTCGGGGACTTCATCATCTAGTTCGGGGACTTTATGATCTGGCTGATCCGGGACTTCATTATCTGGCTGATCCGGGACTTCATTATCTGGCTGATCCGGGACCTCATTATCTGGCTGATCCGGGACTTCATTATATGACTGATCCGGGACCTCAGTATCTGGCTGATCCGGGACTTCATTATCTGACTGATCGGTAACGCCATCTTCCAGTTGATCCGTCCCGTCGTCATCGGGTTGGACCGTGACGTCGATATCAGCCTGGTCTGTATTGTCAATACTGACCTGATGATCATGCAAACAAAATGCCCATGCAAGACTGATTCCATTAGTGTTAGTATGACAGTGATAATGAGGTTACAGAAAGCACACACACACATATATATTTATTGAATAATGCTGATGTAAACAATTAAAATATTTTTCTCGAAACACAAGAACGGAAAAGTACTGTTCTCGACGCACGCTGTGGGTCTCGTAGCCTCATCGATATCAGATATACTTTATCGAAAGGTTATTTGGCGATGAACCAGTTCTTCTTGTACACACTTTGATTCACAATTTCTCCGGATTCGTTCTGTGAAAATCATGATAATTCTACGCGTTTGACTCAGATGACTAGCCACAGTATAAGGCTAAAAGAACCGGTAATATCACTTGGCGTCGGCACCTTTGATCTCTTTGGTAGGAGATTTCCATTGCGCCGCCTGATTCAGCCGACTGCGCGCAACTCAAGTCGCCGTTCGTTTAGGTTGTATACACTGCCCGCCACATGAATTCGTACATACGCTGCTCCACACTGAACGTTCTTTTAGCCTTATACTATGGACTAGCTAGTGCATGCATGCGAGGGTGGCCGGTGGCTCAGCGGTCTAGGTGTCGGCAGTTGAAACTTCTGCTAGCATTGGCCCGGTTCGAGAGCGAAGGGTGGTTTTTTTTCTCAAGTGTATCGGAATTGATAGGCGATCATATGCTTTGTTGTAAAACGCAAGTGTGATGTGAGTCGCTTGGATGACAATCTTATTGACTGGTTATACATTGGGAGTGGTGTTGGTCCACCCTTTATACGTCTCTCCGACATCAAAATGTTGTAGGGTGCATTTTGTCTACGAGATGGCACATTTGTCAATACCGAATGTCTCTTGTTGCTGTGGAATACCGTAGCTGTATCCCCGGGGCAATCCGAGATCAACGGACTTCGACAATAGCAAGATGCAGAAAAGAAGAACGCTGAGGGAGTCTCCATACGACATACCTCTTCTAAAAAATACCTGGTCTCTTCGAAATACCGAATTAGATCTTATTGTAAGATTCTAGAACGACATTAGCTGACCAATGGATCTTATTATTTAATCGGGTACCGCAAGGCATCTGAGCAAATACATGAAGTCTGCCCCTTAAAGAGGCCCATAGACTTCGGTTATTTTACAGTTTTGAAACAAACGTGTCGACCCGTTCGTTCAAAACCGATAGTGTATGTGGCGTTCTTTCCAGTTATTTGTGTTCGTTCCAGTTCAGTCGTTCTTTTCCGGGATGTTTCCGTTAAATTTACAACGTCTCAAAAACCTCAATTCAAATAACGAAATCGAACATGCACCAAAAACGAGAGCAGGGTCAAGCTCTCTAAAAATGACGTCGAGTCAAGGCAGGGTGTCCTGCATAACGAGGCTAGGGTGGCGCCTTATTCCCCCGCGGTAGGACCAACACTGTTAGGATGGTTTCGCCGCCCATTCGGAAGAGCAGGAGTGAATCCCCCACTCCTCAAAAACCCCACGTGGTTAGGGCTCCCATTCCTAAAAGTGTCTAGCCGTACCAATTCTACTTTTGTTCCCGCAGGTCCGCATGCGCACTTGTTTACGCTAGAAGCGGAGTGAACCGTCAAAATGGCTGCTCCAAGCGTGTTCTTTTTGAATTTTGGATAAATATTCCTTGTTTCGTAACAATTTTATATTGTTAATAGGTCTAGTTAAGGGTAGTCAGGTCAGTGGCGGATCCAGGATTTCTTTCAGGGGGGGGGGGCGCACAGTACCGAACTCACATGAAAGTTATACAGAAGGAATTGTTCAAAATATTGAAAAGTAATTTTTCCATTTTTCAACATGAAATATAAAACATTTCATTAAAAAAATATATATATATAGGGGAAAGGGTTAACGGAGATTTTCAGTCAATTACAAACGGCAAAATCTTTTTATTACAAAATCATCAAATTATATATATATAGAAAACTCATCGCGGGAGCGCGGGGATTCACATACCGTACGCGGGATTCACACACCGTAGAGGATTTGGGTATATGTCGGATTACCCGTCACCCTGTCGTTCCTTGTGTTTCTTTGCTTTTTTTTCGTGATGTCGAGTCCTCAACATTGTGAAACTCGCAAATTATTGTGTATCCAGATCAAAATGTAAATCGCTCAGGGGGGGGGCGCCACCCCCTGGATCCGCCACTGAGTCAGGTGAGGTATGGTTGGCAAGTAATTCACGCATTTTCAACTCGCAAGCTAGGTTAGCTTTCTCAGGTTAGGTTTGTGTGAATTGCGAGCGAAAAACTAATTCATGCATTTTCAACTAACTCGCAAACTAGGTCAGCTTGCTCGGGTTAGGTTTGTATGCCGATTGCGAGCAAAAAAAACAAATTGACGCCGTTTCAATCCAGTTTGCCTTCTTGTTTTGTCATCTAAACACACCGCCATGAAAAGTTGTGCGCATGCGGACCTGGTACGGCTAGACGTTTGTTCCGTTCCTCTCCTCTTTGTTGGGGAAAGGTGAATAGTGCTCATCTAGGTGTTTTTATATGGTATATTTATTTGTTTTTAAATATTTAAATGTATGTTTGTTCTAAAATTTAATTTTATATTTAGAATGTAATGAGGCGAAATATTTTTTTTACAAGCGTGCGTGATTCACCCTATACCAGCAATAAATTTTAGAAAACATGTCAGTTGCAATATTCACAGAATTTCTGCAATATTTCTAGAAAAAAAATTTAAAATGTCAAAACATAAAATGGTCTAAATAATTCGTCTTTAGCATTTTACGTAACGATTTTAGGAGTAGAGTTGTAAATAGTCGCAAGGTATATAATTCTGAATAACAAAAAGTATCTGGGTTCTTCGAACATATACATATGATTATTGGTGGCTTGATAATTAAAAAGATTCATATTGCCTGTGACGGTAATTTTAAAAACATTTTTTTTTCAAGCAAACACCCTAAGTCACAGATACCACTTCGAATATTCAAATTTACTTTCAGTGTTCCGTAAAACTTGTATTCAAAGAACCATCTGTTAAATTTTAGTTCGAAAATATGAATATGAAATTCATAAAATCTTTTGTGGAATCATCTGCGACTGAAAGACAAACTTTAGTCGCTATTTTCCATCGTTCAAGATAACCTCTTGGGAGGTATTCATGTTGAAAAGGGGAACATTCTCCATAAAAATTGAAAAATGAAAAATGTGACTTATTTGTAATATCTAACAGAAAACAACTACTTCCCCGGCACAAGCCACGCTGGACATTGAACTACATCTGATAGATATTGTGAAAAGACTCTAACTGAAAAGGAAAGAAAAAATCTGAAAGTGAAAATTTGCATTTTCATTCAGATAGCTGACTTTTTTAATTCTTTCTAGTTTTCCTTATTTAATGATTTGTTCAAGGAAAACTAGAAAGAATTAAAAAAGTCAGCTATCTGAATGAAAATGCAAATTTTCACTTTCAGATTTTTTCTTTCCTTTTCAGTTAGAGTCTTTTCACAATATCTATCAGATGTAGTTCAATGTCCAGCGTGGCTTGTGCCGGGGAAGTAGTTGTTTTCTGTTAGATATTACAAATAAGTCACATTTTTCATTTTTCAATTTTTATGGAGAATGTTCCCCTTTTCAACATCTGTTAAAATTATGAATATCCCAACACCTTGCATAGATGTAAACTTGACATACCCTAGAAACATTAAGACTTCCTGTACAATTTCACACACTACTAAAACTTTCCATATGTCACTTTTAAATCGTGATAGTAACAAACGAATGCAACATAATTCACATGAAACATGCAAATGGATCTGTATTTTCTTACCTGACTGACATTATTCGAATTGTCACTACGACCATTCTGCTCATCGTCTGCGCTGATGTGATACCTTCTTTCGAAAACCTCACGCTGCTCCTCTCGTTCGACAGCTCTGGTTTCTGAAGTACTATTGCTGGAAGAATTTAAGGAAATAATTTTAGTACCATTGAAATGAATAGTAATATTTTTCCTGAACACAACTAACATGGTTTGAAAGAGGTTATCGAGAAAATTAAAAGAAAATCTTAAAGACATGTTAATAATATGTCTGCCAGATTTTTCAACAAGATAGGTGAAGACATAAAATATATGCCAAATAAATAACCCAATAAACAAAAAGTTCGTATCATTCTGGATGTTTCGTTGTTCGAAAAAATTTAACTTTTGATGGAAATATTTGGGTTGAAATTGAACTTTGAAAATATTACAGTTCATCAGTACCTTAAAGTTGGCCTTTCCCACTGCGTCGTCCTGGCTATGTGATTCACGTAATAAGTCCTTCCATTGGCATCTTGTCGTTCTTCCCAACCTTGAGGTAGAGGCGTTCTTGATTCGGTAGGACTTATATAAACAGGCTGAAAAATGTATTGAGGAAAAATTACTGTTCTGAATTTGATCAACTGTACAGACAGTGGTAAAAGTCAATATATACTTTCAACTATAGGCGAGTTCATACCCATTCGAATAAACGCAATTTTTTTGACCTTAAGTTACACGCACTCTTGTACATTTTTGTAG
Organism: Chrysolina haemoptera; assembly: GCA_958298965.1. Taxonomy (NCBI): domain Eukaryota; kingdom Metazoa; phylum Arthropoda; class Insecta; order Coleoptera; family Chrysomelidae; genus Chrysolina; species Chrysolina haemoptera. Next base: position 36,552,382 of record OY282590.1, read on the forward strand.
CGCAAGTTCTTCTGGCGTCATTCCACATTGCTCGATATGTTCAAACAGAAGCAAAATTGCTCTTGAAATTGCATCATAAATGAACTGCGCAACTTAAAAACGGCAAAGATATTTTTAATAGTGGCAGAGCTTCTTACACGTTCCCCATCGTTTCACATCGTTCAAAACTAAAATACCAGACCATTCCTATAACCATATTTAATTATCACCATGAACCCTTTTACTCAGATACAAACACATGTATTTATACAATAATCTAACTATAAACAAGATTCTTACTTTGTTAACTTTATAATCATCACAATAAAATTATTCTCATACCCAATGTTTGTATCTGCACATAATTTTACTATTTGTATTATCTGTGTATTATTGGTACTTATTTGTTTTCGTATTTGTCAACTGAAGTAATTTTTATCCTGTTTAGAGTACTCTCTCGAAAATATTTGGTCCATCTCTATTTCTACTTATTGAATTTCAAAATTCTTCAAATAATCTTATACGCTAGTGACATCTGTCGATGAATAGTTCAAATTCCTATATTTCACAAAATGATTCCTATGTTTGGTTACCGAGATACCAACTTTTTATAATGTGAGCAACTCAAAAACGCATAAAAAAGTAATTTTTCAGTTTTCAACAATTCTGCCTTCCTCAAAACCCGTAAATCGCAATTTTTCACATTTTTAAAGAAGGCTGAATGGTTGTGAAAAATTGCGATTTACGGGTTTTGAGGAAGGCAGAATTGTTGAAAACTGAAAAATTACTTTTTTATGTGTTTTTGAGAAATCAGACCAAGGAAGCTGCCAATTTGGAGGTTTTGATACTGTCAATATGCTCGCCAGCCAAAATATCCGGGCTGTCGCTAGACGCTTGTGTTTTGAAGTGTATATGAACTATCCTTTTTTATACAATTTGAGGGCGTGGGGGGGGGTGACGGGCGGTGACGGGTGGTCAAAGGTTATGGACAGTTTGTTTACTTTTAGAGTAAGAAGGACCATAATACAAACGAAGAATGACAACTTGATCGGAATGAAATGAGCGGGCATACACGAAACTACCCGATTGAATACGGACTTAACATGTTTAAGGCACTCGCTTGTAAACAAAGTTATGTTGCCTTTAAGACAAGGATGTAAAAGGCATCTCTATGGTTTTTTCTTTCTCTGAGGTAATAAAAGAAACCAAAACAAACCTAGCATATATTACAATATTTTATATTGTAAACAATCCATTATTCCATTTCCATGGCAGTCTTTCTTTTCAATCAACAACTTTGTTTTGTTTTGAAAGACGAAGGCTATTGTTATTGTTAAATTGAGAGTTTTCCGAGTTTAACGTTGGCAGTCATGAATTTGGTTTCTGAAATATTTACCTTAAATATTATTTAATTATATTTTCATAAGTAATAAATACAAGTGTGTAGAGACTATCAAAAGACAAGTTTCTTCAATTTTGAGGAACAAATTATGTTGCTTGGCAGAGAGAGTGTGGTTCCCTAAAGTAAAATAATTTTTTTTAGAAAACATGTTTTTGATCATCAACGTAAACGTTTCAACCACTCAAAAAGCGTGTATCTAGCATAAGTGGAATAAATTTTAAATCTTTAGATAGATAGATATTTATTATTTCGCCACAAAAGATTACACACAATGTAAGAAAAAATACAAATGTATATAAACTTATCGGACTAGTCAGGGGGTAATGGTTTGCATAATGAAACATCTTAACACAAGTACATATATAGATATACCTGTATACACATGGAAGTAGAAAATATAGATACTCTAACGAATTAAAATATTAAAAATACACTAAATATACGCTAATAAAGAGAACAACAAGATTCATTCAGAATTATTTAAATGTATATTTGAATATACGAAACTAAAATTAAAAATTAAGAAATTATTTATTATTATATTATTTCCCATAAGAAATATTTTTGATTAGTTCAAAGTTTTGTTGGTTATGGTGTTAATTATAATGATAATTGATGATTGTAATAGAATGCCTTACTTTTGTTAGCACTGTTTTCCAATGGAGTTACTTATAAATTATATGAAATCCGTATCTGTATAACCGACCTAAATTCGAATTTTCCAACGCCATGTACATTACCTGAGCCGCATTCTCCTCCCTTCCTTCGCTGACAATCTCCCACTCCCTCTCGTCGACTGGGGCATCTTCAGGAGCTGCTATTGGAGGCAGGTTGGTGTCGTAGAGGAAGGCGTGATAGAGTTCTAGGTGGCCTCGAACTCTAGAGCGAGCGCTAAAATCGCTTCGTTGAGTAATGTGCGAACATGCAACAATGGGAGGTTCATAAAAGAAAAAGATATTCGTTAATGTCGAAATGGTCGGAAATGGAACGGTCCCCTTTGCAAACTTTCGATAAGTACGTGAAATGAGAAATAACCCGTACAAAACATTGCAAGAAAATAACACCCTATATGAGAAACATAGCTGGTATATTTACGCTGCCTAGAAACAATATACACTAAAATAATATATTACGAGGAAATTGTTTGCTCTGTTTGTTGAATAACAGAAAGAAGTAAAAACTCTACAGTTTACTAAAATAATGGAAGATAAAGTACCTTCAGCAACACCAAATGCATACAGCAGTCTCAGTATTTCGAATCCCTTAAAGCACCGAAATCAATTGCAAAAAGAAAACTCATACAGTCCACTAAAACTGATTAACAACGAAAAAATACCATTGAAACCGTACTACATAGGCGTAGAAGGGCCACACAAGTGTTAATTCCGATCTACCAACTCGGAATTTGATAATTTCGAATTCGTATATCGGATTTCCGACTTAATATATCTGAATTCCGACTTAGTATCTGGGAATTCCGACTTCGTATCTGGAATTCAGACTTTGTATCTCGGAATTTCATAATTCCGACTAGGTATCCTGGAATTCCAACTTACCACTCGGAATGTTATAATTCCCACTTGCTATCTCGGAATTTCGACTTCATATCTCTGAATTTAATAATTCCGACTTAGTATTTCGAAATTCCGACTTTGTATCTGAAAATTCCGATTTTGTATCTGGAATTCAGACTTTGTATCTCGGAATTATCTCGGAGTTATATAATTCCGACAGGTTAGTAGGAATTCCGACCCACTAACTCGGAATGTTATAATTCACACTTGGTATCTTGGAATTCAAACCTTATACCTCTGAATTCAATAATTCCGACTTAGTATCTCGGAATTCCGACTTTGTATCTGGGACTTCCGACTCTGTATCTAGGAATTTCATAATTCCGACTAGGTATCCTGGAATTCCGACTTACCTACTCGGAATGTTAAATTCCCACTTGCTATCTCGGAATTTCGACGTCATATCTCTGAATTTAATAATTCAGACTTAGTATTTCGGAATTCCGACTTAGCATTTCGGAATTCCGACTTAGCATTTCGGAATTCCGACTTAGCATTTCGGAATTCCGACTTAGCATTTCGGAATTCCGACTTTGTATCTGGGAATTCCAACCTTGTATCTGAAAATTCCGATTTTGTATCTGGAATTCAGACTTTGTATCTTGGAATTATCTCGGAGTTATATAATTCCGACAGGTTACTCGGAATTCCGACCCACTAACTCGGAATGTTATAATCACACTTGGTATCTCGGAATTCAAACTTTATACCTCTGAATTTAATAATTCCGACTTAGTATCTCGGAATTCCTACTTTGTATCTGGGACTTCCGACTTTGTATCTACGAATTTCATAATTCCGACTTATTAACTGGGAATTTTATAATTCCCACTTGGTATCTCGACAGAGGGCGCAGGGGGAGACATCAACTCACAAAATTTCAAATGGCAAGATAGCAAGTCAAAAAATTACAAAAAAATTGAAAATAGTCAGCAAAAGTCCCATTTTGAGGTCATTCGAGCGTAAATATACAGTCCACTAAAATGGTTCAATGACACAAAAGTGTAAACATGTAAAAGGGGACAACCACAGATCATAGAAGCAAGTTGGTTTGATTTCAATAGTTGAAAAATCTGGTTCCTACAAGACGGATATTTACTAACTGTTACGTCACAATTAACAAACATAAAAATGAGACCCAAAAACTGAAAGTAAAAATGATATGTCCTTCTTTTTGTAACAGAGAGCTTGATAATCAAATTTCTCAGAAAATTTAAGGAACAAGTGTATTAATAAAGGCGATTAACAATCGAGATAATTACGAGTTTGTTACAAAACTTTTCCGTCACCGTACTTTTCAAAAATAAAGATATCTTACTTTCAATTTTTACCTATTTAACAATAAACAGCAATCACTATTTCTTATTTATAATTACTCTGTTCAACTAGTTTAATTTTCCTTAGTGGTAGTTTTATTATTGTAAATATTAATATTCGAAATTGTACAATTACTGAAATTAAAGGATTGAGTTGTTAAATTGATTTTAAAAAATCATTCATTAATAGGGGGTCATTAATTGGGGTCATTAATCAACGATTTTGAATGCATAAAATAAATCATAAAGGAAAAAGAATGTTGATTGCTCTCTTGATACCAAAATTTATGATTATACCGTTTTGATACAGTCTGATGAAAATTCTTAAAAAACTTATTGTAAGATTTCTAGGCAGCATGCATTTACAAACCATATAGGGTATTAAAGATTGTATAATAATATATATTCATGTATATAGAATAACGGGTGGCGTTCTGTTATCACCCCTTCAAAATATTTCGGAATACAACCAAAACAATTTTTGGGGTTAGGGGTTAGATGGTACTCAATCTGTGAATTAGTTGTTTGTTGCCAGAATTTTTCCTCTATGAGGCCACAGATAAACTCATGTATCTTTCTTTATTATGAATAAGTACACAAAATCAAAATACAAGACACAACCTAACTACCCCATCCCAACAAGTAGACAAAATAAGAGTTAATAATGCTAACTCTCACCTTCTCGGTTGCAGCAAGTACTTAACAGTTGGTAATACTCTGTCGCCCTGTTCTTTTTGCAAACCGATCAACGGAAGCTCCACCATTCCCAAAAAATCATCTCTTGTGAGTCTGTTCTCATCGAAAACTTGCAGGATCAACTTGTGTTCGGATGGTTTGACCTGAAATACAATTTATAGAAAAATAATGATAATTATAATAAATCTGGAAGATCAAAAAGGTGTCATATCACAAGAACTGAATAACTGCAAAAAATTGGTATCCAAAAAAAATAAATTTTCACTTTCAGTAGTTGAATCAACGACGTTGAATAGTAGCTCTATGGTGTACCTATCTATTTTCCAAATTTGAAAATTCTAGGTCAAAAATTAGTGAGACCAATTTAGTTTTTTCAAAACTGAATTTTTTTCTTAAACGAAGTCAATTAGCAGTAAAACGGTTCTTCTGATTACGAGTCTTGTAACAAGTATTTTTGCTTGTTACTTGAATTAGTCCGCCGTTGGACACTAGCACGCTTCCAAAATGAGAATTACAGGAAGCAGAGAACCCAATGTTTGGGACTTGTTCTTTTCTGTATTGTGTTCCAAGAGGAACACTTGTTGCAGAGATTTATTAAATCTGAAATTATTCATCACTACGTAAAAGATCTTTTCCTACGAGCGTGCGAAAAAGTAACTTTTCCGCACCATTTTTCGTTTTGAAAGTTACTTTTCCGCACTATTTTTACTTTTCCGTACGATTTTTACTTTTCCGCACAATTTTTGTATTGTTGAAAATGAGGATATTTAGGACTAACTGAATGAACTATGTAATTATTCTGTCATATTAGTCATTTAGTAGCATTATTATAAAAACTTGTTTATTAAAAACCTTGTTTTTTCATAAATGAGATGGACAAAAAAACTCGTAGGAAAAATATTGTACCTAACTCTTACGGAAAATGTCTTTTCCGCCCTTAACGGCTTGCCCGAACTCCGCTCCGCGTCGTTCGTGCAACTGCCGTCGCGTACGGAAAAGTACTACTTTCCGCACTTGTTAGGTAAATAACTATTAAATTCAATTTCAATGTTGCGAGTTCTTTTGAGAAGTAAGAGAGGCAGAGATGGTCTATTCCTCCCAACAACATTTTTTCTTTTCGTAATTTTCCATGTCCAAACGTATTTGAAATTTTTCATTATTCGTATCAAGCTTTTGAGGGTGGGCAGAGGGTAATTTATTTTTAAACTATATTATTCAATGGTCAGTATCTTTCACTATTTATACCGATATTTCCGATTTAGAATTAGCAAGTTTATGAAATTTTTTTCAAAAAAAAAGGAGGGGCGAGCCAACGATAGAAATGTTTATCATTGTAATTTTCTATGTCCAACCATTGAAAGTTTTTCTTCATTTAGCTTATGGGGGTAAATTTTTTTGAGAAACTATAATTCGAAAGTCAGATTTTTTTTCACTATTACGGATTTTTCCTATTTTAATATCGCGCGTTTTCCAAATTATTTCAAAGAAGAGAGGGGCAAGCCACCCGCTAGAGTTTTTTTCGCCGTAATTTTTGACGTACGAAATCCGTCAAAAAAAATCCGAAACCCTATGCATTCTCATGTAAAAATAGTGCCTAGTGGTTTTAATTCAGCTTGCAAGATTTGACCCAAAGTAACACACACAATAACAAGTTAAATACAAGCTTTTAAAAAAACAACTTACTCTAAAGATGAATTCCTCATTCCATTCTGGACTAAGGGTCTGAAACCATTAATGATATTGAAATTAATATTCAGCACCAGCCGTAAAGTTTGTACTGTATGGAAAACCAAACACCCACTAGTAAAATTAAATCTTCAAACATACAAACACAGAAAAATAAAAGAAAACAAATGTAACATCATCAAAAAATCTCAAATTTGAAAACAATAGGGTTCCTTTATATATACCGCCACTATTAAGAAAAAATATTTGTATGTGTATCTGAACTTCAATTATTTTCACCTTCTTTCTCAAGTTTCATTATTCCAAAAACTAGTTATTAGAATGAGAACAAGTATTTTCTGATTATAAGACAAATGAAAAGGTCTCCATATAATACAGACTTCAAGCAGTACAATAAAGATTATGTAAGTTGAAAGATATACCCTCCGTTTTGTTTTGGTAAGAACGGAATCAATAGTTTCGTCTCCATTGTTGGTATTCAAGTCGATTCTCACATATGGATCACTGAAAAATTAAAAATAGTAGTTATTTTTCAACATTTTGTCAATAAAGAAAAAAAATACATCCAAACAACAAAACTATGTCAAACTCAGATTCATCGGAAGCAGAAAGCTCCTGATAAGTTTATTGGCAGATACCAGTCTGCAGAAGGTCAATCCCATCCAAATAAAAAAATACTATTGGATTACAAAAAGCACTTGCAAAAGTGTCCTCCTGATGAACCATTGCACAAGTATCTGTCAGACATAAGTCAACGATCGTTGCCACAGTAGCCAGGGTACTTGTTTTCTGACAGATTATTGCTTCATTTCCTACTTTGTAGTAAGAAGCTTGCAACAATATGAAGTACTGGAATTTAAAAAAACTGCATACCTTGCTCCGAAGATATCCTTTTTCATAAGATTCTTAGCAGAAATAACTCTTAATCGAAGTTTACAAGTGGGCTCCTCAGTCTGAAAAAGAAAAATATAGATTACTTTTCTAACCAGGCCAATTATTATGTGTGTCTTTAGAAAAGACTGTTTTCTATTGAACACTTCTGATGAAAAATAAATAAAGATCTTTATTTCTTTCAACTGAACCAAAATTACAAAAAAATAGAATAAAAGAGAAATATCATTGTAAAGAAAGAAAATCACTGAAGATTAGGTGACAGCACCATCTAAGGTTGTAGATAGCACAATATCTGTTCTTCATCATAATGTTTCTGGTTTTACATTTTATGAATTCAACGAAAACATGGATTCAAAGAAAACATGAATTCAGTCATAAAACTTTACAAATAAAAGTAAAGAATTAATGTTTCAGAAAACCTAAACAACTTGAAAGTTCCTGTTATCTACTAAATTACCACATATATTTTCTAGTTCCTCATTATTATTATAATGCGATTTTAACGACTTTGTTTTTTTACAACAAACAGTCTAACAGTACTTATCTATAATTCTATAATAGGGTATTGTTATATTTTTCTGTAATCATATCTTTCATAACCTTTTAAACTTGTTTCAAGTAAGAAAATTCTCAATAATTACAAAAATTCAGCCACCAGTCAACCATTCTTAAAAAAAATACAGAAACAAATTGAGGTAAATTTCAATAATGCGAAAGCAGTTTTAACAATTATTGTGTCCAAAAAAAAATGTGTGAATAGAAAAAAAAAGCATATTAGTAGCTGGAAACTCTTGAATTGATAGAAATATTGAAAGATTGTATCTCATTCGTATTCAGAAAGAAAATCAATAAGCTCAATAAAATTCTGAGGTAAATATTTTCGAATAGCCAGGTGTTGTAGGGGTAAATATGATAGAAAAGCCACATGTTCCAAGCTACATTTTCCATAATTTAAAACCAACTGAATACTTTTCACTATTTTGAATCGGGTTTGAAGGCCGTCGTGGTTTGGAATACTTTCATAACGTTTCGCTACCGCGAGTGGCTAGCTTCTTCAGAGGTATGTTCATCTTCGTTCTACTCCGATGACTGAGCTAGGTCTGACTCTCAAGTCATATTTATGGGTCGTAAGGTAGTTCTGGGTATTAATTACCAGGGTCGCATTTGCACTTGTTATTGTGGTAGTGGAAAACATCTCCTTATTACCTGCTGTCATTTCCCTCGCATTTCTCAGAATTGGGGCCCATATGCGGTGATTTCTTCCTTTCTGTTGAAATTCTCCGTATGTTTGTGGATTTCTATTGCTTCTCGTACGAGACGGCTGTGATGCCCTTGGTTGGGGGCAAGGAGTTTTACGTCGTCAAACCGTATCCTATGTTCCCCATCACTGAGTGAGTATTCCGCTACTGCCGATTTGTCTGTTTGACCTAATCTACAGTTTCGCTGATGTTCCTTCAGCCTGGTTCCTATGGATCTTTTCGTGGTTCCGATATACACTTTTCCGCAAGTACACGGTATACGATATACCCCCGCGGCCGATAGCGGGTCCCTTTTGTCCTTTGCTGACCTAAGGCTTTGCTTTATTTTCTTAGTGGGCTTGAAAACTGTCTTTATCCTGTGTTTTCCCAGGATTTTTCCGATTCTGTCAGTGACTCTATGGATGTATGGTAGATATGCACGTGCAACCGTTGGAGTGTCCTCTCTATTTTGACTTATGAAAGTCCTTGGTTTCATGGCCTTTTTGATCTCGGCTATACTATAACCCTTCGATCTCAAGGCTACTTGAAGATGCTCCAATTCTTTTTGAAGATGCTCCGGTTCACATATCTTTCGAGCACGATCCGTCAATGTGGAGATAATTCCTCGTTTCTGACTCGGAACTACCTTACGACCCATAAATATGACTTGAGAGTCAGACCTAGCTCAGTCATCGGAGTAGAACGAAGATGAACAGACCTCTGAAGAAGCTAGCCACTCGCGCTAGCGAAACGTTAGGAAAGTATTCCAAACCACGACGGCCTTCAAACCCGATTCAAAATAGTGATAGTGAAAATTTCGGCCGCGAAAGCCTTAGCCAATTTATGAATACTTTTCATTTAACTTGAAAAATTAATCGATGGTCCAAATTACAGCGAAACCATAATAATAATAATACTCCCTCATAAACACTCGTAGAGTGTACCCAAAGGCATAGCCTGTGCGGGAAGAGGTCGGCTCTTATTATTATTTGCCGTGTCGCTCCGGAGCGACTTACTGATATTTGGTGGAGTATACACTTTTCAGCTGTAGGAAAACCTACAGCACCACCTCGGGTGGTCGGTGTGCACTCCAAGCTAGACAAGATTGGCATCTAGACAACTCACAATACACTTGCTTTTCAGTTTTAAAATAATGCTGTTAATTATTTGGAAATGCAGTGTCCTGGAGTCTCAACGATAGAAAAAAGTATTTGAACCTCCAAATGACCTGTAATACATTCTGAACCAAAAAAAAAATAATCCGAAATAGTACCAAGAGAACACAGAAAACAGAACAAGCATAATATTTTTGTATGACATACCAGGCCATCCTTAGAATATCTTGAGAAGATGAATTCTACGAACGCCAATCGATTCAGAATGGCCGAATTAGTATGTACTGAGAGTTTGAACGAGAAAAATACACGGACAAAAGAGTCGAGTATATCATGATAGAAATTTTTTTGAAAATAACTGATTCAGAGCTGACCAACTCGAGAACGGTTGAAGATAGACGAATTCTGCGAACGCCAATCGATTCGGAATGTCGAATTAGTATGGATTGTGAATTTCGAGTAAATCGAAAAAAATTTAAAATTACTCGAAAAAGTTGCAAGGGGTTCACCCCTAAATATCATGAAAAATACTAAGTCATCACATCGACTTGAAATTTGCACTATATGCGTAAAATGTCATGCTCGTTCCGGAAATTTATGATTTGTACCTATGTGCTCAGATATAAGATTTAGCCGGAAAAGGGTGTTTAAAGTAGAAAATCCAATTTTCTGAGATTTTTCATTTTCAATTTTTCGAATTTGAAATGTTTGTCCTCGAACGTATTATGACGTGCTGATTCCGAATCTATGAACGAAAATGTCGATAACTCATCAGAAATATTTTTGGCAAGAGAAAAACCATGTAAAAACTGTTTTAGAGATGAACAACTCGAGAACGGCCAGAGATAGACAAATTCTGCGAACTCCAATCGATTCAGAATGGCCGAATTAGTATATACTGAGAGTTTGAACGATAAAAATACACGGACAAACAAGTCGAGTATATCATGATAGATAATTTTTTGAAAACTGATTCAGAGCTGACCAACTCGAGAACGGTTAGAGATATACGAACTCTGCGGACTACAATCGATTCAGAATGGCCGAATTAGTATATACTGAGAGTCTGAATGAGAAAAATCGACTGACAAAAAAGTCGAGTATATCATGATAGATAATTTTTTGAAAATAACTGATTCAGAGCTGACCAACTCGAGAACGATTAAACATAGACGAATTCTGCGAACGCCAATCGATTCAAAATGGCCATATTAGTATATACTGAGTGTTTGAAAGAAAAAAATTGACGGATAAAAAAGTCGAGTATTTCATGATAGATCATTTTTTGAAAAATGATTCAGAGCTGACCAACTTGATAACGGTTAGAGATTATATACTGAGAGTTTGAAAGAAAAAAATTGACGGATAAAAAAGTCGAGTATTTCATGATAGATCATTTTTTGGAAAATGATTCAGAGCTGACCAACTTGAGAACGGTTAGAGATATACGAATTCTGCGAACGCCAATAGATTCAAAATCGCCTATTTAGTATATACTGAGAGTTTGAAAGAAAAAAATTGACGGATAAAAAAGTCGAGTATTTCATGATAGATCATTTTTTGGAAAATGATTCAGAGCTGACCAACTTGAGAACGGTTAGAGATAGACGAATTCTGCGACCGCCAATCGATTTAAAATCGCTAAATTAGTATATACTGAGAGTTTGAAAGAAAAAAATTGACGGATAAAAAAGTCGAGTATTTCATGATAGATCATTTTTTGGAAAATGATTCAGAGCTGACCAACTTGAGAACGGTTAGAGATAGACGAATTCTGCGACCGCCAATCGATTCAAAATCGCCAATTTAGTATAGAGATTATATACTGAGAGTTTGAAAGAAAAAAATTGACGGATAAAAAAGTCGAGTATATCATGATAGATAATTTTTTGAAAACTGATTCAGAGCTGACCAACTCGAGAACGGTTAGAGATATACGAACTCTGCGGACTACAATCGATTCAGAATGGCCGAATTAGTATATACTGAGAGTTTGAATGAGAAAAATCGACTGACAAAAAAGTCGAGTATATCATGATGGATAATTTTTTGAAAATAACTGATTCAGAGCTGACCAACTCGAGAACGATTAAAGATAGACGAATTCTGCGAACGCCAATCGATTCAAAATGGCCATATTAGTATATACTGAGTGTTTGAAAGAAAAAAATTGACGAATAAAAAAGTCGAGTATTTCATGATAGATCATTTTTTGAAAAATGATTCAGAGCTGACCATCTTGAGAACGGTTAGAGATTATATACTGAGAGTTTGAAAGAAAAAAATTGACGGATAAAAAAGTCGAGTATTTCATGATAGATCATTTTTTGGAAAATGATTCAGAGCTGACCAACTTGAGAACGGTTAGAGATATACGAATTCTGCGAACGCCAATAAATTCAAAATCGCCTATTTAGTATATACTGAGAGTTTGAAAGAAAAAAATTGACGGATAAAAAAGTCGAGTATTTCATGATAGATCATTTTTTGGAAAATGATTCAGAGCTGACCAACTTGAGAACGGTTAGAGATAAACAAATTCTGCGAACGCCAATAGATTCAAAATCGCCTATTTAGTATATACTGAGAGTTTGAAAGAAAAAAATTTACGTATAAAAAAGTCGAGTATTTCATGATAGATCATTTTTTGGAAAATGATTCAGAGCTGACCAACTTGAGAACGGTTAGAGATAGACGAATTCTGCGAACGCCAATCGATTCAAAATGGCCAAATTAGTATATACGGAGAGTTTGAAAGGAAAAAATTGACGGATAAAAAAGTCGAGTATTTCATGATAGACCATTTTTTGGAAAATGATTCAGAGCTGACCAACTTGAGCACGGTTAGAGATAGACGAATTCTGCGAACGCCAATCGATTCAAAATCGGTTATTTAGTATATACTGAGAGTTTGAAAGAAAAAAATTTACGTATAAAAAAGTCGAGTATTTCATGATAGATCATTTTTTGGAAAATGATTCAGAGCTGACCAACTTGAGAACGGTTAGAGATAGACGAGTTCTGCGAACGCCAATCGATTCAAAATGGCCAAATTAGTATATACGGAGAGTTTGAAAGGAAAAAATTGACGGATAAAAAAGTCGAGTATTTCATGATAGACCATTTTTTGGAAAATGATTCAGAGCTGACCAACTTGAGCACGGTTAGAGATAGACGAATTCTGCGAACGCCAATCGATTCAAAATCGGTTATTAAGTATATACTGAGAGTTTGAAAGAAAAAATTTGACGGATAAAAAAGTCGTGTATTTCATGATAGATAATTTTTTGGAAAATGATTCAGAGCTGACCAACTTGAGAACGGTTAGAGATAGACGAATTCTGCGAACGCCAATCGATTCAAAATGGCGAAATTAGTATATACGGAGAGTTTGAAAGGAAAAAATTGACGGATAAAAAAGTCGAATATTTCATGATAGATCATTTTTTGGAAACTGATTCAGAGCTGACCAACTTGAGAACGGTTAGAGATAGACGAATTCTGCGAACGCCAATCGATTCAAAATGGCCAAATTAGTATATACTGAGTGTTTGAAAGAAAAAAATTGACGGATAAAAAAGTCGAGTATTTCATGATAGATCATTTTTTGGAAAATGATTCAGAGCTGACCAACTTGAGAACGGTTAGAGATAGACGAATTCTGCGAACGCCAATCGATTCAAAATCGCTTATTTAGTATATACTGAGAGTTTGAAAGAAAAAAATTGACGGATAAAAAAGTCGAGTATTTCAATATAGATCATTTTTTGGAAAATGATTCAGAGCTGACCAACTTGAGAACGGTTAGAGATAGACGAATTCTGCGAACGCCAATCGATTCAAAATGGCCAATTTAGTATATACGGAGAGTTTGAAAGGAAAAAATTGACGGATAAAAAAGTCGAGTATTTCATGATAGATCATTTTTTGGAAACTGATTCAGAGCTGACCAACTTGAGAACAGTTAGAGATAGACCAATTCTGCGAACGCCAATCGATTCAAAATCGCCTATTTAGTATATACTGAGAGTTTGAAAGAAAAAAATTGACGGATAAAAAAGTCGAGTATTTCATGATAGATAATTTTTTGGAAACTGATTCAGAGCTGACCAACTTGAGAACGGTTAGAGATAGACGAATTCTGCGAAAGCCAATCGATTCAAAATCGCCTATTTAGTATATACTAAGAGTTTGAAAGAAAAAAAGTGACGTATAAAAGAGTCGAGTATTTCATGATAGATCATTTTTTGGAAAATGATTCAGAGCTGACCAACTTGAGAACGGTTAGAGATAGACGAATTCTGCGAACGCCAATCGATTCAAAATGGCGAAATTAGTATATACGGAGAGTTTGAAAGGAAAAAATTGACGGATAAAAAAGTCGAATATTTCATGATAGATCATTTTTTGGAAACTGATTCAGAGCTGACCAACTTGAGAACGGTTAGAGATAGACGAATTCTGCGAACGCCAATCGATTCAAAATGGCCAAATTAGTATATACTGAGTGTTTGAAAGAAAAAAATTGACGGATAAAAAAGTCGAGTATTTCATGATAGATCATTTTTTGGAAAATGATTCAGAGCTGACCAACTTGAGAACGGTTAGAGATAGACGAATTCTGCGAACGCCAATCGATTCAAAATCGCTTATTTAGTATATACTGAGAGTTTGAAAGAAAAAAATTGACGGATAAAAAAGTCGAGTATTTCAATATAGATCATTTTTTGGAAAATGATTCAGAGCTGACCAACTTGAGAACGGTTAGAGATAGACGAATTCTGCGAACGCCAATCGATTCAAAATGGCCAATTTAGTATATACGGAGAGTTTGAAAGGAAAAAATTGACGAATAAAAAAGTCGAGTATTTCATGATAGATCATTTTTTGGAAACTGATTCAGAGCTGACCAACTTGAGAACAGTTAGAGATAGACCAATTCTGCGAACGCCAATCGATTCAAAATCGCCTATTTAGTATATACTGAGAGTTTGAAAGAAAAAAATTGACGGATAAAAAAGTCGAGTATTTCATGATAGATAATTTTTTGGAAACTGATTCAGAGCTGACCAACTTGAGAACGGTTAGAGATAGACGAATTCTGCGAAAGCCAATCGATTCAAAATCGCCTATTTAGTATATACTAAGAGTTTGAAAGAAAAAAAGTGACGTATAAAAGAGTCGAGTATTTCTTGATAGATCATTTTTTGGAAAATGATTCAGAGCTGACCAACTTGAGAACGGTTAGAGATAGACGAATTCTGCGAACGCCAATCGATTCAAAATGACCAAATTAGTATATACGGAGAGTTTGAAAGGAAAAAATTGACGGATAAAAATGTCGAGTATTTCATGATAGATCATTTTTTGGAAAATGATTCAGAGCTGACCAACTTGAGAACGGTTAGAGATTGACGAATTCTGCGAACGCCAATCGATTCAAAATCGCCAAATTAGTAAATACTGAGAGTTTGAAAGAAAAAAATCGACGGATAAAAAAGTCGAGTATTTCATGATAGATAATTTTTTGGAAACTGATTCAAAGCTGACCAACTTGAGAACGGTTAGAGATAGACGAATTCTGCGAACGCCAATCGATTCAAAATCGCCTATTTAGTATATACTGAGAGTTTGAAAGAAAAAAATTGACGGATAAAAAAGTCGAGTATTTCATGATAGATCATTTTTTGAAAACTGATTCAGAGCTGACCAACTTGAGAACGGTTAGAGATAGACGAATCCTGCGACCGCCAATCGATTTAAAATCGCTAAATTAGTATATACTGAGAGTTTGAAAGAAAAAAATTGACGGATAAAAAAGTCGAGTATTTCATGATAGATCATTTTTTGGAAAATGATTCAGAGCTGACCAACTTGAGAACGGTTAGAGATAGACGAATTCTGCGACCGCCAATCGATTCAAAATCGCCAATTTAGTATATACTGAGAGTTTGAACGATAAAAATACACGGACAAAAAAGTCGAGTATATCATGATAGATAATTTTTTTAAAACTGATTCAGAGCTGACCAACTCGAGAACGGTTAGAGATATACGAACTCTGCGGACTACAATCGATTCAGAATGGCCGAATTAGTATATACTGAGAGTTTGAATGAGAAAAATCGACTGACAAAAAAGTCGAGTATATCATGATAGATAATTTTTTGAAAATAACTGATTCAGAGCTGACCAACTCGAGAACGATTAAAGATAGACGAATTCTGCGAACGCCAATCGATTCAAAATGGCCATATTAGTATATACTGAGTGTTTGAAAGAAAAAAATTGACGAATAAAAAAGTCGAGTATTTCATGATAGATCATTTTTTGAAAAATGATTCAGAGCTGACCATCTTGAGAACGGTTAGAGATTATATACTGAGAGTTTGAAAGAAAAAAATTGACGGATAAAAAAGTCGAGTATTTCATGATAGATCATTTTTTGGAAAATGATTCAGAGCTGACCAACTTGAGAACGGTTAGAGATATACGAATTCTGCGAACGCCAATAAATTCAAAATCGCCTATTTAGTATATACTGAGAGTTTGAAAGAAAAAAATTGACGGATAAAAAAGTCGAGTATTTCATGATAGATCATTTTTTGGAAAATGATTCAGAGCTGACCAACTTGAGAACGGTTAGAGATAAACAAATTCTGCGAACGCCAATCGATTCAAAATGACCAAATTAGTATATACGGAGAGTTTGAAAGGAAAAAATTGACGGATAAAAATGTCGAGTATTTCATGATAGATCATTTTTTGGAAAATGATTCAGAGCTGACCAACTTGAGAACGGTTAGAGATAGACGAATTCTGCGAACGCCAATAGATTCAAAATCGCCTATTTAGTATATACTGAGAGTTTGAAAGAAAAAAATTTACGTATAAAAAAGTCGAGTATTTCATGATAGATCATTTTTTGGAAAATGATTCAGAGCTGACCAACTTGAGAACGGTTAGAGATAGACGAGTTCTGCGAACGCCAATCGATTCAAAATGGCCATATTAGTATATACGGAGAGTTTGAAAGGAAAAAATTGACGGATAAAAAAGTCGAGTATTTCATGATAGACCATTTTTTGGAAAATGATTCAGAGCTGACCAACTTGAGCACGGTTAGAGATAGACGAATTCTGCGAACGCCAATCGATTCAAAATCGGTTATTTAGTATATACTGAGAGTTTGAAAGAAAAAATTTGACGGATAAAAAAGTCGAGTATTTCATGATAGATAATTTTTTGGAAAATGATTCAGAGCTGACCAACTTGAGAACGGTTAGAGATAGACGAATTCTGCGAACGCCAATCGATTCAAAATGGCGAAATTAGTATATACGGAGAGTTTGAAAGGAAAAAATTGACGGATAAAAAAGTCGAATATTTCATGATAGATCATTTTTTGGAAACTGATTCAGAGCTGACCAACTTGAGAACGGTTAGAGATAGACGAATTCTGCGAACGCCAATCGATTCAAAATGGCCAAATTAGTATATACTGAGTGTTTGAAAGAAAAAAATTGACGGATAAAAAAGTCGAGTATTTCATGATAGATCATTTTTTGGAAAATGATTCAGAGCTGACCAACTTGAGAACGGTTAGAGATAGACGAATTCTGCGAACGCCAATCGATTCAAAATGGCCAAATTAGTATGTACGGAGAGTTTGAAAGGAAAAAATTTACGGATAAAAAAGTCCAGTATTTCATGATAGATCATTTTTTGGAAACTGATTCAGAGCTGACCAACTTGAGAACGGTTAGAGATTGACGAATTCTGCGAACGCCAATCGATTCAAAATCGCCAAATTAGTAAATACTGAGAGTTTGGAAGAAAAAAATCGACGGATAAAAAAGTCGAGTATTTCATGATAGATAATTTTTTGGAAACTGATTCAGAGCTGACCAACTTGAGAACGGTTAGAGATAGACGAATTCTGCGAACGCCAATCGATTCAAAATCGCCTATTTAGTATATACTGAGATTTTGAAAGAAAAAAATTGACGGATAAAAAAGTCGAGTATTTCATGGTAGATCATTTTTTGGAAAATGATTCAGAGCTGACCAACTTGAGAACGGTTAGAGATTGACGAATTCTGCGAACGCCAATCGATTCAAAATCGCCAAATTAGTAAATACTGAGAGTTTGAAAGAAAAAAATCGACGGATAAAAAAGTCGAGTATTTCATGGTAGATAATTTTTTGGAAACTGATTCAGAGCTGACCAACTTGAGAACGGTTAGAGATAGACGAATTCTGCGAACGCCAATCGATTCAAAATAGCCAAATTAGTATATACGGAGAGTTTGAAAGGAAAAAATTGACGGATAAAAAAGTCGAATATTTCATGATAGATCATTTTTTGGAAAATGATTCAGAGCTGACCAACTTGAGAACGGTTAGAGATAGACGAATTCTGCGAACGCCAATCGATTCAAAATCGCCTATTTAGTATATACTGAGATTTTGAAAGAAAAAAATTGACGGATAAAAAAGTCGAGTATTTCATGATAGATCATTTTTTGGAAAATGATTCAGAGCTGACCAACTTGAGAACGGTTAGAAATAGACGAATTCTGCGAACGCCAATCGATTCAAAATGGCCAAATTAGTATGTACGGAGAGTTTGAAAGGAAAAAATTTACGGATAAAAAAGTCGAGTATTTCATGATAGATCATTTTTTGGAAACTGATTCAGAGCTGACCAACTTGAGAACGGTTAGAGATAGACGAATTCTGCGAACGCCAATCGATTCAAAATGGCCAAATTAGTATGTACGGAGAGTTTGAAAGGAAAAAATTTACGGATAAAAAAGTCGAGTATTTCATGATAGATCATTTTTTGGAAACTGATTCAGAGCTGACCAACTTGAGAACGGTTAGAGATTGACGAATTCTGCGAACGCCAATCGATTCAAAATCGCCAAATTAGTAAATACTGAGAGTTTGGAAGAAAAAAATCGACGGATAAAAAAGTCGAGTATTTCATGATAGATAATTTTTTGGAAACTGATTCAGAGCTGACCAACTTGAGAACGGTTAGAGATAGACGAATTCTGCGAACGCCAATCGATTCAAAATCGCCTATTTAGTATATACTGAGATTTTGAAAGAAAAAAATTGACGGATAAAAAAGTCGAGTATTTCATGGTAGATCATTTTTTGGAAAATGATTCAGAGCTGACCAACTTGAGAACGGTTAGAGATAGACGAATTCTGCGAACGCCAATCGATTCAAAATGGCCAAATTAGTATTTACGGAGAGTTTGAAAGGAAAAAATTTACGGATAAAAAAGTCGAGTATTTCATGATAGATAATTTTTTGGAAACTGATTCAGAGCTGACCAACTTGAGAACGGTTAGAGATAGACGAATTCTGCGAACGCCAATCGATTCAAAATCGCCTATTTAGTATATACTGAGATTTTGAAAGAAAAAAATTGACGGATAAAAAAGTCGAGTATTTCATGATAGATCATTTTTTGGAAAATGATTCAGAGCTGACCAACTTGAGAACGGTTAGAGATAGACGAATTCTGCGAACGCCAATCGATTCAAAATGGCCAAATTAGTATGTACGGAGAGTTTGAAAGGAAAAAATTTTCGGATAAAAAAGTCGAGTATTTCATGATAGATCATTTTTTGGAAACTGATTCAGAGCTGACCAACTTGAGAACGGTTAGAGATTGACGAATTCTGCGAACGCCAATCGATTCAAAATCGCCAAATTAGTAAATACTGAGAGTTTGAAAGAAAAAAATCGACGGATAAAAAAGTCGAGTATTTCATGATAGACAATTTTTTGAAAATAACTAATTCAGAGCTGACCAACTCGAGAATGGTTAGAGATAGACAAATTCTGCGAACTCCAATCGATTCAGAATGGCCGAATTAGTATACACTGAGAGTTTGAACGAGAAAAATACACGGACAAAAAAGTCGAGTATATCATGATAGATAATTTTTTAAAAACTGATTCAGAGCTGATGAACTCAAGAACGGTTAAAGATAGATCAGAGGGGCATATTTGTAAACATCAACTGTATATAGAGCAATGTATATTTGATATACAGGGTGAAATTTTTCGAAAATTGTTGGCATTTACGAGTGATTTTGTTCACAAAAATTTACCAATATTCAAACCTTACATATAGCAACTAGCAAAATAATCAATAATATATCGCATATGCAAGCACTTATTCAACTTCGAATATCTTGAAAACCGTTGATATTTTTGATAATGATACCAATCTTTTTCTTGTATAATAAATATTGATAATTGAGAAAAAGAAGAAAAAATCAATATTAATCTAGTGGCGTGAAAGTTGGGGAGGGGCGATTAGGGGCACCCAGCCGCCGTAGGCCCCTATTTAGAGTTACAAACACACAATTTGCATTAAAATTTGAAATTGAACAAATTCCATTTAGAAAAGTTGGCCCGATATGGAATGAAAACATTTTTTTTGTCACATTTAGCACCCTGTTACTCGGTAATACTCATTTAAGGTTATATGTTTATTGGAATTTTCAGCCTTAATTCTGGGACACCCTGTAGAGATATGTTCAATATTTTGATAGAGATATTTTGAATATATCTCAAGATTTGCAAGAAACTATTCACTATCAGAATGCTGAGAATATCATATGTTTTTTGAATACTTTGACCCTTATTGATACATTGATAATGCCCAATACACTTAAGTATACATTAATTATAAAAATAATGATAAGGAATACTCCCTAATCAAGTGACCAGAAAACATTGTTTATAATGGTGAAGAGTTTGAACATAATAAAAGAGCCCTACAGCTGTAGAGGTTGAGTGAATTACAATAGTGCTGATTATTTAGGGTTTTTGTTATATTCGTCGCCAAAATATTCTCCCTTGAACCTCCTCAGAAAAGTAGCAACCCTTAAATTTGACAGCACAGTAATGTAAGGACCCAACACATTAATAATTGATCAAAACTAACCATGTTACTAATCTATTTTAATGACTATTAGACAGTTAAAAAGGGTGGGTTTAAGTATATAGGGAAGTACTTTTATATTGATATTGATTTCGAAAGTGACGCTAATCTTTCTATGCAAATTATTCGGAGGAACATTCTACCAATTGCAGAATTAATATTTGTTGAACTCTACATCGTTAATATTTATAATTAACAGTACTGATGACAGCATTTCACAATGTCAACCTTGCATGTAAAATGTAATCGTAATTACTCACGTATCCATCACTTCCAATTTGCGGAACATATCCGAATATATTATCAGATGCCATTTGAAGATAATATATTTACGTAGGTCACATTAATTATAAAATATTCTTCACAGCCACGAAAACAAGACCAACAATAATTTTGATCACAGCATTCACAGCACGATAAAAAAAAAAGATGATGCACGATGAACGATAAACGTCAGAACGTCACAAATGTCAGCTGAAAAGCAATAGGACGTTTGACAGTTTACATAGAACAAGAAAGACACACTTTTCAACGGATAGGAGACCACAACATAAAACAATTGTTTCAGTGCGAGCATAGAAAGAGTAAAATGGTTAGATTCGCACCGTAATTTACTCTCTGATTAAAGTTGATTTCACAAACCATCTATTTTTAAACAGAGAATTGGGCGAGTTTTAAATTCATCGATGGATGATGCGCATTCATGCTGTCATTGTCATTTTCCATTGGTTAAATAAGGATGCAATGCTCATCGGTGGATCCATCGATGAATTTAAAAACTTGCCCATTGCGCTATCACGATAAGATTGATGTATAATCATTTTTAAAGAAGGATGTGTCGCTGTTAATTCCAACAGCCCGTTAGTACTGAAACGAATGATTCATTCTTAATCAAAAGCCAAATTTGTATCATCATGATTAACTGATTTCAACGAGTCTTAAAGTACATATACCGGCCCGCAGAAATAAAAAAAATAGCTTTATTTATGATACAAATTCGTAAAGTAGAACTTTTTTGTGTGAGCGTCGAGTTTGTTGAATGAGGAGCAGTCGAGTTCAACGTACACGCGAGTACAAAAAATCCCTTTATGAAATTGTATCGTACATTTTTTCTTCGGCAGTTATTACTATGCCAAATTGTTACTAAACTAAGCGCCATGTTTGGATGCGACCCGTTCTGTGAATTTTATTTTCTACAGAATAAGTGCGATGGCATTATGGTTGAATCGATGGGAGAGACAGAGATAAACTGTTTACGCAGTTGGCAACCATGAGGGTTGCATCCAATATGGAATATTTTGATCTGGCCCTCATACAAGAACGTTGGGATAACAAGGGAAAAATCATGGGACCCGGGGAGAATAAGCAGGCTGATTTACTTATTAGCCTCACCGATAACCTTCATAATAATCAGAAATAATTCACAAATACTAGCCGCTAGGGAATTTCTGTTCTAAGGAGCTAACGATAGTAAAACTGAATATATGGCAGGGAAGAAGAGGCCACG
The DNA here is from genome assembly GCA_958298965.1 of Chrysolina haemoptera. Classification (NCBI taxonomy): domain Eukaryota; kingdom Metazoa; phylum Arthropoda; class Insecta; order Coleoptera; family Chrysomelidae; genus Chrysolina; species Chrysolina haemoptera. The sequence continues at coordinate 36,574,762 of OY282590.1, forward strand.
GGAGATAGTGATATCATCAGCCTACCTCCGATATGGTGACCCGGACCCTCCACCTACCAAAGTATCAGAGGAGCTGGTTGCTGAATGTAAAGCTAACGGATCTCCTGATCTCATTCAATCATCGGCTGCTACTGTAATGCACACCACGAGACAGTGTGGAGGCACGAACACCAATGCCAGAGGTGAGTCTCTACTACAATTTATCATGACTTAATGACTTAGAAATACTAAATGTAGGCAATAAACCGACTTTCGTAACATCTGATAGGAAAGAGGTATTTGACATAACAATGAGAACGAGAAATATAAGCAACATCGTCAAAAATTGGCACGTGTCTGATGAGGTAAGTTGTTCAGACCACAGACAATTCGAACTAACAGGAAGTGAGACCGAAACAGAAACATATCGTAATCTGGGACGGCTATAGAGCAAATCTAGAGAATGGGTTGGAGGGGAACACAAATGAACTTGAGCTGGTGGCGGCAAAATACTCAGGCGAGTGGAAGGAATACAAACTCTCTCCCCGAGTACAACCAAGCACTAAGGCTAGCCAAAAGAGAATCGTGGAGGACATGCACACACTGCAAGAAATTAGAAGGCACTCACGAAAGAGCAAGACCCTGCAAAATTATCTCCAAAGAAGCCCAACAAACGATTCGAAGCATTCGGACAGCATCATGGGCCTATACGCAGAATGCACAAGATACCTTGGAAGAACTGATGTACAGAATCAATGATCACAAACTCATCAACCAAGATACCACTCAGAACTGAGACCTTCCTCTTGTGCCTCCGGCCTCCCTAGTGTGACTCCAGGGAAGACTGGCAGGTCTCAAAGAAAGTGATAGATGTTGAAAAAATGAAATGGGCAATCAACTCATTCCAACCGTATAAATCATGGTTGGAATTTATCCCATCATGCTACAAAAAGGTATAGACCTACTAGCACACAAACTATGCATGGTACTGAGGGCTAGTCTTGCACTGGGAAACATACCAAAAGCATGGATGAGAGCATCACAGAGGGGTCTTGCTATCGTATGTACGGTGTTTGCTAAACAGAGTATCAGGGATACGGTGTTGGTAAATCAACCCCTATATAAGAAACGGACCTATATGCCTATGCAACAGACAAATCTACAGAGACAGCATTACACCAACTCGTAGAAAAGGTGAAACCTGCGCTAAGAAACAAAGGGTCTTTTATGTATTCCTATAGAAATCGAGAGAGCATTCAACAAAACACATCTCTAAACTTAATCTCAAGGGCGTCGAAACTGCATGCTGAATGAAAAAATGATCTACTCCTCTTTAGTGGTAGAAACATCAGCAGTCAAGGTCACCAGGGGTTGTGCGCAAGGGTGTCTTGTCCACACTGCTGTGGAACCTGGTGGTGAAAGACCTTACACCACGGTTAGAGAAAGAATGCAAATGGTCAGTACATGGATGGATAATTGGACGGCCTAAGCATTAGTCCCTCTCCAAATCAACCATTCAGAAAGTATTGAGCATCTCTGAACTATCGAAAATGTTCCAGGTGCGTGTCTGGGGGGAGTATTTGCCCCCCCCTCCATGACTGCCTTACAGCTAGTGACCGAAATTCAATTGTTAAGAACGTAGATACCGTCATATAGTAAATAATCTTTTCGAAAAGAGTGTTTACCCGCCATACTGAAATTACCCTAGACGCAGTAACAATGTAAGGCTTCAGACGAAAAAAAAGGTATCATAATTTGCGCCAATGTGATTGATTACCGTCCTCCCTATGGAATGCCCCTAGGCCCGCACCTGATGATAAGTTAAAACTGTAATCCAACAGATACCAGCAAAAACAGGAAGTATAGCTATATGACTGTTACAAACCCATGTAAGCCAAAACAAGTCCTGTATTTTCAACCTGAGCCATTAAGAGATAATCCAATTTGCCAATCAGAACATTCGGAAGTATTTGAAAAAATTTGTTTCAATGTTACAACCATATATGTTATATCTTATTTGCTTTGGTTCAAGCATTATTCAAGTGCTATGCAAAAACTTAAAGCAAAAATGACGAAGTTTCTGTAACTATTATCAAAGCTAAACGAATATTAGCCTAGCAGATACTCACTATATATAATATTGTGTCTGATAAATCCACTTACCAAAGTCCAGAGTGATCTACTAGGACTCCTCGCTAATTGGTCCACCGCAGATGACTGTCCTGAAATGGTATTTCCAGCAGAGCTCCATGAATTGCTCCGTCCTCTGGTGATATATACCTCCGGTGAACTTTTTTGAATTCTGCTACTTCTTCGAACAGGCATTTGAACATAATTTCTAAACACTTCGGTCATTCACAAATGTGTATGTTTATAACACAAATAACATGAATGCAAAATAGCATGTTGGATGGATTTGTTTCTCAGAAAATGCCTACACTAGATAGAAGAATAATACGCTTTTACCTGATTCTCCTTATCTATCATGTTATCAGTGGGATATTTGGATTCATAAAGTAAATATATATTGGAAGATAAAGATATACATACGACTGTTTTGAATATAATTGTTCTTCAAGGTTGATACGTTACAGGGTCATTCCTAATTTTTTTCCATCAAACACATTGTTCTTTTTAAGAGGCACAGACAGTAGATACCAGATAATCAGTGACTAATTTTCGAGAATTTTCATGCACGTTTTTTAATTTCCTGAATATTCTACGATGGCTAAGGAATCAATGACATTCCTCAACGATAAGACCTGAACACCTTTAAACAGTACTGATGAATAAATAGATATGAAAAAAATACAAGCAGATTTTCGCAAAATCGTATATGTATAATAGGAATTTTATTGACTAGCACCTAACAGAAAATATGTGAAGTTTTGGCCGTTAAAGACTGTCAGTGGCTATTTCTAACTACCTGGGGTATATTCGCATATTAACTCCCAAGAGTACAGTAAAGTTTTGGAAGGTTTCATAAATTTACCCTGGAGTTAACTACTATTTTACTAATGCTTGTTTTAGTTTACGTTGACTTCGGAAATAAATAGGTTATATTGAGGTGTTGTTTTGTTTATTTGCTTAAAAAATATATGTATAATGACTTCACTATTGATTAGCTATGCGCTATATTGAATGCGACCATCATGGTTTTGTCTCTGTCTCTTGGATTCAACCATAATATAATCTCACTAAAGACTAGTTCATGCAAATGCGAAATTCGCAAAAAATATATGTTTTTTCCATTTAATTTCATGGAATTGAAATGAAAAAGAGATATAATTTTTGCGAATTTCGCAAACCTACACAAATACCTGTTTTGAAGTGAACATGAACTATCCTTTTCTATACAATTTGTGGGCGAGGGTGGTGAAATATTGTGGACAGTTTGTTTACATTCAGAGTATGAAGGTCCATAATACAAACGAAGAATGACAGTTTGATCCGAATGAATACAGACTTAACATGTATAAGGCCCTTACTTGTAAACAAACAAAGTTATGTTGACTTCAAGTCAAGGATGGAGAGGACATCTCTATGGTCTTTTATTACTCTGAGGGGTATTGGCCAGAGTCGGTTTATTTGCAACCAATTTGCATCATTTCATCTGAAGATTGACTTACACCAACAAAAATTGACGGTGTGACGTCTCACTAAACTCGCGTATTTTCGAACGCCATTCCATAAATTTTACTGGATGGAGCTTTTAATCGAACGCAACCCTGGTGTATAATTTGATTGATTTGACAATTTTCTGTTGGTTATGGTAACACTGGTTCAGCGTTCGTTTAGAATTGAAGGTTATGAAATAACCGAAAACGGCGAAAACAAACCTAAATTTATATACATTTCGAAATTTCGATTTTCGATGAGCATTCAAAGCAATTAAAGCAGATAGTTGAAATTGTGGTTAAAATGTTAAATAGCTGAAAACGCTGATAAATTTATGTTGTCAGTTCTTCAAATTAGGTTACGTTTTTCATTAAATGGATTCATTAGTTCAAGATCTAGAACAACTGAAGTTGTCAGCTTTTCAAAAATTGCGTATGATAAATTTAAGTTATGCTCCTAAGGCAGACCACATCCCTAGAAAATCTGAATACGAAAAAGAACCACCCCCACTAAAGAGAAACGAAAAATCTGTTGACAAATCATCCAATTCCCAAAATGAAATCGAAAAAGTGATAAACAAATTGGAAATTCAAAGAAAGGAAGAGGTTAAAACCAAAGTACAAGCCCGTATTAGCAAATTCGAAGATTTCACAAAACAGCAGGAAATACACACACAGCAGCAATGGCTGAAGATCCAACAGAACTTCGAAGAAGACACCCAGCAAAAGGAAAACAGTATATTTCAAGCCATGCACGAATACGACACAAACTCCTCCAACTCTCACGCCAAGCTCGCTCAATACTATCAGAACCTACACTTACGCAGACAAATGCAAGAACAAGAGTTGAAAAAGAGGGAATACCAGAAACAACTCATGCACAGTTGCATAGACAAAATAAAAAAGCACCAACAGGACTTCAACTCGACGTATCAGCAGATCATACCAACTTTGAAAAAGTGCTCTAACAACGACGAACTGAAAACTAGACTGAGCGAAGAATTCAAGGTACTCAGAGTCCTCCCTAGTAATTTCGAGAAAATAATCACTAAATGTAGGACTGAGGGGGTGAGTGAGGAAGATGAAAAGTTAGCTGCACATACTTTGGGACAGTTGCGGGATTTGGGAATTCGAATGAAAGAAATAGTTGAACAAACGCTTCAGAAAAATGAGGAACTCAATAGTTCCAAACAACCAGTACCAGCTGCAGTAATTGCAGCTCCTCCGGAAGTAACTGAACCTTCTTCAGCAAGACCTGGACCCCCACCGGTAATAACTGCACCTCCTTCAGTAGAACCTGCACCCCCTCAAGTAGTATCTGTACCTGTTCCTAATATTGCTACTAAAGCTGATACACTGATAACTCAAACGACTGTTTCTACTATCACACGATACGTTAGTTTATCAAATTTGAAAATGTATTCCGATATTATAGAATTTTGCGATAAACACACTGCCAGTTTTAAGAGCTTGCTCGAAGATCCTTCTCTGAAGCAGTTCAGATTTGATTGCAAGAAAGCCATCAATATACCAGTGAACTCTCTATCAGGCGTTAATTCTGAGCATATTTTGGACAAGTATAATCGGTTACGTGGACTTCTGAGTGGACAAGACGTAATTGTCAGCGATAATAGGATAAATGCTTCAAGGCATCCTCAAGGAATACCGTTCTGTATGGACTTGTTGGCTAAAAAATTTGTATTGCAAGGTGACCTGATGGTTTCCAGTAACCCAGAATCTGCTTTTTGCTATGCATCCGTTATGTCTTCATTGTGGAATGATTTTCCCATTTTTGGACAGTTGTTGTTGGCATACTTTTATAAGTCCTGTCCGTACTTGGTTCCTTTCTGTCTCCCTAGACAAGTTGGAGAATCTGATGAGGAGTTCTATATTCGGCAGGGGTACCAATATCACGAGGGACAGATTGAAGAACAAGATAAATTCTTGAAGAGAATGACAGGTATTGTGAATATATATAAGTATAGTGGAGAGAGTGTTTTCGATTTAATTCCTAAAGTTCCACCATCTGCCGACGACGTCGTTTCGTTTTTTACAACTCGTCAGGACAGCTTTATGGAGCTCCTGAAATCAAAACGAAATCACTCTGAATTAATACCATACGGCATTATTATAGAATTTATTTGACCACGTTATGCATAATTACATTTGTAGCAAGTCAAAATGGAATACAAACAAGTGACATAAATTCGAAATGAAAATAAAAATTTCAAGGCCTACTTCGAATCAAATATCCTCTCACCCAATGCTTGTCAGATATTTCATCAACGATTTCCTTTTGTAGGTATAATGAGGCTCTATGCTGCAATGACAGTTGTAAAACCGAAGAAGGGCCATAAAAGTACGCCTCACAATATCCGCCACGGTTGGAGGTGGCTTTCTTCTCATCTGAAATTAGAGCCACAAGTAGACATTACAGCTACAATGTTGCATGCCTTTCTGGATACAGCAGGTTTTGAAATGGAAGCTAGATATGGCAGAGCTTTCCAGAAACTAGTCGTTGTTCTTGTGAATAGATTTCTGCCAAATTGCAGAGAAAAGTGCACTGGAGGGGCTACTACTAGGTTAGAATTATTATTGATGGACTATTTTAAGAATAAAAGATTTGAGAAGCCTAATGGGTATTTAGATTATAGTTATTGGTGATGATATTTATGAATTTTTAGTGAATCATTTATAAGGAGCTGCTCATTTTTCTATTAAATCTATTTGTACTGAACTATAATATGTCCGAACTTTTGTAATTTTTTTACTTGGAATTCAATATGCTACAGAACTGTCGTGCATCAAAATTATAAACTTATTGTTATAAAATGTAAATTCTGGTCAAATTAAAAAACAGCCTCTTGGTATATCAAACATACTACAAACAAACATATTTTTTAAGCGATTGTGGGTATATCCATTGTAATTTGTTTTTTATGCTCAAGCAACCATTTTTAACACATTAATATTTACACACTGTCAATAAGAATGGCAAAGATTTAGAACTCAATTGTCTACAGAGGCATATGCCTCCAGAAATTGTAAAAACTTGCCAATGTGTACCTACTTTTACTTTGTTCTCTAAATATTAAAAGATATTCCTTTCCATATTTTTATTTGATCTACATGCTTTTTTATTTTGAAAACAGAGCATTTGTCACAACCTGTCAGATTATTAATTTGCCATACCAAGTGTTTAGTTTTTATAAAGCTATCAAGAGATGTATTTATTTCCAAAATCTCAACTCGTTTTTTATCAAAACAGCCCGTGTGGAAGACACATTTGTCAATGAGATTTTTATTTTTTCTTGGACAATAAAACATCTGTTATTTAGTTGATATATACTATAGATTTACCTTATTAAAATGTCTCTGAGACATGGTTTTTTCCCACTGAAACATGGCATTTTCCTCCAAAAATCGAACTATGCAAAACGTCAATATAAAAAAATCTTGTGATCATTTTTTACAACAAAGGGACTCCTTTCGTTGAACAATCATGGCTTCATATGAAACAAGGCATGTAATTAGCTTTGTATGATTTCATAGAATAAATAAAAACGGAACTACAAATTTGTCGACAGTTTACAAACTTTTCCAGATCATTTTTTTGTGTCAATTATGATTTGCTTAATGTAAAAATACATTGATGTGGAATTTCAGGATCTTTGGGCTTCCGAGTCAAAACATGCATGAAAGGTCTGAGAAAAAGTAATATTTAACAGTATACAGATTCATACCTCAATAATAAAACAAGGTGTTCCACAAGGATCTGTATTTAGACCCCTGCTTATGTTATCATTGCAAGTTATTTAATGACCTACTTTCATAACAGATGCATATGCAGATGAAACTTCTGATGTAAATGAATCTGCAATAGTTCATACTAGATAATGTAATGAAACAAAATAGTTCACCATATATGTACAGATTCAACAGAATATACATAACTAATAGCCAAAATCTTTAAGAATTTTGATGAAAACAATAGTTGCAATATACTTATAAATAGTTTCGAAACTCAACACCAGAAAAAGTGCCTCTTATATTGAATTCCCTATAGAATTGAAGTCTGCGTGAAATCTCTGCCGAAAATCTTCATTTGTTGTTGGAGTAAAAATACGCTTCATATTTTATATAACTTCGAATGAAAAAAACACCATTGGAGTTAAATCGGGAGATCGCGGTGGCCATATATTTGCCGATTTTGTGGGGAATGATGTAAACAACTTTAATTCATTTGTCGTACATATTGCACAGCTTACTAGCAAAATAAAAATGTTAGTTTATATGCAGAATTAAGTAATATTATGGAATATCTGCGAAAATGAGAGTTAAGGGTATTATGAGTATAGGGAAGAAAAAAAGGGGTTTTCATTTAGAGAAAGTGACATTTTCCGGACCCAACTTTTTGTACGCCCTTTGTGGATGTGATTATGGTGAGTGATCCATTCGTAATTCAATCACCACATACCACTAAAAATTGTGATTCACATGAAAATGTCGTATGTTTGATAGGATACATTATATAAATGAAAGGTTTGGACATGTATTTAGATTGGAGATAAGGTGCAAAAGATAAATCTAAGTTAATTACAAAAATTTATTGAAAAAAGTCAACTAAAGTATAGGTATATGATATAAAAATCATTGCAGATGTTTAACCCGGAAACCAGAAATAAATATCAACAATTTTGCATTTTTAAATTTACCATAAAATGTGGGAATTTATTTTAACTAGCAAAAATTAGAGTGCTGCAGAAAATTTTAATTCCATTCAATAAAAAAACTTCGAGGACAAACTTTATAATTAGTTAATAAAATTAGTGAGTTATACACACAAAGTCATGGTTCAACTGTTCAAATAGCAACTCATAATAAACACAAATTAAAATAATAAATAGATAAACATGTTAAAAGGAATGGTAACAATACAACAACAAAAAAAATACAAAATTTTTCACCTAATTACCAATATATTCCTCTACTTGAGGAATATAACCACTGCAACAATCATAAACATCAAATACATTCTCAATTTGGGAAAAGTTTTTGTGTGGACAACATATACAAGCTATGAATAAAACGTTGCATGCGATAAATAACATAATAAAAATGTCTTTCAAAGTAAGATCTCCAGACAAGATCTTTCCCATACGAAATTGACCACCAAAAGTGTCAAACTGACAGCTAGGTGCAATTTTTTTAATTGTAAACAAGGGGAGCTTAGTGGCACCTTTTTCCAAAGGTCTATTCGTTTCAGTGAAATTGACATAATTTTGGTGTTTGAGTATTTTCTACGTCTCTAAATTTTAAGGTTATGAATGAGGTATCATCAACAAACAAAATGCATTTGCTGTGATATAGATACCATTAATACTGATGACGAATAATAGAGGCCCAAGTACGGAACCTTGATGTATCCATTATTTGACCATTTTATAATCAGATTTGACAATTTTCAAACTGACAAGCTGTATGTGGTTTCTCATTTAGGACTCTATGAGAGACAGGGTATTTTCCTGATTATATAGAAACCCAACTTTTCTAGGAGGACATTAGACACAATTGATGGCCCTGGTGAGGTCACATGAAATAGATGTAGAGATTTTTTCTTGTACTGGACCCAGTATGGTAACAGTGCTTTTTTCAATATTGTCCAGATGGGAAACATTTAATAGTGTCATAATATATGAAGGTATAGTTAGTTATTCTTTATGAAAGAACAGACTTTGCATTATTGATAAATGAATATAGGTTGTTCTTAGTTTTGAATGCAACATTTATATTCTGATTCTGAAGGAAACTAGATACTTTGTTCACATAGTAACTGAGCTATATAAAATTTATTTATATATATATAAGTTTTCATTTCCTCTATCATGTAAAGTTTATATACAAATCTTCAAATTTCTGTAGTACCATCAAAGACATGAACATTAAATTTGAGGTACTTATCAATTATTATTCTAAGATACCGGGTGGTCCTATTTCATTAATAGAGCCCTAAAATAATGATGTTACATCAATCAAATAGTCATTGCAGTAGTTGGCAATTTATTTGTCATTAGGGAACTTTTGGTAATTTGCATTCACTTTTTGGTTTTATTTTTGTATGTTGCTTCATTTCTAACTTTGTATAGCTTACAAATGTACCGAAAATATTTCCTAATAATTAGACGTTCTGGAAAACGTTCATGGAAAAAATGAACTGCCTCTTCAAAGATGAGAATTTTGTTTTATCGTGATCAGTTATTTCAGAAAAGTTTGGGTATACTTTCCAACTAAACAATTCTTGATGTCCTTACTGTATTTTATTTCTTTGATATTTATTCAATAAAAATGTTTTTTTTTTTATTACTATGTATTTTCAAGTAAAAGAAAGTTACCAGTGATTTTTGAATTGGTTGACCATGTTAAAGTTTATGGCAATAAATTATAGGTACTTTAAGTATACCTAAAATGGTACTGTGGTCTAGATGTAACAACCATTCTGAATAAAACCCATGGCTCACAGTTCAAAGTCATTTTGTGTCAGTTTGATTAGATTTGACCGTGAGCCACAGGCTTGATAATCCAAAAGTTTCTCAGATAATCTCAAGAAAAGTAGAAAAAACTACATGTCCTTGAAATTTGTTCCCATTCTCTTTTTCTTATATTATGAAATTGAACTCAAGACCAAAACTTGACCTCAAAAAAATGGAGACTGGTTGTCAGGAAGGACCTGAAATGAGATAAACTTGATGATCCCATCACCTTGTAAATGGGAATTTTGATGCAACCATTAATGGAATCAAAAAAACACACGGTTCCACATCAATTTAGTCAAAGTTTACTTAAAGTTCACCTGGTACTATTCTTTCGGTAGGGCTTTTGTAACCACATCCATTCTCATGATCCCCGATTCTCTCAACGTTTCCTACAAAGCTGCACCCCCGAGTTTTATTCGGACAGGAAATAAGAATATTTTCGGCCATATTTTCGAGCTGGTAACATCTAGAGCCTTCAAACTCGGATTCACATGAGGGACACCGAATAATCTTCAATTTGCACTTCCGACAAATACCGTGACCTTTCTTACAGGAGAATATAGGACCGACGAGGTATTCCATACATACAGGGCATTCCAAATGCCTCCTTATCAGATTACTGAAATCGTCGAAGCTCAGTTCAGTCTGAGGATTGACACTTTCAATCTCATTCGACACGACAGTTATAGAAACTTTGACTAGGGCCGGAGTATTCAACAGCTCCATCATACTGAACAGATTGAACGGGTTAGTGTCTGGGTGTACTGCAGGTTTCACATACTTTCTGGAGTAGGGATGGTACTCGCAATCACACCTATCTTTTATGCATTCGTAACAGTGCAGCCTCTCATTGAACTCGACAATGGTTTTGTTTTTGTACGTAACACACCTATCTCCGTTTTCAGAAGTGAACTCCACATTGAACGAGGAATACTTTTCAATTGTTCCCAAACATCCCACGAAGATCGAATCACGCAAAATGTATATGATGAACTGGGTCTCGTCCAATATCAACAGCAACGGAGTCGTCTGCTTGTTCAGGTTAATTTCGTAAAAAACTTTGTCGTGGAAAATTTTTCTTGGATGATTATGTGTAACGTGGCCTCCCATTTCTTCGATTTCTATATCTTCTGTGCAACCCGAATACTTGAACGGACACTGAATTGTTTTGTGTTCGCAAGATGATTCGTGTTGTTCGACTAGGGCCCAGGGGACAATTTCTCCGCAGTATATACAGGGATACATGAGGCACTGAGCTACGCCTTCGAAAACGACATTCCTCACCCATTCTCCGTTCTTGATGGATTTGCATCTGCCGCATCTGTTTTTTCCTCCGTCTTGGCAATTGATGAAAATCGGAGGGAATGACAGCGACTGTTTGCAGAAATGGCATTTCATGGACCTAACGGTCTCCTCTATTACTGACATACCATCCATTTTTTTCACTGTGTTGGTATGTTTACAACAAATTACTAAATAAAAGTAAAATGAGGTTAGAAGTTAGAACATTGACACAGAGTAGAGAACCAGTAGAGAACTGAGTTCTCTACTCTGTACTCTGTGACATTGATATGACAGTTGCAGCGAGCATTGCATCCTTATGCCGGGTTCACATGCCAGCTTTTTGTAGTTGAGCTTACAGCGTATTGTTTTTCGATTGGTCACTGAATGACATAGAACGACATGTTCTCAGTCAGCGGCCAATCAGACAACAATACGCCATAAGCGAGAGCTATCATGCGTACCCGGCGTTATTTAACTAATGGAAAATGACAATGACAGCACTAATGCGCATTATCCATCGATGAATGTGTTGCAAGGTGCAATATGGAACTTTCCAACTTTCACGAAAGGATCACAAAACACTTACACTAGTGTTCTGTGGCAAGGATTGCAAGGAGTTTTGTGTTTTGTTCCACGGTCCTCATAATTTGTTTGTTCACACTCAAATAGGTCCTTTCGTTTCGAACTCGTTGGTCCTTTCATTAATAAGATTTTTTATTTTTTAAACATAATCAATTTAACACGTCAGTTGTAATGTTCGTATATTATTAATTGTTATATTTTAATTTTAATTGTAATTTTAGTCTTAGTCTTAGTTTTAGTAAAATTATATTTTGTTGAGAACAATTTATATTGTAATGGGGCTTTCCCGTGTTTGTATAAAATAAAAAAAAAAAGAGGTATAGTGTGATTTCCACTTTTTGAACTGAGTATATTTCTGTGCAGATAACACCATCCAATACTAAACGAATAATTGTACTAAGTGTAGAAAGAAAAGTACTACACTCTATGCAACTGTACAAACCCATAAAGATTTTTCCCACTATACAGGGGTGGGATACTGTGTGCCAGGTATAGTTCAGGTACAGCTCCTGTGGAGCTATTCAGCGTTCCAGACTTTGGAGCTTCGTGCACTTGAACAGATCTTGTATTCATTCCTCCTTTCCCTCAAGCACCAAGATTTCAGCATCGGTGTTAGTTCACGAACGGAAAATACTGTCAGTTCAAACTTCAAAAATATATGATTGTGAGTTTAGGATTGGGTTTGTGTGTCAATTGCGACGAAAAAACAAATTCATGCATTTTCAATTCTCCCACTTGTTCAATTACATTATTTTAATTAGAGTTGTGCGCATGCGAAGCTGCGGGATCAAAAATAAAATTGGTACGGCTAGACATTTGTTTGAAATACCGTCAATGTCAATACCGACCACCGACCGTCCAACCCATCACTAGTGGAGTCAGTGGATTGGAGACACTTATAAATAATTATTGCAAACATTTGCAAGCATCAAGCATTGATGATTTAAAAAAGTTTGCTAGAAATTATTTTTTGGTGGATATGCACATAAAAAGCCGCAAGTCGGTGGACGACGACGAGCATAACTAAAATCACAAAAATCCGTGAAAATTGTGAAAAATATCTGACCGTCGAATAATCAATATTCAAAAAATGTTACCCTCCCGACCCTCCTTTGAAGACTGGATAGTAGATAGAGAACGTATAGGAATTTGAAAAAATACAACAGTTTCGGACGTGGAAACTTACGAGGAAAAAATGTAGTTGAGGCTTCTTGAAAAAAGCCGCGAAAACTTCCAAACATGTATTTGAAAAATCTGTAAAATTACTGATATATATCAGAGATAGGTAGTCGAACAATTCAATTTGAAAAAATTCCACCATCCTATCTCCCTGAAGGCTAGATTGAGAACGCGTAGAAAACTGTAAAGGAACAAAGACTTCTTCGGACGAGAAAAATGTACAACAAAAAAGTATCTGTCAGGGGGCTCATCAGACTCCCTCAGATTTCAGATTCGTGTTCAGGATTTATCAAATTTACCTTTACCGATTATTTAGTAGCCCCATGCTTTGTTAGAGGTCGTTTAATAAAAAAGTTTTACAAACCGAAAAAAAAAACTGCGTATAACTCAATCAATAACTATTATTAACATTCCGCAAAGTCATATTGATTGATAGGCATACTACTTGAAGACATATGGCAGATATATTTATTTCGAATTCAACTTATCACAACTGATCACAACTCACAACTTAAAAAACATAAGCAGAGTAAACTGCAGGATTCCCATGTTTAAATAGAATTAAGGGTTGAATATCATAAAAAGGCACAATAAAAAAGAAATTGTGATGACCAAATTCATTCAGTCTCACTAGGTACCAAACAATTGACAAATAATCAGTGTTTTTCAGATTTTCAATGTTTGAGTTGGTTTTCTGAATCAGCATTTTCACTGACTGATTCAAATCATTTTCCATCAGGTCCTTCGTCATTCAGGTTAAAGCTACTCGACTCAACAAGATATTTGTCAACTATTTTTAAACCAATAAAAAATATCACATACATACACAGTCTTGAAAAAATATGAAAAATATCAGATATATTAAAATACAGTCTTGAAAAAATATCACTTAAGGGCTAAACCACCCTGAGTCAAAAACCATTTGCAATATAAAGTATTCAGGAACATTTTTCTAATTGTAAGGAAACATATTCCAATTTAGGTTCAACCCAAATTGTTTATAAATTCTATCCTGGATTTTTTAAAATTGTAATGGAATTGGGTTCAACCCAAATTGTTTTTCAGTCCTGGATTGTTTCGATGAGGAACCATACTTTCTCCTCTTTCCTAGAGAAAAATCGAAAATGAAATTAATAAAGAAGGAAATAAATATCTGTACAATGAGAAAATTAAATAATTGGAAATATTGAATAAAACGTTTTTTCATTTAAAGATGTCATTTGCTATTTCTCATACTTCAACGCAGGAGTTGAAATTTAATTGCGGTATGAAGGCGGCTCCACTGCCAGCACTGAGCGTTTTTTAAATTTCTTCCAGACTAATTTGATTCCCAATATGAGGAATGTATTTTTGGACCTTTTTTCTCGAATATACCTGATTTGAATTTTAATGTAGCAACAGATGACCTCTGTATTAAAAATGCTTCTGAAAGTCCTTTGTATCACAAAGAGTATTATTATGACTTCAAAGAATTAAGCTGACTATATACGCCGTCTTAATAATTATTTTTCTGACATCAATTGGTCTGAACTTCTAGATTTTATCTCATATAAATAAAGCAGTTTCCGAATTTTATCACATTTTTAATATGGCAGTTGTCCTATCATTTCCAAAATGGTTCTCGGCTGATCTAAGGTACTTAGTGAAACAAAAGAAACTAAACTAGCTCATAAGCAATACAAAACCACTCAAAATTATCAGTAATTTTCCAGATTGAGAGCCAACTGTAAAACTCTATCTGATGTTTGCTATTCAGAACATAAGTTAGAAATCCCAAATATTTTTGGCAATATCTTAACAGCAAAATATCTTCAAATACAATTCCCAATAAAATTCATCTATAGGTATTTGGAAGCCAATGCGACAATGTTAAAATTGCAGAATATTTTGCTGACTCTTTTTCTACTGCATATGTACCATATATGCACAGAAGGATAATCCACTTCCCAATATTTCTCCAAACATGACCTTTTTGATTTGATACTCCGAAATTAATATTAGTATGCTTTATGAAAAAATCATCAGGAAAATATATTTCATTGTTAAACACTGTCAGGAGAAGTTGACTGTCCTATAATCTTCTGGAAATGATAAACTTCAATGTAACATCTCACAGTACAAGAAATCATCAATTTTTTTTAATAAAGTATCACATCACAAAGTATGGTTACAACACACCAATGTTCATATATATAAGATGGTGTAATTGGAGATTCGATTTAGATGCCAGCGCCAAAGTGGCAAAAATTGAACTACTCTCGAGTACATTATGTCAACAGAACAACATTTAATATTCACCATTAATATGTACTAGAAATTCATCACTTATTAATAATCATTACAGGTTCAACAAAATGCACATAAACAATATCCAAAATCTTGAGAATTTTGAAGAAAACAATAATTTCAATGTACCTACTTATCTATAGTGTCAAAATTTGACACCAGAGGGAGAATCCCTTATGTTTATGTTGAATTCCCAATAAGGACAATATCGATCCTCTTGTTATCTCACTGAGTGAGAGATAAAAGCATTAATCTTTGGCAAAGATTAGATTTAAAATTGTTGTCTTATATATAATATGTATAGTAGCTTTTCAGTTTTCAGATTATACTATAGTTCACTGTTCTGTAATTGTAATTATATTGTTAATAATGGTAAATTCGTAAATAAATAAATACTAAATTTTCTGCCAATTTGACTGGGATCCATTTTCCATAAAAAACGTGCAGGGTACTTTAAAAACTGATAACCATTTTCCATAAGAGAAGTGCCGGGTCCGATAATTTATCTTTTCATTTTGATGGCAGTAATGATTGACGTACATTTATTCGAAAATGTTTGTAGAAAGTAATCAATTGAAACATTTATTACAATTTGATTGAATAAAAAACATACTCACTTCTCCCAAACAAATTTCCTCAATTCATACAATTCATAGTCTTTATGCAACTTCTTTCATGCTGAGCCAATTGTCTCAATCTTCCAATAAAATCGCATCCTTCAGTTTGACAAGCTAGCTCGACATCTCTGGAAAAAGCTTCTGCCGAGAGACACCTATTGTGCCCCATTCGGACTTTGCAAAGAGGACAGTACTTCAGTCTCGACTTGCAGCGATAGCATACCAGATGTCCAGATTCACAACTGTAGATTTCGTCCACCATGTATTCAATACAAACGATGCACTCTAACGAGCGACAAATAATGGAACTGTTAGCTTCAAAGGCCTGTTCTTTCACGATTTGCTTGTGAGTAAGTGTTACGTCCGGCACGTCTGGCAGATTTTCACAAACCAGGGTTAGACTTACCAGGATTGATTTGGGGGCGAGCAGGAAATCAGAGAGATGGTTTCTGTCGATGACTACAGAATACCTACGAGGTTCATCGGAGTTGTGTAGGGAGAACAAGTGATGTTTCGAAGTGCACGCCCCCCTTTGGCATTTATAGCAATGCAGTCTCTCGTCGTAATCGATTATATCTTGGTTTTGGAACAAAACTGACTTGTCTTGGAAATCGCTGGAACATATTTGTACATTAAATTTCTTGAACTTCCTCGCAGGGCCTAGGGAACAAACGTAAATGCAGTCTTGATTTATGTTAACGATGAACAGTTCATCGTCAGTCTTCAAAAAGTTGACCGTCGAGGCATGCATTCCAATTTGCCTATTGAGCACTTTACCGTAAAATATGTTATGAGGGTGTTTCTTTTTGAGGTGGGTTTCCAACTTGGAAATCACAACCACTTCGTTGCAGTCATTTTGGTAATAGATGGGACACTGCACGGTCTTGTACAGGCAAGCCATTTCATGATCCGCAACCTCGCTCCACATGATGCTTTCCTGGCAGTTTTTGTAGATACAACGGAACGAGAGGTGTTTGGCGAGATTTTCGAAGCATATATTCCTTGTTGCGCCTTCGTATTTGATGGCTTTGCATCTTCCACACTGGTTTTTCATGCCATCAGCAGAGATGGTCATGATGGGAGGAATGGATAGGAAACTTTCGCAGAAGAAACATCTCATGTAGTTAATTTCATTCGTAAGAGCCGTAGCCATTATGATCCTGAAGCAGAAATAAATAATAATAATAATATTATTATTGCAGAGAATGTTTTACATCAACGCATTCATCATACATCCAAATATTCATGAATAGAATGAGGTTCTAAACTAATTAGGAAGCCTCTAACAAGTTTTTTAAATTTGTTGAGGATTTCACAGGTTTTCATACTATTAGGAAATTTATTGAAAAACTTTAATGCCGCATATGATGGGTGTTTCTCAGTAAGTGGATATGAATGGTTATCACTGGATACTGAAAAAAAAATTTGAAAAAATATACCACACATTCGTAAACATGATGTTTTTTATTGAGATCGTGAAGAATAGGTTGCTGATTCCGAATCTCTGAACGAAAATGTTGAAAACCCCTCAGAAATATTTTTGACGGGAAGAAAACCATCCAAAATGGATTTAAAGCTGTCCAACTCGAGAACAGTTAGAGATAGACAAATTCTGCGAACGCCAATCGATTTAGAATGGTAGGATTAATATATACCAAAAATTTGAAGGAAAAAAATCAACGGACAAAAAAGTCGATTATATTGCCACACATAATTTTTTGAACTTTTTTATTTTTCATTTTTCGAATTTCAAATTTTTGTCCTCCAACGTATTTTGACGTGCTGATTCCGAATCTTTGAACGAAGATGTTGAAAACCCATCAGAATAATTTTTGGCGGGAAGAAAACCATCCAAAATGAATTTGAAGCTGTCCAACTCGAGAACGGTTAAAGATAGAGAAATTCTGCGAACGCCAATCGATTTAGAATGGTGGAATTAGTATATATCGCAAATTTGAAGGGGAAAAATGAACGGACAAAAAAGTCGATTATATTACCACACATAATTTTATGAACTTTTTTATTTTTCATTTTTAGAATTTCAAATTTTTGTCCACCAACGTATTTTGACGTGCTGATACCGAATCGTTGAACGAAGATGTTGAAAACCCATCAGAAATATTTTTGGCAGGAAGAAAATCATCCAAAATGGATTTAAAGCTGTCCAACTCGAGAACAGTCAGAGATAGACAAATTCTGCGAACGCCAATCGATTTAAAATGGTGTAATTAGTATAACCCAAAAATTTTAACGAAAAATATCAACGGACAAAAAAGTCGATTATATTACCACACATAATTTTTTGAACTTTTTTATTTTCAATTTGAAAATTTCAAATTTTTGTACTTCAACGTATTTTGACGTGTTGAATCCGAATCTTTGAAAGAAAATGTCGAAAATCCATCAGAAATATTTTTGGCGGGAAGAAATAAACCATCCAAAATGGATTTAAAGCTGTCCAACTCGAGAACGGTTGAAGATAGACAAATTCTGCGAACGCCAATCGATTTAGAATGGTTGAATCAGTATATACCGAAAATTTGAACGGAAAAAATCAACGGACAAAAAAGTCGATTATATTTACCACACATAATTTTTTGAACTTTTTTATTTTTTAATTTTCGAATTTCAAATTTTTGTCCTCAAACGTTTTTTGACGTGCTGATTCCAAATCTTTGAACGAAAATGTCGAAAACCCATCAGAAATATTTTTGGCGGGAAGAAAACCATCAAAAATGGATTTAAAGCTGTCCAACTCGAGAACGGTTAAAGATAGACAAATTCTGCGTACGCCAATCGATTTAAAATGGTTGAATTAGTATATACCGAAAATTTGAACGAAAAAAATCAACGCACAAAAAAGTCGATTATATTTTACCACACATAATTTTTTGAACTTTTTTATTTTTTATTTTTTGATTTTCAAGTTTTTGTCCTCCAACGTATTTTGACGTGCTGATTCCGAATCTTCGAACGAAAATGTCGAAAACACATCAGAAATATTTTTGGCGGGAAGAAAACCATCCAAAATGGATTTGAAGCTGTCCAACTCGAGAACGGTTGAAGACAGACAAATTCTGCGTACGCCAATCGATTTAGAATGGTTGAATTAGTATGTACCGAAAATTTAAACGAAAAAAATCAACGGACAAAAAAGTCGATTATATTACCACACATAATTTTTTGAACTTTTTTATTTTTCATTTTTCCAATTTCAAATTTTAGTCCTCAGACGTATTTTGATGTGCTGATTCCGAATTTTGCTGTTCAACTCGAGAACGGTTAAAGATAGACAAATTCTGCGTACGCCAATCGATTCAGAATGGTTGAATTAGTATAAACCGACGAAAATTTGAACGAAAAATATCAACGTATAAAAAAGTCGATTATATTACCACACATAATTTTTTGAACTTTTTTATTTTTTATTTTTCGATTTTCAAGTTTTTGTCCTCCAACGTATTTTGAGGAGCTGATTCCGAATCTTCGAACGAAAATGTCGAAAACCCAACAGAAATATTTTTGGCGAGAAGAAAACCGTCAAAAATGGATTTAAAGCTGTCGAACTCGAGAACGGTTAAAGATAGACAAATTCTGCGAACGTCAATCGATTTAGAATGGTTGAATTAGTATATACCGAAAATTTTAACGAAAAAATCAACGGACAAAAAAGTCGATTATATTACCACACATAATTTTTTGAACTTTTTTATTTTTTATTTTTCGATTTTCAAGTTTTCGTCCTCCAACGTATTTTGAGGTGCTTATTCCGAATCTTCGAACGAAAATGTCGAAAACACATCAGAAATATTTTTGGCGGGAAGAAAACCATCCAAAATGGATTTGAAGCTGTCCAACTCGAGAACAGTTGAAGATGGTTGGAGAACACAAATTCTGCGTACGCAAATTGATTTAGAATGGTTGAATTAGTATATACCGAAAATTTGAACGGAAAAAATCAACGGACAAAAAAGTCGATTATATTACCACACATAATTTTTTGAACTTTTTTATTTTTTATTTTTCGATTTTCAAGTTTTTGTCCTCAGACGTATTTTGATGTGCTGATTCCGAATCTTTGAACGAAAATGTCGAAAACCCAACAGAAATATTTTTGGCGGGAAGAAAACCATCAAAAATGGATTTAAAGCTGTTCAACTCGAGAACGATTAAAGACAGACAAATTCTGCGTACGCCAATCGATTTAGAATGGTTGAATTAGTATATACCGAAAATTTGAACGAAAAAAATCAACGCACAAAAAAGTCGATTATATTACCACACATAATTTTTTGAACTTTTTTATTTTTCGATTTTCAAGTTTTTGTCCTCAGACGTATTTTGATGTGCTGATTCCGAATCTTCGAACGAAAATGTCGAAAACCCAACAGAAATATTTTTGGCGGGAAGAAAACCAGCCAAAATGGATTTGAAGCTGTCCAACTCGAGAACGGTTAAAGATAGACAAATTCTGCGTACGCCAATCGATTTAGAATGGTTGAATTAGTATATACCGAAAATTTGAACGAAAAAAATCAACGGACAAAAAAGTCGATTATATTTTACCACACATAATTTTTTGAACTTTTTTATTTTTTATTTTTCGATTTTCAAGTTTTTGTCCTCAGACGTATTTTGATGTGCTGATTCCGAATCTTCGAACGAAAATGTCGAAAACCCAACAGAAATATTTTTGGCGGGAAGAAAACCATCCAAAATGGATTTGAAGCTGTACAACTCGAGAACGGTTGAATATAGACAAATTCTGCATACGCCAATCGATTTAGAATGGTTGAATTATTATATACCGAAAATTTGAACGAAAAAAATCAAAGGACAAAAAAGTCGATTATATTACCACACATAATTTTTTGAACTTTTTTATTTTTTATTTTTCGATTTTCAAGTTTTTGTCCCCAAAGGTATTTTGACGTGCTGATTCCGAATCTTCGAACGAAAATGTCAAAACCCATCAGAAATGTTTTTGGTGGAAAGAAAACCATCCAAAATGGATTTAAAGCTGTCCAACTCGAGAACGGTTAAAGATAGACAAATTCTGCGTACGCCAATCGATTTAGAATGGTTGAATTAGTATATACCGAAAATTTGAACGAAAAAAATCAACGGACAAAAAAGTCGATTATATTTTACCACACATAATTTTTTGAACTTTTTTATTTTTTATTTTTCGATTTTCAAGTTTTTGTCCTCAGACGTATTTTGATGTGCTGATTCCGAATCTTCGAACGAAAATGTCGAAAACCCAACAGAAATATTTTTGGCGGGAAGAAAACCATCAAAAATGGATTTAAAGCTGTTCAACTCGATAACGGTTAAAGATAGACAAATTCTGCGTACGCCAATCGATTCAGAATGGTTGAATTAGTATATACCGAAAATTTTAACGAAAAAAATCAACGGACAAAAAAGTCGATTATATTACCACACATAATTTTTTGAACTTTTTTATTTTTTATTTTTCGATTTTCAAGTTTTTGTCCCCAAAGGTATTTTGACGTGCTGATTCCGAATCTTCGAACGAAAATGTCAAAACCCATCAGAAATATTTTTGGTGGGAAGAAAACCATCCAAAATGGATTTAAAGCTGTCCAACTCGAGAACGGTTAAAGTCTCTCTTATTTATGTGGTATTATTATATCATTGCGTTCCTTGTTGCTACCCCATGGAATAATTTTTCTGGGTTTGTATATTGGGTTTGCATATATTTGAATATAGATTATTATTATTATTATACTTCAGTTTGAAAATTATTCTCATTACTCTTATTTGAATACAAAAAATGTCTTGATGTATTACTATATTACTTCCCCGAAATATTATTCTAAATTTTGCTGACGATTAAAAATTTGAGAAATACATGAGATTCATAGAAATTTCGTTGAGATAATTACTAATAATTCTGATGGTGTAGCCAACGCAGATGTTCGTTTTTATGAATACCCAAAGATTTGGTTGAGTTCTGAACGTTTATTTTTTTTATTTATTCCATTGTTTTTGGAGTTTCAATTTTTTGTTGTGATGGTCTGAAAAGTATGATAAATATGTTAGTTTTGTCCACATTTATAATTAAATTGTTTTTTGTGAAGCAGTGTTCAGTTCTATTCATCAACGTGTCTGTTTTATTCAATAAATTTGGGTAGTTCAGATATGAGTATGGAACATGATCAGAGTAAAAAAAAATACATACATGTCGGTACTGAGAAAATGAGATTTAGAAAATGTGTTCTTCATATCAAATTTGATGAAACAAAAACAAGTGTTTTCACCAATTATTGAGACTTGAGAATTCTTATTAGAGTTTTGTATGATAGATGAAAATATATTTTACCTTATTGATTCGTCTTGCGGCAGTATTCAACAATCACTGGAAAAAGGCCTACAAAAATATTCAACAAAAAAATTAATTCCATAGTCTATTCAAACATTCCTTTTTTAGGGCCGGTTTTTCAATATAATCTTCCACTTCAAATTTCAAATATTTACAGTCAGTGTGGCCAACGGCGTTGATTGGTTGATTATAGCTGTTTTTTTGGCGTTGAACCATATTAGGTTTATTCGTTTGCATCAAGGTGTAGTACATTACACTACAGTGTAAATTACACCACATTTTGAATCGAGTGTAGCTGAGTGCAGTTCAAACAAAGGAATGTGTAAAAGTTAATTTGCAAAAGAATGCTAAAATCGAGTGTAAATTACACCAGGTGTAGTAAAATGCTACACTTCGATGCAAAGGAATAAACCTACTTTGTTATGTATACTAGATCATTTTCAATTAAATCATACATTTCTTTAATTTTTTAATACACTCTTCAACGCTGTTATTAAATTTTTGAGGTTGTGCTGTCATTTCCTAATCCACCAAATTTGTCCACCAACTCGAAACATCGCTTGAATGGTTTGCAACGGTAATAAAAAAATGCGTTGGGACGTCAAACTGAAATCCATCAACGAATATGAAAACCCAGTTGGTGGATTGATGGAGCCACCGGTGAATTTAAAAACGTGCCTTGTCAAATTTCATTTCATCGCTATTAAACGCATTTCATTGGGAATTTTAACCTTGAAGTAATTCTCTTCCTGATAACGTACCTTTTAACATAGTATATGACCTCTGAGCATCCTTGCAAGTACAATATTTACGGGTACCAGTTGTACCATATAACAATCGAATCAAATGATTCCACAAATAATTAACCTTATTAGGGTATGTTCGTATATCGCCGAACATTTCAGATCGGTAAGTAGCAGTTTCTGAGTTTTCAGGCAACCGGCTGCATATATTCGGACCCCTTGTCACTTGCCTTTAGTCAACAATTTGAAATAAATTTTCAGGAATTCGGTATATGCGGACCGCCAAATTACAAACCAGAGTAACCAAGGATATATACGGATCCCCAAAATATAATCAGTGTGTACCCCAGGGTTTTAAAGGCGCGTCCTCACTCAGTCGACATTGTCGACCAACAAAGTTCAATATTGTCGTTCAGGCAGCCTGTTCACATGATATTCCGATGATGAAGTTGAGGTAATTAATTGCCAGTGCTGCATTTGTTCTGATCAAGATGGATAGAAACCCTAGTGCGTTCATTTATACCTGTGAAATCGGCCTACCAAAACTGTTAAGGTACGGCCTACGTGATTCTTTATATTTTATTAGATCGGATTAGCTTCACGATCGTTCGTAGATGGCGGTAAAGTCATCACAGATTGATAAATGAATACTTGTCATGATGACGTTGGACAATTGTCATTGTCATGACATGTTTACATTTCGTATTTATTCAATTTTGTTAAAAAATACGACATAACATGTTTAACGTGCTTATTTCATCAAAAATCAGAACAGTAATTTTAAATTAACTAGTTGGATATGTGATATGTACGGGATATTCAAACAATGACACTAACCTTAGATCTTTCATACAAACGCAGCCATGTCCAAGTACAAACTTGAAAAAACATTATGCACTACAAATACAAGAATTACAGAAAACTCAACAATAAACAAATAACTAATCATTGCGAACTGAACGAAAAGTAGTAAAAGAACAGAAAAAAACGATAAATATCCCGATGAAATGTAAATCACAGTTAATCAAAAATTATAAACAGTCAAATATCAAATATTCCAAAAAAAATATAACTCAGTACTTCGGAATGTAAACTCGGCTATTTTTTGATAATGCGCCATCTACTGACAACGGGAAAGCTAATCCCATCTTATTACAGCATTAACAACTTTGGGTGAAACAAAAGCGAATCAGTTAATCCACCAGGGTTTCTATCCATCTTGGTTCTGATATTCTAAAATAAAAAAAGTCGATCGACAATATCGACTTAATGACATTTGACATCTTAGTTATGCCCTCAGAGTGATAAAAGACAGAGATGCTCTGCCTATACCAACACAAATAGCTGTTTTGAAGTAAACATGAACTATCCTTTTCTATACAATTTGTGTGCGAAGGGGGTGACGGGTGATGAAATGTTATTTAGGGCGAGTTCGACTTGTCAACACTATTCGATAGTTTTACTCTAAATGTTCTTCTATCGTTCGGTAGAGTGTAAAAGTAATGTTTTGTGGTTGTACCCGAACGATTGAAGAACATTTAGAGTAAAAATTTCGAATAGTGTTGGCAAGTCGAACTCACCCTTACATTTCGAATTTAATGAGCGGGCATACACGAAACTACCCGATTGAATACAGACTTAACATGTATAAGGCCCTCGATTGTAAACAAAGTTATGTTGACTTCAAGACAAGGATGGAGAAGGCATCTATCTATATACTATATGGTCTTTTATTACTCTGAGGTTATGCCCTAGCAGGTCGCATTGTTTTAAAAAATTGACAATATCTTTGTAATATTAATTTATTATATTATGGTATTGAAATTAACTAAAGGTTCTATGTATCTATATTTCTTTGGTTTGGTATTCGTTTTCTTATCAACTGTAATTGCTTTAGCAAAAACAGGCTCTACCGCTACTTCCTTGATCAAATCGATTGGCCGAACTGAGCCGAAAAAGTCTGTTATTGGCACTTCGTTGGGGTTCCTCTCAAATAGGTCTTTCCGTACTCCAACTGTTGAAATGCAGACGCTTTTAGGACAAACTCTCAACTAGAAATAAAAAACAAAATGATGTATAACCGTGTAGGTAATCAACTAAATGATTACATTCAAATCCAGTTTTCCACAAAACTTGTCCGTGGTAATTCCGGTTTTTGAAAATATGATCTAAGACATCGAGTGAATACTACAGTAATAAACTAATACAGTAAGGCTGGCTTCAGACTAGGCGGAACGCGGAAGTGTCAAATTTTAATTTTAGGCCAATCGAAACGTTAGAATTTAATCTCAAGTCCGGCTAGATTGGCCTAAATTTAAAATTTGACATTTCTGCGCACCGCGTTCCGCCTAGTCTGAAACCAGCCTAAAACCTCTCGATAGCGGACAGCTATGGGGATTTTTTTGTCCGTTATTGCGAGGTGTCCATTATCAATTTTAATATAAATGAAGTTCGATTAATGATTTAAAAATTAAAGTTATCCAAAATTCCTTATATCGGTTAAGTAATATAAACCTTTAGAGTCTGATTTTTGAGATATAGGGTGTAAAAATTAAAAAAAAGTCATAGTAAATTTAAAAATCCAAACACTCAAAAACTCTCTGATCCACAGCAAGGCCCTCAAGTTCATATATGTTTTTAAAAATTTTAAAGATGAACGTTTTCTTTTTTCGTTTGGCATGTTGTATTGACAAAATCTCTTCAACTAAATAGACTGACCAAATTATTTGTCTTCTGAGAAGGAAAAAAATTTGTAAATAATATCCAGTAATGAGTATTTTCATAAACATATCTTACCTACCATAAAGAGGATTAGTGGGAAAACCAAACCCACACTATCTTAACCCTGAAAATTTTTATACCTGACCTTTATCACTTGACTCTATCATCACCCGGTGTATCGATATTATAATTCTGATGCGCTCCCAAATCGCAAATCGGTAGCAAACACCGTAGAAATATTTCGTTCAGCAAAAACAACTGAAAGATTTTTAACCGGAGTACCCGATACGCGACTACGCGAGAGTATTCACTTTTTCGGCTCATTTCATCGACCAGAGCACAGCTGATTTTTCACCTACGAATTCAGTTTGATATTGATATTGTCGAATGGTTTCAACGTTCGGGGGTAATACCACAAAGAGCTCAGATTCAGCCGGATATTTTTGTGGTTGTTTTCGAATACTTACTTTCATTGACAATTTAACGAGAGCTGTTCTGCCAAAATCACGAGAGCGTAGCTCTCATGGTATTTGTTAAGACAATCCCATGAATAGAACATTCAATTCAATTAAACTTCATTTAACAAACTAAAAGAACGATAAGAAAAAAAATAATGTTTAGAAAGAACCAAATACAAATCTCGACAAACCTACTGGAATATTATTTGCTGTTTAATTCTGTTTTTGACAGTTACAATTGTCAAATGAAGCGACGCGCAATGCTTGATGAACGAACAGTAAATTCTAGCGTTGCTATGGTAACGTAATTTATCCGATATTTTTATCCACTTGCATTTCTGTTCCTTCCTATTTAGCCGATAGCAAACTACGATTTTTGGACTCGCAAACGGGAATTATTATAAATGAGTGGGATTGTCATTCATAAAGTTTTACTTTGTGGAAACTGTGCCTGCAATTGTTTCAGGTGGGTAGTGGTATTTTTTCGTTTATCAGCGAATACATTTTTCAATTTCAACGAAAACGATTTTGTTTGAAAATTTATCGAGTTGAATTCGGAGATTTATATTCTGGTTTTAT
Source organism: Chrysolina haemoptera (assembly GCA_958298965.1). Classification (NCBI taxonomy): domain Eukaryota; kingdom Metazoa; phylum Arthropoda; class Insecta; order Coleoptera; family Chrysomelidae; genus Chrysolina; species Chrysolina haemoptera. Next base: position 36,601,689 of record OY282590.1, read on the forward strand.
TCTTTGAACATAAATTTTCGAATTTAATGAGATGAATTTTCTAAAACAAAAATGTTTGAGTGGAAATTCCAAAATTTATTCGATAACGACGGTCGAGTTATATTTCATCAGATTATTTCCCAAATATGTCAATTAACCCATAAAATTCATTCCACATCATAAACAATTATTTTTGTTAAAATAATGATCATAATTATTTACGGCAATATGTCACACGACTTGTGAAATGTGTTGCATACATTCAGGGACCTATCAAGAAGGGCCATGCAGTTTATTCGCAAAAGGAACGAAGCGGGTTTATCAGCGACAATTTGATTCATGTATAAAAAATCGCATATGCCACAGTGCAATTGTCACTTTGACAGCGGCAAAAGTTAGCTTCAACTTTTACAGCGACAAATACACTAGTGGTATTTTCAGTGTTAGTATATTAAGTATTTCTGAAATGTTAGTGCTTTGTTCACTGAACATATAATTTTTGACGCCGGTTCACCCAATTGAACTTGTGCATTATAACATATGTATAAGAACAATTTTTTGAATAAAGCTACCTATCTATCTATCTATCTATCTATCTATCTATCTATCTATCTAATTATCGCGGTGTTGGTTGCCAAAATGAATAGTTTGACATTGATATGTTTCTGAATTTCTTATTCATTAAATTATCCTGCCGAATTACACTCGATGTAAAGAAGAAACAGCATTGGTGCTAAAATGGATCCCTGCGGAACACCAGCATTTATTGGTAGAGTGTCGGATGATACTCCATCAACCACCATATCGAGAGATGGGTCTCAGATAGAGTTAGATAGCAAAAAAGCAAATGGAAAACATGTTCCCAACCAAAAATATACTTACAAATTCCCCCATAGATTTATTGCTTTGTGGATCCACGCTTTCCAAAAATTCCAGAGCATAATAAGTGTAGCGATCAATTATATACACGCCTATGGCCGGATCTACGTGATGCTGGAAAAATGAGAATGGTAACAACAAAGATATAAATGGTGATACAGAACTAACCGAAAGAGAATCTTCTCCAACCAAACTACTACCAACAGCAAGGATATTAGGCGAGTAGAACCTTTCATACATAGAAGCTGCTTGGCAGGTGTCAATCATGAAAAACGTTTCGTGATACCTGGAGCAAGAAAAATGTTTAAGGAATTATTGATTTTGTTGGCAAGTCTGATTTGGATGCTTGGGACAAAAGTGGTTGCTTCTATAAAATGCCTTTTTGAAGTTTAATTTTAGTACTTTTTTTTATATTTGCTCTTTTAGAGTTCTCTTCTTTTATCTTGTAATTTTGAAGGGTTCTAAATCCATTTGGGTATTATAAATTGTACACATGAACGAATAAAGACTATCTATCTTGATGAAATGAGATGAATTGAGACCCCAAAATTAAACTTTGATGTACCCCTAGCCTACTTGGGTTGGTGCAGATTATCAAATAATATTCCCACCTTTGTTTTTGCCACATCTGTTCAAACGCATCAGCCATCTCTTGACTGGTTATTTCCTCAGAATCCTGGAATTTGAGGAAACCATCTCCCCCATGGCCGGTTAAATAAACCAACACATTACTGCCCTCGTCAGTTAACAGTTGTTTGGACCTTGGTGTACCTGGAGGCAGTCTTCCTGTCAAGAGCCTCACGAAATTTTCAACAGTAACCTGCAATGCCGTGAAAACATCTGAATAGAATGGTATCCTTTCTGGATATTTATTGGTTCAACTAATTGAGTTACCTCATATCCTCTATAATCCACTTCAACATCATCTCCATATACATTTATGTGCTGATTCGCGTTGTTGAAAACTGTTGCTGGTCTTGGATTTCTTGGATTGCAAGCCATATCATCCGCTATCATTAAAATTATTTGACTGTCTGGAATGCCAAGACGCTTTACGCTCCTATAAATCGATAATACATTTGCTACATGTCTATAGTTGAACCAGAACCTACTGGTATCTACCAGAACAGCCCAATTATTTGTATGTCCTTTATTTGGGAAACTGATCTGCAATAAAGTTGAGGAGTTTATTGATATATTCAAAATATACCAAATTCAAAATCGTTATATTATCATGATATTTACTTGGCTTTTCGATGAAACAATCAATAACATGAAAGAAAATATTATTTCAAAGAAAAACATTTTTCTAGGTTGATATATTTGTTATTTTGTTCTCCATAAAAATAAATCAAAATATTCATTCAATTTTCGCCACCACTATTCACTTGTTCTTGTTATCAGTCGCCTCTCACATCCAGTGTTGCCACTCATTTCATTTCCAGTGTTACCACTCCCAGTAATTTCATTTCAGCGGTAAAACATTGGGCAAGTTTTTAAATTCATCGATGGATCCATCGATGAGCATTGCATCCTTATTCAACTAATGGAAAATGACAGCACGAATGCGTTATCGATGAATTTAAAAACTCGCCCAGTAGGTTCATTCGATTGCATCCAGGTGAAGTGTAGTGTAATGAAACTTACACCACATTTTGAATCGAGTGTAGCTGGGTGCAGTTCAAGCAAAAGAATGTGTCAAATTAATTTGCAAACGAATGCTAAAATCGAGTGTAAATTACACTAGGTGTAGGAAAGTGCTACATCTCGATGCAACCCATAGACTGCTTTTCTAGTATCGATTCGCTACAATCTAATTTAAATTATGTGGTTCCGTGGTGTGTTGGAATTCGCAAAAAGTTAAAATAGACTACCTAAGTCCTGACGTCACAAGTGGGCGGAGCTTATAAAACCTTTCCAAACCAACTTGTAATACGTGTTAAAAGCCCATAAGGAATTATTGATTTGATGATTTTGCATAATTCCGTCGACAATAAGGAAAATTGATATTATTTTCAATAAAGACTCAGTTAGTTGAAACCTTTTGCCGAAAAAAAAAATCAATGTTTGGAAAGGTCTACCGGTATTGTAAAAATGTTTGACAGTCAACTTTAATTTTAACAGTCAAGTTAACTTTTACTTTAGATAAAGGCCCCATTTTTATTTTAAATTTGCTTTAATGTGTACAGATTATCTGAATAATCGAAATCGGTTTTTGAATTATATTTCATTCCACAAGTTGAAATAGTCTAACCGATTTCTAAATAATCTTGGTCGCCCTGGGCCTTCAATCAGTTCTTTATTGTCGGTTGAAAGTTCCTCAAAAATAAAGTGGGTATCGTTTTAACAAAGTCAGAAAAATAGTACAACAATAAACTCAAGTATGTGCTAAATTATTGACAGAAAAACTGTCGAAAACCATCATTTTCTACAAAGTTAACTTCAACTGATACCCATTCCAGCGGATAAAGTTAACTCCTTCATCTAGAAGTTAACTGCAAGATGTGACGTCATTCCACAAGTTAACTTCTAGTTTTCTGTCAAAATAGTTTTATAATACCGGCCCTTAGGTAGTCTATACTTTTTAATGCGGCATGTCTGGTAGAAAAATTGTGGAATTCGGAAGGGTATATTTCCGCCTTACCTCGTATCAGACGAAAGGACCTTATCTGTGTTTATAAAGGGATGTTCGTTTGTGTCAATAAAACTGATATAAGCATCTATTTTTCATCTATTCATCTTTCTCTAACACTAGTAATTCATTTGCCTTTCTCTTTTAAAAATTGCCGCTTAGATTAGATTTATTGTCACAAACAATGAAATGAAAAGTACATTTGTACTACAAACGGCAACGCTGCAGGATACGGAAATGCTGTCAACTTCAAAACCGCGCAGCCCAATTCATAGCGCAGGCGTCATTGTCTTCTTCAACATCTTGTCAATCTGGCATGTTCTACGCGCAGTACCGGTTGTTTGTTCATCCCCATATTTCATAGTGTTTTCTTGAGATATTTATAGTTGACTCGAATGAGGCAGAGATCTGTTGTTATTTCCTTAATTGAATCCTTCACGTGTATAACGTCGTACTTAACCACTTGAGAACGATCGATCGAATAGGTAAGATTTCAGTTCTTCTTTGTTTGTAACAAGTTAACAAAATGGAATACTGAAACACGTGGACCAGTTGAGGAAAAGAGTGATTTCTGAATTATTTCGCTTACCGTTCTACGTTGGACTTGGAAATAAGTTTATTTAATTGTGTTTTGTTTCTAGCGTACGCTTGGGTGCGAACGCATATGCGATTATTGAAAATCTCGGCATTTTTATTTACATACATGACATGACCTTTCCAAAGTGTTAAAAAAGAATGTAGAACGCTATAACTACTTTCATCAGATATGAATTGAAATCGCTATTAACGTTTATTTTTGCATTTTCCGTGTTTAATTCGTGGAACTTAATGATTTTTTTTTGGTTATTTATTTTTAAAATATCAATCTCTACTTGAACGATTTTTTGGTACACGTGAAATATACTTTAACTCAAAATACGCGATATTTTTGCAGGATTAGCCGCCGTTTGAAGAAAACTAGAAAGTAGAAAATAAATGTTGTTGGTTATTCATTTCCTGAATATTATGTACAAGATAAGTGAAAGTAAAAAAATGCAGTTGATATATAAAATTCATATTATGAACACTTTCATTGCCTTCGAGCAATGCCAGTAATTAAAATTTACTCAAAACTAGTGCAATACACTTTTTTTTTTCAGTGCTTGTCGAGCAGGTTGAATATAGAGACTTGCGAGACGTCTCATTTTGTGTCCATCATGATTATTTTTTCAAACCCACCCATCTATTTCTTTACCACTCTTACATGTCTCGTTCCATCACCCATAGGGATTTTTTTGCAGGGGAGTTGGTATGACCAGGGAGAAGCACTTTATTTGTTTTCCTCCGAGGTAGAAACTAGAGTTTTTCTTGTAATTTGTAGTACCTTTGGAATCTTTGATCTAAGAAAGCAATTTATTTTATTATTTATTTATTGTACTTAAGAGTGGCAGAATATTTTTGTCAGAGAAATACGTCAAATCTTCTATATCATTATGGTTACATATAAATTTAAGAAAAGATGTGAAACATTCACAATGAATAGATTCAAGTTTGAAGCACGATGACAATATGTGACATATTTCACATTGATAATAAAAATAGAGATAATTTTCCAATTAATTATGGATCAATACATAGCATGATTTTGAATAAAATTTGATTCATAGATTACTACAGCCCAGAAATTATTCATCATAATTTTAGGGCTCTAAGTTACATAGAAATTATTTTAACAGATTTCAGAAATCTGTTGGCAAGTATGTTCATATAGGGATGTATGAACCTAAAGCTACACCAGCATTTATGGCACACTAAAAAAAAACGATTACATAATTTTGTACACATTTATTACAAATTTGCGTCCCAATTCCCAATCAAAATTTTTTTTGCAGTCCCTCGTTTTCCAGGAAATGGGCGTGGGCTGCCTTTCAAGTAAAGCTGCACCATACATTTTTGAAAAATATGCAATTATTGATTATCAAAAGTCCGATAAAATTTCTTGCACATTTATTACAAATCCCCTAGGGCTTAAATACCCCTTATTTATAGAAAATTCCCTGATGATTCAGATCCCAACATGGTCAGTGCCAGAATTGTAGAAATTTGCTTGAATCCAGTGTAACTCGTGAACTATCAATCTGATTGAAAAATATTTTTCACAAATGTTGCAGAGAATTTCACGTTCTATATTTTTTATAATTGCTATTTTTGACCTAGGTGGCACTGGAGAGCAGATATTCTCAAAAAACTGGTTTTTGGTACCATTTTTCCAATATGGCGGCGCGAGCGGCGGTTGCTCAAGGTCGGAAACTCGAATTATTAATAAAGACACCAAACTGTACGAATTAACCAAATTAGAACTCTCCTTAGCCTTTTGTAAGTCAAAACCTACCCATTGCCTGTCCTATGCGGCTTTAAATAGTCCCACTTTTAGGGGTTGAAAGTGGTATTTCACAGTTTTTGCGATTTGTAACAAAAGTTGAGACCTCCTATCGAAAAAAGGTAAATAGCAAAGTTGTTCGTAATAAGATCTACAACTTTTGTATCTAACATTTTTCCACATAACCTCGAAAACCGTTTTAATTTAGTTTAATTTTTTCTTGTGTAAAAATTGTTTGTCGCAAAATTTTGTGGAAATATACCTTTTTATAATCTAAATTAGAGTTTTTTTTTTGTAATTTAAAGAAGTTTTTCCATTACATTCAAATCACGTTTATTAAGTAGAAAACTGTTAATAACAAAAACGTATTATTATGTAGTACTTACAAAAAATAAACGTTCGAGAGAGTAAACTGAGGAAGTTAATTAAGAATGCAGTCAAAACTACTAACTAACTAACCGTTGTATCGGCGTCGGCTCCGCTATTATAAGATTTAATTACTGGAAAATAGGTACTAGGAGCCGCCCCCTCTCCGAGTACTTCAGAGGATCGAGAAAAATATAATTTCGTTGCAAAAAAACGTCTAATTTAGAACATGAAAAGGTGTATTTCCACGATTTTTATACAAGAAAAAAATTAAAACGGCTTTTCTGATTTTCCCGGAAAATTTTTGGTTATGTGAAAAAATATTGAATACAAAAGTCCAACAACTTTTTATTTATTTTTTGTAGGAGGTTAAACTTCGCTGCAAATCTTGAGAAACCATTTTTACCCCCAAAAGTTCACCTCATTTCGCCCTTCTATCATAATCAAATCCTTATTTATATTCTTGTTTATTTTTTGTACCTATTGAGGTAACATGAAATTAATATTCTCTAAAGGTTTCAACTGTTAATTTCAATAATTTTAATGAATAATTATGTTTAGAACAAAAATTCCAAAAATTGATTTTTGAAAATCTGTTTTTTCTTTTTTCGCGTTTTCTGGAAAATTTTTCCATATTACGAACTTTTATTAAATAATCTAAAAGTAGGCACTTAGCGGCTAGCGAGCTTGAAAAGACGAATTTTACCGGTGAAACTTTTCAGTTGAAAATTAGGCTGTTTTTTTTTCGGATTTTGTCGAAAAAAAAAACTTTTATTTTCCTACAAAAAAATTACAGCTCACTTGAAACAATCAAATAAACACTTAAATAAGTCATATTTCCACCAAATTTCGTGAAAAAAAATGTTTTTCCGGAAAATTTAAGGTTATGTGGAAAAGTGTTAAATTACCAACAACTTTGTTATTCAATTTTTTTCGAAAAGAGGTTAACTTTCGTTGCAATTGGCGAAAAACCGTGAAAAACCACTTTCAACCCCTAAAAGTTCACCCCGTTCCACCCTTCTCCATTTTGTCGACTCGCAATTTATTTTTCCCGTCATTCGAACAATATTTTGCTCCTCTTCCAGAAGGTCTCATGGTGTTAATTTTTTCTTATCAGCACTGGTCTAGTAGATCACTTTTCCATAACCTTTAACTGACTGTCAAACTAAGTTAACAGGATATTGAAAAACCGGCCCTAACACTTTTCCAAACTTTAATGTCCATCTTTTATTTATTTCAAGGTTTTAGTGGCAGCACGACTATGGTGAAGATATATATATTTTTTCAAGTGTCCTTCAGTACAGTTATCGTATGCGATTCAAAGTGTTTTATATAGTCCGTTCAAGATTTGAACCATTTTGTCAACACAAAAATAATATTTGTCTAATTTCCAGAAAATTCGTAGCAGTTATAGTATTTACTTCAACTTATAGACTTCGATATGCACTTGCTATTATTATTTATAGTTGTTCTATGCCATTTGAATGTTCTATAAATTTTGTTAACAAATACTATCATAGACAAAATGAGTTTTTTTTTGTGTATCTTTATACAGATGCACATTTTTCCAGGTACATTTTTTTTAACTCATGTGTAAAATTATTGTTCCCTGGACAAAGGACCTCGGTGGATGGCCTTGTGTTAATTATCAATAAATAACGTTTTTTATTATTATTTTTACCGATCTAATGACAAACTGTATCAAGTGATTGATACATTTTTATTCTTATTATTAATTATTCTATTCATAAAGAAAGGGTTGGCGACGATTGATACCTAAATCAAAACCTTCTTTTGTTCCAGCTTCACTATGAGTTCTGGCAGCATCTGTTATAAATGTAACCAGCCTGGTCACTTCGCGCGAGAATGCTCGCAGCCCGGAGGCAGAGACTCGGGCGGTCGCGGGGGCGGCGGTGGCGGCGGCGGATACAACAGGAGCCGCGAAAAGTGCCACAAGTGCAACAAGGTCGGTCACTACGCTCGCGACTGCAAAGAAGACTCGGCTCGCTGCTATCGATGCTATGGCGAGGGCCATTTCGCCAAGGACTGTCTCCAGAGCCCCGACATGCCGTCGTGCTACAACTGCAGGAAGCCGGGCCACATCGCTCGAAGCTGTCCAGAAAGCGGAGGTAGATAACACGATCAGTTTGTCTTGTAGAATGAATTTTTTTCCGGCCGAGGTTTTGGTTTAATAAATTTCCTACCACTTATCTCCTCGTATGTTGTAACAGCACTAGAACCCGTTCCCTTTTTCTCTTCCTCGCTTGATATCCTTCGCTTGATATACCATTCGCTTGTTTGCTTTTTTGGCTGCTGGAACTTCACCGCCTCATTTCATTCCATTAAATTAGAACGGAGAAAACTTCTCAAATATATCAGATGATATTGTGAAAGTACTAAACATTTAAATTCAATTCAAAATATGCTTTATTGTCCTAAGTGTATACAGGTGAGGCAAAAATTTTAAAGAATCATAACATTTATCATGCTATTTGATGTGCGAGACAGAATACAGTTGACCAGCACCAAGAGAGCTTCTCAGAGTCGATCACCGCTAGTCGAGTGATTCCGTTTACTCGAGTCTCAGTCTCGCCACTAATATTATGTGCTGGTCGACTGCCTTCTGTCTAGCACATCGCATTGCATGGCACACGCTATGATGGGTTCAAATTTTACCCAATCTGTATAGACTTATTGACAAAGCTTCTTATATAAATTTAATATACATATCCATACAGACAGGAGAATAAATAATGCATATATAATACTAACAGTATTTGAAACAAACATAATAATTTAAACATAGGTAATAGAAACACATATAACAATAGAAATTGTCAATATACGAATATTAAGACCCGAATACAGCAAGTCTTTAAATTAAAACATGTTTCTTTTCTGAGGAAGTTGGCTTTAGTGACCAGTAATTTCTAGACTTGGTAGTTTTTGGGCTTCTTGGCCTTGATCTACCTGAAGTCAGTTGCGGTAGACATTTCAAAGTTGATGTGTCTTTCGTTGACACATAGCCTTTGATAATGTCTGCTGCAATGGAGACAGCATTGTAACATTACATTTGGACAATGGCTAATTAACATGGAAATTGTTAATAACTTCCATGCACTGTCATAACAGTCAGGGAAAGGACAAAAAAATGTCACTTGGACATTTTTCATAACAGGTAGAGTATTGACAACCAAGACAAAAGAGTATTGAACAAATTTCTCTAAATTCTATAGATTCTGTAAAATCCTGTTTAAAAGGAAAGTTATTTGCAATACATACGTATTGAATTCAATATGTCAGATTCTTTCTGAAAATGGAATTATAGTCATCATATTCGTGTAAGGTATTCCAGTTTACAATTGATGTTAGCCTTGTAGAACCTCTGACATATGATAATAGCTGTTAAGTTGGACATTTTCTATCGAATACTTAATACTTAAATGAAATTCTTACTGTGCAGAAATTTGGGCAAGCTTTTGAATTACTTTCATTTGTTCATACATCAATTTTGAACATGTGAAGTGTATAAAAAAATATCGAAATATTTACACTCTCAAGTGTCAAAAGATTGAAAGGTGTGACAACAGCAGTGTTGCTTGTACAACAGCCGTCCACAGTTTTTTCTCGTATTTATTGTAGGCTTTCCATGTTGCCCAATTGAAAGAACAGAAAACGCTTAATTTTTGAGGTTAGTTAGAAATGTCTTCATTCTTCTTGGCTTGTAGGTCTGCCAAAGACTTTTTGTATGAATTCACATCAATAACACTGTGTTTGGTAGAACATTGTAAAGTTTTGAACAGCTAATAGGAAAGATCGTTTTATGAAGGAACCATGATTTGTCTAAGGTTAACTTTTAAGTTGAAGTTGGAGCATAACATCACTACTACAATGCCTTCTCGTAGAACTTGATGCACAGTCCTTTTTACCAGTGTATCACAGCGCATGATGTAAAGACTCCAAATAATGCTTACTTTTTGTTTTTCTTATGTTCAATGCTAGTTGACTTGAATCAGTAGATACGAATGATTTTCTGAACCTGTATGGAAAACTAATCTGAAATATAGCGGGAGCGAAAAGAATTTCGACTAACCAGGTAAACTTTTTCACTCTTCTATCATCACTTTGGTATGTTTGAAAAAGGGGTGTCATCTATGTAATTTTTTGTTTCCATAGAATACGCCTCTTTGATCTTATATTCCTGTACATGAAGTTTGTATATTGATTTTTTTCAACTTAATATTGGCTGGGTATTTTTTCTTCACTGAAATCAATGTTAATCATCATGCATGAAATTGCTTCTTGTTTATTAGTTGTCTTTCAAAAAAAAAAACACTCGACATCTAAAATAAGTGATCAAAAATATATACTGTAATCAACGGTACTAGTGTTCATCAGGTTTTGTTTTCTTTGCATATGGAAGTCCAAAGGGATCAGATATAGTGATCTTACTGAGCAGTAAGCATGCTGTGTCCAGAGCTTTTGAGGATTTCTGTTGAAATTGAAAATACAAGCTAATCACCTGATCAGTGAGGTGCCCTATTACACCCCATTGGACCTCTGTATGCGAGGTTACATTATATCCTTATAGAATATTGAAAATTAATTTAAAAAATTGTTTCTGCTAGCACTAGAAAATGGTCTTTTTAATAAAAAAAATTATTTTCTAGGTATGGACCGATCAAGCAACGATACGTGTCACAATTGTCAACGACCAGGTCATATTTCGAGGAACTGTCCCGAAAACACGAAAACTTGTTACTTATGTCACAAACCGGGCCACTTGAAGCGTGATTGCGAGGAGAACGATTATAGAAAGTAGTTCACGGTGCCGCTCTTTTATTCATTTGTTGTATTTTATATATATTAACGTTAAATGAAGGATGTGCTTCGGAGAAAATTTGTTGAAACTGATGTTTCTTATTTATATTTATATATCACATCGTTTTCTTCGTGTTTACTTTTTTGGTAGAGTTAGCGGAACAAATTGTAAGTTTGTTTTAATGCGCCCCTCGAAGGAGATTCGAAAATTTCGATTTTTTCAGGGATGTTGTTATCCTGACTTAGTTCTCTTGATCACAGAATTGACACGATGATTGTAAAATTCAAAGTGAAAATATATAATTTTTAATAAATAAGGTGGGAGAAAAGAGAGTATTTTGTTTTGCCTTGACTATTTTCAGATCTGATTTACAAAAGTTGTTTTGGAATGTTTTCTTTCAAATTTTTGCTTCCTAAGAATGTAGGAATCAAAATCCACAGCTATCTTCAAAAGTGGAGATCATGAACAGAAAACTACAGGCTAATCATAACAAGTTTCTTGACAGAAACCCATCCTGCATATTCTTTCCACTCAAACCGTAATAGTAGTGATCTAAATCAAAATTTACTGTTAGATATCTTTAAATTAATACAAGGTGTCCCGTATCGTTATGTGCAAATATTGGTAGTAAAAAGTAAGAAAAACTCAAAACTTGTACATCCATTTTTATTTGTTTCAAAGTTACAAGTCATGAATGTGATTATCAGATCATGAAAAAAATGTACGGAGGTCAATGAAAGGTGGACATTTCGAAATTATTGATTGAAAAAAATTTCAAATAAAATTAGTTTTTATAACTGACAATCACATTCATAGACCTGTAACTTTGAAACAAATGTAAACAAGTTTTGCGTTTTTTTTACTTGAAGTGAAGTGTACTTTGCACTACCAAAATTTGAACATAAGGATACAAGATACCTTTTATATGAAATAAAATAAACGGGTTTTGGTTTTCATCAGAACCAATTTTTAAAAACAAAATAGGAATTTTAATGAGTAAACTACCCTTATTTTTGACAAAAAAAAATATATTTATAATAGTAATAAGTCCGGGAAAACACTGTTTTTTTGGACGAGTGGACAAGATTGATTGAAGTCAGCGAGTCCAAAAAAAACTGTTTTCGGACATGTTGCGTACACAATTTTTTCGGCAACCGAGTAGAATAACAAATCGAGACATTTATTTATTATATTTTTTTTAGAAGAAAATTTCAACATTTTATTCCGTATTTGTATTAAATATTGAAATTCGGACAGAAGATAGGTACTATATAACAGAAACATTCTAATTCTTATTTATATTAATATTAAAATTCGAGCATTTCCCGGACTAGTCCGGTAAGTGATATTTTCTCAAAGAAAAATCGCCCGCGAAGTAGATATTTTCCGGACGGTTGCCAAAAAAAGGTGTTTGGAATTGAAAACAACATTCAAATTTGAAATCACATCCACATAAGTAGCAAAAAGAAATTCCCATTTTTTATGATTAAAGTGATTGTTAACTTGCAGATTTGTATTATTTGATTGTGTAGCATTGAATGATTGATTTATTCGATAATTTTCTGATATGGACATAAAATACGTAAAACATCAAATTTTACCAAAAACTAGTAGACATTTTATCAATTTTCAACAAACTTTGATATTTTTTTTAATAAAACCACAAATAGATTGTCTTCTGCCTTCATAATTTTGTTTACCAAATAACAGGTACAACGAATGCCGAATGTCTGGAAACGAAAATACAAGTACTAGATAACAGAACTTTCGCTAGTTTCGCCGGATGCCGGATTGATGAAATGATGAACAAACGGGGAAGTAGTTGTTTTCTGTTAGATATCACAAATAAGTCACATTTTTCATTTTTCAATTTTCATGGAGAATGTTCCACCTTTTCAACAAGAAAACTATCATTAGGTCTATTCGTCTGCAACAAAGTGTAGTGTAGTGTTAATTACACCACATTTTGAATCGAGTGTTGCTGAGTGCAGTCAAACAAAGGAATATGTCAAATTAATCTGCAAACTAATACTAAAATCTAGTGTAAATTACACCAGTTGCAGGAAAGTGGTACAGCTCGATGCAAACGAATAAACCTATAATTACACGGCTTTTATTCGTTTCCATCGAGGTGTAGCACTTTCCAACACCTGGTGTAATTTACTCTCGATCTTAGTATGGGCGGGTTTTTAAATTCATCGATGGATCCATTAATCAATTTAAAAACTTGCCCTATTCGTTTGCAAATGAACTGCACTCGTTTGACAGTTGAAGTAAAACGCAGCGCTTTTTTCTGCCCTTGAGGAAATGGTCATACAGAAAAAGACACTACTCTCAAAATAAGTTGGAGCTGAAAGCTGGTATGGCGGAGGCTCCCTATAGAATATTTCAGGAGAAAAAGCTGATATTTGTCAAGTACATAAGCCTACAAATATTAAAGTCCCTTGTTTTGTATTTTGTTACTTTTTAAAATAGAAAATCTGTTCCATATGGAGGTTAATGGGATTGCAGTATCTTTCTTAGTAACATTATTAGTGTTTTCAACAACAAAAACTTTGAAGCCAACTGTCATACAGTCGGCTATGAATTTCTTTTTCGCAGGTTAACAGTTTTAGCCGATTTCTGCTATAAGCTATAATTCCGGGTTCATATGCCAGCTTTTTGGAGTTAAGCTTACAGCGTATTGTTTTCCGATTGGTCACTGAATGACACAGAACGACATGTTCTCAGTCAGCAGCCAATCAGAAAACAATATGCCACAAGCGAGAGCCATCATGTTACCCGGCGTAAGCTGTCATCTGTACTCAGCTTTACACCGCAAAATTTGATTTATGTTAAATATTTAAGGACTGGATTTTCGTTAGCATAGTTTGATTGACAGCTAAATTTGACTGTTGGTTGAAATGAATATATTACATTTTCTCAAATGAATGATACATTTGCATTCACCATCAGTAAATTCAGCTGTCAGTCAAAACTACGCTAACAGGATATCGAAAAACTGCCTCAAACATGTTATGGTTGGTGTCACATTTTTAATAAATATTCCCTTGGTAATGTGCAGTCAATTCCTTATCGTCTACAAAAACATTATTTTTTCGTTGTTTGATTTAAATTTCTGGTAAAAATGAAAAATTGCACTTTGAATAGATCCTGCGAAAGTAAAAGATCTTTCTTTTATTTTCGAGTGTTCTGACAGTTAGTTCTGTCATGAGTCATGAACATTTTAATACATTTGACAACGTCCCAGAATATGTGTCATTGATTATTACATCTACGAAAGTGTTGGAAAATGTATATTGAATTTTCACATCTGTTTTTCTTAATTAAGGTAGATAATTATGTTAACATGTTATCATTTCTTTATATCACCTCAATGTCACGAAGTGGTATGTATTTGACAGATATATTAATCAAAAATAGGTATGGACTTTGTACGTAATTTAAAATTACGCGCCAAAACGTGGTAGCGGAAATACATCAGAAAGCACGCGAACTGTCACTTTCCATGACCAATCAGAAAGCTGCAATCAAATAACAACAACAGAGACATTCATTCGACCAGTTTGACCGCCATAAAAACTGTCAACAGCACGCGTGATTGTGATAGTATATAAATAGAGCAGGTCTCCCTTGAATTTGTTTGATTTAAATAAGTACTTATAAATTAATGCGGTGTTCGAATCAGTTGAAATAAATTCAGTGTTACATCGTGAAACGTTTTCAGAAAATCGAATTATTATGTTTGGGTATTGCTGATATTTGAATGTCATTCATTCATTGGGACTCATCAAAAATCTTTGTGGAAACGATTAGTGTGTGGATCTGGAGGTGCTGCAACTTCTTTCCTAGTAAACATATTACGTAAAATAGTGTTCAGTCAGCTTGTCAACTTTAAAAATGAAAGATCGTAAGTAACCTCATTAATATTCGTAATGGCAGATTTCTTTTTTTATTTCACTTTGATAAATAAAATTCGATACGTATTTGGTTTAATTCTGACACCGACTATTTGTAATAATAATTCGAGAATTAGCGGCTTTAAATTGAACGACCACGAGGAAGCCACTGCTGTCAGCTGTCATTTGCCATTTGAAACGTGTTGTTGCTATTACCGCATTTTGAAAGTTGAAAAACGCTTTTCTCAGTTTTAAGAAATAAACTACAGGTGAATTATAACTCCGATATCGAAGCACTAGCAGTATTTAAAATGAGTAATCATTTACTTCCGGAAATATTATGTAAGTTATTACTTGAGCATAATGTGAAGTATCTTTAGGTTGGATAGGAATTGATAGGGCCCGCTTTTTTTTCAGAAGCATCAAAAGAATGCCAAAGTTGGCAGAGAATTTGTCAACTTCAACTGTCTGTCAGTTACTTCACTTTTTTTACTGTTGTCATGATGAATTTGTTTATTCCCAAACTTTGAAAGTGTTTTTTCAAATCAGCATGAATACGTATTTTACAGATCGAGAAAGATTCCAGTCGAGCAGCAGTACTGATGAAAACGAATCAGGATCAGATCACGAACATGAGGAGCTCATTCAGCAAAACCAGCTATCAAATTTAGTCAGCCACAATATAAGTACAGCAGTTCGAAAACGAAGGGGAAACCTTCCTAAGCATTCTGTGAAAATTTTGAGACGGTGGCTCTTTGATCATCGATACAATGCCTATCCTAGCGATGCGGAGAAAGCCACTCTTTCGAAAGAAGCCAGCCTCACCGTTTTGCAAGTCTGCAATTGGTTCATCAACGCCAGGAGAAGGATATTACCGGAAATGATCAGGAGGGAAGGCCACGATCCTCTGCACTATACCATATCACGAAGAGGCAAAAAATTGAATGGGATGAATGGGCTTGTTGAACAACCCACGGTAAACTGGAACGGGGAACTGCAGACCATAGGAGGAAAACGCATTCGTCTAGACCACGACTATGAGGACAGCATGACTTTGATGTATAGATCTGAGGAGGACAGTCCGAATGAGTATGCTGAATATGAAAGCTCTAGTCCCAGCGAGGAAGAGAAGTTTCCTCCTTGGCGCACCGTTATTCAGTATGGGATGCCCAAAGATTCGAATCATCCAGCTAACAGAGGGTGAGTTCATGATTTCAAATGGTAATATTTATTTTTATAATAATCACAACACCTACTTAGAAGGAATTACTTATGAAAGCTCACATGTATTTGGCAATTTGTGCAACTGGTAATAATAATTCCCTGTGTAGTTATTGATGAAGTATTCAGTCCAACTGTAGAAGGTTTTTCATCACTTACCAATGTACTATCAAATAAAGTGCATTAGAGTGTGTAGTTGGAGCCTCTGCATTGTCATTGACCTTCTAATCCAGAGATCTTGTGTTTGAATCATAGGAACTTTTTTCTTTTTTTTTTTTTTCAAGTAACTAACTGTTGTAGAAAAAAAATTGTATGATTGGCAACCTTGAAAATGATGTACTGTAATGCCATAAGTATGCTTTTGTATCCATTGTGAAATAAAATGAAATAATTCAAACATTAGGCAAGAGAAAATACAGCGGAAAAAGCGGAGTCAAATATTTGAAATATTTCACTAGAAAAGTTGAAAAAGAAAGTAGAAAATATCACAATAATTTCTTTTTGTGGTATAAATATATAAGAACTCGAAAATAAAACACAAGAAAGTCAGACAAACTATACTGGTTGCAACCATGAGATAACCCAGGTAGGTATATGAAGGCCTTTTAATAACATCAATAAAAATTAACAATCATTTACCTGAAAACCTTAAAATTTAAATAAAGAGCTCTATCAGTTTCAGGTAGATTCAAGTTGGCCTCTAGAGCTGTTTTAACTCCTAATCTTTCACTATTTTAGTTGAATTTGGTAAGGTGAATGACCAAAATTAGATATTTGAAGATATAAAATCATTATCTTCAATGACCTTATTAAGCAAAAACAATTTTTGCTGGGTCTTGGCATAAACCCAAGAATTTTTAGAAATGTGAAAGATATTTCTTGAATGTGGATAAAAAGAGTTTTTCCAAAAAAAAAAATAAAAAATTTCTTTTGATCAAAAAATGTTTCATGCAAAAGTTGTAGATAATTAAAAATCTGAATCTTTTGTCTTCAACATAACCTCTAAATTAACGAGAAAAACGCTAAAACGCGTATTTTTGTTTTCAATTTTTATTCCCCAGCAAATGATATTTTGGTTTTTATGAAACTAGTTTAATTTAAAAAAAAGACTAATTTTCAGTCGAAAAATTTTCAATTTTTCAGGTTTATCTGTGCTCATTTTCTTCTTCGAAACCTCGACTTTAATGCAATTGAAACAAAAAAATATAATTTTTTCCCAAATGATTTTTCAGTAATCTTCAGAATTTCTTACGTTTTATTGCAATAAACATTGAGAACAGAGGCTATTCATTCAGAAAAATGGATTTCAGCGTATTTCTCGGTAATTTTAAGGTTATATTAAAACTGATTGTTAAAAAAGTTTTGGATTTTTTAATTATCTACAACTTTTAGATTAAACTTTTTCCAATAGGATTCATATTTCAGCAATAAATCTCTAAAACTCAATATCCAATCCTAAAATCGTATTTTGAAAAATGGAATTGGGGTTTGACGATGATAAAAACTTCTCCCAGTTCCTGCCATTTATAATGGTCATAGGTATTGAGTACTATAATAAAACACAATAAGTGTATTTTGATTTTTTGTTCGAAAATATGAATAGGAGTCCTAAAATCTGTTATGGAATCATCTGCGACTGAACTTTAGTCGCTATTTTCTATCGTTCAAGATAACCTCTTGGGAGGTATTCATCTTGAAAAAATTTAAAAAATCAACTATCTGAATAAAAATGCGAATTTTCACTTTCAGATTTTTTCTTTTCAGTTAGAGTCTATATACAAAAATTGGTGGATAACTTTCTTTGAGGAAATTCATCAAGCTTTCTTCTTGATAATAAATACTTTTTTGATATTTTCAACGAACTTCTTTGACCAAAGGTTTTTTCTTAGTAGTAAAGGCATGTCCTTTCAAAACTGATTATTATGGTTTTATGATATACTACTAACAGTTTATGAAGTTTATGAAGGTACTGGTTTTTGGGCATGTCCTGAAATTTGGCGGCAAGTAAGCAGTTTTTTCGAAAATAAATTGATCTTGTATCATTTCTTACAGGCATCCCGAAGAACAAGCCAACAACGCCGAATACTGGCCCGCCCCCCACCCGCAAATGTCGCACATCCCCCAGATGCAACACCCCATGGCTGCTACCCCGAAGGTGCAGGTGATGCCGAATCACCCCATGGACGCCCCCACGAGCCCCGATGATCCTTTGAGGACCGACTCAGGCGAGGACGAAGACAAATTCAAGTGCTTGTACCTGCTGGTGGAGACCGCCGTGGCCGTGAGGCAGCGCGAAAAGGAGCAGGGCGAAGCGCAGATGTAGCCCCGCGGAGAGGGATTCCGTGCCGTAGGTGCCTTAGCTCAAATACATTCGGGTGCAGCGTTGTTGTTGTATCGATGGGGCCGAATTGAGTGCCAATGCAATTCTTCTCGATTTGTCGTGAGTTGTGTAATTTTATATAAGGTTTCTAGTTGTGTTGTTTAGTTTTTTATTTGCGTTCTAGTTTTTAATTATGGATTATTTTTATGGTTTGTATTCGAAGGTATTAGATGTATGAATTCGAATTATATTTAACGCAAGAGAGTGATATTAAACCATGTTGAATCTTAAGTTTTGTGTTCTCGTTTTTTCCTCCCCTAGTCCTTTGTCCTAATTTTTTGCAGGAGTTGTAGTGACAAGTTTGAAGTATGGCGAATGAGTGGTGTTTGAATTAAAAAAATTGGGTATGAAGTATGAACATTCATTTCTACATAAACACCTATAAAAAGAGTATAGCATAAATGATTTTTTAACAAAAATAGTTCTAAGAAACCGACTGATTAGCCATCAGGAGAAAAACAGTGTGTAGTTATATTCTGTTATGTTTTAGACTCGCAACTATTATTTATAATTTGTTATAAGTATTTAAATAAAAAAAAAGAACTTCATCGGGAGGAATGGGTATCACTTGAAGGTAACTTTGAAGGAAGTGATGGTTTTCGACAGTTTTTCTGTCAATAATAAGTTGAGTTTATTGTTTTGTTTGTTCTAATATGTTATTTTCAAATAATGCAAACGTTATGTGTAATTCATTTTGGAGAAACTTAACCGACGATAATGAGGATGTTGGTAAATATTGTTGAAGGTCTTCAGTGACCAAGAATGTTTTTAAATCGGTTAGACCATTTCAAAAACCCGTAAAAACGCCATTTTTGACAGTTTTATTTAAAAAAAGGCAGAATCTGCGCGTTTAGTAAAGACGTACGCCGTCAATTTTTGTTGATGTAAGTGACTTTAGGGTGAGTTCCCAATGTATCGTTTTTGCTTTTCACGTCGCGCGACACGCATTCTGATTGGCGATTTCTTGACACGATTCGTCAATCAGAATGCGTGACGCGTGACGCGTGACGCGAAAACAAAAAACGATGCATTGGGAACTCACCAGTCCTGAGACGTCAGTATCATGCGCTGTTGAAAAAAAGTGAATAAATTTGAACCTTAAGGCCAAGGACTTTGAACACTGGTGTTCATTATCCTTACCTCAAGGGAACATTTTCTCATCGAATGCGCATGATCCTGACGTCTTAGTATTATGACGCGTATTCACTAGAGCATGAGCACAGAATGAGCAAATAGGCTGCTCTGTTCATGCTCAGGCTGAGAGAGAGAAGTGCACCCAGATTCCGAACTCTCGATTCGAGTCGAAACGATATATTCATCTTCTTTCTTTACATGCTGTTAGTTGAAGAGGTATATATCGTCTCGACTCGAATCGAGAGTACGGAATCCGGGTGCTGGGCAGTAGTTCCAGGGATATCGGAAAACAACGAAAACATACCGAATGTCAATTGTCAAAGAAGTCATTAGGTTTTTCACTTTGTTGGGGTTCTGAAACTAGAGATGGGACATCGAAACGTAACATCGATGTTGGACATCGACGATACTATCGAAACTCACCATCGATTTTTTGCAAACATCGGTGTTGCAATATCGATGGTTTTTCGACATCGATGTTTTTTGACATTTGAAACTTTTGACAGATGACAGATGAATTGGCGTGACAGCACCCACAGTTTGGGAAAATTTGATTGAGTTACTGATAATATACTTCAATATTTTGGTTTCATTATTCGTCATTTCATAAACGATAACTAAATAAAAGCGAAATTCAAATATTAGGAAGTGACAAGGACAGGTGACAGGTGACGTGACCGATCTCATAAGGGGTAAAATATCGTTCGATAAACGATATTTACTTTTTTGTTCAATTAGCTCTGTGACCACGCGGTACAAATGTTCTGCTCGCTCGGGTTCCACAAAAAAACAACAAACGCACCTTAAGTAACAACTTTTATTGCGCATGCGTGTTTGACCGATGCTGAAATTCGATAGTACCTAACTATCGATGTTTAACATCGATGTTTCATTTTGCGACATCGATACCAAAATATCGGAACATCGAATGATTACCATCGATGTTTTAAA
Organism: Chrysolina haemoptera; assembly: GCA_958298965.1. Lineage (NCBI taxonomy): Eukaryota > Metazoa > Arthropoda > Insecta > Coleoptera > Chrysomelidae > Chrysolina > Chrysolina haemoptera. Next base: position 36,622,311 of record OY282590.1, read on the forward strand.
ATCATCGATGTATATCGCCCATCACTATCTGAAACATCTTAGTTCTGAATAATCGTGGTTCTGGGACGTCAGGATCATGCGCAGTTCAACAATATTGAACGAATATGAACCTTAAATGAATACTTCTCATCAACTGCGCATAATCCTAACTCCTGCTGACGTCTTAGTCTTAGAACCAAAATTTTTCAGAACTAAAAACAAACCTTTTGGTCTTTGTTCTTCGTAGAATTTTCATAAACTACTAATAATGGATCCCAGTGAATTTGGAATAGGACAAATTGAGGAAAAAATCGACTTTAAAGATTTCAACGTAACTTTTCAAATGAATTCAGTGAAAAATGAACCTGGCGAATCTGATATTTTCCCAAAATTTGGGAGCTTTTGTAACAGTGCTGTTACTGTTATTTCTAGTTGTGGTGATAGGGACTTTGTGGATCACATACATGCAACTGACAACTACCAAGACCAGAACGATAAACTTGATAGGAAGATTCTGAAACCAAATGATTTAGGTCTTTCAACATTTTCCGAGAATTTATCAAGTACATGTAATGCGGTACAAATAAAAAATGAGGACATTGATATCAAACATGAAACTGCCGGGGATAAAGCAAGTGAACGTATTGGATTCTGCGAGGTGTGTTGTAAAAGTTCTGGCAAGGAAACCGATTTATCCACAAGTTATAGATTCGAATGTAGCTGTCAAAAGCAAAACAAGTCCTTAATCTATGATGCATGTAGTGAAGATATGACGTTTGATGTGAAACATTCCTCTCTCGACCTTATCACAGGTAATATTTTTCTATTCATTTAAGGATTCCAGGAAAAATAAGTGTAATGACTGAGTATGGCAATTCATTGTAGCTCTAGAGTGATAAAATTGAGAAAACACTCGCTTATTGAGATGTTTCCGATTTGCTGGCATGCATATTATAAAACTAAAGTGTAACCCAATATGTAGAAGGTGTCTGTATCAAATCATAGACTAGCACTTTTTTATGTGTTAGAGATATGTATTGCCAGCAATTTGGATACCAGCTTTTGTTGTATCTATTAAAAATTGTACCTTCAATTTTAATCTTCTAAATAATAAATGAAATGAATATTATTATTAGGTAATAATGTATGATCAATAAAGTATCAAGTGTTTTTTTCTGTATCTGAGATCTGTGTTTGTTGAAAAAATATTGTGTGTATTTCAAGCAAAGGTAACTCTCTTTGTCAAGCAGCAATACATCACTTTGAGCTCTAATCAACTACAACTGATATAGGACGTATTTACATTTACCATTACAAAATGGCTTTGAATTTTGTAATAAAAATAACAATCATCTTGTTAAGCTCTAAAAGTGACATTTATTTTTTATTTTTTGATATATGAATAAATAAAAACCAAAATCGAAAATACTACATTATTCAAAATATCTCGAAATCCGAAAAATATTCACCACTTTTGCAAACTCCATATAAAAGGACTTTAGATTGTGCAACTTTTCTCTAATTTAACCAACATTGTAACTCCAACTGTTTCCGAAATCCCAATGCTATCCCACCTTTATCTTGGACACACTGTATATATCTACATTGAATGAATTACGTGGCGATCATACGAGAAATAGTAGAGTATTTTCCATCTATTATATCAGTTTTCTTTTCAGATTCAAGATTGAAGCCACTCAAAATAGAAAATGAAACGAAATTTGAAGACTCATCTGCAGTATGTCAGAGTCTTTCAGTGTCCCCTATGGAAAGTGACAATAAGATGAAACTTGACTTGTTTTCGACTCCTCGTGAGACTGGTAAAAAAAAATTCCAGTGCAAAATTTGTTCAAAGGCTTTCACTAATATAAGTCGTTTGACGGTTCATAGGAGAATTCATAGTGGAAGAAAGCCAATTCAATGCAAATTTTGTTCAAAATCTTTCGGTCAAACAAGCACTTTAAAAAATCATGAAAGGATCCACACTGGTGAAAAACCTTTTTGTTGCAAAACCTGTCCAAAATCCTTCAATCGACTCGATACTCTGAAATTGCACGAGAGGTGTCACACAGGTAAAAAACTATTCCGTTGCAAAATTTGCGCCAAAGCTTCCCTCACTTCAGGCCGTTTGAAGATCCATATGCGGATTCATAGAGGAGAAAAATTTAATTGCAAAATTTGTTCAAAGTCTTTCAGTCGAATGGATACTTTAAAAATTCATGAGAGGAGTCACACTGAAAAACCATTTCTTTGCAATATTTGTCTCAAGGCTTTCACAACTTTAACGCTTTTAAAGGCCCATGGAAAGATTCATACAGAAGAAAACCCATTTTATTGTAAAATATGTCCCAAGGTTTTCACATGTTCGAGTGCATTGAAGGCGCACACGAGGAAACATACAGGAGAAAAACCCTTTCAATGCAAAATTTGTTCAAAGTCTTTCAACGTGAAAGATACTTTAAAAATTCATGAAAGGGGTCACACTGGTGAAAAGCCATTTCTTTGCAATATTTGTACCAAGGCTTTTAGTACTTCTAGCGGTTTAAGGACGCACCAGAGGATTCATACAGGAGAAAAACCTTATCAATGCAAATTTTGTTCCAAGGCTTACACTACTTCGGGTGGCTTGAAAGCTCACAAAACGTTTCATACAGGAGAGAAACCATTCAATTGCAACATTTGTTCAAAATATTTCAGTCGAATGGATACTTTGAAAGCTCATCAAAGAAGTCACACTGATGAAAAACCATTTTATTGCAAAATTTGTTCCAAAGCTTTTAGTCAAATGGAAGCTATGAAAGTTCATGAGAGTACTCACAGTGACGAAAAACCATTTCAGTGCAAAATTTGTTCAAAATCTTTCAGGCTCGTGGATTCTTTGAACATTCATGAGAAAAGCCACATTGACGAAAAACCATTTGATTGCAAAGTTTGTTCCAAGGCTTTCACTAATTCGAGGGATTTGAAGGTTCATGAGAGAACTCACACAGGAGAAAAATCATTTGATTGCGAAATTTGTTCAAAATCATTCAGTCAACACTGTAATCTGAAAGTTCATATGAGGGTTCACACTGGGGAAAAACCATTTTGTTGTAAAATTTGTTCAAAGGCTTTCACTTATTTGAGTGGGTTGAGAGTCCATGAGAGGACCCATGAAGGAGAAAAAATATTTAAGTGTAAAGTTTGTTCCAAATCTTTCAGCCAAAAAGGTAATATGAAAGTTCATGAGAGAGTTCATACAGGTGAAAAACCATTTAAATGCATAATTTGTTCCAAGGCGTTCATTAATTTAGGTGGGTTGACAGTACATGAGAAAATTCATTGAAAAAATCAATAATTTTATTGTAAAATCTGCTCAAAAACTGCTCCAAATATTTCCCAACGATTTGGAAACATAAAATAGAACGAGGATGAAAAAACACTCATAAAAAGGAAAAACAATTCATCTATGCTAATTTGAATGAATGTTGATCAGTAGAATTAATTACCAATTCTTCTTCTGCAAGTTTTAAATTAGCTTTTATTAATTTTTTATTGTAATGTTATTATATATTTTTGTATACGTTTTGAGTAAATCTGTATTAAGATGATGTCATATTATATTTTTTGTATAAGCATTGATTACATGTTTATTAACACAGTTTTGATTATTATTAAGTCCAAAACATTGTAAACAAGAATTATTTTTTTATTTTCTTAGACTGTGGTTCCACTTTTATAATTAAGGGAGTGGAGTATGGAAACATTTATCACGTACGACTTCATTAGAGGTTAACTTTGCACAAATAAAAGGTGTTGAGGTCTTGTGGGCCTGTGATGAGCGCAAAGAGTATATTTTGGAGCTTCAAAATTTGTGCCAAGGTTTCCATTACTTTGAGCCGTTTCAGGATCCATAAAGGAGAAAAATGTAATTTCCAAATCTGTTTGAAGGCTTTCAGCTGAAATGATACTTTGAAAGTTCATGCGATGAGTCGCACTGAAAAACAATTTCAATGGAAACATTTTTCTACATATTTCATTGTAAATGATCCTTTAAAAGACACAGGTGAAAAGCCGTTACTTTGCATTATTTGTGCCAAGGCTTTCCGTACTTCAAGCGGTTTGAGGATCCACCAGAGGATTCATACAGGAGAAAAACCCTATCGGTGCAAAATTTGTTCCAATAATGCTTACACTAGTTCGGGTGGTTTGAAAGCTCAAAGAACGTTCATCCAGGAGATAAACCATTCAATTGCAACATTTGTTCAAGAGATATAGTCGAATGGATACGTCGAAAGCTCATCAGAGTCACACCGATGAAAAACCATATTATTGCAAAATTTATTCCAAAGCTTTTATTCGAATGGATGCTATGAAAGTTCATGAGAGTACTCACAGTGATGTGAAACCACCTCAGTGCAAAATTTGTACCAAATCTTTCAGACTCGTGGATTCTTTGAACATTCATGAGAAAAGCCACACTGATGAAAAACCATTCGATTGCAAAGTTTGTTCCAAGGTTTTCACTTATTCGAGGGATTTGAAGGTACATGAGAGTACTCATTGAGAAAATGAATAATTTTCTTGTAAAATCGACTGTCAAATTATAGTTTTTGTACAAGTATTGACTACATGTTAACACAGTCTAGATTAGTGTTTAGTTATTAATTAGTATTATTTTTTGGCATGTTTATAATTGAGGGAGAAATTTGAAAAACTTTGTCTCACTATAATAAAATTTTTTGGTCTGGTCCAGTCAATACTTCCCTATGGCCTTATATTTTGGCAAGCATCAGCTCATTTCTATAAAGCAATCATTCCGCGTGTCATAGAGTTCTATTGTCGACTGAATAAGTGACTTGGAAACCATGAGGGTCGCATCCAATATGGCGCTTAGGAAAATAACTAGAAAACCAGTAATAACCAAAATTCTGATGTGGGTAATAAAGAGACAAAGACAAAAGTTATTTATATGACATGACAGCACATGCTTTTAATAACTACGTCATCGTTTTTGTTGTCGGGAAAATAAATATTTTCGAAAAAGTTACGTTATAACTTCAAAGTTGCCAAACGTCGAACAATAACTTAGCATTGAGGCCGGATAGTCCTAGCAGCTGAGGCCAATCGCATGAAAAAAAACTTAGCATTGAAATTATAATAGCGGTTGACATAAAAATGACAGCGGTTTACTTTCTGGTACTGTTAATAACGTCATAGTGAATAATGAAACGAATGTTTTGATTGATTACCGCAACCACTAACCAATGACTACGACTATGACGTCATTAACAGTACAGTACAGAACGTGAACCGCTGTCATTTTTATGTCAACCGCTACCAGAACCAAACGCCAATCGAAAACGGCTTATGCCAATAGGTTTTTTATTATTAACCTCAGAGCAGAGTAATAAAAGACTCTGAGTTATTAACACAGCAGACGGGTTGATTAATTATTGGATTCAACAGTGGTATGAAGAGGATGGTGAATTCTTCAATTATGTGTTTTTATTTTTTATTCCCAGCCCAAGTAGTCCCATCAGGGAAGGCAATTGCTTTATAAATTTTACAGACTAAATCTTTTATACCTCAGAGTTGTAGTCATAGAAATTATAATATATATATATATACTTACTTAGTAAGTATATATATTATAATTTCTATGGTTGTAGTATCATAATACAGACCAACGCAGGGTTTCATAAAGTTAAGTGCGTTAAGAGGAACTCAAAGACGGTATAAAGGTGAAATAGTATAGAGGTGAAGAGAGAGAGTTTTTCGATTTAATTCACAAGATAGGTCCACCAGCCACAGACAGCTGTTTCGTGTGGTTTCCTACTCATCAGGGATGCGTTATGGAGTCTCTTGAAATTAAATCGAATACACTGAAATTTTTGTGTTCAAACACAACGAAGAAAAAAGTGAAAAAGAGCTCATGACATTAGGAGTAAAATGGTGGAATCTTAATTAGAAACGAACTCTAGATTCCAAAGACAGATGATTATCTGCTACTCTGCTACAATAACAGGTCGTCAACTGATTAGTTATACTGACCAACCCGGGTTCCATAAAGTCTCAAGTGTGTTAAGAGGAACGCAAAGACGGTATAAATGTGAAACAGTATAGAGGTGAAGAGAGATAGAGTTTCTACATTTAATTCACAAGATAGGTCCACTATCCAAAGACAACTGTTTCGTGTGGTTTCCCACTCATTAGGGAGGCTTTATATACAGGGTGTTATCTAACCTTTTGCACTCCAGTGAAGGACGGGTATATAATTCCATTTTATAACGAATGGCAGGTGTGAAAAATTTATACTTGTTGGACAAAAGAAAAACGCATGAAATAAACATATATAAGGTATATATTTCTTATAAATTATTGTTACATCAAACGATTAAATATTTCCTACTTCCTACTTCCAAAATTCGGTTGTTTGAAGGTTAATCTCTCATTTCTTTAGCAACATGTTCCTGAAGTCGGCATTGCTTTTCGGAGGTCCAACCGAACCGCTCCCGTTGGCACTGGCGTCCGCCTTTTTTGCTTGCACGGACCTCGGCACCATCGGCAATTGCAGCCTGCTCCTCGCGTTCCTGAACGGTTCCTCCGTCGAGGCCGTAGGAGTTTTCTCCGCCGCTTTTTTCGGGGGCGGCGCGCTTACGGCCACTTCGATGACGTGATCTCCGATCTTCGATTGGTCCAAGGCCTTCAAGGCCACTTGCGCTGCCGCCGCCGTCTGGAATTCGACGAAGGCGATGCCGCCTCGCTTGAAGGCCAGTCTGACGTCCGTGGGAGCGTAGGGTTTGAAGATTTTCTTCACGTCGTCGATGTTCTTATCGAGCGGCAACCCTTTGACGAATAGCTTGTTTTCTTCCGGGACTGTGGAGTATTTGAATTTCGGTTTCCTCTCAGCCTTGTCCGGTTTGATTTCGGAAATGAACACCGGACGACCGTCAATGGGCGCCCTATCTCTGGCCAAGGCAACCATGACCTCTTCTTCCTTCATGAACTGGACGTAGCCGAAGCAGCGCGACTTGCCGTTTCTGTCCAGCACCACCTAAACAGAAATCAAATAAGTGGATAGATTATGGCTGATAGTTTTGGCAACCAAAGCCACTTGAACTGATGAAGCAGAGAGAACAACATATTGGAACTAGACTACTCTGATTACTTAGGTTTCGGACGTCCATCGTCTTAATGGTTGAAAGATGCCTTCTTCTTCAGGTGAATACTGACAAATTAAGATGTTATGCGATATTTTTATGGGTTTGTCAGTGTAGTGTAATTATGCGCGTTCTTTGAGCGTTCTATACGTTTTTAATTTCCACGTTCGGCTGACTGAAGGCACCATTGTCTTCGATAAATGCGGTTTCTATGAATTTGCGTTTGAACCAATGTTCTTTTCTTTGAAGAACACCAACTTTACCAGAATTCGATGGTGCTCTGCCCACTCCATATTTAGTGTTCGTTTATTTTTCGGATAATGGCCTCTTGCTCATGCTCCATCTTTGTGAGGAAGCTTCATTTGGTATTGCCCGATTTAAGCAAATCTTGATACGGTATTGTTCCCGGTCCTTCTGATCTTCTCGGAAATACCTCTAATGTAGAAGATCAGAAGGATCAGGTACAAATACCGCATCAAGAGTTGTTTTCACAATCTGGCAATACGAGGTCCCATGTGAATGAAGAGATTCTCACATTCGAGAGACCAAGAGGCCATTATTCGTAAAAATAACTGAACAAAAAAGTGGACTCAACGAGGGGAAACATTTAAATTGGGAATTGCTGACCACGACTGGACAGAGCACCACCGATTCTTTGGAACGAGGCTAGTGTTTTTTATAAAGAGGAACATTGGTTCAAACTTAAATTTAAAGAAACCTCTTATATTGAAGCCTTCAGCCTTTAGTCTACGAGGATGGAAATTAAAAACGTATGGAAACCACTTATGGGCCGTTATGGAGGAAACAAACGCGCGAAACTAAGCGCGCCACAAGACCGCGCGTAACTACATCATAATTACACTACACTTTGACAGACCTATAAAAACATTCGTCAGTATTCACCTGAAGATGAATTGCGGATTCAAGCAAAAATTTAAAGAGGTAGAAATCTTTCAACTATAAAGATGATGGACGTCCGAAATGTAAGTAATTAACTACAACCTTAAAACAAATGATGGAACTAGTCAATGATATCGGACCAGAACGTTGAAATTTACTGTCGGGGCTGTCCCGACAAATGACCGCAAAGGGTTGAATGTTCATAACAAATAAATGACAGTTGCAAGTCCAAAACACATAAAATATAACTATGGACTGTCTTCCATGATTTTGAAATGAGACGAATTACCTCTATTTGGGCGGCATTGGGAAACAATTCCTTTAGACGATGCTCGTCAACACTGGGATGCAAATTGCTGACAAAGACCGTCGTTTTGGGGTCCTTTTCTATTCGTTTGGTAGGTACAGGAAGCGTTACCGGTTTCTCTCCAGAGTTCTTGTCGAATTTAGCTACCTTTCCTTCATTATACTTGTTGGTATGGTCGAATTTCATTCTCTTTCTTTCATTATCGTAACTGGTATTAGCCGGTTTACGCCTCTTGTTCTTTTCTGGCTGGTACCCTTCTTGCTGGTACCGTCCTTGGTCGGATGGTTCCACGTTTTCTTGGGACGATAAAGGTACCTCTGTTTTGACGCTAGTACGGCATCTATCGCAGCACTTCATAACATCTTCCAGTGTACCGGATTCTCGTTCGAACATTAGCCATTCTTCTGCGATGTATTGTGGCCAGTCCTTACAAACTGCCAGAGCTCTTTTGAAGACAGTTCTCAAGTGGCTAGGATCGCCATATTGTCTTTCAAAGTTGGCGTATTCCAACCAGACACTCGCCAAGCCTACAATAAAATTACAGATATACAAAGTAATATGAATTGGATTCTCAACACTGACTGAGTAAAGAACTAAACAGTGTATGCTATATTGGAAATGAAAAATATCTTCAAGTCTTTATTCACTCGTGTATTCTATTGTCTATATCATATAATATTGTGATATGGGGTGATGCAACTAGTGTATCCGGAGTTTTCATTTCACAAAAAAGGATCATGACGTTGATATTCATTCAACTTAAATTTCAAGCATACACCAAGAGAACATTTCAAGAAACAAAAAACATGGAATTTTAACATTTCTATCAGTAAACATTTTCAAATGTCTTTTATATGCTGGAAAACATTGCTCAGAGTTCTTTGAAATTAACATCTTAAACATTTAACAAGCCTATATGAATCAAGTCCTCAGTATTATGGCATAAGATTCTACAATCATCTCCCATCTTATCTCAAAATCATCACAGACCATGAAATTATCAAAAAGCTCATGAAGGAATTTTTAATAGAACTTGCGTACAGCGTTTCCACTGATTTTATGTGCTAATCTGTGTCATAAAATTATATACTTAATTTTTTTTCTCTTTTCTCTCATGACATGTCTTACATCATCATTGTATGATCAAGATGAATATATTTTGAAAAATGAGAAATAAAATATACCACTTTATATTATAAATTTCTTATAGTTCAATAAATAGCATTTATTATTATTATTAGGGACACACTGAATCAGCAATATATTTTATTTTACAGCCTTCATGCCCGAATAGTTTATTGGGGTTAATTGGATATTATAGAAAAACGAAAAAACAAATAACAGTATCTAACCCATATCTTGTTTTGTGTCCTATGAGTGTGAAGGTTCATAAGGCGTTCTTTTTCTATTTGTGAAGCGCAAAAAAATTACATATATTCGGAAGCATATGAGCCAGCCTTTACTTACCTTTATTTTGTTGTTGACTAATAATTTCATTCCATTTCTTTCGGGCAGCTACCATATCCCCCCTTTTTGCTAACAGCTTGGCATGCAATCTGCCTAATTTGTTAGTGGGATCAACTTCCTGGGAAACCTGCTCTTGTGCTTGGTAGAAAAGCTTGTCCAGCTTGGAACTGTCTTTGCCGTTTCTATGAAAGTATTCAACGAACGATAGCCACAGATCTAGATTTGTTGACGCGCTGCATATACCTAGGAAAAGGTGGTGTTTCTTTACAAAATTGGCCAACTTCTTCTGGTATTATTTATACTTTTGTTGAAAAAAATTATGAAATTCAGTCTTTCGAAAGTTTTCATGGGTACCATTTAAATGGGGATCATAATAAATGAGGATTATAATAAATGTCTGGGACGTCGATCTGCAAGCATATGCTGACGATCTGGTCCTAGTAATAAACAATACTATTTTATAATACAACACTCACCTTGTTCAAAACAAGCAAGTACCTCTTTGTCATCCTTCTTTTGATCTTCCAATATCCTCAACCTGACAATCCACAAATTTTCACTCCATGGACAATTCCTTAGGGCCCTTTTACTTATTTTATCCGCTACTTCCCCCAATTTGAAAGCGTACAAACAGTAATCTTCCCATAGTTGAGGTACCAAACAAAGTTTTGCCACAGCTCTTTCATAAAGACAGAGCACTGTAGAAGGATCTTTCACAACTTTTATATATTCCTTATAAATGTTCTGGAGCTCAGTGTCCTCAGCTGTAAGTAACCTGTCTTCAAAAGGTTTGTAGATTTCTAAGAGCTGCAAACTCTTTTTATACGCCCATTCAATTTGTTTTGAATTGGCCAGTTCTTCTGGTATAGTTTTTGACCATTCTTGCCATTCGATATAGGTGTTTTCTATGTTCAACAGGGGCACTGAGAGTTGTCGTTTGAATACATCAGCCAGCTTTCCCACCTGGCTTTTCCATTCTTCAGAATTCTCTGGGAACATGGAAATATGGGCATTCTCCAGTTCACGGAGGGTATCCCAGAGGAGAGATCCTTGGCTGACATGGAGCCCTGCTGAAGTCAGCCCTCGATTCAATATAGAACGAGTTGTATTCAAGTCTGTAGCCCCGATGGAAAATTGTGCATACTCAACCCACAGACCAACATCAAGATAATCTTCGACAGCTCTATCGAAGAGCTCAAACACTCGTTTCTTCTCATCAGGAGTGCTGGCTAACTTGATCTCATCTCTCAGCCAATCTAGCCACAGTTTGGGGGTAAGCGGAAATTTCTCCTGGAATCTCTCATAGGATTGCCTCATGGAATTCAAATCCCCAATTCGGCGATATATGTCTACAATTTCTTCATGGGCAGCGTAGAGATATCCATCAGAAGATATCTGGTATTCCAACTCATCAGCTCTACTTAGAAGCTTTTTTTCTTCTTCATCATCGCCATCGCTAGAAGAATCGCTGTTTTCGGCTTCATCCACACTCATTGGATCTTCAACAACGTTATCCACCAAATAGGGCTCAGTCATTTCTGCTACTGATAATACTGTTTAATTGTTTATAAACAAATTAAAACAGAAAAAAACCCAATTTCCTTTTCTTAAGATTTGTTTGATTCACTGTTGCCAACAATGCCAACATGCCTCTCTCTCTCTCTCTCTCTCTCTCTCTCTCTCTCTCTTTCGTTTAATGGCCACTGCTTCGAGTGAGGTGCAATTTGCCAACATACCAACAGCAACTTGTCAAATGTCAAATTGACAATAATTAGCTAAGGGTATGGTCTGTATATTGCCGAATATTTCAGATCGGTAAGTAGTGGTTTCTGAGTTTTCAAGCATATGTACGGACCCCTTGTCAGTTGTCTTTAGTCAAAAATTTAAAATATTTTTTTTTTCACAACTAAATGTAATGCTTTCAGACCCAAAGACCTCTTTTGCTATAAATATTAGATTTGGTCCAAAGTTTCAAACATGGCACTCAATAAAATGATTCCAATTGACAAGCGGTTCCCGAGGAAAAAGTACGGTTGCTCTGGTGACAGATCATCGAAGTTTCAGGAAACAGTCAGCGAATTTTCAGGAATTTGGTATATACGGGACCGCCAAATTACTAACCAGAGTAACTATAAGGATATATATGGACCATACCACACGCACCGTAGAATTCTATTGTCGACAGTTATGTCTCTATCTTCCCCATGGATTCCACCATGATGTCATTTCACTTATTCTGTCAACAATAGAATTATGTGGCACACGATCCCAGAATCCCAGCACAAAGGCTCGTTCATACCCTTGCGAATATTGTCATTATTTTGCGATTCGCAAGTCGGACAGGACAAATTTAGACATTTTTGTTGGTTTATTTGGTTTTTCGAAATATCCTAATCAGTCAAACATGGAGAAAATTGGTTGTAGAGATATTGTTCACTCCTAGCAGTGATGCAAGAAAGGTAATTCATACAACATAAAAATATTCTTCCACATATTTGAATACAACGTCACCAATTCAATGCGTGACGCGCGACGCGAAAACCAAAAGCGATACATTGGGAACTCACCTTTAGTGCTCAATTTACCTAGTTGTCAAATGTCAATTGTCCGTCAATTGTCAGCTGTCCGTCAATTGTCAGCTGTCCGTCAATTGTCAACTGTCCGTCAATTGTCAACTGTCCGTCAATTGTCAACTGTCAGCACTGTGCTTGTCTGCTTGTGCATGTTTTTCATAGCTGTGTATAAAAAATATAACTGTTTATTCGACTTCGGTTGATTGATTTAGAACCAATAATCTAAAAAATGGCTGATGTACTGGACATCAACGACGCAGTCGACATAGATGTAGAAGACGACGGAGAACAGAGTGTTCTCAGGCTGAAAGACAAAGTAATCAAGCGAAAAGGCCGAGGATTCGGACCTGGAGAAGGCAGAGAGCACGAAAAAATCCGCGGCTACGAGTCGATCGAGGCCGGTGACCACGTCGACGAGCTGGGCCCCCAAAAGTCTGTAGAAGGTTGGATCTTGTTCGTAACTTCTGTACACGAAGAAGCCACCGAGGACGATCTGAATGAAAAGTTTCAAGAGTACGGCGTGATTAAAAATATCAGTATTAATCTGGACCGTAGGACTGGTTTTTTGAAGGGGTATGCTTTGATTGAGTTCGGTTCTTATGAAGAAGCTGCAACTGCTAGAGAAGCTCTGAACGGGTCTTCTATGTTGGGACAAACTATTGGTGTGGACTGGTGTTTTGTGAAGGGTGCGAAGAAGTCCAAAAAACGCAGTAGGAGGCATTGATATATCAATAAGTTGTATTTATTATCTAAAAGATGTTCTAAAAGTTTCTCAGTTATAATTTCTAAATAAAAAGTTGTAAAATACAATAATTTATTTCCATGATAGACATATTTTTTCTTGTACTGTTTGTATATTTCGGATTTTCATACATGTGCAAATGTCACTGAAAGTTGCTCCAAATGCTTGAAAGTGTTTTCATGGCAGAGTCGAGTAACAGTAGTGGAGGAACTAGCCAGAAGAGGAGATTATAACCATGCGGCGACTTGAACTATTCAATTCCCCCACTACTGCTCCTCGATTCTACCACAAACTCGCTTTCAATCGTTTGGAGCAACTTTCAATGAAATTTTCAACACATTTTCCACCTCTCATGTAAAAGTACGAAATATGCAAATTGTAGATATTGATCTCTACTTCCAGATGCTGTTCACAGAATTTGAATACAATTTTCCTTAATCGGTGTATCATGCAAGGGAAGCACTTAAATTGTTTATGTGATTGTGCAAAAACTACACATCGGACAGAAAATATCTTGTGCACAGTTGAACTGCATGTTATTATCGAACATTTTCCGCAATATTGTCTCTTTTTTGAGGTTTTCCCAGATTTTCTCAGTGAAAAATGCACCGATCTGGTCGCATTAAAAACTTATTTGTAGGTTTTGTAATTCTCTACAAAAGTTCTAATTATTTTCACTTTTTCATGTTTAAAAAATTCCACAAAGCAATTTTGCTGGGGCCAAAACGGGTTTCCTTTACGAACTATTTTATAAAAAGTAGTTAGTGTAGGCCATTTGCATCTTTTATTTTGTCTGATCAAATTAATAAATGAAGATTGAGAGTAGAAAATATATATAAAAGTTGTGCAGATAGATTAAATAGTAAAAATATAGAAAAAGTTGTAGATAAGAATAAATATATGCCAAAATGAAAAAAAAATAAATAAATAAAATAAAGTCTAGTTCCGACTCTCTTTCATGTGATGGCACACGCGTTGTGCTAGTATTCTTGTTACAGAATCCAAAGCACAATTGCACAAATTCGTCAAGTAGCGAATTTATATTGAAATTCAAATTGTCTCAATAAAACAATATTTGAATATTATTCCAAACATTGCCAAAGTCATCGAATTATGTCTGGAACAACCTGAGACTTAGTTCATTTGTTGGCATGTTTTTATTGTGTGTACAGGTTCGGGTTCTCTCTTCTACCACTTGAGTTTTTTGCGTATATTTGAAATATCTATATTTTATTTACTATTTCTATTATCTGACTGTTACATTGGTTCGTATCTAACAGTTTTATCAGAATTCCACGACCGTTGTGATGACAACACTCCCAAAAACATGGTGTTCTTCAGATTATAATCAAGTTTCGATGATAATCGTGCCAGAGCGTTTTACTTCGCATGTAATATTGAAAACTCTAAACCTTTTTAATTTGACGCACTATTTTTAAGATTATATGGGAAGTGATAACTGTTAGATACGAACCAATGTAACAGCCAGGGTTCTGACTGCAAAACGTCAGGAAGGAATTCCAAAAAAACGAAGGCCTTCGAACCCGAGTGAAAATAGTGGCACATTCAACGGTTCTATTTATCAATTGGAAAGGATTGGTGTTTTAGTGACGGGTGCAAAGTAAGCGCATGTGTGGAAATTATTAACAAAAGTATAAAAAGTTTTATTAAAATGTTTCTTAATTATGATTTATTAATAAAAAATTCAAATTAATCATAAATTGTTGTATAAACTATCAAACTTATTTTCGTAAAAGGCATATTTCTCCCCTTCTACTGTTCTGCTTGATGGGATGAACTCTTTGAAGGGCATTTTAAGCCAAATATCCATCACTTTCTTCGTAACCTCGGAAGACGCAAGAGTTTTTTTGGACAACGACGAGTGAATTATTGAGTTAAACTGATCAAGGGCAAAGTTTATGTAGCTTTCTCGATGTTGTAGCTCTTCCAAGGAATCTGAAAATTCAATATAGTCTGTAAAAACTCACTTCTCATCGTGAATCACCTACATTTCTTGCAACTGATAGATTTTGGTGGACTTTTCACGGATTTCAGAACATCCAACTTCATTTTAGTCCTCAAAATGTTTAATACAACTGTCTCAGGAAAACTGAAAGGGCTGTCCAGTATCTCTGCTAACATATAGAGGTTGCTGTCATCAATTGCCAAATCCGAATACCAATTATCAGGGCAAATATCTCTGAAATATATGGGAGCAGTCGTCTCTCTAAAACGTATATTGTTATTATCATCATTACCAAAATGATTCCTATGTCTCACATGTGTATACATCTCCTGTTGTACTCCAGCGGAAACTTTTCAAAGGTTTTTACTTCGAGAGAACAAACCCTTTCTGTGAGCGTGGAAGACCAAGACATATCTCCAATAAAGGGGACAAGTTTGCGAACGCAAGCAATGGTTGTATCACGAGTGAAGTTAATCGAAGTCAGGATGTCTTGAATAAACTCGATGTACTGTTGAATTGAACTGATTTTCACAGTCTAAAACAAATGAAAAAGATTTATGGTAAATAGAATAGAAAGGACATGGCACTGGATACTTGTATTCCTGAGGCTCGACAGATTTTTTTAATTTTTGGATTTATCATTGTAGAGTGCAAAGGGAACAACTTTCTTCATTACACTTTTTTTCTGGCCCTACAGGGTGAGCCAGAAATATGAGTTGAATGTCTTATGCCAATTATGGAAAAATCCTGTCTATAAGTGGATTTTTCTTGTTTTTTTGGGTATAAGATCCTGTGGAAAATATCGATTGACTTTGAATATATCAACTCACAAGGGATTATTTCGTTACAATAGACCTTTTGGAATTTTTATTATTCCAACCTGGGTACAATATCGATGTTCTTTTGGCACAAAAATCAATTGAGAATCAAAATTTGAAAATCATGTTGAAACAATTAATAATACTACAACTATAATAATAAAATTATTCCGATACTCACAATGTTTTCTTTCAACTGTGACAATTTCCTTGACATTATCTGCAAGTCATTCTTTTCCCTGGAACTTTTGGCACTGCCAATTTCCTTTTTCATCGCTGAAAGAGTAGCATCTAAACTAGCATCTTCAAATTGCTGTTCAAACGATCTTTTGATATCTTCCATTTTTTCGGCGGAGAAGCTTTTGGAATTTATGGAGACCTGAAACCATAGGTGGGAGATTAATAATTATAAGTAAGTCATTTTAAGAAACCATCGATCATTGTTGTGTATTACTCACAAGTATGCTGGCTTTCTTTTTCTCGATTTCTTGCGCCAGGTGTTTGGAAATGGCGCCGTGTTTCAAAATCTTTAGTTCAGTCTGGACATGGAGGAATCGTAGTCTATCAATATCGTCACAATCAATAACCTTGTTGCTAAAAAAAATATTTTATTAATTCATTTATTCAACAGGAACTAGCCAAATTCTGATAAAATACAGTTGTGATAAGTATGATCTAATTGTAATTTATTATGCTTGTTAACCCTGTGAAATGAATTTGAAAATGTACACATATTATAGAGATTCTGTGGCAAATGGATTCTCCGATGCCAACTCTCTTTTTCACACACACACACACACACACACCCAAATTATAGTTTTTGAATTTCTATGGATTCGCTTTTCCTTTATTTGAATGAATATTATCCAAGTGAAAGTGATTTAAAATCAGAGTGTTATGACTATGTAATTTGGAATTTTTCTGCATTGGCGTATTACTCTTTTGAAAATTCTTGGCTAATTTGAATAGAAATTTAGATTTTTCAAATTTAATGAGTTGGTTCAGTGTTATATTACTTATGTTACTGTAATTACTGCTTCTAAAACAAATTTACAGCAAGAAGTGTATAGGGGTAACAAAAAAAAAGGAAAAGGATAATATAATGCGAGTTTTTTCAATTACATTGGCTGTATTTAGATCTATATCACTTTCAGAAATTAGCATGTCATCTGCGAAAAGATTCATGAATTCACTCTCTGTATAACTCATTCAGATATAAAACAAATAAAAGAGGCCCCAACACACTGCCCTGTGGTACTCCTGCATCTTATTTGCTCCATTTGAGAGTACCCTGCAGTAATTGTAAAACAACTGCCTAAATTTGAACGCACATAATTAATTATGGTTGAAGGTTGTTCAGTGTGAACATTAAGTCTTATCTTCAAGAAAAAAATACTTACTGTGACTTCTGCCTATGCTCTAAAACAAGCGATTTGGAGATGTCAAGATGCAAATTGTCATCTAAACTCTGGAACATATTCCAAACGATTTGCCTATTGTTCTTATGGATTAACTCTCTCAAATTTTCAGTAACAACCTCGCTTTCATACAGTTTATTGAGATATTCTTTTTTGTCATCTAGGGGAGGCCTGTTGGCACTTCCACATCTGATTTCGGTTCGCGGTCTATCGATCATAATGGGGGAATTCCAGGCCATTACTTGCATGGATGACGAAAATGCATCATCTTCATTCAGATTTTCTCCTAGCATGGTGTCATCACTAAAACAGTCATCAGGCAAGATTCCCAACGAATCTCGATTATTTGATCTGATGGCTTTGGTATTATTATGTCTTTTATTGTCTTTTTCAGCGAAAAGACATTTCGTTACTTTATTTGAATCAATGTTTTCCTTATTTCGACTGGGGAATCCTCGCCTGATTGCAGTAAGACGTTCAGACGTCTTTTTTTCAGTAGAAGTGAGGTATTCAAGAACTGTGGTGTTTGCAGAAGGTTTTTGGGAGGAATGACATAATCTGTTGTTTTTGCGATTTGATAACAACTTATTCACAGGTGCTGGGTTTTTGTGAAGGGACTCTTTCAGTTTCTCAGCACATTCTTCTAAAATTCTCTGAAAAAACATAATGAATTTATGCTTAGAATTTTTTTTAGAAAGGACGCTTATATTTAAATGCACTAAAAAGGAAAAAATCATTTTTTTCATGATTATCAAAAAATCAATCATTTTTGGATAATCATGAAAAAAATTATTTTTGCCTTTTTAGTGCATTCAAATATAACAGTTTTTATTTTTATTATTATTATTTATTTTCTACTTTCTAGTCTTGTTGTCTTAAAGTTAGTCTTTCCAGTCTATCTTTGGACCTTACCTTTACCTTTTGGAGTGCGATCCAAGAGCAGTATATCAAGGTTTTTTAAAGTCGAGTTTTTAATGTCACTACAACAAAAGAATCATGATCCCCTACCCTGGAAACCCCCAGATACCAATTTTGAATCGAATCCGATCATAATAATTACAAAACTCGTCCGCCATAATGGAGCCGCCATCTTGACTTTGTCAATTTTGACAGAAGATTCATAATCTCTGACCCCAAAAACCCCCAGATACCAATTTTGAATTGAATCGTGTCATAAATACAAAATTCGTCCGCCATATTGGAGACGCCATTTTGCTTTTTTCTATAACAAAAATGTCGTAATGCATTGTCACCGGAATTATGTATCGATCGGACGAGTGGTTTAAAAATTGGTTACAAGATTTGACCGTGACAACAGAGTGACTTAATATAAGAGTGGTAATAATAAAAAACATATAAGTTGTGAACGAAAAAATCAAATACTGTTGATCCATTAATCAACTACAAATATTCTTTCTGGGTGTTCAATATCCCTTTAAATAGTACAAAAATTTATAAAAATTCTCCTACCGTTATTTCCTTAGTATCTGGTTTCACATCTAGCTCAACTGGAGTAAGATTGCCCAAAAATATTAGGGTATCCTGAGCCCATTGAATATCATTTTTAAGTGACTTGATCTTTCTCTGTAGCAGATATCTGCGTTCATCATTTTCTTTTGCTTTTGCTTTCAGTTTCTCCATAGTTATACCTGAAACAGGTCAATCCACTAGAAGATTCTATATTCGTTGATGAAAATAAACCTTGCCCCTGCTGGGAACCGAACCCAGAACCTCTCGGTCACAAGGCCTGAGCGCTAACCACTGCCCAATCCCCGCCCCCATACAACCTTAATTATCTATCTATACCTGGCTGTAATTATAAACTTTCAGTCAGTAACTTATTCTGAGAAACTATACCTTACTCTAATCACAAAAATCACAAACTATTAGTCAATGACTTATTCCAAAAAGGGCGCTAACAATATTACAGGTTCAGGACTGGCTTATTACACAATGGGAGTACCACAGGGTAGCGTCCCGGGTCCCTTGATATTTATAATCTTTTTAAACGACATTGCGTCACTTGCCGACCAAAATAATACTTTAATTAACTATTCTAATGACAGCACACTCTTTCTCACAGCACCTGTTAATACAGACATTTCTAATGTGAATTCTCTAATGATATGATAATAATGATAATAAAAGTGTTCAATTTTCATCTCAGTGAACATGAATTTCCATAAAATAAACGAGTCATCGATCAAGTTAGACAAATTATGGTTTTTATCTGAAGTTTCATAGAAATCTGAAATATATTATCAGATTCACGAACACTGGCACACTTACATTTCATCTTTATTTTACTAGAAAGATCATGATCCTGAGTTTTTGTTTCGTCAAGCGAAAACTGTTTCATTTTCGATTTTTCTTCCAACAAAGCTTTCTTCAAATAAAGATCAATTTCTCTCATGGGGTATGGAAAGTCCCTCTGTAATAGAATGACATACACGAATAAATATTACAGATAATAGCTATGTTCACCAATGCCCAGTTCGTGTAATCCTAAGGTACAGTAAAGCAAGAACGTAATAAATTTAAACTATTGGAATAGTTCAATTTTCTTACATTCTTGTGTTACCTTGCCTTACGTTTATATGAACTAGGCTTTAATATTTATCAATTTTTGGATTGAGACCACCATGAAGTGTATACCTGCTTGTCCATTGGTTTGCTGTTGAGCCTATGCACAAGAATATTGTTTCGAATATGGGCAACTTCTTGCCTCGGTTTAGCGTTTTCTACTATCTGGTCCCATATGAATGAGGTGGAATTATTACATATACTGAAAATCAGTTAGTGACTAAACAGAGACTGAGACAAGAAATAATCCTTACTTTCCCAAAGTTGCTGGGACTTCACCGTCATATCCCATTTTTTTCAACCAATTTACGATTTCGAGATTCTTTTCCATAGTTACTTCAATTATTTCCTACTGATCGACTTTTAAACTCTTCTTCTCTGTTGTTTCTTTGGTTACTACAAAGAAAAGTACATTAAAAAGAAGCCCTTACTAAGGAAATTACCATAAAGCAGTTGATTAAATTATTTACATTTCAATTCAACTTTTTTCAAGAAATTTATTTAGAACTTTAATATTTTGATGATTCAGAACACTTTTGAATAATTTAATTTGAGATAAGCCTATATTAATTTGGGGGAACTTATAAGTGGAATAAATTTTGAGGCCTCAAAAAAGGAGATTCTTTCTCTCATGAGGAGTTTAATAGCTTTTTGTCTATGGAATTCGGGGCATATTTTAGTTTTAAAGGAAACTTCAGGTCCAAGAGTGGATTTATGCAGCACAAATTTACATTGAATTAAACTTCAACTAAGGAAAAATTTAAACTATGGTTTGTATGGCATTAATGCGAAAAGTTTTGTCCATTAACTTGGATAAGGGTCACAGGACTCACAGTCACAAGTCACAGGGTGTCTCACAGGTAGGAATTATGAAGCTCCATGTGTTCTCTATCACAGTCACTGCAAGAAAAAATGTGTTTTTATGTTTTAACTTTTAACGGTTTTAATTCTTTGGAGACCCTTTCAAGACCAGTCAGTTGGGTGTTGGGTCATTGGGTCAGTTTGTCAGTTTAACTTTAAACAGTTTCAGTTATTAGTTAGGTTATGATTGAAGGTTCATCAGTCAGCTGTTCCATGTTCTATGTCTGATTGGTTGTGTAAAAAATGAACGGGGATTGGTTATTTTGAAAAATGAATGAAATTAATTGAGTATGTGCGTGAAAAGACATTTTACGAATGTCCAATATCTCATAAGTTATCAACTGAAGATTTTTTATTAAAATGCAGACAGATATAAATGTTTCTCGAAAAAGAAATTTTTTGATAAAAATGTCGGAAGGTAGCATTTTCATTATTTTTTTGCGGTAGGAACATGTGTTAGACGGTATATGTGAATTTACTCGATAATGCCAATAACTACAAATTTCATTGGTTAATCTTTAGCAACAGAACTCGGTTCACTTGAACCGTTGTTGAACTTGTCTTGTACAACTCGCCCTAAATGTTATATCACGAAGAAGTTTGTTATTCCTTTTGTTCAATCTGCCCTGACAGCTGAGGCATATAAACCAGAAAGTTAAATTGAGAAGAAGAGATATATACGAAAGCTGTCACGATTGTTTATTATTGCTCTGAGATCGTTTGCTCTGAGGTCACGATGTATATTCTCAATTCAAAACAAAATCGAAATCATGAAATTTCTTTGAACAGAGATGTAATGGTATTGTATCTACCATATCGACCATCGATATCGACTCAAATTGAATTGTATTGATTTTCATAATGGCTCAAATCTGACGTGTCAAATTCGATCGGATTGAGTGTTCACAGAACATATATTAGTGTATAATATGTGTTCTGTGCTGACTGTGATTATATTTGTTTTGTAGTTTTGTTTGAACTTTGAATTTATGCTGTTTGAATTATGATTTCGAAAATATAAATTTTTATTACCAAAGTATGTATATCTTGAATTTTTTGCCCCTATATAATTTGACATACTGAACTATATTTTATACTTAATTATACTACAACCAAATAGATTTCTCGTATTTTTTAAAAACTTTTACCAGCATTTCAACTGTTTCGGACCCCCAACAGATAACCATGAAAGCTTTAGAAGCAGCTAGACGCTTAAACGCTGTAGAAACAATCAACGTTAAAAAAGAATTGAACAAAAAATTCACATCCCAACCCTTCAGTTACTTGCTGGTGTTGGACTTCGAAGCCACCTGCTGGGACCGACAAGACACCTACGCAGCCTCACCCGAAGTAATTGAATGTCCCTGCGTACTCTACCACGTAGAAAAGAACAAAATCTTGGCCGAATTCCAGCAGTACGTCATGCCCATGGAAAATCCCAAACTAAGCCCTTTCTGCATGAACTTAACGGGGATCCAGCAGTGCCAAGTCGATGCAGGAGTCCCGCTTGGCACCTGCCTGATGCTCTTTAGGAAGTGGCTGGAGGAGGCGAAACACAAATTCAGTCTCTCCTACGAAGTCTCAGGTTCTGCGAAGAACAAGTGCATATTTGCTACTTGGTCCGATTGGGACTTGGGCGTTTGCCTGAAGAATGAATGCCGTAGAAAACGTCTTACGGTTCCCGAGATGTTCAGTGAGTGGATAGATGTTAGGACTCTGTATAGGAGGCATTACTTGAGGCGACCGAAGGGGCTGTATGGGGCACTGCAAGAGCTGGGGTTGGAGTTCGAAGGACGTCAACACTGCGGTTTGCATGACGCTAGAAACACTGCCAAGTTGGTTGGGCGAATGTTGGCAGAGGGGGTATTGCTAGAACAGAGCAAGGATTTTTAGTAAAACAGTCAAACTAAAACAGAAGCTCGTGATGGCAGAAAAAGAAAGAAGTTATGTTTTATTATATATTGAGATTTTTCATTTACTCCAAAAAACTTCTAGTTTCAAAATGTCTGCAAAATGCATTTTCATTTGTATATACATCTATGTAATGACTGTTCTCTAATTGGGATTTGTTCCTGCTCAATAAACGATTTTGTTAATAAAAAGTAATAGAATTGTATTTTACAATATCCCACCTATCTGATAATTTTTCGGCCAAGGTTTCTTTTTATTGGTGCGTACTGAATAAATTGCCACTGAGTATTCTATCTTGCTTATATGCTGGACATTTATTTTATTTATTTATAAAGGACCCCACACGGAAACATGGGAAGTAGTTGACAATGTTTCACTATGAGTAATGATTTTCTAGACTTCTATTGTCCAAATGAAACAAAAAAAAAATCTCCAATTTTATCAATCGTTTTGGGTATTAACATCATAGCTGTTATCAAGTGTATGTATGCAACAGCTTCTCAAGGATATTTCTTATGAAGCTAATTTGTCCCATTAGCATAGGGGTAAATTGTCTGTAATTAGGTAAATATCTTAATTACCCTACCTACGCCTCTCAGCTATATATACCAATCCAGTTTTCCGAAATTTCAAATGATCTAGGTCAGTTATTAAGGATTTCCACACATTAGGAATATATTTGCTTGGTTGACTGATATACACGTTGTTATTCAGAATGTATGCATTCTTTAAAAAAAATTCTATACCTATACCAGTGCTCTTCTTTATGGATAACTTCGGCTTTAGTTCCTATATTTTTGCACCTTGTATCTAAACGAAAGTTATTCCAAACAGACAGTAATCAAAAGCAAAATACGTACTTAGGGCACACCATCCCGAGGCAGCGAGTTCCAAAAAGCTTTACCGTTCGGTGGAAAAACGGGCACCTATTTATTGATGTGATTATTATTATCATTTCCACAAATATATACATGTTTTTCGATGAAAGAAGACCATTTATTATTATTACTACCTGTTTGATTGATATTTGCTAGTTATAGAAAGCATAACAGTGCGTTTTTGTAGAAAAACTCGTCTATATGTATGATTTTCATCACCAGGGCAGAGGCATGAAGAAATCAAACGGAGAATAGAAAATAAATGAAGACCATTTAAACTTTTGATATATTTTATTTACATTTCCAATTGGCAAGAGCAATAACTGTTCAAAGAAACAAACCCAGTTTTGAATGTTCCTTAAAAATATGCTATCTTTGTACAAAATCCTCACTTTCTACTTTTCTAATTTTTGGTACTTAATTTCTGGTCATCATGAGTTGTAGAATAAATAGGATAACTTAACGCAGGTATAAGATATACCCACAGACCTCATATGAGATCTGTGGATATACCTGACCGAGCTTTAAATGTAAGGAAAATAACGGTGGTATTATTTCAAAAAACATTTTCGATAAAACATGACAAGACCCCGTTACTCGTTACACTTCTTACATCAAATATTATTATATAACCATTCATCAACTTAACATAGTTTGATATAATCGAAATAAACTTTGAAAATATTTACTCAGGCATTCCTTAATTCATCAAATATAGTAAAAGGCAATCTCAATAGAAAAAATACCCGTTATTCATGAAAGCATTTGAGATTTCCTCATTTTTGACGTTAACAAACTGTACACTTTTTGATCTTACTAACCAGTATAATATATGTATCTGGGATTCCAGTTCACTTGTTATTGATATCATATCACTGCTTCAATTTTCTCACAGCTTTTCAGAATTGTTCGATTTTCAATAAAATATAATAGGTACTGTTGAAAAAATAAATTATTGTTGTATCATATGTGTAGTTGTTGGTAACATTGTATGTAGTAGTACTAGTGGCAACACTGATCTTCATGAGGCCCGCCCCGCCCTGTCAATGTCATTCTTAAGTGGTCTACAAGATACAAAATGGAGTAACATGTATTGCTAATACTCTTAATAAATGGAATATACATTAATCGTTGGCTATTAATGTTACAATTGTTCATGAAAAGTTAATATAATTTCACTATCGATCGGGTCGCACGGTCAAATAGTTTTATCAAATTGCCTTGAACTGACGTCATTTCTATGGGTTGTTTCAAAGAATTTGAATCCAAACCAAATGGTTATGACGTCACTTCATCGCAGTTTGATCAAACTACCTTGAATTGACGTTATTTGTGCTTTGTGCCAAATTATGTGATTAATCATTGTGATGATGGTTGTCCCAAAGTTACTGCCATTGTTTATTTTTTGCGTAAATTGGAGACCAAGCTTTCCTAACTTTTCTTTATAATGTTCCTGTAATTCTACTTCCGAATTCCCCTTCTAATTCGATTCAACTAACAAACATACATGAGAGAAGCTGATATGATGATCGTCTTGAGCAGTAAACTATACTTACGAAACGATATCGATAAAAAGAGAAATGGCGTCCCATGTATCAATATTTGATATAATATAATATATATGTATCCATTTGCATTTAATAAGTTATTAGTCCTATTATCTAGTTTTATATATACTTTACAATTTATCTCAACAAACATGTTTAATTTGTGACAGAGACTATATTTAATGACATGATTCTTATAACAGCTACGATGAAGAGTCGTGTATTTGTGCTAAGACGTATAAAAACCCTGCCTACTTGATTCTGCTTCATTTATTCTTTCATAATTACGCTAAGATGCCTAAAAACTCTCATAGATTACGCCCTTCGAATTCATTGTCAAAGGGCATTCCCAGCAAATATTATTACTGTTTTATTGTATTGTGAGGTTATTTTGATGAAATTTCAATCGAAACTCAAAAAGGAAAAAAAAGTGAATGCAAAGTCGCAAAACGCCACTCTGTACGCTGTCTCACTTTTTTCTGTCATGGAGATCTAAGCGCCACCTTACCGATTTTAAGAAACGAAGGCATGATCCAAGTGGTACAGGTACACAAAATCGAATCATTCACCAGGGATTTTAGACATCTTAATTTGTGCATTTGAAAATGTTCTGCTATACTTCAGATTCACAAAACTAATTTCATCCTACCGTACTCAAATATTTTTTGTTTGTATTTCACGTGACGGTTAATACGGACAACATGTATGTGAAATTTTAAAAGGCGAATGCCCAAATCATAGGCATCATCTTATGATTTTCGCATGGTATACAGAAAGTCGCACAAATTAAAGTTTCATTCATTGCATTCATGAACCTTTTTTGATAACGTAACACTTCCTACTCAAAAGACACGTCAAAGACAATATTGAATCAGTGGCTCACGGTCAAAGAGTTTGGTCAAACTATCATCTCTCATAATTTCTAGTGGTTTGTTTTACACAATCTGAAATAAACCAACAAAAATGACGTCGCTTCAGGCCAGTTTGATCAAACTATTTGACACTCAAGTATATATGTGGTGCCAGAAGTGAGATTAGTAGATAAAAGAGTTGTAACATATTTCGTTTATTGTTAGATGCACCATATCGGTGTCAGATCTTTCAGGCTTGTCATCAGTTTCGATCATTTGTACTATTATACATATATAGGTCAATATTTTCTGACCATAATATGAATATGAAGTATATTTAGACATATAATTGGTTGTTACATTCTTGAATTTTAAAGTACCTTCACTCGAAAGAATGACTTGAGTAGCATAACAAGGAAGAAGATAAGTGACTTTTTGGAAATTGCTCAAATTTCTTCAGTTTGTTATGCAGGGTGATCCACCTATATGTAGCCCCGTGGACTGCGGAACTTAGACTAGTAATTAAAGAAGAACTTTATGTTGTATTAACTGGTATCAAATTTTGAGAAATATTTAACATACTGAATGTTAAACAAGGAAACATTGCTTTGTCTTTAACATTTTTTATGTCTGATCGAAATACTCTTCCCATTGATATTCAAAATTTAGTTCTGATCAATATTGTCATCTTACTCGATTTCCTCGAAAGAGGTAGTAAAAATTAGCAGACGTAGAGGTATCTACCTGTAGATAATTGAGTGATAATTTTACAGGTACTCAGATAACATGTATAATAAAAAATATTTTTCAAAGTAAACTGCCTCGATACTGAATTTATAATGGCTAAGGTCCGCAGGGAGATAGGTAGAAACCCTATGTTTTATAGGTTTTTTTGTTTACATATTTCGTAAAACTGTCCATCTGTACCTGCTTCTTGTCTTACACTTGAAAGAAAATTACATCTTACTTCTACTTTCGTGTGCTTTTTTTACAATGGCTAGTTTAGAATGTGGATCTAGAACTGGCAGTTCCGTGTACGGTGGTTCTTTTGTCCCATGCAGCATTAGGGTCCATTCCTTCATAAACCCCGTTTGTGGAATTTCCGAATTGAACTTGGCCTGGAACATCAACAGGAATTTCAATACAACAATAAGAAAATAATAATAATAATCAAGAAAAACTCAAATTTGATCATTACTCGAAAATGTTTATGTTATGGAAAGTACTTTTCAATTTGATTATTTTACACAAGTTTCCAGATAACTAACTCAGCAATTGTTGGTAGGCTACTTTTGCAGCCAGATGAGTACACCATATGGGCCTTTTCACCATTTCCTACTCTCCAAGTCTCTACGCATTCTTCTTCTAAGCTCCCTTTCGAACCCAGAGTTACCTTATGATGGATGCTAGTCGATCAATTGCTCTCTCGAATATCTCACCAATATTCGGGTGAGATATCCCAGGCTCCTCTGTAGCATTTTCGAAAAAATTCATCCACCAACGTCTTTTCTGTTTCTAAAGTTACACCCCATTGCTCCAATCGACGAAACACACGCCCAACGTCGTTAGCAAGCAAGCCCGAAAACCTTCAATAACTTTCAATACAATGTCATTTCACCTTAAAAACATTTCTGAACTGAAAACTGGCTGTGGAGCCAACATTACCTCAAGTATCCAAGTTCCCTGTGGATATTCACCCCAAGTGTGAGTCGTCATGAAGGGCCATTTGGAGAATCCATCGCGAGAGTCATCATCGTTCTGCCTTCTACTGAGGATCATCGATCTGAAACACAACAGCCATTTCAAATATAAGTACCCAGTCAATTCCATTTTAGTTACGTGAGTAGAAAAAAGTTCAAACAAAAATTTCGTCTCACCTTGTTCCCATTGGTGAGGTCAGGAATAGCTCTACATCTCCTCTGCGACTAGCATTCAAGGTAATGACAGGCTGAACATGTTCTAAGTACCTGACTTCGGTATTCTCCCCCTTGCAAGCATCAGTCGTGATTTTCAAAAAAATGGATTTGTTAGATGGAATTTTCCTGGAATGAGAAACATTATTTACTAATGCAATAGTAAAGTAACCTCTCTGAAAAATTACAGTAAGTGGTATAATCCTCAGAATGTCCTCACAAAACAGATCATGATTCTTCAGTTCACAAGTGTTGCTATACGCCTGTTCAATGCTTGGCAGCCTGAGTAAGACTCGATCATTACACAGGTTACCAAACAAAGTCCAAAAGTGACAGAAACATTTGATTGGATGCTCTGAAAGAGCTGGAGATTTACTATGAATCTTCAGACGAACCTGACTCTTGAGCGGCTACTACATATATACAGTCTAATGTAAGACCAACTTCAGAAGCCGGTTTTTGCCTTGAGCCGTAACCGAACACACATCTGAGGTTGCTCCTAAGCCTGTAGGGGAAAATCTGGTACACATATGGTTCCAAGACTAGGAATGGAGCAGGCTCAGAAGTGTTCTCCAGGAATCCGAGAACTGGCATCAGCTACTCACTCACTGGGCAAACAAACCTGTCTTTCGGGTAAAGGTGTACGTCATCCTCCGATGCGCGAAGAACAATAGGGGAAACGTTGATAACGCGCATATCAGCATCCTGTCAAGCGGGACATGAAGCAATTGTGCTCCAAGACAGGACGTCCAAACTGGTATGGGACTGCAAAGAAGAACTGAGAGTGCTGGCAGACCGGAGTCACGTCAAAGTGGATATGGGTCACAGGACACCAGGGACACCCGCAAGAAGGTTCGGAGAAGTCCCCAAACCAAGAGCAGACACTAGGGGAATCGAAGTGAGTAAGAGCGGCTGTAAGAGACTGGATTGGGAACAGACACAAAAGCTACTGGGAAATCATACCAGGAAACAGACACGGGAAAGATTACGTCAAAGGACCTTGCCATGAAAAAACGGCAAATCTGTTAGAGAGAAAAACAAGAGCCAGCTGAGAACTGTTAAGGGACTCCTGACCGGTCATGTATCGGTGAAGGAGTACCTCAACTAAATGGGACTCATAATGATTCAGAAATAGTAACAAACATATTGTGCTGTTGCGAGGCACTAGACCGCAAAATAGCAAAGCACTGGATTAGGTTCAAGGGCTCAACGCTACAATGGACCGATAAGCCTACATGTGGCCCAGCCCATGTAGCACTGCCAAGAATGCTACAACCGCGTGGGCAGACAATAAAAGACTTGAGTATTGGCTCAGTCTACCAGGACTAGCCCATTCCAAAGCATTTATTGCTTGTACAAGGAAAAAACAGGACCCTGACAAACTTCTAGAACTCAGTAGTGCACATCTCAGAGTTATAGTAGGTTTGCTCACTGGCCACTGCAAACTCAAACACCACATGCATAAAATCGGACTTGCACAGGATGCAGAGTGCCGTCTATGCATGGAGGATGATGAAACGGCTAAACACATCCTGTGTACATGCCCTGCACCGGCCAGAACCAGATTTTCAATATTTGGCAATACAAAAGTAAGGCCAGAAGATCTGGTAAACAGTTCTCCCAATATGTTACTCAATTTCGTTATGAGATTGGATATACTGGGAGAAATATAACCATAGGGTGAGCCACAATAGGCCATTGGCCGCAGTGGAGAGCCTGATATGGGCTCACTCACATTTAAACCTAACCTAACCTAAGCCTACATGTCACCGGAGCAATTAAAACAGCCTGACGGAGCCTATATAGAGGTGGAGGTTTTAGTGAGTAGCCATGACATAATAATAAAGGGTTAGAGCACACAGATGGCATCTTTTTATCTACTTACTGTATTTGTGTAACCGACCCCGCTTCACAGTGGTACCTCGGAGGTACGGTTTTCCATTGCTTGGCGAGAGCCACCATTGCGCCAGCGTCCAACACCCCGAAGCCGAAGAGGTGGTTGAACTCCAAGCCGACGCCGTTCATCGTCCACCTGAATCGTCCTTTGGCGTCGAAAAGAGAGTTTCTCTTTGAGGTTAACACCGTGAGATGCTGGATATCACGCCACGAGAGCTTGGTGCTGGAAAAATAAAATAATTGAGGATATTCGGTACGAAGGTTCGTTGGTATTATACATCGAGCTAATGTTTCACTTTAAAACAAACAAAAAAACAACTCTAATCACAATAACCACACTTTAAATGTTAACAATGTCAGATTGCGTTTCGATTGCTGTTTGAGATTGAAACAGAAATCATATTTGTTTCGGCAACTTTTTTTCTCTACAGGTTTGATGACTATATAGTTTTGTCAGTGTTAACATTTTGAGAGCAGCGTTGTATAGGGGTGCCGCAGTTGTATCTACGGAATTCATGAATTTAATATCGAGATTATCATTAATAATATTCGATTTGTTGCTTTAATTGATTATGCGATAGAAACATCCCCAATCGTCCCTCATGGTAAAACACGGCGCTTTCGGTATATAAATCACAAAACAAATTACTTACTTCGCCTCCAGGGCCAACGCGAACACACCTGCTGCCTCCGGAGCGGCGGCTGATGTTCCCGAATGGGTGGTGGTGCATTTGCCGTACAAATCCGTCGTTGCCTGAAAATTAAACGGGTTGTCAGTTCAGAAAATACATAAATATTCGGATTTGTGTTTAAACGCACGGAAATTGTATAATTACACTTGGATTACATGCTCCAGCGGGGAGGTAAACGTTTGTGAGGTTCCCGGGAAATGAGAAAATAATGAACTGATTTTGGGACGCAATTCCAGTAGATGCTATTTCTAAAAATAAATCGAAATAACAAAGCATCCAGAAACGGAAAAATCATCTACGTCCTTTATGTAGACTTCGAATTCGAGATGATTTTGGCCGTTTTCATTTACTAAAACATCCCAAAATAGCAACATTTTTTTTTGTGTCCAGTTTCTTTACTGCTCGGAGAGTAAAGCAGCAATACTGGTACTGAGATCACACAGGATCAAATCCAAGCTGGTGTAAAAATGCTTCGAAAAACTTGACAAAACGAAGAAAAGTCAGTCTCATATGGGCCCTGGACATTTGGGTATCCACGGAAAAGGGGAGGCAGGCAGGCTATTGGGCCAGAACCCCTCCTACGAATTGCTGCAGTGGAAGAACTGTTATACAAAAACAGTTTATAAAAACATGGCAGGACACACCTGGCATGAGACAATCGAAGCTTTATATATCTGGGCCTTCGAAAAAACTAAAAAGGGAAATCTTTCTTGGGAGATGAAATCTTACGCTAGCAACAGTGCTCTAAACGGGACACAATCACCTGAACAGACATTTGGCCCTCATTGGGATGATTCATATTTCTATATATTCAGATGTTTGAGTGGTAAGCAATGACCAAAACCAGCATGAATTCAATGTCTACATTAAAGACACATGAAGACATATGAAGACACATGAAGGCACACTCAGATACATCCCTGAGAGTCCATTTTTCCCGATACGCGTTTCGCCAACGAAGTTGGCATCCTCAGGAGCTCAAAACTCAATATGTTTGTGTGCGTGTGTTTTGTACAATTTCTGGTCCTTGAATTTCATTCACACCAAAGGTTCTAAATTTTCTTATATTCGACTTTCAGATATTGCATGATTATAATAATTTACAGAGTATTAGGAGTAATGCCATAATTCCAACCAAGGACATCAACTGTTGAACTTGAGGCAGCTAGCCTCAAACACCCAGTATACACATCTAAGATGAAGATTCCTTATAATCAGTAGTATCACAAAGTGACTTCTGCCTCATGAGGGACCCCTAAATCTTATGAGACTTCTGCCTCATAAAAAAATTCATACCAGTACGACAGACTTCTCTATTGTTTTGAAACAGATGTTTTTAGGATTTTGGGGTCCCGCGTGAAGCAGAAGCCTCTTTGTCATACTTCTTTACTTATCACCGAACATGTTGACAGTAATAAAATAATCACCACTCCTGTATTGGGATCCTTGGCACCATTGCTGAAGGTAGAAGCCAGAGTTGAGGAACAGCTCTCGTCATAATGCGCATTTTGGCCGTCGTTGATGGCACTGTTTATGCTAATAGTCCACATACTTGCAGCGTACCCGTCGCAATTGCAATCGTCATCTTCACCACCATCTCCACTGGCCCAGACGTAGATGTTACCCAGTCCATTACGACCCTGCACAAAAAAAATGTTTTTATAACTCTATAACCTTTCAAGTTAGATACAGGAAACCCGCCTATATCAATCGGAGTAGAATTCAATTATGTGTTCAGTTAGTATTCGATAATATACAGGGCGTTCCCCTAAAACGTCACTTTCAGTGTTTTCAAAAGCCTTCAAATCTGTCTCGGAGAATCTGTCAATAGACGAACTCATGAAAAAAATTCTGCGAAGAGGTGGAAGAATCACCAGCATGTTTCAAAAAATCAATAGAGTTCTTACCAAGGATACTCCTGAAAATACAGTGGGTCTTCATGAAAAAGGGGAGGTTATCTATACACAGACGACTCAAAGACCAGTGAAGGAGTCGGAGCTGGAATTTACGGGTCTAACGGGTCTAACGGGTCTGAGCAGAAGGCGGAAGATAAAACCTTAACCATTTACTCCAAGAGCCAGGCTAATATAGAAGTGACAAGCTCGTACCAGATCAACTATCAGCTGGAATGGGACTGCTTGTGCGCCCTAAATGAACTGTTCCCTTATCGATAGTCCTAAAACTCATGACCTACTGTGAGACTCCTCTGATTCTCGAATGGCTTAGGGCTACTCACTTAATTCTCCACCTCTATGTAGGTGTGCCAGTCTGTTGCCCCCGGTGACGTTTAGGCATTGACCCATTGTGTCTTGCCTATATCATGTACTGTCACAGTTACCCATTCCAATACTGTCGTGTTTGAACGAGTTTTTACTGGGTGGGAACTGTACAGTTTTGGACCGCCAGATGTCTGTCCGAAAATTGCCTACCTTATGTGGTCTAGTGCCTCTTAACAGCACATTATGTGTGTCACTGTTTCTGAGGCCTTACCGTACACTGTCCAGGTCAGGTCTCCATTATACAGTACCATTTTATTGAGGTGCTCCTCCGCTAGTGCATGACCGCTTAGAAGTCGAGTAACGGTTCTTAGCTGGTTCCTGTTCATCGCTAATAGGTCTGCGATTCTTTTGTGGCATGGTCCTCTGATGTATTATTTCCCGTGTTTGTTTCCTGGGATGCTTTCCCAGAAGATTTCGTGTTTATCACCAATCCACTCTCTTACAGATGCCACTTTGGTACACCTAGAGTTTACGCTTGGTTTGAGGGATTTTCAAAACCTGTTTTTTCGAATTCGTCTGATTTTTCATTGCCTGCAACTTCCTGGTTTTCTGGAACCCATATTAGTTTGACGTGATTTCCGTCTGCCAGCGACCTCAGTTATTGGTGCCCAGTAAGTAGCTAATGCCAGGACTTGGATTCCTTCAGAACACGTTTGAGCCCGCTCAATTGCCAGTCTTATATCCATCTGTGTACCAGATTTTCCCCTACAGAATATCTTTGAGCTGCTAGCCGTGCTACTCAGTTGTGTCTGGTATCAGCACCTTGAATTGGTTATTGGAGCGCCTTAAATGAATTGGGTACCCAGAATAAAGTCACGTTGGTTGGACATGACTTACATATGAAAACGAAGAGGCACTCACCCAGGAGGGAACATCAAAGGCTCTAGTGGATCATGAGTAGTTCTATGGCATGCGAGTTATTGGAGCGCCTTAAATGAATTGGGTACCCAGAACAAAGTTACGTCGGTTGGACATGACTTATATCTGAAAACGAAGAGGTACTCACCCAGGAGGGAACATCAAAGGCTCTAGTGGATCATGAGTACTTCTGTGGCATGCGAAAGAATAAACAAACGAATGCAAACGAAAAGACAATATAATGGTGGGGTAACTACCCAAGAATGAAGAAGGCGAAAGAGATTGTAAAAATAACGCAGGTATGCTGTCACAAATGAAAGGTCGTTAGAATAATGGTGGGTCTGCTGACGGGTCATTGCTGGCTAAATGACATATGAGCCTGATGAGTCTGACAGAGGAAAGCCTGTGTGCAGGTTCTGCCAGAAAGCAGCAGAGACCGCACTGCATATGTTATGTCAATACGAAGGTTTAACAAGATCAAACTTGCAGAACGGGAAGGAAAAACCAATGGCAGACAGCTATTCGAAGAAACCCCTGTCAAAGCTTTGGAGTCTTATTATGAAAACCAAGCTAGATAGTCTGCGTTGAATCAATGGAGTTCCACAATAACCCTCAAAAGAGCCAAAGAGCCATTTCCAAGTTTTAACTTTTTTTTAACTTATCTATTCACTCTAGAATGGTCGATGTCATTTGTCATTATCAAATCTTGACCCTGACCTGACCAACCACCTATCAAAGATCACCGACGGAAACAATCGACTTACTTCATTAACTCCTCGGACGATGGCCCGCATAGTGGAGTTTCTTGGTCCGTCGACGGTTTTACCATCGTCTGTTGGTCCCCAGGAGGCGCTGTAAATATCGATGAGGTTGGGTTCGTGTCCCATTGAGTTGGCTTCTATTAGATCTGTCATGTACGGTTGATCCAGCATCCTGATACCTGAAGATGAATGTGTTGAATGGAAAAACTGTAGGTGATGTGAACTGATAACAACCATATGAGTATTACTAAAACTAAGTAATCACTAACGCACAAAAAATGGAGTATGGAAACGTCATTATATATCTTTTTCCTAGAAAAAAAGTGCGCAAGCTGTGACATTTTTTTGTGCGCAAGCTGTGACATTTTTTTTAATGCGAGTAGCAATAGCAGTATGTAAGGTCTGCAATAATGAGTTTTCGGGATGTACATTGTAAATTGTAAATTGGTCAAGGGTGGCGATTGGCTGAGGTGGCGCCACGAGGGGGAGCAAAGGGGTGCAGTATGCCCCCTACCCTTTCCGAAATCTCGTTCTTAGCGCCCCCTTCTATTTCTTTGATTGACGACTTGTTTATTTTGTGGAAATTCATGTTCACTAAGGATACACTAAAAACAATTTTGTCTATTTTCAACGATAATTTTATATTTGTTGACTAGTTTCGGTCATTACACCATTTTCAAAACTAAATATTATATACCTACATTGCCTAACCTAGGTTATATCTTAATTAGTAGCGGTATATCGATTCTCAGAATCAATATCAATAATAAATGAACAAAAACAATTAATTTGATAATAAAGGTACAGGTTCAGGAGAGGGCTATTGTTTAAATCGAGTTGTTCGTTGAGGATAATAGAATTGGGGCTTTTCTTTGTTTGTTGGAATCAATGGAAATAGTGTGGCTTCAATCCATATGCACATTCGTTCAGTTCCCTAAGTCCACTTTCACGCCAAAAATAATGATGATTATATTGCCAATAACAAAGAAATTAATGATCTTAATATCTACCTTTACCTATGTGTATATCTTCTCGGGGAAAAAATTAATTTCATAAAAAGTTGAATTTAATTACCTGTCAACAGAGATAAAATGTCAAACTTTTTGCCCGTTACAGAAAAAACATATTTCTCATTATTATAAAGCTGGATATATCTTTCAATCTCTGAAAACTTGTATTGCAATATTCGCCCAATAATCCCCTTGGATTTACTGGAATTCAAGCTTGAAACTAGAATCGATTCAGATTATTTATTCAATAGGTGGTGATTCCTATTCAGTCGCTACAGTTTCTGGGATTACGAGGGTGTCGCTGCAGCCGTTTTTTCTCGATGTTAAGGCGACTTCTCATCCCGGCACGTTTCTAATTCATTAGGACGATTCGCCGTGGGATTTAAAAACTTCAGGGCGCTTCCGTAGACGTTTTCCTAGTTACTCTTGAATGAACGATGTTATCGAATGCTTTCACGAGTTGGGTTCAGTTAGGAAATGCTGGAATAAGTGGAATAGCTTTCGTGGAAATTGTAATTGTTGGATTTAGTCAGGAATCATGAAATTCACAAAGTTAAATGGAACTCCCGACGACGATCATAGATACTTGATAGGGATTTGAAACTTGGCAGTTGTTTATAATTCCATAATTTCATGATTCTACTAGTTGGCATGTTGTTGGCACATATTCTTAGAATTTTTTTTTTAGTATTTTCAATTGAGATTACACTCACCTTGACATGGATGGATTTTCGAAATTGTAGGGGTGGAACATTTTTTTTTCGTTTAAAAATAAATAAATAGATTTTTGCTGTAATCTTGGAAAGTATATGATTTATCGGAAATTTTTTTTATGAAATGCACTTGTTTTCTCGGAAAAAGTGAATGAACGCCGACATCAAATTTCAGGTTCACGCTTACCGCCGCTGGAATTTCTGGCAGAGCCGGGCATTAAATTGGTCATAACTCTGCTAAAAATGATCGGAGAAGGAAAAGGAAAAGTTCATATCGAGATGTTTGCAGATGATCCGAAAATTGTGAATAATTTAGTAAATATGGAATTATTATACTGAAGCAGCAACCCATACCCTCTTTGGACTATAAGCAATAATTTTAAAATAGTGTGACAGGTCCCACTTATACATGCCAAAAAAAGCTTTGTTTTACTCCTGCCTCATTTTCAACTTACCCATAAAACCGGCATTCTGTTCAGTAAATGTTGAAAATAATTGCTTATTCATATCCTTCATATATGTTTAATAAAACCATTGTGAAGCGCAAACCTCGAGCTTAAAATCACATACTTTATTTTTTATGTAGGATGTGTATGAGCGATTATTTTCAACATTTACTGAAGAAATTGCCGGGATTATGGGTGAGTTGAAAACTGAGGCAGGAGTAAAACCCTGTTTTTTCTTTGGCATGTCCATGACTTTCGGATCCTCCGTTAATATCGTAGAACGGTTATGTGAAGTGGGATAAAACACATTTTGGGTACTCAGATACATATTATATTTGCATGAGGAAGTAGAAGTCTTCAGGAACGATACACACTTTTTCTTTTCCTTCTACTATAATTAAATGGCAGTGGCGGGTTATCGCGAGCCTGAAATTTGATATCGGAATTCAATCAGGTTTTCTGAGAAAAGAACCGTGTTTTGTGAGAAATTACTTAGTATATTTCTTGTGGAGAACTGAATTATCTTTCACCTTGTTGAAATTGTTTCTTGATAAATTATACTTTCCGAAACAACAGCAAAAAAATTTTAATTTTTTTAAATTGCCGAGTTTCAAAGTACTACGATTCATTCTTCACTTGTGGCTTACATTTTTTGTCTGTCTTTACTGTACTATATTAGCATAGTTGAAATTATCAGTGAATTTACTATTGAAACTCTTTGGCGCCCTAAGGTATGGTTATTTTTATCTTCATTTGGATGTGGATGGTGTTATTGCATAACACCATCCACATTTTTTTATAATGGAGTTTTCACAGTCATTGGAATCGCACAGTGTTATTCGACAATAAGCTAAAATGATTAAACCAGAAATTATAAGGGGGTTCCATCTACTGTCGATAGCTCTAAGCTACATTCCATCATTCCATGATCTGCTAAACAATTTTGATATTTTTTACTAAACTAGCTGACTGCTAGTTATTGCATAACACCATCCATTTGACCCACGACCTTTCAGCTTCCAGAAGAACTGAGCAACCGTTCGCCAGTGGGCTGCTTTCAATTAAAAAGACAAAACATCATTACCTAGTGACTATTTAAATATTTTTTCAACTGGCAATTTGTAACCTCACGACAAAATCCTCTTATACAGGTCGTATTTTTTATGTCGTACCACTATTGGCATCTCGAAAACGGTAAATGATACGAAGTTGGTTAAATTAGACAAAAGTTGCTTATTTTAGTGAACAATGAAACGATGTTTTCAAATCGGAAGTATTACGAACCGTTTTCAAAATATACGGGGAAAACCGAAATTACCCGTTTTATTTTCTTTGCGTTGGCGCCCCAATTTTTGGGAATAGGGAAATGTGTTCCGGAAACTTTCTTATCTGTTTTGAATTTTATTTCTCGTGCTATACTTCAATTTTCAAAACGACTTTCGTTCCTCGGGGCCACCCTCAACTCTATTTTTTCGAATACGGACCTGCATTTTTTTAAAAGAATTTAAGTAGTCCTTATCTTACCGACTTCAGATATGTATCTGTTTTTGTTTCTACATTTCTGCTCCTAAAGAAAAGAAAATGGGTAATTTCAGTTTTCCCCGTATATTTTGAAAACGGTTTGTAATACTTCCGATTTGGAAACATCATTTCATTGTTCACTAAAATAGGCAACTTTTGTCTAATTTAACCAACTTCGTATCGTTTACCGTTTTCGAGATGCCAATAGTGGTACGACATAAAAATACGACCTGTATAAAGTAATGAGCTTCGCCACTTTCTTGATTGCAAAAAGCTCATCAGCCTGGTTGGAAAACACAAATAATGAGCAGTTAATTGAATTTTGATTGCTCGATACGTTTTAGGTGATTTCGACAATTTCGCGAGGATTTATGGAGCCGAAAACATTCATTGCAAGAGAATAAAGTTGTTAATTATTCACATTAAAGCTTAATTTGGATTACCCACTTCAAATATATTTATTTTAATTCTTTGGTATCGTACATGAGAGAATACCTACCGATAAGACTTATTTTGAGGAAATACAGAAAAAGAGAATTAGTATAATTTTTAATTTTCGTTGGTATTCAGTTTTGGAAAACTTTTCGGAGGTAAATACATTAGAGATCATATTTTTATCGATAAATACATCTTTAATTGCATGAAAATTTTATTGTCATGACAAAACATCGAAAATCAAGAGAGTGAAAAAATCGTGAGAGTTTGCTCGAGTGATTTTTTGTATTTCCATTGATTCCATTCCTAAGTTTTCGTCAGTTTGATTGGAAAATATAGCTTATTTCAGTGAAATCATATAAAATATTTCCCCTTCTTAACTGAATTAGCTTTTAAACAATGGAGAATTAGTTCTAATCTTAAGAGGGTTATTGCTCCTGATTTATTAAAATTTTTTCCAGTTTCTTTGGGAACAGGGCTTTCAAATGAAAGATATCTTATTCAACATCTATATAAGGTATTGTATTTTTGGCATAATACCGTACTAATCTAGTCCGACTATTCTTCCAGAAGAATTGCTCGAAAATAGCTCATTTTGGTCTCCGATGGAGATGGGCCATTATTTAAAAAAAAAATCATTTTTTTTAAGAAACTTGGACTGTATCTCACCCTGTATACATGAAATGACTGTATGATGTTATCAACAGTGGAGAATAGTTGGTTTATATATGACAAGCACTCCCTTACCCAAACTAAAAAACTAGGGGTGACGTACAGCTATTTTCGAACCACCCTGTATAAAAAAAATAATTAATACCAGTTAACTTTGGTCAACGAAAAAGTTTAATGAATACGAGAACAAGGTGACATTGAACCATCTTTGAGGCATGGTATTTGCAGAATATATAGGCGTTTTGTCAATTTTTGGAATTGTTAAAATTCTTAGCAGAAAGCTTCACTTTTCATCTTTGACACCCTGTATCTCGAAAACTAGTCGACCGGTTTTTTTTGCGACTATGGACACTTTTGACAAGGAGGTCAAAATCTACAACATACCAAAAACCCAGAAAATTTAACCGAAAGGCATTTTCCATAAGGAAAGTACGGGGTCCTTTCGAGAAAAAAGTCGAAATTTCAACATAAAAGTCGATCATTTCGAAAATAGAGTCGAAAAGACTCATATACAGAGTGACCTATTTGAAAGCGGGCCACCTCTCTAAAACTGTTATTTATTATCCGATTCAGATGTTTTTTTTTTTTCAATAGATAGGTCTTTAATAGTTCTAATTGAGTGCCATGGATTCGAAATAAAAATTAAAATGTCAAGGCCCACTCCGAATTTTTTTCAAGGTCAAAAATCCAAAAAATATACTAGCGATTTTTTTAAATAAAATTTGGTGACGCCACTGGATTCTCAACATTTTCAAATGGTTCACGTGAAAATTACATAGGAATGCGTCCATCAATAAAAAAGTTATATGGGTATAAAATTCGAAAAATTTGTCAATAAATCAACCCACCACTTCAATTTCAGAACGTTCATCAAAATTCTGACAACACCATTTGATTCAAAATATTCCAAAATATATTTGGTCAGAATTTCAGCGAAATTTGTTCATAAATAAAAAAATTATAAAATAATAAAATAAAATTTTCCTAAAATTCCACTAATTTCAAATTTTACTATTTTATAATTTTTTTATTTATGAACAGATTCTGATGAAATTCCGACCAAATGTATTTCGAAGTATTCCTAATCCACTGGTGTAGTCAGAATTTTGATGAAAGTTCTGAAATTGAAGAGGTGGGTTGATTTATTGACATAATCTTCTAATTTCATTCCCATATAACTTTTTGATTCATGGACACATTCATACATAATTTTCCCATAAATCACTTGAGAATGTCGTGAATCCAGTGGCGCTGTCAAATTCTATCTAAAAAAATCGCTAGTATGTTTTTTGGATTTTTTACCTTAAAAAAAATTCGCAGTAGGCCTTGAAATTTTTATTTTCATTTCGAATTTATGTCAATCAACTAGAACCATTGATGCTCTATCTATTGAAAAAAAGAAACTTCTGAATCGGATAATAAATAACACTTTTAGAGAGGTGGCCCGCTTTCAAATGGGTCACTCTGTATATTGAGGTTTCGTATTGGTTGGTACTCACCTGCAATTTTTGAATCATAGGCCACACCTACTCCGCAAATTCCATTATCACGTGCAGCAGCAACTTCGCCCGCGCAGCGAGTACCATGACTGAAAATAGTACCAGCAAATGAGTTTCAACTTGTTTATAAAATATTTTGAAAACAGAAAACTTTTCCGAAAAGTAGCAAGACTTTTTTTTCTCTTGAATGTACGTTGGACAAGTGTGTGATGGATGTAATTGAACGATGGTGGTATTTGTTGTTTTTTGACACCGTTTACGTAGGTTTATTTAGATGCACAAGTGTTTGCCTTTGTAACCTCCAAAAATTCTTTTAGTAGCTTCAGAGAGAAGTAAAACTATTATATTTAGCAACGGAATTGCTCAATTGTTTTTACCCTGTAAAATTCTCACTTATAATCTTCCTAGTCATAGTGCTTGAATTATTACCGGAAATTTTTCGAGTAAATGAATTTTCTTAAAAATATTCATGTACGAGATAAATTTCCAGCAATTAATTCAAGCACGCGGAGGATTCGGTAAGAAAATTTCACACCAAAATATATTAAATTAATGGTTAATTCAACTGACTTGTAGATTATTCTGAGAGAAAACAAGTTGTAACATCAGTGGGCCATGAATGGTTTTTGTTGATATAATGACAGTTACGCGTTGGTATTAGTGGCGGTGTTTGTATGTGAGAAAGGAAAATTCATTTTGCGACATTTTCAACCTAAAATTGCATTGCACATCACGCAGAACCAAAATAGTTTTGACTGGTCCATGCGGATTGTCTATTGGGAAGTGATGTGGAAAGGAATTCTTGCAAATTTCAGCCGAGTATTCACGAAAAGATAAGTTGAATAAAATTGTTTCAAATATAAAGTTCAGCAAGTCAAGCATAGATAAATTTGATTG
Organism: Chrysolina haemoptera; assembly: GCA_958298965.1. Classification (NCBI taxonomy): domain Eukaryota; kingdom Metazoa; phylum Arthropoda; class Insecta; order Coleoptera; family Chrysomelidae; genus Chrysolina; species Chrysolina haemoptera. Next base: position 36,663,846 of record OY282590.1, read on the forward strand.
ATACACATTTTTTACCGATGGACCTATTCATCGTTGAAATGCAAGTTCTCAAAATATTTTCAGACACATTCGAAATATTTAGTGAATATATAATTATGAAATATTATCTCCTTTCATATGAAAAATAACATTCCATTTGTACATAAAAGCAAAATGTCAACTATCACATGTCAAATATTTGACAGAAAAATTTCCACTTATTAATTTCGCCCAGGGTACCCAGGAGGATAAAAATTTCCGGAAATTTTTGGGTTGCCATGGCAACTAAATAAAAACCAATTTTTTGATTGGCTGAAAAAGTGAGCTGTGAAATTTTCTGGTCTATTTTTTATCACAATTTCCTAACTATATTTTTTCTCTGAAATTGGGAAAATATTGATAGTTTCTAATATTTTTTTCGAATTCAAGAGACTCCTGTTTGGAATAAATGATGAACAACTAAATCTTAAATAATAATATCCTGTTGAAAAATAGGAGATACCTCTCCGTTCAATAATCCCACATAGTAGGTTATGACGCGAATATCTAAGAGGAAACAGCTATTATCTGGCTATTACCGCGCCGGACAGCGAGTAACAAGTGACGGAGTGGCCATCTGCAAACCAGTTACTGGGCATGGTTTCCAAATTTCTTGTATATCATGTGAAATTTCAGCACATTGAAATAAAAGCTTTTCCCTAAAAATATTTTTAAATTAATTTTATTAATACTCTTTGCATTAAAATTGTTAGAGATGAAATTTGTTAAATTATCTATTTTAACAGACGCGCCAGGTGACAAGCTTCTCGCACATACTCCTCCTTACTGGATACATATATGTATCCAGGTATATGTATACAGGTCGCTACGAAAATTATTTGACGCTTCCATGTTTATCACAATTTTATGGAAATCCGGTGGTATATTACTTATATCATCAAATGCGCTTGAATCACTCATTTTTTTCACTTTGAAACTGTTAATCTGTCAATCGACCATAGCATGCTATAATATTTCTGTCCTAAATTCGAAAACCAGATGAATCTATGAAGTCAAATTATTAATGTAAAAATCGTCAAATTAATAATAATAATTTGCAGATTTCTCCCATTTTGCAGAATACAGGGTGTTCTATAATAGAATATAGTTTAGGTCGTCCTTTGCCTTATAATTTATTTCATTGATGACGTACCATGACGTTACTTTTCCTCTCTAGGGAGGAAAATTACGACTTTGCTCCCTACAATGAAGCCAGGAAATGTATACTTTGGATAGAGGTAGGCGGAAATAGCTATTTGTAATACTAGGGATGAAAGTACCACTTTTCCTCCCGCAGGATGATTTTTCCTCCTACCCACTTAATGAAGCTTTATTTTTGTAAATTTAAAACGCATCTCAACTGCTTTTGTCTAAAACACGGACCTATACTTGATGGAAAGTATAGACCATACAGTCATATCCATCTGAGAATCTGCGGTGGTGCAATAGCTAGCGTCTTGGGCTTGTAATCCGAAGATCCCGGGTTCAGCTCCTGGCAATTGCAACTTTTTTTTTTATTGGACATTCAGATAGCTTATACATTTCGGATTCGTATTGAGTGATTTTCTCATAAGTAATGTTGTGTGCCTATTTGAATGAAGTGTCGACATTTTTTTTTCTAAGATCTGCGCTTGTGGAAAAAATAATGTATGTATTTCGAGCACAAAGTGTCATTGTCGTTCTCCAAAGATTAATCTTTTTGTAGAGCGACAATCAATCACTTTGCGCTCTAAATACACTAATAGCTATTAAAGAACTAAAGTAGAAGTAACATTCATGTATAGAGGATATATAAGGTGTTCTAGAAATTACAGAAAGAATTTGATTATAATAGATAAAAGTATGAGTTTCCTCCCTGGTTTGAGGGAGGAAAGTGTGTACTTTCTATAGGGGTAGGAGGAAAAATGTATTAATTCCTTTAATTCGCACTATACTGTATGTAACTTTATACAGAAAAAGGACGAAGTATTTATTATTCATATTGATTGATTTGTGTCCGCGCGTAGTTACATTTCATCAACATTAAAACCATATACTTAGTCTATTTTTAAACATATCAAAAGTTTATGAGACTTCTGTAATCGACTTCTTCGAATCTTCCATTCCGTATGAAAAGATATGCATAAGTTAAACAACCGTATACGCGCCATAACTTTTTTACACGATTCACTCCAACAATCTGTTTCTTTCTGGAATAAATCAAGGATTTTTTTCGCCCCTATACGCATAGCAGGGTTGAAAAGCCGTGGAGTTTACTGGATCAAATGAAATTAGCATAGATATTTCTTTCCAGGTCCGTGTTAAAAAAACGTTATTGCGTTTTCTTGCCCAACCTTTCGCAGGGGTGGTGTCAACCCCGAAACCTTCCCTTGGGCACAGTATTGCTTCAGTGAAACTGTTATTTTCTATAGGGAAATATACAGTGTGTCTATAAAGTAACCCCCCCTGTTAACTTTTGAACGGAGTAGAATTTTGTTTTGAATTTTTTTTTGGTGTAATGGTATGTTATAAGCTACTTTTTGACAGTAATAAAAAATGCTTACCCTTCAAAATGACGACCAGGCGTCATTTTGAAAGATTTTTTTAAATGGCATAGAGGGTCGAGTGATACCTCATTCGAATTGTCTTTTGATTTTCTATACGACTGCAAAATTTCAGACAAAAATATTCATCAAACAAAATGGCGGCACATTATGTTAGAAGTTTTATACACGATTTCTTTGAATGAATGGCTTTAAACGAGCTTAAATGAAATGAACAAATATTTTTTGCATCAGATTCATTCGAAATTATCACCGATATACTCAAAGTTTTATGTTGATTCCGAAAATGTATGATTTGCATATGTTCGGATACACGGTGTACCATAAAACAAAGATAAATGTGAAACAAAAATTGTATCGCACGAATCCGGCATCCTAGCAGACAAAACCACCTATAACACCTACAAGCGAACTGTAAGGCCAGCAAACAATAACATCCCCTTGTAGGAAATTTTCTTAGCTTTCTTTCTATATACCTATGTAATTAACGAATGTGTCTCGTAATGATCGAAAAATGCGAAAAATGTAAAAGGTGCGCTAGGATCCGGCATCCTAGCACACAAAACCACCTATAACACCTACAAGCGAACTGTAAGGCCAGCAAGCAATAACATCCTCTTGTAGGAAATTTTCTTAGCTTTCTTTCTATATACCTATGTAATTAACGAATGTGTCTCGTAATGATCGAAAAATGCGAAAAATGTAAAAGGTGCGCTAGGATCCGGCATCCTAGCACACAAAACCACCTATAACACCTACAAGCGAACTGTTAGGCCAGTAAACAATAACATCCCTTTGTAGAAAATTTTCTTAGCTTTCATTCTATATACCTATGTAATTAACGAATGTGTCTCGTTATGAACGAAAAATGCGAAAAATGTAACAGGTGCGCTAGGATCCGGCATCCTAGTACACAAAACCACCTATAACACCTACAAGCGAACTGTAAGGCCAGCAAACAATAACATCCCCTTGTAGGAAATTTACTTAGCTTTCTTTCTATATACCTATGTAATTAACGAATGTGTCTCGTTATGATCGAAAAATGTAAAAGGTGCGCTAGGATCCGGCATCCTAGCACACAAAACCACCTATAACACCTACAAGCGAACTGTTAGGCCAGCAAACAATAACATCCCCTTGTAGGAAATTTTCTTAGCTTTCTTTCTATATACCTATGTAATTAACGAATGTGTCTCGTTATGATCGAAAAATGCGAAAAATGTAAAAGGTGCGCTAGGATCCGGCATCCTAGCACACAAAACCACCTATAACACCTACAAGCGAACTGTTAGGCCAGCAAACAATAACATCCCCTTGTAGGAAATTTTCTTAGCTTTCTTTCTATATACCTATGTAATTAATGAATGTGTCTCGTTATGAACGAAAAATGCGAAAAATGTAACAGGTGCGCTAGGATCCGGCATCCTAGCACACAAAACCACCTATAACACCTACAAGCGAACTGTTGAGCCAGCAAAAATAACATCCCCTTGTAGGAAATTTTCTTAGCTTTCTTTCTATATACCTATGTGATTAACGAATGTGTCTCGTTATGATCGAAAAATGCGAAAAATGTAAAAGGTGCGCTAGGATCCGGCATCCTAGCACACAAAACCACCTATAACACCTACAAGCGAACTGTTAGGCCAGCAAACAATAACATCCCCTTGTAGGAAATTTTTTTAGCTTTCTTTCTATATACCTATGTAATTAATGAATGTGTCTCGTTATGAACGAAAAATGCGAAAAATGTAACAGGTGCGCTAGGATCCGGCATCCTAGCACACAAAACCACCTATAACACCTACAAGCGAACTGTTAAGCCAGCAAAAATAACATCCCCTTGTAGGAAATTTTCTTAGCTTTCTTTCTATATATTCTGCAAACACCAATCGATTCAGAATTGTCAAATTAGTATATATTGTGAATTTCGAGTCAATGGAGAAAATTAAAAATTACTCGAAAAAAGTTGAAAGGGGTTACCCCTAAAAAACATGAAAAATACTAAGTTGTCACATTGATTTGAAATTTGCACTATATACGTGAAATTTCATGCTCATTCCGAAAATGTATGATTTTTTTATGCTCAGATAAGTCAGATATAAGATTTAGCCGGAAAAGAGTGTTTAAGGTAGAAGATCCAATTTTATGAGATTTTTTATTTTTCATTTTTCGAATTTCAAATTTTTGTCCTCCAACGAATTTTGACGTGCTGATTCCGAATCTTTGAACGAAAATGTCGAAAACTCATCAGAAATATATTTGGCGCCAAAAAAACCATTTGAAAACTGATTCAGAGCTGACTAACTCGAGAACGGGTAGAGATAGACAAATTCTGCAAACGCCAATCGATTCAGAATTGTCAAATTAGTATATATTGTGAATTTCTAGTCAATGGAGAAAATTGAAAATTACTCGAAAAAAGTTGAAAGGGGGTTACCCCTAAAAATCATGAAAAATACTAAGTTGTCACATCGATTTGAAATTTGCACTATATACGTAAAATTTCATGCTCATTCCGAAAATATATGATTTTTATATGCTCCGTAACCAAATTTTTTCATGAATCCTATTATCCTGAACTTTATGATATTATTTTTCCATAGCGTTATTGTAGATAATTTTAAAAAATATCCCGGTGAAGGATAAATAATTTCCCGCTATGGAGCCTTGAGGTACCCCGAACCTAACGTTCCTTTGAGTTACAGCAACAGGTACTGTTTGTTTCGCTATAGTGGGTAATGGTTGAATCTTTAAGAAAACACAAGGACGATGACCACAGCATTTTTTTTGGTTCGAGCAAGAATCAAATCGAATTTCAAACTGTAAATTAATCAATTACTTACTCATATATTTGCTAAATTTGATATTGTGTTATGATAAATCGCCGATATCCTTCTATCAATATTGAACTGTTTGTTTTCTTTTCTGTTTGATTTTCCAACTCCAAAAGCTTCGGTGAAATATAAATTAGCACTTGGACATAAATATTCGATGAGAAATTTGTTCATCGATTACATACAATTATGATTCATTAAATCCCTTTCCAAACATAATCTGTTGGCAAATTTTCTGTTAATTTTCAGTGTAGTAAAAGGGTTAGGAAGGTAACAATAAATTCAAGACAAGTTCAACATAAGTTCAAGTGAACCGAGGTCAGTTTCTAAGGAACTAGATATATTTCTGAACTTGTCCTAAAGGATTTTGTGTTTTCAATCATTCATTTATAGATATTTTTGTTTCAATTCAGATAATCATCCAACTTTGGATTCCACGGTTCGTTTTAAATTAAGTTTCAACTAGTGACTGTTGTAGTAGATATCACAAGTTACTTTTCGTGGGTAATACAACAAGTGTATTGATAATTATCGACATAAAAATTCCTTCGACTTTAAGAAACAAATTATGTTGCTTCCTAAAGATAATCATCGGTACACGAGTTGTATTTGTTAAGATTATTCCATGAATGAAATCAAAACCATTTTTAAAAGTACTATTTGGAGTAAACTGCTCAGAGCAGCTGTCTTGGTATTTCAAACTTCCCGCTATTTCAGTGACCATTCACACGGCGCGTCTTTCGTTGGTCGTCTTTAGGTTTGTTCGCGTTCATAAAGGGCAAGTTTTTAAATTCATCGATGGATAATGCGCATTCGTGCTGTTATTGTCATTTTCCATTAGTTAAATAAGGATGCAATGCTCATCGATGGATCTATCGATGAATTTAAAAACTTGACCAAAACAAACAGTGAAACCATCGGATGCATGCGCAGTTTCACAGAACTGTACGCATTCTTTGAGTTCTGTGGGACTACGCATGCTTGTGACCAAGATGGATAGAAACCCTGGTGGATTGACTGATTCGCTTTTGTTTCACCCAAAGTTGTTAATGCTGTAATAAGATGGGATTAGCTTTCCCGTTGTCAGTAGATGGCGCATTATCAAAAAATAGCCGAGTTTACATTCCGAAGTACTGAGTCATATTTTTTTTGGAATATTTGAAATTTGACTGTTTATGACTATGTTTATAATTTTTGATTAACTGTGATTTACATTTCATCGGGATATTTATCGTTTTTTTTCTGTTCTATTACTATTTTTCGTTCAGTTCGCAATGATTAGTTATTTGTTTATTGTTGAGTTTTCTGTAATTCTTGTATTTGTAGTGCATAATGTTTTTTCAAGTTTGTACTTGGACATGGTTGCGTTTGTATGAAAGATCTAAGGTTAGTGTCATTGTTTAGATATCCCGTACATATCACATATCCAACTAGTTAATTTAAAATTACTGTTCTGATTTTTGATGAAATAAGCACGTTAAACATGTTATGTCGTATTTTTTAACAAAATTGAATAAATACGAAATGTAAACATGTCATGACAATGACAATTGTCCAACGTCATCATGACAAGTATTCATTTATCAATCTGTAATGACTTTACTGACATCTAGGAACGATCGTGAAGCTAATCCGATCTAATAAAATATGAAGAATCACGTAGGCCGTACCTTAACAGTTTTGGTAGGCCGATTTCACAGGTATAAATGAACGCACCAGGGTTTCTATCCATCTTGCTTGTGACGGTTTCGGGTTTCGGACAGTTTATTAGTTCATTGGTAGATAGTGACTCATCGTTCATTTTCATGCTTTTACGGGAATTGAAAGGGCGGAGTTTTGGTTTACGTGTATGCAAAATTTATCGAAAAGTTGATATGAATGAAAAGTGAAGCGTATCATGGTTTTGGTCAAAGTTCGGTGTTGTGTCAAAAATTTGTCGAAAATTGTGAAGTTGATATGAATTAATAGTTCGTGCTCATCATGGTTTGGGTCAAAGTTCGGTGTTGTGTCATTATACCAACTTGCTGGTGGGGTAAGTTTGTTTTATAAAACAACCAATGACGAAGCGAACTACAAAGATATCTAATAGCCAATCAAGTGCCGAACTACAAAATCGAAAACATGCTGTTTTCAATAAATTATCAATATGAAAATTTCCACCAATCAAAAACGCGTATTTTAGCATGAGTGGAATAGTCAGATAAATCAAAGCCCTGTCCAGTGCACCGAATGTCTGGAGAATGAATTTCTCGTATACCTCATGATGTTAAACTCGATTCAACTTTGCATCCTATTTCAGGAGATTCGGTTCATAAACCGTCTAGTAGTGTACACGTAGCAGTTTTGTAATTAAATGGAAATTACCTGTTAAACCAGTCGTCTGTATAGCGGGGAAATGGAAATGGGTCGTTACTGCTGAAGTCGTAGCTTGCCTTGGAGTTCTGGAACAAAATTCATATACGTGGATTGCGGCGTTCTAACATATTATGAGTCCGATATGATTGCTATTGTTTGGAGTTCACTATATTTTTACCCGCGAAATTCTGATTCCATTCACAGAACGGAATCAAACAGAATGAAAATTCGATGCGAGTGGAAAGTTCCGAGCATAACGAATTTTCAGTCTAATCGAGTAAGAGACTATACTAGTTGAACGCATTTGATGGTGAGTATAATGATTTAAAATACTTTTGTATACTCACATAATTGAATTTCAAATCCGGATGCATGTAATCAACACCTGAAAAAAAAAATAGTAAAACATTAAAACTTCGATGAGACAATTGCATGAGACTTATGATTTATTGCATATGGTGTTGTGTCATTGTGAGAATCCCTGCAGAATTGAGACTTACAATGTATCCGATGTTGGCACTGTTGATATCTTATTATTTAAACGGGCAATCTATTTGGATAACATTTTGTATTTAGATCAAACAAAAATGAGTAACAACATAAATGATATACTCACAAATAAGCAAACTACAGTAAATTCAAGTTAAACTCAAGCCAGTAAACAATAGTGGTAAAGACGTGATCAACGCGTGCTTTGCTCGTGATCGAGGAAAGGCGGGCCGCTATTGGTCTATGTTTTTCAGGCAGGTTTGAGTGGGAAACACGCCCTGCCTATTTCACCAATCCGACATCGATGATCACGAAGTAACAGCGTGCAATTGTTTTGATGCGGCTTGACCTGGAGTTGTATAGACTATAAATACAAATATGTTGATTTCATTGCAATACTCAAATTACTTAAAAATTTACACGTGAGTGATTTTTAAATATAGTAATTATTGAGCCGAACAATTCGAGATTAGTCAATGATTTGGCCCGTCGGAGGGTTCTTGGTGGGAGGAAATAATTGAAGGCATAGTTATACCTATGGAAAGGAACAAGGAATGCCTGTGTTGGTCTAGTTGTACATACAACTTTATATCTGATAACGGTTCAGGACAATTGCATCCACCAATAATTATCTTGTACAGAAATGTAAGATTTTGTTTTTTCCTCCTAATTGCAAGAGGTGGAATATTAAAATAGTGTTCCATTTGGCTATACTCGCAAATGACTTGAACTTTAAAAGCTATTCACCTGTGTTTAACTCGATCTAGTTCATCTTTGTGACATAAAGTGGGGACCAAACATAAGAATATTAATCAAGATGTAAATAACATTAATTGTAAGTACATTGGTAAAATCGCGGATATTCTTTTATATAATGAAACCAAGCATTTCCTTGGCTTTGATGCGATTAAAACTGAGTACAATCGATGATGAAGACCAAGTCTCTCATATGGTCCGTACAGTATAAAACTTGCGCGTTGATATTATAGGGAAATGCTAATGGCTGGTATGCACGGAAAAATCGCATAATATGGCTTATCTCTGTACAGGCCCATACCATTTAGTGAACACCAATTTCATATTCTATCGATATCAGACAGTAGACTCATGGCATTATCGTCGTTTTTAATAACTCGAAGAGCTCTGCTATTTAGGAAACAGGATGGAAAATCATTTATATATAAATTGAACAAAAGCGGGCCCAAGTGAGACCCTTGAGTTACCCCGTATGCCACTAGAAAAGTATATGATTTATGATTATTCACTCGGACCATTTTAAACCTGTTGTTTAAATAACAACCAAGCCACCAATTCCATATAATTCAAGTCTATAGACCAAAATTCATGGTGTGGAAATGTTGGAAGAAAATGGTATTTCGACAGTGTCGAAACTAATCCTTTCATTTATCAGGAGTGTGCAAGAAAAATAGCAATGGGACCATCACTGAACATTGACGGATACCTCTGATGAGGTTTATTGTACCAGAAAACATATTTTTGAGTTTCTCCATTTGGACTATATCACTGAAAAGATTGTCAAAAGATTCACAGAATTCTTTGCGAAAGTACTGTAGGACCTAAATCACTTCCAGTCTTTTTTCATACAGTTTATACCATCAATCATGGATATTCCCTGCCAGGTCCTTTTTCCATTCCATCCTTGACGCAGAAATCGATATTGGAAAGAGATTGAGACGATATAAAAGCGATGCCGATGTAACATTCAGCAAATTTCATTGCGCGTTTTTTATCGTTTCGGTAGTAATCTTATCTCGATAATTGATTAGACTTGATCGGGTTTCTTGATGATATCTGATACCGATACGAAGCATAGCGAAGAAAAACTGAAGAATACCTTCAGTTTTTATATCAAGTTTCGCAAACCCAATTATAATCTGGAATTTTTGCTGAAACTCCATCTTCCTAAAGTAGGTTTGTTATTGAATGAAATTCGACTTTCCCAACTATTCAGAATAGTTTATGAATTATTAACAATAACAGCCGGAATTGCATTGGACAGCAACAGAAAAGAAAAACAAAAATGATACGATAACTATCGACGAACAAAGTTTTTGACGTTTTAAGAGCTCTCTACTCAGAAAAGGATTTAGCAAGTACAAGTGTAAAAGCAAAACTTTACTGAAGTCAGAGGAAAACTTAAAAAACACTAGAACCCGTAAAATTTTATTTATATTTGCAATTCACGCCATATCAGTATTTTACCGTGACCTTTCAAAATTACTGGAAATTTTCTGTCAAAAATTACAGAGAACATGATGAAAGCGACTGACTCAGGAAAGCTATAGTTCTTTATTCAAAGATATAGATGATACCATTTTCTACTTTATGGCTTTTTCTTTTATTATCTACATAACAGGTGTCTTTAAGCACGTATTTCAAAGAGAATATTTGCTATGGTGTGCCACAAGGTTCCAAATTAGGACCTTTTCTATTTAATATATCGGGTGACCGTGAGGTGAGGTACGGCTCCAATTTTTCTATAGTTTTGAGGATATAGATTTCAAATTTGGTATGTTGCTATAGTATTTAAATACGCATATTTTGACGCTACAACTGATAATTTACCACTTCCTGTTTTTCCGGAACTTTCGATTTTAAAATGGGACACCCTATATATTATTACATGATCGGTTAGGGATGATCATGAGAAATCCAACAATACCAGGTTTGATGGTGTTATCTCCAATAACTCTGGAAATATCGCCATTATTTTATCCATAAGCTCAATGAGTAGGAGAGAGAAACACGGATAAAATAAATGGCGAAATATCTTCTTAGTCAGTGAAGATAACACCATCAAACGTGGTATCGTTGGATTCCTCATCTCTAACCGATCATGTAATAATATATAGGGTGTCTCCTTTGAAAATCGAAAGTAGGTTTCATTTTCGGAAAAACATTTGAACATTTACTTGATATTTTATAGCGCTTTATCAAATCCGATTTTTAAAAATGTTTCCTATTGACAAAACTGACTTATTTTCAACTTTAGGAAAAAAAGTCATGGGAGCTTTGTTATTGAGAATGTAGTTACGAGTCGAAATGCATGATAAAATATAGAGTGTTCCATTTAAAAAAATATCATTTTATGAAATATTTCGAAAACGCGACTGTTAATTTTTTTTTGTTTTCGGCGTCGAGAAGGCCATTAAAAATTCTATTAGTTTGCCCATTTAACCGAATTCGTAGCATCAATAATAACGGAGTTGGCAATGGTGCCGACTTAATTTGGAACACCCTGTATACCCATGAACTCTTTCTGTATATTGGACAATAGAAGTACTTTATTCCTGATGAGTTTTCTAAAAATAAAAAACCTAAAATATTTTTTCGGAAAAAGTTTTCCATTTGTTGCATACTTTTTGAATGACGGTGAATATTGACTTCCGCACTCGCTGAAATCTGTGAGTATTATCATGGATATTCACTGAAAATGTGACTTTTTTGACAAAAAAAAAATATTCAACGAGGAGGACGATTAAACTAAAACTAGTTACAGAATTCGCATTTTATTCATGTAGGTTCTCATTGAAAACCGGTTTTTTCGGAAGGAACCATCAATTTTTTATCGAAAGAAAAATTTTTAAACGCATAATTCTGACAAAATCCTAGCAGAACATGCTGTTGATATACACTGAAGGTGATATCAATAACCATTAAACAGTCGCAATCAACTTACGGTCATTAAATTTTAATCTCCAATAACCTCTTTCAATTTTTATGAAGTTGTCATGCATTTTCTACAAGCATAAAACTGAAGAACTTGATATATGGAGACAATTTTTATGGTCCACGATATAGTACATTACAGTATAACTGGTTAAAAAGGTCTTTCAAACACGCGCGATAAAATGCATTTATTAGATGTAGGTACCTAAGCATTCGATATATTTCAACGATAAAACCCTTTGTTATAAATACTGTATTTCTTTAGAAACAAGTAAATGATCGATTGAAATAAGTTGATCAATCAGAATATGCTTCTTCCGCCCCTATACATTTCACGAGAACTGTTTCGAAAACACTCTGTATTCACCGTTTCCCTTTTGGTTCGGAATGAACAAAGGATCCAATCCGTTGACATTCAATGAGCTGAATTGTCCCTGATTAATTCTAATGAGCATTGCAATCTTCGATTTACACGTTCAATTAGGATTTAATCGAAATCAATATTCAATTAATATGATCGTTTGCTCCAGACAAACAACTTCTTGTCACTCGACGACAAGCAGATGTCCATTTGTTGAGATCAACCAAGTTAAATAAAGTTCAGAACTTGAATAATGTGTTGAAATTGCACTTAGAGCTTGATCGAAACTGTGAAAATTGATTCTTGATGATTAATAAACTAGAACTCGCGATTAGAGTCCGAATTTCAATGATTTTTCTAGTAGTACGCCAGTACCGACAATAAACAAGTAAATGTCGGAAAGTATGGTTATGGGTTCAAGATATAAGATTTATCAAAAAAAAAATTCGATGGGTTGAGAGATAATTCAATTCTCCACAAGAATGAATTTCAGTAATACCTCATGAAATACGCTCGTTTTCTTAGAAAACGTTGTTTAACGCCGATGTCACATGCTCGCGCTAACCCGCCACTGCAAGTTCAGGCAGGGCCGAAAATTAGATTTGTCATAACTTATCAAAAAAAAATTTCGATGGGTTGAGAGATAATTCAATTCTCCACAAGAATGAATTTCAGTAATACCTCATGAAATACGCTCGTTTTCTCAGAAAACGTTGTTTAACGCCGATGTCACATGCTCGCGCTAACCCGCCACTGCAAGTTCAGGCAGGGCCAAAAATTAGATTTGTAGTAACTTATCAAAAAAAAATTTCGATGGGTTGAGAGATAATTCAATTCTCCACAAGAATGAATTTCAGTAATACCTCATGAAATACGCTCGTTTTCTCAGAAAACGTTGTTTAACGTCGATGTCACATGCTCGCGCTAACCCGCCACTGCAAGTTCAGGCAGGGCCGAAAATTAGATTTGTCATAACTTTGCTAAAAATTATAGTAGAAGGAAAAGAAAAAGTGCATATCGTTCCTGAAGACTTCTACTTCCTCATGCAAATATAACATGTGAGTATCTGAGTACCTAAAATGTGTTTTGTCCCACTTCACATAACCCTTCTACGATATTTACGAACGATCCGAAAGTCATGGATATCTTAGTTGATATGAAATAATTATACTGAAGCAGGAATCAGTACCCACTTTAGACCATATGCAACGATTCAAGACTAGTGAGACAAGTCTCACTTATACATGCCAAAGAAAAAACTGTGTTTTACTTTAGCCTCAGTTTTCAACTCATTCCGGCAATTTATTCAGTAAATGTTTAACATAATCGCTCATACACATGAGAAGGTAGGAGTCTTCAGAAACGATATGAACTTTTCCTTTTCCTTCTCCGATCATTTTTAGCATATTTTCAGATATTCGGCTCCGCCAGAACTTTCAGCGGCGGGTAGGGGTGAACCTGAAATTTAATGGTGGCGTTCATTCAAGTTTTCTGAGAAAACGAGCACATTTTATAAGAAATTACTAGAAATAATTTTTGTGGAAAATTGAATTGTTTTTCATCCTGTTGAGTTGTTTTTCCCATAACTCATATACTTTCCAAGATTACAGCAAAAATTTTTTTATATATTTTTTAACGAAAAAAAAAAATGTTCCACACCTGGAATTTTGGTAAACAATTTTTTTTTGTGTTTATCATGGTTCCAACTACTACCATACGAAGTTTGGTGGTGCTACAATCGATTCTTGTCTCAAAACCCAATCGTACATGGAAATAACCCAGTGTGGTAACAATAAAAATCTAGTGGAAATAAGACAAAAGAGTGTTCTTTCGTTTTATCAAAGTGATCATGAATTTCCACAAAATAAACAAGTCATCAATCACACAAACCAGTGTGGTAAACCCAAAAAAACAAGATTGTTCCTTTCACCAGGAAGAGGAACCTAGAGACTAATAGAGCACTTCAAAACTTTGGTGAAAGCTTACAGATCCCAGGAGAGACAAAATACCGACTCGAAGCTCGCCTGGAACAAACATATGAAAAAAGTGATGGTAAGGACAAGGACAGCACTCATGATGGCCTGGCGCTTCTTTGGCTATACACAGCGATAGTGAGGACCTCGACATATGGAGCCCTGCTGTGGTGGCAAAATGTTGGACAAGTGGCAACCAGAGGGAGGCTGGCTAGTTTACAAAGACCGGTCATGGGGAAACTGGGGATACATCAAAACTCCACACTGCGGGTTCTGACATGTGGAGGAAATAACAGCCTCCCACATTATGTTTGAATGGGAATCCCTGGCCCGCATGTGGATGGATATCTTCGGACACTGCAGTGCATAAGAAATCATCCTACAGGGAAACCTCGTGAGAAATCTCCAGGAGTTTATCAGAAGATCCGAAACACTCACGAGATAGACATGAGAGCGGGGAACAGAAAGGTTCTACTCAGAACTAACTGTACTTAGGTGCAATAATAATAATAATGAAGGCACTTTTATCGGTGATATTTGCTCCCTATAACTTTCATTTGAGACCATGTTTCCCATTTCAGATAGGAAAGCAGCTATCTTCCACCCAAATATCGTTGTTGCACCCTGTACTTGCACCCCTTTGTATTGTAACTTCCTTATTCCTCGGTTATTGTTTTTTCATTGCTATTCGAACCAGTTTCTTCATATAAATTGACGTTCAACAATCCGGAGGCATTCCACTCTTATATTAACTTGTTTATTTTTTCTCGTACGCCTCCGCAATTCTCCAGAGATAAACGGATGGAACACAGGCAGGCGACAGATAAATTACCCTGACAGACAAGGATGGATAAGAACATGGAAAAAATAAATGAAAGTAAGGAAATTGATATACAGTCTCGGTGGATTTTATCGATGCTAATTACGGAAGGAAGTGACAAACATTTCATTGTTTTTTTCCTGTAAAGAGGAGCCTATCAACTGCGACCATTGCAGATCGATTGTGTGTGCCCTCATGTTATGTTAGAGTTATTTTTCTAGACACGTCCTTATTAGAAGACTCCATAGTCCAGATCTCAGGTCCTCCATGTATTAGAATGGTTGAGGTTTTTCCTCCCCAATCGTCGAAGACCTTGGCCCAGTCAGACCTTTGCAGTAGCACAATATGTTCGCTGAGAAACCCTCTTCTTCTTGACAAAACTTGCATATTATTGTGTCTACCAATCGGATGCTTTTCGTGTTGGTTGAGTCTGTTAGGAGCCCAACAAACATCCTGGTTGTTCGGCTTAGTAGGTACTCCGTGAATTTTGGCGACAGTTATCCAATACCTTCCTTCCAATCAAAGCCTAAAGCTCAAAGCCCAAATTGCCTTTGGTTACCATACCACAGGACCATGTCCTATCCTGGGTGTAATGATAACCTTGGTATAATAATATCCATATGATAATTTTTGTTTGTAGCTCCTAGTGTTTCCCGCACATTCTTCTGAACAGGTTAAGGTCGTGTTTTTCTGGACTATTCTGTCTAGGTGTTGATTACATGTCAATTCGTGGTCAAAGAAAGAACTGGTGACTTAGTCCCGTCACTACTTTTTTCTTGGTAAAAACAATATTTTAGTAGTCCTAAGAATGCCAAGACTCGAATCTGAAGTTGAGAGGAGCTTTGATCAACGAACTTGTTCTGAGCTATCCCCTACCAAATGGAAAAGTCATGTCGGCTATCGACGCTAGAAACGTGCGACTTGGAGCTGTCCTGTCCCAGATCCAGGAAGAGCAGGAGAAGGTCATTCGATACTTCACCAAGACCCTCAGTGAACCGGAGCGCAATTACAGTTGGCTTTTTAAAATGAGTAAAACACATGTGTATGGGAAAAGATTCATGTTGAGAATTGACTACGCAGCCCTTGACTTCTACAGTTAAAAAAAACCTGAGGGTCAAGTAAAATCAATGAGATATATGACATCAAGGCAAAAGCGGGAGGATTTCAAACTAGTGACCTAATTTGGCTTTATAACCCTAAGTATCCCATTGGCCTATCACCAAAGTTGTGGAACTCGTGGGAAAGACCATTCAAAAACATTAAGAGAATAAACAACCTCGTCCATCGAATCCATAAGCCTGTCCAAAAGTTAAAAGTGGAAGGATTGCCTTATGAGAGTTCTTGATGTATCGTCAGTTCGTTTTGGATACTTAGATATTTTTGTCAGAAATTTTGTTGTCGTGTACACATTATTCTGTATTGTCAAATAGCAGTTGACCAAAAACAAATCAATCCTTTCAAAACTTTGCAGGCGGAGGGTTACTTCATAGAAAGACTCTATAATCTTGTATTCAATGACAACTTCAACAATCAACGCTTACCGTCGTCCATTATAGCCGTGGTTATATTCTTTCCGGTGACTCCTTGTGCCCAAGCAGCCTCCACGTTCAAGTCTAATTTCGCTTTTCCTCCGTTCTGGCCGGTGTTCTTCAAATACCACTGGAAAGTGAAGTATGGGTCTGTTGGGTCGTTGTGGGGTTGCATGACCTTGACTAGGTTTTCCACTTTCAGCGGCTTGTAGCCTCTTTTGACGCGGACGAAGCCTGGCTGCTGAATCGCTGAATGTATCTGAAAAAAAAGAGGAGGAGATAGCAAAAGTAATTGAGCCATGAGCGCGATCATATTATTTGGAACGGTTTTTTTGGTAAAAGAGTTCATAACTCAAAAACGGTTTGTGATATAGATTTCAAACAAGGAGAGGCTTCTAGAGAACGTTCATACTATGTACCTGCGTCTGCGGTAGCACCTCACGATGCTTTTCACAGATAATCAAGGTAACTGCAATCAAGGTAACTGCATTGAAATTTGAAGCAATCTTCATGCAATCGGAAAGAATTTGGTATCAAAAGAATGGTTAAACGTTGATCTATGTACGTTCTGTTATCAGATAGATTATCACAACTCACATCATACCATTTTATACTCAGCTTTGTGCTCACGATTTGGACATAGCACCAGTGACCCTGATCATGACTAGTCTTTGTAAACTAGCCAGCTTCCTCTGGTTTTTACTTTTCATCTTTTGGCCATCACAGCAGGGCTCATCATCATCGAGAGCTTCACTATCGCCAAAGGGTTTGTTTGGGGCCAACTCCTGTTTTGACAAAGGAACACCTGGCCTTCATCAGTGACGTCCTGCTCTTTGTAGCACGTTTTCAAGATGTTTGTTCCAGGTGAGCTTCCAGTCGAGGATCAATCCCAGGTATTTTGCCTCTCCTGACATCTGTAATATTTTACAAAAAATTCGAAGAGCTCTGTTGGGCAGTAAGTTTCTATTCCTCTATATTCTTTCCAGTAACCATCAAGACGATAGCTTCATCATGGCTCCGGTTCAGGTCTGTTAGGAGACTGTCTACCACAAGGTTCTATAATTGTAGGGACAAAATCATCTCGTAGCTTCCACCTGCATTATGTCCTCGACTAGGGAGGCCAAGAGAGAGGTAGAGAAGTTTGCTCAGTTACAGCTCCTAGCGATCACCAAGACCTATTAATAGAATTTCGTATAGGATCCTAATTATAACCTCTCAGAGATATCGCGGAGATGTTTGTGTTACCTGGGCCGGAGATGTTTGTGTTACCTGGGCAATGTATACAATTTGATACTTTTTACAAGTTCTACGATTTTTCATACTTATAATATTGTACCAAAATGGAAATAGGGGTAGTCTGAAACTTTTGATTTCATTACAGTCGCTTTGCAATTAGCAATAGTACTGTTTTTATACTCCTTTAAAGGATATCTTACTCGATGGAGAAAAGGAAACAACGTAATACCAGACGTACTCTTCTCGTTCTATTTTTACAAGCTCTTGAATCTCGGTGAACATAAACTCCGGAGTTTATTGTTCTTCGCTTGCACACACAGCGACTTCCTCTCGATGAATCCCAAAGTAAACCAGTCGAGAGTTGTCTTTACGTTATCATGAAAAGACTTCTCTGTAATGAAGGTTCATTGTTGAAATATACAAAGAGTGACCAATGGAATGATCTCTTCGAGAACTTTCCTCAAACTCATTATCCTGGTTTAATGGAAGCTTTAATGCGATCTGCAGATATAGACAAAAAGCGACGTCCATTTCCATTGTGGACATAAAATATTCAGCCTGATGGGGATGTAACATAAAATGAATGCCGTTGACAGGAAAGTATGATGCATTTTCTGCAGCATAATGGATGCAAAATGGAGCTTTTATTCAGCTAGATGTATATGAATGGTAATTTCGAATATATATGGAAATTCGTTTCTAGAAATATTCCATGTTACATAAGGGCATGCACATTTAAAATAGCTTCTAGCTAATTTTTCTGAAATTTCGATATGTTGCATATTCTTTTTAACACGCTTATTACTTAATTAATTAACACGCTTATAATAGCTTCACTTGTATGTGTGTAACGGAATTTTTTAACGTGATTTTTACCCACTTCTAGAAGTCTCAATGATTTGAAATATGGCATGAGTTCATAATTCCGGTGACATAATGAAATATGTCATTTAGGTTTCAGAAAAAAACAAAATAGCGGCTCCAAGATGGTGAACGAGATTTGTGATAATGGTGCGATTCGATTCAAAATTGGTAAGTGGGATTTTTTGGATCGTAGACTTCGAATTTTTCGTCAAAATTCATATATTAAAAATGGCGGCCCCAAGATGGCGGCCGAGATCTGTCATTATGGTCATATTTGATTCAAAGTTAGTGTGTGAGGGTTTTCGGGGTCAGAGATTATGAATTGTTTGTCAAAATTCATGAATTCAATGTGGTGGTCAAAGATAGTGGACAAGTTTTGTGATTATGGTCAGATTCGATTCAAAATTGGTATGTGGGGGTTTTCGGCGTAGGAGATTTCGATTTTTTTGTCATAAAAAAATAATAGTTTGAAAAAACTAAAGAACGCGCTTTACTTCCAACTTGGACTAAAAGTAAAAAATAATTAACAATGTAATTACTCAAATGTGAAAAAGCGTGAGGTGCTTGACGAGTTCTCTTGAGCTCTCAAATGCTAAGTATTGTCAAATTAAAATAAAAAAATTGAGAATATAAATCGAGAGCACCTACGCTTTTTTACATTTGAGTAATTACATTGTCACTTATTTTCAACTTCTTAGTCCGTGTTGAAAGTAAAGCGTGCTCTCTAGTTTTTTCAAACTATTATTTTAATATAGTCCAATTTACTGATCGATCCTATAACTAGTTTTCGAGCTTACAGGGTGTCAAAAAATGAATTTTGCTGTTCAGGCTATTATGTATCTATTGATTTTTGTATTCTAATTAATGATGAACTTGGTTTTATTTTCATACATACAGGGCCATTTTGGATAAGAACTAGTTGGAAGTATTTCTTAAAGTCTGAAAAATTGAGTTTATTGACAATGATATACTTCTGTAAAATATTTTGAGTCCCCTTTCAAATCAGGTTATATTGGTAATTGACAGCAACTTTCTTTACTAAAATTACCTGTATTTTTTACTGTTTTGAATTTAAAATTAAATTCTGAACTTAATATATGTAGCAGGTCTTATACCCAAAGATACCGAGTTGAAAATGAAAATAACAAGCGTGTTTTAAAAATTTCGATCAAAGTGCACCAATTTTACGTTGAAAATACTCAAGTGTAGACAACTCATTATTGACATTTCGAAATCATTGAACAGATTATTCAAAAAATCTTAATAATTTACCATATTCACCGTCGCCATATTGTCATGTGACAATACCAACTTACCCAGGGTTCTCAAATAAGAATAATCAAATTTACCAATTCCATACGTCAGTGAAAATTTAAATGATATTTATTTAGGTAGTGCATTTCTCAAAAAAATTTTAGTCAAATCAAGTTGATTTCATTTTTAGATGAAAACTAAGGGTCCGTGGACAAAAACATTTCGGAATTTCTGAAAACATCAAAAGAAAATTATATTTTGAAATACAAAAGGGAAGTCTACAGAAGGCAGTGTCAGAAATAGCACCTTTTTGGTTACCGCATGTATAAGGCAAATTCACAAAGTTCAAAATGTTTTACTGAGTTATAGTGCCTATGTTGTCATTATTAAAAGTCAGGTGGAAGCTGAAAGCTGATACTCATAGTGATATATACCCATTTATCATAGATTTTCTCACCGAAATAAACATCTATGATTTTCGCGGTTTTGTTACAGATACATTATATTTTTAATCGTTGGTTCCAATGGATAGTTGGTGTTGTCGCATGACAATATGGCGACAGTGAATATGGTCAATTCAAGCCATTCAAAAAGTATCGTAGCTAACAAAAACGTCTGTCTTTAAACTCGAATAAAATATTAATGGTAAAAACTTCGGCCGCGAAAGCCTTAGCCATTTTATCATTCTAATGTACTCAACATGTTTTACTGGAGTTTGTTTGGGACATTTTAATATAAGGCAAATTGCACGATTTTGAAATTTTTGGAATCGGTTGATTTCATTCAGAGAGAATAAAACTGTTATTGAAGATGAGAAAGTTGATATTAATTTTCGGTATAACCAAAAGTGGGAGTGGGTTCAAAATATTTCCCTATTAACCTGCTGTTCTAAATTTAACAGATTTTAATATGGATTTCGAACCATCAAGAATAATCCTGTACAACCTGCAGATAAGGTACTCTTTCAGCTACATAAAGTTAATCTTGAACTAAAATATAAGTATTCTTCGTCTCGTTGTCGTCGTTAACTTCGGAAATGAAATTCAAACAATTATTATAGAAAATGTTCCTTTCCTCTTGCTTCGACGGACTTAATTATCCAATCAACTGCAGTTTCATGTTACCGTGCGCACCATCCGCAGTTTCTGGGTCGAGGAAAATTATATCTTCTAGAACTTGCGTCATTATTATTCCATGAATAGAACTAATTTCTCGTATAACGATGGTAATGAAGGGTTCGTATGAAAAATACACAAGGGAAAGCTTCCAGAATATTGTTACAGTATTCGATCTCGAATATCTCGGAATATCATAAATACAGGGTGTCCCACGACGATTAAGACAGAGAATATCTCGGAACTCGAGAGTAGTATACAGGTTGTCCCATTGATACTTTTGAATCTGATGTCTCGTGACCGAAAATAAAAAGCTCATTGTGTAACATTATGTCAAAAAAGCTGCACCAATTGCTTCGATTCACAACTCCAAAATAACAATTCTCTACTAGTCTCGAGTTCCGAGAAATTTTCTATCTTAATCATCGTGGGGCACCCTGTATATCCTTCGTAAGCTTCAAGCATCGACGTTCTTCGAGTCAGGATATACCAGGTAAATGAAAACTTACGTGGTCCTATGAGTATACAAAAGATCAGTCCTTTGGATTCACTAAGAAAATGAGCCAAAGAAGACGAAGTGAACGTCCAGTAGAAAAAAAGCAGACTTGAAAGTCGCTAGTAGGAAGACCGAACTGGAGAAATCCATGCATGTGAGAAGCAGCGTGAATTACTAGACCTTCGTGTTGACTTAGAGTCAGTCAAGGAGGAAAAACTACGGCACGATTTATAAAAAATTGTTGAACTGGAAAGGCAAACAAAAAATCATTAACACCTGAAGAAAGTAAAATAATATTCCTTTGCAGAAGAACTAGAAATGCTAAAAACAACATGTCTTCTCCAGCCTTCTGGTCGATTCTTTACATTTTTTTTACAAATATTGCGTTTCATCTTATTGATATAAAATTTTTTGCTCATACTCACCAGGGGATCAACTTTTAGTTGCCTCATGTGCGGTATGCTTCTTTTTGTTCTAGCTACTGGTAACCCATGATTCACGAAGTGGTATTCTGTGTTGGATCCCAAAACCTGGAAAAAATCACAACAATAATAATTATAATTTAGAATTTTTTCAGTCAAATATCAGTTTTCCTAATTTTACCATGTTGCCATGTTTTTATTAACTAACTCCCGATTAGCTACATACTTGAAATTTGGACCATAGCTATGGATGACAATGAAAATGTTTTACTAAAAATAATAATAATAATGATGATGTGAATTTTTAAAATTCGCAAACAGCTCTAACGATTTGGATCAAATTTTGATTTTATATAAGGATTTGCTTCTTGAGTCCATCTATATCCCGTTTTTTCTGAAAAAAATATAAATAATAATAATATTAAGTATGTGAATTTTTGGATCTCGGAAATTGCTTAACGATTTGGATCAAATTTTATATACCTGCAGATGAAGTTTTGCGTTTATATAGAGGTCTTTCTTAGAGAAACATCATTTCACTAATAATAATAATAATAATGTGAATTTTTGTTTTTGAAGTTCATCCATATCGACATCTTCACGCAATTTCACTAATAATAATAATAATAATGATGTAAATTTTCAAATTTTATTTTCACTAACTTCCAAACATCCGAATAATCTGAAAGTTGACACACATATCAAAGACAGACCACATTACAAGAATATCACAATATTGATGTAATAATGATAATAATAAAAATTATGATGAGAATTTCAAATTTAACTTTCACCCTTTACCAATCCTCCGAATAATCTACAATTGGGCAAACATTTACAGAACCGAGGTCAATACAAGAATTTCATAGTATTAATGTAATTATAATAATAATAATAATAATAATAATGATATAATGAAATACAAGCAAATAAGCCTGATGTAGTCGACCATCATAGTAGGACGATTTTCATCAGAGTTTTTTTTCATTAGATATAGCGACTTTTGTAGATTTCATTGTTTCATGGAAAATTTTGTTAGTAATAAACTCTACATAAACTCACGGATCTTGAAAAATACCATAGTTGAAATGGAAGAGCGAGAAAAGTCGAAGATTTATAAGATCAGTTGTAAGAATTGTTAAAAGAAGCGTGTTGGTCAAACTAGAAGGACCATGAATATACTATTTGATGAGCATATCGCTTATATTTGATATGCAGGCGTCCAGGATTCGATCCCCACCGCCATCACGGAGCTAAAGTGGTTCGGAATCCACTTGTTCGTAAGCTGTAGGTCCTGGATCTTCCTTGCTCGGACAAGCTCTGCTTTTGAGGGGGTTTCTCCGAAAACCTGGGAGATTCGTAGTAACAAATTTTATAATTTTTTTAAAATTTTAACTATTGATAGAATAATCACAGTTTTTGATACTTAAAATCAATCCAAAAATAGTGAGTGAAATTTCTTAATGGAACAACTGTTAATGAAGCATTTATATATGTATATATTTATATATATATATTTATTTATTTTTTATTTAGTTTAAACTACGAAAGTGCTGGGCGTTCATGATGAAAAAAATATTAAAATTGCCAGTTTAACCTGACAATTAGGTATAATTACTAGTTTCAACTGACAATTATAATATTTTTTTTATCATTTCCGTTCAGCGCTTTCATAAAATTACAATTATTTTTGGAGTAATATATTTTTTAACATAAAAGGTCTATCTCATTCAACATTTTTTCATGTATTTCCCTGATGTGTATGCTTCTGAAGAGCCTGTTTCATTCCAATCCTATATCAATCCTCCTGAAGAGCTTGGCAAAGCGAAATAGATTTACGTCGACCAAAATGTATTGGGGATTAAATGCGAGAGAAGCGAACCTTGCTTCAATGAAATGAACGATTTCTGTGAGTGATATTTTTTTAATAAAATTCTCCTTATCAAATTTATTTAATGATTTTTTCAATGAAAACTAGAGAGAATTAAAAAAATCAGCTATCTGAATGAAAATGCAAATTTTCACTTTCAGATTTTTTCTTTTCTTTTCAGTTAGCGTCTTTTCACAATATCTATCAGATGTAGTTCAATGTCCAGCGTTGGTTGTGCCGGGGAAATAGTTGTTTTCTGTTAGATATTACAAATAAATCACATTTTTCATTTTTCAATTTTCATGGAGAATGTTTCCCTTTTAAACTTGTTTGATTGATATTCCCACAAGCCACATACTCGGTAAAAAACAAACCTTAGTATTGACTAAAGGCTATTACAATAATATAAAGATTTTCGCAAGGTTAAAAGAGTGTACTGGTTCGGCCCCTCAAATCGTATCCTGGATGCCCCTCTGCATGTTTCCTCATCATCAGTGACATTTGTTGACTATTTCTCTCTCTCTTTAAGGAGCGTCAGCAAACTTCGATGGAAATGGTCGGGTACTTCAACAATAATGACATTTTCAATAACAACACTCATCAGTCAATGTTATCTTATGTACTCCTCGAACAAAATAGAATTATTGATTTTGTTCGAATGAAAGTGTGGGCCGAGATAAAAGTGATCACCCAGATAACACGGGGAGTGGTATGAAGGCTCCGCTTCGCAATGTACATTGTAATCCTCGGATGAAACAAGTCTAAATGGCATTTTTTTTGTAACGCAATCGTATTTCGTTAATAACCAATGCATAAGTATTATGGACCTTTTCACAGCCTATGGGGAACACTGTAATCAGAAATGTATTCGGTAATATACCTCTGGATTTTTTTTCTGACTGCTAGTTTCTATGTAATAAAGAAAAAGTGGTTTCGTGACGTCACGTTCATCAAAATAAGACTTGGCAACATTGCATAAGTTGTTCACCATTGAATCTCAAATTCCACAGACCTCATAACAACTATTTGCACCGGCCCTACTCAAGGTGACCTTAGGACTTCAATGGACCTTCTGGTTTTGGGTTGCATCACCATTTAAGGACAGCATAAGCCTTAGATAAGATAAGCCTCAGATTTTCGAAGCTTGGGTACAACTTTATTCACTCAACCCCACTTCTGGTTCCTACGAGTAAAAAAACACTTTACTCACGAGTTTCATTCAGTATTTCTTCTACAACTGTAGAAAAAAAATAACCAATTCCAATTTTTTGGAAATATGAAATGAATTTGGCATATTTTTATTGATTCATTCGAACAAAGTTCGAAGAGTATGCCGGAGAGTTGAGTTTCAAACAAATGAAACGAATAATTTCGACAGAGTCGAAATCCCTTTCTCTTCACACTATCCCGCAAAATGAAAAATTTGAAACAAATATTAAAATAACATATTCATCGAGGTCAATATTATTATTATTAATGTTGACTTGACTTTCTAACTAGTCGATCGAAGTAACTTCTTATTTTCTTAGATTTGTATTCAAAATAAATAAACAACGAATACCTCTTTCTTTGTTTGAACTATGTCAAGGAAATCTCATATTTGCACTATCCACGATTTTCTACGTTCAATCTTCATCACTTTTCATTTCTACTTGAATTAAAGTTATAGTTATCAAGAATTCGTTATCTGGGTAGATGCCCAATTTCACAAATTTCATTAATTATTGTTGTCAACTAGTTTCTGAAGGCCAAACAGCCATGGCTACCTTGGATTACCTAGTGTAGATTCGGTCCAATAGTTCCTTAGAGGTATATGCTATTATTTTGAATATATTCGCCGCGATAGTTTGGAATTTTGATAATACTCATTTAATAGTAGAATGCTAAGAATATTATTGATGAAACATTTGTATATCAAATATTTATAGGTTATTAGTTGCCAAAGAAAATGAGAACTGGCTTTATGACACGATTTCGTTATTACTCGGATCTGTCACTGTTGTTGCATGAAACTGTCGGTTGCCTAGCAACAGCCGTTAAAAAAATTGCACTTTTTTACGCTTTTCAAACCACACAAAAAAGTGGATTTTTTTTGACAGTTGTAGAGAAACTTTATATTTGCAACTCGTTCATTTGCCAGAAAAGGAAAAGTGGAGTATGAAAGATTTGTATTCCCACATCAGTTCCGGTGTTAATAATAAATAACGACACAGACAGTTTCAGTTTCAAGGGAGTTCACAAATAACTCGTTGATGCAAACGCAAAATAATCAACCTCGTGATTCTCGCAAAATTAACCCTTCCTGAAAACGTTAAGCGATTTCCACCCACTGCAGGAAATAGTATGAGAGCGTAATCAGGTCAATAATATACGTCAGACAACCTATTTTCAATTTAATATATTATTTACCAGAAATGTAGCAAAACACCAGTGATTAACATGATGTGTAATCAGTGTTCAACAACCCTCAAAGTGGGCGGATATGAATAACATCCTACTGAATAAAATCGCATAAAATCAAGTCAGTGGCGTCAGTAAAAGGGTGGACTATGTCTCGTTCAGCCCTAATAAAAGTAGTAATTTTAATTAATATCGAATAGGGAGGCCAACATAATATACACCAGGTATACCTGGAAATAGTGCATTATTTAAAGTGCTGGTAGTTTTCGGTTCTTCGAGTAAACAATGACGAAGGACAAAGAAGTCGAGTATATCATGAAACATAATTTTTTGAAAACTGATTCAGATCTGACCAACTCGAGAACGGTTAGAGATAGACGAATTTTGCGAACGCCAATCGATTCAGAATGGCCGCATTAGTATGTTTGGATATTTCGAGTCAATCGAAAATAATAAAAATTACTCGAAAAAACTTGCAATAATCATGAAAAATACTAAGTCGTTACATCGACTTGAAATTTGCACTGTATGCGTAAAATTTCATGCTCATTGTGAAAATGTATGATTTTTATGTGCTCAGATATAAGGTTCAGCCGGAAAAGGGTGTTAAAAGTTGAAAATCCAATTTTCTGAGATTTTTTATTTTTCATTGTTCAAATTTTAAATTTCTGTGTACGAACGTATTTTAACGTGCTGATTCCGAATCTTTGAACGAAAATGTCGAAAACTCATCAGAAATATTTTTGGCGGGAAAAAAACCATCTAAAAACTGATTTAGAGCTGACCAACTCGAGAACGGTTAGAGATAAAGCAATTCTGCGAACGACAATCGATTCAGAATGGCCGAATTAGTATGTTTGGATATTTCGAGTCAATCGAAAAAAATGAAAAATTACTGGAAAAAATTTGCAAGGGGTTGACCCCTAAAAATCATGAAAAATACCAAGTCGTCACATCGACTTGAAATTCGCACTGTATACGTAATATTTCATGCTCATTCCGAAAATGTATGATTTTTATGTGCTCAGATATGAGGTTCAGCCGGAAAAGGGTGTTAAAGGTAGAAAATCCAATTTTCTGAGATTTTTTATTTTCCATTTTTCAAATTTTAAATTCCTGTGTCCGGACGAATTTTAACGTGCTGATTTCGAATCTTTGAACGAAAATGTCGAAAACTCATCAGAAATATTTTTGGCGGGAAAAAAACCATCTAAAAACTGATTTAGAGCTGACCAACTCGAGAACGGTTAGAGATAAAGCAATTCTGCGAACGCTAATCGATTCAGAATAGCCGAATTAGTATGTTTGGATATTTCGAGTCAATCGAAAAAAATAATAAAATACTCGAAAAAACTTGCAAGGGGTTGACCCCTAAAAATCATGAAAAATACCAAGTCGTCACATCGACTTGAAATTCGCACTGTATACGTAATATTTCATGCTCATTCCGAAAAAGTATGATTTTTATGTGCTCAGATATAAGGTTCAGCCGGAAAAGGGTGTTAAAGGTAGAAAATCC
Source organism: Chrysolina haemoptera (assembly GCA_958298965.1). Lineage (NCBI taxonomy): Eukaryota > Metazoa > Arthropoda > Insecta > Coleoptera > Chrysomelidae > Chrysolina > Chrysolina haemoptera. Next base: position 36,691,640 of record OY282590.1, read on the forward strand.
AATTTTCTGAGATTTTTTATTTTTCATTTTTCAAATTTTAAATCTCTGTGTCCGGACGAATTTTAACGTGCTGATTCCGAATCTTTGAACGAAAATGTCGAAAACTAATCAGATATATTTTTGGCGGGAAAAAAACCATCTAAAAACTGATTTAGAGCTGACCAACTCGAGAACGGTTAGAGATAAAGCAATTCTGCGAACGACAATCGATTCAGAATGGCCGAATTAGTATGTTTGGATATTTCGAGTCAATCGAAAAAAATGAAAAATTACTCGAAAAAATTTGCAAGGGGTTGACCCCTAAAAATCATGCAAAATACCAAGTCGTCACATCGACTTGAAATTCGCACTGTATACGTAATATTTCATGCTCATTCCGAAAATGTATGATTTTTATGTGCTCAGATATGAGATTCAGCCGGAAAAGGGTGTTAAAGGTAGAAAATCCAAATTTCTGAGATTTTTTATTTTTTATTTTTCAAATTTTAAATTTTTTCATTTTTCAAATTTTAAATTCCTGTGTCCCAACGTGTTTTAACGTGCTGATTTCGAATCTTTGAACGAAAATGTCGAAAACTCATCAGAAATATTTTTGGCGGGAAAAAAACCATCTAAAAACTGATTTAGAGCTGACCAACTCGAGAACGGTTAGAGATAAAGCAATTCTGCGAACGCTAATCGATTCAGAATGACCGAATTAGTATGTTTGAATATTTCGAGTCAATCGAAAAAAATGAAAAATTACTCGAAAAAATTTGCAAGGGGTTGACCCCTAAAAATCATGAAAAATACCAAGTCGTCACATCGACTTGAACTTCGCACTGTATACGTAATATTTCATGCTCATTCCGAAAATGTATGATTTTTATGTGCTCAGATATGAGGTTCAGCCGGAAAAGGGTGTTAAAGGTAGAAAATCCAATTTTCTGAGATTTTTTATTTTTCATTTTTCAAATTTTAAATTCCTGTGTCCCAACGTGTTTTAACGTGCTGATTTCGAATCTTTGAACGAAAATGTCGAAAACTCATCAGAAATATTTTTGGCGGGAAAAAAACCATCTAAAAACTGATTTAGAGCTGACCAACTCGAGAACGGTTAGAGATAAAGCAATTCCGCGAACGCTAATCGATTCAGAATGGCCGAATTAGTATGTTTGGATATTTCGAGTCAATCGAAAAAAATGAAAAATTACTCGAAAAAATTTGCAAGCGGTTGACCCCTAAAAATTATGAAAAATACCAAGTCGTCACATCGACTTGAAATTCGCACTGTATACGTAATATTTCATGCTCATTCCGAAAATGTATGATTTTTATGTGCTCAGATATGAGGTTCAGCCGGAAAAGGGTGTTAAAGGTAGAAAATCCAATTTTCTGAGATTTTTTATTTTTCATTTTTCAAATTTTAAATTCCTGTGTCCGGACGAATTTTAACGTGCTGATTTCGAATCTTTGAACGAAAATGTCGAAAACTCATCAGAAATATTTTTGGCGGGAAAAAAACCATCTAAAAACTGATTTAGAGCTGACCAACTCGAGAACGGTTAGAGATAAAGCAATTCTGCGAACGCTAATCGATTCAGAATAGCCGAATTAGTATGTTTGGATATTTCGAGTCAATCGAAAAAAATAATAAAATACTCGAAAAAACTTGCAAGGGGTTGACCCCTAAAAATCATGAAAAATACCAAGTCGTCACATCGACTTGAAATTCGCACTGTATACGTAATATTTCATGCTCATTCCGAAAATGGATGTTTTTTTTTGTGCTCAGATATAAGATTCAGCCGGAAAAGGGTGTTAAAGGTACAAAATCCAAATTTCTGAGATTTTTTATTTTTCATTTTTCAAATTTTAAATTTCTGTGTCCGGACGAATTTTAACGTGCTGATTCCGAATCTTCGAACGAAAATGTCGAAACTCATCAGAAATATTTTTGGCGGGAAAAAACATCTAAAAACTGATTTACAGCTGACCAACTCGAGAACGGTTGGAGATAGACAAATTCTGCGAACGACAATCGATTCAGAATGGCCGAATTAGTATGTTTGGATATTTCGAGTCAATCGAAAAAAATGAAAAATTGCTCGAAAAAATTTGCAAAAAAATCATGAAAAATACCAAGTCGTCACATCGACTTGAAATTCGCACTGTATACGTAATATTTCATGCTCATTCCGAAAAAATATGATTTTTATGTGCTCAGATATGAGGTTCAGCCGGAAAAGGGTGTTAAAGGTAGAAAATCCAATTTTCTGAGATTTTTTATTTTGCATTTTTCAAATTTTAAATTCCTGTGTCGCAACGTGTTCTAACGTGCTGATTTCGAATCTTTGAACGAAAATGTCGAAAACTCATCAGAAATATTTTTGGCGGGAAAAAAAACATCTAAAAACTGATTTAGAGCTGACCAACTCGAGAACGGTTAGAGATAAAGCAATTCTGCGAACGCTAATCGATTCAGAATAGCCGAATTAGTATGTTTGGATATTTCGAGTCAATCGAAAAAAATGAAAAATTACTCGAAAAAATTTGCAAGGGGTTGACCCCTAAAAATCATGAAAAATACCAAGTCGTCACATCGACTTGAAATTCGCACTGTATACGTAATATTTCATGCTCATTCCGAAAATGTATGATTTTTATGTGCTCAGATATGAGGTTCAGCCGGAAAAGGGTGTTAAAGGTAGAAAATCCAATTTTCTGAGATTTTTTATTTTTCATTTTTCAAATTTTAAATTCCTGTGTCCCAACGTGTTTTAACGTGCTGATTCCGAATCTTTGAACGAAAACGTCGAAAACTAATCAGATATATTTTTGGCGGGAAAAAAACCATCTAAAAACTGATTTAGAGCTGACCAACTCGAGAACGGTTAGAGATAAAGCAATTCTGCGAACGACAATCGATTCAGAATGGCCGAATTAGTATGTTTGGATATTTCGAGTTAATCGAAAAAAATGAAAAATTGCTCGAAAAAATTTGCAAAAAAATCATGAAAAATACCAAGTCGTCACATCGACTTGAAATTCGCACTGTATACGTAATATTTCATGCTCATTCCGAAAAAATATGATTTTTATGTGCTCAGATATGAGGTTCAGCCGGAAAAGGGTGTTAAAGGTAGAAAATCCAATTTTCTGAGATTTTTTATTTTACATTTTTCAAATTTTAAATTCCTGTATCGCAACGTGTTCTAACGTGCTGATTTCGAATCTTTGAACGAAAATGTCGAAAACTCATCAGAAATATTTTTGGCGGGAAAAAAAACATCTAAAAACTGATTTAGAGTTGACCAACTCGAGAACGGTTAGAGATAAAGCAATTCTGCGAACGCTAATCGATTCAGAATAGCCGAATTAGTATGTTTGGATATTTCGAGTCAATCGAAAAAAATGAAAAATTACTCGAAAAAATTTGCAAGGGGTTGACCCCTAAAAATCATGAAAAATACCAAGTCGTCACATCGACTTGAAATTCGCACTGTATACGTAATATTTCATGCTCATTCCGAAAATGTATGATTTTTATGTGCTCAGATATGAGGTTCAGCCGGAAAAGGGTGTTAAAGGTAGAAAATCCAATTTTCTGAGATTTTTTATTTTTCATTTTTCAAATTTTAAATTCCTGTGTCCCAACGTGTTTTAACGTGCTGATTCCGAATCTTTGAACGAAAATGTCGAAAACTAATCAGATATATTTTTGGCGGGAAAAAAACCATCTAAAAACTGATTTAGAGCTGACCAACTCGAGAACGGTTAGAGATAAAGCAATTCTGCGAACGACAATCGATTCAGAATGGCCGAATTAGTATGTTTGGATATTTCGAGTCAATCGAAAAAAATGAAAAATTACTCGAAAAAATTTGCAAGGGGTTGACCCCTAAAAATCATGCAAAATACCAAGTCGTCACATCGACTTGAAATTCGCACTGTATACGTAATATTTCATGCTCATTCCGAAAATGTATGATTTTTATGTGCTCAGATATGAGATTCAGCCGGAAAAGGGTGTTAAAGGTAGAAAATCCAAATTTCTGAGATTTTTTATTTTTTATTTTTCAAATTTTAAATTTTTTCATTTTTCAAATTTTAAATTCCTGTGTCCCAACGTGTTTTAACGTGCTGATTTCGAATCTTTGAACGAAAATGTCGAAAACTCATCAGAAATATTTTTGGCGGGAAAAAAACCATCTAAAAACTGATTTAGAGCTGACCAACTCGAGAACGGTTAGAGATAAAGCAATTCTGCGAACGCTAATCGATTCAGAATGACCGAATTAGTATGTTTGAATATTTCGAGTCAATCGAAAAAAATGAAAAATTACTCGAAAAAATTTGCAAGGGGTTGACCCCTAAAAATCATGAAAAATACCAAGTCGTCACATCGACTTGAACTTCGCACTGTATACGTAATATTTCATGCTCATTCCGAAAATGTATGATTTTTATGTGCTCAGATATGAGGTTCAGCCGGAAAAGGGTGTTAAAGGTAGAAAATCCAATTTTCTGAGATTTTTTATTTTTCATTTTTCAAATTTTAAATTCCTGTGTCCCAACGTGTTTTAACGTGCTGATTTCGAATCTTTGAACGAAAATGTCGAAAACTCATCAGAAATATTTTTGGCGGGAAAAAAACCATCTAAAAACTGATTTAGAGCTGACCAACTCGAGAACGGTTAGAGATAAAGCAATTCCGCGAACGCTAATCGATTCAGAATGGCCGAATTAGTATGTTTGGATATTTCGAGTCAATCGAAAAAAATGAAAAATTACTCGAAAAAATTTGCAAGCGGTTGACCCCTAAAAATTATGAAAAATACCAAGTCGTCACATCGACTTGAAATTCGCACTGTATACGTAATATTTCATGCTCATTCCGAAAATGTATGATTTTTATGTGCTCAGATATGAGGTTCAGCCGGAAAAGGGTGTTAAAGGTAGAAAATCCAATTTTCTGAGATTTTTTATTTTTCATTTTTCAAATTTTAAATTCCTGTGTCCGGACGAATTTTAACGTGCTGATTTCGAATCTTTGAACGAAAATGTCGAAAACTCATCAGAAATATTTTTGGCGGGAAAAAAACCATCTAAAAACTGATTTAGAGCTGACCAACTCGAGAACGGTTAGAGATAAAGCAATTCTGCGAACGCTAATCGATTCAGAATAGCCGAATCAGTATGTTTGGATATTTCGAGTCAATCGAAAAAAATAATAAAATACTCGAAAAAACTTGCAAGGGGTTGACCCCTAAAAATCATGAAAAATACCAAGTCGTCACATCGACTTGAAATTCGCACTGTATACGTAATATTTCATGCTCATTCCGAAAATGGATGTTTTTTTTGTGCTCAGATATAAGATTCAGCCGGAAAAGGGTGTTAAAGGTACAAAATCCAAATTTCTGAGATTTTTTATTTTTCATTTTTCAAATTTTAAATTTCTGTGTCCGGACGAATTTTAACGTGCTGATTCCGAATCTTCGAACGAAAATGTCGAAACTCATCAGAAATATTTTTGGCGGGAAAAAACATCTAAAAACTGATTTACAGCTGACCAACTCGAGAACGGTTGGAGATAGACAAATTCTGCGAACGACAATCGATTCAGAATGGCCGAATTAGTATGTTTGGATATTTCGAGTCAATCGAAAAAAATGAAAAATTGCTCGAAAAAATTTGCAAAAAAATCATGAAAAATACCAAGTCGTCACATCGACTTGAAATTCGCACTGTATACGTAATATTTCATGCTCATTCCGAAAAAATATGATTTTTATGTGCTCAGATATGAGGTTCAGCCGGAAAAGGGTGTTAAAGATAGAAAATCCAAATTTCTGAGATTTTTTATTTTTCATTTTTCAAATTTTAAATTTTTTCATTTTTCAAATTTTAAATTCCTGTGTCCGAACGTATTTTAACCTGCTGATTCCGAATCTTTTAACGAAATTGTCGAAAACTCATCAGAAACATTTTTGGCGGGAAAAAAACATCTAAAAACTGATTTACAGCTGACCAACTTGAGAACGGTTGGAGATAGACAAATTCTGCGAACGCTAATCGATTCAGAATGGCCGAATTAGTATGTTTGAATATTTCGAGTCAATCGAAAAAAATGAAAAATTACTCGAAAAAATTTGCAAGGGGTTCACCCTAAAAATTATGAAAAATACCAAGTCGTCACATCGACTTGAAATTCGCACTGTATACGTAATAATTCATGCTCATTCCGAAAATGGATGTTTTTTTTGTGCTCAGATATAAGATTCAGCCGGAAAAGGGTGTTAAAGGTACAAAATCCAATTTTCTGATATTTTTTATTTTTCAATTTTCAAATTTTAAATTTCTGTGTCCGAACGTATTTTAACGTGCTAATTCCGATTCTTTGAACGAAAATGTTGAAAACTCATCAGAAATATTTTTGGCGGAAAAAAAACCATCTAAAAACTGATTTAGAGCTGACCAACTAGAGAACGGTTAGAGATAAAGCAATTCTGCGAACGACAATCGATTCAGAATGTCCGAATTAGTATGTTTGGATATTTCGAGTCAATCGAAAAAAATGAAAAATTACTCGAAAAAATTTGCAAGGGGTTGACCTCTAAAAATCATGAAAAATACCAAGTCGTCACATCGACTTGAAATTCGCACTGTATACGTAATATTTCATGCTCATTCCGAAAATGTATGATTTTTATGTGCTCAGATATGAGGTTCAGCCGGAAAAGGGTGTTAAAGGTAGAAAATCCAATTTTCTGAGATTTTTTATTTTTCATTTTTCAAATTTTAAATTCCTGTGTCCCAACGTGTTTTAACGTGCTGATTTCGAATCTTTGAACGAAAATGTCGAAAACTCATCAGAAATATTTTTGGCGGGAAAAAAACCATCTAAAAACTGATTTAGAGCTGACCAACTCGAGAAAGGTTAGAGATAAAGCAATTCCGCGAACGCTAATCGATTCAGAATGGCCGAATTAGTATGTTTGGATATTTCGAGTCAATCGAAAAAAATGAAAAATTACTCGAAAAAATTTGCAAGGGGTTGACCCCTAAAAATTATGAAAAATACCAAGTCGTCACATCGACTTGAAACTCGCACTGTATACGTAATATTTCATGCTCATTCCGAAAATGTATGATTTTTATGTGCTCAGATATGAGGTTCAGCCGGAAAAGGGTGTTAAAGGTGGAAAATCCAATTTTCTGAGATTTTTTATTTTTCATTTTTCAAATTTTAAATTCCTGTGTCCGGACGAATTTTAACGTGCTGATTTCGAATCTTTGAACGAAAATGTCGAAAACTCATCAGAAATATTTTTGGCGGGAAAAAAACCATCTAAAAACTGATTTAGAGCTGACCAACTCGAGAACGATTAGAGATAAAGCAATTCCGCGAACGCTAATCGATTCAGAATGGCCGAATTAGTATGTTTGGATATTTCGAGTCAATCGAAAAAAATGAAAAATTGCTCGAAAAAATTTGCAAAAAAATCATGAAAAATACCAAGTCGTCACATCGACTTGAAATTCGCACTGTATACGTAATATTTCATGCTCATTCCGAAAAAATATGATTTTTATGTGCTCAGATATGAGGTTCAGCCGGAAAAGGGTGTTAAAGGTAGAAAATCCAATTTTCTGAGATTTTTTATTTTGCATTTTTCAAATTTTAAATTCCTGTATCGCAACGTGTTCTAACGTGCTGATTTCGAATCTTTGAACGAAAATGTCGAAAACTCATCAGAAATATTTTTGGCGGGAAAAAAAACATCTAAAAACTGATTTAGAGTTGACCAACTCGAGAACGGTTAGAGATAAAGCAATTCTGCGAACGCTAATCGATTCAGAATAGCCGAATTAGTATGTTTGGATATTTCGAGTCAATCGAAAAAAATGAAAAATTACTCGAAAAAATTTGCAAGGGGTTGACCCCTAAAAATCATGAAAAATACCAAGTCGTCACATCGACTTGAAATTCGCACTGTATACGTAATATTTCATGCTCATTCCGAAAATGTATGATTTTTATGTGCTCAGATATGAGGTTCAGCCGGAAAAGGGTGTTAAAGGTAGAAAATCCAATTTTCTGAGATTTTTTATTTTTCATTTTTCAAATTTTAAATTCCTGTGTCCCAACGTGTTTTAACGTGCTGATTCCGAATCTTTGAACGAAAATGTCGAAAACTAATCAGATATATTTTTGGCGGGAAAAAAACCATCTAAAAACTGATTTAGAGCTGACCAACTCGAGAACGGTTAGAGATAAAGCAATTCTGCGAACGACAATCGATTCAGAATGGCCGAATTAGTATGTTTGGATATTTCGAGTCAATCGAAAAAAATGAAAAATTACTCGAAAAAATTTGCAAGGGGTTGACCCCTAAAAATCATGCAAAATACCAAGTCGTCACATCGACTTGAAATTCGCACTGTATACGTAATATTTCATGCTCATTCCGAAAATGTATGATTTTTATGTGCTCAGATATGAGATTCAGCCGGAAAAGGGTGTTAAAGGTAGAAAATCCAAATTTCTGAGATTTTTTATTTTTTATTTTTCAAATTTTAAATTTTTTCATTTTTCAAATTTTAAATTCCTGTGTCCCAACGTGTTTTAACGTGCTGATTTCGAATCTTTGAACGAAAATGTCGAAAACTCATCAGAAATATTTTTGGCGGGAAAAAAACCATCTAAAAACTGATTTAGAGCTGACCAACTCGAGAACGGTTAGAGATAAAGCAATTCTGCGAACGCTAATCGATTCAGAATGACCGAATTAGTATGTTTGAATATTTCGAGTCAATCGAAAAAAATGAAAAATTACTCGAAAAAATTTGCAAGGGGTTGACCCCTAAAAATCATGAAAAATACCAAGTCGTCACATCGACTTGAACTTCGCACTGTATACGTAATATTTCATGCTCATTCCGAAAATGTATGATTTTTATGTGCTCAGATATGAGGTTCAGCCGGAAAAGGGTGTTAAAGGTAGAAAATCCAATTTTCTGAGATTTTTTATTTTTCATTTTTCAAATTTTAAATTCCTGTGTCCCAACGTGTTTTAACGTGCTGATTTCGAATCTTTGAACGAAAATGTCGAAAACTCATCAGAAATATTTTTGGCGGGAAAAAAACCATCTAAAAACTGATTTAGAGCTGACCAACTCGAGAACGGTTAGAGATAAAGCAATTCCGCGAACGCTAATCGATTCAGAATGGCCGAATTAGTATGTTTGGATATTTCGAGTCAATCGAAAAAAATGAAAAATTACTCGAAAAAATTTGCAAGCGGTTGACCCCTAAAAATTATGAAAAATACCAAGTCGTCACATCGACTTGAAATTCGCACTGTATACGTAATATTTCATGCTCATTCCGAAAATGTATGATTTTTATGTGCTCAGATATGAGGTTCAGCCGGAAAAGGGTGTTAAAGGTAGAAAATCCAATTTTCTGAGATTTTTTATTTTTCATTTTTCAAATTTTAAATTCCTGTGTCCGGACGAATTTTAACGTGCTGATTTCGAATCTTTGAACGAAAATGTCGAAAACTCATCAGAAATATTTTTGGCGGGAAAAAAACCATCTAAAAACTGATTTAGAGCTGACCAACTCGAGAACGGTTAGAGATAAAGCAATTCTGCGAACGCTAATCGATTCAGAATAGCCGAATCAGTATGTTTGGATATTTCGAGTCAATCGAAAAAAATAATAAAATACTCGAAAAAACTTGCAAGGGGTTGACCCCTAAAAATCATGAAAAATACCAAGTCGTCACATCGACTTGAAATTCGCACTGTATACGTAATATTTCATGCTCATTCCGAAAATGGATGTTTTTTTTGTGCTCAGATATAAGATTCAGCCGGAAAAGGGTGTTAAAGGTACAAAATCCAAATTTCTGAGATTTTTTATTTTTCATTTTTCAAATTTTAAATTTCTGTGTCCGGACGAATTTTAACGTGCTGATTCCGAATCTTCGAACGAAAATGTCGAAACTCATCAGAAATATTTTTGGCGGGAAAAAACATCTAAAAACTGATTTACAGCTGACCAACTCGAGAACGGTTGGAGATAGACAAATTCTGCGAACGACAATCGATTCAGAATGGCCGAATTAGTATGTTTGGATATTTCGAGTCAATCGAAAAAAATGAAAAATTGCTCGAAAAAATTTGCAAAAAAATCATGAAAAATACCAAGTCGTCACATCGACTTGAAATTCGCACTGTATACGTAATATTTCATGCTCATTCCGAAAAAATATGATTTTTATGTGCTCAGATATGAGGTTCAGCCGGAAAAGGGTGTTAAAGATAGAAAATCCAAATTTCTGAGATTTTTTATTTTTCATTTTTGAAATTTTAAATTTTTTCATTTTTCAAATTTTAAATTCCTGTGTCCGAACGTATTTTAACCTGCTGATTCCGAATCTTTTAACGAAATTGTCGAAAACTCATCAGAAATATTTTTGGCGGGAAAAAAACATCTAAAAACTGATTTACAGCTGACCAACTTGAGAACGGTTGGAGATAGACAAATTCTGCGAACGCTAATCGATTCAGAATGGCCGAATTAGTATGTTTGAATATTTCGAGTCAATCGAAAAAAATGAAAAATTACTCGAAAAAATTTGCAAGGGGTTCACCCTAAAAATTATGAAAAATACCAAGTCGTCACATCGACTTGAAATTCGCACTGTATACGTAATAATTCATGCTCATTCCGAAAATGGATGTTTTTTTTGTGCTCAGATATAAGATTCAGCCGGAAAAGGGTGTTAAAGGTACAAAATCCAATTTTCTGATATTTTTTATTTTTCAATTTTCAAATTTTAAATTTCTGTGTCCGAACGTATTTTAACGTGCTAATTCCGAATCTTTGAACGAAAATGTTGAAAACTCATCAGAAATATTTTTGGCGGAAAAAAAACCATCTAAAAACTGATTTAGAGCTGACCAACTAGAGAACGGTTAGAGATAAAGCAATTCTGCGAACGACAATCGATTCAGAATGTCCGAATTAGTATGTTTGGATATTTCGAGTCAATCGAAAAAAATGAAAAATTACTCGAAAAAATTTGCAAGGGGTTGACCCCTAAAAATCATGCAAAATACCAAGTCGTCACATCGACTTGAAATTCGCACTGTATACGTAATATTTCATGCTCATTCCGAAAATGTATGATTTTTATGTGCTCAGATATGAGATTCAGCCGGAAAAGGGTGTTAAAGGTAGAAAATCCAAATTTCTGAGATTTTTTATTTTTTATTTTTCAAATTTTAAATTTTTTCATTTTTCAAATTTTAAATTCCTGTGTCCCAACGTGTTTTAACGTGCTGATTTCGAATCTTTGAACGAAAATGTCGAAAACTCATCAGAAATATTTTTGGCGGGAAAAAAACCATCTAAAAACTGATTTAGAGCTGACCAACTCGAGAACGGTTAGAGATAAAGCAATTCTGCGAACGCTAATCGATTCAGAATGACCGAATTAGTATGTTTGAATATTTCGAGTCAATCGAAAAAAATGAAAAATTACTCGAAAAAATTTGCAAGGGGTTGACCCCTAAAAATCATGAAAAATACCAAGTCGTCACATCGACTTGAACTTCGCACTGTATACGTAATATTTCATGCTCATTCCGAAAATGTATGATTTTTATGTGCTCAGATATGAGGTTCAGCCGGAAAAGGGTGTTAAAGGTAGAAAATCCAATTTTCTGAGATTTTTTATTTTTCATTTTTCAAATTTTAAATTCCTGTGTCCCAACGTGTTTTAACGTGCTGATTTCGAATCTTTGAACGAAAATGTCGAAAACTCATCAGAAATATTTTTGGCGGGAAAAAAACCATCTAAAAACTGATTTAGAGCTGACCAACTCGAGAACGGTTAGAGATAAAGCAATTCCGCGAACGCTAATCGATTCAGAATGGCCGAATTAGTATGTTTGGATATTTCGAGTCAATCGAAAAAAATGAAAAATTACTCGAAAAAATTTGCAAGCGGTTGACCCCTAAAAATTATGAAAAATACCAAGTCGTCACATCGACTTGAAATTCGCACTGTATACGTAATATTTCATGCTCATTCCGAAAATGTATGATTTTTATGTGCTCAGATATGAGGTTCAGCCGGAAAAGGGTGTTAAAGGTAGAAAATCCAATTTTCTGAGATTTTTTATTTTTCATTTTTCAAATTTTAAATTCCTGTGTCCGGACGAATTTTAACGTGCTGATTTCGAATCTTTGAACGAAAATGTCGAAAACTCATCAGAAATATTTTTGGCGGGAAAAAAACCATCTAAAAACTGATTTAGAGCTGACCAACTCGAGAACGGTTAGAGATAAAGCAATTCTGCGAACGCTAATCGATTCAGAATAGCCGAATCAGTATGTTTGGATATTTCGAGTCAATCGAAAAAAATAATAAAATACTCGAAAAAACTTGCAAGGGGTTGACCCCTAAAAATCATGAAAAATACCAAGTCGTCACATCGACTTGAAATTCGCACTGTATACGTAATATTTCATGCTCATTCCGAAAATGGATGTTTTTTTTGTGCTCAGATATAAGATTCAGCCGGAAAAGGGTGTTAAAGGTACAAAATCCAAATTTCTGAGATTTTTTATTTTTCATTTTTCAAATTTTAAATTTCTGTGTCCGGACGAATTTTAACGTGCTGATTCCGAATCTTCGAACGAAAATGTCGAAACTCATCAGAAATATTTTTGGCGGGAAAAAACATCTAAAAACTGATTTACAGCTGACCAACTCGAGAACGGTTGGAGATAGACAAATTCTGCGAACGACAATCGATTCAGAATGGCCGAATTAGTATGTTTGGATATTTCGAGTCAATCGAAAAAAATGAAAAATTGCTCGAAAAAATTTGCAAAAAAATCATGAAAAATACCAAGTCGTCACATCGACTTGAAATTCGCACTGTATACGTAATATTTCATGCTCATTCCGAAAAAATATGATTTTTATGTGCTCAGATATGAGGTTCAGCCGGAAAAGGGTGTTAAAGATAGAAAATCCAAATTTCTGAAATATTTTTGGCGGGAAAAAAACCATCTAAAAACTGATTTAGAGCTGACCAACTCGAGAACGATTAGAGATAAAGCAATTCCGCGAACGCTAATCGATTCAGAATGGCCGAATTAGTATGTTTGGATATTTCGAGTCAATCGAAAAAAATGAAAAATTACTCGAAAAAATTTGCAAGGGGTTGACCCCTAAAAATTATGAAAAATACCAAGTCGTCACATCGACTTGAAATTCGCACTGTATACGTAATATTTCATGCTCATTCCGAAAATGTATGATTTTTATGTGCTCAGAAATGAGGTTCAGCCGGAAAAGGGTGTTAAAGGTAGAAAATCCAAATTTCTGAGATTTTTTATTTTTCATTTTTCAAATTTTAAATTTTTTCATTTTTCAAATTTTAAATTCCTGTGTCCCAACGTGTTTTAACGTGCTGATTTCGAATCTTTGAACGAAAATGTCGAAAACTCATCAGAAATATTTTTGGCGGGAAAAAAACCATCTAAAAACTGATTTAGAGCTGACCAACTCGAGAACGGTTAGAGATAAAGCAATTCCGCGAACGCTAATCGATTCAGAATGGCCGAATTAGTATGTTTGGATATTTCGAGTCAATCGAAAAAAATGAAAAATTACTCGAAAAAACTTGCAAGGGGTTGACCCCTAAAAATCATGAAAAATACCAAGTCGTCACATCGACTTGAAATTCGCACTGTATACGTAATATTTCATGCTCATTCCGAAAATGTATGATTTTTATGTGCTCAGATATGAGGTTCAGCCGGAAAAGGGTGTTAAAGGTACAAAATCCAAATTTCTGAGATTTTTTATTTTTCATTTTTCAAATTTTAAATTTCTGTGTCCGGACGAATTTTAACGTGCTGATTCCGAATCTTCGAACGAAAATGTCGAAACTCATCAGAAATATTTTTGGCGGGAAAAAACATCTAAAAACTGATTTACAGCTGACCAACTCGAGAACGGTTGGAGATAGACAAATTCTGCGAACGACAATCGATTCAGAATGGCCGAATTAGTATGTTTGGATATTTCGAGTCAATCGAAAAAAATGAAAAATTGCTCGAAAAAATTTGCAAAAAAATCATGAAAAATACCAAGTCGTCACATCGACTTGAAATTCGCACTGTATACGTAATATTTCATGTTCATTCCGAAAAAATATGATTTTTATGTGCTCAGATATGAGGTTCAGCCGGAAAAGGGTGTTAAAGATAGAAAATCCAAATTTCTGAGATTTTTTATTTTTCATTTTTCAAATTTTAAATTTTTTCATTTTTCAAATTTTAAATTCCTGTGTCCGAACGTATTTTAACCTGCTGATTCCGAATCTTTTAACGAAATTGTCGAAAACTCATCAGAATTATTTTTGGCGGGAAAAAAACATCTAAAAACTGATTTACAGCTGACCAACTTGAGAACGGTTGGAGATAGACAAATTCTGCGAACGCTAATCGATTCAGAATGGCCGAATTAGTATGTTTGAATATTTCGAGTCAATCGAAAAAAATGAAAAATTACTCGAAAAAATTTGCAAGGGGTTCACCCTAAAAATTATGAAAAATACCAAGTCGTCACATCGACTTGAAATTCGCACTGTATACGTAATAATTCATGCTCATTCCGAAAATGGATGTTTTTTTTGTGCTCAGATATAAGATTCAGCCGGAAAAGGGTGTTAAAGGTACAAAATCCAATTTTCTGATATTTTTTATTTTTCAATTTTCAAATTTTAAATTTCTGTGTCCGAACGTATTTTAACGTGCTAATTCCGAATCTTTGAACGAAAATGTTGAAAACTCATCAGAAATATTTTTGGCGGAAAAAAAACCATCTAAAAACTGATTTAGAGCTGACCAACTCGAGAACGGTTAGAGATAAAGCAATTCTGCGAACGACAATCGATTCAGAATGTCCGAATTAGTATGTTTGGATATTTCGAGTCAATCGAAAAAAATTAAAAATTACTCGAAAAAATTTGCAAGGGGTTGACCCCTAAAAATCATGAAAAATACCAAGTCGTCACATCGACTTGAAATTCGCACTGTATACGTAATATTTCATGCTCATTCCGAAAATGTATGATTTTTATGTGCTCAGATATGAGGTTCAGCCGGAAAAGGGTGTTAAAGGTAGAAAATCCAATTTTCTGAGATTTTTTATTTTTCATTTTTCAAATTTTAAATTCCTGTGTCCCAACGTGTTTTAACGTGCTGATTTCGAATCTTTGAACGAAAATGTCGAAAACTCATCAGAAATATTTTTGGCGGGAAAAAAACCATCTAAAAACTGATTTAGAGCTGACCAACTCGAGAAAGGTTAGAGATAAAGCAATTCCGCGAACGCTAATCGATTCAGAATGGCCGAATTAGTATGTTTGGATATTTCGAGTCAATCGAAAAAAATGAAAAATTACTCGAAAAAATTTGCAAGGGGTTGACCCCTAAAAATTATGAAAAATACCAAGTCGTCACATCGACTTGAAACTCGCACTGTATACGTAATATTTCATGCTCATTCCGAAAATGTATGATTTTTATGTGCTCAAATATGAGGTTCAGCCGGAAAAGGGTGTTAAAGGTGGAAAATCCAATTTTCTGAGATTTTTTATTTTTCATTTTTCAAATTTTAAATTCCTGTGTCCGGACGAATTTTAACGTGCTGATTTCGAATCTTTGAACGAAAATGTCGAAAACTCATCAGAAATATTTTTGGCGGGAAAAAAACCATCTAAAAACTGATTTAGAGCTGACCAACTCGAGAACGATTAGAGATAAAGCAATTCCGCGAACGCTAATCGATTCAGAATGGCCGAATTAGTATGTTTGGATATTTCGAGCCAATCGAAAAAAATGAAAAATTACTCGAAAAAATTTGCAAGGGGTTGACCCCTAAAAATTATGAAAAATACCAAGTCGTCACATCGACTTGAAATTCGCACTGTATACGTAATATTTCATGCTCATTCCGAAAATGTATGATTTTTATGTGCTCAGATATGAGGTTCAGCCGGAAAAGGGTGTTAAAGGTAGAAAATCCAAATTTCTGAGATTTTTTATTTTTCATTTTTCAAATTTTAAATTTTTTCATTTTTCAAATTTTAAATTCCTGTGTCCCAACGTGTTTTAACGTGCTGATTTCGAATCTTTGAACGAAAATGTCGAAAACTCATCAGAAATATTTTTGGCGGGAAAAAAACCATCTAAAAACTGATTTAAAGCTGACCAACTCGAGAACGGTTAGAGATAAAGCAATTCCGCGAACGCTAATCGATTCAGAATGGCCGAATTAGTATGTTTGGATATTTCGAGTCAATCGAAAAAAATGAAAAATTGCTCGAAAAAATTTGCAAGGGGTTGACCCCTAAAAATCATGAAAAATACCAAGTCGTCACATCGACTTGAAATTCGCACTGTATACGTAATATTTCATGCTCATTCCGAAAATGTATGATTTTTATATGCTCAGATATAAGGTTCAGCCGGAAAAGGGTGTTAAAGGTAGAAAATCCAATTTTCTGAGATTTTTTATTTTTCATTTTTCAAATTTTAAATTCCTGTGTCCGGACGAATTTTAACGTGCTGATTTCGAATCTTTGAACGAAAATGTCGAAAACTCATCAGAAATATTTTTGGCGGGAAAAAAACCATCTAAAAACTGATTTAGAGCTGACCAACTCGAGAACGGTTAGAGATAAAGCAATTCTGCGAACGCTAATCGATTCAGAATAGCCGAATTAGTATGTTTGGATATTTCGAGTCAATCGAAAAAAATAATAAAATACTCGAAAAAACTTGCAAGGGGTTGACCCCTAAAAATCATGAAAAATACCAAGTCGTCACATCGACTTGAAATTCGCACTGTATACGTAATATTTCATGCTCATTCCGAAAATGGATGTTTTTTTTGTGCTCAGATATAAGATTCAGCCGGAAAAGGGTGTTAAAGGTACAAAATCCAAATTTCTGAGATTTTTTATTTTTCATTTTTCAAATTTTAAATTTCTGTGTCCGGACGAATTTTAACGTGCTGATTCCGAATCTTCGAACGAAAATGTCGAAACTCATCAGAAATATTTTTGGCGGGAAAAAACATCTAAAAACTGATTTACAGCTGACCAACTCGAGAACGGTTGGAGATAGACAAATTCTGCGAACGACAATCGATTCAGAATGGCCGAATTAGTATGTTTGGATATTTCGAGTCAATCGAAAAAAATGAAAAATTGCTCGAAAAAATTTGCAAAAAAATCATGAAAAATACCAAGTCGTCACATCGACTTGAAATTCGCACTGTATACGTAATATTTCATGCTCATTCCGAAAAAATATGATTTTTATGTGCTCAGATATGAGGTTCAGCCGGAAAAGGGTGTTAAAGATAGAAAATCCAAATTTCTGAGATTTTTTATTTTTCATTTTTCAAATTTTAAATTTTTTCATTTTTCAAATTTTAAATTCCTGTGTCCGAACGTATTTTAACCTGCTGATTCCGAATCTTTTAACGAAATTGTCGAAAACTCATCAGAAATATTTTTGGCGGGAAAAAAACATCTAAAAACTGATTTACAGCTGACCAACTTGAGAACGGTTGGAGATGACAAATTCTGCGAACGCTAATCGATTCAGAATGGCCGAATTAGTATGTTTGAATATTTCGAGTCAATCGAAAAAAATGAAAAATTACTCGAAAAAATTTGCAAGGGGTTCACCCTAAAAATTATGAAAAATACCAAGTCGTCACATCAACTTGAAATTCGCACTGTATACGTAATAATTCATGCTCATTCCGAAAATGGATGTTTTTTTTGTGCTCAGATATAAGATTCAGCCGGAAAAGGGTGTTAAAGGTACAAAATCCAATTTTCTGATATTTTTTATTTTTCAATTTTCAAATTTTAAATTTCTGTGTCCGAACGTATTTTAACGTGCTAATTCCGAATCTTTGAACGAAAATGTTGAAAACTCATCAGAAATATTTTTGGCGGAAAAAAAACCATCTAAAAACTGATTTAGAGCTGACCAACTCGAGAACGGTTAGAGATAAAGCAATTCTGCGAACGACAATCGATTCAGAATGTCCGAATTAGTATGTTTGGATATTTCGAGTCAATCGAAAAAAATGAAAAATTACTCGAAAAAATTTGCAAGGGGTTGACCCCTAAAAATCATGAAAAATACCAAGTCGTCACATCGACTTGAAATTCGCACTGTATACGTAATATTTCATGCTCATTCCGAAAATGTATGATTTTTATGTGCTCAGATATGAGGTTCAGCCGGAAAAGGGTGTTAAAGGTAGAAAATCCAATTTTCTGAGATTTTTTATTTTTCATTTTTCAAATTTTAAATTCCTGTGTCCCAACGTGTTTTAACGTGCTGATTTCGAATCTTTGAACGAAAATGTCGAAAACTCATCAGAAATATTTTTGGCGGGAAAAAAACCATCTAAAAACTGATTTAGAGCTGACCAACTCGAGAAAGGTTAGAGATAAAGCAATTCCGCGAACGCTAATCGATTCAGAATGGCCGAATTAGTATGTTTGGATATTTCGAGTCAATCGAAAAAAATGAAAAATTACTCGAAAAAATTTGCAAGGGGTTGACCCCTAAAAATTATGAAAAATACCAAGTCGTCACATCGACTTGAAACTCGCACTGTATACGTAATATTTCATGCTCATTCCGAAAATGTATGATTTTTATGTGCTCAAATATGAGGTTCAGCCGGAAAAGGGTGTTAAAGGTGGAAAATCCAATTTTCTGAGATTTTTTATTTTTCATTTTTCAAATTTTAAATTCCTGTGTCCGGACGAATTTTAACGTGCTGATTTCGAATCTTTGAACGAAAATGTCGAAAACTCATCAGAAATATTTTTGGCGGGAAAAAAACCATCTAAAAACTGATTTAGAGCTGACCAACTCGAGAACGATTAGAGATAAAGCAATTCCGCGAACGCTAATCGATTCAGAATGGCCGAATTAGTATGTTTGGATATTTCGAGTCAATCGAAAAAAATGAAAAATTACTCGAAAAAATTTGCAAGGGGTTGACCCCTAAAAATTATGAAAAATACCAAGTCGTCACATCGACTTGAAATTCGCACTGTATACGTAATATTTCATGCTCATTCCGAAAATGTATGATTTTTATGTGCTCAGATATGAGGTTCAGCCGGAAAAGGGTGTTAAAGGTAGAAAATCCAAATTTCTGAGATTTTTTATTTTTCATTTTTCAAATTTTAAATTTTTTCATTTTTCAAATTTTAAATTCCTGTGTCCCAACGTGTTTTAACGTGCTGATTTCGAATCTTTGAACGAAAATGTCGAAAACTCATCAGAAATATTTTTGGCGGGAAAAAAACCATCTAAAAACTGATTTAGAGCTGACCAACTCGAGAACGGTTAGAGATAAAGCAATTCCGCGAACGCTAATCGATTCAGAATGGCCGAATTAGTATGTTTGGATATTTCGAGTCAATCGAAAAAAATGAAAAATTGCTCGAAAAAATTTGCAAGGGGTTGACCCCTAAAAATCATGAAAAATACCAAGTCGTCACATCGACTTGAAATTCGCACTGTATACGTAATATTTCATGCTCATTCCGAAAATGTATGATTTTTATATGCTCAGATATAAGGTTCAGCCGGAAAAGGGTGTTAAAGGTAGAAAATCCAATTTTCTGAGATTTTTTATTTTTCATTTTTCAAATTTTAAATTCCTGTGTCCCAACGTGTTTTAACGTGCTGATTTCGAATCTTTGAACGAAAATTTCGAAAACTCATCAGAAATATTTTTGGCGGGAAAAAAACCATCTAAAAACTGATTTAGAGCTGACCAACTCGAGAACGGTTAGAGATAAAGCAATTCTGCGAACGCTAATCGATTCAGAATAGCCGAATTAGTATGTTTGGATATTTCGAGTCAATCGAAAAAAATAATAAAATACTCGAAAAAACTTGCAAGGGGTTGGACCCCTAAAAATCATGAAAAATACCAAGTCGTCACATCGACTTGAAATTCGCACTGTATACGTAATATTTCATGCTCATTCCGAAAATGTATGATTTTTATGTGCTCAGATATGAGGTTCAGCCGGAAAAGGGTGTTAAAGGTAGAAAATCCAATTTTCTGAGATTTTTTATTTTGCATTTTTCAAATTTTAAATTCCTGTGTCGCAACGTGTTCTAACGTGCTGATTTCGAATCTTTGAACGAAAATGTCGAAAACTCATCAGAAATATTTTTGGCGGGAAAAAAAACATCTAAAAACTGATTTAGAGCTGACCAACTCGAGAACGGTTAGAGAAAAAGCAATTCTGCGAACGCTAATCGATTCAGAATAGCCGAATTAGTATGTTTGGATATTTCGAGTCAATCGAAAAAAATAATAATATACTCGAAAAAACTTGCAAGGGGTTGGACCCCTAAAAATCATGAAAAATACCAAGTCGTCACATCGACTTGAAATTCGCACTGTATACGTAATATTTCATGCTCATTCCGAAAATGTATGATTTTTATGTGCTCAGATATAAGGTTCAGCCGGAAAAGGGTGTTAAAGGTAGAAAATCCAAATTTCTGAGATTTTTTATTTTTCATTTTTCAAATTTTAAATTTCTGTGTCCGGACGAATTTTAACGTGCTGATTCCGAATCTTTGAATTAAAATGTCGAAACTCATCAGAAATATTTTTGGCGGGAAAAAACATCTAAAAACTGATTTAGAGCTGACCAACTCGAGAACGGTTAGAGATAAAGCAATTCTGCGAACGACAATCGATTCAGAATGGCCGAATTAGTATGTTTGGATATTTCGAGTCAATCGAAAAAAATGAAAAATTACTCGAAAAAATTTGCAAGGGGTTGACCCCTAAAAATCATGCAAAATACCAAGTCGTCACATCGACTTGAAATTCGCACTGTATACGTAATATTTCATGCTCATTCCGAAAATGTATGATTTTTATGTGCTCAGATATGAGATTCAGCCGGAAAAGGGTGTTAAAGGTAGAAAATCCAAATTTCTGAGATTTCTTATTTTTCATTTTTCAAATTTTAAATTTTTTCATTTTTCAAATTTTAAATTCCTGTGTCCCAACGTGTTTTAACGTGCTGATTTCGAATCTTTGAACGAAAATGTCGAAAACTCATCAGAAATATTTTTGGCGGGAAAAAAACCATCTAAAAACTGATTTAGAGCTGACCAACTCGAGAACGGTTAGAGATAAAGCAATTCTGCGAACGCTAATCGATTCAGAATAGCCGAATTAGTATGTTTGGATATTTCGAGTCAATCGAAAAAAATAATAAAATACTCGAAAAAACTTGCAAGGGGTTGACCCCTAAAAATCATGAAAAATACCAAGTCGTCACATCGACTTGAAATTCGCACTGTATACGTAATATTTCATGCTCATTCCGAAAATGTATGATTTTTATGTGCTCAGATATAAGGTTCAGCCGGAAAAGGGTGTTAAAGGTAGAAAATCCAAATTTCTGAGATTTTTTATTTTTCATTTTTCAAATTTTAAATTTCTGTGTCCGGACGAATTTTAACGTGCTGATTCCGAATCTTTGAACGAAAATGTCGAAACTCATCAGAAATATTTTTGGCGGGAAAAAACATCTAAAAACTGATTTACAGCTGACCAACTCGAGAACGGTTGGAGATAGACAAATTCTGCGAACGACAATCGATTCAGAATGGCCGAATTAGTATGTTTGGATATTTCGAGTCAATCGAAAAAAATGAAAAATTGCTCGAAAAAATTTGCAAGGGGTTGACCCCTAAAAATCATGAAAAATACCAAGTCGTCACATCGACTTGAAATTCGTACTGTATACGTAATATTTCATGCTCATTCCGAAAAAATATGATTTTTATGTGCTCAGATATGAGGTTCAGCCGGAAAAGGGTGTTACAGATAGAAAATCCAAATTTCTGAGATTTTTTATTTTTCATTTTTCAAATTTTAAATTTTTTCATTTTTCAAATTTTAAATTCCTGTGTCCGAACGTATTTTAACCTGCTGATTCCGAATCTTTTAACGAAATTGTCGAAAACTCATCAGAAATATTTTTGGCGGGAAAAAAACATCTAAAAACTGATTTACAGCTGACCAACTTGAGAACGGTTGGAGATAGACAAATTCTGCGAACGACAATCGATTCAGAATGGCCCAATTAGTATGTTTGGATATTTCGAGTCAATCGAAAAAAATGAAAAATTACTCGAAAAAATTTGCAAGGGGTTCACCCTAAAAATTATGAAAAATACCAAGTCGTCACATCGACTTGAAATTCGCACTGTATACGTAATAATTCATGCTCATTCCGAAAATGGATGTTTTTTTTGTGCTCAGATATAAGATTCAGCCGGAAAAGGGTGTTAAAGGTACAAAATCCAATTTTCTGATATTTTTTATTTTTCAATTTTCAAATTTTAAATTTCTGTGTCCGAACGTATTTTAACGTGCTAATTCCGAATCTTTGAACGAAAATGTTGAAAACTCATCAGAAATATTTTTGGCGGGAAAAAAACCATCTAAAAACTGATTTAGAGCTGACCAACTCGAGAACGGTTAGAGATAAAGCAATTCTGCGAACGACAATCGATTCAGAATGTCCGAATTAGTATGTTTGGATATTTCGAGTCAATCGAAAAAAATGAAAAATTACTCGAAAAAATTTGCAAGGGGTTGACCCCTAAAAATCATGAAAAATACCAAGTCGTCACATCGACTTGAAATTCGCACTGTATACGTAATATTTCATGCTCATTCCGAAAATGTATGATTTTTATGTGCTCAGATATGAGGTTCAGCCGGAAAAGGGTGTTAAAGGTAGAAAATCCAATTTTCTGAGATTTTTTATTTTTCATTTTTCAAATTTTAAATTCCTGTGTCCCAACGTGTTTTAACGTGCTGATTTCGAATCTTTGAACGAAAATGTCGAAAACTCATCAGAAATATTTTTGGCGGGAAAAAAACCATCTAAAAACTGATTTAGAGCTGACCAACTCGAGAACGATTAGAGATAAAGCAATTCCGCGAACGCTAATCGATTCAGAATGGCCGAATTAGTATGTTTGGATATTTCGAGTCAATCGAAAAAAATGAAAAATTACTCGAAAAAATTTGCAAGGGGTTGACCCCTAAAAATTATAAAAAATACCAAGTCGTCACATCGACTTGAAATTCGCACTGTATACGTAATATTTCATGCTCATTCCGAAAATGTATGATTTTTATGTGCTCAGATATGAGGTTCAGCCGGAAAAGGGTGTTAAAGGTAGAAAATCCAAATTTCTGAGATTTTTTATTTTTCATTTTTCAAATTTTAAATTTTTTCATTTTTCAAATTTTAAATTCCTGTGTCCCAACGTGTTTTAACGTGCTGATTTCGAATCTTTGAACGAAAATGTCGAAAACTCATCAGAAATATTTTTGGCGGGAAAAAAACCATCTAAAAACTGATTTAGAGCTGACCAACTCGAGAACGGTTGGAGATAAAGCAATTCTGCGAACGCTAATCGATTCAGAATAGCCGAATTAGTATGTTTGGATATTTCGAGTCAATCGAAAAAAATAATAAAATACTCGAAAAAACTTGCAAGGGGTTGGACCCCTAAAAATTATGAAAAATACCAAGTCGTCACATCGACTTGAAATTCGCACTGTATACGTAATATTTCATGCTCAATCCGAAAATGTATGATTTTTATGTGCTCAGATATAAGGTTCAGCCGGAAAAGGGTGTTAAAGGTAGAAAATCCAAATTTCTGAGATTTTTTATTTTTCATTTTTCAAATTTTAAATTTCTGTGTCCGGACGAATTTTAACGTGCTGATTCCGAATCTTTGAACGAAAATGTCGAAACTCATCAGAAATATTTTTGGCGGGAAAAAACATCTAAAAACTGATTTAGAGCTGACCAACTCGAGAACGGTTAGAGATAAAGCAATTCCGCGAACGCTAATCGATTCAGAATGGCCGAATTAGTATGTTTGGATATTTCGAGTCAATCGAAAAAAATGAAAAATTACTCGAAAAAATTTGCAAGGGGTTGACCCCTAAAAATCATGAAAACCAAGTCGTCACATCGACTTGAAATTCGCACTGTATACGTAATATTTCATGCTCATTCCGAAAATGTATGATTTTTATGTGCTCAGATATGAGGTTCAGCCGGAAAAGGGTGTTAAAGGTAGAAAATCCAATTTTCTGAGATTTTTTATTTTTCATTTTTCAAATTTTAAATTCCTGTGTCCCAACGTGTTTTAACGTGCTGATTTCGAATCTTTGAACGAAAATGTCGAAAACTCATCAGAAATATTTTTGGCGGGAAAAAAACCATCTAAAAACTGATTTAGAGCTGACCAACTCGAGAACGATTAGAGATAAAGCAATTCCGCGAACGCTAATCGATTCAGAATGGCCGAATTAGTATGTTTGGATATTTCGAGTCAATCGAAAAAAATGAAAAATTACTCGAAAAAATTTGCAAGGGGTTGACCCCTAAAAATTATAAAAAATACCAAGTCGTCACATCGACTTGAAATTCGCACTGTATACGTAATATTTCATGCTCATTCCGAAAATGTATGATTTTTATGTGCTCAGATATGAGGTTCAGCCGGAAAAGGGTGTTAAAGGTAGAAAATCCAAATTTCTGAGATTTTTTATTTTTCATTTTTCAAATTTTAAATTTTTTCATATTTCAAATTTTAAATTCCTGTGTCCTAACGTGTTTTAACGTGCTGATTTCGAATCTTTGAACGAAAATGTCGAAAACTCATCAGAAATATTTTTGGCGGGAAAAAAAACATCTAAAAACTGATTTAGAGCTGACCAACTCGAGAACGGTTGGAGATAAAGCAATTCTGCGAACGCTAATCGATTCAGAATAGCCGAATTAGTATGTTTGGATATTTCGAGTCAATCGAAAAAAATAATAAAATACTCGAAAAAACTTGCAAGGGGTTGGACCCCTAAAAATCATGAAAAATACCAAGTCGTCACATCGACTTGAAATTCGCACTGTATACGTAATATTTCATGCTCAATCCGAAAATGTATGATTTTTATGTGTTCAGATATAAGGTTCAGCCGGAAAAGGGTGTTAAAGGTAGAAAATCCAAATTTCTGAGATTTTTTATTTTTCATTTTTCAAATTTTAAATTTCTGTGTCCGGACGAATTTTAACGTGCTGATTCCGAATCTTTGAACGAAAATGTCGAAACTCATCAGAAATATTTTTGGCGGGAAAAAACATCTAAAAACTGATTTAGAGCTGACCAACTCGAGAACGGTTAGAGATAAAGCAATTCCGCGAACGCTAATCGATTCAGAATGGCCGAATTAGTATGTTTGGATATTTCGAGTCAATCGAAAAAAATGAAAAATTACTCGAAAAAATTTGCAAGGGGTTGACCCCTAAAAATCATGAAAACCAAGTCGTCACATCGACTTGAAATTCGCACTGTATACGTAATATTTCATGCTCATTCCGAAAATGTATGATTTTTATGTGCTCAGATATAAGGTTCAGCCGGAAAAGGGTGTTAAAGGTAGAAAATCCAAATTTCTGAGATTTTTTATTTTTCATTTTTCAAATTTTAAATTCCTGTGTCCGAACGTGTTTTAACGGGCTGATTTCGAATCTTTGAACGAAAATGTCGAAAACTCATCAGAAATATTTTTGGCGGGAAAAAAACCATCTAAAAACTGATTTAGAGCTGACCAACTCGAGAACGGTTAGAGATAAAGCAATTCTGCGAACGCTAATCGATTCAGAATAGCCGAATTAGTATGTTTGGATATTTCTAGTCAATCGAAAAAAATAATAAAATACTCGAAAAAACTTGCAAGGGGTTGACCCCTAAAAATCATGAAAAATACCAAGTCGTCACATCGACTTGAAATTCGCACTTATACGTAATATTTCATGCTCATTCCGAAAATGTATGATTTTTATGTGCTCAGATATAAGGTTCAGCCGGAAAAGGGTGTTAAAGGTAGAAAATCCAAATTTCTGAGATTTTTTATTTTTCATTTTTAAAATTTTAAATTTCTGTGTCCGGACGAATTTTAACGTGCTGATTCCGAATCTTTGAACGAAAATGTCGAAACTCATCAGAAATGAAAAGGAGAACATTCTCCATGAAAATTGAAAAATGAAAAATGTGACTTATTTGTAATATCTATTCATATTTTCGAACTAAAATCATCAGAAATATTTTTGGCGGGAAAAAACATCTAAAAACTGATTTACAGCTGACCAACTCGAGAACGGTTGGAGATAGACAAATTCTGCGAACGACAATCGATTCAGAATGGCCGAATTAGTATGTTTGGATATTTCGAGTCAATCGAAAAAAATGAAAAAATTACTCGAAAAAATTTGCAAGGGGTTGACCCCTAAAAATCATGAAAAATACCAAGTCGTCACATCGACTTGAAATTCGCACTGTATACGTAATATTTCATGCTCATTCCGAAAATGTATGATTTTTATGTGCTCAGATATAAGGTTCAGCCGGAAAAGGGTGTTAAAGGTAGAAAATCCAATTTTCTGAGATTTTTTATTTTTCATTTTTCAAATTTTAAATTCCTGTGTCCGAACGTGTTTTAACGGGCTGATTTCGAATCTTTGAACGAAAATGTCGAAAACTCATCAGAAATATTTTTGGCGGGAAAAAAACCATCTAAAAACTGATTTACAGCTGACCAACTTGAGAACGGTTGGAGATAGACAAATTCTGCGAACGACAATCGATTCAGAATGGCCGAATTAGTATGTTTGGATATTTCGAGTCAATCGAAAAAAATGAAAAATTACTCGAAAAAATTTGCAAGGGGTTGACCCCTAAAAATTATGAAAAATACCAAGTCGTCACATCGACTTGAAATTCGCACTGTATACGTAATATTTCATGCTCATTCCGAAAATGTATGATTTTTATGTGCTCAGATATGAGGTTCAGCCGGAAAAGGGTGTTAAAGGTAGAAAATCCAAATTTCTGAGATTTTTTATTTTTCATTTTTCAAATTTTAAATTTTTTCATTTTTCAAATTTTAAATTCCTGTGTCCCAACGTGTTTTAACGTGCTGATTTCGAATCTTTGAACGAAAATGTCGAAAACTCATCAGAAATATTTTTGGCGGGAAAAAAACCATCTAAAAACTGATTTAGAGCTGACCAACTCGAGAACGGTTAGAGATAAAGCAATTCCGCGAACGCTAATCGATTCAGAATGGCCGAATTAGTATGTTTGGATATTTCGAGTCAATCGAAAAAAATGAAAAATTGCTCGAAAAAATTTGCAAGGGGTTGACCCCTAAAAATCATGAAAAATACCAAGTCGTCACATCGACTTGAAATTCGCACTGTATACGTAATATTTCATGCTCATTCCGAAAATGTATGATTTTTATATGCTCAGATATAAGGTTCAGCCGGAAAAGGGTGTTAAAGGTAGAAAATCCAATTTTCTGAGATTTTTTATTTTTCATTTTTCAAATTTTAAATTCCTGTGTCCCAACGTGTTTTAACGTGCTGATTTCGAATCTTTGAACGAAAATTTCGAAAACTCATCAGAAATATTTTTGGCGGGAAAAAAACCATCTAAAAACTGATTTAGAGCTGACCAACTCGAGAACGGTTAGAGATAAAGCAATTCTGCGAACGCTAATCGATTCAGAATAGCCGAATTAGTATGTTTGGATATTTCGAGTCAATCGAAAAAAATAATAAAATACTCGAAAAAACTTGCAAGGGGTTGGACCCCTAAAAATCATGAAAAATACCAAGTCGTCACATCGACTTGAAATTCGCACTGTATACGTAATATTTCATGCTCATTCCGAAAATGTATGATTTTTATGTGCTCAGATATGAGGTTCAGCCGGAAAAGGGTGTTAAAGGTAGAAAATCCAATTTTCTGAGATTTTTTATTTTGCATTTTTCAAATTTTAAATTCCTGTGTCGCAACGTGTTCTAACGTGCTGATTTCGAATCTTTGAACGAAAATGTCGAAAACTCATCAGAAATATTTTTGGCGGGAAAAAAAACATCTAAAAACTGATTTAGAGCTGACCAACTCGAGAACGGTTAGAGACAAAGTTATTCTGCGAACGCTAATCGATTCAGAATAGCCGAATTAGTATGTTTGGATATTTCGAGTCAATCGAAAAAAATAATAAAATACTCGAAAAAACTTGCAAGGGGTTGGACCCCTAAAAATCATGAAAAATACCAAGTCGTCACATCGACTTGAAATTCGCACTGTATACGTAATATTTCATGCTCATTCCGAAAATGTATGATTTTTATGTGCTCAGATATAAGGTTCAGCCGGAAAAGGGTGTAAAAGGTAGAAAATCCAAATTTCTGAGATTTTTTATTTTTCATTTTTCAAATTTTAAATTTCTGTGTCCGGACGAATTTTAACGTGCTGATTCCGAATCTTTGAATTAAAATGTCGAAACTCATCAGAAATATTTTTGGCGGGAAAAAACATCTAAAAACTGATTTAGAGCTGACCAACTCGAGAACGGTTAGAGATAAAGCAATTCTGCGAACGACAATCGATTCAGAATGGCCGAATTAGTATGTTTGGATATTTCGAGTCAATCGAAAAAAATGAAAAATTACTCGAAAAAATTTGCAAGGGGTTGACCCCTAAAAATCATGCAAAATACCAAGTCGTCACATCGACTTGAAATTCGCACTGTATACGTAATATTTCATGCTCATTCCGAAAATGTATGATTTTTATGTGCTCAGATATGAGATTCAGCCGGAAAAGGGTGTTAAAGGTAGAAAATCCAAATTTCTGAGATTTCTTATTTTTCATTTTTCAAATTTTAAATTTTTTCATTTTTCAAATTTTAAATTCCTGTGTCCCAACGTGTTTTAACGTGCTGATTTCGAATCTTTGAACGAAAATGTCGAAAACTCATCAGAAATATTTTTGGCGGGAAAAAAACCATCTAAAAACTGATTTAGAGCTGACCAACTCGAGAACGGTTAGAGATAAAGCAATTCTGCGAACGCTAATCGATTCAGAATAGCCGAATTAGTATGTTTGGATATTTCGAGTCAATCGAAAAAAATAATAAAATACTCGAAAAAACTTGCAAGGGGTTGACCCCTAAAAATCATGAAAAATACCAAGTCGTCACATCGACTTGAAATTCGCACTGTATACGTAATATTTCATGCTCATTCCGAAAATGTATGATTTTTATGTGCTCAGATATAAGGTTCAGCCGGAAAAGGGTGTTAAAGGTAGAAAATCCAAATTTCTGAGATTTTTTATTTTTCATTTTTCAAATTTTAAATTTCTGTGTCCGGACGAATTTTAACGTGCTGATTCCGAATCTTTGAACGAAAATGTCGAAACTCATCAGAAATATTTTTGGCGGGAAAAAACATCTAAAAACTGATTTACAGCTGACCAACTCGAGAACGGTTGGAGATAGACAAATTCTGCGAACGACAATCGATTCAGAATGGCCGAATTAGTATGTTTGGATATTTCGAGTCAATCGAAAAAAATGAAAAATTGCTCGAAAAAATTTGCAAGGGGTTGACCCCTAAAAATCATGAAAAATACCAAGTCGTCACATCGACTTGAAATTCGCACTGTATACGTAATATTTCATGCTCATTCCGAAAAAATATGATTTTTATGTGCTCAGATATGAGGTTCAGCCGGAAAAGGGTGTTAAAGATAGAAAATCCAAATTTCTGAGATTTTTTATTTTTCATTTTTCAAATTTTAAATTTTTTCATTTTTCAAATTTTAAATTCCTGTGTCCCAACGTGTTTTAACGTGCTGATTTCGAATCTTTGAACGAAAATGTCGAAAACTCATCAGAAATATTTTTGGCGGGAAAAAAACCATCTAAAAACTGATTTAGAGCTGACCAACTCGAGAACGGTTGGAGATAAAGCAATTCTGCGAACGCTAATCGATTCAGAATAGCCGAATTAGTATGTTTGGATATTTCGAGTCAATCGAAAAAAATAATAAAATACTCAAAAAAACTTGCAAGGGGTTGGACCCCTAAAAATCATGAAAAATACCAAGTCGTCACATCGACTGGAAATTCGCACTGTATACGTAATATTTCATGCTCATTCCGAAAATGTATGATTTTTATGTGCTCAGATATGAGGTTCAGCCGGAAAAGGGTGTTAAAGGTAGAAAATCCAATTTTCTGAGATTTTTTATTTTGCATTTTTCAAATTTTAAATTTCTGTGTCGCAACGTGTTCTAACGTGCTGATTTCGAATCTTTGAACGAAAATGTCGAAAACTCATCAGAAATATTTTTGGCGGGAAAAAAAACATCTAAAAACTGATTTAGAGCTGACCAACTCGAGAACGGTTAGAGATAAAGCAATTCTGCGAACGCTAATCGATTCAGAATGGCCGAATTAGTATGTTTGGATATTTCGAGTCAATCGAAAAAAATGAAAAATTACTCGAAAAAATTTGCAAAGGGGTTGACCCCTAAAAATCATGAAAAATACCAAGTCGTCACATCGACTTGAAATTCGCACTGTATACGTAATGTTTCATGCTCATTCCGAAAATGTATGATTTTTATGTGCTCAGATATGAGATTCAGCCGGAAAAGGGTGTTAAAGGTAGAAAATCCAAATTTCTGAGATTTTTTATTTTTCATTTTTCAAATTTTAAATTCCTGTGTCCGAACGTATTTTAACGTGCTGATTCCGAATCTTTTAACGAAAAGGTCGAAAACTCATCAGAAATATTTTTGGCGGGAAAAAAACCATCTAAAAACTGATTTAGAGCTGACCAACTCGAGAACGGTTAGAGATAAAGCAATTCTGCGAACGCTAATCGATTCAGAATAGCCGAATTAGTATGTTTGGATATTTCGAGTCAATCGAAAAAAATAATAAAATACTCGAAAAAACTTGCAAGGGGTTGGACCCCTAAAAATCATGAAAAATACCAAGTCGTCACATCGACTTGAAATTCGCACTGTATACGTAATATTTCATGCTCAATCCGAAAATGTATGATTTTTATGTGCTCAGATATAAGGTTCAGCCGGAAAAGGGTGTTAAAGGTAGAAAATCCAAATTTCTGAGATTTTTTATTTTTCATTTTTCAAATTTTAAATTTCTGTGTCCGGACGAATTTTAACGTGCTGATTCCGAATCTTTGAACGAAAATGTCGAAACTCATCAGAAATATTTTTGGCGGGAAAAAACATCTAAAAACTGATTTAGAGCTGACCAACTCGAGAACGGTTAGAGATAAAGCAATTCCGCGAACGCTAATCGATTCAGAATGGCCGAATTAGTATGTTTGGATATTTCGAGTCAATCGAAAAAAATGAAAAATTACTCGAAAAAATTTGCAAGGGGTTGACCCCTAAAAATCATGAAAACCAAGTCGTCACATCGACTTGAAATTCGCACTGTATACGTAATATTTCATGCTCATTCCGAAAATGTATGATTTTTATGTGCTCAGATATAAGGTTCAGCCGGAAAAGGGTGTTAAAGGTAGAAAATCCAAATTTCTGAGATTTTTTATTTTTCATTTTTCAAATTTTAAATTCCTGTGTCCGAACGTGTTTTAACGGGCTGATTTCGAATCTTTGAACGTAAATGTCGAAAACTCATCAGAAATATTTTTGGCGGGAAAAAAACCATCTAAAAACTGATTTAGAGCTGACCAACTCGAGAACGGTTAGAGATAAAGCAATTCTGCGAACGCTAATCGATTCAGAATAGCCGAATTAGTATGTTTGGATATTTCTAGTCAATCGAAAAAAATAATAAAATACTCGAAAAAACTTGCAAGGGGTTGACCCCTAAAAATCATGAAAAATACCAAGTCGTCACATCGACTTGAAATTCGCACTTATACGTAATATTTCATGCTCATTCCGAAAATGTATGATTTTTATGTGCTCAGATATAAGGTTCAGCCGGAAAAGGGTGTTAAAGGTAGAAAATCCAAATTTCTGAGATTTTTTATTTTTCATTTTTAAAATTTTAAATTTCTGTGTCCGGACGAATTTTAACGTGCTGATTCCGAATCTTTGAACGAAAATGTCGAAACTCATCAGAAATGAAAAGGAGAACATTCTCCATGAAAATTGAAAAATGAAAAATGTGACTTATTTGTAATATCTATTCATATTTTCGAACTAAAATCATCAGAAATATTTTTGGCGGGAAAAAACATCTAAAAACTGATTTACAGCTGACCAACTCGAGAACGGTTGGAGATAGACAAATTCTGCGAACGACAATCGATTCAGAATGGCCGAATTAGTATGTTTGGATATTTCGAGTCAATCGAAAAAAATGAAAAAATTACTCGAAAAAATTTGCAAGGGGTTGACCCCTAAAAATCATGAAAAATACCAAGTCGTCACATCGACTTGAAATTCGCACTGTATACGTAATATTTCATGCTCATTCCGAAAATGTATGATTTTTATGTGCTCAGATATAAGGTTCAGCCGGAAAAGGGTATTAAAGGTAGAAAATCCAATTTTCTGAGATTTTTTATTTTTCATTTTTCAAATTTTAAATTCCTGTGTCCGAACGTGTTTTAACGGGCTGATTTCGAATCTTTGAACGAAAATGTCGAAAACACATCAGAAATATTTTTGGCGGGAAAAAAACCATCTAAAAACTGATTTACAGCTGACCAACTCGAGAACGGTTGGAGATAGACAAATTCTGCGAACGACAATCGATTCAGAATGGCCGAATTAGTATGTTTGGATATTTCGAGTCAATCGAAAAAAATGAAAAAATTACTCGAAAAAATTTGCAAGGGGTTGACCCCTAAAAATCATGAAAAATACCAAGTCGTCACATCGACTTGAAATTCGCACTGTATACGTAATATTTCATGCTCATTCCGAAAATGTATGATTTTTATGTGCTCAGATATAAGGTTCAGCCGGAAAAGGGTGTTAAAGGTAGAAAATCCAATTTTCTGAGATTTTTTATTTTTCATTTTTCAAATTTTAAATTCCTGTGTCCGAACGTGTTTTAACGGGTTGATTTCGAATCTTTGAACGAAAATGTCGAAAACTCATCAGAAATATTTTTGGCGGGAAAAAACCATCTAAAAACTGATTTAGAGCTGACCAACTCGAGAACGGTTAGACATAAAGCAATTCTGCGAACGCTAATCGATTCAGAAAAGCCGAATTAGTATGTTTGGATATTTCGAGTCAATCGAAAAAAATAATAAAATACTCGAAAAAACTTGCAAGGGGTTGACCCCTAAAAATCATGAAAAATACCAAGTCGTCACATCGACTTGAAATTCGCACTGTATACGTAATATTTCATGCTCATTCCGAAAATGTATGATTTTTATGTGCTCAGATATGAGGTTCAAAAATCATGAAAAATACCAAGTCGTCACATCGACTTGAAATTCGCACTGTATACGTAATATTTCATGCTCAATCCGAAAATGTATGAATCTTTGAACGAAAATGTCGAAAAATCATCAGAAATATTTTTGGCGGGAAAAACATCTAAAAACTGATTTACAGCTGACCAACTCGAGAACGGTTGGAGATAGACAAATTCTGCGAACGACAATCGATTCAGAATGGCCGAATTAGTATGTTTGGATATTTCGAGTCAATCGAAAAAAATGAAAAAATTACTCGAAAAAATTTGCAAGGGGTTGACCCCTAAAAATCATGAAAAATACCAAGTCGTCACATCGACTTGAAATTCGCACTGTATACGTAATATTTCATGCTCATTCCGAAAATGTATGATTTTTATGTGCTCAGATATAAGGTTCAGCCGGAAAAGGGTGTTAAAGGTAGAAAATCCAATTTTCTGAGATTTTTTATTTTTCATTTTTCAAATTTTAAATTCCTGTGTCCGAACGTGTTTTAACGGGTTGATTTCGAATCTTTGAACGAAAATGTCGAAAACTCATCAGAAATATTTTTGGCGGGAAAAAACCATCTAAAAACTGATTTAGAGCTGACCAACTCGAGAACGGTTAGACATAAAGCAATTCTGCGAACGCTAATCGATTCAGAAAAGCCGAATTAGTATGTTTGGATATTTCGAGTCAATCGAAAAAAATAATAAAATACTCGAAAAAACTTGCAAGGGGTTGACCCCTAAAAATCATGAAAAATACCAAGTCGTCACATCGACTTGAAATTCGCACTGTATACGTAATATTTCATGCTCATTCCGAAAATGTATGATTTTTATGTGCTCAGATATGAGGTTCAGCCGGAAAAGGGTGTTAAAGGTAGAAAATCCAATTTTCTGAGATTTTTTATTTTTCATTTTTCAAATTTTAAATTCCTGTGTCCCAACGTGTTTTAACGTGCTGATTTCGAATCTTTGAACAAAAATGTCGAAAACTCATCAGAAATATTTTTGGCGGGAAAAAAACCATCTAAAAACTGATTTAGAGCTGACCAACTCGAGAATGGTTAGAGATAAAGCAATTCCGCGAACGCTAATCGATTCAGAATGGCCGAATTAGTATGTTTGGATATTTCGAGTCAATCGAAAAAAATGAAAAATTACTCGAAAAAATTTGCAAGGGGTTGACCCCTAAAAATTATGAAAAATACCAAGTCGTCACATCGACTTGAAATTCGCACTGTATACGTAATATTTCATGCTCATTCCGAAAATGTATGATTTTTATGTGCTCAGATATGAGGTTCAGCCGGAAAAGGGTGTTAAAGGTAGAAAATCCAAATTTCTGAGATTTTTTATTTTTCATTTTTCAAATTTTAAATTTTTTTATTTTTCTAATTTTAAATTCCTGTGTCCGAACGTATTTTAACGTGCTGATTCCGAATCTTTTAACGAAAATGTCGAGAACTCCTCAGAAATATTTTTGGCGGGAAAAAAACCATCTAAAAACTGATTTAGAGCTGACCAACTCGAGAACGGTTAGAGATAAAGCAATTCTGCGAACGCCAATCGATTCAGAATGGCCGAATTAGTATGTTTGGATATTTCGAGTCAATCGAAAAAAATGAAAAATTGCTCGAAAAAATTTGCAAGGGGTTGACCCCTAAAAATCATGAAAACCAAGTCGTCACATCGACTTGAAATTCGCACTGTATACGTAATATTTCATGCTCATTCCGAAAATGTATGATTTTTATGTGCTCAGATATAAGGTTCAGCCGGAAAAGGGTGTTAAAGGTAGAAAATCCAAATTTCTGAGATTTTTTATTTTTCATTTTTCAAATTTTAAATTCCTGTGTCCGAACGTGTTTTAACGGGCTGATTTCGAATCTTTGAACGAAAATGTCGAAAACTCATCAGAAATATTTTTGGCGGGAAAAAAACCATCTAAAAACTGATTTAGAGCTGACCAACTCGAGAACGGTTAGAGATAAAGCAATTCTGCGAACGCTAATCGATTCAGAATAGCCGAATTAGTATGTTTGGATATTTCTAGTCAATCGAAAAAAATAATAAAATACTCGAAAAAACTTGCAAGGGGTTGACCCCTAAAAATCATGAAAAATACCAAGTCGTCACATCGACTTGAAATTCGCACTTATACGTAATATTTCATGCTCATTCCGAAAATGTATGATTTTTATGTGCTCAGATATAAGGTTCAGCCGGAAAAGGGTGTTAAAGGTAGAAAATCCAAATTTCTGAGATTTTTTATTTTTTATTTTTAAAATTTTAAATTTCTGTGTCCGGACGAATTTTAACGTGCTGATTCCGAATCTTTGAACGAAAATGTCGAAACTCATCAGAAATGAAAAGGAGAACATTCTCCATGAAAATTGAAAAATGAAAAATGTGACTTATTTGTAATATCTATTCATATTTTCGAACTAAAATCATCAGAAATATTTTTGGCGGGAAAAAACATCTAAAAACTGATTTACAGCTGACCAACTCGAGAACGGTTGGAGATAGACAAATTCTGCGAACGACAATCGATTCAGAATGGCCGAATTAGTATGTTTGGATATTTCGAGTCAATCGAAAAAAATGAAAAAATTACTCGAAAAAATTTGCAAGGGGTTGACCCCTAAAAATCATGAAAAATACCAAGTCGTCACATCGACTTGAAATTCGCACTGTATACGTAATATTTCATGCTCATTCCGAAAATGTATGATTTTTATGTGCTCAGATATAAGGTTCAGCCGGAAAAGGGTGTTAAAGGTAGAAAATCCAATTTTCTGAGATTTTTTATTTTTCATTTTTCAAATTTTAAATTCCTGTGTCCGAACGTGTTTTAACGGGCTGATTTCGAATCTTTGAACGAAAATGTCGAAAACTCATCAGAAATATTTTTGGCGGGAAAAAAACCATCTAAAAACTGATTTACAGCTGACCAACTCGAGAACGGTTGGAGATAGACAAATTCTGCGAACGACAATCGATTCAGAATGGCCGAATTAGTATGTTTGGATATTTCGAGTCAATCGAAAAAAATGAAAAAATTACTCGAAAAAATTTGCAAGGGGTTGACCCCTAAAAATCATGAAAAATACCAAGTCGTCACATCGACTTGAAATTCGCACTGTATACGTAATATTTCATGCTCAATCCGAAAATGTATGAATCTTTGAACGAAAATGTCGAAAAATCATCAGAAATATTTTTGGCGGGAAAAAACATCTAAAAACTGATTTACAGCTGACCAACTCGAGAACGGTTGGAGATAGACAAATTCTGCGAACGACAATCGATTCAGAATGGCCGAATTAGTATGTTTGGATATTTCGAGTCAATCGAAAAAAATGAAAAAATTACTCGAAAAAATTTGCAAGGGGTTGACCCCTAAAAATCATGAAAAATACCAAGTCGTCACATCGACTTGAAATTCGCACTGTATACGTAATATTTCATGCTCATTCCGAAAATGTATGATTTTTATGTGCTCAGATATAAGGTTCAGCCGGAAAAGGGTGTTAAAGGTAGAAAATCCAATTTTCTGAGATTTTTTATTTTTCATTTTTCAAATTTTAAATTCCTGTGTCCGAACGTGTTTTAACGGGTTGATTTCGAATCTTTGAACGAAAATGTCGAAAACTCATCAGAAATATTTTTGGCGGGAAAAAAACCATCTAAAAACTGATTTAGAGCTGACCAACTCGAGAACGGTTAGACATAAAGCAATTCTGCGAACGCTAATCGATTCAGAAAAGCCGAATTAGTATGTTTGGATATTTCGAGTCAATCGAAAAAAATAATAAAATACTCGAAAAAACTTGCAAGGGGTTGACCCCTAAAAATCATGAAAAATACCAAGTCGTCACATCGACTTGAAATTCGCACTGTATACGTAATATTTCATGCTCATTCCGAAAATGTATGATTTTTATGTGCTCAGATATAAGGTTCAGCCGGAAAAGGGTGTTAAAGGTAGAAAATCCAAATTTCTGAGATTTTTTATTTTTCATTTTTCAAATTTTAAATTTCTGTGTCCGGACGAATTTTAACGTGCTGATTCCGAATCTTTGAACGAAAATGTCGAAACTCATCAGAAATATTTTTGGCGGGAAAAAAACATCTAAAAACTGATTTACAGCTGACCAACTCGAGAACGGTTGGAGATAGACAAATTCTGCGAACGACAATCGATTCAGAATGGCCGAATTAGTATGTTTGGATATTTCGAGTCAATCGAAAAAAATGAAAAATTACTCGAAAAAATTTGCAAGGGGTTGACCCCTAAAAATCATGAAAAATACCAAGTCGTCACATCGACTTGAAATTCGCACTGTATACGTAATATTTCTTGCTCATTCCGAAAATGTATGATTTTTATGTGCTCAGATATAAGGTTCAGCCGGAAAAGGGTGTTAAAGGTAGAAAATCCAATTTTCTGAGATTTTTTATTTTTCATTTTTCAAATTTTAAATTCCTGTGTCCGAACGTGTTTTAACGGGCTGATTTCGGATCTTTGAACGAAAATGTCGAAAACTCATCAGAAATATTTTTGGCGGGAAAAAAACCATCTAAAAACTGATTTAGAGCTGACCAACTCGAGAACGGTTAGAGATAAAGCAATTCTGCGAACGCTAATCGATTCAGAATAGCCGAATTAGTATGTTTGGATATTTCGAGTCAATCGAAAAAAATAATAAAATACTCGAAAAAACTTGCAAGGGGTTGACCCCTAAAAATCATGAAAAATACCAAGTCGTCACATCGACTTGAAATTCGCACTGTATACGTAATATTTCATGCTCATTCCGAAAATGTATGATTTTTATGTGCTCAGATATAAGGTTCAGCCGGAAAAGGGTGTTAAAGGTAGAAAATCCAATTTTCTGAGATTTTTTATTTTTCATTTTTCAAATTTTAAATTCCTGTGTCCGAACGTGTTTTAACGGGCTGATTTCGAATCTTTGAACGAAAATGTCGAAAACTCATCAGAAATATTTTTGGCGGGAAAAAAACCATCTAAAAACTGATTTAGAGCTGACCAACTCGAGAACGGTTAGAGATCAAGCAATTCTGCGAACGC
Source organism: Chrysolina haemoptera (assembly GCA_958298965.1). NCBI lineage: Eukaryota > Metazoa > Arthropoda > Insecta > Coleoptera > Chrysomelidae > Chrysolina > Chrysolina haemoptera. The sequence continues at coordinate 36,730,226 of OY282590.1, forward strand.
CAATCGATTCAGAATGGCCGAATTAGTATGTTTGGATATTTCGAGTCAATCGAAAAAAATAATAAAATACTCGAAAAAACTTGCAAGGGGTTGACCCCTAAAAATCATGAAAAATACCAAGTCGTCACATCGACTTGAAATTCGCACTGTATACGTAATATTTCATGCTCATTCCGAAAAAGTATGATTTTTATGTGCTCAGATATAAGATTCAGCCGGAAAAGGGTGTTAAAGGTAGAAAATCCAATTTTCTGAGATTTTTTATTTTTCATTTTTCAAATTTTAAATTTCTGTGTCCGAACGTATTTCAACGTCTTTTAACGAAAATGTCAAAATCTCATCAGAAATATTTTTGGCGGAAAAAAAACCATCTAAAAACTGATTTAGAGCTGACCAACTCGAGAACGGTTAGAGATCCAGCAATTCTGCGAACGCCAATCGATTCAGAATGGCCGAATTAGTATGTCTGGATATTTCGAGTCAATCGAAAAAAATGAAAAATTACTCGAAAAAATTTGCAAAAATTTGCAAAAATCATGGAAAATACCAAGTCGTCACATCGGCTTGAAATTCGCACTGTATACGTAATATATTTTATCATATTCTATTATATTTTATTACTCATTATTTATAGTTGCATATGTACACAAAATGAAATGATATGAATAAATTGAAATTGAAATTGAAATTGGAAATGACCAAATTTTATCTTCATATTTTGTATTTTAGTTTGTTGATAATAATATTCTTGGACAATAAAGTATACAATTGATTTTTCAAGGTAACTCAGACTACTCAGTCTGGTGTTCTGTTGAATTTTCTTGTCGAGCCCTGCAAACGGCCTAGCCCGCCTAAGCAGTCGCGTAGAAGGGGAAACAGTGAGGTGAGGGAAGGCGTATTGTAAAGGGATTATCACCTTCCCTCGCCTCACGGTTTCTCCGTATACGCGACCGCTCAGGCGGGCTCGGCCGTTTTCAGTCTCGTTTGCAAGTTTTTTTCACCCATTTCGCGGCATTATAGCGAGAAATAAGAGTATACGTTTTGTAGTACTGTACTTTTAATTTCATAATCTGTTTGAGAAATTGAAATTGGACCATCACTAGATGGCATCCAGGCACGCTGCAAGATAATGCAAACAAAAAATTCAAATTGCAATTGTGCAAATGAAGTACACATGATTCACTACTTTCGTAAAATTTTCCGAGTTTCCACAGTTTCATCTATTTTCTCTAAGATCATTGAAAACATTTTACATTCAGTAAGGCTTTTAATAGTTCTAGTAGAGAAAATTCAAAAATATTCAAATGGAGGACTATTAAAAGCCGCACTGTATATCTAAAAATCAATATGGTTTTCGGAATTCAGAGTCAACCACCGATGTGATTCACTCTTATTATTCAATTAGCAGGGGCTAGTTCCCTATTGGGGGTCTTTTGTGACCTTACTAAGGCATTCGACTGTGTTCACGAAAATCTTTTTTTATGACTAAATTGACTAAAAACCTTTGTCTCAACACGTAAACATAATGTCACTATTATGAATGTTGATGACAACGTAAATAATTCATATACATCCAAGCATGCGTATATTGATGTTGGTGTGCCACAGGGCTCAGTATTGGGCCCAGTACTTTTTCTATCGTGTGTGAATGATAAGGAATTCATTCCTACAGATGTCAATTTTGCACTACATGCGGATGATACATTACTAGTTATTCCAGATAAAATAGATGAACATTTACAAATAGAAGGAAATTCAAACCTACAAACACCAGGTTTAAGGATAAATCCTTATATCCGAATAATCAAAGAAAACACTTAATGAGATTTCACGCTAGACAAAAAGAGGTTACCAGTTTCAAGCTGAAAATTGGAGGTGATGAAATTTTTCCTTGTTCTACGTAAGTTTTTAGATGTACACTTTCGAATTTCTCAATTGGAAAATTCATTCATATTCTCTCATTCCAATGATATCGTGAACAATTTCAATATAAAATCACAAGAAAACAATCTTTTTCCCATGAGGATCAACCAAACGCTCAAAAAAAAAATCGACCAAACGAAAAAAAAAAAAATTGTCAAAACAAACAGCTGTTCTAGCATACGTACCGGGCCCATGTTGACGAACCCATGGCGCCTGGCGACGTCGCGGGCCTCGTCACGGCCCACGGCCCGCCTGAACCTGATGAGGAACGAGTTGCTGAAGATGTCCGCCGTGGCCGAGTGAAGGGCACAAATCGCAACCAGAAAGGGCCAGAAGGGCCTCCGAGAAAGAGGCATCGTCGGGTCGCAGGTGAAGTCTCGCAACTGACGAGCGTCGAGACGACGGCGAGAAGAGCGTCGCCCGATCGCGCATTCTGACGTCATCGGCATCGATTTTCTAGGGCCGGCCTCGCCCCCCGGGGAGAACGACACGGCTAGTTGGCGGTTTTCGGTGCTAATGACTCCGTGAGGCGTGACAGTTGACGAGCGAGAGGTGACTGTTTTGCAGGGCCGTTTCTCGAGCTCAAGCGAAGTTAGTTGATTTTTTTTATTTTTCATTTAAGTCAGGAATTTGTTATTGGTGGCACATCCAATTTTCTAAAGAAATTGAGCACACAAACTGCTCCGAGCTGTCGCCTTCAAGCAATCAGCATAAAATGGTTGAAAAATCAAATGACATATTACGGCTAGACTCCCTTAAAAATATTTCAAGCTGCGGTCAAGACAGAGTCACATTCTAAGCACAATTTTTACTGCCGCTTGTTTTGCGGCAATTATCTACTTATATACATTTTTGCAAAAATTGCTTTGTGAAATTTTTTAAACAATAAATAGTGAAACAAATTACAACTTTTTTGGTGTCTTGCAAATATCCCAAAAAGTTTTTAAAGAATCGTTTTACAGTTAATAGAACTTTTGTAGAGAATTATAAAACTTACAAAAAAGTTTTTTAAGCGACAAGATCGGTGAATTTTCCACTGAGAAAATCCGGGAAAACCTCGAAAAAGAGACCATTTTTCAAAAATTCATAATTTGTAAAAATCTGAAGATGAACAAACAATATTGTGGAAAGATGCCAATATCTATAATTTGTATATTTTGGATTTTCACCTTAGAGGTGGGAAATGTGTTGAAAATGTCGCTGAAAGTTGCTCCAAACGTTTGGAAGTGTGTTTGTGTTAGAATCGAAGAGCGGTAGTGGGGGAATTGCATTGTTCAAATCACCGCGCGGTTATACTCTCCTCTCCTCGATAGTTCCCCCACTACTGCTACTCGACTAAGATGCCTAAAAACCCTGGTGTACCGACTCATACCTGCAATACTGTGGAATGAAACGCGAGATATTCGCCAACTTGATTACAGCTAAGTTCATATACTTGCGAAATGCGAAAATCGATTCTGGCTCCCATTGGTCGATATTCAAATATTTCTAAATATCGACCAATGGGAGCCAGATTCGCATTTCGCGAGTATATGAACTTAGCTGTAATCAAGTTGGCGAATATCTCTTACTTTAATGGAAAATCAAATGAACTGGTGGTATGCTTTGCGAATGTTCCGCAATACTTTCGTGTATCGCCACCGTCGATTTTCTCCTTAGGGTATGTTTCCATGAATAGAAATTTCAAGTATTGCGTACGACTATGAAATGAAAAACAACATAATAAGTGGAATATACGGAACTACTGTCTCAGGTAGTTTTAATTGTTACTGATATCAATTTTAGAAAAACTATATTCAATTTTTGTTGGAATACAACTAACTATAATTACATAGAATGCATTTTATATAGGAGTATTCAAATTTAGGTACATGAAAAGTCACCTTTAGTAACTTCAACGACTGAATGCTATGAATACGCCATCTCTGGATCCAGTTACAGAAGCACACCACTAATTCATTTGTTTTGTCTTCAAAATATTTTTTTTTTTTTAGTCGATACACCAGGGTTTTCAGACATCTTACACTCGACTATGCCATGAACACACTTTCAAGCGCTTAGATCAACTTTCAGTGGCATTTTCCCACTTCTCAAATGAAATTTCAAAATAAACAAATTTTAATGTTTGATCTTCACTTCCAGATGCCGTTCACAAAATTTGAATATGAATTTCATAATTGTAAAACAAAAATAAAAATACGTCTACTTTGAAATCGAATCAAATCCAATGGGCAAGTTTTTAAATTCATCGATGGATCCATCGATGAGCATTGCATCCTTATTTAACTGATGGAAAATGACAATGACAGCACGAATGCAGACCACTGCATGTCATTCAATTTTCCTTTTCTTACCTTACGAAATGATGCTGTCTTTTGCAGTGGGATACGCAAAAATGACAATAACGCCGAGGAAACAATGAAAATCTTTTTTGCGATATTCTGGTGTCATCAGCCTTTTTCTCAGTCCACCAACTAATGAATGTCATGCAGTTATTGTTGAAAATGCTCTCAATATCCATATTGTTCCCATTTCCCTCACCAAGCGGTGAAGTGCAATATTGATACCTACTTCAGATCGTTTGGATCCCTATACAGCTAATATAACCTCTATATAAAGTTATAACATGACAACAAAACTCGTCTCAAAACTCTCGTCGGGTGCCAAACTGAATCATCAACCCACGCACTTGTTTTCTTTGTTCTCTTTTGTCTTCTTCCAGTGACAGATGGATTCTTTATGGATGAAAGCTTAACAAATGGACTGGAATTATATGCCTCATACGTATACTGGGACTTATTGTTCGATTATTCAATGAAAGTCCTAGAGAAAAATATTCTTAAAATGTTTTGTATTGTCGCATTGTCAGAAATATTTCACAAGTTTGAACGACGTTTAGGTTGTTTGTTCAAATTCAATTCATGAGTCTTGTTAGATTTGATGGAATATGATTATACGCTTTATTATACGAATTTTTTTCAATACATAAGAAAAATTAAGCAGTGTCGTAATGATTTTTCGTCTGGAGCAGTAATATTAATTCATTGACTAGGTATCATTGTCAAGTTGATGAAACTTGATTAAAGCCCAATTGAATCAAGCTCTTCCTTCACAATTTAATGAAATTTCATGTCTAAACAACTTGAAACCTGAAAGAATCGAAGTAGAAACCAGTCTGCGTACGTGTGCTTAGCAATTCTTCAGCAAGGACATTTTTAGTGATAATAATAGTAATAATAATAATAATGCCTAATGCATTTGCTGTCCGCGTGTCAAGCTTATACGGTCTCAGCCTATATCCACAGGCATAACGCGGCTCTACGAGTGTTATACTATCATCTACGACACAAGTGGGCTGAAATCAGAAACAGAGGGATTCATAATAGCTTACATAGATGGTGTCTTCAACAACATGGTCTAACGTAGTTGCGTGATGTGTATAGAAGTCCCGGTCATACGATACCTGTACGGTATAGACGAGATACCGGTGCCGCCTTATGCTCCGAGGGATATTGAGTCCGTTGTGGATCCATTTGAACTACTCATTCCCCACCCTCAGACAAATACAAGCAAATAAGCATGATATAGTCTTCCTCAACCATCAAAATAGAATGATTTTTGTCATAGAGTCTTCGGCTTCTGGCGAAACGTACATCGTCAGAAAAGAGCATGAAAAACAGACCAAATATCGAGAATTAAATAATAATAATCCAGTCATCCAAGTCCTTGGTGAGTTGGGACACCACTTTCCTGAGCAACAGGTGCAAAACCGGATCGGCAGCATAGGCGCACCTGGTATATCCTGAAACCTGGGGCCGTAAACGAGGATATTTGTCAGTAGTCACCTAAAGACGACTAAGGATAGAAGCAATTGAAACGTTGTAAACAACAAACAATTATAAGAAGAGTCTGATCCAGATTCATCAGTAGATTCGGTATAATTTTAATGTACTGAGTATTTTAGTTGATATCAGTCCGTAATGTCCACGACCATTCTCCACAAATACGTCTAATAGGCCATCCCTGTATATCTTGCAGGCCATCAATAATGACTCAATGATCCACATTTATGCCACCAACGTCATCTTCCACTTCGGATAAACCGAAAATATCAGATTATCGATTCATATATCGATATGTAGGATTAAAAATCCAATTATTTAATCTGAAACGTATCACGTATAAAGATCAGAGCAAATAAAGGACCGGCCCGTATAATTCTAAGTATACAAGTAAGATCTGAGAGTTCTGAGACAGACACGTTTTCCAAGTTCAGACAAATCAATGAGCCTAATGAGAATGACCAGACTTCGATTCTACTCCGGTGGGTCTGAGCTGAAATACGTGTTTGGAATTAATTAGAAACTTGATCGGTTCGGATAACACAAACAGACGAATTCACTTGATAATCTTGTTTGCGTGGAATTGGCGAGATGGAGAGTCATGGAAAGTTATTATAGATGTATCCAGTTTCTAAAAAGTACTTATATTTGGAGATTGGAATATATTTTCGATTTGATTTCAAAGAATCGCATAGGACATTCTCGAATGTTCCAATTTTTTTTTTTTTAACTCGTAGAGTATTCCAGAATGAATAATAATAATAATAATAATGTTTTGGTTGGTTTCATCTTCAGTGGCGTGGTCAAAGTACTCTCCTTGACGTATCAACTGAAACTGAAGCTCTCGTCTCTGGTACGTCATTCTTAGTGCTGATTTTGCGCGCACTTTCTGTGTTGGTGAGTTCGCGCGTACTTTCCGCGCAATTCGAGTGACATATGGCTTCGTTATGGCGCCTTTCAATATGCTGTGCCATATCTTCGAAAGATATTTTCTCCCTCCCTTTCTGTTGACGTTCTCTTGGTGTTTGTGTATTTCTATGGCTTCTAAATACATTATTTTTGAATAATGATTTGACGTTGCTAGCCTCTCTGTATTTTCGGAAAGCATCTTGTGTTCTCCGTCGGACAATGCATGTTTAGACTGCAGACTTCTCGGTTTGTCCCAACCGACAACTCTGCTTGTGCTCGATTAGGCGGGTATCAATGCTCCTTTAGGTTTGACCTATACAAACCTCACCACAGTAACATAGAATCCTGTACACTAAAAAAATGTTTGTGATTTGTTATTACGAATCTCCCAATAATAATAATAATATTTATTTTTAGAATCAATGGTCAAAACCTGACTCAGTTAATATTCGGTCAATTAGGCAAAAATCTTATGGAACATCAGTTCAAAAGTATCGCTCTTTCCTCGTTACCACTTTGGCCCGAGTCCTGGTTACGGATTGCCTTGAGCGCCAGCTTTCGGTGTGGTGAGCTCCATATGCTATGGGGCAGCGTCAGTGAAGAAAAAAATACTCGATATGGTATTGACCACTAAAAATAACACGAGGCGGGTAATTCAACACAATAAAAGGGACGGGTTGAAATGAATCGGAAAGCAATTATTTATATTTACCTATTACCCCACTGTACTTATTACATCTGGCGGTTGGCCCAAAGACTGCTCAACCTGTACGGCTTTGAACGGCAGCTGGGATTTACAATCCCGGTGTCTGTGTGGAATCTGCGATATGATCTAACTCCATGAGGCCACTTGCTCTGTACAAACAACAATGTTGTGGGGATTGGCCTATCTAGTAATGGCGCTGTTTACTTCCGAGTAGCGCTGATCTCCTAGCAACAAAGATTTCTTTGGGTTGATATATTATAAGGCTTATTGTTATATTTGTGCAATTATTAATAACGTTGGGGAAAATGTTGCTTCTGCCTGCCCAACAAAACTGGTAACTTAGTAACTTCGTTACAAAATGTAGCTACGTCAACTAGCTGCAGCTTTACGAGCAACACTCAGAAATCTTCGAAAGACGTATACAAGGTAAGGAAGACGAGGCCTCTACCTTTTGATGTGTGATGCCATGCTCAGCCGAGAATTCATACTATTCAACTCCATCCAAGCGGTGGCCAAAGTCAGCATGGCTTGACTTCAGTTATCGACAGTACCGCATCAAATGAAATAGCTATTTATGCTACAAGTTCGTGAAGTAGGACTTTTTTTATGAGCGTGAAGTTTGTTGAAAGAGTGTGTAAAAATTTACTTAACGCACAGATGATGATTGTACACACAGGTGATGTTTTTACGCACTTATGCGAAAAAGTATCAGTTTACTCACTGACAATAGTTCGTGAAAGTTTATTTTACGCACTGTTGGTTCACGAAAACCGCGATATATGTTTTTTCAATACAATGCATGGCAAAAGAAGCCATTGTACTTGAGCAACTTTTTGGTCGAGGAAGACTACATCAGGCTTATTTGCTTATTCCAGAGGGTGTGTAATGAGCTGTTCCATAAGGCATAAGGCAACACAGGTGTCTCGTTCACACCGTACGAGTGCCGTAGATGATAGTATAGCACCCCTGGTGCTGCCTTATGTCTGTGTATATAAGTTGAGACCACTTAAGCTCGACAAGCTGACAGCGAATGCATTACAGTATCAGGGGTCTCTATACCCATCACGCTGTAGACCGGGGTGTTGAACACACAATCCTGATAGACCATTATGAATCACAATATTCCTATACAATAGGAATAATTCGGTCAAAAATTCATCAGAAAACAACTACTTTTCTGACTAATACCACGACGAACGTTGAATTAAATCTGATTCCAAGTTCCTACAAGGCTGTCTCCGCAATTGCTATAGACCAACTATAGATCGATTTTTCAGTTTTGCCCTCATCTATATAGGGTAGGTCTAGGCAGAAAATAACTAATGTCTGCAGAACCCAGAAATCAATCTATAGGTGGTCCAAATATTTCAATGAGGAAATTCTTTGGATATAATGCAACGTTCGTCGTGGTATTAGCCGGGAAAGTAGTTATTTTCTAATGGAATTATTCCTATTGTATAGGATTATGACAATGAGCAGTCAGGACACCTAGATTCTTTCATGACAAGCTCATTGTGCACAATTGCAGATTCCTTTACATCTTTAATGTTTTTGAAGAAGATTGCATTGGCGTATCCTTGTGTAATTGCATGAGTACCTCAATCTCCGCAGTTTTCCATTATTAGTAATATTATTATTGTAATCTTTCAATCGCCCTGTTATCATTACAATGGCATTAAACAAAAAGTTTCGGTATTTTTTGTATTCTGTTAGCATATCTCAAAACAGTTGTAGTTTAGATGGAACAGTGAGTGCTCTTTATCTAGCGATAACCTCAACAGAATATTTAGTTTATCAGTCAATCATTCCAAGTAAATGTTTCCCACCTATGTTTTGTTAGAACCAAAAAACTGATTCTAATCTCTGTTATGAGTCTACCATCCAAGAAGACTATCACAAAGATGGTATCGGAAAGTGGGGGATTTTATGATGCGCTGGCAAATGATACTGGGAAAAGAATTGATGCTCATTCGATTGATGCAAATAAAGGGTCGTATTCACTCGTTCCGCATGAGCACCAAATGGGCACCGAACGAACAAATGCTCGGATGGTGTGGACGTCAGTTATTCCACTGTTAACATCAGTATCGTCAAGATCGATCTGACTACAACTTCTTCAATTGAAATTCAGAAAGTATAAGATGTATTTCAGAAACTATAAGTTGTAATTCAGAATAATAAATTGTAATACCGAATAATAAATTGTATATAAACAGAACCGAACGTGAATCAAGTATCCAAATATCAAGTCTTCCATTTATGGCTAGATCAAGGAAATCAAAACCTTGCCATTCCAGATTTGAAAACGTTCTGGAAGGAACTGAGGCAAGTTTTCTTCGTTTGAGTTCTTATTTCCTAATGTTAAACCTGATCGAAACAATATGGACGAAAATGTTAAAATAAATCTTTGAAGTTGCAGCTCTGGGTGTTGGAGAATAACGGCTTGTAAAAATAAATTTTATGAGCAACATTTTTAGTAAGTATAAAATTTTCTATGCGACCAAAGGTTTCTGAGAAACACGTGAAAAAACACCGAAGTGCTTGTTTGGGGTAATTTTGTGGTGGTGAAGCTCACTCTATCAACTCAAGGACTGTTTTGATTCTGAAAGCTCTTCCAATATTGTGGTTAAATAAATGAAATAGTAAAATTCGAAATGTCGAAGTACCCTTCTCTCCAAATATTTCCACCATGTGGAAAATATGAGGCAAAATACTGACAGAAAACACCTACTTTCCTGGCTGATACCACGACGGACATTGAATTACATCTGACAGATATTTGTGCAACGTTCTTTCAAGAAGACCCAGCTGCAATTGCTATTGTAATTATAGAGCAAATTATCCTTCATTTGGCTGGGGAAGACCACCTGCAGATGCGTTTCGCGGTCCTTGCCGCTCGTCAGGGACAGAGTAGGTCGGACAACATTAGAGTCGTCCTGCCCCAGCCCAATGAATTATAATCCACTGTATAACTAATATTTCCTCACAAATGAAGCAGTGACTTACAGAAAAAGTCAGACTTTGTTCACTTCCTGGTGTCTTTGCTACGAGGATTGCTTATTGGTTTCACCGCGGGTGGCGCTGCGAAACGCGTCTGCAGCTGGTCTTCCCCAGCCAAATGAAGGATAATTTGCTGTATAATTACAATAAGCAATTGCAACAGGGTCTTCTTGTAGGAGTTGAAATATATACAATCCAACTTTTTTTTGAGATTATCACGTATGAATTTATGCATTTTTTCTATTTCACTATGTATTCACGGTTGTTTGAAAATCACTTTTATTCATTCCAAATACAAGGGCACCTCATCAAAAAATATAAGAACGGTGATTTCTGGGAAAAATGCTGCCAAAACTAATATATATTATCCATAGCGATATAGACTGATGAAAGAACTACTTGGAATGTTCATCCAACATATAACGCAAAAATAATGTAGGATTTTCCCAAGATATTATCATTGTCAAGTCAATCTCCTAGATAGAGGCTCATCAAGTGGCTTATCTCATTTTGATAAAAAAGTACTATCTATAAATATTGCCGTAATATCTCACAATTCCATACCGACAAAAATGAAGCAATCTGTGTTATTTGGTGCTGCTGCTGTAATATTTTCGTTTTCCTTTCTGATATCGACAGGTAAATACCGAAATACGTTCTCCATATTTTAAAAACCATTCTAAACGAAAGTAAATTTTGAAATGATGAAACCTAAATGTAATTCTGGCTTGATGTATGATCACTTCTCTTTTTCTAATGTTGTTATTTGGTGATAGCTTTATGTTGATGATGCTAAGAAATTCAAAGTTGATCAAGGGTCATAGGTAGTTCCACACGGGACCGTATTTGGACCTTTTCAAATAAACTGAGAAGCTGAAGATTAAAGATTGCGCCATAGTACTGATTATCATAGAAGCAGTCTTTGTGATATTTCAGTGATTTGCGTTTTTCCGAAAGTAGATGAATTGAACGCCATTGTAAAACGAGAACAAGAAAGAAAAGTTCACTTGTGACATGACTCCTTACTTGAAATCAAAGATAAACACTTATTTTAAACAAATACTTCTTATATTTCGTTTCTAAAGTGATTTTTAAACTGTTTTCTCTTTTTTATGTTTTAATTTTATCATTTTGTAACTTTTAAGTGATTTGTAAGTGATTTGTTATGCTTGTCAGATCGAATGTGCGTTATTAATGCATTTATTCATTTGTACAAACTCAAAGAAACATTCCTATCATTATTATTATTGATGATGAATTTTAATGGTCGACTATTCCCTGTTTTCTTAGGTTTCCACTCGTGTGATCGCTTCATAGATAATTTTTTATCTGTTCGTCAAAATATGAATAACAGAAAAGATAACAAAGCGTACTGAATATTAAAACTAATCGCCACTTCTCACGACACCGTGACACGGACACAGTCTGGCAACGTTGTGCAGTCGTCCAAATAATATATTTTTCATAATACTTTCTGGAATTATGAAATCGAACTTGATTGTGGTTGATTGTGGCATGCATATTCAGTTGAAACGGATCTGGCGAGTGTCAGATGATATTTATCTACCACCACGTGGAGAGTTGATCTGAGAGAAAGCTAGATAGCAAGGAACACAACTAGGCAAGGTTTCCCTGGTGCCAACCGCGATCAAACGCCTCGTAGATATCTAATGCAACGGCCTGAATTTCACTATATCGATAGATTGCTGTCAAATATGTGAGACACAAGCAGGTCACCAGTAGATCTCTGATGCCGGAAACCAAATTTTCGATATTTAATAATTGCTAAGCGTTCTAGATATATTGATAATTCCTGAGTGTTCTAGATATTTCATGAGCTCCATGTTGATGACCTTTTCCATGACCTTTGAGGTGATAGATAGCAGTGCGATAGCTATGTAGTTGCCCGTTTTTAGGGACTGGTGTTGTACTCTTGCAATTTTCCAGTTGGACTGAAGTAGTCCCAAATTTCAAGAGAGGTTGAATACCTTGCAAAGAACTGGTACTAGTTCGGGAGCACATTCCATCAGATCTACTGTCTTTGTTATGGTGTCAAGAAGCAGCAAAAGGCGTCTGATGGTTCGTTGACGAAAGATGATATGGCAGATGACTGTCAATGGAAATAGGTTCTGAGATCAAAGAGAAGTGAATACCGTCTGGATATAAATATAAATGGATCGCGGCGTTCGGAAAAATTAAATTCCAGAAAAAAAACTATGCTCAAGCAGCGGATCGAACCTGCGACCTCTACATTGCTAGTCCGTGCTCTAACCAACTGAGCTATCGAGGACACACGTTCGCATCTGCATTTCGGGATGAACACTTGCAAACTTTCGCTTGAGCTGTGATCGAAAATGGATGTTTAGAACCTTTGGTGTGAATACAATTCAAGAGAAAGAAGCTACCCAGAATACCAAAACTACCTCACTTTCACTCGACGCGCATTTCGCAAACAAAGTTAGCATTCTCAAGAGCTATACTTACGCTTACTATAGAAAGCGTATTAGTAAGTAGTTTTGGTGTTTTGGGTAGCTTCTTTTTTTTTGAATTAAACTGTGATATTTATATTGTAATTGTTTACATCTTATTTGTTTAATTTGTGTTTTTCTGTTATTCATATGATTTTGACAAAACCAATGAATATCCGACCACGTTAGTTAAGCAGGAAGGAGGATATAAAAAATTATCTGGGCGTACGTTTTTAAGTTTATTGACGTCTTCTTCAGTGCTAAAAATACATATAATGTTTATATGTGGAATCAGTGGCGCAGCCAGGATTTCAGTTTGGGGGGCTGAACATACAATTTATCAGTTACCAGAGCGTCAGCCGGATGTTATGAATAACACCTACAAGAGAGCTGTGAGGCACGCGAACGATAACGTCATCTTGCAGAAAATTTTCTTAGTTTTCTTTCTATATACCTATGTATTTAACGAATGTGTCTCGTTATGGTCGAAAAATGCCATAAATGTAAAAGTTGCGCTAGGATCCTATCCTAGCACATAAAATCGCAAAAAAAATACCTCCAAAAATTCTAGAATGTTTTCAATATTTTTCCCGTATTCTACGCCATCAATTCAATATGACACAGTATTCGACAAATGAGAAATGATAAATTTAAAAATCGCTCCAACTCAAAGTGCACACGTTCGTAAAAACGCTCACCAAATCTATGTTTGACAAGCAATCGATTTCAAATTCAGTCAGCGTATAGAAAAAAGATTGAATTTAACTAATATAATAAAGATGTAGAAAAATTTTTGGCGTGAAAATGGCACCTGCAACCCCTAGACAACATTTTCATCCGACGACCGAACCGAGATAGAATAATTCTGCGAACGCCAATCGATTCAGCATGCCGAAATTAGTAAATGCTGTGATTTTCGAGTCGATCGGCACAAAATGAATTTTCAGCCGAAAAAACATCAAAGGGTTTTTACCTTAAAAATGACCAAAAATCCAAAGTCATCAGATTCACTCGAAAGTACCACCGATATACTCAAAATTTGATGCTGATTCCGAAAATGTATGATTTGAATATGTTCGGATACACGGTGTACCATAAAACAAAGATAAATGTGCAACAAAAATTATATCGCATGAATCCGGCATCCTTGCACACAAAACCACCTATAACACCCTCAAGCGAACTGTTAGGCCAGCAAACAATAACATCTTCTTGTAGGAAATTTTCTTAGCTTTCTTTACATATACTTATGTATTTAACGAATGTGTCTCGTTATGGTCGCAATATGCCATAAATGTAAATGTTGCGATAGGATCCTATCCTAGCACATAAGACCGCCCAAAAAAAATACTTCCGAAAGTTCTAGAATTTTTTCAATTTTTTTTCCGTATTCTACGCCATCATTTTAATAGTCATTTGGTGGCTGGGGGGGGCGCTGCAGCCCCAAAGCCCCCCCCCCGTCTGCGCCAATCTATAATGACAGAGCTACATTACACAAATTCATAAACAGTAACAAGTTAAAATTAATAAAATGGATAAAATGAAATAAAAATAATAATAAATAAATATACAAATATGGACCTAACTATTATCAGTATAAATTGTTTAAATTGTGATAAATTGATGCATTGGAAATACACAATCATTTCTCCATGGATGGTTTAATAAATTAGATTGATTTCGTGCATAATCAGATTGAAAAGTTTGTAAAAAATCGTATCGTTAGCGTGAGCGTTATCGAGAAAAAAATATTTGTTTAATTCGCTTTTTTGTTTCCATTAGCTTTGTGGGGAATTATTCCACTTACATGTACAACATTTTTTCAATCGTTTATTCACATTCATTCATCATATACAAAGCATGTTCATACCAGAAGGATATATGAAACCATGCCAGCTTTCTTCCAGTTTTTGAGTTGCTAACTCCCAAAAAATCGCCAGATTAGTGGGCTACTATAGTTCATTCGCCTAATTGAAGCGGACAAGTCTTAGTGGAGTATTTTTTTTTTTTTCAGTTTCTAGTGAGAACGTAGTTTGCTATTTCGCTAGTTGGACAGTCTATCGACACGGAAATGGAAAATTCGATGTGGAGAATATAGATCCCAGCCTTTGTACCCACATCAACTTTGCATTCATTGGACTCAACGAAGATGCGACAATTTTCATCATCGATCCATGGGAATCCGATGATGACGGTGGCTATCGTGAGTAAACTGATAAATTAAACTATTTCACAAAAGCGTCTGGCCGTACCAATTCTGATCTTCAATGAAGCAATAATATAAAGTAATGAAATATTTTCCACCTTATTTTTTCAGATGGATTCCATAATATCGTACAGCTGAAAGAATCAAATCCCCAACTGAAGGTGATGGTCAGTATGGGTGGTTGGAACGAAGGGGCAGAAAAATATTCGAAACTTGCGGCTGACCCAGCTTTAAGGAAAAAAATAGCTCAAAATGTGCTGAACTTTGTCGTAGAGAGGAGCTTTGATGGGTTCGATTTGGATTGGGAGTATCCTGGGTCCAGAGAAGGCTCGCAGCCGAGTATAGACAAAGTAAGTGGATATCTATCTAGAACGTGGTCAAAAATGCACTTATCCGCCCCCTTGTACCTCGTTGGGGTGGATAGGACAAAAAATGTTTCCGTCCTCTTTCAAACTTACCCTAAAGCAAACGACCACTTCCGAGTCGTGAACCCTAGGAAGTATTTTTTTATTATTGGAAAATTAGTGAAGAAATAATCATTGGCAGCATAACGATATAATGTTAAAATCACCAGACCAGACTATAGTTTTGAATCCGCTCTGGGGTGGGATTCTGTGTACCATAGAATTCTATTGTCGATAGAAAAAGTGAGATGACATTATGGTTGAATTCATGGGAGAAGAAGAGACAAAACTGTCGACAATAGAATTCTATGGTACACAGAACCGATCCCTGAATCGCTCGAATTTATGCTCAGGGGGTAGCCTCCCCAAAAGCAGAATAATCAACTTCACGACGCCTCTGGTTCTCCTATTTCACCATCATTTCGAAGGGTTTGTTGTTCGGCAACGATTTCATAAATTTGTGGACTATAAGAGAGGGTTAAAGGGGTAAATAGTAGTCAACAAATTTCCAAGAACCAGTTTTATTTACCAAGGCAAAAAGGTCAAAATAATTTAAGCAATGATAATCATTCTTCAATAATGATTCTATTCAAAATTGGTATCTGGGGGTTTTTGGGGTCGGCAATTATGATTCTTCTGTCGATACTGAAAAATTCAAGATGGCGGCTCCAATATGGCGGACGAGTTTTGTGATTATGATCCAATTCTATTCAAAATTTGTATCTGGGGGTTTTGGGGGTCGGATATTATGAGTATTTCATCAAAATTAAGAAAATAAAGATGGCGGCTTCAAAATGCCGGATGAGTTTTATGATTATGGTCCGATTCGATTCTAAATTGGTATGCGGGGGTTTTTAGGGTCAGACATTATGAATTTTGATTGTCAAAATCCATAAAATCAATATGGCGGCTCCAATATGGCGGAATTTCGTGATTATGGTCCGATTCGATTATAACTTGATATGAGGGGGTTTTCGTGGCGGATACCTTAGACGGCAAGCTGTTTAATCTATAGAAATTATTTTTCACATTTTAGCGCATTTGAATAAAAGCTTGTCTTCAAAAAGTTTTTTTTAAATTTTTTATTTATTTTCTCTTTCAGGATGATTATACCTCCCTCTTAACAGAATTCAGCAAGCTTCTCAAACCGAAAGGTTTACTTCTTTCTGCGGCTGTCGCTGGTGGTGTTGATAGGATTAGTCTGGGTTTCGATGTACCTAAAGTTTCCGAGTGAGTATATCTTATCGTTATCGCGAATGAAATAATCATCCCCGTTATTCTTCTCAAATGAGACTAAAGGGTTTACACGCAAAGGGTCGTGCAGCTATCAAGCAAAACTGTAATTTTCCACGAGATATAAATTTGAATCAAGAAGTTAATGAAAAAATTATCATTTAATTTGGTTTGCCTCCCCAGTTATGTTCCTTGCCATCTAGCTTTCTCTCAGACTGATTTCTCTACGCGAAGGTCGATGGAGTATCATGCGACACTCTACCGGTAAATGCTGGTGTTCCGAAGGGATCTATTCTGGCACCAATACTGTTTCTTCTTCACATCATTCGTTGGGAGCTACCTCATGTCCAGTGCACAGCTCTGCGGATGATAGTACCTACCCTTCATAACGCTTTCTCTTCCTAAGCTCCGATATCAGCCAATGAAAGCCAATGAAGCCAATGAAGCCAATGAAAGCATGTCTTTTCTCTGGAAAGGCCGATCTCACAGTGGCCAGCGTAACTGTCAGGAGTGTCCATACCAATGAAATATTCCATTTCAATGCTCGGTATTACCATCAGCAGTACCGTTTCTTGGAAAAACCGTGTGAGATCCATTGCCAAAAATGACTCTTAAACACTTGGTCTTCTGTTTCGTGCCAAGATGTATTTCAACTGATTATGATTCATAATGCACAAATTGGACCTGTTCTGGAATACTTTTCCCATATATGAATTTCAGCACCCACACACATTGAAACTTTTAGATTTCTGTTCAATAAAAGAACCGGTGATACTCCGCTCACAAGCTCGTTCACTTTTTTGGATCACCGCAGAAAGGTTAGCGATCTGTCTCTGTTTCATAGATATTTTCATGGACGATGCTCTTCCGGAATATCATCAATCGTTCTACCATTAGCAGTCCCATCGAGATTTATGTCATCAGTTTGCCGACATGCCGAACATCTCTTTCCTAGAGCTCCAACAAATGGCAAAGCTTTGGAACTCGCTGCCTCGGGAGGTGTTCCCTGAGGCATACAAACTTCAGAAATTAAAGAAGAACATTTTCCCTAGGTTTCCATGATGTTCTCGAAACATTACAGGATTTTCCTTCTCGTAGGAACTATTTCTATTCAAAGTACAAACAATCGACTTCCAGACTTCCCAACAGCGACGCGCACGTCCTCCCATAGTTACAAACACAGGTTCCAGATCTTTCGAGAACTGTGCCATACTTCAGGGCGTTTCCAGGCTTAAGCCACCGTTCTTCGTCCATAGGTGGCGCGATCCGTCAGGCCGCTGTTATCATTTCGCTCTTGTCCACCTAGATGGCGGCAGGTCTGAATATTTCCTTGACAATATATTCAATGTATCTGTAGGGCTAATTACAAAACTTTTTTTATAGATTGTTGGATATGATCAACGTGATGGTGTACGACTTCCATGGACATTTCGAACCCTTTGTTGGACACGGATCTCCACTTCATGCTTCCTCTCTGGATTACGCAAACGGTAGAAATGCATCGATGACAGTGGTAAGTCTCTTAACATCAATTCGTAACAATTGATAAAACATGTTTCATACTTTATTCTACCAAAACCAGCATACCGCAGGGAACCATATTGAGACCACTGCTATCAACATTATGTTAAAAACATGCATTAGAACTGCAAGCCATCAATCATGTAAATTTATGTTACTCACTCAGTTTTCATTCGTCGTTAATTCTTCATTTTGTTTATTTTGGTACATCACTTTTTTTTTGGACAGGCTACTGGTATCGAATACTGGCTATATAAAGGAGCAGATCCGGCTAAAGTCAACCTTGGGATAGCCTCCTACGGTAGGGCTTTCACACTAGCAGACCCAGCCAATACTCAACTATATGCTCCCACCCTTGGAGGAGGCATTCCTGGACCGTACACGAACCAGACGGGATTTTTGGGGTATAACGAGGTGAGTATCAAAGGATCGAAAACTCATTGGTATTTGAAAAATAAAGAGGACATGAATTTTTTTTCTCGGAACTATTGGACACTGAATCCATCAACCCCCTTGATTATACCCATGTAGAATCATCATAATGATATTAATAATGCATCACTTTCACATTGAAAAATAATCAATATCACAGGAGAGAAATGAAGAAACCTGCATTGTTCACTATAAGCTTGTTAAGAGAGGAACAAGATGTCCTGCCCTTCCAGGACGACGCTTATTGCTATAATCCTATACAATAGGAATAATTGGGTGGAAAATCCATTAGAAAACAACTACTTTCCTGGCTAATACCAAGGCGAACGTTGAATTACATCTAATGAATTTCAGTGCAGAGTTCCTACAAGGAACTCCAACCTCTCAAGCAAAGCAATACCCAATACTTGCGTGAATTATTTAACATCTTTGTAGGAGTTGTAACTCGAAATTATGCTAACTTCGAGTTGTAACTCGAAATTAACACTAATTTCGAGTTATTAAGAAAAAATCACATGTCCGTTCTACGCCTTCGTATTTTACATTCACCAATATGGATTTTTTTCAGATTTGCGAATTCCATCAAGATTGGACGTACGTTTGGGACCCCGAGCAGATAGTACCCCACAGGATCGGCGGCGATCAATGGGTTGGATTCGACGACGAGACGTCTCTGTTACACAAAGTCGAATTTGCCCTCAGCAAAAAGTTGGGAGGATTTATGATGTGGGCTCTGGACACTGACGATTTTAGGGGTACTTGTGGGACGCGGTACCCACTTTTGAGGAGTATCAACTATCACATAGCGGCATACAAAAACAAAACGATGACTTGAAGCAGTGCATCCGATAGAACTTTTTTTTTCTCGTCTTGTGAAATCAGTATTGATAATAGGCGAGGACACGAAAAAATTGTATCGCTTCATATATGCTTTAAAACACACAACGCGTATGTAAATAAACCCAGAAAATATTTTTGGAGTAAAATTTCAATGACAGCCGTTCCAATTCGTATCTGAAAATCATTAAATTTCAAAACTACTAATATTGGCGCTCTTTGTGACGTACTCTTCCGAGCTCAATCAGCCAAAGGGCATATTCCAATCGGGTTGATTATGACGTGAAACGGCAATGCTGTCGGTCGCTTGGAATTCTCGGGAGAGTACGTCACAACAATTTGCGATTGCGCGCGCAACAAGCCAATTGAATTTTGTCGAAAGATTCAAAAATTAACAAAACAAAAAAAAAATTGCAATTCACAAGCTGCAGATTCCTTTAAAAATATGTTTTACATTTAGTGTTCTCGCCTTTGCGGCACCTCTATCAACGTTACCTGGGGAGATGGTATGGATGTTTGAATAAAATTGAACCTGTTCCTAGAAATGTTGTTTCATTTGATTGCTTTTTCTACGAACCATTCACTTGACCAAAGTTTAAAAACTTTTGGAATTGATGTTAAATTTTCGATTTTTCATGTCTATCTCTACTGGCCTATATGTAGTTTTCGAGCAAATGATATTTTTCGCAACGTTTTTTGAATTAATTTCATAAATTTTATATTCTATATTTTCACCATTAGACGTGTAATAAACATTGAACCAAAATAACCGTAACAAAATTCACAACAAAACATCGCAACATTCATTGATTCATCGCCATAATCTTATAAAGAACCCGAATTCATCATTCAGTATGCCGTCCTTCCTGTTCTATACAAATTATAGTCGTTTCATTCTCAGACTTTGTGGCATTTTTAATAAATAGGGAATATGTGAATTATAAATTTACGAAAATCTGTACACAAATCAAATAATTTGACATCAACCAAAACTAAAATTTGTTTCAAAAGCCTACTAAAGAAAAATTCTATTTCGATTCGATCAATTATACCTACTATTTTCTTACCGAGATGTTGCATTAGTCTTGTATTGTTTAAAATCACGGAATTTTATATCATGTTCAGTACAAACCGCTAGAACGAAAGTCTTTTGAATAGTTATATAACTGTAGGTTATTGTTTAGTTTACAGAAAATTATGACATTTCGGATTTATTTGTAACAGAAAAATAATCAAACTGAATAAAAATCTATTAAAAAATACGAGTGTAATAAGAATGAAAAGAAATTCTTTTATTCGATCACTGACATGACATATTAACGTCCATATATTGAAAATAGAAATCAGTTTAACAATGAAATGAAAAAACTAGCTGAACTTTGCAACAACAAAGACGAATTACTGGAGGTACATTCATTTATAAGTCTCGTAGTCATCAAAATTATGAAATCTGTTACGAAAACATCGTCTGTTGAGTTTTAAATCTTTTTCACGGTCTCAATTTTAGGTGTTATATTAATATGGAGTATGCATTTTTGTCCCAGGAGGTTGTGCTGTAAATATTTTAGGCTGCAAAGTTCTTAATTCCACTCCTAAAAGCTTTAAGCAACATTTATAAATCACTTTAATTTCAGAAAACAACACCAAGAAGCTGTTAAACGTTTTTTTTTATTTCCCAAAAAAATGCTCCCGAGCAAATAGCCAGTTTTGCAAATAATGGCCTCATATATAATATATAATATTGATAAATATGTTATTTTAATATTCGCTTAAAATTTTTCATTTTGCGGGATAGTGTGAAGCGAAAGGTATTTCGATTCTGTCGAAATTATTCGTTTCATTTGTTTGAAACTCAACTCTCCGGCATACTCTTATTCGAACTTTGTTGAAATTATGAATCAATAAATATGCCAAATTCATTTCATATTTGCAAAAACATCTGAATTGCTTGTGTTTTTTGACAGTTGTAGAAAAAATACTCTATGAAACTTTTTTTTTTACTTGTAGGAATTGCCAACATTTCCTGCTCGTAAAAAAAAGTGTCACTTTACTCACTTGATATATAAATTACTATTAACAACAAACAAGAGACAACGTACCGTACCGACTCTGGACGCTTGAACGTGAACACTGAACTTCAAAAATCAAGATGTCTGCTGTTTTGTTTTCTCTCCGTTCACTGTCGCTAGTGTTCCATCATTATTCATGAAACTTTTTGTATACATTATCGAAAGTTCAATAAATATCACACACTGAACGTTAACAAAATAAAGTCAGAGATATGTGGCATGGTGGTAACATTGTGCAGATCATAAGCACTTCTCTAAAACGCTTTAATTTAAATTGGTATTGAACGCTATTTTGCGAAATCACAGGGTTAACATTTTTGGCATATTATTGTCCCCAAAGCCAAGTCGCCGGAATCTTTATTTAAAATCGAAATGATGATGTATAATGAGATGTTATATTGAATTCCCTGCAATTTACTGTGACTTCGCTGGGGGCGACATCTAGTCGCCAGTAGAAATTTGAGAGAACTCTGGAACCAGCTCACCACGCTATATAAAGAAATCTCCACGGCGAGACGGGAGTTAGTTTTGAATCATAGCCGGTGTAACATAAATTATAATAATAATAATAATAATAATGTTTATTCATCTTCATATATTAAACATGTATACATTTTGAGCATATTTATACAAAACAGTAATGTTCGATCAGTATTGGCCAAAATGAGTTAACATAAATTATACTATAAGAGTTTAAATAAATCAGATTTTAAACGTTTAGACTGTTTTAACTGTTAAATTATGCTGATTTTTTTTAATTACCATCATTACAAAATTTTAAAAACAAATTTTTTTATTAATTTGTTCTTACGGTATTCTATCCAAAAACTGAACCAAAGAACCAAAGTTGATGATCCGTGAATTCCTGATAATGTCGAAACTTGTATAATGGAATTGCAGCTTTAAATAACGACAACGTTAGGATTCAAAGAATTCCCCACTCATTGCTCAGATGCCACCTGAGAATACGCAATTTTGAAGCTTTCACGCTTTCCATTGACGCATTGCAATCATACGCTGTGATATACACTATAACGATTAATTTAGGTCATTAACTGGATTCATTGAAATCGTACGAAACTCAATAGTGTAACAATAATGCGATCTCATTTCAATACATATGTAAATCCCCACATGAAAACAGGAAACTGCTAATAACAAGCTTTTAGCATTTCACAACCGTAAATTTCATCAAGTCGAATTATTGTCACCTATAGTGTTGAAAACATAGCCTGCGAAGAATCTGAACTGACAAAGAACAAGGCAGTGGCTGGGAAATAACACAACCTCCTGGGACAAAAATGCATACTCCATAATATAACACCCAAAATTGAGATCGTGAAAAAGATACTAAAACATGTGGAATTATTTAAAACTCGACAGACGATGTTGTTAAAAGGCGAGAACGCCAGTTCCAGTGTTGTAGATTGTAGGGGGGTCGTACAGGCTGTGCAGCCTCACAAGCACTTCGACCTATAAATTCTTTTGTACTTGACCCTTGATCTATTCGAGGCCCGGAATTCCGAGACTTCTTGTGAAGTTTATCAGTTTCCTTTAAGAAATACACCAACTGACTCCAGCTAACACCGACTGATATCCTTAGAGGTCATACATATTTTGGTGTTACGCCACACCTATTTGAAGAGCACCGGTGTTTGGTGTTATCTCCTAACATTTCCAGGTGAATCCTGTGAAATGAATGTCAAATAATACCAATCTGGTGTTAAATAAAATACTGTTTGATTTAATTTCACACCAATCAGGTGTAGATTACAATACTATTGATCAAGAATAATATAGTTTTATTATACTTAAGTCACAACTGTGAAGTACTTTTTCTACTAGCGTGCGAAAAGTCCACTTTTCCGCACTCATTTTAGTTTTGAAAGAGTCACTTTTCCGCACTGGTGCCGAAATTTTTTTCCCGCACTCTTTTTAGTGCGGAAAAGTAGATTTGTTCAGTTTTTG
Source organism: Chrysolina haemoptera (assembly GCA_958298965.1). Classification (NCBI taxonomy): domain Eukaryota; kingdom Metazoa; phylum Arthropoda; class Insecta; order Coleoptera; family Chrysomelidae; genus Chrysolina; species Chrysolina haemoptera. Next base: position 36,753,744 of record OY282590.1, read on the forward strand.
CGGATTATACTGACATTTAAACATTCCGTCGCAGAAGGTTGAAATAGAAAGCTTACCAAGTATGGTTGTATAGTTTAATACATATTCAATAATAAATGTTCTTTATGTTAACTTTTGCGTCTTTTTTCCGCTAGTAGAAAAATAGTGTACCTAACACGAGCGTAAAGTGTCTTTTCCGCACGCGATTTCTGTCCGAACTCCGCTAACGCGTCGTTCGGCCATCTGCAAACGCGTGCGGAAAAGTAATACTTTCCGCACTTGTTAGGTAAACTACTATTACCTATGGCCACTGCCGAAAATAGGCAAAAACACACGACTCACAGCCTCAGTAAACAGCTTATTACGCACGGTAAACAAATCGCACAGTTTTCATAAACAAAGCTGTTTTTCACTATTTTTCAAGCACAAATTTCATTATATTTGCTAATAAAAAAATATGTCGCGAACTTTATGTGTGACACTGTATGAAGTTCATCTCATTCACTATATGGCGATCGGTACACACTTGATAACGATCGAAGAACCGATTGAACGTCGTGCCTATAGTAACAAGCTAGACAAAAAAGTTCACAATAAAAGTAATTAAGGTTAGTTCTGTTCTTGTTAGAACATACTAAAAAAATATCTGCCTCAAAATATACGTTTTGGGTTCCTCACGCCCAAGTGTGCAATTCGTGTGTGACTTTTGAACGAGCTTGTATTATGAAGTTACCTGGGTAATTCAATAATTTTTGTTTTTGGCCTCTAAGGTGTGATTAAAACTGGATTGATTATCATGACTCGTTTCTTTATCTCTTGTGGGAACAATACATATCATACCTTTTTCCAAATCTGAAATTGAGGATTACGATCAAGTCTAAAATTATTGATGAATAATTGCCGATGCGTATCTATCATGGTATATAAACAAAGATCTTCGATTTATTTATTTATTGGCTTTATCTCAATGATATAATATTTTTTCTGAAATGATTTTCGATTGATTTGATTTTTCAGAAGTCAGGTTTTTCCAATCACGGCCAAGGTAGGTATTTTCTTTCTCGACAAACCAAAATCAATCCGAAAGTCTGAAAAACACCTTGGGTATGAACCTGCCTTTAAATAATAACAAAAAATGTAGAATCAAACACATTTCAGATCCGAATCCGGTGGCTATTTTTATGAAAATAAGAACTTTAAAATCATATTTTTTAATATAAATCGCATTTCCCGACTTATTTATCAATATATTCCGATGATTCTTAATGATTATTGAAGCTGAGAACAAATCGAAGGCTAGTTGGAACATTGTAAATTTTTACAGGAAGTAGACCAAACAAAATTGTTTCTCAGAGAAATTAACTGAAAATGATTTTAATAATTTTTTCTCAAGTATAGCCGCCAATATTGTGAAATACCTACCTAATCTGCCTATCTCTGAATTGGTGAACTTTAGAAATTTTCCCTCTCCTGGGTCATCATTCTTTTTAACTCCTGTTACATGTGATGAAGTACAAAAAATCATTAAATCATTAAAAAATTCAGCTTGTCCTGATATCAATGGAATAAATAGTCAAATCATTAAAGAAACCCATGATATAATTCTTATCCCATTAACCAATTTGATAAATCAAATCTTTCAAACAGGTAAATTTCCTGACATCTTCAAATATGCAAAAGTGATACCTCTTCACAAAAAGGGGACAAAGAAATTGTCGATAACTACAGACCTATTTCTATTATAAGTATCTTTTCAAAAATTATTGAAAAATTAATTAAGAAATGACTCATCAAATATTTCGAAATCAACAACTTTTTTTGCAGTTATCAATTTGGTTTTCGCGAAAATTGCTCTACTACCGATGCTACTATGAGTGTTGTTGGAAGCATAGTTGAGGGTCTTGAGACCGGGAAGGTTGTGGGGGTCACACTATTGGACTTGTCAAAGGCCTTTGAATGTGTTTCCCACAGCATTCTTCTTGAAAAACTTTCATATTATGGTGTTAGAGGGACTTCTTTAAATCTGATTGAAACTTACCCGAGCAATCGTTTCCAGAGAGTTTTTCACAATAACACATTTTCTGAGTTCAGACCGATTGACCTAGGTGTACCGCAAGGATCGGTTTTGGGCCCGCTTCTGTTTGTCATTTATATTAACGATTTTTACAACTATATGAAGCCATGTCACAGTGTATTATTTGCTGACGATACATACTTGATATACTCTTCTATGGATTATTCATCTCTTGTTGATCAATCTATGGAAATACAAGAAAAAGCGGAGCACTGGCTCAGTGTCAATAAACTTATGATGAATAAGGAGAAATTACAAAACATGATTGTTTCTATGGCTCCGCCATTACCTGAATTTCAGTGTGTCAAATTATTAGGTTTTACTCTGGATAATAGGTTAAATTAGTCAAGCCACATTTCAGGTTTGAAATAGTTATTTACCTAACAAGTGCGGAAAGTAGTACTTTTCCGCACGCGACGGCAGTTGCACGAACGACGCGGAGCGGAGTTCGGACAAGCCGTTAAGGGCGGAAAATACATTTTCCGTAAGAGTTAGGTACAATATTTTTCCTACGAGTGTTTTTGTCCATCTTATTTATGAAAAAAAAAGGTTTTTAATAAACAAGTTTTCATAATAATGCTACAAAATGACTAATAAGACAGAATAGTTCCATAAATCATTTAGTTAGTCCTAAATATCCTCATTTTCAACAGTACAAAAATCGTGCGGAAAAATAAAAATCGTACGGAAAAGTAAAAATCGTGCGGAAAAGTAACTTTTCAACACGATTTTAAATAGTACGGAAAAGTACAACTTTTAAAACGAAAAATCGTGCGGAAAAGTTACTTTTCCGCACGCTCGTAGGAAAAGTAAATTATCGAGTGCCTTATTTTTACTTCGGCAGCTGAAACCAATAACAAATTTCATTACGTTAAAAATAGTATTTTGCTCACTCATTCAGTCACACATTTCATATGGAATATTACTCTGGGGAAATTCTAGTGATGCCCAATGCATTTTTATATTACAGAAAAAAGCACCAGGAATTCTTGCTGGAATCGGTTTCAGAGATTCTTGTCGTGAATCATTTATCAACCATGAAATTATGACGGTACCTTCTATGTATATTTATTCAAGTTTATTGGATATTCACAAAAGGGCTCCCTTATTTCCCAAGGAATCCAGTTTACATAATCATAATACACGTAACAGCAATTTTATTAGACCTCAACGTTTCAAACTGACGAAATCGCAAAAAAATTCCTATGATTTCAGATTTACCTGCCAATATTAAAACTATGAATATGTTTTGTTTCAAACAAGTAATAAAAAAATATTAAAAAAAAAACTGTTTCTATTCCACTACAGAATATTTAGAACATGTTCGTAAACACACTTTTGACGCAAGGAACATGCTTGCCGAACCTCCACACTTAATTTGAATGTATGTTGTAACTTTTGTTTTTGATTGGTTTTTGTTCTTTCTCCAAAGAATTTATGACATGCTACAAATGTATTTTCTTAGACATAACGTAGTCAATAAAGATTTCTTTCTTCTTTCATTCGATAGCATGATCTCTCTCGACACTTTCATCGTTGAAACCGAGTCATCATACTCAACTGAATAAAAAAATATGTGTGCGAATTCTGCATTTAGTATGTCGACGTCGAAGGACTCTCTTAATTGTTCGTACTCTTCTGAGATGAACCGTGTAAAATTTCAGATTACCACTCACAATTAGAATCCCCTTCACCATCAACATAACCATACGGATAAGAACAAAATCCCCTGGTTCCTCCGGTTTGAGACACTATCTGGAGATAATAATATGTGAATGAATGATGACCGTACTTGACATATCACTAGCATGCTGTCTTGTTTCACCTCAACCGTTTGTTTTGTAAAGTTCGTTCGTGGAATCGGCTCGGTACTGCTCTATATAACATTTGGAGGATTTCCCCTCATTTCAAAAGCCCCAAATCGCGATTGACATCAACCGCTACAAAACAATTGACGGCATTCGTTTGTGGACGTTGAGTGGTGTGTTGCCGACGTTGCCGTAGATAGAAGTGAAAAGTACAATGTGGTTGAATTTGCAAGTTTTCTGGTTTTGCTTGGTTGCTTTCGCTGCGTCGAACGTTATACAGAACAGTCCTGCGGGTGAGTGGTTTTCTTTGGTTTTCCCGCTATTCTTGAAATAATGAAATAGAGATTCAAATTAGTTTGTACAAGGTAGGCTATAATGTATTCGAAATATATCCATTTATCCGTAATCGTGACCACTTAAAAAGATAAAGGATCTAATCCGTTTTTTAAATTAGATTTTATTCAACTGGCTTTGTTAGTGTGTGTGTTAGTTTGGGTCAAATCTTCAAACTGAATTAGAACCACCTCTCATCCATCCTACGGGGTTGAAATTTTACATGTTGGTTCAGTTCTAATGGCAATACATAAATGTCAAAAAACTTTTCCCCTCCTGACCCCCTTAGGCTCCATAGAGGACGCATGGGAATTCTGAAATTTTTCCGACGGTCTCGGACGTCGAAAATTGCGGCAAAATCGATTTGGGGCTTCGTCTCACCCCCACCCCCCAATCTCGAAGAAAAAATGGCGAATATACAACTGGAAAAATAATTAAAAATATCTGACCGTCGTATAATATAGTTTCAAAAAATCTTGCCCCCCTGCCCCCCTTCGAAAGCTAGAGAGAACGCGTAGGAATTCGGGAAATTTTTGAAGTGCTTCAGACATGGAAAATAATGAAGAAAATATGTATTGGTTGGGTGTTTGGAACCCCCTTCTTTATTAAAAAAAGTTGCGAGAACTCACGAAAATAAAATTGGAAAAATTGTTAAAAATAGTGATAAACATCGAGTAGTCAAATAATTTAATTTAAAAAATTTGTACCACCCTGTCGTACTGAAGGAAAGATAAATAACACAAAGAAATTTAGATACATTTGGGACGAGGAGAATTATGACGAAAAAAATATCGGTTTGGGTGCTCGGACCTCACAAAACTAAAGTCGAAAATAGTTGTGAAAACTTTTGAAATCAAAATGGGAAAAATCCTTAAAAATAGTGAAAAATATCTGACCTTCAAATTAAAATTTTTTTTTCACCAACCTGTCCCACTCGAAGGCTAGAAAGCTTGTCGCGAGAATGAATCTTGATACAGTTAAATTTAAATTGAATTTATATGAAATTTTTTTGCGACAAGCTTTGATATCATATAAAGTTTTATAGTGTAACAAAATTATTTGATTTACTTCGAAGTTTTATTCTCTAATAATAGTAATAATGTGAATCTTTAAATTCAATATTCACCCACTTCCAGTCGTCCGAATAATCTAAATTTTGGCAGAATATATCTAGGACCGATGGCAATACAAGAATTTTATACTAATAATAATAATGATGTGAATATTCAAATATAATTTTCACCCACTTCCAGTCGTACTAATGATTTGGAAGGAACGATGACAATGTTATGTTAGCGTAGTTTCAAACGCAGAAAATGTCTTGTTTTTTTAGAGTTTGTTAACTTGGATTATCAACTCGGCCATCTTCAGAAACAACACGGCAAACAATCAAAGAGCCTCAAAGACCTTTCTTGAATCCTGCGAACTTTAAATATTTCCGTGATGTTTAATTTTTTTTTTCTGCTGAAAAAATTACCTTAAGCATGATAAATATTTATAAGATACCGTCTATGAATATTTGATTTCATAATTCTTACCGCAAAATCAATTTCTAGGTCTAGATAGTTTCTTAACCTTGAGCAAAAATTTCTTGTGCTACAAGAATTGAATCTGACAGTATTTGTTAGTTTGAGAGGCCCAAAAATTCAATTATCACTATTTTTGTGATTTATTGATAAGATTATTAATGACACAACAATACCTAAAATTCAGCAGCAATATCATCTCGTCATATGCATAAATAAAGATATGCTCTTAATTAATATAATCTGTAGGATCATTTATTATTCAGTGTATACTAGCAATATACTAGAGCTAGAAGCGATTGAATCCTAGGTAAATACTTCTCTAACAGAATTGGAAAGACTAGCGCATTGATATTGGGCATTATCCTAGTTTGGATATCATGTTACACTTACCAAAGAGAAATTAATTTATTTGAATTTATAATTTAAATATTAGGATGGTGTTTCATAGTCAGTACATTTTGATAAATCACAACTTCGTGATTGAAAGCCCAGACAGATTTCTTACGTTTTCACCATTATCTTGTTGAACATACAAGCGTCTAGTCGTACCAATTCTACTTTTGATCCCGCAGTTCCGCATGCGCACAACTCGAATTAAAACAATTTAATGGCGGTGTGGCGGGGTGTTCAGATGACAAACAAGAAGGCAAACTGAGTTGAAACTGCGTGAATTTGTTTTTTTGTTCGCAATTGACACAAAAAAATTCCCTTACCTAGGCCTAATGTTACTAAATAACGACTATTTATCCAAAATTCAGAAATAACAGGCGTGGAGCAGCCATAGTTGACGGTTCACTCCGCTTCTAACGTTAACAAGTGCGCATGCGGGATCAAAAGTAGAATGGTACGGCTAGACGCTTCTTTTGAACCTCTGTTGAGACACAAATTGAGGATAATTTCGTTTTCAGGTAACGTAGTATGCTATTACATGAACTCCAACTGGGCTAGTCTTGCTCCACCAGACAAAATTGATCCGAAGTTATGCACCCATTTGAACTACGCTTTCGTGAGGATAGATGACAAAGGGAATTTGACGTTTCAAAGCGAGTACATCGATATCACACAAGGTAATGGTTTATTACAGTATTTTAGGCGGAATTTCATTTTTTATACAGGGTGGCCCAGAATAAAAGGGACAAACATCGATGGTATGTTCCTCACTTTATTTTAAGGCAAAAAGTTTCAATAAACATATAAGTTATGTGATAAAAAGGGGTTTTCCAGAATAACTTGATTCGGTATGACAATAGCATTCAGTTTAAAATGGTCTATGTACATATATCGTCATTGAAAATTCCAACAGTTTTCAAGTTGAATAAGTGCGTGTGTAAGTGAAACAGATGTAGATTGTTGATTACTTTGTTAGAGTTTTTGTTATTTCTTTCGAATATCGGGGATTTAAAAACTCTACCATCATAAATGCAAGCTGTATTTGAATTTGTGGGGTATGGAAACTTGTTGCTGGTTATTTTTTAATGGAATAAAAACAAGGATTTATACTGCAATACAAACAGACAGAGCCCTATTGCATATTCACAGTGAAATATATACAGGGTCAGTCCAATATTTAAATATATCCTGGATCCCAGTTCAACAATCCTTGTTGAAAATGTTAGCGAAGGTCTAATTAAAAAAAAAAAATTCAAATTGCATGAAATTCCGGATCGTGTTCAAAGTTACTAGTTTGTGAATTCATCAGAATAGATGTTTTCAAAATTTGTAATAAAGTTTCAAAACGTTTGTAATTATTTCGAGACCACCTTGATCAAAAAAAAATAACCACAAATTAAAAAAATATATAAATAAACATATTCCGGTCAACGTAAAAGTTTGAAAATCTGTACAACTGTTCGGAATATTTTTCCGATGTAAGGTGAAAGGGGGGGTACCTGTCTTCTCTTATTTTAATCTTACTCAGTTTCCTTCTTGGACCGATATGAATATTTTAAAACTTATATTACTGTTAAATTTTCGATTTTTAATGTCTATCTTCACTGGCCTACACGAGAAAGTCGCTGTAATGTTTAACACATGCGGGTAAAAAAAAAATTCAACGAAAAAACACATTTTGAATTGTTGATTATTCAAATGTGTTTCAAGTTCATACCCATGTCACACAACAAATTAACATTTTTGTCAAGTACTTTTGGAGTCTCCTTATCACTATTATTCAAAAGGGGAATCCTACGCATGCACTGAGAAAAGGGGTTTCATGTATAATACTAGCTTACCAGCAACACATGCATTCTGGCAAAAATATCATTATTTATGTATTAAATTCAAAAGATAACAAAGCTCCTTGCTTCAGTTATTCACATATTAGGCCAGTAAAAATAGACAATCAATTCATAATAATTCCAAAAGTTTCCAAACTTTGGTCAAGTGAATGGTTAACCTGAAATTTGCTGTATACTCGTTGAGGAAATTACAAAAGTTCTGCAAACTCTTGGAGTGGTATTGAATATATTATTTTATATCACGAATCAAGTTTGCAACCAATTCAAGTGTACGGAACATTTTTTTTATCGAAAACTAATGTTTTTCTTTGATGTACCTTAAGAGAAAATTACAAGTTCTGCAAACTTGGCAGATACATCGGGAAAATATTCCAGTTGTGTATATTTGCAGATTTGCAACCTTTTACCGATGTATCTGTCGAATTTTTGGAATTTTCTCTTATGGTGTATCAAAGAAATACATTATAGGTCGATGAAAAAATGTTCCGTACACTTGCATTGGTTGCAAACTTGATTCGTTATATGAAATAATATATTCAATACTATTCCAAGTTTGCAGAACTACTGGAATTTTTGCAACGAGTATACGGCAATATTCAAGTTAATTGTCATTTTGACAATGTTACGGACTTCGAAACAGGTTGCAAACTGAGATTTATTGCTTTCTTGATGAACCATTCACTTGACCAAAGTTTAAAAACTTTTGGAATTATTGTTGAATTTTCGATTTTTCATGTCTATCTCTACTGGTCTAAATATCGCTCCTCTTACTAATAACGAGTTCAGATAATATCTACAGTATATTTCCAAATCTATCGAAAAAATTATTCATTGGTTTATAAACAATAAACAAAGCGAATGCATACGCCATTATCCATATAGACGGATTATCACGTATTACGTTCATTCGTTTTCGATGCTCCCATTGAAATAAAATCTTGAAAATTTGGAACGTCACTTAAATCAACAGAAACGATCGAACCAGAAGTGAACACAAACTTCCTAATTTTGAATAAAACATCCTGTAATTACTTCAACTTTTTGTTTTAGCGTATTATTTCGAAACAATAGGTCACATGCATGTATCACAAAATCACTGGAATTTTTGTGTGCACCATCTAATTTGTTATTAAATCATTAAACATTGTTTCATTTAATTGTAATTTTTGAACAATCCAGATTTTAAAATGTGAAGCAAATTTGAATTTGGTAAAACGCGCGCCTTAGTATGACGTCAAAGTTCATGTAAACAAAATGTATTTTTCATGGTATTGACTTGTCGTTGATCAGTCTATCTAGAGTTTTTCAAGTGGTTGATTATTATCTTTTTATTATTGAGTTTACATGTATTTTGACATCACACCCTACCGCCAAAAGACAATCGTTTGAATTTCCACTATTTTTCAATCATTTTTATTCTTGTTAATTGGTGAAAATTTTTCAACTCGAAAAAAAAAATTGTGCCTGGACTATGCATAAAAAAATTCGTCGTGACTTGTCGAACAGTTTCGTTTCGACGAATTTGAATAAGTCCGTATTATACATACAATGTAATGTATAGCGTTTGTTAACGTTTAGCTAACCAAGTTAGCATCATCAGCAACGATGATCAACATATTAATGAACACAATTTTGATTCATTTTCAGGGCTGTACAAAAAAGTTGTAGGTTTAAAAAAAATCAACCCCAACCTCAAAGTTTTGCTAAGTATCGGCGATACGAGTGCATCAATCTTCTCAAAAGTGGCTGCCAATAATGACACAAGAAAAAACCTCGTTGAGAGTTCAAAACGCTTCTTGAAAACATACTCCTTCGATGGACTTGACGTTGATTGGGAGTTGCCAAATGCAACTGATAGGGTAAGAATTTTGGTTCGAATATTTTCCCAACCTCAGAGCAATAATCTGTCGAGTCATACTACTATAAAACAATATTTTTACAAAATAGAGTTTCACAACTACCATCATTACAATAAATCGGAACCAAGAGGTCATGAAAGCGATTACATTTGGGACGTTTTTTAGGGTAAAAGAGTCGATAACTCAGAAACGGTTCGTCGTATCGATTTCAAACAAGGAAAGCTCGTATGTAAAATCATAAATACTCTAGATGCCTGTCCTTGAAATCGATAAGACGAACCGTTTTTGAGTTATCAATTGACTCTCTTATCCTAAAAAACGTCCCAAAAATGTGATCGCGCTCATGGCCTCTTAATAGCGCGTGGTAGAGCAGATATCAGAACTGTCTCACCTCTATATAGTACCAAAAACCAAATAGGAAGCTGTGGCGATTTCTGCCCATACACTAGTTTTTAATTAACGAAGATGCATCATTCATTATTATTTAAAGTGTAATGTTCCCCAAGGTACTGTTCTGGGACCGATTCTTTTTAATATATATTTGAACGATCTTCATAAACTACATATAGAAGGAGACATAATTAACTTCGCAGACGACACTGCAATCATTTAATGCATTATTGAGGAATGATTTACAGTCGCCTACTTTCCATTATTGTTGATAAAACTGTATATCAATACCAGAGTGAAACGAATATATTGCAATAATCCTAAATAATAGAAATAATTGGCTCAAAACTCCATATTAAAACAACTTATTTCCTGGCTAATACCTCGACGAACGTTGAATTACATCTAATGAATTTCCGTACAAGGCCAGGCTTTCTCTGGAATTGCTAGTTGTATGGAAATGTTCATTGAAATATTTGGACCACCTAAAGATCTATAATGCATTTATTTTTCTGGTGTTATTATTATTATTATTATTGATAAAAACTGAATTTTCAATAAATTGCTTAGTTTCTTTCAAGACACTATTGGACCAGTATTTTCAATCGTGATCTTAGAACCATTTCCATTTCAATAGTACAGCATTTGATAGAATTTTTTGAAGACATTTGAACATGAACATTTTTCCATACGCCTCTGGTCTTTTTATGTATTCATGAACGTGTTTCCTGACGTCAAAGTGTGTGAATTATCCGTAATTTGCGAAATTCCGTGTGATAAGAAAAAACTGAATTGATTTAAAATTTCGGCAACATAGTTGTATACAGGGTGGGACAATAGTGCATCGGAGTTCTCGAATTCTTTGACACCTATAGGAAGATGAATTGAAAACCAAAGTAAACTAGACAAAACAGTCTATAACCCGAAACTACAAGGCGAATCAGGTTGAATTGAATTTTCTCGTGTTTTTCAAATTGAACATCAACAGCTTCACAATGCCTCAGAGAACGGATACAAACTCCAACAAATTGAAGACCTACATCCAGTTTTACTCCTTACGTTAAAGTTGTGACAGACAAATACATTCAAATTTTCAAAATCGCAAATATAAAAACAGTGTTTACCACAAAACAAAACCTAGCCCACATCATTAGATCTACAAAGGACGAAATTACATGATAAAACCATGATTTGTATGAGGTTCTGTGCTCCACGTGTCCTCGCTTCTTCATAGGGGAAACATCAAAACAAATCCATTTTCAATCAGCACTTCCTTCCAGTCAAAAATCGAGATACTTAATTGCCCTGCATCAGCCCAACATTCCTCCCAAAGCGGTTATTAAATCTATTTCAGCAACACCAAAACCTCCATTTTTATAAATCGACCCAACTGGCATTCAACAACTAAACCCCTTCTCCCAACAATACAATTCAACTTTACAAATCGCACTGCACTTTGATAAAAGAACAGACCTCGCCAAATAACAAAACTTCGCCAAAACCGACCAAAACGCGCAGAAACGCCCTTTAGATCACGGGGAAGGCAGAATACCTTACTTCCTTATCAGACATCGGCTAAGAGAGTAGGCAGATTCAAGAAGAGGGTTTTGTGGTTTATTGCTGAGGTCTAAATCTGCCTACTGCCTAGATTTCTCAAACGACTGGGACAACCATTAAGGCACTCGATAAAATTTATTATATTTCTAGGAAAATTTCATTCTTCTCCTCAAAGCTCTTCGAACAGAATTTGACCAGAATGATTGGATACTGAGTGCAGCTGTATACCCAAATCCATCGGAAGGCTACAATGTTCCAGAAATTGCCAAGTAAGTTTAAAAATCCAATCTGATCTGATTATGTTCGGTACAAATCAATTGGCGGTCTGTGAGACCATCACTTTTACATTTTTTTTGTGGGAGGGGAAAAATCTTCCAAAGAACATTATGTGGTCAATTTGCGTCTTTGTTGTCAAGGAGACTGCTTCAGTGTTCTGTGGGGCTAATTGGGGGTTTCTCTTTGAGAGTTTTCTCGCGTACAGCTACCACTAGTAAAGCAACATCGTTTGCAAAACCTAAAAAGTAATTTTTTGTAATATCTATCAGAAAACAACTACTTCTCAGGCTAAAGCCATGCTGGTCATTGAACCACATCTGATAGATATTGTGAAAAGACTCTAACTGAAAAGGAAAAATCTGAAAGTGAAAATTCGCATTTTCATTCAGACAGTTGATTTTTTTTATTTATCTCATACAGAAGAAACCCCGTACTTGAAAAGAGTGCAAAGCTGTCCTATATTCGTTAATCTGGCATAAATCTTGCGTGAACTCAGTGGAAGTTTTGATCTCAAACTTCAATGACAATTTCGTTTTGCTATTTTATAACGAGAGGGTTTTGAACTAAGCGTTTTCGTGATATTTAACTACTATGAATAGTCACGTAATCCCAGGAAAATTATTGCTATTCGTGAAATTGTGATAGTGCCGAACTCCTGATAGCTCCTATTGTATAGGGATGTAGACTTTCACGAACGGCGTCAATTGTTTTTGCTGGTTTTATGGTTTTGCCGTGGTCTTCTTTAACCAAAGAAATAAACCATGGTAAAACCTGGAAACAGTCCTCTTGTCTTTCTGTTGAACGTCTTCGTCTTTCAGATACCTCCACATGATCAACTTGATGTGCTACAACTACTACGGCCCTTGGAGCGCTTACACCGGTCAAAACTCGCCGCTATTCGCTTCTTCCATCGAAAGCAGCTACGAGAAACGGAAGCTCAATATAGCAGCTTCGGTGCAAAACTGGATAGACGCCGGAGCTTCCAAAGAGCGAATCAACGTAGGTGTTGCTTTCTACGGAAGGGCGTTTACCCTGGTGGATCCGAATAAACACGGTCTGCACGCTCCGATTATTGGGGCTGGTATTCCTGGAACGCCAACTTTTCGACAGGTAGGAACATCGTTTTGAATTTTCATTCGTTTAACAGCACATCAAGATTTTGAATGTATTCAACCTGGAATTCGATCTTATTAACCACCAATTGCTCTTGGTTATACTACATTTTGATCAGTTTTCATTCATCATCTACCATTTTTTTTTGTTAGATATGTTCAAGCAAATACTCAAACTGGACAAGGGTGTGGGACGACGAACAAAAAAACCCTTATAAGTACCAAGAAGATCAATGGGTAGGATACGATGATGAAAAATCCATCCGTAAAAAAGTAAGTGAACGATATTTTTAGTACATGACTCCTCAATAATCGGGTTCTTCAATATTATTGACGTTAGTGTTAGTTGGTTTGAATCTGACGAGCCAGGGTTCAACCGAGAGGGTGTCCCTTGACATTGAGACCTGCTGGGGGTATATTGTATTCTTATATCGTCAGTAGTTCCTAGTTAAATAGGCCTTTTACCTGGTTGAGTAGTTTATTTTCTAGGTGTTTCGGATTCATGCCTATTCCTAGGTTGGTCTGTCCGAATATTCTGTAGCGCTTAATGTGCAGCGCATCCATTCGAAGATGATGTGAGAGGCTGTTTTATCCTCGTCGCCACAAAGTCTGCACTCCACGGTTTCTCTGTAATCTTTCAACATTTGAAAATCTCGAGTATAATAATAAATTATCTTAATTTTTTAACATCTATGATCAACTCTGAAACATCGTAGAATATTCTTCGCCTGAAACTTCTTGATAGTGGATTGCTGATAAAACCTGATGGAACGATATCAAATACATATTAAACAATTGATTCAATTCCAAGTTTGCCTCGGATTTCAAAGAAACACTTCAGTCAGTCAAACTCCTTCATTTCGAAATTATTGCAGTTGTATACCAAATAATAACTACATTCGAGGCTAGACCCACAAGATAAACCTGGGACAGCGAAAGAGGTTATTACCTACAGAAAGGTAGAATGACCTACATCCACATTTAGTCCATTCAAATGAGCAAGGTCAGACGAAATCAAACCTGTACTACTACAGCGACGAGCAGAGCCTCTAATTCCTCACCTAGTCAGGCTGTTCAGGGCGAACCTGGTCTACATATACATACCTAACCCTACTCCTTCATTTCAAAATTATTTCAGTTGTATACCAAATAATAACTACATTCGAGGCTAGACCCACAAGATAAACCTGGGACAGCGAAAGAGGTTATTACCTACAGAAAGGTAGAATGACCTACATCCACATTTAGTCCATTCAAATGAGCAAGGTCAGACGAAATCAAACCTGTACTACTACAGCGACGAGCAGAGCCTCTGATTCCTCACCTAGTCAGGCTGTTCAGGGCGAACCTGGTCTACATATACATACCTAACCCTACTCCTTCATTTCAAAATTATTTCAGTTGTATACCAAATAATAACTACATTCGAGGCTAGACCCACAAGATAAACCTGGGACATAGCGAAAGAGGTTATTACCTACAGAAAGGTAGAAAATAACCTACATCCACATTTAGTCCATTCAAATGAGCAAGGTCAGACGAAATCAAACCTGTACTACTACAGCGACGAGCAGAGCCACTGATTCCTCACCTAGTCAGGCTGTTCAGGGCGAACCTGGTCTACATATACATACCTAACCATACTCCTTCATTTCAAAATTATTGCAGTTGTATACCAAATAATAACTACAATCGAGGCTAGACCCACAAAATAAACCTGGGACAGCGAAAGAGGTTATTACCTACAGAAAGGTAGAATAACCTACATCCACATTTAGTCCATTCAAATGAGCAAGGTCAGACGAAATCAAACCTGTACTACTACAGCGACGAGCAGAGCCACTGTTTCCTCACCTAGTCAGGCTGTTCAGGGCGAACCTGGTCTACATATTCATACCTAACCCTACTCCTTCATTTCAAAATAATTGCAGTTGTATACCAAATAATAACTACATTCGAGGCTAGACCCACAAGATAAACCTGGGACATAGCGAAAGAGGTTATTACCTACAGAAAGGTAGAAAATAACCTACATCCACATTTAGTCCATTCAAATGAGCAAGGTCAGACGAAATCAAACCTGTACTACTACAGCGACGAGCAGAGCCACTGATTCCTCACCTAGTCAGGCTGTTCAGGGCGAACCTGGTCTACATATACATACCTAACCCTACTCCTTCATTTCAAAATTATTTCAGTTGTATACCAAATAATAACTACATTCGAGGCTAGACCCACAAGATAAACCTGGGACATAGCGAAAGAGGTTATTACCTACAGAAAGGTAGAATAACCTACATCCACATTTAGTCCATTCAAATGAGCAAGGTCAGACGAAATCAAACCTGTACTACTACAGCGACGAGCAGAGCCACTGATTCCTCACCTAGTCAGGCTGTTCAGGGCGAACCTGGTCTACATATACATACCTAACCATACTCCTTCATTTCAAAATTATTGCAGTTGTATACCAAATAATAACTACAATCGAGGCTAGACCCACAAGATAAACCTGGGACATAGCGAAAGAGGTTATTACCTACAGAAAGGTAGAATAACCTACATCCACATTTCGTCCATTCAAATGAGCAAGGTCAGACGAAATCAAACCTGTACTACTACAGCGACGAGCAGAACCACTGATTCCTCACCTAGTCAGGCTGTTCAGGGCGAACCTGGTCTACATATTCATACCTAACCCTACTCCTTCATTTCAAAATAATTGCAGTTGTATACCAAATAATAACTACATTCGAGGCTAGACCCACAAGATAAACCTGGGACATAGCGAAAGAGATTATTACCTACAGAAAGGTAGAATAACCTACATCCACATTTAGTCCATTCAAATGAGCAAGGTCAGACGAAATCAAACCTGTACTACTACAGCGACGAGCAGAGTCACTGATTCCTCACCTAGTCAGGCTGTTCAGGGCGAACCTGATCTACATATACATACCTAACACTACTCGAAGGTCCAAAGTGGCCTTCGTACCGAAGCCGTGGAAACCATCCTACGCCTAGAATAAGGCATTCAGACCAATTGCCTTTCATCGTTCTTGCTTAAAACTATGGAAAAACTAGCTGATAGGGATATCGGAGATGACACAGAGTCTCCAGGGGTGGGATTTTATGTACCATAGAATTATATTGCCGATAGAAAAAGTGAGATGATATAATGGTTGAATTCATGGGAAAGAGACAAAACTGTCGACAATAGAATTCTATGGTACACAGAATCCCACCCCTAGAGTTCATCAAGACAATCAGTACAAACTTAAGAGATAGACCTGACAGCGGGGAGCAGAAAGGTTCTACACAGAACCACCTGAACTTTGGCTGATGGCCAGCCCGCCGAGCAATAATAATAATAATGATAATATACCGAGTGATTCATAATGGTCAGGTCAGGATGGTGCTGTTAACAGCACACTAGATGCAGACCGTGTCGTGGGGCTCCTGGTATTTGCTGTCCACGTTGACACGTGGACACGTGGACAGCAAATACATTATGCAGTCTCAGCCTATATCCACATGAATAACGCTGTTCTACGAGTGTTGTACTACCATCTACGACACTCGTACGAAGAAGACGAGACACTGGTGTTGCCTTATGCTCCGGGGGACATTGAGTCCATGGTGGAGAATGAGAAGTGCCGAAGCTATATATACAAGCAAATAAGCCTGATGTAGTCCTCATCGACAATCAAAATAGGACTATTTTCGTCATAGAGTTTTCGGCTCACGGCGAAACGAGTTCGTCCGAAAAGAAGAGAAAAAATGGACTAAATATCGAGATTCACTCTTTGAACTCCACAGGCTCTACCCAAAATTCTGTTAAAATCGTGGTTCTGATCATAGGGGGTCCTTGGTGGAATGATGGAGACGCTAAAGGCTCTGTCATCCTTGGTTCACTCCATCTGCTTAGGGTACATGATTCTCGGACCCATCAACTCGCCCTCCGGATTTGCCGCGGAGCTCTGGAGACAGGGCTAGACTTTAATAATCCAAATGGATAGGAAAAATAGTAATAATAATAAATTACCTACTAATAACAACTGTAATCATTAATTTAATCTAGAACTCTTTTTCAGGCGCAGTTTGTAGTTTCTCAAAAATTAGCCGGAATAATGATTTGGCAAATAGGACATGACGATGTGTCAGGTAATTGCGGACAGAAGCAAGTACTACTGAAGGCTATAAACGAAGAACTGAAAGGCCATTACTAATTTACAATTATTGATTTCATATAGACAAAGATATTAAATTGACTGATATTTAAAGAATTCATACTTGTAAGCAATTTGTCTATGTGAAACACAGTGTATATTATGGATTAACGATAGGAACAAATATTTGGAGAATTTGTGGTATTTTCCATTTCTCCATCATCAACATGCTAGTCCTTCACAAATATTTAAGTAATACGTTATTCCAAAGTGTTCCTTTCATACCGGTATATTCACTCAAGATTTCATTGGACTTTTCTTGGGAACTGCCTATTCTAATGATTTGAAAACAGGTGCAAGTGGATTATTGTAGCTGGCCAATCTAATGACAATTTTTTTATTTCCATTATTACCTACCCACTTCTGATAAAACGGAAGTAAATTCAAGGAATCTTTTCGGATTTTTTTAAAATTTGAATGAGCCAAAAAATTGTTAGGTTGAAATAATGTACAAAACTGCTTGCTTACCATGTACCTCCTTTGGGTTGGACTTGAATGGATTAATAATTAAATTTAAACTGATCACCCACAAACAACTTTCAGCAGAGTTTTTCTAAATTATTCGAGTTCCCGAAAAACGTATAATGGACGCTTTGCTTGAATACCAGTACATTTATTTACTCAGGTATTTTTGTTTATTAAAGACAGTATTATCATTATTCCTATATTATTAACATTATTGCCAATAAATTAAATTATAACCTCATTCATATGTCTTATTTATACTTTCATTTCCCCAAGTATCTAGGACTTAGCGATTAATTATTGTAGATGGACTATAAATTAGTACTGGTAATCAAATTTATTTATCCCCTCATTCATAGTATAAACCAAAACAATAAGCAATTCCAAAAACGAATGTATTTTCCATAGAAAAAGTGGAAAATCTGTCCTTGTCCGCGTCCCATAGATATCTGCAAGTGGCTAAAACGTCCTGAGAGTTTTTTTCTCCTATAGTCACGATGCACAATATTTTATATCTGAAAATAAATAACCACAATTAACCATTGTTTTTTTTTACCTGGACAACCAAGGAAAAACATATACGAAAAAAATTATATCCAGAATCGATAAATTCAGCAATTTCCCGTGTTAAAGCATGTTGAAATTGTTTATTAATGTTTAATGGAAGATCATTGAGGAACACTAAAAATATGAGTGGGCCAAGTGTTGAACCTTGAGCCACTCCGACATTAATTGAAAATTTATCTGATTTTGTTACATCCAATTGTCCTGTTATATAGGCCCTTGATAATTCCTCATTTTGTGGCAGATCCTAGAACTTTTCTAGGATTCAAGAATGAGCAAAGTTTACAATTAATCGTGATGTAATAATAATAGTATTCCTACGAGTCGCAATTTGAGTTTCAAACCTTTCGAAATGCAGTTGTTTCACCTTGGACCGTATTACTGAAGTGGCCCACTTTGCTTGGTTGGCGCATTTATCAGGATCGTACGTCAGATTTTCGAGAGCTTCCATCAATACGGCTTGTAGAATTTTATCTACTTTCTCTGGATCAAATGGATTTTCGGACTCTAGTCTGTAAGTGTTCATGTATTTAATCGTCTGCAAAAGATGGGTTAAATATCAACACTCTCAATTCAGTATCAGCAAGTGAGTAATAACAAATTCGAAAACAATTTATCACCAGTGGCATGATTCTGATAATTGGTGAAGACGGAGAAAAAAGCAGTGAGACTAAAATATTTTCGTTATTCTCTCCGAGGGTAACGCCATCTTTTATATTTCCAATAAAAAATAAGACACGAATAGCGAAATGATCGAGGTGTTAAAAGCGTTTGCTTTCACTCAGGCGGTTCGGGTTCGATACCCACCGCAGTGTTGCCAGACGAAATTTTTGAAAATCTTCAGACAAAACGACTAAAAATCCCTAAAATTCCTCAAAATAGAATACGGTGATGTGCGCATGCGTCGAAAATAAAGACAGCTGAATTTTCACTATGCGCATGCGCGAAAACCAATGTTACGAAATATTCGATGCAAAATTTAAATATTTTCCTGGTTCTAAAATCTCTTTTTTTAAACTACGAAGTAATATATGAACAAAATAACTTTTATAATTTTCTCCTCATGGATATCAGGTACATAAGTATAACAAACCTTTGGAAATAAATAAACTGAAAGGACTAGATATTCCAATTGAAAGTGAATCAATCCGACAAAATAATGAAACCTGATAGATAGCCAAATTTTTACTATACGCATGCGCAAAAACCAAGGTTACGGAATATTCAATGCAAAATTTCAATATTTTCTTGGTTTCAACTGCGCAGTAATACATAAAACATTGAATTTATTATTTCTTTCCGTCACTGGTAACTAACGTTAAATAATAAATAAACTGAAAGTACCTAGTACATTTTCTAAATAAAAGCACATCAATCAGACAAAACTACAAATTGGTGCGAAGATTTAGAAGCTACCCAAAACACCAAAACTCGTCACTTTCAGTAGACGCGCGTTTCGTAGTGAGCTTATATAGCTCTTGAGAATTCCAATTTTGTTGGCGATAGGCGCATCGAGTGACAGTGACGTAGTTTTGGTGTTTTGGGTAGCTCCTATTTCTTGAATAGAATACTCATACTTAACCTATTTTCTTTCTTCCCCTTTCTCTTCCTCTTTCTTTTCCGATGTCCTTATCACCTGATGACTATTTTATTTGATTCTCTACTAAATTCGTAAATTCTTCATTTAATGATCGATCGGTCAATCATAATACAGTAAAATTATGATAAATGTGATATCAATTCTATGTTTTATGGTTGGAAATCAAGGTGTTCAACGAGATTTAACTCCATTCTATAACTCAAATATTGGTTTGATAGGTGCTACTAGTTTTTCTTCAGATTTCATTGATTTTCAATCCGAAATCCTTATTTCTTCAAACATTCGACAATTTCTTTAAATCTAAGGAAATTTCTTTGCATATGGCAACGCTGACCCACCGCCATCCCAGAGCTTAAGTGGTTCGGAATCAACTTCACAAAGGAAAGGGTTACTTTCAAAACATATTATATATCTCGCCCTCCCCCCAAGAAAATAATTTTCTAGATCCATCACTGGGAGGGTGAGACTATAATTCATACCCACCAAAGATTCCTATAGTAATTTTGATTATTTTATGACCTGAACTTACCTCCGTTGGTTGTCCAATCAAGGAGTGGGAACTCATCTTCCATTTGGCACTAATACCTCCTGTCATTTTCGTCTAACTTGGACCATCATACTATCTGCTGGAAACCGATACTATATTATTGAAACTAACATTTCCTCTTCATCGATTATTTCAACGTGATAATATGTATAGACTCTCGTCTCTGCCTGGCACAATTGGCCGCCAATAAACTCGGAATTTTGTATACCTACATGATGTTGGTTCATAGGTGCTGTGTACAGGGGGTGGCACACCACATGCCGCTCTTGTCCATAGTGCAAGAAAAAGTATTACTGATGTATTATTGAAGTATTAGGATGTAAGAATCAAGATGTCCTGTCAGGACTTCTCATTGCAATAATCCGAAGGGGAAACAACTAGTAATTTTTTGTACACCTGAAAGCAGTGTAGTAATTACCTATAATGAAAAATAATGAATTATTTTTAGGGGGCAATGAAAGACAAGCACCATTCAATTACGCGGATGCGTTGTATGCACATAATTATGTATAAAAATAAAATTCAGAAAGTTCGAAACTCATGCCTACGAGTATATCATGATAGATAATTTTTGAAAACTGATTCAGAGCTGACCAACTCGAGAACGGTTAGAGATAGACAAATTCTACAAACGCCAATCGATTCAGAATGGTCGAACTAGTAACTATGGTGAATTTCAAGTCAATAAAAAAATTAAAAATTACCCGAAAAAGTTGCAAGGGGTTCACCCCTAAAAATCATGAAAAATACTAAGTCGTTACATCGACTTGAAATTTGCACTGTATGCGTAAAATTTCATGCTCATTGTGAAAATGTATGATTTTTATGTGCTCAGATATAAGATTTAGCCAGAAAAGAGTGTAAACGGTAGAAACTCCAATTTTCTGAAATTTTTTATTTTTCATTTTTCAAATTTTAAATTTCTGTGTCCGAACATATTTTAACGTGCTGATTCCGAATCTTTGAACGAAAATGTCGAAAACTCATCAGAAATATTTTTGGCGGGAAAAAAAACATCTAAAAACTGATTCAGAGCTGACCAACTCGAGAACGGTTAGAGATAGATGAATTCTGTGAACGCCTATCGATTCAGAAAAGCTGAATTAGTATTTACTGAGAGTTTGAACGAAAAAAATCGACGGACAAAAAAGTCGAGTATATCATGATAGATAATTTTTTGAAAACTGATTCAGAGCTGACCAACTCGAGAACGGTTAGAGATAGATGAATTCTGTGAACGCCTATCGATTCAGAAAAGCTGAATTAGTATGTACTGAGAGTATGAAAGAAAAAAATCGACGAACAAGAAAGTCGAGTATATCATGATAGATAATTTTTTGAAAACTGATTTAGAGCTGACCAACTCGAGGACGGTTAGAGATAGACGAATTCTGTGAACACCTATCGATTCAGAATAGCCGAATTAGTATGTACTAAGAGTGTGAACGAAAAAAATCGACGGAAAAAAAAGTCGAGTATATCATGATAATTTTTTGAAAGCTAACCAACTCGAGCACTTCACACCAGTAAGTTTCAATGCTTTCGATCTAGCCACGATACGAAGGCGGTTAAAAATATTATTTCTGCAATTTTTTTTACTCAATTTTAAGATCACATCGGGCGTATACAATGTAATACATTTCAGTATCATTATATCCTATGAATGTGCGTTAGAAAAAAAAATGAGGAATTGCGTACCTATATTGGTCCCAGTCTCCGGTCTCATCAAATTTTGAAGACGGTTAGAAATATAATTTCTGCATTTAATGTAGAAATGTTTAATCCCAACCAGTTCGCATAGGTGTTATACGATGTTGCAGTCCCCTGTAGGTTTCTTTCCAATGATTGCATTGAAGGTAAAAGAGTAAAGAGGAGAAAGAAGGTGATATGATTTGGATTTCGATCTCGGCGTTTCGAAGAAGATTTTAATTCTTTCTACTAAAATTTTTTTCACCACAATCGGCCATATGAGTGAGATATCAGGTACTATATTCTCAGTTTTCAAATTTGCAAAAATTAGACAATGAAGAAGTCAAAGTAAAAAAAGTGCAATTTAATCCCAGTATTTTGGGATTCTTGAGCCTTACGAAGCAGAATATCGAAACTCCTAGTATATCACAAGGAAGTTATTAAAAAGTTAGAAATTTCAGCACTTCAAATCATTCAAAAATGTTCAGCGGTAAAAAAGTTACGAGACGGCTGTGCCAGCTTAAGCGTTAAGCTAGCACAACCCCTTTTTTTCCGGAACGGAGTTAGAAAATTGAAAGTTGTGTTAGGAAATAGTTATCAATTAGTTACAAAATACAGCCCTTGTTTTTTTGGATTGTGCTGAAACGGCTGTGCCAGCTTAACATACATCAATGAGTGGGAGAGAGAAACTTTTTCTGGAGGGTCACACCCTTTTTTTCCTGTCTGGGGGATGTTTGGCCACTACTATGTGTATGGCTGATCACATATAGTTCTGAAATAGCCCCTAAATAACATATAAAAATCAAGCATTAGAAATATAAGTGTGAAGTTAGTTTTTTTTCGAGTTCCAAAACGTCTAGTGGAAGTTTAGAATATTATTTTGTCATAATATTCTACAAAAAATATATGATATATATTTTTACTTGCCTTTCTCACTTTCAATTGGCTGTGCATCACTTATATGAACAAATTCGCGCGCACAAATCCATATTGGGATTTTCTCACAAAGTGTGGCGTATACAGAAACGTAATTTCAATATTTAGTTAGTTTTTTTATTATAAAAATATAGTACTTGGTCTTGATCTTTAAAGAAAACAAAAAACAAAAAAATTTAAGACATCAAAGTTGTATCAGGGCCAATATCAATAATCATATCCCAAGAAAAGACTTAACTGGCAATAAATAGTTCACTTATATATTTCAAACAATATAACAGTATAAAACAATACAACCACCATCCTCAAGTCGAGACATTTTGATTCTTTCCAAACAAAGAACTGCACAAATCCATTTTACTCTCATCCGTCCACGAATTACTTTCAATTGGCGCTAGGTAACTCACCAACTTCTTGTGTACAGCATATCGTGTCTTCCTACCTTTTGTTGCTCTGGTATCTATTTTCCTCTTCATCTTGCTTCTCATATTTTGCAGCTGGATCCACTGACGACCTAGTTGAACCGGGTCCGTGATGTCCGAGGACTTTACTTCAATCAGCTCCCGTAAAAGTTGATGGTAAAAATCATCATCGTCAAATATTTCAGGGTTGTACTCTCCTGAATGTTTGGCATTTGAGCATTCATCAGGGCTAGGCTCGTTTGTCTCTTCCCCTATTATTTTATAATCGTTTCTCTTCAATTGAGTTCTTTTCACCAACTTTGACTTATCGTTCAAAGTGTGCTCTATATTGTTGATAACTGAGTACTGACTAGTGTTAGATTTCATTATGGAAATAGTGGTTTTATCGTGCCACTTTCGGATAACACTGTTTCTGTAATCCTTATATCTGGAATGCTGCTTGCCTAATTCTGCTTCAAACTCTACAATCTTCCTCCTCTTCTTCGGTCGCTTATTCATGTCTGCATTCAAATCTTCCTCGGAAACATCATCATCCGTATCACTGGGGATTTCCTCATCTTCTTCCGGATCTTCTTCTACTTTTCCTTCGTCCTTCAACTTTTTCGTCTCAGGATACTTGTTCAACACCAAACTCTGTAGATCCACTAGCTTGCTTAGCAGTGTCGATATGGAACCTGCTGTTTCACTCACTTTATTCGAGAACTCCTGTCCAGATTCTGTTTTGATTTCTTTGAATTTCTCTGATTTCGGCATCCCATTGGCAGCAGCTAAACACTTTTGGAGTTGAATCCTCATTTCCAAGAGACTTTCCCAAATGCTCAGTTGATTTCTGACGCACATGCCCTTTTTTAATTGTTGGGGAACATTTTCGGTTTTCATATGTTCAAAATTAACGGAAGTTTCCATTTCTAGTAAGCTACCTTCAATGTCAGATCCGCTATCTTCACTTTCTTCACCTGATTCTCCCTCATCTGCAGACTCATTCTTGTTTTGGGTACTTTCTTCATCACTTTCTTTTGGAAGATGTCCAATTTCATTATCAGAACTCTCACCTGCAGAAAATTCTCTCATTAATGATACAGCACAGTTATATGTAACAAAACCTGCGAAACCAGGAAGTTTTTGGTACTTACCAATCGAACTTGGTTGTTGTTCCTCATCTGAATCATCAAAGCGCTTACGACTAAATTTTTTACCAGCGTATCTCTCATCAATATCGGCTAGAAGGTCGACATTTTGCCTCCTGAAGTGGCCCAACATTTCATCGTTGAAGTCGTCCTCGTCTTCAGAGGTGCGTGTATTTAATTTTGCGCGAGTTTCATCTGCTAGTTCATCTTCAGGGTCTAGACTGCCCGGTGTTGTTGATAAAACCTTAGCGATTTTATCCGCTAGAGTTTCTTTCCTGGTCGTTTTTCCCATATTTTTCAGAATCTGCACATTCAGTTCAGTTGTTTGTCTTCATACTCTTCAAGGCTTCAATATCAACATTATCAACTTATCTTCACTCCAAGCTTGGTTTTAGGTTATGTCGTGTGTGGTGTGTTGGTCACAGACCACCTACCCCTAGACGATTCACGCAGGTTAAGTGACCATGAACCTTTTTTTTAGTACCGATACCAATCTTTTGGGGGCGCTGTGATCTGTAGAGTTGTTCTTCGTTCTATGCTTGGTTCTAACACGTTCGTCTTGTGGTCACAGAACCCATAATTATGAGTTCTGTGCGTGTGGTATCAATGGTCATGTTAAATTTAAGAAGAAGAGAGTACTGACAACAAAACAAAATGTATATAAATAAATGGACTTCAACAAATAATATTACTTATAGAACTGTGTTTCTGATAGTGAAAATTGTTATTGTTAGTGTGATTTAAAAGTGTTTACTGTGAAATTCTGTAGTGATTATTCATTTTCACCATTCATCATGGTTTACCACAATAAATGTTGCGTTCCTCATTGCGATGGCTCTAATGAAATAAGGCATAGATTCCCTGATCCAAGTAAAGATTTAGTTAGGTTCAACAAATGGATACAGGCAATCAATAATTTGGAACTGTTAGAAATGAATCAGAAAAAAGTTTATGATTCTAAAAGGCTCTGTCATCAACATTTTGAGTCACAATATATTTCTAATTGGTCTCACAAGTTATTTGCAAATGCTGTTCCAACACTAAATCTTCCTGGTGAGTACAAAACTTATTCATGAAACTTGAATGAATAAAATGCCTGATTTTTTTAGGTATAAGTTCAACTGGCTCAAATGATATATGTGACACTCCATCAACATCCACCAAATCCATACAAAATATTTCAAGCAAATATTCTACTGAAGCAAATACTCAACTGTCTGAACCTGGTGATTCAGTTATTGGGATTTCAGAATGGACTAACCCTGCCGATAGTATCAAAGGTAATGAATATAACTTAATTAATACAGTAATGAACTTCTCGTCCTGAAAACTTTCAAAGAATCATCTCCCGAAGTTTGTCAACATACTTAATTAACACCCTGTATTTACATTTTATTATATTACATTCACATTATAAACTGTGTGTAAAAAACTTATATTTCGGTAGTTTTTTTTGTATCAAAATTCAATATTTTACTTTTTCAAACTTATTTAATGACTTTTTTCATATATATTGACATCATAACAAATTCAACTTTTTTTCTACAACACAGAGTCTCCATCGAATATAATATAAAATATAAAACAAAATTAAAAATATGAAACAATCTACAACACTGTGATTCTATTATTTAATCTTTAATTGGTTATAAAAGTGAAGATATTTTTATTAAAAACATATATTTAGATTTCAAATATATATTTTTTTAGGTAATACAGGTAATGCCCTATTGCCACCATATCAGTTACTGAAACAAACTGGAATTGAAAGGCATACAATAACACCAAAAAAGAAGAAAATGTACGAAGCAATGAAACAACTGCGCAAGAAATATACAATGGAAAGAAACAAGAAAAATTCTTTCAGACGTAGATTATTCAAATCTGAACAATTTAGAAACAAACACCACCTCGAAGAAAATTTTTCTAAATTAAACAATTTGGCATCTATTCTCATTCAGTGTCAGCTGAGAGAATCTAAAAAGTCAAAGAAACTTAGACGGTTTACACTTGATGAGAAATTGTTGGCTCTGATCCTCTACAAACAAAGTGTCAAGTCTTACTCAGTTCTTTCGAAAATATTCATTCTACCCAGTAAATCTACACTGACCAGACTCCTGGCAGAAATTGTTGGAGGACCAGGAATAAATGATGTAGTTTTTGAATCCTTACAAGAAATAACGGCAGAAATGGATTGTTCAGAAAAATATATAGCCATTTTATTTGACGAAATGGCTATCATGCCTAGTCTGCATTTTAATCAACATTCTGGCTCCATAGATGGATTCGAAGATATGGGAAAAAATATAAGAGGAAGTTCTTTAGCGGATCATGTCCTAGTTTTTATGGTTAGAGGATTAAAAAGGCAATGGAAAGCACCAATATCATATCATTTCTCAAGTAACGGTGGTGCAAGTACTTTACAAATAAAACAGTTATTAGCTGTTATTATACAAAAGCTCATAAACATAGGCCTCAAACCAATAACTGTAATATGCGATCAAAATAATTCAAGTGTGATAAATAATTTAATTAAAGACACAAAAGAAAAATACTTGAGATCTGGAAATATAGATAGTTATAGAATTGGATCATTCGAAATAGGGAATTTCAAAATATATCCAATTTTTGACCCTCCACATTTATTAAAAGGACTTCGAAATAATTTGATAAAAAAAGACTTGTGTTACATTAAAGGCAGTGTGAATAAAATAGCGAAATGGAAACATATAGAACAACTTTATGAGAGTGATAGCAGAGCAGTTGATGGCTTAAGGGTTCTACCACACCTCAGTGATGAGCACATTTATGAAAATAAATTGAAAAAGATGAAAGTCAAGCATGCTGCCCAGATATTCAGCCAAAGGCTGGCTGCAACACTTCGTTTAGTGAGTCAACTTGGTAAGTGAATTCAACGTAAAAGCTTGTATGAGTATTCATAAAAAAAATAAGTGTACATATGAACTCTTGCCTCCTAAGGATGAACGTTGTATGTTCCTCTTGAATCTCATGAACATACCTTGTTTATACTTATAAGGGCAGAACGGCACTATAGTATGGTCCCTAAATTGTAGATAGTGACTCGTACATTTTAGGTTTTTACAGGATTTGAAAGTGCGGACAGGATGTATGAAAGTGGCAAAGTAAAACTTGATTTGAAGCCAAGTACCTAGCTGATTTCTGTTTTATTTTTTGACCTGCTTTATATGAATTATGAACCGTACAACCTATGAGTCACTATCTACAATTTAGGAACTATACTTATATATGAATATTTATCGTGGCTGTATTTTAGTTTCTGAATAGAAATATAAAAATAGAGTAAGGCTAACTGTATATGTAATAGCATTAGCATTTCATTATCCCAATTCTGATATCATATTTCATAAAACCTGTAATTTGCAGATACAGAACAAAGATGTGGGAAGAATGTTCAAGAGACCGCTGAATTGTTGTATTTGTTTGACCGTTTATTTGATTCCGTAAATGGTTCAAATAAACTTCCTGATCGTGGAAAATGTTTACGAGCTGGTTTAACAGACACATCTGGCCACCTGGAATTTTGGAATAGAGAAGCTTTGCCCATTCTTGAGACGATGAGGTTTCAAAAAAGGTCACCTAGGGACCAAGCAAGACCTCCCTCCCTCACACACACCAACACCACAGACCACCTACCCCTAGACGGTTCACCACAACACTAACTAATGAAGACTGAAATAAGCGCCACCAGAAGATTGGTATCGGTACTACCGTGACGATGCGGGAAATTCAAATCTTGAATTTAATACACAGACCACATACTTAGATGTTCGTGAGTTTCATAATGTTGTTTACAACCTCAAACAACACTTGATATCACGACTACAAAGTTTTTCAAATATCAAGTGTTGTATGAAGTTTAAACAACATAAGAAACTTTCAAAAAATGTAAAAATTAATTTATAGTATATTAGGTATTCGATATTCTGTGGTAATGGTGAAAAAAAACACTTTCAAGTCAAAAGGTGGTTTATTGTCGAAGATGTACAATCTCATTGGACAAGCTTAAAATAATCAACACATTGTTTGAAAAATTAAAAAATTAAATATGGGTGCAGTACAAAATATATGGGTCCTCATATTAGAGAGTACATATGGTAAGTCATATAGAGCACAAAGTCGGTGCAATTGATCCATGATTACCTGGATGAATAAAACTATGGATATTGCATAGTACATTATGTGGATAAGGTAAAATCATATACCGTGTGACACAGACTCGTTGTTTCTCTAGCTATATTTCTGGAATTTGGAACATTGACTATGCTCACTCAACTTCCGGTTTTTCCGGAAACGATATCAACTTTCGATTTTCAAATGGGTCACCTTGTATACTAATACATGATCGGTTAGGAATAATCATAAGGAATCCAACGATACCAGGTTTGATGGTGTTATCCCCAAAGACTACCGAGATATCCAGAAAAAGTTTCTCTCTCCCACTCATTAAGCTCATAAATGATAAATAGCGATATCTCCGTACTCTTTGGAGATAACACTATCGAACCTGGTATCGATGGATTCCTTATGACCATTCCCAACCAATCGTGTATCAATATACAGATCGTCCCATTTGGAAATTGAACCATGAGTCTGTGTCACACTGTATAGTACAACAATGTTTATAAATGATTCCCAAATATATGTAAAAGAACAGACATAACACAAGATACATATTAGAAGGTAATCACATTGAAAACAATCAAATATTCTTGATGAGTATAGTGAAATTTGCGGCCAGCGAACATTTTGTTGTATTAATAAATATTACGTCACTGACAAATTAAAACCAAAGATATAACGAAAGCAGAACCACACATATAATTCAATATAAAAGTCACACTACACAAAGAACGGATAAAAACTGCCATTGTCATATAGCAAAAAAAAATAAAAATTTCATCATAAAATGTCTCTAATAACCCTAGTTAGTTATCAACATCTAGTAGAGTGCAAGAAATTTGGAATTTCATTTGATATTTCAACATTAAACAGCTTGGGCAATCACATGTTTAGGTTGTTTGGCATTTTTTTTCTTAATTCTGTTCATACGAATTTTATTTGCTTGTAGTTTGATTTTATTCGAACCTGTATACAATTTTGATTTGCCCTGTATAATTTGGTTCACACGTTTACACCAGTTATGTGCAATCGTTGTGATGGTGAATTTTGATATCAATTTAATTATACTCATTTTATGTTCGTCATTTTCACAAGTTAAGAATTCGAAACTTACGTTGCAATTTATCATACCCTCAATTTCATCAACTAAATATTTAGAATATGATTGTTTATTTAAACAAAGGTTTATTATTTGAAAAATTTCATAAAAAGAACTGAGGAATGATGATGTAGGGTAACATAATCTTCTAGCAACAGATCCACCATATTCTCTTGAAGAAATTAATAAATTTTGGTGTGAATTATAATTTAACGAAAACATACAATTTCTACAAACTGAACAGGTTACTTTTTTTTTTATTTTTTTCAATATATAACCAGCTACATAATTTGTGGCCAATTCTTGTAACTTATGTGAAAAAGTTTTATCATTCGATTCTGCTAATTTAGAATATTCTTCAATATTGCACACAGTGATGGCTTTTGTGCTATCATTTTTGTTAACAAAAAGTTTTCTCATGGAAATGAACATATTATTACATTTATCATCTTCACAATTGAAAGAATTTTTGTAAAATGACAGAGAAGTGTTAAAAAGGAGTATCTTAAAATTTCCTTCAAATTGGTGCGATGTGGGATTGACATTTTGAGCTCCAAAGCTCCTTATTTGACCAAATGCATTCTCTAGTGGATCTTGATTCAACCTTCTAGTAAGTAAATAAGAAAAACCCTCCGATTTCAGAACACCCCAAATCGATTTAATGTTTTTAATCGTGAAAGACCAGTTTTTCAAACTTGGAGGTCTTGCTTGGTCCCTAGGTGACCTTTTTTGAAACCTCATCGTCTCAAGAATGGGCAAAGCTTCTCTATTCCAAAATTCCAGGTGGCCAGATGTGTCTGTTAAACCAGCTCGTAAACATTTTCCACGATCAGGAAGTTTATTTGAACCATTTACGGAATCAAATAAACGGTCAAACAAATACAACAATTCAGCGGTCTCTTGAACATTCTTCCCACATCTTTGTTCTGTATCTGCAAATTACAGGTTTTATGAAATATGATATCAGAATTGGGATAATGAAATGCTAATGCTATTACATATACAGTTAGCCTTACTCTATTTTTATATTTCTATTCAGAAACTAAAATACAGCCACGATAAATATTCATATATAAGTATAGTTCCTAAATTGTAGATAGTGACTCATAGGTTGTACGGTTCATAATTCATATAAAGCAGGTCAAAAAATAAAACAGAAATCAGCTAGGTACTTGGCTTCAAATCAAGTTTTACTTTGCCACTTTCATACATCCTGTCCGCACTTTCAAATCCTGTAAAAACCTAAAATGTACGAGTCACTATCTACAATTTAGGGACCATACTATAGTGCCGTTCTGCCCTTATAAGTATAAACAAGGTATGTTCATGAGATTCAAGAGGAACATACAACGTTCATCCTTAGGAGGCAAGAGTTCATATGTACACTTATTTTTTTTATGAATACTCATACAAGCTTTTACGTTGAATTCACTTACCAAGTTGACTCACTAAACGAAGTGTTGCAGCCAGCCTTTGGCTGAATATCTGGGCAGCATGCTTGACTTTCATCTTTTTCAATTTATTTTCATAAATGTGCTCATCACTGAGGTGTGGTAGAACCCTTAAGCCATCAACTGCTCTGCTATCACTCTCATAAAGTTGTTCTATATGTTTCCATTTCGCTATTTTATTCACACTGCCTTTAATGTAACACAAGTCTTTTTTTATCAAATTATTTCGAAGTCCTTTTAATAAATGTGGAGGGTCAAAAATTGGATATATTTTGAAATTCCCTATTTCGAATGATCCAATTCTATAACTATCTATATTTCCAGATCTCAAGTATTTTTCTTTTGTGTCTTTAATTAAATTATTTATCACACTTGAATTATTTTGATCGCATATTACAGTTATTGGTTTGAGGCCTATGTTTATGAGCTTTTGTATAATAACAGCTAATAACTGTTTTATTTGTAAAGTACTTGCACCACCGTTACTTGAGAAATGATATGATATTGGTGCTTTCCATTGCCTTTTTAATCCTCTAACCATAAAAACTAGGACATGATCCGCTAAAGAACTTCCTCTTATATTTTTTCCCATATCTTCGAATCCATCTATGGAGCCAGAATGTTGATTAAAATGCAGACTAGGCATGATAGCCATTTCGTCAAATAAAATGGCTATATATTTTTCTGAACAATCCATTTCTGCCGTTATTTCTTGTAAGGATTCAAAAACTACATCATTTATTCCTGGTCCTCCAACAATTTCTGCCAGGAGTCTGGTCAGTGTAGATTTACTGGGTAGAATGAATATTTTCGAAAGAACTGAGTAAGACTTGACACTTTGTTTGTAGAGGATCAGAGCCAACAATTTCTCATCAAGTGTAAACCGTCTAAGTTTCTTTGACTTTTTAGATTCTCTCAGCTGACACTGAATGAGAATAGATGCCAAATTGTTTAATTTAGAAAAATTTTCTTCGAGGTGGTGTTTGTTTCTAAATTGTTCAGATTTGAATAATCTACGTCTGAAAGAATTTTTCTTGTTTCTTTCCATTGTATATTTCTTGCGCAGTTGTTTCATTGCTTCGTACATTTTCTTCTTTTTTGGTGTTATTGTATGCCTTTCAATTCCAGTTTGTTTCAGTAACTGATATGGTGGCAATAGGGCATTACCTGTATTACCTAAAAAAATATATATTTGAAATCTAAATATATGTTTTTAATAAAAATATCTTCACTTTTATAACCAATTAAAGATTAAATAATAGAATCACAGTGTTGTAGATTGTTTCATATTTTTAATTTTGTTTTATATTTTATATTATATTCGATGGAGACTCTGTGTTGTAGAAAAAAAGTTGAATTTGTTATGATGTCAATATATATGAAAAAAGTCATTAAATAAGTTTGAAAAAGTAAAATATTGAATTTTGATACAAAAAAAACTACCGAAATATAAGTTTTTTACACACAGTTTATAATGTGAATGTAATATAATAAAATGTAAATACAGGGTGTTAATTAAGTATGTTGACAAACTTCGGGAGATGATTCTTTGAAAGTTTTCAGGACGAGAAGTTCATTACTGTATTAATTAAGTTATATTCATTACCTTTGATACTATCGGCAGGGTTAGTCCATTCTGAAATCCCAATAACTGAATCACCAGGTTCAGACAGTTGAGTATTTGCTTCAGTAGAATATTTGCTTGAAATATTTTGTATGGATTTGGTGGATGTTGATGGAGTGTCACATATATCATTTGAGCCAGTTGAACTTATACCTAAAAAAATCAGGCATTTTATTCATTCAAGTTTCATGAATAAGTTTTGTACTCACCAGGAAGATTTAGTGTTGGAACAGCATTTGCAAATAACTTGTGAGACCAATTAGAAATATATTGTGACTCAAAATGTTGATGACAGAGCCTTTTAGAATCATAAACTTTTTTCTGATTCATTTCTAACAGTTCCAAATTATTGATTGCCTGTATCCATTTGTTGAACCTAACTAAATCTTTACTTGGATCAGGGAATCTATGCCTTATTTCATTAGAGCCATCGCAATGAGGAACGCAACATTTATTGTGGTAAACCATGATGAATGGTGAAAATGAATAATCACTACAGAATTTCACAGTAAACACTTTTAAATCACACTAACAATAACAATTTTCACTATCAGAAACACAGTTCTATAAGTAATATTATTTGTTGAAGTCCATTTATTTATATACATTTTGTTTTGTTGTCAGTACTCTCTTCTTCTTAAATTTAACATGACCATTGATACCACACGCACAGAACTCATAATTATGGGTTCTGTGACCACAAGACGAACGTGTTAGAACCAAGCATAGAACGAAGAACAACTCTACAGATCACAGCGCCCCCAAAAGATTGGTATCGGTACTAAAAAAAAGGTTCATGGTCACTTAACCTGCGTGAATCGTCTAGGGGTAGGTGGTCTGTGGAGTACCGTCAAAGAATACTAGTTTATCGAAAATGGATAGTGTTCATGAGAAATCTCCTCCACTAGAAACAGCTAGTTTACCTGCAATAGATAAAATGGATTGTGTTGATGAGAAAACTGAGGTAATATCTTCACTGGAAACCCTTGAATCTTTTTTGAGCGATTGGGACAACTCGGATAATATCTCTTACATATCCAATATTCCAGAAGTTTGCAAAGAATATCCTTCAATAATTGGCATAGATGAAGCCGGCAGAGGTCCCGTTCTAGGTTTGTATACTCCATTCAGTCATTACTTTAACTTACCAAATCATCTTTTAAGGTCCCATGGTGTACGGAACAGCATTCTGCCCCATAAATGAGCAAATGATCCTCGAAACATTGGAGTGTGCCGATTCCAAAGCTCTAACTGAAGAAAAGCGAGATAAAATATTCAGTGACATCTGCAAAAATAACAAAAGTATAGGCTGGGCTGTAGAAGTGATATCACCAAACTACATCAGCAATAAGATGTTGAGCAGGTGCAAGTACTCTTTGAACGAAATATCAAAGGATGCTGCCGTAGGCCTCATTCGAGCAGCTATTAAAGGCCGTGTCAAAATCGAACATATATTTGTCGATACACTTGGCAAACCGGAAAAGTACCAAGAATATTTGAAAGGATTATTTCCAGAGTATAACATAACAGTGGCCAAAAAAGCTGATTCGACATACCCCATAGTATCCGCAGCTAGTATATGTGCCAAAGTTGCGAGAGATCACTCGTTGATGGTCTGGAAATTTGCAGAAGGGTTGGATCTCACACATAAAGATTTTGGGAGTGGTTATCCTGGAGGTAAATACTTTGTTTCTGCAGTAATATTATTTCATTTGTTTATGTTCAAATGGGGGTGGTCCTGTACAAAGCGCTATCTAATCTGAACATGAAAACGTCAAGGGGACAATCCGATCTAAGTTTCATAAAACATGGAGTACCACAGGGGTCTGTCTTAGGACTGGTCTTGTTTTCAATCTATTTAAATGGCCTAATAACTATCAACGTAGCAAGATAATTACTATTTTTGCGGACGATACCCCTATTATTTGGAGTAGTAAAGCAATTAATCAGCTTTCACAAATGATAAAAATAGATGTTCAAAATGTTCAAAACTGGTGTGACTCGAACACTTTGTTTCAACCTAAACGAAACAAAACTAGTTACTAGTTCAAACCTTCACTAGACGATTTAGAATTGTATAATCACTACATAGGCAACAGCATACTAAGTTCCTAGATATTTACATGGACAATAGATTAAATGTAAAAGAACATGTTTCGTATTTGAGTATAATTTTAAAATATGATGTGAACAATAATTTGTTTTTTAAATTACACCTATATTCAGTCTCACATGTCTTATTGCATGGACTGTACCTACTAGCTAGCTTTTCTTTATGTATTTTTCAAGAGATAGTATCATCCAAGTGGATGCCTAGGAATTTCAATGATTTTTAATCACATTTTTGAGTGGTTTTATTCTTATCGGACTCAATTTATCAGCACTAAACCAATCTGAAGCTGTTAATAATATTCTCAACAGTTTCATCTGCTTCATTTCTACCATCTCTAATGATATTCTCAACAGTTTCATCTGCTTCATTTCTACCATCTCTCCTCGAGATAGTGGTGTTATTTGCAAAGAGAATTATATTAATATTCGTGGATGATGGTACACCATTTATATAAATTACCTAAAACCCTGCCTTGCGGAACTCCATTATTTACACAGTTGACTACTATATTCATCATTGTGAACACAGTTTGCTTATGATCAATAACAATGGAAAGGGCGAAGTTCAGATTACGTCCTATTTTCTAATCTTCCACAGTGCTGCTCCTAAGGTGGCGTATGGAGTTAGTAACAAGGCCTATCCAGAACACGTGGCTAATGACCATAGCAGTCGATGCCAAGACAAAAAAAAAAAGTTGATATAATGTTGTCCTCAAATTTTCAGCTAGTTTGTTTACAATTCTGTTCATTTTAAGATCCTGTTACAAAAAAATTCCTAGTCGACAACTGCGACCCAGTTTTTGGATTCCCACAATTGGTCAGATTCAGTTGGTCAACTGCAACCAAGATACTCGAAGAGAGGTGTTATCATGTCAAGTGGGAAAACGTAGAGGAGTCCAAGAAGAAAGCGTTAGCAGCCAGTTGTTCTTCAATAACTAACTTTTTCCAAATGACGAAAAAACCTAGTGCCAAGAAAACTATGGCGACATTTTTCACCAGTCGGGGTCTCAGTAGAGACACGGACTTATGATAATTTTTCGTAATATTTTTTTTGTGTAAAATCGCGTTTTTTCAGAAAAGACCCCTATAGATAAACTTAATAGTTATTTATGTAATAAGGATCATAATGACGAAGATCTGATTGAATTGTAGCTACAATTTTTGTTATAATAATATAATATACAAAGTCTAAATTTTAACTTACTAGCTCTTGTAGATAGCCATAATGAGTTGTTTATCATAAACACAATTAAATTTCCACAGATTTTATTGAAGTCCAACTGGTCATAAGAGTAAATAATTTGAATTTTTTTGTTCAGCAATTTCTAAGAATTCCAAATAATTAAGCTTAATACCTTTATTTTCAACATGAAGAATGTAGAATTTTTGATCAAAGTTATGACCTTCCTCCAAAATATTATAGGCCTATGTTGAGTTTGAGTTTTCTTTACAAAATTCAAATAATGTTCACGTATGCGGTTTTTGAATGGTCTATTTGTATGGCCCATATATAATTGAGCGTAAGATCCACAATTCAATTAACTTCTAATTTTTTCAGATTTTTGTGTTTTCCTTATTTTTTATAAATTATTCTTACATATTTTTTATGCACAAATTTTTCTGTAAAGTATTTGGAATAAATTTAAAGTTCTGTAATTGTTATTGTTGAAATAAAAATGTGGAAAAAAGGTTCTATCCCCGGCTGGTCCACATTTTCAATTTTTCATTTTCATGTCTGAATTTCTGCTAAACATTTACAGACACCTAAACTACTTGATTATTTGAAATGTTTGAGCTTAAAGCATCTTGCAATTGCTCTATCTCGATTCGGTCATCTGATGAAAATGTTATCTAGATATTACAGGTGCCATTTTCTCTATACGATGACCGAATTTGATATCGAGCGTAGAATACGGAAAAAATATTGAAAAAATTCTAGAACTTTCGGAAGTATTTTTTTTTGGCGGTTTTATGTGCTAGGATATGATCCTAGCTCACCTTTTACATTTATCGCATTTTGCGACCATAACGAGACATTCGTTAAATACATATTATGTATATAAAAAGAAAGCTAAGAAAATTTCCTACAAGAGGACGTTATGGTTTGCTTGCGTAACAGTTCGCTTGTAGGTGGTTTTGTGTTCTAGTGTGCCAGATTTATGAGATACAATTTTTGTTGCACATTTATCTTTGTTTTATGGTAAACCGTGTACCCGAACGTATTCAAATCATACATTTTCGGAATCAGCATAAAATTTTGAGTATATCGGTGGTAATTTCGAGTAAATCTGATAACTTTGGATTTTTGGCCATTTTTAAGGTACCTATCCTTTGATGTTTTTTCGGCTGAAAATTCATTTTGTGCCGATCGAATCGAAAATCACAGAATATTCTAATTTCGGCATGCTGAGTCGATTGGCGTTCGCAGAATTGCTCTATCTCGATTCGGTCGTCGGATGAACATGTTATCCAGAGGTTGCAGGTGCCATTTTCCCACCATAAATTTTTCTGATTTTTTTCTATAATATATTAGTTAAAATCAATCTTTTGTCTATAAGCTGACCGAATTTGAAATCGATTGCTGGTCAAACATAGATTTGGTAGGCGTTTCTACGAACGTGTGCACCTTGAGTTGGACCGATTTTTAATTTTATTTTTCGTTTTTCGAATACTGTCATGTTAAATTGATGGCGTAGAATACAGGAAAAATATTGAAAAAATTCTAGAATTTTCGGAAGTATTTTTCGTTGGCGATTTTATGTGCTAGGGTACCAGATCCTAAGGCACCTTTTACATTTTTGTAAAGTGAAGCATATTTGCTTCAATTGGAATACAATGTTCAAAACAAAATAAAAACAACTACATTATTGACCTGATTTATGTCGTATGATTCATCACAATTGCTTATTTTTATTTGACACCTATAGTAGAAGAGTTGGTAATACTGTCGAGCATATGATCTTTCTGATGAATCTCACTCCCATGAAGCAATAGCCAAATGTATGAATTGCTTCGGTTTTTATGGCCGGAAGGTTGTTTAATGACTAATAATAATAACACCCACTAATAAATACTTGCATAAGATGGTAACCCTCTACACGGCAGTGCACTTTTTTAGTAGAGCTTATAGAGTGACATGGGTTAAAACATTGAAAAAAACCTTGAGGTGGTGCTGTCGGTTTTACGGGTTTTCCTGCAGCTGAAAAGTGAATACACCACCAAAAATGTGTGATTCACCTCAGACCACTACGGCAAATGATAATAATAGAAGTAGCCTACCAGCACAGGCTATGCTTTTGGGCACACTCTATGAGTGTTTAGGAGGAAGTGTATTATTACCGTTATTATCATTATTATTCATTAAATAACCTTCACCATAAACTACTACTATTTCATACACGTGCAATCCATCAGAACGATCATATGCCTGACTGTATTACCGGCTCTCTTACTACTGTCGTATTGTGTTTCACACACACACACTTTTGTTAAATTTTACATTAGCAACGAGCAGTTGAACAATCTCATCAAAACTTTTTAATTTGGGCTAGTTGATTGTTCCTCCTCATGGCCATTTTCCGTATCCTCCTCCAGTACTCCTTGGAATTTGGATCCAATTCTTCCAAAGGCGGGGGCGGGCCAGTTCTTATATTCCAAAGCCACTCTGGATACTCTTCATTTGGTTTCAGGAGCACGTCCTCTCCAGTTTTGAATATATTTGTTCCGCAGGCATACTTTGTCAGTCTCTCAGGATCAGTTTCAACAGGTAGCACCTTCTTCTCCATCACGGGTCCTATTTTTCCTAGTTTCTTCTTTTTCAGACCTCCACCAACCATGCTGATACCTATAATGCACGATTAAACTATAGAGATTCATGAGAAGGGTAAACTTACTTCCTGAATCCTTTCTTGCATAATGGTTTTTGGGAAATGACAACTGGAAAGGTAGTAAAGCAGACCTTCTGATATTAAGCAAACAATAAGCTGCACAAATACTCATTTCCAATAACTTCAAAACAATGTCTAACCAAATAAATTTTTATATTATTTTATTGTCGACCATTGAAATAACCTCACTTTTGCTCCAAACAGTGTTGCCAAAAGTTGTACTAATGTCACAGTTTATAGCTAAAGAATATCAGTTCGCTCACTTTGCGTACTCGTTTTCCAACGAGAGTCTATTCGTCCACACCGTACCAACGTTGCCAAGTTACTGCGCATGCGTGTGGGGTGCTTCAACCGTTAGTTTTACTCATTATACTGCGAATGCATGCGAGTTGTTTAGATGATAAAAGAGGAAGGAAAACAGAAAAACTGAGACTAAAAATGCGTAAATTTGTTTTTTGCTCGCAATAGACTACCTAAGCCCTGACGTCACAAGTGGGCGGAGCTTATAAAACCTTTCCAAACAAACCTGTAATACGTGTTAAAAGCCCATAAGGAAAATTGATATTATTTTCGATAAAGACTCAGTTGAAACCCTTTGCCGTAAAAAAAAATAAAATGTTTGGAAAGGTTTACCAAGTTTCAGCTACTTTGACGTCACACTTAGGTAGTCTATTGACACACAAACCTAACCTGAGCAAGCTAACCTAAGGTGGGATTATGTGTGCTATAGAATTCTATTGTCGATAGAAAAGGTGAGATGACATTATGGTTGAATTCATGAGAGAGAAAGAGACAAAACTGTCGACAATAGAATTCTATGGTTCACAGAATTCCACCCCTAGCTTGCGAGACTCGAAAATTTGTGAAACAGCTGCAGGCAAACCGAGTTGATGATGAGTAAAACTTGGCAACGTTGGTACGGAGTGGCCGAATTAGTTTGGCAACATTGGTACGGAGTGGGTGATTTAGACGTTCGTTTTTTTCCCACGCGCATGTCAGGCGCTGGCAATTCATTTACAGTATCGGAAAGTGTTCATCTAGGGTATGGTGGTTTCATGAGAGCGTAAAGAATAGCTTGCTGTATGTTGAGAGAGCATTACAATTTCTCCATTCGCTCAAGGAAGGGATATCGACGTGAACTGTTAATTTGTTGGGTGCGGTAACAGGAGAGGCACGCAGTATTGCGTCTCTTTTGCGTTCCTTATTGCTCGCGTAGATTTCTGTCTATATCCCAGATGAAAAGTTTCCGATACTGTATACTTGTCAATCTCAATAAATTATCGACTTTGACAAGTAGAGTCAAAATTAAAACTAATTTTGTCAGTATCGCGCTTTCAACATTTTTTCAGCACAATTAGTTAGTACAATACAATGCAATTAGTGCGACTTTTTTATGCA
Organism: Chrysolina haemoptera; assembly: GCA_958298965.1. Classification (NCBI taxonomy): domain Eukaryota; kingdom Metazoa; phylum Arthropoda; class Insecta; order Coleoptera; family Chrysomelidae; genus Chrysolina; species Chrysolina haemoptera. The sequence continues at coordinate 36,794,209 of OY282590.1, forward strand.
CACAACTATACTGTTGAAAAAAATACCCAAAAGTGTCAGGTTAGGTCTCTCATGCATGTTTTTTCTTATTTGTTCCAATAAATTATACCATCCATTCAAATACTGGGAAAATGAGATAGCTGCCAAAAATATCAATAATTAACAAGAATAAAAATGATTGAAAAATAGTGGAAACTCAAACGATTGTCTTTTGGCGGTAGGGTGTGATGTCAAAATACTTGTCAACAAAGATTATCCAAAGAAAACATAGTTTCGGTAGGTTTGCAGTAACTCAATAATAAAAAGATAATCAACCACTTGAAAAACTCTAGGTAGACTGATCAACGACAAGTCAATACCATGAAAAATACATTTTGTTTACATGAACTTTGACGTCATAACAAGGCGCGCGTTTTACCAAATTCAAATTTGCTTCACATTTTAAAATCTGGATTGTTCAAAACTTTCAAAGGTTACAGTTAAATGAAACAATGTTTAATTGATTTAATAACAAAGTAGATGATGCACACAAAAATTCCAGTGATTTTGTGATACACGCATGTACAAGATCACAAACCTTGCAACTGTGACATTTTCATTGACATAACCTTCATTAGCTCAGCAGAGTATGGTCATGGTCCGTAAACAGAATCGTAAAGTTTTCATCTTGGGTGCCAATGTTGTCATTATTGAAGCTCAGGTGAAAGCTGTCACCTTGAATTGAATAATAATTGATGAAAGCTGTCACCTTGAATTGATGAAAACCTTGGAAAAATGTTTACACTGAAATCGTTTTTCACCAATACCTCTGAACAAATATATTGTACTGGAAGGGTTTTCTTTTGTATGAAACCTTTTTCCATGGACCTGCAATCCACTCAAATTAGTTAAAGCCTTGGAGTAAATTTTCACCAGTGTTTTTGCCATGATGCCTACTGTAAACATTTACCAGAAAGGTATTAGGATTTCTTAGTTGTTCATGAAGTATTCAATTTAACAAGTTAAAAAAGTTCAATCCATTGGGTAACTTGAAAATAAAACAGAAATCAGAAGTAGCTCTTTTAATCACTAGTTTAGATTAATTCAGATTATGATTCATGATTTTTGACAGGCTGATGTAGTTTGTAGGAATAGAATCTTAAACATTTAGTTTGAATCATCTACAGATGCAATCTCACAAGTGCACACAGTCTTGGCAGTTTCTTAATATAAATTCAAACATTTTGAATGGCTTGGTACAGATTGTATTTATGTGTTACCAATTAACTTTCTTCTTTATGAATCCTTTCATGGGCTTTTAATCCACTTGCATAAGTGAATCGCTTGAAACAAGTGTTGCAATAAAATGGTTTTTCACCTGTGTGACCCCTCTTATGATCTTTCAATGCATCCTTTCGTTTGAAGGATTTTGAACATATTTCACAATGGAAAGGTTTTTCTCCTGTATGAACCTTCCCGTGGACTCTCAATCGACTTGAAGTGATGAAAACCTTGGAACAAATTTTGCACTGAAATAGTTTTTCACCAGTATGAACCCTCTCATGGACTTTCAAAGCATTCGCTCGACTGAAAGATTCTGAACAAATACTGCACTGAAAGGGTTTTTCTTCTATATGAAACCTTTTCCCATGCACCCGCAATCCACTCAAATTAGTGAAATCTTTGGAGCAAATTTTGCAATGATATGGTTTTTCACCAGTGTGACTCCTCACATGAATTTTCAAAGTGATCATTTGACTGAAAGATCTAGAACAGATTTCGCAATGGAAAGGTTTTTCTCCTGTATGAACTCTCCCATGGACTGTCAACTGACTTAAATTAGTGAAAGCTCTTAAACATATTCCGCAACTAAATGGTTTTTCACCAGTATGACTCCTCTGATGAACTTTAAAATTGTCCATTCGTTTAAAGGATTTTGAACAAATTTTGCATTGAATTTTTTTCTCTGCTACAGAAAGGTTATTCTCAAAGGGTTCTGAACTGAATTTACGTTTTCTCTTTTCTGTAGGAGGCACTGAAAGCCTATGAGTTGCAACAGATGAGTCTTGTTCCTTGGTAAGTTTTTCTCCAGATGAAGTTTCATCCTGTATTACAGGTGGCATTGATCCTGAATCTGAAAAGAAAACTGATTGTAATATACAGTGTGTCCTGTCAACAAAAATTTATTGGGGACTAAATGCGAGAGAAGCGATCCTTGCTTCAATGAAATGAACGATTTCTGTGAGTGACATTTTTTTATGAATCTTCAATGTAAACTAGAGATAATTAAAGAAATCAAGTATCTGAATGAAAATGCGAATTTTTACTTTCAGATTTTTTCTTTTCATTTAGATTCTTTTCACAATATCTATCAGATGTAGTACAATGTCCAACGTGGCTTTAGCCGGGGATGTAGTTGTGCAAAATCTTATGACCGGGAGCAGATGATCCAGAGAAGCATACCCTCCTTTCGTAAATATTAAAAAAATTGCCAAAAGTACGTATAATTCGAAACAGAACCATTACATTTAAATAAAATAACTTTTGACAGATAGCGAAAGTCATGTGACCCCTTCTAAGTAGGCCATTTTTCATATTTTTGAAAGCACAACCTAACGCCTAAGTCGAATTTCAAAATAAATCATTATTAAAAGTTTTTCTCATATGATATGCCAACTCTTTGAATCAAACTATAAACTCAGAGGTATATTTGTGATTTATTCGGTTATGAAGAATGTAATAACCTAAACTAGTTGCAAATTATAAAATTATCAGTAGAAAATAGAAAAAAAAGTCTGTTATTACAATACTCAAATGAATGAATAGAACCTTACCTGTGGCAAGATCAAGAGAGAAAGGTTTCACATCTATATTTATATTGTATAGGGGCTCATTTTGCTTTTCACAGCAAGATTCTGACCTGAAACTGGAGGATTTGAGGAATTCACATTTGATATCTTCTTCGTCAAAACTATCAAAATTGTCATTTTTGATTCCTTCCGAGTTACGCATTAAATTTTGTGGGATCAAATTCTTCACATCAAATTTTTCTTCATCCCCATCAGTTTCGTCAGCATATTTGTAGTCTGTTTCATCCAAACTAGCAATTTTACAATGGCTAGCAGAAGCAAAACTATTATTTTCGCATTGTTCTCTTTTTACTGCATCTATTTGAAAAGTTTCATTGAAATCCTTACAGTCGATTTTCACTGCAACTTGCCCAATTCCAAATTTTTCGTTATCCATTTTTTGATTGAGTATGCAGAAGCAGAAGCAAATAATTGATGTATTTACTGTTTTATTGTTGTTTTGAATAAATAATAAGTATAATAATAATAATTAATAATACTTCGTATTTTCAATTTTCGTCCGCTATACGTGTCATAGACGTCTTGAATCTTGATCATACTGACTGACAAAGACAAAGTGACAAAGACTGATCATAATTCATGATCATAGATCATAGATCAAAGATCAAAATGATCAAATCCACTAGCATCTAGCGACAGCCCGGATATTTTGGCTGGCGAGCATATTGATAGTATCATAACTTGCAAATTGGCAGCTTCTTTGGCCTGATTTCTCAAAAACACATAAAAAAGTAATTTTTCACCCGTAAATCACAATTTTTCACATTTTTCCTTCCTCAAAACCCGTAAATCACAATTTTTCACAAGAAGGCTGAATGGTTAAAAAAATGTGAAAAATTGTGATTAACGGGTTTTGAGGAAGGCAGAATTGTTGAAAACTATGAAAAATTACTTTTTTGTGTTTTTGAGAAATCAGACCATGGAAGCTTGCCAATTTGGAGGTTATGATACTGTCAATATGCTCGCCAGCAAAATATCCGGACTGTCGCTAGACGCTTGTATCAAAACCTTGGATTCATGGGACGAAACGGGCAGTGCTCATCCAATTTGAATATAGATCAGTGGTCTTAGGTGGTTATATGATTTGTCAAGGACTTCAACAAATGGTTATTTGACAAGCTAGAAGAACACACCAATCTAGCCGACTGCAATTACGAGCTTTACGCAGTCATTGTTCACTGTGGTTCTGGAGCTGATTTTGGCCACTATTACACCTTATAGCCAAAGATAGAACGGACTGGTATAAATTTGATGACAATTGCGTAATACCTTCTTTTGAACTGGAGCCTTCGAAGACACCATACATCCCATTTTACCATAGAGCAGATTGTCACAATTCGTCGGACCTCTTTAGAAGCTCTCTACCTATGAATTCCTTGAATTCCAACTCTTGAGATGATGTGGTGTTGCAGGTTTTTCCGGATTTCCTCGTAGCTCTTAAAGCGAATGCGCCACCAATGTCATTAAAGCCTTCCCGATCAATCATTTTTGTGTTTTTACTTTGTTAGTTTCAATATGTTAATAAAATCTAACCAAATCAGTTATATTTTCACTTATAATTGCACAAGTGGTTTTTGTATTTTATCGGGTAAATTTGGGTTGTTTAATGACAAACAGTTTAGAATTTGAACAACACAAATTTACCCGATATCAATACAAACCTTGAGTGTAATTCGGCAGGACAATTTAATGAATAAGAAATTCAGATACATATTAAGTAATGTCAAACTATTCATTTTGGCAACCAACACCGCGATAATTGATAAACAAACGAATAAGTGAAAAAAACCACTAGTGTATTTGTCGCTGAGTTAAAAGCTAACTTTTGCCGCTGTCAAAGTGACAATTGCACTGTGGCATATGCGATTTTTTATACATGAATTAAATTGTCAAATAAAAAATCCAATAAACAGAAAATAAAAACATCGTTATACTTGTCAAATTTTCATAATGGATAACGGTAAATTTGAAATTGAGCAAGTTGAACAGAAAATTGACTCTAACAATTTCAATGAAGATTTTCAAATTGGGGCAGTGAAAAATGAGCCAGGCGAAATTGAAATCTTCGGTAAATGCAGTAGCAATGGTAGTAGTGAAACAGACTTTGTGGATCTCAAACACGCTACTGACAGCTACCAAGAGCAAAACGAAGAAAAACTCGATGCGAAGAAACTGAACCTTAAAGATTTAGGTCATTCAAAAGTTTCCGAAGGTTCATCAACAAGTCAGTTTAACACGGTAGGAATAAAAACTGACGACATTGATATTTTCTACGAAGACATCAAACGTAAAACTGGGGAGGAAGAATCAAGAAAACGTATTGGATTCTGCAAGATGTGTTACCAAAGTATGGGTTGTGAAACAGACTTCATCAATTCTACAGCTTATACATCCAAACGTTGCTGTCAAGAACAAAACGAGTCCCTATTTTATAATATACATGATGAGGATGTGACGCTTGATGTGAAACCATCCTTTCTTGTCTCTGGCACAGGTAATGTTTTAATAATAATAATAATTGTATTTTATTGAATCGATTTGATAAGTAAAATTGGGTGTAACTATTTTGCTGGTCTGCAGGTCAGCAAAATGTTCCCAGTGCAAAAACCTTACAGATCAAGAAATCCTTGCAGGTTGTACCGATTTGAGATGTAACTGGTATAAATAAGAACATTTTTGACCAAAAAAAATTCATACCCCCTCTCCGAAATATGAGATTTTGCCATATATTGAAAAAAAACTTTGCAGGTCGGCAGAAATTCCTGCAGGTTGGACTGACATGAGATGAAACAAGACCATATCAACACATTTTTGACAAAAAACCTCCATACTCCCACTCCCGAATATAAGATTTTGCCATATATTGAAGAAAAACTTTGCGGGTCGGCAGAAATTCTTGCAGGTTGGACTGACATGAGATGAAACAAGACCATATCAACACATTTTTGTCAAAAAACCTCCATACCCCCACTCCCGAATATGAGATTTTGCCAAATATCGAAAAAAAACTCTGCAGGTCGGCAGAAATTCTTGCAGGTTGGACTGACATGAGATGTCAAAAATGTGTTGATATGGTCTTGTTTCATCTCATGTCAGTTCAACCTGCAGGAATTTCGGCCGACCTGCAAAGTTTGTCTTCAATACATGGCAAAATCTCATATTTGAGAGTGGGGGTATAGAATTTTATTGTCAAAACTGTACTGATATGGTCTATAGTTTCATCGCAAAAATCGGTTGAACCTGTAAGAATTTCAGCCGACTTGTGAATTTTCTGCACTGAGAACACTTTGATTCATGAATTAAATATGGAGGCCCCAATATAGCAGACGAGTTTGGTCATTTCGGTCCGATTAGGTTCAAATTTGGGATTTAGAGGTTTTCGGGGTTGGGGATTATGAATTTCTGGTTAAAACTCATTAATTCAAGATGATGGCTCCCAGATGGTAGACGAGTTTTGTAATTATAGTCTAACTCTCTTCAAAATTGGTTTGTGGGAGTATTTGTGATGGAAGATCATGAATTTTTTTTCAAAATTCATAAATTGAAGGCTTCGAGATGGCTGACTAATAAATACTTAGATGGCCTACTCATTCAAGAGCTGGATAGCTCAAAACTCACAGGAAACAGGCCTTGTAATGACCATTATTCATCAGAAATCTATAGATTAATGCGTACGAACTAAAAAGCAGAAAATAAAATATCAATTGAAAAAAACTTTTTTAAGACAAGCTTTTATTCAAATGCGCTAAAAATTAAAAAATAATTTCTTCAGATGTGTATGTAACCTATTTCTAAACATGATAATTATGATCGGTTTTCTTTTCAGATTCGCGTTTGAGGCCACTTGAACTACAACATGAAACAATATCTGGAGATAAAGTTATTACAAAAGAACAAGACTCATCTGCAGCACATCGAGGTTCTTTGAAAACGCATGAGACGATTCACACTGGTAAAAAGCTATTCCATTGCAAAGTCTGTTCAAAATTTTTCACTCGAATGGATAGCTTGAAAATTCATGAAAGGATTCACAATGGGGAAAAACCATATAATTGCAACACTTGTTTCAAGACTTTCAAAATTTTGGAAGAATTGAAAATCCATGCGAGGATTCATACAGGAGAAAAACCATTCAATTGCAAAATTTGTTCTAAATCTTTCAGCCGAAAGTCCAATTTGAAAGTTCATGAAAGGGCTCACATTGGTGAAAAACTTTTCCACTGCAAAATTTGTCCAAAATCTTTCACTAGAATGTATTGCTTGAGAATTCATGAGAGGAGTCACAATGGTGAAAAACCATTTCATTGCAAATTTTGTTCGAAATCTTTTATTACGATGGGTCGTTTGACTGTTCATGAGAGGACACATACAGGAGAAAAACCGTTTGATTGTAAATTTTGTTCAAAATCATTCAGTCGAATGGATCATTTGAAACTTCACGAGAGGAGTCACACTGGTGATAAACCATTCCATTGCAAAATCTGTACAAAATCTTTCAGTCAAAAGTCTTATTTGAAGATTCATGAAAGGGTTCATACTGGTGAAAAACTATTCCATTGTAAAACCTGTTCAAAATCTCTCACTCGGTTGGGTGGATTGAAAGCTCATGAAAGGAGTCACACTGGGGAAAAACCTTATCTCTGCAGAATTTGTTCTAAGACTTTCACTGATGCGAGTAATTTGAGGAGGCATAAGAGGACCCATACAAAACCTGTATAAAAAACAGTCAACCGAAAAGATAATTTGAGAGATCACGAGATGGGTGACGCTGAAACACCATTTCATTGCTAAATTTGTTCCAAGAATCACACTTACTTTAGTAATTTGAAATCCCTTGTAGCCCTTGCAGAAAACTCATTTATATTTGTTCCAAGAATGTCACCAACTCGAGTCATTTGAGAGTCCATCGAAGGGTTCATACAGGAGAAAACCCATTTGATTGCAAAATTTCTTTCAGCAACGTCACTGACTCGAGTTAATTTGAAAGTACTTGTAAGGATTCATACAGGAGAAAACCCATTTAATTGCAAAATTTGTTTCAATGTCACTAACTAGAGTCACTTGAAAACCCTTGGAAGGATTCGTACAGGAGAAAAACCATTTAATTGCAAAATTTGTTTCAAGAATGCCCCTAACTCATTTTAGAGCCTATGAAAGGGTTCATACAGGAGAAAATCCAATTGCATTTTTCTGAAGAATGTCACTAACTCGAGTCATTTGAAAAACCATGGAAAGATTTATACAGGAGAAAACCCATTTGATTGCAGAATTTGTTTCAAGAATGTCACAAACTCGAGTCGTTTGAGAGCCCATGGAAGGGTTCATACAGGCGAAAACCCATTTAATTGCAAAATTTGTTTCAAGAATTGAGAGCCCATCCAGTGGATTAATATCCCGTTAGAGGGTTCATACACGAGAAAAACTATTTCATTGGCACTTCGACTACTGCTGAACACTCTTCAGTCATGAAACGGAAGTACTTCAAAGCTTATTAGAGGAGTTTATACTCATTGATACATTACTGAGAATGGTGACCAGCGTCAGATTGTTGTCAAAAGGGCCTACTGGGAAATTTACCAATGGGGTCATCCAGCTGGTCTTTTAGGTTTAGATTAGAGCTAAGGAGGTTTTAGTTATTGTTGTTGTTTATCGTGATAAAATCGATAGTTAGATAAACTTATCATTGGGGATGAGAGTAAAAATCCAAGTTCCGTAAATGCTATTGAATATTGATTTAATTTCCTAGAAAAAATAATGTTTATCTTTGATTTGATGTTACACATCATTTATTTTTCTGTAATTGTATCATAGATTATTTCTATATTTGAATAAAGAGTATTACTAGTAGTTGTGAAATTACTTGTTAACCTAAAAAGTGAGGCTAAGATTCGAAATCTTCGGAGTTGAAAAACTCCTCCATAGATATAACTATGTCTTTGAATATTTTCTCCCAAGAACCCTTCGCTTGGCAAATTCATTCAATGATCTTGAATTGTTGGGATCATTGTTTATTTGTGTGTACATTATTTATGTACTCATTTTTCTTTTGGAACTGAATAAAATACTGAAGAAAATTTTCATATAAATGATAATTGGAATAATTGGATTAATGGGAATTGGGAACCAACGAACCAAGATGGGATTTGATGGGAACCTTAAACCTCTAAGCATTGTTGCCAACAGCAAAATAAAAAATTATACGTCAGCTATTCGCGATTGATACCACGTAGCGCTGCAAAACACTCTCTCTCTCTCTCTTTCAGATTTATCGAACGATATTTTTGAATAAAATTCTTCCTATCTCAGTTATTTACTCGAGTTTTCAATAACAACTAAAGATAATTTTGAAAAAAAATCGACTATATGAATGAAAATGCGAATTTTCACTCTCAGATGTTTTTTTTGTTAGAGTCTTTTCACAATATCTATCAGATGTAGTTCAATGTCCAGCGTGGATTTAGCCAGGAAAGTATTTTTTGAAGATATCACAAAAAAATACATTTTTCAATTTCAATGGAGAATGTTACCTCTTTTCACTATCTCTCAATGTTTGACCTCAAATGCCGCCACAATTTATTTTTTATATGACTATGAGCGGCGGTTTTTGTCTGATTTGCAAATCGCGAAAAAATTGTGAATATTCTTGTATGATCGAATCGATTGTTCATTATTTCGCCCCTGCTGTATAGGAGCTGAACAAATGACCTAAATGTTGAACCCAAAAAATAAAGAAGATGAAGAAAAATTAAAGTATATTTTAATTTTAGGTTATAATTGCATAACCACAACAATTACAAACGTCAGAAATGTAGTTTCCCTAAAATATAGGACAAAATACTAACATTTGATCATATATGGAGTATAAATGCCCATTAGCAGTACCCCTGCTACCGTGGTAAGCCATCTATATCTGTAAGTGAATCGCCAACCTTTCAGTCCACTTTCAGGAAAAGAAAAAGTCTTTCAGGCTACACAGTCAAGTGAAGAGCATCGACCAGAATGACCACCAGGCCGAGAAAAACCTCCTGAAAATAGCCCCGGCCTTGCAAGGGAAAGACAAGCGTGGTTTATATGTGAGATCTCACAGTACTCTGAATGCTTCGGCTTTAACGAAGGTTCAGCATGAGCCCCCATTATTGTGCGAACCGGTACTCCTGCGAACGCATTCCGACGGGTTCCTTCATGTTTCACGTCTTCAAGAAGAGAAAGAAGCGCAACCTGATCGCATAAGCTTAGATCGGCGTGGATTAGTGTCAATACCCATCATCGATGGGGAGCCTAGGCTTCGGCTGCTGTCTTTGCAGCACAACTTGATAAATAATTTAGAGACACTGAGCAAACAGTCATTCCCCACCTTAGTTTTTCTAGATATGTACGACAACCAGTTGGAACGCTTGCATTGTTTCGACAAGTTGGAAAATCTTAGGGTGCTGCTGATGGGGAAAAATAGGTAACTGGTTTTGCGATGAAATTGTTTACATTTGTGGCCATAGATAATAATTTCAAGCTGGCTCAATGACCTCACAAAATTAATCGATGTGAAAACAGCAGTCATAGTGAAAAAGCTATAGTTTTATATATATTCTATAGTTTTTTACCACATATATACCACATGTCCTTGTCTTACGTGATATTTTACCTAGTTTGAAATTTACTTGCTTCTTCATTGATGGGCTGTATGGAATAGTGCCTTTATCTGGATGCATACTGCTTTTACAGTTAGCAATTTCCAGACTCTCAAAATCATTGAAAACTCTATAGTCGAGAACCTGTTTTTGTCAATTTGAAACTTGTGTCATCAAATCGGTGGTCGTGATCCAAAGCATGTTGGGCCACACTCGACATTTCTGTTCTTGAAAATCTGATATGAGCAATGTGCTCTTTGAAACGTACTTCCACGGACCTTCTAGTTTGACCCACATACTTCTCGCAGCTTATGGCTCTACCTTACCTCTCAAATGTGTGTTCTGCCCAAAAAATAAAAATAGAAGAAACTTGAATAAGGAGACTTCACAAGAGGTTTATATATATATTTGTTTTACTATTATTTCAGATTGCTGTTTTTATTTCGTTTTTTTTTCGTAATCAGTTTTCAGTTTATCAAATGTGTTGCTTCCTTCTTTGATTTATTGGTTTTTATTTAAATTTGTTGAAATTTGGTTGATTTTGAATTATTTCATATTTGGTTATTAAATAATTTTTGTTCCTTATTATTGTTTTATTTTTTGTTAATTGTCGGACATTGCAAATGTCCTTTTGATTTTGATTTTTTGAAAATATGAACAGGATGTCTATAAATCACTGAAATTGAAACTCATATAAATGAATGGGATAGGGAGAATGTAGTTCAGTGTCCAGCGTGGGTTTAGCCGGGGAAGTAGTTATTTTCTGATAGATATTACATAAAAAAATCAAATTTTTCAATTTTTAGTGGAGAATATTTCTCTTTTCTACTTGCAAATGTTATATCACCCAATTAATTATTGCGTATACTTAAATAAAACAATTTATAGAACAGATCTATCACTTAAGATTTAAGAATATATCAATGCTAATTGTCTCCTTGCATGATTAATTCAAAAGAATTCAATCACTAGATTTCATAGATTCTTATAGCTTAAGTGTTAAATCGATGTTAAATATTTTTATATATTGTTCATAGTTCAATAAAATTTTCTCGTAAGTTACTCCTTGTCGATTTATCATTAAATAAAGTGTCTCATGAAAAATGCTTTCTGCGTTTTATGGAAAAGGGTACTCTTGTTCGATGACGAAAAAACTAACCGTTTTCGAAATAAAAATAAATAATCGAGTCAATACCACAAGAGGTTTTTTAAAAAATCCTTGAGTGGTATTTTAGTGGGATAATTTAACGAAACAAACGAAAGAATTATTGAACAAAAGTACATATAAACTAATTTATTAAATTAAATGAATACGGTAGGTGAAAGACAAACAGTTACGTTCCCATTCATCCAATATCGAACTGCCAAAACTAACGTTTCTTATGGACGATTTTATACAGTAAATTATCACCTATAAACATTAGCGCATTCGCCATTTCTTAGATCAGTGTCATAATTATTCACTTCTAGTATTTCTAAGCAGAATGGCAGCTGAAAAGGAAAACAATAATTTGCACTGTTTGAAAACAAATCATGGTTTTGCTTATTAATTAATATGTTCCTAACCTGGTACAATTAGTTTTGGATTTTTCTTCTGTACACCGACGTAATTTTGAAAATGGCGGAGTCGCCAAATTTCCTCGGCGGATCTCGGACGGTCGGCTGCGAGAAGATGAATTCTGTGTTTCCTAATGTATATATGACTAATTTAAAGTAACAATTATTGCCGACCATTATTAAAAGGTAATGAACTCCGCTATATCGCCTTCTGGTACTAGGCTGAATCCTTTTTTTTTCACAAGAGATCGACTACAAGACTAACGGTCTAGTAAAAAAAAATGTATTGGCTCTGATGAAGAAAGTATACTTTTTTGTAAAAAAAATTGGGAGATATTGAATTTTAAAGTTTTCAAGATTTTTTTTTGTAATCACTGATGATAGGTCTACAGCCTGCGCAAACCGCGCTGAAACACTGGGCAGGCACGCTGTGGCATGGATAATCAAACCAGTGCCTCCCAAACAAAGGTAACTGAAAGCGATTTCATAAAATTTCATAAAAATTTTCGACAATTTTTGAATACTTCAAAAACGAAAATTCTTGCCATTGATTGATACGTTACGTTCCATACAACAACACATTCTTTTAATTGCTCCAATTTCGGAAACACCCTGTAGTGAGACAGTGGAAGGCGTTGAGGAGGGCAAATATTCAACCATTACATTATCCGATTTGACAAAGGCTTTTGACTGTCTCTCATTATATATTTATTTGATAAACTGGAACATTATGGTGTAAGAGGCATACCCCTTACTTTTTCCATTCTAATCTGAGTGCTGAATCTCAGTTTGTTGTTGCAAATGGAAGTAATCACCTACTGCTGAACTCAGTCATGGTGTCCCTCAAGGATCAATTTTAGGGCCTCTATACTGTTCATTATTTATAGCAATGGCTTGAACTATCATAAGCTCTGAATAAAAACTGTACTGTTTGCTGATGACACCACTCTCATAAATTCTGAAAGGAATCTGCATACTAATAATGTTCAATACCAAATGAACTGAATTTGAACAGAATGAACAAAAAAGAACCAGACTAGAGGTTGAATAGGAATGTGTGTAGAGTTTTTTCATAGTTTTCTTTATTTTTTTGTATGTATTGTAACTTAATGTATTTTTATAAATATTTTCTCTTATTTTTTCAAATTGATTTCTTCTTGAAAATTGAGTATTGCTTCGAGCATTCTGTCCATGACTGCCCATACTTATAATACATTTTTTTCTCAGAATCAAGAAAATCGAGGGACTAGACAAGCTCCTGAAACTCGAGGTCCTCGACTTCCATGGCAACCAAATATCCCAAGTCGAAGGTTTAACGAACCTGAAGGAACTCAAGGTGCTCAATTTGGCAGGAAATCAGCTCCGATCCATCGGCAACAAGGACTTCCAAGGCCTGCACTGTCTGCAAGAACTGAACTTGAGGAGGAACAGGTTGAAAAAGTTACTGGGTTTTGGAGATGTGCCGAACCTGGTGAAGTTGTTTCTGAGCAATAACGATTTGCAATGGTGAGTTCTCGAAAAACTATAGCATAGAGTAGGGGATGGAAAAGAATGCGAAAAGTGGAATAGTATTAAAATGTGGTCTGATTCTGATTTGATAAGATGTATGTGTGATCCTTCCCTTACTATCAATATCATTATAAATCTCTTGTTGTAGTCCATTATAGATCAAAGTGGAGTTGTATGTGGTGAAACTCTGGTCGTTGCATTAGATATCACCACCGACGGAGTATCATTCGATACTTCACCAATAAATGCTGGTGTTCCGCAGGGATCCATTCTAGCACCAACGCCGTTCCTTCTTCAATCAATGATTTGTTGGGAGCTACCTCATGCCCGGTGCACAGCTTCCCTTCATACCGCTTTTTAATCCAAAGCTCCGATATCAGCCAGTTAATGCAGACATGAACGGGGAAGAATCGTGAATGAAAATATATGGACTTAGCAAAAATTCTAGAATGGGGATCCAACAACTTGGTAGAATTCAATGCGAATAATACCCAAGCATGTCTTTTCTATAGAAAGGCCGATCTCACAGTGGCCTGCGTAACTGTCAGGAGTATTCATACCAATGAAATCTTCCATTGCAATGCTCGGTATAACCATGAGCAATACCCTTTCATGAGAGAACCATGTGAGGTCCATTGCCAAGCGTGCCTCTCAAAACTTGGTTTTCTGTTTCGCGCCAAGAAGTATTTCACTTCCCGTTACCTGATTATGATCTATAAGGCACAAATTTGACTTGTTCTGGAATACTGTTCCCATATATGGAGTGCAGCACCCAAACACCTATTTGAAACTTTCAGATTCTGTCCAGAAGAGAGCCATACGTTTCGTCGGTGATACTTCGCTCACAAGCTCGCTTATTTCTCAGGAACATCGCATAAAGGTTGGCGATCTGTCTCTGTTTTATATATATATTTTCATGGCCGATGCTTTTCCGAAATATCATCAATCGTTCCACCGTTAGCGTTCCCATCGAGACTGACCCGTCGAGCTCAGTCCTCACATTTATATGCCATCAGTTTGGAGACATGCCGGGCATCTGTTTCCCAGGGCTCGTTTTTACACCGAACGGCAAAGTTTTGGAACTCGCTAGCACTACACTGTCCGAAGATATCCATCCTCACGCAAGCATTCAATCGCTATGTGGGAAGCTGTTTGTTCCTCCTCATTACAGAACTGCATAGTGTGAAGTCTTGGTGTATCCCCAGCATATGCAGGCGTTTTATCAAGTGGCAGTGCCCTGTAAGGAGTCCTACCACCTTCCTAAGAGAGTTCCGGCTCAGTTCGAGAAGTTGTCTTGATAACCGGTCGGTTGGCTTGGCTCCATCATCATCATCATCTTTCCGTGAGTATTGCCTGGGGCATTCCCCCAGGAAGATTGATGATAATTAACCCATTATTTCGTGTCCTACTTAATGTCCCAAAATGGAATTCAAAAGGCTGGTTCCTTGTTATTTGCTCCTAAGTCAATGAAGTTTTTTGTGAGTTTCCCAAACTAATTTGGAAGAAAACCTTACAGGGCCTTCATTGCTAACTATCTGTCGGAGGGAACTACTATGGGTTAGTTTCTGGGACCCCTCTTGTTTTTTTTCGGGTAAAATCGCGTTTTTCCAGAAAATACACCTATACAGCTGAACTTAAAAAGGAAAACCTTGAGTTCAAAATTTGATCCAAATCTTTAGAGATCCAATATTGCTCGTTTGAAGATTCGAAATATTCAACTTTCTGAAGCAGTCATTTTCAGTGTCGAAGACATAAGCAGTTTAGCGAAGTCTCCAAACATCAAAGAAATATCCATAGACAACAATCCGATATCGCTAGGCGGCGACTGCGTCTCATTCCTCGTCTCATACCTCCCCTTGCTGATCAAACTCAACTCGATGCAAATCACCGAGCAAGTCCGCAAGGCGGCCATGGCCTGGAGGAGGAACAAAGAATCCACCAACGCGACCTTTATGGATCTTACGAGCGACGTCTCTCTGACTTGTCGCCGAGAAGAAGTCATTTCCAATGCCAGAACGAACTGGGAGCTGCTCAGGTCGCAGACGAAGTGTCTCACGACCAGCGTCAACATCGTGGAGAAAACCGTCAAGAATCTCAAACCCGATTCGGATTTCATCCTGACGCCGTTGAGGAAGACCGCTTCCAACGCCACCAGGCCGGTGAAGTCGAAAGTATACGTGAGTACCTACACCGTATTTTGCTTCGCACAAAGTTGGCGCAAGGTCTGAATAAGTCCAAGACAAAATTGAGTAAACGGCCTATATACTGCGCAATCTGAAAAGCTTGAAGTAGGTGGCGCTAGTTAGGCTGGTATTCTCACCAGCCAGCGGAGTGATATCACATAAGAGATGTATTTCTTTTCAGTCTACTCAAGCAACAAAAGTGCCCGTGTTGGCCGACAAAAAACTCAGCCTGCTCAGAACCTCTTCCCAAGACACAGAAAATTCGCAGAACACCTCCTCTTCGAATACGTCTGGCAACGAGTTTTTCAAACTACCGCCGATCCTTCTTCCGATCATCAACAGATTGGAGGAAGACCACGGCAGCAGCAAGAGCCCTTCTAGCGTTGGTCCCAATATCGATAGCTCGGTGAGCTCTTTTGCTAGCGGTAGCGAGCTCGATGCCGCCGAGTCTTCTTATAGCTCCTGTAGTTCGAAGGAATCGGACTCTGAGTCGGAACCGGATGTGGAGTTCGAGAAGAAAGAAGCAGACGAGAATCCTCGGACGTGAGTATTTACTTTTTACGGCAACATTGTGAAAAATAATTCATGCTAGGAATCGCACGTTAAAAGGTAAGACCTCGTTAATCCTTAACTCGCACAAGTTTCAACTTTTGAGGGCTGCCGTTCGTGGGGAGACGACAGATGGTTAATGGAAAAAACAATTTCAAAACAATTTTAAAAACAATATACAGTACAGTGAATCGCACATCGCACATGATGCCTATTCTCCGAATTATTTATTTACAGTAAATGCCTACCGACAGCCGTTCCTCTTCTTCTTCGAGAAAATTCTCCGAAGATCGCCGCCGCCACCGCCGACTCTTCGAGCGTACTCTCCGGAGCTACTACCAGCTCGAACACGTCGAACCCCAGCCATTCGAGCGGAGATTCGAACAAGTCCCTGACGAGGAACATCAGGAGCGCAGTTCACGGAAAGTCGATCCCGCCTAGATGTCATGCCAGAGCGTCTACCGCGAAGGTCAAGAAGCAAACATCACCGGCGTTGCCGAAAGATAGAGAACAAGGTACGAGGGGAAATCTCGGACTGTCTGTGTATTTTCCTCACCAAATACCGTTTTCTACCTGTAAAAGCAAGGAGCACGATAAACCTACAGATCCGTCCTCACCAAATATATTCTTGTTACACAGTTTTTATTTATTTTGGCACGATTTTCTTTTATATTTATTTTTGGTGGTCGAAATATAGATGGTCGAAATATATAGATACTACATGCTTTTCCAACTTCCAGGAGGAGACTACCTGATCGAAATATGCGGCAGACACTTGAACGTCTACGGACAGGGAGCCCTGAGGTTCATCGATAAGCCTTGGAACGTCGGCAAAGCTCACGACGTCAACACCGTCAAATTCAACTACGTCAACTTCAACAGCGTCACGGGCGTGCTCGGAAAGTTCAAGCACAGATTTCCCAACGTCGACCACTTCGCTTTCAAAGAAACCAACATCACGTGCTTGGGTCAGCTGAACGCCCTGGCCGAGATCCAAGGGCTGTCTTCGTTGTATATCGACGCGGAAGGCAACCCGATTTGCGAGAAGAATTGGCGCAGTTACGCCGTCTACAGGTTGGCTCATTGGGGTCTTAGGACCATAAATGAGAAAGAGGTGAGTCACAAGAGTCCAGGCAGGATCAAACTCCTGTATATATAGGAATATACGCTTTCATTTCTGGAGTCACTGTTATCTCCAAACGTTTCAACTGCAGTGGCTCTTCTTGATGTATAAACTGGAACAGTAGCTTCATCTCTTTGTACGTCATTTATAATACTGTTTTGTCGCGCTCTTTCTATGTAGTTCGCGCGATTTGGGTGACATGGCTTCGTTTTGGCGCCTCTCAGGGCTGTATTTCAGATCTTTAGTAGATATATTTCCTCTTCCTTTCCATTGAAGTTTTCTCGATGGTTGTGTATTTCAATGGCTTTTAAATACATTCTGGTTGGATAATGGTGCGACGTTGCTAGCCTCTCGGTGTTTTCGAATGGGATCTTGTGTTCTCCGTCGGACAATGCTTGTTTGGCGACTGCTGACTTCTCGGTTTGCTCCAATCAACAAATTTTGGGATTATGGTCCGATTCTATTCGAAGTTGACATGTGGGAATGAGTGAAAAGGAAAAAATAAAATCAAGAATTCTCTTTCAAATACAATTTTTATTCAAATGCACTACAAGGGGTATAATAAAATTTAAAGAAAAATTTGAAGCCAATCCTTGATTGAAATGCAAAATCATTATTGCTATTATGTTTTCCTATTTAAGTGACGTGGTTATTCCGCGAGATTGAAAAGCTTGCCGCGCAGAGTCGAAGTTTTTGAATCATAGAATAACGTAAACATCCCTTCAATTTTTTTCTTTAACTTTCAATTTTTTACTTTGAGCATCTTAGAGGCATAACTGTCCTAATCCGCGTGTGGACAATCAGCATTTTCAAAACATTTGTACAATATAGGAAGTATTTTTCGTTATACAGAATGTATCACGAACGTACTGTGGAATATTATAATGTATTTTATGAATCATTCCGTAAATATTGAATTTTACCAGTGTATCAGAAATGAGCTTCACACTAATAGTTCACTTGTAGTAGGTTTAAGTAAGGTTTCCAATGAATATTTGACGATTCGTTTTCAATTTTTAAATAGATTAAATAGATTCACAGTACTTGATGGTTGCCAGCAGGGTCCCCAGATTTGATG
Source organism: Chrysolina haemoptera (assembly GCA_958298965.1). Lineage (NCBI taxonomy): Eukaryota > Metazoa > Arthropoda > Insecta > Coleoptera > Chrysomelidae > Chrysolina > Chrysolina haemoptera. The sequence goes on from OY282590.1 coordinate 36,812,661, forward strand.
ACCATCGATTTTTTTCTCCTGAAAGTACAAAACAGAAACCGTCAAATTGCATGCATTTATGGGGTAACAAAGAGGTTGCTGATCTGAACTTGCTTTTTCCAGATTTCAGAGGACGAAATAAAACTCGCCAACGAAGAATACCAAAGCCTGAGCGACCTCGTTCTCTGGTCGTTACCCGATGTTCTTCTGCAACCGTTGTTGGTACGCCTGAGGATCGACATAAACCACGGAGTGTCCGAACAAAATGCCAAAAAGTGGCTGCTGTCAGCGGATCCAGAGCTGAAGAGCGTTGTCAGCAAAGAAGCGCTACAGTGGAAAAAAACTTCTGTGTCACAGGTACGGTATTATTCAGTGACATTTAAAAAGTACGAAACAAATAGAAAATATCTTTATTTGTTGACATTTTACAATAATAAAAAAATCACCTCCAAGTCCGTCCCCCCGAAGGCTAGATAGTGAACGCATAGAAATTCAACTGCAACGTTTTTTTTTTTGGATTGACGTGGCCTTCACTTGATGGAAATCCATAGTTATGACACTAAGGTTAAAAACGATTAAAATTTCCACAAAATTTATTGTCTTTGCGACATGTTTCGATACACAGTATCTTTTTCAAGCGAATGTAGTACATTCTCTTGAACCTTTACCTTAGTGTCAACTGCAACGGTTCCGGAAATTGAAAATTACCAAGGAAAAAATTGAATAATTTGATTTAAAATAATTATACACCACTTCTCCCTCTTCTCGAAAAAAAATTGCGAAAACTAGTGAAAATAAAATCGGGAAAAATCTGTAAACATTTGTTACCAGAACAACCATTCACACTTACTGATTTACTTTGTTAACAAAAAAAATTGTGTTGTGAATAATCCAAATTTGTCTCACTTCTCACGAAAACACTCCCTCAAATTCCGGATTTTTTAATCACATTTGCCCTTTTTTGGAACGTGTATTAAACGTACATTATTCAACAGGAAGACACAGCTATGCGCCAAAAGGCCAAACTACACATTACAAGTCTGCTAGAAGAGATGACCAATGCGATGAATAAACTGGTTATTCTGGACCAGGAGTGGCCTACGATCCTCCACGACTTCGTTCAGAACACCCTGCTGGACTACTCACAACTAGATTTGTACATGAAGCAAAAGATCCAAGAGTTACATAAATGATACACTGCCATGTTATTGATAGATATGTTGTGTGCACTATGTTAGCACAGTTATTTTCATAACAGTTTGTATCTGTTTTTGTTATGATTGTATATAATATGTAATAAACGAGAGTTTTTTAAAGAAACTTGTCTTTCATAATTCGAACAAAGTTCGAAAAGAGTGCCGGAGAGTTTCAAATAAATTAAACTAATAATTTCCATAAGTCATACAATATTTCCAGTTATCCTGGCCCACCCAATGAACTATAACACCTAAAAATCAACTACAAACACAGACTCCAGGAAGAGTTAATGAATGTTCGAAAAATTTGAAAAGTGTGCCGAAAAGTTTCAAACTGAAGAAAAGCTACTCGTGCTGAAGAAAAACCACTCGTGCTGAAGAAAAACTACTCGTGCTGAAGAAAAGCCTTTGTTTACTCGCGCTGAAGAAAGGCCTTTGTTTACACGCGCTGAAGAAAATCCTATGTTTACTCGCGCTGAAGAAAATTTGTTTACTCCTGCTGAAGAAAAGCCTCTGGTTACTCGCGCAGAAGAAAATTTTTTGCTCACTCATGATGAAGAAAAGCCTTTGCCTCACTCACGCTGAAGAAAAGCCTTTACGTCACTCACGCTGAAGAAAAGCATTCGCATTCACCTTACAGTTACCAAATTTGGTATGGAGGATTCTGAAGTCATTCATTACTGCGGAATACACCAGTAAAACACGTTTTGATGAAAAATGTTATTTGAAGGAGCTTTTGTTTAGTCACACTGAAGAAAAGCCTTTGTTCACTCGTGCTGAAAAAAATTTTTGTTCTCATTACGGGCCCTGAACCCAGGATCTCGTTGACGACCAACTCCTGCCTATTTTACAGTCGCGTCATATATTATAATTGCATGGTTAATTCTTATTCATGCTCCTTTTAGACTATTATTCAACCTGAAAAGTTCCTAGGTTAAAAAAATATATGATCTACTCTGCATTTGTCTTGGTATCAAAGAAGCTGCTGATGTCCCAAAGTATTGTGACTATCGATGATCATCATCTTGAAAGTGAAAGTTTTCTCAAATGTTCCCGTTTCCTGGTGAACTAGTTCATGGGAAGTAGTAGCCCAAGAACAGTTCCCTGGGGCACCTAACCGGGGGTTTTCATTTTATCCTCGCATCCTATTTTCTTGTACGTATTAACCTCAAAAAAAGGAACTCAGGAATGGGGAAATACTCAAAAAAGCACTTTCAACGTATAAATTTATTTTATCGACTTACATAAGTATATATTTTATTGTATACTATCCAAATAGATAGGGTTATTTTAAGGAACTGTCGACCAAGAAAGAATAATGATGATAATTTTTTAATAGCGGCAAGTTCATAGTTCATGGCATGAAAGAACAGAAAGAGCTTTGAGATTTTCTGAACCGAATAATTCACTTCTCATAACTGTCTATTTTTCAACCACCATATCTCAGAGTATCGTATCGTATTGCAAATAAATTCACTTTATAAAAAAAATGTGGAACCTTGAGAATTCTCTAGAATGTATTATTCTTTCTTGGTCGCTACATTATTTCAACAATGGAACACTATCGTAACATCTGGGAATGAACTAGTGGCAACATATTTATCAAATATAACCTGTAGACAACAACCATAATATCAACCATTAACAACGATATTTCAATTAATATTTAGCTTCCTATGAAATGCACAATAATGGTTAGCATGGATTCAAAATAACATCAATGCAACCAAGAGATCAAGAGTTTTATTTCGGTCCTGATAAGGTGCCTTTGCTTCCACATCACCAGGTACATAAGTGGTGAGTTTTAAAGAAATTTGGACAACTGGGAATGACGAAAAATTAGATGGTATACTGTTCGTCTCTTAACTTTGGATCTCTCGGTACGCAAAAGTGGGTTTACCTTTTGAATTTGCGCAAATTTCATGGCTATAACAACATCTCTATTTAGGCAAATTTGTAAATCGAATAAAAAAATAATTGACTATGAAAATATATACAGCAAATAAATAGAAAGCAGAACGCTATATTAGCCACATTTTTGGTTTAGTGGCAGCAAGAGACCAATAGACCCGGAGATGATGACATAAATTAGGTGACGATTTTCTGCTTTATGCCTTTGAGAGGACTGAAAGATATGAACGTGCTGATAAAAATGATGGAAAATTTAAGCGGTCTCCGCGTGGCTTTCATATGGAAAATTCAGTTTCCATTTTTTAGAAAAACATAACCTCACTTCGGCATCCACATACCTTATTCCAATTTTTTTGATGAACATTTCATGATTAAAACTTTCATATTTTCAATTGGCATGAGGGTTGCAAGTAGAGAAAGGGTTGAAATGATGTGATGAACTTGTGACAACCAACGGAAATTTTCGTTGCTGCCAATTGAAAATTTATCGTGAAATATTCATAAAAAAATTGGCATAATTAAGGTATGGGAATAGCGAAGTGAGGTAAGGTTTTTATTCAATAAAACCGCTCAAATTTTCCATCATTTTCATCAGCACTTTCATATCTTTCAGTCCTCTCAAAGGCATAAATGAAAAAAGTTCATATAAACGTGAGTCCTAACTTGCTTCGTTCCCGAGTGTCAACAGTTTAATAAAAAATCGGTTTTTCATGAATTACTCAAAATTCTTTACACCGATTCTGATTAAACTTCGTGTGTTTGTTAGTAGTAACAAGGGTATTCTTTTCATGAAATTATATCTTGAATTTTAATTCCAGTGGCGTCGCAGACACAGAAACGAAGCAAGTTAGGACATACGTTTATATGAACTTATATTCTTGAAATGTGACAAAGAATCACCACCTGAAATTATTGACATCATTTAAGATACACCCTGTATTTTTGGGCAAACTTTAGCTTCATTGATACATTCCATTACTTGGGATGCTTTTCTCGGAACAAACTGATTTTTATGGCCCATTTCTCATTCAAACCAACTTTTAGCCAATATCAGCGTTCTGCAATCGACAGAAATAATGCAAGGAACATCATTATCATTTATCGAAATGAAATACATTCACCAGTATCAGCAAATATAACTAGCAAATTGAAGGACGCATATTCCACATATTTCCAGACAATTATCCAATGATTGAATGAGCCAAGTTCTCTAAAAATACAATTTTTGGTACTTTAATTAAGTGGTATCTGGTTCCCCTAAATAAGTACCTACGGAACTTGTTGGGGAGAATAGAAGTACCTAGATATGTAGGGGAAATTGTCAAAAAAACGGATTGATGGTTTCTGGGAAGGTGTTCGTTCATTTGGAATATCTATAAATGCTGAATTGAGTGTCAACGGGGTTACAGGGCGTTTTTAGGTGGCAGGCAAATTCAAACAAGAGGCCCATAATATGTTGGATGCAATTCAGATATGAGAAATGGACATTGAAATACTCAAATAAAAATGTGGACCAGCAGTTTTTCGATTTTCATTTTCCTTGTGTGGATTGCCTCCAACATATTCCCTTATACTGATCTACAGCCGCCAAAACCCCCTTACTATTGTTACTAAGTATATATGTTCACTGAATATTTTCGACTCAAAAGCAAACGAAAAATTCACCTATGGAATTTGTCAGCATCATTCATGTAAATGGGATATTCTCTCTAATGAAAATATCAGTCGAAAATATATCTATTTTGGAACTCAACTCCTTTCTCATACAACTGATACAAAGTCTTGAGAAATATCCTGTTTTTACCAATTTCCACACTTTTACCAATTGCCTCTACATATATATACAAAAATCACCAATACTATTCCACGCTAGTTTTTGATCCGCATTTATGTTCTCTTATCAACGTTACAATCATTCAATTTAGACTATTTTTAATAAAAATACTACAAAATTTCCATCAAGTCTGAATATGCAGCAAAAAAAATTTGCTATGTAGCCAGACCCACCATTTTAAGTACCTAGCTAAATGACATGGAGACTATCATAGGGTTAGTCAGAGAAATGAAGGGCTGGAGGGTAGTGTTAGACAACGACTTAACATTATTCAAATTACAGGATAATTAGTCCGAGAAAGAATTAGTCCGAAAACAAAAAATATGAGCGTATAGGAAAATAAAATTCAGGATGAGTTTTTATTTCACGCGACTCGATCCTGATTACCGGACATAACCTAAAAAATTGGCAAAGTTGCGAAAACCGATTTTTTGCTGATAACTGAAAAACTACAGCTTCGATCGAAAAAAGATAAATCATGAAATTGTAGGTATTGAAAAGATCTATCAATTAAATAGATTATAATTTTTCGATATCATTGATACTTTTGAAAAATAAGGTTTTTTATAACTCGTTAATTGTAACGTCATTTTTGAGAAAATTTCATGTATTTTGAAAAATAATCAATATTTGTCGATTTTTCAAAAAAATACTTTTTTGGCTTGCTATAGGCTCCACATAACTGTAATTAAGTTTTAATACCTTACAGTTAACGAGTTATAGAAAACGGTTTTTCCGATATAACTCGAAAAGTATCAATGATATGAAAAAATTATGGATGATTCAATTAATAGATCTTTTTAATACCTACAATTTCCTGATTTAACTTTTTTCGATCGGAGCTGTAGTTTTTTAGTTATCCACAAAAAACCGCTTTTCGCAACTTTGCCAATTTTTTAGGTTATGTTCGGTAATCAGGATCGAGTCACATGAAATAGAAACTCATCCTAAATTTCGATTTCCTATACGCTCATTTTTTTTTCCGGATATTAATTTTTTCACGCACTTTTTCCTATTGCTTGGACTAAATGTTTTCATCACAAGCAAGTTAAAACAGTTCCTACCTACTTTTCTGGGTAGACCCACGTATTATTATTATTATTATATATTATTTAAAAGAATCCTATAAAATTTGTCGAAGATTTTCCATTGTGCGTAAGATGCACACACTTTTTTCATTCTATTGCAACGTGGTTTTCAACATGAAAAATGAATTCAAACTGGCTTTTACAGTAATTCCATTGAATTCATTAATTCGCCATTGCAGCAATCATTTGTTATTCAAGCGGTACGGTGTCAATTATGTAAAGCTCTCCTAACCTAACCTTATATTAGTTTCTCCATTTCTGAGAAATCAATGTGTTTCAATACAATTTTACTGCGGGGTTGCATTTTAGATGTTTTCATAAGGAAACCTTCTTCCTGGCGGATGTACCCCAGGGATCTAACCTAGGACCTGTTCTGTTCGTTTTGTATATAAATAGAGAACTATCATACTCTCTGCTTACTGCTTACACAGCTACCATAACAGGATATTTTCAGATGAATTAGGAAGAAACCTCTGAATGAAGTCAAATTCCTGATTTCAAAAAATGGATGAGCATATGAAATGAAATAGGTACGAATTGTTATTTAATTATTAGAAACTTGACGGTTATTTCGAATCAAAATCAACTTTCGAAGGTCTGTTGAAATTGCTTTTGGAAAATAAGATTTAATATGGAAAAATTTCACATTTTTCAGAAATTAGTAATTTTCAGTCAAACTGCGTGAAGCTGATTTTCTGGTAGATTTACAGGAATTATGAAGTTAAAATCTTGATATCGAAATACTGATTGGACCCATTTCAGTTTCAGTTTATATAATGATATGTCCAGTTTTCCCCTGTGCCCAATTTTCATGATTCAAATGGACCTATCTGAAAGTCCTATTCATGTCCAATTAAGGTCCACTACAATTTTAATATATTTTATACAGTGTCACACATAAAGTTCGCCACATATGGATGTTTTTTTTATTAACGAATATAATGAAAATTCGACGCTGCAATTAGTTTGTACTTGAAAAATGAGTAAAAAAACAGCCTGTTTTGTTTTGTCACATGCTACTCTAAACCTGTCAAAAATCCCCAAAAAATTAAGTTGCTCCAAATTTGTTCCAAACTGTAACTTCGATTTCTTTCCAATTTTTTAAATTTTTCGAATCTTTCGATTTATCGATTCGAACGAAACATGATCCACATTTAATAATTTTGATAAATACGAGACTTCAATGTCATATCTTGCTCAGAAATTATCCATATTGGCCAAAGTTCATCTAGTTTTTTCATTTCATTTTTAAACTGATTCGTATTTTCGTTGTATGGATGTTAATATGTTCACTAACAAATAAAGGTATTTCTCTTCATTCTTATTATAGTAGTATTCCTTTTTTAACAGATTTGTATCCCGTTAGCTGCAGATGAATATTTTGATTTTTTGAGAATTTTTCAAAAAAAAGGTCAAATTTGACAGGTTTAGAGTAGCACGTGACAAAACAAAAGAGGCTATTTTTTACTCATTTTTCAAGCACAAACTCACTGCGGAGTAAAATTTTCATTATATTTTTTAATAAAAAAAAACTTCCATATGTGGCGAACTTTATGTGTGACCCTGTGTAGGTGTGAAATTTAGTATCTGAAAGACGCCTGAACTTTCTGTGTCTATAAGTCTGTAAAACAAGATGTAAAAAAGACTAACTACCTATATCTTTACTTTAGATAATTCATATTGTTTTATTGAACTGTTATTCCTCTGTCTTCCATTTGCTATTTTCCTGCCACTGTCATTCTATTCCTACCGGAGGAAAATAGAAAAAACGCAGCTATATTTCTGTCCGAGCATATGGCCAATTTGGTGTGAAGCTTCAACTCAGATCTAGACAGTTACAATAGCATATCATAGTACGTTCATCCTCTAACTTGCTTGTGACAAACCACCATCAGTAGCTCCATCATCAGTCTAACCCCCACTAGCCCCAAAAATCATCACCAAGAGCTGGAAACAACTCTGACTTAACCTAAAAACCGTGTATAACATCGTACACTTCCAGCGATGACATAACGAGGTACAACAACCACAATGAGAAGAACAATGCTGATGTGGAGTATTTCATGCACTTGGGTCCGCCCAGTTCTCCACCGATGTATTTCGATCTCCTGAGGAACAGAATCAGTATGACTAGAACAGCTTCTGTGCAGAATATCGTCACAGAGAAGGCAAGGCTGTAACAGAAAGAGAGTATGAAACACAATAGAATAAGGGATTATTTTCTAATAGTAAATTGCAAGACGTCAGAGCCTTTCTCAGTTTGTAGGATATAAAAAAAAGAAGAAGAAGAGAGAGTATTGTCTTGTCAAGGATTTGTCTCTTATTTTTAATGTTTCTGATGTGTTATAAAATACTCCATATGGTTTCGGGGAGTGGAATTTTTCAAGTGAAAGAGAAGCATCAGTATCATCTTGTCAAAATCTGTGTATGCTCAATGAAAACTCCCAAATTTTTAATCATTCATATATGTTGTTAAACACTCTGTTTTCGGGAGGTAGAATTTTTTAATCAGGAAGTAAAGAACAAGCAGCCGTACCGTCTTGTAATAAAGTTTTCGGAGAGACAACAAAGTCCTGTCATGACCAGATAACTTTGTAACCGCCAAGTGAGTGAAAGAAAAGAAGAAGACACAAATAAACGACAGGAAGAAATCATGGAGCCTTCTTTTTTTAAATTCATTTGCCTTACTGAATAATACCCTTTTACTTCCACTAAATACTAGATTTTATGGAGATTCAGCATATTTCCAGGAAGACGAAAAAAAATGCTGGTATTGTTGTTGAATTGAAGGAAGGTAGAGGAGAAGAAAGGGAGAAAAGAAAGTAAAATAATGTAGGCAAGGAGGAAGAGATGGATGATTAAAGGAAGTAGGGAATAAACGGAGGAAGGAAAATTGAAGTAGTAGAAACAGTAGAAAAGAAGAAATATAGGATGGAAATAAAGGGGGAAAAAGTTTCTGAGAGAGAGGGAAAAGAAGCCACAAAGGGAGGATCATTGGAAGACCCCAACGAGGATTGAACTGAAGAAAATAATAGATTACGATTGAAAGAAAATAATTACAGACGGATTGAAGGAAAGGACGCAGAAAAATAATAGGGAAGCAGAAGGCGCAGAAGACTGGAAAAATGACAGAGGAAAAGTTGGGAAATTATATTGAAGAATGGATGGCAGGAAGGAAAAAAAGGGAAGGAGGAACTGAGATGATAAAGGAAGGAAGAAGAGGAAGAAGAAATGAAGTACTGAGAGCTGGAGGAATAAAGGAAGAATTAAGATAGCAAAAGGATAGAAGGAAAGGAGAAACAATGAACTGGAAAGAAGTGATTGGATGAACGAGGGGGAATTAAAAGGAGGGGAGATGGAGTCAGTAAGGGAGAGGTTGGTAGATGGAAGGAAGAGGTTGTAAAGTAGAAAAAGGGGTTGGATAGTGGAAAGGAAAGGGATAATGGGTAAGAGATGGGGAGAAATGAGGTTTGAGGGAGGGTGGAAGGGCGGTAGGGTGGAAAGGCAAGAGGGGGTGAGGGAGGAAAAGAAAAAAATAAAGAAAAAAGTAATGGAAAGAAGAAAAAAGGAGGGAAGGAATGATGATAATAATAAACAATATGTTTCATGAATGAGTGATTGAACGATTCAATGAATTTACGAAAAGGTTCATGAAGCATACTCACTTGCCAGGATCGACGTGGAAGACTTCCCCCTTGAAGTAGTGGTAGACGGCGGCTATCGACCACGCGACGCCGATGCCCAGGAACACATTGACGGCGTTGCTACCGGTAACGTTGCCGATGCTAGCATCTGCGTGCTTATCGTGGATGGCGGCTACTTTGCTGGCGAACGTATCTGGAACGAGGCGGAATTTTTTCTACGTGAAAACGTAAACATGTTGATTTATAGAGGGTGGACTTTCATTAGTAATCCAATGGTACAATTTTATAACGATCTGCTAAGAATATGATTCATATGACGAATAATTCGAATCGTATACATAGTTGTTCATGAAAAACTTGATCAATGGATTTTTCTGGTCCGAAATTCATATCTAATCAAAAGTTTTCAGGGTTATCGAATATGTAAACAAAAAATTTGTCAAACATTAGAATATACTTACAGATCAACTGAAAGGAAATGACAATTTTAGTGTCGATCTTCGAAAATAATAATTACAGTCAATTTACTCCCACTCTAATGACACATATTAGCTTCATGTATGTCACGTCTCGTCTATTTCATATTCAAGCTTTACACATTTTTCAAAATTGTAATTGATATTTTTTTACTGATTTCAGTTCAACCTCCTGTTCATTCAACTGAAGATGAGCATAACTAGGCTCGAAAACATGTTGAAATGAGAAAATGATGGCATTTGATTTGTCTATACAATATGAGGGAAATTGTCATTCTAACCTTGTTACAGATTATGCTATTAAATTATTCATTTTCACGATAATCAAATATTCATCTTAATGTACTCGAAACCGTTTTGTTGGAAACGACTGCGATTTTATTGTGAAGCTTTGGAATGCTTCGCTGAAGATTCCATTTCCAATACAATTTATTCTCGAAGTCCCAGAGAAAGACGACATGCTAAGTCGAGAGGGTGAAAATAATTTCCAATTGGAGTGTTAGACGTCACCTGGGAATGAAAGTGGAGCAGGGGTGAATTTTGCATATATAAATTGGACGAGGGATTCTTTTGAATACAACTCTCAAGAAATGAGATTAATATAAAAATATACATTGCATCAAATTCGACTTGAACTGGTCTATGCCATTTTTGATTATCCAAAAATCGTATATCTGAATGGAAATGAAAATTTTCACTTTCAGATAATTTTCTTTTTAGTTAGGATCTTTTGAGAATATCTATCAGATATAGTTCAACGTCCAGCGTGGCTTTAGCTGGGGTAGTAGCTGTTTTCTGTTATATATTACAAAAAAATTCTTCACTTCTCTCGTAGGATTTATTTTCCATTTCAAATTTTAATGGAGAATATCCCAATTACAATTTTAATTGTTTATAACAAACAAAATCACTTGCGTGTTCATGATTGTATAAAGTGGCACAAAGCTAAATTTCATACAGGGTGATCCCTGCATATATTAATGTAATTTATGTAACACTGTAAAGTATATAGGAGGTTGACATCAGAACTTGTACGTGGTAAAAATTTAAATTTTTGACGATTTATAATGGCATATATAGGTTTGAATTCAAACAGTAATCTAAACGCAATATCGTTTGTTGACATTTGAAGTTTGAACATTTGAAAGTGAAACATTAGCTCGATTTTCAATACCAACGAAAAATGCCGACAGAAGGGTCCGTGGAAGTTTCTTCAAATAATTTATGGACATTTTTATGGTGATGGAGTCCATGATCGTTTCAGTGCAGCCGAATTTGGGAATATGAAAGCAATTATTAATGTTTAAGTGTTGAAATTCTCAGGAGAAATGTATTAGAAACTGTTAGAATGATTCACAATTATTCTTATTATTTTGCGGTTATGTATGATCAAGTGAATTATAGATACCTAAATACATTTTTCACAGGGCCAATCGTGAGGCGCACGGTGATAATTCCATTGGGTATGTATGTAGAGCTGAAAATGAGAGGCCTAAAAAAAAAAAATGTCCAGATTATATGATTAATGACCATACTGCCGTCTTGGCGCTGGCCATTTACCCGGCAAAAGTTTATTTTGAAATTCAATATAGACTAAACTTGGTAGCTTGTCTCATATTTTTTCCAACATTTTTCTTGCACATGCTATCTCCTAGCACTTGGCTTTCCAAAAATATTGCATACCTTCTGTCCTTTGATGTGAAGTGTATTATTACAAAATACCCCGGTATTATTGATTATGTGTTTTTAACGTCATCCATTACAACTCTCAAACTGTTCCTTCGCCTTTGCTTCATTTTCAATTCCACGATGCGATATTCATTCCACGATTACAAGGACGAAAACAAATGATTGAACTAAATTCTGATCACGTTTCAATTTATCTTTTCATCTTTTTCCTCAATATTCATGCTTATTTTCATCGTCAATACGGGCATTGCTCAAGAAAAGATTCGAATTTATTCCACGAAAACAGATTGAACATTCGGAAATAATGGTCTACAAAAAGAAAAAGAATGTACAACGAAATATAGAAAATCAATACAAATGTAGCTATTATAATTATCTTTTCTAGTTCTACAGGAGATGAGACTTACGAAAGAGGGTTTGCTGATGATATTGAATATGTCGCAGATATTTTATATTCAAGATCTGAGAATATCTCGATTTTTTTCATGTTTGGCTCCAATGGAAAAGGAAATCCTGTAATGCTCAGAGAACATCGTGAAAGCAGAGAAAAAGTAGAAATTGGTGAAGAAGTGAGTTCCAAAGCATTGCCGTTCGCTGGCAAAGACATGTTCGGCATGTCTGCAAAGTGAAGACAAGGATGGTGGAACGATTAATATTTCAATTTCCGGAGAATTGAGCAAGTTTAGCTGTGGTTTGGACATAATCTAAGAGCTACACTTCATATATGTGAACAATATTCCAAATGAGGTCATATCCGTGCATATAAATCATTATCAGTTGACGGAAAGTGAACTAGCTCTTGGCACCAAACAGAAAACTAACTTTGTACGACATTTCTGGCAGTGGACCTCGCATGGTTTTTCCATTAAAGTGTGCTTGTGGAAAAATCAAGCATTGATATTATGCTTTTCATTGTTATGGATTCTCCTAACATAATTAACCTGGCTACTATGAGATCGGCCATGCTTCAGAAGGGACAATCTTGGATTTTTTTCGCATTGAATTCAACCAAGTTGTCCCCATTCTAAGATTTTTGCTTAGTGCATATTTGAATTTCTTTACCCGTTTTTTTCTGGTTCCACATACTGATATCGAAGAGAGAGCGGTAGCTCCCAACAAATCATTGAGGTGAAAAAAAAAAACGGTGTTGGTGCTAGAATGGATCCACCACCAGCAGTTATAGATAGATCATCACTACTACTTGTAGAATTTGTCTGAGAGAGACTAGAAAGTAAGAAACACAACTGGGGGGTGAGACATCAGATGGAAGCTTGACGAGGAGTCACTGTCCTAAAACGTGATCAAACGCTTTGGAGATATCTAAATACCATGGCCACGGACAGAGCTGGTCACTAATTGATCTCTGGTAAAGGAAACCAGATTTTTGATATGATCAACTCAATTTTACCCGATAATGTAGTTCTTCGCCTTGAAACTGGAGAAGAATAGTCAGCTTCTCTGTATCTCTCCTTTCACCTGTTCTTCTTTTAGCAGTTTTACCCTTTACCTTTCGTACAATTATTTTCCATTTGGCTATCTCCTTCCAGGTAGATTCAATCGCACGCGTTTTGATTACTTGGAAATCAATTTTTTATAAAAGAGTAACCGATCATAATCATGGAAAAATCCATAAACATCGAGCTTATGAAAGATTCAGAACACTCATTGTGAATGATCAACAATTGCTCGTTTCAGACGAGGATTAGTTCATAAACTAATCGTTTTAGATCACAAGCGTGATAGTTTGTTGAATCTGATGTCTCGTGACTGAGAACGAAAAGCTCATTGGGTAACATAATATCAGAAAAAGCTGCACCAATTGGTTCAATTTACAATCCCAAAATTTCAATTTTCTACTACTCTCGAGTTCAGAGATATTCCCTGGCCAAAACCTCGTTGGCACCCTGTTTGCATATTTTCCTCCATAATCAACATCTGTAAATCACAGCGGATTTGAACCAGTGCAAATGTTTTTCGATTCATGAAATATGGCACCTTTCTACCCTTTACGCCTGAACCATAAAATTTATAAACGTCAATAAAGACGACATAAATGAATTGAAACAGCTTCTGTTTTATTGAAGTTTTTCCGTTTTCTGACATAATTTCAATATCGTATAAAACACCTCACCGGAGAGAGACATAGTCCCAATGCATTTGGCAAGAAACCAAAGAGACATTAATGGGTATTTTGCTCACAAACTAGGAGGAGAATTATACAGTCAGAAATAAAAAACCTTGTTAAAGAACAGCTCTTTGTTGAATTGTCAAGCTTTCGAAAAACTTTATTTTCATCCTGAAGACATCTGCAAATATTAATGGTGTATAAATAATTCTAAAGAAAATGAGAAAGTTAACTCATTAACGTGAGGATAATTTGAGAAAAACAGCATGTGCGTTTCCCTTGGTCATTGTTTGAACAATACATGAAGAATTTTCGACACTACTTAAAGAAAGAACAGTAATTAATAATGAAAAATAAAATAGGTATTTCGTTGTCGAGTATCCAACAAAAAACAACTACTGTCCCCTACGACCGTTGAATTATATCTGTTCGATACTTGGCAAACTTTTATACGAAAAAAACTTTGCAATGCTTTTTAAATACGTTGAATTCATTTTTCTCAACTGAAAAATGTATTGGACTCTTTGTTTTAGGTGAAAATTAATTCAAGAATAGACGATTGATTACAATTCAATGCAGCTCTTTCCAAACCCATTTCACCACCATGAAGAATATTTGAAGCAGAAATTTGGTTTTCCTAGACGATACTGATGATAAAATCCGTTGGAGTTTTTGCTAATAGAGCCCGCCGAAAGACTGTACCATTGTGAATTCAAAATTAGATGCCAGTGGTGAAAGTCGAACCACTTGTACATTGCGTCAACAGAAAAACCGAATATTCACGACATATACGAGGTGTGATTGGAATACAACTTTCACCTTATCCTCTTCGATCATTTGTCCCCTCCACTGTCCCTGCACCTTTCCATTCGAATTTTCCACTGTTCAAAACAGTGTTTTGAGTCATTTACTGAAAACATGTTCATGGTCTCCGTCGATGTTTCCTTCTACAGCTTCCACTTTCGGAAACAAAAAATCACACGGAGTTAGGTCTGGTGAGTAGGGTGGATGTTTCATTACAGGGATCCCATGCTTGACCAAAAATTAATTAACAATCAGTGCAGTTTGGGCTGAGGCATTGTCCTGATGAAAAATCCATTACTTGTTCTTCCACAACTCTTGTTGATTTCTTCGTAGGTACTCGCTCCCAGAGGGTGGCTAGAATCTCAAGATCTTATTTTTTTTAATTTGAACATTCGAGCTTTCTTCAGTCTTGGTGGATTTGGACTCCTTCAATGCGTTGACTGGCGCTTAGTTTCTGGGTCATAGGTAAGAAACCATGATTCGTCATAATAATTCTTTCAAAAAGTTTTGGATCTTCCTTGATGTTTTTCGAGATGTCAGAACTAATATCCATCCGTGAGTCCTTTTGTTCAGGCGTCAGGATTTTTGGAACACACTTTTCACAAATGTTCATGTAATATTTGTTGAACGGTTTCTTTGTCAATTCCTACGGTATCAGCAACTGCACGGATACTCAAACGGAAATCTTGATGGATGCGATTGTCTATTTTCTCGATATTTTCTTCAGTTTTCGAAGTTGAAGGACGTGGTGGGCGAGGATTATGTTCAATATCTTCCTTTTTGAAACGTTTATACCAGTCAAAAATCCGTTTACATGTAATTTTCATTGCCATACACTTGTTGTAAGAGAGAACAGGTCTCTGTTGCAGATTCACCTCAAGAAATTCAAGAAAATGTACAAAAAAAATGGCATTTTGTCGATTACGATGTTTATATAATTAGTTTCAAACCTCGACACCAGAGGGGGTACCCGTTATGTCGAATTATCAATCGTTGTCATCATGTCCAGTAATACGTCTTCATAACTCAACAACAAAAAAACCAAATTTCGCTGGAGCAACGAAAACAATCAAAAAACTCAGTTTTGTTATGGAGCTATATTGAAATACAATTTGTTCGGCAATTCAGCTGTTTGAAGTTTTCCTTCGCCACTGAAAGCAATTTAGCTTATTGAAATAATCTCGTAACGGCTGATGTTGACGGATATTTGCTTTTATGTTTGTAGTTTGAGTTCAGAGTGCAGAATTCCCGCAGAATTTTCATTAGATTTCAAAACTGAAATTGGAATACAAATATTTTCAGTTAAATTGGATATTAGTTGCTTTTAAGGGTCCACCACTCAAAATTAAAATTTTAAGTCAGTGCAAATTAATAAATTCATCAATTTTGTGACCTTGAATTTTATTGACACGTGTAAATGGAAAATTGTCCTCAAACTTTCTGTCTGTTATGATCCGTGTTCGTTTGATAAAAGTTTTTGGGTCGAACCTTTTCATTTCATTATGTTGGAATATCTGAGATATGAACCAACATTAGAATTTATTCATGAATTTTATTTGACCGTGTAAATAGGCAATCCCAATGCTCCTTCAAACATATCCGACCTTACGGAATACATTCAGCATCGGAAAGTTTTCATCTAGGGTATGGTCGTTTCATGAGAGCGTAAAGAATAGCTTGCTATATGTTGAGATAGCATTACAATTTCTCATCGACTCGCCCGAGGGGGATATCGACTGAGCTGTTAATTCGTCGGGTGAGGTAACAGGAGAGGTCCGCAGTAGTGCGTCTCTCTTATTATCATATCATTGCGTTCCTTGTTGCTCGCGTACATTTCTGTTTATACCCCAGATGAAAAGTTTCGATACTGGATGTATGCAGGTCAAGCTACCATAATTATTCAATGATTCGATATTGCTCATATTTTTTTTCTGAAAGTAGGGGGTTCCGAGCTCCCTGAGCGTCAGGGTGGTCGAATATTTCACACCGTTTGACGGATTTTTGCCAGTTAATTTTCGCTAGTTCTCGCGACTTTTTTCGACCAACAATTTTCGTCGTCGTAATTTTCTATGTCTGAAACCGTCGGAAATTTTTTTGAATTCCTACGAGTTCTCTATTTAGCTTTTTAGGGCAAGCAGGGAAAAAAACATTTTTTTAAAATACATTAGGTATCTTAACGAATTTTTTCGATTTTTATTTCGCGAACTTGTGAAAAAATAATAGTTTAAAAAAACCAAAGAACACGCTTCACTTCCCATGGACTAAAAAGTAAAAAATAATTGTCAATGTAACTCAAATGTAAAAAAAGCGTGGGTGCTTTCGATCTATGTTCTCATATTTTTTAATTTAATTTAACAATACAGAGCGTTCAAGAGCTCAAGAGAACGTTATCAAGCACCCCACGATTTTTTTACATTTGAGAAATTGAATTGTCAATTATTTTTTTTAGTCCATGGGAAGTAAAGCGCGTTCTTTAGTTTTTTTAAACTATTATTTTTTTTTACTGAAAAATCGAAATCTCCGACCCCGAAAACCATACCAATTTTGAATCGAATCTGACCATAACCACAACACTCGTCCATCATCTTGGGCCGCCATCTTAAGTTCATAAATTTTTACGAAAAATTCATAATCTCTGACCCCGAAAACCCTCACACACTAATTTTGAATCGAATCAGACCATAATGACATCTTGGCGCCGCCATCTTTACTTTATGAATTTTGACAGAAAATTCGAAATATACGACCTAAAACACTTCACATACCAATTTTGAATCGAATCTGCCCATAATCACAAATCTCTTCCGCCATCTTGGAGCCACCATTTTGAATTCATGAATTTTGATAAAAAAATTATAATCTCTGACTCCGAAAACCCTTTTATACCAATTTTGAATGGAATAAGACCATCATCACAAATCTCGTCCGCCATCTTGGAGCCGCCATTTTGAATTCATGAATTTTTCTAAAAAAATTGTAATCTCTGACTCCGAAAACCCTTGTATACCAATTTTGAATGGAATCGGACCATTATCACAAATCTCGTCCGCCATCTTGGAGCCGCCATTTTGAATGCATGAATTTTGTTTAATAAATCATCTCTGACTCCGAAATCCCTTATATACCAATTTTGAATGATATCGGACCATTATCACAAAACTCGTCCGGCATCTTGGAGCTGCCATTTCATTTTTTTATAACAAAAAAATGTCATATTGCATTGTCACTGGCACTATGAACACCTGCCAAATTTCAAATCATTCGGATGTCTGGAAATGGGTGAAAATCACGCTCTAAGGAGTCAGTTACAAACAAACATACAAATAAACATACAAATAAACATACAAATAAACATACAAACAAACATACAAACAAACACCGCAGGATAAGAGAAAGTGGTTTCAATTCAGAAGCGGCTGCCTGGTCCTTTCCACTAACTATTGTGACCAAGTTATCAGCATATATCCCAAGGCTACATAGAATTGAGTTAATCCAAATTATGATCTAGACGTCCTTCCATAAAGTGAGGTAACAAATGAGATACCATTCACGAACGACCGGCTACTAAACCTTCCGAACTCCTGGGAATCTATGGATTCGACGTCGTAAACATTTCGTGCTCGCATTGTTCGTTTTCGGAAACTTTCCGACATGGACGGCATCCAAGAATTGATAAAACTTCCGAGAGTCGGTGAAGCGTGCTTGGCAGGATTTACTTTTAGAGTTCTTATCATCGCAGAGGGAAATGAAGTGGTCGGTCGTTTTGTTAGGCCAATCATTTCAGCAGAAAGGAGATAAAATTGTAGAAGATAGGAAACCTCGTAAAAACTCGGCAACATTGTTAAAAAATGTGGTTATTTATAAATCGCAAAGGAGTTGCAAAATGGTGGAAACAAAGAAAATATCATCATTTATCGTAACCCAAGTTTGCAACCATATCCGAGTTTGACATGAGAGTAAATTAGTGTATTATAGTATGAGTGGATAAATAGTATATTAAAGTATAAGTGCATAAAAAAGTCTTACAAACACTCGCGAATTTTCGAGCACGACGGCACGATGCAAATATAACATGTAAGTATCTGAATACCTAAAATGTGTTTTGTCGCACTTCTCATAACCCTTCTACGATATTTACGGAGGATCCGAAAGTCATGGATATTTTAGTTGATATGAAATAATTATACTGAAGCAGGAATCTGTCCCCTCTTTGGACCATATGCAATGATTTAAGACTAGTGAGACAAGTCTTACTTATACATGCAAAAGAAAAAACTGGGTTTTACTCCTGCCTCAGTTTTCAACTCAACCACAATCCCGGCAATTTCTTCAGTAAATGTTGAAAATAATCGCTCATACACATCCTACATAAAAAATGAAGTAAGTATGTGATTTCAAGCTTGAGGTTCGCACTTCACAATAGTGTTATTAAATATATATATGCAGGATATGAATGAGCGATTATTTTCAACATTTACTGAAGAGAATGCCGATTTTATGGGTAAGTTGAAAATGAGGCAGGAGTAAAACAAAGTTATTTTTTGGTATGTATAAGTGGGACCTGTCACACTACTTTAATTATTGCATATAGTCCAAAGAGGGTATGGGTTGCTGCTTCAGTATAATAATTCCATATTAACTAAATTATTCATGATTTTCGGATCATCCGCAAACATCTCCGTGAAGTGCGACAAAACACATTTTAGGTACTCAAATACTTGCATATTATATTTGCATGGGAAAGTAGGAGTCTCCAGAAACGATATGAACATTTCCTTTTCCTTCTCCGATCATTTTTAGCAGAGTTGTGACGAATCAAATATTCGGCTCCGCCAGAACTTTCAGCGGCGGGTAAGCGTGAACGTGAATTTGATGTCGGCGTTCAATCACGTTTTCTGGGAAAACGAGCGCATTTCATAAGAAATTGCTAGGAATCATTTTTGTGGAAAATTTAAATGTTTCTCATCCTGTTGTTTTTTCGATAAATCATATATCTTCCAAGATTACAGCAAAAATCTATTTATATATTTTTAAACGAAATATATATATATATATATATATGTTCCACCCCTTGAATTTTGGTAAAAAAAAAACTCCTAGCATACCAAATTTGGTGGTGCTACAATCGATTCTTGTCTCAAAACCCAATCGTACTGGATTAATATTGAACTGGCGAAATCATTCAGCTTCAGCAAACAGGTGTCCAGTCCAGCTAGTCGTGCATTTATTCCTCAAATATATTTGACAGCGCCTTTAGTAATAATCTGGGCGACTAGGGCCATACCACAGATTTTTTTTATGATTGTGCCAGGAACGCTTTGAAATTGAAAATACGTATGTACATTTCCCATTTGCCGGGCAATGCATAGAAGCACCCCTCGTAGTTGCTCTTATTCGTATTGCGCTCCCATTGGGAATAGAAATACTGTGTATACTGTCACGGATATATTCAGTCCTGGCGCCATCTAGGTGGACAAGAGCGAAATGATAACAGCGGCCTGAGTGATCACGCCACCTATGGACGAAGCACGGTGGCTCAAGCCTAGAAACGCCCGGAAGGATGGCAGAGTTCTCGAAAGATCTGGAACCTATGTTTCTAACTATGAGGGGACGTGCACGTCGCTGTTGGCAAGTCTGGAAGTCGACTGTTTGTACTTTGAAGATTAATAGAAATAGTCCAGTGAACCGTAGTACATATAAATTAGGTTTTGTAGTGTATTTATTCTGTTTTAAGTGTTGGAATAAAGATTTTTAAAGTAAAATCGAGAAAGTTCTTTACAACTCCTACTTATACCACACGGAAATATGACTAAGAATATTGTCTATGCCGAAGTACAGTGAAACCAACCTAGTTCGAGACGAGACGTGCTGGGCACTTGTCGGACAACGGATTATAATCCGTAAAATATTCAGTGATAAGGCACTCAACATGATTAATCATTTTAAATCAAAAGGCGCCGGCGGGTAAAACTGCGGAACAGAAAAGTTCTATCTTGCTTTTCTAGTTTACCTCTGCCATCGACTTGAAATGATTCACTTGGATACGACGATTTATCTTCTATAGGCAGACAATGCGACTAAAAACCCGAACTTCGATTCTATTCCTTTACGATAAACTCCATAATATCGGAGAACGAACTTCCTCGAAAGCATAGAGAGGAACAAAAGGTGTTTGTCAAGTCTTCCTGAAAGCACGCAGGTATTACCTTGAAGAGGTTAAACAGGCCTTTGCGGTAGTTTACGGAACTTTTGTTTTTATCCCAGATATTGGAACTCGAGGAAAAGTGAATTATATCGACGGAAAGTGTATGTGAGAGTTTGAAGGGATGTGATAATAAGGAAAATCGTATTTTCCGCGCTGAGTTGAACGTGGAAATAAAATTTTATACTCCGGTGGGTAGAGACTAGGCTAGCGACGTTATATTATACTTATTCGACTTAAAATGATACGGTTTTAAAAAATATGGAATTTTTGTAGAATATAAGAACTATCATGCTAACAGGCACGAACAAGGAGGTACTGATGAGAATATACAGTTTGAAATCAAAGTTAACGACGAAATGTTTATAAGGAGACAGATTGGGAAAAAGTTTAAAGAGTTTGATTCTGTCGACGAAATTCATTTCTTGGCATGTTTTTGGTTTTTAACCATCCGGACAGTTGAATGCGTTAATCCAAACCAAACTTGTGACCTAAATTATTGATAGTCCAACAGATCTATAATGCTCAGAAGTAAAATAAGTGTTGATGAATGGTTATTTGCACGCCAAGGGAGGAAATGGCTCTTTTCCTGAAAGCAGAGAGGAAATCCAGATTTTCCATTGGGGTAATAGAAAAAATTGTTTTTCTCCTACCCCTATAGAAAGTACACCCTTTCCTTCCTCAAACCGGCGAGAAAACTCATACTTGTCCTCCCTAGGGAGGAGAGTACTTTTCCTCCCTCTCATTTCAAGTAAGTTGTAAACGATGAAACTTGTGAATCTATTATAATAAATTTGTTTCCGTAATTTCTAGAACATCTTATATATCCTGTATTCTGCTGGTAAAAATCAAACATGAATGTTACTTCTACTTTAGTTCTTTAATAGCTATTTGTGCATTTAGAGCACGCAAAGTGATTGATTGTCGCTCTACAAAAAGATTAATCTTTGGAGAACGACAATGAAACTTTGTGCTCGAAATATACACACTATTTTTTCTACAAACGCAGCTCTTAGAAAAAAAATGATCGACACTTCATTCAAATAGGCACATAACATTACTTATGAGAAAATCATTCAATAGCAATCCGAAATGTATAAGCTATCTAAATATCCAATAATACAAATCACTAGTTAACAAGAGAAAAGTAAAATAACGGCCTTGAAAAAAAAAAGTTACAATTGCCAGGAGTTGAACCCGGGACCTTCGGATTAAGACGCTAGCCGCAGATTCTCAGATGGACATGACTGTATTGACTATACTTTCCATCATGCAAGTATAGCTCCGTTTTAGACAAAAGTAGTTGAGAAGGGTTTTAAATTTACAAAAAAAGGTTCATTAAGGGGGTACGAGAAAAAATCATATGTATTCCATGGGAGTAAAGTGCCTTTTCCTCCCTTGGATGTTTACTGCCGACGCGAAGGAAAAGTGGCACTTTCATCCCTAGTAATACAAATAGCTATTCTTCCCTATGTGTAACTGTAAAAAATGTGTGTTTATCGTAATATATCAACGAATAATGAGGTCTCCCAGAGTAATTTCTTATATCCCCTCGTATACATACCCGGAATACTCGTGCCTAAGGCGACGAAAACAATGGCGGTCACGGCGTCCTTGATTCCGAGTGTGGCTCCGAAGTGCGAAGCGATGTCCCCGATGACAGCCGTCACTATGCCTATGCATAAGATGGAGACTACGAAGCATAGGTATCCCTTGAAGATATCTGAAAATGAAAATTCGAAAATATACTATTCATGAATGTCAGATTGAGTCGGTTAGTTTTGCGTGGAGCGCGGTAGATTCGAGTTTGTTTATGCATGGGGCGAGAGCGAGAGGGGGGTAAGATTTCCCTAATGAAAAATAGTTGTTTATGATGGGAGTTCGTGAAGTTGGACTTGTTTGTATGTGCGGGAAGTTTCTCGAATGAGGCGCAGCCGAGTTCATTAAAACACGCTTTTCACAAAAATGAACAATACAATGTTTTTTCTACGACAGCTATAATATTGAAAAATTATAATAGCAATTTATCTAATGAAACTTTGAATTTTCGTCGAAGTATTCTTTTGTTATTGGAGTATTTTAGGGTCGGTATTATAAAACTATTTTGACAGAAAACTAGAAGTTAACTTGTGGAATGACGTCACATCTTGCAGTTAACTTCTAGATTGAGGAGTTAACTTTATCCGGTGGAATGGTATCAGTTGAAGTTAACTTTGTAGGAAATTATGATTTTCGAAAGTTTTTCTGTCAATAATTTAGCACATACTTGAGTTTATTGTTGTATTATATTTCTGACTTTGTTAAAACGATATCCACTTTATTTTTGAGGAACTTTCAACCGACGATGAAGATACTGGTTGAAGGCCCAGGGCGACCAAGAATGTTTAGATATCGGTTAGACTATTTCAACTTGTGGAATGAAATATAATTCAAAAACCGATTTCGATTATTCAGAGAATCTGTACACATTTAAGCAAATTTAAAATAAAAAATAAGACCTTTATAAAACTGACATTCTAAAGTAAAGGTTAACTTGACTGCTAAAATTAAAGTTAACTTTCAAACATTTTTATAATACCGGCCCTAAGTCATATATAAGTAGAGTAGGGATTTTGATTTGTACAGAGATGTAGGTTTATATTTTAAAGCTGAGGGACAGCTTTCTTGAAGAGAGGGAATATGTCAAGAACGGCTATTTTTCCTTCCAAGACCCAGTTACAATTGCTTATTGTAATTATACAACAACTTATCTTTCATTTGGCTGGGGAAGACCAGCTGCAGAAGCGTTTCGCGGTTCTTGCCGCTCGTCAGTGACAGGGTAGGTCAGAAGACATTAAAGTCGTTCTGCCCCAGCCCAATAAATTATAATCCACTGTATAACTAATATTTCCTCACAAATGAAGAGTCAGTCGCAGCGCCACCCGCAGTGAAACCAATAAGCAAAAACTTAGGAATAAAGGCCAGTGTGCAGGTTGAGTGATGGAAGTAGGAGGTTGTGCCAGACAGTGGCGCAGCCAGGATTTCAGATTTTGTCAGCCGGATGTTATGAATTATTAGGCACGTGAACGATACTATCATCTAGTAGAAATTTTTCTTAGCAGTCTTTCTATATACCTATGTATTTAACAAATATGTCTCTTTATGGTCGCAAAATGCGAAAAATGTAAAAGGTGCGCTAGGATCCGCCATCCTAGCACATAAATCCGCCAACGAAAAATACCTCCGGAAATTCTAGAATTTTTTCAATATTTTTCCCGTATTCTACGCCATCAATTCAACATGGTACAGTATTCGAAAACTGAAAAATGATAAATTTTTCAACACAAAGTGCACACGTTCGTAAAAACGCTCACCAAATCTATGTTTGACTAGCAATCGATTTCAAATTTGGTCAGCGTATAGAAATAGGATTGAATTTATCGAATATAACATAGAAAAAAATTAGAAAATTTTTTGGCGGGAAAATGGAACCTGCAACCTCTAGATAACATTTTCATCCGACGACCGAATCGAAATAGAGCAATTCTGCTAACGCCAATCGATTCAGCATGCCAAAATTAGTATATGCTGTGATTTTCGAGTCGATCGGCACAAAATAAATTCTCAGCCGAAAAAACATCAAAGTTTTACCTTAAAAATGGCCAAAAATCCAAAGTCATCAGATTCACTCGAAATTACCACCGATATACTCAAAATTGTATGCTGATTTCGAAAATGTATGATTTGAATATGTTCGGATACACGGTGTACCATAAAACAAAGATAAATGTACAACAAAAATTGTATCGCACGAATCTGGCATCCTAGCATACAGAACCACCTATAACACCTACAAGCGCACTATTAGGCCAACGAAAAATCATCCTCTTGTAGGAAATTTTCTTAGCTTTCTGCCTATACACATATGTATTTAACGAATGTGTCTCGTTATGGTCGCAAAATGCGAAAAATGTAAAAGGTTCGCTAGGATTCAGCATCCTAGCACATAAAACCACCTATAACACCTACAAGCGAACTGTTAGGCCAGCAAACAATAACATCCTCTTCTAGAAAATTTTCTTAGCTTTCTTTCTATATATCTATGTAATTAACGAATGTGTCTCGTTATGATCGAAAAATGCGAAAAATGTAAAAGGTGCGCTAGGATCCGCCATCGAAGCACAAAAAACCGCCAAAAAAATACTTCCGAAAGTTCTAGAATTTTTTCAATATTTTTGTATTCCACGCCATCATTTTAATAGTCAATAGCCTCCCCCCTGGCTGCGCCAATGGTGTCAGAGCCCCGAGCTGAACATCAGATGAGTGCTACATCAGCTTTTGCAAGAGCAGATATCTACGTTTACCCATGTTTATATCCGGGAGAAAAGTACCCACTTTTTTCCTCACTTTTTTCAGTAATTTCATGAAAAATCATATTTTAGTACCTGTCAACACAGATAAAATGCCAATTTTTTTTCCTGTCTCAGAAAATATTAGTTTACCTAACAAATGCGGAAAAGACAGTTTACGCTCGTGTTAGGTATACTATTTTTTCTACTATCGGAAAAAACACCCAAAAGTTAACATGAAGAACATTTATTATTAAATATATATTAAACTATACAACCATACTTGGTAAGCTTTCTATTTTAACCTTCTGCGACGCAATATTTAAATGTCAGTATAATCCGCAAAAACTCAAAAAATCTACTTTTCCGCACTAAAATGTTTTTTCCGCTCTAAAAAGAGCGCGGAAAAAACGTTTCCGCACTAGTGCGGAAAAGTGACTCTTTCAAAACTAAAATGAGTGAGGAAAAGTGGATTTTTCCGCACGCTAGTAGAAAAAAGGTTTTTTTAATTATTTTTAGTTTTTTAGTTTTATTATCGTAGTATATTGAAAAAGTATATATATTTGAATAATTATTTATGTAAAATCGCACTTCATTCCCAACCATACTCGATACAAACTCAAAGAGAATCTATTAGGTTACTCCGTTATCCAAGAATTAAATTTCATACCACTATGATTATATTATGCATTATTCAACCCCAGTAAATAAAGCTCTGTGAACACTGAAGTATCGGAAAATGATTTGACGCCGGAAATCGCTTTCCATATTCAATACGAAATTCCAGCAGTGTGTGGGACATGTTACTAAATCGAGACGTATGCTGTTGCTGTATCGGAGCAATGTTTTTCCAGGCATGACCCTCCGCAGAAACATAACTTCAAGTCAACCTAATTCGTTTCTTGTTAAAAGTTTCGCTCGGGTATGGTGGTGAGGGAGAAACCCAAGACTGTTTGTCTTGCATTAGGGTTAGTTTACTTGCTCTTTTTGCAGAGACGGACTGGCAAAGGAATTTCAGATGAGGCAGGTTCCTTAGTGGACATGAAAAAAAAGATTATACCGGTTGTCAACGTATTATTTAGACGAACCACAGTTTCCAGATTTTCAAGAGTATGAGATTTAAACTAGGTAGGAATAAAAGCGGAACATTCTCCATGAAAATTAAAAAATGTGATTTTTTTGTAATATCTAACAGAAAACAACTACTTCCCCGGCATAAGCCACGCTGGAAATTGAACTACATCTGATAGATATTGTGAAAAGACTAAATGAAAAGAAAAAATCTGAAAGTGAAAATGTTTATTCAGATGGTTGATTTTTTTAAATATCTCTAGTTTTCATTGAAAATTAGTTAAATAAATAGATAGGGAGAATGTTATACTGAGAGCCTAAAAAAAATCGACGGACAAAAAGTCCAGCTTTTCATGATAGATCATTTTTTTGAAAATTGATTCAACTCGAGAACGGTTTGAGAAAGACGAATTCTGCGAACGCCAATCGATTCAGAATGGCCAAATTAGTATATACTGGGAGTTTAAACGAAAAAAATTGACGGACAAAAAAGTCGAGTATATCATGATAGATAATTTTTTGAGAACTGATTCGGAGCTGACCAACTCAAGAAAGATTTGAGATAGACGAATTCTGCGAATGCCAATCGATTCAGAATGGCCAAATTAGTATGTACTGGGAGTTTGAACGAAAAAAAATTCACGGATAAAAAAGTCGAGTATATCATGATAGATAATTTTTTGAGAACTGATTCGGAGCTGACCAACTCAAGAAAGATTTGAGATAGACGAATTCTGCGAATGCCAATCGATTCAGAATGGCCAAATTAGTATATACTGGGAGTTTAAACGAAAAAAATTGACGGACAAAAAAGTCGAGTATATCATGATAGATAATTTTTTGAGAACTGATTCGGAGCTGACCAACTCAAGAAAGATTTGAGATAGACGAATTCTGCGAATGCCAATCGATTCAGAATGGCCAAATTAGTATATACTGGGAGTTTAAACGAAAAAAATTGACGGACAAAAAAGTCGAGTATATCATGATAGATAATTTTTTGAGAACTGATTCGGAGCTGACCAACTCAAGAAAGATTTGAGATAGACGAATTCTGCGAATGCCAATCGATTCAGAATGGCCAAATTAGTATGTACTGGGAGTTTGAACGAAAAAAAATTCACGGATAAAAAAGTCGAGTATATCATGATAGATAATTTTTTGAAAACTGATTCAGAGCTGACCAACTTGAGAACGATTAGAGATAGACGAATTCTGCGAACGCCAATCGATTCAAAATGGCCAAATTAGTATATACTGAGAGTTTGAAAGAAAAAAATTGACGGATAAAAAAGTCGAGTATTTCATGATAGATCATTTATTGGAAACTGATTCAGAGCTGACCAACTTGAGAACGGTTAGAGATAGACGAATTCTGCGAACGCCAATCGATTCAAAATGGCCAAATTAGTATATACTGAGAGTTTGAAAGAAAAAAATTGACGGATAAAAAAGTCGAGTATTTCATGATAGATCATTTTTTGGAAACTGATTCAGAGCTGACCAACTTGAGAACGGTTAGAGATAGACGAATTCTGCGAACGCCAATCGATTCAAAATGGCTAAATTAGTATATACCGAGAGTTTTAAAGAAAAAAATTGACGGATAAAAAAGTCGAGTATTTCATGATAGATCATTTTTTGGAAACTGATTCAGAGCTGACCAACTTGGGAACGGTTAGAGATAGACGAATTCTGCGAACGCCAATCGATTCAAAATGGCCAAATTAGTATATACTGAGAGTTTAAAATAAAAAACTTGACGGATAAAAAAGTCGAGTATTTCATGAAAGATCATTTTTTGGAAACTGATTCAGAGCTGACCAACTTGAGAACGGTTAGAGATAGACGAATTCTGCGAACGCCAATCGATTCAAAATCGCCAAATTAGTATATACTGAGAGTTTGAAAGAAAAAATTTGACGGATAAAAAGTCGAGTATTTCATGATAGATCATTTTTTGGAAACTGATTCAGAGCTGACCAACTTGAGAACGGTTAGAGATAGACGAATTCTGCGAACGCCAATCGATTCAAAATCGCCAAATTAGTATATACTGAGAGTTTGAAAGAAAAAATTTGACGGATAAAAAAGTCGAGTATTTTATGATAGATCATTTATTGGAAACAGAGCTGACCAACTTGAGAACGGTTAGAGATAGACGAATTCTGCGAACGCCAATCGATTCAAAATGGCCAAATTAGTATATACTGAGAGTTTGAAAGAAAAAATTTGACGGATAAAAAAGTCGAGTATTTCATGATAGATCATTTTTTGGAAACTGATTCAGAGCTGACCAACTTGAGAACGGTTAGAGATAGACGAATTCTGCGAACGCCAATCGATTCAAAATGGCCAAATTAGTATATACTGAGAGTTTGAAAGAAAAAATTTGACGGATAAAAAAGTAGAGTATTTCATGATAGATCATTTTTTGGAAACTGATTCAGAGCTGACCAACTTGAGAACGGTTAGAGATAGACGAATTCTGCGAACGCCAATCGATTCAAAATGGCCAAATTAGTATATACTGAGAGTTTGAAAGAAAAAAATTGACGGATAAAAAAGTCGAGTATTTCATGATAGATCATTTATTGGAAACTGATTCAGAGCTGACCAACTTGAGAACGGTTAGAGATAGACGAATTCTGCGAACGCCAATCGATTCAAAATGGCCAAATTAGTATATACTGAGAGTTTGAAAGAAAAAAATTGACGGATAAAAAAGTCGAGTATTTCATGATAGATCATTTTTTGGAAATTGATTCAGAGCTGACCAACTTGAGAACGGTTAGAGATAGACGAATTCTGCAAACGCCAATCGATTCAAAATGGCCAAATTAGTATATACTGAGAGTTTGAAAGAAAAAAATTGACGGATAAAAAAGTCGAGTATTTCATGATAGATCATTTTTTGGAAACTGATTCAGAGCTGACCAACTTGAGAACGGTTAGAGATAGACGAATTCTGCGAACGCCAATCGATTCAAAATGGCCAAATTAGTATATACTGAGAGTTTGAAAGAAAAAAATTGACGAATAAAAAAGTCGAGTATTTCATGATAGATCATTTTTTGGAAACTGATTCAGAGCTGACCAACTTGAGAACGGTTAGAGATAGACGAATTTTGCGAACGCCAATCGATTCAAAATGGCCAAATTAGTATATACTGAGAGTTTGAAAGAAAAAAATTGACGGATAAAAAAGTCGAGTATTTCATGAGAGATCATTTTTTGGAAACTGATTCAGAGCTGACCAACTTGAGAACGGTTAGAGATAGACGAATTCTGCGAAAGCCAATCGATTCAAAATGGCCAAATTAGTATATACCGAGAGTTTGAAAGAAAAAAATTGACGGATAAAAAAGTCGAGTATTTCATGATAGATCATTTTTTGGAAACTGATTCAGAGCTGACCAACTTGGGAACGGTTAGAGATAGACGAATTCTGCGAACGCCAATCGATTCAAAATGGCCAAATTAGTATATACTGAGAGTTTGAAATAAAAAACTTGACGGATAAAAAAGTCGAGTATTTCATGAAAGATCAATTTTTGGAAACTGATTCAGAGCTGACCAACTTGAGAACGGTTAGAGATAGACGAATTCTGCGAACGCCAATCGATTCAAAATCGCCAAATTAGTATATACTGAGAGTTTGAAAGAAAAAATTTGACGGATAAAAAAGTCGAGTATTTCATGATAGATCATTTTTTGGAAACTGATTTAGAGCTGACCAACTTGAGAACGGTTAGAGATAGACGAATTCTGCGAACGCCAATCGATTCAAAATCGCCAAATTAGTATATACTGAGAGTTTGAAAGAAAAAATTTGACGGATAAAAAAGTCGAGTATTTCATGATAGATCATTTTTTGGAAACTGATTCAGAGCTGACCAACTTGAGAACGGTTAGAGATAGACGAATTCTG
Organism: Chrysolina haemoptera; assembly: GCA_958298965.1. Taxonomy (NCBI): domain Eukaryota; kingdom Metazoa; phylum Arthropoda; class Insecta; order Coleoptera; family Chrysomelidae; genus Chrysolina; species Chrysolina haemoptera. The sequence goes on from OY282590.1 coordinate 36,842,939, forward strand.
CGAACGCCAATCGATTCAAAATGGCCAAATTAGTATATACTGAGAGTTTGAAAGAAAAAATTTGACGGATAAAAAAGTCGAGTATTTCATGATAGATCATTTTTTGGAAACTGATTCAGAGCTGACCAACTTGGGAACGGTTAGAGATAGACGAATTCTGCGAACGCCAATCGATTCAAAATGGCCAAATTAGTATATACTGAGAGTTTGAAAGAAAAAATTTGACGGATAAAAAAGTCGAGTATTTCATGATAGATCATTTTTTGGAAACTGATTCAGAGCTGACCAACTTGAGAACGGTTAGAGATAGACGAATTCTGCGAACGCCAATCGATTCAAAATGGCCAAATTAGTATATACTGAGAGTTTGAAAGAAAAAATTTGACGGATAAAAAAGTCGAGTATTTCATGATAGATCATTTTTTGGAATTTGATTCAGAGCTGACCAACTTGAGAACGGTTAGAGATAGACGAATTCTGCGAACGCCAATCGATTCAAAATGGCCAAATTAGTATATACCAAGAGTTTGAAAGAAAAAAATTGACGGATAAAAAAGTCGAGTATTTCATGATAGATCATTTATTGGAAACTGATTCAGAGCTGACCAACTTGAGAACGGTTAGAGATAGACGAATTCTGCGAACGCCAATCGATTCAAAATGGCCACATTAGTATATACTGAGAGTTTGAAAGAAAAAAATTGACGGATAAAAAAGTCGAGTATTTCATGATAGATCATTTTTTGGAAACTGATTCAGAGCTGACCAACTTGAGAACGGTTAGAGATAGACGAATTCTGCGAACGCCAATCGATTCAAAATCGCCAAATTAGTATATACTGAGAGTTTGAAAGAAAAAAATTGACGGATAATAAAGTCGAGTATTTCATGATAGATCATTTTTTGGAAACTGATTCAGAGCTGACCAACTTGAGAACGGTTAGAGATAGACGAATTCTGCGAAAGCCAATCGATTCAAAATGGCCAAATTAGTATATACCGAGAGTTTGAAAGAAAAAAATTGACGGATAAAAAAGTCGAGTATTTCATGATAGATCATTTTTTGGAAACTGATTCAGAGCTGACCAACTTGGGAACGGTTAGAGATAGACGAATTCTGCGAACGCCAATCGATTCAAAATGGCCAAATTAGTATATACTGAGAGTTTGAAATAAAAAACTTGACGGATAAAAAAGTCGAGTATTTCATGAAAGATCAATTTTTGGAAACTGATTCAGAGCTGACCAACTTGAGAACGGTTAGAGATAGACGAATTCTGCGAACGCCAATCGATTCAAAATCGCCAAATTAGTATATACTGAGAGTTTGAAAGAAAAAATTTGACGGATAAAAAAGTCGAGTATTTCATGATAGATCATTTTTTGGAAACTGATTTAGAGCTGACCAACTTGAGAACGGTTAGAGATAGACGAATTCTGCGAACGCCAATCGATTCAAAATCGCCAAATTAGTATATACTGAGAGTTTGAAAGAAAAAATTTGACGGATAAAAAAGTCGAGTATTTCATGATAGATCATTTTTTGGAAACTGATTCAGAGCTGACCAACTTGAGAACGGTTAGAGATAGACGAATTCTGCGAACGCCAATCGATTCAAAATGGCCAAATTAGTATATACTGAGAGTTTGAAAGAAAAAATTTGACGGATAAAAAAGTCGAGTATTTCATGATAGATCATTTTTTGGAAACTGATTCAGAGCTGACCAACTTGGGAACGGTTAGAGATAGACGAATTCTGCGAACGCCAATCGATTCAAAATGGCCAAATTAGTATATACTGAGAGTTTGAAAGAAAAAATTTGACGGATAAAAAAGTCGAGTATTTCATGATAGATCATTTTTTGGAAACTGATTCAGAGCTGACCAACTTGAGAACGGTTAGAGATAGACGAATTCTGCGAACGCCAATCGATTCAAAATGGCCAAATTAGTATATACTGAGAGTTTGAAAGAAAAAATTTGACGGATAAAAAAGTCGAGTATTTCATGATAGATCATTTTTTGGAATTTGATTCAGAGCTGACCAACTTGAGAACGGTTAGAGATAGACGAATTCTGCGAACGCCAATCGATTCAAAATGGCCAAATTAGTATATACCAAGAGTTTGAAAGAAAAAAATTGACGGATAAAAAAGTCGAGTATTTCATGATAGATCATTTATTGGAAACTGATTCAGAGCTGACCAACTTGAGAACGGTTAGAGATAGACGAATTCTGCGAACGCCAATCGATTCAAAATGGCCACATTAGTATATACTGAGAGTTTGAAAGAAAAAAATTGACGGATAAAAAAGTCGAGTATTTCATGATAGATCATTTTTTGGAAACTGATTCAGAGCTGACCAACTTGAGAACGGTTAGAGATAGACGAATTCTGCGAACGCCAATCGATTCAAAATCGCCAAATTAGTATATACTGAGAGTTTGAAAGAAAAAAATTGACGGATAATAAAGTCGAGTATTTCATGATAGATCATTTTTTGGAAACTGATTCAGAGCTGACCAACTTGAGAACGGTTAGAGATAGACGAATTCTGCGAACGCCAATCGATTAAAAATCGCCAAATTAGTATATACTGAGAGTTTGAAAGAAAAAAATTGACGGATAATAAAGTCGAGTATTTCATGATAGATCATTTTTTGGAAACTGATTCAGAGCTGACCAACTTGAGAACGGTTAGAGATAGACGAATTCTGCGAACGCCAATCGATTCAAAATGGCCAAATTAGTATATACTGAGAGTTTGAAAGAAAAAATTTGACGGATAAAAAAGTCGAGTATTTCATGATAGATCATTTTTTGGAAACTGATTCAGAGCTGACCAACTTGAGAACGGTTAGAGATAGACGAATTCTGCGAACGCCAATCGATTCAAAATGGCCAAATTAGTATATACTGAGAGTTTGAAAGAAAAAATTTGACGGATAAAAAAGTCGAGTATTTCATGATAGATCATTTTTTGGAATTTGATTCAGAGCTGACCAACTTGAGAACGGTTAGAGATAGACGAATTCTGCGAACGCCAATCGATTCAAAATGGCCAAATTAGTATATACCGAGAGTTTGAAAGAAAAAAATTGACGGATAAAAAAGTCGAGTATTTCATGATAGATCATTTATTGGAAACTGATTCAGAGCTGACCAACTTGAGAACGGTTAGAGATAGACGAATTCTGCGAACGCCAATCGATTCAAAATGGCCACATTAGTATATACTGAGAGTTTGAAAGAAAAAAATTGACGGATAAAAAAGTCGAGTATTTCATGATAGATCATTTTTTGGAAACTGATTCAGAGCTGACCAACTTGAGAACGGTTAGAGATAGACGAATTCTGCGAACGCCAATCGATTCAAAATCGCCAAATTAGTATATACTGAGAGTTTGAAAGAAAAAAATTGACGGATAATAAAGTCGAGTATTTCATGATAGATCATTTTTTGGAAACTGATTCAGAGCTGACCAACTTGAGAACGGTTAGAGATAGACGAATTCTGCGAACGCCAATCGATTAAAAATCGCCAAATTAGTATATACTGAGAGTTTGAAAGAAAAAAATTGACGGATAATAAAGTCGAGTATTTCATGATAGATCATTTTTTGGAAACTGATTCAGAGCTGACCAACTTGAGAACGGTTAGAGATAGACGAATTCTGCGAACGCCAATCGATTCAAAATGGCCACATTAGTATATACTGAGAGTTTGAAAGAAAAAAATTGACGGATAAAAAAGTCGAGTATTTCATGATAGAACATTTTTTGGAAACTGATTCAGAGCTGACCAACTTGAGAACGGTTAGAGATAGACGAATTCTGCCAACGCCAATCGATTCAAAATGGCCAAATTAGTATATACTGAAAGTTTGAAAGAAAAAAATTGACGGATAAAAAAGTCGAGTATTTCATGATAGATCATTTATTGGAAACTGATTCAGAGCTGACCGACTTGAGAACGGTTAGAGATAGACGAATTCTGCGAACGCCAATCGATTCAAAATCGCCAAATTAGTATATACTGAGAGTTTGAAAGAAAAAAATTGACGGATAAAAAAGTCGAGTATTTCATGATAGAACATTTTTTGGAAACTGATTCAGAGCTGACCAATTTGAGAACGGTTAGAGATAGACGAATTCTGCGAACGCCAATCGATTCAAAATGGCCAAATTAGTATATACTGAAAGTTTGAAAGAAAAAAATTGACGGATAAAAAAGTCGAGTATTTCATGATAGAACATTTTTTGGAAACTGATTCAGAGCTGACCAACTTGAGAACGGTTAGAGATAGACGAATTCTGCGAACGCCAATCGATTCAAAATGGCCAAATTAGTATATACTGAGAGTTTGAAAGAAAAAAATTGACGGATAAAAAAGTCGAGTAGTATTTCATGATAGATCATTTTTTGGAAACTGATTCAGAGCTGACCAACTTGAGAACGGTTAGAGATAGACGAATTCTGCGAACGCCAATCGTTTCAAAATGACCAAATTAGTATATACTGAGAGTTTGAAAGAAAAAAATTGACGGATAAAAAAGTCGAGTATTTCATGATAGATCATTCTTTGGAAACTGATTCAGAGCTGACCAACTTGAGAACGGTTAGAGATAGACGAATTCTGCGAACGCCAATCGATTCAAAATGGCCAAATTAGTATATACTGAGAGTTTGAAAGAAAAAAATTGACGGATAAAAAAGTCGAGTATTTCATGATAGATCATTTATTGGAAACTGATTCAGAGCTGACCAACTTGAGAACGGTTAGAGATAGACGAATTCTGCGAACGCCAATCGATTCAAAATGGCCAAATTAGTATATACTGAAAGTTTGAAAGAAAAAAATTGACGGATAAAAAAGTCGAGTATTTCATGATAGAACATTTTTTGGAAACTGATTCAGAGCTGACCAACTTGAGAACGGTTAGAGATAGACGAATTCTGCGAACGCCAATCGATTCAAAATGGCCAAATTAGTATATACTGAGAGTTTGAAAGAAAAAAATTGACGGATAAAAAAGTCGAGTAGTATTTCATGATAGATCATTTTTTGGAAACTGATTCAGAGCTGACCAACTTGAGAACGGTTAGAGATAGACGAATTCTGCGAACGCCAATCGATTCAAAATGACCAAATTAGTATATACTGAGAGTTTGAAAGAAAAAAATTGACGGATAAAAAAGTCGAGTATTTCATGATAGATCATTCTTTGGAAACTGATTCAGAGCTGACCAACTTGAGAACGGTTAGAGATAGACGAATTCTGCGAACGCCAATCGATTCAAAATGGCCAAATTAGTATATACTGAGAGTTTGAAAGAAAAAAATTGACGGATAAAAAAGTCGAGTATTTCATGATAGATCATTTATTGGAAACTGATTCAGAGCTGACCGACTTGAGAACGGTTAGAGATAGACGAATTCTGCGAACGCCAATCGATTCAAAATCGCCAAATTAGTATATACTGAGAGTTTGAAAGAAAAAAATTGACGGATAAAAAAGTCGAGTATTTCATGATAGAACATTTTTTGGAAACTGATTCAGAGCTGACCAATTTGAGAACGGTTAGAGATAGACGAATTCTGCGAACGCCAATCGATTCAAAATGGCCAAATTAGTATATACTGAAAGTTTGAAAGAAAAAAATTGACGGATAAAAAAGTCGAGTATTTCATGATAGAACATTTTTTGGAAACTGATTCAGAGCTGACCAACTTGAGAACGGTTAGAGATAGACGAATTCTGCGAACGCCAATCGATTCAAAATGGCCAAATTAGTATATACTGAGAGTTTGAAAGAAAAAAATTGACGGATAAAAAAGTCGAGTAGTATTTCATGATAGATCATTTTTTGGAAACTGATTCAGAGCTGACCAACTTGAGAACGGTTAGAGATAGACGAATTCTGCGAACGCCAATCGATTCAAAATGACCAAATTAGTATATACTGAGAGTTTGAAAGAAAAAAATTGACGGATAAAAAAGTCGAGTATTTCATGATAGATCATTCTTTGGAAACTGATTCAGAGCTGACCAACTTGAGAACGGTTAGAGATAGACGAATTCTGCGAACGCCAATCGATTCAAAATGGCCAAATTAGTATATACTGAGAGTTTGAAAGAAAAAAATTGACGGATAAAAAAGTCGAGTATTTCATGATAGATCATTTATTGGAAACTGATTCAGAGCTGACCAACTTGAGAACGGTTAGAGATAAACGAATTCTGCGAACGCCAATCGATTCAACATGGCCAAATTAGTATATACTGAGATTTTGAAAGAAAAAAATTGACGGATAAAAAAGTCGAGTATTTCATGATAGATCATTTTTTGGAAACTGATTCAGAGCTGACCAACTTGAGAACGGTTAGAGATAGACGAATTCTGCGAACGCCAATCGATTCAAAATGGCCAAATTAGTATATAATGAGAGTTTGAAAGAAAAAAATTGACGGATAAAAAAGTCGAGTATTTCATGATAGATCATTTATTGGAAACTGATTCAGAGCTGACCAACTTGAGAACGGTTAGAGATAGACGAATTCTGCGAACGCCAATCGATTCAAAATGGCCAAATTAGTATATACTGAGAGTTTGAAAGAAAAAAATTGACGGATAAAAAAGTCGAGTATTTCATGATAGATCATTTTTTGGAAACTGATTCAGAGCTGACCAACTTGAGAACGGTTAGAGATAGACGAATTCTGCGAACGCCAATCGATTCAAAATGGCCAAATTAGTATATACTGAGAGTTTGAAAGAAAAAAATTGACGGATAAAAAAGTCGAGTATTTCATGATAGATCATTGTTTGGAAACTGATTCAGAGCTGACCAACTTGAGAACGGTTAGAGATAGACGAATTCTGCGAACGCCAATCGATTCAAAATGGCCAAATTAGTACATACTGAGAGTTTGAAAGAACAAAATTGACGGATAAAAAAGTCGAGTATTTCATGATAGATCATTTTTTGGAAACTGATTCAGAGCTGACCAACTTGAGAACGGTTAGAGATAGACGAATTCTGCAAACGCCAATCGATTCAAAATGGCCAAATTAGTATATACTGAGAGTTTGAAAGAAAAAAATTGACGGATAAAAAAGTCGAGTATTTCATGATAGATCATTTATTGGAAACTGATTCAGAGCTGACCAACTTGAGAACGGTTAGAGATAGACGAATTCTGCGAACGCCAATCGATTCAAAATGGCCAAATTAGTATATACTGAGAGTTTGAAAGAAAAAAATTGACGGATAAAAAAGTCGAGTATTTCATGATAGATCATTTTTTGGAAACTGATTCAGAGCTGACCAACTTGGGAACGGTTAGAGATAGACGAATTCTGCGAACGCCAATCGATTCAAAATGGCCAAATTAGTATATACTGAGAGTTTGAAAGAAAAAAATTGATGGATAAAAAAGTCGAGTATTTCATGATAGATCATTTTTTGGAAACTGATTCAGAGCTGACCAACTTGGGAACGGTTAGAGATAGACGAATTCTGCGAACGCCAATCGATTCAAAATGGCCAAATTAGTATCTACTGAGAGTTTAAAATAAAAAACTTGACGGATAAAAAAGTCGAGTATTTCATGAAAGATCATTTTTTGGAAACTGATTCAGAGCTGACCAACTTGAGAACGGTTAGAGATAGACGAATTCTGCGAACGCCAATCGATTCAAAATGGCCAAATTAGTATATACTGAGAGTTTGAAAGAAAAAAATTGACGGATAAAAAAGTCGAGTATTTCATGATAGATCATTTTTTGGAAACTGATTCAGAGCTGACCAACTTGGGAACGGTTAGAGATAGACGAATTCTGCAAACGCCAATCGAATCAAAATGGCCAAATTAGTATATACTGAGAGTTTGAAAGAAAAAAATTGATGGATAAAAAAGTCGAGTATTTCATGATAGATCATTTTTTGGAAACTGATTCAGAGCTGACCAACTTGGGAACGGTTAGAGATAGACGAATTCTGCGAACGCCAATCGATTCAAAATGGCCAAATTAGTATCTACTGAGAGTTTAAAATAAAAAACTTGACGGATAAAAAAGTCGAGTATTTCATGAAAGATCATTTTTTGGAAACTGATTCAGAGCTGACCAACTTGAGAACGGTTAGAGATAGACGAATTCTGCGAACGCCAATCGATTCAAAATGGCCAAATTAGTATATACTGAGAGTCTGAAAGAAAAAAATCGACGGATAAAAAATCGAGTATTTCATGATAGATCATTTTTTGGAAACTGATTCAGAGCTGACCAACTTGAGAACGGTTAGAGATAGACGAATTCTGCGAACGCCAATCGATTCAAAATCGCCAAATTAGTATATATTGAGAGTTTGAAAGAAAAAATTTGACGGATAAAAAAGTCGAGTATTTTATGATAGATCATTTATTGGAAACAGAGCTGACCAACTTGAGAACGGTTAGAGATAGACGAATTCTGCGAACGCCAATCGATTCAACATGGCCAAATTAGTATATACTGAGATTTTGAAAGAAAAAAATTGACGGATAAAAAAGTCGAGTATTTCATGATAGATCATTTTTTGGAAACTGATTCAGAGCTGACCAACTTGAGAACGGTTAGAGATAGACGAATTCTGCGAACGCCAATCGATTCAAAATGGCCAAATTAGTATATAATGAGAGTTTGAAAGAAAAAAATTGACGGATAAAAAAGTCGAGTATTTCATGATAGATCATTTATTGGAAACTGATTCAGAGCTGACCAACTTGAGAACGGTTAGAGATAGACGAATTCTGCGAACGCCAATCGATTCAAAATGGCCAAATTAGTATATACTGAGAGTTTGAAAGAAAAAAATTGACGGATAAAAAAGTCGAGTAGTATTTCATGATAGATCATTTTTTGGAAACTGATTCAGAGCTGACCAACTTGAGAACGGTTAGAGATAGACGAATTCTGCGAACGCCAATCGATTCAAAATGACCAAATTAGTATATACTGGGAGTTTGAAAGAAAAAAATTGACGGATAAAAAAGTCGAGTATTTCATGATAGATCATTCTTTGGAAACTGATTCAGAGCTGACCAACTTGAGAACGGTTAGAGATAGACGAATTCTGCGAACGCCAATCGATTCAAAATGGCCAAATTAGTATATACTGAGAGTTTGAAAGAAAAAAATTGACGGATAAAAAAGTCGAGTATTTCATGATAGATCATTTATTGGAAACTGATTCAGAGCTGACCAACTTGAGAACGGTTAGAGATAAACGAATTCTGCGAACGCCAATCGATTCAACATGGCCAAATTAGTATATACTGAGATTTTGAAAGAAAAAAATTGACGGATAAAAAAGTCGAGTATTTCATGATAGATCATTTTTTGGAAACTGATTCAGAGCTGACCAACTTGAGAACGGTTAGAGATAGACGAATTCTGCGAACGCCAATCGATTCAAAATGGCCAAATTAGTATATAATGAGAGTTTGAAAGAAAAAAATTGACGGATAAAAAAGTCGAGTATTTCATGATAGATCATTTATTGGAAACTGATTCAGAGCTGACCAACTTGAGAACGGTTAGAGATAGACGAATTCTGCGAACGCCAATCGATTCAAAATGGCCAAATTAGTATATACTGAGAGTTTGAAAGAAAAAAATTGACGGATAAAAAAGTCGAGTATTTCATGATAGATCATTTTTTGGAAACTGATTCAGAGCTGACCAACTTGAGAACGGTTAGAGATAGACGAATTCTGCGAACGCCAATCGATTCAAAATGGCCAAATTAGTATATACTGAGAGTTTGAAAGAAAAAAATTGACGGATAAAAAAGTCGAGTATTTCATGATAGATCATTGTTTGGAAACTGATTCAGAGCTGACCAACTTGAGAACGGTTAGAGATAGACGAATTCTGCGAACGCCAATCGATTCAAAATGGCCAAATTAGTACATACTGAGAGTTTGAAAGAACAAAATTGACGGATAAAAAAGTCGAGTATTTCATGATAGATCATTTTTTGGAAACTGATTCAGAGCTGACCAACTTGAGAACGGTTAGAGATAGACGAATTCTGCAAACGCCAATCGATTCAAAATGGCCAAATTAGTATATACTGAGAGTTTGAAAGAAAAAAATTGACGGATAAAAAAGTCGAGTATTTCATGATAGATCATTTATTGGAAACTGATTCAGAGCTGACCAACTTGAGAACGGTTAGAGATAGACGAATTCTGCGAACGCCAATCGATTCAAAATGGCCAAATTAGTATATACTGAGAGTTTGAAAGAAAAAAATTGACGGATAAAAAAGTCGAGTATTTCATGATAGATCATTTTTTGGAAACTGATTCAGAGCTGACCAACTTGAGAACGGTTAGAGATAGACGAATTCTGCAAACGCCAATCGAATCAAAATGGCCAAATTAGTATATACTGAGAGTTTGAAAGAAAAAAATTGATGGATAAAAAAGTCGAGTATTTCATGATAGATCATTTTTTGGAAACTGATTCAGAGCTGACCAACTTGGGAACGGTTAGAGATAGACGAATTCTGCGAATGCCAATCGATTCAAAATGGCCAAATTAGTATATACTGAGAGTTTAAAATAAAAAACTTGACGGATAAAAAAGTCGAGTATTTCATGAAAGATCATTTTTTGGAAACTGATTCAGAGCTGACCAACTTGAGAACGGTTAGAGATAGACGAATTCTGCGAACGCCAATCGATTCAAAATCGCCAAATTAGTATATATTGAGAGTTTGAAAGAAAAAATTTGACGGATAAAAAAGTCGAGTATTTTATGATAGATCATTTATTGGAAACAGAGCTGACCAACTTGAGAACGGTTAGAGATAACGAATTCTGCGAACGTCAATCGATTCAAAATGGCCAAATTAGTATATACTGAGAGTTTGAAAGAAAAAATTTGACGGATAAAAAAGTCGAGTATTTCATGTTAGATCATTTTTTGGAAACTGATTCAGAGCTGACCAACTTGGGAACGGTTAGAGATAGACAAATTCTGCGAACGCCAATCGATTCAAAATGGCCAAATTAGTATATACTGAGAGTTTAAAATAAAAAACTTGACGGATAAAAAAGTCGAGTATTTCATGAAAGATCATTTTTTGGAAACTGATTCAGAGCTGACCAACTTGAGAACGGTTAGAGATAGACGAATTCTGCGAACGCCAATCGATTCAAAATCGCCAAATTAGTATATACTGAGAGTTTGAAAGAAAAAATTTGACGGATAAAAAAGTCGAGTATTTTATGATAGATCATTTATTGGAAACAGAGCTGACCAACTTGAGAACGGTTAGAGATAACGAATTCTGCGAACGTCAATCGATTCAAAATGGCCAAATTAGTATATACTGAGAGTTTGAAAGAAAAAATTTGACGGATAAAAAAGTCGAGTATTTCATGATAGATCATTTTTTGGAAACTGATTCAGAGCTGACCAACTTGAGAACGGTTAGAGATAGACGAATTCAGCGAACGCCAATCGATTCAAAATGGCCAAATTAGTATATACTGAGAGTTTGAAAGAAAAACTTTGACGGATAAAAAAGTCGAGTATTTCATGATAGATCATTTTTTGGAAACTGATTCAGAGCTGACCAACTTGGGAACGGTTAGAGATAGACGAATTCTGCGAACGCCAATCGATTCAAAATGGCCAAATTAGTATATACTGAGAGTTTGAAAGAAAAAAATTGACGGATAAAAAAGTCGAGTATTTCATGATAGATCATTCTTTCGAAACTGATTCAGAGCTGACCAACTTGAGAACGGTTAGAGATAGACGAATTCTGCGAACGCCAATTGATTCAAAATGGCCAAATTAGTATATACTGAGAGTTTGAAATAAAAAACTTGACGGATAAAAAAGTCGAGTATTTCATGATAGATCATTTTTTGGAAACTGATTCAGAGCTGACCAACTTGAGAACGGTTAGAGATAGACGAATTCTGCAAACGCCAATCGATTCAGAATGGCCAAATCAGTATGTACTGGGAGTTTGAAAGAAAAAAATTGACGGATAAAAAAGTTGAGTATTTCATGATAGATCATTTTTTGGAAACTGATTCAGAGCTGACCAACTTGAGAACGGTTAGAGATAGACGAATTCTGCGAACGCCAATCGATTCAGAATGGCCAAACTAGTATATACTGAGAGTTTGAAAGAAAAAAATCGACGGATAAATAAGTCGAGTATTTCATGATAGATCATTTTTTGGAAACTGATTCAGAGCTGACCAACTTGAGAACGGTTAGAGATAGACGAATTCTGCGAACGCCAATCCATTCAAAATGGCCAAATCAATATATATACTGGGAGTTTAAACGAAAAAAATTCATGGACAAAAAAGTCGAGTATATCATGATAGATAATTTTTTTGAAACTGATTCAGAGCTGACTAACTCGAGGACGGTTAGAGATAGACAAATTCTGCGAGTGCCAATCGATTTAGAATGGCCGAATTAGTATATACTAAGGATTTGAAAGAAAAAAATCGACGGACAAAAAAGTAGAGTATTTCATGACAGATAATTTTTTGGAAACTGATTCAGAGCTGAATAAGTCGAGGACGGTTAAAGATAGACAAATTCTGCGAACGCCAATCGATTCAGAATGGCCAAACTAGGATATACTGAGAATTTGAAAGAAAAAAATTGACGGATAAAAAAGTCGAGTATATCATGATAGACAATTGGCAAGTCACAAACACGACATAAAGAACAAAATAACCTTACTCAGCTAATTTTGAAGTGAAACTGAATTACTGACTACTGTACTACCGATGATCACATAAAGAAAATAGGAATATATACGAAAGCACAGGAGCCCCACAAGAGGTTTTTTGTTTTCATCACTTCGACTTCAAAGTCGACATTTCGAACAGAAGATAATCGAAATTTTGACTTTTATGTTGAAATTTCGGCTCTAATGTAGAAATTTCGACAATTTTTCTCGACATGAGACCATTTATTTTGATTTTTTCGGCAAAATGATCAACTTTTCCCCTTGCTAAGGAATCCATTTGCAGTTATATTATTGTTATTATTATCATAAGTAGGTCTCTAGATCCATCAAATTGATACTTCGTTTCAGACAGGCTCTAGTGAATTTATTTCCGATTTATTTCAATTTCGGCGAAATGACCCCCTTGTCCCCTCGCACTAAACTCGAAATGTCGAGAATTTCGAGAAAAAAGTCGAAGTGACAAAAAAAAAGTTTTGTGGCCCTCCTGCGCTTTCGTACATCTCACTTTTTATTCGTTTATTTTGGATTCGGGTTACCCGTGTATTCCTTTATTTTCTTTGGGTAAGCATGCCGCCAAATATTTTTTCCCTTACACCTGCGACCTGCGGACGCCGGACGCGGCGGCATCGACTTGTCAACGAGTCATAGCAAAGACGTCCAGCCGACGCGACGTCGGCTACCTCGCCAACAAGCCAGCTGGCGATATTGTACCTTCCTTTTTTTAAATTAGATTCACATCGGAAATGCCGAACAATCTAACTTTTTAACATCAACTCGTTACTAATGCGCGTACCGCCCCAAATATTTTGCCGCCCGGTGCTATAGCACCCAAAAGACCCCTGGTTAAACCGGCACTGAAAAGACAAGACAAAGTTCCCGAAAATTACCGACAATTCTCAAACCGTGTACAATTTATTCATTTTCATCCCAATTCCAACCCCATTCATTTCAACTAACACACGTCTCCCATTCATCTCCAAGATCTCCCACAACAACGAACATCAAGATCGTTGTCGACCACAGCGGGTGACGCAAAAATACTGCTCGCTATCACGAGCCATCCTATATAGCTACGCATTTAATACCCCGTTTATGAATTTCAGGGTATGGTTTGCCACAACGGGAGCGAATAAATTATATTGTGGTGCGGTGTGGTATGGCTGAGACCGCAGAATTTCAACTCAGCCCGAGAGAACGAAGACGTCGCCTGTCAAGCTATAAATCCAGTGTGTAGGTGTGATACGAGGGTAATGCGCTATGCTTCGGTGAATAGGGGATGATAATAGGGGTGAGCTTATTGATTTAAATGGTGTTTTTGTTTGAAAGTTTCAGACAATGATGTAAATTACTTTTATTGCAGTCTTCCATTGTCTGGATTGTTTCTATGAGCACGACGTTTCAATCGGTTCAATATCTCCGATCGTTATCAAGTTTGTACTGATCGCTAGATTAATGAGAGGAAATTTACATTTCTTAATCGGCCATACTCAAGCGTGTTGATGGGTAGGGGCCAATGGCATTTTACGCCTAGAACAGGACATTCATAAAATCTGTTGTCCTATTCATATTTTCGAAGTAAAATCAAAATGCAATGCCCATGACAGGTCTATGTTAAAAAATAACTTTTAAAGTGTCACCGCAGAAGAAATATTTCCCTCAAATCCACCCCTGATGTGTATGTTTTTGAAGAGCCTGTTTTTTTTTACAATCTTATATCAATCCTCCTGAAGAGCTTGGCAAATCGACATAGATTTTCGTCGACCAAAATGTATTGGGGATTAAATGCGAGAGAAGCGAACTTTGCTTCAATGAAATGAACGATTTCTGTGAGTGATATTTTTTAATAACATTCCACCAATGTAATTTATTTAATGATATTTTCAATGAAAACTAGAGAAAATTAAAAAAAAAATCAACTATCTGAATGAAAATGCGAATGTGCACTTTCAGATTTTTTCTTTTCTTTTCAGTTAGAGTCTTTTCACAATATCTATCACATGTAGTTCAATGTCCAGCTGTAATATCTGTTAGATATTACAAATAAATCACATTTTTCATTTTTCAATTTTCATGTAGAATGTTCTCCTTTTCAATACTATTCTAATTCTTGTACTTCATAGGTATCGTGAAATGTTGTCATATATTTTGATCACTCAGCCAACTCAGCAATGTACAATTAAATCATTGCAATTTTCATCAAGCCTAGCGAGGTTAGATTCCAATATTTTTATAGCGCGTCAGAAAACTGGGTCAGCACGTTTATAATAACATCAAATTATTCAGTCCGACAACCAGATTTTCCCCATCATGAATAATTTGCAAACTGATCAGGATTTGCGTTAAGCTCGAAAATGACATATTTCATTTTCCAGAAGTTAACTTGTCTGGAATTTTTCCGGACGGAATCTCTAGAGCTCTCAACCATTCGCATGTCGAAAAGAACCTTGGAGAAGTTAATGCAATAAAAATACGGCATATTTGAATGGCAAGGGATTTAACTCTGGAAGTTCAAAAGAATAAGGGTATCATTCCTTTGGGAAAAAAAATAATAGTTTCACGATCGTTTTTTTTTTCAGGAACTTTAAGGGGTTTAGAGATGGTGAGGTCCTATTTCAATAACTGAAGACTGATGGTCCCAGTTGAGTGTTTCGAGGCAGGATATTTTTTAAATTTTCAGTAGCGAATTGGTGAACATTACAGGGTGTAAAGCCTGAAAGCTACGGTATGAGATGTTGAGGATAGTTAGATTCGTAGATTCGTGGTTCATTTGTTTATTTTACCGAAATTTCAAATGATCTAGGTCACTAATCGAGAGTTTTCACACGTTACGAATCTCTATGCTTGATTGACTGAACAGGTTGTTATTCAGAATGTATGCAGACTATTCAAATGTTCTTCTATACCAGAGCTTTTCTTGATGGATGACTTATGGATAAAAGGGTACGCAACAGTCGTCATAAACAGCGACCTCTACGAGAAAAAATCGAAAAGTTACTCGGTTAAGGTGAATACAAACTATTAGCTAAAGACCTCGCGGCCACGATAAAAAGGAAGGTGTACCAGTAACTGAAGAAATAACAACAATACTTCTGAGATAGAGAAAGATTAACATTGACACCACGTCATATAGTAGCCACCACACCTTTATGGCCTGCCAAAAAGCCACAAGGCAGAAGTTCCTTCGAGACCAATAACCAGCTCAAGAGATTCATTCAGCCAAGCCAAGTCAAGTTTCTATTGCCGATTGTTTAGGCATTGATTAGGCATCTCATTGGGATCCTGGAGAAATTTACCGTCATGTCAGAAGACCAATTCGTCAGGTTTGACGTGGAAAGTCTTCACAGAAAAGAAAACGCCAAAAAAACAGATGGTATATCGGAAAGAATAAGATGAATTGGGTCAAAATACAACATCCGAACATGCTTCAGATCGGGTAACACCATCCGCAGCCAACTCGCGAAAACAAAACCACCTAACGCTAATAGTGACTCCAAAAACTGCATCTAACGCATTCCTTGTGAACGCGGTGTAGCTTATGTTGGAAAAAACAAGAAACCACTAAAAATTAGGATTGCTGAACACAAGAAAAATGCCCAACGAGGAGAGACATCGGAATCAGGGACAGCATATCATGTATGCACGACTCAATATAATATCACATGTGTGAATTAGTGTCCTAGATTATTGGAAATTTTAGTAAACTAATTAACTTATATTGGTATACCTGAGAGGCTTAGTTGAGGTAAATAGCACATTTACCTAATTAAAGGTAATTTACCCATACTCTAATGACACGAATTAGCTTCCCATTCACACACTCGATAACGGCTATATATGGTAATAGCAGAAACTTCGTGAATAATAAAATTGTTCGCCAAATTTGTTACAATTTTGTTAAAACTTCGAATAGATTACCCAGATGGTTTGCTATTTTCAGTTGGTTCTCAAAAAAAAAAAAAAAATAACGGAATATATTGTTTTCCTTTACCAGTACTTAACTATTCAGGAAACTCACGACATTCCAAGTAGAACTGTAAATTGAAAAATATTACAATACCCATTAGTGCCCCTATAGACCATACATAACCCTCGGGACATAACAATTTCATCCGCCGTGACTCATAAAAGCAAGGCACCCTAAGAAAATATTGGCTATGAAATGGGAGACTGTTGTGAGATATGCTTGTTACAAATCCGGTGGATTTTCCGGAAGATTGACGAGTTTGACCCGGAAATGAATCAGTGTAATGGGAAACGATACAGGGTATTGAGGATATGTGTGTACAGACTGCTTGGGCGCATGACAGTAAAAGCAGGATGAAGACTTTTCTCTGTTGTATGGAAATGAGAGAGTCTTTTATACAAAAGACCCACATCTACAATTGAAACGACGGTTTCAATTCTAATATATAAATATGAGGCAAAATACTCAAAAATAATGATAATAATAATAGCCTTTATTGTCCAATAGGTTCCCATTTACAGAACAATGGTGTTAATGGGTAAGCATTTTAAAGAATGCTGAATGAAAAGTAATAACAAATTATAAAAAATAGAAGTGATCCCAAATTTCAACCTTGAGGCACGCCATATTATAGTTCAATACGTACATTTCCGTCAATCGTTAATTTACGATGTATTTTAACGCACTCAAAATCGTTGATTAATGACCCCTGCTAATGAATGATTTTCTATTAATCAACGATTTGATTATATGCAACCCAACGTACATTGCTCCAATAAATATTATACTTATATAGTGGCCTGTGGCGCAGGCAACCATATAATTACCCGCTAATACATTCATTTTGAAATCAAGTAGCTGTGTTAGTACTATCTGTCATTATTTATTTTATTGTTGTATTTTCTTAACATTCATTAAGTTTCAATGGTCGTACAATTTCTAATATTAATATTTATAAATAATAAAACTGAAAATTAAAAGTAAGATATTTTTATTTTTGGAAAGTACGGTCGACGGAAAAGTTCTGTAAAAAAATATTCAGAAAACATTCAATCTACCAGTTGTTAGTAAAGTTACTAGGTAGTCACGCAGCCGGCTGGTAAAATGCTGGTGTGAGTCTTGAGGTGATTGCGATGTTCGAGGGTTCAAGACCCAAATGGAACCAATTTTTTTTTTTTGGAAAATTACTTTCAACGGAAAATTTTTGTAACGAACTGGTGAATTAAAATGGCGATTAACAATCTCGAACATTAACGCGCTAGCTCCGCCGACGCGTTAAATTATCTCGATTGTTAATCACCCTTATTAATACACTTGTTCGTTAAATAACCATTAATACACTTAATATTGACTATTCTCCGTCTCTTATGTTTTTGTTTATCAATACTTCAATATTCTCGCGATTATAATTTTTATATTTCCCTAGACTTCATAAGATCTAACTCAATTGCCAATAATAGCAGTTAGTATTTCATACCAATTTATAATAATTCACTCTCGAAATCAATTTCAGCGTTTGCAAACGGACGTTCTTTATATTATCGGCTTAATTTTTGTCGCATAATTAAGAATTTAGACGAGATCAAAGTGTGGATTAAGTTTAAACATTGATCTGGCAAGTCTTCTTAATTACCAAGACTAATTAAAAACTTCGCTTCGGATTATGCACTTAAACAACGGCGGATAATTTTTGACAGAGTTTGCTCGATTTTGAACTCGGAGCGCAATTTGTTATAGTTAATCAAGCGAGATAGCTAATTAGTAATAATCCGATATTTTTCATCTAAGCCTGTTATTTCTTATTAAGTTTTATGACAGGTTGAATACATATCTTCTCTAAAATATTTGTTAAAGAAAAGAGGCACTAAAATTTCATAATCACAAAATGGATTTTTTCACAACAACTCGGGAATTATTTTTTTTCTGATTGCCTCTTTCTCAATAATAAAAAAAAATCCGTGTGTGTGTTCCATGTGTCAAATTCTCATTACGTTATCCATATATATACAGTGACCGCCAAAAAGTATGTACCATATGGAAAAAAAGTTTATTATCAGAGTATTGGAAAAAAGATTCTTGGGGAAAGTTTGGGCATGCCCGATAACTTAAAAATCGATTTTGACACATGTCACGTGAACGCTGGTATGGCGGCAAATTGAAAAAAATTACGATGAAAAGGCAAAAAATGGAAATGGCAAGATATAAAAAAAAGTTCTTTGAAAAAGTTTCTAATTATTAAATTCTATACACACACAGAAAGTTTGAAAAGATAATGAGAGAAAATTGAAAAAAGCAGTTTTTTTCTATATTTTCCTAGCTGTATAAAAATATCAAATCATCATTTTATGAATAACTTGTACTTTAATGATAATGAGAAAACGTCCTCATTTTCTCCACACCAGTGAGCACTAAATTGAAAAAATTGGATTTTGTCACAACCCTGGCTGTTCCATTGGTTCGTATCTAAGAGTTATGTCAGAATCCCACGACCATTGCGATGACATGACACTCCAGAAACATGATGCTTTCCAGATTATAATCAAGTTTCGATGATAATCGTGCCAGAGCGTTTCACTTCGCATGCAATGTTGAAAACTCTAGCCTCTTTAATTTGACGCACTATTTTTAAGATTATGAGCGAAGTGAAACGTTCGTGCACGATTATCATCAAAAATTTATTATAATCGGAAAAACACGATATTTTATTTATATTATGAATGTGGAAGTTTGTATGTTTGGACATTTTTCATTCCAGAAAATCATATGGCTTGACCTCTGTTATCAATTTTTTAAATCGATGTAGCCGATATTTGATGAAAATCCATGTCGACCTTTATATAAATCTTCAACTCCTCGTATAAATATTACGCTTCGGAGCCTCTGTGATGAGGATATTGGGAATCTATGGCGGACATCAATTATTATATGCCCTCATTGAAATTAATGAACGTATATCATATATTTTGATAGCATACATGGCTTATTGAATTATATCTCTTTATTGCCCAATCAATTTGATGCCATTCCAGTGATTCAACAGTATTTATTGAATACACGTTGATATATTCATCAGTTTAATTTGATAAACGTGTAAAAAATCATGCAGGAATTTGGAAGTTAGGTTGGATGGAGTAAAATACATAAAAGGATTATGCAGATTGTTTCTGAAATTGGAGCAATTAAAAAAATGGGTTGTTCTTTGGAACATAATGTATCAATGAATGGCAAGGATTTTCGTTTTTGAAGTAATCCAAAATTTTCGAAAATTTTTATGGAATTTTATGGAATCGCTTTCAGTTACCTTTGTTTGGGAAGCACTGGTTTGATTCTCCAGGACGCAACGTCGCGGTTTGCGCAGGCTGTAGACCTCTTATCAGTGATTAACAAAAAAGTCTTGATAACTTTAAAGTTTAATAATTCCCTAAATACATTTTTTTTCGACAAAAAAGTATTCTTTCATTTCGTTTTGTTTTGTCATCTTCTACTTCCCATTTCATATATTGCTCTAATTTCGGAAACACCCTGTATATCGTTGCTTGGCATTCTTCACAATATACATTTCTCTGCAACGAATCAACAGAAAAAAGCTGTTGCCCCTTACGACCACTGAATTATATTCATCAGATTATTGGCAAAGCCTCTGCAAACAATTTTGCCAGTGCTCTTCACACAGTCTGAAATAAGACCACTTCAAACGTGATAACACCAACCTACAGAATAGTTTTATGTCGAAAAATCGAAAATTGGCTTCAATATAATCGATAAAGATATATGAAGGAATCTGCAATTGTTAACAATGAGCTTAAAATGAAAGAAATAAGATGTTCTGCCAAAACTGAGCATTGCAATAATCCGATACAATAGGAAAAATTGGGTCCAAATCCATCAGAAAACAACAACTTCCCTGGCTAATAACACGACGAACGTTGAATTACATCTGATGAATTTTCGAGCAGAGTTCCTACAAGGCTTTCTCTACAATTGCTAGTTGCATGGAAATGTTTATCGAAACAATATTATGACCTCCTGTAGATCGATTTCTGGGTTTTGCCCTCATCACTACAGGGTAGGTTTAAGCCGACAATAACTAATATCTGCAACAAATGGCTCGATCACATCTCCAGACCAAGCAATACCCGCTTGCGTGATCGCCAAGACCACCATGACAGATATACAGTGTGTCCATAAAGTAACCTCCCTTCCCTGTTAATTTTTGGATGGATTGGAATTTTCGGTGGCAGTTCATAAGCTACTTTTTGACAAAAAAATGTCATTGGCATTGGCGGCCCGACGCCATTTTGAAAGGATGTTTTAAATGGCATGGGGGTCGAGTGATACCTCATTCGAAACGTCTTACAATTCTCTATACGTCTCCAAAATTTAAAACAAAAATATCCATCTAAAAGAAAATGGCGGTACATAATGTAAGAACTCTCTTAGAGTAACCCCGCCCCGGATTGGAATTCTCTTTTGGATTTTTTTTTGAAGATAGACATTTTTTTGTAGCTTATAAACTGCCATTCCACCAAAAAAAAATTCATCCGAAAATACCAATCCTTTCAAAAGTTAAAAGGGGGTGGGGGTTACTTTATGGACACACTGTATAAAGGAATATTCAATTGTTCACAATGAGCTTATAATGAAAGAAACAAGATATCCTGCTGTTTTCTATAATAAATAATAAAGTTTGTGGAAATAAATTCGACAACACATTCAAGGGCTGGCGGGGTAACCAATGTCCCATTCACATCCGGTATACATATTACGACCAAAAACACAAATTTAATAGATAGTCACTTACCTGTTGGAGGGACGAAGGCGAACATAACCTTCCAGAAGATGGTGAGGAAGTGCAAGACGTAGTCTAGGGCCGACGGCGCCTTGTCGTCGGGCGCTTCGTCGCTCGAGCTGACCGTCACGGCCTCGATGAATTGCTCCTTCCACGAAGAGGTGCCGATCAGAAGGGAGGCGTTCGCCCGCTGAACGAGCTTGTCCACAGTGTTCTGTAAGAAAATAACAACAGTTATGAAAATAGTAATGATTTTTTTTGTGGGTCAAAGAAGGGGGTCGCTGGCTGCAAGAAGAACCTGTTCAGCGACAAGCATTCAATACAATGTCGCATGAGCTCAGCACAAATTTGATCAGAAATTTTGGACAACCGATGCCGCTTCGGAGGACTCTCTTCGCTGAAACATCTGGAAATGCATTAGATGCGATTCAATGTTGGTATTAGCCAGGAAAGTAGTTGTTTTCTGAAAGGTGGTGGAAGAGTACACGCATGCTATCGGAATGAAAATTAGGATCGACAAATGTGCCAGGTTTCATCTCAAAAGAAGATACACTTTTAAAAACCCTCTCCGCGGCAAGTATCAGCATGATCTCAGACAAACTGGTCATCAGAACTTTTAGGGAAAATCAAAGTTGCTGCATGGTTTTCGAAGAATGTGTTATTTACAAGCATATATTTTTGCCTGTGCCTGTAAACTGCAAGACATACGTTCCTTTTACTTGCATTTCTATCAAAAAGTTTTCTTTGGTTCAGAAATATTAATTTTGTTATTACTGGGGGAATTTATCATGCGGAGTCAAAAACCCTGAATCGGCCTTTATACAAGGTACGCGGGGTCGATTCAAGATTACCCATTTATTTTACTTGGATAAACTATACAGGGTGTTCCAAACTGATTTAGCCAGATTCCAGTTCCTAAATTAGCCGAGATATTTAGTTGGAACAAAATCTATGTCACGGAAATATTCAGACCTGGCGCCCTCTAGGTGGACAAGAGCGAAATGATAATGGCGGTCTGAGTGATCACGCCACCTATGGACGAAGAACGGTGGCTTAAGCCTAGAAACGCCTGGACGGATGGCAGAGTTCTCGAAATATCTGGAACTTATGTTTCTAACTATAAGAGGGCGTTCGAGTCGCCGATTGACAGGTATTGAATACGGAAGCATTGAGTGTCGAGGTAAATATAGCCCAGTAATTGTATATAAATTAGCGTATGGAATAAAGAATTTTAAAGTAAAATTGCAAAGATCATTAAAATAATTTTCAGCTGTGAGGATACTTTAAAATTACAGCGCAATTTCATTTTATTGCGAACAGATACCCTTAAAAAGTCACTGATACTGTAAAACATTGAATAGCACTCTGGACATTTTTTAACATTTTCTTATAGAATGTCTAATTCCTAATTCACCAGTTTTGTCCGATTCAAAATCGATTGATAAATAGACGAGAAAAGATATTTAAGTTTTAAATCTAGTTACCCATAAAAATTTGGTAAAGTTGGAGATCCGCTAAAAAAGACAAAAAAGTGACGATTTCATTTCATTTCAAGGTTTTACAAATTATCGTTTTTAACAGAAGTGGTATTGGAATCAAATTCATCATTAACGGATATGATGTTGAAATGATCCACATTACGTATCCAACGCTTTAGTCTTGCTACAATAGCGAGTGTTTGCTGATTTTTTCAGGCGTTGAATTTTGGGTCTAATCTTATTTTTTTTTCATATTTCGTCTCTCTTATTGGATTCTGACATAAAAACACTCGTTCTATTCACCGATCAAAAAAAGTTCTTATACTTTTCATTCAACTTTCTGTTGTATCGCATACGATCAGATTCAAAACGTGAGCATAACGATGAAAATGGTGTGTAATTCTTCATTTTGGCTTGTAATCCATTGTAATGCCCAGATATATTGGAGGCACCGTTAAAAGAACATCCAATCCATTGACGCTAGTTAAAATGGAAATTAACTTTTTTATGAATTGGGGGATACTTTGAGAGTGATACATGGTGGTATGAGGGCTTACCGGGAAATTTCCCGATATCCCGGTGGTACAGTTGCGGCCAAGAAAAATGGGACAGTTTGCGGACAATCTCTCTCATACTTAATCTGATACAGTAGATTCCATTTTTTATTGGCCGCAACTGTACAATCCGACACTGCCCTCTTGTCTAATTATTATCAACAATTTTGAGTGAACATAAATGTCAAAATCATGATCCTCGCTCCAAAAAATCTTGGGATAATGTACCCTCGTGACTTTTAACGCCAATTATAGGTTTTTGGGTGAAATAATTAATATATTCGGATTTAACGACCCAAAAATCATAAAATACAGATGATTCCAGCTGTTAAGCCACTTGGCCACCGGACCAAAGCCAATTCCAAAACACTCCAATAGCACTCCAGTTTGAATGGCCGAATCTACTGGCATTGTGTATGTACATCGGCGATTTCATGTGCAAACTCCGGTCGCGTGATTTTCAACCCGTATTTACCCCTATCGAATCAAACCCACGCACATTAACTTAGCCCACTTCGAAATTACACGAGCGTGTTCACGTTGGATTATTATTCGAAAATTATGTGGAAGGAAATACTGCCAAGTCGTGAGAGCTGTGGCGTACGGTTAGTACTCTCGAAGTGGACGCTTCTCGATGAAATATAAGGCAGTTGATAAAAAAATGGAGATTTTATATGTGGTTGCAGTTATCGATTTCTATCGAGTTTTGGGAAGGCAAACATAAGCTGAATTTGAAATGTGAATCACCTAGTTTTGAAATAAGATCAATACGTAGCGGTATAACGCATATGGCCGGGACCAATTAGATTCCGGCTTCGAATCCCGGTTGATCCTTATTTTTTTAATTCAGTTTTGATTTTCATCTTCCCGACTGCTATGTCACAAACTCATTTTAGAATATAATTCCACTACTCACGAAAAACTACTTCATTATCTACATTTACTTAACTGAGTCTTACTTACTCAATTCCAGGCACTGGTGGGCGGATTTTGAAGCCCTAGCACGTAGGCCTCTTTACTTGGACCCTTTGTGTACCCACATTCCTGAGTTCAGCTGGGCTTCCCAGCCGGCATTCAGCAGCTTTCTTAGCCGAATATTTTTGACGTTGGGTATACTGCTTTCCTCTAATGCACCATTGCAGGGCGAGGAGATGTGACGAGGTCTCGTCTTCCTCCAGGGACCACCTACAGAGCGGATCATCTATGATCCCGATGAAGGCCACGTGTCTGTACAGGTGATTGTCTAACAAGAGAGATGATTTCCCTTTTGAGTTTTTTCAGAGGCCTGAATATATGGAGCTTCGATTGTATCATGCCAGGCGAGTCCTGCCATGTTTTTATTAACTGTTTTTCCAAGAGTTCTTCCATTACATCAACAGATGAGCTGTTAGAGATTCCTAGGATGGGTTCTGGCCTGATTGGTAGTTTCCCTGATCCCTCATTGGCTAGTCTGTCTGTCCCCTCGTTTTCGTTGTCTCCTGAGTGTCCAAGTACCCGTATGAGACTGATATTTTTTTTATTTTGACAGGTTTTCCAAGGCATTTCTACACTCGGACACTAGCTTGGATACCCAGTGCCAGTATTGCTGCTTTACTGAGATTTTCTTAAAACGCAGGTGAGTACAACATACAGTATCGGAAAGTTTTCATCTTGGGTATGGTGGTTTCATGAGAGGATATATGGAGCTTCGATTGTCTCATGCCAGACGAGTACTGCTATGTTTTTAATAACTGTTTTTCTGAGAGTTCTTCCATTGCATCAACAGTTAAACTGTTGGCGATTCCTAGGATGGGTTCTGGCCCGATTGGTAGTTTTCCTGATCCCTACTTGGCAAGTCTGTCTGTCTCCTCGTTTCTGCTGACTCCTGAGTGTCCAAGGACCCGTATGAGACTGCTGTTTTTTTATTTTGACAGGTTTTTTACACTCGGACACTAGCTTGGATACCCAGTGCCAGTATTGCTGCTTTACTGAGATTTTCTTGAACGCAGGTGAGTACAACATACAGTATCGGAAAGTTTTCATCTTAGGTATGGTGGTTTCATGAGAGGATATATGGAGCTTCGATTGTCTCATGCCAGACGAGTACTGCTATGTTTTTAATAACTGTTTTTCTGAGAGTTCTTCCATTGCATCAACAGTTAAACTGTTAGCGATTCCTAGGATGGGTTCTGGCCCGATTGTTAGTTTTCCTGATCCCTACTTGGCAAGTCTGTCTGTCTCCTCGTTTTCGCTGACTTCTGAGTGTCCAAGGACCCGTATGAGACTGCTATTTTTTTATTTTGACAGGTTTTTTACACTCGGACACTAGCTTGGATACCCAGTGCCAGTATTGCTGCTTTACTGAGATTTTCTTGGACGCAGGCGAGTACAACATACAGTATCGGAAAGTTTTCATCTTGGGTATGGTGGTTTCATGAGAGGATATATGGAGCTTCGATTGTCTCATGCCAGGCGAGTCCTGCTATGTTTTTAATAACTGTTTTTCTGAGAGTTCTTCCATTCCATCAACAGTTAAACTGTTGGCGATTCCTAGGATGGGTTCTGGCCCGATTGGTAGTTTTCCTGATCCCTACTTGCCAAGTCTGTCTGTCTCCTCGTTTCCGCTGACTCCTGAGTGTCCAAGGACCCGTATGAGACATATTTTTTCATTTTGCCAGGTTTTCCAAGGCGTTTCTACACTCGGACACTAGCTTGGATACCCAGTGCCAGTATTACTGGGATTTTCTTGGACGCAGGTGAGTACAACATGTACTTCAACCTGGAACACCGAGGCTTTTTCGCCTAAACGAATAGGGATTTCTTCCCGTGAAAAAAGTATTTCAATTTGTAGAGGAAAATCCCATGATACATATTATTGCTAGTGTATTATGAGTTGTCTAAATGCAAATCCGGTCTAATGCTAGATTGGAGTCCACACCGATCTCCCGACGTGGTGCTGTAGGTTTTCCTACGGCTAAAAAGTGAACACGCCACAAAAAAATCAGTAAGTCGTTCCGGAGCGCCACGGCAAATAATAATAATAGCCGCATAGGCTATGCCTTTGGCTACACTCCATGATTGTTTCTGAGGGAGTATTATAATCATTATTATTATTATCATGCTTATATTATTTTTGAATTATATTGAAGCCCTTTATATCAGTCGATAGGCCGCGCACAAATCAATTTGAATGAACAAATTTGGACGTTATTTCATTTTGGAAAAAGTAGTGGAAAACTTTCTTGCACGAAATGTATCATTAAGCTTTCATTTTTGCAATGAATATTTTTTTTATATTTTCAACGGTTGACGACTTATACAGTAGGTATCAACGTTTTGGCAAGTATCCAACAGAAAACAACTACTGCTCCTTACGATCGTTGAATTATATCTGTTAGATTTGTGGCAAAGTTTTCTACACGAACTACTATGCTCTCTAACTATATTTTTTATTATGTTTCGACTTGTTTTCAATCGAAAACCGGAAATGAAGAACAAGTAAAATGAAAGATAAGAGCAATCAGTTGATATCGATAATGTGTAGCCAATCGGAATCCGCTCTTAATTAAACCATCAAACAAGCAACCGTTCAGAAACCCATCATTCTACACACTTGGGCCACTGGCCTAAAAACAACCCTATCCACTCACCTTGAATTCCTTGCTCTCCTTTATCCTAATTTGCGCCCTGCTGACTTCCCCCAGCCTGGGTCTCCCCATTATCGCGATTTTTTCCCTTTCCGTCCTTTCTTCGGGCAATTTCTTTTCCGCCTCCGCCGCTAAACTGGCTACCTCATCTAGAAAAAGCGAAAAACGAAACGTGAAAGGTGTCTGTTATTTGTATTAATAGCTGAGGGCTGTAGAATGAATGAGGAGGAGAGAGGACGAGGGTTAAAAATCGACAAAATATGTATATGTAATTCTAACGAAGTTCGAAAATATGTAGTCGAATTCGTGGTTGAAGATCACAGGAAGATGGAAACCAGAACTCACTCTTAGTCTAATGCACATGGCCGGAAACTATGGGATCCCAGGTTCAAATCCCGGTTGACCCACTTTTTTTAATTAAGGTCTGATTTTTATCTTAACTTCTCTTTTGTCATTAACTCATTTCCATTTCCATTAAATGATTTCTTCGTGATTTATACAAAAACATGAAACCTGACTTTGATTTGAAATGAGGGTAAACCCAAATTATCTGTATGAAATTTATTTTATGAATGAAATAATTCTTTCAATTGAATTAATCATAAATGCATGTTTTATTATATTTGAACAGAATACAAAGAAACGTTGAATGAGTAATTAAAAAGAATGGAAGAATATATTAAAAATTAAAACCATATTGTTGTGTGTGTGTGTGGTTCATATCCAAAGCCGAAACAAAAAAAAACCATATTGTGCGATTACTCTATGCCTCAGGGAACACCTCCCGAGGCAGCGAGTTTCAAAGTTTTACCGTTTGTTGGAAGAACGAGCATTGGGAAAATCTATTAAAAAAAAATACGAGTGTTATGAGAATAAAAAGAAATTCTTTTATTCGATCACTGACATATATTGAAAATCCAAAACAGTTTAACAATAAAATGAAAAAACTAGATTAGCAGACCAAATAAAGCGAAAGATTTGAAAAATTAAAAAAATTGGAGAAACAGTGACATTAAGATGGATGATGGTAATACCCAGCATTGAAATAGAAGGCCACCGTGAGATCGGTCTTTCTGGAGAAGAGACATGCAAGGGTTTAATTCACATTGATTTCTACCAATTCAGAATTTTTACCGGGTTCATATGTAAGGGCGGAGATCGACGCAATGGTTAACGCTCGCGCCTGGTAACCGAGAGGTCCCGGGTTCGATTCCCTGCCGGTGCAAGCTTTTTTAATTTTTCTGAATGATTGAAAATTAACAGTGCTACTTCTAAAGTCGTGCCGTAACGAGTTAGTAACACAGCCTACCTAGAATAAATGTTGCTCATGACCATAGCAGTCGATGCCAAAATATAAAAAAAAAAACATAGTATGTATTTCATATATTTGCGATTCTGGCAAGTTAGTGTCAAATTCTCATACTTGTAGTACTGGAAAACATGTGGGTATGAAAATACGTTTTCTACCATGAATATTGTATAACTACTCACTGACTACTATATTTGGACTATATTTGTAAGAGCTTAGTGCAGATATTCTACAAGAACACATTCAAGATTGCCTTTTTTGCTGGAGATCATATGTTTAGGAGAGTTTTGTTTTTACTAACAATCATCAGTGCAGTTACCGGGCGACAAGCAACTTTTTTTTCACAAAGAAATAGACTTTCATTTAGATCTATCACTCGAAAGGTATAATTTATTAATCATTCAAAATATTGTCCATTCACTTATTGAATAAGTCAACATCATAAGGTTCTTTTTCGTAGCTTTACTGAGCTGTCTAGCCTACTCCCACCTATTTAAGGTAAAGTTGGCAGAGAAGACTCCTGTAACAAAACAATGAACACACTGTAGGGCTTGCAAAACAAATGGAAAGCAATCTACCGTCAAACTCTAGCTATCCTATTTATATAAAATGTCCAAAAATCCCAATACAAAATAACCAGTTCCTGAAACATTTATAGTCAACATTATCTTTGATTTGTCATTTGTCAATGTGCATAAACTCTTTGAAAAATGTTGATAAATTTAGTCGTTTCCAAGATTGTTCATGTTGCATTGTAGACCGCAAAAGAGCAAATATATATATAAAAGAATACCTACCAATTCAGTGAGAAATCGATCATTCCTCATAGAAATTTTGTCTTCACAAACTGCAGCAACATATGAATGCGTGGCTAATTTGGAATCGCAAATAACAAAATCAGCAAATATGTGATTTTCTCAAACTTGTAACATACACCTGAACTAAATGCTAGTGATGTTTCCATCAATCAGGGTATGTTTCGTTAATCGACTTTGGTTACTTAGGTTGGTTATCTTGTGCCCCTCAAATGTCATATTCCTAAAAAAACCTTTCGTTTAGAAACTCTTTGGTTATCCAGTTTGGTCAGTCTGTTGACTATCGGGGATTAACGGAACATATCCACAATTTCAAATTGTAAAGGACCTCAATATTCTTCACTGAAGCAGGTGTAATATCGGTAATATCTCAAGGATCAATTTTTTGGCCACATTTTCCTGTGATATCTTGATGGAAGCGTCAGTTGCTAATGATCTCTGATTTTTTTTTAATGTATCGCTTACATTCAGAATTTTTCATTTCTTTGCGAAAAAGTAAATACTAGTTACTCCAAAAAATATTTTTCATTTTTCTGAAGAAATCATTAC
Organism: Chrysolina haemoptera; assembly: GCA_958298965.1. Lineage (NCBI taxonomy): Eukaryota > Metazoa > Arthropoda > Insecta > Coleoptera > Chrysomelidae > Chrysolina > Chrysolina haemoptera. Next base: position 36,872,808 of record OY282590.1, read on the forward strand.
ATTACAATTCAGTATCTTCAGGTAGTATTTGGATTGTCTGCCTGCTTTACTATTTTCTTTCGAACTGATAAATGCCGCTAGCTCTTTCTAGAGTTTTCAGATTTTTAACAACAGCATGCTGCCCATGCGATGAATATAGGACAGTGCTATTATATCCTATTTCCACCATCCGTTTGTGTTACTTCCCCTTCCCTTGTTGAGAAAGCGTCTGTGAATATTTCCTAAGAAACCTAATCGTCAAACAATTCATATTATCGCCCGGGAATGTATTGCTTTTACTACTAGACACAGAATATAAGTACTATTATCAAAGAGCAGCTACCCTACTTAATGAAGCTTTCCAGAAAATATTAAGTCGATAAATATTTTTAACAAGAAACGAAATGATTGAGAAAATCGCACTCATTTTATTAAATCAGCCTTCTATCAAATCTGAGAAGGAATTTGTAGTCTGTAAATTGAAGAGATTGATTATGTAGAAACAATTAATATCTTGTGTTCTTTAAAAAGATGTCAGTACTGAATTTTTCTTTATACTTTACCCAATTATTCGTTTCTAAAAATTGAGTTCAACAAGAACATATTTGAGAGTTAGTTTGAGAGTTAGCATTTTCTTTTAACGATTGAAGATTAATTTTATAGTATCAGTTTTTTGCTGTTGGGATTTTTGCACATGTCAAACTAGACAAAGAATACAGGGTAAAATCGATGGCATACATATCCAAACAATACTTACTTATCATGCAGTGAGACGCAGACGCGAGCAGAAGTAGTGGTACAGTAGGAGAAGAAATATGTAAAAAAGTCACATCAAGAGAAAAGTACGACACACATTATCACCAACTCTCTTACCACCCGACATCTGCGGTTCTCCCAATTGGACGTAAAATAATACGTCCTTTTCATAGCTATCTTCTTCGATGATCGTTATCGGGATGGTTTTCCTGAAAAAAAAAAAACAAAAACCAATAAAACTATTAATTTATTCAACAAACAAGAATACAATATCATTTGTTACGTCAGAAATGGGGTCGGTATGCCGGTACGTATAGATGTTTATGATCTAATCACAGTGTATCCGTAAACCAGTGGGATAGTTAAAATGTCTTGGACCAATGGCAATTTTTTAAATATTATGATTTTATATCATACGACACTATGATAACTATAATCAAGAATGATTTTGATACGAGCGGCGCGAGAAAAGTTCACGAACTCGAACATCATTTTTTTTTAATGGAACTATATATTTGAAGTGGCGCAGTCGGTAGGATTTCATATAAATTTTAAGCTGAAGTCATCAATATTTCGAATAATGTTCGAAGAGTGTGCTGGAGTGTTTCAAATAGTTGAAACGAATGATTTCGACGAAGTCGAAATCCCCTTCTCTCCGCACTATCCCACAAAGTGGAAAATTCGAGGCAAATTTCTGTCAGAAAACAACTACTGTTACCCCTCTTTCGCGAGGTATAGTGGTATTAAAAAAAGGTAGTCAACTAAGTAGGCAGAAAGAAGTTTGTATAATTTTTCTTACCCTTCATGACATCAGCGTCCATCGCCCTCTAGATGCGAAAATAAAAATAATGATGATGTGACCGTACTTAGAATCGTCCCAAGATTACATAAAAAGTAAAAATATACAGGATGTTCCATTTTAAATTCCCAAGTTGGGGTCGTTTCTGGCGGAATCGAAAATGATAGAGAAACATTTTTGCAATTCTTGAATCCAATACCCCGCAAGTTTACATCTCATACTCTTGAATTTATGGCTTGTCTAAAGAATACGTTGACAGCCGGTATACATCAATGAGTTTTTTTCTTTTTTCTTCTAGAATCTTTCAGTCAGGCCCTGTCCCGGATCTTCAAACCGTTGTGGGCCCTGTACAATGAGTATTGCGATTCATAAAACAACTAGATTGTCTTCCAGAAAAATTCTGCGAATGCCGGCAAAGTAGCTTGATGCCACGATGACAAAGCATTCTTTCACCACTATTTGATCGACTTACACTTTCAGCGATTCTCCGGAGTTTTTCCGCTGAATCCGGTCTCGCACGGTCGCTTCCAATCAAGGAAAGACGCAACATAATACTTTCCAACAGTCCTCAATCAGAGCAGTTATTCCGGAGTTTAGGAGAATATGCCGTTCGCCTTTTCTGTGAATAAAATAAGATTGGTGAAAAGGAAATGAATAAACGCGAATATATACTATCCGCAGTTGACCGGGTTTATGAAGGGACATATGAGCAAAAAAGGTCAAAGAAGGGGATTTCTGGCTGCAAGTAGAACCTGCTCATCGATAGATGCATCACGCAGAACTCTCTGCAGTATGAACCATTTGATACAACATCGCATTTGCTCAGTTGCCTAGTGAGTTGCATTGGAGGACTCGCTTCAGTATGAGATCTGGTAAAGTTAGAGTCCAAACAGAGCAGTTAATCTCTAGAAGGGGTGTATTTAAGGGAGATTCCTATAGCCCTCAGAAACGAAACACCCGTGGTTACAACTGCACGAACATATCGGAATGGAATGGTAGAAACCCGTTCAGCAAAAGACTCCCGTTGGAGCTGCGGAGGATACAATGTTCCTGCAGCTATATAAGGGGTTTTCTTCAAGAAAATTGAAGACGTTGGATTATCCAAAGTGTTTACGTTTGTCTTCCTCGGTATTACCATCAGCAGTACCCTTTCATAGAGAACCATGCGCCGAGGTCCATTGCCAAAAGTGCCTCTCAAAAACTCAGTTTTCTGTTCCGTGCTAAGAAGTATTTCACTCCCGTCAAGTAATTATTATTTATAAGCCACATATTCGAAACCGAGCACACATTGAAATTTTTATTAGATTCTGTCCAAGACGGAGCTATCCGCTCACCAGCTCACTCACTCTGGAACACCTTAGAAAGGTATGCGATCTGTTTCTGTTTTCATGGACGATGCTCTTAGCGTTCCCATCAAGACTGACCCGTCGAACTCAGTCCTTACATCTATGTGCCGTCAGTTTGGAAACATACCGAACATCTCTTGTGCGGTTTCCATCAGTGCTCTACTGACAATATTGTCAGAACTCTAAAAACTAGCAAAGCCATTACAATATGTGCACGTATACATGCCAACTGTGATTCGGTGAAATTCAAATCCCTTCAACTTACCCCAGAACGCGGTTTCAAGTTCACTACAAAATCATTACCCAGAAACTAATATCAAGTTAAGCAGATATAATATGGTAATTCCAACTCCAGAAACTCCCTCATCGACCGTTTTCATATAGCATGAATTTGATTATGGCAGTCAGAGGAGACAGTCAGGTGTCCTTCAGACAAGGAAGGCACTGTTGACTGGATCGATTCAAATTAGAACTCAAACTTAATTTTCTGCGCCCAATTCAGCAAACTTCACACCCATACACAAAAGTCTCAGTTCATGAACATTTTCATTATGTAGAAAGTGTGGATAGTTCCCTTACATTTTTTGTCTATGAATAGGAGCAAACTCTTGCGTAAACTTCCAACGCCAAATATCTGGAGCCGTTTCCAGTTTTGCAACCTTATTTGTATTCAGTTGCCGTAGGAATATCAAGCCTTGGAAAAATTGACGATCGGTATTCGTTGGAGTCCTTTTTGAGCTTTTAACCAAATTAAATTCGAGAAAAATGTCTTCCCCGCATATGAAGGAGCATATTCCTTTTTCGATTAACATTCTATTTTTTTAATAAACCATATAAGCCCAAATATCCGGGATATGCAGACTGGTTTCTTATGAATGAAAATAACTGAGAGGTATTTTGGCGTATGGGATTTCAACCACATGAGCTTAAAAGAGGTGTTTTGGATGAATTCAGTCGCTCCATTAAATTGAGTTGTTTGCTTTGAAAACAAACTCGATTAAGTCTTTTGTAAGAGGAAGAGGAAGAGGAAGAGGAAGAGGAAGAGGAAGAGGAAGAGGAAGAGGAAGAGGAAGAGGAAGAGGAAGAGGAAGAGGAAGAGGAAGAGGAAGAGGAAGAGGAAGAGGAAGAGGAAGAGGAAGAGGAAGAGGAAGAGGAAGAGGAAGAGGAAGAGGAAGAGGAAGAGGAAGAGGAAGAGGAAGAGGAAGAGGAAGAGGAAGAGGAAGAGGAAGAGGAAGAGGAAGAGGAAGAGGAAGAGGAAGAGGAAGAGGAAGAGGAAGAGGAAGAGGAAGAGGAAGAGGAAGAGGAAGAGGAAGAGGAAGAGGAAGAGGAAGAGGAAGAGGAAGAGGAAGAGGAAGAGGAAGAGGAAGAGGAAGAGGAAGAGGAAGAGGAAGAGGAAGAGGAAGAGGAAGAGGAAGAGGAAGAGGAAGAGGAAGAGGAAGAGGAAGAGGAAGAGGAAGAGGAAGAGGAAGAGGAAGAGGAAGAGGAAGAGGAAGAGGAAGAGGAAGAGGAAGAGGAAGAGGAAGAGGAAGAGGAAGAGGAAGAGGAAGAGGAAGAGGAAGAGGAAGAGGAAGAGGAAGAGGAAGAGGAAGAGGAAGAGGAAGAGGAAGAGGAAGAGGAAGAGGAAGAGGAAGAGGAAGAGGAAGAGGAAGAGGAAGAGGAAGAGGAAGAGGAAGAGGAAGAGGAAGAGGAAGAGGAAGAGGAAGAGGAAGAGGAAGAGGAAGAGGAAGAGGAAGAGGAAGAGGAAGAGGAAGAGGAAGAGGAAGAGGAAGAGGAAGAGGAAGAGGAAGAGGAAGAGGAAGAGGAAGAGGAAGAGGAAGAGGAAGAGGAAGAGGAAGAGGAAGAGGAAGAGGAAGAGGAAGAGGAAGAGGAAGAGGAAGAGGAAGAGGAAGAGGAAGAGGAAGAGGAAGAGGAAGAGGAAGAGGAAGAGGAAGAGGAAGAGGAAGAGGAAGAGGAAGAGGAAGAGGAAGAGGAAGAGGAAGAGGAAGAGGAAGAGGAAGAGGAAGAGGAAGAGGAAGAGGAAGAGGAAGAGGAAGAGGAAGAGGAAGAGGAAGAGGAAGAGGAAGAGGAAGAGGAAGAGGAAGAGGAAGAGGAAGAGGAAGAGGAAGAGGAAGAGGAAGAGGAAGAGGAAGAGGAAGAGGAAGAGGAAGAGGAAGAGGAAGAGGAAGAGGAAGAGGAAGAGGAAGAGGAAGAGGAAGAGGAAGAGGAAGAGGAAGAGGAAGAGGAAGAGGAAGAGGAAGAGGAAGAGGAAGAGGAAGAGGAAGAGGAAGAGGAAGAGGAAGAGGAAGAGGAAGAGGAAGAGGAAGAGGAAGAGGAAGAGGAAGAGGAAGAGGAAGAGGAAGAGGAAGAGGAAGAGGAAGAGGAAGAGGAAGAGGAAGAGGAAGAGGAAGAGGAAGAGGAAGAGGAAGAGGAAGAGGAAGAGGAAGAGGAAGAGGAAGAGGAAGAGGAAGAGGAAGAGGAAGAGGAAGAGGAAGAGGAAGAGGAAGAGGAAGAGGAAGAGGAAGAGGAAGAGGAAGAGGAAGAGGAAGAGGAAGAGGAAGAGGAAGAGACTACGTTGAATGCGATATTGAGGATGGACATTTACGATGTATGAAATTATTATATGTACTAATGAACGTTAATTTTTAAATAAACGTCTTTCAGCATAGAATGTGTTCTTATGTTTTTACAAAATTGAACACAATTAGTTGATAAGGCATGGAGATGAGCAAGGAATTTCGATTGACAATAGCACAAAAATGATAAAATTGGGGGTGGTACCACCCAGCCATGTGAAGGATTAATCTAGATACTTTTCGAATTCTGAAATCTGTAGAACATGACCACCTTACTGTGTCTCGGTGAGCATGGGGCCAAAAAATACGTTTTCCTTCGAGCGAGCGGAAAAGTAACTTTTCCGCACGATTTTTTGTTTTGAAAGTTGTACTTTTCCGTACGATATCAAATCATGCGGAAAAGTTACTTTTCCGTACGATTTCTACTTTTCCGCACGATTTTTGTATTGTTGAAAATGACGATATTTAGAACTAACTAAATGATCTATGTACCTATTCTGTCTTATTAGTCATTTTGTAGCATTATTATAAAAACTTGTTTATTAAAAACCTTGTTTTTTCAAAAATAAGATGGGCAAATACACTCGTAGGAAAAATATTGTACCTAACTCTTACGGAAAATGTCTTTTCTGCCCTTAACGGCTTGCCCGAACTCCGCTCCGCGTCGTTCGTGCAACTGCCGTCGCGTGCGGAAAAGTACTACTTTCCGCACTAGTTAGGTAAATAACTATTCTTGGTGCATATGATAAGATTGGATAAATGGGGTGAATACTACACCATACTGAATCACCACCATAAGTTTCATTAACTTGTCACTTATTTATGGGTAAAATTATGTGGCGACTGGCCTATTATCGATAGAATTGTAAATCAACCGAGATGTTCCGGTGAAAGCAACCTAGGTATAAAAGCTTTCAAGCAATTAACGAGAGAGTCTCGTGCTGAAAACACTCCTCTTGCGAGCTTTTTGTCGGAGATAATAGATCTGCGGGTATTTCTTTTTGCAGTGAAAACTTTCTGCGGTCGTTATGATTCATCTGTAACGGAGCGAAAAGAGATTATAGACCGTATATTATTACAATTTGTTTAATGCACAGATTGTTTTGTGCTGGGTATCCACCGGAAAGTTTAAAGTTGAGCGGCGAGTGAAAAGCAGAAATAAGATGTTTGGAAAGTGGATATGGTCGCCAGAAAACATTACCTTTTTTAGGTAGTATTATTATTATTATGTGAAGTGTTTTTATATAAATTTGTCCCCTGACAACTGTCACTAGTAGTAATATTTTATTGGATATGAAAACAGGAGTGTTTTGAACTTCATCAATTGAGCATAGTGATCGAAGAAGCAGAGATCAAGAACACTACTGCATTTTTGAATACCTGATCTCTGCTTTGTCTTAGCTGGTAATTTAGCAATTTTTTCCAACAAACATCCTCAGCACCTACTGCCATCAACGGAGTTTGATTTCCTGAAATAAATTGGGATAATTTCCGTATTTCCTTCAAACAAATTTTCAATTTATCTCTCCACTCCTCGTTTCTTTATACTCAAATCAATAGCCCCAAGTGCCGAGACAATGATTCATTATTCACCCTGAATGAAAACCGATTTACTAATTACACCCCATTATTCGATTCGAGCAGGATTAATCGGGAATTATCAGAACTTGGCGAATACAAAGTTTTTGAGCTGGCGGCTGCTTTAATGCAGCTTAATGAGGGACATGAAATTCAGGATTATTCGGTTCACAAAATAACTGAATCTGATTAAAGGTATATAGAGGTGAAAGTTTTCGCAATCAGGATGGAGATGCAAGTATGGTGATTTATGAGATAATAATAATAAAATAGACAACACAATCCTGATTTTAGAATGGCGTCAACAATTACGACAAGACGGCGACGTCACTAGAGAAACTTGAGTTTTTGCAGGTAGAATAAGTTTAGAGAAAGCATAACCACAAGAAGCCAAAAGAAAATGAGAAAAAAATAACTCAAAAGAAAAGAAGAACAATGTGTGTCCAACAATTTAAAATGTGGAGGAACAATCAAATATCAAGACGAAACAAAACCAAGAGGAACAAGAGGACGGTTAGAGATAGACAAATTCGGCGCCAATCGATTCAAAATGGTCGATTTAGTATATACTGAGAATTTGAACAAAAAAACAAAGGACAAAAAAGACGAGTATATTATGATAGATAATTTTTTGAACTTTTTTATTTTTAATTTTTCGAATTTCAAGTTTTTGTTCCCGAACGTATTTCGACGTGCTGATTTCGAATCTTTGAACGAAAATGTCTAAAACTCAACAGAAATATTTTTAGCCCCAAAAAAACCATTTGAAAACTGATTCAGAGCTGACCAACTCGAGAAAGGTTAGAGATAAACAAATTCTGCGAACACCAATCGATTCAGAATGGCCGAATTAGTATGTTTGAATATTTCGAGTCAATCGAAAAAAATTAAAAATTACTCGAAAAAACTTGCAAGGGGTTCACCCCTAAAAATCATGAAAAATACTAAGTCGTTACATCGACTTGAAATTTGCACTGTATGCGTAAAATTTAATGCTCATTTTGAAAATGTATGATTTTTGTGTGCACAGATATAAGATTTAGCCGGAAAAGGGTATTAAAAGTAGAAAATCCAATTTTCTGAGATTTTTTATTTTTCATTTTTCAAATTTTAAATTTCTGTTTCCGAACGTATTTTAACGTGCTGATTCCAAATATTTGAACGAAAATGTCGAAAACTCATCAGAAATATTTTTGGCGGGAAAAAAACCATCTAAAAAGTGATTTAGAGCTGACCAACTCGAGAACGGTTAGAGATAGACAAATTCTGCGAACGCCACTCGATTCAGAATGACCGAATTAGTATTTATTGAGAATTTGAACGAAAAAAATCGATGGACAAAAAAGTCGAGCATGTCATGATCGATCATTTTTTGACATTTTTATTTTTAATTTTTTATATTTCAAATTTTTGTCCTGACTCGTATTTTGACGTGCTGATTCCGAATCTTTTAACGAAAATGTTGAAAACTCATCAGAAAAAACCATTTGAAAACTGATTTAGAGCTGACCAACTCGGGAACGGTTAGATATAAATGAATTCTGCGAACGCAAATCGATTCAGAATGGCCAAATCAGTATATACTGGGAGTTTAAACGAAAAAAATTCACGGACAAAAAAGTCGAGTATATCATGATAGATAATTTATTGAAAACTGATTCAGAACTGACCAACTCGAAAACGGTTAGAGATACACAAATTCTGCGAGCGCCAATCGATTCAAAATGACCAAATTAGTATATACTGAGGGTTTAAACGAAAAAAATCGGCGAACAAAAAAGGCGAATATATCATGATTGATAATTTTTTGAACATTTTTATTTTTAATTTTTCGAATTTCAAATTTTTGTCGCCGAACGTATTTCGACGTGTTGATTCCGAATCTTTGAACGAAAATGTCTAAAACTCAACAGAAATATTTTTAGCGCCAAAAAAACCATATGAAAACTGATTCAGAGTTTACCAACTCGAGAACGGTTAGAGATAAACAAATTCTGCGAACGCCAATCGATTCAGAATGGCCGAATCAGTATGTTTGGATATTTTGAGTCCATCGAAAAAAATAAAAAATTACTCGAAAAACCTTGCAAGGGGTTCACCCCTAAAAATCATGAAAAATACTAAGTCGTTACATCGACTTGAAATTTGCACTGTATGCGTAAAATTTCATGCTCATTGTGAAAATGTATGATTTTTATGTGCTCAGATATAGGATTTAACCGGAAAACGGTGTTAAAAGTAGAAAATCCAATTTTCAAAGATTTTTTATTTTTCATTTTTCAAATTTAAAATTTCTGGGTCCTAACGTATTTTAACGTGCTGATTCCAAGTCTTTGAACGAAAATGTCGAAAACTCATCAGAAATATTTTTGGCGGGAAAAAAACATCTAAAAACTGATTTAGAGCTGACCAACTCGAGAACGGTTAGAGATAGACAAATTCTGCGAACGCCAGTCGATTCAGAATGGCCGAATTAGTATATACTGAGAGTTTGAACGGAAAAAATCGATGGCCAAAAAAGTCTAATATGTCATGATCGATCATTTTTTGAACATTTTTATTTTTCAATTTTTAAATTTCAAATTTTTGTCCTGACTCGTATTTTGACGTGCTGATTCCGAATGTTTTAACGAAAATGTTGAAAACTCATTAGAAATATGTTTGGCGCCAAAAAAAAACATTTGAAAACTGACTTAGAGCTGACCAACTCGGGAACGGTTAGAGATAAATGAAATCGATTCAGAATGGCCAAATTAGTATATACCGGAAGTTAAAACGAAAAAAATTCACAGACAAAAAAGTCGAGTATATCATGATAGATAATTTTTTGGAAACTGATTCACAGCTGACCAACTCGAGAACGGTTAGAGATACACAAATTCTGCGAACGCCAATCGATTCAAAATGACCGAATTAATATATACTGAGGGTTTAAACGAAAAAAATCGGCGAACAAAAAAGGCGAATATATCATGATAGATAATTTTTTGAACATTTTTATTTTTAATTTTTCGAATTTCAAATTTTTGTCCCCGAACGTATTTCAACGTGTTGATTCCGAATCTTTGAACGAAAATGTCTAAAACTCAACAGAAATATTTTTAGCGCCAAAAAAACCATTTGAAAACTGATTCAGAGCTGACCAACCCGAGAACGGTTAGAGATAAACAAATTCTGCGAAGGCCAATCGATTCAGAATGGCCGAATTAGTATATACTGGGAATTTGATCGAAAAAAATTAACGGACAAAAAAGTCGAGTATATCATGATAGATAATTGTTTGAACGTTTTCATTTTTAATTTTTTGAATTTCAAATATTTGTCCCCGAATTCATCAGAAGTATTTTTGGCGCCAACAAAAACCATTTGAAAACTGATTCGGATCTGACCAATTCATACAGCCTGCGCAAACCGCGCTGAAACACGCTGTGGCCCGGAGAATCTAACCAGTGCCTGTCAAACAAAGGTAACTGAAAGCGATTTCATAAAATTTCATTAACATTTTTGACAATTTTTGACTACTTTAAAAACGAAAATTCTTGCCATTTATTGAGACACCCTGTATAATCCCTCTTTGCTTGATGAGGACCATAAAGGTTGAAATATAAAAATCTCATATAGTTTACATGCATTGGGCGAAATATCTATTTCGCACACGATGAAAAAACCTTATCATTTTTTGACGTTTGTATAAAAAACAAATTTTACAATTTTTTTGTTTCAAGCTGAAATGCACATGTCGGAACTACGATAAAAAGGTAAAACGGTAGAGTAGTTTTACTTTCCCGCAAGGTGGGCGGAAATAGTTATTTTTGTATCTAGTGCGCGAAATGCTACTTTGGTGATCGAGAACTGATTTTTTTTAACGAGGCGCAGCCGAGTTAAAAAAAATAGTCGAGATTACCAAAGTATTTCGCGCATGAGATGCAAACAAAATTTTTTCTACAAACGTCAAAAATATTGTTCTAAAATAAATAATAACTATGAAAAATAGTATTGAACTGGCTTAAATAATTTTTTGTACAACTGACATTAAAAATGACGTTTTTAATTCATTGACACATGAACTAAAAACTGACGTTTTCACAAAATCACTTTTAACACTAGTGTTAAAAGTACTTTTAACACTAGTGTTAAAAGTAAAATGACAGATGAGATGATGGATACTCAGTAATATAGATCTCTCTAATAGAAACACTTCAATCAGATATTATAATCAGAACACCTACTCAAGAGGAATCGTTTATAAAAGTTCACACATGTATTTGGTCGTTTGCGCAATTGATAATACTAATTCCTTTTGAAGTTACAAACGAAGTAGTATTTAGTCCAACTGTAGAATGTCCTTCATCACTGACAAATAATGACATTCATAAATAAAGTGCGTTGGGGTTTATTATATTTGAAGTATCTGTCAGTCAGCCTTGTAATCCAAAGATCGTGTGTTCGAATCCTTATGGATCTTATTTTTTTTTTGTTTTTTTCTTACTAGCAGTAACTGTTGAACAAAAAATTTTGTATGATACATTTGTTAAAAGTGATTTTATTTTGCTCGTGGGGTTGCTCCACTCGCTAACGCTCGTTTCGCAATATTCCCCACTCACAAAATAAAATGGCACTTTTAACACTTGTATCATAAATAACTATTTCCAAATCAAGTAATTACTGTAGGGTTTCTATGCATCTTGACTGTAACTATGGAAATAAAATGGCATTTGTTGACAATTATTTCAAAGTGACAGTTCTCGATAATTATTTTTTGACTTTTTATTCGCGTCAATTTCGTGCGTGATATTTATTATTGTAAAAGAATGGAAATTTCGAGCGACGATGAACTAAGCAGTACCCCACCTAACTTGATCGATGCGGCCAATTCCGTTATTTCCAACCTTTTACCGGAGAAATCGAGGCGCCAGTATGAAAATGCATATCAGCAATTTAAAGAGTGGTGTGAAGCAAATAAAGCCAGAAAAATATCCGAAAATGTGCTGTTGGCATATTTTGCACAGAAGTCTAAGAAGCTGAAGTCTTCCACGTTATGGGCAATGTATTCTATGTTGAAGGCAACACTCAATGTTAAAGAAAACGTGGATTTTAAGAAATTTACCAAGTTGGTTCCATATTTGAAAAAATTGTCAGTTGCAAACCATCCTAAGAAATCTAAGGTATTGACTAGAGAGGAAGTTGATCAATTCATAAGAGAGGCAGATGATGAAACCTATTTGTTGGTTAAGGTAGATTTTTGATGATTGTTTTATATGTTTTTTGAATTACTGATTTCCTTTTAGGTCGTTTAAATACTGGGTATTTCGGGTGCTTGCCGCCGTGACGAACTCACTAAAATGACGGTCGATGACATAGAAGATAAAAATTCCATTTTGATTGTTAAAGTACCCGATACAAAAACGAATATACAACGAATTTTTACAGTTTCAAATTTATATTATACTGACTTTTACCGAAAATATGCGGCTCTTCGTCCAAGTTATGCTACCAGTCGCCGATTGTTTTTGAAGTATCAAAATAAGAGATGTTTTAACCAAGTTGTTGGAATAAATAGTATTGGAAAGATGCCTAGCTTAATAGCAAAACACCTAAAATTACCAAATCCTGATGCCTACACTGGTCATTGTTTTCGGAGAACATCAGCCACACTCCTTGCTAATACGGGGGCCGATATATGTGTTTTGAAGCGACATGGAGGATGGAAATCTTCGACTGTGGCCGAAGGATACGTGGAGGATTCTATCAATAACAAAATTCAAATATCAAATAAAATTTTAGACTGTGAAATTTCAAGATCAAGTGCTGTCACCTCTACGGCAGTTGCTTGCAAGTCAAAAATGGATAGTCTTCCAACCCCCGAAACTACGATATCACGAGCTGAATCTGAGTTATCTGGTTTAGGAATAAATATTGGTTCGTGCACTGGCTGCACCATTAATGTTAACATTGTAAATAACAAATAAAATTAGGTAGTGTAAAATTTTCTCACAATTTGAAAACCTTAATTATTGTTCTACATTAATAAATAAACGATTTCTTGTTTTTTGCTTGATTGAGGACCATATATATAGGTTAGAATTTGAAAATCCCATATAGTTTACATGCAGTGTGCGAAATATATTTCGCACATTACTTCGCGCACGGTGTCATGGTAACGAAGGAAAATGAAAAAAAGTGCCACTTCGCATACTGTTGTCAATGTGCGAACCTTGTCATTTTTTGACGTTTGTAGAAAAAGTGTATTTTATGCACGCTCGTCGGAAAAATATCATACGCATAGTTTCACACAGCTTGTTCAGTTTTCGGGTCAATATATGCGACGTCAATTTGACAGCTTACACGAGAAGTTGATTAATGTGTTGGAGCCAAGGTGAGTACTAGAACTAAAATTCTAATAAAAATTTACACGATATGACCAAGTTCGACATAGAATATCAGACGGTATTATCTCAAAACAAAAAGGTTTTTCACACTGCAAAATTCGTAACAGTACAGGGGAGTTGAAGGAGGAGTCCAGGAATTCAGAGATGAAGTCCAAGAAGTCAGAGGCGGGGTTCATGGAGGGATGAAAAAAGTCCAAGACGGCGAAAATGTACTGTCCAAGATGATGATTATAAACGCGTGCCACGAGAAGTGGACAAAATGTCGACGAAGAAGTGAATAGGTTTTCTCCTTTTTATCCAACCCAAATTAAAGACTCCCTGCTGAATGGAAAAACTCCCCAACAGAAAATTCAAGGGACTCAAATTATACTCCGAATTCCCCAAAGATGTACCCCTTAGAGATGTTTTTATATAATTCCAAACGATCGAGAAAATCCCACGACGTGTGCTTATTTACTTTCCACCTGGAACAAATTTGATGGCGTAGGACATCGTATATTGTATGTGCAACAACTTTATCAAGCTTGCTTATCCAGGGCATCCAAGAACATTCATCACGGTCCATGGGGAGTTGAGGTGAGCACGTGCCTCTTTGAGTAAGGAACGGTGTTTGCTGCAGATGCTGGAAGTTGGAAGCAGTGTTGCCGATGATAATCCGAACGGCTGTAAATCACAGACGCCATTATAGAGTCTACCAGTGCTGTGTCGGCCAGCCATTTTCGCAAATCACGCGTTCCAAACAAACAATTTTGTTTATAGGAATTTACATGTATGATAGAAAAAATGAGAAATTTTCATCAAAGTTATCTTTTATATCGGACAAAAATCGAGCTGAATCTGTTATCCAACAAGAGATTATAGACCTTTTTGTCATTAAGTCTCAATGAAAATTTGTTCCAAACTTGATAACAAATTATATTCATGGGAAGTCTTTTGAGTCCCTCATTTGCTGAAATTTTCGTGAATAACCTGGAGAAGTTGATTCATAAACATTCTTTAAAAAAGTGTTTCTTGTATATATGTAGATGTCGTTTTGGTTAGCCCCTGGAGACTCAGGGCCGGATTCTAGCGCACCGAAAGAAAGCTAAAAAAATGTCCTACAAGATCATGGTATTGTTTGTTTGCCTAACATTTCGCTTGTAGATGTATTGGTGGTTTTGTGTGCTAGGGTGTCGGATTCTAGCACACTTTTTACAATTTTCGTATATTGCGACCATCACGAGACACATTCCTTAAATACATATGTATATAAAAAGGAAGCTAAAAAAATTTCCTATAAGATCATGGTATTGTTTGTTTGCCTAACATTTCGCTTGTAGATGTTATTGGTAGTTTTGTGGTTAGGATGCCGGATTCTAGCGCACCGTTTAAGTTTTTCGTATTTTGCGACCATAACGAGACACATTCCTTAAATACATCTGTATACGACCATAACGAGACACATTCCTTAAATACATCTGTATACGACCATAACGAGACACATTCCTTAAATACATATGTATATAGAAAGAAAGCTAAAAAAAATTCCTACAAGATCATGGTATTCTTTGTTTGCCTAACATTTCGCTTGTAGATGTATTGGTGGTTTTGTTTGCTAGGATGCCGGATTCTAGCGCACTATTTACGTTTTTCGTATTTTGCGACCATAACGAGACACATTCCTTAAATACATATGTATATAGAAAAAAAGCTAAAAAAATATCCTACAAGACCTTGGTATTGTTTGTTTGTAGATGTTACTGGTGGTTTTGTGTGCTAGGATGTCTGATTATAGCACACTTTTTACAATTTTCGTATATTGCGACCATAACGACGCACATTCCTTAAATACATATGTATATGGAAAGAAAGCTAAAAAAATTTCCCACAAGATCATGGTATTTTTTTTTACCTAACACATTGCTTGTAGATGTTATTGGTAGTTTTGTGTGCTAGGGTGTCGGAATCTAGCGCACTTTTTACAATTTTCGTATTTTGTTACCATAACGAGACATATTCCTTAAATACATATGTATATAGAAAGAAAGCTAAGAAAATTTCCTACAAGATGATGGTATTGTTTGTTCGCCTAACATATTGCTTGTAGATGTTATTGGTGGTTTTGTGTGCTAGGATGTCAGATTCTAGCGCACCGTTTACGTTCCATAACGAGACACATTCGTTAATTACATAGGTATATAGAAAGAAAGCTAAGAAAATTTCCTACAAGATGATGATATTGTTTGTCGGCCTAACAGTTCTATTGTAGGTGTTATACGTGCGGTTGTGCTAGGATGTCGGATCCGTGCGATACAATTTATTTTTCACATTTATCGTTGTTTTATGGTAGACCGTGTATCCGAATATAGTCAAATCATACATTTTCGGAATCAGCATAAAATTTTGGTCATATCGGTGGTAATTTTCAGTGAATCTGACTGCCTTGGGTTTTTCGGTGATTTTTAAGGTAACCCTTTGATATTTTTTCGGTTGAAAATTCATTTGATGCCGATCGACTTGAAAATCACAGTATATACTAATTTTGTCATGCTGAATCGATTGGCGTTCGCAGAATTGCCCTATCCCGACACGTTCGTCGGTTGAAAATGTTATCCACCGTTCGGGGGTCACTTCCGGTTAAACCGGAAATGGTGAATTTCCAGTAGAGGGATCAAAATATGCGTATTCAAGTACTATAGCGACATACCAAATTTTAAATCTGTATCTTCAAAACTATAGAAAAATTGGGGGGCGTACCTCACCTTGTGGTCATCCGGTATATGCATTGTTCACTTAATAATGAACCTTATTTAATATGTGTTTGATGTGAGTCGTAATGAGATATACGCTGAATATACATAGAATACTAACATGGCGTTTGCAATCAAGTCGACTCAAGCCCAAATTCCGCATAGAAAATGAATTCATAAATCACCCGATGCATCTAGTGTGTCATTCAGATTAAATAACGATGAGAATCATAGGTTTCCGCTTCTTCTATTTTCATTAAATTGAAAACGAACGGGAATCCCTAATCTCTCCAGGTAGGTTATTCCCCTGCCTTAATCCAGCACAATTTTAACTGCAACGGGTCGCTTACGGTGAGTCTGCAAAATATACGACCGGGTAATACAAAAGGTATTTCTGTTCGGCTCGCCACCTGAACTGCTATGGAAGAGATAAATGTTATCTCCCCCAACGGTTTGTATTTTCGGCTGGATTTCATTGCTCTTATCCAACACGAGAGGAATTCTTAAAGTGTTCATCATCACGAATTTTAAGGAAAATGACGAGTCGCAGAAAAAAACATTGTCATTCAATTTGACAGGCAAGCGACAATAAAAGTAGTCTGCTCAAAGCACGTTGTGGAATTCTTTCTGGGAATGTCTGATATCTATTACCTCGAATACCATGGAAAACGCCATCGACATCGAGCTCATGAAATATCTAGAACGCTAAGGAATTGTCATAGCTCGACAATATGGTTTTCGGCATCAGAGATCAATCATTGGTGACCTGCTTCTTGTATCTCACATATTTGGCAGCAATCTATCGAGAAATATGGGGAAACTCTGGCTGTTGCATTAGATATCTCCAAGGCGTTTGATCGCGATTGGCGTTTGTCTTTAATATACTCCATAACATTCTCTATATAACATTCCAAGGTGTTTTACTTGCTGAAAAAAGCTCAAATCACAGGTAGCGCAAAATATGAAAGAGACTAATTCAGAAATCTTAATAACCAAGAGTTCTGATAGCAGCAACGATCAATTTAGAACCCTCTACTGGGAATAAACTTCAGAGCTGACAATAATCATGTAGGTAGGTAATCAAATCCCAATTTTCGATTACATGAAATTGCATACTTGTTCAGGGACCTTGCAAAATTGTATGTGAAAATAAACCAACTCCTGATACCTACGTTAATAATCGACATCTGTCGGCAGAGTTCAAGTTTCGTTATTACCGACGGCATGGGGGCGATTATTACACGGATTTGAGCAATCCAAATATATCGTCAGATCGCGCTAGGCAAATGAAAGGTTTATTCTCGCTTCTGACTAATGAAATTTCTGTAACAGTTGTACGTGAAGAAAAAGGGGGAGCAAACATAAAGAATTACAATTAACATCATTTTAAGTTCTGCATAATTCTTCAATCTCATGATATCGTGTTGAATGAAAAAATAAAAAGAAATCATATTTATGACCTCTTCTGTTTAAAATTTTCATCAAAAAACAACAAATTTCTTATTTGCAGATACCCTAAAACTATATATTCTATAAAATCACCTGTTTTTCTTTTAACAACCCAATCCTGATCCATACAGTATAGAAGCTTATGCTTCACTTTGAAACTCCCACACCCTTATCTTCACTCTTTGCCTTTTTTCTACAGTATCGAGGGGAAACAAAAAATAGAAATTTCGATCACGTGTAAACTACCCCTTATTCTTGACATTATCAAAAAGTTCATTCAAGGAGGTTGTTCAGAATTGAAAACAATATTCAAATTTAGAATCACAGCCAGCGTAGTTTACTTTTGATCAAAATTCTATTTTTTGTTCTCCCCCTCGTACACTGTTCGAAAATTTGAAATTTTGACAACTCATATGCAAGTATTCTGCAATGTACTAATTTTTATGAAGAATAAAAGTTTCTGACAAATCGATAACAAAAAAGTTTTCCATATGGTGCAAATTTTTGAAACTCACCAAAGCTACGATATCAGCCCGTGAAAAGAAAAAGAACGGGGAAGGAACGTGAACGATTCAAATATAGACTTACCCATAATTCTAGAATCAGGTTCCAACAGCTCGGTAAAATTCAATGCGAATAAAACCCAAGCATATTTCCGCCAGCAACGCCGATATCACAGTGGCCAGTGTAGTTATGTCCAGGAGTATATTTAATAAAATCACACCACGAACCTATTGATCTATTTCATATTGACTACAACTCACTTCAAAACTATTCCAAATTGAGATAGATTCAAACGCCATATTTTAGCGGGCTGACGTCATCCGTATGGTCCCCCTACTCTTGGTATTATTGTTCTACGTTTACAAACGTTTGTCCTTGAGTCCTCTGAGAATGTTTTCTGCACGAGAGAGTTGTTCCCATTTTGAATCACAGTGTAGGTACACCCGATTAAACTTTTTTCGAAACTATTCAGTTGAATTCAATGGGAAGGCACACTTTGTTTTGATTCCGGACGTGCAGTATATGGAGAGATCTTTTTTTGGACTTTGATTTCCGAAGCTATGATCATTAATCATAAAAAACCATTAGAAATCTTCTACTTTTTCGAAACAGAATCTAGTACGATATAGATTTGACATCAAACAAAACATTCAAAACCTAACATAACAGAGATGTAAACAAATCACTATTGTTCATTGTTGAATTTGTTGGATACTAATTTTGTGCCTTGCGTTTGATTCATATTACAATTGGATAAAAAAGTATTATTTTTATCATCAAATTTTAAGTTGTGCATCATAAAGTGAGAGCTGTCATGGAAGAAGGTTAGAGTGGATTTTGGTATAGATCTTTTAATTTATCCGTTTAGCCGTTCAGCCCGCGGAATTCAAAATATGCGCCAACAATTGCGCAGTAGTGTCAATAATTATTAACACTAGAAAGATGAAAGTTGGCCAACTATTAATTTAAATTTAGTTTTAATTTCCCTGCATAAAATGAACTATGTCAGATTTTAGCGGAGCTGAAGTGAAAAATGTGAAGGCAAACAGGTATGAGTAAAGCAAATTTCTGAGTTGATTTAACGAAAAACAAGACTATATGATATAAAAAGTTTGCAAAGTTGCCAGTGGTTAGGTTATGTTTCTATTTACAAATTATATCAACCAATGGCAGGAGACTTTGACGTCATCTATATTCGTCCAATGAAATACCGGTTATAGTTCGCGCGAAAATAGCTAGGGTTTGAATTCTCTTTAATTTTTTTTTGTGGATCAAATATCATAAAAAAATAAAATAAAAAAACCGTTTTCACGCAGTTTGACTCATAAGTATTTGAAAAAAAAAAAGAATTACTAGTGTAATTCCCTATTATCCAGTTCAATACTCGGTATTACCATTAGCAGTATCTTAAAAATACCATGGGAGATTCATTGTCAAAAGAGTTCATAAAATTTATTTTTCTGTTCCGTGCCAAGAACTATTTCACTTCCCGTCTACTGATGATTTATAATGCACAGATTCTGGACTACCTTATTTATGTGTGTAGTACAACCATTTTTCTTAAACTACCCAAAAAAAAGTCATTGGCCTTGATGATACTTCGCTTACAAGCTCGCTCACCTCTTTGGAACACCGCAGAAACGTTGGCAATCTGCCTCCAAGCCACCAAATGACTATGTAGAATACGGAAAGAATATTGAAAAAATTCTAGAAGTGTCGGAAGTATTTTTCGTTGGCGGTTTTATGTGCTAGGATGCCGGATCTTAGCGCACCTTTAACATTTTTCGCATTTTGCGACCATAACGAGACACATTCGTTAAATACATAGGTATATAGAAAGAAAGCTAAGAAAATTTCCTACAAGAGGATGTTATTGTTTGCTGGCCTAACAGTTCGCTTGTAGGTGTTATAGGTGGTTTTGTGTGCTAGGATGCCGGATCCTAGCGCACCTTACATTTCTCGCATTTTGCGACCATAAGGAGACACATTCGTTAAATGCATAGGTATATAGAAAGAAAGCTAAGAAAATTTCCTACAAGAGGATGTTATTGTTTGCTGGCCTAACAGTTCGCTTGTAGGTGTTATAGGTGGTTTTGTGTGCTAGGATGCCGGATCCTAGCGCACCTTACATTTTTCGCATTTTGCGACCATAACGAGACACATTCGTTAAATGCATAGGTATATAGAAAGAAAGCTAAGAAAATTTCCTATAAGAGGATGTTATTGTTTGCTGGCCTAACAGTTCGCTTGTAGGTGTTATAGGTGGTTTTGTGTGCTAGGATGCCGGATCCTAGCGCACCTTACATTTTTTGCATTTTGCGACCATAACGAGACACATTCGTTAAATGCATAGGTATATAGAAAGGAAGCTAAGAAAATTTCCTACAAGAGGATGTTATTGTTTGCTGGCCTAACAGTTCGCTTGTAGGTGTTATAGGTGGTTTTGTGTGCTAGGATGCCGGATCCTAGCGCACCTTACATTTTTCGCATTTTGAAAATTTCCTACAAGAGGATGTTATTGTTTGCTGGCCTAACAGTTCGCTTGTAGGTGTTATAGGTGGTTTTGTGTGCTAGGTTGCCGGATCCTAGCGCACCTTACATTTTTCGCATTTTGCGACCATAACGAGACACATTCGTTAAATGCAGAAAGAAAGCTAAGAAAATTTCCTATAAGAGGATGTTATTGTTTGCTGGCCTAACAGTTCGCTTGTAGGTGTTATAGGTGGTTTTGTGTGCTAGGATGCCGGATCCTAGCGCACCTTACATTTTTCGCATTTTGCGACCATAACGAGACACATTCGTTAAATGCATATGTATATAGAAAGAAAGCTAAGAAAATTTCCTATAAGAGGATGTTATTGTTTGCTGGCCTAACAGTTCGCTTGTAGGTGTTATAGGTGGTTTTGTGTGCTAGGATGCCGGATCCTAGCGCACCTTACATTTTTTGCATTTTGCGACCATAACGAGACCCATTCGTTAAATGCATAGGTATATAGAAAGGAAGCTAAGAAAATTTCCTACAAGAGGATGTTATTGTTTGCTGGCCTAACAGTTCGCTTGTAGGTGTTATAGGTGGTTTTGTGTGCTAGGATGCCGGATCCTAGCGCACCTTACATTTTTTGCATTTTGCGACCATAACGAGACACATTCGTTAAATGCATAGGTATATAGAAAGAAAGCTAAGAAAATTTCCTACAAGAAGATGTTATTGTTTGCTGGCCTAACAGTTCGCTTGTAGGTGTTATAGGTGGTTTTGTGTGCTAGGATGCCGGATCCTAGCGCACCTTACATTTCTCGCATTTTGCGACCATAACGAGACACATTCGTTAAATGCATATGTATATAGAAAGAAAGCTAATAAAATTTCCTATAAGAGGATGTTATTGTTTGCTGGCCTAACAGTTCGCTTGTAGGTGTTATAGGTGGTTTTGTGTGCTAGGATGCCGGATCCTAGCGCACCTTACATTTTTCGCATTTTGCGACCATAACGAGACACATTCGTTAAATGCATATGTATATAGAAAGAAAGCTAAGAAAATTTCCTATAAGAGGATGTTATTGTTTGCTGGCCTAACAGTTCGCTTGTAGGTGTTATAGGTGGTTTTGTGTGCTAGGATGCCGGATCCTAGCGCACCTTACATTTTTCGCATTTTGCGACCATAACGAGACACATTCGTTAAATGCATATGTATATAGAAAGAAAGCTAAGAAAATTTCCTATAAGAGGATGTTATTGTTTGCTGGCCTAACAGTTCGCTTGTAGGTGTTATTCATAACATCCGGCTGACGAAAAAGAAAAGCTCTGGTAACTGATAAATTGTATGTTCAGCCCTCCCAAACTAAAATCCTGTCTGCGCCACTGATATAAATAAAATATCATCAATCGTTTTACCGTTATCGATCTCATCGAAACTGACCCGTTGAGCTTAGTCCTCACATCCATTTATCTTCACTTTAGAGACATGCCTAACAACTCTTTTCCAGGGCTCTCCTTCTTGCAACGGACGACAAAGCTCCAATTGAAAAGAATTGGATGTTCTTTGCCATTATTTCAATGCTAATTTCCATTATGGAACAGCAGCAAAGAATTATTCACACGAAAAACGCGCCAGGTTTTATCTTTCCCACTATTCCCTCTAACATAGTTAATAAATCCAACTCCACCGTCATATTCAGTTTCTTTTTCGTCTTCTATGGAAGATAAACTCACATAATTCATCACATTTTTCTTGCAGTATATATTCTAAGGAAAATTAATGGAGGTGGCATGGGATGCTTCTGGCACCTCAACTACAGAATCCATCATGGAAAATAATGCAGAAAAGAGATTCAGGATGTCACAATTGATATCTATTTTTGAAGGACGAGATCTTTTTAGGGAAGTGATCAGTATATTATCACACGTCAATATAGAAATAAATATTCCTTCCATACTCATTGTTGTTCTTACCGTGTTCAAAGAGCAATGAGTGACAACGGAAGGTTGCACTATACTACTTTCCTTTCCCATTCTCCCGACTTTGACGTCTATGAACCATGGAAAAAGACGACAACGGCATCCTTTCGTTCCTAGACGTCAAAGTCGAGAGAATTGGAGACTCAATTCCAACATCAGTCTACAGACAGAAAACCGAGGAGGAAACAACTAGTCATTTTTTGTACACCTAATGAAAGCAGTAAAGTAATTATCTCTAATGAAAAATATTGAAAAAGTTTTAGGGGGCAATGAACGATAATTACCAATCAATTACGCAGATACGTTGTATGGACATAATTTCACTCTTATGTATAAAAATAAGATCCAGAAAGTTCGAAGCTCTTGCCCAAGTATGATTTTTGGTGTAAGTAGGCGACAACGAGTATCAAATAACTTGAAGGAGATTGGATGGTTACATAAGGAGAACAGGAGAAAGGTTAATTTTAGTACCTTATCATAAAATAATTCCCAAATACATACCCAATAATACTAATTCAGCCATTTTGAATCGATTAGCGTTCGCAGAATTTGTCTATCTCTAACCGTTTTCGAGTTGGTCAGTTCTGAATCAGTTTTCAAATGGTTTTTTTGGACCCTTGCAACTTTTTCGAGTAATTTTTAATTTCTTTCGATTGACTCGAAATTTACGATACATACTAATTCGGCCATTTTGAATCGACTGGCGTTCGCAGAATTTGTCTATCTCTAACCGTTCTCGAGTTGGTCAGCTCTAAATCAGTTTTTTTATGGTTTTTTTGCCGTCAAAAATATTTCTGATGAGTTTTCGACATTATTGTTAAAAGATTCGAAATCAGCACGTCAAAATACGTCCGAGGACAAAAATTTTTAATTCGAAAAATGAAAAATAAAAAATCTCAGAAAATTTAATGTTTTATCTTAAACACCTTTTTCCGGCTAAATCTTATATCTGAGCATAAAAAATCATACATTTTTGGAATGAGCCTAAAATTTTACGTAAGCAGTGCGAATTTCAAGTCGATGTGACAACTTGGTACTTTTAATGATTTTTAGGGGTCCCTTGCAACTTTTTCGAGTAATTTTTAATTTCTTTCGATTGACTCGAAATTTACGATACGTACTAATTCGGCCATTTTGAATCGACTGGCGTTCGCAGAATTTGTCTATCTCTAACCGTTCTCGAGTTGGTCAGCTCTAAATCAGTTTTTTGATTTTTTTTGCCGTCAAAAATATTTCTGATGAGTTTTCGACATTATTTTTAAAAGATTCGAAATCAGCACGTCAAAATACGTCCGAGGACAAAAATTTAAATTCGAAAAATGAAAAATAAAAAATCTCAGAAAATGTAATGTTTTATCTTAAACACCTTTTTCCGGCTAAATCTTATATCTGAGCATAAAAAATCATACATTTTTGGAATGAGCCTAAAATTTTACGTAAGCAGTGCGAATTTCAAGTCGATGTGACAACTTGGTACTTTTAATGATTTTTAGGGGTCCCTTGCAACTTTTTCGAGTAATTTTTAATTTCTTTCGATTGACTCGAAATTTACGATACGTACTAATTCGGCCATTTTGAATCGACTGGCGTTCGCAGAATTTGTCTATCTCTAACCGTTCTCGAGTTGGTCAGCTCTAAATCAGTTTTTTGATTTTTTTTTGCCGTCAAAAATATTTCTGATGAGTTTTCGACATTATTTTTAAAAGATTCGAAATCAGCACGTCAAAATACGTCCGAGGACAAAAATTTAAATTCGAAAAATGAAAAATAAAAAATCTCAGAAAATGTAATGTTTTATCTTAAACACCTTTTTCCGGCTAAATCTTATATCTGAGCATAAAAAATCATACATATTTGGAATGAGCATAAAATTTTACGTAAGCAGTGCGAATTTCAAGTCGATGTGACAACTTGGTACTTTTAATGATTTTTAGGGGTGAACCCCTTGCAACTTTTTCGAGTAATTTTTAATTTCTTTCGATTGACTCGAAATTTACGATACATACTAATTCGGCCATTTTGAATCGACTGGCGTTCGCAGAATTTGTCTATCTCTAACCGTTCTCGAGTTGGTCAGCTCTAAATCAGTTTTTTGATTTTTTTTTGCCGTCAAAAATATTTCTGATGAGTTTTCGACATTATTGTTAAAAGATTCGAAATCAGCACGTCAAAATACGTCCGAGGACAAAAATTTTAAATTCGAAATATGAAAAATAAAAAATCTCAGAAAATTTAATGTTGTATCTTAAACACCTTTTTCCGGCTAAATCTTATATCTGAGCATAAAAAATCATACATATTTGGAATGAGCATAAAATTTTACGTAAGCAGTGCGAATTTCAAGTCGATGTGACAACTTGGTACTTTTAATGATTTTTAGGGGTGAACCCCTTGCAACTTTTTCGAGTAATTTTTAATTTCTTTCGATTGACTCGAAATTTACGATACGTACTAATTCGGCCATTTTGAATCGACTGGCGTTCGCAGAATTTGTCTATCTCTAACCGTTCTCGAGTTGGTCAGCTCTAAATCAGTTTTTTGATTTTTTTTTGCCGTCAAAAATATTTCTGATGAGTTTTCGACATTATTTTTAAAAGATTCGAAATCAGCACGTCAAAATACGTCCGAGGACAAAAATTTAAATTCGAAAAATGAAAAATAAAAAATCTCAGAAAATGTAATGTTTTATCTTAAACACCTTTTTCCGGCTAAATCTTATATCTGAGCATAAAAAATCATACATATTTGGAATGAGCATAAAATTTTACGTAAGCAGTGCGAATTTCAAGTCGATGTGACAACTTGGTACTTTTAATGATTTTTAGGGGTGAACCCCTTGCAACTTTTTCGAGTAATTTTTAATTTCTTTCGATTGACTCGAAATTTACGATACGTACTAATTCGGCCATTTTGAATCGACTGGCGTTCGCAGAATTTGTCTATCTCTAACCGTTCTCGAGTTGGTCAGCTCTAAATCAGTTTTTTGATTTTTTTTTGCCGTCAAAAATATTTCTGATGAGTTTTCGACATTATTGTTAAAAGATTCGAAATCAGCACGTCAAAATACGTCCGAGGACAAAAATTTTAAATTCGAAATATGAAAAATAAAAAATCTCAGAAAATTTAATGTTGTATCTTAAACACCTTTTTCCGGCTAAATCTTATATCTGAGCATAAAAAATCATACATATTTGGAATGAGCATAAAATTTTACGTAAGCAGTGCGAATTTCAAGTCGATGTGACAACTTGGTACTTTTAATGATTTTTAGGGGTGAACCCCTTGCAACTTTTTCGAGTAATTTTTAATTTCTTTCGATTGACTCGAAATTTACGATACATACTAATTCGGCCATTTTGAATCGACTGGCGTTCGCAGAATTTGTCTATCTCTAACCGTTCTCGATTGGTCAGCTCTAAATCAGTTTTTTGATGTTTTTTTTGCCGTCAAAAATATTTCTGATGAGTTTTCGACATTATTGTTGAAAGATTCGAAATCAGCACGTCAAAATACGTCCGAGGACAAAAATTTTAAATTCGAAAAATGAAAAATAAAAAATCTCAGAAAATGTAATGTTTTATCTTAAACACCTTTTTCCGGCTAAATCTTATATCTGAGCATAAAAAATCATACATTTTTGGAATGAGCCTAAAATTTTACGTAAGCAGTGCGAATTTCAAGTCGATGTGACAACTTGGTACTTTTAATGATTTTTAGGGGTCCCTTGCAACTTTTTCGAGTAATTTTTAATTTCTTTCGATTGACTCGAAATTTACGATACGTACTAATTCGGCCATTTTGAATCGACTGGCGTTCGCAGAATTTGTCTATCTCTAACCGTTCTCGAGTTGGTCAGCTCTAAATCAGTTTTTTGATTTTTTTTTGCCGTCAAAAATATTTCTGATGAGTTTTCGACATTATTTTTAAAAGATTCGAAATCAGCACGTCAAAATACGTCCGAGGACAAAAATTTAAATTCGAAAAATGAAAAATAAAAAATCTCAGAAAATGTAATGTTTTATCTTAAACACCTTTTTCCGGCTAAATCTTATATCTGAGCATAAAAAATCATACATATTTGGAATGAGCATAAAATTTTACGTAAGCAGTGCGAATTTCAAGTCGATGTGACAACTTGGTACTTTTAATGATTTTTAGGGGTGAACCCCTTGCAACTTTTTCGAGTAATTTTTAATTTCTTTCGATTGACTCGAAATTTACGATACATACTAATTCGGCCATTTTGAATCGACTGGCGTTCGCAGAATTTGTCTATCTCTAACCGTTCTCGAGTTGGTCAGCTCTAAATCAGTTTTTTGATTTTTTTTTGCCGTCAAAAATATTTCTGATGAGTTTTCGACATTATTGTTAAAAGATTCGAAATCAGCACGTCAAAATACGTCCGAGGACAAAAATTTTAAATTCGAAATATGAAAAATAAAAAATCTCAGAAAATTTAATGTTGTATCTTAAACACCTTTTTCCGGCTAAATCTTATATCTGAGCATAAAAAATCATACATATTTGGAATGAGCATAAAATTTTACGTAAGCAGTGCGAATTTCAAGTCGATGTGACAACTTGGTACTTTTAATGATTTTTAGGGGTGAACCCCTTGCAACTTTTTCGAGTAATTTTTAATTTCTTTCGATTGACTCGAAATTTACGATACGTACTAATTCGGCCATTTTGAATCGACTGGCGTTCGCAGAATTTGTCTATCTCTAACCGTTCTCGAGTTGGTCAGCTCTAAATCAGTTTTTTGATTTTTTTTTGCCGTCAAAAATATTTCTGATGAGTTTTCGACATTATTTTTAAAAGATTCGAAATCAGCACGTCAAAATACGTCCGAGGACAAAAATTTAAATTCGAAAAATGAAAAATAAAAAATCTCAGAAAATGTAATGTTTTATCTTAAACACCTTTTTCCGGCTAAATCTTATATCTGAGCATGAAAAATCATACATATTTGGAATGAGCATAAAATTTTACGTAAGCAGTGCGAATTTCAAGTCGATGTGACAACTTGGTACTTTTAATGATTTTTAGGGGTGAACCCCTTGCAACTTTTTCGAGTAATTTTTAATTTCTTTCGATTGACTCGAAATTTACGATACATACTAATTCGGCCATTTTGAATCGACTGGCGTTCGCAGAATTTGTCTATCTCTAACCGTTCTCGATTGGTCAGCTCTAAATCAGTTTTTTGATGTTTTTTTTGCCGTCAAAAATATTTCTGATGAGTTTTCGACATTATTGTTGAAAGATTCGAAATCAGCACGTCAAAATACGTCCGAGGACAAAAATTTTAAATTCGAAAAATGAAAAATAAAAAATCTCAGAAAATGTAATGTTTTATCTTAAACACCTTTTTCCGGCTAAATCTTATATCTGAGCATAAAAAATCATACATATTTGGAATGAGCATAAAATTTTACGTAAGCAGTGCGAATTTCAAGTCGATGTGACAACTTGGTACTTTTAATGATTTTTAGGGGTGAACCCCTTGCAACTTTTTCGAGTAATTTTTAATTTCTTTCGATTGACTCGAAATTTACGATACGTACTAATTCGGCCATTTTGAATCGACTGGCGTTCGCAGAATTTGTCTATCTCTAACCGTTCTCGAGTTGGTCAGCTCTAAATCAGTTTTTTGATTTTTTTTTGCCGTCAAAAATATTTCTGATGAGTTTTCGACATTATTGTTAAAAGATTCGAAATCAGCACGTCAAAATACGTCCGAGGACAAAAATTTTAAATTCGAAAAATGAAAAATAAAAAATCTCAGAAAATGTAATGTTTTATCTTAAACACCTTTTTCCGGCTAAATCTTATATCTGAGCATAGAAAATCATACATTTTTGGAATGAGCATAAAATTTTACGTAAGCAGTGCGAATTTCAAGTCGATGTGACAACTTGGTACTTTTAATGATTTTTAGGGGTGAACCCCTTGCAACTTTTTCGAGTAATTTTTAATTTCTTTCGATTGACTCGAAATTTACGATACATACTAATTCGGCCATTTTGAATCGACTGGCGTTCGCAGAATTTGTCTATCTCTAACCGTTCTCGAGTTGGTCAGCTCTAAATCAGTTTTTTGATGTTTTTTTTGCCGTCAAAAATATTTCTGATGAGTTTTCGACATTATTTTTAAAAGATTCGAAATCAGCACGTCAAAATACGTCCGAGGACAAAAATTTAAATTCGAAAAATGAAAAATAAAAAATCTCAGAAAATTTAATGTTTTATCTTAAACACCTTTTTCCGGCTAAATCTTATATCTGAGCATAGAAAATCATACATTTTTGGAATGAGCATAAAATTTTACGCAAGCAGTGCGAATTTGAAGTCGATGTGACAACTTGGTACTTTTAATGATTTTTAGGGGTGAACCCTTGCAACTTTTTCGAGTAATTTTTAATTTCTTTCGATTGACTCGAAATTTACGATACATACTAATTCGACCATTCTGAATCGATTGGCGTTCGCAGATTTCGTCTATCTCTAACCGTTCTCGAGTTGGTAAGCTCTGAATTAGTTTTCAAATGTTTTTTTTCTGATGAGTTTTCGACATTTTCGTTCAAAGATTCGGAATCAGCACGTCGAAATACGTTCGGGTATAAAAATTTGAAATTTGAAAAATTCAAATTCAAAAAGTTCAAAAAATTATTTATCATGATATACTTGCCTTTTTTGTCCGTACATTTTTTTCGTTCAAATTCTCAGTATATACTAATTCGGCCATTCTGAATCGATTGGAGTTCGCAGAATTCGTCTATCTCTAACCGTTCTCAAGTTGGTCGGCTCTGAATCAGTTTTCAAATGTGTTTTTTGCGCAAAAATAATTTCTGGCGAGTTTTCGACATTTCGAATAATGAATTTATTTAAATATAATAATGAATTAATGAAAATGTTATGATGTACACCTAATGAAAGAGTAGTTTCCCCCTCGCAGAAAACCTTCACCGGATAATACCTGGTCTGGGATCGTGGAAAGGGCAAGGACCATATGCAGCAACAAAGAACAACTAGAAATCGAACTAAAGAGAGAAATGAAGCAGAACGGGTAGTACATTACCCCAAGACATTTCAATTTCCTCTCATTACTCTGGCGGTTAGTACATACTTGATAACGATCGGAGGTACTGAACCGAGTGAACCATCGCGTCGTGCTCATAGAATCCAGACAATGGGAGTCCGCAGGAAAAGTAATCAATTGACATAGGTATTGTAACAAATTGCGTCGAAACTTCTTTCCGCGAAATTCGTGTCTGGTCCTTTGTCTCTCCACCGCCAAAAAATCAATAATCGTATTCCACGTAGCTATCCTCAAATACGGCACTCAGGAATCGAATGCCCATTCACTTCAGTCCCATCCAGGCCGTAAAAATGTTTAATTCCGCTGGTGTACTAAGGACTTCCATCACACAAAGGCCGTAAAAAAGTCGTTCGAGGTATTATGAAAGCAGGAATACATTTCGTAAGTTCTCCCTGCTGATAAAGTTCCATTGTGTGCTTTTTAGTCGACGAGCAACGAAGCGCATTAGCTCGAAAGACACTTAAGTGAGAGTACTCACATTTTTATTCAATTCATGTTGGTATAACGATCAATTGATTGACATTTTAATAGTTGTGCTTTACTCGATAATTATAGTGGAAATTGTGTAAGCTGTATGTCAATCTTAATATTTATACATATTCAAATATTTGATTAGGGTCGTATTTAACCGAGCACCAAAGTAATATTGATGGTTTCCAAATATTTATCTTGTGTTACCAAAAATCCTAGTTGAGTACCATAATTTAATTACCAAAATTATTTATTTTTGAGACCCAAAGTATTGAGTTTTTAGCCCAAAAGTATTGAATTTTTAAGTTTATTTATACATTTCAGCAGCAATAATTATTGTTGATACCACAAATCTTACTTGAACACTAAATATTTGAGCACCACAATAAACCTAGCTTGCAAGTCGAAAATGCATGAATCAGTCCCGCTTTACACAAAAATCTAACCTGAGCAAGCTAACCTAACCAAGCATGCGAGTCGAAAATGTGTGAATCAGTTTTTCGCGCTCGACACACAAACCTAACCTGAGCGAGCTAACCTAGCTTGCGAGTCGAACATGCGTGAATTAGATTTTCGCTCGCTCTTGACACATAAACCTAACCTGAGCAAGCTGACCTAGCACGCGAGTCGAAAATGCGTGAATCAGTTTTTCGTTCGCGCTCGACACACAAACATAACCTGAGCAAGCTAACCTAGCATGCAAGTCGAAAACGCGTGAATCAGTTTTTCGCTCGTGCTTGACACACAACCCTAACCTGAGCAAGCTGGGGCCCGATTCTCAAATGTCTACTACCCTATGTCGCATGCGACAAAATATCTCTATCTCTGTTTAATGCTTGGTCCAGAAAAGTGATAGAAATATCTTGTCGCATGCGACATAGGTTAGTCGACATTTGAGAATAGGGCCCCTGACCTCGCATGCGAGTCGAAAATGCGTGAATCAGTTTTTTGCTCACGTTTACCTAACCTCACCTAACCTGAGCAAGGTAACCTAGCATGCGAGTCGAAAATGCGTGAATCAGTTTTTTGCTCGCGCTTACCTAACCTCACCTAACCTGAGCAAACTAATCTAGCATGCGAGTCGAAAATACGTGAATCATTTTCTTGCTCGCGCTTGACACACAAACTTAACCTGAGCGAGCTAACCTAGCATGCGAGTCGAAAATGTGTGAATCAGTTTTTTGCTCGCGCTTGACACACAAACCTAACCTGAGCAAGCTAACCTAGCATGCGAGTCGAAAATGCGTGAATCAGTTTTTCGCGCTCGACACACAAACCTAACCTGAGCGAGCTAACCTAGCTTGCGAGTCGAACATGCGTGAATTAGATTTTTGCTCGCTCTTGACACACAAACCTAACCTGAGCAAGCTGACCTAGCACGCGAGTCGAAAATGCGTGAATCAGTTTTTCGTTCGCGCTCGACACACAAACATAACCTGAGCAAGCTAACCTAGCATGCAAGTCGAAAACGCATGAATCAGTTTTTCGCTCGTGCTTGACACACAACCCTAACCTGAGCAAGCTGGGGCCCGATTCTCAAATGTCTACTACCCTATGTCGCATGCGACAAAATATCTCTATCTCTGTTTAATGCTTGGTCCAGAAAAGTGATAGAAATATCTTGTCGCATGCGACATAGGTTAGTCGACATTTGAGAATAGGGCCCCTGACCTCGCATGCGAGTCGAAAATGCGTGAATCAGTTTTTTGCTCACGTTTACCTAACCTCACCTAACCTGAGCAAGGTAACCTAGCATGCGAGTCGAAAATGCGTGAATCAGTTTTTTGCTCGCGCTTACCTAACCTCACCTAACCTGAGCAAACTAATCTAGCATGCGAGTCGAAAATACGTGAATCATTTTTTTGCTCGCGCTTGACACACAAACTTAACCTGAGCGAGCTAACCTAGCATGCGAGTCGAAAATGTGTGAATCAGTTTTTTGCTCGCGCTTGACACACAAACCTAACCTGAGCAAGCTAACCTAGCATGCGAGTCGAAAATGCGTGAATCAGTTTTTTGCTCACGCTTACCTAA
Source organism: Chrysolina haemoptera (assembly GCA_958298965.1). Lineage (NCBI taxonomy): Eukaryota > Metazoa > Arthropoda > Insecta > Coleoptera > Chrysomelidae > Chrysolina > Chrysolina haemoptera. The sequence continues at coordinate 36,904,951 of OY282590.1, forward strand.
CCTCACCTAACCTGAGCAAACTAATCTAGCATGCGAGTCGAAAATGCGTGAATCAGTTTTTCGCTCGCGCTCGACACACAAACCTAACCTGAGCGAGCTAACCTAGCATGCGAGTCGAAAATGCGTGAATCAGATTTTTGCTCGCGCTTGACACACAAACCTTACCTGAACGAGCTAACCTAGCATGCGAGTCGAAAACGCGTGAATCAGTTTTTTGCTCGCGCCTGACACACAAACCTCACCTGAGCAAGCTAACCTAGCATGCGAGTCGAAAATGCGTGAATGAGTTTTTTGCTCGCGCTTGACACACAAACCTAACCAGCAAGCTAACCTAGGTTGCGAGTCGAAAATGCGTGAATTATTGTTTCGCTCGCGCTTAACACAGAAACCTAACTGTAGCAAGCTAACCTAGCTTGCATGTTAAAATGCGTGAGAGATTATTACATGACCAGCCCTGCTATTTATCACAGTCCAAATTTGAGTTATTCAAATTGCATTTCATACATCGACGGAATGATAAAAAATCCGAGTTCTTGCCCACTTACTACTCCTGCTCTAAAATCAATCGGAAAACGATATATCACCTCAAACTTGAATAATAGACCTGCCACTTCAGGAAGTCTTATTTATTTTGGAGAATGTTAAGGTAGCTCTCCAATTCGAAAGGCACCGAAAGTCATTTATTTATTTCCGATGTGTGATCAGGGCTGGTTTCAGGATGAAATTCGCTTGCAATGTGTTTTTTCGTTGTTTTTTCTTTTGTCTTTGTTGTTGATCGATTCTTATGGGCTTCAGTAACATTCGGAGGGCGCTGCAGATCCAATCAACATGAACGCATTAATCAATTAATTAATAATCAATCAATCTTTATTTTCTTTTTTGACATGGTTAACATGTCAAACATACAAGATAAAATTGTATAGTTCTAATTTTAATCAAGTTTCGATGATAATCATGTATACTTCGCATACAATTTAAACAAACTTCAAGCATCTTTAATTTAACGCACTATTTTTAAGATTAATTGTAAAGTGAAACGCTCGTGCACAATTTTCAACGAAACTTTTCCTACCACTTGAATTGAAGTTCGCATGTTTGTTATAAAAAAAAAAGAATTTGAAATTTAACGACTGACAGTTTTGATAGTAATGACATTTGGCTTAAGACTACTTGTTGCAGACAATTTTTATTACCAACTGCAATACTGATACCAACTCAAGTTTGAAATTTGAATACAAAAGAAACGTTCTGGAAATGGGAATTTATTTATTTTATTGAATATTATTTTGATTGCTTGATGATATTTATTTGAATGAACAAGATATGTGTAGATGGCATTGAGTCCTACTTTGTTTTTTCTTGGATTCAGATATGAAGGATATTTGAAAATGTAAGTCATTTCTGAGAACAGTCTTTTATGGAGTTTGTAAGAAGTATCTAGTTTTCTCACCTCATCATATGCGAAATTGTGGTTTTATGATGAGTTCGTTTTGTTTATTGAGCGTTTATTCCTTTTATTGAGCTTTCAATCCTTTTATCGAACTTTTATTCCTTTTGTCGAGCTTTTATTCCTTTCACCATGAATTTAATCAAATATCTTACAATTGCGTATTTTAATGAAATAATCATATCGAGCCTTGAAATGAATTAGCGGATAATAAAGTCAAAATATAGGCGACCATCATTTGGACTTGGGAAATTAAAGGCCAGCTGCATGTTAGATCAGATCGACTGGATCGACTGGATCAGAAACTGCTCACATATATTTTGCTGACCCTGTGTATGATTAGGTAATGCCGTGAATATATCGAAGAAAAGAGTGAATTAAATATGTTGCAAGGCTTCGAAATCGATAACTCGTTGATAAGTCAAATGTGACCTGCATAGAAATGCATAATGAAATGAGAGTATTGATTTTATACTGTGAAACGAATCAGTTGTGGAATCGCTTCTGGAATAAGAAACACCCTATCAGAGTGTAGTAATACACAGTATATCAGTGTTATTTCCACATTTCTGAATACCATTTTCAGAACAGAAGCGAACTATATTCTTTATCAGACACATCACAGGCCAGAAACAACGAAAAAACTGTGATATTTACCGACTCGCTAAGTGCTATACAAGGAATTGCACAACTATACCCACGACATCCTACAACGCATCAAAGGGGAACTGTTCAAAGTGCAGAGACGTCATAAGAAATTGGAAACAATTTGGATCCCCTCACATGCTGGAATCCTGGGTAACGATCGGGCCGATACCGCTGCAAAGGAAGCCCCAGATGACGGTTTTATAGCCGACTAAAAAAATACAACAAAGCCTTAACTTGGCAGAAGACAAAAGAGACCCTCTATCAACTGCGGAGGTATATTGCATACCGAGCACTCGTGGAAAAGTTTATATCGGAATCACAAAAAGAGCCATGGAAACAAGGCTGAAGGAACATCGGTGATACTATAGATTAGTCCAGGCGCTCAGTGAAAGGGATAACAGGATACTTTTCGAAGACGCTACTATTTGTCCTAGACTAGGAGTATCATAGTCGACTTGTACAGGACTTGTACAAACATACGAAGAATTTCAATGGAAAAGAAAAGGCTCTGAAGGCTGCAAGTGTAGTATCATCAGCATATGAAACAATATGATCTGTGCTTACATGATTTGGCTTATCGTTGATGAAGAGGAGGAAAAATGAGTGGTCCCAAAAGGGAACCTTGTAGGAGTCCTAGATCCATGTTGAATAGTGAAGAATGATAGTCTTCTGATTTTGCACGTATTTTTTCTGCGACAAGTATGACACAATCTACGAAAGTAAATTACCCCTGAAACCTATTGAGAATAATCGAAGATCGACCCGGTGACTTTCCCCGCTGACTACGATTTGATTTTTTCATTAAGTCTTTCGCTACACGAATTCTGTCGTGAACGAAGCGACATTACATCAATAACTCATTTCCTCGGGGAAAATTTGCGTGCCGGCAGTTCTCCATTATAAAACGGAGCGATCTTGATAACGCCAATAGAGAAGGAGCGTGTCCACAGATTTCGTTTCAGTGAAACAGGCCATTTGGAACAAATAAAGCCGTTTAATCGAGATTGGTAAAGGATTTTCGCCAAAGAAGCTCGCCCTTTCATTTTCCCCCAATTAGAGTGATTTTTGTTTTGAGGACTTTTCGCTTGTGGAGAGCAGTTTCCGAATGGAGAGGTTGATTAAAATGGATCAAAGCGTACTCATCGATTGAAGAGCTAAGTATAAAACTGAATAATATAATTATGACATTGGAAAAATTTGGGTAAATATTCGGTTAGAGAGAGCCATCGAATTTCCAAAAAAATTTTTTACTACTCACCTATTTCGATCTCATCTACAAAAAATCCAAATGAAATTTTTGGCGGTCACGACTATTTTCGAAGATACAGGTCTATTTTGTTGTGGATTTTCATCATTTGACAGATAGAATTTCTGTTATTAAAAATTCACAAAATATGCCCATTTTTCAACCAAAACTCCACACACGCCCTCATTTACCTGTTTTCAGTACTTTTTTGCAGAAAAAACTACAACTTTTTGAAAAATTCACCCTTCTCCAAAACGTTGATAAATAATAGAACTTTCATCGTCCAACACTGAATTTTTGGTGTTTTTTAGATATCACTGTTACTGTCACTGTGATAGGGGATGATATTGCGTCGATCCTCGTGAAATCTCGGCTCACATCGTCTTTTCGAATTCAAAATTCAAATATCAAATTTAATGAAATATTTGAGTTTGAGGGCGAGCGAAGCGAGCCTAACGACGGCGAGCGCAGCGAGCACCTTGGTTTTAGCTTAGGTTGGTAGGTAGGTTAGGTTAGGTAGGGTAGGTTAGTAGGGTAGGTTAGGGGTGGGTTGGGTTGTTTTCCCTTATTTTGCCTTAAAAGATGTGTGCAGTTAGGTCGGGACGTAATAAGGGCGAGCGAAGCGAGCCTAACCTAACTTAAAACGTAAACGAGATCCGACGAACACCGAATCATAGAAGTGATACCAACTTAATGAATAAACAATATCAGGTCATTCAATGTTGATCACAATTTATTAACGTTTTGAAGAAGGATGAATTTTTCAAAAAGTGGTAGTAATATTTTGTTCAGAAATTCCATCTGTCAAATGATGAAAATCCACAAAAAAATGGACCTGTATCTTCGAAAATAGTCGTGACCGCCAAAAATTTCATTTGGATTTTTTGTAGAGGAGACCGAAATACGTAAGTTGCATAATTTTTTTTTTGGAAATTCGATGGCTCTCTCTAACCGAATATTTACCAAAATTTTATACCTAAAACACATTTTCGACGTCCATCCATTTTCGATAACGTTTCAATCGCTTGAATCCGCATCGTCTTCAGGTGAATACGACCGATGCTATAAGTGGGGGCTATATGAAACATCACCAGCTCAAATGTGGTTCATTGTTGAGGATCACCATCCAGAAACCACAGTTCTTCACCCACTATGACTCGAAAATTGACACCTTTTCTGGAGTACCTACCAATGTCCGCTCAACATCTGTAACCACCATAAAGTTTGTATGTAACAATTTGAATTGGTTACTATGGAAATTCAAATTCTCTAATTAGTGAGGTATATCTATATCCATGTAGGTATATTCGATAGTAATGGAGCACTGTCAGTGACGTAATATGACAGTTACGGAACAATATCATAAGGGGACAAACAAACCAAACTGAACAAAAACAAACCCATTGAACCCATTTTCCATAATGCTACATGAATCACTTAATGTCTGTAAAGTTTATAAAAATCACAATTTTCCACTAACATCCACAAAAAACCTCGAGCCTCTAGCCGTACCATTCTACTTTTGATCCCGCAGTTCCGCATGCGCACTTGTTTTTTATTAGGTCTAGGTAAGTGTAGTCAAGTCAGGTATGGTTGGCTGGTTCTTGCGATTGTTTTTTGAGTGGCACAATGATAAGATAAACTTCAAAACTTTACGACGTGCTTTGTTTGTATGTAGCGATATGAATTATTGGTTCCTATGGAAATTCAAATATTTCTAAATTTCTTATTGGTACTCTACATTTATAAATTATAGAAATTGCGAAGTTTTTCATGGAAAAACTAGAATTAAATGCAATGGAAACGGTGAATTTGCTCTTTCTTGCTTTCTAAACATTTTTAGGGTCTAGTACTCTCGTATGCGACATTTACATAACGTTCTATATTTCCCACTTTATTGTATTCATTCTGAATATATTTGAATTTGTTTTCATTTTTCCTTCAATTTATTTGCTAATATAACATAGCAAGGTATATATTATACTTTTTTCTCAAAACTGGGGTTAATTCACTCATAACGTAGGCATTTATTCAGATTTATTCAACGTATGTGCATTCTTTTTTCCTTTAATTTTATATCCAACATGATTTTGTTTTCATCAATTTTTCCATCTGAATGGAAAGTTGCCAGGATTATTATTTTTTTCCATTTGCAATTGATTGCTTCGTCTCCTTTGATCATGACCGACAGAGCTGAATATCTTCCGCAAAGTATAGGTCTAAGCAGGATATTTTTTTCGTTTCGTCTAGTTTTCCATATCTCGCAATAACGTAATCAAAATATTTTTGGGGGGGAAGCTATCACCCTGACTTTTGATTCGCATAAATCTTGGTGGTTCAAGTGTTAAGTACAATATTTATGTTGTAGTAACGCTTACTTTTTTTTACCAATCTCGTCTAGTTTTCCATATCTCGCACTAACGGAATTAACGAAATAAACTATAATAACGTAGTTCTACTCAATCCACCGAATAAGGCAGATGGATCTCCATAAATCGAACCATTATTTCGCTCCATAAATTGATGTAGGGAACCGTGATTAATTTTGAATTGATTTATGTACCAAGATGGCGCTGTTATAACCGCAAAACAACCTATTTACCTACATTAATTGGGAAATACTAAATACTGCCTCTGCTCCTGTAGTATCTATTCATCTCCATTATTATCGATATGGAATAAATTAATATTCCTCCTCGTATTGATCTCATCTACGATGTCATATGCAGATGTTTACTACGTTTTATTAACTCACTTTCTTGTCCGTCTGTTTGTTCATCTCTTCGGTACAAACTTTTCAATCGATTTTAAACAACTGGTTGCTTGAATTTTTTTGCATAACTCAGGACTTGATGACAATTCAATATTAAATGTGAATAGTATAATAATAATGATAATAATGATTATAAGCAGGAGGGCCAATCATCATCCAAGGCCTTGGTGAATTGCGACACCACTTCTCTGAACAACGAGTGAAAAATCAGACCGGTAGGTCAAGCGCCCACGCAGGGAAAGAGGATTTCCTCTGATGTCAACCGTGGGTATATTAGGTTAACCCCACGGTATAGCCTGAAACTCGGGTTCCCAACACAAAAGGTAGAAGCCCCCACAACCGACCCCCAACGCTGGGTAGTAATGAGGCCGTAAACGAGGCTTTGCCAACTGATAACGACCGCGACAAACAAGGACGCTTTGAGAGTAGTGAGTTGTGGTGCGAAAATCACCCAAACCATGCCACCTGCACCGCGCAAAAACTCAGGGATTATGTATCCCATCTTCGGACGCGGGGCTATATCAGAGTGCCCTTGGCAGGAATGGTAATTCTGCCACGAGTTGGTCAGGCTCAAAAGGAGGGTCTGATCACACTGCCCATGGAGATTATCAGAGCACGCAAAGTGCTTCACCTACCGAAGCACCTGGACCTACAAGAACTGGCTCAAGTGTATGCGGAGGTTCAAGATATCCTGACAGAAGAAGCTGATATCTGGCAAACGAACATTGCCGTGTATAGAGCCGCTCAACCGCTGTCCCAAATGGAGAGAAGATATCCTTTCTCTTCGGTTGGAAGGCACGAGCGACGAGTACTGGAGACGGATGCTAAGATCAAGTCAGCGAGGCAACAATGTCTGATGGACTATAGGGCGGCCAACATGTCAAGGAGTGCTGTTGACCACCAAACGGCCAAGCTTTGTTAGGATACGAATGCTTGTGGTTGCAAAAAAAGTCACTGATGAGGCGAGTTAGAAGCATCGTGGAGAACTCAAAGTTCCGAGGAACACCTTCTCACTTATTCCAAAAGCCTCCGCTTGTTATAGAAAATTCTGCGACTGCTGATCAGGTGAAATCCTTCCCGAAGGATATTATTTATGAACATCCGGAACCACTGAATTTAGACAGTCCAGCCCTGGTGAAGTTTGAGGCTTTCTGTAGGGGCTTCGACAGCAAGAGCTCAATGAACTAAAGAAGTTTGACAAACTCTTGATAGCACGAAGAACTTGTCTGCTCCAGGTCGTGATGGACTGGTAAACTACTGGTGGAAACAATTTCCATGCACCTATCACCATTTGGACAGAGTTTTCAACTCATGGCTGAATGGAGAGCAGCTGAAGAAAAATGAAACATTGAGTCCTTTCGTTAATGATATTTTCAATACAGTGGGAAATATCATCAGTCAGCCAATGAATTGCAAGAAGATGTGTATTGAAAAAAAAATTATTTGAACTTATGAATTTTAGTTTTAATAAATTTCATGCCACTTGAAAATATTATAGTGCATTATTTTTACACTATATAACGTCCCTTAAAACACGTAGTGGCGTATCTCACAAATATCCAAAATGAGATCCGATGTATGATCTTTCGATATTGCCTTAATTACTATCACAAGAGAAACGTCAAAAAATGACAAGGTTCGCGCATTGACAACAATATGCCAAGTGACACTTTTTTCATTTTCCTTCGTTACCATGACAACGTTCACAAATGTCAAATGTTTTCTCACCACATAGTAGTGAAACATTAGTATTTCGGCCATGGTGACAGAACGGTAACGTCGTATCTCTTTTATGAATCACCCTGTAGGCAATATTTATATATGATATTCCATTTCCGAAAGTTGTTCCTTGAATTTTTACCGAAATCATCAACCATCTCACGAAAGCTCTGTATAGGTAGTTATTAATATTTCATTTCTTCAGATTGCGAGTGATTAAAAACAAAAAAATCAACAAAAGCCAGGGAAGTCATATTTGTGATAGAATGAAATACAAATAATTGTTGTAATTCCAGCAGAATGAAAAATACACAGTAGTTACGGTTTTGATTGTTTGGTATATGAGATGACAACGAAATAACCCAGAAAGATCGCTAGCGGATTAATATAAAACAACCCGAAACCAAAAGCAAATAAAAACTTTTTCTTCTCATACTAATAAAATATACGCCTCCATAAAAAACCTGCTGAATAACTTTTTCGGAGTATGATACTCATTAAGCGAGTCCCAGCAGTCTCCAGGCAGAAATCTCATCCATCTTTGTAGGAATTCGCGCTTTCCTCAAGGAAAGCTTGATCGCAGGACGCTGAAATTTATTAGCACGCTCACTTTGGGAACCTCAACTTTCCAGACTGGTAATTACCGTTCTTTTCATTTCCAATTTCGTCCCTGATCAACCATAACTTACCACAATGACGTATTCTGGTGCGAAATTGGGGCGCCCGGGGAGACAACTTTGGAAAATGATCACCTCAAATAACTAATAGTTAATCGATATGAGCTGTTGCTCAATTTTCCATTAGTTACATCGTTTTACGATATTCACTGAGCTATTGGTTATATCAAAAACATTTGAGTTGTTTTCCTTCTTATTGACAACTTCAATACAGTTGTTTCTTTTTCTAAACAATGGATCTTGGTAGTGTGCCCGCTTGCTAAGCCGAGGTACGCGGGCTCGAATCACCGCCTCGTGCATGGCATCACACGTTGAAAGGTAAGGGCTGCGTCTTCCCTAGCTCGCACAAGTCTCTCGAGGACTTCTGAGGGTTCAGTCATCATCACTTGCATGAGGTTTTATGATGGCTTGGACAGAGTACAATGCTGATCGGTTTGATATGTAGTGTATCATGTCTCTTCCATAAAGAAATAAATAGTAGCTTATTTTTCATATTTTTTGGTTGATTTTCGCTTGCCGTTTCTAAGACTCCAAAAAGACCCCTTCTTGGTTGCTGTACAATGGGCGCCAAGTTGCTTTCGTTTTCTTACATAATTCAGGTTTTTTCTTCACCAACTGTGGCATCTAGAACTCCTCTCTAATATGTCTTTTTCATACCAATTCAGACCGTTTTTATTTTCTTCAAGTTTTTTTTTAATAACTATGTTCTCTATTTTTTCCAAGATATTCTCGTTTAATCCAAAACTATCGTTTTTGTTCATCTAATTTCATTATGTACGATTCTTCTGCGCTCACTAATTCATCCTCAAAGTCTTACGAATTCTTTTTTTCAGTTTTTACTTGAAACTGTCTTTGTTCTAGTTGTCGTTTAGCAACTTCCTAATCTCAATAAACATTGCTTTTTCTCTTAGTTCCTCTTTTCTATCTACTCTCCCTACTTCAGTATCTTTATCTCCTACAGTCGTCATCAATTCATAAGTTTTTCTGTGCTCCTAATAGGAGGCGGGACTTCATTGCGTCTCGATGTTTTTGTTTTTGGTAATTACTGCTTATTATTTTGGTATCTTTGATCGAATGAGACCCAGATCCTCTTGTGGAGTCGGAATTCCGATCTCCATTTTTATTTCGATTGACAGTTTATAAATATTTGACTTTTGAAAATTGGAATCCAATATTTTATAAGCAACATTTATCAATGAAAAAATAGCATTTTCTACTCGAGATGAAAAACGTTTTTTTCGTTTTGTTTCTCACCTCACGAAAAAAACAGTATTTTTATGGAGAATATACTATTTTCATTCTCATATTAGTTTCAATGCAGTTTTCGAAAACATAGTTTGCATCTCAAATGCGAAATATTTTTGCGTTCTTGAATGGTTATTTTGCTTCGCTGAAGCTCAGCTCAGGAAATACGTTTTGCCATTTCAGAGATTTATGTTTATGTGATATTATGTTTTTAGTATAATCAACTTTCTAAAGTTTTCTAAAGGGCCGCAAGATAGAAATATTTTCCAACTCAACGGTTTTCTCATATTATAAATCGCAATTTTAGGTGCGTCCTGCTATTCTCTACTGTATCGTTCAAACTTTCATATTGAGTCACCACCCTAGTTTTGTTATTGATTTTCCCAAGCATATTCCTGTATGAAAGAGAACATGATCATTTTATGTTAGCTAATATCAAAACAGAAACACATATTAAGTAACATGTCATTTATTAGTTGAGTTACCAACTTGATGCTTTATGTTATATTTTATTATCCTGGGAGAATGTTTGCCGTTTGTTATTAAAAATAACTGAAAAAAAATACACGAGTGGTACTTGGCACAAGTGCCTTTCAATTTCATCAAGAGTAAAAACTGATTAAAAAGAAACGATAGTCGTTGACGACGGTTGTTTTACCCTATTTACTTCTATCCACCAGGTTACTATGCCAAAAATCTGTCTGAAAGTAACTACTCCCCTAGCTAATACAGCGACGAGTATTGAATTATATCAAAGAGATAATAGTGCAGAGGGTACAATTGCAAGTGCAAATGGCAGAATTTGAAAATTCTAAAATAAAATACTAACATTCTCTCTCGCTTCTTGGTGTCTTATGCATTATGGAATAGTATATTCTGTAACAAGGTTAGAATGAAAATTCGATGCGAGTGGGAAGTGTGCTTTCTCCAAAAATTTTACATATAATCAAAGGGAAAGCCAACGAAAAATTATGTTGACATTTCAATGTACTTCTTGTCACTATGATGGCAGTTGAGGGTAACGTTATTATTGCTAAAACAGTGTTAGAATATTCATACCGTACCTTGTTATGGAATTAAAATACATGCGAAATGCATAAGACAGAAAGTGTTGCAGAATAAATATTCTAACTCAAGAGTAAGAATGTATGTGTTCTATTATTAAAAATAATTTCGGAATCACTAACAAGGTTAGAATGAAAATTCTCATTCTCACCTGTTACAGAATGTACTATTCAATATGAGATCGGAAATGATGCTTCTTTGAATTCAAAGTAGATGTCTCGTTTATCTAATGCCAGAATGAACAGGAACTGGTGAGAATGAAGAACAATGCGCTTTCAGTAATTCGGAACCGAGACTTCAATCCTTTACTCAGCGAATCACTTAAAAGCGGAAACTGAAATGAAGGATATTAATGAGCGGCATAAACAGAAATGCGGAAACGACAATGCAATTATGTGATTCAGTTCCAGAACTTGTTTGTGATGTCCCGAGCAAAGCATCAGAAAAAGACTACATCTGCGACAAATTACGTGACTAGACTAGAGAACGATGATTGGTGAATACATGAAAAAATGGATATACCAGATGGCCCGTTTAAGTTGATCTACTCTGAATATCTCCGAAATATTCAATTTATTTGTGAATACCAGGTGGTTAGGGGGATATTAGGTCATATAGTAATTAATAACTAGCGGACCCTAACATTGAACAACGTTGAGCACCAATTATTCATGATCTTTTGTTTTTTCCTGATTTGTTAATTTTCAAGTCGCCGACAAGCCAGAAATCACACTGATCGACTAGGACCGACCGTCCGCGACCTACGACCAAAATTTCCAACACGTATATTCTTCTCGCACAACTCACACTGTATAATCGTTATTGACCGTCCTCGATCGTTTTTCAAAGATCATGTTCGAAATTGTATTCTGCTGGAAATTTTGGTCGGCGTCACACTATCATGACGTAATGTCATTTCGACACTTATTTATGATGAACTTTTGACTTCAACAAAAGTCATGTAAATAGGTATATTTCCTACCGGAAAAATAAAATGAAGATCGTATGAAAATCTCCCTCTTGTTCCCGGTTTGAAGTTCTCTCAATATATGAACAGACAATTCACATAACCTTTCGAATGTCAAATTAATGTCAGATTTACAAAATTATGCTAGTGGTCGGTCGTGGATGGTCGATCAGTGTGAAAGTTTTCTTGATTTACTTCTACTTTTGGTCGTAGGTGGACGGTCGCGGACGGTCGGTCCTGGTCGATAAGTGTGATTCCTCACTAACCCTTCCAATAATATTTTTGTCATTTCCGGATTCATTTTATGGCGAAGTCGAGGGTTAACACAATTCTTCATTCAGTGCGTTCATAAAGTGTGGAAACGCTCTATTATCTTACGAGTTAATTATTTTCGGAAGTAAAGCTCGGACAGGTCGATTTTGTATTTAAGTCTTCCACCTTTTTGAAAAAAAAATAGATTTTTTCCCCACCACCTTACAAGATATGACGTCATCGACATTTTTTTCAAAGGGTACATTTTTATATCCAAAATTAAAAGCCCATATTTTTCTGAGTTCAACCATACCACATACGTCATGTCTAGCACTTCAAGTTACAGTATACTGAGTATAAAAGAAACCAGTGTTCATATTTCTTTAACATTTTTTTCATTATTGTCAACTAACCCAAGGAGCTCAGTACGAGCATTTGCGTTAGATTTTATTATTTGTTTATTTTTACTACTTACCTATGATATTTTTATTGCAAATGAATAATGAAAATGTTAGATGTGACGTATATGGTATGGTTGAAATCAGAAAAATATGGGCTTTCAATTTTTGATATAAAAATATACCCTTTCAATTTGAAGGTGGTGGGAAAAAATATTTTTTTTTAAAGGCGGAAGACAAATACAAAATCGACCTGTCCGAGCTTTACCTTTACCAGCTATACGAAAATAAATAACTCGTAAGATAATGGAGCGTTTCCACACTTTATGAACGCAATGTATACAAAAATCCTCGGTGCATCCATACGAAAGTAGTAATGGAAATGACTAGGTTCTCTCGTATCTTTGGGAAAAATGTTTCAGAACTAAATCAGTGTGGTTGAATGGTATGTAATTTTTTTCTCAGTGTAGGAAAATGCCCCTTTGAAACCACACTGAGAAACATGTTGAGGTAATTTTCAGAAACGTTCTCAGTGATTTGTCTACACCCGAAACTTTCCGAAGTTGAAAGCAAATATATGAAAATTAACAGCACTTCCAATATCAAAGATGGACTTCCAAGGTAGTTTCATTTAAATTTCATTATATTCACAAATAATGGTAATAGATTTTATTGATAGGAATAGCAATAACAGATGAAATTAAAGTACATCATATAGAAAATAGAATATCCCATCAATGGTAGGTAGGTGTGCTACCGATTCCGCATCATCATAGAGGATAGGGAAGAGCTTGGTAAGGAAATCACAGCACTCTTTAAGCTAAGTTCACGTAAATGCGAATCGATAATTGTGAATTGCGAATCTGGCTCCCATTGGTCGATATTTAAATATATTTGAACTAGCCTTTAGGCAGTAATTTTTGATCCATTCCTAACTTATATTCGTCAGTCACTTGTCAATGAATAACAAACAAAAAAAAGATATAAGTACAGTCCATACGCTAGTTATCGAACATACTGTCAGTTTTATCGGCGATAACATAAGAAAGACTCGACTTCATCCCAGAAAACCCTCAGCATATCTCCAACAGTTTATACCGATGTATTTGGATTCACACCCCATCCGCAATTACTCCGAAACAGAGAGGGATGAATGGGCGAGAAAACGAAACGAACAGAACACAGCAATTTTATCGAGACAGCTATTTGCGTTGCCATTATGGGACGGATGGAACGATTCGGAACGAGAAATGGAATGGCGTTCGTTCTTCGAGGTGGATTGGAACGGAAAACGGAAAATTACCGGTTGGGAATGGGGCTTGTTTCGATTCCAATCGTAGGCCGGGGTTTCGCCTCAAAAAATCCGTTTTCGTGTTTTGCTTTGTCTGACATTCACACAATCGGTAATGGAAATGACTAGGTTCTCTCGTATCTTTGGGAGAAATGTTTCAGAACTGAATCAGTGTGGTTGAATGGTATGTAATTTTTTTCTCAGTGTAGGAAAATGCCCCTTTGAAACCACACTGAGAAACATGTTGAGGTAATTTTCAGAAACGCTCTCAGTGATTCAGAGGGCGATAAAGTATCATTCCATTCGGGAGACAAGAGGCAACAAATAAACGTCAGTTGTAATTCAATATTTCTGAGAGAAAGTAGTTGCTGACTGACAGATTTGTCTCAGTTCTTCATTCTGTGGGAACCACTTGAAAACGACTTCAGATTTTAGCAGTTGAAACGTCGTGATTTGGTAATCGTAGAGAAATAATTTTCTTTCTATTTGAAGTACTAATCCTACACAGACGAAGTCACGAGCAAACGCTAGTTCTTATATAGCGAGTGTCCTGAAAAACGCCCATTATTTATTTGAAGATTCGCTTATAATGAGTTCGATATGAGTAAAATAAATATTATTACTTCAGTCAAATCAACCGAGGATAATGTTTGTAATTTTGTATATACCGTATAGTGCTGAACAGAACATCAGGCTGCTTTAAATTTGCCCATGAATAATGCAGCTTTCCTCTAATTTGTACAGAGAATCGATTTTCCATATGATCCGTGAAGATATGCAAATCGACAGCGGCTTTTCCACTCAAACTGAGCGAAATTACAGTAATCTAGTTTGGCTTCTGAAAAGCCGGTTATTCATCCGCAACCCTGTATGAGCTATTCAAATGAGTCCTGCGGATGGATGCAAGTGACGCGAATGTTTTTGCCGCCATCTCCGTGGTCCATTATTCAACGCCAGTGAAATTGAGACGTTTTTGCATTTTCTCGCATAATTTTCTATCACTTCCACTTTAGCTATTTTGGGATTTGCATAATATGATTCTCATCTCATCTTCATTTCATAGTGTGAACTAAAGGTCTCTTAATACAGTTAGCGCCAATCATCCAAAAGCGCTTCTACTAAGTAGTGTTACAATTTTGAAATGGAAATTATAAAAGCACAACAATTTTCAGTAGCTGGAAAATTGACCGATATGTTTTCGTGCGGGGTCCTTTAACCAACCAAAAGCTTACATTCGATCGCACAACCTTTAAATCACCCTTCTCGTACTTTAAATAAACTGTAGCATATCTGTTTCACCAATTTCCCAGTAATCGCTTTTTCCGGTCTACCTCCAACCCCTGTAGCGAAACGATCGTTTTCCCTGAATTGGATATGCGTGAATTAAAACTTATGAGACCATCTCCCACGTTCAAGCTATGGACTCTTGAATTATTCAGCAGGAATCGATTGCCTCTACATGCTATACTGAACCCCCGCAATAGTCGGACTATTTATCGATCTCACAAAATTGGGCACTCTTTATAATTGATGCTGGCCAGGGTTGAAGAGTGGATTTTAAAAGCTACTTTTCGTTTTTCATGTCCTAGCTTTCGGCTTATTGGCTTTACTTGCTGGTTGATTGTCTTCACAGAAACATTAAAGAGTGGGTCATCTAAACAAACGGATAAAATTCATCTAAAACGCATTTCGCACGTCTTTTTGTGCAGTGATCTCAGCCAACAAACTTTTGAATATCATAAAGCAAGTGAGAAGTCTTCATCATCTGTATCCGATTTAACAAGACACCCAAATTATTATTATTCAATTTCTTGTTTGAAGGTTTTAGACAATGATGTGAATTGATTACGTCTATTGTGGACTTCCATTGTAGAGATTATCTCGAAGGAACAACTCGATCAGGAAGTAGAAAAATCAGGGAATACAATGACCAAGGCATTTGAAGAAGCTTTTCCCTTGGGAGCGGGCCCAAAGTGCCGAAAAGACAGTTCAAAAAGGAGCTGAGGAAAAGTAAAAGATCCTGCTGGAGGTCGTACTGTGGGGAAATCAACTCCCTAACGGGATCCACCAGACTCATGAAAATTCTGAGTAATGAGACAGGTTCCATAACAAACTTGAAGAAACCGGATGGGACGTGAACAACATCCTCCGAAGATTCGCTAAGGCATCTGCTGGAGGTACACTTCTCGGGCGGTGTCGATGACAACCAACAGCCTATGCCAATACAGCAGGTCTTACAAGGGGATTGGCAACTGGCGGAGAGGGGCATTACGCACGACGCCAAAACTTGGGCAATGAACAGGTTCAACCCATAGAAGACAGCAGAACCTGACGGAATTTTTCCAGAAATGCTACAGAAGAGCCTGGAATTTCTCACTACAATCTTGGGGAGGATATTCCAGGCCAGTAGAGCGCTGAGATTCACCTCAAAAGTCTGTAAACCAGCGAGAGAAGTATTTAGCAACGAGTCGGAGAAAAGAGACTACCCAGTAGCAGACCCATCACCGTTCCCAATCAAAAGGCTGAAAGGCTGGAAAAGGTGGAGTATAGAGTTCTGTTAGCGAGGCCCCTAAGTGTCAGCCCCTTCAACAGAAATCAACACGCATACAGTAAGGGAATGTTGACGGAATCAGCCCTTCACAGAGTAGTATAAAGGGTTGAAAGGACATTACGATTCAAATAGGTAACGTGTTTTCTTCGATGAGCTTTTGACAAGGCGAAGACAGCGACCATATAGGTTGCACTAATTGCCAGAGAAACGCCTCACTCTTCGGTCAGCTGGGTTGAAAGCTGACGAACTCCTGGATGATCTCATAGGAGAAGTTTAAAGAAGCATACGAGGACGATTCAGTTGTTCTCATTAGCGGGCTATTAATTGGAGTAGTCGTGTGCAGGCCGCCTGTAGAATTATTCAAGAATGGTGCAATAAAGCAGATGATCCAAACGATGGAAAAAATAAGGTTTAGGCCATCCATCATGTTTGGCGAAGAGCTGGAATTCAAAAGGTTCAAAAGGAGTCAAATACCCAGTGGTTTTCCTGGACTTTAAACTTCCATGGACCTCACATGTAGATGGGATTATTCAGAAGTCAGTAACAATCATATGGCAACTAATGAGAATTGTAGTGGAACCAACCCAGAGATTAGGTGCTGGCTGTACACGTCAATCGCAAGACCAAAGATCCAATATGGGTGAGCTGAATTGTGGCCAAATGCACAGAGCAGCTCAATATGCCGAAAGCTTGCCAAGCTTCAGAGGTTGACAATAACGTACGCAATGAGAACCACTCAAACCACAGTTGGAGGTACTGCAGAGGCTACCGCAGTATGAAACGAAATATTATAATATTAACGATTTTAATAATTTGTTCATAACTGTCATACATTGTTCGTATTTATATTAATGAAGAAATTTTATTCGTGAAATAGTCTAATAAAATTCAACTCGTGATCATAAGTCTGTCTTTTATTTATAAACTCAACTGAATTGTTTTGAGAAAACACCACTCGTCCTACGGACTCGTTTTCACGAAGCAATTCAGTTTCGTTCAGAAATAAATCGACAGACTTATCGCGAAAATTTAATTACTCGTGGTATTACTACTGATAATATTCTTGTCAACAAGTGATTCTATTCAACATGAGGTTTTATATTTTGTTTATTAAAACACTTATATTTGATTGTATATTTTGTTTTTATAAAATTACTTTTAGCGAGATAATACTCAATCCATAGTTTATTCTCTCCAATAAAATGCATACTTTTGAAATAGTGGCGAATATTTTACTACACGGTTATAAAAAAAATGTCCGTGTCTGGCGTCGAACACTTTTTCGACAAATGGAGCAGTAAACTTCATATGAATTGCAGGCTGACCGTTATCCCTTTTCTTATTAGATTCTCCAAACTCCACTAAACTCACGAAGTTGATAATACTTCGGCAGTTCTGCGTGGGACGAGCCCAAAATTACATTACTTTCGTTAAATGTTTTTCTCTAATGGCTACGACGTATCCAATACTACAATAATAAAATCCCATTTCTTTATTCTGTCGTGATTTCTGTATAATTTGAAAATGAAGTAACTTTGTGATATTTTGCTCGTTGCGATTGCCACTCTGGAACTCGGCAATACAGAAAAGATGTATATGTGTATTGGAATATACAGGGAGAAACTGAAGTAAGACATCAGTCTAAGCCCCGGTACTCACCGAATGGCTTTTTCAAATTTTTGGTACTCGAAATATTTCGGGTAGTTTACTGATGGAATAAATATTTATTTTTAAGTTTTTTAACACTTTTCCGGCCAAACAAATTGATTTGACCTGGTATGTATACCTTTCCGAAGGTCCTTTATCGAATAGCTTTTTCAAATTTTTGGTACTCGGAATATTTTGGGACGTTTAGTGATGAAATGAAAATTCATTTTAGTTTTTCAATTCTGGCCAAACAAATTGATTTGACCCTGTATATTTACCTTTCTGATGGTCCTTTATCGAATGGCGTTTTCGAATTTTTGGTACATTTGGTACTTTGGAATATTTTTCGAATATTTTTCGGTTATCAGAATATTTTTGGTAGAATACTGAGAGTAAAAACATAAGTTATTACTTTTTTCTGCCACTGGCCATCAAAATAATCATTCTCATGTCCGTACCTATCCTTCTGGATGTCTTCCTACGAATAAAATATTGTTTTGATTATCCTCAACTCGGGATATTTTGATTAATTTCATATTATCTAGCCAATTCAATAGCAATATATCATTTGTCATTGAATTGTTAATGCCCCTCTGACCTCTGACTTCAAATTGTCCAAGAAAACTGATACTGAGCTTATTTGTAAAAATATTTGATATGGCAACACTGCGGACCATACTCCTCGTCAGAAACTGTGGCTAGAAAAGTGTGGCTAACTTCACTCTAATCCACCTAATACCTTTTTTCTGATTGAAAAATATTGAAAATTTCAAAAATAGGCCGAACCAAAATATTTCCTCCACAAACTATGACCTTCGAAAGATCAATTAATAAATGCCAGACAGAATCAACATCGTTTAGCGTATCCTCATTTCGTTCGAAACTTTGATTGGTACGCGTCATGAAACGATTAAGTTAACAGAGGCATACATATTGCTGTCGACAGAAAAGGAAACGACACATTAACATGTCGATGTACTCTGAGTAGCAGTTTGACAAATTGTATCAACGTGAAGAGGAATAAAGTTCAATTGTTTTTTGTATAAATAAAGGTTTGATAGATATTGAGGTTAGCAGTATAAATATTTGGGTAGGTTTGATTATATTTGAGTAGATAGACAGATAATTCATTAGTATCTTGTGAGGATGAAGAATTGAGAATATACTCGACTGAAATGGTTTTTGTTTCATACTTTTATGGCTATCCCAAAAAAATTATTTTGTATTCACCCTGAACACCTTCATAAATTAATCACAATCAAATCTATTGCGAATAACTTGATGCAAACGAATAAACCTACTACTATACTACTTAGGGCGAGTTGACAAAACAAGTTCAACCGAGTTCAGTTGCTAGGGATTAGCCAATGAAATTTCTGGTTCCTTAGCAACCGAACTCGGTTTACTTGAACTGTTTTTGAACTTGTCTTGTACAACTCACCCTTATAGGTACCAAAACATGAAAATGTCAATCGCTGTCCATGCTTCACAAATAACAGTTTTGATTTTCAAATTTTGATTGAGTTTCAACTGACTTCGTTCAGATTTAAACCCTTTCGAACGCTGGTAGAAATAAATCAATAGCATTGTCTGAAACTGCTCGCTTTGTAAACCTCATGGAAACAAGCCCAACCCCAAGTTTTTGTCATTCGCATGAGACGTTGAACAGGAGCAGGGTCGACTTGGGTTATTTTTAGACATCATTACGCTGTGACGAAAACCAAAACAAGAAAACAAGCAAAATTCCTCGAGTCTGAAAAATACTAAACAACGTTATATTCTCCCTAATAATTATAACGTTCCTGGAGAAATGCGTGTAATACCGCACCCTTTCTAATTCCATTAACCAAGTTTTTCTCTTCGTCAATTCCTCCTGCTGGAGTATGTTTCCTCAAACACCAGAGATCACCCGTATATAAATGTCTACCCAATTTCGTATACATGCATCTTATGTCGCTTTCTGCTACTTAATTGCTACTCCGAGATGAGAAATATAACCAGATATGTTTACAGATAGAGTATGAATGATTAATTTCGAGAGATAGAGGAAGAACTCATTATATTTAAGAGACTTGATAGATAAGACAGAAGAAACAGGGATGTATGAATTTAGTTGTAGGGACGGCGATTTTTTTTTTGTTCAAATTCTCAGTATATACTAATTCAGGCATTCTAAATCGATTGGAGTTCGCAGAATTGGACTATCTCTAACCGTTCTCGAGTTGGTCAGCTCTGAATGAGTTTTAAAAAGTTTTTTTTGGCGCCAAAAATATTTCTGATCAGTTTTCGACATTTTCGTGCAAATATTCGGAATCAGCACGTCTAAATGCGATCGGGGACGAACATTTTAAATTAAAAAAATTAAAAATAAAAAGTTCAAAAAATTATCTATCATGATAAACTCGACTTTTTTGTCCGCCGCTTTTTTCCGTTAACATTTTCAGTATATACTAATTCAACCATTCTAAATCGATTGGCATTCGCAGAATTTGTCTATCTCTAACCGTTCTCGAGTTGGTCAGCTCTAAATCAGTTTTTAGATGGTTTTTTTTCCGCCAAAAATATTTCTGATGAGTTTTCGACATTTTCGTTCAAAGATTCGGATCAGCACGTTGAATTACGTTCGGACACAGACATTTAAAATTTGAAAAATGAAAAATAAAAAATCTCAGAAAATTGGATTTTCTACTTTTAACACCCAAATCTTATATCTGAGCACATAAAAATCATACATTTTCACATTGAGCATGAAATTTTACGCATACCGTGCAAATTTCAAGTCGATGTAACGACTTAGTATTTTTCATGATTTTTAGGGGTGAACCCCTTGCAAGTTTTTTCGAGTAATTTTATTTTTTTCGATTGACTCGAAATATACAAAACATACTAATTCGGCCATTCTGAATCGATTGGCGTTCGCAGAATTTGTCTATCTCTAACCGTTCTCGAGTTGGTCAGCTCTAAATCAGTTTTTAGATGGTTTTTTTTCCGCCAAAAATATTTCTGATGAGTTTTCGACATTTTCGTTCAAAGATTCGGATCAGCACGTTGAATTACGTTCGGACACAGACATTTAAAATTTGAAAAATGAAAAATAAAAAATCTCAGAAAATTGGATTTTCTACTTTTAACACCCAAATCTTATATCTGAGCACATAAAAATCATACATTTTCACATTGAGCATGAAATTTTACGCATACCGTGCAAATTTCAAGTCGATGTAACGACTTAGTATTTTTCATGATTTTTAGGGGTGAACCCCTTGCAAGTTTTTTCGAGTAATTTTATTTTTTCCGATTGACTCGAAATATACAAAACATACTAATTCGGCCATTCTGAATCGATTGGCGTTCGCAGAATTTGTCTATCTTTAACCGTTCTCGAGTTGGTCAGCTCTAAATCAGTTTTTAGATGTTTTTTCCCGCCAAAAATATTTCCGATGAGTTTTCGACATTTTCGTTCAAAGATTCGGAATCAGCACGTCAAAATACGTTGGAGGACAAATATTCGAAATTAAAAAAATGAAAAATAAAAAAGTGCAAAAAATTATGTATGGTAAATAAATAATATACTCGACTTTTATGTCCGTCGTTTTTTTCCGTTAAAATTCTCAGTATATACTAATTCGGCCATTCTGAATCGATTGGCGTTCGCAGAATTGGTCTATGTCTAACCGTTCTCGAGTTGGTCAGCTCTAAATCAGTTTTTAGATGGTTTTTTTTCCGCCAAAAATATTTCTGATGAGTTTTCGACATTTTCGTTCAAAGATTCGGAATCAGCACGTTGAATTACGTTCGGACACAGACATTTAAAATTTGAAAAATGAAAAATAAAAAATCTCAGAAAATTGGATTTTCTACTTTTAACACCCAAATCTTATATCTGAGCACATAAAAATCATACATTTTCACAATGAGCATGAAATTTTACGCATACCGTGCAAATTTCAAGTCGATGTAACGACTTAGTATTTTTCATGATTTTTAGGGATGAACTACTTGCAAGTTTTTTCGAGTAATTTTTATTTTTTCCGATTGACTCGAAATATACAAAACATACTAATTCGGCCATTCTGAATCGATTGGCGTTCGCAGAATTTGTCTATCTTTAACCGTTCTCGAGTTGGTCAGCTCTAAATCAGTTTTTAGATGGTTTTTTTCGCGCCAAAAATATTTCTGATGAGTTTTTGGCATTTTCGTTCAAAGATTCGGAATCAGCACGTTGAAATACGTTCGGACACAGAAATTTAAGATTTGAAAAATGAAAAATAAAAAATCTCAGAAAATTGGATTGTCTACCTTTAACACCCTTTTCCGGCTAAATCTTATATCTGAGCACATAAAAATCATGCATTTTTTCTCGAAATTTCGACTTTTTTCATCACTTCTACTTTAAAGTCGAAATTTTGAGGAAAAAGTCGAAGTTTCCACTTTAATGTTGAAATTTCGACATTTTTCTCGAAATTTCGACTTTAATGTTGAAATTCCAACATTAATGTTGAAATTTCGAGTTTAATGTCAAAATTTCGAATTTTATGTCGAAATTTCAAGAAAAAAGTCGAAATTTCGAGAAAAAAGTTGAAATTTCGAGAAAAAAGTCGAAATTTCGACAATAATGTCGACTTTTCGACATTAAATTCAAAATTTCAAGAAAAAAGTCGAAATTTCGAGAAAAAAGTTGAAATTTCGAGAAAAAAATCGAAATTTCAACATTATTGTCGAAACTTCAACATTAAAGTCGAAATTTCGAGAAAAAAGTCGAAGTGATGAAAAAAACTGCTTGTGGCCCTCCTGCGCTTTCGTACAAAACTAACAGCGAAGAGTATATCAAAAAATCACAATTAACCATTAACCACCGCAAAAAAAATTATTTTCAAACTCAAATTCTTTGTTTGTCCCCCCATCAGCTGATCACCGCCATGTTGTGACGTCAGCTGACAGTGCTCTTTTAAAAAAAAATTGACAACATCGAATTGAGATTATTGAGACATTAAAACTATCTTCTGTTCGGATAATAGTGATATCCGAAACTCGCATATTATGTTTCATAATAATAATTATGTTAGTTATATTGACTTGCCGCTTCCTAAAATAGAATTGCGTTTGCCTACGATCAAGTTTTAATGAAATGAAAGAATCGTGACACTTCAGATAGATTAAAAACAATTGACAAGTATTCGATCATTCAAAAATGGAGCGTAATTCAATCAGGCAGGAATTAATCAGTAGCTGTATGAATGATATTGATATCTCAAGGTTTTCATGCAAAACTTCTTGTTGAAAATCAACCGTATTAAATTCGACTATAATTATACAGGGCGTCCCTAGACCAGTAGGACAGTTAAATATCTCTTAGACCAATAGGAGTCTTTGAAATATTAAGATTTCATATCATATTATGAAAGCCATCTTTAGGAATGACTATTTTTTATATAAGAAA
Organism: Chrysolina haemoptera; assembly: GCA_958298965.1. Classification (NCBI taxonomy): domain Eukaryota; kingdom Metazoa; phylum Arthropoda; class Insecta; order Coleoptera; family Chrysomelidae; genus Chrysolina; species Chrysolina haemoptera. Next base: position 36,928,317 of record OY282590.1, read on the forward strand.
GCAACATATATGAATTATAATTAATTTAAGTTAATAATTAGTTGATATTCATATCACTGTTTCAGAACTTTATACTATGAGCAATGAAATTGGGTGCACTATTTGAAAAAATTAGGTAAAGAAAGTTAGAATTTTGGAAAAATCATATTATTTTTCTGACCACCCTGTATACCTTTCGAACATGATGAATATTTCCTACGATGGAATATGCTGTGGAATATGAATACTCTTGAATGATTCTAAAATTCTTTGTAATATAAGTAATAGGTTTTTCTTAAAAATATTCCGCATTTAATGAAAAACTGGTATAACTTGGATTTTTAAATTTAAAAACTAATAATTAGCCTAAATGGATCAGATTTCATATGTGTTGAAATATATAAAGTGTTATATAAAAAAAAACTAATGTCCGATTTCGTGAGATTTTCTTGCACCCCTCGTATACAAAATAGTCAATCCTGAAGATAGCTTTCATAATGCTGTATAATCTCAAATCATAATATTTTAAAAATTCATATTGGTCCAAGAGATATTCAACTGTCCCAATGGTCTAGGGACAAACTGTATACAGGGAGTCCCAAAAAGTATGCGAGAACAAGTTTTGTTACGTTATTGATTTGTGATTTTTTTTAATCATTAAGAATGACGTAGCTTTATTATTCAAAATACTGATAAAAATCATTGGTAAAATTTCGTTGTCATCTAATGACAGATTTCGAATATCAAAAAGATCCTTATCATATCATAATTTTATACCATTCCTATTTGCGCCAGTTGTATCAAGTGTGCCCCCATAGAGCCCTATGCCTGCGAGGGTTGAGGGTGGTAACGCGCTGAACTTTTGTCTCTGGGACCGATGCTCGAAGTGGCGATGGTCGTGGTAAAACTACAGATGAGAGTTGAGGTGTCTAAGAAAATCACTCATCTCACCTGTACAAAATCTGAACAACACCAAATTTCCTTCCACAGCAGGGCAATACTAGCTTCTGAAGAACTGAGAAACCAGAAGAAGGAAGAGCTAATTCCCAAAATTATGACCTTAGGTATAACAACTGATTTTTTGTTGTTTTGATATTTACATTAAGTTACAAAAAGGTCAGAGCTCAATAACCTTGAGTTATATGCGATGAGCGATTTCTATAGTCGTCTGTGCTATCATCTTCATGATGTAATTTTTTTTTTCATACGTATTTGCATTATTCACTATGAACACTCTCAATAATTCGTTGTATTTAAACCCCATGCACATTATTTATGGAGTCGTCTCTGTGTCCCCAAGCTTCTGAATAAATTAATAATCAGTCATACAACGATGAAAATAACCCTCATGATACACAACTTCCATATGATTCTATGTTAGCGTGCACATACGAATGCTTCACTTACTTTATCGTTGCAATCGATCGTAAACATTACTAGCTTTATGTCATATTTGATTAATATCCACAAAAGTGAGGATTGAGTGTGATGAAACGATTTTCTGCCGATGGTTCTGAAACTAAATTTTGATAAACTGTTTTTGCGGATTCACCATCTGTTCTCAGCTATAATATATTGAGCTATTTCCACTTTTCCCCCATTTATGTGTATGTCCCTGGGCAATTCTCAAATGATATCGGATGATGCCTTCTCAGCACAGAAATTTTTATGGATAACTAGCAGGATGAGTCCTTTAATGGATATATTTTGATTCGCCCACTAACCCTTTCAGCATATTTTTGTTAATGTTATTGTCGGGCTCATTTTATGGCAGAAGGTAGTTGTCCTGTAAAAAAATCATCAAATTTGGAACGAAAAATATTGAAGGGTGACTTATCAGGATAAAAACTCTCCTATATCTCAAGTTGGACCAAGCCATACATCTTTTCAAAGATTCATTAAAATCGGTGGAGTGGTTTTAGAGATGATCATGGACAAACTGTTGGAGATGACGACAATGATGAAATCAACTGCATATTATCCTGCATTACTGATTTTTCGAGGTTGTTCATAAAAAAAATTAAACAAATTTTGACATAATATGAATTGTATTATCTTCTGAATAAAAAGTTGATTGAGTTCGAAAGGTTGTAAACAGTTTTCGGGGTACAAAAAGTAATATCTGCTAACAGGTTATGGGCAGCAGTATACCGAGTGCTACGGAAAGTGGCTCGCCCCTATAACTTTTTTAGAAATGAAATTTGGAGGATCTGTATCAGACATAAAACTACATTTTTGACAAGTGACTCAGATTCAACTTTCGGTCTCACCGGAAATGATAAAAACTTGATCTTCAAATAAGACACCCCGTATATTTTTACCTTTTTTTTCTCCATATGGCATTCTGAATACAACCATGTATCACTTGTTACTTTTTGTGACCATTTTTTTTTTTATTTCGATATTTAATTTTTAATCTAGAGAGTTATTGATACTTTCAAATTATTAATTTTAGTCCTAAAGTAGGTATTGGGTTAAAATGCATCTGTTGTGTAAAATTTAATTTTTAATTTATTCCTACTAGTTTTCTAGTTTTCTAATGACAGCATACTGGCTGGTTGGGTCAGAAATAAAAAATTTGGAGTATTTGTATACTTCAGCAAGTTCTAACATTTTTGTGGAATATTGTTTTCAGTCGAAATATTTCTGCTATGTACATACAATTCAATTTCAGAATTTGTATTACTAAGTTTTGAAAAAAAAATTACTTGTAGATATGTTATCTTACCTCACTTTTCCAAATCTAAATTAGGAAACTATTGTGTACGCTATTGATTGAAAAACATGTTAATAATATAATTTATACAAGGAGATATTAGTTTTTGGATTGATGGTTTTGATATATCATTTTTGTTGGTCACAGGTTACTCGATGAATTTTTATATTATTTAAATCTCAAAAAGTTTATTGACGATAGTTTCTTCGAGACCTAATAGTGTGCGGTATCAAATTAATCGTAATGAAATGCTCTTTTTTTCTGACCCAACGAACCACTATCTTGCCATTTGAAAAAAAATAGTAATAAAAATTTAAAAATTAAATTTACAAAAACAAAAAAGTTATAGGGCCACCTTCCATGGACACCCGGTATATACTGACCCACAGATTGACTAGGGTAAAGTTACAACTTTGACGAAGTATTTTCTGTCAATCAAAATGGATATTTCCAATTTCAACATCGTAAAACTGAACGACTACAACTGTCAAATTTGGAAATATAAGATTGAGATGCTGCTATTGAAGGAAGAACTGTGGAACGTACTAACAGAAGACTCTCCTGAGCCAAGGACTGAAAGTTGGAAAATTGGAAAGACGGTAAAGCAAAAGCCACAATCGCATTGTTGATTGAGGATGTCCAAGTCGAACATGTGAAAAACTTCTTAAGAAGGTCGAAGAGATTCGAGATTTTTTTTTTTTTGCTTTGACATTTTGTCATTCGGCCAGGAGATTCGAGTAGGTATCTGCCATGGGATTAGTGAAGATGCCGAATTTTGCGAAAAATGCCCACTGTGGCCCATTCGCTAACACTTGCGTCCCCCACCCATTACCGTTACCATTACTAGAAGGAAGATATTAAGGGTGGGGGAAGTTTTCAAATTGACACCCTGTATAATATAATTAACGTTGTACTCTTGTACTCAGCAACCTTTCCTGTTCAGACAATGAAAGTTTTAATCTCCAAGTTCCGCTTGGAAAGACCCACCATCAATCAGAAGTCATGGTTTGATGCAGTAACAATTATTCTTCTCAGAAAACAATACTCTCAGTACAATACGCGGCTTTCATTCCGCATTGGAAACGCCAGAAACATAGCAAAACCAGCCCATCCCCGGTTCGTGACGTGGACATAGATGGATGATTCTTATCCCATCATTACTTGATATGATATTTTTCGGGAAAATTCGCCGGCACGAATTCCACACATCAGTCCACACATCTTTTCATCCTGATGTGTGATAATCTATTCAGAGCGCGTCATATTCTCATAAAAGCCAGAGTCGTGTGTCAATATTGAAATTCCGGTGGTGCGGCGGAAAATACGAGAAAATAGAGCCGGGTTGGATGATTTTTATTCATATACAAGGCAGAATACATATGCTTTGGAAGTTTTCTGACATATCAACGGAAAAGCGGAAATAGAAAAAATGCGACTCTCAGTTGAGGTCAGATATCCCAACTGCTTTTGTTTAAAACGGGCCTATAATTGCATGACGGAGACTATACAAAATTAATTCATACCTATCCAAATTACTCTGATGGCGTAGTGGTAAGCGACGCTGACTAGTAACTGAAGGTACCGGGTTCGATCGTGGCAATCAGTATTTTTTTTTTTTAATCAAGTTAATTTCCTTTTTTTCTTCTGTTAGAGATATAAATTATTGGATATTTGATAGCTTATCCATTTGGGGTTGAGATTGTGCGTTAATTTTCTCATAGGCAATATTATCAATAGTTTTTTCCTCCCTAGGGAGGAAAAGTATGAGTTTCCTCCCCGATTTAAGGAAGGAAAGTGTGTACTTTCTACAGGGGTAGGAGGAAAACTGTTCACTCGTCAAAGTACCAAACCAGACTATCACTACTGCCAGGCCAGGTACGTTGATTGTACAATCTCTTAGCTAATAATCATAGTATGCATTATAGGGATAAAGAATATCATTTGACAGGTTATCAATCGGGAAGAAAATATTGAGAACATTTTTTCTACGTGAGTGGGAGGCGGCCGCTACTCAACTCACGGAGCCGCAGCTGAGGTTCACGAGGCTTCATTACACAAGTCTCTGAAGCATTTCACGAGAGTTATCGCCCGAGAGAAAATGATTGACTAAAATCAACTCCTCTGGCTCGTGGACAATTCATAATATTCTGTCAGAATCAGTTCATACTTCTACGATAACTTCTTGTAAATCTTACATTTTTAATATAAGTATTGTAAAATACTCCCAGAAAAGTGAATGCCAGATTCATTCTAAGCACCAATCAAATTCAGCTGTCAGTCAAACTACGCTTTAGCGACAAGCTTTAGCACGTACCGTTGTTTGCTGGAAAGGATCGAGAGCTGTACTTTTCCGGCGACGGACGCTCTTTGCTGTTTATTTCTACTTTTTTTAATGGTTTAATGTTTAGAAACATTGATAACACTGAGAAAATATTTAAAATTTAACAGATATTGTCAGTTCAGTATTAAATTATCAACAAAATATCAACAAAATCAGTAAATTTTCTGTTTAAAAGTGGCTGTAGAGGAAAACTTGAGTAGCACCCTTCCTGAAGTAAGAGAATTTACACAAACAGATGTAAATAAGTCGTTGCCCACAAAATATCTCTCAGTTTAGTTTACGAAAAAGAATTTCATAATTTCGAAATTCATTAGATGTAATTCAACGTTCGTCGTGGTATTAGTCAGAAAAGTAGTTGTTTTCTGATGGATTTTCGACCCAATTATTCCTATTGTATAGGATTATGGCAATAAGCATGGTCCTGGTATTGCAGGACATCTTGTTTCTCTCTTGACAAGCTTATTGTGAACAATGCAATGCAGATTTCTTTAATTTGTATTAGTGGTTAGATTATTCACGCAAGTTCTGGGTATTGCGGTTGAGGCGCTGGAGTTCAGATGGCGCCCGTGGTTTAGTGAACGCTAGGCTGCAGGCGGTGTCTCAGCTTCTGCCTTTACATGCAGATTTTGTTGAATCGTTTGTTGCAGACATTAGTTATTGTCTGCAGAGACATACCCTATACTGATGAGGGCAAGAACCCAGAAATCGATCTATATGTGGTCCAAATGTTTCAATGAACATTTCCATGCAACTAGCAATTGCGGAGACATCCTTGTAGGACTCTGCACGGAAATTCATTAGATGTAATTCAACGTTCGTCGTGGTATTAGCCAGGAAAGTAGTTGTTTTCTGATGGATTTTCAACCCAATTATTCCTATTGTATAGGATTATGGTAATTAGCATGGGCCTGGTATTGCAGGACATCTTGTTTCTAACTTATTAATTGATTAATTAACCATATTCACCGTCGCCATATTGTCATGCGACAGTACCAACCATAACCAATGCAGGGTTCTCAACTGAAAATAACGAAATAGATTAATTCCATACGTCAATGAAAGTTTAAAAAGATAATATCCATTTGGACAGCGCGTTCAAAAGTGGGAGTAAATTTAGTATCAAGCGACCGTGAACCGTGTTACAGATACATCATATTTTAAACCGTTGGTATTGGTAATGGACAGTTGGTATTGTTGCCTGACAATATGGCGAGTTTGAATCTGGCCAATTTCAAAGAAATGCCGATTGAGTCTTAAAAATACATACAGACTTCACATCAATTTGATCGCCACTCACTCTGATTCGTTGTTCTCGAACACCAGCTGCCCCTCGGCCTTCTCGTACTCCTTGCCCTGCTTGGCGGTGCCGTCCTCCGTCCAGAAGGGCACGAGGACGCGTCCTCTCGCCCCCGAGCATCTGACCACCCTCAGGTCGTAGTGGCCGACGCTCTCCACCAGCTCGTGGTTGCGCGCCTCGAACTTGAACAACCCGCCGTGGTCGTCGTCGAGGATGATGACGGTGGCGAGGGTGGGCGAGCCCAGGCTGCTGGGGGGTTGGGCGGCGCACAGGCGAACGTAGAAGTGCTCGTCTGGCTCGAAGACGTCGTCGTCGATCACTTCCAGGGTTATCCTGAAAAGAAACTGGGATTACTATATACTCTGTCGATGGAAAATAACGAATAAAAAAATCTAGGACATGGAATCACGTGTTTACCATGGTGCTAGGTCCATGGAGGGCTTGCCCACCTCGCGGCATAAGGCCATGTTTCTACTCTCCGTCTATCGAAATCTCCCGGCAAGAAAACCCATCCCAACTTCCTCTCGTCCAAAAATTAGCGGAGAAGAGCCTTTGATTGATACCGAATTCTCCTCCTCAACTCTTTAATGATTGTAGTTAATAATGAATTTGATGACTTTCTATTGTATGAATTCTGATGGCATCAGAGCTAGCTGGCGTCATCAGATTATCTTATGGTTGATTTTGTTTGTTTTTTCATCTTTGGTTCTTGTTTTATCTGTTCTCTGAGTTTTCTTTTGTGTTATTCATCTTTCTCTATCATCTGTTCTCCCCATTCATTTATGTCCATTATTTCTCTGATATTGTCTTTTCGATTTGTTATCTGCGGGGGTATGTCATGTTTTTACTTTTTAGGTATCTTCTTAGGCTTTATCTTGCGTTTATTCTTTGCGTTGTAGTGCAGGTGTTTATAATGTGATTTTGTTTCTAAACTCCGTTGCCGCAGCTGCATTGGCCATTTGTGTTCCTCACGTTGAATCTTTGATAGTACTCCTGTAGATGACCGTGTCCTGTCAGTAATTGTGTCGTTTTCTATTCTATTCCTGCTGACCTTTGGGAAGATAGTCTGTTTTCCTTTCTTTATTCACATTGTCTCATAGCATTTGCCATGCTATCATCTTTTTGTTTTCTTTTTCTTGTTTTAGTTCTTTTTTATTCTTACTGTGTCTGTTATGGTCTTTTGGCGTTTCTTTCTGCTCTTTTCATACCCTCTGTGTTCCTACCTGTATTTTGGAACACTATGTCATTTGAAAAAATTAGTTTTGTGTTTTCTGTTTGTTTGAGTAAAGTTCATTTGTTGAGAACCAGGTTTCAACTTTCCTCAGGATAAAACAAATTTCACAGAGATCATTTATATACACTAAACACAGGAGTGGTCCCAAAACCGATCCTTGGGGCACCTCATGCTTGATAGGGATAATATCAGTATTATTTGCCCAGATAATTTTTTATTTCAGCGAAAATATGAATTGCTGATAACCTGGATGTCCTGATTACGAATCCATTAGAATTTTCAAGCTATCCTAACTCCATATGTCATTTTCTGCTAAAAGTGTATGTACCTATATATGCTTTTTAAGTTACTCAGGTTTACCTCGGACAAGATTCAGAATGATCAATATATATTTTTTCGATTAAATCATAAAGAAACATCGAGAGAAAAGTATAGGGGTGTATTGATTGAAAGTTTGATTTTCAGATTGTGGAAGGTCATAAACCCAAAAAATCATGTCAAGTATAGGGGTGTCTTTCCACTTCCAATTGTTAGCATTTTCAAATAAAACAAAAGCTTCATTTTATTTTAAATTTAATTAAATTATGAAAAAAATCGTTAATACCCTTATTAGGATTTTTTTATCCACAAGAAACCTTGTATCCTATTGTTCTCTATGCCTGCTATGTACGTGTTCATTTAGCTATTTAGGAAAAAGCCACTGTCACCTTTTAGTGCTGTAAAATTATATTATTTTAACTCAATTTGTATTTGTTACAACTATACATTCTTTTCTTATTATAGGATGTGTTATAGTGCCCGATGATGATTTTAAAAAGTCGAAACGTCGGAAATGGATCAATAGTAGATTCAGTTATTCGTTCAGTTACCACCAACTAACTTCCTGTCAGTATAATCTATTTTTATTTCGAAAACATACCTTTTTTCCTTGTCTCCAGGCCCAAACTGCAACTTCCCCTTAGCTTTGACATAATCACTCCCAGCTTGTGCAGTCCCGTCTTCAGTAGTATACTCTACCGATAACGGAGAATCGATATCACCACTCCTCACAATCCTCACCTCGAACCTCCCGCAACTCTCCAACACCGTATACTTCGACGGCTCGAAAAACACCCGACACGCCGATTGGTTGAACTCCGCAGCGCCCGATTCCCGCTGCAACTCCGCCTTCACCTCGCTCAGATCGCTCTGAGCCCGCTCAGAGATCCTCCTCAGCAAGTCTCCGCTGCCCATCAGCTTCCTGGTGGCCTGGATGCGGTAGAACGCGCGAGACTTGGGCCCGCGGTTGAGGAGCATCTCGTGCGCCATCTTCTCCAGCAGCCCCAGGTCCGCGTGCGGGTGCTGCTGCCGCAGCTCCTTCAACGTGGCGATGTAGTCCTGCTTGATGTCCTCGTGGACGTCGTCCAGAGCGAGCAGCTCCGTGTTCCCGAGTTCGAGGTTGTCCCCTTCGGCCTGCACGATGACTCCGCGTCTGTTCATGCGGTAGTCCTTTTGGATGTACTTGTGGATGTTCCTGTCGGCCGCGTAGGCCGTGAGTACGGTCAACGGGAAGAAGGAGAACGTCAGCAGACCCTCCCAGATGTCCACGACGTTGGGGGAGAAGAAGCAGAGGATGAGGTAGAGCCAGACGTAAGCGAAGACCGACCAGGTTGCCGTCACGAAGAACACCCCCAGGTGCTTGATCTTCCGGACCTCCCCGTCGGGGATGACCGACACGCACAGCGCCATTATCACCAGGAGGTTGTAGGCCGCTGAGCCGACGATGGTGCCGGGTCCTAGGTCGCCTGCGTTGAAGTTCTTCGCGTAGATCTCGATTACTGAGAGGAGGATCTCCGGCGCGCTGGAGCCAAGCGCCATGAGGGTGAGATTGGCCACGGTTTCATTCCACATCCTCACCACCACGATCTGGGTGTCGCCGTTGGGTTTCCTCACGGACACCTCCCGTTCCTGGGACGTGATGACCTCGATGGCTGCCATGAAACGGTCGGAGATGATGGAAACGCCGATGAAGAGGTAGATCAAGACGAGGAAGTAGATGAGGCCGCGACCGACGCGTTCCACGAGGGGCACGTCGTCCAGAGGCTGCCAGCAGGGCACCATCAGGCCGTCCACGCACCGGATGGTGTCGTTGGTGGTTCCCGCCCCCATTTTCACCGGATCGTCGTGATGCGCGCGAGAAGAAGCCGCATGCCAAGCGTCTACGTCGGCGGCTAGAGCGAAACTGTCCCGACGAGCGACGAGCCAAACCCCCTTGGAAGTGCGCGCAGGTGCGCTGAAGATGTTTTCGGTTGCGATTTAATTGAGATATTCGGTGGCGGTGGCGGCCGGATATGGGGTGGTCTCGGGGTTCGCTTCCATTCATTGTGTGACGGCTCACCTTTTGTGGAGATAAAAGGTTAGTGAAGCATGTCGGGTGAAAACAAAGAATGTTCGACCTCTTAACCACTGTAAGATTATTATGAAATCTGGTAATGGACCCTGTCATATGAATTGAACTGTTCTAGTAGAAGGAGCATCATATGAAATTGTCTTGTTATAAATAGTATAGTTATTTACCTAACAAGTGCGGAAAGTAGTACTTTTCCGCACGCGGCGGCAGTTGCACGAACGACGCGGAGCGGAGTTCGGGCAAGCCGTTAAGGGCGGAAAAGACATTTTCCGTAAGAGTTAGGTACAATATTTTTCCTACGAGTGTTTTTGTCCATCTTATTTATGAAAAAATAAAGTTTTCAATAAACAAGTTTTTATAATAATGCTACAAAATGACTAATAAGACAGAATAGTTACCTAGATCATTTAGTTAGTCGTAAATATCCTCATTTTCAACAATACAAAAATCGTGCGGAAAAGTAAAAATCGTACGGAAAAGTAAAAATCGTGCGGGAAAGTAACTTTTCCGCACGATTTTAAATTGTACGGAAAAGTACAACTTTCAAAACAAAAAATCGTGCGGAAAAGTTACTTTTCCGCACGCTCGTAGGAAAAAAAATACTCAGTTCGTCAAACGCTGACTGAATCTTAAAATAAAAGAACGAAGTAAAATTAACGTAGCAATGAAGACAGTACGATTGCTCTCATATTAATTATTTGAAAATGTCGCGAATCCAGTGGTATAGTTAGTTAGAATTTTTCTTTTTTTTTGACCTTGAAAAATCAGATCAGTAGGCCCTGGAAATATAGATTCATTTATGAAATTTGGTGTCCTAGCAGACTTTTTGATTATCTTCTAATGAAAAAAAATCATTCCAATCGGTTGGAAAATTGTAGATTAAATAAGGATGCCCCGGTCTTAAGTGGGTCACACTGTATATACAGTGACCGCCAAAAAGGATGTACCATATGGGAAAAATGTTTATCATTAGAGTATTATAAGAAAGATTCTTGGGAAAAGTTTGTACATGTCCGATAACCTAAAAATCGATTTTGACACATGTCACGTGATCGCTGGTATGGCGGCAAATTGAAAAAAATTACAATGAAAAGGCAAAAAGTGGGGTAAAATGGCAAGATATCAAAAAAAGTGATTTGAAAAAGTTGCTTAGAATTAAATTTTATACACATATACGAAGTTTGAAAATATAATGAGAGAAAGTTGAAAATAGAAATTTTTTTAAAATATTTTCCTAGCTGTAAAAAAATATCAAATTATTATCATATGAATAACTTGACCATACTGAAACATTTGTATTTCAATGATAATGACAAAACTTTCTCTACACCAGTAAGCACTAAATTAAAAAAATTGGATTTTGTTAAAACCCTGGCTGTTACATTGGTTCGTATCTAACAGTTATATCAGAATTCCATGACCATTGTGATGACATGACACTCCAGAAACATGATGTTTTCCAGATTATAATCAAGTTTCGATGATAATCGTGCCAGAGCGTTTCTCTTCGCATGCAATGTTGAAAACTCAAGCCTCTTTAATTTGACGCACTATTTTTAAGATTATGTGCGAAGTGAAACGTTCGTACACGATTATCATCAAAAATTGATTATAATCTGAAAAACACGATATTTTTGGATATCCCTATCATCGCTATAATAGTGGAATTGTGATATATCTATTAGATACGAACCAATGTAACAGCAAGGGTTCTGACAAAATTCAATTTTTTCAATTTAGTGCTCTCTGGTGTGGAGAAAATGAGAAAGTTTTGTTATTATCATCGGAATACAAATATTTCAGTATGGTCAAGCAATTCATAAGAAAATAATTTGATATTTTTCTACAGCTAGATATTCCCACATAATTTTCTCAAACTTTGTATATGTGCATAAAATTGAATTCTAAGTAACTTTTTCAAATAACTGTTTTCGATATCTTGCCATTTTATCCGACTTTTTGACTATTCATGGTAATTTTTTCAATTTGCCGCCATACCAGCGATCACGTGACATGTGTCAAAATCGATTTTTAGGTTATCGGACATGCACAAACTTTTCCCAAGAATCTTTTTTTCAATACTCTAATAATAAACTTTTTTCCCATATGGTACATACTTTTTGGCGGTCACTGTATATGAAGGGGTATTTTCGTGATTGTTCAATAAGTTATTCACCAATTAGAGGGAAGCAGTCAATGGAGACAATTTAATACGATTTTTTCGTTTTTATGTCAAGCTTTCGAAAATTTTTATTTTCTTCTTCCAGACGTAACTAAAAATGGTTTGTACATAATTATGTGATGGTATTATATATAAAAAGATACTTACTAACATGAAGATAAAAATAAATCAGAGACAAAAAGAAACATAGGTTTCAGAATTTGAAAGGAGAAGATGACAACAAATAATGGCTACCTATTCAAATTTCGAGAATTCCAAAAAGAGAGTCACAGAGTGAGAATATAAAAATGTATAAATATAGGTACAAATATATAAATAATGATTTCAAAGAGGACGTGGAGAGATAATTTCTTTGTGTTTTTTAAATGGTATGTATATATAGTACTAAGGTCATTTATGTTTGTTCTTTTATTCATTGTTTTTTCGGTGTTATTTAAAATTGTTGTTGAAAATTATTTGTTCCGTTAACTTGTGCGAGCCAAGGATTAACGAGGTCTTACCTTTCAACGTGCGATTCCTAGCACTTTCTCGGGCCATCAGATACAAATCTGTAGTAATTTAGAATTTTTGCATTATCGTAGTCAATTATATGATCTTTATCCACTACATGTTCAACAAGGCTACAAGATCTTACATTCCTTCTGCAGTCACTTTTGTGTGAAGTTATTCTATCCTTGAGCATTCTACTTGTCTGGCCAATGTATACTTAATCACAACTTTTACAGAAAATTTCATATATTATGTTGGACTATTTCTGTTTGGGAAAGGAGTTTTCAATTTTGAGTGTATTTGTAATGAAGGTTTAAACTGGTTTTACCTATTTTAATATTTTCAAATTTTTTTAACAATCTCGAAGGTCATGGAAAAGGCCATCAACGTCGAGCTCATGAAATATCTTTAACGCTCAGGAATCATCAATGATCGACAATATGGTTTTCGACATTAAAGATCAACTGGTTACCTGCTTGCTTGTTTCACATATTTTGCAGTAATCTATTGGAAAATATGATGAAATTCTGGCCGTTTCATTAAATATCTCCAAGGCGTTCGATCGCGTTTGGCATCGGGAACTCCTTGCCAAACTCCCAGTTGTGTTCCTTGAGGTTTACCTTTTTCCCAGACCGATCTATCCGCGTGGTGGTCGATGGAATCCGACACTCTACTAATGAATGCTGGTGGTCCGCATTGATATAATTAAAATACATTAAAATACAGACACTCATTAATTAAGATAAAATACATATTAAGGAATTTTGTATTTACATTCGGTAGGATCTTTTGAGAGTATTTTTGAATTTGTCTTGAGATACATTGAAAATGTATTACCTAGTCTCATTAATCGAGTTAATGAATTGTTAAGGCCATAGTTTGTGTAATGAAAAGATATAAATAGGTCTGTCTTGCAAGTGGATCTAGACGGTACTCTCAAGTTTGATAATTATAGTAGTTCAGGGCATGAGATTTAATTATTAAGTATTTTAACAACAAGGTAATTAGGTCAATTCTTATTCTTCGGTTGTGAAGAGTTGGAATGAAATCTATTTCTCAACAATGTGATTGGGATTGACTTCCAACATTTCCTGGACTATAACTCAGGATTCTCCAACAACGTTTTCCAAGAAACTCGGCATTCCTTATGTGATAAACAAAATTCAAGTTTAACAATCAAACAACAATTAAGAATCAGTATCTCTCAAGCAAACATGGCTAACATACGCGTTTTGTGTACACATTTGTCGATGATAATAATAATAATAGTAATGAACATCAAATTCGCCAACTCTGATAAATTCGCCAACTCTGACAAATGCCACTCCTTCAAAAACGTTAGGGTCGAGCTACAAGACATCGACGGTGAAAAATTCAATAAAACAGTGAATGGATGCATTGAAAGGATAGAATTCGAAGACAAAACCATCGCAATCGCTTACATCAGACAACAGAAGGTGCCAGTATTGGGAAGAGACTCGGTGAGAAACATGGTGCAACTGAAAAGTATTTCGTTTTGGGGTTGTGAGTTGGACGTTGTGGAACCGTTCGCTTTCAGGAATGTTCCGAGGCTGAAAAACGTTCAAATCTCCTATTGCAACCTGAAAGAAATACCAAAAGGTATGTATTGACATCCACCCAGAGTGATAAACCCTCATTCAATAAGTTTCCAGGACCGGTATGGCCCAGAGAATAATTTATAACTTCCTCATTATGAATTCTGCCAATTTCATATTTCGGGGTTACAATCAGGATCGGTTGAGAAAATAATCCACATGTTGAGAATAATTTTTCCAGGCGTCCAGGGCCGGCTTCACTGCAGCAATAAATCTTAAGGAACTCTGCCAGTTTCATATTTTGGGGTAACAATAAGGATCGGTTGAGGAAAGAATGCTCATGTTCAAAATAATTTTTCCGGGCGTCCAGGGCCAGTCTCTCCAGCAATAAATCTTAACTTCCTTATTAGGAACTCTGCCAGTTTCATATTTTAGGGTTGCAATCAGGATATTTCGTTGTAATTTGTGACGTCCGAAACTTCCAGAAATTTTCGCGAATTCTTACGCGTTTGAAGGGAACAGGAGAAAAATCAGCCAAGTCTATTTTTAATAAAATTGCGTTAGCTTTACCATTTGATGGCAAATAATCTACTTTCTCTGTAGGATCAAGAGGTCAGGACAATAACCAGACAAATCAAGAAATCTGACCGAATCAAAAACTCCCGCACAATACAAACTTATGATGAACGTTCACCTAAAAATGCCAATAACTAGGATTCACATCATCATTTGTGACTTAGCTGGGTTTTCCCTGTACCAATTGTTTCAAAAGTGTCCCATGTTTTTTAATATTTCTACAGATTTTTCCGATTTTATTTTCAGGAGTTTTTACATTGTTTTTTTTGAGGAAGGGGTAGGGGGTATAATTATCTGAAATTAAATTATTTGATAGTCCTATGTTTTTCACGATGTTACGGATTTTTCCGATTTTATTTTTGCGAGTTTTCGCATTTTTTTCGAGGTGGAGATGTCCGATCTTCCAGACCGACATTATTTTATTTGCCGTAATTTTCAATTTTCGAAACCGTCGGACTTATTTCCAAATTTCTACGCATTCTCTATCTAGCCTTCGAGGAGGCAGGGGGTAAAATCTGAAATTATTATACTGTCATCGGATCCTAATTCGGATCGGATCGAATTGGATGCAAGCAAGTGATTGAAAAATGGATTGCAAGTTTTGAACCAGAAAGACAAAGAGAGGGACAGAACGACAAAAGGACATACGAACAGAGTAAATTATATAAAACCTTAGCTCCGGCATAGATTTCATTGAATTGTTATTAAATTTTTCGGATTATGAGAAATTCCCAAATTTCAGGACAAACCATTATCCGTTTTATCTGTTGAACTATGATTGTTGCACAAAATTGAATTCGTAAACAAGTTATCGCATTTGCAACAAACCAAATCAATTCTCATTTATGAAATCGGTTTTTCCCTATTATTTTTCACCGATTTCTCCGTGCCCAAATCGAAATTCGTATCAAACAATCTTCACGTTATTTTGGTTTATATTTTTATTAACAAGCTTATATTAGCTTCACCTGTATCTATGTATGTATGTATGTATGTATGTATGTATGTAATGTATGTAATGTATGTATGTATTTTTGTATGTATGTATGTATGTATTTTTGTATGTATTTTTGTATGTATGTATGTATGTATGTAACGGAATCTTTTAGTGATTTTCACCAACTTCCAGAAGTCCGAATGATTTGACATTTGGCAAAGGTGCTCATAATAAAAAACAAAATGGCGGCTTCAAGATGGCGGACGATATTCGTGATTATGGTACAATTCGATTAAAAATTGGTGTGTAAGGGTTTTTGGGGTCATAGATTATGAATTCGCAGTCAAATGGTAACTCCAAAATGGCGGACGTGATCCGTGAATATGGTCAGATTTGATTCAAAATTGGTATATTGGGGTTTTTTTATATGACAGATTTAAAACTTTTGTCAAAATTCTTTAATTCAAGATGGCGGTCCAAGATGGTGGTCCAAGATGCTGAACGAGTTTTATGATTATGGTCTGTTTCGATGCAAAATTGGTATGTAGGGGTTTTCGGGGTTAGAGATTATGAATTTTCGGCAAAATTGATAAATTCAAGATGGCGGCTCCAAGATGGCAAACGAGATTTATGATTACGCTCAGATTCGATTTAAAATTGGAATGTGGGTTTCTTTTATGTCGCAGATTTTGAACTTTTGTCAACTATTTTCTTCAAATTACAGATGTATTCAATTCCATCCCGAACATGGAGTTGTTGAGATTCCACAACAACCAAATAGACTTCATCGAGAACCAAGCCTTCGCTAACCTTACGTCTCTGAAAAAAGTCTTCGGCAGCGACAACAACCTGGAATACTGGAACAGAGAATGGTTCGACGATACGACCAACATGGAAGTGATGGATTTCCAGAACAACAAAATCCGCACGATCCCCAGAAGAGCGTTCGCAGCTTTGGGGAAGCTCAAACAAATTTTTTTTGATTACAACCAAATCAGCAGCATTCAACCGGAAGCTTTCATAGGCCTGACGAACCTGGAATACTTGGGCTTGCGCAATAACAGGCTGACAGTCATCAACGAAGATATTTTCCCGAACGAAATCAAGGTCAATTTTTTTTCAATTTTTTTCAATTAAATTTAATCCATCGAGCTGAACAGCTATAGGACAAGTCAGGTAGTACACAGGCTGTCGTTTGAGAGAGCATTAGGCTGACAACACACCGAAAAATCAAAAACGCTTTAAAACAAAACGTTTTCGAGAAATGAAGACTGGCCACACACCGATAAATCAAAAACGGTTTCATACAAAACGTTTTGCTACAGCAAAAAAATAGTGCAAATATAGTCGACACTTCAACGTGTTATTTACAACGAGGTTTCCCAAACGCTTTCATTCAAAACATTTTGTAGCAAGATAACATACTTTTTTCTCTCTCATACTGGCTCAGTTCATATATTTTATCTTCTTCTTCTATTGGTATATCATTTATCAAATCAGGCTTTCAAATTTTTTCAGTAGTATCATATGGTACATGAACAAAGCAATAATTGAATTTTTCAGATATTTCGGAGGGGCCAGAGAAGATATGATTTTGCCATTATTTTTACTTTGCTTGCTCATTTTTAAAATCAAATTCCAAGTTTTGTTCATATTTTCAGGTCAGGACCTTGCTGCTCGGCACCAACTATCTGAACTTCCTCTCCAACGAGGTTCTGAAGAGAATTTCCGCCAAAGAGGTCACCCTTCACCATAACCCGTGGAAATGTCCCTGCCTGGACAGGATAAACTACTGGCTGTACACCAATAATGGAACTCTAAGGAAGGACCACACCTGCGATATTAGTTCCATTCCGATTTGTGCCTACTCCAAAACGTATTCTCAGTCGTGTTTAGAGTATGTCGATGATGAACTCACCAAGAGATATATTGATAATGTCAGGATATCTATAACGCCGGCGCAAAAACATTGCGCTAGGTTAGACTGAGATTCATTATATCAGGGTTGCCAAAATGATTTTCCCAATTTTAATTTCGTGTGTTTTCGCAACATTCTTGGAGGAGGAGAGGTCTGATCCACAGAAAAAAAAGTGTATCGTAATTTTTGTATTTACGGCAAGTCACGAAACAATGTTGCTTCAAAATCATTATTGTGTATAAAATAACGGCCCAAATATGGATCCTTGCAGAAATTGTATGAAAGTTTGATTATGTGGAGGAAATTCGATTTTTGACATGATTTTTTGGGTTTGGAAACCTTCCACAATCTAAAAATGAAAAAAATGGTAATCCAAAGAAATCTATACAAGTGTAAAAGGGTAAATTAATTAATTTGCTCGATAAGTTACAGCGTTCACAAGACTGCTGTCTTGAATTAAATTAATTTTTGTCAGTAAGGTATCCTACACTGATTTTGCCTATCTGAAAAAATGAGATCAAATTAAAAAAGAATACTTCTCTTTTTTGAAAAATGTTGACGTTTCGGAGGCTGCATCTTCCTCCGTTATTGAAACTTGCTGAAAAGACGATGAAAACTGTATTTGAATTGTGGTTTGGAAATAACAAGATCTTTCTTTGACAGAGTTAAATGAAATCTGTCATACATTCCTTTGATTGACATTTGCTATTTTGATACATCAATCAATCACCATTGTATTAGTAGTTTTTATTTCATCTCTGAGGAGAGGTAACCATCAGAGGTGCGGTCCATTTCGATGGAATTTGTTGAAAAGCAGTTGTTCGATAAAAGAATGCACGTAGATTCCTTTAACCCTTTGCGGTCCAATTATATTCTCATAACCAAGGAAATAAAAAACAGTCTACTCAAAATATGCAGAAGTAAAATTAAGGCCAAACCTTAAACAAAAAACTAGCAACCTCGACCCACTGCCTTTGGTCGGGGCTAATCCGACATTGGACCGGAACGTGGTACTGTAGGAGATTACGTGATATCGGACCGGAACGTTAACCCTTTGCGGTCCAATCAAATTGTCATAATCAAGGAAATGAAAAACAGCATATTTAAAACATGCAGAGAACAAAATTATGGCCATACCTCAAACTAAAAAGTAGCGACTTCAACCAAAGCCAATATCGGGGCCAACCTGACATCGTGATAGTGTCGAGGCTTACCTGACATCGGACCAGGACCGGAACGTTAAAATTTTACTGTCGGGGCTGCCCCGACGATTGTCCGCAAAGGGTTTAACTTTCACTGTCGGGGCTGTCCCGACAAAGGACCGCAAAGGGTTAACTTTCTTTTTTCTTTATTTGATTCTCTCAATAAAATTTTGTCAAGAACATACATGATATTTTTTTAATTTTAACCCATTACAGTATAGTTCACCAGTTCGATAACCATTCGAGCGAGTTTTCAAACAAAAATAAACTAGGTATATTTCGTGTAATCGATATTACTAAAGTGGATCTTGAATGTGATGTTATTTCTCGGACTATAACTTGGGAATTCCCAAGCTGAATGCACAAAGAAGCTTGACCTTTCTTATCCAAAAGTAAAACAACTAAGAGTACGTAAATTGATTGAATCAACATCAGTACATCGACAGTCGAGTGGTACGCCAAGATGGCGAATTTGAGCACCGCGTGCAGATTCTTCGCAACGATAATAATAATAATAAACGCCGCGCTTTGCGACAATAACTGCAAATCCTTCACCGACGTGTTGGTAGCGCTCACAGACAGATACGGCCATGAATACAACCAAACGGTGAACAATTGCATACAAAGGGTTGAATTCGGCGATGTTACGATAGCAGAGGCAAGAATTAAGAACCAGAAAATACCAAAGCTTGGAGTGGATTCGGTGCGGAATATGGGTCGATTGAATACCCTGATTTTCTCAGAGTGCAATTTGAAAACGGTGGAACCGGCTGCTTTCAGGAATGTACCCAGGTTGAAGTGGATTCAGATTTCGTTTTGTAATCTGACAAAAATGCAGAAAGGTATATTTTCAAACTCATTATGTATACTTATATTTATCGAAACTTATGTCTCGATATTAGACTTTGCATTTCGTAGCAATCTCCAATTTATTGAAATTTTTATTTTGATTCCAATGTTTTTGTTTTTATAGTTGAATCGAAATTTTTCTTCGAAGGTTTATCTAATGATAGGTACTTTAATGAACTCATCGTAATTATTGTTAATAGGACCGAGACACGAACGTGTTGGAGGCATAGAAATGTTACGCTAGATTGCTAATCCCATAGGCCAAGAGTTAAAACTAGTCAGCAATAATGCGCATGTGCGTCATTAGTGCTTTTTGTAACAGGCCTAGTTTCAGTAAAACATGCTATTGGTATGAAATGGTAAGATCAGGAACATTGTTCTTATCATCAAAGAAAAGATATAGACATTTCCCATAATTATTTTTATATCCATATATTGAAAAAAAATCAGACCCATAGAATGGCGTAGAAGGGACTTGCTACGGCTCTGCATTGAATTCACACACGATTCCATTGTCATCGCAAATCATTATATAGAGACCTTCGACGAGAGCTTTGAGCAGTGTTTTCACATGTTCTTGTTACCCTTTTCCACAAAATTTGGCCTTTTTTAGGTCTTGGGACAAATCAGAAGAGTAAGAACCATAGGCCTCAAAATCTTCAGGGGACTTGGTTAGTTGAAAGGTACTTCTTCCAATTTTTTTAATTATTATTGCTTCAGTTAAACTGAAAACTTTATGATTGTTTTCACTCGCCTCACTAGTGAAATTTTGCAGCCACTCTCCGTTAGGCATAGCAACTCTGGCTCTGTCCATAACGGTGGTAATATCCCGGATATCTATTAGAACATCAGTAACGTCCATATTCAATTGGACAAGTTGTTGCGGCTTCAGGAGCTTCGGTAGTTGGAGCACCCTGGATGTTCTGGTACTCTCCATTGGCGGTGCGATCAAAACGTCCTTCTGAAACAGAACAAATCGTGGCAGAACTACCACTTCGTTGGCTGACATCTTGCTAACTAGGGACTCTGATATAGCCTCGTGTCCTAAGATGCATAATCTTTGAGGTTCTGTGCGGTAAAAGCGACATGCTCTTATAGTGGGTTTCGCACCTCAGGACATGCATTCTCGCCACGTTCCCCTTCAGGCAGGCTCAGTCTCTCGTAGTAACGCAAAAGGTCGTTGCTCAATTCATCAGTCCATTCAAAGCGTCCTTGAATGACATTATTATTATTATTTCGGTATTTGTTTCAGGTGTCTTCAATACCGTTGAAAACTTGGAGGTGCTGAAACTCGACCACAACCAAATAAGCCTGATCGAACCTCAAGCCTTTGGGAACCTTTCCGTGCTTAAAAGAATATACGGAAACCACAACAAGCTGACAGAATGGCGAAGAGAATGGTTCGACAACTCCTTCAGGTTGGAAACTATGGATTTCCAACGGAACAAAATTCGCTCCATCCCCGCCAGGGCTTTCGCCGGCATGAAGAAGCTGAAGCAGATCTGTTTCGATTACAATGAAATTGAGTCCATCGGGCCTGCAGCCTTCGAAAGCTTGAGCGACCTAGACCACCTGAGGCTCAAGCACAACAGGCTCAAGGTCATCAATCAAGACGTGTTTCCCATTCCGATCAGGATAAGGTATCTGATAATAAGCGCGAACTTTCTAAACTCCTTATCGAACGAGCTGATGCAGAAGCTTTCGGTGGTTGACATCCTCATAGATTACAACCCCTGGAAGTGCGCCTGCAAAGAAAAGATCCATCAATGGATGTTCGCCACTAATGTCACTCTGACGAAAGCGAAACACTGCGATATGAGCTCCGTTCCGGACTGTGCTGTGCCAAAAACTAACCCGGAATCGTGCTTGGGGAACGCTGATGATGAACTCACCGAGAGGTACCTTGAGATCCTCAGGAATTTACCAAAACCTTTGAAGGAGTGGTGTGCAAAATTGGACTGAGTGATTCTTTCACATATATTGGGCAGGCACTGCATTGTTATTATCCGAAATTAGAGTAGCAGGAACAAGAACAACGATAGATCATCTGACATAAAGATATTACCAACTTTTAGGCCTTCACTTGGCGTCTTTAGGGCTAAAATCATATATAGGAAAATAATGATTAATAAATAAAGATTCTACCAATCATGTGTTCCTCTCAATGGACTAGTTATTCAAAAGTTAAGTTAACGTTATGTAGGTAATAAGAAAAATCTCTATAATATTTTACAGTTGTAGAAAAAAGTACTGTTTGATACTCGTGAGTAACATATTATTTCACTGGTAGGGATTGCCCCGCATTCCAATAAAATAACATGCTATACAAATCAGTAAAGCGCAAAGTCGTCTCCACAATTTAATTTCCCATCTAGTTCAAAAGGATGGTGAAACGGTGAATGACCGCTATCAATCAGATAGCCATCAAAAAGTAGAAGTAGTACATGTTTCGGTCCTATATAGAACCATCATCAGCTATTCAAGAAAATTATGGAGAAGAAAATAAAGTAGTGTGATATATATAAAAGTTAAAATATTATGTTATTAAATAATGTTAAATAACCACATTGTTAATTATTGTGGTGTTCATTGCCTCCCTTGATGGCTTTGTTATAGGCGTGTCTAGTCGCTTTTCTAAGGCCCTTCAGTTAAGGTGTCCCAGTTGGTTGCTCTAGGGTTTTGGCTGGAGAACATGCTCTGCTTCAGCGTTGGAGAACATACTCTATTTCAGAGCACCTTATCTTGAGACGTTTTCTGGATCTTTAATGCACCAGAAATGTATCTTCAGTAGTAAGGAAACGGAAAAGGAAACAAACTCTCATCAATCATTTATTACCTAAAAAAATATGTACAAATATTTGGTTGTATTCACATGTCTCTGGCATACTAGTAGAAGAGGTAGGACGAGAACAAACAAAAAATGTTATGAATAAAAAAAATTTCATTGTTATCGTACATTTGCTTGCAACACCTTCCTAGACAGCCTCATCAAACCGGAAACCGGATCTCTTCCGAAATATTTCACCTGCAGTTCTTGGCCAGTTTCCAGACCTAAAGCTGATGGGTGGGCAATCTAGAAAAAAAAAGCATAGTTGACCTCAAATCGACAATAGATATAGAGAGAAAGCTGACCAATAGAGGAATGAAGGCTTTCACGGCTGGCGTAAATTTTTTAGTCGGGTTTTGCCGTGGTCTTCTTTGGTGAAAATCTCCCAACGTATCAACGTTTACTGATCAGTTGATACGTCAAGGACTTGGACCACGCCACCGAAGAAACGAAAAATATCGCGAACCTCAGGACATTGAAGAGCTTCAGCATGCGAAGAATGCGCGCTACTTTCGGAAGAATAAGAAAATTTCGAAGCAAGCAGAAAGAGGAGGGTAACTGAAACAGAGCAAAGGACACATAGTCGAAAACTCGACACACGCCCGTGGGTTCGAAGTAAGCACAGAAACTGGAGTACTTCTCAACGTATTCCATTGAGAGGGCATGGAACATTTCCAAAAGACGGAGAACGTAAACTGCCGATACTGCAACAAGGAGAACACTAAAGAACACACTATTAAACCGCCCACAGATGAGAGATAGACTGATTACAGTGTACCCCGATATTGGGGATTATAAGCGCGGAAAATTCGATAGCTAAGAAGCTAGAAAGCAATGAATACTAGTCAAGGATTCACGGTGTCGTGAAAAAAATGTTGTTCAGACAAGATGCAAAAGAAAAAACATTGCAGAACGTGTGAAAACTCCCAGCTGATACCTTTGATGATCTTCAGAAGATGCCAGAGTGTCAGCGGAAGAGTTCTTTAGTCGGTAGAAATCCGACAGTACAGTGTGATCCAGTGCCTCATTTGTCTTTTTGAAAATGTACGCCCTATCAGTAAAATTAGCTTATATAGTTTAGATGAGGTTAGCTTGGAAAATAAAAACGAAGCCATGTCACCCAAACCTAGCAGAAAGTTCGCGCTCAAACAGCATTATGAATGGCGTGCCAGAAACGAGAGCATCAGTTTCAATTGATACATCATGAAGAATACTTCAACCACGCTACTGAAGATGACTGCAGTTGCAGTCGAAACGTTTGGAGATTTTAACCAAAGAAGACCACGGCAAAACCCGGAAAGCAACCAATACAGTGACGCCGTGAAACGCGTGAAAGTCTGCATTCCAACATTAGCTTAGGCTATTATCGCTATTTGTCATGGATTCAAACGATAATAATGGTGATTGCGAAGGAGTCTAGCATGGAACTTTTTAGATCTAGTAAGCGTTTCGGAGGCGGAGAAAACAATCATCAGTATACCTTTCTTTGATCCAACTGAGAGTTGTGAAGCAGAGCAGGAGGCATTCCAGGGTACAGAGTGACCATAACGCCGATGTCTCGGAGCTCAACTATAGTTGCCTTGTAAATACCTCCAAATTCCAACTCCGGAGCTCGCTCAGTGGTCAGCAGTTTCTGAATAATCTCCTCGGCTTCATCCATTGCACTCCTGCTCGGAGCAAATACTTCGAAGGTCGTGTCGTCAATCTGCGAAACCTGTGAAACAATTTTTTTAGATAAAGGAATCTATAACTGTTCACAATGAGCTAGTCATGAAAGAACTCTGCGCGGAAATTCATCAGATTTAATTTAACGTTCGTCGTGGTATTAGCTAGGGAAGTAGTTGTTTCCTGATGGATTTTGACACAATTATTCCTATGGGATTACTTCAATGAGCAGTCCTGGTAGGACAGGACATCTTGTTATTTTTTTCACAATTTTTTTCAGTTCCCGGACACGATAACCTAACGCACTTACATGAACACCTGTTTCGGCTAGGAGCTTCTTCAGATTGATGCCGCCGACACCTAGCAGTCTTGCCCTTTTGTGCGCTTCTACTTCCAATTTCGTGGAAACCGGCCAGTTGTCTTTCTTTTCTACTCTGAAACAATGCCCAGAATAATAATCACAGCGATAATGGGACCAAACTTGGCAACAGTTATTTTTGGTCCTACGAGCCGAATATCATGTCAACGTATTTTTTTTAGTTTTTGACCTTGAAAAATAAGAGCAGTTGCCCCTGAAAATGAACACTAATGCATGAAATTTGGTGTCCTGTTGGACTTTTCTACCTAAAAGAAAATAAATTATTCCAATTGGTTGAAAAATGTTTGTTAAATAAGGGTGCTTCCATTGCATGTGTCACACTGTGTATTGTTTGTATTCAGAACTGACTCGACTTTTGGTCTTTCGAGCCGGATGCAGGAAATATCAAATTGGCGTTGAACCTACCTAGGTTTGTCAATGCAGTCGCACATTATACCAAGAATATGCGATTTGGCTTCACCAGCCTTTTGGATCGCTTCCATGACCAATTTTAGGGGAAGCCCCGGAATCTTCACGTCGGCCTGTAGAGCTGTGATTCCTTTCTTAGTGCCGGCAATTTTGAAGTCCATGTCGCCCATATAGTCCTCTATGCCCTAAAAAGAGGGATATTAGTGGAATGGACAGTGAAACAATGTCAATTGTTAGTAACAATAAAAATCTAGTGGAAATAAGACAAAAGAGTGTTCTTTCGTTTCATCAAAGTGATCATGAATTTCCACAAAATAAACAAGTCATCAATCACACAAAAAAAAACAATGTCAAGATGTGCCTCTCTCTCTCATTATTATTATTATTATTATAGTTGTAATCGTGAAAGAGAGACAGAATAGAAAAAACGAATTACAGTATAATAAAATAATAAAAGATGGGCAGAACCGTGATGTCCACAATATGTTACTAGAAAAGTTATTTTTTGTATGAGCATGAACTTTGTAGGACGAGGCACAGCCGAGTTCAACAAACACGCGGGTAAAATTAGCAACACTCTTTACGAAAGTGTATCATACAATTTTTTTTCTGCGACAGTTATTATATTGACAAATTGTAGCAACTGTATCATAAATTGAATGTGAACAGTGCATAAGCACCTAGTTCATGCACTGTCATAGAAAAATATTTTTATATATACAGGCTGAAGGAGTCCGGTCGGTAGCCTATTGGGTAACCAATAAAGACTTTTATTATTATTATTATTTTATAATTATATTATACAGAATGATACAAAACTTTGGCTGGTGTGCGTATTGGGATGCAAGCCAGGTCTATCGCATTATGTCTCTAGGCACTTGATGCCGACAAAAAGAGATCAAAAAATATAAGAGTAAAATTTATCAATACCAGCAAGTCAGTCAGTAAACAGTAATCTTCTATATTTTTCTTGGTAGAGTCGTAACGTGTTATGAGACCCATGGCGACCCCAGCAGCTGGAGCATTGATCGGAACGCCTGCATCCATCAATGCCAAACTACCGCCACATACGCTGGCCATTGAACTAGAACCTAAAAAAAAATATTATAGTCCTGCAAAATGTATCGACCATAGACCAGGGATAATAATTTTTTAAACAAATAAAATTCTTAGCTGTGGATAGTCGGAAAATTTGCAAGTGTCTAGCCACACCAATTCTACTTTTGATCCCGCAGTTCCGCATGCGCACAACTCGGTGTGGCGGGGTGTTTAGATGATAAACCGAGTTGAAACTGAGTGAGATTACAAAAACATGTTTTTGTTTCAATATGGCGATTTTTTGTTTATATTTTGAATGTCAAGTGTGAATATGAGAGTTCATATAGATACTGAATATCGAAATCGTTGGTTCAGATGCATTCAAAATTACCTTCTCTGCTGTAGTTTCTTTGTCCAATTGAAATCAGAATACAAAAAGGTAAAACTATGTACCAGCTGTAATGATTTTTTGAAATTATTTGTTCGTCTACCCGAAAAATGGCTTCAAAGTAACAGCATTTTTGAGACATTTTTGAGATTTTTTTTTGTGAAAAAGTGTATTGAAATTTCAATTTCCATTACAGCACGTACATAGAATCAAACGCCCTCTAGAAGCCTGTCCTTTAAAACTACATGCTGTGAAAGCATATAAGTGTTAAAGTAATTACCATTTGATTCCAGAACCTCCGATGTTAGTCTTATGGTGAAAGGAAAATTATCTGGAACGGTTGGACTAAGGCCTCTCTCAGCTAGAGCGCCGTGTCCCATCTCTCTCCTTCCGATGGGGCCCATCCTGCCTGTCTCCTTGGTGGCAAATGGCGGAAACTCATAATGGAGGAAAAAGTTCTTCTCTTTGACGCCGCTTGAACGATTCAACTATTAAATTACCAGATAAGAGGCTGAGAGCTTGTTATTTTCAAAAGGTTTCTCAAAATTTCAAGGTTTTTTTATGTACTTATTTGAGTTTTTCCAACATTTTTGGCAGTGGCAGCCCTTCAAATGCCAAGCCAGTCAAGCGAAATATTTTCAAGGGTCGCACAGACAGTTCTCCAAAGTTTCAAACTCTCAAAAATTTACAGAGGGTGTGTCCAGAAATATGTGCTGAATTTTGATATCTCAACAGATTTTGAAAGTAAAAGTATATTATTACTAAATGTATATTCGCATTTCTCGCTACAATGCCGCGAAATGGGTGAAAAATCTTGAAAACATGACTAAAAACGGCCGAGCCCGCCTAAGTGCTCGCGTAGAAGGAGTGACCGGGAGGTGAGGGGGAGCGTATTATAAAGGGATTATCACGTCCCCTCATTTCCCGGCCTCTCCTACTACTCTACCGCATAGGCGGAGTCGGCCGTTTTCAGCCATGTTTGTAAGCTTTTTTCACCCATTTTGCGGCATTGTAGCGAGAAATGAGAATATACGTTTTGTAGAACTTTAGTTTCAAAATCTGTTTAAGAAATTGAAATCAGACTATCACTCACGCTGCAAGATAGTGCAAAAGAGAAATTCAAATTGCTATTGTGGTACACATGATTCACTACTTTCGTGAAAAGGGCCAACCCTATAAATTGAAAAATGCCGGAGTTGTGAATTTTTTAAAAAATCACAAAATTTTCCGGGTTTTATAGTTTTTCTCGCTTACTAATGATGCGAACGGGTCTTACAAAATCTCAATCACTTTTCATTTTATAAGTTAAACACTAAAAAAATTCGATTTTTTGTATTTGAATGTTTATAAAAAATTTATAAATGATAGTTGCGAGTCAAATACATTACAAAATACTTTCGCCATACCAGACACTCTCGTGCTGTTTCTAAGCAACACATTTTTGGTGCCAGCAAGGTGAAAGTATTTTTTCAAAATTCTGTGTCTTGTCAGGATATTATTACTGACAATACATCTATAATGAACCATGTATATCTCTCTTCTATACGAATCAAGATTTTTTTTTATATAAATACCTTGTTAAAACACTCAACGGATCCAATTTCATAGCACTGTCATGAGAATCCAGAGTAACCGTACAAAACACTTGTGTCTGTCCCCTTTGGAACAAGGCAGACCCATGTAGGGGCTTATAAAGGTTCACTTTGCAAGAAATATCCCTCACTTCATCGAACTGTCTACCATCACACCGTTTCTGTTCTTCAAATATCAAATCTCGAAACGTTTGCTTCACAATTTTATTATAACTGTCCGCAACTAAGGAACTATCAGAATTAGGAAAATTAACTCTGATTTTATCCAATACATCTGTCCTAACGTCACCAAGAGCATTGTCTCTACCGAGCTTATCGAATGTATAGTTCTTAAAAATCTCCCTAACACGCATTTCTGAGAAAGTGCGCAGGGCTTCAGAAATTTCTTGAGACAGTTCCACTGGGTTGTCAAGCCCACGTTTGGGCTTTCCGAAAGCCTTCTGCAACCTCTCAATCTCAAACACAATACCCTGCACCTCCTTCGTAGCCAATTTTATAGCCTTTTGTAAATCCTGAAGCAACACAACGTTGGCGTTACCTTCCAACATAACGACTAAGTTCCTTTTTGTCGCCGAAACAACCAAATTCAGTGCTGATGCCTGCAACTCCTTCCTGGTGGGGTTCATCACAACCTCGCTATCTATGAGGCCTACTCTCACTGCTCCGATAGGTCCGTTCCACGGGATATCGCTCAGGGACAGCGCTGCAGAGGCTGCGTTTATAGAAAGTACGTCAGGATTGTTCACACCGTCAACCGCTAGCATATTACACACAACTTGTGTCTCGCAGTTGAACTGATCTGGGAAGAGAGGTCGGAGACTACGGTCTATGAGTCGGGAAGTCAGTATTTCTCTTTCTGAGGGCCCTAATTCTCGGCGGAAGAAGTTTGTAGGTATTCGTCCTGCTGCAGCTGATTTTTGACGGTAATCTACGGTCAGCGGTAGAAAGCCACTAGTGCCCGGTTTGGACTTGGATACTACTGTTACCATAACGGAAGTGTCCCCCAAAGTTGCTACCGCACAACCATCCGCCATTCTGGCAAACTGGCCTGTCGATATGTTTAGGTTGCGCCTGAAATTTTCAATTATATATCGCTGTACTTCTAGCAACTGTTTGTGACAATAATACATTTAAATTCAACATTCTCTATGTAGTCTACAACTTCATGATTTGATCCGTTTACAAGCCTACTTACCCATTTGAAAAGGGGACGTTTACTTCCGGGATGGTTAATTTTTCACTGTAGTACCTCTCGAGTCTTGTCAACTTGATAACATTTTTGAAAGTTTCATTCGTAATTTTGGTTTTACCTAAAATCATTTTGAAATTATCTAAAATTCAGCAACATATAGGTTAGGTTTATCATTGTATAGGGTTAAAAACGTCTACTTCTTTTTCTTTGATTAGATTGACAGGTGTGTGTTACATGTGTCTAGCCGTACTAATTCTACTTTTGATCTCTCAAATCCGCATGCGCATAACTTTTAATGGCAGTGTGTTTAGATAACAAAACAAGAAGGCAAACCTCAAAGTAATAAACGACCATAGAGAATAGAGATAGCCATAGCCTTTTTCATTCGGATCAAGTTGTTATTATTCGTTTGTATTATCGTCCTTACTTTAAATGTATTATGTAAACAAACTGTCCATAATGTCCCTCCACCTGTCACCCCCCTCGCTCACAAATTGTATAGAAAGGATAGTTCACTTCAAAACAGGTATTTATTTGTGTATAGCAAGGTATAGGCAGGGCCAAGATGGATAGAAACCCGGCAGGACATCTTATGTATTTTATTAATCTGAAGAGGCAAACTGAGTTGAAACTTCGTGAATTTGTTTTTTTTGCTCGCAATTGATATAAACCTAGCTTTCGAGTCAGTCGAAAATGCGTGAATTAGTTTTTCGCTCGCAACTGACACACAAACCTAACCTAGCTTGTGAGTTGACAATGCGTAAATTACATGCCAACCATACCCAACCATTCAACCTTCTTTAAAAATGTAAAAAATTGGGTTTTGAAGAAGGCAGAATTGTTAAAAACTGAAAAATTACTTTTTTATGTGTTTTTGAGAAATAAGACCAAGGAAGCTGTCAATTTGGAAGTTATGATACTGTCAATGTGCTCGCCAGCCAAAATATACGGGCTGTCGCTGGACGCCAGTAACATTTCCCTGTACACTCAAAACAGACAGACAGACAAAATAAACACGGACCAAACTACAAAGAGGAAAAGAAAGGTTGGTGTCACACATCCTACTTAAGAATTCAAAAGAATTAGCTTTCAAATTTTTCTAAATTTAACAGTATTTCTACATGATAGACTAGTACTCCATTGAATTTTCGTTAATGGTGGTATATATTTATTCACAGTATTTACATATTTTTATCTTTATATATTTTTCCACATATTAACAATTGCTAACATTAGTAAGACAATAACAAAAAAATTTACAAAGAAATGGTGTTTCACCAGTATGCCTCCTCTAACGATCTTTCAAATACAACATTCTTCTGAAAGATTTTGAACATGTTTTGCAATTAAATGGTATTTCAGCATTCTGAACCTTCTCATGATTTTTCAAAGTACTTTTTCGACTGAAAGATTTTGAACATATTCTTGTTTGAGTTATCTCATGGGCCCTCAATCGACTCGAAATAGGGAGACTTGGAACAAATTTTACAACAACGGTTTTTCATCAGTGTGTATCTTCTCATGAACTTCCAAAGAACTCTTTTTACAGAAAGATTTTGAACAACTTGCAATGAAATGGTTTTCATATACCAATATGAATTTCCTATGGACTCTCAAATGACTCAAACTAGTGAAAGACTTGGAAAAATGTTTACAAACAAAATGGTTTTCCTCCTGTATGAATACTCTGAACTAGTGAAAGCCTTGGAACAAATTTTACAACAAATGGTTTCTACCCTGTATGAATTCTCGCATGATGTTTCAAATAAATCGATCTAGTATAAGCCTTGGAACAAATTTTACAAACAAATGGTTTTTCACCAGTGTGAGCCCTCTCATGTTCTTGCAAAGGAAACTTTTGTTTGAAAGATTGTGAACAAAATTTGCAACAAAATGGTTTTTCACCAGTGTGAACCCTCTCATGAGTTTTTAAATTACCTTTAGTAATGAAAGATTTCGAACAAAATTTACAAGGAAATAGTTTTTCACCAGTATGGATCCTTGTATGAACTACCAAAGAACTCTTTTGATAGAAAGATTTTGAACAACTTTTGCACACAAATGGTTTTACTTCTGTATGAATTCTACCATGGGCCCTCAAATGACTTGAATTAGTGAAAGACTTGGAACAAATTCCACAAAGAAATGGTTTTTCACCAGTGTGCCTCCTCTCGTGATCTTTCAAAGTACCCATTTGACTGAAACATTTTGTACAGAATTTACAAGGATATGGTTTTTCTCCTGTATGAGTTCTCTCATGGACCTGCAATCTACTCGAACTAGTGAAAGACTTGAAACAAATTTCACAAAGAAATGGTTTTTCTCCCGTATGAATTCTCTCATGGGACTTCAATTGACGCGATGTAGCGACAGCCTTAGAACAAATTTTACAAACAAATGGTTTTTCGCCAGTGTGATCGCTCTCATGTACTTGCAAGTAAAACTTTCGTGTGAAAGATTTTGAACAAAATTTGCAAGGAAATGGTTTTTCACCAGTGTGGACCCTTTCATGAACTACCAAAGAACTCTTTTGATAGAAACATTTTGAACAACTTTTGCACTTGAATGGTTTTTCTTCTGTATGAATTCTCTCATGGGCCCTCAAATGACTTGAACTAGTGAAAGACTTGGAACAAATTCCACAAAGAAATGGTTTTTCACCAGTGTGATCCCTCTCATGTGCTTGCAAATGATCCCTTCGTGTGAAAGATTTTGAACAAACTTTGCAACAAAATGGCTTTTCACCCGTGTGACACTTCTCATGAGCTTTTAAATGACATGTTTGATTGAAAGATTTCAAACAAAATTTGCAAGGAAATGGTTTTTCTCCAGTATGGATCCTTTCATGAACTACCAAAGAACTCTTTTGATGGAAAGATTTTGAACAACTTTTGCACTCAAATGGTTTTTCTTCTGTATGAATTCTCCCATGGGCCTTCAAATGACTTGAATTAGTGAAAGACTTGGAACAAATTTCACAAAGAAATGCTTTTTCACCAGTGTGCCTCCTCTCGTGATCTTTCAAAGTACCCATTTGACTAAAACATTTTGTACAGAATTTACAAGGATATGGTTTTTCTCCTGTATGAGTTCTCTCATGGACCTGCAATCGACTCGAACTAGTGAAAGACTTGAAACAAATTTCACAAAGAAATGGTTTTTCTCCCGTATGAATTCTCTCATGGGACTTCAATTGACGCGATGTAGCGACAGCCTTAGAACAAATTTTACAAACAAATGGTTTTTCGCCAGTGTGATCGCTCTCATGTACTTGCAAGTAAAACTTTCGTGTGAAAGATTTTGAACAAAATTTGCAAGGAAATGGTTTTTCACCAGTGTGGACCCTTTCATGAACTACCAAAGAACTCTTTTGATAGAAACATTTTGAACAACTTTTGCACTTGAATGGTTTTTCTTCTGTATGAATTCTCTCATGGGCCCTCAAATGACTTGAACTAGTGAAAGACTTGGAACAAATTCCACAAAGAAATGGTTTTTCACCAGTGTGATCCCTCTCATGTGCTTGCAAATGATCCCTTCGTGTGAAAGATTTTGAACAAACTTTGCAACAAAATGGCTTTTCACCCGTGTGACACTTCTCATGAGCTTTTAAATGACATGTTTGATTGAAAGATTTCAAACAAAATTTGCAAGGAAATGGTTTTTCTCCAGTATGGATCCTTTCATGAACTACCAAAGAACTCTTTTGATGGAAAGATTTTGAACAACTTTTGCACTCAAATGGTTTTTCTTCTGTATGAATTCTCCCATGGGCCTTCAAATGACTTGAATTAGTGAAAGACTTGGAACAAATTTCACAAAGAAATGCTTTTTCACCAGTGTGCCTCCTCTCGTGATCTTTCAAAGTACCCATTTGACTAAAACATTTTGTACAGAATTTACAAGGATATGGTTTTTCTCCTGTATGAGTTCTCTGATGGACCCTCAATCGACTCGACTTGGTGAAAGTCTTGGAACAAATTCCACAAAGAAATGGTTTTCCACCAACAGTGTGCATCTTCATATGATCATTCAAATACGACACTCTACTGAAAGATTTTGAGCATGTTTTACAATGAAATGGTTTTCCAGCATTGTGAACCTTCTCATGAACTTTCAAATTATCCATTTGAGAGAAAGATTTTGACGTGCTTTTGAACTGATTCTTTTTCCTTCTAACAGAAACAGACCCT
The DNA here is from genome assembly GCA_958298965.1 of Chrysolina haemoptera. Lineage (NCBI taxonomy): Eukaryota > Metazoa > Arthropoda > Insecta > Coleoptera > Chrysomelidae > Chrysolina > Chrysolina haemoptera. The sequence continues at coordinate 36,961,664 of OY282590.1, forward strand.
GAACGTAATTTACGTTTTGTCTCATCAGGCATCAAATGTCTCTGAGGGAGGGAAGAGGGTTCTTCCTTCGTAATTTCACCTCCAGATATTGTTTCATCCTGAACTTCACGTGGCTTTGATTCTGAATCTGAAAAGAGGACCAATTTTATTACAATAAACCAATACGCTGAGAAAAATGTATTAAATTATTATTATTATTATAATACACTTTTATTTAGTATATTAAATAATAGAAGTTGAGCTAGAGCTACTCTTACAACTAACCTATTACGCATTAAAAAAATAGAGAGTAACTGAGACATCAGGTATAGAGTAGTTTCGATTTTAATATTATTTAAGTGATGTTACATTATTTATATTCCATGTTAACGGCCATTGGTATCCAACTAATATTGGCACAAACTGTATTCAAATATGCGAATTCCTGAAATATAGCCGAAAATGACCATAGACAGAGTCTCCATAATTGAAGATCAATGGTATAAGCGATTGAGGAAGAATATTTTTTTTTATAGTGGAGACAAGCTCTGTCTATGTGTTCTGCCTTTGGTTTTTGCTACCGAAGAACAACATGGCATTTGCCAAGGTTCAGCTTCCTTGTGTTCATCAGATAGAGTGTTAATAAATTGTTGTGTAATATTATAGAATGATCAATGAATGTGCTCAGAGTTATATTTAATTTTGACAGTTTAGTGTTAATTTGCATAAATACTTAAATAAAATAGATAATAAGTATAATTGAATCTGAGCTTTTAACCAGAGATTAGAAAGTTACTACTTTTAGAGGTATTATAAATTGTTGCTGTTAAAATTGTTATTTCCGTCAACTGGCTGCTCCCTTAGCAGCAACCCTCAGAAGCAGTCCAAAGACTCATACAAGCTAGGAAAGACGCAGCCTTCACCTTCTAACGTGTAATGCCATGCCAAATTAGAATTTTTTTTCAGAGTTGGGACTTTGGTAATATTCTACCAAAGAACTAAATTTATCAACCCCCTGGTAGGTATGGTCAACCTCATAAACAGAGCACTGTCTCATGAAGGCAAAGTACAGCTGGATATGTTTAGACACAAGAAAAAGTCACAAAGTTGTAGGGCCATGTAGCTCAGTGGTGGAGACTTTCGCATTCGAAACCATTAACTGCTGGTCGGCTAGGTTCGAATTCTTAGCGACTATAGATTTTCATCTGATGGCCCGAGAAAGTGCTAGGAATCGCACGCTATAAGATAAGATTTCATTAATCCTTGGCTCGCACAAAAGTTTCGACTTTTGAGGGCTGCCGTTCGTAAGGGGACGACAGCTGGTTAACGGAAAAACAATTTCAACAACAATTACCTGTGATGAGGCCAAAGGGTGGATTCATATCAAGACCAACAAGTGTCATATCTTCACCCCATATATAGTTGAGGAAATCATTTTGCTTTTGACAAGTACATTCGGATCTATAACTTGTAGATTTGAAGATATCCGTTTCCACACCAAAACTTTGATAACACAATTCGCAGAATCCAATACCTTCAGTTGACATTTCCTCGCCAGTTTCACGTTTGGTATCTTCATAAAAAATATCAATGTCATTTTTGATTTGTTCAGTACTTATGTTACTTGAATTCTCGAAAAAGTTTGGGTTCAAATTCTTCGCATCAAACTTTTCTTCATATTGCTCTTGGCAGCTGTCACTAGCATGATTTGGATCCATAAAGTCTGCTTTACTACTACTAGAACTGATACAATGATTCTTGCATTTGGTGACGATATCAATTTCCTTTGGGTCATTTTTCATGGCAGCCATTTTCTCTTCAACTTGCCCAAGTCCAAATTTACCAGCATCCATTATCTTATTTTTAAAAGGGTCAGTTTTAGATAATAGTACTACCAAAGAAAAATCGAACTCAAATATCCCATTTAATTTTTTTCTTTCTATAAAAGTTCAAGTAATAGCACGAACAAAACACCATTAAGCTGTGTCTTGTGACACCCGACATATGCGTATCTTCTGTATTATCACAGAATATATTGTTAAAATTGTTTTTAACAATATATCTTCTGTATTATCACAGAATATATGAATATATACCCTGTGGTATTATCAAACAACAAACAACGGCGTAGGCGGTAGGCGACATCGGACATACAAATATACAATTTCGCATTTCGCAATGAGGTGACAGTTGACAGGTTGCACGGATCATGGAGTGGCAGGATAGGATAGGGAATTGACTCTTAAAATGTACTGCATGGTTCTTCGACAGCAATGGAGCACACTACGACCTACTCGTAGGAACCATGATTACCATGAAGTATAATAAGCTGTGATTAGGAGCTTGTTAGGGTTATTATAAATATATAGCACACACCTTGAGCCTCGAGGTTCGAACTCGAAGTATGTCTGTGGTTTTGACTTTTGACTTTGACCTTTGAAGATTTCTGTGGCGGTATTGTTGAAAGTAGTTAGTACTAGTACTTAGTAGGTCAATCACCCGTTCAAATTTTTTTGAAATCCAATTATTCTTGTTCTGCATGATTGCGTTTTGGTTAGCACATTGGATGTTGAGTTGAAGGTAACTCAAAAAAGCGAATCAAGGCCCCAATAGTTTTTTCAGTACTGGTGCGTATCAGTGTTTTCAGTTATTTACCTTGTAAAATGAAATATTATCCATTTGTGTTTAGGTTCTTCTACAGAATTCACTACTTTTAATAATGGCTCAAAATGCGCCTCTAATTCTGCGATTGTTAGCATCGTCAGTGACTGCAGCTACAAGGGCCGGCAAGATTATTAAAGATGTAATGACCAAAGGTGAATTGGGCATTGTGGAGAAGGTAAATATGTTTTCAGTTCATCAGGAATATCGACCAGTACCCAGTTAGTTTTCCAATTTTTGTGACCTAATGATAACGTGAATTCTTGCAGGTTTGAAGGTTAAATTCTGTTCACAGAAATGTTCTTCAAAATTATTTTGTGTTGTCTCCAAGGTATTTTATTTAATTGCAGTCCTTTGAAAATACATCACATGATTTTTCAAACAATAGTCTTATATTTAACTTACTCGAGATTATAAGTAGAACCTTATCTCAAAGTAAACAATATGAAAGAATTTTGAATTGATCCTGATAGAAGATACAAATTCCATTGTGACTACTTGAAGGTTCAGGTTTTGGAGATACGGTATTACTTTCTGGGGAGAGCATCTTCCTCATGCAAATATGTTTTTATTGTCCAGAAAAACATTGTTAGATGTATAGCAAGAGGCTCAAGAAGTACAAGCTGCAAAAGCCTTTTTAAAAATCTTAATATACTAACATTCCTGTTTTTATATTCTTAAATTATGTGTTTTTATATATGAAAATCGTCATTGTTTCATAAGAAATGAAGGTGTGCATTCTATTTATACTAGGTGTAAGAGAGACTTTCATGTGCCATTTTCAGGAAATGACAAAATAATGAAATTTTCATTATTTTTTATATACAATTTTAATGAATGTTACTCTTGTTAATTATCTACTTCAAGTTTTAATTTTAAGGTTCTCTATGACTAATCCTACACATTGTACCTTTTGATTGTCTTACAGAATAAAAAAAAATATTATCATTGTTCAATATTCATCATATTTATAAAAGTGTCATTTCAAATACCAAGATATTAATCCAGGATGCTCCATGAGTAAATATTTTGTATTTTTCAGGGTCTTGGGAAAAATGACGTGCAAACTGAAGCAGATCGTTCAGCACAAAGGTGCATAGTAGCATCTCTTTCTAAACAATTTCCTGATGTTACCATTATAGGGGAAGAAGGACAGTTGAGTGAATCTGATGTAAATATTCAATAAGTATACCTTAATGAATCAGCCAGACCCAAAATCAATAGCTAGGATTTCATTCAGGTTCATTTAACATCCAATGTGGAAAAATATTGAATATTGCTTTTCGTACGAAAGACAGCATTAGTAATAGTAGTATTAAATAAAAAATTCTTTATTTTCTAAAGGATAATGATATTGTTGTCAACAAAGTATAATATATTGGATACTACTTCAAAATCTAACCTCATATTTGGCTGAGGTATTTAAGTTCACAATGGATACACTTGTGCTTCTGGATAATTGTCTACAGATGAAAGAACTGTTTGTTTTAGGTACCCAGTGATTGGATAGTGACTGATAGCGATCAGTCTGTTCTTTCTACGAATTGCCCCCCATCGTTTGTAAACACTGCTCCTGCTGATATAGTTGTCTGGGTAGATCCCCTTGATGGAACATCCGAATATACAGAGGTAACGTAAATATTATGAAAGGAGTTAGTTCGTTTATTTTACTAAAAATATTAGACCAAGTGTTGTGAAAAAACATGCTTGAGATTCTTGTAAATATTTCTCTTGAGTTCAAAATTCTTACAATGAGCTTGGTATGTACTCAATTACATTGTAAAACTACTAATAAAGAACATGTCCAATTACCAAGCCCTGTGGTATACACACATTTTTTAAACTGCTGGGCAAGCTATATTGAATCTTGTCGATACTTCTCTTCAGAAAGGAAAGAATACCTGATTACTAAAAATCAGTACTATTATTAGACTGAAGAAATCAAGAGGAATCCAATATAATACTATATGAAAATAGTGTAAAATCAATTAGCCAATTAGAAATTGTAAATATACCAGGAATTGTTCTAGACAAAAAATGTACATGGAATCATCATATTTATGCATTAGCTGCTGTTCTATTAGATTTAGGTTAAATCATTGCAGTTCTCTTATTACTCTAACACTGTACCATGCCCATTTCCATTCACACCTCTGATATGGTATTTTCAAACTGGATATGAGTGCTTCTGTCCAAAGGATATTTCTTCTCCAGGAATACATTGTCAGAATATTATATATTGCTAAACTAGGGTACAGAGATTCGTATAGAGATGCTTTCAAACAGCTGAAAATTCTTACAGTTGCCAGCACTTATATGCTAGAGGCTAGTACATATGTTTAAAAACATAAATCTATTTTTCAGTGCTTCGTTCATCACATTATCACAATACTCATTTTAGAGATCTAGTCTTTCCAAATGCTCATAGAACTTCTACGTTTGAAAAAATCATAGAGTATAATTAATAGGTGTAAATTCTACAATATTCTTCCAGTACCAATTAAACATTCTCCATACATTCACTTCTTCGAAAGTCAGCTGAAAAAAAAATTACTTCAAAGCTTCTAGCTGTTACAACATTCAATATTTGACTAATCAACTAACCTGAAATCTTCATCATTTTGTTTGTTTGTTTTTACTGTTTACTTCTAAGTGTTTTGACAGAATATTCTCATTCTGGTGTTAATTATCGTTTATTTCGGTTTTAACCAACACCAAACCTCTATTTTTAACACCTCGACACGTGTTTCAATCACCAAGTGATCATCTTCAAAAGGGAAGATTAAACTAAATCTACATATAGAGTTGCCCTTATTTATACCCATTAGATATCTCTGCTTAATTGTTTTAAATAACATAACAAATAATAATTATTTTAACAATCTGTATACCTGGTAAACTATTGAAACTATCAGGTATTGGTCCACCATCATTATTCATCATTTTATTATGTTTACTCATTTCTAAGCTTTCATATGCAACTATTTCTCTAACTAATCTTAATGAACTAGAGTCTATGGAATGGATTTGTTGCAAAACATGATGAGTGACTGCTGATTTTTCTATTCTTCTGTATTTTAGATGTGCTAAGTGTTCTTTATATCTTACTTCAATAGATCTTTTAGTCTGTCCATAATATTTTTCATCGCAGTCCTTATATTTAATTTCGGAATTTCGGAGATTCCAAATTTTGATTCAAGCAATGACTTTTTATAAAATGAAGTAAGAAAGAGTAACATGCAAACTCAACAAGAAAGGCTGAAATTGAATCAGATTTATCAATCAGCAGACTTTTCATTTTCCAATTCTGAACTAAACCGTTCCAGAGGAGTGAAAGGGGCTAACAAGAATGAATAATATTGCAATATTTTTTAGTGGAAATAAGAGTAATCGTCTGGGATATATTGATGAAAATAAACGAACTATCACCTTTAAAGCCTCATCAATGTTCGCGAGACTAAGACATTCATTGCAATTATTATTATGACCCTTTTAACTTTTTTTCCATTCAGGGTCTCCTAGACCACGTGACGGTCCTTATCGGTGTGGCCGTTGGCGGCAGAGCAGTGGGCGGGGTGATCCACCAGCCCTATCACAACTACAAGACGGAACCCGATACGCCCGGCAGGACCCTGTGGGGCCTCGTAGGAGCCGGCGTCGGGGGATTCACTCCGGTCGACCCGCCCCAAGACAAGTTCGTCATCACCACTTCGAGGTCGCACAGGGACGGTATGGTATCGAACGCGCTGAAGGCTTTGAACCCTGATGATATCATCAGTGTCGGGGGCGCGGGCCATAAGGTAAAGTCATGAATAAATAATGGGGTTTCATTGTTTATGAAGATTAATCAAAATTCATCTTTTTCAACGTGAGGTTTTATGATTGAAGGTTTTGGTTGTCTTGGAGGGTAGGGCTCACGCTTATGTTTACGCCAGTCGAGGCTGCAAGAAATGGGACACCTGCGCACCCGAGGCTATTCTGGAAGCATCCGGAGGGCGGTTGACAGACATTCACGGGAAGCACTATAGTTACGACAAAGACGCGCCGTTCCCCGACGCTCAAGGCATCTTCGCTACCGCGAAGTCCGTCGACCACGATGCCTTAGTGGCGAAACTTCCACAGGAAATAAGAGACGCGTTCCCATACTGATTTAGGATAGCTGCTTTGGTGTATATTTGTGTGTGATTTTATATTGTACAGAAATAAAAAGCGTTATTTTATTAGCTCTGTTGTTTTTTTCGTTTTGTGACCAGCATTTTGTTGTGGGATAACAGATATTTTCATTTTTGGGCAAAACATTAGTACTCGTTTGGATTTTGTTTCATTTAATTTCAAATTGTGAGCTGAGGATATATTTAATTTTGACAAATAATTATTTATAGCTTCGTGACAATTATTATATGTCAAGAACCTGAGATGTATTTGGGTGTCACCAGCGTATACCAATGTACCTCTCTCAAGGATTTACCAAAATTGGATATATACACTGTGTAGAGTGGATGACCAAGAATTGACCCTTGGGGGACTCCAACTAATAACTAGATTAGAATGTTGATTCTGGACTTCATCTACAGCTCGAGTCAAAAACTATTACTCCTAGTGTAAAAGTGAGATGTTCAACATTAGTCGCGCAATATAAACCTTAAATTAACAAACACAACTTTCTCTCAGACTGACTTAAAATTCATAAAACATTATACTTTTCAGGAATATAATAATTTTTGTTGCTATCATACCGCTATCTTTTAACTCATGCCTCTTATTCTCATGGAGACTGATCAGATAGATGACACCATATTGTTATAAAAGTCAATGATAATCTGGCACTCGAACTTTGTACTAGATGTAAAGATATCCTCTCTCAAACTATCAGTGGCAGACCCGAAGCCGGAATACTCAATTGGGAAACAACTGATGAGCACATAAAAAATCAATTCAAAAAACAGAAAAATACGCAAACCTCAAGTCAACTTCAATTTTTACACGACGCTCGTTTTGCCAACAAAGTTTGTATCATCAAGAGTTCTGTCAGGTCAATTAAAATTTCAATAAAACTCTGTTTCAAGACCGGTCATCAATAATAACGCTCACCAGAAAACCCAATTAAGGTCGGTGTAACTGAAAATTCGGAAATGAATTTTATTATTTCGGAACAGGCATGCTATCACTTAATTAGGATGGCCTGAGAGACCCTACGCAGAGCATAATTACCCTTACATCAGGTACATTAGTTGCATGCTGATGGCAATGGCATAAGTATCCGAGATGTCTTGTCGCATCCACACACTGGATAACGACAGTAGATGTTAACTGTTGTAACGTCGTGACTCAAAACATATGCAAATAATTTATTTTCTTTGTTTCTAGACAATGGAAGTCCAAAAGAATTCTACTGACTATAGAATATTGTCCTTTTTCGATCTATCTCCATATGAGATTTCGGGTAACCCGAAGTGACCAACTTGGCAACAGTGCACTTCCACAAAACAAATATTGTACCATCAGAGTCGGTTGAAAATCAAACAATCCCAAACCAAAAAAATTCTATAAAACTTCTCTGAAAAATTTCCCGCTTCCATAACTTGGCAACAGCGCATTTCCTCAAAGACAAAAAGTTATCAAAGCAAGATTCTCATGATTGTCCACTTCGATCTTTACTCCCCATATCGGTTCCGCAGTAATTCGAAGAAACCAACTTGGCAACAGCGCATTTCTCCAAAACAAAAATTGTACCATTAGAATCGGCTGATGACAGACCATAATAGCGATGTTAGTTTATTTTTCATAACTTCCGGTGAACTAAATTCTTACCGATAAAGCAAGCGCGCAGGAACTAACGGAAAGGTGTTTATATATTCTCTCTAAACCGCCACAAATTTTGTAAATTTGAATATAATATCCCAAGTAGTGCCTAAAAATCAGTGAACACCCAGTGTATAACCCACATTGGAGGTAAGAAGCAACAATAACGATTTCCAAAAAAATCGATGCCGATTTGACATGCGAGTCTGACATCAAAACAATAATTCGACAAATAAAAACCTTTACAACAGATATATTCGTCGGCAAGTCTCCAACAGATAATAACTACTGCCCTCTACGATCGTTGGATTATGTCTGGTGGCAAAGTTTTCTAAAAGAATAACTGCTCTGCAATGCTATTTGAATATCATAGCAAAAATTAGGTTGTTTCCAGGAAACTTTACGAAATGTTTGACGATCGTTGGTTTGGACGTTTAGGGCCATGTGGTTGGCCACCGAAATCACCTGATCTCACGCCACTTTGCTTTTTTATGGTGTGTTTTAAAAGAAAGGGTTACCAAGAAAGAACTGCGACGGCGAATAGTGCGGTGTATTGAAATTGAAAAAGCAACCAGGAGTCGCGTACAAAAGAATATTTTAAAATTTTAGAATGTAATGGACAGCATTTCCAGCATTTATTCTAAAAATGTGATATTTTGTTTACAATTTTGTTATTTTTATTCCTCCTAATTCCATTATTTTCTGTACTCTCAGATATTGTAGCCCCGAAAATCTAACTTTTCACTTTTAAATGATTCATGTACTACATTCGCTTGAAAAAGATACCTACTGTGTATCGAAACATGTCGCAAAGACAATAAAGTTTATGGAAATTTTAATCGTGTTTCACCTTAGTGTAATAACTATGGATTTCCATCAAGTAACACGGCCACATCCATCCAAAAAAGTGAGATAAAAGTTGATTTTTGATACAGTTATTCCCTGGAAACTGTGAGCCATAGTTAATGGAATCATTCTATAATCTTACAAACTTCCTCTCCTTCATTAGTGTTAATTCAGGATATATTTGGTTGAATTTTCTGCAAGTTCTGGCAAAAATTGATCACATTGTTCATGTGTAATGAATAATTTCTTAAGAACTTTGTTTGAATAATCGATATTATGAAATACCGTCAATAACTATTTTTCAAGTGATATTTCCACGGCTACCTAAAATCGAATTCTTTAAAAATATTTTTTTTACACAAAAACGGGTTTATTAAGAAAATTTGATGATTAGGTATAGGGACATGATATGTCGTCTTGAAGCATTTTTCATCATCTTTCAATTTATCGAGTAATATACAGGGGGTTACGTTTGAAAAAATTAACTTTTGACCACTTTTAAACATAACGAAAATAATAGTAATTTTAGCACGCCCTGTATGGAGTCGATTTCTTAGTGTTGATTAAATATTTAGAGCTTGTCCAAACTATAATCAAAATATCAACTTTTCATGAATTGCGAGTGCTGATGTACTGAAGTTCAACTATAGGGTTAGGTTTTGGACCATAATTAACACAGATAATTTTTTATTTCGAAAACCGATAGAAATAGGTTAGGACATTATTAACAAAAAAGTGTTATAATGAAAGAGCGATTCTAAAAATGTATTAATATACGAGGTGTTCTATTTAAAAAAATAAAATAGCTAGGACTTTTTGATAGAAGCGGCAACATCGCAATGACGAAAATATTTCAGATCGATAGATCCATAGCCGACTTAATCTCCCAAGCCGTGGTGAGAAAATCGGCAACACCGCATGGAAAGCAATTTGACGTCCTACTCATTAATTCTCTAATGTGAATTTCTCAGCTTATTTGGAAAAATAGGAAAAAACATAGGAGTTTGAATTTTTTGAGAAAAAAACGACGATTAATGTGGTTATTCAATTTTTTCCATCACAAACTGGAATCGCAATAGGTATATTCAATTTCTTATATATGGAAAATCTGTCAAGTTTGGTTTTTCTATTTTTTTTTAATATTTTTTCTGATAAGTGCAGAAACCACATAGATAATCTCTAATTTTTTCCAGATTTTTTATTTGAAATCTGACTGATGAAAATAATATGTTATTAAACTAGTTTCTGAAGGTCAAATGGCCACAGCTATCTTGGATTACCTAATGGTGTGAATTAGACCTCGTAGTTCCTTATTAAAGCGTGTAAGGTATGTTTATGCTATAAGTGTTTTAGATAACATTTTATTCGCGCAAGGACGTTTAAACTCGAAAGCGAAGCTCGAGCCTTCAATTCTCTTATGCGACTAAAATGTATCTAAAACACTAATACAATACAACGTTTTATTCATAATCACATTCATTTAGAGTCGGAATCGCCGAAATTTTTTACCAAAAAATTATTTGACATTTTGCTCTGCCAGCGGCTGTCACCTCAAAAATCATTGAAATTACGTAAAAAAATATCGGGAGGTGTTGAATGGTTGTTATTTATTTTCGATTTAATATAAAATAAATGTTGATGTTACTATTAATATAATGAATCAGTAATATATGTATCAATATTGTATTTTTCATTATTCCACTAGTAGATAAAGTGGTACTTCATACGGTTCATAAGTGAAGATAAAACTTCAATTATGAGGTGATTGTGGATATTCTTCAACGAGCATATACAGTGACCGCCAAAAAGTATGTACCATATGGGAAAAAAGTTTATTAATAGAGTATTGAAAAAAAGATTCTTGGGAAAAGTTTGGGCATGTCCGATAACCTAAAAATCGATTTTGACACATGTCACGTGATCGCTGGTATGGCGGCAAATTGAAAAATTTTACCATGAATAGTCAAAAAGTCGGATAAAATGGCGAGATATCGAACAAAGTTATTCGAAAAAGTTGCTTAGAATTCAATTTTATACACATATACAAAGTTTGAGATGTGGGAACATTGAAAACAGCAATTTTTTTTAAATAGTTTTCTAGCTGTAGAAAAATATCAAATTATTTTCTTATGAATTGCTTGACCATACTGAAATATTTGTATTTCGATGATAATAACAAAACTTTCTCATTTTCTCCACACCAGAGAGCACTAAATTGAAAAAATTGAATTTTGTCAGAACCCTTGCTGTTACATTGGTTCGTATCTAATAGATATATCACAATTCCACTATTATTGCGATGATAGGGAGATCCAAAAATATCGTGTTTTTCAGATTATAGTCAATTTTTGATGATAATGCACGAACGTTTCACTTCTCACATAATCTTAAAAATAGTGAGTCAAATTAAAGAGGCTTGAGTTTCCAACATTGTATGCGAAGTGAAACGCTCTGGCACGATTATCATCGAAACTTGATTATAATCTGGAAAACATCATGTTTCTGGAGTGTCATGTCATCACAATGGTCGTGGAATTCTGATATAACTGTTAGATACGAACCAATGTAACAGCCAGGGTTTTAACAAAATCCAATTTTTTTAATTTAGTGCTCACTAGTGTAGAGAAAATGAGAAAGTTTTGTCATTATCATTGAAATACAAATATTTCAGTATGATCAAGCTATTCATATGATAATAATTTGATATTTTTATACAGCTAGGAAAATATTTTTAAAAAAATTCAACTTTCAATTTTCTCTCATTATCTTTTCAAACTTCATATATGTGTATAAAATTTAATTCTAAGGAACTTTTTCAAATCACTTTTTTTGATATCTTGCCATTTTACCCCACCTTTTTGCCTTTTCATAGTAATTTTTTTCAATTTGCCGGCGCCATATACCAGCGATCACGTGACATGTGTCAAAATCGATTTTTAGGTTATCGGACATGCACAAACTTTTCCCAAGAATCTTTTTTCCAATACTCTACTATTGAACTTTTTTCCCACATGGTACATACTTTTTGGCGGTCACTGTATAACCATAGCTATTTTTCTCGAGGATAAAAATTCTGAAACGAGCCGTAAGCTAGTTTCGGAATTATCCGAGAGAATAATGCTCATTATACGCGAGGAGAAGCCCTTCTCTACGAAAATGTATAAATTTATGATGAAAGCTCAGTTTGTGGTACTTCTATGAATCTATCGAAATTATTGCCTTTATTACCAAAAAGTAGTATAAATTACAAAGCAATATAAGGTAGAATAACAATTATGCATGAATAAATAAATGCTTGATGGGGAAAATAAAAAAAAACTTCCACCAGTGTAGGTTTCGAACTCACCCTCTAATAACAACCTTTAACTTTTCCGCGGATCCGTACCACTGGACCACACAGGTACTTACAAAATGTGTGCATGACATATGACTGAACAAACTCTGACCAAAAACCGAGATTGTATAGAATGTTCAGATAAGTTAAAACTAAGAAAGAAAACAGTCAATCTGACATTCGCGGATGCCAAGCCGTGACAGGTACAATGAAGCAAAAAGCCTTCTTGAGAAATTTGTTTGGTACATTTGCTGTTTCGTCATTGGTCTAAACCTCTCATCAGTTACCGTGGATTCTGAAAATTCTGAATCTGTGATTGGCCGAGTACCGTTGACTATAAATAATAAAATCGTAGGTATGTTGATAGTGAAAACTTGTAATACTGCAGTCACACAAACCCTGCGAAAAAGTGGACTTTTTTGACAGTTCTTGGTGTTCAATTTCAGAAAATGAAACTTTGCTAATAAATATACAATGTTAGTGAAACAGATAATAATAAAATTAAACAGAGTTGTGGCTTGCTGTCTGGGATATTGATGAAAAATTCACATTCATTCAGTTATTCAAATTCGAATATGAATGAGACTTTTGATGTCGTCACAAACAATGTCACAATGAAATGAATGGAAATTTGAATTATAATGATATTTGGGACTTGACTCTCAAGTAGTCTGCTGGTTTGATTACAACAGAAAGGTAATGCAATTTAACGATTATAGTTTTCTCCATGAAACAATAAAGTGGTAATAAAATACGTAATTCAAGTGGCGATATACTGTAGGTGAGACTTTTCTTCATCATTTAATAATTCCAAAAGTTTTCAAACTTTGGTCAAGTTAATGGTACACTGAGAAAGCAATAAATCTCAGTTTGTAACCTGTTATTCTGCAATTGTCAATATGTGTTATCATCCCACTACATGACGGTACATCTTCCGTACACTGAAGCATTAGTCAGACGCATAAATATGATTAAGTGGTTACATAATACTTAGATTAAGATAGAAATGGGAGTTGCTGAAGTCAGTCTATAACTAGATTTCAAGTGAACTGTTACTGCTTATACTTTTCAATATACTTGTTCGTGAAATATCAGTGTTTCCTTCCATCCGGGTGGCAACACCTAACATATGGCACTTAACTTGAATTTTGCTGTAGACGGGTTGAAAAAATTTCAAAGTTCTGCAAACTTGGAGTAGTATTAAATATATATTATTTCATATCACGAATCAAGTTTGCAACCAATTCAAGTGCACGGAACATGTTTTTCTTTGATATACCATAAGACAAAATTCCAAAAGTTCTGCAAACTTGACAGAAACATCGGAAAAATATCCCGAACAGTTGTACAGATTTGAAACCTTTTACGTTGACCGGAACATATATTTTTTTTATTCATGGTCATTTTTTTGATCTAGGATGGTCTCGAAATAATTACAAAAGTTTTGAAACTTTGTTGCATCTCTTGAAAACATCTATTCTGATGCATTCACGTAACTTTGTACACGACCTGGAACTTCATGAAATTTGCAAACATTTTTATACAAACTGCAAGTTTCGGATCGTGTAAAAGGATGCTAATTTGTGAATGCATCAGAATAGATGTTTTCACGATCTACCATTCACTCGACCAAAGTTTGAAAATTTTTGGAATTATTGTTAAATTTTCGATTTTTAATGTCTATCTCTACTGGCCTACTTGTCATATTCCCCACAATTCCATTTGAAACTCGATATAAAATTCACTCGACTATGCACATTCAGCTAGCACGTGTGAATACATGAAAATGAATTTGAAATTCATCAAAATATCTACAGAATACCACTGTCAGACTAATGATAAACCACACCTGTTGGAGCTTTCCACATTATTAATTTACATATTAACTTGAATCAAAATTAAAGACCTCGGAAAAAACTGGTATGTCGGTTAAAATGCGTACAATGTACAACAGCTCATATACTTATATTCTGTTTATTTATAATGAACATTTAATTGCCAAAGTACGGAATCGTAGAAGGGCCATTATTTTTTTATTTTTATATTTCTCCCTAATTCCTAGTTGCAACTCGGAAACTTACTAAATTCCGAGTTGCAACTCGGAAAATTACTAAATTCCGAGTTGCAACTCGAAAAATTACTAAATTCCGAATTGCAACTCGGAAAATCACTAAATTCCGAGTTGCAACTCGGAAAATTACTGAATTCCGAGTTTCAACGCCGATGAAATTCCGAGTTGCAACTCGGAATATATTAATTTTCCGAGTTGCAACTCGGAATGTAGTAATTTTCCGAGTTGCAACTCGGAATTTAATAATTTTCCGAGTTGCAACTCGGAATTTAGTGATTTTCCGAGTTGCAACTCGGAATTTAGTAATTTTCCGAGTTGCAATTCGGAATTAAGTAAGGAAAAAATTAAAATTAAAAAATAATGGCCCTTATACGCCGCGTTTATTCGTTTGTTTTTTTGCTTATAAAATGAACACAAATACAGCAATCTTGTTGCTGTAGAGGGAATAGTTGTAGATAATTATAAATACGAACAAAATGTCACCTGATCGTACTATCATTGCTTTTTCACTTGTCTACTTGCCCATTACTGCTTTATAATACCTTGGCAACGGTTGCTATTAACAGACCCATAACGCCCGGGGCGTAACATTCACCCGAGGGCCTTTGGCCCGAGGGATTACTTTCAATAATTTTTACAAACTGTACAATTAATTTAAGTCGTTAAGTTTTTCATTTTATGTATTATATTGTTGTTTAATTAAAAAAAAAAAGGAAATAGACGCTTGTATGTATTTTTATTTCATTTTCATAAATCTTCAGACGAGGTAAAAAAAAATTCTTGCTAATGTTAAAGTATTAAAAAGCTTGAGGGAGGAAAATATTTGTTCTAAGGGAGGAAAATGTTTTCCTCCCGCCGGGAGGAAAAGTGTACCATTTTCCTCCCTTCTTTAGGGGTCGAAAATACAGTTTTCTAGTGAGGTAGTAGAAAAAACCTTTTTTCGTAAATTCAAAACGCATCTCAACTGCTTTTGTTTAAACGGACCTATACTTGCATGATGGAAAGTATACAAAATTAATTCATACCCATCTAAAATTACTCTGATGGCGTAGTGGTGAGCGACGCTGACTAGTAAACTAAAGGTACCGGGTTGAGTTCGATCGCGGCAATCGGTATTTTTTTTTTTTTTTTTTCAGACAAGTTATTATACTTTTTTTTTTTTCTACGCAGTATGAGGGTTAACGGAAGTTATCAACTTGATTGTTTGATACTAAATTTGGTATTGTTAACTCAGGAGCCTTGAACGCAACCCTTTTAGTCAGTGCGGACGGACTATCCTGTCCACTAGTATCACTAACCGACGCGTATTCCACCATCACCGATACGCAGACACTTCACACTTCTTGTGTCACTTCTGTATGTAGTGCCGATGCCGACTACCACTCACGCCACTGTATCTACCGCGCGTACTTGAACTTTTGACCCAACTTATCTATGTTCGCTCATAATTTCATACCTGTTGCTCAACGTTCACCTAGTTCGGTTTGTCTTTTTCCAGCTAAAAGATGTCGGTAGTAGAAGACGACGCATACGTTATAAACGGGCCGGAGCCCTATCTGCCAATTGTGGAGGACACCTTGGGAAAAATTATATTCGACAACTTATTAGCGAACACTGCCACACATGATGCTATGGTAAGTCGTCAGTTGAATTTAATATCTGACCTGGCGGTGTTGTTTATTATAGATAAGACTGATAAAGCTTGCTGTCCACTTGACTTGTCCGTCGTCTGATGTCGACGGTAGACAGTCCAGCGCAGCACGTACCGTTGTTTGCTGGAAATAGTCCAACCAATATAGCAAAAATAATGGCTGTTTTGCAAATTAATTCTAATAGTAAGCGACTTGCGCCATGACTTCGGGGATACTTTATAAATAACTAAAATCCAAATTGCAACTCAAAATTTTTTTTGTGCAATTGTTTAAACAATGATTATTAAACAAAAGGGTCCTTTTTTTGGTTTTTTGTAAATATCTCAAAAGATACTGGACGAATGGCTTTACTCATAAAAGACCGTTTGTAGAGAATAAAAAAACCTACAAAATGGTTTTCAGAAAATCCCGATACGACCATTTTTCGCCGAGAAAAGCCGGAAAAACGCTTAAAAAAAGGCCTTTTTTCAAAAATTTGTATCTTCCTCAATTTTCAATATTAAGGAATAATTTTTCGGGAAATGGTAGCTAATATCATTTACATTGAGCTCCCGAAAGGTGAAAATTGTCGCTCCAATAGTTTTCCTACAATCGGGTTTAAAAAAAAATTACAGCCATATTTTGCATGATGCGTCATATTACGGGAAATGGTCCGATTTGAATTTTTAAAGCAGCATTTTGAAGTTGAGGTTAAAAACTACAATTTGTCTATCTCACATTTTCCCATAAGTTTGGAGAACATTGTTAAAAATGCTTCTGAATACAGCGCTTCGTGTGAAAATTCGTCGCCGAGTCGTGCTAAGGTAGTAGTGGAGGGGGCGCCGAGAATTCAGGAGCAGATGTGCCCGTTTGGCAATTACATCAATTAATTTTGTTGTCAAATCAACGAGCGTTAAATCACTTATAAAATGCACTTGACTTAATAGAATAATTATTTTCGGAATAAAAAAACACGGTTTATTGGTGCAATTTATACATTTTTTGCCAGTGTATATGTTTACATATACGTACTTGTACAAGTACAATTATAATTGAACATATGCATGTACGTATTATTTGAATAAACTGCATAAAAGTAATGCAATTACAAGCGACGTCTTTGCTGTATACAAAAAAGCACCTTGTGCGCGCAACCGGTCTATCACTACTCCTCCGCTTCTCGGCGCCCCCTCCACTACAACCTTAGCACGACTCGGCGACGAATTTTCACTCGAAGCGCTGTGTTCAGAAGCATTTTTAACAATGTTCTCCAAACTTATGGGAAAATGTGAGATAGACAAATTGTAGTTTTTAACCTCAACTTCAAAATGCCGATTTAAAAATTCAAATCGGACCATTTCCCGTAATATGACGCATCATGCAAAATATGGCTGTAATATTTTTTAAAACCCGATTGTAGGAAAACTATTGGAGCGACAATTTTCACCTTTCGGGAGCTCAATGTACATGATATTAGCTACCATTTCCCGAAAAATTATTCCTTAATATTGAAAATTGGGGGAGATACAAATTTTTGAAAAAAGGCCTTTTTTTAAGCGTTTTTCCGGCTTTTCTCGGCGAAAAATGGTCGTATCGGGATTTTCTAAAAACCATTTTGTAGTTTTTTTTATTCTCTACAAACGGTCTTTTATGAGTAAAGCCATTCGTCCAGTACCTTTTGAGATATTTACAAAAAACCAAAAAAAGGACCCTTTTGTTTAATAATCATTGTTTAAACAATTGCACAAAAAAAATTTTGAGTTGCAATTTGGATTTTAGTTATTTATAAAGTATCCCCGAAGTCATGGCGCAAGTCGCTTACTATTAGAATTAATTTCCACAAAAAATCTATATTGGTTGGACTAAAAGGATCGGAGAGCTGTACTTTTCCGGCGACGGACGCTCTTTGCTGTGCCGTGCCGGGCTAGTGGGCGATTGTCCACTTATTTGCATTGTTCCAATTCTATCCGTACTTTGACGGAACGGGCCGTGCCGTGCTGTGACGGACAAGTGGACGACAATAAGCTTGTTGGAGTGCATCAAATTTATTTGGATAATTGTGAAAACGTATCACGTGTGTTTTCCCAGTATTGAAAAATAATCCTATGTATTGTAATATCTGGTGGCTGAAGACCAGATTTCTTTACATTTACGAGATAATGAATATGTTTTTTTAGTTGACACCAGAAAGCTAATTAGAAGCCTACCGACTTAAGTGGGATTCACAACCAAACTTTTTGCGTTTTGCTTTTTACGTTTCGTATTCTGATTGGTGGAAGCAGAATCTGGAATAAAACGAACGCAAAAAGCTAAATATTCTCAGCTTTTTGCGTTGCAAAATGCGTTGTTTACATCTCAGTGAAAATCTTTCAGCAGGGCTTATGGATTCTCTGTGGGAATGTTTTTCAATGTGAGAGCGGATGATCATCATCAAAATATTATTGTGACATTCGATAAAAGTTGTGATAATTTTTTTCTTAGTATATTCTGTTTAATTTTCTACTTTCACATCTTAATGATGGTCTCACCCAATATTCTCTTTTTATACGATTAATTTTTCCATTTAAGTACAAAAGAAGGAGCAATTTACGTCTCTTCCAAATTTCATATATATTATTCATTACTTAAATAATTATTTTTGTGATGATTTCTTCATTTTGCTCTGTCAAACCAAGTCTATGTTATGATTATGTTTCTTGTTGAGAGGCAAATCAAAATTTTTTTTGTTTTGAATGGCATTATTGCGTCAGTTTAATTTCAGATTCTGCTTCACCAATCAGAATACAAAACGTAAAGAGTTTGGTTGTGAATCCCACTTTTTTTAGCATATTTTTAATCAACTGTATCCTTTTGAATTTTGAACGTCTTCTTTCACTCGTATATTATAATAATCATTGGATATGATAGAGGGCAAGGGCGCAAAAAGGTCCTGCGATAGTTATTATATTAATATGGATTGTGGAAGAATCCTTCAACTTCTCAAACACATACAAACCGTCCCCATATCACCATCTTCCTGCTTCTGATAGATCTGTTTTTTAGGTCGATGTTTATTCCGGAGAAAGTATTTCATTCAAAACGATTTTCAAAGAATCATGTAACCTAGCCGAGGCCCTCCGCAGATATGGCTGTACGCCTGACACAGTCATTTCAGTATGCAGCGAGAACAACTTACAATTCTTCATTCCGGTAGTGGCAGCCATGTACGTCGGGGCCATAGTAGCGCCCCTCAATCACTATTACATCCAAGAAGAACTCAAACATGTCCTGAGTATAACGAAACCGAGAATTGTATTTTGCTCTGAGGAAGTGGCCGAGAAATTCGTCGAGTTGAAGGAAGAACTGGCATTTTTAGAAGCGGTAAGTGAAAATAAAGCATTTAGTCAAAGAACTAGAAAACTGATATAACAGGCAGAATTACCAAAATGCGACACCACTTGTGTGCACTGGGTGCTCCTGATTTTGCGCAAAGCATCAAAAACACTGCCAGTTCACTATATGAGAATCTAATATTCTCTAGGACTATTGTATTCTACATTCATTACATATTGATTATTAGTTGGAGAATGAAGGTGATTCCATGACACCGTGGATCCTCTAACTCATTATTCAACGGCACTTGGCCAATCACAGATTCAGAATTTTCAGAATCCACGGTAACTGAGAGGTTTTAGACCAATGATAAAACAGCAAATTTCTCAAGACGGCTTTGCTTCATTGGACTTGTCACGGCTTGGCATCTGCGGATGTTAGATTGACTGTTTTCTTTCTTAGTTTCAACTTTAGCTCCTGATGAAATCTTGCAACAAAAAGATATTTCGAATAATGTTTATCTGATTCTACACAATCTCGGTTTTTGCTAAAACGGAGTTTATTTAGTCCTATGCCATGCAAAAATTTTGTAAGTACCTGTGTGGTCCAGTGGTACGGACCCGCGGAAAAGCTACAGGTTGTTATAAGAGCGTGAGTTCGAATCCTACTGGTAAAAGTTTTTTTTTTATTTTACCCCTCAAGCATTTAGTTATTCATGTACAATTGTTATTCTTCCTTGTATATTGCTTGGTGATTTATACTACTTTTTGGTAATGAAGGCAATAATTTCGATAGATACTAATAAGTACCACAAACTGACCTTTCGTCATAAATTTATAAATTTTCGTGTAGTCTTAGAGAAAGTATAGTCTTCTACTGGCGTATGATGAGCATTATACGCTCGTTAAAGAATATTTTTTTTTAATGTAACGTAACGTATACGTAAAATTTCATGCTTGTTCTCGGAAAAGGGTGTTTAAGGTAAAAAATCCAATTTTCTGGGATTTTTCATTTTTCGAATTTCAAATGTCTGTCCTCGAACGTATTTTGACGTGCTGAATCCGAAATTTTTAACAAAAATGTCGAAAACTCATCAGAAATATTTTTGACGGCAAAAAAACCATCTAAAAACTGATTTAGAGCTGACCAACTCGAGAATGGTTAGAGATAGACAAATTCTGCGAACGCCAATCGATTCAGAATGGCCGAATTGGTATGTTCTGCATATTATTTCGAGTCAATCGAAAAAAATAAAAATTACTAGAAAAAGTTGCAAGGGGTTTGTTTACCCCTAAAAATCATGAAAAATTCCAAGTTGTCACATCGACTTGAAATTTGCCCTTTATACGTAAAATTTCATGCTTGTTTCGAAAATGTATGATTTTCATGTGCTCAGATATAAGATTTAGCCGAAAAAGGGTGTTTAAGGTAAAAAATCCAATTTTCTGAGATTTTTTATTTTTCATTTTTCGAATTTCAAAGCTCTGTCCATATTTTGACGTGCTGATTCCGAAATTTTCAACGATAACGGTTAGAGATAAACAAATCCTGCAAACGCTAATCGATTCAGAATTGCCGAATTAGTATATACTGAGGATTGGAACGAAAAAAATTAACACGCAAAAAAGTCGAATATATAATACGGCAGACGAATCCTGTCTGAAATTGCAAATTGGGAATTATACCAAATTATTTCTCATGTTACCGTGTAGATGAAGCTAGATCAATATGGCCATATGAGAGTAAACAACTTTGTTTGTCAATGGGCGTAGTTAACTTATTTTGACCAAATTTGGACTTATACCTTTTTGCCTCCCCCCCTCCACCCTAGTAATTTATTTTAATTTTATCATGATCTGAGATTATATTTATGATTCCTTTTAGGTGATAATAATTGACTCCCCTGAACCAGTAACCGGAGCTGAATATCTCCCGAACTTCGTTCAAAGACAATTACGGGGAACCACGGTTCTGCCCCATATGGTCCAACCTTTCAATGAAAATGCTGCGCAGAAGGTTGCATTTGTACTGTGTTCTTCTGGTACCACGGGATTGCCAAAAGGGGTAATGCTCACCCACAGAAATATGGCGACAAGAGACGCGCAGACCAGGTAAGACAAAAAATACACTGAAGATAACAATAGGTCAGTCGCCACGTACTTTTACCCTTAAATAAATACCAAGTTGACAAAACTTGGTGTGGTGGTTTAGTATAGCATTTAACGTTTTCAAATTGGTAGGAAATTGCTCAAAATACGAGTCATACTTCAAGAGTATTTTCCTCAGATCAATAAAAAACCGTATTTACCCTTATACCTCCCGTTATATCAATTTGCGAGTAATTATTTTTTCGCCATTATTTAGTATTGTATCATAGGTATGTATGTACAAAATTTCACGTTTTTAAATTGGTAGGACATTTTTCAAAATACGAGTCATACTTCAAGGGTATTTTCCTCAGATCAATAAAAAACCGTATTTACCCTTATATCTCCCGTTATATCAATTTGCGAGTAATTATTTTTTCGCTATTATTTAGTATGGTATCATAGGTATCTATGTACAAAATTTCACTTTTTTAAATTGGTAGGAAATTGTTCAAAACACGAGTCATACTTCAAGGGTATTTTCCTCAGATCAATAAAAAACCGTATTTACCCTTATATCTCCCGTTATATCAATTTGCGAGTAATTATTTTTTCGCCATCATTTAGTATGATATCATGGGTATGTATGTACAAAATTTCACGGTTTTGAATTGTTAGGAAATTGCTCAGAATACGAGTCATACTTCAAAGGTATTTACCTCAGATCAATAAAAAACCGTATTTACCCTTATATCTCCCGTTATATCAATTTGCGAGTAATTATTCTTTCGCCATTATTTAGTATGGTATCATAGGTATCTATGTGCAAAATTTCACGGTTTTTAATTGGTAGGAAATTGTTCAAAATACGAGTCATACTTCAAGGGTATTTTTCTCAGATCAATAAAACACTGTAATTACCCTTATATCTCCCGTTATATCAATTTGCGAGTAATTATTTTTTCGCTATTATTCAGTATGGTATCATAGGTATCTATGTACAAAATTTCACGTTTTTAAATTGGTAGGAAATTGCTCAAAATACGAGTCGTACTTCAAAGGTATTTACCTCAGATCAATAAAAAACCGTATTTACCCTTATATCTCCCGTTATATCAATTTGCGAGTAATTATTTTTTCGCCATTATTTAGTATGGTATCATAGGTATGTATGTACAAAATTTCACGTTTTTAAATTGGTAGGAAATTGTTCAAAATACGAGTCATACTTCAAGGGTATTTTCCTCAGATCAATAAAAAACCGTATTTACCCTCATATCTACCGTTATATCAATTTGCGAGTAATTATTTTTTCGCTATTATTTAGTATGGTATCATAGGTATGTATGTACAAAATTTCACGTTTTCAAATTGGTAGGAAATTGCTCAAAATACGAGTCATACTTCAAAGGTATTTACCTCAGATCAATAAAAAATCGTATTTACCCTTATATCTACCGTTATATCAATTTGCGAGTAATTATTTTTTCGCTATTATTTAGTATGGTATCATAGGTATGTATGTACAAAATTTCACGTTTTCAAATTGGTAGGAAATTGCTCAAAATACGAGTCATACTTCAAAGGTATTTACCTCAGATCAATAAAAAATCGTATTTACGAAGTACATACACTTCAAGGAATATTACCCTTTCATCTCCCATTATATCAATTTGCGAGGGTTCATTGCTTCGTCATTATATCGCCCTCCTCAATATCTCATTCATCCACAGTTACTTCTTCTTTCTCTTCTTCTTCATCTCCTTCTTATTGAAATTCAGACTCAAGAGAGTTTAATTGTTTCCGATACTGTATTTTATACAGAGTGACCCATTTGAAAGCGGGCCACCTCTCTAAAACTTTTATTTATTATCCGATTCAGAAGTTTTTTTTCAATAGATAGAGCATCAATAGTTCTAGTTGAGTGACATAAAAAATTCGAAATGAAAATAAAAATTTCAAGACCTACTTCGAATTTTTTTCAAGGTCAAAAATCCAAAAACATACCAGCAATTGTTTTAAATATAATTTGACGGCGGCACTGGATTCACGACATTCTCAAGTGACTTATGTGAAAATAAGGTGTCCATGAATAAAAAAGTTATATGGGAATGAAATTTGAAAATTAAGTCAATAAATCAACCCACCTCTTCAATTTCAGAACTTTCATCAAAATTCTGACTCCACTATTGGATTCAGAATACTTCGAAATACATTTGGTCAGAATTTCATCAAAATCTTTTCATAAATAAAAAAATTGTGAAATACTAAAATTTTAAATTAGTGGAATTTTAGAAAAATTATTATAACAATAGATATAATAAATAGGAAACAAAAATAAATAGTTCTTTTCATGTTTTGTATTTCAAACTAGATAGAAGTTTCTAACCGACACAAAAAAATCCATAATGGGAAAAATTTGACAACGAATAATTATTGTTACGCACATGCTATTGTTTCATCTTCCATAGCACACTTTCATGAAAATGTTCCGTTACGAGGGGAATACAAAAAGTATTTTTTTTAATGAAATCTCAAGTAAATCAGTAATTTGAAATTTGGGAGTATGATTGTGATATACCGTTGGAAGGAAATTTTGTACCAAGTCGTAATTTTCAAAAAGGTTGTACTTTTCCTTTAATCTAAAAAAATTGGATGCGCATCCGGTCAAACAGGAAGTGCCATATATATTTGGTCTGATACTTGTTAAATTGTTCATTCACGGCATCAAATAGATGTACCAAATTTAAAATATCTATTCAAATTAACAACGAAGATACAGCTTTTTGCAATTTTTATCCAATTTTACATTTTTTTGAAGCCCTGTATCTAGGTGAGTATGGGGTCAAAAAATATTGCTACCCTGTGCAAATTATAGGAAATTATATCTATCTACAAAAGTGAATGATATTATCCAAGTCGTAGGATACAAGGGAAAAGAGTTATACAGGAAATATTTTAAAAAAATCGTGAAAGGAACCCCGCTTTTTCAATCTGTGGCGACTTGATTATATAATGAGATGCGTCCAAATCAGGAAATGAACAGATACTTTTTTCAGGAATATGGAAGAAAAAGGAAAAAAACGGAAAAACCTAGGAAAAAAAACGGCTAGGAAAAAAGAGAAACTATTTCCTAGAATTTTTTACCCGGGTTTTTTTCGGGTTTTTTTTTTCGTTTTTTTTTTTCGTTTTTTTACCGTTTACCCTTTTCAGAGACCCCCGGTACGCGATAACAATAGATGACAAGGAGGTGATTCTGGGATTGATGCCATTCTTTCACGGATATGGGCTGAACTTGGGGCTTTCTACCATTGTCAGAGCAAATAAAATGGTGGTTATGAAGCGGTTTGAAGGTGACGTTTTCCTGAAGGCGATACAGGATTATCGGATTTCGGTGCTGGCGCTCGCGCCCCCTCTGGCGATTTTCCTCGCTAAGACTCCTGATTTGTCGAATTACGATTTATCCTGCGTGAAACAGGCGTTTTGTGGAGCTGCTCCTTTAGATAAAGAGATCGATGCTATACTCAGGAAAAGGTAAAGTACGTTTGATTTTAGATTTCTTAACTTTTTCATGTTGTGGACTCTCTTCAAGATTGCCAATATGAATTAATCGTGGTAAGAGGTAGTACCCCTTATAGTGTATTCTTCAATAATTGGCCTATTATAACTCATAGGTAGACGGACTACCTATGGGCCCCCACATTATCACCGATTGACGCCAACGCATACATGAAATGGTTCGAAAGCCTCGCTTCTATTCCTTGAACAAGTTTGTACTGATCTGTTCCAGTTTTAGTAGTATTATGTTAGAGTATAATGATGTCTCGAAGCCACTGTCATCCCAAAAATGTATAGTTATTTACCAGCTTCTCCCATTCCTTATTGCAGAAGAATTACGAAGAGAACTTGCAAGAATTCTGAGAAAAGCAAAACCTCCGAAATGCAACATTTCAATGGGTGAACAGGCCGCCGCCACAAGAATTAAGTCTCAAAGCTGACGAAAATATTATTCTACCTGCTGACAAAGGAAACGCAACAGTGGTCTTAAATACTTCGGACTACAAAAGCAAACTCAATAACCTTGTCAGTCAAGAAACGTACAGAAGATTACAAAAAGACCCAACAGAGAAAATCTTAAGAAAGACCAATCAGCTGGTGAAATAATCTTCTTTATCACCATAAACAAAGAAGAAACTTTGCAGATCAGAAGCATTTTACCGCCGAGGCTCTATGGATTACCGAAAATTCACAAAGAGAATGTACCACTGAGACCGATATCAAGTGCCATACGATCACCAAGCTACCACCTCGACAAGCATTTGTCTGATATGCTTCAAAAACATATTGGGAAGACAAGACGTATACGTCCGAGACTCCACTCACTTCATCGAACATTTGAAGGGAGTCATGTCACCCAAATCGCGCGGAAATTACGCGCAAACACTCCGTCACAGAAAGTGCGCGCAAAATCAGCACTTGAGTGACATGGCACTGAAGATGACTGCCGCAGTTACAGTTCCCAGCAAACGCATCTGTGACATGACATCTGAGATGTCGCAATGAGGTAACAGTGCGATATCACGAACGTTGTATCGCTGCGATATAAAGAAGCAAACACATATGTGACATGACATCGCTGTGATGTACAGAAGCAGACTTGTCATCTCTGAGATGTCGCAGTTGCTATATCACATATCACATCGTCGCAATGATGTTATCGTTATATGATTTTTGTGATATCAACAATGAACGTCATTGCACATGCGCATGAGATTCAGGATTAGTTTTTATTGCATTTTTTGTTCGAATTTGATTTTGGGTAATTTAGCAATGCATATTGTGCATCTCAAATTTAATTCCTACCAGATATTGCTCTATAATAATTCTCATGTTGCTTACGTTACTATGAATTTTATCATTCTCAAAATCATTATTTCCTATTATATCATACGTCCATGTTAAAAACCTTGACTACACGCCTCAAGCTCAAGCTATTATGGTTACGAAAAGTTACTAATAATGAACCCACAACCTCAATGGATTATTTCATGATTTTCAGACTAAACCTACCGGCAGTTCGTCAAGCATACGGCCTCACAGAGTCCAATCTAGCGGTAACCATCATGGAAGATAACGTCACTGATAAAGCGGGTTCCAGCGGCAAGGTGATCACTTTTATGTCAGTCAAAATAAGAGATCCTACAACGGGGAAGTCCTTGGGACCAAACAAAGTGGGAGAGATATGCGTGAAAGGCCCTCTGGTGATGAAGGGGTACTTCAACAACGAGCAAGCCACCAGAGAAACTTTCACGTCTGACGGTTGGCTCAAGAGTGGCGATTTGGGATATTACGACGACGACAAGTATTTTTTTATCGTAGATCGCTTGAAAGAACTCATAAAATACAAAGGATTTCAGGTAAGGAAGTGCTAGACGAAGTCAATCTCAATCTATATACGTTTTCTCATCCACTATCTCTTTCTCTATCTCATTTCATTTCATTTATTTTCAGTCATGAAAGAATATAATACAGTAACATGACTGACTATACAATACACTAATGTGACAATGTCAGAAGGTAGATAATTCCAAAAGACTAACCAATTTGGCAAAAAGAAAAGAAAGAACACGACATATAAATGTATAAATAAAAACAGAGATTTAAAAACAGATAGAAATGATCAGAAATCACTATAAAATTCCTCCAGCGAATAGTAGGTTTTCTTCAATAATAACTGTTTCATCTTCCTCTTGAACATATGAATGTTTCTCGACTTCTGTACATCTTTAGGAAGAGTATTAAATAGTTTGCAACCATTATAAAAGATACCCCTTTGATATAGGCTGGAAGAATGTTTCGATGGAAGCAATCTGTTTTTCATACGAGTTTCATAGGTATGTTCTACTATTTCAGATTCAAAATATGATTTATTTTTGAAAACAAAGCAGACAACATCATAGACATAAATCGATATCATTGTGAGAATTGAGAGGCTCTTGAAGTGTTCTCTGCATGATTCTAGTGATCCGATTTTTGACATGATACGGACTGCCCTTTTTTGTAACATGAAAATTCTATGAACATCCGGGTAGTTCCCCCAGTGCATTATACCATATTTCAGGTTTGAGTGGAGACATCCAAAATATAAATGTTTGACAATATTCTTGCTACATTGTTGGGATGATATACAGAGTGCATAGCATGTTTTAGCAAGTTTCGAGGCCAAATTATTGATATGAGTGTCCCATCTCAAGTTACAGTGGAGGGTGAGACCTAAAAGTTTTGTTGTGTCATAGCAAAAAATATCAGTGTTGTTCAGAGCAATAGTATTAGGAGTTTCAACCTGAGAATGACCAGTTCTAAAAGTAATCAATACTGATTTTTCATTATTGAGACACAGACAATTTTTCTCAACCCATTGACTCACATTCTGATACACATGGTCTGCTTGGGTTATAACATCATCGATGTTATCGGACACAAAAAGAAAATTAGTATCGTCAGCATAAGCTACGAGTCGAGTAGTAGCATGACTCATCTGTTCTAGTAAATCATTGATATAAATGAGAAACAGAGTGGGCCCCTATATGGATCCTTGTGGTACTCCAACCCTAACTGGAATGAAATCAGAGACAAAGCCATTGCATTTGACCTGTTGGTATCTATTCCCAAGATAAGAATCAAACCACTGAAGCGCAAGGCCCCTAATGCCATATCTCTGCAATTTGTATAGGAGAACTTCATGATTCACGCAATCAAAGGCCTTGGAGAAATCAATAAACAATCCTAACGCAACTTTTTTCTTGTCTAAAGCCCTAGTAATCTCATCAACAAACTCACACAGTGCTGTGTCGGTACTCTTATTCTTTAAAAAACCATGCTGGCAATCTGAAAGCATTTTATTTTCCATCAGGAATTTCAAAAGCATTTTATTCACGAGAGTCTCAATTACTTTCCCAAAGCTTGAGCATAAGGTTATGGCCCTGTAATTGGTGATTTGTTCCGTATTTCCTTTTTTATATAGCGGAATAACACTGGCTTGTTTCAATTTTGATGGAAAAACTCCCTGAGATATAGATAAGTTAACTATATGGGTAAGTGGTTCGTTAATTACTTCGCTTATTCTTTTAAGTATTGCATTCGATATTATATATGAATTAGAGTTTTTAATGTTTTAATGTTTTTATTACGTCTTTAACCTCATAAGGTTGAGCTGGACCAAAGAACAAAGAAACATTGCTGTTTTGTATACTGATATCTATGAAATCGTAGTCGATTGTTTGTCCGGCCTTTAATTGTCCTTAGCCACGTTCGGGTTTCCTGTATGATCATCAAGCATTCGAAAATCATTTTATAGCTGAATGTGGTGAAACCCACATACTACATAACAGAGCTGTCCATTATGCAGTATGGGGGATGAGGGCCTTTAAGACCTGCCTTATATTATTTCTATTTTTCATCATTTTCTGTCTTGAAGCTATCAGCGTATAATAATGCTCAGAGGGTATCTCCAGAGTTACTTATTTGGGCATACTGATGATATATGACATATGATATGATATATGACAGCATTTGAAAGACCGATGCCAAATGATAAAAAACAATAACCCTTGCAATGATCAGCAAAACCACCAGACCTCAATCCCCTGGCTTTTTTATTGTAGATTATGAACTGATGTTGTTTGGTGGTGTATTTCTTGAATAATATCTGAATGCTGTGAGCAAGGCATCAATAACGAAATAAATTGCCATTTTTTTTTCAATATATCTTATAAAACATAAGCAAAGCTGATAGGAAGCGAAATAGCTCTTAGCAAGACACAGAAAAACGAGTGTTTATGAGGTTTCTTCAGCGATGGACCTCGTGGTTTTCCCAAGATAGGGTAATGCTGATGCTGCATCAATAAGGCATTCTATTATTTCATGTGCGTTAAATTCTACAAGCAGCTCATCAATTATTCACAATATTTTGCTTAGGATGCCTCACAACCGGAATTGCACATATAATGTTTGTTATTTTTGTTAAGATCGTCGGAAATAAAACATTCTTGGAGTAAGCGTAAATTTGTATACATGCTATCAGTAACAGAATGTTTAATACGTGTTCTGGTTGGTTTTGCCGTCGACTTCTTTGGTTGTCATCTTCAGTGGCATATTCGAAGTACTATTGTTGAATCTTTAACTGTACTCTTCTTGATTTATCAACTGGAGACAGTTGGTCGATACGTCAAGAAGAGTATTTATACCACGTCACTGAAGATGATTGGCGCAGTTGCAGTTGAAACGTTTGGATAAGAAGAAGAAGACCAGTGCAAAACCCAGGAACGGTCGAAACCAATCAGAAATTAACGCCAGCCGTGAAAGCCCACATTCCTATAGAATTTATATAGGTTATGTACATAAATTTATTTCTTTTTTTTTAACCAATGTGTTCAATCAATTTACCCTCAGTACTCATGCATACTTTTTTTGTTTGATTGAGTTCAAGTTATCATCTGTTTAAACATCACACCTTGTGTATTCATGTGAATATAGAAACTGTGCTGATATGAATCTTCTTTGGCAATCTGAGACAACATATTTTTTTCTTATAGCAAGTAAATATCTAATATTTGCACCCTTTCTCGTTCTCGTATACAGTCAGTTGTTAACCGATTATTCATAATATTCAAGGTTGCTCCGGCAGAATTAGAAGCGATACTGTTAGGTCATCCAAAAGTTGACGATGTGGGGGTGGTTGGTCTCCCTGACGAAATATCGGGGGAACTACCCATAGCCTTTGTAGTAAAAAATGACGAAGCAGAAGTGACAGAACAAGAAATTCAGGAATACGTTGCTAGTAAGTTGGTTTTGATAAAAACAAATGAACGACCTCAATCCACAGAACTCATAATTATATCTTATGACTAGAATGCGTTTCAAATATGGCGGATGAACAAATCATGCATAACCTGCAACACTGTAATGTCCTCTTCACAGTAGCGGCGCATAAAATAATGGGCGTATCATAGGGATGGAAAATGGGTTGGTTTTCTTAAAAATGAGAAAGAGATTTCTAATGGCTTTGGACACCCTAATAAAAAGAGACGAAAGTTCTTGATTTTTCCATCCTTGTTGCCAGGGGATGTACTCTGTGATTGGTCACTATGACGGCAGGAAGTATAAATGTCATTTTCAACTGTAGCTGTCTTGTCATTCAAATTCCCCGCCATTATAGTGACCAATCACAGAGCGCGCCCTGGTCAACAAGAACGGAAAAATTAAGAACTTTTGTCTCTTTTTATTAGGGTGTCCAAAGCCATTAGAAATCTCTATTGCATATTTTTCTTTGCCTTTCTGCAGGAATTACCACAATCCTTAACAAAACCCTTCATCATATAGAACGGCGAACGGCTAATAACACGATATAATCAATAAATAAACATTTACTTATCGTCCACTCATGTTGAAAAAATAAAGAATCAACATTCAACAGTGACGTGACAACGCCGCTCTGTTTACAAACAAACTGGCAAGCTTAACCGACAGACGTCCTATAGATTCTACTCGTTTCCTCTTGGAACTACAAGAAATGACGTGTGTGTTTACTTAGTAAAAGTTGTCCTCTTTGCGGATGCCCACGATTTGTTCAAGTTTAGGGTAGCCGACGATACATGAAGCGCGTTCTAGTCATAAGATATAATTATGAGTTCTGTGCCTCAATCCCAGCCAACCATGTGATAGAAGAAACATGTAAAGGTGACATCTCGAATATGTATCCAATACATTGCGGCAATGTCAAAATGTCCTCAAGGAACATCATCGTGATGTCTTTCAGGCATGAAATCACATAGAAAGTCATTAACAGGTGTTATATAGAAGTCCACTTCTTATCATGAATAGGTCACACTGTGATATAAATTGTTTTTCTATAGTTTTTAATAGTTTTTTATATCTCGAATTTCATCTACTTAGTGGAATAGGGAAATCAGAGACGAACTCTGAAGTGGGTATTTCCTATTCAATACAACTACTTTACTTGAACCTCGAAAACAATTTTCATCTACCTCCATTCATCCAAACTTTTGATAGGTTCTTCCAGAATTTC
Source organism: Chrysolina haemoptera (assembly GCA_958298965.1). Classification (NCBI taxonomy): domain Eukaryota; kingdom Metazoa; phylum Arthropoda; class Insecta; order Coleoptera; family Chrysomelidae; genus Chrysolina; species Chrysolina haemoptera. The sequence goes on from OY282590.1 coordinate 36,993,474, forward strand.
ACGAGTTATAAAATTTTCAATGTAGAAAAAATAACTAGCGTTCCTTGAAGAAGTTTGCGTACCACACCTGACTGTTTGATATTTGTCATTTACGCATCTTCATATACAGTATCGGAAACTTTTCATCTGGGGTATAGACAGAAATCTACGCGAGCAACAAGGAACGCAATGATATCATGATACCACATAAATAAGAGAGACGCACTATTGTTACCCCATCCGACGCATTAACGTACCACGTGGCAATGCGACACACCGCACACAGCTGACGTTGATATCCTTTCCTCGAGCGAGTAGAGGAGAAATTGTACTGCTCTCTCAACATATAGCAAGCTATTCTTTACGCTCTCATATATGAAACCACCATACCCAAGATCAAAACTTAGCGATACTCGTGAATATTTGGCAAAAATTAATTGAAATCTAAAAAGCTGATGTCTGGGTACGTACGAGCATCAAACCAAATACAATTAACAGCAATTCCATCACGGAAACAATATAAAACTTACTGTGAAGTCCTTCCAAATGGCACACACTATCATTCTCTAATCATTATAGGTTATGTTCGCATATGAAACAACGCGCAACACCCTCTCGTCAAGAACATAACGAATACTGCTAACTTAGCGGCGACGTCGCAAGCCACGGTTGTGTTTCCTATAATATTCTTTTCATGCATGATTAAATATGATATACTTATCACGACTTGGTGGATTCGTTGACCTCAAATAGCTAGGTGTGGTCTGATGTTATTGTGATTGTAATATTATCAAATATAGATCAAATATGAGTAAAGACACATAATTCTTATTGATGTCACAGGATGGTTGGCTGTGATGGGATAAATCCACGATTAATCATTCAATATCTGTAAGAAGAAATTAATTTAAGTGTCTTTTTAGGTAAAGTATCGCCACAGAAGAGACTCAGGGGCGGTGTTATATTTGTCTCTTCAATACCTAAAAACCCAAGTGGAAAAATATTGAGGAGGGAGTTAAGGGCATCACTAGGCGAATATCGTGCCAAACTAGAATCAAAATTATAAAAGAAATTGTGTAATTTATAATATGTAAGCACACTCAACAGATCAAATCAAGTGAGATTAAAGACATCTATAAAGATTGCTAGCATTGGTGTTAAACTTATTTCCCTTCCCTTTAATTTTTGAAGTTCAGTAAGACTACTTTTAACTGTCGAGACAGAACATTGAATATTATGAGGACGAAAAAAAAAACAAGCGATGTTTTGATCTCTTAATGAAGCCAGATACAGCATAGTCAACTTCTTTTTATAGGTTATAGAAGTTGATGAATATGGTGGTGAGTTGGACACCCTTTGAGCAGATTTTTTCAGGCGTTTGATGTAAATTGAATTAAAAAATTCTCATCATTATTACATTAATATTATATCAAAATACCAATGTAATTATATTATTACATCGAAGCCGGTAGCTTGACGGTCTAAGGCGCAGGCCAATCAAAACTCCACTATGGCGGTAGTCGGTTCGAGCCCGATGTATGTACGTGGGATTTTTTCAATGGAATGGTTTTTCTTCGGTATGAGTTAATTCATGCAGCCTCAAACCCTGTGCATTAGTGAAAGCCTTCAAACAAATTTTGCATTGATGCTCTCATGAACTGTCAAGGAGTTCTTTTTACTGAAAGACTTTGAACATATTTTGCACTGAAATGGTTTTTCTCCTGTATGAGCTTTCTCATGAACTTTTGGTTTTTCTCCTGTATTTGTTCTCTCTTGAACTGTTATTGCACTCTTACTAGTGAAAGCCTTGGAACAAATTTTGCAACTAAATGGTTTTTCACCTGTGTGAAACCTCTCGTGTTCTTTTAAACAACCCCCTTTACCAAAAGATTTTGAACAGATTCGGCAGTGATATGGTTTTTCACCAATGTGACTTCTCTCGTGAACTTTGAAATCATTCCTTTGATTGATTTTTTTTTTGCATATTTACAACGAACTGGTTTTCCACCAGTGTGAATCCTCTCATGAACTGTCAAATTGTCCCTTCTACTAAAAGACTTTGTACAAATTTTGCAATGAAATTGTTTTTCACCAGTGTGAACCCTCTCATGCCTTGTCAAAGTGCCCCTTTGATTAAAAGACTTTGAACAAATTTTGCAATGAAATGGTTTTTCACCAGTGTGAACCTTCTCATGATTCGTCAAACTACGCTTTTCCCTGAAAGATTTTGAACAAATTTTGCAATGAAACTGTTTTTCTCCATTATGAATTCTTGCATGGACCTTCAATTCATACAAAGTACTGAAAGCTTCGGAACAAATTTTGCAACAAAATGATTGTTTTCCAGTATGATTTTTCTCGTGGATTTTCAAAGTTCTACAAGTTGAAAATTTCGAGCAGCACTTGCACTGCATTTTTTTCTCTACCATATCATTCTTCTGGTTTTCTACAGGATTATTCTCCAGAAGCTTCGAACAATATTTTGATTCCATCTTATCATTATTTTCCATGGAAGGCACTGAAAGTAAAGCTGATGAGCCTTTTTCTTTGGTAACTTCATCTCCATATAATATTTCATATTGTAGTTCAAGTAGTTGTGATGAGGAAACTGAAAAAAGAACCAATTATATTAACAATTTGGTGAGTGAATTCCAGGGTTGGAAAAAATCATGATATAAAAAAGAAATCAAATAAAGCATGAGTTTTTTGAAAAAATCCGAAATAATCATTTTTTGATTTTTGTGATTTTTTCATTTTATTATACAGTTCAACTATATTTTTGCATAAAACGTAGTAATGTAAAAGGTTAATTAACCGCGGCTATTTAATTTATGTAGCTACCAAAAATACTTTGGGGCTCAAAAATAAATAATTTGGTAACTGAATGGTGCTCAACTATGATTTTTGGTGACAAAAGATAAATATTTCAAATTTATCTCTGAAATTACTTGAGACCTCCAAAAATTTTATTTGGATTTTCTGTTCAAGAGACCAAAATAGGTAACTTCCGCAAACTTATTTCGGTCACTCTAACCGAAGATTTACCAAACAAACTGATGAAACCTTACCTGTAGTAAGTTCAAGACAAGCCCGTTTCACATCACCAGTCATATCTTCACCACATATATTTTGGCAGCTACATTCGAATCTATAACTTGTGGATTTGAAAATATCTGTATTAATATCAAAATTTTGGTAACACAATTGGCAGAATCCAAAACTTTGACTCGATTTTTCATCATTAGTTTCCCGTTTGATATCCTCATAAAAAATATCAATGACGTTCTCATTATCAGAAATTTTTGAATTATTTAAATCTGCTGGGCTCGAATTCTTCGGATCTAACTTTTCTTCATTCCGTTCTTGGTAGCTGTCGATGGCATGTTTGTAATCAACAAGGTCCGTTTCTCTACTAGAAGTGTTATAACTGCATTTAGTGAAAATATTCATTTCCTGTAACTCATGTTTTACTATATCTATTTGAAAAGCTTTACTATCACTGGAATCGTTTTCGATTATCCATTCTTTTTGCCCATTTTCGAACATATCAGTATATTCAGTATTCATTATGATTATGGGATTTCTAGAGGGTTTTGTAAATTATATTATAAATTAGTATTAAATTTTCTGACAATTAACCTAACTTGTTCTTCTTCTTTTATTTTTTTTGGGCAATGCCTTTAACAATTTACCCAAACCTCACTTGTTGAAAAAATAAAAATGATTAGAGTGAGTTCCGAATGGCGCTTTCTTGCTTTTCGCGTCGAACGTCACTCAGTCTGATTGGCGAATTGCCAAAGCGATTCACCAATTCGTCAATCAGAATTAGTGACGCGCTACGTGAAAACCAATAAAGCGGCATTGGAAATAGTGACATAGTTGCAAACATATATCTGGGTTATGTCAGGGTTATTTTTATATTGGCCATTTTTGTTTGCATTATAAGTGTTCAAACGCCGGGTGTTTTAAACTGAAATTGTATGGTCTGTGTGTGATGGTCGATCCATCCTTTTATTGTTAATTTGAAAATAAGTTTTATGTTGGATATTCCGACACTCTTCCGATGTTATCAAATTCGAGGTTTCGCGGTAACCCTGTCAGTATATAATAGTAACCCTGGACCAGGGCACAAGGATTATAGTGAATTGTCCTTGGCCAGGGCGTGGCTATCATTAGCCATATTGGATGTGACCCTCATGGTAGCCAACTGCGTAAACGCAATTTTGTCTCTGTCTTTCCCAAGGAATCAACTATATTGTCATCTCACTTATTCTGTCGAAAATAATAGAATTCTATGGTACACGGAATCCCACCTCTGTGGGTCGTATCCAAACATCGGAAAAAATATTTAAAAAAAAAAAAGATTTCAACTTGGGCTTTATGAATAATGAACGCTTGTGTCAATCACGTGTAAATAAACGACGAATCGTTCGTTGTTTGTTTGAAAGTTTCAGACCATGACGTAAATTGATTTATGCTTTTAATGAAGACTTCCTCTATGAGCATAGAAACATTCCAGACAACAGACAATAATGGGAGCCCACATGAAAGTTAACTGCAATATATCCGTTTTCAATCACTATTCTGTGGCAGTATAACTATTAAAATAAAGTTGCCTTGAATACTGCCTACTGCCACTGCCTGACGTTAGACGTTATTGCAATATTAAGACCCAACGACTTTACACAAGACATTGAGACCAACGGAATCCCTAGGTCTTTGCCGATTGGATCGAAACATTCCTTTGTGTTAATTGCACTGACTACAAATACGAACGTGGTGTAAGTCACGTTTTACTGTACACCGTAGTACACCTCGTAGCAAACGAAACGACCTTCTATAAGTATTTTTCAAAATATCAAAAATGTCAACTGTCAAAAAAAATTCAAAATCAAGAAAGTGCCTTTTTCTTATCAAATTTATGGCAAAAATAAAATTAGGCAATGTCTAAACAATCTCCGACTCAGCCCAGTCAAGAATTGACTCTCTTCACAACTCTACCTGCCCAATTTCCAAATGCCAGCGAAAAACTAAAATCCAAAGAGTTTTTAGAAGCTTCTTCTGCCGCGATCGGCTTGGTAGAGCGGTTCGGTAAAGTTTTAGCACCCGTCATCAACGACATGAACGGGAATATTCGAAAAATCTACCGTAGATATGAAAAGGACAAGGAAAGTAACGAATATTTAGAAGAAATGATCCTCAGGGAGCAAACCGAAGGTGAAAGTGTGGCTACGGATGCCCTGATGTGGTTGAGAAGGTAAGTCGATATCGACTCACTATTGAGTGATTATATTAAAATTCATGAACACTTTATCAATAAGTAGTTTCTTACACTGCTTTGTTTAAAACCAATGTGCTATTTTCAACACCTCGACACATGTTTCAATCACCTGTTGCTAACCAACTTAAACAAGCACCTCTAATGCCATATTTTTTAAATTTTGATATAAGTATTTGATGGGTAACAAACCTACAACAACGTAGGCTTATTGTGTCAAATAAATGTCAGAAAACAACTACTCGCCTAGCTATTACCACGACGGTTATTGGATTATATATCAGATACTTATGCAATGTACCTCACTGCAGAGAAAATAATTGCAAGTGCTCCCTCCCCTTAAGCGAATGGCAGAATTTTGTTTTGATTTGGACAGGGAATTGAAATTGAAATTAACCTAGAACTGTCCTCTCAGCATTTGAATACGAAAAAGATAATAAAGGACATAAAAGAACCATTTCAAATTCAAAAGATCTTTATCAAAACTTCTTATGGGCGGCTTATTCTATATTTTGGAAGGATATTTTAACACATAGCATACAAACTTATGTTGAATTTGTATCATATTTTTAACGTGTTTTTTTATATAGAGACAGAATAGAGGTCAATCTTCACCCATCTGTTAACTGGATGAAACATACTTTTTATGGAGTTTCATAAATATATGAATATATTAGTAGAAGTCTTCTGGACTTCCATTGTGTAGAGGCAAAGAAAATAAATTTGAGTCACTCAAAACACATGCAAATAATTTATTTTCTTTGCCTTTAGATAATGGAAGTCTAGGAAAATTCTACAAACACTTATACATTGTCAACCAATTTCGAAAAAACGTTAGAAGAATATACATATAATGGCTTGCGTATCAAAATGTGGTCCGGACTATATGCAGTGACTTTTAAAAAAACGGAAAACTTTTTTTTGTACAAATTTCCAAACAGTGTACAGGGGAGAACAAAAAATAGGAATTTTGTTCAGGTGTAAATTACCCCTTATTTTTGACATTATCAAAAATTTCATTCAAAGAGGTTGTTCAGAATTGAAAATAATATTCAAATTTGGAATCACATTTCACTTGAATACAAGTATTGCGCAATGCATCAATTTTTATGAAGCATAAAATTTTCTGACAAATCAATAATAAAAGTTTTCGATATGGTGGAAATTTAGGAAACTCACTGTATATAGTCTGAACCACATTTTGATAGGCAAGCCATTATAGGTGTGTTCCTCTATAAAACTCCATAAAAAGTATGTTTTATCCGGTTAACAGATAGGTGAAGGTCAACCTCTATTCCGTCTCTTAGACTAACAATGTAATATTTTTAATGAATATATTTGATTTGACCTAAACCTTTTTTTCAGGGCTCTTCACTTCCTATCTCTCTTTTACCAGTCCATAATAGATGACACCCAAAGCGAAAGATGTTCGAATGATTTGGCCCCTTTTTTGAAGAAAGCCTATTCCGAAACCTTGGAGCCCTTTCACGGCTGGCTGGGGAGTCAGCTATTCAACGTACTCTCTAGATTCGCTCCCCACAGAAGAAATCTCATCTTCACCCTAGCTCTAGAAAAACCCAATAGGGACCAAGACGTTATCAGGGACATGCGGAATTACAACAACAACATGCTGGCTTGTATACGAAGATTGACGGATTTTTACATAGGGTATGGTTTGGAGACGTACGCTACTGTTTAGGTTGTTTGTTAGGTGAAGAGTTGATATTTTTTGTTACTTATTGTTGGATTGAGAGAATATTTGTTTGTTAATAAAAATGAATTGAACATGTTTATCATTGCTTTCATTCTTGTGTCGCTCAAAATGGTTTGAATAATTTATTCATTTATCGATGGAATTGTATATTATTCACAAAACATTCAATAAATTCACACACTTCAAGAAGTACAAAGAAAACAACAATTACAATCTTTCCACTTTTTACAATAACAATAATACTCTATAAACACTCGTAGAGTGTACCCAAAGGCATAGCTCGTACGGGTAGAGGACGGCTATTATTATTATTATTGGTCGTCAATCCAGTACGATTGGGTTTTGAGACAAGAATCAATTGTAGCACCACCAAACTTGGTATGCTAGTAGTTGGAACCATGATAAACACGAAAAAAAATTACCAAAAATCTATGGGTGGATCATATTTATTTTTTTCGTTTAAAAATATATAGATTTTTGCTGTAATCTTCAATTTTCCACAAAATTATTCCTAGTAATTTCGTATAAAATGCGCTCGTTTTCTCAAAAAACGTGATTGAACGCCGACATCAAATTTCAATTCATTTAATTTAAGCATTATCCTCGAATCAACGAAGATTTGTCTGACAAAGTCGCAATCAAGATGGATACTTCAGCATACTCCATCAAAATATACAATGTTTGAGGAACAAAACTGATGAAGTTGAAATATTTTTAGATTCTCTACCAACAAAGCCAAAAATTTTATGCATAACAGAGCATTGGCTCTTAGAATCCGAAATAGAGAGTATACAAATCGAGGGCTACGAATTGAAATCAGCATTTTCCCGGAAAATAATGCAGCATGGAGGAGTCAGTATCTACACAACAAACGATATGGATGCGGAGAGTGTGGAGAGTGTTGTCAGAAAAAGTATTGAAGGTCATTTGGAATGTGGAAGTGTAGTAATTAGGAAAATGAAAATTGTAATTGTATGCGTTTACAGAACTGGCTTAGGCTCATTTGATATTTTCATTGAGAACCTGGAAGAAATAATCGATTTAGTTCATGAAAAATTCACTACATTTAAGGTGATACTATGTGGAGACTTTAATGTCAACTTGCTTGAAGACAACATACAAACTAAGGTATTCTTAGACTTACTTCTCACTCACAACATAACACAAACTATTTTTGAACCAACCAGAGTAACAAATATCTCATCTACTCTATTAGATAACATTTTTGTAAATTTTGACGATTATGAAAAAAGCATGGTTTTAAATACAGCATTATCTGATCACTATGGACAAATGATAACCCTTTTCACAGAAAAAAATGAAGCAAATGAAGTTAAATGGATCAAAAAAAGAATATTCTCAAAAAATAAAATTATTCAGTTTAAACAGGATCTAGCTGGAGCAAATTGGGAAAGTGTAACACAGAGTACAGATGTAAACATAGCATACAGCTGCTTTTCGAATATATTCATTAGAATAATGAACCTGATCTTTGTGGAAAAAAAGTTTAATAAAACTAGGCCCAATAAATGGATAACAAGGGGTATAAAAAAATCTTGTTCTAGAAAACGATCATTATACAAAAAGAAGACATTAGGGTTGATAAGTACTCAGTATTTTAAAAAGTATTGTTCCGTCCTCAGTAAAGTTATTGCAGCTGCTAAAAAAATGTCCAACACTGAATATATAATGAAAGCCGAAAATAAAACCAAAGCTACCTGGTCATTAATCAAAAAAATAACCAAACCCAACTATCACAAAAACAATATCCTAGAAAGCTTTGCAAAAAAATATAAAAATTCACAAACCACAGTGAATCAAATCAATAAGTATTTTAGTGAAGCTTGCCCTGACCTAAATAAAACAGATAGGCCAGATTATAAAAAAATAAAAGGATGTGGTGATGTTTTTATCTTTGAACCTACCACTCCGCTTGAAATAATAGAATGTATTAAACAACTAAAAAATAAAAAATCAGTTGGTGAAGATCAGATTCCTATGTGCCTATTGAAAGAAACAGCAGAGATCATAGCCTATCCTTTGACATATATTATAAATTTATGTTTTTCACAAGCAGTATTCCCAGAAGCATTGAAAGTGGCATTTATTAAAGCTATATTTAAAAAAGGAAACAGAGATGAAGAAAGTAACTACAGACCCATATCATTATTGCCAAATCCCAGTAAAATTTTTGAAAAGCTCATGAACAAACGTTTACTTAAGTTTCTAGACGATAATGTGTTGTTAGCAAAAGAACAAAATGGATTTCGTAAAGGTAAATCAACTGTACAAGCAATATACCAAGCTATTGAAAAAATTTTACATCATTTGAACAAAGATGATTGTACTGTAACTTTGTGTATTGACCTGTCAAAAGCATTTGACAGTGTCAGCCATGAAATTTTGTGCAACAAACTTGACAAATATGGAATTAAAGGCCCATCTTTGGACTTAGTCAAATCCTATTTGACAAATAGAACTCAATGTTTGATTGAAAATGACACCTCGGGGATAATTAAATCAGAACCAATTGTGATAAAAAAAGGTGTGCCGCAGGGATCCATCCTAGGCCCATTACTATATATACTGTACACAAATGAAATACCAAATGTAGTAAATGAAGACATTGTTCTATATGCTGATGATATATCAGTCATTGTAAAAGAAAAAAACTCACAGTTGGTCATGACAAAGACAACAAAAGTGCTAGATGTATTAAACAATTTTCTCACAGCAAATGATCTACTACTTAATATTGACAAAACTCAAATAATTCATTTTGCAAATAGATCCTTGCCAGAGTTAAATACCTTCGAATATAATAATCAAAATTTAAACATATGCAATCAGGTAAAATTTTTGGGTCTGTTGATAGATAGGAGACTGGACTGGAAAAATCACATAGATTATTTATCAAAAAGTATTGCAAAATATTGCTATGCATTGAGAATACTGTCAGAACACGTATCAACCGAAGCTGCCCTCTCTGCATACCATGCTTATATTCAATCGAGGATAAAATATGGAATCATATTCTGGGGAAACTCTGTTGATATCTCTAGGATACTCATACTACAAAAAAAATGTATCAGGTATATTTATAAGATGAAAAAAAACGATAGCTGTAGAGAGGCTTTTATTAGGAGCAAAATTTTAACTTTGATAAATCTCTATATATATGAAGCAGTGGTATTTGTAACTGAAAATAAATCAGAACTTTTCATTAACTGTGAAAAGGATCACGTCTACAACACAAGAACAAAGAATGATCTTAGGAATGAGAAATGCAACTATACATACATACAAAGAAATGTCAAATATAGCGTTATAAAAATTTACAATAAATTTCCACTCACTCTAAGAAATCTTCCAGTTTCAACAATGAAATGTCGTATAAAGAACTACCTCGTAGAAAAACCTTATTACAGCTTACAGGAATTCTTAAATGATAGTATGCTAACTATATGAATGTCATTTATATATGCTTGTTTTTGTGTTAAAGCTACTTGTGTGATAATGTAAATTGTGTATATAGTGCTTTTATTTATTTTTATTACTGACATGTTCCACACTCCTCGGAGTTTTATATGTGTACATTATATGTAACCGGAGCAAATAAACGATCTATCTATCTATCTATCTATAAGTTTTTTCAACTTCTCACAAGTTACAATAAAGTATATTTTGAAATTGACTAATAAAATACTTTCAATACCTTTTCTTTATCTTCATTCATGCTGTGCAACCTTTCAAGTAATACAAGAAAATTCAAAATCAATAAAAGAACTAACAAACTGTTATGTTTTTATTTAACATGGCTAGCATCCATAATTCCACATTAGGTGTAAAATATCTATAGTCTTGATAATATACAGGCATTTTGAAATGACGATACATCAGGAATAACTCGATTCAAAGAAATACCATAAATAAAGAAAATTGAAAAATATATATTGCATTTTCAATAAAATACACTCACGGCTCATCAATTTTGACGTGTAACAATTGTCGTTTCTTCTTGAATAACCTAGCTTAAATATTAAAAACCTATTTGATTCACATAAAAATTTCTGCTACATGAAGTCATCAAATTCATCATATTCGGTCGTGTAGGCTGACAGCTGGGATAGTTGCTAAAAAAAAAACAATAACAGCAATTCAACCTAATATAAAAAGGAAAAAAACTCCTCTATATAACCTGATTGTTATAACTTACATTGTCTCCTTCCATTTTTAGCCTGGCCTTTCCTTTTCCCTTACTCTTTTTGGACTTATCTCCCTTCTCCATTTTCTGTTTTTCCAAGTACAAGTTGTCTAGAGAATTTTTTATTTTTTTAATATCAAAAGATGTCACTGAAATCAAAAATTAACTGTTGAATTTCTGATATCAATTATTCTCAATAAAAACGAGGAACAAATTTGCTGCCATCAGAAAAAAGCATTTGATACGTGATAAGGGGTTTAGGTCCGAACATGGATTAAACAAAATACTTACTTGTGGCACAAAGGTTCCTAGTTAATGTTTCTACGAAATTGGGGTATTCTACGCTACCAGACAGGGGGGTTAATTTCTTGGAGAGGACATCAGTGAAAGTATCGAACTCTTCTTTCGTATCGGGTAAACTGAGATCGTCTATTTTAGAATTTTCTTTAATTCCATCGGCGAAAGTAGTTTCTAAGGCTAACTTCAAATCGGCTTCCTTTTGTCGACGCAGCCGTTCTTCCGGAGACATCTCTTCTTCTTCTTCCAGGAGACGTCTCGCCATTTCTTCCCTTTTCTGTCTCTGTAACGAATTTTTTTCAAGTTGATAATATCTCAAAACAGATTGGTGATCAGTGTATAAGATTTGTAACAAGTTTTTTTTTTGAGTTAAAGTGATCATATTGAAAATTCCCAATATTCATACTCATACTATCAAAAACAGCAAATAATATACCGGGTGACCACGAGGTGAGGTACGCCCCCCTTTTCTTCATTGTTTCTCTAGCTATATTTCTGAAATTTGGACGATTGAATATGCTCACTAGGCGGCACTTTTTGAAATATTTGTACAAGAGTCAAAAATCCATCAGAAAACAACAACTTTCCTGGCTAATACCACAACGAATGTTGAATTATACTTAAAGAATTTCCGTGCGGAATTCCTACAAGGCTTTCTCTACGATTGCAATTGTATCAACATTATTTACACTACTCATTGATATATCCAAACTTTATACATGTAAAAGGTTCATCTGTTTGTATGCAGTATAAATAAATAAAAACACAATATCGGTACCTTTCAGGACTAATATTTTAATCAACAGAATGAAGTAAGTCTCCAATAAACGAAATTATAACTTTCAAGTTACATATCTTGCTAAACTTTTATCACAAATTTGGGATATGACGATTAAAGACCATTTTTAAATTATTTGTTGATGTATCAAGAACTATGTAATTACTTGACATTGGAATAGTTAATATTGAATAATGTATGAAAAATATAGTAGCCATCAATGCTACGAGTGACAGACAAGATAGACAAACACTGAAATATATGAAACATTACGTAAATTGTAACTTATAGCTGATACAGAGAATTACATAAAAATCTCACCTCCTTTTCGGCGATTCTTTCAGCCAATGGCTTCTTTTTTGGTTTCTGTTGAACCTCTCCTCCTAAATTTTCTTTTTTTTCATCTTCCTCTTCTTCATCTTCCCAACTTTCCTGAAATTACAGTTACATCTTCAACATGACTGTACAGAGTATGCATATCTAAAGTTTGTTGTGAAAATGTTGATAATTGCAGTTTACTGCAAATAAACAATAATATTAATAATAATATAATAGTAATGCGAAACTTTATTCACATAAAATCGGTGGAAATATTATAACACACATTTCTCCACTGAAAAATTCTGAAGGAGTCTTTTAAATAGTTTAAAATCTTTTATATTTTTCATGGATGGTGGGAGATGATTAAAGAATCTTATTCTTATTTATTGGTACTATTCCGTTTTTAGGAAATTTTTGATAACTGAATGTATGGAATATATGCATATTTAAGTACTATTCCTGTCTTATGTCATCATTTGATATTGTGAGATCAATAAAATGATATTCTATTCTATTCAGTCACAGATTCAGCATTCAGTTCATAGGCATATAACAGAAATATTAGAGGCCCCAGAACGGATCCTTGGGGCACTCCTCGTTCAACATTTTCAAGTTCTGATACGTTATTTTCCATTGAGGTACGAAATGTGTACAGTTTACTTTCTATAATTGATATATCTATGCAATCAAAAGCTTTCGACAGATTGAAGAAAAGTGCACCCACATGTCTCCCTCTATCAAGTTGAGTATGAATGTAATTGAAGAAATCTGTTGTTGCACTTTTTGTCAATCAGTCAGGGAGAAACCCATGCTGATATTCTGTTATAACACTATACTTAAATAGAAATGACAGCATTTGTTTAAATATGCATTTTTCAATAACTTTACAGAGTATTGTAGGGACTGTGATTTGTCTGTAGTTATCTAGAGAAAACTGGTTTACTTTTTTGAAAGCTGGTATCACAACACCGGCCTTGAGTTATCTGTTTATACTCTTAAGTATTTGTATCAAAACAGGACAATCCCACAAAAATAGCCTGGGATTTTCCATTGGTTGTTTATCACTAAATTCAGGCCATTTTCAGTTTCAATATGTTTTGAGGTTAGATCACCTTGACACAAAAAGTTTCTAGAAACGTCTACAACTGGAGCAATATGCAAAACAAAGCGAGGGTCACAAGTTGCTTGTGTTTCAATGCAACACCAAACGCTTTCTTACCCTTACCTTGACTTCGTCCTCTTCGTCTTCGCCGTCCCACTTATTAGCCACCAAATGTGATAATCTGGGGGCTGGCGGCTCAAAATTTTCGTCATCTACAAACAACAAAGCGAATGAGTTCTTGATTTCAACACTAGAACTCAAGTAAAACTCACCCCACAATTCCATATTGCCTGATTTGTACAGGACCTACTACGACCTCAACTCGACTTTTTCACGTGTCTTGAAGCTTTTGCGACCAACAGATGACACCTGACAACGACTTACCTATTTGTCTGGAATAGATGAAGCTACGGAAATTATTCACTATCAAACGCGATGTTTCAGTTTTATATTCTTCTTGTTCAGACGAAATGAATTGCAAAAATTGGGGAAATTATAACTAGACGAATTTGAGACCGACCTTCGAATATCCATTTCAATTTGACAGTTTGAAGTTTGACGTTTGTTGCAGGGTGCGGACTACAAAAGGGAAGGGGTGTACCTGGTACTCGCAGTTTTGCCAACATCGATGAGTAATTTCATGTTCAACTTATTTTGCATGCAGCTGTTTCGCCATTTAAACTTCCCGCTACTACACTGAACAATGATAGAGAACTTATTTCGTGCATTTTACTCCCTCCCGTCTCGGCTTATTGGCAAAAAATGACATCTGTCAAAATTAATCTATGTTCAATGGCAGGGACGAAATTGCCCGCATAGCGGCGCTGATGGAGTTGGAGTCCTTCGTTTTTCATATGAGGGTTATTATGTTTTGTTCAATTTTCTATTGTTTTCGTTGGTTTTGAGACTTTTTTTGCAAAATGAGTGATAAATATGGTGGTTGGACTGTAAAGCAATTGAAGATGGAATTGAGAAATAGGGATGCGAAGGTTATTGGGAAAAAAGAAGACTTTAAAGAAAGAGAAGCTGTTCATAACCCCCAACTCATTTCTGTTTTCAGTCATTGTCATTTTCAGATTGGAACACATTCAACACAGCGTATATTTTCAATAATGGATCAGCTGTGGAATGAAAACATATATAAATAAAAGTTATCTATATGTACCATGTGATTATGTTTCGTGTTTCGTACCAACCAAGAAGAGTATATCACTTCCCGTCTTTATAAGGCCCAAATCCGACCTGTTCTGGAATACTGTTTCCATATAAATGGAGGGCAGCATGCAAACATGCATTGAAACTTTTAGATTCTGTCCAAAAGAGAGTCATTCGTCTCGTGGGTGATAACTCGCTCACAAGCTCACTTTCATGAACGATGCTCTTCCGAAATATCATCATTCGTTCCACCGGTTAGCGGTCCCATCGAGATTGACCCGTCGAACTCAGTCCTAACATATCCTATCAGTCATATGCCGTCACTTTAGATACATATACATGCCGAACATCTCTATCCCAGGGCACGTTCTTCCACCGAACGGCAAATCTTTGGAACTCGCTGATGCTGCTGCCTTCAGAAATTAAAGAACATATTTTATATTTCGCCTTTCATCTATAAAGTAGGACTTTTATAAAACTGACATTCTAAAGTGAAATTTAACTTGACTATTAAAATTTAAGTCAACTTCAAAACATATATTTATAATACTGGCCCTAAATGGGTTATAATATAAAGATCAATCAAAAATGCAATCCTCGGAAAAACTGGCCAAATTCGTAACACTTGAGGAATGAAAAACCAATCGAGGGGATTACAATAATAAGTCAAACACGATAAAATTGAACGAATCTACAAATCACGACGATTTCATATAAACAAAGACTGTCTAAAGTCGCCATTTTTGTAGCGATAGTAGTGACACCTCAGAGTAATAAAAGACCATGGAGATGCATTTTCAATCCTTGTCTTGAAAGCCACATAACTTTGTTTACAAGTGAGGGCCTTATACAAGTTGAGTCCGTATTCAATCAGGTTGTTTCGTGTATGCCCGTTCATTTCATTCGGATAACGTTGTCATTCTTCGTTTGTATTACGGTCCTTTTTACTCCAAATGTAAACAAACTGTCCATTACATTTCACTACCCGTCACCCCCCTCGCCAAAAAATTGTATACTAAACGATAGTTCATGTTCACTTCAGAATATAGGTCAGAAATTATCGATACTGGCAAGTATCGACTAAATCTTGGAATATATCGAGTCAGTATCGATACTTGTCAACTTGTCATTGTATCGATAATGGTATATTCCATTAGGTTAGGATTGTTAGGAAAGAGGTTCACCACTTCACCAGTATTGAAAGGTTACCAAAGAATAATACCAGCTAAAGAAAAATTCTTTCATTTTTTTTGTGTCAAAAAATACATTTCCTGATTTATTAGCAAAGTAACTCGTATGAACACCAATCTTGGGGATAAACAATATTAAAAATAGGTTCCTTACTTTTTCATAAATTATAATTTTGATTATCAAATATAAATTTATCAATTTTTTTTGAGACTTTTTTCGTAGATATAATTATGCCTGCCTTTGAAAATATCCTCACTGCAGACGCAGAAGTTGCAGGAATACACTGTTAACAGTGTCAGAGGAGTATCGATATTTCGATACTAGTTAGGCTAAAATCGAGTTAATATTGTTGGGGTCTCAGAGCAATAAGACATAGAGATGCCCTAACTATACCTACACAAATACCTGTTTTGAAGTGAACATAACTATTCTTTTCTATACAAATTGGGGGCAAGAGTGGTGAAATGTTACGGACAGTTTACATTTACAGTAAGAAGGGCCATAATACAAAGAATGACTTGATCCGAATGAAATAAGCGGGTATACACGAAACTACCCGAATGAATACGGACTTAACATGAATAAGGCCCTCGCTCGTAAACAAAGCTATGTTGACTTCAAGACCAAGAAGGAGAAAGCATCTCTATGGACTTTAATTACTCTGAGATTGGTGTGAACTTCTACCTAGTGGAGGGTCAATTGGTGTTGGCGAGAAATTCACTATCACTCTGAGGCTGCCGTTCGTGGTTCAAACCCTAGCGACTGCAGAATTTTGACTGCCCGATAAAGCGCTAGGAATCGAACGTAAAATTGTAAGACCTCGTTAATCTTTGGATCGCATAAGTTTCGACTTCCCAGGACTGCCGTTCGTAATGGGAGAGAGCTGGTTAACGAAAAAACAATTTTAAAAAATTACTGATTTGGAGCAATTTTATAACAATTTAACTTTCTGTCCTATCGTATTATTATCTTCCTGATTTTGAACATATATTAGTTTTGAATAATTGTAAATTCTTCCTCCAGTGTGACTCCTCTCATGATATTTCAAAGTAACCATTTTAGCAAAGGATTTTGAACAAATTTTGCAAATGAATGGTTTTTCAACAGTGTGAGTCTTCATATGAGCTTTCAAATTACTCATTTGATTGAATGATTTTGAACAAATTGCGCAAATAAATGGTTTTTCAACAGTGTGAGTCCTCATATGAGCTTTCAAATTACTCATTTGGTTGAAAGATTTTGAACAAATTTTACAATGAAATGGTTTTTCACCACTGTGAGCCTTCACATGTACTTCCAAAGTACCTTTTCGCCGGAAAGATTTTAAACATATTTTGCAAAGAAATGGTTTTTCACCAGTATGAATACTCTCATGATTTTTCAAAGTACGCCTTTCACTGAAAGATTTTGCACACATTTTGCAATAAAATGGTTTTTCTCCAGTGTGTATCCTCTCATGAACTTTCAAATGAGGCATTTGTCTGAAAGATTTTGAACATACTTTGCAATGAAATGGTTTTTCGCCAGTGTGTGCCTTCACGTGAACTTTCAAAGTTCCTTTTTGGCGGAAAGACTTTGAACAAATTTCACAATGAAATAGTTTTTCCCCAGTGTGAACCCTCTCATGATTTGTCAAATAACACTTTTGACCGAAAGATTTAGAACAAATTTTGCAATGAAATGGTTTTTCACCAGTGTGAATCCTCTCATGGTCTTTTAAATAACACTTTTGACTGAAAGATTTTAAACATATTTTGCATTCAATTATTTTCTTTGCTTCAAAAAGATTATTCCCAAGAGGATCTGAACAGAATTTACTATTCATCTCTTTGCCATCTTCCATGAGATGCGCTGAAAGTCTCCGAGGTACTGCTGTTGACTTTTGTTCCTTGATGACTTCATATCCAGGTACTGTTTCATCTTTTCCTGCAAGTAGCTTCGATTCCAAATCTGCAAAGAAAACTTATTATTATAAAACCAATCTGGTGAGTAATATCTATCAATAACTTGTCAAATAGATTTGTGTTTATTGTGTTTATGGCACAGCAGACAGAAAGATCAAAATTAGAACTGAATTATTATAAAAAATTAATAAAAAAACTTCTTAAAGACAAGCTTCCATTCAAATGTTCTAAAAAGTTTAAATTATTTAAACGGCAAGCTTTGAATCTGCAGAATAACCTACATTACAACATCTAAAGCAATTATTTTTTAATTTTTAACTGCATTTGAATAAAAGCTTGTCTTTAAAAAGTTTTTTCATTAATATTTTATTTTCTGCTTTTGAGCTTGTGTCCCAACTTGTTAAAATTTTCAGAAAAAAATTGTTTTTTTTCATTACCCAAAAACCTTTTGGTTGATTTTGATAAAACTTGGCCTGCTTATTTGTGATAATGAAAGGCTCATTTTAAAGTACCTAGAATTGAAAAACATATTTTTTCAACTTTGACACCCTGTATGTTGAAAACCAATCATGTTTTGACACATGCTTATATGAAGAAAAAACTCATTTTTACCTAAAAAACCGGTAGTGGCGGTTTAACCCTGGGTCATCCTGTATATTTTTATGTGATTTTCAGTGTTTGTTGTAACTTTGCTGACCAGTTGACCATATTCACCGTCGCAATATTGTCATGCGACAATACCAACTTACCCAAGGTTCTCAACTAAGAATAACCAAATTTACTAATTATATACGTCAGTGAAATTTTAAAATGACATTTATTTAGGCAGTGCAGTTATCAAAAAATGTTTTAGTAGAGTGGGTTGATTTCATTTTTAGATGAAAACTGAGGGAACGTGGACAAAAACGTTTCGGTATTTCCAAAAACATCAAAAATGATATCCTGAAATAAAAAAAGAAATTTTCTACTAGCGTGCGGAAAACCCCACATTTCCGCACTTATTTTAGTTTTGAAAGAGTCACTTTTTCGCACTAGTGCGAAAAAGTTTTTTCCGCACTCTTTTTAGTGCGGAAAAATAGATTTGTTTAGTTTTTGCAGATTATACTGACATTTAAATATTGCGTCGCAGAAGGTTAAAATAGAAAGAATACCAAGTATGGTTGTATAGTTTAATATATATTTAATAATAAATGTTTTTTATGTTAACTTTTGGATGCTTTTTCCGCTAGTAGAAAAAATAGTTTACCTAACACGAGCGTCTTTTCCGCACTTGTTAGGTAAACTACTATTACAGAAGGCAGTGTAGAAAATTGCACCTTTTTGTTTACAGCATGTTTAAAAAGCAAATATATACAATTCAAAATGTTTTACTAAGAAGATACAATCATTTTTACAACTATAAATAAGAAAAGCGTCAGAGTTGAAATATTAGAAGAATAGCATTTACATATTATCGCGAGTTGGCAGAATAACTAACTAAATGAATGTAACAATTAAATGGTTTTTCTCCTGTAAGAATCATGTCAACACAACAACTTGAAATAACGACATCCTTGGTACAACAAATTTTTTGTGGTAGAATCATTTTTGTTCTTTATAACTCTTTCATGGACTTTCAAATTACTCGAATTCTTGAAAGCCTTAGAACAGATTTTGCAATGATATGGTTTTTCACCAGTGTAACCCCTCTCATGAATTCTCAAAGTGAGTCCTATGATGAACTCTCAACGTACCTCCTTGGCTGAAAGATTTTGAACAAACTTTGCAATGAAATGGTTTTTCACCAGTGTGAACCCTCTTATGATTTGTCAAAGTAGCATTTTGGGTGAAAGATTTGGAACAAATTTTGCAATGAAATAGTTTTTCACCAGAGTGAGTCCTATGATGAACTCTCAACGTACCTCTTTGGCTGAAAGATTTTGAACAAACTTTGCAATGAAATGGTTTTTCACCAGTATGACTTCTCTCGTGAATTTTCAAATTACCTGAATGACTGAAAGACTTTGAACAAACTTTGCAATGAAATGGTTTTTCACCAGTATGACTTCTCTCATGAATTTTCAAAATACCTGAATGACTGAAAGATTTTGAACAAACTTTGCAATGAAATGGTTTTTCACCAGTATGACTTCTCATATGAATTTTCAAATTACCTGAATGCCTGAAAGATTTTGAACAAACTTTGCAATGAAATGATTTTTCACCAGTATGACTTTTATTGTGAATTTTCAAACTACCTGAATGACTGAAAGATTTTGTGCAAATTTTGCATCGAAATGGTTTTTCACCAGTGTGACTCCTCTCATGAACTTTCAAACTATCCATTCTACCGAAAAATTTTGAACAGCTTTTGCTCTGAATTTTTTTCTCTGCTGTAGAAAGATTATTCTCAAAAGACTCTGAACATGATGTATGCTTCTTATTATGGTGGGCCTCCTTGGTAACTTCATCTCTAGATATTGTTTCTTCGTCTACTTGAAGTGGCTTTAAATCCGAATCTGAAAAGAGATACACTCATAATCAACCAATCTAGTGACTAAAATCTATGAATAACAAAAATATTTGATATAAATTTCCATAATTTGATGTTTTGTTCAGAAGTGTATGAAATTAATAATGAAAAAAAGATTATATAATCTAATATTCCATGAGAAACCTGATACAGTAGGTAATTCATCAGCAAGTCTCCAACAGAAACCAATTACTGCCCTTATGACCGTTAAATTATATCTGTCTGATATGAAATAGAGCAAGTTATCCACGAATACTTTGATCTTATTTTATTGGTGCACTTTGAAATCACAAATTCTGGTTTGTTAATAGTTATTTTTGTGATCAAGAACTGGTTTTTTTTAACGGGGCGCAGACGAGTTAAAAAAATAGTCGTGGGCCTCGTTAAAAAAAATAGTCGCGATCACCAAAGTATTTCGCGCATGAGATGCAAACAAAATTTTTTCTACAAACGTCAAAAATAGGTAGTATAAAAGTCTGTCACAATTTGAAAAGTGTTAAAAAGCCTTATTTAATCATTGTTGAACATTCAGAAATAAATGATTTCTTGAATTTTTGTTTGATTGAGGAGGATAAGTAAGAAAAGGAGTGTGTGAAATGACGGTGTCATGGTAACGAAGGAAGATGAAAAAAGTGTCACTTTGCATATTGTTGTCAATGCGCGAACCTCGTCATTTTTTGACGTTTGTAGAAAAATATTTATATTACTTGTTTTGAATTTTACCAATTTTTCCTTTGGGTTTCACGTTTGAAAAGAAATAAGACAAAATCTTGGCGATATTCGTCATGAAATGACGAAAAAAGCTACTTGTGTACGACATTTGGAACTCAAAGAAATTTTATAAAGCCCAGTAGTCGGACAGATTGTTATTGGTCATAACCTATATTTACCATTATATTTCTCTGTCCGACCGACCTCTGGCTAGAGCATAAAACAAGTATGATGCTATTTGATGTAAGAAAGAAATGTTAAATAGGCAATATCTATACGTCATAAAGAAACAACATCTAAAATGATGTAGGAATATTGGCGTGACATATTCCTATTTACTCAAGGAAATTTGATTTGTTATTTTGAAGTTATATCAAATTTTGAGTGTTTTGTCCGGCTTACTAGAGAATTCACCCTACCTACTTAAATGAATACACAAATGAAACATTACCTGTGGTAAGTCCAAGGGAGAATGTCTTCTCATCATGCATCATGTCCTGTCGATGTAGATTATAGTATGGGAGCCCGTTTTGCTTTTGACAGCTACATTCCAATCTATAACTTGTGGATTTCAGGAAATCCGTTTCTTTTTGTAAACTTTGGTAACACGCCTCACAGAAATCAATACTTTTACTTGATTCTTCCTCACCACTTTCACGTTTGACATTTTCGTAAACAATATCAATTTCATTTTTTATTTCTACTGTGTTACATGTATTTGTTGAGGAATCGCCGAAAAATTCAAAACGGCCTAAATCTTCAGGGATTAGATTCTTCACATCTTCGTTTTGCATTTGGTAGCTGTCACTAGCATGTTTGTGATCTACAAAGTCTGTTTCACAACTAGTAGAAATGTTACCATAGCTTCTGTATTTACAAAAAATAGAATTTTCACATGGCTCATTTTTCACTGAATCAATCTGAAAAGCTTCAACACTTCCATATTCACTGATATTCATTATGTAATTAGTAATTAGTATAATGCACACCAAAGACACAAGGACAAGGGTTTGTTTCTTTAATATTTCTAGATTTCTATTCGATGATTCTGTGGCGTCTGATAACGATAACGTCGAAAACAAATATAAAATATAACAAACAGCGTTATTATAATTCGAATTAAAAATAATCGATAATCCGATTATTGAAATAATCGGTGTAATCCGATTATTGTTTTGGGTGAATTCGAATGAAAAATAACCTATTACACTTTGCCACGTGACTGTCAGCTGTCGAAATAATCTGTTGTATAAACTCGGCGGGATCTGCCAAATTCCAATTATGTGATTATATGAAAACCAAAATGCCAAAAATAGAAAAACCATTTTTATTAAAAAATATCAAACATGAACCAAAATATAAATAAATAATGAAGCATAGAACAAGACAAATGATTGATGACATTGACCATTGACAACTATTCGAATTCGAATGATAATCCGATAATTGCAATCACTCGAATCGCCATAATCCGATTATGGAAATAATCAGATTATGAACAACACTAATTTGATAGTAATTCTTGTAGCTACGGCTACAGCAGCTACGCTAGTGATGGGCGATATACATCGATGATTTTAAAACATCGATGGTAGTCATTCGATGTTCCGATATTTTGGTATCGATGTCGCAAAATGAAACATCGATAGTTAGGCACTATCGAATTTCAGCATCGGTCAAACACGCATGCGCAATAAAAGTTGTTACTCAAGGTGCGTTTGTTGTTTTTTGTGGAACCCGAGCGAGCAGAACATTTGTACCGCGTGGTCACAGAGCTAATTGAACAAAAAAGTAAATATCGTTTATCGAACAATATTTTACCACTCATGAGATCTGTCACGTCACCTGTCACCTGTCCTTGTCACTTCCTAATATTTGAATTTCGCTTTCATTTTGTTATCGTTAACGAAATGACGAATGATGAAACCAAAATATTGAAGTATATTATCAGTAACTCAATCAAATTTTCCCAAACTGTGGCTGTCACGCCAATTCATCTGTCATCATCATCATCGATATTGCAAGACCGATGTTTGCAAAAAATCGATGGTGAGTTTTGATAGTATCGTCGATGTCCAACATCGATGTTACGTTTCGATGTCCCATCTCTAAGCTACGCTACAATCCAGTGTTGCCAGTTGCCAGACCCAATTTCCCAAATTATCTAATTGGTACCCGAAAATTTGCCGAAATTATCCGATTTAAAAAAAAATAATAATGATTATCGTGAATTTATTCTTTTTTTCATTCTATAGATTTCGAGGTTTATCATCATAGGACACTCACCCTTTCAGTACTGATTGGTACAGTTGAAAAGAGAAATTCATTCGATTTCAGAATTACTATTTATGAACTCTTCAATGGACTCTCAAATTACTAGAATTCTTGAATGACTTGGAACAAATTTTGTGATGAAATTACTTTTCACCAGTACGACTTCTCATGAGATTTCAAATCACCTGATTGACTAAGAATTTGTACAGACTTTGCATCGAAATGTTTTTTCGCCAGTAAGCACCCTATCATGAACTTTTAAACTAGCCATACCGCTGAAAGATTTTCAGCAGATTTTGAAATGAACTGGTTTTTCACCAGTATTACTCATTACTAACCCGAGTAACCAAGTTACGAACCATAACCTCAATCTCCCGATTTTCTCACCACGGCTCGGGAGATTTAAGTTGGCTGTGGCAATAGGTGTACTAAAACCCATAGGAAATTTTTGTTTTCATGATTTTGCAGAATTTCTGCTTCTCAGCTTTCAGTTGTTTTTTTTCCTGGGATTTTTTTGCAGTGAAACCTTTTTTTTTTAATTTTGTTATCACGAATCTCCCAGGTTTTCGTAAAAAAACCCTCGTGCTACATTATGAACTCTTTCATGAACTCTCAAATGACTCGAATTTTTAAACTCATTGAACAAATTTGGCAATCATAAGTCGATGCCTTAGACGAAGAAAAAAAAATATGTTTTTTCAGCAGGTACCTCTTTTCTTTCATAAATTTTTAAACTAGCCATATCGTTGAAAGATTTTGGACAGATTTTGAAACGAAATGGTTTTTCACAAGTATTCTCATAAATCCTCAAATACCCTTTAGACTAAAAAATTTTGATCAAATAATAATAATAATGTTTACTTGAAAAAATAGGAAATTTACAAAAAATGTGTTATGACGTCAAAATAATTGACTCATTGACAAATAAACTTATATTTGAAAATTAATATGGTGGGTGTTCATAAGAAGATATAATAATAATTTTAACAACTATAAATATGAAAAGGATTAGAGTTGAAATATTTGATGAATAGCATTTACATTAATTTTAACGCGTGTTGCAGAATAACTAACAAATGTAGCAATAAATGGTTTTTCTCCTGTAAGAATCCTGTAGACACAACAACTCGAACTAGCGACATCCTTGGTACAAATTTTTTTGCAGTTAAATCTTTTTGTTATTTATGAACTCTTTGATGGACTCCCAAATTACTCGAAGTCATGAAAGCCTTAGAACAAAATTTGCAATGGAATGGTTTTTCACCAGTGTGAACCCTCTCATGATTTCTCAAAGTACCATTTTCACTGAAAGATTTTGAACAAACTTTGCAATGAAAAGGTTTTTCACCAGTGTGAACCCTCTCGTGACGATTCAAAGAACCCTTTTCACTGAAAGATTTGGAACAAATTTTGCAATGAAATGGTTTTTCACCAGAGTGAACCCTCTCATGTTTTGTCAAATTATCCTTTTGGATGAAAGATTTTGAACAAATTTTGCAATTAAATGGTTTTTCACCAGTGTGAACTTTCTTATGATTTGTCAAAGTAGAATTTTGGGAGAAAGATTTGGAACAAATTTTGCAATGAAATGGTTTTTCACCAGTATGAACCCTCTCATGTTTTGTCAAATTACCCTTATTGATGAAAGATTTCGAACAAATATTGCAATGAAATGATTTTTCACCAGTATGCATCCTCTCATGATTTCTCAGATTACCCTTTTGGGTGAAAGATTTTGAACACATTTTGCAATGAAATGATTTTTTACCAGTGTGAATCCTCTTATGCCTTGTCAAAGTTCCCTTTTGCATGAAAGATTTTGAACAAATTTTGCAATGAAATGATTTTTCACCAGTGTGAACCCTCTCATGCATTGTCAAAGTACCCTTTTGGATGAAAGATTTTGAACAAATTTTGCAACAAAATGGTTTTTCATCCGTGTGACTTTCATGAACTTTCAAACTATCCATTCGACCGAAAAATTTTGAACAGCTTTTGCTCTGAATTTTTTTCTCTGCTATAGAAAGTTCATTCTCAAGAGGCTCTGAACATAATGTATGCTTCTTCTTATGGTGGGCCTCCTTGGTAACTTCATTTCTTGACATTGTTTCATCGTGTACTTCAAATGGCTTCAATTCCGAATCTGAAAAGAGATACACTTATAATCAACCAATCCACACATTTTTCCATTGTAATTCATACAATATAAGATATATTTCAGAAAGTATGATTTGTAATTCAGAATAATAAATTGGTTTCCACAGGTATAGATTCACCAGATAAGTGAATCTATATAGACTTATGTTTTTTTGACAAAAACCGGACATAATTGGTTTTGTTTCTATTCAAGATGAGACCATTTTCAAGGCTACATTTCTCTATTTCATTGGAAGCATTGTTGCTTAATTTTGTTAGTGGTCAATGCTGTTGTGTGACATTAGAATATTAGTATCATCGGCATATATTGTTGTTCGATTTGCGGAGGTACAGGTGTCATCAATGTCACTCAGAAAGGCTATAATCAATAGCGGTCCCAAGATTGAACCCTAAACAATCATAAATTGCTGAGCTGGTTGATTTGTGCTTGCGGAAACTATTCTGATTTGTTGGAAGGCGGTCAAAGTGTTCCAAGTACTTGGACAATCTAGCACAATAAGATGCTTCAAATAGTTCAGCAATTTGACTCTGTGTGCATATAGCCCCATAGTTATGAATGTCACAAGCAGAACCTTTGTTTTTATACATCACATCTTTGAAACTCCTTAACACCTAGAAATATTCCAGATGCAAATAATTCATTTAGTGAATATGATATGATTTCTGCCACAAGAGTACAGAAAGATTTGAGAATTTTTATTATGATACATTTGCATCAATTAAGTAGAGCTCAATAATTGTTTCTTATTAAGTTCAAGACTTCTTTAGTATGTATTTTAATACCTACTTAAATGAATACAAAAATAAAGCATTACCTGTGTTAAGTTCGAGGGAGAACGGCTTCTCATCATGTGTCATGTCCTGTCCATGTAGATTATAGTGTGGGGGCTCATTTTGCTTTCGACAGCTACAATCGAATCTATAACTTGTAGATTTCAGGAAATCCGTTTCTTTTTCAAAACTTTGGTGGCACAACTCACAGAATCCAATACATTCTCTTGATCCTTCCTCGCCAGTTTCACGTTTGACAATTTCGTAAACAATATCAATTTCCTTTTTTATTCCTACTGTGTTAAATTTACGTGTTAACGATTTGTCGAAAAATTCAGAATGGCCTAAACCTTTTGGGATTAGATTTTTCACATCAAGGTTTTCTTCATATTGCTTTTGGTGGCTGTCCCTACCATGTCTGTGATCTACAAAGTCTTTTTCAATACTCTCAGAGGTGTTACCATAGCTCCTGCATTCAGTAAAAATAGCAGTTTCGCATGGCTCATTTTTCACCGAATCTATCTGAAAAGCTTCAACACTTCCAAATTCACTGATATTCATTGCAATTGACTAATTTGACTTGCAATATTCGTTTGCATCGAGGTGTAGCACGTTTCTACATCGTGTAATTTACACTCGATTTTATTTTAGCATTTGTTTGCAAATTAATTTGACATTCCTGCACTCAAGTGAGTCACGTAAGTGTGCTCACTGCTCACTGCTCAAGTACACTCGATTCGATCCAAAATGTGGTGTAAATTAAATCATCTAGCCGTACTATTCTACTTTTGATCCCGCAGTTCCGCAGTTCCACATGCGCACTTGTTTACGCTGACTAGGAGGGAGACAAGAATTCCTTTCCACATCACTTCCCAATAGGCAATCCACATGGACCAATCAAAACTATTATTTTAGTTGCGCCCGCGTGATGTGCGTTGTAATTTTAGGTTGGGAATGTCGCAAATGAATTTTCATTCCTCACATACATTTTTCCAATGATCTAATAATAATATTAGGATAATCCCTATTTAAATAAGAAATTTGTGTTTCCAATATTATATTTGTTGTTGAAAACAAATAGTGTATGTGAGGAATGAAAATTCATTTGCGACATTTCCAACCTAAAATTACATTGCACATCACGCCTATTGGGAAGTGATGTGAAAGGAATTCTTGCAGGAGGGAGGAGGAGGAGGAGACTAGAACTTTTTAACCTTTGGTGACAATGGATCGTTGGTGTTGTTGCATGACAATACGGCGACGGTGAATATCGGCTGAGACTGTAACTTATTTTGCATAGTGATAGCGAAACGAAACAATCCCTATCTTTTTCCGGTACACCAAAAAATGATAGCATGTGCGTCATTTAACTTCGCTTAGCTATGCAAAACAAGTTACAGAGTTCCACTCATGCGGGTCAATTCTGTTTCTCATTAACAAGATTGTTACCATAGCAAGACAATTTTCAGAGCAAAATATATCGCAATTTTGTAGAAGGCTTGATATCTACATTGCTTTATTGGCAGGAGATGATGTGGCAGCATCATCTCCGATATTTTTCAAGCCTTCTACAAAATTGAGATATATTTTGCTCTGAAAATTGTCTTGCTACGATAACAATCTTGTTTATGAGAAACAGAATTGACCCGATAGTCAATTAGTATAATGCACACTAAAGGCTTATTCGTTTGCATCGAGGTGTAGTACTTTTCTACACCTGCAGCACAGCTACAGCTTAAAAAACACCAGCTGTGCTTGTTTCACGCATGTCAGACACAGAACTCATAATTATATCTTATGACGATATAATAAATTATGAGTTCTGTGATCTGTGATGTCAGACAGTCGGGACTGTCAGATGTCACTGTCTCTGTCAAATGTCAACTAGCTCAACTCAAATGATAGTAAAAGTTGAAGAGATGCGGGTTTTCATTATTTTTCCGGTTTTAGGAGTCTATAAGTAAAAATACTTACACATCGAGACATCTATCTCTACGAAAATGGCGGTAGGGACCTCCAAAGTCGTGCAAGTGACGAACATCGCCCCCCAAGCGACGAAAGATCAGATGCATGTCCTGTTCGGCTACTTGGGAAAGATCGAAGACATTCGTTTGTACCCCACCATAAGAGACGTATCGTGCCCCGTGCAGTCACGAATATGTTACATCAAGTTCGTGGATGCTTCCACCATACCCATAGCACAACACATGACTAATACAGTTTTCATCGACAGAGCATTAATAGTGATCCCAATCTCTAACGGAGAAATACCAGACGAATATTACGCGCTAGAGATGACTAGGAACAGTACTGTCGTACCAGGTCTTTCGATCAACGACCCTAAGCTACCCCCCCACGTAGTGAATTCCGTTCATGGCTCTGGGGAGGATCAGGTATTAGATATTTTTGCCCAATTTGGATTTTATATATAGTAGAACAGGAGACACGACTAACTGCACAATTTTGCACAAGAGCTGGTTATATTTTTGCTAATATTGAGTTATACTGTGTGTGAAAAATGATAACTGGTATGTAGTATACAATCAAAATACATGCAATGACAAATACAATAAATTCAAAAGCATTGTTCAAAATCACTTTTTTAATGTATATCCACTACAAAATACAAAATCAAAACCAGTTTCCAAGAGTTGGGTAAACAATGAAGGGAAACAGCCACACAAAAAATTGTGGAACAGTGTAAACGTAATCACTATGATAATATAAATCAGAACTCCGAAAACAAAAGTAAAATTTCTTGGTCTATTATAAATGAACTGAAAGGCAAAACCAAGTTCAAATCCAATATCAAGCTGATACATAAAAATGAGAAAATCACTTCACCTGTAACTGTAGCAAACACCTTTAATAATTTCTTTACTGATACATCAAAGAATATTATAAATAATATACCAGAGGTAGGTGGCAATGTTTCCCCTAATCAGAAAAATATGAATCCAATAGGGGTACTCTTATATACAGAATTAGAAATCAGGGATATTTTTAGCAAACTCTAATAAAAGCGTTCTTCTTGTCCCGATGATCTGCCTAACATTATCATTAAAGAATTAAAGAAAGACTCAACTAAACCATTTTGTCATATCATAAACTCTTCTCTAGAAACAGGAGCTTTCCCAGAGTCTTTAGAAGTTGGGAAGGTGATACCTTTATATAAAAAAAATGCGAAAAATTTATCAGAAAATTATAGACAATTTTCTCTTACATCAGTGTTTGCAAAACTATTTGAGTATTGTATGTTAGAAAGATTGACCTTCTTCATTGTAAGATTTAATCTGATACTAGATGATAACATAGATTTAGAAAATCCAACTCAACCACAATGCAACAACAAAAACATATATAGACATTAGCGGAATTAGACAAAAAAGATGTCCAGTTGGAATATACTATGACTTAAGCAAAGCGTTTAATTGTGTTCCACACATGCTCCGACTTGATATTGGTAAATGTAGGGGTACCACAGGGAAGTGTCCTTGCCCCTATATTATTCTCTTTATATATAGCAGATATTGTTAAATACGTAGATGAAAACAGGTTAACACTTTACGCAGATGATTTGTCAATCCGGGTAGCAAAAGACTCTACACTAGATTGGAAAATTCATATCAGGAAAACAATTTCAAACGTAAATAGCAAAATATATGAAATGCCTGAAAAGAGTTCCAAACTTGTCTGTGTTTAAAATACTTTCATTATGCTGAAATTCAGTCACAACTCATATATCAAATCTTACTATCTTACTTAACAGCTCAGAAAATTATTTATACTACAAAAAATGACTCAGAACATTATTGAATAAAAGTCAGAGAAAATCATGTAGACCGTTATTTGCCAAGCTGAAAATACTTCCTCCTCTTGCCTATATATTCTATAAATATCGAGCTGCATATTAAAAAATAAAAAAAGCATTAGCACTCGTGGAAGCGACCACAGTTATTCAACAAGATTTAACCACCATCTAAAAACAGCACGAAATAATTTAACCCATCTCCAATATTATGACAGCTTGATAGATATTTTTATTTTATGATATACAGTGTGACCCATTTAAGATGGAAGCACCCTTCTAAAACTTACATTTTTCAACCGATTGGAATGATTTTTTTTTCGTTAGGTAGACATTCAAAAAGTCCACCAGGACACCAAATTTCATGAATAAATCTCCATTTCCAGGGCCAACTTATCTTATTTTTTAAGGTAAAAAATCTAAAAAAATGACTAGCGATTTTTTTATAAAAAATCTGACTACACCACTGGATTCGCGACATTTTCAAATGGTTCATATGTAAATTACGTTGAAATGCGTCAATCAATAAAAAAGTTATGAGGGAATGAAATTTTAAAAATATGCCGTTTCATCAACCCACCAATTCAATTTCAGAACTTTTATCAAAACTCTGACTACACAACCGGATCAAGGGACTGACTATAATTTCATTGAAGTTTGTTAATAAATAAAAATCATGAGATACAATGACATTTTCGTGAAATTCCATTTACTTATTTCTCAAATTTTATTATCTTTATTTTTTTTTATTTATGAACAGATCTCGATGAAATTTCGACCAGTGATATATTGAGACCTCCTGAATACAGTGGTGCATTCCGAATTTCGATAAAAGTTCTGAAATTGAATTGATGGGTTGATGAAACGGCATATTTTTTAAATTTCATTCCCTCATAACTTTTTTATTGATTGACGTATTTCAACGTAATTTACATATGAACCATCTGAAAATGTCGCAAATCCAGTGGTTTTGTCAGATTTTTTATAAAAAAATCGCTAGTAATTTTTGAAATTTTTTACCTTAAAAAATAAGATAAGTTGGCCCTGGAAATGGAGATTTATTCATGAAATTTGGTGTCCTGGTGGACTTTTTGAATATCTACGTGACGAAAAAAAAAGCATTCCAATCGGTTGAAAAATTTAAGTTTTAAAAGGGTGCTTCCATCTTAAATGGGTCACACTGTATGTATTTTTTTACAAAACAAAAAAAACAATTTAACTTTCATTATGGTCTTTGGAAATCAATAAATTTTACTGTACTTTAGGTGATACTCACAACTGACACCAATTTGGATTCGAACGATTTGCCTCCTTATCCTCCGCTGCCTGCTAATTTCGACTCTGCCAAGATCGAAGAAACCAGACGCACCATATTGATGCTGAACTACGACCCTGCGTACACCACCAATGAAGTTATCGACTTTTTCAGTTCAGCGGGGGAAGTAAAATATCTGAGAACGTGCAAGAGGGACTCAGACGAGAGCGCCAACATGCTAGTGGAGTTTACAGACCAGTCGAGCATCATAAATGCTCTGAAGATGAACGGTATGGAGTTCAAAGGTAATAATAATATTAATAAAATCATGTATTTCAAGTTAATTGATTGTTGTTAACTTAGTTGTCACATTTTTCGATTAATGGAACTTATTTAACACCAACCAGTTCGGTTTTTGTAAGGGAATGTCAACGAGCCTAGCTATTACAAATTTTCTTAACAATCTTTACTTTGGGAATTTTTTCAGAGCTGATAAAACTTCGAATGTATAGTATCAGGGGAGTAGCTTATGTATGGTTTGACAGTTATTTGAAGGACAGAAACCACTATGTAGAGGTAAACAGTAAAAAGTTGGTATCGAAATTCTGTTCTATTGGGGTACCACAAGGATCTATTTTGGGCCCACTTTTGTATATAATGTATGTAAATGATTTTTTTAGTGATCATTTCGTAATGTATGCTGATGATACATCTCTATTAATAAAATTTAAAAAATGTCCCATCAACTATTAGTAAAGCAACTGAACAAATTAGGAAAGCTCAAAATTGGTTCTCAGATAACGGCCTTGTTTTGAATGACAAAAAAACTGTACTCTTACGTTTTAATCATTCAAGGACTAGTCTTGATCACAGTTTGCTGAAAAAATTGGTAAATGGATCAAATTTTTAGGTAAAAATGGCTGAAAACTTAAAATGGAATAATCACATTGATATGATTTGTAGAAAAATTTCTCCAATATCCCATTGCATTCATCAACTGCTCTGCAGTGTGAGTAAATCTTTATAATTAATATATTAACATGCACACTTTCACTCTTATTATTTCTTATGTAATAGTGGCATGGGGAGCATCTAGGGATTGCCCCAGGATATTTGAAATCCAAAAAAGGATTCTCAACAAACAAACAGTTGGAGGTCTATGAATACAAACAATAAAAAATTTAACATTCGCAGCATGACACTTGAGAATTATGAGACTCAGTGACATGTTTTCAATGTCTTTTCTTCTTGTACATGATAGATCACTTTTCGCGTAGGTAAGCCGGTTGAGATTCAGCACGCTACACAGCCAATCACGAAGCCTCAGGCCAAGAGTAACGAGGCAGCTCAGAAGGAAATTGAGGAAGCTATGTCTAGGTTCAAAGAAGCACAGAATATGATAAATGCTTCTATAGAGCCAGTTATAGGGATGCTGACTAAGGATAAGCGCAGCTCGCGCAGGTCCAGGTCCAGATCGAGGAGCAGAAGGAAGAGGTCGCGCTCCAGATCTCGGTCCAGGAGAAGGTCGCGGTCGCGCAGGCGTAGATCGACATCCCGCAGAAGAAGCAGGTCGAGGGATCGTAAACGAAGGTCAAAATCTAGGTCTAGGAAGAGATCTAGGTCCAGATCCAGAAGGTTAGTTATTATATATAAAAAAGTACCTACATAGTTTAGTATTACAATTCTTTTTTTATAGGTCTTGTTCAAGAAGCTCTAAACCTCGCAGGTCACGTTCTAAATCCAGGATAAGAAGCCGTCGTAAATCCAGAGAGCGTTCTTCCAGAATCCGGTCGAAAGACAGAGACCGTAAATCCAGAGACCGCGATAGATCGAGGGATAGGAAACGCAGCCGAGATAAGGACAGAAAATCTCGCGAACGAGATTCGTCCAAAGAAAAAGAAAAGGAAAGAGAGAAGGACAGATCTAGTTCTGTTGCTAAAGAGAAGAGGAGTGACAAGGACAAGGAAAAGAGCGACAGGGATAAAAGTGATAGGGATAAAAGCGATAGGGATAAAAGCGATAGGGATAAAAGCGATAGGGATAAAAGCGATAGGGATAAAAGCGATAGGGACAAAAGCGATAGGGATAAAAGCGATAGGGATAAAAGCGATAGGGATAAAAGCGATAAGGAGAAGAGCGACAGGGAGAAAAGCGACAGGGAGAAAAGTGACAAGGAGAAAAGTGACAGGGAAAGGAGTGACAAAGAAAGCAGTGTCGACCTACCTTCAGAGAAAAGAGTCTCGAGGTCAAGGAGCAGAAGTAGGAGGAGGTCCAGATCGAGAGACACTAAAAGAAGAGATCGGAAGAGATCAAGATCTAGAGGTAAGCTTTAATATATTTTATAGATTTGTCACAGAAAAATAAAAAAAAATTGGGAAATTTATGTTGAAAAAGTTTAGGTAATCATTAGTACTACAAGATTCTACCTTTACTAATTATGTTTTTATTTCTTGTGAAGCATTCTTTTGCGTCAAGAAATGCCTCAATGCTATTTCTTATTACCCCTGGGTGTTTGGTGTTTAATAAAGTTGCAGTGTGTGGTGAAAGGTGAAGGATATTCACAAATCCTTTCATGAATGTCCTCAATTTCAGGTAGCAGACGAAGATCGCCTTCCCCCAGAATCTCTAGGAAACGTAAAAGTAGATCCAGAAGCAGGGATAGAGACCGGAAGAGAGACAGGAAGTCCGACCGAAAAGATAAGGATAGAAAAGAAAAGGATAGGAGGTCACGATCTCGTTCTCGATCGAGGAGGTCTGTTTCTAGAAGGTCAACACGGTCACATTCGAAGGTTCCTAGAAACTACGATGAAGAAGAGAAGGGTTTCGATAGTTCCAAGGCGAAGAGTAAGGAGAAGGAAATCGAATCGCCAGCTCCCGAGAAGGGTTCCCCCGAGAAATCCGACAACATGGATATTTCCAACTCTCCTTGAGTTAAGATTTGATTTTGGTGGTTTTCAAGTAAAGTGTGTATTTCATTTGGTAATGAATTTAAATAAAATGAGAGATTAACTTTACTGTCTTCTTTTATTTATTTACTTCAATACGTTCATTTTTAAACAAAACTTTCAAAGCAGAATGTTATATCTCTAACATAAAGCTTGGAAAATCCGAATGCTCCCGAATGCAACAATTTGAATTTGAGACTTGTGAAGACTCTCGAATGCAACCTATTTGAGATTTGTGGCTCTTGAGTGCAACTTATTTGAAAATTGTGTCTCTCGAATGCAACTTATTTAGATTTGTGTCACTCGAAAACAACTTATTTGAAAATTGTGGCTCTCGAATGCAACTAATTTGAGATTTGTGAAGACTCTCAAATGCAACGTATTCTAGATTTATGAAGGCTCTTGAATGTGGCCCATTTGAGATTTGTGAAGCTTATCGAAGTCAATCTTGACATTTTCAAATACTTTAACTCATTTTTTAAACCTTTGTTGAAACAAAAGTAACTATTTCAACATGAGGGGCTTTTTTTAATTTTATTTATGTCGAAGCTTTCGAAGACAACAATGTGTATGTAATGATGTACCACTAGATGGCGCCACAGTCCCAGAAGTGCGTTCGGTAAATATTCCCCGATGAAGCTCTATTATCTGCGCCTGTATCAGGCTGGGGCAAGGCGGATTCTTGCGTAATGAAGGTTGCTGGGCTAATTGCACAATATTGCAAAGCTCATTAAAGGAAGAAGATAGAAGTAGAGCTTAACCTTAGTGTCAATACTGTCAATGTCAAATATTTCAAATTCAAAATGAAGCAAAACAACGAAGCCAAATGAAATAATCTAGCACAGTATGAAGAAATACCACCAACTGCTTCTCTTGATCCTGTCAGCTATTAGCTTATCACTGTTTCTGATATACCGTCACGAATACAACCGCTTACACTACGTGCTGGAAGTATTCAACTTCTTCGGACAGCCGTGTAACTTCTCCGAATTTCAGAAGGCAGATTTCGTGGTGAACCAACATGACTGGGGCCCCCATCCCGTTTGGCAAAAGTTAGACAACGGCTACGTCTACTCTGCATTTTTAACCGAAAATAATGAAGTGAAAGCAATAGCCTTACAGAACGATGCAAAGAATGTCCCAAGAAACTGCTTCCTTTGGTTCGAAGACAAGAAGAAGCCAACTCCTGGGAAGTTCAAGTTCTCGAAGATGAGTAATGAAGAGAACTTAGGGTATTTTTACTATTGCTCGGTAGTAAACTTGAAGATTGCCCCATTCGCTGTATCCTTTAGTTACAAACCAGACAGAGAGAGCTACTTGAATAAAATACTGCTTTCGGACGTTTCAGCGAGCAATTTGCGCAAAAACGTTACCGTGTGTGTGTCCCCCTCTACCTTCAGCAAGAAAAGGTTCATAGAATTTCTTAGTTTCCATAAAATAATAGGGGTAGATTCTTTTATATTCTACAGCGGCGACATTCCGTACAGATTATCAAAGCTGATAACGAATTTATCCCGAAGGATTGAAGTGCAAGTGGCTTTCTTGCCCTGGAATTTCCCTATAAGAGATACTGCCCTAGTCAGGAGAATAGTTGAAACAGATTGCCTGCTGAGAACTTTTGTGCAGTCTAAATACGTGATAACTTTAGAAACAAATGAGTATCTTCTACCGAAAGACTCACTACAAAGTTTATTCAATGCCGTACCTACGAGCGTCTATAAATTGACACTTCCTGTCAAGAAACTTTGTGTGAACAGCTTGACGTCTAGCAAGCCAATGGCTTTGCAGAACTATGAAGCTATTAGCGACTTCAGCTATAACGTTGTGCAAAATATGTTCAGAAACGATAATAAAAGCCTTGTTGATATAAATATTGTACAGGGTCAGGCTTCGATCCACAAGTACGTAAGGTGCAATGCTGATAATTATAAAACCACAATGGACTATAGCATGAATAAGTTTTCTACTGACTTAACGAGGTCCACTTTGGTTCAGCTGTTTATACATGGCCAGCTCTGATGATTGCTTTGATAGAAAGTCTTGAATTACGTGGCGTATTTTGGAGGAAGCATGCAGTGTTAACATAACAAGAAACTAGCCAAGTCTCCATGAAATGATTCAACATTTTTTTGGACAGAACATAAACACTCTTTTCAAAGCATTTTTACTGCTGTCAATTTTGAGTGAGGATAACACTATACGGCTACGGCATGAGATATTTGTGTATAAAAACCTTCATAGATTTGTGGATTTTGTTAACAATTAATTTTTTCTTCAATAAGTGCATATCTAACAACTGTGTGAACATAGGTATATCATTGTAAATATTATGTTAACTAGGTAAACTAGATTTAAATAGCCTCTATAAATATGTTAAGTTTTCCAAAAGAACCTGTTATATTGAAAAAGAGAGTAAGTTGAACAGTTTACTATATTTTCTCATCTCCAAAGTTTTTACAGATACTGTACTTTTGCTTAGGAAGGCAGTGTAGGTCCAAGACAATTTGTCTATAGTTCTGAGCTACAATACTATCTATGATTGAACAATGGAAAAAAATTATTGATTGTTTCAAAACCATAAGTGTATTATTTTATTTTATCTAATAGCGAATTCCATTGGTAAAACTAGTGTTGCACTAGTTTTGCACCAGTGTAGCATCAACACTGTACTGGTTTTCTCCAAAATGTGAACTAGTTCATTCTCAATGGAATACGAAATATTTGACAGACACGTGAAACTTGTCCTGTCAGATTTCGTTTCGTAAGTTTCGTTTAGTCCGTTGGAAATTGAAAATGAAATTTTTTACTGCAATATCACAAGTGCAAATTGAAAATAAAATTGGTGATTTCAAAACTTGATAGTTGAAATTCAAATAAGATTAGTACTCAGATTACAGAAATCAAGCTGAAGTTGAACTTAATACCTTTTGGAATTCGGCTGCGAACGTTTCCCTTTCATCCTCACTTGGCATCTTTATTACAGTTGGAGCAATATGTATCAAAAAATCCATAATTCGTGCCATAATCCGGAAAAGGGATGACTGAGACATGCCAAATCTTTGAGAAACATCTCTTAAGGATGATTTATTTCCTGCGAACCTATAATAATGAATAAGTATTTTATGGTGGGTTTGATGCGTAGCTTATACAATCCGAAGTTCGAATTTGAAAAACCAACACATATTTCATAGGTTGTAACTTAATAGAAGTTTGTTCTTCGGGTTGGAATCCCACATCAATTTTTTATCAATAGTTCATGAGAAGTCAAAAAAGTTCATTAGAAGTCAACCGAGGACAATATTTTTCATTTAATTCGAATATTTCTTTCCTTGTCTTTATATTACACCTTACACCAATCCACTTTGACAGTCATACCTACCATAAAAATGCCAGCAGATGAGTCTCTGCTGGTATAGGATTTCTGCCCCCATGGCATGTATTTGTTGGATAAAACTGTGATTTTCCAAAGTCATTTATTATTTGATATGCAGTATCTCGCCGCATCCTAAAGTTTTTTCGAAACTGCAAAAACATGAGCATGAAGAACCAAAATTTTAAATATATTTTTCTCTTACCTCTTCATCACTGAAATTACGGACAACATTTTCTACAAATTTTTTTATTTTCGGACGTGGTCTCCTCTCCTTTAATACTTCGAATATGTCTTCATCACTGCTTGCTGACGACGATGTTAACAGTAATGCTACTAGAAGTGGTCTGTCTTTTTGAAAATTTGAGCTTTCCGCCATTTTCACATATGCACTGACTCCGCACGACCTCAAAGAGCTAGTGCTAAAATTATTGCACTGAGTTCAAAACTAGGTGCACCCGATTTTCAATGGAATACGCAACTCTACACCAGTTTTACCAATGGAATACAAAAAATGCACTCGGTGCGCACCAGTTTTACCAATGGAATTCGCTATTACACTTCAAACTCAGTTCAGTAAGTCAAACTTTAGCTGTCATTGCTGTCAAACTACGCTAACAGGATATTGAAAAACCGGCCCTTAGCGTAGTTTGACTGACAGCTTACTATAGCCGTTTTCGATGGCGTTTGGTTCTGGTAGCGGTTGACATAAAAATGACAGCGGTTTACTTTCTGGTACTGTTAATGACGTCATAGTGAATAATGAAACGAATGTGTTGATTGATACAGCAACCACTAACCAATGACTATTATCAGTTAAAGACAGGAGTGGGATTCCGTATACCATTGAATTCTATTGTCGACAGTTTTGTCTCTGCCTCTCCCATGAATTCAACCATAATTTGATCTCACTTTTCCTGATAATTCTATGA
This sequence comes from Chrysolina haemoptera, assembly GCA_958298965.1. NCBI lineage: Eukaryota > Metazoa > Arthropoda > Insecta > Coleoptera > Chrysomelidae > Chrysolina > Chrysolina haemoptera. The sequence goes on from OY282590.1 coordinate 37,032,132, forward strand.
TACACGGAATTCCACCCCTGGAAGACTGGCTAATAATTTATTAGTATCCTGTTACCGTAATTTTACCGGTGGTTAGAATGAATATGGCATTCACTCAAATGAAGGAATAATTTTATAACCATCAGTCATTTGACTGAAAATTTAAAAAAAACGGCCATAAGCATTTTAAACTCAGTTTACATGCAGCTATCTCATCTTCCTGCCGTTACAGCAGGGCTGTTCCATAGTACTAGATTCAGTACTATTTGAAGAGATTCGGTACTAAAGTACTTTTTGTGAAAACTAGTACTATTTCAGTTTTGAGATTGGGTTCAATGTTTCCGTCACAAAATCTCCAAATCTGTGTAGAGAGTAGAGAGGCATATCAAGTCTACTAAAAAGAAATTGAAGAGAAAAAAATAGAGAAGAAGAAGTGGGTCTAGCGTGTCACATGGGCTGGGACTCTGTAACTTTTATCGCATAGCGATAGCGAAGCGAAACAATCTCCCTCTCTATCCGGTACACCACAAAGTGATAAGCGTGTGCTTCGTTTCGCTTCACTTTGCAAAACAAGTTACAGAGTACCACACCCGGTCACATATCTTGTTCTGACTATTCTGATGTTCTGTGACTGCTCAGTCAAAACTGTCAAAAGTTGTGGTTTCACACAGGTTTGACTTGACAACTTCCAGATTCCAGGAAGAAATGCTTCAATTATTATTATAAATAAGGTTATTACTTTATTACCTCGAATTTTGTTTTTTGATCAACTTTTCTATGAATTTGGTTATTTTTTAAAATTTATTTAAAGTTACTCAAATTATTATTTTTATTCATATTGTGATCTTAGTGTACTATCTTGGCGATTTTGTTTTGAATGGAAAACTACCATTGCCTCTTTGCTAATTAATACCCAGAACTTACCTCGATTACTGCAAATTTGAAGAAAAGTAGAATCCAGTACTTACTAAATTCTTAATTCTAGTACTTTTTCCAAATGAAATCTGGTACTATTTTTTATCGGACAGGAACAGCCCTGCGTTACAGTGACAAATCACATAGTGCTTATTCTTGCATATTGTCGTCTATGGAGTAGTTTTAGGGCCGGTTTTTCAATATTCTGTTAGCGTAGTTTGACTGACGGCTAAATTTGACTAGTGGTTAGAATGAACGTTACATCTGTTCACATAAAGGGATAAACTCACATTCTAACCATTAGTCACGTAGCATAGACTTTGACTGAACATTGAAAAACCGGCCTTTACTGCGGCAATCGAAGAAAAGTCAACCAGTCTTACGATTGTCGCATTTTTATGTGATCAAGTAGGACGACGAGACGTTTGGTAGCTTATACATGCCACAAAAAATGACGGTTTACGTACAATATAGCTCCCTACTTATTTAAGGGTGATAAATTAGTTTACTTTTGAGCAGAGTAATTCAATATGCTAATCAGTTAATGATTGAGGAGCATTATTATTATTATGCCTCAATAGCTTTTAGGTGATAATAGGTATATTGGGCAATCAGGACAATAAATGAAAATCAACAATTACGAAAATATTTATTATAAAACTAATAAAATATTTCATGCGTACATATATATGTTTGATATAAAGACATGTTCCATTTCAATACTTATATGAATAAAATGTGTTTTTGTTCAAGTGTTTATATCTATGAGACTAGATTTTGTCGATTTATTGCATTCAAATTGACTTCAAACAAATACGTCTTCATGGTTTTGTGGATTTCCCTTTGTGGTATGTCTGCCATGGTAGATTTTTTTAAAATCAAAGTTAAAAACAACATTTTGTGACATTCCATAGAAAATCGTACTTCATCCTGAATATGATTGAAATTACTTCCAACTTTTCCCCATTGTACGTTGAAGGAAATCAGATTATTCCAAGAGGAATATGTTAAACCATGATAAACCAAGTCTGAATTCAGAAGAGAGCGATTTAAACAAAAGAGCATCCATTTCATTTAAGTAGCTTTTACAAGTTTAGTCAAATAGTTTATATTTTTAAAGCTTTTATCTGACTCTAACGCAGCTACTTAGGGTGACATTTGAGTAGCTCCTGCAACATAGATATTTCAACTTGCTGATAAAAAGGAGGCAAAAGTTCTTAAGTTTTCCAGTCTTGTTGCCAGAGAACCCGCCAATGGCCGCTACGCTTTGTTTACATTCAGACATTGCAGACTGACTCACATCAACAAAGTTGGCGTCATGTCGTCACACTAAACGTACGTATTGTGGCGAACCGATTTTGCAGCGTATATACGCCCCCCAACCCCTATTCGATATCGGCGGGATACAACTGCCTCTCGCCCTCGTTGACGAATATCATCATCGCCCTGTACAGCAGATACGCCCCGAACATTTTCTTGTGCTTCAGCGGCCACGTGGAGGCGATGCCGTAGAACTCGCCGGATTTCACGTTGGAGATGTTTTCGGTTTTGAGGGCGCTTATCATGGCCGCCTCTCTAGTGTAAGCTTCGACGGGGATGATGTTCTGGAAAACGTGCAGGCATATGACGCCGCCGTTGCTGTGCCAGATGTCGAGGATTTTCTGGAGTTTCTTGTTGTCGGAGGTGCGCTGGCCTTGCTTCCAGAGGGCGACGGCTTCGTAGAGGTGGGAGTAGGGCCGGGAGCGTTTGCCTTTACCTGAATAAAAAAGATCATTTACTTATTGGTGTTAAATTAAAGGGAAAGCGGATAATTAGTTATTTCCTTGCCTAGGTTTGTATATTCTTTGTATAAAGATTAACATTTCATAGTCATGCTGAAGAACTTCGACAACACTGTAAGGACGACCTACAGACCTCGTGTTCCGATTTTCAAGAGCAGGGAGAGAGGCACCTTTACTGGGCAGTACTGTTCAGGAAAATCGGAACATGGAGAGATAATTTCAAGATGCTGTCAAACGAGAATCAAGATGGCCGCATGTAAGTACAAAAAGCGTCTAGCCGTACCAATTCTACTTTTGATCCCGCAGGTCCGTATGCGCACTTGTTTACGCTAGAAGCGGGGTGAACCGTCAAAATGGCTGTTCCTCACCTGTTCTTTCTGAATTTTGGAAAAAAAATTCGTTATGTCGTTATGTCGTAACAATTTTATATTGTTAATGGGTCTAGGTAAGGGTAGTCAGGTCAGGTATGGTTGGCAAGTAATCTATGCATTTTCAACTCGGTTTGCTTGCAAATTAATTCAGGCATTTTTGACTGACTCGCAAGTTAGGTTAGGTTTGTGTGTCAATTGCAAGCAAAAAAACAAATTCACACAGTTTCAACTCGGTTTGTCATCTAAACACACCGCCATTAAAAGTTGTGCGCATGCGGACCTGTATCAAAAGTAGAATTGGTACGGCTAGACGCTTGTGTAGGCACACAGTATTTGTTATTGTCTACATGAAACTGTTTAGTGTTACTATTCATCTCTTGGACTGATATTTTTGTATGAATGTATGTATGTATGGAATCCACGGAGATCGCGAGGTAAAGGTAAGTTTATCAGACTTCGAAAATAATAATAAAAAATAGATCATTTTCAAAAACGAATTTTTCAGTAAACAATCACAAAAAATGTCCCCGTCCTTCCAGACGTTAATCATCTTATATTTCACAATTACAATCACAAAAAAAAACGATTTACGCAAAAACTCGACCTTGTAAACTTCAATATCTTAGTAATATTTGTTCTTGCAGTGAGTTTATTGTTACTTCGAAAATGTTTAATATTGCCAAATCGCCGTTAGAGTAAGAGCAAACATGAAAAAAAACACAACCAACCTTATCATAAATTAAGAAATGTTTATAAATTCTTAACAATTTTTGATTGATGTCATTATTGTTGAGACCCCGGAAAAAAATTTTCAAGACCGTTTTCGATACGGGAAAATTGTTGTCACTGTTTGTTTGTTGTTGAGACGCCGGGAAACATATTCTCGGAGCGTCTTCGATACGGGAAAATTCGTAGGACTAAAATACTAGATTAGCGTATTTTGGGGTCCGAAGTTGCTCTGAGAACGTACGCATTCTTGAGCGATTTCGAAAAAACATTTTTTGATAGCGTGTAACACGATTAACAGAATTTTACCGCAAAATTTCACTTTTCAAAAACCACACAAAAAACAAATAAAAATAAACTCACCAACATAAAATATCGCAGACAAAAACGTTTCCCAAATATCCTGGGGCTTCATCAAATCCGCCCGGCATGGCAAATTGCTAGTCGTTCTCGGGTCTAGCAATAAGTAGGTGAAGGAAGACTTGTTCACCCCTTCCCTCCACTTCCTGGTTGGCTCCGGGTTGGAAAACTCCTTCGACACACTTTCCTCGAGGCTTTTGTACAATTCCAGATTGCCGGTCCATCCCGGATTCCTGATGGTCTTCTCCAGTTCGACGGAGTACACTGAGAAAAATGCAGAAATTGCGTTTTTGCAAACATACAGGAATTTTTTGGGTTGTTTATACAGAAAAAACATGGATAACTGAAATGTTAATAGGAGAGTTTGATAGGAGTGGGATGTCAGATTAAATAACCATGGAAACAAGTTACAGGGGATAGAATTTTAGCTTCTGATCTTACTTCTGATTAACAAAAAATATTTGGAGATAATGGTACTTCGACATTTTCGATTTTACTATTTCATTTATTTGATACTCTCCGGCAAAAAATCTCGAACTCTGTTCACTTCCTGGAATCTTTGCTACCGAGCATTGCTTGTTGGTTTCCACACTGGTGGCGTTGCAACTGACTTTTACTGGAAGTTCAATGTCCGTCGTGATATTGGCCAGGGAAGTAGTTGTTTTCTGTCAGATATTTGCCTATTTTCCACATGGTGGATTTTACTATTTCATTCATTTGATATTATCCGTCAAAAAATTTCGAAATCAGGAATATTTCGATTCATTCATAGTCGAAAACAGTTTCTTACCTTTCTTTGAAGAAACTGGCTGGGTATCTGCCACGAACATTGGAAGTTTCTTCAACTGGTACAATTTCTTCAAATAAACCCTTTTGGTGGTGAACGTGATGGGACCGGGGTTGTAACCGTGCAGGGTGAGTTCGTTTCGCAGGGTGTCGGTGTCATACTGGAAGGTTTCAGGCAAAGACGACATTTTGGAAGAAAACGAAGCAGTTTTGATGCTGCCGTTGTAATCGCTGAAAATTCAAGGCATAATTATTTGATTGTGATAGGAGGTGAGATTTGTGATATGAGATGATAATAATTTATTGTCAAAGATATACTCAAGGACAAATATTGTATCGATGATGATTATTTTGTAATTTGAATGATCACAGTAAACCAGTGGGACGGAAAATATCTATTATTTCAAATGTTATGATTTCATATTATAGGGCAATATGAAAGCTATCTTCAGGAATTTACGAGGGACGCAAGGAAAGCTCACGAAATCGAATATCAGTTATTTTAAATGGAACATCCTATATTATATTTCAATATATATGAATTCTCATTCATTTATGTTAATTATTAGTTTTTTTATTTTTGAGAATCTGACAAGGCCTTGCCAAGTTATACCAGTTTTTCATTTATTGCAGACATTAAAAAAAACCTTACCTATTATTTATCCAAAAATTTCCCTTTTTAATGAAAAACTAGTATAACTTGGGCAACTTGGCAACGTATGGTCAGATTTTCAAAAATGAAAAAGTAAGAATTAGCTCAAATGAATGAAAATTCATATATTTCGAAATATATAAGGTGTTCCATTTAAAAAAAATTTATATTCAATTTCGTGAGGTTTTCTTGCGCCCTCATATAAAAAATAGTCATACCTGAATATAGATTAATAGGCCAAGTATTTTAAAGATTTGTACAAATAAGATCCATAGCTTTAAGCACGAAATGTTTAGCTGGCATAATTCTAATTATTTGGGTGATACTAATCCTAAGCTATTCCGTAAAACAATTTCAAGCTTACTATAATAATATGAAAGACGAAAATGAAACGAAACTATAAACGAAATGGGGAGTAGAAGATGACAAAACAAAACGAAATGAAAAATTAAAAAAAAAAAAACGAAAAAAAATTATTTTGGGAGGTATTGACTTTTTTGGTAATCACTGATAAGAGGTATACAGCCTGCGCAAACCGCACTGAAACAATGCCAGCGGGCAGACACGCTGAAGCCTATCATAAAACTTCATAAAAAATTTCGAAAATTTTTGACCGTATCAAAAACGAAAATTCTTGCCCTACCCTATAAACATAATTTATTGATGCCAGCAGATAAAATTTTGAATGAAATTCGGATCATACACGTTCAATATGGAGCACGCCGTGCTATCCGGCTCGGCTGTTGCCTCGCCCTATAATATTCACTGCTACTAAACGTTATGATCGTCATTATGATCCTTATAACATAAATATCTATTTTTAAAAGTTTAGTTTGGCTTTATCAGAGGAGGCTAATCGACAAAACAGGCACTAGTGCTTGAGTCACTTTCCCCTCAAGGAGTTTAAATTAAATTTACATTTGCATTTACCTAATATTAAAATATTTTCTTACCAATAATTTTTCATTAGCTATATACTCGCGATTGTTATAGAACTGAGAACACATATTTGATTTGGAGAACAGGAAAGAAGCTTAGAGAAAAAACGCGGACGTAGTGTTCGTCCATTGATTGACGTTCAGCTCAATAATATAAACCACTTGCCATAAAATATTGACGAAACGTTATCAGTTCATTGCGAATGCGTTGGATGTTCAAGGAAATTGACTCATAGGAGGATAACTCATCACATATTTTCATTTTGCTGTCGATTTATGTATTGCTCACTATTTTCTTTTTTAATAACTAAATTAATAAAAAAATTGCATCGATTGCTTTCATTATTGCAAACTTTTATTAAGTTTTTTCTTTTATTTTCACCTGTCCCGATGTCGGTAATCAAATCTTGCAAGTTAAATTTGACCCAGTTCTAATCGTCATATTAACTTTATTAAGCCAGGTGTTCATAATTCCGGTGACAATGCATTATGGACTATTCCACTCAAAATTGGTGTGTAGAATTCAAGATGGCGGCTCCAAGATGACAATTGGAGAGACCACTAATTTTTGGAAATCACATAATCATGACCTTCATGCCTAAAAACTACCATATAATGTACTTTTATATTTGTATTCGTTCTATAGTATTAATAACTAATGAATTACATAGTTTTCATTTCAAACATACACTTTTATGCGCCATTTGTAAGGGTTGCTCTCATTGGTGTGATGCAAAATGACGTGCTAGTCCCTACACTCCCATCAACCTTGAGCTGACCAATCATAGATACTTGTTCCAGAAACAGACAGAGACAGATAAGTTAGGGACTAGTACGTCATAGCGCCGCCCACCAGATTCTGGAATTTTTTAATTTTGAATTATTATGCTGACTTCAAAACGCCTAATAATATTTTTGCTTCGATTTTGGCGCATGTCGATGGTGGCGCATGATCGATATGGCCATCGACATACAGAAGCACCGAAGTCACCCGAATCGCGCGGAAAGTACAGCTTGGCAAATTTAGCCAAGAATGTGAGAGGCGCCGATGATGAACAGAGAGGGTAACTGTCCACTACCAACTTTATTGAAAATTACATGGACGCCGACAGGCTGGTCAACTGCGCAACCAATATTCTCATTCATAGCTATATTTGCCAAGGTGTACACGCGAACTCACCATCACAGAACGTGCGCGCAAAAGCAGCATCATAAATGACGTGCCAGAAACGAGATCTTCCGTTTCAGTTGCTACGTTAAGAAGAGTACTGAAGATGACTGACGCAGTTGAAACGTTTGGAGATTTCAACCGAAGAAGACCACGGCAAAACCGGCAAACCAATCAAAACATTGAAGCCAGCCATTCCTATGTTAGTTTTCTAATTGGAATTAATCTAAAAATAACCCTCTCCCTGACTAACCTCGGCGCCTTCAACAGCCTTTTCTCGTACAGAACGATACCCTTCTCCCTGTCCTCGTACTTGTACACCTCCGAAACGCTCACGAAACTCAGATCCGTACTACCCGCATCACCCAAGGACTTTTTCCCCCCCGCTTCGTCGAGACTCTTGGTGAGATCCTCCGTGATTTCGAAAACGTTCCTGTTGAGCAAACTGTCGCCGCTACACGTCAAGTAGTCGCTGCTCTTCGAAATCCTCTTCTCGGCGCCCATGGAGCCGAAGATGCCCGAAGACACCGACTCGGGCAACGTCGGGCTGTGCAGCAGGCCTACGTTCATGGCCGCGTCCGCTTTGCAGGATTCGCCGGAGCCGTCCCTGGAGTTTGGGAGAGTGACGATTCCGCTTTCGCTCGAGAAAATTTCAGGGAAAGACTTGGGCACGTTGTCTGGGGATAATAGCTCCGGAGAGAAGCTCAGTTTTCTGGCAGCGCGTGGCGTGCTGTTGATCACGTTCACCGGAGCCTTAGAGCTGCTGTCGTCTTGTTTCCTGGTACTGCGTTTCTTCCTGTAGACCTTCCTGAAACTAATATCCTGCGACGCCTGCTTGACAACGCTGGCATTATCCGACTCGTCCATGGAGCTTTCGAAGGACAGAAAGCTCTCGTCTTCTGACTCGCTGATTTCTACGGCGGCTGGGATTTTGACGAACGTCTTGCCTCCTACGTCCTCCACGTGTTTGCTGAACCAGTTCATCACGTACTCGTTGGTGTCGCATTGGGGTAGGTTTTGCAGATCGGGGCTGGTTTTTTCTTTCGTAATACTGTCGGTGCTGTCTATCAATTCGTACTCGCCTATGGTACAGCCGTTGTTTACGACGATTTTATCTGTGGAAGGAGAGATAGTACGTCAATGATGACACGAAAAAATACATTGTAGTTGTTTACGCGGATGTTTGTTGCAGATTAAGATAAAGCGGGAGAGTGAGTATGGAGTTTGTAACGATATTATTCTGAAGAGCTTTGGTCATAGTACGATGGAATTCCATTACTGGCCTTGAAGTGAATCATGGCCGATTATGAACTGGGAATATACACTGCGTAAAAAGTGAGAGTAGATATTACAGAAATCTACAAATGTGTCAATAACAAAATCAATAACGAAATATTCCACCCTTTTTACTCACATCCACTTTCAGTGTAGGCTGTTATGGCACATACCTGTACACCAACTGTATAGGGTCGGACTAAGAATATCCCCATGGTCAATTCTGCCTGTCCTGACGACATAAAGAAGAACCATAGGTGGTAGGTAGTGTCCACCATCCTCCGGTGAAATACCACCATATCGACTATGAGTGTTGTGAAATGATTTATCCCATATTTCAGTATTTTGTCGATAACTTAACCTAACCTAACCTAACCTTTTTCCTTTTATTTTCAGGTCTTATTCTAACACTAATGATGATGAAGTCTCTTCGAGTAAGGAATCAAAATTTCCGAGCGAGAGGTACTAGAGGCGACACACCATCGACAAATTTGAAGATTCACTTTTGTAAGATCCGTGATCTCAGCAAGACCACCATCACCCAGCTCTGTCAAAAATACGAGTAAACCCGTCAAACAAGGTCTACATGCTTTATACTGACAACGAACTTGATTCTAGGTTTGTATTCAAAGGTGGTGTTTGTCTTTACTTTAAGACTAACCCATCATGCCAACGTGAATAGAGTTTGGAGCCGAATGACTTTGACGTGATGTGGTTCAAGCTGGCTAATACCAAACAGACCAAATTCCTCTGCTGCCTTTTCTAATCTCCTAATGTCACATAGTGACCTCTTCGAGTTTTTATCACTCAAATAAGACTTTTGCAGCAAAACCATCCAACATAATGGGGTACTTCAATGTACACAACTCTACCTGGCTCAAATTATCAAAAAAAAAGAAACAGACGAGGTAGGTCGTCAAGCTGAGGCCTTCGTTATCAAGTATGGTCTACAGCAACTGATATGCAGTATGACAATACATTTGATTTCGTAGAAACTGCTCCAAAGATGCCGCCTTCAAGCAGACAGCATACCATCGATGGTTGTTGAGTGTCCTAACGGGTCCCGTTCCTTTTGGTTTTTGCCAAAACCGTAGGAATAAATTTCACTTCAAGCTCATTTTACCCCCTAACCAAGGAAGATGGAACATTAGCAATCAGAACCATTTTGCTGGGAATTAACACCAACAAAGCTAGTAGACCTGACGGAATAACACCGATTGTTTTCAAGAAAAGTACTGCCTACCAAGAAGCATTTCACTTCGGCAACGACTAGCATCAGTAGGACAGGTATTGCCACATAAGGGCCAAACTAGTCGATACATCAATCAAAGAGGAGAAAATATTTAATACCTGTCTACACTGATTTCATGCATGATTTTTTTGTAGAATGAAGATATCAATTACAGAAATTAGAAATTTCAAACTTTCCCTTGCGCAAAGATGAGTTGGCACTGTTAGTTGCCCTATTGATCAAAATGTCTTCTCGAGAAGATATAGTTACTTCTCCCACACCATCTGTCAATGTCTCCGATCTGTTTGCTCGCGCTAATACTCACCTAATTCTAAATTATAAATACAGTCTTGGTTCTCTCTTCTGATGAGATGAGTCTTGTCGGAAAAGTACTTCCTGAGCAGCTCGAGACAATCAACGAAATCCTCCTTCTTCGCATAGTGGAAGGGAGTCATGTAGTTGCTGTCTCGAGCCTCGGGGTCACCTCCGCAGCTCAGCAGCAGCTGCAGAACTTCCAAACGTCCCCATGCTGCAGCTATGTGCACCGGAGTCAATCCATCGTCGGATCTGGAAAACAGATGGAAAAAATCATCCGCGTGTTTGCAAAGTCATTGTCAGCACAACGTATATTTTAAAAGTCTCTACCGGAATATTTTCATGAAGTTCAGGAATCGCGATGAACGGTGGTTCATGAAAGTCTGTACTACCAGAATGATATATAAAAAAAAATACATATACGCACATTTATTGGCACCGGTATTACTTAAGGTTAACTTAAAAATCGAATGGACCTTACATGACGATTTTGTTTCCCAGCACTATTTAAGGACAACCAAAGGGCAACATCAGCCTAAGTCAAGATAAACATCGGATTTACCAAGCTTAGGTTCAACTTAACCTCATTTTTGATCTGTGACATTTGTTTGGATTGAGCTGTAGCGAAATATAACGGATGATAATGCGTTTGAAGGACAACCAATGCCTCTAGAAAGTTTCAGGGTGTCAAACAAACAGTAACAACGTGGAATGACACTAGCTCTCGGAACACATTTGGACCGAAAAAACCGCCATATAAAGTGATCACGAGTTGTTTTTACCCTCGCGCTGTTTCCAATCTGAAGAAACCGAAATAGACATGGTGCATGGTTTATTAAATGTAAAAATTCGTGAGAAAGTATCCATAGATATCAAATCACAATTTTTACTGATATTCTTTCTAAGACTCTCCTTGTGGAAGCGACATTTGTGGAGGACTCTATTGCGAACTCGGTCGGTTTCTCAGATTCCAAAAGTGATGCTAAACATACACCGCGATGTGCTTTCTGTAAAAATATTGGTCATACGAAAGTTAACGGATATACAACAGAAAAATGAAGATCTTTCTGGATATCACTCAGTGCGACTTCAGGTTCGTCTGGACTCATTTGTTATAGTTGTAAAAGACCAGGATATATCCGACCGAACTGCCCATCGTGCAAAAATGCCTTCATTGCGTCATTGGCGCAGCCAGGAGGGGGGAGGCTTTGGGGCTGCAGCCCCCCAAGCCACCGAATGACTTTTAAAATGATGGCGTAGAATACGGGAAAAATATTGAAAAAATTCTAGAACTTTTGGAAGTATTTTTTTGCGGTATTATGTGCTAGGATGCCTGATTCTAGCGCACCTTTTACATTTTTCGAATTTTGCGACCATAGCGAGTCACATTCGTTAAATACATACGTATATAGAAAGAAATCTAAGAAAATTTCCTACAAGGCGATGTTATTGTTTGCTGGCTTGTAGGTGTTATAGGTGGTTTTGTGTGCTAGGATGCCGGATTCGTGCGATACAATTTTTGTTGTACATTTATCTTTATTTTATGGTACACCGTGTATCCGAACATATTCAAATGATACATTTTCGGAATCAGCATAAAATTTTGAGTATATCAGTGGTAATTTCGAGGGAATCTGATGACCTTGGATTTCCGGCTATTTTTAAGGTAAAACCCTTTGATGTTTTTTCCGGCTGAAAATTCATTTTATGCCGATCGACTTGAAAATCACAGCATATACTAATTTTGGCATGCTGCCACCATATAGGATGTCGCTAGCTCCAAAAGAATAGCTCAAAGTTGAGCTTGATAAGGAACTAGAAAGCACAACAGAATCTAACAAAAACCCATACGAATGTCCCATATCAATGTAGGGATTCCTACATCGGAGAGACCAAGAGGACATTATCTGTAAGAATAACCGAACACAAAAAATGGACTCAACGAGGAGAAACATCTAAATCAGTTATTGCTGACCACGCCTGGACGGCGTACCATAGAATTCTTTATGACGGGGCTAATGTTCTCCATGAAAACGGGCCACAATACCGCGCGTAATTACACCACACCGACCGATGTATAAACATTTTACGGATTACGGATTCAAGAAATTGAAATGTGATCAATGTGAAAAATTAAAGAGGTAGAAATTTTTCAACCATTCAGACGATGGACGTCCCAAATATAAGTAATAGGCTTCAACTTTCAAACCACTGAAATGTAATCTCAGGAATATGACTGTTAATGAGAATAATGATCTGGGGTTGTTTTCCCAATAAATCCAATGTTGAATTTGCAGCATTTATTTCAGGTTTTAATTTCATTCTTTTTGAACTTTTAGCAAGGTTATCAATTAATTAATTGTTATCAATATCCACTCTGCACTCTAGTGATTTCTTGAATCAAACATTGATATAATGCAAATTAGAATAAAAACGTCTATCACACATTCAGTGCGCTTTTTATCTTCGTCACGTTTCAGCAGACAAGGGTTCAAAGTATATTCACAAGAAAATCATCAGATTCGTCCCCATCCACCTCGACGGTGCCAAAGTTCACCTCGAGTACAATGTAAACAATTATAATCGATGCCAAAAGCGACAAGATATATTTACATTCATGTGCTAAAAAAGTCATTACAGTTATCTAATCGAGCTCCTTTCGTGTAAATACATAGAACAAATCCGGTTCAAACCGGCTTAATCGATAGTTCTTAATGAACAGTGCAGTTCCGTTTATTTTATAGTTCAAAAGATAACTCACTCGATTGAGCGTGACACAGTTCTAACATTGATTAGACATCGATGAGATGCGCATATAACTAACTTAATTGCAATTCGGGAAAATGTATCGCTGCGAACATTATACAGGTTGAATCATGACGTTCACTGTTGATTTCCCAAGCAACCGGGAATTGGACTTTTTAAAATTGGTGGTGGTGGCGACGGCCGGTGGCCGGTGGGTAGTAGCAGCAGTAGGTCCCCATGGGCCTTTTTGCCATCCCCTGCTCTCACTTGTAATCCCTTCCGAACGTTCGTGACCTTCTGATGTAGGTCAGTATGTCCATCCACTACAAATTCTAGCATCCCATACGCCTCACACTCGCGGAGAGAATAAAAATAACCGTATTCGTCTTCTTCAACATTTTCCATGAAAATTGAAAAAATAAAAAAATGTGATTTTTTTGTAATATCTAACAGAAAACAACTACTTTCCCGGCTAAAGCCACGCTGGACATTGAACTACATCTGATAGATATTGTGAAATGATTCTAACTGAAAGGAAAAAAATCTGAAAGTGGAAATTCGCATTTTCATTCAGATAGTTGATTTTTTTAAAATTATCTCTAGTTTTCACTGAAAATTCTTGAAATAAATTAGATAAGGAAAATGTTATCCAAAAATATCACTCACAGAAATCGTTAATTTCATTGAAGCAAGGTTGATGATTCCACAACTGATTTTTTGAATATCTTATACTTCCTTATCTATCAGGCCTTCAAATTATTTGCAAGCCATACAGTAAGCTGTACTTCATGGTTATTATTTTCAACACTTTTCTGTATTACGGTTTTTTTATTCCACTAAACCGATCTAATAGTTATTAATTAATATCTCGACTAATGATTCAGATAGAATATGAAGTTTGACTTAATAAAACGAAGACTTCGACGAAAATCAATGATTATACAAAAAAAAAACATCAGAACAAATGAGTTTTAAAAGTAATATACTGTATCAATTATGAAGCTACAAGACCCAAATTAGACTACTGTAAAAAAAAAGTTTTTACTAAAATATTAAATAGAAATTCAAAACAGACAATGTACCTGAAAAAGTTACTTTGATATTTCAAGTTTTAACTCGTAATTTAATAAGGTCCTTTTAATGGCGTGGCCTAAAAGTTTCTTCGGGGGCCTGGTATAAAAATTTTAATACATAATCTACGGGTGGAGCAATTTGAACTACCAATCCATCGAAAGTTTCAAACGTTTCGGGGGAGGGGGATAGCTCCCTTGTCCCCTCTTTGACTACGCCACTGGCTTCTTAGTTATCGGCATCGCCGCTTGTGATGTGTCCAGAGGTTACGTAAGTTAACCTGTAAATCCTAATCTAACATAAAAACCTAACCTAACCCAACATGACCTGACCTAACATAATATAACCTTACTTGACCTAACCTATAGCCTGAACTAACCTGACCTAACCTCAGGATATGGTACCGATTTATCAAGTGGGAATTTTACTTCAAACCGAGATGCCTTTGTACCCGATCAGATAGTGATATGCATTGGACAACTGATGCCGCCTGGAGAACTCTATTTAATATAAGATCTAGTCAAGTCAGAGTCCAAACAAAGCGGGTAATATTTAGAAGGGGCGTATTTAAGGGAGATTAGCACATACCTCTTTTTTTCTGCATCTCACTATTGCCATTGTCTGTTGCCCTTAGAAACACCCACTAACCGGAGGCACAAGGCCACCCATTTATCGTACACGGATGACCTCAAACTAGAAATGGCCCAACTGGTCTATATTCTGAATTCAATATCGGACGAGAACGAAATCTTGGTCAAAACTACTCCCAAAAATCTTGGGATCCAATCGAATGCGATCCCGGGATTTTCGGGATTGCAAACCCTAGTACCCATGGTAATTTAAAAAAACGCGCGTGCTTGAAAGTTCGATTTGCACACGCTGAGGCGTGCTTTAAATAGGTAAAAGGGGAACCGATTGAAAAAAATAATATTAATGATCAGGACTTACGGGACATTTGGATTTCCACCGTGTTGTAGAATCAAGCGGGTGACTTTGACGGTAAAGTCATTCGAGTCACAACCGATTGCTAGATGAAATGGCGATATTCCTTTTCTTGGCAAAACTATGTTCGGGTCTGCTCCCTTTTCGACCAAAAGGGATTTGACTGCGCTGAAACAAAAAAAAAAATGGGTAAAAAACAAAATTTTGTACACATTATTAGGTAATGACGCGAAACATTTCGACGGGATCAAAATACCCTTATCTCCACACATTCACACCAAGTGAAAACTTCGAGCCGCTTTAATTTGACGCACTATTTTCAAGACTATGTGAGAAGTGAAACGCGCATGCACGATTACCATCGCATCTTAATCATTATGATAAAACGCTATGATAAAGAAAAATTTCAAATTTGCAGAAAAAAAATCTCCTCGAGCAGGATTCGAACCAAGGACCTCTAGAGTTCCGTTCAGTGCTCTACCAACTGAGCTACCGAGAAGACATGCGTTCCAACTGCATATCGGGATACCGCTTTTTTCAAGAATTTTGATGTTTGTAGGGTCCGACGTTTGTGAGTTGTTGGAGAATTAGAGATCGGATGGGAACTCATTAATTTTCAATGATAATCAAGATCCTATTTGCATTTCACAATAGTATCGCTTACATATAGCGATATTTAGCAGGGATCAGGTGTTGATCTCCGACTATTAAACAAGGCTAGAGCCAAATATGAAAATGAAGGTATTTGGCGTCTGTGATATGAATATAATGAAGAAAAATTAGCGGCCTACAGAAAATTTTTAAATTTCCAGAAAAAGATTCACCTAGAGCAGGATTCGAACCTATGACCTCTAGATTTCTGTTCAGTGCTCTACCAACTGAGCTACCGAGAAGACATGCGTTCCAACTGCATATCGGGATACCGCTTTTTTCAAGAATTTTGATGTTTGTAGGGTCCGACGTTTGTGAGTTGTTGGAGAATTAGAGATCGGATGGGAACTCATTAATTTTCAATGATAATCAAGATCCTATTTGCATTTCACAATAGTATCGCTTACATATAGCGATATTTAGCAGGGATCAGGTGTTGATCTCCGACTATTAAACAAGGCTAGAGCCAAATATGAAAATGAAGGTATTTGGCGTCTGTGATATGAATATAATGAAGAAAAATTAGCGGCCTACAGAAAATTTTTAAATTTCCAGAAAAAGATTCACCTAGAGCAGGATTCGAACCTATGACCTCTAGATTTCTGTTCAGTGCTCTACCAACTGAGCTACCGAGAAGACATGCGTTCCAACTGCATATCGGGATACCGCTTTTTTCAAGAATTTTGATGTTTGTAGGGTCCGACGTTTGTGAGTTGTTGGAGAATTAGAGATCGGATGGGAACTCATTAATTTTCAATGATAATCAAGATCCTATTTGCATTTCACAATAGTATCGCTTACATATAGCGATATTTAGCAGGGATCAGGTGTTGATCTCCGACTATTAAACAAGGCTAGAGCCAAATATGAAAATGAAGGTATTTGGCGTCTGTGATATGAATATAATGAAGAAAAATTAGCGGCCTACAGAAAATTTTTAAATTTCCAGAAAAAGATTCACCTAGAGCAGGATTCGAACCTATGACCTCTAGATTTCTGTTCAGTGCTCTACCAACTGAGCTACCGAGAAGACATGCGTTCCAACTGCATATCGGGATACCGCTTTTTTCAAGAATTTTGATGTTTGTAGGGTCCGACGTTTGTGAGTTGTTGGAGAATTAGAGATCGGATGGGAACTCATTAATTTTCAATGATAATCAAGATCCTATTTGCATTTCACAATAGTATCGCTTACATATAGCGATATTTAGCAGGGATCAGGTGTTGATCTCCGACTATTAAACAAGGCTAGAGCCAAATATGAAAATGAAGGTATTTGGCGTCTGTGATATGAATATAATGAAGAAAAATTAGCGGCCTACAGAAAATTTTTAAATTTCCAGAAAAAGATTCACCTAGAGCAGGATTCGAACCTATGACCTCTAGATTTCTGTTCAGTGCTCTACCAACTGAGCTACCGAGAAGACATGCGTTCCAACTGCATATCGGGATACCGCTTTTTTCAAGAATTTTGATGTTTGTAGGGTCCGACGTTTGTGAGTTGTTGGAGAATTAGAGATCGGATGGGAACTCATTAATTTTCAATGATAATCAAGATCCTATTTGCATTTCACAATAGTATCGCTTACATATAGCGATATTTAGCAGGGATCAGGTGTTGATCTCCGACTATTAAACAAGGCTAGAGCCAAATATGAAAATGAAGGTATTTGGCGTCTGTGATATGAATATAATGAAGAAAAATTAGCGGCCTACAGAAAATTTTTAAATTTCCAGAAAAAGATTCACCTAGAGCAGGATTCGAACCTATGACCTCTAGATTTCTGTTCAGTGCTCTACCAACTGAGCTACCGAGAAGACATGCGTTCCAACTGCATATCGGGATACCGCTCTTTTTAGAATTTTGATGTCAGCAGTGTTGTATATTCTATTTTGGGAAATTCATTATATAAATGGGAATATTTCCAGAATATGCTTCATTGTCGGACCAATCGTTCGACAAAAAAAAAAATTCGATTGCTTGGATAGAAACAAGTTATGAACCATGTACCCAGTATGCCTGACAGGATATGATTCAATATTGCTCGAGGAATTGGCCAGGAAAGTAGTCATTTCATGTTAGACATATGGCATGAAAGTATTAATATCAGCTACAACAGTAGCTTACAATATTCTCGAAGCTTTTGAAAATAAACAAATCATTTTTTCCAATATATAAATCAGAATAGAGCGAAATGAGAGTTGGCTCTAGGAAAATTAAGTCAGGAACGTGTTATTATAAGGGGCGTACCACAGGGATCTGTACTGGGGCCTTTCTTGTTTTAACTTTATGCCAATGACCTACCCACACAACGGTTGTTGAAACGCGAATGCAGAAGTTTCCTTCAGGTGCGTTTTCATAAAATAAGTTCAGATCTACCAAGTATTATGTGTTTCCTGTCCAGAATAACGAGTAATAAAATACGGCAGAAAGATTCAGAGGAAAATTGAAATCACCATTGATTTTAGTCTCTAGGCTCTCTCAAGGGTATCCTTTTATTCCTTTTGTCTCAATTTGCATGTATTGTCCGATCACAGCAGAACTGCCCATAGCGGATACTGAACTGTTTACTGCCTTCATCCTCACCAGGGGCGCACTCATTTTTTTTTCGGGGAAGGGATTAATTTTTAAATTTTGATATCGAAATCCAAAATGATATCAATGAGATATTTTCATTGATTGATCAAGTGGTACTGATACATTCTGAAGGGTGTTATAACCCCTAAAACCCCCATTGGAAGGCACACTGAGCGAGTACGATGATTCTTGCGTGTCACAATGTCGTTGGAAGGAAGCGGAAATATAAACATCCTGTTCTATGAGTAGAAAAGCGCTCTTTTGCAATTTGTTTACTTATTTTTATCTATTTTATTTATGTTTACTAAAACAAGCCAGTGAATAAATATAGCTTGGCCTTCTCGATTTTCTGATTTCGATTATGGATTCACTTAAAAAAATGTGCATGTGTGTTTACCAACAGCCAAGTACAAGCGATACTGGAACTCATACTTCCGAGAAAAGGACCGTTTCTTCTCAAAAATAAACAATCATGCGGGGTACAACAAGTTTATGGTGGAAAATGAAACCAGTAGTACCCTGTCGTTTCTTGATGTGAAAGCTAACAGAATAGACACTGGTATCTTCACCTCTGTTTACAGGAAAGAAGGAGAAAGGAAGAACGTTGCTGGAGAGGCGATGTGTATTTGCAATCACCAACAACAGAGCATCTTGATTTGTCAGTATTAACCTGAAGACGATTGCCGATTCAAGCAATTGAAACGTAATCTTCCAAGCATAAAGACGATGAACGTCCGAAATACAAGTAATCAAACATTTTTTGTGACCCTTTGACGACTGTTTATCTCAAAATGCATAGTTACGATCCATATCCAGTAGTTTACTATATTATGACCGACGCATCATTTAACTTTATAACGTCAATAAATCTAAAAATAATCCTCGATTAAAAGGCTATTCAATATTTATTAATTGTTTGCAACTGCAGTGTTTGTTCTTGCTCGATTTTATTGTTGTTTGTAATGGAAGTGATTACAGATTATTCAACATTGTAATACAGTTGGAAGCATTCATTGAAGAAAACAAAGAGTTTCTTACTCTTCGGGAAGATATGAGAGGGAGAAACATTGCGCGCTTTGTTGTTCTTACCGTATATGGTATAAATGAACATTCGGAACCTTTGATGTGAATACGAATACTGAAATAGAAACTACCCAAAACAACAAAACTCTGCCAATTTCACTAGAAGTGCGTTTCGCCATCAAAGTTCTCATCTTCAGGATACATCCAATCTGGGTGATAGTGAACTCATTATAATTATCACTGCCTACAGCAATTTGTCTGCTTTAATTGCTAATCTGATTTTGAATTTTAACTGCTCAAAATTAATTTCCAGACTCTCGAATGCATTAATGAGTCTATGGTCATGAACCTGTAGAATTAATTACCTTCAAACTTGTATCATGATATCGGTAGTCGTAATGCAACTCATGTTGGGCCACACCCAATTTTTCTGATTTCGAAAATCGGACATGAGCAATGTGTCCTTTGAACCGTACTTTCATGGCTCATAGTATGACCTACATACTTCTCGTAGTTCCTACAGTTGATATTATGAATCCCCAACTTTTCTTTTTCTTCTGTCTTATCTTTAGTGGTACCCAAGAGTTGCTGTAATTTATTTTATTAAGGGTTCTGAAAATCCTAACCAATTGTTTCATGAGTAGGTTTGAGATGGAAACAAGAGAGAGAGCTTCAGCTCTTTTTCCAGGGTTTGGGTCAGTTCGAGCTATCTTTAATACAATATAGGTCGACATATTTAGACAGTTTTGTTTCAGAATTGGATAGCAAGTTTCAAAGCATATCGTTCACGTATGAAACTGAAAACAAGAACCATTTTTAGGACAATCCTCACACAAAAGTCGAGTTTCTCAGGGTTTCGACAGCTTTTTCGGAACCCTAAATAGTTTAGTACTTTAAAGATACGAAAAAAGAATAAGAAAAGTTGGGCATTTATGAAACAGCTTTAAGAACTGTGATAAGAAGTATTTGGGTCAAACTAGAAGGGCCATGAAAGCAAGTTTCAAATAGCACATTGTTCATGCCTGATTTTCGAAACTAGAAAAATCGAGTGTGGTCCAATATGTTTCGGATCACAATCACCGAATTCATGAAAAAGTTTAAAATCAATCGGAGAGATTCCTGACCATAGACTTCTCGATGCATTCGAGAGTCTGGAATTTACGAAATGTGAAAATAGTATGAAATCGGATCAGGTTCCGATTTCTAACAACCCACTATTCAAATTCATAGTACCATAAAGTTTCTCTTGTATGTATGTCATTGAATCCAAAACAAGTAGGTAAAACTCCAGTGAAAATGCTATGGAATTATTGTTGGAGAGAAAAAAGTAAATGGCGGCTCCAAGATGGCGGACGAGATTTGTGATTATGATCCGATTCCATTCAAAATTGGTAAGTGGGGTTTTTCGAGGTCGGAGATTATGAATTTTTAATTCAAGATGTCGGACGACCTTTGTGAGAGCTAAGGAAAAGTAGCTATGCTGTAAGCCTCAGGGAAAATCTACCGAGGCGTGTGAAAGTTAAGGCCCCCGTTTTCCCCAGCCCACACAAGCCTTTCGAAGACTCATGAGGTCCAAAAGTTAAATCCGGTTGACGGAATTTCGAACACATTTGTAAGGAATAGGAAACTGTAATATTCTATTTTTAGGCAAACCAGTTTTACTTTTGCTTTTGATAAGAGTAAAAAAAGTTTATATTCCCGCGAACCTTCTATTTTTGCAAACGTTCAACAAACCGTGACCCGAATAAACTAAAATCTATAATATTATGAATATCGCACATCGTTCAAGTTCTTTCGATGAATAAAATGTGGAAAAAAATACGCCATACATTTGAATTAGTCAACAACACGAAGAGTGTTGGTGAAAATTGATTTCACTATAAATATCTTCACTTATCGCGCGAATATTGACTTATTTTTCAATTAGCGTTTTATAACTGTTAATAGTAATTAACAAGGGGGCTTGTCTTCATGTTTCTACCACGTGGGAAGTGATGATTGCAATCATTATCAAGAACTCTTCGCGCTCTTAGATTTTTTTAATATGGAGTAGGTAGCTGTGATTACCTTCAATAGGCCTTTTCATTTAGAAGACAAATGACTAACTTTGTTTACCTGACAGCCCCCAGAATTGAGAAATTTCGTTGATGAACGCGAAACGCGCTACTTTTGAGATTTAATTGGTGGAATTTCAGGTCAGATTTTTGTGGTCCTTTGAATGTTTCAATAAATATTTGATATAGGTAGATTGTGAAGATCAAGACGTTCCGAAAATGATGGGTGCTTTTGATTCTGCCTACAACAGTCCTCACAGTTGGCATAATAAAGAAACCTAGATATCGTCGCTATAAAATCAAGGAACATAAATCTAAATAGAGATTGTTTATGGTAAAAAAATAAAGTTCGTAACTTCAAAAATGATAAACAACAGTTTTTGAAATACACCCAAATGAGTCTTGTTTTTACTGTATTCTGGATAATGAATCCATATTGAAAATTTCTCAGGATACAGATTATATTTGCAAATTTATTTTCAAAGTAAACTACTAAAGTTACCTGTGAAAGGTTCGAGTATGGTTTTTTCCCATTTCTTCCCCACAAACACAGCATTTCCATACCATTGTAGCTTTCACACAACACAGTAGAGTCGAGGTAATAAATTGAGTCACGTTTTTCGAATTACACTATAATTATTATCACAAACACACAAAAATAAAAATAAACTACAACTATCAGTAACAAATAACGAGAACGAGCGCCAATGGGACCAAGCACATTGTTGTAGTCATGAAATTAAGGTTGACAGACCGCGAATTTTGAACTGAGCCAATCTTAAATTATTGTTTCAAAACATAACCAATGGCTATTCACTTTTCCAATATCCAATCAGACTTTGGGGCTCAAAACGAGCGCATGCGCCTTAAAAACTCATCTAAATGAAAAGGCCTATTGGTATAAAAAGACAAATGAACAACAAATCACAGTGGTAAATAATGAAAACATGGTAATTCTTTAACAAGATTAATACTCGAGTTAAAATAAAATGAAAATTCAATGCGAGTGGGAGGTTCGAGTTAGAGAAACCACAATTATCGCGAATTTTCATTCTAACCAAGCAACAGACTATACGTATTTTTCCACGATGAACAAGGAAAGAAAATGGTTCGTTTCCTCCCCGAGAACAAACATTTTACCTTCTTATAGAATACAAGCAATGTATTTAATTTTTGAAAGTCAAAATTGAGTTATGAATTATATTTATATAAGACAACGTGAAATAATTTAGAATATTTGATCATGAAACCGATAAGTACGTTGGATTCCTCCTGATAGAATCAAAATATAATTTGGGCTGAAGATTTATGAATCTTCGAGGAGCAGCTTGAATAATTTAATGTAAAAACCTCTGCCAAGAATCTAACAGATGTAATTCAACGGTCGTAGGGGGCACTAGTTGTTTTCTATTGGAAACTTGATATAAAATACACAAGTTTGATAAAAAACAAAGTTCATAGGTTTATTTAAAAATTCTTCATTAGAAAACGCACATATTTTCGCGTTTTTATCATTTTTTTCCACAACAAATGCCAAAAATAAAACTGTATCTTATCTTCTATTTATATAAATATAAAGATTTACGATTCAGTTTAATTTTGCTTATCAATAATGACATATCTAGGACGAGTAATAGAAATTCATTCATACAAAGAGTGTAAAAATGGTTAAGGTCATTGACCAAACAGTGTTAATTGCAGATTATGTTTATATTTCATAATTTTGGTGAAACTAGAAAATACGCTGTAATGTTCATGAATGATCATCGTGAAAGCCACAGAAAAGCAAAATGAGTTAGGTTAAAAAAAAGGGCCAAAGGAATGAGAGAAACGATATTCGAATAGGTCATGGAGTAGTGGAAATATTAATGTTTTTTTTGGTGTTTTATAATTTCAAGGTCTCAAAGGGAAAACAACTGCTTTTACAAGTCTGCTATCTGAAAAAATAAGTTCAAAATAATGTCTCCTTTTCAAACAACGTCGACGTTTCGGAGACTATACCTGTATCCGTTATCGAAAGTTGTTGAAACCTCTATTTTTATTCTGAAGATAAAATAGTTATTTATGATACAAGTGTTAAAAGTGGCATTTTATTTTGTGAGTGGGGAATATTGCGAAACGAGCGTTAGCGAGTGGAGCAACCCCACGAGCAAAATAAAATCACTTTTAACAAATGTATCAAACAAAATTTTTTGTTCAACAGTTACTGCTAGTAAGAAAAAAACAAAAAAAAAATAAGATCCATAAGGATTCGAACACACGATCTTTGGATTACAAGGCTGACTGACAGATACTTCAAATATAATAAACCCCAACGCACTTTATTTATGAATGTCATTATTTGTCAGTGATGAAGGACATTCTACAGTTGGACTAAATACTACTTCGTTTGTAACTTCAAAAGGAATTAGTATTATCAATTGCGCAAACGACCAAATACATGTGTGAACTTTTATAAACGATTCCTCTTGAGTAGGTGTTCTGATTATAATATCTGATTGAAGTGTTTCTATTAGAGAGATCTATATTACTGAGTATCCATCATCTCATATGTCATTTTACTTTTAACACTAGTGTTAAAAGTACTTTTAACACTAGTGTTAAAAGTGATTTTGTGAAAACGTCAGTTTTTAGTTCATGTGTCAATGAATTAAAAACGTCATTTTTAATGTCAGTTGTACAAAAATATCTTTTTCGACAACCGTCCGCGAAATACCTACTTCCTGGACGATTTTTCTTTGAGAAAGTATCACTTCCCGGACTAGTCCGGGAAATGCTCGAATTTTTATATAAATATTAATATAAATAACAATCAGAATGTTTCTGGTACTCTGTTCGAATTTCAATATTCAATACAAATAAGAATTAAAATGTTCAAAAGTTTTCTTCTACAAAGAAATATAATAAATAAATGTATCTCGATTTGTTATTCTACACGGTTGCCAAAAAAATTGTGTACGCAACACGTCCGAAAACAGTTTTTTTGGATTCGCAGACTTCCATCCAATCCAATCTTGTCCACTCGTCCAAAAAAACAGTGTTTTCCGGACTTGTTACGTAAATTACTATTCTTTGACAATGCGAAATGAAATCTGCCAAGACATTCTTTGGAGTGGCATTTGTGATCTTTTTACGTATGGTTTTTGGTATAGGTCCATAAACATTATCTTTCCCCACTAATGGAATGCTGGTGTTCCGTAGGGATCTATTCTAGAACCAACACTGTTTCTTCTTCACATCAATGATTTGTTGGGGGCTACCTCATGAAAAAACAAGTGTCAAGTTTTTTGGAACGCCGCAGAAAGGTTGGCGATCTGTCTCTGTTTTATGGATATTTTCATGGGCAATGCATCGGCAAATATCAGTAATCTTTCCACCGTTAGCGGTCCCATAGAGACTGACCCGTCGAGCTCAGTCCTCACAACCATATGCCGTCTTTCAACGAACGGCAAATCTGGAACTTGCTGACTCGTTAGGTCTTCCCTGAGGCATACATCCTGCAGAAATTCATGAAGAACACTTATTCCTAGGCTCTCACGATGTTCCCTGAACATTACAGTTACAATTTCCTTTTCGTGGGAACCAAAACTTAAAAAAAAGAGGTAACCATATACGGTCCATTTCTGCTGAATTTGTTAAAAATATTTCTTTGTTCAATAAAAATATAGAAAAATATGGAAAAATATCTGACGAAATTTTCGGTTATTTCTAGATGTCGTGCAGTTTCTTTCCGTCCCCTCCAAACGACATTTTTTTCGTAATTTTTCACTCCCGAAATAGTCGAGCGATTTTTCCGAATTGTGGTTGTCAAAGAGACAAGAAGCTATTTTTTTTATTTGCTCATACAGTGGTCCTATGTTTTTCACAATTTTTATTTTTTTTTTCACAATTTTCATGAATAAATCTCCATTTCCAGGGCCAACTATTCTTATTTTGCAAAAAATTTCTAACTACACCACTCTTTTCACGATATTTTGAATATGTTAATATGTTAATAACGTTGAAATGCGTCGAACAATAAAAAAGTTATAAGGGAGTGAAATTTAAAAAATATGCCTTTTAATTAACTCATCAATTCAATAAGGAAGTCTCGATAAATCTCTGGCCAGAATTTCATCAATATCTGTTCGTAAATAAAAAAAACATAAGATAATGAAATTTGAAAAGTATGTTAATGGAACTTCAGGAAAATGTTATTTTACCTCATAATTTTTTATTTTCTTTATTTATCAACAAATTTTGATGAAATTACAGTCAGTGATATTCTGAGGCTCCCTGAATCCAGTGGTGTAGTCAAAGTTCTGATAAAAGTTTTGAAATTGAATTGGTGTGTTGATCAAACGGCATATTTTTCAAATTTCATTCCAATATAACTTTTTTAGTGATTGACGCATTTTAACGTATTCACACAGGAACCATTTGAAAATGTCGCGAATCCAGGGGTGTAGTTGGAATTTGTCTAAAAAAAATCGCTATTAATTTTTTTCAATTTTTGACCTTGAAAAATAAGATTAGTTGGCCCTGGAAATGGAGATTCGTTCATGACATTTGTTGTCCTATTAGACTTTTTAAATGTCTACCCAATAAAAAAAAAATTATATCAATCGGTTGGAAAATGTAGATTTTATAAGGGTGCTCCGGTCACACTGTATATAAAAAATGTTTTTCAATGATTATTTAAAGTTTTTAATTTTGCAACTATGTAAATTGTTGATGAAAAACTGAAGAAACAGGGATTTATTCTGAAGCCTTTCAAGAATAGCTCTAAGGAATGAAAATCTCTAATTTATAGTTCAACAATTATCAGACTTACAATGTTCATGTTTAAGCAGCAAAAAAAATATTAATTTCCTATTGCATAACTAATTGAAAAATTGGGACTTTATTTAGAAATTTTGCTCTTATTTTTGAATATATCTTTAGTTTTAAAAAATCTCAAACTCCCCTTATTTTTAGATAATTTTTTATAACTTTTGCAATTTTTCCGAGCGGAACTTCATTTTTCAAAAATCATCCACATGCTACTCCGAATCGAATGACACCTTGTTTTTCCGAGACCGCTGAAAAAAAAGTCGACCGAAAAAGCGCTGATTAACTAAACTACAACGCCCCCTCGTTCACTCAACGCCGCCTTACAATTTTTTCAAATCGCCGCGATCGAGAACAAATCCCCTTCATGATTATCATCGAAAAACTTCGAGACCAATCTATTTTCGATGAACACAATCTCGGGGTCATTATTGTAAATAAAAGATCAGAAGTGTTTAAGAATCCTGTCTCGATTGATTTTCAAAATGATCGCGTACGCCGATAGTGGGGCACAACTTCATTTGTCGTAGATAAGGCCGCCTAGATAGCGGCGTGAAAAATGCAAAGTTCGGAATGTGGAAATGCGAGTTATCCGAAATCATAGAAGACGACGTCACGATTCAGTGGATTTTGGTCGAGTTGCATCAGATTGTTGTTCCAGGATGAGATCTGGGGGTATTTGTAATAAAAGCGGTGTCTAGACTTGTCGAGTAACTAGGTAATTTGGCGAGAAATTTCATCATTCCTGTGAGCAGAGCCGTGACTAGGTGGATGGCGCCCGTGGCGAATATGTAGGTTTGCGCCTCCTAACAATAGTAAAACCTCAAATATATAATATTATTCAGATCCAAAAGTCATTTTGGCGCCCCCTGCGGGCTAGCCGAAAGTCATTGTGGAGCCCCCTGCGGGCTAGCCGAAAGTCATTGTGGAGCCCCCTGCGGGCTAGCGCCCGCGGCCAAAACCTCCCTTGCCTCGCCTTCGTTACGGCCCTGCCTGTGAGGGAAATATCAAGTGTTTTTATATAGACGATTTTTTTCATTGAAATTTCTCAGAATACAATGAATATACAGGGTGGGTCACGGTCGATGATACCTTAGACGTTTACGGAGAATGGGACATAGGATCATTCTGAAAATTTGGTTTCTCAAGTAGTTGCTCTTGGTCTATCGATCTAAAATATTTTCAGCAATGCAGCGTTGCCGCTTATACCAGAAAGTAGCAGCATCTTTGTTATTTCAAATGGGTCACCCTGTATATTACCGTATTTTTGAACTTGTCATTCCTTTTTGATTATTTCTGCCTCATACTCCCCTATACCCTAACGGTTTTTGAGATATTGGTTATTTTCCATATTTTTTATCCAAAACATAGCTCGAATTGAATGTTTATTTCTGCGGTATTTGGATTCTTAGGAAGTTGCAATTTTGTGTTTAGTTCATCAAGATCATGTACATTGATTCTGTATAGAGAAGTTTGTTCTGCGTTATACAGGATCGTTCAAAATTCATGATCTTACTGCTAGATACGAAAAGGGTTGAAAGTGTTTTTTTTTTAAATGGAACATCCTGTATATCATGAAATATCCTGAAAGATGACTAAATTCCCTTCGAATTGATATATCATGTTCCTATACCTAAATAGCCAGAATTCCGAGATAATAGCAATTTTCACTTGTAATCTCCCAAGTGCTTTTTCCATAAGACTACGCGGGTCCTTTTTGTGGAATTCTAAAAACACGTTCTTGGCATTTTGGTGAGTATTAATTCATTGTGAATAGTCTGAATTGAGTGCATAAGTCTGTAGAGGTGTTAGAAACATGGATTTTCCAATTCAAAAATACGTTGTTATGATGATAGGTATCATACAAACAGTTTTCTCTTTTACATTATCCATCATTTCATCTGTCATTTTTCTTCTAACACTAGTATTAAAAGTGATTTTGTGAAAACTTTAGTTTTTAGTTCATATGTCAATGAATTAAAAACGTAATTTTTAATGATAGTTGTACAAAAAGCTATTTAAAAATCTCTAAAACATCTATCTACGATCTTCCATGACCCCCCATGACGAAATTTAACTTTTTAGAACGTAAATAATACCTTCATAATAATGAGTGTTGGTTGGCGTAGTGGTTAGTGCCGGAGCTCGTGAGCGAAAGGTCGCGGGCTCGATTCCCAGGAGGACCAAGGTTTTTTTCATTTTTCGGATGTAAAAATCGGAATGATTGGACCTTGTCGACGACTGGGAATAATCTTCCACGATTCACTGTTGCGTAAAAATTAACAGTGCTGCTCCTAAGGTGGCGTATGGAGTTAGTACAAAGGCCTACCCAGAACACATATTATCCATAGTAATTGGACCAATAGGTCTGTTTGGATATAAATACAATAAAAAAAAATGCTCGAAATGGTGATGACCCCCCCCCCCCACCCATTGAATGACCCTAGACGCATATAATGTAAGGATTGTTGAATCATAGTTCGTTATCTGAAAAAACCCCCAAAACTGCAATTTTATACGAGAATTCAGAAAAACATTTCAAAATGTTTATTTTGATTGAAACACGTAAAAATGCAATTAACTGGGTTACTGAGAGTTTGCCCCAAATTATTGACCTATGAAATTAATTAAACTGATGAGTGATTCTGAAATTTTAACCGTGAACTATTACATAAATAAACAACATTCTACTATTTCAGTGTGTTATGATAAATCAGGAAAACACCGCATTCATTAATGTACAAATTTTCTACGATGTATATAACAAAATTATAAATAATACCTAACTGTTACGAGGGGGAAACTACTCTTTCTTTAGGTGTACATCATAACATTTTCATTAATTCAATATTAATTTTAATTAAATTCATTATTCGAAATGTCAAAACTGGCCAGAAATTATTTTTGCGCAAAAAAAAGTTGAAAACTGATTCAGAGTTCACCAACTCGAGAACGTTTAGAGATAGACGAATTCTGCTAACGCCAATCGATTCAGAATTGCTGAATTAGTATATATTGGGAATTTGAACGAAAAAAATCGACGGGCAAAAAAGGCAAGTATATCATAATAAATAATTTTTTGAACTTTTTAAATTTTAATTTTTTTAATTTCAAATTTCTACCCCGAACGTATTTCGACGTGCTGATTCCGAATATTTAAACGAAAATGTCGAAAACTCATCAGAAATATTTTTCGCGCCAAAAAAACCATTTGAAAACTAATTCAGAGCTTACCAACTCGAGAACGGTTAGAGAGATGTATTGTTATATTCGAGCCATTTAAAAGAAATTGAAAATTACTCGAAAAAGTTGCAAGGGGTTCACCCCTAAAAATCATTAAAAGTACTAAGTTGTCACATCGACTTGAAATTCGCACTGTTTACGTAAAATTTCATGCTCATTCCAAAAATGTATGATTTTCTATGCTCAGATATAAGATTTAGCCGGAAAAAGGTGTTTAAGATAAAACATTAAATATTCTGAAAGTTTTTATTTTTCATTTTTCGAATTTCAAATTTCTGTCCTCGAACGTATTTTGACGTGCTGATTTCAAAATTTATAACAAAAATGTCGAAAACTCATCAGAAATATTTTTGACGCAAAAAAACCATCTAAAAACTGATTTAGAGCTGACCAACTTGAGAATGGTTAGAGATAGACAAATTCTGCGAACGCCAATCGATTCAGAATGGCCGAATTAGTATGTTCTGCATATTTCGAGTCAATCGAAAAAAATAAAAATTACTAGAAAAAGTTGCAAGGGGTTTACCCCTAAAAATCATGAAAATTTCCAAGTTGTCACATCGACTTGAAATTTGCACTTTATACGTAAAATTTCATGCTTGTTCCGAAAATGTATAATTTTCATGTGCTCAGATATAAGATTTATCCGGAAAAGCGTATTTAAGGTAAAAAATCCAATTTTCTGGGATTTTTTATTTTTCATTTTTCGAATTTCAAATTTCTGTCCTCGAACGTATTTTGACGTGCTGATTTCAAAATTTTTAACAAAAATGTCGAAAACTCATCAGAAATATTTTTGACGCAAAAAAACCATCTAAAAACTGATTTAGAGCTGACCAACTTGAGAATGGTTAGAGATAGACAAATTCTGCGAACGCCAATCGATTCAGAATGGCCGAATTAGTATGTTCTGCATATTTCGAGTCAATCGAAAAAAATAAAAATTACTAGAAAAAGTTGCAAGGGGTTTACCCCTAAAAATCATGAAAATTTCCAAGTTGTCACATCGACTTGAAATTTGCACTTTATACGTAAAATTTCATGCTTGTTCCGAAAATGTATAATTTTCATGTGCTCAGATATAAGATTTAGCCGGAAAAGCGTGTTTAAGGTAAAAAATCCAATTTTCTGGGATTTTTTATTTTTCATTTTTCGAATTTCAAATTTCTGTCCTCGAACGTATTTTGACGTGCTGATTTCAAAATTTATAACAAAAATGTCGAAAACTCATCAGAAATATTTTTGACGCAAAAAAACCATCTAAAAACTGATTTAGAGCTGACCAACTTGAGAATGGTTAGAGATAGACAAATTCTGCGAACGCCAATCGATTCAGAATGGCCGAATTAGTATGTTCTGCATATTTCGAGTCAATCGAAAAAAATAAAAATTACTAGAAAAAGTTGCAAGGGGTTTACCCCTAAAAATCATGAAAATTTCCAAGTTGTCACATCGACTTGAAATTTGCACTTTATACGTAAAATTTCATGCTTGTTCCGAAAATGTATAATTTTCATGTGCTCAGATATAAGATTTATCCGGAAAAGCGTATTTAAGGTAAAAAATCCAATTTTCTGGGATTTTTTATTTTTCATTTTTCGAATTTCAAATTTCTGTCCTCGAACGTATTTTGACGTGCTGATTTCAAAATTTTTAACAAAAATGTCGAAAACTCATCAGAAATATTTTTGACGCAAAAAAACCATCTAAAAACTGATTTAGAGCTGACCAACTTGAGAATGGTTAGAGATAGACAAATTCTGCGAACGCCAATCGATTCAGAATGGCCGAATTAGTATGTTCTGCATATTTCGAGTCAATCGAAAAAAATAAAAATTACTAGAAAAAGTTGCAAGGGGTTTACCCCTAAAAATCATGAAAATTTCCAAGTTGTCACATCGACTTGAAATTTGCACTTTATACGTAAAATTTCATGCTTGTTCCGAAAATGTATAATTTTCATGTGCTCAGATATAAGATTTAGCCGGAAAAGCGTGTTTAAGGTAAAAAATCCAATTTTCTGGGATTTTTTATTTTTCATTTTTCGAATTTCAAATTTCTGTCCTCGAACGTATTTTGACGTGCTGATTTCAAAATTTATAACAAAAATGTCGAAAACTCATCAGAAATATTTTTGACGCAAAAAAACCATCTAAAAACTGATTTAGAGCTGACCAACTTGAGAATGGTTAGAGATAGACAAATTCTGCGAACGCCAATCGATTCAGAATGGCCGAATTAGTATGTTCTGCATATTTCGAGTCAATCGAAAAAAATAAAAATTACTAGAAAAAGTTGCAAGGGGTTTACCCCTAAAAATCATGAAAATTTCCAAGTTGTCACATCGACTTGAAATTTGCACTTTATACGTAAAATTTCATGCTTGTTCCGAAAATGTATAATTTTCATGTGCTCAGATATAAGATTTATCCGGAAAAGCGTATTTAAGGTAAAAAATCCAATTTTCTGGGATTTTTTATTTTTCATTTTTCGAATTTCAAATTTCTGTCCTCGAACGTATTTTGACGTGCTGATTTCAAAATTTTTAACAAAAATGTCGAAAACTCATCAGAAATATTTTTGACGCAAAAAAACCATCTAAAAACTGATTTAGAGCTGACCAACTTGAGAATGGTTAGAGATAGACAAATTCTGCGAACGCCAATCGATTCAGAATGGCCGAATTAGTATGTTCTGCATATTTCGAGTCAATCGAAAAAAATAAAAATTACTAGAAAAAGTTGCAAGGGGTTTACCCCTAAAAATCATGAAAATTTCCAAGTTGTCACATCGACTTGAAATTTGCACTTTATACGTAAAATTTCATGCTTGTTCCGAAAATGTATAATTTTCATGTGCTCAGATATAAGATTTAGCCGGAAAAGCGTGTTTAAGGTAAAAAATCCAATTTTCTGGGATTTTTTATTTTTCATTTTTCGAATTTCAAATTTCTGTCCTCGAACGTATTTTGACGTGCTGATTTCAAAATTTTTAACAAAAATGTCGAAAACTCATCAGAAATATTTTTGACGGCAAAAAAACCATCTAAAAACCGATTTAGAGCTGACCAACTCGAGAATGGTTAGAGATAGACAAATTCTGCGAACGCCAATCGATTCAGAATGGCCGAATTGGTATGTTCTGCATATTTCGAGTCAATCGAAAAAAATAAAAATTACTAGAAAAAGTTGCAAGGGGTTTACCCCTAAAAATCATGAAAAATTCCAAGTTGTCACATCGACTTGAAATTTGCACGTTATACGTAAAATTTCATGCTTGTTCCGAAAATGTATAATTTTCATGTGCTCGGATATAAGATTTAGCCGGAAAAGCGTGTTTAAGGTAAAAAATCCAATTTTCTGGGATTTTTTATTTTTCATTTTTCGAATTTCAAATTTCTGTCCTCGAACGTATTTTGACGTGCTGATTTCAAAATTTTTAACAAAAATGTCGAAAACTCATCAGAAATATTTTTGACGGCAAAAAAAATATCTAAAAACTGATTTAGAGCTGACCAACTCGAGAATGGTTAGAGATTGACAAATTCTGCGAACGCCAATCGATTCAGAATGGCCGAATTAGTATGTTCTGCATATTTCGAGTCAATCGAAAAAAATAAAAATTACTAGAAAAAGTTGCAAGGGGTTTACCCCTAAAAATCATGAAAATTTCCAAGTTGTCACATCGACTTGAAATTTGCACTTTATACGTAAAATTTCATGCTTGTTCCGAAAATGTATAATTTTCATGTGCTCAGATATAAGATTTATCCGGAAAAGCGTATTTAAGGTAAAAAATCCAATTTTCTGGGATTTTTTATTTTTCATTTTTCGAATTTCAAATTTCTGTCCTCGAACGTATTTTGACGTGCTGATTTCAAAATTTTTAACAAAAATGTCGAAAACTCATCAGAAATATTTTTGACGCAAAAAAACCATCTAAAAACTGATTTAGAGCTGACCAACTTGAGAATGGTTAGAGATAGACAAATTCTGCGAACGCCAATCGATTCAGAATGGCCGAATTAGTATGTTCTGCATATTTCGAGTCAATCGAAAAAAATAAAAATTACTAGAAAAAGTTGCAAGGGGTTTACCCCTAAAAATCATGAAAATTTCCAAGTTGTCACATCGACTTGAAATTTGCACTTTATACGTAAAATTTCATGCTTGTTCCGAAAATGTATAATTTTCATGTGCTCAGATATAAGATTTAGCCGGAAAAGCGTGTTTAAGGTAAAAAATCCAATTTTCTGGGATTTTTTATTTTTCATTTTTCGAATTTCAAATTTCTGTCCTCGAACGTATTTTGACGTGCTGATTTCAAAATTTTTAACAAAAATGTCGAAAACTCATCAGAAATATTTTTGACGGCAAAAAAACCATCTAAAAACCGATTTAGAGCTGACCAACTCGAGAATGGTTAGAGATAGACAAATTCTGCGAACGCCAATCGATTCAGAATGGCCGAATTGGTATGTTCTGCATATTTCGAGTCAATCGAAAAAAATAAAAATTACTAGAAAAAGTTGCAAGGGGTTTACCCCTAAAAATCATGAAAAATTCCAAGTTGTCACATCGACTTGAAATTTGCACGTTATACGTAAAATTTCATGCTTGTTCCGAAAATGTATAATTTTCATGTGCTCAGATATAAGATTTAGCCGGAAAAGCGTGTTTAAGGTAAAAAATCCAATTTTCTGGGATTTTTTATTTTTCATTTTTCGAATTTCAAATTTCTGTCCTCGAACGTATTTTGACGTGCTGATTTCAAAATTTTTAACAAAAATGTCGAAAACTCATCAGAAATATTTTTGACGGCAAAAAAAATATCTAAAAACTGATTTAGAGCTGACCAACTCGAGAATGGTTAGAGATTGACAAATTCTGCGAACGCCAATCGATTCAGAATGGCCGAATTAGTATGTTCTGCATATTTCGAGTCAATCGAAAAAAATAAAAATTACTAGAAAAAGTTGCAAGGGGTTCACCTACCCCTAAAAATCATGAAAAATTCCAAGTTGTCACATCGACTTGAAATTTGCACTTTATACGTAAAATTTCATGCTTGTTCCGAAAATGTATAATTTTCATGTGCTCAGATATAAGATTTAGCCGGAAAAGCGTGTTTAAGGTAAAAAATCCAATTTTCTGGCAATTTTTATTTTTCCTTTTTCGAATTTCAAATTTCTGTCCTCGAACGTATTTTGACGTGCTGATTTCAAAATTTTTAACAAAAATGTCGAAAACTCATCAGAAATATTTTTGACGGCAAAAAAACCATCTAAAAACTGATTTAGAGCTGACCAACTCGAGAATGGTTAGAGATAGACAAATTCTGCGAACGCCAATCGATTCAGAATGGCCGAATTAGTATGTTCTGCATATTTCGAGTCAATCGAAAAAATAAAAATTACTAGAAAAAGTTGCAAGGGGTTTACCCCTAAAAATCATGAAAATTTCCAAGTTGTCACATCGACTTGAAATTTGCACTTTATACGTAAAATTTCATGCTTGTTCCGAAAATGTATAATTTTCATGTGCTCAGATATAAGATTTATCCGGAAAAGCGTATTTAAGGTAAAAAATCCAATTTTCTGGGATTTTTTATTTTTCATTTTTCGAATTTCAAATTTCTGTCCTCGAACGTATTTTGACGTGCTGATTTCAAAATTTTTAACAAAAATGTCGAAAACTCATCAGAAATATTTTTGACGGCAAAAAAACCATCTAAAAACTGATTTAGAGCTGACCAACTTGAGAATGGTTAGAGATAGACAAATTCTGCGAACGCCAATCGATTCAGAATGGCCGAATTAGTATGTTCTGCATATTTCGAGTCAATCGAAAAAAATAAAAATTACTAGAAAAAGTTGCAAGGGGTTTACCCCTAAAAATCATGAAAAATTCCAAGTTGTCACATCGACTTGAAATTTGCACTTTATACGTAAAATTTCATGCTTGTTCCGAAAATGTATAATTTTCATGTGCTCAGATATAAGATTTAGCCGGAAAAGCGTGTTTAAGGTAAAAAATCCAATTTTCTGGCAATTTTTATTTTTCCTTTTTCGAATTTCAAATTTCTGTCCTCGAACGTATTTTGACGTGCTGATTTCAAAATTTTTAACAAAAATGTCGAAAACTCATCAGAAATATTTTTGACGGCAAAAAAACCATCTAAAAACTGATTTAGAGCTGACCAACTCGAGAATGGTTAGAGATAGACAAATTCTGCGAACGCCAATCGATTCAGAATGGCCGAATTGGTATGTTCTGCATATTTCGAGTCAATCGAAAAAAATTAAAATTACTAGAAAAAGTTGCAAGGGGTTTACCCCTAAAAATCATGAAAATTTCCAAGTTGTCACATCGACTTGAAATTTGCACTTTATACGTAAAATTTCATGCTTGTTCCGAAAATGTATAATTTTCATGTGCTCAGATATAAGATTTAGCCGGAAAAGCGTATTTAAGGTAAAAAATCCAATTTTCTGGGATTTTTTATTTTTCATTTTTCGAATTTCAAATTTCTGTCCTCGAACGTATTTTGACGTGCTGATTTCAAAATTTTTAACAAAAATGTCGAAAACTCATCAGAAATATTTTTGACGGCAAAAAAACCATCTAAAAACTGATTTAGAGCTGACCAACTCGAGAATGGTTAGAGATAGACAAATTCTGCGAACGCCAATCGATTCAGAATGGCCGAATTAGTATGTTCTGCATATTTCGAGTCAATCGCAAAAAATAAAAATTACTAGAAAAAGTTGCAAGGGGTTTACCCCTAAAAATCATGAAAAATTCCAAGTTGTCACATCGACTTGAAATTTGCACTTTATACGTAAAATTTCATGCTTGTTCCGAAAATGTATAATTTTCATGTGCTCAGATATAAGATTTAGCCGGAAAAGCGTGTTTAAGGTAAAAAATCCAATTTTCTGGCAATTTTTATTTTTCCTTTTTCGAATTTCAAATTTCTGTCCTCGAACGTATTTTGACGTGCTGATTTCAAAATTTTTAACAAAAATGTCGAAAACTCATCAGAAATATTTTTGACGGCAAAAAAACCATCTAAAAACTGATTTAGAGCTGACCAACTCGAGAATGGTTAGAGATAGACAAATTCTGCGAACGCCAATCGATTCAGAATGGCCGAATTGGTATGTTCTGCATATTTCGAGTCAATCGAAAAAAATTAAAATTACTAGAAAAAGTTGCAAGGGGTTTACCCCTAAAAATCATGAAAATTTCCAAGTTGTCACATCGACTTGAAATTTGCACTTTATACGTAAAATTTCATGCTTGTTCCGAAAATGTATAATTTTCATGTGCTCAGATATAAGATTTAGCCGGAAAAGCGTATTTAAGGTAAAAAATCCAATTTTCTGGGATTTTTTATTTTTCATTTTTCGAATTTCAAATTTCTGTCCTCGAACGTATTTTGACGTGCTGATTTCAAAATTTTTAACAAAAATGTCGAAAACTCATCAGAAATATTTTTGACGGCAAAAAAACCATCTAAAAACTGATTTAGAGCTGACCAACTCGAGAATGGTTAGAGATAGACAAATTCTGCGAACGCCAATCGATTCAGAATGGCCGAATTAGTATGTTCTGCATATTTCGAGTCAATCGCAAAAAATAAAAATTACTAGAAAAAGTTGCAAGGGGTTTACCCCTAAAAATCATGAAAAATTCCAAGTTGTCACATCGACTTGAAATTTGCACTTTATACGTAAAATTTCATGCTTGTTCCGAAAATGTATAATTTTCATGTGCTCAGATATAAGATTTAGCCGGAAAAGCGTGTTTAAGGTAAAAAATCCAATTTTCTGGGATTTTTTATTTTTCCTTTTTCGAATTTCAAATTTCTGTCCTCGAACGTATTTTGACGTGCTGATTTCAAAATTTTTAACAAAAATGTCGAAAACTCATCAGAAATATTTTTGACGGCAAAAAAACCATCTAAAAACTGATTTAGAGCTGACCAACTCGAGAATGGTTAGAGATAGACAAATTCTGCGAACGCCAATCGATTCAGAATGGCCGAATTGGTATGTTCTGCATATTTCGAGTCAATCGAAAAAAATAAAAATTACTAGAAAAAGTTGCAAGGGGTTTACCCCTAAAAATCATGAAAAATTCCAAGTTGTCACATCGACTTGAAATTTGCACGTTATACGTAAAATTTCATGCTTGTTCCGAAAATGTATAATTTTCATGTGCTCAGATATAAGATTTAGCCGGAAAAGCGTGTTTAAGGTAAAAAATCCAATTTTCTGGGATTTTTTATTTTTCATTTTTCGAATTTCAAATTTCTGTCCTCGAACGTATTTTGACGTGCTGATTTCAAAATTTTTAACAAAAATGTCGAAAACTCATCAGAAATATTTTTGACGGCAAAAAAACCATCTAAAAACTGATTTAGAGCTGACCAACTCGAGAATGGTTAGAGATAGACAAATTCTGCGAACGCCAATCGATTCAGAATGGCCGAATTAGTATGTTCTGCATATTTCGAGTCAATCGAAAAAAATAAAAATTACTAGAAAAAGTTGCAAGGGGTTTACCCCTAAAAATCATGAAAATTTCCAAGTTGTCACATCGACTTGAAATTTGCACTTTATACGTAAAATTTCATGCTTGTTCCGAAAATGTATAATTTTCATGTGCTCAGATATAAGATTTATCCGGAAAAGCGTATTTAAGGTAAAAAATCCAATTTTCTGGGATTTTTTATTTTTCATTTTTCGAATTTCAAATTTCTGTCCTCGAACGTATTTTGACGTGCTGATTTCAAAATTTTTAACAAAAATGTCGAAAACTCATCAGAAATATTTTTGACGCAAAAAAACCATCTAAAAACTGATTTAGAGCTGACCAACTTGAGAATGGTTAGAGATAGACAAATTCTGCGAACGCCAATCGATTCAGAATGGCCGAATTAGTATGTTCTGCATATTTCGAGTCAATCGAAAAAAATAAAAATTACTAGAAAAAGTTGCAAGGGGTTTACCCCTAAAAATCATGAAAATTTCCAAGTTGTCACATCGACTTGAAATTTGCACTTTATACGTAAAATTTCATGCTTGTTCCGAAAATGTATAATTTTCA
Organism: Chrysolina haemoptera; assembly: GCA_958298965.1. NCBI lineage: Eukaryota > Metazoa > Arthropoda > Insecta > Coleoptera > Chrysomelidae > Chrysolina > Chrysolina haemoptera. The sequence goes on from OY282590.1 coordinate 37,070,858, forward strand.
TGTGCTCAGATATAAGATTTAGCCGGAAAAGCGTGTTTAAGGTAAAAAATCCAATTTTCTGGGATTTTTTATTTTTCATTTTTCGAATTTCAAATTTCTGTCCTCGAACGTATTTTGACGTGCTGATTTCAAAATTTTTAACAAAAATGTCGAAAACTCATCAGAAATATTTTTGACGGCAAAAAAACCATCTAAAAACCGATTTAGAGCTGACCAACTCGAGAATGGTTAGAGATAGACAAATTCTGCGAACGCCAATCGATTCAGAATGGCCGAATTGGTATGTTCTGCATATTTCGAGTCAATCGAAAAAAATAAAAATTACTAGAAAAAGTTGCAAGGGGTTTACCCCTAAAAATCATGAAAAATTCCAAGTTGTCACATCGACTTGAAATTTGCACGTTATACGTAAAATTTCATGCTTGTTCCGAAAATGTATAATTTTCATGTGCTCAGATATAAGATTTAGCCGGAAAAGCGTGTTTAAGGTAAAAAATCCAATTTTCTGGGATTTTTTATTTTTCATTTTTCGAATTTCAAATTTCTGTCCTCGAACGTATTTTGACGTGCTGATTTCAAAATTTTTAACAAAAATGTCGAAAACTCATCAGAAATATTTTTGACGGCAAAAAAAATATCTAAAAACTGATTTAGAGCTGACCAACTCGAGAATGGTTAGAGATTGACAAATTCTGCGAACGCCAATCGATTCAGAATGGCCGAATTAGTATGTTCTGCATATTTCGAGTCAATCGAAAAAAATAAAAATTACTAGAAAAAGTTGCAAGGGGTTTACCCCTAAAAATCATGAAAATTTCCAAGTTGTCACATCGACTTGAAATTTGCACTTTATACGTAAAATTTCATGCTTGTTCCGAAAATGTATAATTTTCATGTGCTCAGATATAAGATTTATCCGGAAAAGCGTATTTAAGGTAAAAAATCCAATTTTCTGGGATTTTTTATTTTTCATTTTTCGAATTTCAAATTTCTGTCCTCGAACGTATTTTGACGTGCTGATTTCAAAATTTTTAACAAAAATGTCGAAAACTCATCAGAAATATTTTTGACGCAAAAAAACCATCTAAAAACTGATTTAGAGCTGACCAACTTGAGAATGGTTAGAGATAGACAAATTCTGCGAACGCCAATCGATTCAGAATGGCCGAATTAGTATGTTCTGCATATTTCGAGTCAATCGAAAAAAATAAAAATTACTAGAAAAAGTTGCAAGGGGTTTACCCCTAAAAATCATGAAAATTTCCAAGTTGTCACATCGACTTGAAATTTGCACTTTATACGTAAAATTTCATGCTTGTTCCGAAAATGTATAATTTTCATGTGCTCAGATATAAGATTTAGCCGGAAAAGCGTGTTTAAGGTAAAAAATCCAATTTTCTGGGATTTTTTATTTTTCATTTTTCGAATTTCAAATTTCTGTCCTCGAACGTATTTTGACGTGCTGATTTCAAAATTTTTAACAAAAATGTCGAAAACTCATCAGAAATATTTTTGACGGCAAAAAAACCATCTAAAAACCGATTTAGAGCTGACCAACTCGAGAATGGTTAGAGATAGACAAATTCTGCGAACGCCAATCGATTCAGAATGGCCGAATTGGTATGTTCTGCATATTTCGAGTCAATCGAAAAAAATAAAAATTACTAGAAAAAGTTGCAAGGGGTTTACCCCTAAAAATCATGAAAAATTCCAAGTTGTCACATCGACTTGAAATTTGCACGTTATACGTAAAATTTCATGCTTGTTCCGAAAATGTATAATTTTCATGTGCTCAGATATAAGATTTAGCCGGAAAAGCGTGTTTAAGGTAAAAAATCCAATTTTCTGGGATTTTTTATTTTTCATTTTTCGAATTTCAAATTTCTGTCCTCGAACGTATTTTGACGTGCTGATTTCAAAATTTTTAACAAAAATGTCGAAAACTCATCAGAAATATTTTTGACGGCAAAAAAAATATCTAAAAACTGATTTAGAGCTGACCAACTCGAGAATGGTTAGAGATTGACAAATTCTGCGAACGCCAATCGATTCAGAATGGCCGAATTAGTATGTTCTGCATATTTCGAGTCAATCGAAAAAAATAAAAATTACTAGAAAAAGTTGCAAAGGGTTCACCTACCCCTAAAAATCATGAAAAATTCCAAGTTGTCACATCGACTTGAAATTTGCACTTTATACGTAAAATTTCATGCTTGTTCCGAAAATGTATAATTTTCATGTGCTCAGATATAAGATTTAGCCGGAAAAGCGTGTTTAAGGTAAAAAATCCAATTTTCTGGCAATTTTTATTTTTCCTTTTTCGAATTTCAAATTTCTGTCCTCGAACGTATTTTGACGTGCTGATTTCAAAATTTTTAACAAAAATGTCGAAAACTCATCAGAAATATTTTTGACGGCAAAAAAACCATCTAAAAACTGATTTAGAGCTGACCAACTCGAGAATGGTTAGAGATAGACAAATTCTGCGAACGCCAATCGATTCAGAATGGCCGAATTAGTATGTTCTGCATATTTCGAGTCAATCGAAAAAATAAAAATTACTAGAAAAAGTTGCAAGGGGTTTACCCCTAAAAATCATGAAAATTTCCAAGTTGTCACATCGACTTGAAATTTGCACTTTATACGTAAAATTTCATGCTTGTTCCGAAAATGTATAATTTTCATGTGCTCAGATATAAGATTTATCCGGAAAAGCGTATTTAAGGTAAAAAATCCAATTTTCTGGGATTTTTTTTTTTTCATTTTTCGAATTTCAAATTTCTGTCCTCGAACGTATTTTGACGTGCTGATTTCAAAATTTTTAACAAAAATGTCGAAAACTCATCAGAAATATTTTTGACGGCAAAAAAACCATCTAAAAACTGATTTAGAGCTGACCAACTTGAGAATGGTTAGAGATAGACAAATTCTGCGAACGCCAATCGATTCAGAATGGCCGAATTAGTATGTTCTGCATATTTCGAGTCAATCGAAAAAAATAAAAATTACTAGAAAAAGTTGCAAGGGGTTTACCCCTAAAAATCATGAAAAATTCCAAGTTGTCACATCGACTTGAAATTTGCACTTTATACGTAAAATTTCATGCTTGTTCCGAAAATGTATAATTTTCATGTGCTCAGATATAAGATTTAGCCGGAAAAGCGTGTTTAAGGTAAAAAATCCAATTTTCTGGCAATTTTTATTTTTCCTTTTTCGAATTTCAAATTTCTGTCCTCGAACGTATTTTGACGTGCTGATTTCAAAATTTTTAACAAAAATGTCGAAAACTCATCAGAAATATTTTTGACGGCAAAAAAACCATCTAAAAACTGATTTAGAGCTGACCAACTCGAGAATGGTTAGAGATAGACAAATTCTGCGAACGCCAATCGATTCAGAATGGCCGAATTGGTATGTTCTGCATATTTCGAGTCAATCGAAAAAAATTAAAATTACTAGAAAAAGTTGCAAGGGGTTTACCCCTAAAAATCATGAAAATTTCCAAGTTGTCACATCGACTTGAAATTTGCACTTTATACGTAAAATTTCATGCTTGTTCCGAAAATGTATAATTTTCATGTGCTCAGATATAAGATTTAGCCGGAAAAGCGTATTTAAGGTAAAAAATCCAATTTTCTGGGATTTTTTATTTTTCATTTTTCGAATTTCAAATTTCTGTCCTCGAACGTATTTTGACGTGCTGATTTCAAAATTTTTAACAAAAATGTCGAAAACTCATCAGAAATATTTTTGACGGCAAAAAAACCATCTAAAAACTGATTTAGAGCTGACCAACTCGAGAATGGTTAGAGATAGACAAATTCTGCGAACGCCAATCGATTCAGAATGGCCGAATTAGTATGTTCTGCATATTTCGAGTCAATCGCAAAAAATAAAAATTACTAGAAAAAGTTGCAAGGGGTTTACCCCTAAAAATCATGAAAAATTCCAAGTTGTCACATCGACTTGAAATTTGCACTTTATACGTAAAATTTCATGCTTGTTCCGAAAATGTATAATTTTCATGTGCTCAGATATAAGATTTAGCCGGAAAAGCGTGTTTAAGGTAAAAAATCCAATTTTCTGGCAATTTTTATTTTTCCTTTTTCGAATTTCAAATTTCTGTCCTCGAACGTATTTTGACGTGCTGATTTCAAAATTTTTAACAAAAATGTCGAAAACTCATCAGAAATATTTTTGACGGCAAAAAAACCATCTAAAAACTGATTTAGAGCTGACCAACTCGAGAATGGTTAGAGATAGACAAATTCTGCGAACGCCAATCGATTCAGAATGGCCGAATTGGTATGTTCTGCATATTTCGAGTCAATCGAAAAAAATTAAAATTACTAGAAAAAGTTGCAAGGGGTTTACCCCTAAAAATCATGAAAATTTCCAAGTTGTCACATCGACTTGAAATTTGCACTTTATACGTAAAATTTCATGCTTGTTCCGAAAATGTATAATTTTCATGTGCTCAGATATAAGATTTAGCCGGAAAAGCGTATTTAAGGTAAAAAATCCAATTTTCTGGGATTTTTTATTTTTCATTTTTCGAATTTCAAATTTCTGTCCTCGAACGTATTTTGACGTGCTGATTTCAAAATTTTTAACAAAAATGTCGAAAACTCATCAGAAATATTTTTGACGGCAAAAAAACCATCTAAAAACTGATTTAGAGCTGACCAACTCGAGAATGGTTAGAGATAGACAAATTCTGCGAACGCCAATCGATTCAGAATGGCCGAATTAGTATGTTCTGCATATTTCGAGTCAATCGCAAAAAATAAAAATTACTAGAAAAAGTTGCAAGGGGTTTACCCCTAAAAATCATGAAAAATTCCAAGTTGTCACATCGACTTGAAATTTGCACTTTATACGTAAAATTTCATGCTTGTTCCGAAAATGTATAATTTTCATGTGCTCAGATATAAGATTTAGCCGGAAAAGCGTGTTTAAGGTAAAAAATCCAATTTTCTGGGATTTTTTATTTTTCCTTTTTCGAATTTCAAATTTCTGTCCTCGAACGTATTTTGACGTGCTGATTTCAAAATTTTTAACAAAAATGTCGAAAACTCATCAGAAATATTTTTGACGGCAAAAAAACCATCTAAAAACTGATTTAGAGCTGACCAACTCGAGAATGGTTAGAGATAGACAAATTCTGCGAACGCCAATCGATTCAGAATGGCCGAATTGGTATGTTCTGCATATTTCGAGTCAATCGAAAAAAATAAAAATTACTAGAAAAAGTTGCAAGGGGTTTACCCCTAAAAATCATGAAAAATTCCAAGTTGTCACATCGACTTGAAATTTGCACGTTATACGTAAAATTTCATGCTTGTTCCGAAAATGTATAATTTTCATGTGCTCAGATATAAGATTTAGCCGGAAAAGCGTGTTTAAGGTAAAAAATCCAATTTTCTGGGATTTTTTATTTTTCATTTTTCGAATTTCAAATTTCTGTCCTCGAACGTATTTTGACGTGCTGATTTCAAAATTTTTAACAAAAATGTCGAAAACTCATCAGAAATATTTTTGACGGCAAAAAAACCATCTAAAAACTGATTTAGAGCTGACCAACTCGAGAATGGTTAGAGATAGACAAATTCTGCGAACGCCAATCGATTCAGAATGGCCGAATTAGTATGTTCTGCATATTTCGAGTCAATCGAAAAAAATAAAAATTACTAGAAAAAGTTGCAAGGGGTTTACCCCTAAAAATCATGAAAAATTCCAAGTTGTCACATCGACTTGAAATTTGCACTTTATACGTAAAATTTCATGCTTGTTCCGAAAATGTATAATTTTCATGTGCTCAGATATAAGATTTATCCGGAAAAGCGTATTTAAGGTAAAAAATCCAATTTTCTGGGATTTTTTATTTTTCATTTTTCGAATTTCAAATTTCTGTCCTCGAACGTATTTTGACGTGCTGATTTCAAAATTTTTAACAAAAATGTCGAAAACTCATCAGAAATATTTTTGACGGCAAAAAAACCATCTAAAAACTGATTTAGAGCTGACCAACTTGAGAATGGTTAGAGATAGACAAATTCTGCGAACGCCAATCGATTCAGAATGGCCGAATTAGTATGTTCTGCATATTTCGAGTCAATCGAAAAAAATAAAAATTACTAGAAAAAGTTGCAAGGGGTTTACCCCTAAAAATCATGAAAAATTCCAAGTTGTCACATCGACTTGAAATTTGCACTTTATACGTAAAATTTCATGCTTGTTCCGAAAATGTATAATTTTCATGTGCTCAGATATAAGATTTAGCCGGAAAAGCGTGTTTAAGGTAAAAAATCCAATTTTCTGGCAATTTTTATTTTTCCTTTTTCGAATTTCAAATTTCTGTCCTCGAACGTATTTTGACGTGCTGATTTCAAAATTTTTAACAAAAATGTCGAAAACTCATCAGAAATATTTTTGACGGCAAAAAAACCATCTAAAAACTGATTTAGAGCTGACCAACTCGAGAATGGTTAGAGATAGACAAATTCTGCGAACGCCAATCGATTCAGAATGGCCGAATTGGTATGTTCTGCATATTTCGAGTCAATCGAAAAAAATTAAAATTACTAGAAAAAGTTGCAAGGGGTTTACCCCTAAAAATCATGAAAATTTCCAAGTTGTCACATCGACTTGAAATTTGCACTTTATACGTAAAATTTCATGCTTGTTCCGAAAATGTATAATTTTCATGTGCTCAGATATAAGATTTAGCCGGAAAAGCGTATTTAAGGTAAAAAATCCAATTTTCTGGGATTTTTTATTTTTCATTTTTCGAATTTCAAATTTCTGTCCTCGAACGTATTTTGACGTGCTGATTTCAAAATTTTTAACAAAAATGTCGAAAACTCATCAGAAATATTTTTGACGGCAAAAAAACCATCTAAAAACTGATTTAGAGCTGACCAACTCGAGAATGGTTAGAGATAGACAAATTCTGCGAACGCCAATCGATTCAGAATGGCCGAATTAGTATGTTCTGCATATTTCGAGTCAATCGCAAAAAATAAAAATTACTAGAAAAAGTTGCAAGGGGTTTACCCCTAAAAATCATGAAAAATTCCAAGTTGTCACATCGACTTGAAATTTGCACTTTATACGTAAAATTTCATGCTTGTTCCGAAAATGTATAATTTTCATGTGCTCAGATATAAGATTTAGCCGGAAAAGCGTGTTTAAGGTAAAAAATCCAATTTTCTGGGATTTTTTATTTTTCCTTTTTCGAATTTCAAATTTCTGTCCTCGAACGTATTTTGACGTGCTGATTTCAAAATTTTTAACAAAAATGTCGAAAACTCATCAGAAATATTTTTGACGGCAAAAAAACCATCTAAAAACTGATTTAGAGCTGACCAACTCGAGAATGGTTAGAGATAGACAAATTCTGCGAACGCCAATCGATTCAGAATGGCCGAATTGGTATGTTCTGCATATTTCGAGTCAATCGAAAAAAATAAAAATTACTAGAAAAAGTTGCAAGGGGTTTACCCCTAAAAATCATGAAAAATTCCAAGTTGTCACATCGACTTGAAATTTGCACGTTATACGTAAAATTTCATGCTTGTTCCGAAAATGTATAATTTTCATGTGCTCAGATATAAGATTTAGCCGGAAAAGCGTGTTTAAGGTAAAAAATCCAATTTTCTGGGATTTTTTATTTTTCCTTTTTCGAATTTCAAATTTCTGTTCTCGAACGTATTTTGACGTGCTGATTTCAAAATTTTTAACAAAAATGTCGAAAACTCATCAGAAATATTTTTGACAGCAAAAAAACCATCTAAAAACTGATTTAGAGCTGACCAACTCGAGAATGGTTAGAGACAGACAATTTCTGCGAACGCCAATCGATTCAGAATGGCCGAATTGGTATTATTGGGTATGTATTTGGGAATTATTTTATGACAAGGTACTAAAATGAACCTTTCGCCTGTTCTCCATCCAATCTCCTTCAATTTATTTGATACTCGTTTTCGCCTACTCACACCAAAAATCATACGTGGGCATGAGTTTCGAACTTTCTGGATATTATTTTTATGCATAAGAGTTAAATTATGTCCATACAACGTATCCGCGTAATTGAATGGTAATTATCTTTCATTGCATCCTAAAACTTTTTCATTATTTTTCATTAGAGATAATTACTTCACTGCTTTCATTAGGTGTACAAAAAATGACTTGTTGTTTCCCCCTCGGTAAATTCCAAGATGGTCACTGATATTTGCTCGTTTAATTTGAGAAAATCTAAACGACAATGGCATATGGAATACCTACTATAGTTTATGGCAACTTCTCTTCTGCTTGTGTTTCACACGGAGTCTCACATTTAGATTATAATATATTCCTGAATTTCTTTCATCGTACACAAACAGAGCACGGCATTTCCAAAATACGATTCAATATTTAACTATGAAACAGGAATACAAAGTGATCTCCATGTGCCTCACAAGTGGAGTAAAACACCTCAAATTCGCCAAACATCCTAGGGCCATGGTAAGGCAAATAACGTGATAATTCGAGAGCTGAATATCTTTGAAAAAAAGAATTTAGTAGATTCCCCTCGAATATAACTTATGTTTGTCTTCTTTAAAGGTAATTTGTATCATTGAGTGTATTAACTGTACCTCACTTGCCTGATAGCTTTTTGGCTTGAAAGATAAAAAATAAATTGAACTCAACTTGACTGATAAAAACTGATGAGTTGATTTCTTTCGAAATGAGTTTGAATGAGAGTGGTTGAGAACATCTCGAAAGTAAGAACTCGAAGAAAAGTCAGTATGTATACGTTTCAGCAAATCATAACTCTTCATAAAAACTATTTATTTGAATTATAGCATAGTAGTTATTACTCTGAATCACATACATACCCATAAGCTTCAGAAAAGGCAAACTTAATATTCAATAAGTTAATATTTTTATTTTGAACTGAGTTGACTTTTTTTCTGAATATTCAAATTTAGGTATTTGTAATTTTGAAAGGAAAATCAAAATATTTATTTCAAATACTATGTAATTTCGTATTTTCTCAGAGAAATTCAGGCATTTCTATGAATAAAAAAATAATGAGTAATAAGGAGAAGTATGTTTTGAAAAAGACCCGAAGTTGAATGAGGCTAGTACGTAGTGTATTTTGGATAAGCTTTTTCAAGATCATCATGTATGACGCAACAATTACAAAATATGGCAAATTCACTTTACAAATAAGTACTCATCTACCAAGACATTCCCAAAAATTTTCATTTCTATCAATAAATACATTTATATTGATGGGATATACAAACGCCCTGTAAATACCTCAACCACCTGTGTTACTGTAACAAACAGAATTGAATAAGGCCTTTACTTAGCGATTTCTCGAAAACATAGAAGGTTTTGAGATTTTACAGGTAGCAAATTAGAGCCTACATTGAATGTTTTTTTTTAGACTCTCTCCAAATAATACTCATCATAGATTATAGTTGTTTACAGAGACAGTCAACAGAAAAATTAATTCTGGTGAACCAAACACCCTAATATCAGGTACATTTTTATTCGATTCTTCTAGGACACAACAGTACTTCATGCAAAATCAACTTACCTAAAATTGTTATCGTCAATACTGTCGTATAAAAGCGATGATAAATAAAATTCCCTTCGGTTTTTACCACGATATATGCTCATTGTCACATAATACAACACGAAAAAAAGTTTTCAAATATAGTAAAAAAAAATGGTAAAAACGTTAAGAGTTGTCTGCACAAAATATGAAAATTGGAAGTGTTTAAAATATCAAATTCGGACCAAAATTAGTTAAAAGAAAGTCACTGTTTTTTGGAGCACAACACTAATATGGACACATCTGACCATCTCAACAACTAATTTGGAATAAATATAAACAGAAGTTTGTAGGTTAGCTTTTTAAAAGGAAGGAACTGGAGGAACTCAACAAAGCGCATGAACAGTTTTTCTGTTGAATGGAATGAACAGTAACAGTAGTGCCATCTGCTGCAAGGTAGTTAAAAAATCATCCTATTCGACTTGACTCGCATACTGCGCAGATGCTGCGCTATCTATAATTGATATGTCGAACTGATAAAAAGTACATCAAGTCTTTCTTGAGGTTAGCGGTAATATATGTATTTTAAATGTTTTTGCATCGATTTTTGGGCAACAAATTCAATTAAGTGAGATTTTTTAGTGTTCATAGTTTCAGAATTAGATAGTTTGAAATGGCGGAAGAAGTCAAACGTTCCATCACCAGGCGTATTTGCTCAGTGCCCAATGATGAGCGCTTCATTAATAGTACCAAACATAAAGTTCAATTATATTGAACTCTAATCGGAAACAAAGAGCTTCGCAAAAGGTGGAAATTCCTGCAAATATGAAAATGATGGTCGCCGGTTACACATGATAACTCTCGCTTATGGCGTATTGTTTTCTGATTGGCTGCTGACTGAGAACATGTCGTTTGTGTCATTCAATAACCAATCAGAAAACAAACCACTGTAAGCTTAACTCCAAAAAGCTAGCATATGAACCAGGCGTTATGATCTCCACTAGTTTCACGTTTAAATTCTGAGCGCCATCTAGCGGTAGAGCATTTTGCAAATCTGTATTAATCAAGGCCGATTCAGTTGCATGGGTGTCCACCCTGCATTTTTGACTCTTTATGAGAAATACATGCCCATCGACATTCACACTTGTGCCTGTCGGCCAACATGTTCTAGTTCACGTCATGAAAGATTCAGTGAAATATACGACGGGATAATTTGAAAAATTTAAATGTCGTTTCTCCAGTATTCAAAAAATTATTAAAGCACAAGAAAAAAATATGACCTTCTGATAGAAATGCAAATGAAAGGCGTGTATGTGAATGGTCTTGCTATTTTCAGGCACATGTGTTAAAAATGCATATGCTTGTAAATTGCACGTGATTTGTTGCTAGGTTTTGGCTTTGGCGTTATCAGCCGCTGGATTTATTGCTGGGCGATCATGGCTTTGCAGATACCAGCGAACGAGAGATCAGCGTTATGATCGGTCGTTGATTTTAAATTGACCAATATATGGTAGAATTATTCATCGCAGGTAGCGGCAAAGTCAAAATCATAAACACTGCTTTAAGCTGGGTACACATGATGTCTCAGACTTAACGCGAATTGTTTTCTGATTGGCTACTGACTGAACTGAACTGCACAAAGCTTGCATGAACTTGGCATTAGACACAGACGTCAGACACATAACCTTGAAAGTTAAAAGTGTCAAAAGTGACAGTTTAGTGATTTGTCTGACGTTTGAGATTTGAAGTAAGAAAGTTAATTAAAAAATGAAAACAATACAAAATAAATATCTACATTTCATTTCTATAATTTTAGGTACCACTTAGAATTAGTCACTTGTTCCAGGCACCTGGTCATTCCTGTTTTTCGGTAAAAACTTATTTACAACTAAATTTATTCCTATCTGAATTCCACACCAAATCCATATGTTCCCATCAATACGTGAGTATCAAACAAGCTCGAATTTTTCAGGCGATGAGCACCTCAGAAAACCGACCAGACTGTACGAACCAATGTAGATCAACAGAACATGGTGAAATAATAACATCAGCAATATCGAAACGAAGTGTATCAGATGCAGACCTGTGTTCATTTCTCAATTTTGTGTGCTGCAGATGCGAATCTGTGGTAGATTCGATCGGAAGGACAGCCCTACATGTAGCAGCCTCTTGCGGAAGGGTAGATCTAGTAAGGTGGTTGATCAGGAGCCGCCATGCAGAAATCAACTTGAGAGATAGAGAATCTGGATACACTGCATTGCATAGGAGTATGTTTTATGGGAAGATCCATGTTGCTGTGGAACTGGTGAAATTAGGTGATTTTTTACTGTGTTTTAGCAATATTGTGCAATATTTGTTGCCATGAAAATTTGGTCCGGAGGTTTGAATTTTAACAAAAGAATCTTTTCCCAATGTAAGTCGAGAATTGAGAAAGACTGAAATGAATCAAGAATGTCTTGAATCAAATTTGTCAGGATTGCATCCTTATTGTAAGTATTGTTTTACATTAGAAAATAAACCAGATATCTGTTAATTTTCATTTACATCATTCTAATGATGAGTATTACAATAATAGTGGACGTTCTGATTTCAATCAAATTACCACCCACTAGAAAATAGTGCTCCATGCTTGGGCCCGTTCTGTGATTGTCCTAATGAAATAATAGAAACAAAAAGCCTTTTTTTTCCTGCAGATTGATGATAATTAATTACTTCCAGGGGCGTCTACTTCAGAGCTGGACTCTGACAGCCTCACCGCCTTAGAGCATTCTATGAAAGACGGTTTGAAACCGGGTTTATCGGCTGAAGGAGAACTTTATGCGTGGGGTTCCAATACCAACAACTTATTGGGGCCTCAACAAGCGAAGCAGACACCTGAACTCCTGGACACATTCCATAAGGAGTATCCAGGAGAATGTGTCCAGAGTATAAGCATTGCCCAGTTCCATACTGTCATAGTGACTAGTTCAGGTAGGTAGGTAGATGGTGTACATGATTAAGCTAATGTATGATTTATTTAGTATGATTATAGCCAAATGAATACTGGGTGTTTTCAAAAAGTATTAGTAAACTGCGAGAACCATTTTTGCTGCTTAGGAAGTGAATACAGGACGTTGAAAATCTTTCTTTCTAGGTAAAGCCTTATCTTGTGGACACGGCCAGGGGGGTCGCTTGGGACTGGGAGATGAGAAAGCAGTGGTGTCCCCACACCCTGTGAATTTTACTAGCAGTCAAAAGGGCGAAACGGTGACTTGTCTTCAAGCCAGCATTGCTAGAGACCACAGTATTTTCCTGTGTTCTGACGACAATGTGAGTAGGAGACAAATTACTTTGATACGTGACATTAGCACTTTCAGTTGATTGATTCAATTTGCGTTCAGTTGTAACATTGATCAGCTTGAGCTATGTTGACAGTTTCTAATGATGCTGAGCTAATTCAAATGGACAAGCTCTAAAATTGCGGCGAGCATTAAATGTAAACGTTCTTGTTATCCTCGCATTCTTTGTACCACAAACAATCATCCTGGTGTGGTTGTTGGATTTCACTAATATTTTTCAGATAAATACATGTACTAAGCAATTTTTACTCTAAACAGAGAACATATTTCGACAACACATCGCCACGATGTCCCGATTGAATACCGCTGGATTTTTTCCTTTGGGATCATTTGTTCATGAAACACAGCCTCTTGATTCTGAAGCATTGAACAAGAGGTTTACCATTGTCTGCAGATAACTTCCAGTGGCAGTATATCCCAATGTTAGAAAGGAGAAAGGACAACCTTCTGAAAATTTGAATAAATGGCTTTTTCCACGAAACTCAGGGTATAATTCAGCTAATCCATCCTAAGCTGACGTAGTCGTCCTTCCAAAAAATGATTAAAATGAATCCTAGTAAAAAAACACTCAAAAAAAACGGGTATCCCATATCCCATCTGTTACCTATCATGTGTAATCTTCCATCCATCATGTGTTTCTGTCATGTGCCATCCATCATATGTCATCTGCCATAAAGCACCTGTCATAGGCCAATACTTCATCTGTCATGTGCCATCCGTCATATGTCATCTGCCATGCAGCACCTCTGTCATCGGCCAATACTTCATCTGTCATGTGCCATCCGTCATATGTCAGCTGCAATGCAGCATCTCTGTCATAGGCCAATACTTCATCTGTCATATGCCGTCTGCTACCTGTCATCTAGATGGCATCTGACAAGAGACGCATGACAGATGGCATATGACGCATGGCACATGACAGATGACGTGTGTCATAAACACTTATACAGTGTACCCAAAGCCTGTCCGAGTAGAATACGGATGATATTATTATTATTTTTCGAGGCGCTCGACTTACAGATATTTTGGTGGCGTATTCACTTTTAAACTAGAAAAATCCGGAGAACCTATAACAGGAAGCTAGCAATAAGCGAGATTTCTCAACAAGCCAAATTTGGAAATTAAAGTGAAGTGAGTAGCGTCTGAATATAAATGTATAATGGATCACGGCGTTCAGACGAATTGAATTCCAGAAAAAAAGTTATCCTCGAGCAGGGATCGAACCTGCGACCTCTAGTATGCTAGTCTGTGCTCATACCAACTGAGCTACCGAGGACACACGTTCGCATTTAATGTGTCTCATTATTTATTCATATTCAGACGTTTATGTCTTCACTTATGACTTCATTATCTACCTCTAGTTCCGAAACAGTCCGAAATGATCCGTTCTTCCAGATATACACCTGCGGACTGAACACCTACCACGTCCTCGGCCAGTCGCCTCCTCCCGAGAGGGCGCTCCTTCCTAAGCCGATCAAGCACCTGTCGAAGCGGATACGGGGTGTTTGCGCCGCTCGATACCACTCGGTCGCCTGGGGGCCCGACGCTCTCTACACTTGGGGCCTGAACGCGGGCCAGTTGGGCCACAAGCTGAACGCCAAAAGCCAGGATCGGTTCATCGTCACTCCGAGGACCGTGAGCGTTACGAACGACTTCAGTATCAAGATGGCGGCTGTCAGTAACGGGGCGACGGTTGTTTGCACGGAAAAGGGAGATATTTATGTGTTGCACGAGTACTTGTGCCGAAAGATCGCTTCAAGGTGAGTGCAAAGTTTAGGATATTAAATGTGTATCGCCTTCGGCGGCTATCGGACGAAAAGGCGATGGATATAAAAGCGACGGACAAAATAGCGAGACGAAAGCAGCGACAGGGCAAAATAGCGACAGACAAAGCAGCGACAGCAGAAATAGCGACATCCAAAACAGCAACGATTTTGACAAAGGAAACGGCGACAAGACGAAATTCAATGGCGTCTAGAAACAAGCCGGATACTTTGGCTTGCGAGCAATTCGATCGTCAGTTTGCTATTCATGGTTTAAGGGAGGAAAAATACCTAACATAACCTAACTTCGCTATCCAAGTTATACGGATATACGGGCTATCTAGTGCCAAATTTTGTCTTGTCGCTGTTTCCTTTGCCACTAAGTAGGAAACTACGAAACAACTCTTTATATTATGTAGATCGAAAGCGCTTTCTTCACTTTATATTTTCATTTATTGTTTTTCATCTTCGAAGCTATCGATGAGAACCCGTCTCGATTTTCAGACAGCTGAACGTGGTGCAAATAAGTATCGTCGGAGGGAAACTGGACGCCAGCCAACTAGACCGCGAAGTCTCCAAAGAGCACAGCAAAGAACTTCGAGTCTGCGTTCTAACCAACACCGGCAACGTGTTGTTGTGGCAAGAATCAGACCAACAACTCTGCAGGTGCATCTATACCATCAACAGAGCCCTCATAGTGAAACAAATCTCGATGAATCTCAACGAATTGCTGCTGGTGTCAGACTTCGGAGAGGCCTTTAAAGGGGTGATCAGGCCTAGGCGGAAGAACGCCACAAGCAGCGCGGAGAAGACTCCCAGGAATCAGGAAAAAAGCGCGTTTCACAAGTTTTTAGATAGAGAGGAGTGCGTAGTAGTTTCGTTGGAGAAGGTAGCCAAGATTCATCGGGCTGTTTCGATACAGAGCGATCTGAAAGGCAAGGATTATTGCGTGATACAGGTGAGTTCAGAGGTCAAACATAATTGTTTCAACGTAGGAGATGATGCTACAGTTTGAGTACTAATGTGTGTTAGTTCATAGAAATCGCTCCTCAGTTTTTCTGCATCGGGTAAATACTAGTAATTCATTTCCTCTCGGCGGCTTGTTCGTTTGCTATACCAAAGATTTTTTCCCGTCTCATATACCTTATGCTTCAGCCTACTGCGATGCCCTTCGCATGATTTTCTCAGCGTTTACGTGGGATAGTCTGTTCTCTTGTGAGGATTCATCACAATGCTCCTAGATAATTTCTGAGATTGTTCCTAGACCATTTCTGAGATCATTTTTTCGAGTTCTTCTGAATAATTACCTTCTTTTCGAAAAGTAAAAGTGCAAACCACTTTCTGTGGATATTACTGAAAATTCTTCACTGAGATTGTGCCACATCTGGTAAAATACCGTTCGTTGATTACTTTTTGCTCAATAAGCTGTTTTCATCAACCGAACGCACCTATTGAAGCCTAGATAGAACTAATCAACACGGGAACCCCATAGTAATGAAGTTGAAAACTAATTCTGCCTAGTCGTGCGATTGGAGGAACCATTCGAAATTGTAAGAGCCCTTTTCTATTCCTCGTCTTATTCTATTCATCCAAACGAGCATTTTTACCGGTGCCGCAAACTTGGAAACTACTAATAATTCAATGTCACTGCCTTTGTTGTATCTGGTGTTTTTTAAGTGATTTTCATTCGTCTCAACTTTCTTTCAGTCCATCCCATACAGAAGCTGCGCCTTTCCGGAAATTGCGCAGTCGCACATGAAATCCGACCTGGAAGCTCTCCTCTTGGACGTCGATGAAACCGACAACGTCCACGATGTCGTCTTTAAGGTTGACGGCCGGTACTTCCCCGCGCACAAGTACATAATATCCAACTGCAGCTCGTACCTCGAGAAGCTCATGGACGAAAAGAGCAAGACGATCGTCTTGAACGACGTGAACCCGGACGTTTTCGAGCAGTTCCTGCTGTTCATCTACAAGCGCGAGTGTGAGCTAACGAAGTGCGGTGAGCTGAGGAACGAGCGCCTGCGGCGCCTTTGCCTGGTGAGGGACAAGTCCGACGCAACTCCGGAGATAGAAAATATTCCCGCAAATATTTCGGCGTTCGAGTACTACAGCAATAAGAAGGCCGACGCCGCAGAAGAATCGAAGCTGAAGAAAAACAACTCAAGGAATCCCGTACGGTTATTGCACGAGCTCGCCAAAAAATTCGAGTGCTCCGCCTTGCAGAAAGTCGTCGCCAAGCTGGACATGGACAAGTACCTGATTAAACCCAAGCAAGATGGCGTTGCAGCTTCGGAGACGTCGCCGAAATTCAATAGGCTGGATTTGCCGAATTTGTACGACGTTTCGGTGAAATGCAGGGACAGCAAAGAGATCAAGGCTCACAAGTGCGTTCTGTCTGCGAGGATGGAGTATTTCGCAAATATGTTCTCCATGAGGTGGGGCGGGGTAAGTTGGTTTGTGTTTTTCCCGTGAATACGGCGGCGATGGACGGTTGGGAACCTCGAGGGTCGGTTGTGCCGTGGCCTTCTTTGGTTGAAATATCCAAACGTTTCAACTGCAACTGCAACTGCGGCGTGTTCGAAGTTCTCTTCGTATCAACTGAAACTGGAGTTCTTGTTTCTGGCACGTCCTTTATAATGCTGTTTTGGTGCGCACTTTCTGCGATAGTGGGTTCGCGCGAACTTTCCACTCAATTTGAGTGGCATGGCTTCGTTTTGGCGCCTTTCAGGTCCGTGTACCAGATATTTGGTAGATATGCTCTCTCCTTTCTATTGATATTTGATATTTGCCATGGGCAGTCCACTCAGCCCAGTAGTGGCAAAGTTCTACTTAGAAAGATAAAGCCATTCGAAGCGAACGAAGCAGTAGCTAAGGTATATAGATGACACGTTCGTTGTTTGGAGCCACGGAAGAGAAAAACTTTGGAACTTCCCAAACCATTTAAACAGTTTTCACCCGAAGATCCAGTTCACAATAGAATTGAAAGAATACCGTCAAATTCTATTTCTGACACATCGACGACGAAATAAAACACCTAACAACTGTGTTGCGATCGAACGGTTACAATTCCTGCTACGCGTCCAAGGGAGAAGAAAAGGAACACCAGTAAAGGGCAACCCCAAGGCACTGTCTATCTATGAAATACTGGTAAAGTTTATATCGGACAAACGAGAAGGAGCATTGAGACCCGTCTAGTCGAGCACAAACGGAGTTGTAGATTGGGACAAACCGAGAAGTATGCATTCGCCGAACATGCATTGTCTGATGGAGAATACAAGATCCTTTTCGAAAACACCGAGAGGCTGGCAACGTCGAATCATTATCCAACCAGAATGTATTTAGAATACATTGAAATACACAATCATCAAGACAACTTCAATAGAAAGAAAGAGAGAACATATCTAACACAGATCTGGCACACAGCACGGAAAGACACCAAAACGAAGCCATGTCACTCAAAGCGAGAGGAAAGTTCACGCGAACCCACCATGTGTGCGCCAAAACAGCATTATAAAGGACTTACCAGAAACGAGAGCTCCAGTTTCAGTTGATACGTCAAGAAGAGTACTTTGGCCACGCCACTGAAACGTTTATCGATTATTTCCTCATCGAAAATTATCCGCTTTCTTCTTTCCAGGACCAAACTTCCGAAGTATCGCTACCGTTCCCAAAAAGTACGGTCGAAGCCCTGCTGGAGTTCCTTTACACGGACTCCATCTCTACTCTCAACTCCGTCGATACCGACCACCTTTTCAAAATCCTAGTCCTGGCAGATCAGCTCTTTGTGACGAGGCTAAAGGACCAATGCGAGCGACTCCTCTCCGACAACTTGACCCTGAAGAACGTCATCCAGATACTGTCCTTGGCCCACGTGTACAACGCGGACAAACTCAAATGTTGCTGCATGAAGTTCATGGTGCTCAATATGACTCCGTTGCTGGAGTCCAGAGCGTTGGACGAATTGGAGGAGGAGTTGTTGAAAGAGCTGTCGGAGTTTTACTTTCAGGAGAAGCGCGAGGTGTGGTGCAGGGTAATTACCCCTTATTCGACTGCGGTGCAGGACGAAGTTGTGGTATCCGTGGGGATAAGCAACCCAGTGTCGCTGACGAGCGAAGCGGAGGTGCTACCCTTGAAGTCTAGTCAGAAGAGGAAAAGTCGGCCTCATAAGGTTTCCGAACGGACCGTATCGGTCTCTTTAGAAAACGACGTCAGTTACGATAACGTCATACAGTTTCCCGACGATCCGGAACCGTTACCGAAAAATAACTCAGTACCTGGTCTTCCGAATCGTCTCAAGTCGATAAACTTGGCCAGCCAGATCGTGAAATCGGAATCAGTCGAAACGCAGTACACCAAACTCGGTTCTGATAGAAACTGCAATTCTCTGGAACTGAACTTGTCCTTCACAGAGTCTTCCCATTTTCCGGAACTAAACAGTCCTCCGTTTCCGTCGAGTGTCAGTTTTACGGCGAGAAGTCCAACGCAGAAGGTCGTTTCCAAACACAAGATGGTCAAGCTGTCGCAGAAGGAAAGGAAGAGGTTGTCTTCGGGAAGTAACAATGATGCTAGCAATGATGGCACGCCAGTGACAGGTAATTTTGTTTTTGCAGGTTTGAAATTATCATTGAATATAGGTTGTTGGGGTTAGGTCGTCTTGAAGAAAAACCAGTATATCTTAACAGGCTAACGTTTTGAAAAATACTGATTTTTCTGTAATGTTCCACTTATATCTATACCTATTTTTTTGCCCCAGTCATTGCAGAAATCTCTGCCAAAACGTAGACGTAACGAAATTACGAATAAAATTGTTGAAACAAACTACAATCTCGGTTTTCAAAGAAAATAGTTAATCACCATCAATATAAACTAAAATTTCAGAAATTTCTGAAATTGCTAATATTAAATTATCATTTGAATGGTTCATACAATTCAGTGACCAATGCTGTCAACGGCAACAATAGAAAAATGTGGGAAATATCTTCAGTTTTGAAATAATTGAGAGGAATGATCGATAATGGATTTATCGTTTATTTCAGCTGCTCCTAAGAATCCCTGGAAAACTATATCCGATTCAACAACTCCAACAAAGCCAACCGAGCTGCAGCATATAGAAGATATCATATGGGATGAGAAAAAACAAAAGGAGAATTTGGTCAAGCTCACAACCAAATCTCTGGTCTGTACTCAGGTATGTCGAATTTTTGTTACATCAGAGTTCAAGACCCGGCG
The DNA here is from genome assembly GCA_958298965.1 of Chrysolina haemoptera. Lineage (NCBI taxonomy): Eukaryota > Metazoa > Arthropoda > Insecta > Coleoptera > Chrysomelidae > Chrysolina > Chrysolina haemoptera. The sequence continues at coordinate 37,090,738 of OY282590.1, forward strand.
CCCAACTTGGGGCTGTTTAGTTTCAGAAACTAATTTTCATTAATTTTTCAGATAGAAGACAAAGCGATAGATGATCTACACAGATTTTATAACACTGAAAATTTTGAGGACGAAGTAATTGTTATTGAACGAGTCAATATTGGAGCAATTGCTAGGCCTGTGTGGGTACCGAGGACCAATTTACTGTGTTAATTTTATTATGTGATAATAATTTTAAATTGTACATTGACATTGAATTGGATTTTATGGTTTTGTTTTGTATTTAATAAAATTTTATTTTGATATTATGGTTGTTATTTCTTCATGGTTTGAGATATCTCCCACTTTCCTACCCAAAGGGCGACATTTGAATGGAAATATGGATCACACGTGAGTTTGATACCCAAAAAAAAATGCAGAAATTTACTAAAAAAGTCCCAACTCTTGGAACTGTAGGATCAATATTTATATTAATTTTCGTATTTGATATGTTTAAATGAATATTCTTGTAATTTTTTCGAGCAAAACTTTAAATTTTTTTCAAAAATCATCTAGACGCTATTCCGAATCGAATGACTCCTCATTCATATTTTTCCGAGTCTGTTGAAAAAAGTTGGAAATAAAGCACTTGTGAACTAGACTATAAATATTGAAATTCGAACAAAAGTTAGGTACTAACAGAAACATTCTAATTCTTATTTATATCCATATTTGTATTAAAATAGCTTCATAAGAATGCTAAATTAAGAATGTTAATTTACGAAATATTGCGATTTTTTAGTCGTAAAATACTCTGAAGTATCAAGTTCATGGACCGGATCTCATTTTTAGAATATAGATATGTTCATTAGTTTATGTTTGAGAGTCAGAAATGACTGCTAGTCAGTTTTTTAAATGGAACACCCTATATATTATTATCATTTGGGAAGATTTTCCTATTCAGCTTCAGCGTATTCAGCTTTGTATAATTTCCCTTTACCTTTCTTGCATCGTCTCATAATATATTATTGGAATCGAAAAACGAATGAAAGTGTATTTCCTGATTATACTGACCCATTCCTTTAAACGAACAATGGACGTCTAAACTAATAAAACATGCTTAGTGGCTATCACATATGATTCATGAATGGAAATGAAAGATTAAAGGTGACTCTCCATTACTGAGATTGATAGTAATAGGTAGAGATGAGGGTCTTGCCCCTATACTTACATTCAGTAGCAATAAATATACCTTGACCTTTATAGGAATCATTGAGTCCCAATCTTTACTGAGTGATGGTTACAGTGTCTGGACACTCACTTAATAGCAACAAAAGAACCGAAATTAAATTTTAAAGAAACTCATCTGATGGAATATAAGGAATACCTACTTCTCATTACACGATAATTGTAAACTTATGTACCAGACATTTGGATGGAACACTCAAGTATCAGTGTATACTGATTTGGCCATTTTGAATCGATTGGCGTTCGCAGAATTTGTCTATCTCTGACCGTTTTCGAGTTGGTCAGCTCTGAATCAGTTTTCAAAAAATTATCTATCATGATATACTCGACTTTTTTGTCCGTCGATGGTTTTCCATTATATACTAATTCAGCCATTCTGAATCGATTGGCGTTCGCAGAATTGGTCTACCTCTAACCGTTCTCGAGTTGGTCAGCTCTGAATGAGTTTTCAAATGGTTTTTTTTGGCGGCAAAAACATTTCTGATGAATTTTCGACATTTTCGTTCAAAGATTCGGAATCAGCACGTCAAAATACGACCGAGGAAAAAGATTTGAAATTCGAAAAATGAAAAATAAAAAAGTTCAAAAAATTATCTATCATGATATACTCGACTTTTTTGTCCGTCGATTTTTTTCGTTTGAATTTCCATTATATACTAATTCAGCCATTCTGAATCGATTGGCGTTCGCAGAATTGGTCTATCTCTAACCGTTCTCGAGTTGGTCAGCTCTGAATCAGTTTTCAAATGTTTTTTTTGGCGGCAAAAATATTTCTGATGAGTTTTCGACATTTTCGTTCAAAGATTTGGAATCAGCACGTCAAAATACAACCAAGGAAAAAAATTTGAAATTAGAAAAATGAAAAATAAAAGTTCAAAAAATTATCTATCATGATATACTCGACTTTTTTGTCCGTCGATTTTTTTCGGTTGAATTTCCATTATATACTAATTCAGCCATTCTGAATCGATTGGCGTTCGCAGAATTGGTTTATCTCTAACCGTTCTCGAGTTGGTCAGCTCTGAATCAGTTTTCAAATGTTTTTTTTGGCGGCAAAAATATTTCTGATGAGTTTTCGACATTTTCGTTCAAAGATTCGTAATCAGCACGTCAAAATACGACCAAGGAAAAACATTTGAAATTCGAAAAATGAAAAATAAAAAGTTCAAAAAATGATCTATCATGATATACCCGACATTTTTGTCCGTCAATTTTTTTCGTTTAAATTTCTAATTTATACTAATTCAGCCATTCTGAATCGATTGGCGATCGCAGAATTGGTCTATCTCCAACCGTTCTCGAGTTGGTCAGCTCTTGAATCAGTTTTCAAATGTTTTTTTTGGCGGCAAAAATATTTCTGATGAGTTTTCGACATTTTCGTTCAAAGATTCGAAATCAGCACGTCAAAATACGACCGAGGAAAAATTTGATTTGAAATTGCTTGCTCTCCCCCTTATTCCCGATCACCCTGTACACCAGCGCACCCAGGATTTCCCAATATAAACCGGAGAGTACTCGAACAGCTGATCCGGCTCGGAGCCTGGCGACGCTCTCGTTGCTAGTGTGAGCGTCGCGACGATCTGGGAAGGATATCCGACGGCGCGTTCGCTATTTGTTTTTCGCATTCGCATTCGGCACGTGGATCGGTCGAGGGGGTGTGTTTCAGTTGGGGAAAAACGGTTGTCTTGGTACGGTGGATGGAAGCGGTGTTGGGAGGCAGCCACTAGACTTTTACGGTAACGTTTTTGAGTTGTGACCATCTTCATTTTCATTGATAAGGTTACTTAGACGTTTTTTGTTTGATTGTTTCATTTTGGTGGTCGGAAATATTTCGATCGTTTGATAACTTAGGTCACACATTTATTGATAATAATTATTGTTTTCATTCAGTAATCCTCAGTAACGTTCACTTGGGAATTGATTCTTTCTAGTCCCGTTATACAAGGTGTCCCGTATAATTATGTTAACATTTTGGGAGCGCAAAGTATACTTCATTTCAAGTGAGAAAAACGCAAAATTTCTATATACATTTTTATTTATTTCGAAGTTACAGGTCTATGAATATGACTGTCACATCATGAAAAAAATGTACTTCTAGAACACCTGATCTTAATCCTATCGATTTTAATTTATGACTGTACATGAAAGATTCACTCTACGAGCAAGTTTCATCTGGCTGACGAACATATCCGACAAAACAAGCATGAAATTCGGATAGCTACTCCTTCTGCTGGTTTAAGGGCACACATTCAACAAGGAGGTGGGCATATCGAAAATATCATTAATTGAACATTTGTGCAAAGAAAATCAGTTTTTATTGACTTTTAGCTTAGGTACATTTTTTTCATGATTTGACATTCACATTCATAAACCTGTAACTTTGAAACGAACCAAAATTGGTTATACTAATTTGTGTTATTCTTACTTAAAATGAAGTCCACTCTGTACTTCCAACATTTGGACATAACGATACGGGACACCTTGTGTATACTAGTGAACTTTGTCCTGCCCGAACGTTGAACAGAATGCATATGTCAAAACAGCTTCAATTATCATGAACTTATGTCTTCTTTTTCTGATATGTCTATTTTTGATTCGCCGACTAACCTTTGTTCTATTAAAAAAAATCCCTAAATTTGCAATACAAAATATTGAGGGTCACTTATTGGAATACAACTTACCTATATCTCAAGTTGGACCAAGCAATAATACACATTTACAAACAAAATTTGGAATAGACCACTGTCAGCTGACGTCACAACATGGTGATGATCAGCTGATGGGGGACAAACAAATAATTTGACCTAACATGCAGGTGCACTTTGGCATCCAGTCTAAAACGTGGTGCAATTTGTCGCCCGGAAATGTATTCGAAAGAATTCCCCATAGTGAAAAGGCAAGCTAGGTTAGCTTGCTCAGGTTAGGTTTGTGTGTAAATCGCAAGCGAAAAACTAATTCACGCATTTTCGACTCGCAAGCTAGGTTAGCTTGTTCAGGTTAGGTTTGTGTGTAAATCGCAAGCGAAAAACTAATTCACGCATTTTCGACTCGCAAGCTAGGTTAGCTTGCTCAGGTTAGGTTTGTGTGTAAATCGCAAGCGAAAAACTAATTCACGCATTTTCGACTCGCAAGCTAGGTTAGCTTGCTCAGGTTAGGTTTGTGTGTAAATCGCAAGCGAAAAACTAATTCACGCATTTTCGACTCGCAAGCTAGGTTAGCTTGCTCAGGTTAGGTTTGTGTGTAAATCGCAAGCGAAAAACTAATTCACGCATTTTCGACTCGCAAGCTAGGTTAGCTTGTTCAGGTTAGGTTTGTGTGTAAATCGCAAGCGAAAAACTAATTCACGCATTTTCGACTCGCAAGCTAGGTTAGCTTGCTCAGGTTAGGTTTGTGTGTAAATCGCAAGCGAAAAACTAATTCACGCATTTTCGACTCGCAAGCTAGGTTAGCTTGCTCAGGTTAGGTTTGTGTGTAAATCGCAAGCGAAAAACTAATTCACGCATTTTCGACTCGCAAGCTAGGTTAGCTTGCTCAGGTTAGGTTTGTGTGTAAATCGCAAGCGAAAAACTAATTCACGCATTTTCGACTCGCAAGCTAGGTTAGCTTGCTCAGGTTAGGTTTGTGTGTAAATCGCAAGCGAAAAACTAATTCACGCATTTTCGACTCGCAAGCTAGGTTAGCTTGCTCAGGTTAGGTTTGTGTGTAAATCGCAAGCGAAAAACTAATTCACGCATTTTCGACTCGCAAGCTAGGTTAGCTTGTTCAGGTTAGGTTTGTGTGTAAATCGCAAGCGAAAAACTAATTCACGCATTTTCGACTCGCAAGCTAGGTTAGCTTGCTCAGGTTAGGTTTGTGTGTAAATCGCAAGCGAAAAACTAATTCACGCATTTTCGACTCGCAAGCTAGGTTAGCTTGCTCAGGTTAGGTTTGTGTGTAAATCGCAAGCGAAAAACTAATTCACGCATTTTCGACTCGCAAGCTAGGTTAGCTTGTTCAGGTTAGGTTTGTGTGTAAATCGCAAGCGAAAAACTAATTCACGTATTTTCGACTCGCAAGCTAGGTTAGCTTGCTTAGGTTAGGTTTGTGTGTCAATTACGAGCAAAAAACTAATTCACGCTAGTGCAAAATACACCACGTTTCGGTCTGGATGGGCAAAATGCACCTGTGTTTGGTCACAACCAATCAGAGAGCCAGGATATCTGCCGCTGACTGAAACGTGGTACGTTCTGCTTATATGCCACCCGAATTTTCTACCACTTTTATTATATTCCAGAAATTTTCAGAAAGTTGCACCACCTCAGCACCTCCTTGGTAGCCGAACTTTTAGATCTCGATTGTTTCTGAACTTTCCAGACCCTTTGAGAACAGGCAAGAATTTTCTTTCTTATATTCTAGAAATTTTCTGAATGTTCCACAACCGCGCCTCCTCCCTGGTGGCCAAACTTCCTAAAACTTCACTTTTTAGTGTCTTATCGATACGTTCTTGAACTTTCCGGAGCCTCTGTTTGCATATTAGCAAGCAAGTTGGGGCACTTAATTTTGACTTAAAAAACTGATACTGAAGTTTGGCGGTTTAACCTACGATCACCCTGTATATGGTGCTCTATTAAAGAAGAAAAACTGATGTTTGATTTCGTGTCACTAGTCTAGGAACACACGGTATAAACTCGAAAAAGCAATTGATACCTGAGTGAAAAGCTCACCGATGAAATAGATTATCGACAACATGAATGATGGAGATTTTAATGAAAAAATCCAATTTAATATATAGCAATATCGTGGAAAAAAGTAATAAAATAAGCTTTTAATACTGCTCAAATGAAAAGCACTTATTAATAATATTTGCAGCGTGCAAATATTGGCACTACAAGATAGTGTTTTGCAAATAATAATGACATCAATAAGTTTTGCCGTCATGAACATCGATTGGCACTTCAGCATGTGATTACAGGGCGTCATTGTTAAAATTCAAGTGTAAAATTCGACGGCGGACACGCAAGAGTCGATTGGTGTAGCCAGGGGGGGGGCTTTGGGGCTGCAACCTCCCTCCCAAGCCACCAAATAATAAAATGATTGCTTAGAATACGGGAAAGATATTGAAAAAATTCTAGAATTTTCGAAAGTATTTTTCGTTGGCGGTTTTATGTGCTAGGATGCCGGATCCTAGTGCACCTTTTACATTTATCGCATTTTGCGACCCTAACGAGACACATTCGTTAAATACATATGTATATAGAAATTCAGCTAAGAAAATTTCCTACAAGAGGATGCTATTGTTTGCTGGTCCAACAGTTCGCTTGTAGGTGTTATAGGTGATGGTTTTGTGTGCTAGGATGCCGGATCCTAGCGCACCTTTTACATTTTTCGCATTTTGCGACCATAACGAGACACATTCGTTAATTACATATGTATATAGAAAGAAAGCTAAGAAAATTTCCTACAAGTGGATGCTATTGTTTGCTGGCCTAACAGTTCGCTTGTTGGTGTTATAGGTGGTTTTGTGTGCTAGGATGCCGAATCCTAGCGCACCTTTTACATTTTTCGCATTTTGCGACCATTACGAGACACATTCGTCAATTACGTATGTATATAGAAAGAAAGCTAAGAAAATTTCCTACAAGTGGATGCTATTGTTTGCTGGCCTAACAGTTCGCTTGTTGGTGTTATAGGTGGTTTTGTGTGCTAGGATGCCGAATCCTAGCGCACCTTTTACATTTTTCGCATTTTGCGACCATTACGAGACACATTCGTCAATTACGTATGTATATAGAAAGAAAGCTAAGAAAATTTCCTACAAGTGGATGCTATTGTTTTCTGGCCTAACAGTTCGCTTGTTGGTGTTATAGGTGGTTTTGTGTGCTAGGATGCCGGATCCTAGCGCACCTTTTACATTTTTCGCATTTTGCGACCATTACGAGACACATTCGTTAATTACATATTTATATAGAAATAAAGCTAAAAAAATTTCCTACAAGTGGATGCTATTGTTTGCTGGCGTAACAGTTCGCTTGTTGGTGTTATAGATGGGTTTGTGTGCTAGGATGCCGGATCCTAGCGCACCTTTTACATTTTTCGCATTTTGCGACCATAACGAGACACATTCGTTAATTACATATGTATATAGAAAGAAAGCTAAGAAAATTTCCTACAAGGGGATATTATTGTTTGCTGGCCTAACAGTTCGCTTGTAGGTGTTATAGGTGGTTTTGTGTGCTAGGATGCCGGATTTGGGTGTTACAATTTTTGTTACACAATTATCCTTGTTTTATGGTACATCCTGTATCCGAACATATTCAAATAAAACATTTTCGGAATCAGCATAAAATTTTGAGTATATCGGTGGTAAATTTATTTAATCGAAATTGACCATATTCACCGTCGCCATATTGTCGTGCGACAATACCAACTTACCCAGGGTTCCCAACTAAGAATAACCAAATTTACTGATTCCATGCGTCAGTGAAACTTCAAAAATTATATTTGTTTAGGTAGTGCATTTTTCAAAAAATGTGAAAGTGAGTTTAGTATCAAGATGATTTCATTTTTAGATGAAAACTGTGCGTCCGTGAACAAAAACGTTTCGAAATTTCCAAAAACATCGTAAGAAATTGACATTTTGAAATACAAAGGAAATTCTACAGAAGGCCGAGTCAAAATTACACCTTTTTGGTTACCACATGTATAAGGCAAATGCATATGTATAAATTTCCAAATGTTTTGCTAAGTTATAGTGCCAATGTTGTCATTATTAAAACTTACTTAGGTGTGAAAGCTGATACCCATAGTAATGTCAGGCAATTCATTCAAGATTTTCTCTTCATTTAAATTTTTCTGAAACTCACAAAATACGCTTATGAAATATGCACGAAATAAAACATTCTTGATTTTCGCGGTTTTGTAACAGACACTTCATATTTTTACCGTTGGTAACAATGGATAGTTGGTATTGTCGCATGACGCATGACAATATTGCGACGGTGAATATGGACATCAATTATATTTGTTTCAAAAATATCTATGTCTACTTCTGATCGTGTTAAAATTATTTCTGTCTTTTTTAATAGATCCGCAAGAGCCGGTTTACAATTTTCAAATTGAACGCATATTTACAGAAGCACATACCGTTCTTGCGATAAATCTTGCGAACTGTTTACTTCTAAAATCAGTTCAATTTTGAATATTTACGCGAAACAGCTACCCACATCCGCTTTCGCCCAGTTTTACCTTCGCATTTTCAGATGCCTTCGATGTTCTGTTGTTTGTTTGAAGAGGAAAATTATTTACGACCGTTGGATACTAAAATGAAGATGGTGTAAGTAATGGCTTTCAATATTTTCCACGAACATGCTTTTATGGTATCAACAGTAAGTGGATATGAAAAAATTCAACAAATTTGCCTGGAGCCAGGCATTGGCGGATACAGGGGGGGGGGAAAACATTCCTTCAATTCAACTTGCGCCCCCCCCCCTGTAACCGCCCCTGGAGCCAGGATAGAAATGCAGATGCACTGATAAAAATGTTTTTGTACCAATGAAAATCAATTGCCGAATGTTTATAAGCGCATAATTTAAGAACAGCTGCACATATTTGGCTGAATCTTTTTTGCTATTTTCGTTATTATCAGGTGAAGGTTTGTATGAAAGAAAATGTTATCAGAACCTCGGAGGAGCAATGATTCTTCTGGCTAGAGATCTTCGTCAAACGCTGCCAGTCATTAGATCAACAGCTGCTGATAAAATAAAATAATGTTTGCATGAAAACATGGAATTTGTGGAGATATATGAACGACATATATACGAATGGCGTTATAAAATGACGAATCAGCGGTAGTGTTTTCAAGGCATTATTAAATTTTGGCAATGAGAAAATTCCGGTAATACTTCTACTAGTCCCATTTGGTTTCCACCAAATTGTTTTGTTAATTCACAACGTTAAAGGAAGAATTGACATCGAAAGTGTTAAATCACAAAAACCATGTTCGCTTGAACAAACGAGCTATTTTAGCGGCAACAATGAAAGATTCAGACGATTTTACCATGAAGATTCAGAGTCAGATTGTTGGTCGAATGCATTCATTTGAGTCGATCGATTTCATTGCCGATCAGAATCAAGTCGTCAATTATTATCCAAATAAATTCACAATTTCATTAAATTTGCCAGGAATGCCGCCACACAAATTACAGCTCAAGGTGGGCTCGGTGACATTATGTTATGCAATCTGAATCAACTGAAACTATGCAAACTATGAAACTCGCTGTTAAAAATTTGATGAACAGCTTGACTGAATCAACTATAATCATAGGAAAGTGGAAAGGCGAGGATGTGCTAATTCCAAGAATACCGTCTGAATTCCATCTGAGTTTCCTTTAGAGGTTATGCGTGTCCAGTTTTCGGTCCGCCTTGCATTCGCAATGACTATCAATACATCGCAAGGTCAATCAATGGAAGTGTGAATGGGCGTGTTTTTCGCGTGGAAAAGACAAAATAGTTATTTATGTATCAAGGGCGTAAAGTAGGCGTTTATGGCCTGCAGCGTGGATGATGGCCAGAGGGCGTCAGCCGAGGGCCAACACGCCGCGAATGAAGTGGTTTGGAGATGGAGACCGTGAGATTCATAATGGCCTGTCAGAAAAACAACCAGGTTTGTTGCGGTCAATTTTGAAATTATGGCCTCATGTGGAAAAGACTTATATTATTTTTTTCATGCCTTGTTTTCTGAAATATTGTTGTGGATGATGGTGAGAAAGTGATCGGTCTACAGTTTGTTATTCGATTGGTTCTACCAGATTTATAAATAATTAACTTAAATCAAGAAAAATAATTTGTAGTGATGAAGATAGTAGGTCAGCATTAGCTCTGATGAAGTTTAAAAATTGTTTTTTCCGTTTTGTCGTCGTTTGTCGTCGTTTTGTCGTCCCCTTACGAACGGCAGCCCTCAAAAGTCGAAACTTGTGCGAGCCAAGGATTAACGAGGTCTTACCTTTTAATGTGCGATTCCTAGCACTTTCTCGGGCCATCAGATAAAAATCTGAAGTCGCTAAGGATTGAGTAATCTGGTATTCCAGCTTTGGGTTCAATGATTGAATGGCCTCTAAAGTATCAGATATTTCAATATTTTCAAATCCACAGGTGGTTTCCAGTGACTTGGATCACCCGTTATACCTTAGGCATTTGCTTCTCAGATAAGTTTTTTAAAGATATTGATGTTGCACTGCTTCCAGCAGATGCCGTATTTCTGCTTCAATATATGACCAAAGATGAATGGTCTCGAATTCCTTATTATAATATAAATAGAATATTTGGGACAGACACCGGCATGCACTTGACCACAAAATATTACTCGACTGACCCAATTCTTTCTCCGAAACACATCAATTCGTTTAAAACCTTGAGGCGAATTTTATGCCAGTTGCCCGATTTCAAAATGTTTGTTATGAAGTGAAATCAAATCAACACGTCGTTTAATTGAATGACTAATAGTTTTCAGAGAATATATTTTGGAAAGCAATATACAGGGCGTAACGCAATATCAGCGGCATCGTATTGAAAGATATAGCTATACCAAATTCGTCAGCCTGATGTTATGAATAACACCTACAAGCGAACTGTTGGCACGCGAATGATAACATTATCTTGTAGAATATTTTCTTAGGTTTCTTTCTATATACATATGTTTTAACGAATGTGTCGCTTTATGGTCGCAAATGCGAAAAATGTAAAAGGTGCTCTAGGATTCGGCATCCTAGCACATGAAACCGACAACGAAAAATACTTCCAAAAATTCTAGAATTTTTTCAATATTTTTTACGTATTCTACGCCATCAATTCAACATGACACAGTATTCGAAAAATGAAAAATGATAAATTTAAAAATCGGTCCAACTCAAAGTGCATACGTTCGTAAAAACGCCCACCAAATCTATGTTTGACTAGCAATCGATTTCAAATTCGGTCAGCGGATAGAAAAAATATTGAATTTAACGAATATAACAGAAAAAAATTAGAAAAATTTTTGGCGGAAAAATGGCACCAACAACCTCTAGATAACATTTTCAATCGACGACAGAATCGAGATAGAGCAATTCTGCGAACGCCAATCGATTCAGCATGCCGAAATTAGTATATGCTGTGATTTTCGAGTCGATCGGCACAAAATGAATTTTCAGCCGAAAAAACATCAAATGGTTTTATACCTTAAAAATCGCCAAAAATCCAAAGTCATCAGATTCACTCGAAATTACCACCGGTTAACTCAAAATTTTATGCTGAACCCGAAAATGTATGATTTAAATATGTTCGAATACACGCTGTACCATAAAACAAAGATAAATGTGCAACAAAAATTGTATTGCACGAATCCGGCATCCTAGCACACAAAACCACCTATAACACCTACAAGCGAACTGTTAGGCCAACAAACAATAACATTCACTTGTAGGATTTTTTTTTAGCTTTCTTGCTATATACATATGTATTTAACGAATGTGTCTCGTTATAGTCGCAAAATGCGATAAATGTAAAAAGTGCGCTAGGATCCTATCCTAGCACATAAAACCGCAAAAAAAATACTTCCGAAAGTTCTAGAATTTTTTCAATAGTTTTCCTGTATTCTACGCCATCAATTTGGCTTGAGGGGGGCTGCAGCCCCAAAGCCCCCTCTTGGCTGCGCCAATGCAAAGGAGTAGAGTTATATCGTAACTGCAAGCATATTAGTTGCAGCAACTTTGTTCTTCTTCGACAGTTCTGATGACCAGGTCTGTCGGAGTTTGTATTGATACTTGCCGCGGAGAGTGTTTTTAATTATTACTTTTTCTAGATTGTTTTACTTCCCGGTTTTGAAGAATAAGGGCCCATCAGAGGTTTGAAGACACCATCGTGGCAGGTCACCAAGAATCCCTTGGTCTTCGACACTCAAAACAAATAAATCTTTCAACATTTCCTCACGCAGGTATCTGTATTCGATAATTCTAAAAAACATAATCTCTATTTTCGAACTTGCGTATGATCGGTCACATCCGGTCTCCCAACTGTCTTGGACGCGAGCGATTTGGCAAAGAGCTGCGCTCATAGTTCGAATAGTTTGGCAGACGCGTGATCTACGCAAAACTGACACTGAAAAATAACTCCGTCTGTTTGTGTTTTTATATTTATACCGCTAATCGATAGTACGGTCGATTGTGTTTATGTTGAGCAATAGGTGGCGTCGAAAGTTCGTTTGATTGAGTAAATACCCAGCAGACGCAGTAGGCGATCATAATGTTCATGACTCATACTTGAAAAATTGTGAGATCAAACGTGAAACATTCGCCAACTTGATAACGTGAAAACAAATGAAATCGCGTTATCTACGTGTATCGCCACTTCTTCTAAGAGTTACTTTTCATAAACAGAAGTTTTTATAATATTAAAAATAATAATAATAATTCTTTATTTACCATATACATACAGTGGGTTTCGTCATAGGCAGTCAGTATAAAACTGACTTGTTCCTGAAAATGAGTACCTATAGGTATACTCTTGTTACTACGAAGCTCTGGAAGGGACACCCAAAATGAAAAAATTCAAATTCAAGTTATAACTCGGAATTTTAAAATTTTGAGTTACAACTTGAAATTTCACTCTCAAAATTCAAAGTTAAATCTCGGAATTTTAAAATTCTGTGTTTTATTTTGGAACTTTAAAATTCCGAATTATGAGTCGGAATTTTATAATTCTGAGTTACACCTCGGAATGTTACTGAAAAATTCCTAGTTTTATCTCGGAATTTCAAAATTGCGAGTTGTAAGTCGAAAGCTTACTTAATTAAAACAGAATTTGAATAAAATTCCTAGTTATAACTCGGAATTTTGAGAAAGATGATTTTTTCCCTTCTGTGTTACAACTCGTAATTTTGAAGTAAAATTCTGACTTATAACTCTGAATTTAAAAATTCTGACTTACAACTTGAAATTTCACTCTCAAAATTCGAAGTTAAATCTCGGAATTTTAAAATTCTGTGTTTTATTTCGGAACTTTAAAATTCCGCATTATGAGTCGGAATTTTATAATTCTGAGTTACAACTCGAAATGTTACTGAAAATTCCTAGTTTTATCTCGGAATTTCAAAATTGCTAGTTGTAAGTCGAAAGCTTACTTAATTAAAACAGAATTTGAATAAAATTCCTAGTTATAACTCGGAATTTTGAGAAAGATGATTTTTTCCCTTCTGTGTTACAACTCGTAATTTTGAAGTAAAATTCCGACTTATAACTCGGAATTTAAAAATTCTGAGTTACAACTTGAAATTTCACTCTCAAAATTCCAAGTTAAATCTCGGAATTTTAAAATTCTGTGTTTTATTTCGGAACTTTAAAATTCCGAATTATGAGTCGGAATTTTATAATTCTGAGTTACACCTCGGAATGTTACTGAAAAATTCCTAGTTTTATCTCGGAATTTTAAAATTGCGAGTTGTAAGTCGAAAGCTTACTTAATTAAAACAGAATTTGAATAAAATTCCTAGTTATAACTCGGAATTTTGAGAAAGATGATTTTTTTCCCTTCTGTGTTACAACTCGTAATTTTGAAGTAAAATTCGGACTTATAACTCGGAATTTTAAAATTCTGAGTTTAAACTTGAAATTTTATTCTCAAAATTCAGCGTTAAATTTCTGAATTTTAAAATTCCGTGTTTTAATCGGAACTTTAAAATTCCGAATTATTTGTCGGAATTTTAAAATTCTCAGTAACAACTCGGAATTTTACTAAAAAATTCCTAGTCATATGTGTCGATTGAAATTATGTTCTGTGGGTTGTTTGACCATCTCAGTCGACTGAATTGTAGTGACATATGAGACGAGGCTGTGGTAAGAGTTCCTAAGTGGAGCACAAAATTTTATATTGTTTGATCATGATTGGTCGTGAGATCAAGTGATTTGGCAGACTGGTTTTTGGCATCAGGAAAAAAGTACTCACTTTTTTCCTGGTTCTCGGGGAAAAAGTAATTTCATAAAAAGTTATATTTTATTACCTGTCAAAAGACATGAAATGTCAAACTTTTTTCCCGTCACAGAAAAACATATATTTCAAAAGACAATTATGAAAAGAAAGACTAAAGTTTAAGTTTGGCCCCTTTGACATGGGTACAATACATCAAAATATTTAAACCCCTCGAAAACATTTATTTAAAAAATTATTTGACGTTCCTCCACCGAGTACTTGAAGTAGTGGATTCGACAGAAAATAATGAATTCTATTTCGAAAAAATCTTTTATTAGTCCATAAATTCTAACTACATTTTTACGGTCGAATGAAATTCAAACGACATGCAAACACACTCTGCTTTGCGAATCCGAACTCACATGCAAATAAACTACGCCTTCAGCGCCATTTCGCTCATTGTCAGAAAGTAAACTATTTACAATTACTTCAGCTGGATTCATTCAACTATTCCGTCTCAATGTGTTACGATCTTCAGATGTTTTGGTTTTCGGATGTTGTGGTTTTCAGACCTGACCTACTTGGGTAACTTACTGAAATGTTATTATTTTCCGCCGAGTTGACTCTTACATTCCCTCTTTCTCAGTTGTACGAGGCATAGTCCAAAAATAAATCAGTATTGGGTCCTATCACTCATATCATGTTAGATTAATTTCAGGCTTCCATGCTATATACAGTGACCGCCAAAAAGTATTTACCATATGGGAAAAAATTTATTATTAGAGTATTGGAAAAAAATTCTGGGGAAAAGTTTGTGCATGTCCGATCACCTGAAAATCGATTTTGACACATGTCACGTGATCGCTGGTATGGCGGCAAATTGAAAAAAATTACTATGAAAATGCAATAAGTGGGGTAAAATGGCCAGAAATCAAAAAAAATTATTTTAAATAGTTGCTTAGAATTCAATTTTATACAAACTAGCGAATTTTGAAGAGATAATGCGAGAAAATTGAATATAGCTATTATTTTATATACAGGATGTCAATTAAGTACGTTGACAAACTTCGGAAGGTGATTCTTTGAAAGTTATCAGGACAAAAAGTTCATATAAACATATGATTCAAACGTTTTCGAGATACAGAGTGATAAATATAAAAAAAATTTCAAGATTTTTTGGAGTTTTCCACAATAATCAGTTCAAATTGGACAAGTACAATCCATTCAATAGTTTGCACGATACGAAATATTTAATTTCTCAAATAGTTTACAGGGTCCTCTTTTTTCAGAGTCGAGCCTTGTTCAACCGTTCAGAATTTTTTTTTCCGTCGTGATCGGACATATCATGAGACAGGAATGATCAATGTTGTTTCATTTAACATCTTTTTGTCCTCCTAAAGTTTTTCATTCACTTGCACGGTTCAGGAGCTATAGTGAAAATATTAATGCGAACATTTTCCAGTTTCCCATAACATAAAGACATTTGAGAAGCAAATATTCTCACAAACTTCGAAAGGTGATTCTTTGATAGTTTTCAGGACGAATAATTCACATAAACATATGTCCCAAACGGCTTGGTTTTCGAGATACAGGGTGATAAAAATAATTTTTTTTTCAATATTTTTTGGAGTAGACTTCAATAGTACACACGATACACAATAATTCATTTTTTCGAAGTTTGTGAGAATATTTGCTTCTCAAATGTCTTTATGTTATGCGAAACTGGAAAATGTTCGCATTAATATTTTCATTGTAGCTCCTGAGCCATACAAGTAAATGAAAAACTACAAGCGAACAAAAAGATGTTAAATGAAACAACATTGATTATTCCTGTTTCATAATATGTCAGTGACGGCGGAGAAAAAATTATAAAGGGTTGAACAAGGCTTGACTCTGAAAAAAGGAGGACCCTGTGAATTATTTGAGAATTGAATTATTTTTTATCGTGCGTACTATTGAATGAATTGTCTAATTTGAAATGATTATTATCGAAAATGTCAAAGTTAACTCCAAAAAATCTTGAAAAAAATGTATTTTTATCATGTATCTCGAAAACCAAGCCGTTCGGAACATATGAACTTTTAGTCCTGAAAACTTTCAGAGAATCTCTTCGCAAAATTTGTCAACGTACTTAATTAACACCTTGTATATTTTCCTAGCCGAATAAAAATATTAAAATCCCAATTTCTCCACAACAGAGAGCACTAAATTTAAAAAATTGAATTTTGTCATAACCCTAGCTGTTACATTGCTTCGTATCAAACAGTTTTATAAGAATTCCACGAATTTTGATTTTGTTCGAAAATATGATGAATAAGATATTCATAAAATCTGTTGTGGAATCATCTGCGGCTGAAAGACTGAACTTTGAAATTTTAACTTGATCGTGAAGTTCTAATCTATGTTACCTTTTTCTCACTTTTTCAAAATTTGATTTCGTTTTTTCTGAAAAAAATCCCAAAAGTCCATGTTTATTGATGATTTTTCATTTTTTTTTTAACCAAATCAAATTTGGAAAGAGTGAGAAAAAAGGAACATAGATTAGATCTTTACCAACATTATTTTTTTTTAACTTCATCCATTTTTAACATTTCAGTAAAAAATAAACAATCAGAGAAAATTTGGCAAATTTCAAGATGCAGGTAATTATAACTTTCTTAAAGGAAATTGATCAGGCTTCATTTTTTTAATATAGATAATATAAAATTGATTGTTTCATTGATATCTGATAAGAAATGAGTATGTGTGAAAATCATTCACGTCCTGTAGACAAAAACAGGCGTAATGACACTTCTCAGGTACCATGAGAAAATTCAATTTCAACAACTCTTTTTGGAAACTTGCCGTGACGATAATAGCAGTTTCATAGCATCTCTCTTCCTCGCAATGCTCGCTTTCACGACCGGAGCTTTATTACTTTCCACAGTTAATTCAGAATTTGGTCGGAAAGTAAATTCCAAGAGTATGAACTCCAGAAGTTCTGCGAATTAATTATTTCTTGCCAGACAGCTTGGGAGATGACGGGGCGTTCCGGAGGAAGTTTGCAACACTTTTTGAATACTTATTTGAACTGCGAAATGAATTCAAGGAGTCGGAAGTCGGAAGGGTAGGGGGTACGTGATTTAATGGTTGATTTTTTCACTTCGTGAACAAGAAAATACTAATTTTCCACCACCATTAAAGAATGTAGTAGTTCCGAAATCAGATAAAAATAATAGCACATCTTACTCTTGAGTTGAAATAGTCATTTTGAAACACTTGCTGTCCTATGCATTTCTCACGTATTTTCATTCTATAACAAGGTACGGTATGAATATTCTAACCTTGTTGTGACAATGATAACGTTAGTCTTGACTGACATCATAGTGACAAAATGTGAATTGAAATATCAAAATAATTTTTCGTTAGCTTTCCATTTGAATATACCGGGTGACCACGAGGTGAGGTACACCCCCCAATTTTTCTATAGTTTTGAAGATACAGATTTCAAATTTGGTGTGTTGAATACGCATATTTTGAAGTCTCTACCGAAAATTCACCACTTCCGGTTCAACCGGAAGTGGTGAAACATATTTTTCCATTATCCGAAAGAGCACACAACTTGTGATAACACTGTTCTTCAAAATTGAAAATCGGTTGAAAAATGGCGGAGATACAGTTGATTGTTCAATCGAACAAAGTTGGCTATGAAACTCAAACTTAAATAATCACAATTGACAAACGACAGAAGTTACCAGAGGAAGCTTCAAAGTGCGATACAGTTAAAAACTGAGGGTCTCATGTAATTGCAGCTCCCATATATTGCAACAATTATTAAAAATTACCTAAAACCGGAATGGTATCCATAAATAAATGCTCACAATTGCCATTTGTTAAATGGCAACATATACTTTTCAATTTGTCATGATAAAAAATTATAAATTATCAGTTTACTCGTGTGAAAAGTTTTGGAGAATTCCTAAAGGAAATGAAGATACAATCAGGTTTCATTATGAGTGTTCCTAAAATTCAATGTTCTTCAACGTAGGCGGCTTAGAACATAATTAAGAAAGCAATACACAAAAGCTAATATTATTTCAACGAAGTCAGAGTTTGTTCAACTTATTTAAGCAATGCTGCTTTTTTGTTTCTCTTTTTTATGTTCATGGCCGCCTTCGTTGAAGAATATCTAATTTTGAGAACACTCATGGTAAAACATCTTGTATTTGCGATTTCTTTCGGAATTCTTCAAAATTTTTCCGTAATATGATAATTAATAATTTTTTGAACCGGAAGTGGTGAATTTTCAGTAGAAGGGTCAAAATATGCTTATTCAAGTACTATGGCGACATACCAAATTCTGTATCTTCAAAACTATATAGAAGAATTGGGGGGCGTACCTCACCTCGTGGTCACCCGGTATGTAAAATTTGTGATTGTACAGAAAGCACAATCTGTTACTCGGTTAGAATAAAAATTCGCGATGCTCGTGGTTCCTCACGCTCGCCTCAGGCTCGCGCTCGGAACATCCCATTAGCATCGAATTTTCATTCTAACCTTGTTACAGAATATACGATTCTATAGTGGCTTTCTTTATGTTCTGGGACACGTTTCAATAGTTTGATCTTGTTGAAGAGAATCTGAATTTGGTTGATCAGATCATATATTAAGCGATGAATCAAGAATTCTTATTACTTTCAGCTGTTGGAATTGGCAGGAATTCGGTCAATCTTTTGAAGAAAACCAAAGATTTAAAATAGTCAACATTTCGAAACTTTTATTGCTTCATCTTCAGGACTCTTAAGATTTTCAGTTTTTTCCCGATATTTCCGGAAATACTCGGAATTTTCCAAGTTTCAAAACAGTATTTTGTTGAACACAAAAAACGCAACTTTGCCCCAATTTAAGCTTCGACGTATCTCCTGTAGTTTAGGAGATCACAATGGTGGGGGTCGAATTTGAATTGCCCTGTAGAGTGGTATAAAAACATAGGGATTTTCATTTCTCATTTTTCAGGATATTATTCCTTTAATTTCTAGCTGAAACTCCGCCACTGACTTTTCCATGGCACCGCAAACTGAATCACTTCTTCCGAGCACCTCAAGAAAAGTGGGCAAGATATAATAACGGATAATTTGAAAGATTCAGAGTGATATCCAGAGGGTATTAAGAGTTGAAGAAGCTACGAAAGCGTTTTCTGGAATATAACAACTTCGAAATAATCGCCCCTGGTGCAAGAAAGCCCGAATGGACGTTACATGATTGAAACGGAGGGCACACAGGTCAGGAATGACATTTATTTTGGATGATCTAGGAGAAAAGACAGAAATCTGTTTCATTTCGATCGAAACTATGCTGGAGTCTTATTAATCCAGTACGATCGGGTTTTGAGACAAGAATCGATTGTAGCACCACCAAACTTGGTATGCTAGTAGTTGGAACTATGATAAACACGGAAAAAAATTGTTTACCAAAATTCCAGAAGTACAACATTTTTTTTTTTCGTTTAAAAATATGTAAATAAATTTTTGCTGTAATCTTGGAAAGTATATGATTTATCGAAAAAACAACTCAACAGGGTGAAAAACAATTAAATTTTTCTAGTAATTTCTTATGACATGCGCTCGTTTTCTCAGAAAACGCGATTGAACGCCTACATCAAATATCAGGTTCACCCTTATCCGCCGCTGAGAGTTCTGGCGGAACCGAATATTTGATTGGTCATAACTCTGCTAAAAATGATCGGAGAAGGAAAATAAAAAGTTCATATCGTTTCTGAAGACTCATACCTTCTCATGCTTATATAATATGCGAGTATTTGAGTACCTACCTAAAATGTGTTTTTTCTACGTTCATTCAAAAAACAAAACTTTATTGAACTATATTTGGTGGAAAAACTGTCTCTTTATTGCACTGAGTGCAATAAAGACTTTATTGAACTCATCTGTCATTCTACTATAGTATTCTGTCATTATGACAGACATAAACTTTCAAATCGACGCCAAATTTAGCCCATTTTCTGTGAGATTGTATTACGTTTTAAATAGTTGCATGTTTCATCATATTCATTATATAATGGACTATGAAATTACTAGAAAATACAATTTGTTAAAAATAAAATTATTTCCTTCGAATATCATCTGAATTATACAAAATGTTTTTGAATTAATTTTAGCAGATAGATTTAAACAAATAATATCTTCCTTACAGTTTAGTGCCACCTAAATGAAACATTTTCTGGTTTTTGCGTGAACGTAGAAAAAATATTGTATGAAACTCGTGCAAAAAGAGCTTATTGCACTGCTTATTGTCCAACGAGGCCATCAGGCCGAGTTGGACAATTGGACAACACGTCTTTTGCACTTGTTGCATAAATAACTATTGTAGCACTTCACGGAGATGTTTGCAGATGATCCAAAAATCATGAATAATTTAGAGAATGTGAAATTAGTATACTGAAGCAGCAACCCATACCCTCTTTGGACTATATGCAACAATTTTAAAGTAGTGTGACAGGTCCCACTTATACATGCCAAAAAAACCTTTTTTTTACTCCTGCCTCATTTTCAACTTACCCATAAAATTGGCATTCTCTTCATGCACTAAATGTTTTAATAATGGTTTATTCATATTCTGCATATATATATTTAATAACACTATTGTGAAGTGCAAACCTCAAGCTTGAAATCACATACTTCATTTTTTATGTAGGATGTGTACGAGCGATTATTTTCAACATTTACGGAAGAAATTGCCGAGATTATGGGTGAATTGAAAACTGAGGCAGGAGTAAAACCCAGTTTTTTCTTTGGCATGTATAAGTGAGACTTGTCTGAGTAGGCTTAAATCGTTGCATATGGTCCAAAGATGGTACTGATTCCTGCTCCAGTATAAAAGTCTTCAGGAACGATATGCACTTTTTTTTCTCCTTCTACTATAATTTTTAGCAAAGTTATGACAAATCTAACTTTCGGCCCTGTCTGAACTTGCAGTGGCGAGTTAGCGCGAGAATGAAATGTGACGTCGGCGTTAAACTACGTTTTCTGAGAAAACGAGCGTATTTCATGAGGTATTACTTAAGATCATTCTTGTGGAGAATTGAGTTATCTCCCAACCTATCGAAATCTTTTTTTGAAAAAACTTATATTTTCTGAAATAACACCAAAAAAAAATATATTTTTTTTTTAATGAAAATTTTTTTAGTGATTGTTTGGTAAACAATTTTTTTTCGAATAATACATGATGTCGAGATGTCAGGTGCCGAGTTTCAGAGTGCTACAATTCAATCTTCACTTTTTGCTCGAGTTTGTCTGTCGGTACTGGATTATGCATCAATGCATCTTACTATAATAATAATAATAATAATAATAATAATAATAATATTTATTGCATAAAATGTTACAAATTGTATTACATTTAAGGCAGTGGCAATAAATAAAAGAAGAATTCCTCTAAGTACTAAGGATTGGAAGAATTTTACTATTTCATTACATTACGTAAAATACCTAATTGTATATTTTATATTCATGGATATAAAACTCCTGCATCACATTTGTTAGCGCTAAACTCCGAAACAACAACCGAAATTAATGAAATTTTGCACACTGTGTGTAACTTAGCCCAACTTAAGAGATAGGATAGTTTTTATCTCGATTAAAGGCCTCAGGATTTTTTTTAATAACAAATTAAAGGGTTGCAATTGTATATAAGATCCTCAGGTATACAGGGTGTGAACTAAACTTTTGCACTCCAGTGAAGGAAGAGTGTATAATGTCATTTTATAACGAATGGCGGGAAATTTAAAACTTTGTTGGAAAATTCGGAAAATCTTGGAAATCGCTGTTCGAAATTACACAGTTTCTTCCATCCGGCAGTTCCAGTATTATTGAATTTTCCACACAATTTAAACTTTCCACAATTTTTTTTTCGAATATTTCACACCTGCCATTCGTTTTGAAACGGCATTATACACCCGTCCTTCACGGGATTGCAAAAGGTTAGATTACACCCTGTATTTTACATTGATGCAATTTATTACGAAGAAATCAGCGTGCGCTACGCAGGAGGCGCTTGAAAAAATTGGCTATACAACAAAAACTGAATTATATTATTTGGCAGAGTCCTGGTACACTTGCACTCAGAAAATTAATTTTAGAACTGTTGTGTTCCAAGGACTTTGTGTGTTTGCATTTGTATCGAAACTTAATTGCAGACTTCATTCAAGAGGCGCTAATTACGAGTTCTGCTCATTTTGGAAGCTGCTAATTAATACGGATGAGTTGGTAATCACAAAGAATTCGCAGCTAAAAGAAAACGAGACAGACATGGTGGCTTTTCAAGTGGCACCAACAAAATTACCGAATAAAAGGTGGAGTATTGACCGAAATGTTCGAAACTACATATTTGGGAAAATAACCTCGTTATTTTCCATTAATATTTGAAGGAACAGTTGCCAATAGTTATTTTCCTGTCTAGTTTAAAGAGTATAATGTACAGTATCGGAAAGTTTTCATCGGGGGTACAGACAAATCTATGCGAGCAACAAGGAACGCAATGATATGTAATACCACTTAAATAAGAGAGACGCACTACTGACTACTGTACGCTTCCTCAGAGCCGGCCTTAAGGGTGGCCAAACGGGGCGCCGGCCCCGGGCCTCGCGCTTGTAGAGGCCTGGCGCTAACGAAGGTTTCGTTAATAAAATCACTAATTACAAATAAAAAAAAAAACAGCTCCTAAGTACGAAACTGTACTTTACCACTCTCCCGCCTATCTACATTTAGGATGATCACGTGTTAGAACGACATGTCATTAGTTGGGTTCAAGCGTTCAACATCATAGTTTAGTATTTAATAATAACTGAATATTTTTTGTACATATATTGAAGAAATTAACGTGAACGTGTTTATGTAGTCGCAGACAGATTCATTATTGTTATTATGGGCCGAGACCGCGATAAATTTTGAAAATTCACCAGAGGAAACATAAATTAAAATTATGTAATATATTATATAATTGTTTTGTTTAGATGTTGTTACCTTTCTCATATCATTTTATCTAGTATTAATTATTATATTGTCAAAACATTCAAAAGTGTTTTCCCGCCAAATAAATTATTGATTTAAATTATGTGCTTTATATTTTGAACATATATTTAGTAGGCACATCCGATAGGTAGTAAGGGGAAGGTGAATAAATAAGAACATTCAGTAGGAATTTCTTCAAAGGATAAAAATATCAATTAATAAAGAAAATATATAAGGGCCTCGCACAAGTTGGCCCCAGGCGTCGCGCTTACTAAGGCCGGCTCTGCGCCTCCTTCGTTAATTCGTCGGACCTACCTCGTCCGACGAATTAACAGCCACGTCGATATCCCTTCCTCGAGCGAGTCGAGGAGAAATTGTAATGCTCTCTCAACATAATAGCAAGCTATTCTTTACGCCCCTATGAAACCAGCATACCCCCGATGAAAACTTTCCGATACTGTATATCAATACCTGAGTTCCTATAAGAGGTTCACAGCTCAAAAACAGTTCTGCAATTGCCTACATTGGTGATGAATAAAATACTCAGGCAGCAAAATACCTGCCCATTCGGATTTCCGAGCTAGAGACACTCGAGGTGACAAACCATCGAAAAATTTTAAGATTCAGTTTTGTAACATCCGTTCGGACTCAACAAGAGGTTCGTCTGGTTTCGAAAATAACTAGTCCTGGGACGTCATGAGCATGCGAAGTTCAACAAAAGC
Organism: Chrysolina haemoptera; assembly: GCA_958298965.1. NCBI lineage: Eukaryota > Metazoa > Arthropoda > Insecta > Coleoptera > Chrysomelidae > Chrysolina > Chrysolina haemoptera. Next base: position 37,114,589 of record OY282590.1, read on the forward strand.
GAACGAATATGAACCTTACCTTCGGTTTGTTTGAATGCTTTTGCCTAAAAATGAAAAAGTTTGAGTTGTACAAGGTTGATAATTGAAAATTTCTTCTTATGAATTGAAAATCGCGTCAGAAGGAACATAAAATTATTCTTTATGTCGTTGTATGAAGAACTTCATACAACGGTTTAGTTTCAAACCACAAAAAACGAATTGAATTTAACAAAAATTAATCTTACGCCATCCTCATTTGAGTTCAGGAATATCGGTCTACAACCGGCTACAATTTTGTCCAAAACGTAATAGTCGTCGTTTGCGATATCCACCGATTTCAATTGTTTAGAACTCGTTGGCAATATCTGTCATAAATTTGGTTATGTTCATGAGCTTTTGAGTGTTTACTGAAATGTGTCGTTATGTGCTAAAAAAGTGAAAAGTGAATGACTATTAATAATAAGGTAACTTTTCATTCATGATAGTTTTTATTTTAATCTTCTATACTGTAACCGCCAAAAAGTATGTACCATATAAAAAGTTTAGGTAAAATTGCAGTTTAGGGTAGTAACCACGATTTTAACAATTTTTTTTTGGGGTTATTTCGAGGTTCCTCAACACAAATCTGAAGTCAAAAAGCCTCGCTCTCACTTACTTTTTGATTTACGATTACGACCCATCAAATGCCAGAAAAAGGGTTTTTTCAAGATCAAATTTCTTCCACGACAAGCAACTAATTTGCCTTTGCTTCATATCACCACAATCAAAACACATAATTCTTGTATTTTTGGCACAGTTTGTAGAATTTCCAACTTGTATCGAAAATATAAGATTTGAATTATCATAACAATACATGGAGATATGCATAACGTTATGTGAAATGTCACAATTAAATATTTTCAGAGAGCAACGATGCCAAATTTCATATATAAGAGTAAAATGTTGGTAAGAATTCCGATTTTCATGAAATTTGCACAGATTTCGTAAAACATCATAAAATTACTGTACCAATCGAAATTTTTCCGCGGAAACGTCTGTGGGCACCTTTTTTGGCAAACATGTTTTAAAGTGGACGGCGAGCACAGCGAGCATCTACATATATTTACATCTTAGGTTACGTTAGATTGGATTCGTAGGTTATATTGGGTTAGTAGGTTAGGTTGGATTAGGAAAAGCCTCTAGCCGTACCTTCCTACTTTTGATCCCGCAGTTTCGCACGCGCACTTGTTTAAGCTAAAAGCTGGGTGAACCGTCAAATATGGTTGCTCCACGCCTGTTCTTTCTGAATTTTGGATAATTAGTTGTTAGTTCTTAACAATTTTGTATTGTTATTAAGTGTAGGTAAGGGTAGTCAGGTCAGGTATGGTTGGCAAGTAATTTACGCATTTTCAACGCATGCAAATAAACTCTAGCTAGGGTAGCTTGCTTAGGTTAGGTTTGTGTGTCAATTGCCAGCAAAAAACGAATTCACGCATTTTTGACTGACTCGCAAGCTAGATTAGCTTGCTCAGATTAGGTCTGTGTGTCAATTGCGAGCGAAAAACGAATTCACGCATTTTCGACTGACTCGCAAGCTAAGTTAGCTCGCTCAGGTTAGGTTTGTGTGTCAATTGCGACCAAAAAACGAATTTACGCATCTTTGACTGACTCGCAAGCTAGGGTAGCTTGCTGAGGTCAGGTTTGTGTGTCAATTGCGAGCGAAAAATGAATTCACTCATTTTCGACTGACTCGCAAGCTAGATTAGCTTGCTCAGGTTAGGTCTGTGTGTCAGTTGCGAGCGAAAAACGAATCACGCATTTTCGACTGCCTCGCAAGCTAGTTAGCTCGCTCAGGTTAGGTTTGTGTGTCAATTGCGATCAAAAAACGAATTCACGCATCTTTGACTGACTCGCAAGCTAGGGTAGCTTGCTCAGGTTAGGTTTGTGTGTCAATTGCGAGCAAAAACGAATTCACGCATGTTTGACTGACTCGCAAGCTAGATTAGCTTGCTCAGGTTAGGTCTGTGTGTCAATTGCGAGCGAAAAACGAATTCACGCATTTTCGACTGACTCGCAAGCCAGGTTAGCTCGCTCAGGTTAGGTTGACTGACTCGCAAGCTAGGGTAGCTTGCTGAGGTCAGGTTTGTGTGTCAATTGCGAGCGAAAAATGAATTCACGCATTTTCGACTGACTCGCAAGCTAGATTAGCTTGCTCAGGTTAGGTCTGTGTGTCAATTGCGAGCAAAAAAAGAATTCAAGCATTGGCGACCGACTCGCAAGCTAGGTTAGCTTGCTCAGGTTAGATTTGTGTGTCAATTGCGAGCGAAAAACGAATTCATGCACTTTCGACTGACTCGCAAGCTAGGTTAGCTCGCTCAGGTTAGGTTTGTGTGTCAATTGCGAGCGAAAAACGAATTAAACTTTAAAGATCCAGCAATACCAAACAACTGCTGAAATCAATAAACAGAACCAGAAAATTTAAAGAAATTTATATTTTTGTCTCACCCTATACTCAAGCCGTTGAATTGGGCAAGTCCGTTCGTGTGCTAGCGTGAGAACTCAATGTGGTCTGGCACATAGTTCTCGGTTCTGGTAAAGCGACTCCCTTTGAGATTTAACCACCCTTTCGAAGCCTTTGAATGTTTTGCATGTAATGCCGTGAAAGGATGCCATTACTTTTCCAAGGACGCGTTGGCCACGTATTCTAGCCCATGATTGGTTCAGAGGGTGTAGCAAAAGCCGGATTAATATCTACGAGATGGTTTTTGTCCGGAAGATTGGCTTCTCTGACACTGGCGAAAAGTTGAAACTCGGCATATTCGAAGAGTTTGTATTGTTCAAATGTTGATATAGAAAAAGGTCCATTTGAGGAGTTTTTTTTTATATTTAGATAATTTTTTTCAAGTGGTATATATTTACACAATTTACACATTTTTTTTAAACTAAAATCTATCAGTGGTGGATATGTCATTTTATTGTATGCCTTGACATTTCTACAAGGGCATCGCTGCGAAGTTTTTGAAATTCTTGCTCTACGAAAATATAAGAATCTACGAAGGCGTAGAAGGGCCATATAATTTTTAAAAATATTTTTCACCAATTTCACCGTCAAAGTCGGAAAATTGGAAAATTCCGACTTTTCCCTTTTCAACATGAATACCTTCCAGGAAGTTACTTTGAAGATGGAAAATAGCGACTAAAACTTGTCTTTCAGCCGCAGATGATTCCAAAACTGACTTTATGAGTATCCTGTATTCATTTTCAAACAAAAATCAAAATGAAATTGAGTATTCAATAAAATTAATTGAAGAATATGATTTTTTGTAATACCTGACGGAAAACAAATACTTCCCTGGCTAAAGCCACGCCAGACATTAAACCACATCTGATAGATATTTTGAAAAGAAAAAATCTGAAGGTGAAAATTTGCATTTTTATTGAGATAGTTGATTTAAGTATATATAGCTATCACTGAAAATTCATATAAATGTATGAGAAAGGGAGAATGTTATTCAAAAGTATCACTCACATAAATCCTTGTTTTTCATAACCTCTCATATTAGATCTCCAATACATTTTGTTCGACGAAAATCTATCTCGCTCTTCCAAGCTCATCAGGGAGATCGGAAGAATTGGGAAGAAGGCTCTTCAGGAGCAATTTCACACAGCAAGAATGGAAAAGATGGAATTGATGGAAATATTTCTTCTGCAGGGACACGTTGGAAATTTTGATTTCTGTTTGGAAATATGAACAGAATGTTCATAATATCAGTTTAGGAATCATCTGCGGCTGAAAAACAAACTTAAGTCGCCATTTTTATTCGTTCAAAATAACTTATAGAGGGGTAATCATGTTGAAAAGACTTCAAAGGAATTTTATTATTTTCCGACTGCGAAGTCGGAATTTTATTAAATTATTATTATCATCATTCAGTGAAATTAGTACGATTGTCGTGGATTCCAATTAGCACTAAAAAATATCAGAAACGGAATTCAAAAACTACGAAAGCGCAGGAGGGCCACAAGCAGTTTTTTTTCATATTTCGACTATAATGTTGAAATGTCGAGTTTAATGTCGAAATTTCTAGAAAAAAGTCGAAATTTCGATTTTAATGTTGAAATTTCGACATTAATGTCGAAATTTCTCGACTTTTTTCTCTCGAAATTTCGACTTTTTTCTTGAAATTTCGACTTTTTTCTTGAAATTTCGATTTTAATGTTGAAATTTCGACATTAATGTCGAAATTTCTCGACTTTTTCTCTCGAAATTTCGACTTTTTTCTTGAAATTTCGAGTTTAATGTCGAAATTTCGACATTTTTCTCGAAATTTCGAGTTTTTTCTTGAAATATGTCGAAATTTAATCATTTCAACTTTATAGTCGAAATTTCGAGAAAAAAGTCGAAATTTCGACATTAAACTCGAAATTTCAAGAAAAAAGTCGAAATTTCGAGAGAAAAAAGTCGAAATTTCAACATTTAAGTCGAAATTTTAACATTAAAGTTGAGATTTCAACTGTTTTTCTCATAATTTCGACTTAAAAGTCGAAATTTCAACATTAGAGTCGAAATTTCAACATAAAAGTCAAAATTTCAACTTTTTTTTCGAAATTTCGACTTTAAAGTCGAAGTGAATAAATTTCGATATAAAAGTCGAAATTTCGACATTAAACTCGAAATTTCAAGAAAAAAGTCGACTTTTTCTTCGAAATTTCGACTGTAAAGTCGAAGTGATGAAAACAAAAACCTCTTGTGGCTCTCCTGCCTTTCGAAAAACCATTCCGTTCCCCCGAATATTTATCTTGAATCCGTTCGAACAATCGAGCTCAGATTCCTCCCACACCGTTTGTGTATAACTCATTCATCCTTCAAAATAGCTACAATATATCTTCCAGATTCTTAACTTGACTTTTTGTTTTTTTACAGGTATATTCCCGAGAAGAATATTTATAGCTGTTTTTCCGCTCGAGATTCGGAAAGATTAATAAAACCGAAGCTACAAAGCAAATTGGAGTGTCTTCGAGATTAATTTAGTTTCGTCTCAGGATCGAAGTTCTTCGACATCAGAAGTTGAGAGTTATTGTTGAGGAAAAGAGTAGTGGAAGAAGGCAAATAGTTCAATTGATAGGTACTGGGGCGGACTGGGGTGTTTTATCGGGCTAGATTGATTTTCTCAAACATTCCTTGGGCCCCTATCAGGCCGAATGGTCTACACCTTTTTCACATGCAATTCAGAAAGTGTAAATTGAAATTCAGATTTGTTAGTTTTAGAAACCTATCCGCATAACCCTCGAACATTGATAAATATAACAACTTCCTCAAGCTTGTTGCTTATAGGAAACAGACGACAGAGAATATATAATACGGCAGACGAAACCTTCTGTTTTCAATCACATGTACGTGATCAATATGATACAAGTCCGTACAATTCGATAGATTTCAGGAAACTCCACCAGCTCAAACTATAGAAGTGGGCGTATACCATGCGGACCTGTCTGAAATTGCAAATTGGGACTTATACCAAATTATTTCTCATGTTACCGTGTAGATGAAGCTATATCAATGTGGCCATATGAGAGTAAACAACATTGTTTGTCAATGGGCGTAGTTAACTCATTTTGACCAAATTTGGCCTTACCCTTTTGCCCCCCACCCTAGCTAGAATTGATGACATGGTTTTGATCTCACTTCTCCATTCTTCGATCATCTTTCCGTAGCATTGATATTTGATGACAAAAATAAAAAAATCACGCGTATATCAGTCACAAAATTCTAGGCATTCAGTCTTCGCACCAACAGTACCACCCTCACCGTTCCGCCAACTGCTCTTTTCCTCAACTTTCCATCGCTTTCCTCCATTATTAGAGTGCCGCGGCCGTGGCGTGCGCCAACCGCCTAATTTGCCACCATGTCAAGTGACCAAGAGACTAAGCAGAAAGGACATTCCTCGGGTACAGTTAAAAAAACCAAGCACCGATCCAGATCGACTCCCCACCACAATGACGTCGAGAAGCCGAGGAAGAAGAGGAACATCAGCGCGGCGAACTCGTTCGCGTCCATTCCCAACGCCATCAAGCTCTCTATGCTCAACAGCGGGTTGCTGCCGACCAGCAGGTTCAATGGTTAGTCCATGATTTCATTTATTTTTACTAACTTAGTATATACAGTGAGGACCAAAAGTCCGTCGCCCCCCCCCCCTGTTACTTCTTCATTTTCCATATTACAAAAAAATGTTAAATACATAAGTTGTAGGGTTTCATTCGATCTCTTTAATGGTTTAAGTTTCATTCATACAGAGTGTCTCAAAAAAGCACGGTGACTTAGAAGTTAATTTTTTTAAATGGGACACCCTGCATTATTACATTCTACGTTGAATTCTGAACAAGTTTGATAAATGGTTTTCTATCAAAAAAGTTAATAGTTTTGGACTTATGAACACTTGTAAATAATTATTTCGACTACTTTTGCGCCAGTTCAATGAGAAAATCGTAACAAATGGATCACAATGTATTCCACTTTCCTATCCTAACTTTTTGAAAGCTATCCAATGTTGCAAACTGCTGATGGCGCCATGTGTAACTTACCTCGTCGTACCATTTTACAATTGTTAGAGTTGTTGAATCTCACGAAAAACTAGTACAAATGAAGTTGAAACATTTTATTAACAAATAAGGTAGTCCATAAATACAGATCAAGAATCATTAAAAACTGAAGAGATATTTTAATTTATAACTAAAAACGGTGAGTTTTTATCTATTTCAAAAGACGTTCGACATGTCCACCATGCATTTCTTGACACATAAATAGTCGGGTTGTAAACTCTTCCCTAACATTTTTCAAGGTTTGAGGTGTTATTTCTGAACACACTTCAATAATTCGACGGCGCAGTTCACATAGCCCCAGAGAAAGAAATCAAGCGGTGAGAGGTCCGGTGAGCGAGCTGGCCACTCTGTTGTACCTCGACGTCCAATCCACCTACCTGGATACCTTTCATCTAAGTAATTTCTCACCTCCCGAAAATAGTGTGGTGGCGCTCCCTCTTGCTGAAATGTTACATCCAAGTAAAATTCATGTGGGTTTTGCGCAACGATCTCATCGATACTCGGACTTATTGTGTCTTGCAGCATTTGGAGGTATCTGGGACCATTTAAATTTTCTTCCAAGAATATGGGATCTACAATGTGGTTACCTAAAATACCAGCCCAAACATTGATTTTCTGGGGAAATTGAGTATGCCCCTCGCGGACACATCGGACGTTCTGGAAACCGTTCATTGAAAATGCGAATAGCAGCGTGGTAATTTCGGTTAGCTTCACCAAATATGATAACGGCTTCAACTTTGTCTGCTACTGAACGAGCCATATTAATCAACAAGAGAAATTGAAAACCGTTTGAAACAAAGTTTTGAAAACCTACAAAATGTCAATGACATTTGGCAAAAACAGATAAGAGTTTTTTTTCGGTGTCATGGATAAAATAAACGCGCCTAGCGTGCATAGCCTACCTCATTAATTTATTCGTGAACTGGTGCAAAAGTAGTCGAAATAATTCATAAGTCCAAAACTATTAATTTTTTTGATAGAAAACCATTTATCAAACTTGTTCAGAATTCAACGTAGAATGTAATAATGCAATGAAATACAGGGTGTCCCATTTAAAAAAAATTAACTTCTAAGTCACCGTGCTTTTTTGAGACACTCTGTATGAATGAAACTTAAACCATTAAAGAGATCGAATGAAACCCTACTTAACATTTTTTTGTAATATGTAGAATAAAGAAGTTACAGGGGGGGCGACGGACTTTTGGTCCTCACTGTATATACAGAGTGACCTATTTGAAAGCGGGCCTACTCTCTAGAACTGTTATTTATTATCCGATTCCCAAGTTTTCATTTTCAATAGAAAGAGCATCGATAGTTCTAGTTAAGTGCCATTAATTCGATATTAATCCGGATAGACTTAATGCATAGATGTTTTTCAGTTTTAACGAATTGAGTTAAAATCAAATGATTAGATATGCTGCTATTGATATTTCTCTATTTCTATAAATATTGTCTTACCATGTTGTAATGTAATAAACTTTGATGTGTGAGATATTATTTTTTATTATTTATTATTATGGAGGGACTCATGACACTTAGATGTGATGAGTTCATTGCTAAAAATTTATTATTACCCAAATAACAAATCGAATTTTTGACATCCTGTAGCTCGAAAACTAATCATAGGATTCATCCGAAAATTGGACCAGATCATGAGAATGCTAGGATCTACAACATATCAATTTCAGCAAAATTTGTTGAAAGCCGTTTCACATAAAAAATGTGCGGGATCCTTTGTGAATGTAAAGCTTCAAACTTCACTTTCAAACTTCACCTCGTATACTTTATTAGGAAATAATTCAGATAACTGACAGCGGAGGCTTATGAAAGACGTTCGAAGTAGAATCCGCCGAGATTTCCCTCCCGTTACTCTAATTGTCAGCAGCCGAGATGAAAATTAACTGAATTATCAAATGAGCATGAACCTGGTTTATAATTTGAGAACTGGTATGTCAGGGGGTCACAAGGATGCTAAAATGGGTAGCAAATGAGTTTAGGAAGTTTAATAGGACTTTGCACTGTTCAACATTTTGAATTATCATATCAAAGCTATCATGGTTCCACAAAAACGTTGAACAGAGTTTGAAATGACCACGTTATGTAAAGTTTGCGTCGTTTCGTTGATGATTCAACCCAAGAATATTCAGATTTAATTTCTCTGAAAGTGTGAATTGGGAATGCTGTGTAATAATTTCCTCAATACAAATATAAAAAAAGTCGATATCGGAAATATCCAAACCTCGCTATTCATGTTGATTGCAATCGTATTATACCGTACAAACGCTAATTTAATTTTACGGATAAGATTAATGAGAAAATTTCATGAATTTATTATCAACCAATTAGAAGGCTCCTTTTTGTTCACGTTGCTTATAGCAATGGGAGATTATCGCGTTAATTTTGTATAGTTCCACTAACTCAATGGAATTAATAAGTGATAATTTTTCTGTCAAAAATGAAGCGCCTAGTATCATTGGAAACCATTTTGTTTGAGCTTCAATTGAAACTATGTAGACATAATTTCAGATGTTATGGTTGAAAACGAATTAATGTTTTTAATGTTCCTGAAATTTTAGTAATAAACTTTAATTAATAACAAGTAAAATTAACTTCTATTGTAAAAATACAGTGCGTCATATTGAACTAAACTCATCGGTAATATGTTAGTAGCATACCTAAGTGTCAAATTTTACCCATAAAAAATTTGACATTTACGCAGAATACGTCGTAGGGTTCATCTTCTTATCATATTAAAAGCAACTCCAATTTATGAAATTTTCTTACCGAATCTCCTACGCAGCAGAATTAATTGTTTTCAAGGTCATGACAAAAACATGAGTGAAACCGAGAAAAAAATTATCGGTAATAATTCTGCTGCTAGGGACATTATAAGTGAACATCTCATGGCTTTGGGGGGAAAAGGGAAGGGTAAATGAGCTAACCTAACCTGAACCAACCTGGCTATCCAAGTTGAACACACAGTACATAACTATGCTCGCTTCGCTCGCACGATCATATTTTCATTAGTCTTTTACATGTTTGCTCTTACTTTTATAATGATTTGGCAACATAGGATATTTCCGATCATGGTCATGATGTGATATCTGACATCTACAAGCTTTGAGATACCAAACTGATCAAACGAATTTTAAATACCTTGAAATTTTAATATGAAAATTATGGGTTTTCCAGTCATTAGGTTTTCCATCCACCTCAATAAGATTATATTCAACTTGAATTCCAAAGTTATGTCAGGTTGTTATTTTTTACATATATGCTCTTACTTTCATGATGATTTGGCAACATTGGTTATCTCCAATTATGATAAATTGCGACTGTATCAACTTCCATCAAGAACGAAAATTACTAACATTGTACGATTTGTAAGTTATATTTACCGTTATGAGAGGTCGACCTTTTTATAAAAAAATGGCATGTTCACTTATAATTGCACAAGTGGTTTGTATTTTATCGGGTAAATTTGGGTTGTTTAATGAGAAACTGTTTCTTAGCAATTCGACGAGAATAACTGTCAACTATTAAAAACACCACACCGAAGGTGGAGTGTTTTTAGGTTGACAGTTATTCCAAACAGTTTAGAATTTGAACAACACAAATTTACCCGATATCAATACAAACGTCGAGTGTAATTCGGTAGGACGATTTAATGAATAAGAAATTCAGAAACATATGAATGTCAAACTATACATTTTGGCAACCAACACCGCGATAATTGATAAACAAATGAAATAAGTGAAAAAATCACTAGTGCATTTGTCGCTGTAGAAGTTAAAGCGAACTTTTGCCGATGTCAAAATGACAATTGAATTGCACTATAGCGTATGCGATTTTTTATACATGAATTAAACTGTCAATATAAGCAGGTATTTTAAGTGTTTTTTTCGCGGTAGGACCGTGTACTAGTATAATGCCGATTATCATTCAAAATAGGCCGTATCTTGAAAATTACTTTAGATCGCCAAAAAATATCATTGGGGTTTGTTTTCAGGAGACCAAAATAGGTACCTACGTAAGTTTCATGAAAACATTTTTTGATAGCGTGTAGCGCCCGATTAATGGAATTTTACGACCCCTTCAAATACAGTTACGGTCGACATTTTTTTTGTAAAAATTTTATTGTTCAAAACTGATTTGACTTTTTGACGTGGAACTTCCGATTCACACTTTCTAATGAGTTATTGATCGTTGTATGTTTTTTTATCCATGGAACCGGCTGGGCCAACTAGATGTCAATACATCCTCTAACCAGTGAGACGGCTGTAACATTTTTCACAATTTGATAGCATTTCCCTCGGGAACTCCGTCAGTTTGTGAGGAGAGCACTTTCCACAAACGACCAGTGAAATTCGCATGTGGAAAAGCTCGTTTCCTCTCACTCACTTAATATTTCAAACCCCTTATCTTATATATGGAAATTCTGCACAGAAATTTTCGCAATTCCACGTTTTTCCTTTCCGACGTTTTCCTCTTATCGTCAACCTGAAAGTATCGATTCAACCTTGGAAAGATATCATCGTGATTACAGTATTGCACGAAAAGCAGAGAAAATTGCCATGCGTTCTACGTTAATTTCCATATCCATTGCGGTTATTTTACACTCAACGCTTCTCACGAGTTTTTTTTGCTAGTGACCACTGGTATTGTCGAAAAAGGTCAGGGATTTTGGGGATTAGTCGCATTTGTACTATTATAATAATAATCATAATAAATGATTTTATTGAGTAGACATACAGAGCATGTTAATGAAATTGAAGAATTTTTTCATGACTAGACCGATTCTGGATAACTATTACGAATTCTTCCGTTGTGAGGAAAACTACTTGAGGAAATATGTATGAAGTGGATGTATTAGACAAGTCATAACTTCTAGACTATTGGGTTTATCAAAATGAGATTGGATATAGGTAAATGGGTATGTGAAGAGGAGAGTTTTCACATATTTATCACTTTTCGGTCGCTTCCGGTTTCACCAGAAATGGCTCCGGTTCTAAATTTTTAAATGGAACACTCTGTAAATAGTAATATTTTTGGATTTCTGAGACAATTTTGGAGCAGAATGTGATATGCAGATGCGAACGGGTGTCCTCGATAGCTCAGTTGGTTAGAGCACGGACTAGCAATCTAGAGGTCGCAGGTTCGATCCCTGCTCGAGGATAGTTTTTTTCTGGAATTTAATTAGTCTGAACGTCGCGATTCATTTATATTTATATCTAGACGCTATTCACTTCACTTATTTATATAATCCTCCCTGTTTATAATCATAACTACATTAAGATAGTACTAACGCTAGTTACATGAATCGCTCATCAACGCTGTAGTCGCCCTAATTGCAGGTGTTTCAGTTTACAATTACTCGTAATTACCCTGCAAAATGCCCCTGACAAATAATGCATGCAAGCATTACCCGAGTTTGTCTAGACCGTAATTCCATAACAGGGCACGCGTCCCCGGGAAAAGTACAAACGCGGTGGGATGTTCGAACCCAACGGTAGAGGGGTGGCTAATCTAAGGGTGCTTGCAAGCCAGCAGCCCAGCGTTGCCATATGCAAAGAAATTTCCTTAGATTCAAAGAAATAGTCGAATGTTTGCAGAAATAGGGATTTCGGATTTCAGATATAAGATTTAGCCGGAAAAGGGTGTTTAAGGTAGAAGATCCAATTTTATGAGATTTTTTATTTTTCGTTTTTCGAATTTCAAATTTTTGTCTTCAAACGAATTTTGATGTGCTGATTCCGAATCTTTTAACGAAAATGTCGAAAACTCATCAGAAATATTTTTGGCGCCAAAAAAAAACATTTGAAAACTGATTCAGAGCTGACCAACTCGAGAACGGTTAGAGATAGACCAATTCTGCGAATGCCAATCGATTCAGAATGGCCGAATTAGTCAATATTGAGAATATCAATGGAAAAAAACGACGGACATAAGAGTCGAGTATATTATTTATTTACCATACCTAATTTTTTGCACTTTTTTATTTTTCATTTTTTTAATTTCAAATATCTGTCCTCCAACGTATTTTGACGTGCTGATTCCGAATCTTTGAACGAAAATGTCGAAAACTTATCAGAAATATTTTTGGCGCCAAAAAAACCATTTTTGAAAAGTGAATCAGAGCTGACCAACTCGAGAACGGTTAGAGATTGACCAATTCTGCGAATGCCAATGGATTCAGAATGGCCGAATTAGTATATACTGAGAATTTTAACGAAAAAAAACGACGGACATAAAAGTCGAGTATATTATTTATTTACCATACATAATTTTTTGCACTTTTTTATTTTTCATTTTTCGAATTTCAAATTCATGACCTCGAATATATTTTTACGTGCTGATTCTGAATCTTTGAACGAAAATGTCGAAAACTCATCGGAAGTATTTTTGGCGCCAAAAAACCATTTGAAAACTGATTCAGAGCTGACCAACTCGAGAACGAATAGAGATAAACCAATTCTGCGAACGCCAATCGATTCAGAATGGTCGAATTGGTATGTATTGTGAATTTCGAGTTAATCGAAAAAATTAAAAATTACTCGAAAAAAGTTGCAAGGGGTTCACCCCTAAAAATCATGAAAAATACTAAGTCTTCTGATAGACTTGCAATTAGCACTGTATAAATTTTTGTCCTCAGACGTGTTTTGACGTGCTGATTCCGAATCTTTGAACGAAAATGTCGAAAACTCATCGGAAATATTTTTGGCGCCAAAAAAACCATTTTTGAAAACTGATTCAGAGCTGACCAACTCGAGAACGGTTAGAGATCGACAAATTCTGCGAACGCCAATCGATTCAGAATGGTCGAATTGGTATGTATTGTGAATTTCGAGTCAATCGAAAAAATTAAAAATTACTCGAAAAAAGTTGCAAGGGGCTCACCCCTAAAAATCATGAAAAATACTAAGTCTTCTGATAGACTTGCAATTTGCACTGTATAAATTTTTGTCCTCAGACGTATTTTGACGTGCTGATTCCGAATCTTTGAACGAAAATGTCGAAAACTTATCAGAAATATTTTTGGCGCCAAAAAAACCATTTTTGAAAAGTGAATCAGAGCTGACCAACTCGAGAACGGTTAGAGATTGACCAATTCTGCGAATGCCAATGGATTCAGAATGGCCGAATTAGTATATACTGAGAATTTTAACGAAAAAAAACGACGGACATAAAAGTCGAGTATATTATTTATTTACCATACATAATTTTTTGCACTTTTTTATTTTTCATTTTTCGAATTTCAAATTCATGACCTCGAATATATTTTTACGTGCTGATTCTGAATCTTTGAACGAAAATGTCGAAAACTCATCGGAAGTATTTTTGGCGCCAAAAAACCATTTGAAAACTGATTCAGAGCTGACCAACTCGAGAACGAATAGAGATAAACCAATTCTGCGAACGCCAATCGATTCAGAATGGTCGAATTGGTATGTATTGTGAATTTCGAGTTAATCGAAAAAATTAAAAATTACTCGAAAAAAGTTGCAAGGGGTTCACCCCTAAAAATCATGAAAAATACTAAGTCTTCTGATAGACTTGCAATTAGCACTGTATAAATTTTTGTCCTCAGACGTGTTTTGACGTGCTGATTCCGAATCTTTGAACGAAAATGTCGAAAACTCATCGGAAATATTTTTGGCGCCAAAAAAACCATTTTTGAAAACTGATTCAGAGCTGACCAACTCGAGAACGGTTAGAGATCGACAAATTCTGCGAACGCCAATCGATTAAGAATGGTCGAATTGGTATGTATTGTGAATTTCGAGTCAATCGAAAAAATTAAAAATTACTCGAAAAAAGTTGCAAGGGGCTCACCCCTAAAAATCATGAAAAATACTAAGTCTTCTGATAGACTTGCAATTTGCACTGTATAAATTTTTGTCCTCAGACGTATTTTGACGTGCTGATTCCGAATCTTTGAACGAAAATGTCGAAAACTTATCAGAAATATTTTTGGCGCCAAAAAAACCATTTGAAAACTGATTCAGAGCTGACCAACTCGAGAATGGTTAGAGATAGACCAATTCTGCGAAAGCCAATCGATTCAGAATGGCCGAATTAGTATATACTGAGAGTTTTAACGGAAAAAAACGACGGACATAAAAGTCGAGTATATTATTTATTTACCATACATAATTTTTTGCACTTTTTTATTTTTCATTTTTTTAATTTCAAATATCTGTCCTCCAACGTATTTTGACGTGCTGATTCCGAATCTTTGAACGAAAATGTCGAAAACTTATCAGAAATATTTTTGGCGCCAAAAAAACCATTTGAAAACTGATTCAGAGCTGACCAACTCGAGAATGGTTAGAGATAGACCAATTCTGCGAACGCCAATCGATTCAGAATGGCCGAATTAGTATATACTGAGAGTTTTAACGGAAAAAAACGACGGACATAAAAGTCGAGTATATTATTTATTTACCATACCTAATTTTTTGCACTTTTTTATTTTTCATTTTTTTAATTTCAAATATCTGTCCTCCAACGTATTTTGACGTGCTGATTCCGAATCTTTGAACGAAAATGTCGAAAACTTATCAGAAATATTTTTGGCGCCAAAAAAACCATTTGAAAACTGATTCAGAGCTGACCAACTCGAGAATTAGAGATAGACCAATTCTGCGAACGCCAATCGATTCAGAATGGCCGAATTAGTATATACTGAGAGTTTTAACGGAAAAAAACGACGGACATAAAAGTCGAGTATATTATTTATTTACCATACCTAATTTTTTGCACTTTTTTATTTTTCATTTTTTTAATTTCAAATATCTGTCCTCCAACGTATTTTGACGTGCTGATTCCGAATCTTTGAACGAAAATGTCGAAAACTTATCAGAAATATTTTTGGCGCCAAAAAAACCATTTTTGAAAAGTGAATCAGAGCTGACCAACTCGAGAACGGTTAGAGATTGACCAATTCTGCGAATGCCAATGGATTCAGAATGGCCGAATTAGTATATACTGAGAATTTTAACGAAAAAAAACGACGGACATAAAAGTCGAGTATATTATTTATTTACCATACATAATTTTTTGCACTTTTTTATTTTTCATTTTTCGAATTTCAAATTCATGACCTCGAATATATTTTTACGTGCTGATTCTGAATCTTTGAACGAAAATGTCGAAAACTCATCGGAAGTATTTTTGGCGCCAAAAAACCATTTGAAAACTGATTCAGAGCTGACCAACTCGAGAACGAATAGAGATAAACCAATTCTGCGAACGCCAATCGATTCAGAATGGTCGAATTGGTATGTATTGTGAATTTCGAGTCAATCGAAAAAATTAAAAATTACTCGAAAAAAGTTGCAAGGGGCTCACCCCTAAAAATCATGAAAAATACTAAGTCTTCTGATAGACTTGCAATTTGCACTGTATAAATTTTTGTCCTCAGACGTATTTTGACGTGCTGATTCCGAATCTTTGAACGAAAATGTCGAAAACTTATCAGAAATATTTTTGGCGCCAAAAAAACCATTTGAAAACTGATTCAGAGCTGACCAACTCGAGAATGGTTAGAGATAGACCAATTCTGCGAAAGCCAATCGATTCAGAATGGCCGAATTAGTATATACTGAGAGTTTTAACGGAAAAAAACGACGGACATAAAAGTCGAGTATATTATTTATTTACCATACATAATTTTTTGCACTTTTTTATTTTTCATTTTTTTAATTTCAAATATCTGTCCTCCAACGTATTTTGACGTGCTGATTCCGAATCTTTGAACGAAAATGTCGAAAACTTATCAGAAATATTTTTGGCGCCAAAAAAACCATTTGAAAACTGATTCAGAGCTGACCAACTCGAGAATGGTTAGAGATAGACCAATTCTGCGAACGCCAATCGATTCAGAATGGCCGAATTAGTATATACTGAGAGTTTTAACGGAAAAAAACGACGGACATAAAAGTCGAGTATATTATTTATTTACCATACATAATTTTTTGCACTTTTTTATTTTTCATTTTTTTAATTTCAAATATCTGTCCTCCAACGTATTTTGACGTGCTGATTCCGAATCTTTGAACGAAAATGTCGAAAACTTATCAGAAATATTTTTGGCGCCAAAAAAACCATTTGAAAACTGATTCAGAGCTGACCAACTCGAGAATGGTTAGAGATAGACCAATTCTGCGAACGCCAATCGATTCAGAATGGCCGAATTAGTATATACTGAGAGTTTTAACGGAAAAAAACGACGGACATAAAAGTCGAGTATATTATTTATTTACCATACATAATTTTTTGCACTTTTTTATTTTTCATTTTTTTAATTTCAAATATCTGTCCTCCAACGTATTTTGACGTGCTGATTCCGAATCTTTGAACGAAAATGTCGAAAACTTATCAGAAATATTTTTGGCGCCAAAAAAACCATTTGAAAACTGATTCAGAGCTGACCAACTCGAGAATGGTTAGAGATAGACCAATTCTGCGAACGCCAATCGATTCAGAATGGCCGAATTAGTATATACTGAAAGTTTTAACGGAAAAAAACGACGGACATAAAAGTCGAGTATATTATTTATTTACCATACATAATTTTTTGCACTTTTTTATTTTTCATTTTTTTAATTTCAAATATCTGTCCTCCAACGTATTTTGACGTGCTGATTCCGAATCTTTGAACGAAAATGTCGAAAACTTATCAGAAATATTTTTGGCGCCAAAAAAACCATTTGAAAACTGATTCAGAGCTGACCAACTCGAGAATGGTTAGAGATAGACCAATTCTGCGAACGCCAATCGATTCAGAATGGCCGAATTAGTATATACTGAGAGTTTTAACGGAAAAAAACGACGGACATAAAAGTCGAGTATATTATTTATTTACCATACATAATTTTTTGCACTTTTTTATTTTTCATTTTTTTAATTTCAAATATCTGTCCTCCAACGTATTTTGACGTGCTGATTCCGAATCTTTGAACGAAAATGTCGAAAACTTATCAGAAATATTTTTGGCGCCAAAAAAACCATTTGAAAACTGATTCAGAGCTGACCAACTCGAGAATGGTTAGAGATAGACCAATTCTGCGAACGCCAATCGATTCAGAATGGCCGAATCAGTATATACTGAGAGTTTTAACGGAAAAAAACGACGGACATAAAAGTCGAGTATATTATTTATTTACCATACATAATTTTTTGCACTTTTTTATTTTTCATTTTTTTAATTTCAAATATCTGTCCTCCAACGTATTTTGACGTGCTGATTCCGAATCTTTGAACGAAAATGTCGAAAACTTATCAGAAATATTTTTGGCGCCAAAAAAACCATTTGAAAACTGATTCAGAGCTGACCAACTCGAGAATGGTTAGAGATAGACCAATTCTGCGAACGCCAATCGATTCAGAATGGCCGAATTAGTATATACTGAGAGTTTTAACGGAAAAAAACGACGGACATAAAAGTCGAGTATATTATTTATTTACCATACATAATTTTTTGCACTTTTTTATTTTTCATTTTTTTAATTTCAAATATCTGTCCTCCAACGTATTTTGACGTGCCGATTCCGAATCTTTGAACGAAAATGACGAAAACTTATCAGAAATATTTTTGGCGCCAAAAAAACCATTTGAAAACTGATTCAGAGCTGACCAACTCGAGAATGGTTAGAGATAGACCAATTCTGCGAACGCCAATCGATTCAGAATGGCCGAATTAGTATATACTGAGAGTTTTAACGGAAAAAAACGACGGACATAAAAGTCGAGTATATTATTTATTTACCATACATAATTTTTTGCACTTTTTTATTTTTCATTTTTTTAATTTCAAATATCTGTCCTCCAACGTATTTTGACGTGCTGATTCCGAATCTTTGAACGAAAATGTCGAAAACTTATCAGAAATATTTTTGGCGCCAAAAAAACCATTTGAAAACTGATTCAGAGCTGACCAACTCGAGAATGGTTAGAGATAGACCAATTCTGCGAACGCCAATCGATTCAGAATGGCCGAATTAGTATATACTGAGAGTTTTAACGGAAAAAAACGACGGACATAAAAGTCGAGTATATTATTTATTTACCATACATAATTTTTTGCACTTTTTTATTTTTCATTTTTTTAATTTCAAATATCTGTCCTCCAACGTATTTTGACGTGCTGATTCCGAATCTTTGAACGAAAATGTCGAAAACTTATCAGAAATATTTTTGGCGCCAAAAAAACCATTTGAAAACTGATTCAGAGCTGACCAACTCGAGAATGGTTAGAGATAGACCAATTCTGCGAACGCCAATCGATTCAGAATGGCCGAATTAGTATATACTGAGAGTTTTAACGGAAAAAAACGACGGACATAAAAGTCGAGTATATTATTTATTTACCATACATAATTTTTTGCACTTTTTTATTTTTCATTTTTTTAATTTCAAATATCTGTCCTCCAACGTATTTTGACGTGCTGATTCCGAATCTTTGAACGAAAATGTCGAAAACTTATCAGAAATATTTTTGGCGCCAAAAAAACCATTTGAAAACTGATTCAGAGCTGACCAACTCGAGAATGGTTAGAGATAGACCAATTCTGCGAACGCCAATCGATTCAGAATGGCCGAATTAGTATATACTGAGAGTTTTAACGGAAAAAAACGACGGACATAAAAGTCGAGTATATTATTTATTTACCATACATAATTTTTTGCACTTTTTTATTTTTCATTTTTTTAATTTCAAATATCTGTCCTCCAACGTATTTTGACGTGCTGATTCCGAATCTTTGAACGAAAATGTCGAAAACTCATCAGAAATATTTTTGGCGCCAAAAAAACCATTTGAAAACTGATTCAGAGCTGACCAACTCGAGAATGGTTAGAGATAGACCAATTCTGCGAACGCCAATCGATTCAGAATGGCCGAAATAGTATATACTGAGAGTTTTAAGGGAAAAAAACGACGGACATAAAAGTCGAGTATATTATTTATTTACCATACATAATTTTTTGCACTTTTTTATTTTTCATTTTTTTAATTTCAAATATCTGTCCTCCAACGTATTTTGACGTGCTGATTCCGAATCTTTGAACGAAAATGTCGAAAACTTATCAGAAATATTTTTGGCGCCAAAAAAACCATTTGAAAACTGATTCAGAGCTGACCAACTCGAGAACGGTTAGAGATAGACCAATTCTGCGAACGCCAATCGATTCAGAATGGCCGAATTAGTATTTGCTGAGAGTTTTAAGGGAAAAAAACGACGGACATAAAAGTCGAGTATATTATTTATTTACCATACATAATTTTTTGCACTTTTTTATTTTTCATTTTTTTAATTTCAAATATCTGTCCTCCAACGTATTTTGACGTGCTGATTCCGAATCTTTGAACGAAAATGTCGAAAACTCATCAGAAATATTTTTGGCGCCAAAAAAACCATTTGAAAACTGATTCAGAGCTGACCAACTCGAGAATGGTTAGAGATAGACCAATTCTGCGAACGCCAATCGATTCAGAATGGCCGAAATAGTATATACTGAGAGTTTTAAGGGAAAAAAACGACGGACATAAAAGTCGAGTATATTATTTATTTACCATACATAATTTTTTGCACTTTTTTATTTTTCATTTTTTTAATTTCAAATATCTGTCCTCCAACGTATTTTGACGTGCTGATTCCGAATCTTTGAACGAAAATGTCGAAAACTTATCAGAAATATTTTTGGCGCCAAAAAAACCATTTGAAAACTGATTCAGAGCTGACCAACTCGAGAACGGTTAGAGATAGACCAATTCTGCGAACGCCAATCGATTCAGAATGGCCGAATTAGTATTTGCTGAGAGTTTTAAGGGAAAAAAACGACGGACATAAAAGTCGAGTATATTATTTATTTACCATACATAATTTTTTGCACTTTTTTATTTTTCATTTTTTTAATTTCAAATATCTGTCCTCCAACGTATTTTGACGTGCTGATTCCGAATCTTTGAACGAAAATGTCGAAAACTTATCAGAAATATTTTTGGCGCCAAAAAAACCATTTGAAAACTGATTCAGAGCTGACCAACTCGAGAACGGTTAGAGATAGACCAATTATTCTGCGAACGCCAATCGATTCAGAATGGCCGAATTAGTATATACTGAGAGTTTTAACGGAAAAAAACGACGGACATAAAAGTCGAGTTTATTATTTATTTACCATACATAATTTTTTGCACTTTTTTATTTTTCATTTTTTTAATTTCAAATATCTGTCCTCCAACGTATTTTGACGTGCTGATTCCGAATCTTTGAACGAAAATGTCGAAAACTCATCAGAAATATTTTTGGCGCCAAAAAAAACATTTTAAAACTGATTCAGAGCTGACCAACTCGAGAATGGTTAGAGATAGACCAATTCTGCGAACGCCAATCGATTCAGAATGGCCGAAATAGTATATACTGAGAGTTTTAAGGGAAAAAAACGACGGACATAAAAGTCGAGTATATTATTTATTTACCATATATAATTTTTTGCACTTTTTTATTTTTCATTTTTTTAATTTCAAATATCTGTCCTCCAACGTATTTTGACGTGCTGATTCCGAATCTTTGAACGAAAATGTCGAAAACTTATCAGAAATATTTTTGGCGCCAAAAAAACCATTTGAAAACTGATTCAGAGCTGACCAACTCGAGAACGGTTAGAGATAGACCAATTCTGCGAACGCCAATCGATTCAAAATGGCTGAAATAGTATATACTGAGAGTTTTAAGGGAAAAAAACGACGGACATAAAAGTCGAGTATATTATTTATTTACCATACATAATTTTTTGCACTTTTTTATTTTTCATTTTTTTAATTTCAAATATCTGTCCTCCAACGTATTTTGACGTGCTGATTCCGAATCTTTGAACGAAAATGTCGAAAACTTATCAGAAATATTTTTGGCGCCAAAAAAACCATTTGAAAACTGATTCAGAGCTGACCAACTCGAGAATGGTTAGAGATAGACCAATTCTGCGAACGCCAATCGATTCAGAATGGCCGAATTAGTATATACTGAGAGTTTTAACGGAAAAAAACGACGGACATAAAAGTCGAGTATATTATTTATTTACCATACATAATTTTTTGCACTTTTTTATTTTTCATTTTTTTAATTTCAAATATCTGTCCTCCAACGTATTTTGATGTGCTGATTCCGAATCTTTGAACGAAAATGTCGAAAACTTATCAGAAATGTTTTTGGCGCCAAAAAAACCATTTGAAAACTGATTCAGAGCTGACCAACTCGAGAATGGTTAGAGATAGACCAATTCTGCGAACGCCAATCGATTCAGAATGGCCGAAATAGTATATACTGAGAGTTTTAAGGGAAAAAAACGACGGACATAAAAGTCGAGTATATTATTTATTTACCATACATAATTTTTTGCACTTTTTTATTTTTCATTTTTTTAATTTCAAATATCTGTCCTCCAACGTATTTTGACGTGCTGATTCCGAATCTTTGAACGAAAATGTCGAAAACTCATCAGAAATATTTTTGGCGCCAAAAAAACCATTTGAAAACTGATTCAGAGCTGACCAACTCGAGAATGGTTAGAGATAGACCAATTCTGCGAACGCCAATCGATTCAGAATGGCCGAAATAGTATATACTGAGAGTTTTAAGGGAAAAAAACGACGGACATAAAAGTCGAGTATATTATTTATTTACCATACATAATTTTTTGCACTTTTTTATTTTTCATTTTTTTAATTTCAAATATCTGTCCTCCAACGTATTTTGACGTGCTGATTCCGAATCTTTGAACGAAAATGTCGAAAACTCATCAGAAATATTTTTGGCGCCAAAAAAACCATTTGAAAACTGATTCAGAGCTGACCAACTCGAGAATGGTTAGAGATAGACCAATTCTGCGAACGCCAATCGATTCAGAATGGCCGAAATAGTATATACTGAGAGTTTTAAGGGAAAAAAACGACGGACATAAAAGTCGAGTATATTATTTATTTACCATACATAATTTTTTGCACTTTTTTATTTTTCATTTTTTTAATTTCAAATATCTGTCCTCCAACGTATTTTGACGTGCTGATTCCGAATCTTTGAACGAAAATGTCGAAAACTTATCAGAAATATTTTTGGCGCCAAAAAAACCATTTGAAAACTGATTCAGAGCTGACCAACTCGAGAACGGTTAGAGATAGACCAATTCTGCGAACGCCAATCGATTCAGAATGGCCGAATTAGTATTTCCTGAGAGTTTTAAGGGAAAAAAACGACGGACATAAAAGTCGAGTATATTATTTATTTACCATACATAATTTTTTGCACTTTTTTATTTTTCATTTTTTTAATTTCAAATATCTGTCCTCCAACGTATTTTGACGTGCTGATTCCGAATCTTTGAACGAAAATGTCGAAAACTTATCAGAAATATTTTTGGCGCCAAAAAAACCATTTGAAAACTGATTCAGAGCTGACCAACTCGAGAACGGTTAGAGATAGACCAATTATTCTGCGAACGCCAATCGATTCAGAATGGCCGAATTAGTATATACTGAGAGTTTTAACGGAAAAAAACGACGGACATAAAAGTCGAGTATATTATTTATTTACCATACATAATTTTTTGCACTTTTTTATTTTTCATTTTTTTAATTTCAAATATCTGTCCTCCAACGTATTTTGACGTGCTGATTCCGAATCTTTGAACGAAAATGTCGAAAACTCATCAGAAATATTTTTGGCGCCAAAAAAAACATTTTAAAACTGATTCAGAGCTGACCAACTCGAGAATGGTTAGAGATAGACCAATTCTGCGAACGCCAATCGATTCAGAATGGCCGAATTAGTATATACTGAGAGTTTTAACGGAAAAAAACGACGGACATAAAAGTCGAGTATATTATTTATTTACCATACATAATTTTTTGCACTTTTTTATTTTTCATTTTTTTAATTTCAAATATCTGTCCTCCAACGTATTTTGACGTGCTGATTCCGAATCTTTGAACGAAAATGTCGAAAACTTATCAGAAATATTTTTGGCGCCAAAGAAACCATTTGAAAACTGATTCAGAGCTGACCAACTCGAGAATGGTTAGAGATAGACCAATTCTGCGAACGCCAATCGATTCAGAATGGCCGAAATAGTATATACTGAGAGTTTTAAGGGAAAAAAACGACGGATATAAAAGTCGAGTATATTATTTATTTACCATACATAATTTTTTGCACTTTTTTATTTTTTATTTTTTTAATTTCAAATATCTGTCCTCCAACGTATTTTGACGTGCTGATTCCGAATCTTTGAACGAAAATGTCGAAAACTCATCAGAAATATTTTTGGCGCCAAAAAAACCATTTGAAAACTGATTCAGAGCTGACCAACTCGAGAATGGTTAGAGATAGACCAATTCTGCGAACGCCAATCGATTCAGAATGGCCGAAATAGTATATACTGAGAGTTTTAAGGGAAAAAAACGACGGACATAAAAGTCGAGTATATTATTTATTTACCATACATAATTTTTTGCACTTTTTTATTTTTCATTTTTTTAATTTCAAATATCTGTCCTCCAACGTATTTTGACGTGCTGATTCCGAATCTTTGAACGAAAATGTCGAAAACTTATCAGAAATATTTTTGGCGCCAAAAAAACCATTTGAAAACTGATTCAGAGCTGACCAACTCGAGAATGGTTAGAGATAGACCAATTCTGCGAACGCCAATCGATTCAGAATGGCCGAAATAGTATATACTGAGAGTTTTAAGGGAAAAAAAACGACGGACATAAAAGTCGAGTATATTATTTATTTACCATACATAATTTTTTGCACTTTTTCATTTTTGATTTTTTTAATTTCAAATATTTGTCTTCCAACGTATTTTGACGTGCTGATTCCGAATCTTTTAACGAAAATGTCGAAAACTCATCAGAAATATTTTTGGCGCCAAAAAAAACATTTTAAAACTGATTCAGAGCTGACCAACTCGAGAACGGTTAGAGATAGACCAATTATTCTGCGAACGCCAATCGATTCAGAATGGCCGAAATAGTATATACTGAGAGTTTTAAGGGAAAAAAACGACGGACATAAAAGTCGAGTATATTATTTATTTACCATACATAATTTTTTGCACTTTTTTATTTTTCATTTTTTTAATTTCAAATATCTGTCCTCCAACGTATTTTGACGTGCTGATTCCGAATCTTTGAACGAAAATGTCGAAAACTCATCAGAAATATTTTTGGCGCCAAAAAAACCATTTGAAAACTGATTCAGAGCTGACCAACTCGAGAATGGTTAGAGATAGACAAATTCTGCGAACGCCAATCGATTCAGAATGGCCGAAATAGTATATACTGAGAGTTTTAAGGGAAAAAAACGACGGACATAAAAGTCGAGTATATTATTTATTTACCATACATAATTTTTTGCACTTTTTTATTTTTCATTTTTTTAATTTCAAATATCTGTCCTCCAACGTATTTTGACGTGCTGATTCCGAATCTTTGAACGAAAATGTCGAAAACTTATCAGAAATATTTTTGGCGCCAAAAAAACCATTTGAAAACTGATTCAGAGCTGACCAACTCGAGAATGGTTAGAGATAGACCAATTCTGCGAACGCCAATCGATTCAGAATGGCCGAAATAGTATATACTGAGAGTTTTAAGGGAAAAAAACGACGGACATAAAAGTCGAGTATATTATTTATTTACCATACATAATTTTTTGCACTTTTTCATTTTTGATTTTTTTAATTTCAAATATTTGTCTTCCAACGTATTTTGACGTGCTGATTCCGAATCTTTTAACGAAAATGTCGAAAACTCATCAGAAATATTTTTGGCGCCAAAAAAAACATTTTAAAACTGATTCAGAGCTGACCAACTCGAGAACGGTTAGAGATAGACCAATTATTCTGCGAACGCCAATCGATTCAGAATGGCCGAATTAGTATATACTGAGAGTTTTAACGCAAAAAAACGACGGACATAAAAGTCGAGTATATTATTTATTTACCATACATAATTTTTTGCACTTTTTTATTTTTCATTTTTTTAATTTCAAATATCTGTCCTCCAACGTATTTTGACGTGCTGATTCCGAATCTTTGAACGAAAATGTCGAAAACTTATCAGAAATATTTTTGGCGCCAAAAAACCATTTGAAAACTGATTCAGAGCTGACCAACTCGAGAATGGTTAGAGATAGACCAATTCTGCGAACGCCAATCGATTCAGAATGGCCGAAATAGTATATACTGAGAGTTTTAAGGGAAAAAAACGACGGACATAAAAGTCGAGTATATTATTTATTTACCAAGGAACAAGAATTCAAATATAAAATAAAACAGTTACTTTTTCAAATTAGCCCCTACACAATCGATGAGTTTTTTTCTTACCAACATTAATAAAATGTTTTGTATTTTTTGCTTTGTACTAACTCAGATTGTTTTAATGCGTTTTGCGTCTACGGTTGCTCAACAATTTGAGGGTTAGACCCAACAATTTGTGTTCTCACGTATAAATGTTTTTGTTATGTAATTTATTTAAATATGTACATGGTATGTGCATTGTTGTTCTGTTTAGTCACTCGCTTGTTTTAGTACTTTTTTGTTAGTTCTGAATGTGTTTTGTATTTGTATTTAATATGTACCTGATACTGACTTGTCCAATTGCTTTTGTAAGCTCGTTTTAATGGATTAATAAATACTTGTACTTGTACTTGTACCATACATAATTTTTTGCACTTTTTTATTTTTCATTTTTTTAATTTCAAATATCTGTCCTCCAACGTATTTTGACGTGCTGATTCCGAATCTTTGAACGAAAATGTCGAAAACTCATCAGAAATATTTTTGGCGCCAAAAAAACCATTTGAAAACTGATTCAGAGCTGACCAACTCGAGAATGGTTAGAGATAGACCAATTCTGCGAACGCCAATCGATTCAGAATGGCCGAAATAGTATATACTGAGAGTTTTAAGGGAAAAAAACGACGGACATAAAAGTCGAGTATATTATTTATTTACCATACATAATTTTTTGCACTTTTTCATTTTTGATTTTTTTAATTTCAAATATTTGTCTTCCAACGTATTTTGACGTGCTGATTCCGAATCTTTTAACGAAAATGTCGAAAACTCATCAGAAATATTTTTGGCGCCAAAAAAAACATTTTAAAACTGATTCAGAGCTGACCAACTCGAGAACGGTTAGAGATAGACCAATTATTCTGCGAACGCCAATCGATTCAGAATGGCCGAATTAGTATATACTGAGAGTTTTAACGAAAAAAAACGACGGACATAAAAGTCGAGTATATTATTTATTTACCATACATAATTTTTTGCACTTTTTTATTTTTCATTTTTTTTATTTCAAATATCTGTCCTCCAACGTATTTTGACGTGCTGATTCCGAATCTTTGAACGAAAATGTCGAAAACTTATCAGAAATATTTTTGGCGCCAAAAAAACCATTTGAAAACTGATTCAGAGCTGACCAACTCGAGAATGGTTAGAGATAGACCAATTCTGCGAACGCCAATCGATTCAGAATGGCCGAAATAGTATATACTGAGAGTTTTAAGGGAAAAAAACGACGGACATAAAAGTCGAGTATATTATTTATTTACCATACATAATTTTTTGCACTTTTTCATTTTTGATTTTTTTAATTTCAAATATTTGTCTTCCAACGTATTTTGACGTGCTGATTCCGAATCTTTTAACGAAAATGTCGAAAACTCATCAGAAATATTTTTGGCGCCAAAAAAAACATTTTAAAACTGATTCAGAGCTGACCAACTCGAGAACGGTTAGAGATAGACCAATTATTCTGCGAACGCCAATCGATTCAGAATGGCCGAATTAGTATATACTGAGAGTTTTAACGAAAAAAAACGACGGACATAAAAGTCGAGTATATTATTTATTTACCATACATAATTTTTTGCACTTTTTTATTTTTCATTTTTTTTATTTCAAATATCTGTCCTCCAACGTATTTTGACGTGCTGATTCCGAATCTTTGAACGAAAATGTCGAAAACTTATCAGAAATATTTTTGGCGCCAAAAAAACCATTTGAAAACTGATTCAGAGCTGACCAACTCGAGAATGGTTAGAGATAGACCAATTCTGCGAACGCCAATCGATTCAGAATGGCCGAAATAGTATATACTGAGAGTTTTAAGGGAAAAAAACGACGGACATAAAAGTCGAGTATATTATTTATTTACCATACATAATTTTTTGCACTTTTTTATTTTTCATTTTTTTAATTTCAAATATCTGTCCTCCAACGTATTTTGACGTGCTGATTCCGAATCTTTGAACGAAAATGTCGAAAACTTATCAGAAATATTTTTGGCGCCAAAAAAACCATTTGAAAACTGATTCAGAGCTGACCAACTCGAGAATGGTTAGAGATAGACCAATTCTGCGAACGCCAATCGATTCAGAATGGCCGAAATAGTATATACTGAGAGTTTTAACGGAAAAAAACGACGGATATAAAAGTCGAGTATATTATTTATTTACCATACATAATTTTTTGCACCTTTTTATTTTTCATTTTTTTAATTTCAAATATCTGTCCTCCAACGTATTTTGACGTGCTGATTCCGAATCTTTGAACGAAAATGTCGAAAACTTATCAGAAATATTTTTGGCGCCAAAAAAACCATTTGAAAACTGATTCAGAGCTGACCAACTCGAGAACGGTTAGAGATAGACCAATTCTGCGAACGCCAATCGATTCAGAATGGCCGAATTAGTAAATACTGAGAATTTTAACGGAAAAAAACGACGGACATATAGGTCGAGTATATTATTTATTTCCCTATTTATTTACCATACATAATATTTGCACTTTTTCATTTTTCATTTTTTTAATTTCTAATATTTGTCCTCCAACGTATTTTGGCGTGCTGATTCCGAATCTTTTAACGAAAATGTCGAAAACTCATCAGAAATATTTTTGGCGCCAAAAAAACTATTTGAAAACTGATTCAGAGCTGACCAACTCGAGAACGGTTAGAGATAGACCAATTCTGCGAACGCCAATCGATTCAGAATGGCCGAATTAGTATATACTGAGAGTTTTAACGGCAAAAAACGACGGACATAAAAATCGAGTATATTATTTATTTACCATACATAATTTTTTGCACTTTTTCATTTTTCATTTTTTTAATTTCAAATATTTGTCCTTCAACGTATTTTGACGTGCTGATTCAGAATGACCGAATCAGTATATATTGTGAATTTCGAGTCAATGGAAAAATTAAAAATTACTCGAAAAAAGTTGAAAGGGGGTTACCCCTAAAAATCATGAAAAATACCAAGTCGTCACATCGATTTCAAATTTGCACTATATACGTAAAATTTCATGCTCATTCCGAAAATGTATAATTTCTATAGGCTCAGATAAGTCAGATATAAGATTTAGCCGGAAAAGGGTGTTTGAGGTAGAAGATCCAATTTTATGAGATTTTTTATTTTTCGTTTTTCGAATTTCAAATTTTTGTCATCAAACGAATTTTGATGTGCTGATTCCGAATCTTTGAACGAAAATGTCGAAAACTCATCAGAAATATTTTTCGCGCCAAAAAAACCATTTGAAAACTGAAACAGAGCTGACCAACTCGAGAACGGTTAGAGATAGACCAATTCTGCGAACGCCAATCGATTCAGAATGGCCGAATTAGTATATATTGTGAATTTCGAGTCAATGGAAAAATTAAAAATTACTCGAAAAGAGTTGAAAGGGGGTTAACCCTAAAAATCATGAAAAATACCAAGTCGTCACAACGATTTGAAATTTGCACTATATACGTAAAATTTCATGCTCATTCCGAAAATGTATAATTTCTATAGGCTCAGATAAGTCAGATATAAGATTTAGCCGGAAAAGGGTGTTTAAGGTAGAAGATCCAATTTTATGAGATTTTTTTATTTTTCGTTTTTCGAATTTCAAATTTTTATCTTCAAACGAATTTTGATGTGCTGATTCCGAATCTTTGAACGAAAATGTCGAAAACTCATCAGAAATATTTTTGGCGCCAAAAAAAACATTGGAGAACTGATTCAGAGCTGACCAACTCGAGAACGGTTGGAGATAGACCAATTCTGCGAATGCCAATCGATTCAGAATGGCCGAATTAGTCAATACTGAGAATTTCAATGGAAAAAAACGACGGACATAAAAGTCGAGTATATTATTTATTTACCATACATAATTTTTTGCACTTTTTTATTTTTCATTTTTTTAATTTCAAATATCTGTCCTCCAACGTATTTTGACGTGCTGATTCCGAATCTTTGAACGAAAATGTCGAAAACATATCAGAAATATTTTTGGCGCCAAAAAAATCATTTGAAAACTGATTCAGAGCTGACCAACTCGAGAACGGTTAAAGATAGACCAATTCTGCGAACGCCAATCGATTTAGAATGGCCGAATTAGTATAAACTGAAAATTTTAACGGAAAAAAACGACGGACATAAAAGTCGAGTATATTATTTAATTACCATACATAATTTTTTGCACTATTTTATTGTTCCTTTTTTTAATTTCAAATATCTGTCCTCCGACGTATTTTGACGTGCTGATTCCGAATCTTCGAACGAAAATGTCGAAAACTCATCAGAAATATTTTTGGCGCCAAAAAAACCATTTGAAAACTGATTCAGAGCTGACCAACTCGAGAACGGTTAGAGATAGTCCAATTCTGCGAACGCCAGTCGATTCAGAATGGCCGAATTAGTATATACTAAGAGTTTTAATGGAAAAAAACGACGCACATAAAAGTCGAGTATATTATTTATTTACCATACATAATTTTTTGCACTTTTTCATTTTAAATTTTTTTAATTTCAAATATTTGTCCTCCAACGTATTTTGACGTGCTGATTCCGAATCATTGAACGAAAATGTCGAAAACTCATCAGAAATATTTTTGGCGCCAAAAAAAAACATTTGAAAACTGATTCAGAGCTGACCAACTCGAGAACGGTTAGAGATAGACCAATTCTGCGAATGCCAATCCATTCAGAATGGACGAATTAGTAAATACTGAGAATTTTAACGGAAAAAAACGACGGACATATAGGTCGAGTATATTATTTATTTCCCTATTTATTTACCATACATAATTTTTTGCACTTTTTCATTTTTCATTTTTTTAATTTCTAATATTTGTCCTCCAACGTATTTTGGCGTGCTGATTCCGAATCTTTTAACGAAAATGTCGAAAACTCATCAGAAATATTTTTGGCGCCAAAAAAACCATTTGAAAACTGATTCAGAGCAGACCAACTCGAGAACGGTTAGAGATAGACCAATTCTGCGAACGCCAATCGATTCAGAATGGCAAAATTAGTATATATTGTGAATTTCGAGTCAATGGAAAAATTAAAAATTACTCGAAAAGAGTTGAAAGTGGGTTAACCCTAAAAATCATGAAAAATACCAAGTCTTCACATCGATTTGAAATTTGCACTATATAAGTAAAATTTCATGCTCATTCCGAAAATGTATGATTTCTATAGGCTCAGATAAGTCAGATATAAGATTTAGCCGGAAAAGGGTGTTTAAGGTAGAAGATACAATTTTATGAGATTTTTTATTTTTCGTTTTTCGAATTTCAAATTTTTGTCTTCAAACGAATTTTGATGTGCTGATTCCGAATCTTTGAACGAAAATGTCGAAAACTCATCAGAAATATTTTTCGCGCCAAAAAAACCATTTGAAAACTGATTCAGAGCTGACCAACTCGAGAATGGTTAGAGATAGACCAATTCTGCGAACGCCAATCGATTCAGAATGGCCGAATTAGTATATACTGAGAGTTTTAACGGAAAAAAACGACGGACATAAAAGTCGAGTATATTATTTATTTACCATACATAATTTTTTGCACTTTTTCATTTTTAATTTTTTTAATTTCAAATATTTGTCCTCCAACGTATTTTGACGTGCTGATTCCGAATCTTTGAACGAAAATGTCGAAAACTCATCGGAAATATTTATGGCGCCGAAAAAACCATTTTTGAAAACTGATTCAGAGCTGACCAACTCGAGAACGGTTAGAGATAGACCAATTCTGCGAACGCCAGTCGATTCAGAATGGCCGAATTAGTATGTACTAAGAGTTTTAACGGAAAAAAACGACGGACATAAAAGTCGAGTATATTATTTATTTACCATACATAATTTTTTGCACTTTTCCATTTTTCATTTTTTTTATTTCAAATATTTGTCTCCCAACGTATTTTGACGTGCTGATTCCGAATCTTTGAACGAAAATGTCGAAAACTTATCAGAAATATTTTTGGCGCCAAAAAAACCATTTGAAAACTGATTCAGAGCTGACCAACTCGAGAACGGTTAGAGATAGACCAATTCTGCGAACGCCAATCGATTCAGAATGGCCGAATCAGTATATATTGTGAATTTCGAGTCAATGGAAAAATTAAAAATTACTCGAAAAAAGTTGAAAGGGGGTTACCCCTAAAAATCATGAAAAATACCAAGATGTCACATCGATTTCAAATTTGCACTATATACGTAAAATTTCATGCTCATTCCGAAAATGTATGATTTCTATAGGCTCAGATAAGTCAGATATAAGATTTAGCCGGAAAAGGGTGTTTAAGGTAGAAGATCCAATTTTATGAGATTTTTTATTTTTCGTTTTTCGAATTTCAAATTTTTGTCTTCAAACGAATTTTGATGTGCTGATTCCAAATCTTTTAACGAAATTGTCGAGAACTCATCAGAAATATTTTTGGCGCCAATAAAACCATTTGAAAACTGATTCAGAGCTGACCAACTCGAGAACGGTTAGAGATAGACCAATTCTGCGAACGCCAATTGATTCAGAATGGCCGAATTAGCATATACTGAGAGTTTTAACGGCAAAAAACGACGGACATAAAAGTCGAGTATATTATTTATTTACCATACATAATTTTTTGCACTTTTTTATTTTTCATTTTTCGAATTTCAAATTCATGACCTCGAATGTATTTTTACGGGCTGATTCTGAATCTTTGAACGAAAATGTCGAAAAATCATCGGAAGTATTTTTGGCGCCAAAAAAACCATTTGAAAACTGATTCAGAGCTGACCAACTCGAGAACGAATAGAGATAAACCAATTCTGCGAACGCCAATCGATTCAGAATGGTCGAATTGGTATGTATTGTGAATTTCGAGTTAATCGAAAAAATTAAAAATTACTCGAAAAAAGTTGCAAGGGGTTCACCCCTAAAAATCATGAAAAATACTAAGTCGTCTGATAGACTTGCAATTTGCACTGTATAAATTTTTGTCCTCAGGCGTGTTTTGACGTGCTGATTCCGAATCTTTGAACGAAAATGTCGAAAACTCATCGGAAATATTTTTGGCGCCAAAAAAAACCATTTTTGAAAACTGATTCAGAGCTGACCAACTCGAGAACGGTTAGAGATCGACAAATTCTGTGAACGCCAATCGATTCAGAATGGTCGAATTGGTATGTATTGTGAATTTCGAGTCAATCGAAAAAATTAAAAATTACTCGAAAAAAGTTGCAAGGGGTTCACCCCTAAAAATCATGAAAAATACTAAGTCTTCTGATAGACTTGCAATTTGCACTGTATAAATTTTTGTCCTCAGACGTATTTTGACGTGCTGATTCCGAATCTTTGAACGAAAATGTCGAAAACTCATCAGAAATATTTTTGGCGCCAAAAACACCATTTTTGAAAACTGATTCAGAGCTGACCAACTCGAGAACGGTTAGATATAGACAAATTCTGTGACCGCCAATCGATTCAGAATGGCCGATTTAGTATACACAGAGAATTTGAACAAAAAAAATCAATGGGCAAAAAAGTCGAGTACCTATATCATGATGGATAATTTTTTGATTTTTTTTATTTTTCATTTTTCGAATTTCAAATTCATGACCTCGAATGTATTTTTACGTGCCGATTCTGAATCTTTGAACGAAAATGTCGAAAACTCATCGGAAATATTTTTGGCGCCAAAAAAACCATTTGAAAACTGATTCAGAGCTGACCAACTGGAGAACGGTTAGAGATCGACAAATTCTGTGAACGCCAATCGATTCAGAATGGTCGAATTAGTATGTATTGTGAATTTCGAGTCAATCGAAAAAATTAAAAATTACTCGAAAAAAGTTGCAAGGGGTTCACCCCTAAAAATCATGAAAAATACTAAGTCTTCTGATAGACTTGCAATTTGCACTGTATAAATTTTTGTCCTCAGACGTATTTTGACGTGCTGATTCCGAATCTTTGAACGAAAATGTCGAAAACTTATCAGAAATATTTTTGGCGCCAAAAAAGCCATTTGAAAACTGATTCAGAGCTGACCAACTCGAGAATGGTTAGAGATAGACCAATTCTGCGAACGCCAATCGATTCAGAATGGCCGAAATAGTATATACTGAGAGTTTTAACGGAAAAAAACGACGGACATAAAAGTCGAGTATATTATTCATTTACCATACATAATTTTTTGCACCTTTTTATTTTTCATTTTTTTAATTTCAAATATCTGTCCTCCAACGTATTTTGACGTGCTGATTCCGAATCTTTGAACGAAAATGTCGAAAACTCATCAGAAATATTTTTCGCGCCAAAAAAACCATTTGAAAACTGATTCAGAGCTGACCAACTCGAGAATGGTTAGAGATAGACCAATTCTGCGAACGCCAATCGATTCAGAATGGCCGAATTAGTATATACTGAGAGTTTTAACGGAAAAAAACGACGGACATAAAAGTCGAGTATATTATTTATTTACCATACATAATTTTTTGCACTTTTTCATTTTTAATTTTTTTAATTTCAAATATTTGTCCTCCAACGTATTTTGACGTGCTGATTCCGAATCTTTGAACGAAAATGTCGAAAACTCATCGGAAATATTTATGGCGCCGAAAAAACCATTTTTGAAAACTGATTCAGAGCTGACCAACTCGAGAACGGTTAGAGATAGACCAATTCTGCGAACGCCAGTCGATTCAGAATGGCCGAATTAGTATGTACTAAGAGTTTTAACGGAAAAAAACGACGGACATAAAAGTCGAGTATATTATTTATTTACCATACATAATTTTTTGCACTTTTCCATTTTTCATTTTTTTTATTTCAAATATTTGTCTCCCAACGTATTTTGACGTGCTGATTCCGAATCTTTGAACGAAAATGTCGAAAACTTATCAGAAATATTTTTGGCGCCAAAAAAACCATTTGAAAACTGATTCAGAGCTGACCAACTCGAGAACGGTTAGAGATAGACCAATTCTGCGAACGCCAATCGATTCAGAATGGCCGAATCAGTATATATTGTGAATTTCGAGTCAATGGAAAAATTAAAAATTACTCGAAAAAAGTTGAAAGGGGGTTACCCCTAAAAATCATGAAAAATACCAAGATGTCACATCGATTTCAAATTTGCACTATATACGTAAAATTTCATGCTCATTCCGAAAATGTATGATTTCTATAGGCTCAGATAAGTCAGATATAAGATTTAGCCGGAAAAGGGTGTTTAAGGTAGAAGATCCAATTTTATGAGATTTTTTATTTTTCGTTTTTCGAATTTCAAATTTTTGTCTTCAAACGAATTTTGATGTGCTGATTCCAAATCTTTTAACGAAATTGTCGAGAACTCATCAGAAATATTTTTGGCGCCAATAAAACCATTTGAAAACTGATTCAGAGCTGACCAACTCGAGAACGGTTAGAGATAGACCAATTCTGCGAACGCCAATTGATTCAGAATGGCCGAATTAGCATATACTGAGAGTTTTAACGGCAAAAAACGACGGACATAAAAGTCGAGTATATTATTTATTTACCATACATAATTTTTTGCACTTTTTTATTTTTCATTTTTCGAATTTCAAATTCATGACCTCGAATGTATTTTTACGGGCTGATTCTGAATCTTTGAACGAAAATGTCGAAAAATCATCGGAAGTATTTTTGGCGCCAAAAAAACCATTTGAAAACTGATTCAGAGCTGACCAACTCGAGAACGAATAGAGATAAACCAATTCTGCGAACGCCAATCGATTCAGAATGGTCGAATTGGTATGTATTGTGAATTTCGAGTTAATCGAAAAAATTAAAAATTACTCGAAAAAAGTTGCAAGGGGTTCACCCCTAAAAATCATGAAAAATACTAAGTCGTCTGATAGACTTGCAATTTGCACTGTATAAATTTTTGTCCTCAGGCGTGTTTTGACGTGCTGATTCCGAATCTTTGAACGAAAATGTCGAAAACTCATCGGAAATATTTTTGGCGCCAAAAAAACCATTTTTGAAAACTGATTCAGAGCTGACCAACTCGAGAACGGTTAGAGATCGACAAATTCTGTGAACGCCAATCGATTCAGAATGGTCGAATTGGTATGTATTGTGAATTTCGAGTCAATCGAAAAAATTAAAAATTACTCGAAAAAAGTTGCAAGGGGTTCACCCCTAAAAATCATGAAAAATACTAAGTCTTCTGATAGACTTGCAATTTGCACTGTATAAATTTTTGTCCTCAGACGTATTTTGACGTGCTGATTCCGAATCTTTGAACGAAAATGTCGAAAACTCATCAGAAATATTTTTGGCGCCAAAAACACCATTTTTGAAAACTGATTCAGAGCTGACCAACTCGAGAACGGTTAGATATAGACAAATTCTGTGACCGCCAATCGATTCAGAATGGCCGATTTAGTATACACAGAGAATTTGAACAAAAAAAATCAATGGGCAAAAAAGTCGAGTACCTATATCATGATGGATAATTTTTTGATTTTTTTTATTTTTCATTTTTCGAATTTCAAATTCATGACCTCGAATGTATTTTTACGTGCCGATTCTGAATCTTTGAACGAAAATGTCGAAAACTCATCGGAAATATTTTTGGCGCCAAAAAAACCATTTGAAAACTGATTCAGAGCTGACCAACTCGAGAACGAATAGAGATAAACCAATTCTGCGAACGCCAATCGATTCAGAATGGTCGAATTGGTATGTATTGTGAATTTCGAGTCAATCGAAAAAATTAAAAATTACTCGAAAAAAGTTGCAAGGGGTTCACCCCTAAAAATCATGAAAAATACTAAGTCTTCTGATAGACTTGCAATTTGCACTGTATAAATTTTTGTCCTCAGACGTATTTTGACGTGCTGATTCCGAATCTTTGAACGAAAATGTCGAAAACTCATCGGAAATATTTTTGGCGCCAAAAAAACCATTTTTGAAAACTGATTCAGAGCTGACCAACTCGAGAACGGTTAGAGATCGACAAATTCTGTGAACGCCAATCGATTCAGAATGGTCGAATTAGTATGTATTGTGAATTTCGAGTCAATCGAAAAAATTAAAAATTACTCGAAAAAAGTTGCAAGGGGTTCACCCCTAAAAATCATGAAAAATACTAAGTCTTCTGATAGACTTGCAATTTGCACTGTATAAATTTTTGTCCTCAGACGTATTTTGACGTGCTGATTCCGAATCTTTGAACGAAAATGTCGAAAACTTATCAGAAATATTTTTGGCGCCAAAAAAGCCATTTGAAAACTGATTCAGAGCTGACCAACTCGAGAATGGTTAGAGATAGACCAATTCTGCGAACGCCAATCGATTCAGAATGGCCGAAATAGTATATACTGAGAGTTTTAACGGAAAAAAACGACGGACATAAAAGTCGAGTATATTATTCATTTACCATACATAATTTTTTGCACCTTTTTATTTTTCATTTTTTTAATTTCAAATATCTGTCCTCCAACGTATTTTGACGTGCTGATTCCGAATCTTTGAACGAAAATGTCGAAAACTTATCAGAAATATTTTTGGCGCCAAAAAAACCATTTGAAAACTGATTCAGAGCTGACCAACTCGAGAACGGTTAGAGATAGACCAATTCTGCGAACGCCAATCGATTCAGAATGGCCGAATTAGTAAATACTGAGAATTTTAACGGAAAAAAACGACGGACATATATGTCGAGTATATTATTTATTTCCCTATTTATTTACCATACATAATTTTTTGCACTTTTTCATTTTTCATTTTTTTAATTTCTAATATTTGTCCTCCAACGTATTTTGGCGTGCTGATTCCGAATCTTTTAACGAAAATGTCGAAAACTCATCAGAAATATTTTTGGCGCCAAAAAAACTATTTGAAAACTGATTCAGAGCTGACCAACTCGAGAACGGTTAGAGATAGACCAATTCTGCGAACGCCAATCGATTCAGAATGGCCGAATTAGTATATACTGAGAGTTTTAACGGCAAAAAACGACGGACATAAAAATCGAGTATATTATTTATTTACCATACATAATTTTTTGCACTTTTTCATTTTTCATTTTTTTAATTTCAAATATTTGTCCTTCAACGTATTTTGACGTGCTGATTCAGAATGACCGAATCAGTATATATTGTGAATTTCGAGTCAATGGAAAAATTAAAAATTACTCGAAAAAAGTTGAAAGGGGGTTACCCCTAAAAATCATGAAAAATACCAAGTCGTCACATCGATTTCAAATTTGCACTATATACGTAAAATTTCATGCTCATTCCGAAAATGTATAATTTCTATAGGCTCAGATAAGTCAGATATAAGATTTAGCCGGAAAAGGGTGTTTGAGGTAGAAGATCCAATTTTATGAGATTTTTTATTTTTCGTTTTTCGAATTTCAAATTTTTGTCATCAAACGAATTTTGATGTGCTGATTCCGAATCTTTGAACGAAAATGTCGAAAACTCATCAGAAATATTTTTCGCGCCAAAAAAACCATTTGAAAACTGAAACAGAGCTGACCAACTCGAGAACGGTTAGAGATAGACCAATTCTGCGAACGCCAATCGATTCAGAATGGCCGAATTAGTATATATTGTGAATTTCGAGTCAATGGAAAAATTAAAAATTACTCGAAAAGAGTTGAAAGGGGGTTAACCCTAAAAATCATGAAAAATACCAAGTCGTCACAACGATTTGAAATTTGCACTATATACGTAAAATTTCATGCTCATTCCGAAAATGTATAATTTCTATAGGCTCAGATAAGTCAGATATAAGATTTAGCCGGAAAAGGGTGTTTAAGGTAGAAGATCCAATTTTATGAGATTTTTTTATTTTTCGTTTTTCGAATTTCAAATTTTTATCTTCAAACGAATTTTGATGTGCTGATTCCGAATCTTTGAACGAAAATGTCGAAAACTCATCAGAAATATTTTTGGCGCCAAAAAAAACATTGGAGAACTGATTCAGAGCTGACCAACTCGAGAACGGTTGGAGATAGACCAATTCTGCGAATGCCAATCGATTCAGAATGGCCGAATTAGTCAATACTGAGAATTTCAATGGAAAAAAACGACGGACATAAAAGTCGAGTATATTATTTATTTACCATACATAATTTTTTGCACTTTTTTATTTTTCATTTTTTTAATTTCAAATATCTGTCCTCCAACGTATTTTGACGTGCTGATTCCGAATCTTTGAACGAAAATGTCGAAAACATATCAGAAATATTTTTGGCGCCAAAAAAATCATTTGAAAACTGATTCAGAGCTGACCAACTCGAGAACGGTTAAAGATAGACCAATTCTGCGAACGCCAATCGATTTAGAATGGCCGAATTAGTATAAACTGAAAATTTTAACGGAAAAAAACGACGGACATAAAAGTCGAGTATATTATTTAATTACCATACATAATTTTTTGCACTATTTTATTGTTCCTTTTTTTAATTTCAAATATCTGTCCTCCAACGTATTTTGACGTGCTGATTCCGAATCTTCGAACGAAAATGTCGAAAACTCATCAGAAATATTTTTGGCGCCAAAAAAACCATTTGAAAACTGATTCAGAGCTGACCAACTCGAGAACGGTTAGAGATAGTCCAATTCTGCGAACGCCAGTCGATTCAGAATGGCCGAATTAGTATATACTAAGAGTTTTAATGGAAAAAAACGACGCACATAAAAGTCGAGTATATTATTTATTTACCATACATAATTTTTTGCACTTTTTCATTTTAAATTTTATTAAATTCAAATATTTGTCCTCCAACGTATTTTGACGTGCTGATTCCGAATCATTGAACGAAAATGTCGAAAACTCATCAGAAATATTTTTGGCGCCAAAAAAAACATTTGAAAACTGATTCAGAGCTGACCAACTCGAGAACGGTTAGAGATAGACCAATTCTGCGAATGCCAATCCATTCAGAATGGACGAATTAGTAAATACTGAGAATTTTAACGGAAAAAAACGACGGACATATAGGTCGAGTATATTATTTATTTCCCTATTTATTTACCATACATAATTTTTTGCACTTTTTCATTTTTCATTTTTTTAATTTCTAATATTTGTCCTCCAACGTATTTTGGCGTGCTGATTCCGAATCTTTTAACGAAAATGTCGAAAACTCATCAGAAATATTTTTGGCGCCAAAAAAACCATTTGAAAACTGATTCAGAGCAGACCAACTCGAGAACGGTTAGAGATAGACCAATTCTGCGAACGCCAATCGATTCAGAATGGCAAAATTAGTATATATTGTGAATTTCGAGTCAATGGAAAAATTAAAAATTACTCGAAAAGAGTTGAAAGGGGGTTAACCCTAAAAATCATGAAAAATACCAAGTCTTCACATCGATTTGAAATTTGCACTATATAAGTAAAATTTCATGCTCATTCCGAAAATGTATGATTTCTATAGGCTCAGATAAGTCAGATATAAGATTTAGCCGGAAAAGGGTGTTTAAGGTAGAAGATACAATTTTATGAGATTTTTTATTTTTCGTTTTTCGAATTTCAAATTTTTGTCTTCAAACGAATTTTGATGTGCTGATTCCGAATCTTTGAACGAAAATGTCGAAAACTCATCAGAAATATTTTTCGCGCCAAAAAAACCATTTGAAAACTGATTCAGAGCTGACCAACTCGAGAATGGTTAGAGATAGACCAATTCTGCGAACGCCAATCGATTCAGAATGGCCGAAATAGTATATACTGAGAGTTTTAAGGGAAAAAAACGACGGACATAAAAGTCGAGTATATTATTTATTTACCATACATAATTTTTTGCACTTTTTCATTTTTGATTTTTTTAATTTCAAATATTTGTCTTCCAACGTATTTTGACGTGCTGATTCCGAATCTTTTAACGAAAATGTCGAAAACTCATCAGAAATATTTTTGGCGCCAAAAAAAACATTTTAAAACTGATTCAGAGCTGACCAACTCGAGAACGGTTAGAGATAGACCAATTATTCTGCGAACGCCAATCGATTCAGAATGGCCGAATTAGTATATACTGAGAGTTTTAACGAAAAAAAACGACGGACATAAAAGTCGAGTATATTATTTATTTACCATACATAATTTTTTGCACTTTTTTATTTTTCATTTTTTTAATTTCAAATATCTGTCCTCCAACGTATTTTGACGTGCTGATTCCGAATCTTTGAACGAAAATGTCGAAAACTTATCAGAAATATTTTTGGCGCCAAAAAAACCATTTGAAAACTGATTCAGAGCTGACCAACTCGAGAATGGTTAGAGATAGACCAATTCTGCGAACCCCAATCGATTCAGAATGGCCGAAATAGTATATACTGAGAGTTTTAAGGGAAAAAAACGACGGACATAAAAGTCGAGTATATTATTTATTTACCATACATAATTTTTTGCACTTTTTTATTTTTCATTTTTTTAATTTCAAATATCTGTCCTCCAACGTATTTTGACGTGCTGATTCCGAATCTTTGAACGAAAATGTCGAAAACTTATCAGAAATATTTTTGGCGCCAAAAAAACCATTTGAAAACTGATTCAGAGCTGACCAACTCGAGAATGGTTAGAGATAGACCAATTCTGCGAACGCCAATCGATTCAGAATGGCCGAAATAGTATATACTGAGAGTTTTAACGGAAAAAAACGACGGACATAAAAGTCGAGTATATTATTTATTTACCATACATAATTTTTTGCACCTTTTTATTTTTCATTTTTTTAATTTCAAATATCTGTCCTCCAACGTATTTTGACGTGCTGATTCCGAATCTTTGAACGAAAATGTCGAAAACTTATCAGAAATATTTTTGGCGCCAAAAAAACCATTTGAAAACTGATTCAGAGCTGACCAACTCGAGAACGGTTAGAGATAGACCAATTCTGCGAACGCCAATCGATTCAGAATGGCCGAATTAGTAAATACTGAGAATTTTAACGGAAAAAAACGACGGACATATAGGTCGAGTATATTATTTATTTCCCTATTTATTTACCATACATAATATTTGCACTTTTTCATTTTTCATTTTTTTAATTTCTAATATTTGTCCTCCAACGTATTTTGGCGTGCTGATTCCGAATCTTTTAACGAAAATGTCGAAAACTCATCAGAAATATTTTTGGCGCCAAAAAAACTATTTGAAAACTGATTCAGAGCTGACCAACTCGAGAACGGTTAGAGATAGACCAATTCTGCGAACGCCAATCGATTCAGAATGGCCGAATTAGTATATACTGAGAGTTTTAACGGCAAAAAACAACGGACATAAAAATCGAGTATATTATTTATTTACCATACATAATTTTTTGCACTTTTTCATTTTTCATTTTTTTAATTTCAAATA
The DNA here is from genome assembly GCA_958298965.1 of Chrysolina haemoptera. Classification (NCBI taxonomy): domain Eukaryota; kingdom Metazoa; phylum Arthropoda; class Insecta; order Coleoptera; family Chrysomelidae; genus Chrysolina; species Chrysolina haemoptera. The sequence continues at coordinate 37,156,815 of OY282590.1, forward strand.
TTTGTCCTTCAACGTATTTTGACGTGCTGATTCAGAATGACCGAATCAGTATATATTGTGAATTTCGAGTCAATGGAAAAATTAAAAATTACTCGAAAAAAGTTGAAAGGGGGTTACCCCTAAAAATCATGAAAAATACCAAGTCGTCACATCGATTTCAAATTTGCACTATATACGTAAAATTTCATGCTCATTCCGAAAATGTATAATTTCTATAGGCTCAGATAAGTCAGATATAAGATTTAGCCGGAAAAGGGTGTTTGAGGTAGAAGATCCAATTTTATGAGATTTTTTATTTTTCGTTTTTCGAATTTCAAATTTTTGTCATCAAACGAATTTTGATGTGCTGATTCCGAATCTTTGAACGAAAATGTCGAAAACTCATCAGAAATATTTTTCGCGCCAAAAAAACCATTTGAAAACTGAAACAGAGCTGACCAACTCGAGAACGGTTAGAGATAGACCAATTCTGCGAACGCCAATCGATTCAGAATGGCCGAATTAGTATATATTGTGAATTTCGAGTCAATGGAAAAATTAAAAATTACTCGAAAAGAGTTGAAAGGGGGTTAACCCTAAAAATCATGAAAAATACCAAGTCGTCACAACGATTTGAAATTTGCACTATATACGTAAAATTTCATGCTCATTCCGAAAATGTATAATTTCTATAGGCTCAGATAAGTCAGATATAAGATTTAGCCGGAAAAGGGTGTTTAAGGTAGAAAATCCAATTTTATGAGATTTTTTTATTTTTCGTTTTTCGAATTTCAAATTTTTATCTTCAAACGAATTTTGATGTGCTGATTCCGAATCTTTGAACGAAAATGTCGAAAACTCATCAGAAATATTTTTGGCGCCAAAAAAAACATTGGAGAACTGATTCAGAGCTGACCAACTCGAGAACGGTTGGAGATAGACCAATTCTGCGAATGCCAATCGATTCAGAATGGCCGAATTAGTCAATACTGAGAATTTCAATGGAAAAAAACGACAGACATAAAAGTCGAGTATATTATTTATTTACCATACATAATTTTTTGCACTTTTTTATTTTTCATTTTTTTAATTTCAAATATCTGTCCTCCAACGTATTTTGACGTGCTGATTCCGAATCTTTGAACGAAAATGTCGAAAACATATCAGAAATATTTTTGGCGCCAAAAAAATCATTTGAAAACTGATTCAGAGCTGACCAACTCGAGAACGGTTAAAGATAGACCAATTCTGCGAACGCCAATCGATTTAGAATGGCCGAATTAGTATAAACTGAAAATTTTAACGGAAAAAAACGACGGACATAAAAGTCGAGTATATTATTTAATTACCATACATAATTTTTTGCACTATTTTATTGTTCCTTTTTTTAATTTCAAATATCTGTCCTCCGACGTATTTTGACGTGCTGATTCCGAATCTTCGAACGAAAATGTCGAAAACTCATCAGAAATATTTTTGGCGCCAAAAAAACCATTTGAAAACTGATTCAGAGCTGACCAACTCGAGAACGGTTAGAGATAGTCCAATTCTGCGAACGCCAGTCGATTCAGAATGGCCGAATTAGTATATACTAAGAGTTTTAATGGAAAAAAACGACGCACATAAAAGTCGAGTATATTATTTATTTACCATACATAATTTTTTGCACTTTTTCATTTTAAATTTTTTTAATTTCAAATATTTGTCCTCCAACGTATTTTGACGTGCTGATTCCGAATCATTGAACGAAAATGTCGAAAACTCATCAGAAATATTTTTGGCGCCAAAAAAAACATTTGAAAACTGATTCTGAGCTGACCAACTCGAGAACGGTTAGAGATAGACCAATTCTGCGAATGCCAATCCATTCAGAATGGACGAATTAGTAAATACTGAGAATTTTAACGGAAAAAAACGACGGACATATAGGTCGAGTATATTATTTATTTCCCTATTTATTTACCATACATAATTTTTTGCACTTTTTCATTTTTCATTTTTTTAATTTCTAATATTTGTCCTCCAACGTATTTTGGCGTGCTGATTCCGAATCTTTTAACGAAAATGTCGAAAACTCATCAGAAATATTTTTGGCGCCAAAAAAACCATTTGAAAACTGATTCAGAGCAGACCAACTCGAGAACGGTTAGAGATAGACCAATTCTGCGAACGCCAATCGATTCAGAATGGCAAAATTAGTATATGTTGTGAATTTCGAGTCAATGGAAAAATTAAAAATTACTCGAAAAGAGTTGAAAGGGGGTTAACCCTAAAAATCATGAAAAATACCAAGTCTTCACATCGATTTGAAATTTGCACTATATAAGTAAAATTTCATGCTCATTCCGAAAATGTATGATTTCTATAGGCTCAGATAAGTCAGATATAAGATTTAGCCGGAAAAGGGTGTTTAAGGTAGAAGATACAATTTTATGAGATTTTTTATTTTTCGTTTTTCGAATTTCAAATTTTTGTCTTCAAACGAATTTTGATGTGCTGATTCCGAATCTTTGAACGAAAATGTCGAAAACTCATCAGAAATATTTTTCGCGCCAAAAAAACCATTTGAAAACTGATTCAGAGCTGACCAACTCGAGAATGGTTAGAGATAGACCAATTCTGCGAACGCCAATCGATTCAGAATGGCCGAATTAGTATATACTGAGAGTTTTAACGGAAAAAAACGACGGACATAAAAGTCGAGTATATTATTTATTTACCATACATAATTTTTTGCACTTTTTCATTTTTAATTTTTTTAATTTCAAATATTTGTCCTCCAACGTATTTTGACGTGCTGATTCCGAATCTTTGAACGAAAATGTCGAAAACTCATCGGAAATATTTTTGGCGCCAAAAAAAACATTTTTGAAAACTGATTCAGAGCTGACCAACTCGAGAACGGTTAGATATAGACAAATTCTGTGACCGCCAATCGATTCAGAATGGCCGATTTAGTATACACAGAGAATTTGAACAAAAAAAATCAATGGGCAAAAAAGTCGAGTACCTACATCATGATGGATAATTTTTTGATTTTTTTTATTTTTCATTTTTCGAATTTCAAATTCATGACCTCGAATGTATTTTTACGTGCCGATTCTGAATCTTTGAACGAAAATGTCGAAAACTCATCGGAAATATTTTTGGCGCCAAAAAAACCATTTGAAAACTGTTCAGAGCTGACCAACTCGAGAACGAATAGAGATAAACCAATTCTGCGAACGCCAATCGATTCAGAATGGTCGAATTGGTATGTATTGTGAATTTCGAGTTAATCGAAAAAATTAAAAATTACTCGAAAAAAGTTGCAAGGGGTTCACCCCTAAAAATCATGAAAAATACTAAGTCTTCTGATAGACTTGCAATTTGCACTGTATAAATTTTTGTCCTCAGACGTGTTTTGACGTGCTGATTCCGAATCTTTGAACGAAAATGTCGAAAACTCATCGGAAATATTTTTGGCGCCAAAAAAACATTTTTGAAAACTGATTCAGAGCTGACCAACTCGAGAACGGTTAGATATAGACAAATTCTGTGACCGCCAATCGATTCAGAATGGCCGATTTAGTATACACAGAGAATTTGAACAAAAAAAATCAATGGGCAAAAAAGTCGAGTACCTACATCATGAGGATAATTTTTTGATTTTTTTTATTTTTCATTTTTCGAATTTCAAATTCATGACCTCGAATGTATTTTTACGTGCCGATTCTGAATCTTTGAACGAAAATGTCGAAAACTCATTGGAAATATTTTTGGCGCCAAAAAAACCATTTGAAAACTGATTCAGAGCTGACCAACTCGAGAACGAATAGAGATAAACCAATTCTGCGAACGCCAATCGATTCAGAATGGTCGAATTGGTATGTATTGTGAATTTCGAGTTAATCGAAAAAATTAAAAATTACTCGAAAAAAGTTGCAAGGGGTTCACCCCTAAAAATCATGAAAAATACCAAGTCTTCTGATAGACTTGCAATTTGCACTGTATAAATTTTTGTCCTCAGACGTATTTTGACGTGCTGATTCCGAATCTTTGAACGAAAATGTCGAAAACTCATCGGAAATATTTTTGGCGCCAAAAAAACCATTTTTGAAAACTGATTCAGAGCTGACCAACTCGAGAACGGTTAGAGATAGACAAATTCTGCGAACGCCAATCGATTCAGAATGGTCGAATTGGTATGTATTGTGAATTTCGAGTCAATCGAAAAAATTAAAAATTACTCGAAAAAAGTTGCAAGGGGTTCACCCCCTAAAAATCATGAAAAATACTAAGTCTTCTGATAGACTTGCAATTTGCACTATATAAATTTTTGTCCTCAGACGTATTTTGACGTGCTGATTCCGAATCTTTGAACGAAAATGTCGAAAACTCATCGGAAATATTTTTGGCGCCAAAAAAACCATTTTTGAAAACTGATTCAGAGCTGACCAACTCGAGAACGGTTAGAGATCGACAAATTCTGTGAACGCCAATCGATTCAGAATGGTCAAATTGGTATGTATTGTGAATTTCGAGTCAATCGAAAAAATTAAAAATTACTCGAAAAAAGTTGCAAGGGGTTCACCCCTAAAAATCATGAAAAATACTAAGTCTTCTGATAGACTTGCAATTTGCACTGTATAAATTTTTGTCCTCAGACGTATTTTGACGTGCTGATTCCGAATCTTTGAACGAAAATGTCGAAAAATCATCAGAAATATTTTTGGCGCCAAAAACACCATTTTTGAAAACTGATTCAGAGCTGACCAACTCGAGAACGGTTAGATATAGACAAATTCTGCGAACGCCAATCGATTCAGAATGGTCGAATTGGTATGTATTGTGAATTTCGAGTCAATCGAAAAAATTAAAAATTACTCGAAAAAAGTTGCAAGGGGTTCACCCCTAAAAATCATGAAAAATACTAAGTCTTCTGATAGACTTGCAATTTGCACTGTATAAATTTTTGTCCTCAGACGTATTTTGACGTGCTCATTACGAATCTTTGAACGAAAATTTCGAAAACTCATCGGAAATATTTTTGGCGCCAAAAAAACCATTTTTGAAAACTGATTCAGAGCTGACCAACTCGAGAACGGTTAGAGATAGACAAATTCTGCGAACGCCAATCGATTCAGAATGGTCGAATTAGTATGTATTGTGAATTTCGAGTCAATCGAAAAAATTAAAAATTACTCGAAAAAAGTTGCAAGGGGTTCACCCCCTAAAAATCATGAAAAATACTAAGTCTTCTGATAGACTTGCAATTTGCACTATATAAATTTTTGTCCTCAGACGTATTTTGACGTGCTGATTCCTAATCTTTGAACGAAAATGTCGAAAACTCATCGGAAATATTTTTGGCGCCGAAAAAACCATTTTTGAAAACTGATTCAGAGCTGACCAACTCGAGAACGGTTAGATATAGACAAATTCTGTGAACGCCAATCGATTCAGAATGGCCGATTTAGTATACACAGAAAATTTGAACGGAAAAAATCAACGGGAAAAAAAGTCGAGTACCTACATCATGATAGATAATTTTTTGATTTTTTGATTTTTTTTATTTTTCATTTTTCGAATTTCAAATTAATGTCCTCGAATGTATTTTTACGTGCTGATTCTGAATCTTTGAACGAAAATGTCGAATACTCATCGGAAATATTTTTGGCGCCAAAAAAACCATTTTTGAAAACTGATTCAGAGCTGACCAACTCGAGAACGGTTAGAGATAGACAAATTCTGCGAATGCCAATCGATTCAGAATGGTCGAATTGGTATGTATTGTCAATTTCGAGTCAATCAAAAAAATTAAAAATTACTCGAAAAAAGTTGCAAGGGGTTCACCCCTAAAAATCATGAAAAATACTAAGTCTTCTGATAGACTTGCAATTTGCACTGTATAAATTTTTGTCCTCAGACGTATTTTGACGTGCTGATTCCGAATCTTTGAACGAAAATGTCGAAAACTCATCGGAAATATTTTTGGCGCCAAAAAAACCATTTTTGAAAACTGATTCAGAGCTGACCAACTCGAGAACGGTTAGAGATAGACAAATTCTGCGAACGCCAATCGATTCAGAATAGTCGAATTAGTATGTATTGTGAATTTCGAGTCAATCGAAAAAATTAAATATTACTCGAAAAAAGTTGCAAGGGGAAGTTCACCCCTAAAAATCATGAAAAATACTAAGTCTTCTGATAGACTTGCAATTTGCACTGTATAAATTTTTGTCCTCAGACGTGTTTTGACGTGCTGATTCCGAATCTTTGAACGAAAATGTCGAAAACTCATCGGAAATATTTTTGGCGCCAAAAAAACCATTTTTGAAAACTGATTCAGAGCTGACCAACTCGAGAACGGTTAGATATAGACAAATTCTGTGACCGCCAATCGATTCAGAATGGCCGATTTAGTATACACAGAGAATTTGAACAAAAAAAATCAATGGGCAAAAAAGTCGAGTACCTACATCATGATGGATAATTTTTTGATTTTTTTTATTTTTCATTTTTCGAATTTCAAATTCATGACCTCGAATGTATTTTTACGTGCCGATTCTGAATCTTTGAACGAAAATGTCGAAAACTCATCGGAAATATTTTTGGCGCCAAAAAAACCATTTGAAAACTGATTCAGAGCTGACCAACTCGAGAACGAATAGAGATAAACCAATTCTGCGAACGCCAATCGATTCAGAATGGTCGAATTGGTATGTATTGTGAATTTCGAGACAATCGAAAAAATTAAAAATTACTCGAAAAAAGTTGCAAGCGGTTCACCCCTAAAAATCATGAAAAATACTAAGTCATCTGATAGACTTGCAATTTGCACTGTATAAATTTTTGTCCTCAGACGTATTTTGACGTGCTGATTCCGAATCTTTGAACGAAAATGTCGAAAACTCATCAGAAATATTTTTGGCGCCAAAAACACCATTTTTGAAAACTGATTCAGAGCTGACCAACTCGAGAACGGTTAGATATAGACAAATTCTGTGAACGCCAATCGATTCAGAATGGCCGATTTAGTATACACAGAGAATTTGAACAAAAAAAATCAATGGGCAAAAAAGTCGAGTACCTACATCATGATGGATAATTTTTTGATTTTTTTTATTTTTCATTTTTCGAATTTCAAATTCATGACCTCGAATGTATTTTTACGTGCCGATTCTGAATCTTTGAACGAAAATGTCGAAAACTCATTGGAAATATTTTTGGCGCCAAAAAAACCATTTGAAAACTGATTCAGAGCTGACCAACTCGAGAACGAATAGAGATAAACCAATTCTGCGAACGCCAATCGATTCAGAATGGTCGAATTGGTATGTATTGTGAATTTCGAGTTAATCGAAAAAATTAAAAATTACTCGAAAAAAGTTGCAAGGGGTTCACCCCTAAAAATCATGAAAAATACCAAGTCTTCTGATAGACTTGCAATTTGCACTGTATAAATTTTTGTCCTCAGACGTATTTTGACGTGCTGATTCCGAATCTTTGAACGAAAATGTCGAAAACTCATCGGAAATATTTTTGGCGCCAAAAAAACCATTTTTGAAAACTGATTCAGAGCTGACCAACTCGAGAACGGTTAGAGATAGACAAATTCTGCGAACGCCAATCGATTCAGAATGGTCGAATTGGTATGTATTGTGAATTTCGAGTCAATCGAAAAAATTAAAAATTACTCGAAAAAAGTTGCAAGGGGTTCACCCCCTAAAAATCATGAAAAATACTAAGTCTTCTGATAGACTTGCAATTTGCACTGTATAAATTTTTGTCCTCAGACGTATTTTGACGTGCTGATTCCGAATCTTTGAACGAAAATGTCGAAAACTCATCGGAAATATTTATGGCGCCGAAAAAACCATTTTTGAAAACTGATTCAGAGCTGACCAACTCGAGAACGGTTAGAGATAGACCAATTCTGCGAACGCCAGTCGATTCAGAATGGCCGAATTAGTATGTACTAAGAGTTTTAACGGAAAAAAACGACGGACATAAAAGTCGAGTATATTATTTATTTACCATACATAATTTTTTGCACTTTTCCATTTTTCATTTTTTTTATTTCAAATATTTGTCTCCCAACGTATTTTGACGTGCTGATTCCGAATCTTTGAACGAAAATGTCGAAAACTTATCAGAAATATTTTTGGCGCCAAAAAAACCATTTGAAAACTGATTCAGAGCTGACCAACTCGAGAACGGTTAGAGATAGACCAATTCTGCGAACGCCAATCGATTCAGAATGGCCGAATCAGTATATATTGTGAATTTCGAGTCAATGGAAAAATTAAAAATTACTCGAAAAAAGTTGAAAGGGGGTTACCCCTAAAAATCATGAAAAATACCAAGATGTCACATCGATTTGAAATTTGCACTATATACGTAAATTTTCATGCTCATTCCGAAAATGTATGATTTCTATAGGCTCAGATAAGTCAGATATAAGATTTAGCCGGAAAAGGGTGTTTAAGGTAGAAGATCCAATTTTATGAGATTTTTTATTTTTCGTTTTTCGAATTTCAAATTTTTGTCTTCAAACGAATTTTGATGTGCTGATTCCAAATCTTTTAACGAAAATGTCGAGAACTCATCAGAAATATTTTTGGCGCCAATAAAACCATTTGAAAACTGATTCAGAGCTGACCAACTCGAGAACGGTTAGAGATAGACCAATTCTGCGAACGCCAATTGATTCAGAATGGCCGAATTAGCATATACTGAGAGTTTTAACGGCAAAAAACGACGGACATAAAAGTCGAGTATATTATTTATTTACCATACATAATTTTTTGCACTTTTTTATTTTTCATTTTTCGAATTTCAAATTCATGACCTCGAATGTATTTTTACGGGCTGATTCTGAATCTTTGAACGAAAATGTCGAAAAATCATCGGAAGTATTTTTGGCGCCAAAAAAACCATTTGAAAACTGATTCAGAGCTGACCAACTCGAGAACGAATAGAGATAAACCAATTCTGCGAACGCCAATCGATTCAGAATGGTCGAATTGGTATGTATTGTGAATTTCGAGTTAATCGAAAAAATTAAAAATTACTCGAAAAAAGTTGCAAGGGGTTCACCCCTAAAAATCATGAAAAATACTAAGTCGTCTGATAGACTTGCAATTTGCACTGTATAAATTTTTGTCCTCAGGCGTGTTTTGACGTGCTGATTCCGAATCTTTGAACGAAAATGTCGAAAACTCATCGGAAATATTTTTGGCGCCAAAAAAACCATTTTTGAAAACTGATTCAGAGCTGACCAACTCGAGAACGGTTAGAGATCGACAAATTCTGTGAACGCCAATCGATTCAGAATGGTCGAATTGGTATGTATTGTGAATTTCGAGTCAATCGAAAAAATTAAAAATTACTCGAAAAAAGTTGCAAGGGGTTCACCCCTAAAAATCATGAAAAATACTAAGTCTTCTGATAGACTTGAAATTTGCACTGTATAAATTTTTGTCCTCAGACGTATTTTGACGTGCTGATTCCGAATCTTTGAACGAAAATGTCGAAAACTCATCAGAAATATTTTTGGCGCCAAAAACACCATTTTTGAAAACTGATTCAGAGCTGACCAACTCGAGAACGGTTAGATATAGACAAATTCTGTGACCGCCAATCGATTCAGAATGGCCGATTTAGTATACACAGAGAATTTGAACAAAAAAAATCAATGGGCAAAAAAGTCGAGTACCTACATCATGATGGATAATTTTTTGATTTTTTTTATTTTTCATTTTTCGAATTTCAAATTCATGACCTCGAATGTATTTTTACGTGCCGATTCTGAATCTTTGAACGAAAATGTCGAAAACTCATCGGAAATATTTTTGGCGCCAAAAAAACCATTTGAAAACTGATTCAGAGCTGACCAACTCGAGAACGAATAGAGATAAACCAATTCTGCGAACGCCAATCGATTCAGAATGGTCGAATTGATATGTATTGTGAATTTCGAGTCAATCGAAAAAATTAAAAATTACTCGAAAAAAGTTGCAAGGGGTTCACCCCTAAAAATCATGAAAAATACTAAGTCTTCTGATAGACTTGCAATTTGCACTGTATAAATTTTTGTCCTCAGACGTATTTTGACGTGCTGATTCCGAATCTTTGAACGAAAATGTCGAAAACTCATCAGAAATATTTTTGGCGCCAAAAACACCATTTTTGAAAACTGATTCAGAGCTGACCAACTCGAGAACGGTTAGATATAGACAAATTCTGTGAACGTCAATCGATTCAGAATGGCCGATTTAGTATACACAGAGAATTTGAACAAAAAAAATCAATGGGCAAAAAAGTCGAGTACCTACATCATGATGGATAATTTTTTGATTTTTTTTATTTTTCATTTTTCGAATTTCAAATTCATGACCTCGAATGTATTTTTACGTGCCGATTCTGAATCTTTGAACGAAAATGTCGAAAACTCATTGGAAATATTTTTGGCGCCAAAAAAACCATTTGAAAACTGATTCAGAGCTGACCAACTCGAGAACGAATAGAGATAAACCAATTCTGCGAACGCCAATCGATTCAGAATGGTCGAATTGGTATGTATTGTGAATTTCGAGTTAATCGAAAAAATTAAAAATTACTCGAAAAAAGTTGCAAGGGGTTCACCCCTAAAAATCATGAAAAATACTAAGTCTTCTGATAGACTTGCAATTTGCACCGTATAAATTTTTGTCCTCAGACGTATTTTGACGTGCTGATTCCGAATCTTTGAACGAAAATGTCGAAAACTCATCAGAAATATTTTTGGCGCCAAAAACACCATTTTTGAAAACTGATTCAGAGCTGACCAACTCGAGAACGGTTAGATATAGACAAATTCTGTGAACGTCAATCGATTCAGAATGGCCGATTTAGTATACACAGAGAATTTGAACAAAAAAAATCAATGGGCAAAAAAGTCGAGTACCTAAATCATGATGGATAATTTTTTGATTTTTTTTATTTTTCATTTTTCGAATTTCAAATTCATGACCTCGAATGTATTTTTACGTGCCGATTCTGAATCTTTGAACGAAAATGTCGAAAACTCATTGGAAATATTTTTGGCGCCAAAAAAACCATTTGAAAACTGATTCAGAGCTGACCAACTCGAGAACGAATAGAGACAAACCAATTCTGCGAACGCCAATCGATTCAGAATGGTCGAATTGGTATGTATTGTGAATTTCGAGTTAATCGAAAAAATTAAAAATTACTCGAAAAAAGTTGCAAGGGGTTCACCCCTAAAAATCATGAAAAATACCAAGTCTTCTGATAGACTTGCAATTTGCACTGTATAAATTTTTGTCCTCAGACGTATTTTGACGTGCTGATTCCGAATCTTTGAACGAAAATGTCGAAAACTCATCGGAAATATTTTTGGCGCCAAAAAAACCATTTTTGAAAACTGATTCAGAGCTGACCAACTCGAGAACGGTTAGAGATAGACAAATTCTGCGAACGCCAATCGATTCAGAATGGTCGAATTGGTATGTATTGTGAATTTCGAGTCAATCGAAAAAATTAAAAATTACTCGAAAAAAGTTGCAAGGGGTTCACCCCTAAAAATCATGAAAAATACCAAGTCTTCTGATAGACTTGCAATTTGCACTGTATAAATTTTTGTCCTCAGACGTATTTTGACGTGCTGATTCTGAATCTTTGAACGAAAATGTCGAAAACTCATCGGAAATATTTTTGGCGCCAAAAAAACCATTTGAAAACTGTTCAGAGCTGACCAACTCGAGAACGAATAGAGATAAACCAATTCTGCGAACGCCAATCGATTCAGAATGGTCGAATTGGTATGTATTGTGAATTTCGAGTTAATCGAAAAAATTAAAAATTACTCGAAAAAAGTTGCAAGGGGTTCACCCCTAAAAATCATGAAAAATACTAAGTCTTCTGATAGACTTGCAATTTGCACCGTATAAATTTTTGTCCTCAGACGTATTTTGACGTGCTGATTCCGAATCTTTGAACGAAAATGTCGAAAACTCATCAGAAATATTTTTGGCGCCAAAAACACCATTTTTGAAAACTGATTCAGAGCTGACCAACTCGAGAACGGTTAGATATAGACAAATTCTGTGAACGTCAATCGATTCAGAATGGCCGATTTAGTATACACAGAGAATTTGAACAAAAAAAATCAATGGGCAAAAAAGTCGAGTACCTAAATCATGATGGATAATTTTTTGATTTTTTTTATTTTTCATTTTTCGAATTTCAAATTCATGACCTCGAATGTATTTTTACGTGCCGATTCTGAATCTTTGAACGAAAATGTCGAAAACTCATTGGAAATATTTTTGGCGCCAAAAAAACCATTTGAAAACTGATTCAGAGCTGACCAACTCGAGAACGAATAGAGACAAACCAATTCTGCGAACGCCAATCGATTCAGAATGGTCGAATTGGTATGTATTGTGAATTTCGAGTTAATCGAAAAAATTAAAAATTACTCGAAAAAAGTTGCAAGGGGTTCACCCCTAAAAATCATGAAAAATACCAAGTCTTCTGATAGACTTGCAATTTGCACTGTATAAATTTTTGTCCTCAGACGTATTTTGACGTGCTGATTCCGAATCTTTGAACGAAAATGTCGAAAACTCATCGGAAATATTTTTGGCGCCAAAAAAACCATTTTTGAAAACTGATTCAGAGCTGACCAACTCGAGAACGGTTAGAGATAGACAAATTCTGCGAACGCCAATCGATTCAGAATGGTCGAATTGGTATGTATTGTGAATTTCGAGTCAATCGAAAAAATTAAAAATTACTCGAAAAAAGTTGCAAGGGGTTCACCCCTAAAAATCATGAAAAATACCAAGTCTTCTGATAGACTTGCAATTTGCACTGTATAAATTTTTGTCCTCAGACGTATTTTGACGTGCTGATTCTGAATCTTTGAACGAAAATGTCGAAAACTCATCGGAAATATTTTTGGCGCCAAAAAAACCATTTGAAAACTGTTCAGAGCTGACCAACTCGAGAACGAATAGAGATAAACCAATTCTGCGAACGCCAATCGATTCAGAATGGTCGAATTGGTATGTATTGTGAATTTCGAGTTAATCGAAAAAATTAAAAATTACTCGAAAAAAGTTGCAAGGGGTTCACCCCTAAAAATCATGAAAAATACCAAGTCTTCTGATAGACTTGCAATTTGCACTGTATAAATTTTTGTCCTCAGACGTGTTTTGACGTGCTGATTCCGAATCTTTGAACGAAAATGTCGAAAACTCATCGGAAATATTTTTGGCGCCAAAAAAAACATTTTTGAAAACTGATTCAGAGCTGACCAACTCGAGAACGGTTAGATATAGACGAATTCTGTGACCGCCAATCGATTCAGAATGGCCGATTTAGTATACACAGAGAATTTGAACAAAAAAAATCAATGGGCAAAAAAGTCGAGTACCTACATCATGAGGATAATTTTTTGATTTTTTTTATTTTTCATTTTTCGAATTTCAAATTCATGACCTCGAATGTATTTTTACGTGCCGATTCTGAATCTTTGAACGAAAATGTCGAAAACTCATTGGAAATATTTTTGGCGCCAAAAAAACCATTTGAAAACTGATTCAGAGCTGACCAACTCGAGAACGAATAGAGATAAACCAATTCTGCGAACGCCAATCGATTCAGAATGGTCGAATTGGTATGTATTGTGAATTTCGAGTTAATCGAAAAAATTAAAAATTACTCGAAAAAAGTTGCAAGGGGTTCACCCCTAAAAATCATGAAAAATACCAAGTCTTCTGATAGACTTGCAATTTGCACTGTATAAATTTTTGTCCTCAGACGTATTTTGACGTGCTGATTCCGAATCTTTGAACGAAAATGTCGAAAACTCATCGGAAATATTTTTGGCGCCAAAAAAACCATTTTTGAAAACTGATTCAGAGCTGACCAACTCGAGAACGGTTAGAGATAGACAAATTCTGCGAACGCCAATCGATTCAGAATGGTCGAATTGGTATGTATTGTGAATTTCGAGTCAATCGAAAAAATTAAAAATTACTCGAAAAAAGTTGCAAGGGGTTCACCCCCTAAAAATCATGAAAAATACTAAGTCTTCTGATAGACTTGCAATTTGCACTATATAAATTTTTGTCCTCAGACGTATTTTGACGTGCTGATTCCGAATCTTTGAACGAAAATGTCGAAAACTCATCGGAAATATTTTTGGCGCCAAAAAAAACCATTTTTGAAAACTGATTCAGAGCTGACCAACTCGAGAACGGTTAGAGATCGACAAATTCTGTGAACGCCAATCGATTCAGAATGGTCGAATTAGTATGTATTGTGAATTTCGAGTCAATCGAAAAAATTAAAAATTACTCGAAAAAAGTTGCAAGGGGTTCACCCCTAAAAATCATGAAAAATACTAAGTCTTCTGATAGACTTGCAATTTGCACTGTATAAATTTTTGTCCTCAGACGTATTTTGACGTGCTGATTCCGAATCTTTGAACGAAAATGTCGAAAACTTATCAGAAATATTTTTGGCGCCAAAAAAACCATTTGAAAACTGATTCAGAGCTGACCAACTCGAGAATGGTTAGAGATAGACCAATTCTGCGAACGCCAATCGATTCAGAATGGCCGAAATAGTATATACTGAGAGTTTTAACGGAAAAAAACGACGGACATAAAAGTCGAGTATATTATTCATTTACCATACATAATTTTTTGCACCTTTTTATTTTTCATTTTTTTAATTTCAAATATCTGTCCTCTAACGTATTTTGACGTGCTGATTCCGAATCTTTGAACGAAAATGTCGAAAACTTATCAGAAATATTTTTGGCGCCAAAAAAACCATTTGAAAACTGATTCAGAGCTGACCAACTCGAGAACGGTTAGAGATAGACCAATTCTGCGAACGCCAATCGATTCAGAATGGCCGAATTAGTAAATACTGAGAATTTTAACGGAAAAAAACGACGGACATATAGGTCGAGTATATTATTTATTTCCCTATTTATTTACCATACATAATTTTTTGCACTTTTTCTTTTTTCATTTTTTTAATTTCTAATATTTGTCCTCCAACGTATTTTGGCGTGCTGATTCCGAATCTTTTAACGAAAATGTCGAAAACTCATCAGAAATATTTTTGGCGCCAAAAAAACTATTTGAAAACTGATTCAGAGCTGACCAACTCGAGAACGGTTAGAGATAGACCAATTCTGCGAACGCCAATCGATTCAGAATGGCCGAATTAGTATATACTGAGAGTTTTAACGGCAAAAAACGACGGACATAAAAATCGAGTATATTATTTATTTACCATACATAATTTTTTGCACTTTTTCATTTTTCATTTTTTTAATTTCAAATATTTGTCCTTCAACGTATTTTGACGTGCTGATTCAGAATGACCGAATCAGTATATATTGTGAATTTCGAGTCAATGGAAAAATTAAAAATTACTCGAAAAAAGTTGAAAGGGGGTTACCCCTAAAAATCATGAAAAATACCAAGTCGTCACATCGATTCCAAATTTGCACTATATACGTAAAATTTCATGCTCATTCCGAAAATGTATAATTTCTATAGGCTCAGATAAGTCAGATATAAGATTTAGCCGGAAAAGGGTGTTTAAGGTAGAAGATCCAATTTTATGAGATTTTTTATTTTTCGTTTTTCGAATTTCAAATTTTTGTCATCAAACGAATTTTGATGTGCTGATTCCGAATCTTTGAACGAAAATGTCGAAAACTCATCAGAAATATTTTTCGCGCCAAAAAAACCATTTGAAAACTGAAACAGAGCTGACCAACTCGAGAACGGTTAGAGATAGACCAATTCTGCGAACGCCAATCGATTCAGAATGGCCGAATTAGTATATATTGTGAATTTCGAGTCAATGGAAAAATTAAAAATTACTCGAAAAGAGTTGAAAGGGGGTTAACCCTAAAAATCATGAAAAATACCAAGTCGTCACAACGATTTGAAATTTGCACTATATACGTAAAATTTCATGCTCATTCCGAAAATGTATAATTTCTATAGGCTCAGATAAGTCAGATATAAGATTTAGCCGGAAAAGGGTGTTTAATGTAGAAGATCCAATTTTATGAGATTTTTTTATTTTTCGTTTTTCGAATTTCAAATTTTTATCTTCAAACGAATTTTGATGTGCTGATTCCGAATCTTTGAACGAAAATGTCGAAAACTCATCAGAAATATTTTTGGCGCCAAAAAAAACATTGGAGAACTGATTCAGAGCTGACCAACTCGAGAACGGTTGGAGATAGACCAATTCTGCGAATGCCAATCGATTCAGAATGGCCGAATTAGTCAATACTGAGAATTTCAATGGAAAAAAACGACGGACATAAAAGTCGAGTATATTATTTATTTACCATACATAATTTTTTGCACTTTTTTATTTTTCATTTTTTTAATTTCAAATATCTGTCCTCCAACGTATTTTGACGTGCTGATTCCGAATCTTTGAACGAAAATGTCGAAAACATATCAGAAATATTTTTGGCGCCAAAAAAATCATTTGAAAACTGATTCAGAGCTGACCAACTCGAGAACGGTTAAAGATAGACCAATTCTGCGAACGCCAATCGATTTAGAATGGCCGAATTAGTATAAACTGAAAATTTTAACGGAAAAAAACGACGGACATAAAAGTCGAGTATATTATTTAATTACCATACATAATTTTTTGCACTATTTTATTGTTCCTTTTTTTAATTTCAAATATCTGTCCTCCGACGTATTTTGACGTGCTGATTCCGAATCTTCGAACGAAAATGTCGAAAACTCATCAGAAATATTTTTGGCGCCAAAAAAACCATTTGAAAACTGATTCAGAGCTGACCAACTCGAGAACGGTTAGAGATAGTCCAATTCTGCGAACGCCAGTCGATTCAGAATGGCCGAATTAGTATATACTAAGAGTTTTAATGGAAAAAAACGACGCACATAAAAGTCGAGTATATTATTTATTTACCATACATAATTTTTTGCACTTTTTCATTTTAAATTTTTTTAATTTCAAATATTTGTCCTCCAACGTATTTTGACGTGCTGATTCCGAATCATTGAACGAAAATGTCGAAAACTCATCAGAAATATTTTTGGCGCCAAAAAAAACATTTGAAAACTGATTCAGAGCTGACCAACTCGAGAACGGTTAGAGATAGACCAATTCTGCGAATGCCAATCCATTCAGAATGGACGAATTAGTAAATACTGAGAATTTTAACGGAAAAAAACGACGGACATATAGGTCGAGTATATTATTTATTTCCCTATTTATTTACCATACATAATTTTTTGCACTTTTTCATTTTTCATTTTTTTAATTTCTAATATTTGTCCTCCAACGTATTTTGGCGTGCTGATTCCGAATCTTTTAACGAAAATGTCGAAAACTCATCAGAAATATTTTTGGCGCCAAAAAAACCATTTGAAAACTGATTCAGAGCAGACCAACTCGAGAACGGTTAGAGATAGACCAATTCTGCGAACGCCAATCGATTCAGAATGGCAAAATTAGTATATATTGTGAATTTCGAGTCAATGGAAAAATTAAAAATTACTCGAAAAGAGTTGAAAGGGGGTTAACCCTAAAAATCATGAAAAATACCAAGTCTTCACATCGATTTGAAATTTGCACTATATAAGTAAAATTTCATGCTCATTCCGAAAATGTATGATTTCTATAGGCTCAGATAAGTCAGATATAAGATTTAGCCGGAAAAGGGTGTTTAAGGTAGAAGATACAATTTTATGAGATTTTTTATTTTTCGTTTTTCGAATTTCAAATTTTTGTCTTCAAACGAATTTTGATGTGCTGATTCCGAATCTTTGAACGAAAATGTCGAAAACTCATCAGAAATATTTTTCGCGCCAAAAAAACCATTTGAAAACTGATTCAGAGCTGACCAACTCGAGAATGGTTAGAGATAGACCAATTCTGCGAACGCCAATCGATTCAGAATGGCCGAATTAGTATATACTGAGAATTTTAACGGAAAAAAACGACGGACATAAAAGTCGAGTATATTATTTATTTACCATACATAATTTTTTGCACTTTTTTATTTTTCATTTTTCGAATTTCAAATTCATGACCTCGAATGTATTTTTACGGGCTGATTCTGAATCTTTGAACGAAAATGTCGAAAAATCATCGGAAGTATTTTTGGCGCCAAAAAAACCATTTGAAAACTGATTCAGAGCTGACCAACTCGAGAACGAATAGAGATAAACCAATTCTGCGAACGCCAATCGATTCAGAATGGTTGAATTGGTATGTATTGTGAATTTCGAGTTAATCGAAAAAATTAAAAATTACTCGAAAAAAGTTGCAAGGGGTTCACCCCTAAAAATCATGAAAAATACTAAGTCGTCTGATAGACTTGCAATTTGCACTGTATAAATTTTTGTCCTCAGGCGTGTTTTGACGTGCTGATTCCGAATCTTTGAACGAAAATGTCGAAAACTCATCGGAAATATTTTTGGCGCCAAAAAAACCATTTTTGAAAACTGATTCAGAGCTGACCAACTCGAGAACGGTTAGAGATCGACAAATTCTGTGAACGCCAATCGATTCAGAATGGTCGAATTGGTATGTATTGTGAATTTCGAGTCAATCGAAAAAATTAAAAATTACTCGAAAAAAGTTGCAAGGGGTTCACCCCTAAAAATCATGAAAAATACTAAGTCTTCTGATAGACTTGCAATTTGCACTGTATAAATTTTTGTCCTCAGACGTATTTTGACGTGCTGATTCCGAATCTTTGAACGAAAATGTCGAAAACTCATCAGAAATATTTTTGGCGCCAAAAACACCATTTTTGAAAACTGATTCAGAGCTGACCAACTCGAGAACGGTTAGATATAGACAAATTCTGTGACCGCCAATCGATTCAGAATGGCCGATTTAGTATACACAGAGAATTTGAACAAAAAAAATCAATGGGCAAAAAAGTCGAGTACCTACATCATGATGGATAATTTTTTGATTTTTTTTATTTTTCATTTTTCGAATTTCAAATTCATGACCTCGAATGTATTTTTACGTGCCGATTCTGAATCTTTGAACGAAAATGTCGAAAACTCATCGGAAATATTTTTGGCGCCAAAAAAACCATTTGAAAACTGATTCAGAGCTGACCAACTCGAGAACGAATAGAGATAAACCAATTCTGCGAACGCCAATCGATTCAGAATGGTCGAATTGGTATGTATTGTGAATTTCGAGTCAATCGAAAAAATTAAAAATTACTCGAAAAAAGTTGCAAGGGGTTCACCCCTAAAAATCATGAAAAATACTAAGTCTTCTGATAGACTTGCAATTTGCACTGTATAAATTTTTGTCCTCAGACGTATTTTGACGTGCTGATTCCGAATCTTTGAACGAAAATGTCGAAAACTCATCAGAAATATTTTTGGCGCCAAAAACACCATTTTTGAAAACTGATTCAGAGCTGACCAACTCGAGAACGGTTAGATATAGACAAATTCTGTGAACGTCAATCGATTCAGAATGGCCGATTTAGTATACACAGAGAATTTGAACAAAAAAAATCAATGGGCAAAAAAGTCGAGTACCTACATCATGATGGATAATTTTTTGATTTTTTTTATTTTTCATTTTTCGAATTTCAAATTCATGACCTCGAATGTATTTTTACGTGCCGATTCTGAATCTTTGAACGAAAATGTAGAAAACTCATCGGAAATATTTTTGGCGCCAAAAAAACCATTTGAAAACTGTTCAGAGCTGACCAACTCGAGAACGAATAGAGATAAACCAATTCTGCGAACGCCAATCGATTCAGAATGGTCGAATTGGTATGTATTGTGACTTTCGAGTTAATCGAAAAAATTAAAAATTACTCGAAAAAAGTTGCAAGGGGTTCACCCCTAAAAATCATGAAAAATACCAAGTCTTCTGATAGACTTGCAATTTGCACTGTATAAATTTTTGTCCTCAGACGTGTTTTGACGTGCTGATTCCGAATCTTTGAACGAAAATGTCGAAAACTCATCGGAAATATTTTTGGCGCCAAAAAAAACATTTTTGAAAACTGATTCAGAGCTGACCAACTCGAGAACGGTTAGATATAGACGAATTCTGTGACCGCCAATCGATTCAGAATGGCCGATTTAGTATACACAGAGAATTTGAACAAAAAAAATCAATGGGCAAAAAAGTCGAGTACCTACATCATGAGGATAATTTTTTGATTTTTTTTATTTTTCATTTTTCGAATTTCAAATTCATGACCTCGAATGTATTTTTACGTGCCGATTCTGAATCTTTGAACGAAAATGTCGAAAACTCATTGGAAATATTTTTGGCGCCAAAAAAACCATTTGAAAACTGATTCAGAGCTGACCAACTCGAGAACGAATAGAGATAAACCAATTCTGCGAACGCCAATCGATTCAGAATGGTCGAATTGGTATGTATTGTGAATTTCGAGTTAATCGAAAAAATTAAAAATTACTCGAAAAAAGTTGCAAGGGGTTCACCCCTAAAAATCATGAAAAATACCAAGTCTTCTGATAGACTTGCAATTTGCACTGTATAAATTTTTGTCCTCAGACGTATTTTGACGTGCTGATTCCGAATCTTTGAACGAAAATGTCGAAAACTCATCGGAAATATTTTTGGCGCCAAAAAAACCATTTTTGAAAACTGATTCAGAGCTGACCAACTCGAGAACGGTTAGAGATAGACAAATTCTGCGAACGCCAATCGATTCAGAATGGTCGAATTGGTATGTATTGTGAATTTCGAGTCAATCGAAAAAATTAAAAATTACTCGAAAAAAGTTGCAAGGGGTTCACCCCCTAAAAATCATGAAAAATACTAAGTCTTCTGATAGACTTGCAATTTGCACTATATAAATTTTTGTCCTCAGACGTATTTTGACGTGCTGATTCCGAATCTTTGAACGAAAATGTCGAAAACTCATCGGAAATATTTTTGGCGCCAAAAAAACCATTTTTGAAAACTGATTCAGAGCTGACCAACTGGAGAACGGTTAGAGATCGACAAATTCTGTGAACGCCAATCGATTCAGAATGGTCGAATTAGTATGTATTGTGAATTTCGAGTCAATCGAAAAAATTAAAAATTACTCGAAAAAAGTTGCAAGGGGTTCACCCCTAAAAATCATGAAAAATACTAAGTCTTCTGATAGACTTGCAATTTGCACTGTATAAATTTTTGTCCTCAGACGTATTTTGACGTGCTGATTCCGAATCTTTGAACGAAAATGTCGAAAACTTATCAGAAATATTTTTGGCGCCAAAAAAACCATTTGAAAACTGATTCAGAGCTGACCAACTCGAGAATGGTTAGAGATAGACCAATTCTGCGAACGCCAATCGATTCAGAATGGCCGAAATAGTATATACTGAGAGTTTTAACGGAAAAAAACGACGGACATAAAAGTCGAGTATATTATTCATTTACCATACATAATTTTTTGCACCTTTTTATTTTTCATTTTTTTAATTTCAAATATCTGTCCTCCAACGTATTTTGACGTGCTGATTCCGAATCTTTGAACGAAAATGTCGAAAACTTATCAGAAATATTTTTGGCGCCAAAAAAACCATTTGAAAACTGATTCAGAGCTGACCAACTCGAGAACGGTTAGAGATAGACCAATTCTGCGAACGCCAATCGATTCAGAATGGCCGAATTAGTAAATACTGAGAATTTTAACGGAAAAAAACGACGGACATATATGTCGAGTATATTATTTATTTCCCTATTTATTTACCATACATAATTTTTTGCACTTTTTCATTTTTCATTTTTTTAATTTCTAATATTTGTCCTCCAACGTATTTTGGCGTGCTGATTCCGAATCTTTTAACGAAAATGTCGAAAACTCATCAGAAATATTTTTGGCGCCAAAAAAACTATTTGAAAACTGATTCAGAGCTGACCAACTCGAGAACGGTTAGAGATAGACCAATTCTGCGAACGCCAATCGATTCAGAATGGCCGAATTAGTATATACTGAGAGTTTTAACGGCAAAAAACGACGGACATATATGTCGAGTATATTATTTATTTCCCTATTTATTTACCATACATAATTTTTTGCACTTTTTCATTTTTCATTTTTTTAATTTCTAATATTTGTCCTCCAACGTATTTTGGCGTGCTGATTCCGAATCTTTTAACGAAAATGTCGAAAACTCATCAGAAATATTTTTGGCGCCAAAAAAACTATTTGAAAACTGATTCAGAGCTGACCAACTCGAGAACGGTTAGAGATAGACCAATTCTGCGAACGCCAATCGATTCAGAATGGCCGAATTAGTATATACTGAGAGTTTTAACGGCAAAAAACGACGGACATAAAAATCGAGTATATTATTTATTTACCATACATAATTTTTTGCACTTTTTCATTTTTCATTTTTTTAATTTCAAATATTTGTCCTTCAACGTATTTTGACGTGCTGATTCAGAATGACCGAATCAGTATATATTGTGAATTTCGAGTCAATGGAAAAATTAAAAATTACTCGAAAAAAGTTGAAAGGGGGTTACCCCTAAAAATCATGAAAAATACCAAGTCGTCACATCGATTTCAAATTTGCACTATATACGTAAAATTTCATGCTCATTCCGAAAATGTATAATTTCTATAGGCTCAGATAAGTCAGATATAAGATTTAGCCGGAAAAGGGTGTTTGAGGTAGAAGATCCAATTTTATGAGATTTTTTATTTTTCGTTTTTCGAATTTCAAATTTTTGTCATCAAACGAATTTTGATGTGCTGATTCCGAATCTTTGAACGAAAATGTCGAAAACTCATCAGAAATATTTTTCGCGCCAAAAAAACCATTTGAAAACTGAAACAGAGCTGACCAACTCGAGAACGGTTAGAGATAGACCAATTCTGCGAACGCCAATCGATTCAGAATGGCCGAATTAGTATATATTGTGAATTTCGAGTCAATGGAAAAATTAAAAATTACTCGAAAAGAGTTGAAAGGGGGTTAACCCTAAAAATCATGAAAAATACCAAGTCGTCACAACGATTTGAAATTTGCACTATATACGTAAAATTTCATGCTCATTCCGAAAATGTATAATTTCTATAGGCTCAGATAAGTCAGATATAAGATTTAGCCGGAAAAGGGTGTTTAAGGTAGAAGATCCAATTTTATGAGATTTTTTTATTTTTCGTTTTTCGAATTTCAAATTTTTATCTTCAAACGAATTTTGATATGCTGATTCCGAATCTTTGAACGAAAATGTCGAAAACTCATCAGAAATATTTTTGGCGCCAAAAAAAACATTGGAGAACTGATTCAGAGCTGACCAACTCGAGAACGGTTGGAGATAGACCAATTCTGCGAATGCCAATCGATTCAGAATGGCCGAATTAGTCAATACTGAGAATTTCAATGGAAAAAAACGACGGACATAAAAGTCGAGTATATTATTTATTTACCATACATAATTTTTTGCACTTTTTTATTTTTCATTTTTTTAATTTCAAATATCTGTCCTCCAACGTATTTTGACGTGCTGATTCCGAATCTTTGAACGAAAATGTCGAAAACATATCAGAAATATTTTTGGCGCCAAAAAAATCATTTGAAAACTGATTCAGAGCTGACCAACTCGAGAACGGTTAAAGATAGACCAATTCTGCGAACGCCAATCGATTTAGAATGGCCGAATTAGTATAAACTGAAAATTTTAACGGAAAAAAACGACGGACATAAAAGTCGAGTATATTATTTAATTACCATACATAATTTTTTGCACTATTTTATTGTTCCTTTTTTTAATTTCAAATATCTGTCCTCCAACGTATTTTGACGTGCTGATTCCGAATCTTCGAACGAAAATGTCGAAAACTCATCAGAAATATTTTTGGCGCCAAAAAAACCATTTGAAAACTGATTCAGAGCTGACCAACTCGAGAACGGTTAGAGATAGTCCAATTCTGCGAACGCCAGTCGATTCAGAATGGCCGAATTAGTATATACTAAGAGTTTTAATGGAAAAAAACGACGCACATAAAAGTCGAGTATATTATTTATTTACCATACATAATTTTTTGCACTTTTTCATTTTAAATTTTATTAATTTCAAATATTTGTCCTCCAACGTATTTTGACGTGCTGATTCCGAATCATTGAACGAAAATGTCGAAAACTCATCAGAAATATTTTTGGCGCCAAAAAAAACATTTGAAAACTGATTCAGAGCTGACCAACTCGAGAACGGTTAGAGATAGACCAATTCTGCGAATGCCAATCCATTCAGAATGGACGAATTAGTAAATACTGAGAATTTTAACGGAAAAAAACGACGGACATATAGGTCGAGTATATTATTTATTTCCCTATTTATTTACCATACATAATTTTTTGCACTTTTTCATTTTTCATTTTTTTAATTTCTAATATTTGTCCTCCAACGTATTTTGGCGTGCTGATTCCGAATCTTTTAACGAAAATGTCGAAAACTCATCAGAAATATTTTTGGCGCCAAAAAAACCATTTGAAAACTGATTCAGAGCAGACCAACTCGAGAACGGTTAGAGATAGACCAATTCTGCGAACGCCAATCGATTCAGAATGGCAAAATTAGTATATATTGTGAATTTCGAGTCAATGGAAAAATTAAAAATTACTCGAAAAGAGTTGAAAGGGGGTTAACCCTAAAAATCATGAAAAATACCAAGTCTTCACATCGATTTGAAATTTGCACTATATAAGTAAAATTTCATGCTCATTCCGAAAATGTATGATTTCTATAGGCTCAGATAAGTCAGATATAAGATTTAGCCGGAAAAGGGTGTTTAAGGTAGAAGATACAATTTTATGAGATTTTTTATTTTTCGTTTTTCGAATTTCAAATTTTTGTCTTCAAACGAATTTTGATGTGCTGATTCCGAATCTTTGAACGAAAATGTCGAAAACTCATCAGAAATATTTTTCGCGCCAAAAAAACCATTTGAAAACTGATTCAGAGCTGACCAACTCGAGAATGGTTAGAGATAGACCAATTCTGCGAACGCCAATCGATTCAGAATGGCCGAAATAGTATATACTGAGAGTTTTAAGGGAAAAAAACGACGGACATAAAAGTCGAGTATATTATTTATTTACCATACATAATTTTTTGCACTTTTTCATTTTTGATTTTTTTAATTTCAAATATTTGTCTTCCAACGTATTTTGACGTGCTGATTCCGAATCTTTTAACGAAAATGTCGAAAACTCATCAGAAATATTTTTGGCGCCAAAAAAAACATTTTAAAACTGATTCAGAGCTGACCAACTCGAGAACGGTTAGAGATAGACCAATTATTCTGCGAACGCCAATCGATTCAGAATGGCCGAATTAGTATATACTGAGAGTTTTAACGAAAAAAAATGACGGACATAAAAGTCGAGTATATTATTTATTTACCATACATAATTTTTTGCACTTTTTTATTTTTCATTTTTTTAATTTCAAATATCTGTCCTCCAACGTATTTTGACGTGCTGATTCCGAATCTTTGAACGAAAATGTCGAAAACTTATCAGAAATATTTTTGGCGCCAAAAAAACCATTTGAAAACTGATTCAGAGCTGACCAACTCGAGAATGGTTAGAGATAGACCAATTCTGCGAACGCCAATCGATTCAGAATGGCCGAAATAGTATATACTGAGAGTTTTAAGGGAAAAAAACGACGGACATAAAAGTCGAGTATATTATTTATTTACCATACATAATTTTTTGCACTTTTTTATTTTTCATTTTTTTAATTTCAAATATCTGTCCTCCAACGTATTTTGACGTGCTGATTCCGAATCTTTGAACGAAAATGTCGAAAACATATCAGAAATATTTTTGGCGCCAAAAAAATCATTTGAAAACTGATTCAGAGCTGACCAACTCGAGAACGGTTAAAGATAGACCAATTCTGCGAACGCCAATCGATTTAGAATGGCCGAATTAGTATAAACTGAAAATTTTAACGGAAAAAAACGACGGACATAAAAGTCGAGTATATTATTTAATTACCATACATAATTTTTTGCACTATTTTATTGTTCCTTTTTTTAATTTCAAATATCTGTCCTCCAACGTATTTTGACGTGCTGATTCCGAATCTTCGAACGAAAATGTCGAAAACTCATCAGAAATATTTTTGGCGCCAAAAAAACCATTTGAAAACTGATTCAGAGCTGACCAACTCGAGAACGGTTAGAGATAGTCCAATTCTGCGAACGCCAGTCGATTCAGAATGGCCGAATTAGTATATACTAAGAGTTTTAATGGAAAAAAACGACGCACATAAAAGTCGAGTATATTATTTATTTACCATACATAATTTTTTGCACTTTTTCATTTTAAATTTTTTTAATTTCAAATATTTGTCCTCCAACGTATTTTGACGTGCTGATTCCGAATCATTGAACGAAAATGTCGAAAACTCATCAGAAATATTTTTGGCGCCAAAAAAAACATTTGAAAACTGATTCAGAGCTGACCAACTCGAGAACGGTTAGAGATAGACCAATTCTGCGAATGCCAATCCATTCAGAATGGACGAATTAGTAAATACTGAGAATTTTAACGGAAAAAAACAACGGACATATAGGTCGAGTATATTATTTATTTCCCTATTTATTTACCATACATAATTTTTTGCACTTTTTCATTTTTCATTTTTTTATTTTCTAATATTTGTCCTCCAACGTATTTTGGCGTGCTGATTCCGAATCTTTTAACGAAAATGTCGAAAACTCATCAGAAATATTTTTGGCGCCAAAAAAACCATTTGAAAACTGATTCAGAGCAGACCAACTCGAGAACGGTTAGAGAAAGACCAATTCTGCGAACGCCAATCGATTCAGAATGGAAAAATTAGTATATATTGTGAATTTCGAGTCAATGGAAAAATTAAAAATTACTCGAAAAGAGTTGAAAGGGGGTTAACCCTAAAAATCATGAAAAATACCAAGTCTTCACATCGATTTGAAATTTGCACTATATAAGTAAAATTTCATGCTCATTCCGAAAATGTATGATTTCTATAGGCTCAGATAAGTCAGATATAAGATTTAGCCGGAAAAGGGTGTTTAAGGTAGAAGATACAATTTTATGAGATTTTTTATTTTTCGTTTTTCGAATTTCAAATTTTTGTCTTCAAACGAATTTTGATGTGCTGATTCCGAATCTTTGAACGAAAATGTCGAAAACTCATCAGAAATATTTTTCGCGCCAAAAAAAACATTTGAAAACTGATTCAGAGCTGACCAACTCGAGAATGGTTAGAGATAGACCAATTCTGCGAACGCCAATCGATTCAGAATGGCCGAATTAGTATATACTGAGAGTTTTAACGGAAAAAAACGACGGACATAAAAGTCGAGTATATTATTTATTTACCATACATAATTTTTTGCACTTTTTCATTTTTAATTTTTTTAATTTCAAATATTTGTCCTCCAACGTATTTTGACGTGCTGATTCCGAATCTTTGAACGAAAATGTCGAAAACTCATCGGAAATATTTTTGGCGCCAAAAAAAACATTTTTGAAAACTGATTCAGAGCTGACCAACTCGAGAACGGTTAGATATAGACAAATTCTGTGACCGCCAATCGATTCAGAATGGCCGATTTAGTATACACAGAGAATTTGAACAAAAAAAATCAATGGGCAAAAAAGTCGAGTACCTACATCATGATGGATAATTTTTTGATTTTTTTTATTTTTCATTTTTCGAATTTCAAATTCATGACCTCGAATGTATTTTTACGTGCCGATTCTGAATCTTTGAACGAAAATGTCGAAAACTCATCGGAAATATTTTTGGCGCCAAAAAAACCATTTGAAAACTGTTCAGAGCTGACCAACTCGAGAACGAATAGAGATAAACCAATTCTGCGAACGCCAATCGATTCAGAATGGTCGAATTGGTATGTATTGTGAATTTCGAGTTAATCGAAAAAATTAAAAATTACTCGAAAAAAGTTGCAAGGGGTTCACCCCTAAAAATCATGAAAAATACTAAGTCTTCTGATAGACTTGCAATTTGCACTGTATAAATTTTTGTCCTCAGACGTGTTTTGACGTGCTGATTCCGAATCTTTGAACGAAAATGTCGAAAACTCATCGGAAATATTTTTGGCGCCAAAAAAACATTTTTGAAAACTGATTCAGAGCTGACCAACTCGAGAACGGTTAGATATAGACAAATTCTGTGACCGCCAATCGATTCAGAATGGCCGATTTAGTATACACAGAGAATTTGAACAAAAAAAATCAATGGGCAAAAAAGTCGAGTACCTACATCATGAGGATAATTTTTTGATTTTTTTTATTTTTCATTTTTCGAATTTCAAATTCATGACCTCGAATGTATTTTTACGTGCCGATTCTGAATCTTTGAACGAAAATGTCGAAAACTCATTGGAAATATTTTTGGCGCCAAAAAAACCATTTGAAAACTGATTCAGAGCTGACCAACTCGAGAACGAATAGAGATAAACCAATTCTGCGAACGCCAATCGATTCAGAATGGTCGAATTGGTATGTATTGTGAATTTCGAGTTAATCGAAAAAATTAAAAATTACTCGAAAAAAGTTGCAAGGGGTTCACCCCTAAAAATCATGAAAAATACCAAGTCTTCTGATAGACTTGCAATTTGCACTGTATAAATTTTTGTCCTCAGACGTATTTTGACGTGCTGATTCCGAATCTTTGAACGAAAATGTCGAAAACTCATCGGAAATATTTTTGGCGCCAAAAAAACCATTTTTGAAAACTGATTCAGAGCTGACCAACTCGAGAACGGTTAGAGATAGACAAATTCTGCGAACGCCAATCGATTCAGAATGGTCGAATTGGTATGTATTGTGAATTTCGAGTCAATCGAAAAAATTAAAAATTACTCGAAAAAAGTTGCAAGGGGTTCACCCCCTAAAAATCATGAAAAATACTAAGTCTTCTGATAGACTTGCAATTTGCACTATATAAATTTTTGTCCTCAGACGTATTTTGACGTGCTGATTCCGAATCTTTGAACGAAAATGTCGAAAACTCATCGGAAATATTTTTGGCGCCAAAAAAACCATTTTTGAAAACTGATTCAGAGCTGACCAACTCGAGAACGGTTAGAGATCGACAAATTCTGTGAACGCCAATCGATTCAGAATGGTCGAATTGGTATGTATTGTGAATTTCGAGTCAATCGAAAAAATTAAAAATTACTCGAAAAAAGTTGCAAGGGGTTCACCCCTAAAAATCATGAAAAATACTAAGTCTTCTGATAGACTTGCAATTTGCACTGTATAAATTTTTGTCCTCAGACGTATTTTGACGTGCTGATTCCGAATCTTTGAACGAAAATGTCGAAAAATCATCAGAAATATTTTTGGCGCCAAAAACACCATTTTTGAAAACTGATTCAGAGCTGACCAACTCGAGAACGGTTAGATATAGACAAATTCTGCGAACGCCAATCGATTCAGAATGGTCGAATTGGTATGTATTGTGAATTTCGAGTCAATCGAAAAAATTAAAAATTACTCGAAAAAAGTTGCAAGGGGTTCACCCCTAAAAATCATGAAAAATACTAAGTCTTCTGATAGACTTGCAATTTGCACTGTATAAATTTTTGTCCTCAGACGTATTTTGACGTGCTCATTACGAATCTTTGAACGAAAATTTCGAAAACTCATCGGAAATATTTTTGGCGCCAAAAAAACCATTTTTGAAAACTGATTCAGAGCTGACCAACTCGAGAACGGTTAGAGATAGACAAATTCTGCGAACGCCAATCGATTCAGAATGGTCGAATTAGTATGTATTGTGAATTTCGAGTCAATCGAAAAAATTAAAAATTACTCGAAAAAAGTTGCAAGGGGTTCACCCCCTAAAAATCATGAAAAATACTAAGTCTTCTGATAGACTTGCAATTTGCACTATATAAATTTTTGTCCTCAGACGTATTTTGACGTGCTGATTCCTAATCTTTGAACGAAAATGTCGAAAACTCATCGGAAATATTTTTGGCGCCGAAAAAACCAGTTTTGAAAACTGATTCAGAGCTGACCAACTCGAGAACGGTTAGATATAGACAAATTCTGTGAACGCCAATCGATTCAGAATGGCCGATTTAGTATACACAGAAAATTTGAACGGAAAAAATCAACGGGAAAAAAAGTCGAGTACCTACATCATGATAGATAATTTTTTGATTTTTTGATTTTTTTTATTTTTCATTTTTCGAATTTCAAATTAATGTCCTCGAATGTATTTTTACGTGCTGATTCTGAATCTTTGAACGAAAATGTCGAATACTCATCGGAAATATTTTTGGCGCCAAAAAAACCATTTTTGAAAACTGATTCAGAGCTGACCAACTCGAGAACGGTTAGAGATAGACAAATTCTGCGAATGCCAATCGATTCAGAATGGTCGAATTGGTATGTATTGTCAATTTCGAGTCAATCAAAAAAATTAAAAATTACTCGAAAAAAGTTGCAAGGGGTTCACCCCTAAAAATCATGAAAAATACCAAGTCTTCTGATAGACTTGCAATTTGCACTGTATAAATTTTTGTCCTCAGACGTATTTTGACGTGCTGATTCCGAATCTTTGAACGAAAATGTCGAAAACTCATCGGAAATATTTTTGGCGCCAAAAAAACCATTTTTGAAAACTGATTCAGAGCTGACCAACTCGAGAACGGTTAGAGATAGACAAATTCTGCGAACGCCAATCGATTCAGAATAGTCGAATTAGTATGTATTGTGAATTTCGAGTCAATCGAAAAAATTAAATATTACTCGAAAAAAGTTGCAAGGGGAAGTTCACCCCTAAAAATCATGAAAAATACTAAGTCTTCTGATAGACTTGCAATTTGCACTGTATAAATTTTTGTCCTCAGACGTGTTTTGACGTGCTGATTCCGAATCTTTGAACGAAAATGTCGAAAACTCATCGGAAATATTTTTGGCGCCAAAAAAACCATTTTTGAAAACTGATTCAGAGCTGACCAACTCGAGAACGGTTAGATATAGACAAATTCTGTGACCGCCAATCGATTCAGAATGGCCGATTTAGTATACACAGAGAATTTGAACAAAAAAAATCAATGGGCAAAAAAGTCGAGTACCTACATCATGATGGATAATTTTTTGATTTTTTTTATTTTTCATTTTTCGAATTTCAAATTCATGACCTCGAATGTATTTTTACGTGCCGATTCTGAATCTTTGAACGAAAATGTCGAAAACTCATCGGAAATATTTTTGGCGCCAAAAAAACCATTTGAAAACTGATTCAGAGCTGACCAACTCGAGAACGAATAGAGATAAACCAATTCTGCGAACGCCAATCGATTCAGAATGGTCGAATTGGTATGTATTGTGAATTTCGAGTCAATCGAAAAAATTAAAAATTACTCGAAAAAAGTTGCAAGCGGTTCACCCCTAAAAATCATGAAAAATACTAAGTCATCTGATAGACTTGCAATTTGCACTGTATAAATTTTTGTCCTCAGACGTATTTTGCCGTGCTGATTCCGAATCTTTGAACGAAAATGTCGAAAACTCATCAGAAATATTTTTGGCGCCAAAAACACCATTTTTGAAAACTGATTCAGAGCTGACCAACTCGAGAACGGTTAGATATAGACAAATTCTGTGAACGCCAATCGATTCAGAATGGCCGATTTAGTATACACAGAGAATTTGAACAAAAAAAATCAATGGGCAAAAAAGTCGAGTACCTACATCATGATGGATAATTTTTTGATTTTTTTTATTTTTCATTTTTCGAATTTCAAATTCATGACCTCGAATGTATTTTTACGTGTCGATTCTGAATCTTTGAACGAAAATGTCGAAAACTCATTGGAAATATTTTTGGCGCCAAAAAAACCATTTGAAAACTGATTCAGAGCTGACCAACTCGAGAACGAATAGAGATAAACCAATTCTGCGAACGCCAATCGATTCAGAATGGTCGAATTGGTATGTATTGTGAATTTCGAGTTAATCGAAAAAATTAAAAATTACTCGAAAAAAGTTGCAAGGGGTTCACCCCTAAAAATCATGAAAAATACCAAGTCTTCTGATAGACTTGCAATTTGCACTGTATAAATTTTTGTCCTCAGACGTATTTTGACGTGCTGATTCCGAATCTTTGAACGAAAATGTCGAAAACTCATCGGAAATATTTTTGGCGCCAAAAAAACCATTTTTGAAAACTGATTCAGAGCTGACCAACTCGAGAACGGTTAGAGATAGACAAATTCTGCGAACGCCAATCGATTCAGAATGGTCGAATTGGTATGTATTGTGAATTTCGAGTCAATCGAAAAAATTAAAAATTACTCGAAAAAAGTTGCAAGGGGTTCACCCCCTAAAAATCATGAAAAATACTAAGTCTTCTGATAGACTTGCAATTTGCACTGTATAAATTTTTGTCCTCAGACGTATTTTGACGTGCTGATTCCGAATCTTTGAACGAAAATGTCGAAAACTCATCGGAAATATTTATGGCGCCGAAAAAACCATTTTTGAAAACTGATTCAGAGCTGACCAACTCGAGAACGGTTAGAGATAGACCAATTCTGCGAACGCCAGTCGATTCAGAATGGCCGAATTAGTATGTACTAAGAGTTTTAACGGAAAAAAACGACGGACATAAAAGTCGAGTATATTATTTATTTACCATACATAATTTTTTGCACTTTTCCATTTTTCATTTTTTTTATTTCAAATATTTGTCTCCCAACGTATTTTGACGTGCTGATTCCGAATCTTTGAACGAAAATGTCGAAAACTTATCAGAAATATTTTTGGCGCCAAAAAAACCATTTGAAAACTGATTCAGAGCTGACCAACTCGAGAACGGTTAGAGATAGACCAATTCTGCGAACGCCAATCGATTCAGAATGGCCGAATCAGTATAAATTGTGAATT
This sequence comes from Chrysolina haemoptera, assembly GCA_958298965.1. Lineage (NCBI taxonomy): Eukaryota > Metazoa > Arthropoda > Insecta > Coleoptera > Chrysomelidae > Chrysolina > Chrysolina haemoptera. The sequence goes on from OY282590.1 coordinate 37,189,766, forward strand.
TCGAGTCAATGGAAAAATTAAAAATTACTCGAAAAAAGTTGAAAGGGGGTTACCCCTAAAAATCATGAAAAATACCAAGATGTCACATCGATTTGAAATTTGCACTATATACGTAAAATTTCATGCTCATTCCGAAAATGTATGATTTCTATAGGCTCAGATAAGTCAGATATAAGATTTAGCCGGAAAAGGGTGTTTAAGGTAGAAGATCCAATTTTATGAGATTTTTTATTTTTCGTTTTTCGAATTTCAAATTTTAGTCTTCAAACGAATTTTGATGTGCTGATTCCAAATCTTTTAACGAAAATGTCGAGAACTCATCAGAAATATTTTTGGCGCCAATAAAACCATTTGAAAACTGATTCAGAGCTGACCAACTCGAGAACGGTTAGAGATAGACCAATTCTGCGAACGCCAATTGATTCAGAATGGCCGAATTAGCATATACTGAGAGTTTTAACGGCAAAAAACGACGGACATAAAAGTCGAGTATATTATTTATTTACCATACATAATTTTTTGCACTTTTTTATTTTTCATTTTTCGAATTTCAAATTCATGACCTCGAATGTATTTTTACGGGCTGATTCTGAATCTTTGAACGAAAATGTCGAAAAATCATCGGAAGTATTTTTGGCGCCAAAAAAACCATTTGAAAACTGATTCAGAGCTGACCAACTCGAGAACGAATAGAGATAAACCAATTCTGCGAACGCCAATCGATTCAGAATGGTCGAATTGGTATGTATTGTGAATTTCGAGTTAATCGAAAAAATTAAAAATTACTCGAAAAAAGTTGCAAGGGGTTCACCCCTAAAAATCATGAAAAATACTAAGTCGTCTGATAGACTTGCAATTTGCACTGTATAAATTTTTGTCCTCAGGCGTGTTTTGACGTGCTGATTCCGAATCTTTGAACGAAAATGTCGAAAACTCATCGGAAATATTTTTGGCGCCAAAAAAACCATTTTTGAAAACTGATTCAGAGCTGACCAACTCGAGAACGGTTAGAGATCGACAAATTCTGTGAACGCCAATCGATTCAGAATGGTCGAATTGGTATGTATTGTGAATTTCGAGTCAATCGAAAAAATTAAAAATTACTCGAAAAAAGTTGCAAGGGGTTCACCCCTAAAAATCATGAAAAATACTAAGTCTTCTGATAGACTTGAAATTTGCACTGTATAAATTTTTGTCCTCAGACGTATTTTGACGTGCTGATTCCGAATCTTTGAACGAAAATGTCGAAAACTCATCAGAAATATTTTTGGCGCCAAAAACACCATTTTTGAAAACTGATTCAGAGCTGACCAACTCGAGAACGGTTAGATATAGACAAATTCTGTGACCGCCAATCGATTCAGAATGGCCGATTTAGTATACACAGAGAATTTGAACAAAAAAAATCAATGGGCAAAAAAGTCGAGTACCTACATCATGATGGATAATTTTTTGATTTTTTTTATTTTTCATTTTTCGAATTTCAAATTCATGACCTCGAATGTATTTTTACGTGCCGATTCTGAATCTTTGAACGAAAATGTCGAAAACTCATCGGAAATATTTTTGGCGCCAAAAAAACCATTTGAAAACTGATTCAGAGCTGACCAACTCGAGAACGAATAGAGATAAACCAATTCTGCGAACGCCAATCGATTCAGAATGGTCGAATTGGTATGTATTGTGAATTTCGAGTCAATCGAAAAAATTAAAAATTACTCGAAAAAAGTTGCAAGGGGTTCACCCCTAAAAATCATGAAAAATACTAAGTCTTCTGATAGACTTGCAATTTGCACTGTATAAATTTTTGTCCTCAGACGTATTTTGACGTGCTGATTCCGAATCTTTGAACGAAAATGTCGAAAACTCATCAGAAATATTTTTGGCGCCAAAAACACCATTTTTGAAAACTGATTCAGAGCTGACCAACTCGAGAACGGTTAGATATAGACAAATTCTGTGAACGTCAATCGATTCAGAATGGCCGATTTAGTATACACAGAGAATTTGAACAAAAAAAATCAATGGGCAAAAAAGTCGAGTACCTACATCATGATGGATAATTTTTTGATTTTTTTTATTTTTCATTTTTCGAATTTCAAATTCATGACCTCGAATGTATTTTTACGTGCCGATTCTGAATCTTTGAACGAAAATGTCGAAAACTCATTGGAAATATTTTTGGCGCCAAAAAAACCATTTGAAAACTGATTCAGAGCTGACCAACTCGAGAACGAATAGAGATAAACCAATTCTGCGAACGCCAATCGATTCAGAATGGTCGAATTGGTATGTATTGTGAATTTCGAGTTAATCGAAAAAATTAAAAATTACTCGAAAAAAGTTGCAAGGGGTTCACCCCTAAAAATCATGAAAAATACTAAGTCTTCTGATAGACTTGCAATTTGCACCGTATAAATTTTTGTCCTCAGACGTATTTTGACGTGCTGATTCCGAATCTTTGAACGAAAATGTCGAAAACTCATCAGAAATATTTTTGGCGCCAAAAACACCATTTTTGAAAACTGATTCAGAGCTGACCAACTCGAGAACGGTTAGATATAGACAAATTCTGTGAACGTCAATCGATTCAGAATGGCCGATTTAGTATACACAGAGAATTTGAACAAAAAAAATCAATGGGCAAAAAAGTCGAGTACCTAAATCATGATGGATAATTTTTTGATTTTTTTTATTTTTCATTTTTCGAATTTCAAATTCTTGACCTCGAATGTATTTTTACGTGCCGATTCTGAATCTTTGAACGAAAATGTCGAAAACTCATTGGAAATATTTTTGGCGCCAAAAAAACCATTTGAAAACTGATTCAGAGCTGACCAACTCGAGAACGAATAGAGACAAACCAATTCTGCGAACGTCAATCGATTCAGAATGGTCGAATTGGTATGTATTGTGAATTTCGAGTTAATCGAAAAAATTAAAAATTACTCGAAAAAAGTTGCAAGGGGTTCACCCCTAAAAATCATGAAAAATACCAAGTCTTCTGATAGACTTGCAATTTGCACTGTATAAATTTTTGTCCTCAGACGTATTTTGACGTGCTGATTCCGAATCTTTGAACGAAAATGTCGAAAACTCATCGGAAATATTTTTGGCGCCAAAAAAAACCATTTTTGAAAACTGATTCAGAGCTGACCAACTCGAGAACGGTTAGAGATAGACAAATTCTGCGAACGCCAATCGATTCAGAATGGTCGAATTGGTATGTATTGTGAATTTCGAGTCAATCGAAAAAATTAAAAATTACTCGAAAAAAGTTGCAAGGGGTTCACCCCTAAAAATCATGAAAAATACCAAGTCTTCTGATAGACTTGCAATTTGCACTGTATAAATTTTTGTCCTCAGACGTATTTTGACGTGCTGATTCTGAATCTTTGAACGAAAATGTCGAAAACTGATCGGAAATATTTTTGGCGCCAAAAAAACCATTTGAAAACTGTTCAGAGCTGACCAACTCGAGAACGAATAGAGATAAACCAATTCTGCGAACGCCAATCGATTCAGAATGGTCGAATTGGTATGTATTGTGAATGTCGAGTTAATCGAAAAAATTAAAAATTACTCGAAAAAAGTTGCAAGGGGTTCACCCCTAAAAATCATGAAAAATACCAAGTCTTCTGATAGACTTGCAATTTGCACTGTATAAATTTTTGTCCTCAGACGTGTTTTGACGTGCTGATTCCGAATCTTTAAACGAAAATGTCGAAAACTCATCGGAAATATTTTTGGCGCCAAAAAAAACATTTTTGAAAACTGATTCAGAGCTGACCAACTCGAGAACGGTTAGATATAGACGAATTCTGTGACCGCCAATCGATTCAGAATGGCCGATTTAGTATACACAGAGAATTTGAACAAAAAAAATCAATGGGCAAAAAAGTCGAGTACCTACATCATGAGGATAATTTTTTGATTTTTTTTATTTTTCATTTTTCGAATTTCAAATTCATGACCTCGAATGTATTTTTACGTGCCGATTCTGAATCTTTGAACGAAAATGTCGAAAACTCATTGGAAATATTTTTGGCGCCAAAAAAACCATTTGAAAACTGATTCAGAGCTGACCAACTCGAGAACGAATAGAGATAAACCAATTCTGCGAACGCCAATCGATTCAGAATGGTCGAATTGGTATGTATTGTGAATTTCGAGTTAATCGAAAAAATTAAAAATTACTCGAAAAAAGTTGCAAGGGGTTCACCCCTAAAAATCATGAAAAATACCAAGTCTTCTGATAGACTTGCAATTTGCACTGTATAAATTTTTGTCCTCAGACGTATTTTGACGTGCTGATTCCGAATCTTTGAACGAAAATGTCGAAAACTCATCGGAAATATTTTTGGCGCCAAAAAAACCATTTTTGAAAACTGATTCAGAGCTGACCAACTCGAGAACGGTTAGAGATAGACAAATTCTGCGAACGCCAATCGATTCAGAATGGTCGAATTGGTATGTATTGTGAATTTCGAGTCAATCGAAAAATTTAAAAATTACTCGAAAAAAGTTGCAAGGGGTTCACCCCCTAAAAATCATGAAAAATACTAAGTCTTCTGATAGACTTGCAATTTGCACTATATAAATTTTTGTCCTCAGACGTATTTTGACGTGCTGATTCCGAATCTTTGAACGAAAATGTCGAAAACTCATCGGAAATATTTTTGGCGCCAAAAAAACCATTTTTGAAAACTGATTCAGAGCTGACCAACTCGAGAACGGTTAGAGATCGACAAATTCTGTGAACGCCAATCGATTCAGAATGGTCGAATTAGTATGTATTGTGAATTTCGAGTCAATCGAAAAAATTAAAAATTACTCGAAAAAAGTTGCAAGGGGTTCACCCCTAAAAATCATGAAAAATACTAAGTCTTCTGATAGACTTGCAATTTGCACTGTATAAATTTTTGTCCTCAGACGTATTTTGACGTGCTGATTCCGAATCTTTGAACGAAAATGTCGAAAACTTATCAGAAATATTTTTGGCGCCAAAAAAACCATTTGAAAACTGATTCAGAGCTGACCAACTCGAGAATGGTTAGAGATAGACCAATTCTGCGAACGCCAATCGATTCAGAATGGCCGAAATAGTATATACTGAGAGTTTTAACGGAAAAAAACGACGGACATAAAAGTCGAGTATATTATTCATTTACCATACATAATTTTTTGCACCTTTTTATTTTTCATTTTTTTAATTTCAAATATCTGTCCTCTAACGTATTTTGACGTGCTGATTCCGAATCTTTGAACGAAAATGTCGAAAACTTATCAGAAATATTTTTGGCGCCAAAAAAACCATTTGAAAACTGATTCAGAGCTGACCAACTCGAGAACGGTTAGAGATAGACCAATTCTGCGAACGCCAATCGATTCAGAATGGCCGAATTAGTAAATACTGAGAATTTTAACGGAAAAAAACGACGGACATATAGGTCGAGTATATTATTTATTTCCCTATTTATTTACCATACATAATTTTTTGCACTTTTTCTTTTTTCATTTTTTTAATTTCTAATATTTGTCCTCCAACGTATTTTGGCGTGCTGATTCCGAATCTTTTAACGAAAATGTCGAAAACTCATCAGAAATATTTTTGGCGCCAAAAAAACTATTTGAAAACTGATTCAGAGCTGACCAACTCGAGAACGGTTAGAGATAGACCAATTCTGCGAACGCCAATCGATTCAGAATGGCCGAATTAGTATATACTGAGAGTTTTAACGGCAAAAAACGACGGACATAAAAATCGAGTATATTATTTATTTACCATACATAATTTTTTGCACTTTTTCATTTTTCATTTTTTTAATTTCAAATATTTGTCCTTCAACGTATTTTGACGTGCTGATTCAGAATGACCGAATCAGTATATATTGTGAATTTCGAGTCAATGGAAAAATTAAAAATTACTCGAAAAAAGTTGAAAGGGGGTTACCCCTAAAAATCATGAAAAATACCAAGTCGTCACATCGATTCCAAATTTGCACTATATACGTAAAATTTCATGCTCATTCCGAAAATGTATAATTTCTATAGGCTCAGATAAGTCAGATATAAGATTTAGCCGGAAAAGGGTGTTTAAGGTAGAAGATCCAATTTTATGAGATTTTTTATTTTTCGTTTTTCGAATTTCAAATTTTTGTCATCAAACGAATTTTGATGTGCTGATTCCGAATCTTTGAACGAAAATGTCGAAAACTCATCAGAAATATTTTTCGCGCCAAAAAAACCATTTGAAAACTGAAACAGAGCTGACCAACTCGAGAACGGTTAGAGATAGACCAATTCTGCGAACGCCAATCGATTCAGAATGGCCGAATTAGTATATATTGTGAATTTCGAGTCAATGGAAAAATTAAAAATTACTCGAAAAGAGTTGAAAGGGGGTTAACCCTAAAAATCATGAAAAATACCAAGTCGTCACAACGATTTGAAATTTGCACTATATACGTAAAACTTCATGCTCATTCCGAAAATGTATAATTTCTATAGGCTCAGATAAGACAGATATAAGATTTAGCCGGAAAAGGGTGTTTAATGTAGAAGATCCAATTTTATGAGATTTTTTTATTTTTCGTTTTTCGAATTTCAAATTTTTATCTTCAAACGAATTTTGATGTGCTGATTCCGAATCTTTGAACGAAAATGTCGAAAACTCATCAGAAATATTTTTGGCGCCAAAAAAAACATTGGAGAACTGATTCAGAGCTGACCAACTCGAGAACGGTTGGAGATAGACCAATTCTGCGAATGCCAATCGATTCAGAATGGCCGAATTAGTCAATACTGAGAATTTCAATGGAAAAAAACGACGGACATAAAAGTCGAGTATATTATTTATTTACCATACATAATTTTTTGCACTTTTTTATTTTTCATTTTTTTAATTTCAAATATCTGTCCTCCAACGTATTTTGACGTGCTGATTCCGAATCTTTGAACGAAAATGTCGAAAACATATCAGAAATATTTTTGGCGCCAAAAAAATCATTTGAAAACTGATTCAGAGCTGACCAACTCGAGAACGGTTAAAGATAGACCAATTCTGCGAACGCCAATCGATTTAGAATGGCCGAATTAGTATAAACTGAAAATTTTAACGGAAAAAAACGACGGACATAAAAGTCGAGTATATTATTTAATTACCATACATAATTTTTTGCACTATTTTATTGTTCCTTTTTTTAATTTCAAATATCTGTCCTCCAACGTATTTTGACGTGCTGATTCCGAATCTTCGAACGAAAATGTCGAAAACTCATCAGAAATATTTTTGGCGCCAAAAAAACCATTTGAAAACTGATTCAGAGCTGACCAACTCGAGAACGGTTAGAGATAGTCCAATTCTGCGAACGCCAGTCGATTCAGAATGGCCGAATTAGTATATACTAAGAGTTTTAATGGAAAAAAACGACGCACATAAAAGTCGAGTATATTATTTATTTATCATACATAATTTTTTGCACTTTTTCATTTTAAATTTTATTAATTTCAAATATTTGTCCTCCAACGTATTTTGACGTGCTGATTCCGAATCATTGAACGAAAATGTCGAAAACTCATCAGAAATATTTTTGGCGCCAAAAAAAACATTTGAAAACTGATTCAGAGCTGACCAACTCGAGAACGGTTAGAGATAGACCAATTCTGCGAATGCCAATCCATTCAGAATGGACGAATTAGTAAATACTGAGAATTTTAACGGAAAAAAACGACGGACATATAGGTCGAGTATATTATTTATTTCCCTATTTATTTACCATACATAATTTTTTGCACTTTTTCATTTTTCATTTTTTTAATTTCTAATATTTGTCCTCCAACGTATTTTGGCGTGCTGATTCCGAATCTTTTAACGAAAATGTCGAAAACTCATCAGAAATATTTTTGGCGCCAAAAAAACCATTTGAAAACTGATTCAGAGCAGACCAACTCGAGAACGGTTAGAGATAGACCAATTCTGCGAACGCCAATCGATTCAGAATGGCAAAACTAGTATATATTGTGAATTTCGAGTCAATGGAAAAATTAAAAATTACTCGAAAAGAGTTGAAAGGGGGTTAACCCTAAAAATCATGAAAAATACCAAGTCTTCACATCGATTTCAAATTTGCACTATATACGTAAAATTTCATGCTCATTCCGAAAATGTATGATTTCTATAGGCTCAGATAAGTCAGATATAAGATTTAGCCGGAAAAGGGTGTTTGAGGTAGAAGATCCAATTTTATGAGATTTTTTATTTTTCGTTTTTCGAATTTCAAATTTTTGTCATCAAACGAATTTTGATGTGCTGATTCCGAATCTTTGAACGAAAATGTCGAAAACTCATCAGAAATATTTTTCGCGCCAAAAAAACCATTTGAAAACTGAAACAGAGCTGACCAACTCGAGAACGGTTAGAGATAGACCAATTCTGCGAACGCCAATCGATTCAGAATGGCAAAATTAGTATATATTGTGAATTTCGAGTCAATGGAAAAATTAAAAATTACTCGAAAAGAGTTGAAAGGGGGTTAACCCTAAAAATCATGAAAAATACCAAGTCGTCACAACGATTTGAAATTTGCACTATATACGTAAAATTTCATGCTCATTCCGAAAATGTATAATTTCTATAGGCTCAGATAAGTCAGATATAAGATTTAGCCGGAAAAGGGTGTTTAAGGTAGAAGATCCAATTTTATGAGATTTTTTTATTTTTCGTTTTTCGAATTTCAAATTTTTATCTTCAAACGAATTTTGATGTGCTGATTCCGAATCTTTGAACGAAAATGTCGAAAACTCATCAGAAATATTTTTGGCGCCAAAAAAAACATTGGAGAACTGATTCAGAGCTGACCAACTCGAGAACGGTTGGAGATAGACCAATTCTGCGAATGCCAATCGATTCAGAATGGCCGAATTAGTCAATACTGAGAATTTCAATGGAAAAAAACGACGGACATAAAAGTCGAGTATATTATTTATTTACCATACATAATTTTTTGCACTTTTTTATTTTTCATTTTTTTAATTTCAAATATCTGTCCTCCAACGTATTTTGACGTGCTGATTCCGAATCTTTGAACGAAAATGTCGAAAACATATCAGAAATATTTTTGGCGCCAAAAAAATCATTTGAAAACTGATTCAGAGCTGACCAACTCGAGAACGGTTAAAGATAGACCAATTCTGCGAACGCCAATCGATTTAGAATGGCCGAATTAGTATAAACTGAAAATTTTAACGGAAAAAAACGACGGACATAAAAGTCGAGTATATTATTTAATTACCATACATAATTTTTTGCACTATTTTATTGTTCCTTTTTTTAATTTCAAATATCTGTCCTCCAACGTATTTTGACGTGCTGATTCCGAATCTTCGAACGAAAATGTCGAAAACTCATCAGAAATATTTTTGGCGCCAAAAAAACCATTTGAAAACTGATTCAGAGCTGACCAACTCGAGAACGGTTAGAGATAGTCCAATTCTGCGAACGCCAGTCGATTCAGAATGGCCGAATTAGTATGTATTGTGAATTTCGAGTCAATCGAAAAAATTAAAAATTACTCGAAAAAAGTTGCAAGGGGTTCACCCCCTAAAAATCATGAAAAATACTAAGTCTTCTGATAGACTTGCAATTTGCACTATATAAATTTTTGTCCTCAGACGTATTTTGACGTGCTGATTCCGAATCTTTGAACGAAAATGTCGAAAACTCATCGGAAATATTTTTGGCGCCAAAAAAACCATTTTTGAAAACTGATTCAGAGCTGACCAACTCGAGAACGGTTAGAGATAGACCAATTCTGCGAATGCCAATCCATTCAGAATGGACGAATTAGTAAATACTGAGAATTTTAACGGAAAAAAACGACGGACATATAGGTCGAGTATATTATTTATTTCCCTATTTATTTACCATACATAATTTTTTGCACTTTTTCATTTTTCATTTTTTTAATTTCTAATATTTGTCCTCCAACGTATTTTGGCGTGCTGATTCCGAATCTTTTAACGAAAATGTCGAAAACTCATCAGAAATATTTTTGGCGCCAAAAAAACCATTTGAAAACTGATTCAGAGCAGACCAACTCGAGAACGGTTAGAGATAGACCAATTCTGCGAACGCCAATCGATTCAGAATGGCAAAATTAGTATATATTGTGAATTTCGAGTCAATGGAAAAATTAAAAATTACTCGAAAAGAGTTGAAAGGGGGTTAACCCTAAAAATCATGAAAAATACCAAGTCTTCACATCGATTTGAAATTTGCACTATATAAGTAAAATTTCATGCTCATTCCGAAAATGTATGATTTCTATAGGCTCAGATAAGTCAGATATAAGATTTAGCCGGAAAAGGGTGTTTAAGGTAGAAGATACAATTTTATGAGATTTTTTATTTTTCGTTTTTCGAATTTCAAATTTTTGTCTTCAAACGAATTTTGATGTGCTGATTCCGAATCTTTGAACGAAAATGTCGAAAACTCATCAGAAATATTTTTCGCGCCAAAAAAACCATTTGAAAACTGATTCAGAGCTGACCAACTCGAGAATGGTTAGAGATAGACCAATTCTGCGAACGCCAATCGATTCAGAATGGCCGAATTAGTATATACTGAGAGTTTTAACGGAAAAAAACGACGGACATAAAAGTCGAGTATATTATTTATTTACCATACATAATTTTTTGCACTTTTTCATTTTTAATTTTTTTAATTTCAAATATTTGTCCTCCAACGTATTTTGACGTGCTGATTCCGAATCTTTGAACGAAAATGTCGAAAACTCATCGGAAATATTTTTGGCGCCAAAAAAAACATTTTTGAAAACTGATTCAGAGCTGACCAACTCGAGAACGGTTAGATATAGACAAATTCTGTGACCGCCAATCGATTCAGAATGGCCGATTTAGTATACACAGAGAATTTGAACAAAAAAAATCAATGGGCAAAAAAGTCGAGTACCTACATCATGATGGATAATTTTTTGATTTTTTTTATTTTTCATTTTTCGAATTTCAAATTCATGACCTCGAATGTATTTTTACGTGCCGATTCTGAATCTTTGAACGAAAATGTCGAAAACTCATCGGAAATATTTTTGGCGCCAAAAAAACCATTTGAAAACTGTTCAGAGCTGACCAACTCGAGAACGAATAGAGATAAACCAATTCTGCGAACGCCAATCGATTCAGAATGGTCGAATTGGTATGTATTGTGAATTTCGAGTTAATCGAAAAAATTAAAAATTACTCGAAAAAAGTTGCAAGTGGTTCACCCCTAAAAATCATGAAAAATACCAAGTCTTCTGATAGACTTGCAATTTGCACTGTATAAATTTTTGTCCTCAGACGTGTTTTGACGTGCTGATTCCGAATCTTTGAACGAAAATGTCGAAAACTCATCGGAAATATTTTTGGCGCCAAAAAAACATTTTTGAAAACTGATTCAGAGCTGACCAACTCGAGAACGGTTAGATATAGACAAATTCTGTGACCGCCAATCAATTCAGAATGGCCGATTTAGTATACACAGAGAATTTGAACAAAAAAAATCAATGGGCAAAAAAGTCGAGTACCTACATCATGAGGATAATTTTTTGATTTTTTTTATTTTTCATTTTTCGAATTTCAAATTCATGACCTCGAATGTATTTTTACGTGCCGATTCTGAATCTTTGAACGAAAATGTCGAAAACTCATTGGAAATATTTTTGGCGCCAAAAAAACCATTTGAAAACTGATTCAGAGCTGACCAACTCGAGAACGAATAGAGATAAACCAATTCTGCGAACGCCAATCGATTCAGAATGGTCGAATTGGTATGTATTGTGAATTTCGAGTTAATCGAAAAAATTAAAAATTACTCGAAAAAAGTTGCAAGGGGTTCACCCCTAAAAATCATGAAAAATACTAAGTCTTCTGATAGACTTGCAATTTGCACTGTATAAATTTTTGTCCTCAGACGTATTTTGACGTGCTGATTCCGAATCTTTGAACGAAAATGTCGAATACTCATCGGAAATATTTTTGGCGCCAAAAAAACCATTTTTGAAAACTGATTCAGAGCTGACCAACTCGAGAACGGTTAGAGATAGACAAATTCTGCGAACGCCAATCGATTCAGAATGGTCGAATTAGTATGTATTGTGAATTTCGAGTCAATCGAAAAAATTAAAAATTACTCGAAAAAAGTTGCAAGGGGTTCACCCCCTAAAAATCATGAAAAATACTAAGTCTTCTGATAGACTTGCAATTTGCACTATATAAATTTTTGTCCTCAGACGTATTTTGACGTGCTGATTCCTAATCTTTGAACGTAAATGTCGAAAACTCATCGGAAATATTTTTGGCGCCGAAAAAACCATTTTTGAAAACTGATTCAGAGCTGACCAACTCGAGAACGGTTAGATATAGACAAATTCTGTGAACGCCAATCGATTCAGAATGGCCGATTTAGTATACACAGAAAATTTGAACGGAAAAAATCAACGGGAAAAAAAGTCGAGTACCTACATCATGATAGATAATTTTTTGATTTTTTGATTTTTTTTATTTTTCATTTTTCGAACTTCCAATTAATGTCCTCGAATGTATTTTTACGTGCTGATTCTGAATCTTTGAACGAAAATGTCGAATACTCATCGGAAATATTTTTGGCGCCAAAAAAACCATTTTTGAAAACTGATTCAGAGCTGACCAACTCGAGAACGGTTAGAGATAGACAAATTCTGCGAATGATAATCGATTCAGAATGGTCGAATTGGTATGTATTGTCAATTTCGAGTCAATCAAAAAAATTAAAAATTACTCGAAAAAAGTTGCAAGGGGCTCACCCCTAAAAATCATGAAAAATACTAAGTCTTCTGATAGACTTGCAATTTGCACTGTATAAATTTTTGTCCTCAGACGTATTTTGACGTGCTGATTCCGAATCTTTGAACGAAAATGTCGAAAACTCATCGGAAATATTTTTGGCGCCAAAAAAACCATTTTTGAAAACTGATTCAGAGCTGACCAACTCGAGAACGGTTAGAGATAGACAAATTCTGCGAACGCCAATCGATTCAGAATAGTCGAATTAGTATGTATTGTGAATTTCGAGTCAATCGAAAAAATTAAATATTACTCGAAAAAAGTTGCAAGGGGAAGTTCACCCCTAAAAATCATGAAAAATACTAAGTCTTCTGATAGACTTGCAATTTGCACTGTATAAATTTTTGTCCTCAGACGTGTTTTGACGTGCTGATTCCGAATCTTTGAACGAAAATGTCGAAAACTCATCGGAAATATTTTTGGCGCCAAAAAAACCATTTTTGAAAACTGATTCAGAGCTGACCAACTCGAGAACGGTTAGATATAGACAAATTCTGTGACCGCCAATCGATTCAGAATGGCCGATTTAGTATACACAGAGAATTTGAACAAAAAAAATCAATGGGCAAAAAAGTCGAGTACCTACATCATGATGGATAATTTTTTGATTTTTTTTATTTTTCATTTTTCGAATTTCAAATTCATGACCTCGAATGTATTTTTACGTGCCGATTCTGAATCTTTGAACGAAAATGTCGAAAACTCATCGGAAATATTTTTGGCGCCAAAAAAACCATTTGAAAACTGATTCAGAGCTGACCAACTCGAGAACGAATAGAGATAAACCAATTCTGCGAACGCCAATCGATTCAGAATGGTCGAATTGGTATGTATTGTGAATTTCGAGTCAATCGAAAAAATTAAAAATTACTCGAAAAAAGTTGCAAGGGGTTCACCCCTAAAAATCATGAAAAATACCAAGTCTTCTGATAGACTTGAAATTTGCACTGTATAAATTTTTGTCCTCAGACGTATTTTGACGTGCTGATTCCGAATCTTTGAACGAAAATGTCGAAAACTCATCAGAAATATTTTTGGCGCCAAAAACACCATTTTTGAAAACTGATTCAGAGCTGACCAACTCGAGAACGGTTAGATATAGACAAATTCTGTGACCGCCAATCGATTCAGAATGGCCGATTTAGTATACACAGAGAATTTGAACAAAAAAAATCAATGGGCAAAAAAGTCGAGTACCTACATCATGATGGATAATTTTTTGATTTTTTTTATTTTTCATTTTTCGAATTTCAAATTCATGACCTCGAATGTATTTTTACGTGCCGATTCTGAATCTTTGAACGAAAATGTCGAAAACTCATCGGAAATATTTTTGGCGCCAAAAAAACCATTTGAAAACTGATTCAGAGCTGACCAACTCGAGAACGAATAGAGATAAACCAATTCTGCGAACGCCAATCGATTCAGAATGGTCGAATTGGTATGTATTGTGAATTTCGAGTCAATCGAAAAAATTAAAAATTACTCGAAAAAAGTTGCAAGGGGTTCACCCCTAAAAATCATGAAAAATACTAAGTCTTCTGATAGACTTGCAATTTGCACTGTATAAATTTTTGTCCTCAGACGTATTTTGACGTGCTGATTCCGAATCTTTGAACGAAAATGTCGAAAACTCATCAGAAATATTTTTGGCGCCAAAAACACCATTTTTGAAAACTGATTCAGAGCTGACCAACTCGAGAACGGTTAGATATAGACAAATTCTGTGAACGTCAATCGATTCAGAATGGCCGATTTAGTATACACAGAGAATTTGAACAAAAAAAATCAATGGGCAAAAAAGTCGAGTACCTACATCATGATGGATAATTTTTTGATTTTTTTTATTTTTCATTTTTCGAATTTCAAATTCATGACCTCGAATGTATTTTTACGTGCCGATTCTGAATCTTTGAACGAAAATGTCGAAAACTCATTGGAAATATTTTTGGCGCCAAAAAAAACCATTTGAAAACTGATTCAGAGCTGACCAACTCGAGAACGAATAGAGATAAACCAATTCTGCGAACGCCAATCGATTCAGAATGGTCGAATTGGTATGTATTGTGAATTTCGAGTTAATCGAAAAAATTAAAAATTACTCGAAAAAAGTTGCAAGGGGTTCACCCCTAAAAATCATGAAAAATACTAAGTCTTCTGATAGACTTGCAATTTGCACCGTATAAATTTTTGTCCTCAGACGTATTTTGACGTGCTGATTCCGAATCTTTGAACGAAAATGTCGAAAACTCATCAGAAATATTTTTGGCGCCAAAAACACCATTTTTGAAAACTGATTCAGAGCTGACCAACTCGAGAACGGTTAGATATAGACAAATTCTGTGAACGTCAATCGATTCAGAATGGCCGATTTAGTATACACAGAGAATTTGAACAAAAAAAATCAATGGGCAAAAAAGTCGAGTACCTAAATCATGATGGATAATTTTTTGATTTTTTTTATTTTTCATTTTTCGAATTTCAAATTCATGACCTCGAATGTATTTTTACGTGCCGATTCTGAATCTTTGAACGAAAATGTCGAAAACTCATTGGAAATATTTTTGGCGCCAAAAAAACCATTTGAAAACTGATTCAGAGCTGACCAACTCGAGAACGAATAGAGACAAACCAATTCTGCGAACGCCAATCGATTCAGAATGGTCGAATTGGTATGTATTGTGAATTTCGAGTTAATCGAAAAAATTAAAAATTACTCGAAAAAAGTTGCAAGGGGTTCACCCCTAAAAATCATGAAAAATACCAAGTCTTCTGATAGACTTGCAATTTGCACTGTATAAATTTTTGTCCTCAGACGTATTTTGACGTGCTGATTCCGAATCTTTGAACGAAAATGTCGAAAACTCATCGGAAATATTTTTGGCGCCAAAAAAAACCATTTTTGAAAACTGATTCAGAGCTGACCAACTCGAGAACGGTTAGAGATAGACAAATTCTGCGAACGCCAATCGATTCAGAATGGTCGAATTGGTATGTATTGTGAATTTCGAGTCAATCGAAAAAATTAAAAATTACTCGAAAAAAGTTGCAAGGGGTTCACCCCTAAAAATCATGAAAAATACCAAGTCTTCTGATAGACTTGCAATTTGCACTGTATAAATTTTTGTCCTCAGACGTATTTTGACGTGCTGATTCTGAATCTTTGAACGAAAATGTCGAAAACTGATCGGAAATATTTTTGGCGCCAAAAAAACCATTTGAAAACTGTTCAGAGCTGACCAACTCGAGAACGAATAGAGATAAACCAATTCTGCGAACGCCAATCGATTCAGAATGGTCGAATTGGTATGTATTGTGAATTTCGAGTTAATCGAAAAAATTAAAAATTACTCGAAAAAAGTTGCAAGGGGTTCACCCCTAAAAATCATGAAAAATACCAAGTCTTCTGATAGACTTGCAATTTGCACTGTATAAATTTTTGTCCTCAGACGTGTTTTGACGTGCTGATTCCGAATCTTTGAACGAAAATGTCGAAAACTCATCGGAAATATTTTTGGCGCCAAAAAAAACATTTTTGAAAACTGATTCAGAGCTGACCAACTCGAGAACGGTTAGATATAGACGAATTCTGTGACCGCCAATCGATTCAGAATGGCCGATTTAGTATACACAGAGAATTTGAACAAAAAAAATCAATGGGCAAAAAAGTCGAGTACCTACATCATGAGGATAATTTTTTGATTTTTTTTATTTTTCATTTTTCGAATTTCAAATTCATGACCTCGAATGTATTTTTACGTGCCGATTCTGAATCTTTGAACGAAAATGTCGAAAACTCATTGGAAATATTTTTGGCGCCAAAAAAACCATTTGAAAACTGATTCAGAGCTGACCAACTCGAGAACGAATAGAGATAAACCAATTCTGCGAACGCCAATCGATTCAGAATGGTCGAATTGGTATGTATTGTGAATTTCGAGTTAATCGAAAAAATTAAAAATTACTCGAAAAAAGTTGCAAGGGGTTCACCCCTAAAAATCATGAAAAATACCAAGTCTTCTGATAGACTTGCAATTTGCACTGTATAAATTTTTGTCCTCAGACGTATATTGACGTGCTGATTCCGAATCTTTGAACGAAAATGTCGAAAACTCATCGGAAATATTTTTGGCGCCAAAAAAACCATTTTTGAAAACTGATTCAGAGCTGACCAACTCGAGAACGGTTAGAGATAGACAAATTCTGCGAACGCCAATCGATTCAGAATGGTCGAATTGGTATGTATTGTGAATTTCGAGTCAATCGAAAAAATTAAAAATTACTCGAAAAAAGTTGCAAGGGGTTCACCCCCTAAAAATCATGAAAAATACTAAGTCTTCTGATAGACTTGCAATTTGCACTATATAAATTTTTGTCCTCAGACGTATTTTGACGTGCTGATTCCTAATCTTTGAACGAAAATGTCGAAAACTCATCGGAAATATTTTTGGCGCCAAAAAAACCATTTTTGAAAACTGATTCAGAGCTGACCAACTCGAGAACGGTTAGAGATCGACAAATTCTGTGAACGCCAATCGATTCAGAATGGTCGAATTAGTATGTATTGTGAATTTCGAGTCAATCGAAAAAATTAAAAATTACTCGAAAAAAGTTGCAAGGGGTTCACCCCTAAAAATCATGAAAAATACTAAGTCTTCTGATAGACTTGCAATTTGCACTGTATAAATTTTTGTCCTCAGACGTATTTTGACGTGCTGATTCCGAATCTTTGAACGAAAATGTCGAAAACTTATCAGAAATATTTTTGGCGCCAAAAAAACCATTTGAAAACTGATTCAGAGCTGACCAACTCGAGAATGGTTAGAGATAGACCAATTCTGCGAACGCCAATCGATTCAGAATGGCCGAAATAGTATATACTGAGAGTTTTAACGGAAAAAAACGACGGACATAAAAGTCGAGTATATTATTCATTTACCATACATAATTTTTTGCACCTTTTTATTTTTCATTTTTTTAATTTCAAATATCTGTCCTCTAACGTATTTTGACGTGCTGATTCCGAATCTTTGAACGAAAATGTCGAAAACTTATCAGAAATATTTTTGGCGCCAAAAAAACCATTTGAAAACTGATTCAGAGCTGACCAACTCGAGAACGGTTAGAGATAGACCAATTCTGCGAACGCCAATCGATTCAGAATGGCCGAATTAGTAAATACTGAGAATTTTAACGGAAAAAAACGACGGACATATAGGTCGAGTATATTATTTATTTCCCTATTTATTTACCATACATAATTTTTTGCACTTTTTCTTTTTTCATTTTTTTAATTTCTAATATTTGTCCTCCAACGTATTTTGGCGTGCTGATTCCGAATCTTTTAACGAAAATGTCGAAAACTCATCAGAAATATTTTTGGCGCCAAAAAAACTATTTGAAAACTGATTCAGAGCTGACCAACTCGAGAACGGTTAGAGATAGACCAATTCTGCGAACGCCAATCGATTCAGAATGGCCGAATTAGTATATACTGAGAGTTTTAACGGCAAAAAACGACGGACATAAAAATCGAGTATATTATTTATTTACCATACATAATTTTTTGCACTTTTTCATTTTTCATTTTTTTAATTTCAAATATTTGTCCTTCAACGTATTTTGACGTGCTGATTCAGAATGACCGAATCAGTATATATTGTGAATTTCGAGTCAATGGAAAAATTAAAAATTACTCGAAAAAAGTTGAAAGGGGGTTACCCCTAAAAATCATGAAAAATACCAAGTCGTCACATCGATTCCAAATTTGCACTATATACGTAAAATTTCATGCTCATTCCGAAAATGTATAATTTCTATAGGCTCAGATAAGTCAGATATAAGATTTCGCCGGAAAAGGGTGTTTAATGTAGAAGATCCAATTTTATGAGATTTTTTTATTTTTCGTTTTTCGAATTTCAAATTTTTATCTTCAAACGAATTTTGATGTGCTGATTCCGAATCTTTGAACGAAAATGTCGAAAACTCATCAGAAATATTTTTGGCGCCAAAAAAAACATTGGAGAACTGATTCAGAGCTGACCAACTCGAGAACGGTTGGAGATAGACCAATTCTGCGAATGCCAATCGATTCAGAATGGCCGAATTAGTCAATACTGAGAATTTCAATGGAAAAAAACGACGGACATAAAAGTCGAGTATATTATTTATTTACCATACATAATTTTTTGCACTTTTTTATTTTTCATTTTTTTAATTTCAAATATCTGTCCTCCAACGTATTTTGACGTGCTGATTCCGAATCTTTGAACGAAAATGTCGAAAACATATCAGAAATATTTTTGGCGCCAAAAAAATCATTTGAAAACTGATTCAGAGCTGACCAACTCGAGAACGGTTAAAGATAGACCAATTCTGCGAACGCCAATCGATTTAGAATGGCCGAATTAGTATAAACTGAAAATTTTAACGGAAAAAAACGACGGACATAAAAGTCGAGTATATTATTTAATTACCATACATAATTTTTTGCACTATTTTATTGTTCCTTTTTTTAATTTCAAATATCTGTCCTCCAACGTATTTTGACGTGCTGATTCCGAATCTTCGAACGAAAATGTCGAAAACTCATCAGAAATATTTTTGGCGCCAAAAAAACCATTTGAAAACTGATTCAGAGCTGACCAACTCGAGAACGGTTAGAGATAGTCCAATTCTGCGAACGCCAGTCGATTCAGAATGGCCGAATTAGTATATACTAAGAGTTTTAATGGAAAAAAACGACGCACATAAAAGTCGAGTATATTATTTATTTACCATACATAATTTTTTGCACTTTTTCATTTTAAATTTTATTAATTTCAAATATTTGTCCTCCAACGTATTTTGACGTGCTGATTCCGAATCATTGAACGAAAATGTCGAAAACTCATCAGAAATATTTTTGGCGCCAAAAAAAACATTTGAAAACTGATTCAGAGCTGACCAACTCGAGAACGGTTAGAGATAGACCAATTCTGCGAATGCCAATCCATTCAGAATGGACGAATTAGTAAATACTGAGAATTTTAACGGAAAAAAACGACGGACATATAGGTCGAGTATATTATTTATTTCCCTATTTATTTACCATACATAATTTTTTGCACTTTTTCATTTTTCATTTTTTTAATTTCTAATATTTGTCCTCCAACGTATTTTGGCGTGCTGATTCCGAATCTTTTAACGAAAATGTCGAAAACTCATCAGAAATATTTTTGGCGCCAAAAAAACCATTTGAAAACTGATTCAGAGCAGACCAACTCGAGAACGGTTAGAGATAGACCAATTCTGCGAACGCCAATCGATTCAGAATGGCAAAATTAGTATATATTGTGAATTTCGAGTCAATGGAAAAATTAAAAATTACTCGAAAAGAGTTGAAAGGGGGTTAACCCTAAAAATCATGAAAAATACCAAGTCTTCACATCGATTTGAAATTTGCACTATATAAGTAAAATTTCATGCTCATTCCGAAAATGTATGATTTCTATAGGCTCAGATAAGTCAGATATAAGATTTAGCCGGAAAAGGGTGTTTGAGGTAGAAGATCCAATTTTATGAGATTTTTTATTTTTCGTTTTTCGAATTTCAAATTTTTGTCATCAAACGAATTTTGATGTGCTGATTCCGAATCTTTGAACGAAAATGTCGAAAACTCATCAGAAATATTTTTCGCGCCAAAAAAACCATTTGAAAACTGAAACAGAGCTGACCAACTCGAGAACGGTTAGAGATAGACCAATTCTGCGAACGCCAATCGATTCAGAATGGCCGAATTAGTATATATTGTGAATTTCGAGTCAATGGAAAAATTAAAAATTACTCGAAAAGAGTTGAAAGGGGGTTAACCCTAAAAATCATGAAAAATACCAAGTCGTCACAACGATTTGAAATTTGCACTATATACGTAAAATTTCATGCTCATTCCGAAAATGTATAATTTCTATAGGCTCAGATAAGTCAGATATAAGATTTAGCCGGAAAAGGGTGTTTAAGGTAGAAGATCCAATTTTATGAGATTTTTTTATTTTTCGTTTTTCGAATTTCAAATTTTTATCTTCAAACGAATTTTGATGTGCTGATTCCGAATCTTTGAACGAAAATGTCGAAAACTCATCAGAAATATTTTTGGCGCCAAAAAAAACATTGGAGAACTGATTCAGAGCTGACCAACTCGAGAACGGTTGGAGATAGACCAATTCTGCGAATGCCAATCGATTCAGAATGGCCGAATTAGTCAATACTGAGAATTTCAATGGAAAAAAACGACGGACATAAAAGTCGAGTATATTATTTATTTACCATACATAATTTTTTGCACTTTTTTATTTTTCATTTTTTTAATTTCAAATATCTGTCCTCCAACGTATTTTGACGTGCTGATTCTGAATCTTTGAACGAAAATGTCGAAAACATATCAGAAATATTTTTGGCGCCAAAAAAATCATTTGAAAACTGATTCAGAGCTGACCAACTCGAGAACGGTTAAAGATAGACCAATTCTGCGAACGCCAATCGATTTAGAATGGCCGAATTAGTATAAACTGAAAATTTTAACGGAAAAAAACGACGGACATAAAAGTCGAGTATATTATTTAATTACCATACATAATTTTTTGCACTATTTTATTGTTCCTTTTTTTAATTTCAAATATCTGTCCTCCAACGTATTTTGACGTGCTGATTCCGAATCTTCGAACGAAAATGTCGAAAACTCATCAGAAATATTTTTGGCGCCAAAAAAACCATTTGAAAACTGATTCAGAGCTGACCAACTCGAGAACGGTTAGAGATAGTCCAATTCTGCGAACGCCAGTCGATTCAGAATGGCCGAATTAGTATATAGTAAGAGTTTTAATGGAAAAAAACGACGCACATAAAAGTCGAGTATATTATTTATTTACCATACATAATTTTTTGCACTTTTTCATTTTAAATTTTATTAATTTCAAATATTTGTCCTCCAACGTATTTTGACGTGCTGATTCCGAATCATTGAACGAAAATGTCGAAAACTCATCAGAAATATTTTTGGCGCCAAAAAAAACATTTGAAAACTGATTCAGAGCTGACCAACTCGAGAACGGTTAGAGATAGACCAATTCTGCGAATGCCAATCCATTCAGAATGGACGAATTAGTAAATACTGAGAATTTTAACGGAAAAAAACGACGGACATATAGGTCGAGTATATTATTTATTTCCCTATTTATTTACCATACACAATTTTTTGCACTTTTTCATTTTTCATTTTTTTAATTTCTAATATTTGTCCTCCAACGTATTTTGGCGTGCTGATTCCGAATCTTTTAACGAAAATGTCGAAAACTCATCAGAAATATTTTTGGCGCCAAAAAAACCATTTGAAAACTGATTCAGAGCAGACCAACTCGAGAACGGTTAGAGATAGACCAATTCTGCGAACGCCAATCGATTCAGAATGGCAAAATTAGTATATATTGTGAATTTCGAGTCAATGGAAAAATTAAAAATTACTCGAAAAGAGTTGAAAGGGGGTTAACCCTAAAAATCATGAAAAATACCAAGTCTTCACATCGATTTGAAATTTGCACTATATAAGTAAAATTTCATGCTCATTCCGAAAATGTATGATTTCTATAGGCTCAGATAAGTCAGATATAAGATTTAGCCGGAAAAGGGTGTTTAAGGTAGAAGATACAATTTTATGAGATTTTTTATTTTTCGTTTTTCGAATTTCAAATTTTTGTCTTCAAACGAATTTTGATGTGCTGATTCCGAATCTTTGAACGAAAATGTCGAAAACTCATCAGAAATATTTTTCGCGCCAAAAAAACCATTTGAAAACTGATTCAGAGCTGACCAACTCGAGAATGGTTAGAGATAGACCAATTCTGCGAACGCCAATCGATTCAGAATGGCCGAATTAGTATATACTGAGAGTTTTAACGGAAAAAAACGACGGACATAAAAGTCGAGTATATTATTTATTTACCATACATAATTTTTTGCACTTTTTCATTTTTAATTTTTTTAATTTCAAATATTTGTCCTCCAACGTATTTTGACGTGCTGATTCCGAATCTTTGAACGAAAATGTCGAAAACTCATCGGAAATATTTTTGGCGCCAAAAAAAACATTTTTGAAAACTGATTCAGAGCTGACCAACTCGAGAACGGTTAGATATAGACAAATTCTGTGACCGCCAATCGATTCAGAATGGCCGATTTAGTATACACAGAGAATTTGAACAAAAAAAATCAATGGGCAAAAAAGTCGAGTACCTACATCATGATGGATAATTTTTTGATTTTTTTTATTTTTCATTTTTCGAATTTCAAATTCATGACCTCGAATGTATTTTTACGTGCCGATTCTGAATCTTTGAACGAAAATTTCGAAAACTCATCGGAAATATTTTTGGCGCCAAAAAAACCATTTTTGAAAACTGATTCAGAGCTGACCAACTCGAGAACGGTTAGAGATAGACAAATTCTGCGAACGCCAATCGATTCAGAATGGTCGAATTAGTATGTATTGTGAATTTCGAGTCAATCGAAAAAATTAAAAATTACTCGAAAAAAGTTGCAAGGGGTTCACCCCCTAAAAATCATGAAAAATACTAAGTCTTCTGATAGACTTGCAATTTGCACTATATAAATTTTTGTCCTCAGACGTATTTTGACGTGCTGATTCCTAATCTTTGAACGAAAATGTCGAAAACTCATCGGAAATATTTTTGGCGCCGAAAAAACCATTTTTGAAAACTGATTCAGAGCTGACCAACTCGAGAACGGTTAGATATAGACAAATTCTGTGAACGCCAATCGATTCAGAATGGCCGATTTAGTATACACAGAAAATTTGAACGGAAAAAATCAACGGGAAAAAAAGTCGAGTACCTACATCATGATAGATAATTTTTTGATTTTTTGATTTTTTTTATTTTTCATTTTTCGAACTTCAAATTAATGTCCTCGAATGTATTTTTACGTGCTGATTCTGAATCTTTGAACGAAAATGTCGAATACTCATCGGAAATATTTTTGGCGCCAAAAAAACCATTTTTGAAAACTGATTCAGAGCTGACCAACTCGAGAACGGTTAGAGATAGACAAATTCTGCGAATGATAATCGATTCAGAATGGTCGAATTGGTATGTATTGTCAATTTCGAGTCAATCAAAAAAATTAAAAATTACTCGAAAAAAGTTGCAAGTGGTTCACCCCTAAAAATCATGAAAAATACTAAGTCTTCTGATAGACTTGCAATTTGCACTGTATAAATTTTTGTCCTCAGACGTATTTTGACGTGCTGATTCCGAATCTTTGAACGAAAATGTCGAAAACTTATCAGAAATATTTTTGGCGCCAAAAAAACCATTTGAAAACTGATTCAGAGCTGACCAACTCGAGAATGGTTAGAGATAGACCAATTCTGCGAACGCCAATCGATTCAGAATGGCCGAAATAGTATATACTGAGAGTTTTAACGGAAAAAAACGACGGACATAAAAGTCGAGTATATTATTCATTTACCATACATAATTTTTTGCACCTTTTTATTTTTCATTTTTTTAATTTCAAATATCTGTCCTCTAACGTATTTTGACGTGCTGATTCCGAATCTTTGAACGAAAATGTCGAAAACTTATCAGAAATATTTTTGGCGCCAAAAAAACCATTTGAAAACTGATTCAGAGCTGACCAACTCGAGAACGGTTAGAGATAGACCAATTCTGCGAACGCCAATCGATTCAGAATGGCCGAATTAGTAAATACTGAGAATTTTAACGGAAAAAAACGACGGACATATAGGTCGAGTATATTATTTATTTCCCTATTTATTTACCATACATAATTTTTTGCACTTTTTCTTTTTTCATTTTTTTAATTTCTAATATTTGTCCTCCAACGTATTTTGGCGTGCTGATTCCGAATCTTTTAACGAAAATGTCGAAAACTCATCAGAAATATTTTTGGCGCCAAAAAAACTATTTGAAAACTGATTCAGAGCTGACCAACTCGAGAACGGTTAGAGATAGACCAATTCTGCGAACGCCAATCGATTCAGAATGGCCGAATTAGTATATACTGAGAGTTTTAACGGCAAAAAACGACGGACATAAAAATCGAGTATATTATTTATTTACCATACATAATTTTTTGCACTTTTTCATTTTTCATTTTTTTAATTTCAAATATTTGTCCTTCAACGTATTTTGACGTGCTGATTCAGAATGACCGAATCAGTATATATTGTGAATTTCGAGTCAATGGAAAAATTAAAAATTACTCGAAAAAAGTTGAAAGGGGGTTACCCCTAAAAATCATGAAAAATACCAAGTCGTCACATCGATTCCAAATTTGCACTATATACGTAAAATTTCATGCTCATTCCGAAAATGTATAATTTCTATAGGCTCAGATAAGTCAGATATAAGATTTCGCCGGAAAAGGGTGTTTAATGTAGAAGATCCAATTTTATGAGATTTTTTTATTTTTCGTTTTTCGAATTTCAAATTTTTATCTTCAAACGAATTTTGATGTGCTGATTCCGAATCTTTGAACGAAAATGTCGAAAACTCATCAGAAATATTTTTGGCGCCAAAAAAAACATTGGAGAACTGATTCAGAGCTGACCAACTCGAGAACGGTTGGAGATAGACCAATTCTGCGAATGCCAATCGATTCAGAATGGCCGAATTAGTCAATACTGAGAATTTCAATGGAAAAAAACGACGGACATAAAAGTCGAGTATATTATTTATTTACCATACATAATTTTTTGCACTTTTTTATTTTTCATTTTTTTAATTTCAAATATCTGTCCTCCAACGTATTTTGACGTGCTGATTCCGAATCTTTGAACGAAAATGTCGAAAACATATCAGAAATATTTTTGGCGCCAAAAAAATCATTTGAAAACTGATTCAGAGCTGACCAACTCGAGAACGGTTAAAGATAGACCAATTCTGCGAACGCCAATCGATTTAGAATGGCCGAATTAGTATAAACTGAAAATTTTAACGGAAAAAAACGACGGACATAAAAGTCGAGTATATTATTTAATTACCATACATAATTTTTTGCACTATTTTATTGTTCCTTTTTTTAATTTCAAATATCTGTCCTCCAACGTATTTTGACGTGCTGATTCCGAATCTTCGAACGAAAATGTCGAAAACTCATCAGAAATATTTTTGGCGCCAAAAAAACCATTTGAAAACTGATTCAGAGCTGACCAACTCGAGAACGGTTAGAGATAGTCCAATTCTGCGAACGCCAGTCGATTCAGAATGGCCGAATTAGTATATACTAAGAGTTTTAATGGAAAAAAACGACGCACATAAAAGTCGAGTATATTATTTATTTACCATACATAATTTTTTGCACTTTTTCATTTTAAATTTTATTAATTTCAAATATTTGTCCTCCAACGTATTTTGACGTGCTGATTCCGAATCATTGAACGAAAATGTCGAAAACTCATCAGAAATATTTTTGGCGCCAAAAAAAACATTTGAAAACTGATTCAGAGCTGACCAACTCGAGAACGGTTAGAGATAGACCAATTCTGCGAATGCCAATCCATTCAGAATGGACGAATTAGTAAATACTGAGAATTTTAACGGAAAAAAACGACGGACATATAGGTCGAGTATATTATTTATTTCCCTATTTATTTACCATACATAATTTTTTGCACTTTTTCATTTTTCATTTTTTTAATTTCTAATATTTGTCCTCCAACGTATTTTGGCGTGCTGATTCCGAATCTTTTAACGAAAATGTCGAAAACTCATCAGAAATATTTTTGGCGCCAAAAAAACCATTTGAAAACTGATTCAGAGCAGACCAACTCGAGAACGGTTAGAGATAGACCAATTCTGCGAACGCCAATCGATTCAGAATGGCAAAATTAGTATATATTGTGAATTTCGAGTCAATGGAAAAATTAAAAATTACTCGAAAAGAGTTGAAAGGGGGTTAACCCTAAAAATCATGAAAAATACCAAGTCTTCACATCGATTTGAAATTTGCACTATATAAGTAAAATTTCATGCTCATTCCGAAAATGTATGATTTCTATAGGCTCAGATAAGTCAGATATAAGATTTAGCCGGAAAAGGGTGTTTGAGGTAGAAGATCCAATTTTATGAGATTTTTTATTTTTCGTTTTTCGAATTTCAAATTTTTGTCATCAAACGAATTTTGATGTGCTGATTCCGAATCTTTGAACGAAAATGTCGAAAACTCATCAGAAATATTTTTCGCGCCAAAAAAACCATTTGAAAACTGAAACAGAGCTGACCAACTCGAGAACGGTTAGAGATAGACCAATTCTGCGAACGCCAATCGATTCAGAATGGCCGAATTAGTATATATTGTGAATTTCGAGTCAATGGAAAAATTAAAAATTACTCGAAAAGAGTTGAAAGGGGGTTAACCCTAAAAATCATGAAAAATACCAAGTCGTCACAACGATTTGAAATTTGCACTATATACGTAAAATTTCATGCTCATTCCGAAAATGTATAATTTCTATAGGCTCAGATAAGTCAGATATAAGATTTAGCCGGAAAAGGGTGTTTAAGGTAGAAGATCCAATTTTATGAGATTTTTTTATTTTTCGTTTTTCGAATTTCAAATTTTTATCTTCAAACGAATTTTGATGTGCTGATTCCGAATCTTTGAACGAAAATGTCGAAAACTCATCAGAAATATTTTTGGCGCCAAAAAAAACATTGGAGAACTGATTCAGAGCTGACCAACTCGAGAACGGTTGGAGATAGACCAATTCTGCGAATGCCAATCGATTCAGAATGGCCGAATTAGTCAATACTGAGAATTTCAATGGAAAAAAACGACGGACATAAAAGTCGAGTATATTATTTATTTACCATACATAATTTTTTGCACTTTTTTATTTTTCATTTTTTTAATTTCAAATATCTGTCCTCCAACGTATTTTGACGTGCTGATTCTGAATCTTTGAACGAAAATGTCGAAAACATATCAGAAATATTTTTGGCGCCAAAAAAATCATTTGAAAACTGATTCAGAGCTGACCAACTCGAGAACGGTTAAAGATAGACCAATTCTGCGAACGCCAATCGATTTAGAATGGCCGAATTAGTATAAACTGAAAATTTTAACGGAAAAAAACGACGGACATAAAAGTCGAGTATATTATTTAATTACCATACATAATTTTTTGCACTATTTTATTGTTCCTTTTTTTAATTTCAAATATCTGTCCTCCAACGTATTTTGACGTGCTGATTCCGAATCTTCGAACGAAAATGTCGAAAACTCATCAGAAATATTTTTGGCGCCAAAAAAACCATTTGAAAACTGATTCAGAGCTGACCAACTCGAGAACGGTTAGAGATAGTCCAATTCTGCGAACGCCAGTCGATTCAGAATGGCCGAATTAGTATATAGTAAGAGTTTTAATGGAAAAAAACGACGCACATAAAAGTCGAGTATATTATTTATTTACCATACATAATTTTTTGCACTTTTTCATTTTAAATTTTATTAATTTCAAATATTTGTCCTCCAACGTATTTTGACGTGCTGATTCCGAATCATTGAACGAAAATGTCGAAAACTCATCAGAAATATTTTTGGCGCCAAAAAAAACATTTGAAAACTGATTCAGAGCTGACCAACTCGAGAACGGTTAGAGATAGACCAATTCTGCGAATGCCAATCCATTCAGAATGGACGAATTAGTAAATACTGAGAATTTTAACGGAAAAAAACGACGGACATATAGGTCGAGTATATTATTTATTTCCCTATTTATTTACCATACACAATTTTTTGCACTTTTTCATTTTTCATTTTTTTAATTTCTAATATTTGTCCTCCAACGTATTTTGGCGTGCTGATTCCGAATCTTTTAACGAAAATGTCGAAAACTCATCAGAAATATTTTTGGCGCCAAAAAAACCATTTGAAAACTGATTCAGAGCAGACCAACTCGAGAACGGTTAGAGATAGACCAATTCTGCGAACGCCAATCGATTCAGAATGGCAAAATTAGTATATATTGTGAATTTCGAGTCAATGGAAAAATTAAAAATTACTCGAAAAGAGTTGAAAGGGGGTTAACCCTAAAAATCATGAAAAATACCAAGTCTTCACATCGATTTGAAATTTGCACTATATAAGTAAAATTTCATGCTCATTCCGAAAATGTATGATTTCTATAGGCTCAGATAAGTCAGATATAAGATTTAGCCGGAAAAGGGTGTTTAAGGTAGAAGATACAATTTTATGAGATTTTTTATTTTTCGTTTTTCGAATTTCAAATTTTTGTCTTCAAACGAATTTTGATGTGCTGATTCCGAATCTTTGAACGAAAATGTCGAAAACTCATCAGAAATATTTTTCGCGCCAAAAAAACCATTTGAAAACTGATTCAGAGCTGACCAACTCGAGAATGGTTAGAGATAGACCAATTCTGCGAACGCCAATCGATTCAGAATGGCCGAATTAGTATATACTGAGAGTTTTAACGGAAAAAAACGACGGACATAAAAGTCGAGTATATTATTTATTTACCATACATAATTTTTTGCACTTTTTCATTTTTAATTTTTTTAATTTCAAATATTTGTCCTCCAACGTATTTTGACGTGCTGATTCCGAATCTTTGAACGAAAATGTCGAAAACTCATCGGAAATATTTTTGGCGCCAAAAAAAACATTTTTGAAAACTGATTCAGAGCTGACCAACTCGAGAACGGTTAGATATAGACAAATTCTGTGACCGCCAATCGATTCAGAATGGCCGATTTAGTATACACAGAGAATTTGAACAAAAAAAATCAATGGGCAAAAAAGTCGAGTACCTACATCATGATGGATAATTTTTTGATTTTTTTTATTTTTCATTTTTCGAATTTCAAATTCATGACCTCGAATGTATTTTTACGTGCCGATTCTGAATCTTTGAACGAAAATTTCGAAAACTCATCGGAAATATTTTTGGCGCCAAAAAAACCATTTTTGAAAACTGATTCAGAGCTGACCAACTCGAGAACGGTTAGAGATAGACAAATTCTGCGAACGCCAATCGATTCAGAATGGTCGAATTAGTATGTATTGTGAATTTCGAGTCAATCGAAAAAATTAAAAATTACTCGAAAAAAGTTGCAAGGGGTTCACCCCCTAAAAATCATGAAAAATACTAAGTCTTCTGATAGACTTGCAATTTGCACTATATAAATTTTTGTCCTCAGACGTATTTTGACGTGCTGATTCCTAATCTTTGAACGAAAATGTCGAAAACTCATCGGAAATATTTTTGGCGCCGAAAAAACCATTTTTGAAAACTGATTCAGAGCTGACCAACTCGAGAACGGTTAGATATAGACAAATTCTGTGAACGCCAATCGATTCAGAATGGCCGATTTAGTATACACAGAAAATTTGAACGGAAAAAATCAACGGGAAAAAAAGTCGAGTACCTACATCATGATAGATAATTTTTTGATTTTTTGATTTTTTTTATTTTTCATTTTTCGAACTTCAAATTAATGTCCTCGAATGTATTTTTACGTGCTGATTCTGAATCTTTGAACGAAAATGTCGAATACTCATCGGAAATATTTTTGGCGCCAAAAAAACCATTTTTGAAAACTGATTCAGAGCTGACCAACTCGAGAACGGTTAGAGATAGACAAATTCTGCGAATGATAATCGATTCAGAATGGTCGAATTGGTATGTATTGTCAATTTCGAGTCAATCAAAAAAATTAAAAATTACTCGAAAAAAGTTGCAAGTGGTTCACCCCTAAAAATCATGAAAAATACTAAGTCTTCTGATAGACTTGCAATTTGCACTGTATAAATTTTTGTCCTCAGACGTATTTTGACGTGCTGATTCCGAATCTTTGAACGAAAATGTCGAAAACTCATCAAAAATATTTTTGGCGCCAAAAAAACCATTTTTGAAAACTGATTCAGAGCTGACCAACTCGAGAACGGTTAGAGATAGACAAATTCTGCGAACGCCAATCGATTCAGAATAGTCGAATTAGTATGTATTGTGAATTTCGAGTCAATCGAAAAAATTAAATATTACTCGAAAAAAGTTGCAAGGGGAAGTTCACCCCTAAAAATCATGAAAAATACTAAGTCTTCTGATAGACTTGCAATTTGCACTGTATAAATTTTTGTCCTCAGACGTGTTTTGACGTGCTGATTCCGAATCTTTGAACGAAAATGTCGAAAACTCATCGGAAATATTTTTGGCGCCAAAAAAACCATTTTTGAAAACTGATTCAGAGCTGACCAACTCGAGAACGGTTAGATATAGACAAATTCTGTGACCGCCAATCGATTCAGAATGGCCGATTTAGTATACACAGAGAATTTGAACAAAAAAAATCAATGGGCAAAAAAGTCGAGTACCTACATCATGATGGATAATTTTTTGATTTTTTTTATTTTTTATTTTTCGAATTTCAAATTCATGACCTCGAATGTATTTTTACGTGCCGATTCTGAATCTTTGAACGAAAATGTCGAAAACTCATCGGAAATATTTTTGGCGCCAAAAAAACCATTTGAAAACTGATTCAGAGCTGACCAACTCGAGAACGAATAGAGATAAACCAATTCTGCGAACGCCAATCGATTCAGAATGGTCGAATTGGTATGTATTGTGAATTTCGAGTCAATCGAAAAAATTAAAAATTACTCGAAAAAAGTTGCAAGCGGTTCACCCCTAAAAATCATGAAAAATACTAAGTCTTCTGATAGACTTGCAATTTGCACTGTATAAATTTTTGTCCTCAGACGTATTTTGACGTGCTGATTCCGAATCTTTGAACGAAAATGTCGAAAACTCATCAGAAATATTTTTGGCGCCAAAAACACCATTTTTGAAAACTGATTCAGAGCTGACCAACTCGAGAACGGTTAGATATAGACAAATTCTGTGAACGCCAATCGATTCAGAATGGCCGATTTAGTATACACAGAGAATTTGAACAAAAAAAATCAATGGGCAAAAAAGTCGAGTACCTACATCATGATGGATAATTTTTTGATTTTTTTTATTTTTCATTTTTCGAATTTCAAATTCATGACCTCGAATGTATTTTTACGTGCCGATTCTGAATCTTTGAACGAAAATGTCGAAAACTCATTGGAAATATTTTTGGCGCCAAAAAAACCATTTGAAAACTGATTCAGAGCTGACCAACTCGAGAACGAATAGAGATAAACCAATTCTGCGAACGCCAATCGATTCAGAATGGTCGAATTGGTATGTATTGTGAATTTCGAGTTAATTGAAAAAATTAAAAATTACTCGAAAAAAGTTGCCAGGGGTTCACCCCTAAAAATCATGAAAAATACCAAGTCTTCTGATAGACTTGCAATTTGCACTGTATAAATTTTTGTCCTCAGACGTATTTTGACGTGCTGATTCCGAATCTTTGAACGAAAATGTCGAAAACTCATCGGAAATATTTTTGGCGCCAAAAAAACCATTTTTGAAAACTGATTCAGAGCTGACCAACTCGAGAACGGTTAGAGATAGACAAATTCTGCGAACTCCAATCGATTCAGAATGGTCGAATTGGTATGTATTGTGAATTTCGAGTCAATCGAAAAAATTAAAAATTACTCGAAAAAAGTTGCAAGGGGTTCACCCCCTAAAAATCATGAAAAATACTAAGTCTTCTGATAGACTTGCAATTTGCACTGTATAAATTTTTGTCCTCAGACGTATTTTGACGTGCTGATTCCGAATCTTTGAACGAAAATGTCGAAAACTCATCGGAAATATTTATGGCGCCGAAAAAACCATTTTTGAAAACTGATTCAGAGCTGACCAACTCGAGAACGGTTAGATATAGACAAATTCTGTGAACGCCAATCGATTCAGAATGGCCGATTTAGTATACACAGAGAATTTGAACAAAAAAAATCAATGGGCAAAAAAGTCGAGTACCTACATCATGATGGATAATTTTTTGATTTTTTTTATTTTTCATTTTTCGAATTTCAAATTCATGACCTCGAATGTATTTTTACGTGCTGATTCCGAATCTTTGAACGAAAATGTCGAAAACTCATCGGAAATATTTTTGGCGCCAAAAAAACCATTTGAAAACTGATTCAGAGCTGACCAACTCGAGAACGGTTAGAGATAGACCAATTCTGCGAACGCCAGTCGATTCAGAATGGCCGAATTAGTATGTACTAAGAGTTTTAACGGAAAAAAACGACGGACATAAAAGTCGAGTATATTATTTATTTACCATACATAATTTTTTGCACTTTTCCATTTTTCATTTTTTTTATTTCAAATATTTGTCTCCCAACGTATTTTGACGTGCTGATTCCGAATCTTTGAACGAAAATGTCGAAAACTTATCAGAAATATTTTTGGCGCCAAAAAAACCATTTGAAAACTGATTCAGAGCTGACCAACTCGAGAACGGTTAGAGATAGACCAATTCTGCGAACGCCAATCGATTCAGAATGGCCGAATCAGTATATATTGTGAATTTCGAGTCAATGGAAAAATTAAAAATTACTCGAAAAAAGTTGAAAGGGGGTTACCCCTAAAAATCATGAAAAATACCAAGATGTCACATCGATTTGAAATTTGCACTATATACGTAAAATTTCATGCTCATTCCGAAAATGTATGATTTCTATAGGCTCAGATAAGTCAGATATAAGATTTAGCCGGAAAAGGGTGTTTAAGGTAGAAGATCCAATTTTATGAGATTTTTTATTTTTCGTTTTTCGAATTTCAAATTTTTGTCTTCAAACGAATTTTGATGTGCTGATTCCAAATCTTTTAACGAAAATGTCGAGAACTCATCAGAAATATTTTTGGCGCCAATAAAACCATTTGAAAACTGATTCAGAGCTGACCAACTCGAGAACGGTTAGAGATAGACCAATTCTGCGAACGCCAATTGATTCAGAATGGCCGAATTAGTATATATTGTGAATTTCGAGTCAATGGAAAAATTAAAAATTACTCGAAAAGAGTTGAAAGGGGGTTAACCCTAAAAATCATGAAAAATACCAAGTCGTCACAACGATTTGAAATTTGCACTATATACGTAAAATTTCATGCTCATTCCGAAAATGTATAATTTCTATAGGCTCAGATAAGTCAGATATAAGATTTAGCCGGAAAAGGGTGTTTAAGGTAGAAGATCCAATTTTATGAGATTTTTTTATTTTTCGTTTTTCGAATTTCAAATTTTTATCTTCAAACGAATTTTGATGTGCTGATTCCGAATCTTTGAACGAAAATGTCGAAAACTCATCAGAAATATTTTTGGCGCCAAAAAAAACATTGGAGAACTGATTCAGAGCTGACCAACTCGAGAACGGTTGGAGATAGACCAATTCTGCGAATGCCAATCGATTCAGAATGGCCGAATTAGTCAATACTGAGAATTTCAATGGAAAAAAACGACGGACATAAAAGTCGAGTATATTATTTATTTACCATACATAATTTTTTGCACTTTTTTATTTTTCATTTTTTTAATTTCAAATATCTGTCCTCCAACGTATTTTGACGTGCTGATTCCGAATCTTTGAACGAAAATGTCGAAAACATATCAGAAATATTTTTGGCGCCAAAAAAATCATTTGAAAACTGATTCAGAGCTGACCAACTCGAGAACGGTTAAAGATAGACCAATTCTGCGAACGCCAATCGATTTAGAATGGCCGAATTAGTATAAACTGAAAATTTTAACGGAAAAAAACGACGGACATAAAAGTCGAGTATATTATTTAATTACCATACATAATTTTTTGCACTATTTTATTGTTCCTTTTTTTAATTTCAAATATCTGTCCTCCAACGTATTTTGACGTGCTGATTCCGAATCTTCGAACGAAAATGTCGAAAACTCATCAGAAATATTTTTGGCGCCAAAAAAACCATTTGAAAACTGATTCAGAGCTGACCAACTCGAGAACGGTTAGAGATAGTCCAATTCTGCGAACGCCAGTCGATTCAGAATGGCCGAATTAGTATATACTAAGAGTTTTAATGGAAAAAAACGACGCACATAAAAGTCGAGTATATTATTTATTTACCATACATAGTTTTTTGCACTTTTTCATTTTAAATTTTATTAATTTCAAATATTTGTCCTCCAACGTATTTTGACGTGCTGATTCCGAATCATTGAACGAAAATGTCGAAAACTCATCAGAAATATTTTTGGCGCCAAAAAAAACATTTGAAAACTGATTCAGAGCTGACCAACTCGAGAACGGTTAGAGATAGACCAATTCTGCGAATGCCAATCCATTCAGAATGGCAAAATTAGTATATATTGTGAATTTCGAGTCAATGGAAAAATTAAAAATTACTCGAAAAGAGTTGAAAGGGGGTTAACCCTAAAAATCATGAAAAATACCAAGTCTTCACATCGATTTGAAATTTGCACTATATAAGTAAAATTTCATGCTCATTCCGAAAATGTATGATTTCTATAGGCTCAGATAAGTCAGATATAAGATTTAGCCGGAAAAGGGTGTTTGAGGTAGAAGATCCAATTTTATGAGATTTTTTATTTTTCGTTTTTCGAATTTCAAATTTTTGTCATCAAACGAATTTTGATGTGCTGATTCCGAATTATTGAACGAAAATGTCGAAAACTCATCAGAAATATTTTTCGCGCCAAAAAAACCATTTGAAAACTGAAACAGAGCTGACCAACTCGAGAACGGTTAGAGATAGACCAATTCTGCGAACGCCAATCGATTCAGAATGGCCGAATTAGTATATATTGTGAATTTCGAGTCAATGGAAAAATTAAAAATTACTCGAAAAGAGTTGAAAGGGGGTTAACCCTAAAAATCATGAAAAATACCAAGTCGTCACAACGATTTGAAATTTGCACTATATACGTAAAATTTCATGCTCATTCCGAAAATGTATAATTTCTATAGGCTCAGATAAGTCAGATATAAGATTTAGCCGGAAAAGGGTGTTTAAGGTAGAAGATCCAATTTTATGAGATTTTTTTATTTTTCGTTTTTCGAATTTCAAATTTTTATCTTCAAACGAATTTTGATGTGCTGATTCCGAATCTTTGAACGAAAATGTCGAAAACTCATCAGAAATATTTTTGGCGCCAAAAAAAACATTGGAGAACTGATTCAGAGCTGACCAACTCGAGAACGGTTGGAGATAGACCAATTCTGCGAATGCCAATCGATTCAGAATGGCCGAATTAGTCAATACTGAGAATTTCAATGGAAAAAAACGACGGACATAAAAGTCGAGTATATTATTTATTTACCATACATAATTTTTTGCACTTTTTTATTTTTCATTTTTTTAATTTCAAATATCTGTCCTCCAACGTATTTTGACGTGCTGATTCCGAATCTTTGAACGAAAATGTCGAAAACATATCAGAAATATTTTTGGCGCCAAAAAAATCATTTGAAAACTGATTCAGAGCTGACCAACTCGAGAACGGTTAAAGATAGACCAATTCTGCGAACGCCAATCGATTTAGAATGGCCGAATTAGTATAAACTGAAAATTTTAACGGAAAAAAACGACGGACATAAAAGTCGAGTATATTATTTAATTAAGTACCATACATAATTTTTTGCACTATTTTATTGTTCCTTTTTTTAATTTCAAATATCTGTCCTCCAACGTATTTTGACGTGCTGATTCCGAATCTTCGAACGAAAATGTCGAAAACTCATCAGAAATATTTTTGGCGCCAAAAAAAACATTTGAAAACTGATTCAGAGCTGACCAACTCGAGAACGGTTAGAGATAGTCCAATTCTGCGAACGCCAGTCGATTCAGAATGGCCGAATTAGTATATACTAAGAGTTTTAATGGAAAAAAACGACGCACATAAAAGTCGAGTATATTATTTATTTACCATACATAATTTTTTGCACTTTTTCATTTTAAATTTTATTAATTTCAAATATTTGTCCTCCAACGTATTTTGACGTGCTGATTCCGAATCATTGAACGAAAATGTCGAAAACTCATCAGAAATATTTTTGGCGCCAAAAAAAACATTTGAAAACTGATTCAGAGCTGACCAACTCGAGAACGGTTAGAGATAGACCAATTCTGCGAATGCCAATCCATTCAGAATGGACGAATTAGTAAATACTGAGAATTTTAACGGAAAAAAACGACGGACATATAGGTCGAGTATATTATTTATTTCCCTATTTATTTACCATACATAATTTTTTGCACTTTTTCATTTTTCATTTTTTTAATTTCTAATATTTGTCCTCCAACGTATTTTGGCGTGCTGATTCCGAATCTTTTAACGAAAATGTCGAAAACTCATCAGAAATATTTTTGGCGCCAAAAAAACCATTTGAAAACTGATTCAGAGCAGACCAACTCGAGAACGGTTAGAGATAGACCAATTCTGCGAACGCCAATCGATTCAGAATGGCAAAATTAATATATATTGTGAATTTCGAGTCAATGGAAAAATTAAAAATTACTCGAAAAGAGTTGAAAGGGGGTTAACCCTAAAAATCATGAAAAATACCAAGTCTTCACATCGATTTGAAATTTGCACTATATAAGTAAAATTTCATGCTCATTCCGAAAATGTATGATTTCTATAGGCTCAGATAAGTCAGATATAAGATTTAGCCGGAAAAGGGTGTTTAAGGTAGAAGATACAATTTTATGAGATTTTTTATTTTTCGTTTTTCGAATTTCAAATTTTTGTCTTCAAACGAATTTTGATGTGCTGATTCCGAATCTTTGAACGAAAATGTCGAAAACTCATCAGAAATATTTTTCGCGCCAAAAAAACCATTTGAAAACTGATTCAGAGCTGACCAACTCGAGAATGGTTAGAGATAGACCAATTCTGCGAACGCCAATCGATTCAGAATGGCCGAATTAGTATATACTGAGAGTTTTAACGGAAAAAAACGACGGACATAAAAGTCGAGTATATTATTTATTTACCATACATAATTTTTTGCACTTTTTCATTTTTAATTTTTTTAATTTCAAATATTTGTCCTCCAACGTATTTTGACGTGCTGATTCCGAATCTTTGAACGAAAATGTCGAAAACTCATCGGAAATATTTTTGGCGCCAAAAAAAACATTTTTGAAAACTGATTCAGAGCTGACCAACTCGAGAACGGTTAGATATAGACAAATTCTGTGACCGCCAATCGATTCAGAATGGCCGATTTAGTATACACAGAGAATTTGAACAAAAAAAATCAATGGGCAAAAAAGTCGAGTACCTACATCATGATGGATAATTTTTTGATTTTTTTTATTTTATCATTTTTCGAATTTCAAATTCATGACCTCGAATGTATTTTTACGTGCCGATTCTGAATCTTTGAACGAAAATGTCGAAAACTCATCGGAAATATTTTTGGCGCCAAAAAAACCATTTGAAAACTGTTCAGAGCTGACCAACTCGAGAACGAATAGAGATAAACCAATTCTGCGAACGCCAATCGATTCAGAATGGTCGAATTGGTATGTATTGCGAATTTCGAGTTAATCGAAAAAATTAAAAATTACTCGAAAAAAGTTGCAAGGGGTTCACCCCTAAAAATCATGAAAAATACCAAGTCTTCTGATAGACTTGCAATTTGCACTGTATAAATTTTTGTCCTCAGACGTGTTTTGACGTGCTGATTCCGAATCTTTGAACGAAAATGTCGAAAACTCATCGGAAATATTTTTGGCGCCAAAAAAACATTTTTGAAAACTGATTCAGAGCTGACCAACTCGAGAACGGTTAGATATAGACAAATTCTGTGACCGCCAATCGATTCAGAATGGCCGATTTAGTATACACAGAGAATTTGAACAAAAAAAATCAATGGGCAAAAAAGTCGAGTACCTACATCATGAGGATAATTTTTTGATTTTTTTTATTTTTCATTTTTCGAATTTCAAATTCATGACCTCGAATGTATTTTTACGTGCCGATTCTGAATCTTTGAACGAAAATGTCGAAAACTCATTGGAAATATTTTTGGCGCCAAAAAAACCATTTGAAAACTGATTCAGAGCTGACCAACTCGAGAACGAATAGAGATAAACCAATTCTGCGAACGCCAATCGATTCAGAATGGTCGAATTGGTATGTATTGTGAATTTCGAGTTAATCGAAAAAATTAAAAATTACTCGAAAAAAGTTGCAAGGGGTTCACCCCTAAAAATCATGAAAAATACCAAGTCTTCTGATAGACTTGCAATTTGCACTGTATAAAATTTTGTCCTCAGACGTATTTTGACGTGCTGATTCCGAATCTTTGAACGAAAATGTCGAATACTCATCGGAAATATTTTTGGCGCCAAAAAAACCATTTTTGAAAACTGATTCAGAGCTGACCAACTCGAGAACGGTTAGAGATAGACAAATTCTGCGAACGCCAATTTATTCAGAATGGTCGAATTGGTATGTATTGTGAATTTCGAGTCAATCGAAAAAATTAAAAATTACTCGAAAAAAGTTGCAAGGGGTTCACCCCCTAAAAATCATGAAAAATACTAAGTCTTCTGATAGACTTGCAATTTGCACTATATAAATTTTTGTCCTCAGACGTATTTTGACGTGCTGATTCCGAATCTTTGAACGAAAATGTCGAAAACTCATCGGAAATATTTTTGGCGCCAAAAAAACCATTTTTGAAAACTGATTCAGAGCTGACCAACTCGAGAACGGTTAGAGATCGACAAATTCTGTGAACGCCAATCGATTCAGAATGGTCGAATTGGTATGTATTGTGAATTTCGAGTCAATCGAAAAAATTAAAAATTACTCGAAAAAAGTTGCAAGGGGTTCACCCCTAAAAATCATGAAAAATACTAAGTCTTCTGATAGACTTGCAATTTGCACTGTATAAATTTTTGTCCTCAGACGTATTTTGACGTGCTGATTCCGAATCTTTGAACGAAAATGTCGAAAACTCATCAGAAATATTTTTGGCGCCAAAAACACCATTTTTGAAAACTGATTCAGAGCTGACCAACTCGAGAACGGTTAGAGATCGACAAATTCTGTGAACGCCAATCGATTCAGAATGGTCGAATTGGTATGTATTGTGAATTTCGAGTCAATCGAAAAAATTAAAAATTACTCGAAAAAAGTTGCAAGGGGTTCACCCCTAAAAATCATGAAAAATACTAAGTCTTCTGATAGACTTGCAATTTGCACTGTATAAATTTTTGTCCTCAGACGTATTTTGACGTGCTCATTACGAATCTTTGAACGAAAATTTCGAAAACTCATCGGAAATATTTTTGGCGCCAAAAAAAACCATTTTTGAAAACTGATTCAGAGCTGACCAACTCGAGAACGGTTAGAGATAGACAAATTCTGCGAACGCCAATCGATTCAGAATGGTCGAATTAGTATGTATTGTGAATTTCGAGTCAATCGAAGAAATTAAAAATTACTCGAAAAAAGTTGCAAGGGGTTCACCCCCTAAAAATCATGAAAAATACTAAGTCTTCTGATAGACTTGCAATTTGCACTATATAAATTTTTGTCCTCAGACGTATTTTGACGTGCTGATTCCTAATCTTTGAACGAAAATGTCGAAAACTCATCGGAAATATTTTTGGCGCCGAAAAAACCATTTTTGAAAACTGATTCAGAGCTGACCAACTCGAGAACGGTTAGATATAGACAAATTCTGTGAACGCCAATCGATTCAGAATGGCCGATTTAGTATACACAGAAAATTTGAACGGAAAAAATCAACGGGAAAAAAAGTCGAGTACCTACATCATGATAGATAATTTTTTGATTTTTTGATTTTTTTTATTTTTCATTTTTCGAATTTCAAATTAATGTCCTCGAATGTATTTTTACGTGCTGATTCTGAATCTTTGAACGAAAATGTCGAATACTCATCGGAAATATTTTTGGCGCCAAAAAAACCATTTTTGAAAACTGATTCAGAGCTGACCAACTCGAGAACGGTTAGAGATAGACAAATTCTGCGAATGATAATCGATTCAGAATGGTCGAATTGGTATGTATTGTCAATTTCGAGTCAATCAAAAAAATTAAAAATTACTCGAAAAAAGTTGCAAGGGGTTCACCCCTAAAAATCATGAAAAATACTAAGTCTTCTGATAGACTTGCAATTTGCACTGTATAAATTTTTGTCCTCAGACGTATTTTGACGTGCTGATTCCGAATCTTTGAACGAAAATGTCGAAAACTCATCGGAAATATTTTTGGCGCCAAAAAAACCATTTTTGAAAACTGATTCAGAGCTGACCAACTCGAGAACGGTTAGAGATAGACAAATTCTGCGAACGCCAATCGATTCAGAATAGTCGAATTAGTATGTATTGTGAATTTCGAGTCAATCGAAAAAATTAAATATTAATCGAAAAAAGTTGCAAGGGGAAGTTCACCCCTAAAAATCATGAAAAATACTAAGTCTTCTGATAGACTTGCAATTTGCACTGTATAAATTTTTGTCCTCAGACGTGTTTTGACGTGCTGATTCCGAATCTTTGAACGAAAATGTCGAAAACTCATCGGAAATATTTTTGGCGCCAAAAAAACCATTTTTGAAAACTGATTCAGAGCTGACCAACTCGAGAACGGTTAGATATAGACAAATTCTGTGACCGCCAATCGATTCAGAATGGCCGATTTAGTATACACAGAGAATTTGAACAAAAAAAATCAATGGGCAAAAAAGTCGAGTACCTACATCATGATGGATAATTTTTTGATTTTTTTTATTTTTCATTTTTCGAATTTCAAATTCATGACCTCGAATGTATTTTTACGTGCCGATTATGAATCTTTGAACGAAAATGTCGAAAACTCATCGGAAATATTTTTGGCGCCAAAAAAACCATTTGAAAACTGATTCAGAGCTGACCAACTCGAGAACGAATAGAGATAAACCAATTCTGCGAACGCCAATCGATTCAGAATGGTCGAATTGGTATGTATTGTGAATTTCGAGTCAATTGAAAAAATTAAAAATTACTCGAAAAAAGTTGCAAGCGGTTCACCCCTAAAAATCATGAAAAATACTAAGTCTTCTGATAGACTTGCAATTTGCACTGTATACATTTTTGTCCTCAGACGTATTTTGACGTGCTGATTCCGAATCTTTGAACGAAAATGTCGAAAACTCATCAGAAATATTTTTGGCGCCAAAAACACCATTTTTGAAAACTGATTCAGAGCTGACCAACTCGAGAACGGTTAGATATAGACAAATTCTGTGAACGCCAATCGATTCAGAATGGCCGATTTAGTATACACAGAGAATTTGAACAAAAAAAATCAATGGGCAAAAAAGTCGAGTACCTACATCATGATGGATAATTTTTTGATTTTTTTTATTTTTCATTTTTCGAATTTCAAATTCATGACCTCGAATGTATTTTTACGTGCCGATTCTGAATCTTTGAACGAAAATGTCGAAAACTCATTGGAAATATTTTTGGCGCCAAAAAAACCATTTGAAAACTGATTCAGAGCTGACCAACTCGAGAACGAATAGAGATAAACCAATTCTGCGAACGCCAATCGATTCAGAATGGTCGAATTGGTATGTATTGTGAATTTCGAGTTAATTAAAAAAACTAAAAATTACTCGAAAAAAGTTGCAAGGGGTTCACCCCTAAAAATCATGAAAAATACCAAGTCTTCTGATAGACTTGCAATTTGCACTGTATAAATTTTTGTCCTCAGACGTATTTTGACGTGCTGATTCCGAATCTTTGAACGAAAATGTCGAAAACTCATCGGAAATATTTTTGGCGCCAAAAAAACCATTTTTGAAAACTGATTCAGAGCTGACCAACTCGAGAACGGTTAGAGATAGACAAATTCTGCGAACGCCAATCGATTCAGAATGGTCGAATTGGTATGTATTGTGAATTTCGAGTCAATCGAAAAAATTAAAAATTACTCGAAAAAAGTTGCAAGGGGTTCACCCCCTAAAAATCATGAAAAATACTAAGTCTTCTGATAGACTTGCAATTTGCACTGTATAAATTTTTGTCCTCAGACGTATTTTGACGTGCTGATTCCGAATCTTTGAACGAAAATGTCGAAAAATCATCGGAAATATTTATGGCGCCGAAAAAACCATTTTTGAAAACTGATTCAGAGCTGACCAACTCGAGAACGGTTAGATATAGACAAATTCTGTGAACGCCAATCGATTCAGAATGGCCGATTTAGTATACACAGGGAATTTGAACAAAAAAAATCAATGGGCAAAAAAGTCGAGTACCTACATCATGATGGATAATTTTTTGATTTTTTTTATTTTTCATTTTTCGAATTTCAAATTCATGACCTCGAATGTATTTTTACGTGCTGATTCCGAATCTTTGAACGAAAATGTCGAAAACTCATCGGAAATATTTTTGGCGCCAAAAAAACCATTTGAAAACTGATTCAGAGCTGACCAACTCGAGAACGGTTAGAGATAGACCAATTCTGCGAACGCCAGTCGATTCAGAATGGCCGAATTAGTATGTACTAAGAGTTTTAACGGAAAAAAACGACGGACATAAAAGTCGAGTATATTATTTATTTACCATACATAATTTTTTGCACTTTTCCATTTTTCATTTTTTTTATTTCAAATATTTGTCTCCCAACGTATTTTGACGTGCTGATTCCGAATCTTTGAACGAAAATGTCGAAAACTTATCAGAAATATTTTTGGCGCCAAAAAAACCATTTGAAAACTGATTCAGAGCTGACCAACTCGAGAACGGTTAGAGATAGACCAATTCTGCGAACGCCAATCGATTCAGAATGGCCGAATCAGTATATGAGTCAATGGAAAAATTAAAAATTACTCGAAAAAAGTTGAAAGGGGGTTACCCCTAAAAATCATGAAAAATACCAAGATGTCACATCGATTTGAAATTTGCACTATATACGTAAAATTTCATGCTCATTCCGAAAATGTATGATTTCTATAGGCTCAGATAAGTCAGATATAAGATTTAGCCGGAAAAGGGTGTTTAAGGTAGAAGATCCAATTTTATGAGATTTTTTATTTTTCGTTTTTCGAATTTCAAATTTTTGTCTTCAAACGAATTTTGATGTGCTGATTCCAAATCTTTTAACGAAAATGTCGAGAACTCATCAGAAATATTTTTGGCGCCAATAAAACCATTTGAAAACTGATTCAGAGCTGACCAACTCGAGAACGGTTAGAGATAGACCAATTCTGCGAACGCCAATTGATTCAGAATGGCCGAATTAGCATATACTGAGAGTTTTAACGGCAAAAAACGACGGACATAAAAGTCGAGTATATTATTTATTTACCATACATAATTTTTTGCACTTTTTTATTTTTCATTTTTCGAATTTCAAATTCATGACCTCGAATGTATTTTTACGGGCTGATTCTGAATCTTTGAACGAAAATGTCGAAAAATCATCGGAAGTA
Organism: Chrysolina haemoptera; assembly: GCA_958298965.1. Lineage (NCBI taxonomy): Eukaryota > Metazoa > Arthropoda > Insecta > Coleoptera > Chrysomelidae > Chrysolina > Chrysolina haemoptera. Next base: position 37,234,091 of record OY282590.1, read on the forward strand.
TTTTTGGCGCCAAAAAAACCATTTGAAAACTGATTCAGAGCTGACCAACTCGAGAACGAATAGAGATAAACCAATTCTGCGAACGCCAATCGATTCAGAATGGTCGAATTGGTATGTATTGTGAATTTCGAGTTAATCGAAAAAATTAAAAATTACTCGAAAAAAGTTGCAAGGGGTTCACCCCTAAAAATCATGAAAAATACTAAGTCGTCTGATAGACTTGCAATTTGCACTGTATACATTTTTGTCCTCAGGCGTGTTTTGACGTGCTGATTCCGAATCTTTGAACGAAAATGTCGAAAACTCATCGGAAATATTTTTGGCGCCAAAAAAACCATTTTTGAAAACTGATTCAGAGCTGACCAACTCGAGAACGGTTAGAGATCGACAAATTCTGTGAACGCCAATCGATTCAGAATGGTCGAATTGGTATGTATTGTGAATTTCGAGTCAATCGAAAAAATTAAAAATTACTCGAAAAAAGTTGCAAGGGGTTCACCCCTAAAAATCATGAAAAATACTAAGTCTTCTGATAGACTTGCAATTTGCACTGTATAAATTTTTGTCCTCAGACGTATTTTGACGTGCTGATTCCGAATCTTTGAACGAAAATGTCGAAAACTCATCAGAAATATTTTTGGCGCCAAAAACACCATTTTTGAAAACTGATTCAGAGCTGACCAACTCGAGAACGGTTAGATATAGACAAATTCTGTGACCGCCAATCGATTCAGAATGGCCGATTTAGTATACACAGAGAATTTGAACAAAAAAAATCAATGGGCAAAAAAGTCGAGTACCTACATCATGATGGATAATTTTTTGATTTTTTTTATTTTTCATTTTTCGAATTTCAAATTCATGACCTCGAATGTATTTTTACGTGCCGATTCTGAATCTTTGAACGAAAATGTCGAAAACTCATCGGAAATATTTTTGGCGCCAAAAAAACCATTTGAAAACTGATTCAGAGCTGACCAACTCGAGAACGAATAGAGATAAACCAATTCTGCGAACGCCAATCGATTCAAAATGGTCGAATTGGTATGTATTGTGAATTTCGAGTCAATCGAAAAAATTAAAAATTACTCGAAAAAAGTTGCAAGGGGTTCACCCCTAAAAATCATGAAAAATACTAAGTCTTCTGATAGACTTGCAATTTGCACTGTATAAATTTTTGTCCTCAGACGTATTTTGACGTGCTGATTCCGAATCTTTGAACGAAAATGTCGAAAACTCATCAGAAATATTTTTGGCGCCAAAAACACCATTTTTGAAAACTGATTCAGAGCTGACCAACTCGAGAACGGTTAGATATAGACAAATTCTGTGAACGTCAATCGATTCAGAATGGCCGATTTAGTATACACAGAGAATTTGAACAAAAAAAATCAATGGGCAAAAAAGTCGAGTACCTACATCATGATGGATAATTTTTTGATTTTTTTTATTTTTCATTTTTCGAATTTCAAATTCATGACCTCGAATGTATTTTTACGTGCCGATTCTGAATCTTTGAACGAAAATGTCGAAAACTCATTGGAAATATTTTTGGCGCCAAAAACACCATTTTTGAAAACTGATTCAGAGCTGACCAACTCGAGAACGGTTAGAGATCGACAAATTCTGTGAACGCCAATCGATTCAGAATGGTCGAATTGGTATGTATTGTGAATTTCGAGTCAATCGAAAAAATTAAAAATTACTCGAAAAAAGTTGCAAGGGGTTCACCCCTAAAAATCATGAAAAATACTAAGTCTTCTGATAGACTTGCAATTTGCACTGTATAAATTTTTGTCCTCAGACGTATTTTGACGTGCTGCTTCCGAATCTTTGAACGAAAATGTCGAAAACTCATCAGAAATATTTTTGGCGCCAAAAACACCATTTTTGAAAACTGATTCAGAGCTGACCAACTCGAGAACGGTTAGATATAGACAAATTCTGTGACCGCCAATCGATTCAGAATGGCCGATTTAGTATACACAGAGAATTTGAACAAAAAAAATCAATGGGCAAAAAAGTCGAGTACCTACATCATGATGGATAATTTTTTGATTTTTTTTATTTTTCATTTTTCGAATTTCAAATTCATGACCTCGAATGTATTTTTACGTGCCGATTCTGAATCTTTGAACGAAAATGTCGAAAACTCATCGGAAATATTTTTGGCGCCAAAAAAACCATTTGAAAACTGATTCAGAGCTGACCAACTCGAGAACGAATAGAGATAAACCAATTCTGCGAACGCCAATCGATTCAAAATGGTCGAATTGGTATGTATTGTGAATTTCGAGTCAATCGAAAAAATTAAAAATTACTCGAAAAAAGTTGCAAGGGGTTCACCCCTAAAAATCATGAAAAATACTAAGTCTTCTGATAGACTTGCAATTTGCACTGTATAAATTTTTGTCCTCAGACGTATTTTGACGTGCTGATTCCGAATCTTTGAACGAAAATGTCGAAAACTCATCAGAAATATTTTTGGCGCCAAAAACACCATTTTTGAAAACTGATTCAGAGCTGACCAACTCGAGAACGGTTAGATATAGACAAATTCTGTGAACGTCAATCGATTCAGAATGGCCGATTTAGTATACACAGAGAATTTGAACAAAAAAAATCAATGGGCAAAAAAGTCGAGTACCTACATCATGATGGATAATTTTTTGATTTTTTTTATTTTTCATTTTTCGAATTTCAAATTCATGACCTCGAATGTATTTTTACGTGCCGATTCTGAATCTTTGAACGAAAATGTCGAAAACTCATTGGAAATATTTTTGGCGCCAAAAAAACCATTTGAAAACTGATTCAGAGCTGACCAACTCGAGAACGAATAGAGATAAACCAATTCTGCGAACGCCAATCGATTCAGAATGGTCGAATTGGTATGTATTGTGAATTTCGAGTTAATCGAAAAAATTAAAAATTACTCGAAAAAAGTTGCAAGGGGTTCACCCCTAAAAATCATGAAAAATACTAAGTCTTCTGATAGACTTGCAATTTGCACTGTATAAATTTTTGTCCTCAGACGTATTTTGACGTGCTGATTCCGAATCTTTGAACGAAAATGTCGAAAACTCATCAGAAATATTTTTGGCGCCAAAAACACCATTTTTGAAAACTGATTCAGAGCTGACCAACTCGAGAACGGTTAGATATAGACAAATTCTGTGAACGTCAATCGATTCAGAATGGCCGATTTAGTATACACAGAGAATTTGAACAAAAAAAATCAATGGGCAAAAAAGTCGAGTACCTAAATCATGATGGATAATTTTTTGATTTTTTTTATTTTTCATTTTTCGAATTTCAAATTCATGACCTCGAATGTATTTTTACGTGCCGATTCTGAATCTTTGAACGAAAATGTCGAAAACTCATTGGAAATATTTTTGGCGCCAAAAAAACCATTTGAAAACTGATTCAGAGCTGACCAACTCGAGAACGAATAGAGACAAACCAATTCTGCGAACGCCAATCGATTCAGAATGGTCGAATTGGTATGTATTGTGAATTTCGAGTTAATCGAAAAAATTAAAAATTACTCGAAAAAAGTTGCAAGGGGTTCACCCCTAAAAATCATGAAAAATACCAAGTCTTCTGATAGACTTGCAATTTGCACTGTATAAATTTTTGTCCTCAGACGTATTTTGACGTGCTGATTCCGAATCTTTGAACGAAAATGTCGAAAACTCATCGGAAATATTTTTGGCGCCAAAAAAACCATTTTTGAAAACTGATTCAGAGCTGACCAACTCGAGAACGGTTAGAGATAGACAAATTCTGCGAACGCCAATCGATTCAGAATGGTCGAATTGGTATGTATTGTGAATTTCGAGTCAATCGAAAAAATTAAAAATTACTCGAAAAAAGTTGCAAGGGGTTCACCCCTAAAAATCATGAAAAATACCAAGTCTTCTGATAGACTTGCAATTTGCACTGTATAAATTTTTGTCCTCAGACGTATTTTGACGTGCTGATTCTGAATCTTTGAACGAAAATGTCGAAAACTCATCGGAAATATTTTTGGCGCCAAAAAAACCATTTGAAAACTGTTCAGAGCTGACCAACTCGAGAACGAATAGAGATAAACCAATTCTGCGAACGCCAATCGATTCAGAATGGTCGAATTGGTATGTATTGTGAATTTCGAGTTAATCGAAAAAATTAAAAATTACTCGAAAAAAGTTGCAAGGGGTTCACCCCTAAAAATCATGAAAAATACCAAGTCTTCTGATAGACTTGCAATTTGCACTGTATAAATTTTTGTCCTCAGACGTGTTTTGACGTGCTGATTCCGAATCTTTGAACGAAAATGTCGAAAACTCATCGGAAATATTTTTGGCGCCAAAAAAAACATTTTTGAAAACTGATTCAGAGCTGACCAACTCGAGAACGGTTAGATATAGACAAATTCTGTGACCGCCAATCGATTCAGAATGGCCGATTTAGTATACACAGAGAATTTGAACAAAAAAAATCAATGGGCAAAAAAGTCGAGTACCTAAATCATGATGGATAATTTTTTGATTTTTTTTATTTTTCATTTTTCGAATTTCAAATTCATGACCTCGAATGTATTTTTACGTGCCGATTCTGAATCTTTGAACGAAAATGTCGAAAACTCATTGGAAATATTTTTGGCGCCAAAAAAACCATTTGAAAACTGATTCAGAGCTGACCAACTCGAGAACGAATAGAGACAAACCAATTCTGCGAACGCCAATCGATTCAGAATGGTCGAATTGGTATGTATTGTGAATTTCGAGTTAATCGAAAAAATTAAAAATTACTCGAAAAAAGTTGCAAGGGGTTCACCCCTAAAAATCATGAAAAATACCAAGTCTTCTGATAGACTTGCAATTTGCACTGTATAAATTTTTGTCCTCAGACGTATTTTGACGTGCTGATTCCGAATCTTTGAACGAAAATGTCGAAAACTCATCGGAAATATTTTTGGCGCCAAAAAAACCATTTTTGAAAACTGATTCAGAGCTGACCAACTCGAGAACGGTTAGAGATAGACAAATTCTGCGAACGCCAATCGATTCAGAATGGTCGAATTGGTATGTATTGTGAATTTCGAGTCAATCGAAAAAATTAAAAATTACTCGAAAAAAGTTGCAAGGGGTTTACCCCTAAAAATCATGAAAAATACCAAGTCTTCTGATAGACTTGCAATTTGCACTGTATAAATTTTTGTCCTCAGACGTATTTTGACGTGCTGATTCTGAATCTTTGAACGAAAATGTCGAAAACTCATCGGAAATATTTTTGGCGCCAAAAAAACCATTTGAAAACTGTTCAGAGCTGACCAACTCGAGAACGAATAGAGATAAACCAATTCTGCGAACGCCAATCGATTCAGAATGGTCGAATTGGTATGTATTGTGAATTTCGAGTTAATCGAAAAAATTAAAAATTACTCGAAAAAAGTTGCAAGGGGTTCACCCCTAAAAATCATGAAAAATACCAAGTCTTCTGATAGACTTGCAATTTGCACTGTATAAATTTTTGTCCTCAGACGTGTTTTGACGTGCTGATTCCGAATCTTTGAACGAAAATGTCGAAAACTCATCGGAAATATTTTTGGCGCCAAAAAAAACATTTTTGAAAACTGATTCAGAGCTGACCAACTCGAGAACGGTTAGATATAGACAAATTCTGTGACCGCCAATCGATTCAGAATGGCCGATTTAGTATACACAGAGAATTTGAACAAAAAAAATCAATGGGCAAAAAAGTCGAGTACCTACATCATGAGGATAATTTTTTGATTTTTTTTATTTTTCATTTTTCGAATTTCAAATTCATGACCTCGAATGTATTTTTACGTGCCGATTCTGAATCTTTGAACGAAAATGTCGAAAACTCATTGGAAATATTTTTGGCGCCAAAAAAACCATTTGAAAACTGATTCAGAGCTGACCAATTCGAGAACGAATAGAGATAAACCAATTCTGCGAACGCCAATCGATTCAGAATGGTCGAATTGGTATGTATTGTGAATTTCGAGTTAATCGAAAAAATTAAAAATTACTCGAAAAAAGTTGCAAGGGGTTCACCCCTAAAAATCATGAAAAATACCAAGTCTTCTGATAGACTTGCAATTTGCACTGTATAAATTTTTGTCCTCAGACGTATTTTGACGTGCTGATTCCGAATCTTTGAACGAAAATGTCGAAAACTCATCGGAAATATTTTTGGCGCCAAAAAAACCATTTTTGAAAACTGATTCAGAGCTGACCAACTCGAGAACGGTTAGAGATAGACAAATTCTGCGAACGCCAATCGATTCAGAATGGTCGAATTGGTATGTATTATGAATTTCGAGTCAATCGAAAAAATTAAAAATTACTCGAAAAAAGTTGCAAGGGGTTCACCCCCTAAAAATCATGAAAAATACCAATCGAGAACGGTTAGAGATAGACCAATTCTGCGAACGCCAATTGATTCAGAATGGCCGAATTAGCATATACTGAGAGTTTTAACGGCAAAAAACGACGGACATAAAAGTCGAGTATATTATTTATTTACCATACATAATTTTTTGCACTTTTTTATTTTTCATTTTTCGAATTTCAAATTCATGACCTCGAATGTATTTTTACGGGCTGATTCTGAATCTTTGAACGAAAATGTCGAAAAATCATCGGAAGTATTTTTGGCGCCAAAAAAACCATTTGAAAACTGATTCAGAGCTGACCAACTCGAGAACGAATAGAGATAAACCAATTCTGCGAACGCCAATCGATTCAGAATGGTCGAATTGGTATGTATTGTGAATTTCGAGTTAATCGAAAAAATTAAAAATTACTCGAAAAAAGTTGCAAGGGGTTCACCCCTAAAAATCATGAAAAATACTAAGTCGTCTGATAGACTTGCAATTTGCACTGTATAAATTTTTGTCCTCAGGCGTGTTTTGACGTGCTGATTCCGAATCTTTGAACGAAAATGTCGAAAACTCATCGGAAATATTTTTGGCGCCAAAAAAACCATTTTTGAAAACTGATTCAGAGCTGACCAACTCGAGAACGGTTAGAGATAGACCAATTCTGCGAACGCCAATCGATTCAGAATGGCCGAATTAGTATATACTGAGAGTTTTAACGGCAAAAAACGACGGACATAAAAATCGAGTATATTATTTATTTACCATACATAATTTTTTGCATTTTTTCTTTTTTCATTTTTTTAATTTCAAATATTTGTCCTTCAACGTATTTTGACGTGCTGATTCAGAATGACCGAATCAGTATATATTGTGAATTTCGAGTCAATGGAAAAATTAAAAATTACTCGAAAAAAGTTGAAAGGGGGTTACCCCTAAAAATCATGAAAAATACCAAGTCGTCACATCGATTTCAAATTTGCACTATATACGTAAAATTTCATGCTCATTCCGAAAATGTATAATTTCTATAGGCTCAGATAAGTCAGATATAAGATTTAGCCGGAAAAGGGTGTTTGAGGTAGAAGATCCAATTTTATGAGATTTTTTATTTTTCGTTTTTCGAATTTCAAATTTTTGTCATCAAACGAATTTTGATGTGCTGATTCCGAATCTTTGAACGAAAATGTCGAAAACTCATCAGAAATATTTTTCGCGCCAAAAAAACCATTTGAAAACTGAAACAGAGCTGACCAACTCGAGAACGGTTAGAGATAGACCAATTCTGCGAACGCCAATCGATTCAGAATGGCCGAATTAGTATATATTGTGAATTTCGAGTCAATGGAAAAATTAAAAATTACTCGAAAAGAGTTGAAAGGGGGTTAACCCTAAAAATCATGAAAAATACCAAGTCGTCACAACGATTTGAAATTTGCACTATATACGTAAAATTTCATGCTCATTCCGAAAATGTATAATTTCTATAGGCTCAGATAAGTCAGATATAAGATTTAGCCGGAAAAGGGTGTTTAAGGTAGAAGATCCAATTTTATGAGATTTTTTTATTTTTCGTTTTTCGAATTTCAAATTTTTATCTTCAAACGAATTTTGATGTGCTGATTCCGAATCTTTGAACGAAAATGTCGAAAACTCATCAGAAATATTTTTGGCGCCAAAAAAAACATTGGAGAACTGATTCAGAGCTGACCAACTCGAGAACGGTTGGAGATAGACCAATTCTGCGAATGCCAATCGATTCAGAATGGCCGAATTAGTCAATACTGAGAATTTCAATGGAAAAAAACGACGGACATAAAAGTCGAGTATATTATTTATTTACCATACATAATTTTTTGCACTTTTTTATTTTTCATTTTTTTAATTTCAAATATCTGTCCTCCAACGTATTTTGACGTGCTGATTCCGAATCTTTGAACGAAAATGTCGAAAACATATCAGAAATATTTTTGGCGCCAAAAAAATCATTTGAAAACTGATTCAGAGCTGACCAACTCGAGAACGGTTAAAGATAGACCAATTCTGCGAACGCCAATCGATTTAGAATGGCCGAATTAGTATAAACTGAAAATTTTAACGGAAAAAAACGACGGACATAAAAGTCGAGTATATTATTTAATTACCATACATAATTTTTTGCACTATTTTATTGTTCCTTTTTTTAATTTCAAATATCTGTCCTCCAACGTATTTTGACGTGCTGATTCCGAATCTTCGAACGAAAATGTCGAAAACTCATCAGAAATATTTTTGGCGCCAAAAAAACCATTTGAAAACTGATTCAGAGCTGACCAACTCGAGAACGGTTAGAGATAGTCCAATTCTGCGAACGCCAGTCGATTCAGAATGGCCGAATTAGTATATAGTAAGAGTTTTAATGGAAAAAAACGACGCACATAAAAGTCGAGTATATTATTTATTTACCATACATAATTTTTTGCACTTTTTCATTTTAAATTTTATTAATTTCAAATATTTGTCCTCCAACGTATTTTGACGTGCTGATTCCGAATCATTGAACGAAAATGTCGAAAACTCATCAGAAATATTTTTGGCGCCAAAAAAAACATTTGAAAACTGATTCAGAGCTGACCAACTCGAGAACGGTTAGAGATAGACCAATTCTGCGAATGCCAATCCATTCAGAATGGCAAAATTAGTATATATTGTGAATTTCGAGTCAATGGAAAAATTAAAAATTACTCGAAAAGAGTTGAAAGGGGGTTAACCCTAAAAATCATGAAAAATACCAAGTCTTCACATCGATTTGAAATTTGCACTATATAAGTAAAATTTCATGCTCATTCCGAAAATGTATGATTTCTATAGGCTCAGATAAGTCAGATATAAGATTTAGCCGGAAAAGGGTGTTTGAGGTAGAAGATCCAATTTTATGAGATTTTTTATTTTTCGTTTTTCGAATTTCAAATTTTTGTCATCAAACGAATTTTGATGTGCTGATTCCGAATTATTGAACGAAAATGTCGAAAACTCATCAGAAATATTTTTCGCGCCAAAAAAACCATTTGAAAACTGAAACAGAGCTGACCAACTCGAGAACGGTTAGAGATAGACCAATTCTGCGAACGCCAATCGATTCAGAATGGCCGAATTAGTATATATTGTGAATTTCGAGTCAATGGAAAAATTAAAAATTACTCGAAAAGAGTTGAAAGGGGGTTAACCCTAAAAATCATGAAAAATACCAAGTCGTCACAACGATTTGAAATTTGCACTATATACGTAAAATTTCATGCTCATTCCGAAAATGTATAATTTCTATAGGCTCAGATAAGTCAGATATAAGATTTAGCCGGAAAAGGGTGTTTAAGGTAGAAGATCCAATTTTATGAGATTTTTTTATTTTTCGTTTTTCGAATTTCAAATTTTTATCTTCAAACGAATTTTGATGTGCTGATTCCGAATCTTTGAACGAAAATGTCGAAAACTCATCAGAAATATTTTTGGCGCCAAAAAAAACATTGGAGAACTGATTCAGAGCTGACCAACTCGAGAACGGTTGGAGATAGACCAATTCTGCGAATGCCAATCGATTCAGAATGGCCGAATTAGTCAATACTGAGAATTTCAATGGAAAAAAACGACGGACATAAAAGTCGAGTATATTATTTATTTACCATACATAATTTTTTGCACTTTTTTATTTTTCATTTTTTTAATTTCAAATATCTGTCCTCCAACGTATTTTGACGTGCTGATTCCGAATCTTTGAACGAAAATGTCGAAAACATATCAGAAATATTTTTGGCGCCAAAAAAATCATTTGAAAACTGATTCAGAGCTGACCAACTCGAGAACGGTTGAAGATAGACCAATTCTGCGAACGCCAATCGATTTAGAATGGCCGAATTAGTATAAACTGAAAATTTTAACGGAAAAAAACGACGGACATAAAAGTCGAGTATATTATTTAATTACCATACATAATTTTTTGCACTATTTTATTGTTCCTTTTTTTAATTTCAAATATCTGTCCTCCAACGTATTTTGACGTGCTGATTCCGAATCTTCGAACGAAAATGTCGAAAACTCATCAGAAATATTTTTGGCGCCAAAAAAAACATTTGAAAACTGATTCAGAGCTGACCAACTCGAGAACGGTTAGAGATAGTCCAATTCTGCGAACGCCAGTCGATTCAGAATGGCCGAATTAGTATATACTAAGAGTTTTAATGGAAAAAAACGACGCACATAAAAGTCGAGTATATTATTTATTTACCATACATAATTTTTTGCACTTTTTCATTTTAAATTTTATTAATTTCAAATATTTGTCCTCCAACGTATTTTGACGTGCTGATTCCGAATCATTGAACGAAAATGTCGAAAACTCATCAGAAATATTTTTGGCGCCAAAAAAAACATTTGAAAACTGATTCAGAGCTGACCAACTCGAGAACGGTTAGAGATAGACCAATTCTGCGAATGCCAATCCATTCAGAATGGACGAATTAGTAAATACTGAGAATTTTAACGGAAAAAAACGACGGACATATAGGTCGAGTATATTATTTATTTCCCTATTTATTTACCATACATAATTTTTTGCACTTTTTCATTTTTCATTTTTTTAATTTCTAATATTTGTCCTCCAACGTATTTTGGCGTGCTGATTCCGAATCTTTTAACGAAAATGTCGAAAACTCATCAGAAATATTTTTGGCGCCAAAAAAACCATTTGAAAACTGATTCAGAGCAGACTAACTCGAGAACGGTTAGAGATAGACCAATTCTGCGAACGCCAATCGATTCAGAATGGCAAAATTAGTATATATTGTGAATTTCGAGTCAATGGAAAAATTAAAAATTACTCGAAAAAAGTTGCAAGGGGTTCACCCCTAAAAATCATGAAAAATACCAAGTCTTCTGATAGACTTGCAATTTGCACTGTATAAATTTTTGTCCTCAGACGTGTTTTGACGTGCTGATTCCGAATCTTTGAACGAAAATGTCGAAAACTCATCGGAAATATTTTTGGCGCCAAAAAAACATTTTTGAAAACTGATTCAGAGCTGACCAACTCGAGAACGGTTAGATATAGACAAATTCTGTGACCGCCAATCGATTCAGAATGGCCGATTTAGTATACACAGAGAATTTGAACAAAAAAAATCAATGGGCAAAAAAGTCGAGTACCTACATCATGAGGATAATTTTTTGATTTTTTTTATTTTTCATTTTTCGAATTTCAAATTCATGACCTCGAATGTATTTTTACGTGCCGATTCTGAATCTTTGAACGAAAATGTCGAAAACTCATTGGAAATATTTTTGGCGCCAAAAAAACCATTTGAAAACTGATTCAGAGCTGACCAACTCGAGAACGAATAGAGATAAACCAATTCTGCGAACGCCAATCGATTCAGAATGGTCGAATTGGTATGTATTGTGAATTTCGAGTTAATCGAAAAAATTAAAAATTACTCGAAAAAAGTTGCAAGGGGTTCACCCCTAAAAATCATGAAAAATACCAAGTCTTCTGATAGACTTGCAATTTGCACTGTATAAAATTTTGTCCTCAGACGTATTTTGACGTGCTGATTCCGAATCTTTGAACGAAAATGTCGAATACTCATCGGAAATATTTTTGGCGCCAAAAAAACCATTTTTGAAAACTGATTCAGAGCTGACCAACTCGAGAACGGTTAGAGATAGACAAATTCTGCGAACGCCAATTTATTCAGAATGGTCGAATTGGTATGTATTGTGAATTTCGAGTCAATCGAAAAAATTAAAAATTACTCGAAAAAAGTTGCAAGGGGTTCACCCCCTAAAAATCATGAAAAATACTAAGTCTTCTGATAGACTTGCAATTTGCACTATATAAATTTTTGTCCTCAGACGTATTTTGACGTGCTGATTCCGAATCTTTGAACGAAAATGTCGAAAACTCATCGGAAATATTTTTGGCGCCAAAAAAACCATTTTTGAAAACTGATTCAGAGCTGACCAACTCGAGAACGGTTAGAGATCGACAAATTCTGTGAACGCCAATCGATTCAGAATGGTCGAATTGGTATGTATTGTGAATTTCGAGTCAATCGAAAAAATTAAAAATTACTCGAAAAAAGTTGCAAGGGGTTCACCCCTAAAAATCATGAAAAATACTAAGTCTTCTGATAGACTTGCAATTTGCACTGTATAAATTTTTGTCCTCAGACGTATTTTGACGTGCTGATTCCGAATCTTTGAACGAAAATGTCGAAAACTCATCAGAAATATTTTTGGCGCCAAAAACACCATTTTTGAAAACTGATTCAGAGCTGACCAACTCGAGAACGGTTAGATATAGACAAATTCTGTTAACGCCAATCGATTCAGAATGGTCGAATTGGTATGTATTGTGAATTTCGAGTCAATCGAAAAAATTAAAAATTACTCGAAAAAAGTTGCAAGGGGTTCACCCCTAAAAATCATGAAAAATACTAAGTCTTCTGATAGACTTGCAATTTGCACTGTATAAATTTTTGTCCTCAGACGTATTTTGACGTGCTCATTACGAATCTTTGAACGAAAATTTCGAAAACTCATCGGAAATATTTTTGGCGCCAAAAAAACCATTTTTGAAAACTGATTCAGAGCTGACCAACTCGAGAACGGTTAGAGATAGACAAATTCTGCGAACGCCAATCGATTCAGAATGGTCGAATTAGTATGTATTGTGAATTTCGAGTCAATCGAAAAAATTAAAAATTACTCGAAAAAAGTTGCAAGGGGTTCACCCCCTAAAAATCATGAAAAATACTAAGTCTTCTGATAGACTTGCAATTTGCACTATATAAATTTTTGTCCTCAGACGTATTTTGACGTGCTGATTCCTAATCTTTGAACGAAAATGTCGAAAACTCATCGGAAATATTTTTGGCGCCGAAAAAACCATTTTTGAAAACTGATTCAGAGCTGACCAACTCGAGAACGGTTAGATATAGACAAATTCTGTGAACGCCAATCGATTCAGAATGGCCGATTTAGTATACACAGAAAATTTGAACGGAAAAAATCAACGGGAAAAAAAGTCGAGTACCTACATCATGATAGATAATTTTTTGATTTTTTGATTTTTTTTATTTTTCATTTTTCGAATTTCAAATTAATGTCCTCGAATGTATTTTTACGTGCTGATTCTGAATCTTTGAACGAAAATGTCGAATACTCATCGGAAATATTTTTGGCGCCAAAAAAACCATTTTTGAAAACTGATTCAGAGCTGACCAACTCGAGAACGGTTAGAGATAGACAAATTCTGCGAATGATAATCGATTCAGAATGGTCGAATTGGTATGTATTGTCAATTTCGAGTCAATCAAAAAAATTAAAAATTACTCGAAAAAAGTTGCAAGGGGTTCACCCCTAAAAATCATGAAAAATACTAAGTCTTCTGATAGACTTGCAATTTGCACTGTATAAATTTTTGTCCTCAGACGTATTTTGACGTGCTGATTCCGAATCTTTGAACGAAAATGTCGAAAACTCATCGGAAATATTTTTGGCGCCAAAAAAACCATTTTTGAAAACTGATTCAGAGCTGACCAACTCGAGAACGGTTAGAGATAGACAAATTCTGCGAACGCCAATCGATTCAGAATAGTCGAATTAGTATGTATTGTGAATTTCGAGTCAATCGAAAAAATTAAATATTACTCGAAAAAAGTTGCAAGGGGAAGTTCACCCCTAAAAATCATGAAAAATACTAAGTCTTCTGATAGACTTGCAATTTGCACTGTATAAATTTTTGTCCTCAGACGTGTTTTGACGTGCTGATTCCGAATCTTTGAACGAAAATGTCGAAAACTCATCGGAAATATTTTTGGCGCCAAAAAAACCATTTTTGAAAACTGATTCAGAGCTGACCAACTCGAGAACGGTTAGATATAGACAAATTCTGTGACCGCCAATCGATTCAGAATGGCCGATTTAGTATACACAGAGAATTTGAACAAAAAAAATCAATGGGCAAAAAAGTCGAGTACCTACATCATGATGGATAATTTTTTGATTTTTTTTATTTTTCATTTTTCGAATTTCAAATTCATGACCTCGAATGTATTTTTACGTGCCGATTCCGAATCTTTGAACGAAAATGTCGAAAACTCATCGGAAATATTTTTGGCGCCAAAAAAACCATTTGAAAACTGATTCAGAGCTGACCAACTCGAGAACGAATAGAGATAAACCAATTCTGCGAACGCCAATCGATTCAGAATGGTCGAATTGGTATGTATTGTGAATTTCGAGTCAATCGAAAAAATTAAAAATTACTCGAAAAAAGTTGCAAGCGGTTCACCCCTAAAAATCATGAAAAATACTAAGTCTTCTGATAGACTTGCAATTTGCACTGTATAAATTTTTGTCCTCAGACGTATTTTGACGTGCTGATTCCGAATCTTTGAACGAAAATGTCGAAAACTCATCAGAAATATTTTTGGCGCCAAAAACACCATTTTTGAAAACTGATTCAGAGCTGACCAACTCGAGAACGGTTAGATATAGACAAATTCTGTGAACGCCAATCGATTCAGAATGGCCGATTTAGTATACACAGAGAATTTGAACAAAAAAAATCAATGGGCAAAAAAGTCGAGTACCTACATCATGATGGATAATTTTTTGATTTTTTTTATTTTTCATTTTTCGAATTTCAAATTCATGACCTCGAATGTATTTTTACGTACCGATTCTGAATCTTTGAACGAAAATGTCGAAAACTCATTGGAAATATTTTTGGCGCCAAAAAAACCATTTGAAAACTGATTCAGAGCTGACCAACTCGAGAACGAATAGAGATAAACCAATTCTGCGAACGCCAATCGATTCAGAATGGTCGAATTGGTATGTATTGTGAATTTCGAGTTAATTAAAAAAATTAAAAATTACTCGAAAAAAGTTGCAAGGGGTTCACCCCTAAAAATCATGAAAAATACCAAGTCTTCTGATAGACTTGCAATTTGCACTGTATAAATTTTTGTCCTCAGACGTATTTTGACGTGCTGATTCCGAATCTTTGAACGAAAATGTCGAAAACTCATCGGAAATATTTTTGGCGCCAAAAAAACCATTTTTGAAAACTGATTCAGAGCTGACCAACTCGAGAACGGTTAGAGATAGACAAATTCTGCGAACGCCAATCGATTCAGAATGGTCGAATTGGTATGTATTGTGAATTTCGAGTCAATCGAAAAAATTAAAAATTACTCGAAAAAAGTTGCAAGGGGTTCACCCCCTAAAAATCATGAAAAATACTAAGTCTTCTGATAGACTTGCAATTTGCACTGTATAAATTTTTGTCCTCAGACGTATTTTGACGTGCTGATTCCGAATCTTTGAACGAAAATGTCGAAAACTCATCGGAAATATTTATGGCGCCGAAAAAACCATTTTTGAAAACTGATTCAGAGCTGACCAACTCGAGAACGGTTAGATATAGACAAATTCTGTGAACGCCAATCGATTCAGAATGGCCGATTTAGTATACACAGAGAATTTGAACAAAAAAAATCAATGGGCAAAAAAGTCGAGTACCTACATCATGATGGATAATTTTTTGATTTTTTTTATTTTTCATTTTTCGAATTTCAAATTCATGACCTCGAATGTATTTTTACGTGCTGATTCCGAATCTTTGAACGAAAATGTCGAAAACTCATCGGAAATATTTTTGGCGCCAAAAAAACCATTTGAAAACTGATTCAGAGCTGACCAACTCGAGAACGGTTAGAGATAGACCAATTCTGCGAACGCCAGTCGATTCAGAATGGCCGAATTAGTATGTACTAAGAGTTTTAACGGAAAAAAACGACGGACATAAAAGTCGAGTATATTATTTATTTACCATACATAATTTTTTGCACTTTTCCATTTTTCATTTTTTTTATTTCAAATATTTGTCTCCCAACGTATTTTGACGTGCTGATTCCGAATCTTTGAACGAAAATGTCGAAAACTTATCAGAAATATTTTTGGCGCCAAAAAAACCATTTGAAAACTGATTCAGAGCTGACCAACTCGAGAACGGTTAGAGATAGACCAATTCTGCGAACGCCAATCGATTCAGAATGGCCGAATCAGTATATATTGTGAATTTCGAGTCAATGGAAAAATTAAAAATTACTCGAAAAAAGTTGAAAGGGGGTTACCCCTAAAAATCATGAAAAATACCAAGATGTCACATCGATTTGAAATTTGCACTATATACGTAAAATTTCATGCTCATTCCGAAAATGTATGATTTCTATAGGCTCAGATAAGTCAGATATAAGATTTAGCCGGAAAAGGGTGTTTAAGGTAGAAGATCCAATTTTATGAGATTTTTTATTTTTCGTTTTTCGAATTTCAAATTTTTGTCTTCAAACGAATTTTGATGTGCTGATTCCAAATCTTTTAACGAAAATGTCGAGAACTCATCAGAAATATTTTTGGCGCCAATAAAACCATTTGAAAACTGATTCAGAGCTGACCAACTCGAGAACGGTTAGAGATAGACCAATTCTGCGAACGCCAATTGATTCAGAATGGCCGAATTAGCATATACTGAGAGTTTTAACGGCAAAAAACGACGGACATAAAAGTCGAGTATATTATTTATTTACCATACATAATTTTTTGCACTTTTTTATTTTTCATTTTTCGAATTTCAAATTCATGACCTCGAATGTATTTTTACGGGCTGATTCTGAATCTTTGAACGAAAATGTCGAAAAATCATCGGAAGTATTTTTGGCGCCAAAAAAACCATTTGAAAACTGATTCAGAGATGACCAACTCGAGAACGAATAGAGATAAACCAATTCTGCGAACGCCAATCGATTCAGAATGGTCGAATTGGTATGTATTGTGAATTTCGAGTTAATCGAAAAAATTAAAAATTACTCGAAAAAAGTTGCAAGGGGTTCACCCCTAAAAATCATGAAAAATACTAAGTCGTCTGATAGACTTGCAATTTGCACTGTATAAATTTTTGTCCTCAGGCGTGTTTTGACGTGCTGATTCCGAATCTTTGAACGAAAATGTCGAAAACTCATCGGAAATATTTTTGGCGCCAAAAAAACCATTTTTGAAAACTGATTCAGAGCTGACCAACTCGAGAACGGTTAGAGATCGACAAATTCTGTGAACGCCAATCGATTCAGAATGGTCGAATTGGTATGTATTGTGAATTTCGAGTCAATCGAAAAAATTAAAAATTACTCGAAAAAAGTTGCAAGGGGTTCACCCCTAAAAATCATGAAAAATACTAAGTCTTCTGATAGACTTGCAATTTGCACTGTATAAATTTTTGTCCTCAGACGTATTTTGACGTGCTGATTCCGAATCTTTGAACGAAAATGTCGAAAACTCATCAGAAATATTTTTGGCGCCAAAAACACCATTTTTGAAAACTGATTCAGAGCTGACCAACTCGAGAACGGTTAGATATAGACAAATTCTGTGACCGCCAATCGATTCAGAATGGCCGATTTAGTATACACAGAGAATTTGAACAAAAAAAATCAATGGGCAAAAAAGTCGAGTACCTACATCATGATGGATAATTTTTTGATTTTTTTTATTTTTCATTTTTCGAATTTCAAATTCATGACCTCGAATGTATTTTTACGTGCCGATTCTGAATCTTTGAACGAAAATGTCGAAAACTCATCGGAAATATTTTTGGCGCCAAAAAAACCATTTGAAAACTGATTCAGAGCTGACCAACTCGAGAACGAATAGAGATAAACCAATTCTGCGAACGCCAATCGATTCAAAATGGTCGAATTGGTATGTATTGTGAATTTCGAGTCAATCGAAAAAATTAAAAATTACTCGAAAAAAGTTGCAAGGGGTTCACCCCTAAAAATCATGAAAAATACTAAGTCTTCTGATAGACTTGCAATTTGCACTGTATAAATTTTTGTCCTCAGACGTATTTTGACGTGCTGATTCCGAATCTTTGAACGAAAATGTCGAAAACTCATCAGAAATATTTTTGGCGCCAAAAACACCATTTTTGAAAACTGATTCAGAGCTGACCAACTCGAGAACGGTTAGATATAGACAAATTCTGTGAACGTCAATCGATTCAGAATGGCCGATTTAGTATACACAGAGAATTTGAACAAAAAAAATCAATGGGCAAAAAAGTCGAGTACCTACATCATGATGGATAATTTTTTGATTTTTTTTATTTTTCATTTTTCGAATTTCAAATTCATGACCTCGAATGTATTTTTACGTGCCGATTCTGAATCTTTGAACGAAAATGTCGAAAACTCATTGGAAATATTTTTGGCGCCAAAAAAACCATTTGAAAACTGATTCAGAGCTGACCAACTCGAGAACGAATAGAGATAAACCAATTCTGCGAACGCCAATCGATTCAGAATGGTCGAATTGGTATGTATTGTGAATTTCGAGTTAATCGAAAAAATTAAAAATTACTCGAAATAAGTTGCAAGGGGTTCACCCCTAAAAATCATGAAAAATACTAAGTCTTCTGATAGACTTGCAATTTGCACTGTATAAATTTTTGTCCTCAGACGTATTTTGACGTGCTGATTCCGAATCTTTGAACGAAAATGTCGAAAACTCATCAGAAATATTTTTGGCGCCAAAAACACCATTTTTGAAAACTGATTCAGAGCTGACCAACTCGAGAACGGTTAGATATAGACAAATTCTGTGAACGTCAATCGATTCAGAATGGCCGATTTAGTATACACAGAGAATTTGAACAAAAAAAATCAATGGGCAAAAAAGTCGAGTACCTAAATCATGATGGATAATTTTTTGATTTTTTTTATTTTTCATTTTTCGAATTTCAAATTCATGACCTCGAATGTATTTTTACGTGCCGATTCTGAATCTTTGGACGAAAATGTCGAAAACTCATTGGAAATATTTTTGGCGCCAAAAAAACCATTTGAAAACTGATTCAGAGCTGACCAACTCGAGAACGAATAGAGACAAACCAATTCTGCGAACGCCAATCGATTCAGAATGGTCGAATTGGTATGTATTGTGAATTTCGAGTTAATCGAAAAAATTAAAAATTACTCGAAAAAAGTTGCAAGGGGTTCACCCCTAAAAATCATGAAAAATACCAAGTCTTCTGATAGACTTGCAATTTGCACTGTATAAATTTTTGTCCTCAGACGTATTTTGACGTGCTGATTCCGAATCTTTGAACGAAAATGTCGAAAACTCATCGGAAATATTTTTGGCGCCAAAAAAACCATTTTTGAAAACTGATTCAGAGCTGACCAACTCGAGAACGGTTAGAGATAGACAAATTCTGCGAACGCCAATCGATTCAGAATGGTCGAATTGGTATGTATTGTGAATTTCGAGTCAATCGAAAAAACTAAAAATTACTCGAAAAAAGTTGCAAGGGGTTCACCCCTAAAAATCATGAAAAATACCAAGTCTTCTGATAGACTTGCAATTTGCACTGTATAAATTTTTGTCCTCAGACGTATTTTGACGTGCTGATTCTGAATCTTTGAACGAAAATGTCGAAAACTCATCGGAAATATTTTTGGCGCCAAAAAAACCATTTGAAAACTGTTCAGAGCTGACCAACTCGAGAACGAATAGAGATAAACCAATTCTGCGAACGCCAATCGATTCAGAATGGTCGAATTGGTATGTATTGTGAATTTCGAGTTAATCGAAAAAATTAAAAATTACTCGAAAAAAGTTGCAAGGGGTTCACCCCTAAAAATCATGAAAAATACCAAGTCTTCTGATAGACTTGCAATTTGCACTGTATAAATTTTTGTCCTCAGACGTGTTTTGACGTGCTGATTCCGAATCTTTGAACGAAAATGTCGAAAACTCATCGGAAATATTTTTGGCGCCAAAAAAAACATTTTTGAAAACTGATTCAGAGCTGACCAACTCGAGAACGGTTAGATATAGACAAATTCTGTGACCGCCAATCGATTCAGAATGGCCGATTTAGTATACACAGAGAATTTGAACAAAAAAAATCAATGGGCAAAAAAGTCGAGTACCTACATCATGAGGATAATTTTTTGATTTTTTTTATTTTTCATTTTTCGAATTTCAAATTCATGACCTCGAATGTATTTTTACGTGCCGATTCTGAATCTTTGAACGAAAATGTCGAAAACTCATTGGAAATATTTTTGGCGCCAAAAAAACCATTTGAAAACTGATTCAGAGCTGACCAATTCGAGAACGAATAGAGATAAACCAATTCTGCGAACGCCAATCGATTCATAATGGTCGAATTGGTATGTATTGTGAATTTCGAGTTAATCGAAAAAATTAAAAATTACTCGAAAAAAGTTGCAAGGGGTTCACCCCTAAAAATCATGAAAAATACCAAGTCTTCTGATAGACTTGCAATTTGCACTGTATAAATTTTTGTCCTCAGACGTATTTTGACGTGCTGATTCCGAATCTTTGAACGAAAATGTCGAAAACTCATCGGAAATATTTTTGGCGCCAAAAAAACCATTTTTGAAAACTGATTCAGAGCTGACCAACTCGAGAACGGTTAGAGATAGACAAATTCTGCGAACGCCAATCGATTCAGAATGGTCGAATTGGTATGTATTGTGAATTTCGAGTCAATCGAAAAAATTAAAAATTACTCGAAAAAAGTTGCAAGGGGTTCACCCCCTAAAAATCATGAAAAATACTAAGTCTTCTGATAGACTTGCAATTTGCACTATATAAATTTTTGTCCTCAGACGTATTTTGACGTGCTGATTCCGAATCTTTGAACGAAAATGTCGAAAACTCATCGGAAATATTTTTGGCGCCAAAAAAACCATTTTTGAAAACTGATTCAGAGCTGACCAACTCGAGAACGGTTAGAGATCGACAAATTCTGTGAACGCCAATCGATTCAGAATGGTCGAATTGGTATGTATTGTGAATTTCGAGTCAATCGAAAAAATTAAAAATTACTCGAAAAAAGTTGCAAGGGGTTCACCCCTAAAAATCATGAAAAATACTAAGTCTTCTGATAGACTTGCAATTTGCACTGTATAAATTTTTGTCCTCAGACGTATTTTGACGTGCTGATTCCGAATCTTTGAACGAAAATGTCGAAAACTCATCAGAAATATTTTTGGCGCCAAAAACACCATTTTTGAAAACTGATTCAGAGCTGACCAACTCGAGAACGGTTAGATATAGACAAATTCTGCGAACGCCAATCGATTCAGAATGGTCGAATTGGTATGTATTGTGAATTTCGAGTCAATCGAAAAAATTAAAAATTACTCGAAAAAAGTTGCAAGGGGTTCACCCCTAAAAATCATGAAAAATACTAAGTCTTCTGATAGACTTGCAATTTGCACTGTATAAATTTTTGTCCTCAGACGTATTTTGACGTGCTCATTACGAATCTTTGAACGAAAATGTCGAAAACTCATCGGAAATATTTTTGGCGCCAAAAAAACCATTTGAAAACTGTTCAGAGCTGACCAACTCGAGAACGAATAGAGATAAACCAATTCTGCGAACGCCAATCGATTCAGAATGGTCGAATTGGTATGTATTGTGAATTTCGAGTTAATCGAAAAAATTAAAAATTACTCGAAAAAAGTTGCAAGGGGTTCACCCCTAAAAATCATGAAAAATACCAAGTCTTCTGATAGACTTGCAATTTGCACTGTATAAATTTTTGTCCTCAGACGTGTTTTGACGTGCTGATTCCGAATCTTTGAACGAAAATGTCGAAAACTCATCGGAAATATTTTTGGCGCCAACAAAAACATTTTTGAAAACTGATTCAGAGCTGACCAACTCGGGAACGGTTAGATATAGACAAATTCTGTGACCGCCAATCGATTCAGAATGGCCGATTTAGTATACACAGAGAATTTGAACAAAAAAAATCAATGGGCAAAAAAGTCGAGTACCTACATCATGAGGATAATTTTTTGATTTTTTTTATTTTTCATTTTTCGAATTTCAAATTCATGACCTCGAATGTATTTTTACGTGCCGATTCTGAATCTTTGAACGAAAATGTCGAAAACTCATTGGAAATATTTTTGGCGCCAAAAAAACCATTTGAAAACTGATTCAGAGCTGACCAACTCGAGAACGAATAGAGATAAACCAATTCTGCGAACGCCAATCGATTCAGAATGGTCGAATTGGTATGTATTGTGAATTTCGAGTTAATCGAAAAAATTAAAAATTACTCGAAAAAAGTTGCAAGGGGTTCACCCCTAAAAATCATGAAAAATACCAAGTCTTCTGATAGACTTGCAATTTGCACTGTATAAATTTTTGTCCTCAGACGTATTTTGACGTGCTGATTCCGAATCTTTGAACGAAAATGTCGAAAACTCATCAGAAATATTTTTGGCGCCAAAAACACCATTTTTGAAAACTGATTCAGAGCTGACCAACTCGAGAACGGTTAGATATAGACAAATTCTGCGAACGCCAATCGATTCAGAATGGTCGAATTGGTATGTATTGTGAATTTCGAGTCAATCGAAAAAATTAAAAATTACTCGAAAAAAGTTGCAAGGGGTTCACCCCTAAAAATCATGAAAAATACTAAGTCTTCTGATAGACTTGCAATTTGCACTGTATAAATTTTTGTCCTCAGACGTATTTTGACGTGCTCATTACGAATCTTTGAACGAAAATTTCGAAAACTCATCGGAAATATTTATGGCGCCGAAAAAACCATTTTTGAAAACTGATTCAGAGCTGACCAACTCGAGAACGGTTAGATATAGACAAATTCTGTGAACGCCAATCGATTCAGAATGGCCGATTTAGTATACACAGAGAATTTGAACAAAAAAAATCAATGGGCAAAAAAGTCGAGTACCTACATCATGATGGATAATTTTTTGATTTTTTTTATTTTTCATTTTTCGAATTTCAAATTCATGACCTCGAATGTATTTTTACGTGCTGATTCCGAATCTTTGAACGAAAATGTCGAAAACTCATCAGAAATATTTTTGGCGCCAAAAACACCATTTTTGAAAACTGATTCAGAGCTGACCAACTCGAGAACGGTTAGATATAGACAAATTCTGCGAACGCCAATCGATTCAGAATGGTCGAATTGGTATGTATTGTGAATTTCGAGTCAATCGAAAAAATTAAAAATTACTCGAAAAAAGTTGCAAGGGGTTCACCCCTAAAAATCATGAAAAATACTAAGTCTTCTGATAGACTTGCAATTTGCACTGTATAAATTTTTGTCCTCAGACGTATTTTGACGTGCTCATTACGAATCTTTGAACGAAAATGTCGAAAACTCATCGGAAATATTTTTGGCGCCAAAAAAACCATTTGAAAACTGTTCAGAGCTGACCAACTCGAGAACGAATAGAGATAAACCAATTCTGCGAACGCCAATCGATTCAGAATGGTCGAATTGGTATGTATTGTGAATTTCGAGTTAATCGAAAAAATTAAAAATTACTCGAAAAAAGTTGCAAGGGGTTCACCCCTAAAAATCATGAAAAATACCAAGTCTTCTGATAGACTTGCAATTTGCACTGTATAAATTTTTGTCCTCAGACGTGTTTTGACGTGCTGATTCCGAATCTTTGAACGAAAATGTCGAAAACTCATCGGAAATATTTTTGGCGCCAAAAAAAACATTTTTGAAAACTGATTCAGAGCTGACCAACTCGAGAACGGTTAGATATAGACAAATTCTGTGACCGCCAATCGATTCAGAATGGCCGATTTAGTATACACAGAGAATTTGAACAAAAAAAATCAATGGGCAAAAAAGTCGAGTACCTACATCATGAGGATAATTTTTTGATTTTTTTTATTTTTCATTTTTCGAATTTCAAATTCATGACCTCGAATGTATTTTTACGTGCCGATTCTGAATCTTTGAACGAAAATGTCGAAAACTCATTGGAAATATTTTTGGCGCCAAAAAAACCATTTGAAAACTGATTCAGAGCTGACCAACTCGAGAACGAATAGAGATAAACCAATTCTGCGAACGCCAATCGATTCAGAATGGTCGAATTGGTATGTATTGTGAATTTCGAGTTAATCGAAAAAATTAAAAATTACTCGAAAAAAGTTGCAAGGGGTTCACCCCTAAAAATCATGAAAAATACCAAGTCTTCTGATAGACTTGCAATTTGCACTGTATAAATTTTTGTCCTCAGACGTATTTTGACGTGCTGATTCCGAATCTTTGAACGAAAATGTCGAAAACTCATCGGAATTATTTTTGGCGCCAAAAAAACCATTTTTGAAAACTGATTCAGAGCTGACCAACTCGAGAACGGTTAGAGATCGACAAATTCTGTGAACGCCAATCGATTCAGAATGGTCGAATTAGTATGTATTGTGAATTTCGAGTCAATCGAAAAAATTAAAAATTACTCGAAAAAAGTTGCAAGGGGTTCACCCCTAAAAATCATGAAAAATACTAAGTCTTCTGATAGACTTGCAATTTGCACTGTATAAATTTTTGTCCTCAGACGTATTTTGACGTGCTGATTCCGAATCTTTGAACGAAAATGTCGAAAACTCATCAGAAATATTTTTGGCGCCAAAAACACCATTTTTGAAAACTGATTCAGAGCTGACCAACTCGAGAACGGTTAGATATAGACAAATTCTGCGAACGCCAATCGATTCAGAATGGTCGAATTGGTATGTATTGTGAATTTCGAGTCAATCGAAAAAATTAAAAATTACTCGAAAAAAGTTGCAAGGGGTTCACCCCTAAAAATCATGAAAAATACTAAGTCTTCTGATAGACTTGCAATTTGCACTGTATAAATTTTTGTCCTCAGACGTATTTTGACGTGCTCATTACGAATCTTTGAACGAAAATTTCGAAAACTCATCGGAAATATTTTTGGCGCCAAAAAAACCATTTTTGAAAACTGATTCAGAGCTGACCAACTCGAGAACGGTTAGAGATAGACAAATTCTGCGAACGCCAATCGATTCAGAATGGTCGAATTAGTATGTATTGTGAATTTCGAGTCAATCGAAAAAATTAAAAATTACTCGAAAAAAGTTGCAAGGGGTTCACCCCCTAAAAATCATGAAAAATACTAAGTCTTCTGATAGACTTGCAATTTGCACTATATAAATTTTTGTCCTCAGACGTATTTTGACGTGCTGATTCCTAATCTTTGAACGAAAATGTCGAAAACTCATCGGAAATATTTTTGGCGCCGAAAAAACCATTTTTGAAAACTGATTCAGAGCTGACCAACTCGAGAACGGTTAGATATAGACAAATTCTGTGAACGCCAATCGATTCAGAATGGCCGATTTAGTATACACAGAAAATTTGAACGGAAAAAATCAACGGGAAAAAAAGTCGAGTACCTACATCATGATAGATAATTTTTTGATTTTTTGATTTTTTTTTATTTTTCATTTTTCGAATTTCAAATTAATGTCCTCGAATGTATTTTTACGTGCTGATTCTGAATCTTTGAACGAAAATGTCGAATACTCATCGGAAATATTTTTGGCGCCAAAAAAACCATTTTTGAAAACTGATTCAGAGCTGACCAACTCGAGAACGGTTAGAGATAGACCAATTCTGCGAACGCCAGTCGATTCAGAATGGCCGAATTAGTATGTATTGTCAATTTCGAGTCAATCGAAAAAATTAAAAATTACTCGAAAAAAGTTGCAAGGGGTTCACCCCTAAAAATCATGAAAAATACCAAGTCTTCTGATAGACTTGCAATTTGCACTGTATAAATTTTTGTCCTCAGACGTGTTTTGACGTGCTGATTCCGAATCTTTGAACGAAAATGTCGAAAACTCATCGGAAATATTTTTGGCGCCAAAAAAAACCATTTTTGAAAACTGATTCAGAGCTGACCAACTCGAGAACGGTTAGAGATAGACAAATTCTGCGAATGCCAATCGATTCAGAATGGTCGAATTGGTATGTATTGTCAATTTCGAGTCAATCAAAAAAATTAAAAATTACTCGAAAAAAGTTGCAAGGGGTTCACCCCTAAAAATCATGAAAAATACTAAGTCTTCTGATAGACTTGCAATTTGCACTGTATAAATTTTTGTCCTCAGACGTATTTTGACGTGCTGATTCCGAATCTTTGAACGAAAATGTCGAAAACTCATCGGAAATATTTTTGGCGCCAAAAAAACCATTTTTGAAAACTGATTCAGAGCTGACCAACTCGAGAACGGTTAGAGATAGACAAATTCTGCGAACGCCAATCGATTCAGAATAGTCGAATTAGTATGTATTGTGAATTTCGAGTCAATCGAAAAAATTAAATATTACTCGAAAAAAGTTGCAAGGGGAAGTTCACCCCTAAAAATCATGAAAAATACTAAGTCTTCTGATAGACTTGCAATTTGCACTGTATAAATTTTTGTCCTCAGACGTGTTTTGACGTGCTGATTCCGAATCTTTGAACGAAAATGTCGAAAACTCATCGGAAATATTTTTGGCGCCAAAAAAACCATTTTTGAAAACTGATTCAGAGCTGACCAACTCGAGAACGGTTAGATATAGACAAATTCTGTGACCGCCAATCGATTCAGAATGGCCGATTTAGTATACACAGAGAATTTGAACAAAAAAAATCAATGGGCAAAAAAGTCGAGTACCTACATCATGATGGATAATTTTTTGATTTTTTTTATTTTTCATTTTTCGAATTTCAAATTCATGACCTCGAATGTATATTTACGTGCCGATTCTGAATCTTTGAACGAAAATGTCGAAAACTCATCGGAAATATTTTTGGCGCCAAAAAAACCATTTGAAAACTGATTCAGAGCTGACCAACTCGAGAACGAATAGAGATAAACCAATTCTGCGAACGCCAATCGATTCAGAATGGTCGAATTGGTATGTATTGTGAATTTCGAGTCAATCGAAAAAATTAAAAATTACTCGAAAAAAGTTGCAAGCGGTTCACCCCTAAAAATCATGAAAAATACTAAGTCTTCTGATAGACTTGCAATTTGCACTGTATAAATTTTTGTCCTCAGACGTATTTTGACGTGCTGATTCCGAATCTTTGAACGAAAATGTCGAAAACTCATCAGAAATATTTTTGGCGCCAAAAACACCATTTTTGAAAACTGATTCAGAGCTGACCAACTCGAGAACGGTTAGATATAGACAAATTCTGTGAACGCCAATCGATTCAGAATGGCCGATTTAGTATACACAGAGAATTTGAACAAAAAAAATCAATGGGCAAAAAAGTCGAGTACCTACATCATGATGGATAATTTTTTGATTTTTTTTATTTTTCATTTTTCGAATTTCAAATTCATGACCTCGAATGTATTTTTACGTGCCGATTCTGAATCTTTGAACGAAAATGTCGAAAACTCATTGGAAATATTTTTGGCGCCAAAAAAACCATTTGAAAACTGATTCAGAGCTGACCAACTCGAGAACGAATAGAGATAAACCAATTCTGCGAACGCCAATCGATTCAGAATGGTCGAATTGGTATGTATTGTGAATTTCGAGTTAATCGAAAAAATTAAAAATTACTCGAAAAAAGTTGCAAGGGGTTCACCCCTAAAAATCATGAAAAATACCAAGTCTTCTGATAGACTTGCAATTTGCACTGTATAAATTTTTGTCCTCAGACGTATTTTGACGTGCTGATTCCGAATCTTTGAACGAAAATGTCGAAAACTCATCGGGAATATTTTTGGCGCCAAAAAAACCATTTTTGAAAACTGATTCAGAGCTGACCAACTCGAGAACGAATAGAGATAAACCAATTCTGCGAACGCCAATCGA
The DNA here is from genome assembly GCA_958298965.1 of Chrysolina haemoptera. NCBI lineage: Eukaryota > Metazoa > Arthropoda > Insecta > Coleoptera > Chrysomelidae > Chrysolina > Chrysolina haemoptera. The sequence goes on from OY282590.1 coordinate 37,262,260, forward strand.
TTCAGAATGGCCGAATCAGTATATATTGTGAATTTCGAGTCAATGGAAAAATTAAAAATTACTCGAAAAAAGTTGAAAGGGGGTTACCCCTAAAAATCATGAAAAATACCAAGATGTCACATCGATTTGAAATTTGCACTATATACGTAAAATTTCATGCTCATTCCGAAAATGTATGATTTCTATAGGCTCAGATAAGTCAGATATAAGATTTAGCCGGAAAAGGGTGTTTAAGGTAGAAGATCCAATTTTATGAGATTTTTTATTTTTCGTTTTTCGAATTTCAAATTTTTGTCTTCAAACGAATTTTGATGTGCTGATTCCAAATCTTTTAACGAAAATGTCGAGAACTCATCAGAAATATTTTTGGCGCCAATAAAACCATTTGAAAACTGATTCAGAGCTGACCAACTCGAGAACGGTTAGAGATAGACCAATTCTGCGAACGCCAATTGATTCAGAATGGCCGAATTAGCATATACTGAGAGTTTTAACGGCAAAAAACGACGGACATAAAAGTCGAGTATATTATTTATTTACCATACATAATTTTTTGCACTTTTTTATTTTTCATTTTTCGAATTTCAAATTCATGACCTCGAATGTATTTTTACGGGCTGATTCTGAATCTTTGAACGAAAATGTCGAAAAATCATCGGAAGTATTTTTGGCGCCAAAAAAACCATTTGAAAACTGATTCAGAGCTGACCAACTCGAGAACGAATAGAGATAAACCAATTCTGCGAACGCCAATCGATTCAGAATGGTCGAATTGGTATGTATTGTGAATTTCGAGTTAATCGAAAAAATTAAAAATTACTCGAAAAAAGTTGCAAGGGGTTCACCCCTAAAAATCATGAAAAATACTAAGTCGTCTGATAGACTTGCAATTTGCACTGTATAAATTTTTGTCCTCAGGCGTGTTTTGACGTGCTGATTCCGAATCTTTGAACGAAAATGTCGAAAACTCATCGGAAATATTTTTGGCGCCAAAAAAACCATTTTTGAAAACTGATTCAGAGCTGACCAACTCGAGAACGGTTAGAGATCGACAAATTCTGTGAACGCCAATCGATTCAGAATGGTCGAATTGGTATGTATTGTGAATTTCGAGTCAATCGAAAAAATTAAAAATTACTCGAAAAAAGTTGCAAGGGGTTCACCCCTAAAAATCATGAAAAATACTAAGTCTTCTGATAGACTTGCAATTTGCACTGTATAAATTTTTGTCCTCAGACGTATTTTGACGTGCTGATTCCGAATCTTTGAACGAAAATGTCGAAAACTCATCAGAAATATTTTTGGCGCCAAAAACACCATTTTTGAAAACTGATTCAGAGCTGACCAACTCGAGAACGGTTAGATATAGACAAATTCTGTGACCGCCAATCGATTCAGAATGGCCGATTTAGTATACACAGAGAATTTGAACAAAAAAAATCAATGGGCAAAAAAGTCGAGTACCTACATCATGATGGATAATTTTTTGATTTTTTTTATTTTTCATTTTTCGAATTTCAAATTCATGACCTCGAATGTATTTTTACGTGCCGATTCTGAATCTTTGAACGAAAATGTCGAAAACTCATCGGAAATATTTTTGGCGCCAAAAAAACCATTTGAAAACTGATTCAGAGCTGACCAACTCGAGAACGAATAGAGATAAACCAATTCTGCGAACGCCAATCGATTCAAAATGGTCGAATTGGTATGTATTGTGAATTTCGAGTCAATCGAAAAAATTAAAAATTACTCGAAAAAAGTTGCAAGGGGTTCACCCCTAAAAATCATGAAAAATACTAAGTCTTCTGATAGACTTGCAATTTGCACTGTATAAATTTTTGTCCTCAGACGTATTTTGACGTGCTGATTCCGAATCTTTGAACGAAAATGTCGAAAACTCATCAGAAATATTTTTGGCGCCAAAAACACCATTTTTGAAAACTGATTCAGAGCTGACCAACTCGAGAACGGTTAGATATAGACAAATTCTGTGAACGTCAATCGATTCAGAATGGCCGATTTAGTATACACAGAGAATTTGAACAAAAAAAATCAATGGGCAAAAAAGTCGAGTACCTACATCATGATGGATAATTTTTTGATTTTTTTTATTTTTCATTTTTCGAATTTCAAATTCATGACCTCGAATGTATTTTTACGTGCCGATTCTGAATCTTTGAACGAAAATGTCGAAAACTCATTGGAAATATTTTTGGCGCCAAAAAAACCATTTGAAAACTGATTCAGAGCTGACCAACTCGAGAACGAATAGAGATAAACCAATTCTGCGAACGCCAATCGATTCAGAATGGTCGAATTGGTATGTATTGTGAATTTCGAGTTAATCGAAAAAATTAAAAATTACTCGAAAAAAGTTGCAAGGGGTTCACCCCTAAAAATCATGAAAAATACTAAGTCTTCTGATAGACTTGCAATTTGCACTGTATAAATTTTTGTCCTCAGACGTATTTTGACGTGCTGATTCCGAATCTTTGAACGAAAATGTCGAAAACTCATCAGAAATATTTTTGGCGCCAAAAACACCATTTTTGAAAACTGATTCAGAGCTGACCAACTCGAGAACGGTTAGATATAGACAAATTCTGTGAACGTCAATCGATTCAGAATGGCCGATTTAGTATACACAGAGAATTTGAACAAAAAAAATCAATGGGCAAAAAAGTCGAGTACCTAAATCATGATGGATAATTTTTTGATTTTTTTTATTTTTCATTTTTCGAATTTCAAATTCATGCCCTCGAATGTATTTTTACGTGCCGATTCTGAATCTTTGAACGAAAATGTCGAAAACTCATTGGAAATATTTTTGGCGCCAAAAAAACCATTTGAAAACTGATTCAGAGCTGACCAACTCGAGAACGAATAGAGACAAACCAATTCTGCGAACGCCAATCGATTCAGAATGGTCGAATTGGTATGTATTGTGAATTTCGAGTTAATCGAAAAAATTAAAAATTACTCGAAAAAAGTTGCAAGGGGTTCACCCCTAAAAATCATGAAAAATACCAAGTCTTCTGATAGACTTGCAATTTGCACTGTATAAATTTTTGTCCTCAGACGTATTTTGACGTGCTGATTCCGAATCTTTGAACGAAAATGTCGAAAACTCATCGGAAATATTTTTGGCGCCAAAAAAACCATTTTTGAAAACTGATTCAGAGCTGACCAACTCGAGAACGGTTAGAGATAGACAAATTCTGCGAACGCCAATCGATTCAGAATGGTCGAATTGGTATGTATTGTGAATTTCGAGTCAATCGAAAAAATTAAAAATTACTCGAAAAAAGTTGCAAGGGGTTCACCCCTAAAAATCATGAAAAATACCTTGCAATTTGCACTGTATAAATTTTTGTCCTCAGACGTATTTTGACGTGCTGATTCTGAATCTTTGAACGAAAATGTCGAAAACTCATCGGAAATATTTTTGGCGCCAAAAAAACCATTTGAAAACTGTTCAGAGCTGACCAACTCGAGAACGAATAGAGATAAACCAATTCTGCGAACGCCAATCGATTCAGAATGGTCGAATTGGTATGTATTGTGAATTTCGAGTTAATCGAAAAAATTAAAAATTACTCGAAAAAAGTTGCAAGGGGTTCACCCCTAAAAATCATGAAAAATACCAAGTCTTCTGATAGACTTGCAATTTGCACTGTATAAATTTTTGTCCTCAGACGTGTTTTGACGTGCTGATTCCGAATCTTTGAACGAAAATGTCGAAAACTCATCGGAAATATTTTTGGCGCCAAAAAAAACATTTTTGAAAACTGATTCAGAGCTGACCAACTCGAGAACGGTTAGATATAGACAAATTCTGTGACCGCCAATCGATTCAGAATGGCCGATTTAGTATACACAGAGAATTTGAACAAAAAAAATCAATGGGCAAAAAAGTCGAGTACCTACATCATGAGGATAATTTTTTGATTTTTTTTATTTTTCATTTTTCGAATTTCAAATTCATGACCTCGAATGTATTTTTACGTGCCGATTCTGAATCTTTGAACGAAAATGTCGAAAACTCATTGGAAATATTTTTGGCGCCAAAAAAACCATTTGAAAACTGATTCAGAGCTGACCAATTCGAGAACGAATAGAGATAAACAAATTCTGCGAACGCCAATCGATTCAGAATGGTCGAATTGGTATGTATTGTGAATTTCGAGTTAATCGAAAAAATTAAAAATTACTCGAAAAAAGTTGCAAGGGGTTCACCCCTAAAAATCATGAAAAATACCAAGTCTTCTGATAGACTTGCAATTTGCACTGTATAAATTTTTGTCCTCAGACGTATTTTGACGTGCTGATTCCGAATCTTTGAACGAAAATGTCGAAAACTCATCGGAAATATTTTTGGCGCCAAAAAAACCATTTTTGAAAACTGATTCAGAGCTGACCAACTCGAGAACGGTTAGAGATAGACAAATTCTGCGAACGCCAATCGATTCAGAATGGTCGAATTGGTATGTATTGTGAATTTCGAGTCAATCGAAAAAATTAAAAATTACTCGAAAAAAGTTGCAAGGGGTTCACCCCCTAAAAATCATGAAAAATACTAAGTCTTCTGATAGACTTGCAATTTGCACTATATAAATTTTTGTCCTCAGACGTATTTTGACGTGCTGATTCCGAATCTTTGAACGAAAATGTCGAAAACTCATCGGAAATATTTTTGGCGCCAAAAAAACCATTTTTGAAAACTGATTCAGAGCTGACCAACTCGAGAACGGTTAGAGATCGACAAATTCTGTGAACGCCAATCGATTCAGAATGGTCGAATTGGTATGTATTGTGAATTTCGAGTCAATCGAAAAAATTAAAAATTACTCGAAAAAAGTTGCAAGGGGTTCACCCCTAAAAATCATGAAAAATACTAAGTCTTCTGATAGACTTGCAATTTGCACTGTATAAATTTTTGTCCTCAGACGTATTTTGACGTGCTGATTCCGAATCTTTGAACGAAAATGTCGAAAACTCATCAGAAATATTTTTGGCGCCAAAAACACCATTTTTGAAAACTGATTCAGAGCTGACCAACTCGAGAACGGTTAGATATAGACAAATTCTGCGAACGCCAATCGATTCAGAATGGTCGAATTGGTATGTATTGTGAATTTCGAGTCAATCGAAAAAATTAAAAATTACTCGAAAAAAGTTGCAAGGGGTTCACCCCTAAAAATCATGAAAAATACTAAGTCTTCTGATAGACTTGCAATTTGCACTGTATAAATTTTTGTCCTCAGACGTATTTTGACGTGCTCATTACGAATCTTTGAACGAAAATGTCGAAAACTCATCGGAAATATTTTTGGCGCCAAAAAAACCATTTGAAAACTGTTCAGAGCTGACCAACTCGAGAACGAATAGAGATAAACCAATTCTGCGAACGCCAATCGATTCAGAATGGTCGAATTGGTATGTATTGTGAATTTCGAGTTAATCGAAGAAATTAAAAATTACTCGAAAAAAGTTGCAAGGGGTTCACCCCTAAAAATCATGAAAAATACCAAGTCTTCTGATAGACTTGCAATTTGCACTGTATAAATTTTTGTCCTCAGACGTGTTTTGACGTGCTGATTCCGAATCTTTGAACGAAAATGTCGAAAACTCATCGGAAATATTTTTGGCGCCAAAAAAAACATTTTTGAAAACTGATTCAGAGCTGACCAACTCGGGAACGGTTAGATATAGACAAATTCTGTGACCGCCAATCGATTCAGAATGGCCGATTTAGTATACACAGAGAATTTGAACAAAAAAAATCAATGGGCAAAAAAGTCGAGTACCTACATCATGAGGATAATTTTTTGATTTTTTTTATTTTTCATTTTTCGAATTTCAAATTCATGACCTCGAATGTATTTTTACGTGCCGATTCTGAATCTTTGAACGAAAATGTCGAAAACTCATTGGAAATATTTTTGGCGCCAAAAAAACCATTTGAAAACTGATTCAGAGCTGACCAACTCGAGAACGAATAGAGATAAACCAATTCTGCGAACGCCAATCGATTCAGAATGGTCGAATTGGTATGTATTGTGAATTTCGAGTTAATCGAAAAAATTAAAAATTACTCGAAAAAAGTTGCAAGGGGTTCACCCCTAAAAATCATGAAAAATACCAAGTCTTCTGATAGACTTGCAATTTGCACTGTATAAATTTTTGTCCTTAGACGTATTTTGACGTGCTGATTCCGAATCTTTGAACGAAAATGTCGAAAACTCATCAGAAATATTTTTGGCGCCAAAAACACCATTTTTGAAAACTGATTCAGAGCTGACCAACTCGAGAACGGTTAGATATAGACAAATTCTGCGAACGCCAATCGATTCAGAATGGTCGAATTGGTATGTATTGTGAATTTCGAGTCAATCGAAAAAATTAAAAATTACTCGAAAAAAGTTGCAAGGGGTTCACCCCTAAAAATCATGAAAAATACTAAGTCTTCTGATAGACTTGCAATTTGCACTGTATAAATTTTTGTCCTCAGACGTATTTTGACGTGCTCATTACGAATCTTTGAACGAAAATTTCGAAAACTCATCGGAAATATTTTTGGCGCCAAAAAAACCATTTTTGAAAACTGATTCAGAGCTGACCAACTCGAGAACGGTTAGAGATAGACAAATTCTGCGAACGCCAATCGATTCAGAATGGTCGAATTAGTATGTATTGTGAATTTCGAGTCAATCGAAAAAATTAAAAATTACTCGAAAAAAGTTGCAAGGGGTTCACCCCCTAAAAATCATGAAAAATACTAAGTCTTCTGATAGACTTGCAATTTGCACTATATAAATTTTTGTCCTCAGACGTATTTTGACGTGCTGATTCCTAATCTTTGAACGAAAATGTCGAAAACTCATCGGAAATATTTTTGGCGCCGAAAAAACCATTTTTGAAAACTGATTCAGAGCTGACCAACTCGAGAACGGTTAGATATAGACAAATTCTGTGAACGCCAATCGATTCAGAATGGCCGATTTAGTATACACAGAAAATTTGAACGGAAAAAATCAACGGGAAAAAAAGTCGAGTACCTACATCATGATAGATAATTTTTTGATTTTTTGATTTTTTTTATTTTTCATTTTTCGAATTTCAAATTAATGTCCTCGAATGTATTTTTACGTGCTGATTCTGAATCTTTGAACGAAAATGTCGAATACTCATCGGAAATATTTTTGGCGCCAAAAAAACCATTTTTGAAAACTGATTCAGAGCTGACCAACTCGAGAACGGTTAGAGATAGACAAATTCTGCGAATGCCAATCGATTCAGAATGGTCGAATTGGTATGTATTGTCAATTTCGAGTCAATCAAAAAAATTAAAAATTACTCGAAAAAAGTTGCAAGGGGTTCACCCCTAAAACTCATGAAAAATACTAAGTCTTCTGATAGACTTGCAATTTGCACTGTATAAATTTTTGTCCTCAGACGTGTTTTGACGTGCTGATTCCGAATCTTTGAACGAAAATGTCGAAAACTCATCGGAAATATTTTTGGCGCCAAAAAAACCATTTTTGAAAACTGATTCAGAGCTGACCAACTCGAGAACGGTTAGATATAGACAAATTCTGTGACCGCCAATCGATTCAGAATGGCCGATTTAGTATACACAGAGAATTTGAACAAAAAAAATCAATGGGCAAAAAAGTCGAGTACCTACATCATGATGGATAATTTTTTGATTTTTTTTATTTTTCATTTTTCGAATTTCAAATTCATGACCTCGAATGTATTTTTACGTGCCGATTCTGAATCTTTGAACGAAAATGTCGAAAACTCATCGGAAATATTTTTGGCGCCAAAAAAACCATTTGAAAACTGATTCAGAGCTGACCAACTCGAGAACGAATAGAGATAAACCAATTCTGCGAACGCCAATCGATTCAGAATGGTCGAATTGGTATGTATTGTGAATTTCGAGTCAATCGAAAAAATTAAAAATTACTCGAAAAAAGTTGCAAGCGGTTCACCCCTAAAAATCATGAAAAATACTAAGTCTTCAGATAGACTTGCAATTTGCACTGTATAAATTTTTGTCCTCAGACGTATTTTGACGTGCTGATTCCGAATCTTTGAACGAAAATGTCGAAAACTCATCAGAAATATTTTTGGCGCCAAAAACACCATTTTTGAAAACTGATTCAGAGCTGACCAACTCGAGAACGGTTAGATAAAGACAAATTCTGTGAACGCCAATCGATTCAGAATGGCCGATTTAGTATACACAGAGAATTTGAACAAAAAAAATCAATGGGCAAAAAAGTCGAGTACCTACATCATGATGGATAATTTTTTGATTTTTTTTATTTTTCATTTTTCGAATTTCAAATTCATGACCTCGAATGTATTTTTACGTGCCGATTCTGAATCTTTGAACGAAAATGTCGAAAACTCATTGGAAATATTTTTGGCGCAAAAAAAACCATTTGAAAACTGATTCAGAGCTGACCAACTCGAGAACGAATAGAGATAAACCAATTCTGCGAACGCCAATCGATTCAGAATGGTCGAATTGGTATGTATTGTGAATTTCGAGTTAATCGAAAAAATTAAAAATTACTCGAAAAAAGTTGCAAGGGGTTCACCCCTAAAAATCATGAAAAATACCAAGTCTTCTGATAGACTTGCAATTTGCACTGTATAAATTTTTGTCCTCAGACGTATTTTGACGTGCTGATTCCGAATCTTTGAACGAAAATGTCGAAAACTCATCGGAAATATTTTTGGCGCCAAAAAAACCATTTTTGAAAACTGATTCAGAGCTGACCAACTCGAGAACGGTTAGAGATAGACAAATTCTGCGAACGCCAATCGATTCAGAATGGTCGAATTGGTATGTATTGTGAATTTCGAGTCAATCGAAAAAATTAAAAATTACTCGAAAAAAGTTGCAAGGGGTTCACCCCCTAAAAATCATGAAAAATACTAAGTCTTCTGATAGACTTGCAATTTGCACTATATAAATTTTTGTCCTCAGACGTATTTTGACGTGCTGATTCCTAATCTTTGAACGAAAATGTCGAAAACTCATCGGAAATATTTATGGCGCCGAAAAAACCATTTTTGAAAACTGATTCAGAGCTGACCAACTCGAGAACGGTTAGATATAGACAAATTCTGTGAACGCCAATCGATTCAGAATGGCCGATTTAGTATACACAGAGAATTTGAACAAAAAAAATCAATGGGCAAAAAAGTCGAGTACCTACATCATGATGGATAATTTTTTGATTTTTTTTATTTTTCATTTTTCGAATTTCAAATTCATGACCTCGAATGTATTTTTACGTGCTGATTCCGAATCTTTGAACGAAAATGTCGAAAACTCATCAGAAATATTTTTGGCGCCAAAAACACCATTTTTGAAAACTGATTCAGAGCTGACCAACTCGAGAACGGTTAGATATAGACAAATTCTGCGAACGCCAATCGATTCAGAATGGTCGAATTGGTATGTATTGTGAATTTCGAGTCAATCGAAAAAATTAAAAATTACTCGAAAAAAGTTGCAAGGGGTTCACCCCTAAAAATCATGAAAAATACTAAGTCTTCTGATAGACTTGCAATTTGCACTGTATAAATTTTTGTCCTCAGACGTATTTTGACGTGCTCATTACGAATCTTTGAACGAAAATGTCGAAAACTCATCGGAAATATTTTTGGCGCCAAAAAAACCATTTGAAAACTGTTCAGAGCTGACCAACTCGAGAACGAATAGAGATAAACCAATTCTGCGAACGCCAATCGATTCAGAATGGTCGAATTGGTATGTATTGTGAATTTCGAGTTAATCGAAAAAATTAAAAATTACTCGAAAAAAGTTGCAAGGGGTTCACCCCTAAAAATCATGAAAAATACCAAGTCTTCTGATAGACTTGCAATTTGCACTGTATAAATTTTTGTCCTCAGACGTGTTTTGACGTGCTGATTCCGAATCTTTGAACGAAAATGTCGAAAACTCATCGGAAATATTTTTGGCGCCAAAAAAAACATTTTTGAAAACTGATTCAGAGCTGACCAACTCGAGAACGGTTAGATATAGACAAATTCTGTGACCGCCAATCGATTCAGAATGGCCGATTTAGTATACACAGAGAATTTGAACAAAAAAAATCAATGGGCAAAAAAGTCGAGTACCTACATCATGAGGATAATTTTTTGATTTTTTTTATTTTTCATTTTTCGAATTTCAAATTCATGACCTCGAATGTATTTTTACGTGCCGATTCTGAATCTTTGAACGAAAATGTCGAAAACTCATTGGAAATATTTTTGGCGCCAAAAAAACCATTTGAAAACTGATTCAGAGCTGACCAACTCGAGAACGAATAGAGATAAACCAATTCTGCGAACGCCAATCGATTCAGAATGGTCGAATTGGTATGTATTGTGAATTTCGAGTTAATCGAAAAAATTAAAAATTACTCGAAAAAAGTTGCAAGGGGTTCACCCCTAAAAATCATGAAAAATACCAAGTCTTCTGATAGACTTGCAATTTGCACTGTATAAATTTTTGTCCTCAGACGTATTTTGACGTGCTGATTCCGAATCTTTGAACGAAAATGTCGAAAACTCATCGGAATTATTTTTGGCGCCAAAAAAACCATTTTTGAAAACTGATTCAGAGCTGACCAACTCGAGAACGGTTAGAGATCGACAAATTCTGTGAACGCCAATCGATTCAGAATGGTCGAATTAGTATGTATTGTGAATTTCGAGTCAATCGAAAAAATTAAAAATTACTCGAAAAAAGTTGCAAGGGGTTCACCCCTAAAAATCATGAAAAATACTAAGTCTTCTGATAGACTTGCAATTTGCACTGTATAAATTTTTGTCCTCAGACGTATTTTGACGTGCTGATTCCGAATCTTTGAACGAAAATGTCGAAAACTCATCAGAAATATTTTTGGCGCCAAAAACACCATTTTTGAAAACTGATTCAGAGCTGACCAACTCGAGAACGGTTAGATATAGACAAATTCTGCGAACGCCAATCGATTCAGAATGGTCGAATTGGTATGTATTGTGAATTTCGAGTCAATCGAAAAAATTAAAAATTACTCGAAAAAAGTTGCAAGGGGTTCACCCCTAAAAATCATGAAAAATACTAAGTCTTCTGATAGACTTGCAATTTGCACTGTATAAATTTTTGTCCTCAGACGTATTTTGACGTGCTCATTACGAATCTTTGAACGAAAATTTCGAAAACTCATCGGAAATAATTTTGGCGCCAAAAAAACCATTTTTGAAAACTGATTCAGAGCTGACCAACTCGAGAACGGTTAGAGATAGACAAATTCTGCGAACGCCAATCGATTCAGAATGGTCGAATTAGTATGTATTGTGAATTTCGAGTCAATCGAAAAAATTAAAAATTACTCGAAAAAAGTTGCAAGGGGTTCACCCCCTAAAAATCATGAAAAATACTAAGTCTTCTGATAGACTTGCAATTTGCACTATATAAATTTTTGTCCTCAGACGTATTTTGACGTGCTGATTCCTAATCTTTGAACGAAAATGTCGAAAACTCATCGGAAATATTTTTGGCGCCGAAAAAACCATTTTTGAAAACTGATTCAGAGCTGACCAACTCGAGAACGGTTAGATATAGACAAATTCTGTGAACGCCAATCGATTCAGAATGGCCGATTTAGTATACACAGAAAATTTGAACGGAAAAAATCAACGGGAAAAAAAGTCGAGTACCTACATCATGATAGATAATTTTTTGATTTTTTGATTTTTTTTTATTTTTCATTTTTCGAATTTCAAATTAATGTCCTCGAATGTATTTTTACGTGCTGATTCTGAATCTTTGAACGAAAATGTCGAATACTCATCGGAAATATTTTTGGCGCCAAAAAAACCATTTTTGAAAACTGATTCAGAGCTGACCAACTCGAGAACGGTTAGAGATAGACAAATTCTGCGAATGCCAATCGATTCAGAATGGTCGAATTGGTATGTATTGTCAATTTCGAGTCAATCAAAAAAATTAAAAATTACTCGAAAAAAGTTGCAAGGGGTTCACCCCTAAAAATCATGAAAAATACTAAGTCTTCTGATAGACTTGCAATTTGCACTGTATAAATTTTTGTCCTTAGACGTGTTTTGACGTGCTGATTCCGAATCTTTGAACGAAAATGTCGAAAACTCATCGGAAATATTTTTGGCGCCAAAAAAAACCATTTTTGAAAACTGATTCAGAGCTGACCAACTCGAGAACGGTTAGATATAGACAAATTCTGTGACCGCCAATCGATTCAGAATGGCCGATTTAGTATACACAGAGAATTTGAACAAAAAAAATCAATGGGCAAAAAAGTCGAGTACCTACATCATGATGGATAATTTTTTGATTTTTTTTATTTTTCATTTTTCGAATTTCAAATTCATGACCTCGAATGTATTTTTACGTGCCGATTCTGAATCTTTGAACGAAAATGTCGAAAACTCATCGGAAATATTTTTGGCGCCAAAAAAACCATTTGAAAACTGATTCAGAGCTGACCAACTCGAGAACGAATAGAGATAAACCAATTCTGCGAACGCCAATCGATTCAGAATGGTCGAATTGGTATGTATTGTGAATTTCGAGTCAATCGAAAAAATTAAAAATTACTCGAAAAAAGTTGCAAGCGGTTCACCCCTAAAAATCATGAAAAATACTAAGTCTTCTGATAGACTTGCAATTTGCACTGTATAAATTTTTGTCCTCAGACGTATTTTGACGTGCTGATTCCGAATCTTTGAACGAAAATGTCGAAAACTCATCAGAAATATTTTTGGCGCCAAAAACACCATTTTTGAAAACTGATTCAGAGCTGACCAACTCGAGAACGGTTAGATATAGACAAATTCTGTGAACGCCAATCGATTCAGAATGGCCGATTTAGTATACACAGAGAATTTGAACAAAAAAAATCAATGGGCAAAAAAGTCGAGTACCTACATCATGATGGATAATTTTTTGATTTTTTTTATTTTTCATTTTTCGAATTTCAAATTCATGACCTCGAATGTATTTTTACGTGCCGATTCTGAATCTTTGAACGAAAATGTCGAAAACTCATTGGAAATATTTTTGGCGCCAAAAAAACCATTTGAAAACTGATTCAGAGCTGACCAACTCGAGAACGAATAGAGATAAACCAATTCTGCGAACGCCAATCGATTCAGAATGGTCGAATTGGTATGTATTGTGAATTTCGAGTTAATCGAAAAAATTAAAAATTACTCGAAAAAAGTTGCAAGGGGTTCACCCCTAAAAATCATGAAAAATACCAAGTCTTCTGATAGACTTGCAATTTGCACTGTATAAATTTTTGTCCTCAGACGTATTTTGACGTGCTGATTCCGAATCTTTGAACGAAAATGTCGAAAACTCATCGGAAATATTTTTGGCGCCAAAAAAAACCATTTTTGAAAACTGATTCAGAGCTGACCAACTCGAGAACGGTTAGAGATAGACAAATTCTGCGAACGCCAATCGATTCAGAATGGTCGAATTGGTATGTATTGTGAATTTCGAGTCAATCGAAAAAATTAAAAATTACTCGAAAAAAGTTGCAAGGGGTTCACCCCCTAAAAATCATGAAAAATACTAAGTCTTCTGATAGACTTGCAATTTGCACTATATAAATTTTTGTCCTCAGACGTATTTTGACGTACTGATTCCTAATCTTTGAACGAAAATGTCGAAAACTCATCGGAAATATTTATGGCGCCGAAAAAACCATTTTTGAAAACTGATTCAGAGCTGACCAACTCGAGAACGGTTAGATATAGACAAATTCTGTGAACGCCAATCGATTCAGAATGGCCGATTTAGTATACACAGAGAATTTGAACAAAAAAAATCAATGGGCAAAAAAGTCGAGTACCTACATCATGATGGATAATTTTTTGATTTTTTTTATTTTTCATTTTTCGAATTTCAAATTCATGACCTCGAATGTATTTTTACGTGCTGATTCCGAATCTTTGAACGAAAATGTCGAAAACTCATCGGAAATATTTTTGGCGCCAAAAAAACCATTTGAAAACTGATTCAGAGCTGACCAACTCGAGAACGGTTAGAGATAGACCAATTCTGCGAACGCCAGTCGATTCAGAATGGCCGAATTAGTATGTACTAAGAGTTTTAACGGAAAAAAACGACGGACATAAAAGTCGAGTATATTATTTATTTACCATACATAATTTTTTGCACTTTTCCATTTTTCATTTTTTTTATTTCAAATATTTGTCTCCCAACGTATTTTGACGTGCTGATTCCGAATCTTTGAACGAAAATGTCGAAAACTTATCAGAAATATTTTTGGCGCCAAAAAAACCATTTGAAAACTGATTCAGAGCTGACCAACTCGAGAACGGTTAGAGATAGACCAATTCTGCGAACGCCAATCGATTCAGAATGGCCGAATCAGTATATATTGTGATTTTCGAGTCAATGGAAAAATTAAAAATTACTCGAAAAAAGTTGAAAGGGGGTTCCCTAAAAATCATGAAAAATACCAAGATGTCACATCGATTTGAAATTTGCACTATATACGTAAAATTTCATGCTCATTCCGAAAATGTATGATTTCTATAGGCTCAGATAAGTCAGATATAAGATTTAGCCGGAAAAGGGTGTTTAAGGTAGAAGATCCAATTTTATGAGATTTTTTATTTTTCGTTTTTCGAATTTCAAATTTTTGTCTTCAAACGAATTTTGATGTGCTGATTCCAAATCTTTTAACGAAAATGTCGAGAACTCATCAGAAATATTTTTGGCGCCAATAAAACCATTTGAAAACTGATTCAGAGCTGACCAACTCGAGAACGGTTAGAGATAGACCAATTCTGCGAACGCCAATTGATTCAGAATGGCCGAATTAGCATATACTGAGAGTTTTAACGGCAAAAAACGACGGACATAAAAGTCGAGTATATTATTTATTTACCATACATAATTTTTTGCACTTTTTTATTTTTCATTTTTCGAATTTCAAATTCATGACCTCGAATGTATTTTTACGGGCTGATTCTGAATCTTTGAACGAAAATGTCGAAAAATCATCGGAAGTATTTTTGGCGCCAAAAAAACCATTTGAAAACTGATTCAGAGCTGACCAACTCGAGAACGAATAGAGATAAACCAATTCTGCGAACGCCAATCGATTCAGAATGGTCGAATTGGTATGTATTGTGAATTTCGAGTCAATCGAAAAAATTAAAAATTACTCGAAAAAAGTTGCAAGGGGTTCACCCCTAAAAATCATGAAAAATACTAAGTCTTCTGATAGACTTGCAATTTGCACTGTATAAATTTTTGTCCTCAGACGTATTTTGACGTGCTGATTCCGAATCTTTGAACGAAAATGTCGAAAACTCATCAGAAATATTTTTGGCGCCAAAAACACCATTTTTGAAAACTGATTCAGAGCTGACCAACTCGAGAACGGTTAGATATAGACAAATTCTGTGAACGCCAATCGATTCAGAATGGCCGATTTAGTATACACAGAGAATTTGAACAAAAAAAATCAATGGGCAAAAAAGTCGAGTACCTACATCCTGATGGATAATTTTTTGATTTTTTTTATTTTTCATTTTTCGAATTTCAAATTCATGACCTCGAATGTATTTTTACGTGCCGATTCTGAATCTTTGAACGAAAATGTCGAAAACTCATCGTAAATATTTTTGGCGCCAAAAAAACCATTTGAAAACTGATTCAGAGCTGACCAACTCGAGAACGGTTAGAGATCGACAAATTCTGTGAACGCCAATCGATTCAGAATGGTCGAATTGGTATGTATTGTGAATTTCGAGTCAATCGAAAAAATTAAAAATTACTCGAAAAAAGTTGCAAGGGGTTCACCCCTAAAAATCATGAAAAATACTAAGTCTTCTGATAGACTTGCAATTTGCACTGTATAAATTTTTGTCCTCAGACGTATTTTGACGTGCTGATTCCGAATCTTTGAACGAAAATGTCGAAAACTCATCGGAAATATTTTTGGCGCCAAAAACACCATTTTTGAAAACTGATTCAGAGCTGACCAACTCGAGAACGGTTAGATATAGACAAATTCTGCGAACGCCAATCGATTCAGAATGGTCGAATTGGTATGTATTGTGAATTTCGAGTCAATCGAAAAAATTAAAAATTACTCGAAAAAAGTTGCAAGGGGTTCACCCCTAAAAATCATGAAAAATACTAAGTCTTCTGATAGACTTGCAATTTGCACTGTATAAATTTTTGTCCTCAGACGTATTTTGCCGTGCTCATTACGAATCTTTGAACGAAAATTTCGAAAACTCATCGGAAATATTTTTGGCGCCAAAAAAACCATTTTTGAAAACTGATTCAGAGCTGACCAACTCGAGAACGGTTAGAGATAGACAAATTCTGCGAACGCCAATCGATTCAGAATGGTCGAATTAGTATGTATTGTGAATTTCGAGTCAATCGAAAAAATTAAAAATTACTCGAAAAAAGTTGCAAGGGGTTCACCCCCTAAAAATCATGAAAAATACTAAGTCTTCTGATAGACTTGCAATTTGCACTATATAAATTTTTGTCCTCAGACGTATTTTGACGTGCTGATTCCTAATCTTTGAACGAAAATGTCGAAAACTCATCGGAAATATTTTTGGCGCCGAAAAAACCATTTTTGAAAACTGATTCAGAGCTGACCAACTCGAGAACGGTTAGATATAGACAAATTCTGTGAACGCCAATCGATTCAGAATGGCCGATTTAGTATACACAGAAAATTTGAACGGAAAAAATCAACGGGAAAAAAAGTCGAGTACCTACATCATGATAGATAATTTTTTGATTTTTTGATTTTTTTTATTTTTCATTTTTCGAATTTCAAATTAATGTCCTCGAATGTATTTTTACGTGCTGATTCTGAATCTTTGAACGAAAATGTCGAATACTCATCGGAAATATTTTTGGCGCCAAAAAAACCATTTTTGAAAACTGATTCAGAGCTGACCAACTCGAGAACGGTTAGAGATAGACAAATTCTGCGAATGCCAATCGATTCAGAATGGTCGAATTGGTATGTATTGTCAATTTCGAGTCAATCAAAAAAATTAAAAATTACTCGAAAAAAGTTGCAAGGGGTTCACCCCTAAAAATCATGAAAAATACTAAGTCTTCTGATAGACTTGCAATTTGCACTGTATAAATTTTTGTCCTCAGACGTATTTTGACGTGCTGATTCCGAATCTTTGAACGAAAATGTCGAAAACTCATCGGAAATATTTTTGGCGCCGAAAAAACCATTTTTGAAAACTGATTCAGAGCTGACCAACTCGAGAACGGTTAGAGATAGACAAATTCTGCGAACGCCAATCGATTCAGAATAGTCGAATTAGTATGTATTGTGAATTTCGAGTCAATCGAAAAAATTAAATATTACTCGAAAAAAGTTGCAAGGGGAAGTTCACCCCTAAAAATCATGAAAAATACTAAGTCTTCTGATAGACTTGCAATTTGCACTGTATAAATTTTTGTCCTCAGACGTGTTTTGACGTGCTGATTCCGAATCTTTGAACGAAAATGTCGAAAACTCATCGGAAATATTTTTGGCGCCAAAAAAACCATTTTTGAAAACTGATTCAGAGCTGACCAACTCGAGAACGGTTAGATATAGACAAATTCTGTGACCGCCAATCGATTCAGAATGGCCGATTTAGTATACACAGAGAATTTGAACAAAAAAAATCAATGGGCAAAAAAGTCGAGTACCTACATCATGATGGATAATTTTTTGATTTTTTTTATTTTTCATTTTTCGAATTTCAAATTCATGACCTCGAATGTATATTTACGTGCCGATTCTGAATCTTTGAACGAAAATGTCGAAAACTCATCGGAAATATTTTTGGCGCCAAAAAAACCATTTGAAAACTGATTCAGAGCTGACCAACTCGAGAACGAATAGAGATAAACCAATTCTGCGAACGCCAATCGATTCAGAATGGTCGAATTGGTATGTATTGTGAATTTCGAGTCAATCGAAAAAATTAAAAATTACTCGAAAAAAGTTGCAAGCGGTTCACCCCTAAAAATCATGAAAAATACTAAGTCTTCTGATAGACTTGCAATTTGCACTGTATAAATTTTTGTCCTCAGACGTATTTTGACGTGCTGATTCCGAATCTTTGAACGAAAATGTCGAAAACTCATCAGAAATATTTTTGGCGCCAAAAACACCATTTTTGAAAACTGATTCAGAGCTGACCAACTCGAGAACGGTTAGATATAGACAAATTCTGTGAACGCCAATCGATTCAGAATGGCCGATTTAGTATACACAGAGAATTTGAACAAAAAAAATCAATGGGCAAAAAAGTCGAGTACCTACATCATGATGGATAATTTTTTGATTTTTTTTATTTTTCATTTTTCGAATTTCAAATTCATGACCTCGAATGTATTTTTACGTGCCGATTCTGAATCTTTGAACGAAAATGTCGAAAACTCATTGGAAATATTTTTGGCGCCAAAAAAACCATTTGAAAACTGATTCAGAGCTGACCAACTCGAGAACGAATAGAGATAAACCAATTCTGCGAACGCCAATCGATTCAGAATGGTCGAATTGGTATGTATTGTGAATTTCGAGTTAATCGAAAAAATTAAAAATTACTCGAAAAAAGTTGCAAGGGGTTCACCCCTAAAAATCATGAAAAATACCAAGTCTTCTGATAGACTTGCAATTTGCACTGTATAAATTTTTGTCCTCAGACGTATTTTGACGTGCTGATTCCGAATCTTTGAACGAAAATGTCGAAAACTCATCGGGAATATTTTTGGCGCCAAAAAAACCATTTTTGAAAACTGATTCAGAGCTGACCAACTCGAGAACGAATAGAGATAAACCAATTCTGCGAACGCCAATCGATTCAGAATGGCCGAATCAGTATATATTGTGAATTTCGAGTCAATGGAAAAATTAAAAATTACTCGAAAAAAGTTGAAAGGGGGTTACCCCTAAAAATCATGAAAAATACCAAGATGTCACATCGATTTGAAATTTGCACTATATACGTAAAATTTCATGCTCATTCCGAAAATGTATGATTTCTATAGGCTCAGATAAGTCAGATATAAGATTTAGCCGGAAAAGGGTGTTTAAGGTAGAAGATCCAATTTTATGAGATTTTTTATTTTTCGTTTTTCGAATTTCAAATTTTTGTCTTCAAACGAATTTTGATGTGCTGATTCCAAATCTTTTAACGAAAATGTCGAGAACTCATCAGAAATATTTTTGGCGCCAATAAAACCATTTGAAAACTGATTCAGAGCTGACCAACTCGAGATTGGTTAGAGATAGACCAATTCTGCGAACGCCAATTGATTCAGAATGGCCGAATTAGCATATACTGAGAGTTTTAACGGCAAAAAACGACGGACATAAAAGTCGAGTATATTATTTATTTACCATACATAATTTTTTGCACTTTTTTATTTTTCATTTTTCGAATTTCAAATTCATGACCTCGAATGTATTTTTACGGGCTGATTCTGAATCTTTGAACGAAAATGTCGAAAAATCATCGGAAGTATTTTTGGCGCCAAAAAAACCATTTGAAAACTGATTCAGAGCTGACCAACTCGAGAACGAATAGAGATAAACCAATTCTGCGAACGCCAATCGATTCAGAATGGTCGAATTGGTATGTATTGTGAATTTCGAGTTAATCGAAAAAATTAAAAATTACTCGAAAAAAGTTGCAAGGGGTTCACCCCTAAAAATCATGAAAAATACTAAGTCGTCTGATAGACTTGCAATTTGCACTGTATAAATTTTTGTCCTCAGGCGTGTTTTGACGTGCTGATTCCGAATCTTTGAACGAAAATGTCGAAAACTCATCGGAAATATTTTTGGCGCCAAAAAAACCATTTTTGAAAACTGATTCAGAGCTGACCAACTCGAGAACGGTTAGAGATCGACAAATTCTGTGAACGCCAATCGATTCAGAATGGTCGAATTGGTATGTATTGTGAATTTCGAGTCAATCGAAAAAATTAAAAATTACTCGAAAAAAGTTGCAAGGGGTTCACCCCTAAAAATCATGAAAAATACTAAGTCTTCTGATAGACTTGCAATTTGCACTGTTTAAATTTTTGTCCTCAGACGTATTTTGACGTGCTGATTCCGAATCTTTGAACGAAAATGTCGAAAACTCATCAGAAATATTTTTGGCGCCAAAAACACCATTTTTGAAAACTGATTCAGAGCTGACCAACTCGAGAACGGTTAGATATAGACAAATTCTGTGAACGCCAATCGATTCAGAATGGCCGATTTAGTATACACAGAGAATTTGAACAAAAAAAATCAATGGGCAAAAAAGTCGAGTACCTACATCCTGATGGATAATTTTTTGATTTTTTTTATTTTTCATTTTTCGAATTTCAAATTCATGACCTCGAATGTATTTTTACGTGCCGATTCTGAATCTTTGAACGAAAATGTCGAAAACTCATCGTAAATATTTTTGGCGCCAAAAAAACCATTTGAAAACTGATTCAGAGCTGACCAACTCGAGAACGAATAGAGATAAACCAATTCTGCGAACGCCAATCGATTCAGAATGGTCGAATTGGTGTGTATTGTGAATTTCGAGTTAATCGAAAAAATTAAAAATTACTCGAAAAAAGTTGCAAGGGGTTCACCCCTAAAAATCATGAAAAATACTAAGTCTTCTGATAGACTTGCAATTTGCACTGTATAAATTTTTGTCCTTAGACGTATTTTGACGTGCTGATTCCGAATCTTTGAACGAAAATGTCGAAAACTCATCGGAAATATTTTTGGCGCCAAAAAAACCATTTTTGAAAACTGATTCAGAGCTGACCAACTCGAGAACGGTTAGAGATAGACAAATTCTGCGAACGCCAATCGATTCAGAATGGTCGAATTGGTATGTATTGTGAATTTCGAGTCAATCGAAAAAATTAAAAATTACTCGAAAAAAGTTGCAAGGGGTTCACCCCTAAAAATCATGAAAAATACTAAGTCTTCTGATAGACTTGCAATTTGCACTGTATAAATTGTTGTCCTCAGACGTATTTTGACGTGCTCATTACGAATCTTTGAACGAAAATTTCGAAAACTCATCGGAAATATTTTTGGCGCCAAAAAAACCATTTTTGAAAACTGATTCAGAGCTGACCAACTCGAGAACGGTTAGAGATAGACAAATTCTGCGAACGCCAATCGATTCAGAATGGTCGAATTAGTATGTATTGTGAATTTCAAGTCAATCGAAAAAATTAAAAATTACTCGAAAAAAGTTGCAAGGGGTTCACCCTCTAAAAATCATGAAAAATACTAAGTCTTCTGATAGACTTGCAATTTGCACTATATAAATTTTTGTCCTCAGACGTATTTTGACGTGCTGATTCCTAATCTTTGAACGAAAATGTCGAAAACTCATCGGAAATATTTTTGGCGCCGAAAATAGTTATTTATGATACAAGTGTTAAAAGTGGCATTTTATTTTGTGAGTGGGGAATATTGCGAAACGAGCGTTAGCGAGTGGAGCAACCCCACGAGCAAAATAAAATCACTTTTAACAAATGTATCATACAAAATTTTTTGTTCAACAGGTACTGCTAGTAAGAAAAAAACAAAAAAAAAAATAAGATCCATAAGGATTCGAACACACGATCTTTGGATTACAAGGCTGACTGACAGATACTTCAAATATAATAAACCCCAACGCACTTTATTTATGAATGTCATTATTTGTCAGTGATGAAGGACATTCTACAGTTGGACTAAATACTACTTCGTTTGTAACTTCAAAAGGAATTAGTATTATCAATTGCGCAAACGACCAAATACATGTGTGAACTTTTATAAACGATTCCTCTTGAGTAGGTGTTCTGATTATAATATCTGATTGAAGTGTTTCTATTAGAGAGATCTATATTACTGAGTATCCATCATCTCATCTGTCATTTTACTTTTAACACTAGTGTTAAAAGTACTTTTAACACTAGTGTTAAAAGTGATTTTGTGAAAACGTCAGTTTTTAGTTCATGTGTCAATGAATTAAAAACGTCATTTTTAATGTCAGTTGTACAAAAAAACATTTTTGAAAACTGATTCAGAGCTGACCAACTCGAGAACGGTTAGATATAGACAAATTCTGTGAACGCCAATCGATTCAGAATGGCCGATTTAGTATACACAGAGAATTTGAACGGAAAAAATCAACGGGAAAAAAAGTCGAGTACCTACATCATGATAGATAATTTTTTGATTTTTTGATTTTTTTTATTTTTCATTTTTCGAATTTCAAATTAATGTCCTCGAATGTATTTTTACGTGCTGATTCTGAATCTTTGAACGAAAATGTCGAATACTCATCGGAAATATTTTTGGCGCCAAAAAAACCATTTTTGAAAACTGATTCAGAGCTGACCAACTCGAGAACGGTTGGAGATAGACAAATTCTGCGAATGCCAATCGATTCAGAATGGTCGAATTGGTATGTATTGTCAATTTCGAGTCAATCAAAAAAATTAAAAATTACTCGAAAAAAGTTGCAAGGGGTTCACCCCTAAAAATCATGAAAAATACTAAGTCTTCTGATAGACTTGCAATTTGCACTGTATAAATTTTTGTCCTCAGACGTATTTTGACGTGCTGATTCCGAATCTTTGAACGAAAATGTCGAAAACTCATCGGAAATATTTTTGGCGCCAAAAAAACCATTTGAAAACTGATTCAGAGCTGACCAACTCGAGAACGAATAGAGATAAACCAATTCTGCGAACGCCAATCGATTCAGAATGGTCGAATTGGTATGTATTGTGAATTTCGAGTCAATCGAAAAAATTAAAAATTACTCGAAAAAAGTTGCAAGGGGTTCACCCCTAAAAATCATGAAAAATACTAAGTCTGAAAACTGATTCAGAGCTGACCAACTCGAGAACGGTTAGAGATCGACAAATTCTGCGAACGCCAATCGATTCAGAATGGTCGAATTGGTATGTATTGTGAATTTCGAGTCAATCGAAAAAATTAAAAATTACACGGAAAAAGTTGCAAGGGGTTCACCCCTAAAAAACATGAAAAATACTAAGTCTTCTGATAGACTTGCAATTTGCACTGTATAAATTTTTGTCCTCAGACGTATTTTGACGTGCTGATTCCGAATCTTTGAACGAAAATGTCGAAAACTCATCAGAAATATTTTTGGCGCCAAAAACACCATTTTTGAAAACTGATTCAGAGCTGACCAACTCGAGAACGGTTAGATATAGACAAATTCTGTGAACGCCAATCGATTCAGAATGGCCGATTTAGTATACACAGAGAATTTGAACGAAAAAAGTCAATGGGCAAAAAAGTCGAGTACCTACATCCTGATGGATAATTTTTTGATTTTTTTTATTTTTCATTTTTCGAATTTCAAATTCATGACCTCGAATGTATTTTTACGTGCCGATTCTGAATCTTTGAACGAAAATGTCGAAAACTCATCGTAAATATTTTTGGCGCCAAAAAAACCATTTGAAAACTGATTCAGAGCTGACCAACTCGAGAACGAATAGAGATAAACCAATTCTGCGAACGCCAATCGATTCAGAATGGTCGAATTGGTATGTATTGTGAATTTCGAGTTAATCGAAAAAATTAAAGATTACTCGAAAAAAGTTGCAAGGGGTTCACCCCTAAAAATCATGAAAAATACTAAGTCTTCTGATAGACTTGCAATTTGCACTGTATAAATTTTTGTCCTCAGACGTATTTTGACGTGCTGATTCCGAATCTTAGAACGAAAATGTCGAAGACTCATCGGAAATATTTTTGGCGCCAAAAAAACCATTTTTGAAAACTGATTCAGAGCTGACCAACTCGAGAACGGTTAGAGATAGACAAATTCTGCGAACGCCAATCGATTCAGAATGGTCGAATGGGTATGTATTGTGAATTTCGAGTCAATCGAAAAAATTAAAAATTACTCGAAAAAAGTTGCAAGGGGTTCACCCCTAAAAATCATGAAATATACTAAGTCTTCTGATAGACTTGCAATTTGCACTGTATAAATTTTTGTCCTCAGACGTATTTTGACGTGCTGATTCCGAATCTTTGAACGAAAATGTCGAAAACTCATCGGAAATATTTTTGGCGCCAAAAAAACCATTTTTGAAAACTGATTCAGAGCTGACCAACTCGAGAACGGTTAGAGATAAACCAATTCTGCGAACGCCAATCGATTCAGAATGGTCGAATTGGTATGTATTGTGAATTTCGAGTCAATCGAAAAAATTAAAAATTACTCGAAAAAAGTTGCAAGGGGTTCACCCCTAAAAATCATGAAAAATACTAAGTCTGAAAACTGATTCAGAGCTGACCAACTCGAGAACGGTTAGAGATCGACAAATTCTGCGAACGCCAATCGATTCAGAATGGTCGAATTGGTATGTATTGTGAATTTCGAGTCAATCGAAAAAATTAAAAATTACACGGAAAAAGTTGCAAGGGGTTCACCCCTAAAAAACATGAAAAATACTAAGTCTTCTGATAGACTTGCAATTTGCACTGTATAAATTTTTGTCCTCAGACGTATTTTGACGTGCTGATTCCGAATCTTTGAACGAAAATGTCGAAAACTCATCAGAAATATTTTTGGCGCCAAAAACACCATTTTTGAAAACTGATTCAGAGCTGACCAACTCGAGAACGGTTAGATATAGACAAATTCTGTGAACGCCAATCGATTCAGAATGGCCGATTTAGTATACACAGAGAATTTGAACGAAAAAAGTCAATGGGCAAAAAAGTCGAGTACCTACATCCTGATGGATAATTTTTTGATTTTTTTTATTTTTCATTTTTCGAATTTCAAATTCATGACCTCGAATGTATTTTTACGTGCCGATTCTGAATCTTTGAACGAAAATGTCGAAAACTCATCGTAAATATTTTTGGCGCCAAAAAAACCATTTGAAAACTGATTCAGAGCTGACCAACTCGAGAACGAATAGAGATAAACCAATTCTGCGAACGCCAATCGATTCAGAATGGTCGAATTGGTATGTATTGTGAATTTCGAGTTAATCGAAAAAATTAAAGATTACTCGAAAAAAGTTGCAAGGGGTTCACCCCTAAAAATCATGAAAAATACTAAGTCTTCTGATAGACTTGCAATTTGCACTGTATAAATTTTTGTCCTCAGACGTATTTTGACGTGCTGATTCCGAATCTTAGAACGAAAATGTCGAAGACTCATCGGAAATATTTTTGGCGCCAAAAAAACCATTTTTGAAAACTGATTCAGAGCTGACCAACTCGAGAACGGTTAGAGATAGACAAATTCTGCGAACGCCAATCGATTCAGAATGGTCGAATGGGTATGTATTGTGAATTTCGAGTCAATCGAAAAAATTAAAAATTACTCGAAAAAAGTTGCAAGGGGTTCACCCCTAAAAATCATGAAATATACTAAGTCTTCTGATAGACTTGCAATTTGCACTGTATAAATTTTTGTCCTCAGACGTATTTTGACGTGCTGATTCCGAATCTTTGAACGAAAATGTCGAAAACTCATCGGAAATATTTTTGGCGCCAAAAAAACCATTTTTGAAAACTGATTCAGAGCTGACCAACTCGAGAACGGTTAGAGATAGACAAATTCTGCGAACGCCAATCGATTCAGAATGGTCGAATTGGTATGTATTGTGAATTTCGAGTCAATCGAAAAAATTAAAAATTACTCGAAAAAAGTTGCAAGGGGTTCACCCCCTAAAAATCATGAAAAATACTAAGTCTTCTGATAGACTTGCAATTTGCACTATATATGTCCTCAGACGTATTTTGACGTGCTGATTCCTAATCTTTGAACGAAAATGTCGAAAACTCATCGGAAATATTTATGGCGCCGAAAAAACCATTTTTGAAAACTGATTCAGAGCTGACCAACTCGAGAACGGTTAGATATAGACAAATTCTGTGAACGCCAATCGATTCAGAATGGCCGATTTAGTATACACAGAGAATTTGAACAAAAAAAATCAATGGGCAAAAAAGTCGAGTACCTACATCATGATGGATAATTTTTTGATTTTTTTTATTTTTCATTTTTAGAATTTCAAATTCATGACCTCGAATGTATTTTTACGTGCTGATTCCGAATCTTTGAACGAAAATGTCGAAAACTCATCGGAAATATTTTTGGCGCCAAAAAAACCATTTGAAAACTGATTCAGAGCTGACCACCTCGAGAACGGTTAGAGATAGACCAATTCTGCGAACGCCAGTCGATTCAGAATGGCCGAATTAGTATATACTAAGAGTTTTAACGGAAAAAAACGACGGATATAAAAGTCGAGTATATTATTTATTTACCATACATAATTTTTTGCACTTTTCCATTTTTCATTTTTTTTATTTCAAATATTTGTCTCCCAACGTATTTTGACGTGCTGATTCCGAATCTTTGAACGAAAATGTCGAAAACTTATCAGAAATATTTTTGGCGCCAAAAAAACCATTTGAAAACTGATTCAGAGCTGACCAACTCGAGAACGGTTAGAGATAGACCAATTCTGCGAACGCCAATCGATTCAGAATGGCCGAATCAGTATATATTGTGAATTTCGAGTCAATGGAAAAATTAAAAATTACTCGAAAAAAGTTGAAAGGGGGTTACCCCTAAAAATCATGAAAAATACCAAGATGTCACATCGATTTGAAATTTGCACTATATACGTAAAATTTCATGCTCATTCCGAAAATGTATGATTTCTATAGGCTCAGATAAGTCAGATATAAGATTTAGCCGGAAAAGGGTGTTTAAGGTAGAAGATCCAATTTTATGAGATTTTTTATTTTTCGTTTTTCGAATTTCAAATTTTTGTCTTCAAACGAATTTTGATGTGCTGATTCCGAATCTTTTAACGAAAATGTCGAAAACTCATCAGAAATATTTTTGGCGCCAAAAAAACCATTTGAAAACTGATTCAGAGCTGACCAACTCGAGAACGGTTAGAGATAGACCAATTCTGCGAACGCCAATCGATTCAGAATGGCCGAATTAGTATATACGGAGAGTTTTAACGGAAAAAAACGACAGACATAAAAGTCGAGTATATTATTTATTTACCATACATAATTTTTTGCACTTTTTCATTTTTCATTTTTTTAATTTCAAATATTTGTCCTCCAACCTATTTTGACGTGCTGATTCCAAATCTTTTAACGAAAATGTCGAGAACTCATCAGAAATATTTTTGGCGCCAATAAAACCATTTGAAAACTGATTCAGAGCTGACCAACTCGAGAACGGTTAGAGATAGACCAATTCTGCGAACGCCAATTGATTCAGAATGGCCGAATTAGCATATACTGAGAGTTTTAACGACAAAAAACGACGGACATAAAAGTCGAGTATATTATTTATTTACCATACATAATTTTTTGCACTTTTTTATTTTTCATTTTTCGAATTTCAAATTCATGACCTCGAATGTATTTTTACGGACTGATTCTGAATCTTTGAACGAAAATGTCGAAAACTCATCGGAAGTATTTTTGGCGCCAAAAAAACCATTTGAAAACTGATTCAGAGCTGACCAACTCGAGAACGAATAGAGATAAACCAATTCTGCGAACGCCAATCGATTCAGAATGGTCGAATTGGTATGTATTGTGAATTTCGAGTTAATCGAAAAAATTAAAAATTACTCGAAAAAAGTTGCAAGGGGTTCACCCCTAAAAATCATGAAAAATACTAAGTCGTCTGATAGACTTGCAATTTGCACTGTATAAATTTTTGTCCTCAGGCGTGTTTTGACGTGCTGATTCCGAATCTTTGAAGGAAAATGTCGAAAACTCATCGGAAATATTTTTGGCGCCAAAAAAACCATTTTTGAAAACTGATTCAGAGCTGACCAACTCGAGAACGGTTAGAGATCGACCAATTCTGCGAATGCCAATCGATTCAGAATGGCCGAATTAGTATATACTGAGAATTTTAACGGAAAAAAACGACGGACATAAAAGTCGAGTATATTATTTATTTACCATACATAATTTTTTGCACTTTTTCATTTTTCATTTTTTTAATTTCAAATATTTGTCCTCCAACATATTTTGACGTGCTGATTCCGAATCTTTGAACGAAAATGTCGAAAACTTATCAGAAATATTTTTGGCGCCAAAAAAACCATTTGAAAACTGATTCAGAGCTGACCAACTCGAGAACGGTTAGAGATAGACCAATTCTGCGAATGCCAATCGATTCAGAATGGCCGAATTAGTATATACTGAGAATTTTAACGGAAAAAAACGACGGACATAAAAGTCGAGTATATTATTTATTTACCATACATAATTTTTTGCACTTTTTTATTTTTCATTTTTCGAATTTCAAATTCATGACCTCGAATGTATTTCTACGTGCTGATTCTGAATCTTTGAACGAATATGTCGAAAACTCATCGGAAGTATTTTTGGCGCCAAAAAAACCATTTGAAAACTGATTCAGAGCTGACCAACTCGAGAACGAATAGAGATAAACCAATTCTGCGAACGCCAATCGATTCAGAATGGTCGAATTGGTATGTATTGTGATTTTCTAGTTAATCGAAAAAATTAAAAATTACTCGAAAAAAGTTGCAAGGGGTTCACCCCTAAAAATCATGAAAAATACTAAGTCTGAAAACTGATTCAGAGCTGACCAACTCGAGAACGGTTAGAGATCGACAAATTCTGCGAACGCCAATCGATTCAGAATGGTCGAATTGGTATGTATTGTGAATTTCGAGTCAATCGAAAAAATTAAAAATTACTCGGAAAAAGTTGCAAGGGGTTCACCCCTAAAAATCATGAAAAATACTAAGTCTTCTGATAGACTTGCAATTTGCACTGTATAAATTTTTGTCCTCAGACGTATTTTGACGTGCTGATTCCGAATCTTTGAACGAAAATGTCGAAAACTCATCGGAAATATTTTTGGCGCCAAAAACACCATTTTTGAAAACTGATTCAGAGCTGACCAACTCGAGAACGGTTAGATATAGACAAATTCTGTGAACGCCAATCGATTCAGAATGGCCGATTTAGTATACACAGAGAATTTGAACGAAAAAAGTCAATGGGCAAAAAAGTCGAGTACCTACATCCTGATGGATAATTTTTTGATTTTTTTTATTTTTCATTTTTCGAATTTCAAATTCATGACCTCGAATGTATTTTTACGTGCCGATTATGAATCTTTGAACGAAAATGTCGAAAACTCATCGTAAATATTTTTGGCGCCAAAAAAACCATTTGAAAACTGATTCAGAGCTGACCAACTCGAGAACGAATAGAGATAAACCAATTCTGCGAACACCAATCGATTCAGAATGGTCGAATTGGTATGTATTGTGAATTTCGAGTTAATCGAAAAAATTAAAGATTACTCGAAAAAAGTTGCAAGGGGTTCACCCCTAAAAATCATGAAAAATACTAAGTCTTCTGATAGACTTGCAATTTGCACTGTATAAATTTTTGTCCTCAGACGTATTTTGACGTGCTGATTCCGAATCTTAGAACGAAAATGTCGAAAACTCAACGGAAATATTTTTGGCGCCAAAAAAACCATTTTTGAAAACTGATTCAGAGCTGACCAACTCGAGAACGGTTAGATATAGACAAATTCTGTGAACGCCAATCGATTCAGAATGGCCGATTTAGTATACACAGAGAATTTGAACGAAAAAAATCAACGGGAAAAAAAGTCGAGTACCTATCATGATAGATAATTTTTTGATTTTTTGATTTTTTTTATTTTTCATTTTTCGAATTTCAAATTAATGTCCTCGAATGTATTTTTACGTGCTGATTCCGAATCTTTGAACGAAAATGTCGAAAACTCATCGGAAATATTTTTGGTGCCAAAAAAAACATTTTTGAAAACTTATTCAGAGCTGACCAACTCGAGAACGGTTAGAGATAGACAAATTCTGCGAACGCCAATCGATTCAGAATGGTCGAATTAGTATGTATTGTGAATTTCGAGTCAATCGAAAAAATTAAAAATTACTCGAAAAAAGTTGCAAGGGGTTCACCCCTAAAAATCATGAATAGTACTAAGTCTTCTGGTAGACTTGCAATTTGCACTGTATAAATTTTTGTCCTCAGACGTATTTTGACGTGCTGATTCCGAATCTTCGAACGAAAATGTCGAAAACTCATCGGAAATATTTTTGGCGCCAAAAAAACCATTTTTGAAAAGTGATTCAGAGCTGACCAACTCGAGAACGGTTAGATATAGACAAATTCTGTGAACGCCAATCGATTCAGAATGGCCGATTTAGTATACACAGAGAATTTGAACGGAAAAAATCAACGGGAAAAAAAGTCGAGTACCTACATCATGATAGATAATTTTTTGATTTTTTGATTTTTTTTATTTTTCATTTTTCGAATTTCAAATTAATGACCTCGAATGTATTTTTACGTGCTGATTCTGAATCTTTGAACGAAAATGTCGAAAACTCATCGGAAATATTTTTGGCGCCAAAAAAACCATTTTTGAAAACTGATTCAGAGCTGACCAACTCGAGAACGCTTAGAGATAGACAAATTCTGCGAACGCCAATCGATTCAGAATGGTCGAATTGGTATGTATTGTGAATTTCGAGTCAATCGAAAAAATTAAAAATTACTCGAAAAAAGTTGCAAGGGGTTCACCCCTAAAAATCATGAAAAGTACTAAGTCTTCTGGTAGACTTGCAATTTGCACTGTATAAATTTTTGTCCTCAGACGTATTTTGACGTGCTGATTCCGAATCTTTGAACGAAAATGTCGAAAACTCATCGGAAATATTTTTGGCGCCAAAAAAACCATTTTTGAAAACTGATTCAGAGCTGACCAACTCGAGAACGGTTAGAGATAGACAAATTCTGCGAACGCCAATCGATTCAGAATAGTCGAATTAGTATGTATTGTGAATTTCGAGTCAATCGAAAAAATTAAAAATTACTCGAAAAAAGTTGCAAGTGTTCACCCCTAAAAATCATGAAAAGTACTAAGTCTTCTGGTAGACTTGCTATTTGAACTGTATAAATTTTTGTCCTCAGACGTATTTTGACGTGCTGATTCCGATTCTTTGAACGAAAATGTCGAAAACTCATCGGAAATATTTTTGGCGCCAAAAAAACCATTTTTGAAAACTGATTCAGAGCTGACCAACTCGAGAACGGTTAGAGATAGACAAATTCTGCGAACGCCAATCGATTCAGAATGGTCGAATTAGTATGTATTGTGAATTTCGAGTCAATCGAAAAAATTAAAAATTACTCGAAAAAAGTTGCAAGGGGTTCACCCCTAAAAATCATGAAAAATACTAAGTCTTCTGATAGACTTGCAATTTGCACTGTATAAATTTTTGTCCTCAGACGTATTTTGACGTGATGATTCCGAATCTTTGAACGAAAATGTCGAAAACTCATCGGAAATATTTTTGGCGCCAAAAAAACCATTTTTGAAAACTGATTCAGAGCTGACCAACTCGAGAACGAATAGAGATAAACCAATTCTGCGATCGCCAATCGATTCAGAATGGCCGAATCAGTATATATTGTGAATTTCGAGTCAATGGAAAAATTAAAAATTACTCGAAAAAAGTTGAAAGGGGGTTACCCCTAAAAATCATGAAAAATACCAAGTCGTCACATCGATTTGAAATTTGCACTATATACGTAAAATTTCATGCTCATTCCGAAAATGTATGATTTCTATAGGCTCAGATAAGTCAGATATAAGATTTAGCCGGAAAAGGGTGTTTAAGGTAGAAGATCCAATTTTATGAGATTTTTTATTTTTCGTGTTTCGAATTTCAAATTTTTGTCTTCAAACGAATTTTGATGTGCTGATTCCGAATCTTTGAACGAAAATGTCGAAAACTCATCAGAAATATTTTTGGCGCCAAAAAAAACATTTGAGAACTGATTCAGAGCTGACCAACTCGAGAACGGTTGGAGATAGACCAATTCTGCGAATGCCAATCGATTCAGAATGGCCGAATTAGTATATACTGCGAGTTTTAACGGAAAAAAACGACGGACATAAAAGTCGAGTATATTATTTATTTACCATATATAATTTTTTGCACTTTTTCATTTTTCATTTTTTTAATTTCAAATATTTGTCCTCCAACGTATCTTGACGTGCTGGTTCCGAATCTTTTAACGGAAATGTCGAAAACTCATCAGAAATATATTTGGCGCCAAAAAAACCATTTGAAAACTGATTCAGAGCTGACCAACTCGAGAACGGTTGGAGATAGACCAATTCTGCGAACGCCAATCGATTCAGAATGGCCGAATCAGTATATATTGTGAATTTCGAGTCAATGGAAAAATTAAAAATTACTCGAAAAAAGTTGAAAGGGGGGTTACCCCTAAAAATAATGAAAAATACCAAGTCGTCACATCGATTTGAAATCTGCACTATATACGTAAAATTTCATGCTCATTCCGAAAATGTATAATTTCTATAGGCTCAGATAAGTCAGATATAAGATTTAGCCGGAAAAGGGTGTTTAAGGTAGAAGATCCAATTTTATGAGATTTTTTATTTTTCGTTTTTCGAATTTCAAATTTTTGTCTTCAAACGAATTTTGATGTGCTGATTCCGAATCTTTGAACGAAAATGTCGAAAACTCATCAGAAATATTTTTGGCGCCAAAAAAAACATTTGAGAACTGATTCAGAGCTGACCAACTCGAGAACGGTTGGAGATAGACCAATTCTGCGAATGCCAATCGATTCAGAATGGCCGAATTAGTCAATACTGAGAATATCAATGGAAAAAAACGACGGACATAAGAGTCGAGTATATTATTTATTTACCATACCTAATTTTTTGCACTTTTTTATTTTTCATTTTTTTAATTTCAAATATCTGTCCTCCAACGTATTTTGACGTGCTGATTCCGAATCTTTGAACGAAAATGTCGAAAACTTATCAGAAATATTTTTGGCGCCAAAAAAACCAGAGCTGACCAACTCGAGAACGGTTAGATATAGACAAATTCTGTGAACGCCAATCGATTCAGAATGGCCGATTTAGTATACACAGAGAATTTGAACAAAAAAAATCAATGGGCAAAAAAGTCGAGTACCTACATCATGATGGATAATTTTTTGATTTTTTTTATTTTTCATTTTTCGAATTTCAAATTCATGACCTCGAATGTATTTTTACGTGCTGATTCCGAATCTTTGAACGAAAATGTCGAAAACTCATCCGAAATATTTTTGGCGCCAAAAAAACCATTTGAAAACTGATTCAGAGCTGACCAACTCGAGAACGGTTAGAGATAGACCAATTCTGCGAACGCCAGTCGATTCAGAATGGCCGAATTAGTATATACTAAGAGTTTTAACGGAAAAAAACGACGGACATAAAAGTCGAGTATATTATTTATTTACCATACATAATTTTTTGCACTTTTTCATTTTTCATTTTTTTTTATTTCAAATATTTGTCTATTAACGTATTTTGACGTGCTGATTCCGAATCTTTGAACGAAAATGTCGAAAACTTATCAGAAATATTTTTGGCGCCAAAAAAACCATTTGAAAACTGATTCAGAGCTGACCAACTCGAGAACGGTTAGAGATAGACCAATTCTGCGAACGCCAATCGATTCAGAATGGCCGAGTCAGTATATATTGTGAATTTCGAGTCAATGGAAAAATTAAAAATTACTCGAAAAAAGTTGAAAGGGGGTTACCCCTAAAAATCATGAAAAATACCAAGTCGTCACATCGATTTGAAATTTGCACTATATGCGTAAAATTTCATGCTCATTCCGAAAATGTATGATTTCTATAGGCTCAGATAAGTCAGATATAAGATTTAGCCGGAAAAGGGTGTTTAAGGTAGAAGATCCAATTTTATGAGATTTTTTATTTTTCGTTTTTCGAATTTCAAATTTTTGTCTTCAAACGAATTTTGATGTGCTGATTCCGAATCTTTGAACGAAAATGTCGAAAACTCATCAGAAATATTTTTGGCGCCAAAAAAAACATATGAGAACTGATTCAGAGCTGACCAACTCGAGAACGGTTGGAGATAGACCAATTCTGCGAATGCCAATCGATTCAGAATGGCCGAATTAGTATATACTGCGAGTTTTAACGGAAAAAAACGACGGACATAAAAGTCGAGTATATTATTTATTTACCATACATAATTTTTTGCACTTTTTCATTTTTCATTTTTTTAATTTCAAATATTTGTCCTCCAACGTATCTTGACGTGCTGGTTCCGAATCTTTTAACGAAAATGTCGAAAACTCATCAGAAATATATTTGGCGCCAAAAAAACCATTTGAAAACTGATTCAGAGCTGACCAACTCGAGAACGGTTGGAGATAGACCAATTCTGCGAACGCCAATCGATTTCGAATTTCAAATTTTTGTCTTCAAACGAATTTTGATGTGCTGATTCCGAATCTTTGAACGAAAATGTCGAAAACTCATCAGAAATATTTTTGGCGCCAAAAAAACCATTTGAATACTGATTCAGAGCTGACCAACTCGAGAACGAATAGAGATAAACCAATTCTGCGAACGCCAATCGATTCAGAATGGTCGAATTGGTATGTATTGTGAATTTCGAGTTAATCGAAAAAATTAAAAATTACTCGAAAAAAGCGGCAAGGGGTTCACCCCTAAAAATCATGAAAAATACTAAGTCTTCTGATAGACTTGCAATTTGCACTGTATAAATTTTTGTCCTCAGACGTATTTTGACGTGCTGATTCCGAATCTTTGAACGAAAATGTCGAAAACTCATCGGAAATATTTTTGGCGCCAAAAAAAACATTTTTGAAAACTGATTCAGAGCTGACCATTTCGAGAACGGTTAGAGATAGACAAATTCTGCGAACGCCAATCGATTCAGAATGGTCGAATTGGTATGTATTGTGAATTTCGAGTCAATCGAAAAAATTAAAAATTACTCGAAAAAAGTTGCAAGGGGTTCACCCCCTAAAAATCATGAAAAATACTAAGTCTTCTGATAGACTTGCAATTTGCACTATATAAATTTTTGTCTTCAGACGTATTTTGACGTGCTGATTCCTAATCTTTGAACGAAAATGTCGAAAACTCATCGGAAATATTTTCGGCGCCGAAAAAACCATTTTTGAAAACTGATTCAGAGCTGACCAACTCGAGAACGATTAGATATAGACAAATTCTGCGAACGCCAATCGATTCAGAATGGTCGAATTAGTATGTATTGTGAATTTCGAGTCAATCGAAAAAATTAAAAATTACTCGAAAAAAGTTGCAAGTGTTCACCCCTAAAAATCATGAAAAGTACTAAGTCTTCTGGTAGACTTGCAATTTGAACTGTATAAATTTTTGTCCTCAGACGTATTTTGACGTGATGATTCCGAATCTTTGAACGAAAATGTCGAAAACTCATCGGAAATATTTTTGGCGCCAAAAAAACCATTTTTGAAAAGTGAATCAGAGCTGACCAACTCGAGAACGGTTAGATATAGACCAATTCTGCGAACGCCAATCGATTCAGAATGGCCGAATCAGTATATATTGTGAATTTCGAGTCAATGGAAAAATTAAAAATTACTCGAATAAAGTTGAAAGGGGTTACCCCTAAAAATCATGAAAAATACCAAGTCGTCACATCGATTTGAAATTTGCACTATATACGTAAAATTTCATGCTCATTCCGAAAATGTATGATTTCTATAGGCTCAGATAAGTCAGATATAAGATTTAGCCGGAAAATGGTGTTTAAGGTAGAAGATCCAATTTTATGAGATTTTTTATTTTTCGTTTTTCGAATTTCAAATTTTTGTCTTCAAACGAATTTTGATGTGCTGATTCCGAATCTTTGAACGAAAATGTCGAAAACTCATCAGAAATATTTTTGGCGCCAAAAAAAACATTTGAGAACTGATTCAGAGCTGACCAACTCGAGAACGGTTGGAGATAGACCAATTCTGCGAACGCCAATCGATTCAGAATGGCCGAATTAGTATATACTGAGAGTTTTAACGGAAAATAACGACGGACATAAAAGTCGAGTATATTATTTATTTACCATACATAATTTTTTGCACTTTTTCATTTTTCATTTTTTTAATTTCAAATATTTGGCCTCCAACGTATTTTGACGTGCTGATTCCAAATCTTTTAACGAAAATGTCGAGAACTCATCAGAAATATTTTTGGCGCCAAAAAAACCATTTGAAAACTGATTCAGAGCTGACCAACTCGAGAACGGTTAGAGATAGACCAATTCTGCGAACGCCAATTGATTCAGAATGGCCGAATTAGCATATACTGAGAGTTTTAACGTTAAAAAACGACGGACATAAAAGTCGAGTATATTATTTATTTACCATACATAATTTTTTGCACTTTTTCATTTTTCAATTTTTTAATTTCTAATATTTGTCCTCCAACGTATTTTGACGTGCTGGTTTCGAATCTTTGAACGAAAATGTCGATAACTTATCAGAAATATTTTTGGTGCCAAAAAAACCATTTGAAAACTGATTCAGAGCTGACCAACTCGAGAACGGTTAGAGATGGACCAATTCTGCGAATGCCAATCGATTCAGAATGGCCGAATTAGTATATCCTGAGAATTTTAACGGAAAAAAACGACGGACATAAAAGTCGAGTATATTATTTATTTACCATACATAATTTTTTGCACTTTTTTATTTTTCATTTTTCGAATTTCAAATTCATGACCTCGAATGTATTTTTACGTGCTGATTCTGAATCTTTGAACGAAAATGTCGAAAACTCATCGGAAGTATTTTTGGCGCCAAAAAACCATTTGAAAACTGATTCAGAGCTGACCAACTCGAGAACGAATAGAGATAAACCAATTCTGCGAACGCCAATCGATTCAGAATGGTCGAATTGGTATGTATTGTGAATTTCGAGTTAATCGAAAAAATTAAAAATTACTCGAAAAAAGTTGCAAGGGGTTCACCCCTAAAAATCATGAAAAATACTAAGTCTTCTGATAGACTTGCAATTAGCACTGTATAAATTTTTGTCCTCAGACGTGTTTTGACGTGCTGATTCCGAATCTTTGAACGAAAATGTCGAAAACTCATCGGAAATATTTTTGGCGCCAAAAAAACCATTTTTGAAAACTGATTCAGAGCTGACCAACTCGAGAACGGTTAGAGATAGACAAATTCTGCGAACGCCAATCGATTCAGAATGGTCGAATTGGTATGTATTGTGAATTTCGAGTCAATCGAAAAAATTAAGTATTACTCGAAAAAAGTTGCAAGGGGTTCACCCCTAAAAATCATGAAAAATACTAAGTCTTCTGATAGACTTGCAATTTGCACTGTATAAATTTTTGTCCTCAGACGTATTTTGACGTGCTCATTACGAATCTTTGAACGAAAATGTCGAAAACTC
The DNA here is from genome assembly GCA_958298965.1 of Chrysolina haemoptera. Lineage (NCBI taxonomy): Eukaryota > Metazoa > Arthropoda > Insecta > Coleoptera > Chrysomelidae > Chrysolina > Chrysolina haemoptera. The sequence goes on from OY282590.1 coordinate 37,299,744, forward strand.
ATCGGAAATATTTTTGGCGCCAAAAAAACCATTAATGAAAACTGATTCAGAGCTGACCAACTCGAGAACGATTAGATATAGACAAATTCTATGAACGCCAATCGATTCAGAATGGCCGATTTAGTATACACAGAGAATTTGAACAAAAAAAATCAATGGGCAAAAAAGTCGAGTACCTACATCATGATGGATAATTTTTTGATTTTTTTTATTTTTCATTTTTCGAATTTCAAATTCATGACCTCGAATGTATTTTTACGTGCTGATTCCGAGTCTTTGAACGAAAATGTCGAAAACTCAACGGAAATATTTTTGGCGCCAAAAAAACCATTTTTGAAAACTGATTCAGAGCTGACCAACTCGAGAACGGTTAGAGATAGACAAATTCTGCGAACGCCAATCGATTCAGAATGGTCGAATTGGTATGTATTGTGAATTTCGAGTCAATCGAAAAAATTAAAAATTACTCGAAAAAAGTTGCAAGGGGTTCACCCCTAAAAATCATGAAAAATACTAAGTCTTCTGATAGACTTGCAATTTGCACTGTATAAATTTTTGTCCTCAGACGTATTTTGACGTGCTCATTACGAATCTTTGAACGAAAATGTCGAAAACTCATCGGAAATATTTTTGGCGCCAAAAAAACCATTTTTGAAAACTGATTCAGAGCTGACCAACTCGAGAACGGTTAGAGATAGACAAATTCTGCGAACGCCAATCGATTCAGAATGGACGATTTAGTATACGCAGAGAATTTGAACAAAAAAAATCAATGGGCAAAAAAGTCGAGTACCTACATCATGATGGATAATTTTTTGATTTTTTTTATTTTTCATTTTTCGAATTTCAAATTCATGACCTCGAATGTATTTTTACGTGCCGATTCTGAATCTTTGAACGAAAATGTCGAAAACTCATCGTAAATATTTTTGGCGCCAAAAAAACCATTTGAAAACTGATTCAGAGCTGACCAACTCGAGAACGAATAGAGATAAACCAATTCTGCGAACGCCAATCGATTCAGAATGGTCGAATTGGTATGTATTGTGAATTTCGAGTTAATCGAAAAAATTAAAAATTACTCGAAAAAAGTTGCAAGGGGTTCACCCCTAAAAATCATGAAAAATACTAAGTCTTCTGATAGACTTGCAATTTGCACTGTATAAATTTTTGTCCTCAGACGTATTTTGACGTGCTGATTCCGAATCTTTGAACGAAAATGTCGAAAACTCATCGGAAATATTTTTGGCGCCAAAAAAACCATTTTTGACGTGCTCATTACGAATCTTTGAACGAAAATGTCGAAAACTCATCGGAAATATTTTTGGCGCCAAAAAAAACATTTTTGAAAACTGATTTAGAGCTGACCAACTCGAGAACGGTTAGATATAGACAAATTCTGTGGACGCCAATCGATTCAGAATGGCCGATTTAGTTTACACAGAGAATTTGAACGGAAAAAATCAACGGGAAAAAAAGTCGAGTAACTACATCATTATAGATAATTTTTTGATTTTTTGATTTTTTTTATTTTTCATTTTTCAAATTTCAAATTAATGTCCTCGAATGTATTTTTACGTGCTGATTCTGAATCTTTGAACGAAAATGTCGAAAACTCATCGGAAATATTTTTGGCGCCAAAAAAACCATTTTTGAAAACTGTTTCAGAGCTGACCAACTCGAGAACGGTTAGAGATAGACAAATTCTGCGAACGCCAATCGATTCAGAATGGTCGGATTTGTATGTATTGTCAATTTCGAGTCAATCAAAAAAATTAAAAATTACTCGAAAAAAGTTGCAAGGGGTTCACCCCTAAAAATCATGAAAAATACTAAGTCTTCTGATAGACTTGCAATTTGCACTGTATAAATTTTTGTCCTCAGACGTATTTTGACGTGCTGATTCCGAATCTTTGAACGAAAATGTCGAAAACTCATCGGAAATATTTTTGGCGCCAAAAAAACCATTTTTGAAAACTGATTCAGAGCCGACCAACTCGAGAACGGTTAGAGATCGACAAATTCTGCGAACGCCAATCGATTCAGATTGGTCGAATTAGTGTGTATTGTGAATTTCGAGTCAATCGAAAAAATTAAATATTACTCGAAAAAAGTTGCAAGGGGAAGTTCACCCCTAAAAATCATGAAAAATACTAAGTCTTCTGATAGACTTGCAATTTGCACTGTATAAATTTTTGTCTTCAGACGTATTTTTGCTGATTCCGAATCTTTGAACGAAAATGTCGAAAACTCATCGGAAATATTTTTGGCGCCAAAAAAACCATTTTTGAAAACTGATTCAGAACTGACCAACTCGAGAACGGTTAGAGATAGACAAATTCTACGAACGCCAATCGATTCAGAATGGTCAAATTAGTATGTATTGTGAATTTCGAGTCAATCGAAAAAATTAAAAATTACTCGAAAAAAGTTGCAAGGGGTTCACCCCTAAAAATCATGAAAAATACTAAGTCTTCTGATAGACTTGCAATTTGCACTGTATAAATTTTTGTCCTCAGACGTATTTTGACGTGATGATTCCGAATCTTTGAACGAAAATGTCGAAAACTTATCAGAAATATTTTTGGCGCCAAAAAAACCATTTGAAAACTGATTCAGAGCTGACCAACTCGAGAACGGTTAGAGATAGACCAATTCTGCGAACGCCAATCGATTCAGAATGGCCGAATCAGTATATATTGTGAATTTCGAGTCAATGGAAAAATTAAAAATTACTCGAAAAAAGTTGCAAGGGGTTCACCCCCTAAAAATCATGAAAAATACTAAGTCTTCTGATAGACTTGCAATTTGCACTATATAAATTTTTGTCCTCAGACGTATTTTGACGTGCTGATTCCTAATCTTTGAACGAAAATGTCGAAAACTCATCGGAAATATTTTTGGCGCCGAAAGAACCATTTTTGAAAACTGTTTCAGAGCTGACCAACTCGAGAACGGTTAGAGATAGACAAATTCTGCGAACGCCAATCGATTCAGAATGGTCAAATTAGTATGTATTGTGAATTTCGAGTCAATCGAAAAAATTAAAAATTACTCGAAAAAAGTTGCAAGGGGTTCACCCCTAAAAATCATGAAAAATACTAAGTCTTCTGATAGACTTGCAATTTGCACTGTATAAATTTTTGTCCTCAGACGTATTTTGACGTGATGATTCCGAATCTTTGAACGAAAATGTCGAAAACTTATCAGAAATATTTTTGGCGCCAAAAAAACCATTTGAAAACTGATTCAGAGCTGACCAACTCGAGAACGGTTAGAGATAGACCAATTCTGCGAACGCCAATCGATTCAGAATGGCCGAATCAGTATATATTGTGGATTTCGAGTCAATGGAAAAATTAAAAATTACTCGAAAAAAGTTGAAAGGGGGTTACCCCTAAAAATCATGAAAAATACCAAGTCGTCACATCGATTTGAAATTTGCACTATATACGTAAAATTTCATGCTCATTCCGAAAATGTATGATTTCTATAGGCTCAGATAAGTCAGATATAAGATTTAGCCGGAAAAGGGTGTTTAAGGTAGAAGATCCAACTTTATGAGATTTTTTATTTTTCGTTTTTTGAATTTCAAATTTTTGTCTTCAAACGAATTTTGATGTGCTCATTACGAATCTTTGAACGAAAATGTCGAAAACTCATCGGAAATATTTTTGGCGCCAAAAAAACCATTTTTGAAAACTGATTCAGAGCTGACCAACTCGAGAACGGTTAGAGATAGACAAATTCTGCGAACGCCAATCGATTCAGAATGGTCGAATTAGTATGTATTGTGAATTTCGAGTCAATCGAAAAAATTAAAAATTACTCGAAAAAAGTTGCAATGGGTTCACCCCCTAAAAATCATGAAAAATACTAAGTCTTCTGATAGACTTGCAATATGCACTATATAAATTTTTGTCCTCAGACGTATTTTGACGTGCTGATTCCTAATCTTTGAACGAAAATGTCAAAAACTCATCGGAAATATTTTTGGCGCCGAAAAAACCATTTTTGAAAACTGATTCAGAGCTGACCAACTCGAGAACGATTAGATATAGACAAATTCTGTGAACGCCAATCGATTCAGAATGGCCGATTTAGTATACACAGAGAATTTGAACAAAAAAAATCCATGAGCAAAAAAGTCGAGTACCTACATCATGATGGATAATTTTTTGATTTTTTTTATTTTTCATTTTTCGAATTTCAAATTCATGACCTCGAATGTATTTTTACGTGCTGATTCCGAGTCTTTGAACGAAAATGTCGAAAACTCATCGGAAATATTTTTGGCGCCAAAAAAACCATTTTTGACGTTCTCATTACGAATCTTTGAACGAAAATGTCGAAAACTCATCGGAAATATTTTTGGCGCCAAAAAAACCATTTTTGAAAACTGTTTCAGAGCTGACCAACTCGAGAACGGTTAGAGATAGACAAATTCTGCGAACGCCAATCGATTCAGAATGGTCGGATTGGTATGTATTGTCAATTTCGAGTCAATCAAAAAAATTAAAAATTACTCGAAAAAAGTTGCAAGGGGTTCACCCCTAAAAATCATGAAAAATACTAAGTCTTCTGATAGACTTGCAATTTGCACAGTATAAATTTTTGTCCTCAGACGTATTTTGACGTGCTGATTCCGAATCTTTGAACGAAAATGTCGAAAACTCATCGGAAATATTTTTGGCGCCGAAAAAACCATTTTTGAAAACTGATTCAGAGCTGACCAACTCGAGAACGGTTAGATATAGACAAATTCTGTGACCGCCAATCGATTCAGAATGGCCGATTTAGTATACACAGAGAATTTGAACAAAAAAAATCAATGGGCAAAAAAGTCGAGTACCTACATCATGATGGATAATTTTTTGATTTTTTTTATTTTTCAGTTTTCGAATTTCAAATTCATGACCTCGAATGTATTTTTACGTGCTGATTCCGAATCTTTGAACGAAAATGTCGAAAACTCATCGGAAATATTTTTGGCGCCAAAAAAAACATTTTTGAAAAGTGATTCAGAGCTGACCAACTCGAGAACGGTTAGATATAGACAAATTCTGTGAACGCCAATCGATTCAGAATGGCCGATTTAGTATACACAGAGAATTTGAACGGAAAAAATCAACGGGAAAAAAAGTCGAGTACCTACATCATTATAGATAATTTTTTGATTTTTTGATTTTTTTTATTTTTCATTTTTCGAATTTCAAATTAATGTCCTCGAATGTATTTTTACGTGCTGATTCTGAATCTTTGAACGAAAATGTCGAAAACTCATCGGAAATATTTTTGGCGCCAAAAAAACCATTTTTGAAAACTGTTTCAGAGCTGACCAACTCGAGAACGGTTAGAGATAGACAAATTCTGCGAACGCCAATCGATTCAGAATGGTCGGATTGGTATGTATTGTCAATTTCGAGTCAATCAAAAAAATTAAAAATTACTCGAAAAAAGTTGCAAGGGGTTCACCCCTAAAAATCATGAAAAATACTAAGTCTTCTGATAGACTTGCAATTTGCACTGTATAAATTTTTGTCCTCAGACGTATTTTGACGTGCTGATTCCGAATCTTTGAACGAAAATGTCGAAAACTCATCGGAAATATTTTTGGCGCCAAAAAAACCATTTGAAAACTGATTCAGAGCTGACCAACTCGAGAACGAATAGAGATAAACCAATTCTGCGAACGCCAATCGATTCAGAATGGTCGAATTGGTATGTATTGTGAATTTCGAGTCAATCGAAAAAATTAAAAATTACTCGAAAAAAGTTGCAAGGGGTTCACCCCTAAAAATCATGAAAAATACTAAGTCTGAAAACTGATTCAGAGCTGACCAACTCGAGAACGGTTAGAGATCGACAAATTCTGCGAACGCCAATCGATTCAGAATGGTCGAATTGGTATGTATTGTGAATTTCGAGTCAATCGAAAAAATTAAAAATTACACGGAAAAAGTTGCAAGGGGTTCACCCCTAAAAAACATGAAAAATACTAAGTCTTCTGATAGACTTGCAATTTGCACTGTATAAATTTTTGTCCTCAGACGTATTTTGACGTGCTGATTCCGAATCTTTGAACGAAAATGTCGAAAACTCATCAGAAATATTTTTGGCGCCAAAAACACCATTTTTGAAAACTGATTCAGAGCTGACCAACTCGAGAACGGTTAGATATAGACAAATTCTGTGAACGCCAATCGATTCAGAATGGCCGATTTAGTATACACAGAGAATTTGAACGAAAAAAGTCAATGGGCAAAAAAGTCGAGTACCTACATCCTGATGGATAATTTTTTGATTTTTTTTATTTTTCATTTTTCGAATTTCAAATTCATGACCTCGAATGTATTTTTACGTGCCGATTCTGAATCTTTGAACGAAAATGTCGAAAACTCATCGTAAATATTTTTGGCGCCAAAAAAACCATTTGAAAACTGATTCAGAGCTGACCAACTCGAGAACGAATAGAGATAAACCAATTCTGCGAACGCCAATCGATTCAGAATGGTCGAATTGGTATGTATTGTGAATTTCGAGTTAATCGAAAAAATTAAAGATTACTCGAAAAAAGTTGCAAGGGGTTCACCCCTAAAAATCATGAAAAATACTAAGTCTTCTGATAGACTTGCAATTTGCACTGTATAAATTTTTGTCCTCAGACGTATTTTGACGTGCTGATTCCGAATCTTAGAACGAAAATGTCGAAGACTCATCGGAAATATTTTTGGCGCCAAAAAAACCATTTTTGAAAACTGATTCAGAGCTGACCAACTCGAGAACGGTTAGAGATAGACAAATTCTGCGAACGCCAATCGATTCAGAATGGTCGAATGGGTATGTATTGTGAATTTCGAGTCAATCGAAAAAATTAAAAATTACTCGAAAAAAGTTGCAAGGGGTTCACCCCTAAAAATCATGAAATATACTAAGTCTTCTGATAGACTTGCAATTTGCACTGTATAAATTTTTGTCCTCAGACGTATTTTGACGTGCTGATTCCGAATCTTTGAACGAAAATGTCGAAAACTCATCGGAAATATTTTTGGCGCCAAAAAAACCATTTTTGAAAACTGATTCAGAGCTGACCAACTCGAGAACGGTTAGAGATAAACCAATTCTGCGAACGCCAATCGATTCAGAATGGTCGAATTGGTATGTATTGTGAATTTCGAGTCAATCGAAAAAATTAAAAATTACTCGAAAAAAGTTGCAAGGGGTTCACCCCTAAAAATCATGAAAAATACTAAGTCTGAAAACTGATTCAGAGCTGACCAACTCGAGAACGGTTAGAGATCGACAAATTCTGCGAACGCCAATCGATTCAGAATGGTCGAATTGGTATGTATTGTGAATTTCGAGTCAATCGAAAAAATTAAAAATTACACGGAAAAAGTTGCAAGGGGTTCACCCCTAAAAAACATGAAAAATACTAAGTCTTCTGATAGACTTGCAATTTGCACTGTATAAATTTTTGTCCTCAGACGTATTTTGACGTGCTGATTCCGAATCTTTGAACGAAAATGTCGAAAACTCATCAGAAATATTTTTGGCGCCAAAAACACCATTTTTGAAAACTGATTCAGAGCTGACCAACTCGAGAACGGTTAGATATAGACAAATTCTGTGAACGCCAATCGATTCAGAATGGCCGATTTAGTATACACAGAGAATTTGAACGAAAAAAGTCAATGGGCAAAAAAGTCGAGTACCTACATCCTGATGGATAATTTTTTGATTTTTTTTATTTTTCATTTTTCGAATTTCAAATTCATGACCTCGAATGTATTTTTACGTGCCGATTCTGAATCTTTGAACGAAAATGTCGAAAACTCATCGTAAATATTTTTGGCGCCAAAAAAACCATTTGAAAACTGATTCAGAGCTGACCAACTCGAGAACGAATAGAGATAAACCAATTCTGCGAACGCCAATCGATTCAGAATGGTCGAATTGGTATGTATTGTGAATTTCGAGTTAATCGAAAAAATTAAAGATTACTCGAAAAAAGTTGCAAGGGGTTCACCCCTAAAAATCATGAAAAATACTAAGTCTTCTGATAGACTTGCAATTTGCACTGTATAAATTTTTGTCCTCAGACGTATTTTGACGTGCTGATTCCGAATCTTAGAACGAAAATGTCGAAGACTCATCGGAAATATTTTTGGCGCCAAAAAAACCATTTTTGAAAACTGATTCAGAGCTGACCAACTCGAGAACGGTTAGAGATAGACAAATTCTGCGAACGCCAATCGATTCAGAATGGTCGAATGGGTATGTATTGTGAATTTCGAGTCAATCGAAAAAATTAAAAATTACTCGAAAAAAGTTGCAAGGGGTTCACCCCTAAAAATCATGAAATATACTAAGTCTTCTGATAGACTTGCAATTTGCACTGTATAAATTTTTGTCCTCAGACGTATTTTGACGTGCTGATTCCGAATCTTTGAACGAAAATGTCGAAAACTCATCGGAAATATTTTTGGCGCCAAAAAAACCATTTTTGAAAACTGATTCAGAGCTGACCAACTCGAGAACGGTTAGAGATAGACAAATTCTGCGAACGCCAATCGATTCAGAATGGTCGAATTGGTATGTATTGTGAATTTCGAGTCAATCGAAAAAATTAAAAATTACTCGAAAAAAGTTGCAAGGGGTTCACCCCCTAAAAATCATGAAAAATACTAAGTCTTCTGATAGACTTGCAATTTGCACTATATATGTCCTCAGACGTATTTTGACGTGCTGATTCCTAATCTTTGAACGAAAATGTCGAAAACTCATCGGAAATATTTATGGCGCCGAAAAAACCATTTTTGAAAACTGATTCAGAGCTGACCAACTCGAGAACGGTTAGATATAGACAAATTCTGTGAACGCCAATCGATTCAGAATGGCCGATTTAGTATACACAGAGAATTTGAACAAAAAAAATCAATGGGCAAAAAAGTCGAGTACCTACATCATGATGGATAATTTTTTGATTTTTTTTATTTTTCATTTTTAGAATTTCAAATTCATGACCTCGAATGTATTTTTACGTGCTGATTCCGAATCTTTGAACGAAAATGTCGAAAACTCATCGGAAATATTTTTGGCGCCAAAAAAACCATTTGAAAACTGATTCAGAGCTGACCACCTCGAGAACGGTTAGAGATAGACCAATTCTGCGAACGCCAGTCGATTCAGAATGGCCGAATTAGTATATACTAAGAGTTTTAACGGAAAAAAACGACGGATATAAAAGTCGAGTATATTATTTATTTACCATACATAATTTTTTGCACTTTTCCATTTTTCATTTTTTTTATTTCAAATATTTGTCTCCCAACGTATTTTGACGTGCTGATTCCGAATCTTTGAACGAAAATGTCGAAAACTTATCAGAAATATTTTTGGCGCCAAAAAAACCATTTGAAAACTGATTCAGAGCTGACCAACTCGAGAACGGTTAGAGATAGACCAATTCTGCGAACGCCAATCGATTCAGAATGGCCGAATCAGTATATATTGTGAATTTCGAGTCAATGGAAAAATTAAAAATTACTCGAAAAAAGTTGAAAGGGGGTTACCCCTAAAAATCATGAAAAATACCAAGATGTCACATCGATTTGAAATTTGCACTATATACGTAAAATTTCATGCTCATTCCGAAAATGTATGATTTCTATAGGCTCAGATAAGTCAGATATAAGATTTAGCCGGAAAAGGGTGTTTAAGGTAGAAGATCCAATTTTATGAGATTTTTTATTTTTCGTTTTTCGAATTTCAAATTTTTGTCTTCAAACGAATTTTGATGTGCTGATTCCGAATCTTTTAACGAAAATGTCGAAAACTCATCAGAAATATTTTTGGCGCCAAAAAAACCATTTGAAAACTGATTCAGAGCTGACCAACTCGAGAACGGTTAGAGATAGACCAATTCTGCGAACGCCAATCGATTCAGAATGGCCGAATTAGTATATACGGAGAGTTTTAACGGAAAAAAACGACAGACATAAAAGTCGAGTATATTATTTATTTACCATACATAATTTTTTGCACTTTTTCATTTTTCATTTTTTTAATTTCAAATATTTGTCCTCCAACCTATTTTGACGTGCTGATTCCAAATCTTTTAACGAAAATGTCGAGAACTCATCAGAAATATTTTTGGCGCCAATAAAACCATTTGAAAACTGATTCAGAGCTGACCAACTCGAGAACGGTTAGAGATAGACCAATTCTGCGAACGCCAATTGATTCAGAATGGCCGAATTAGCATATACTGAGAGTTTTAACGACAAAAAACGACGGACATAAAAGTCGAGTATATTATTTATTTACCATACATAATTTTTTGCACTTTTTTATTTTTCATTTTTCGAATTTCAAATTCATGACCTCGAATGTATTTTTACGGACTGATTCTGAATCTTTGAACGAAAATGTCGAAAACTCATCGGAAGTATTTTTGGCGCCAAAAAAACCATTTGAAAACTGATTCAGAGCTGACCAACTCGAGAACGAATAGAGATAAACCAATTCTGCGAACGCCAATCGATTCAGAATGGTCGAATTGGTATGTATTGTGAATTTCGAGTTAATCGAAAAAATTAAAAATTACTCGAAAAAAGTTGCAAGGGGTTCACCCCTAAAAATCATGAAAAATACTAAGTCGTCTGATAGACTTGCAATTTGCACTGTATAAATTTTTGTCCTCAGGCGTGTTTTGACGTGCTGATTCCGAATCTTTGAAGGAAAATGTCGAAAACTCATCGGAAATATTTTTGGCGCCAAAAAAACCATTTTTGAAAACTGATTCAGAGCTGACCAACTCGAGAACGGTTAGAGATCGACCAATTCTGCGAATGCCAATCGATTCAGAATGGCCGAATTAGTATATACTGAGAATTTTAACGGAAAAAAACGACGGACATAAAAGTCGAGTATATTATTTATTTACCATACATAATTTTTTGCACTTTTTCATTTTTCATTTTTTTAATTTCAAATATTTGTCCTCCAACATATTTTGACGTGCTGATTCCGAATCTTTGAACGAAAATGTCGAAAACTTATCAGAAATATTTTTGGCGCCAAAAAAACCATTTGAAAACTGATTCAGAGCTGACCAACTCGAGAACGGTTAGAGATAGACCAATTCTGCGAATGCCAATCGATTCAGAATGGCCGAATTAGTATATACTGAGAATTTTAACGGAAAAAAACGACGGACATAAAAGTCGAGTATATTATTTATTTACCATACATAATTTTTTGCACTTTTTTATTTTTCATTTTTCGAATTTCAAATTCATGACCTCGAATGTATTTCTACGTGCTGATTCTGAATCTTTGAACGAATATGTCGAAAACTCATCGGAAGTATTTTTGGCGCCAAAAAAACCATTTGAAAACTGATTCAGAGCTGACCAACTCGAGAACGAATAGAGATAAACCAATTCTGCGAACGCCAATCGATTCAGAATGGTCGAATTGGTATGTATTGTGATTTTCTAGTTAATCGAAAAAATTAAAAATTACTCGAAAAAAGTTGCAAGGGGTTCACCCCTAAAAATCATGAAAAATACTAAGTCTGAAAACTGATTCAGAGCTGACCAACTCGAGAACGGTTAGAGATCGACAAATTCTGCGAACGCCAATCGATTCAGAATGGTCGAATTGGTATGTATTGTGAATTTCGAGTCAATCGAAAAAATTAAAAATTACTCGGAAAAAGTTGCAAGGGGTTCACCCCTAAAAATCATGAAAAATACTAAGTCTTCTGATAGACTTGCAATTTGCACTGTATAAATTTTTGTCCTCAGACGTATTTTGACGTGCTGATTCCGAATCTTTGAACGAAAATGTCGAAAACTCATCGGAAATATTTTTGGCGCCAAAAACACCATTTTTGAAAACTGATTCAGAGCTGACCAACTCGAGAACGGTTAGATATAGACAAATTCTGTGAACGCCAATCGATTCAGAATGGCCGATTTAGTATACACAGAGAATTTGAACGAAAAAAGTCAATGGGCAAAAAAGTCGAGTACCTACATCCTGATGGATAATTTTTTGATTTTTTTTATTTTTCATTTTTCGAATTTCAAATTCATGACCTCGAATGTATTTTTACGTGCCGATTATGAATCTTTGAACGAAAATGTCGAAAACTCATCGTAAATATTTTTGGCGCCAAAAAAACCATTTGAAAACTGATTCAGAGCTGACCAACTCGAGAACGAATAGAGATAAACCAATTCTGCGAACACCAATCGATTCAGAATGGTCGAATTGGTATGTATTGTGAATTTCGAGTTAATCGAAAAAATTAAAGATTACTCGAAAAAAGTTGCAAGGGGTTCACCCCTAAAAATCATGAAAAATACTAAGTCTTCTGATAGACTTGCAATTTGCACTGTATAAATTTTTGTCCTCAGACGTATTTTGACGTGCTGATTCCGAATCTTAGAACGAAAATGTCGAAAACTCAACGGAAATATTTTTGGCGCCAAAAAAACCATTTTTGAAAACTGATTCAGAGCTGACCAACTCGAGAACGGTTAGATATAGACAAATTCTGTGAACGCCAATCGATTCAGAATGGCCGATTTAGTATACACAGAGAATTTGAACGAAAAAAATCAACGGGAAAAAAAGTCGAGTACCTATCATGATAGATAATTTTTTGATTTTTTGATTTTTTTTATTTTTCATTTTTCGAATTTCAAATTAATGTCCTCGAATGTATTTTTACGTGCTGATTCCGAATCTTTGAACGAAAATGTCGAAAACTCATCGGAAATATTTTTGGTGCCAAAAAAAACATTTTTGAAAACTTATTCAGAGCTGACCAACTCGAGAACGGTTAGAGATAGACAAATTCTGCGAACGCCAATCGATTCAGAATGGTCGAATTAGTATGTATTGTGAATTTCGAGTCAATCGAAAAAATTAAAAATTACTCGAAAAAAGTTGCAAGGGGTTCACCCCTAAAAATCATGAATAGTACTAAGTCTTCTGGTAGACTTGCAATTTGCACTGTATAAATTTTTGTCCTCAGACGTATTTTGACGTGCTGATTCCGAATCTTCGAACGAAAATGTCGAAAACTCATCGGAAATATTTTTGGCGCCAAAAAAACCATTTTTGAAAAGTGATTCAGAGCTGACCAACTCGAGAACGGTTAGATATAGACAAATTCTGTGAACGCCAATCGATTCAGAATGGCCGATTTAGTATACACAGAGAATTTGAACGGAAAAAATCAACGGGAAAAAAAGTCGAGTACCTACATCATGATAGATAATTTTTTGATTTTTTGATTTTTTTTATTTTTCATTTTTCGAATTTCAAATTAATGACCTCGAATGTATTTTTACGTGCTGATTCTGAATCTTTGAACGAAAATGTCGAAAACTCATCGGAAATATTTTTGGCGCCAAAAAAACCATTTTTGAAAACTGATTCAGAGCTGACCAACTCGAGAACGCTTAGAGATAGACAAATTCTGCGAACGCCAATCGATTCAGAATGGTCGAATTGGTATGTATTGTGAATTTCGAGTCAATCGAAAAAATTAAAAATTACTCGAAAAAAGTTGCAAGGGGTTCACCCCTAAAAATCATGAAAAGTACTAAGTCTTCTGGTAGACTTGCAATTTGCACTGTATAAATTTTTGTCCTCAGACGTATTTTGACGTGCTGATTCCGAATCTTTGAACGAAAATGTCGAAAACTCATCGGAAATATTTTTGGCGCCAAAAAAACCATTTTTGAAAACTGATTCAGAGCTGACCAACTCGAGAACGGTTAGAGATAGACAAATTCTGCGAACGCCAATCGATTCAGAATAGTCGAATTAGTATGTATTGTGAATTTCGAGTCAATCGAAAAAATTAAAAATTACTCGAAAAAAGTTGCAAGTGTTCACCCCTAAAAATCATGAAAAGTACTAAGTCTTCTGGTAGACTTGCTATTTGAACTGTATAAATTTTTGTCCTCAGACGTATTTTGACGTGCTGATTCCGATTCTTTGAACGAAAATGTCGAAAACTCATCGGAAATATTTTTGGCGCCAAAAAAACCATTTTTGAAAACTGATTCAGAGCTGACCAACTCGAGAACGGTTAGAGATAGACAAATTCTGCGAACGCCAATCGATTCAGAATGGTCGAATTAGTATGTATTGTGAATTTCGAGTCAATCGAAAAAATTAAAAATTACTCGAAAAAAGTTGCAAGGGGTTCACCCCTAAAAATCATGAAAAATACTAAGTCTTCTGATAGACTTGCAATTTGCACTGTATAAATTTTTGTCCTCAGACGTATTTTGACGTGATGATTCCGAATCTTTGAACGAAAATGTCGAAAACTCATCGGAAATATTTTTGGCGCCAAAAAAACCATTTTTGAAAACTGATTCAGAGCTGACCAACTCGAGAACGAATAGAGATAAACCAATTCTGCGATCGCCAATCGATTCAGAATGGCCGAATCAGTATATATTGTGAATTTCGAGTCAATGGAAAAATTAAAAATTACTCGAAAAAAGTTGAAAGGGGGTTACCCCTAAAAATCATGAAAAATACCAAGTCGTCACATCGATTTGAAATTTGCACTATATACGTAAAATTTCATGCTCATTCCGAAAATGTATGATTTCTATAGGCTCAGATAAGTCAGATATAAGATTTAGCCGGAAAAGGGTGTTTAAGGTAGAAGATCCAATTTTATGAGATTTTTTATTTTTCGTGTTTCGAATTTCAAATTTTTGTCTTCAAACGAATTTTGATGTGCTGATTCCGAATCTTTGAACGAAAATGTCGAAAACTCATCAGAAATATTTTTGGCGCCAAAAAAAACATTTGAGAACTGATTCAGAGCTGACCAACTCGAGAACGGTTGGAGATAGACCAATTCTGCGAATGCCAATCGATTCAGAATGGCCGAATTAGTATATACTGCGAGTTTTAACGGAAAAAAACGACGGACATAAAAGTCGAGTATATTATTTATTTACCATATATAATTTTTTGCACTTTTTCATTTTTCATTTTTTTAATTTCAAATATTTGTCCTCCAACGTATCTTGACGTGCTGGTTCCGAATCTTTTAACGGAAATGTCGAAAACTCATCAGAAATATATTTGGCGCCAAAAAAACCATTTGAAAACTGATTCAGAGCTGACCAACTCGAGAACGGTTGGAGATAGACCAATTCTGCGAACGCCAATCGATTCAGAATGGCCGAATCAGTATATATTGTGAATTTCGAGTCAATGGAAAAATTAAAAATTACTCGAAAAAAGTTGAAAGGGGGGTTACCCCTAAAAATAATGAAAAATACCAAGTCGTCACATCGATTTGAAATCTGCACTATATACGTAAAATTTCATGCTCATTCCGAAAATGTATAATTTCTATAGGCTCAGATAAGTCAGATATAAGATTTAGCCGGAAAAGGGTGTTTAAGGTAGAAGATCCAATTTTATGAGATTTTTTATTTTTCGTTTTTCGAATTTCAAATTTTTGTCTTCAAACGAATTTTGATGTGCTGATTCCGAATCTTTGAACGAAAATGTCGAAAACTCATCAGAAATATTTTTGGCGCCAAAAAAAACATTTGAGAACTGATTCAGAGCTGACCAACTCGAGAACGGTTGGAGATAGACCAATTCTGCGAATGCCAATCGATTCAGAATGGCCGAATTAGTCAATACTGAGAATATCAATGGAAAAAAACGACGGACATAAGAGTCGAGTATATTATTTATTTACCATACCTAATTTTTTGCACTTTTTTATTTTTCATTTTTTTAATTTCAAATATCTGTCCTCCAACGTATTTTGACGTGCTGATTCCGAATCTTTGAACGAAAATGTCGAAAACTTATCAGAAATATTTTTGGCGCCAAAAAAACCAGAGCTGACCAACTCGAGAACGGTTAGATATAGACAAATTCTGTGAACGCCAATCGATTCAGAATGGCCGATTTAGTATACACAGAGAATTTGAACAAAAAAAATCAATGGGCAAAAAAGTCGAGTACCTACATCATGATGGATAATTTTTTGATTTTTTTTATTTTTCATTTTTCGAATTTCAAATTCATGACCTCGAATGTATTTTTACGTGCTGATTCCGAATCTTTGAACGAAAATGTCGAAAACTCATCCGAAATATTTTTGGCGCCAAAAAAACCATTTGAAAACTGATTCAGAGCTGACCAACTCGAGAACGGTTAGAGATAGACCAATTCTGCGAACGCCAGTCGATTCAGAATGGCCGAATTAGTATATACTAAGAGTTTTAACGGAAAAAAACGACGGACATAAAAGTCGAGTATATTATTTATTTACCATACATAATTTTTTGCACTTTTTCATTTTTCATTTTTTTTTATTTCAAATATTTGTCTATTAACGTATTTTGACGTGCTGATTCCGAATCTTTGAACGAAAATGTCGAAAACTTATCAGAAATATTTTTGGCGCCAAAAAAACCATTTGAAAACTGATTCAGAGCTGACCAACTCGAGAACGGTTAGAGATAGACCAATTCTGCGAACGCCAATCGATTCAGAATGGCCGAGTCAGTATATATTGTGAATTTCGAGTCAATGGAAAAATTAAAAATTACTCGAAAAAAGTTGAAAGGGGGTTACCCCTAAAAATCATGAAAAATACCAAGTCGTCACATCGATTTGAAATTTGCACTATATGCGTAAAATTTCATGCTCATTCCGAAAATGTATGATTTCTATAGGCTCAGATAAGTCAGATATAAGATTTAGCCGGAAAAGGGTGTTTAAGGTAGAAGATCCAATTTTATGAGATTTTTTATTTTTCGTTTTTCGAATTTCAAATTTTTGTCTTCAAACGAATTTTGATGTGCTGATTCCGAATCTTTGAACGAAAATGTCGAAAACTCATCAGAAATATTTTTGGCGCCAAAAAAAACATATGAGAACTGATTCAGAGCTGACCAACTCGAGAACGGTTGGAGATAGACCAATTCTGCGAATGCCAATCGATTCAGAATGGCCGAATTAGTATATACTGCGAGTTTTAACGGAAAAAAACGACGGACATAAAAGTCGAGTATATTATTTATTTACCATACATAATTTTTTGCACTTTTTCATTTTTCATTTTTTTAATTTCAAATATTTGTCCTCCAACGTATCTTGACGTGCTGGTTCCGAATCTTTTAACGAAAATGTCGAAAACTCATCAGAAATATATTTGGCGCCAAAAAAACCATTTGAAAACTGATTCAGAGCTGACCAACTCGAGAACGGTTGGAGATAGACCAATTCTGCGAACGCCAATCGATTTCGAATTTCAAATTTTTGTCTTCAAACGAATTTTGATGTGCTGATTCCGAATCTTTGAACGAAAATGTCGAAAACTCATCAGAAATATTTTTGGCGCCAAAAAAACCATTTGAATACTGATTCAGAGCTGACCAACTCGAGAACGAATAGAGATAAACCAATTCTGCGAACGCCAATCGATTCAGAATGGTCGAATTGGTATGTATTGTGAATTTCGAGTTAATCGAAAAAATTAAAAATTACTCGAAAAAAGCGGCAAGGGGTTCACCCCTAAAAATCATGAAAAATACTAAGTCTTCTGATAGACTTGCAATTTGCACTGTATAAATTTTTGTCCTCAGACGTATTTTGACGTGCTGATTCCGAATCTTTGAACGAAAATGTCGAAAACTCATCGGAAATATTTTTGGCGCCAAAAAAAACATTTTTGAAAACTGATTCAGAGCTGACCATTTCGAGAACGGTTAGAGATAGACAAATTCTGCGAACGCCAATCGATTCAGAATGGTCGAATTGGTATGTATTGTGAATTTCGAGTCAATCGAAAAAATTAAAAATTACTCGAAAAAAGTTGCAAGGGGTTCACCCCCTAAAAATCATGAAAAATACTAAGTCTTCTGATAGACTTGCAATTTGCACTATATAAATTTTTGTCTTCAGACGTATTTTGACGTGCTGATTCCTAATCTTTGAACGAAAATGTCGAAAACTCATCGGAAATATTTTCGGCGCCGAAAAAACCATTTTTGAAAACTGATTCAGAGCTGACCAACTCGAGAACGATTAGATATAGACAAATTCTGCGAACGCCAATCGATTCAGAATGGTCGAATTAGTATGTATTGTGAATTTCGAGTCAATCGAAAAAATTAAAAATTACTCGAAAAAAGTTGCAAGTGTTCACCCCTAAAAATCATGAAAAGTACTAAGTCTTCTGGTAGACTTGCAATTTGAACTGTATAAATTTTTGTCCTCAGACGTATTTTGACGTGATGATTCCGAATCTTTGAACGAAAATGTCGAAAACTCATCGGAAATATTTTTGGCGCCAAAAAAACCATTTTTGAAAAGTGAATCAGAGCTGACCAACTCGAGAACGGTTAGATATAGACCAATTCTGCGAACGCCAATCGATTCAGAATGGCCGAATCAGTATATATTGTGAATTTCGAGTCAATGGAAAAATTAAAAATTACTCGAATAAAGTTGAAAGGGGTTACCCCTAAAAATCATGAAAAATACCAAGTCGTCACATCGATTTGAAATTTGCACTATATACGTAAAATTTCATGCTCATTCCGAAAATGTATGATTTCTATAGGCTCAGATAAGTCAGATATAAGATTTAGCCGGAAAATGGTGTTTAAGGTAGAAGATCCAATTTTATGAGATTTTTTATTTTTCGTTTTTCGAATTTCAAATTTTTGTCTTCAAACGAATTTTGATGTGCTGATTCCGAATCTTTGAACGAAAATGTCGAAAACTCATCAGAAATATTTTTGGCGCCAAAAAAAACATTTGAGAACTGATTCAGAGCTGACCAACTCGAGAACGGTTGGAGATAGACCAATTCTGCGAACGCCAATCGATTCAGAATGGCCGAATTAGTATATACTGAGAGTTTTAACGGAAAATAACGACGGACATAAAAGTCGAGTATATTATTTATTTACCATACATAATTTTTTGCACTTTTTCATTTTTCATTTTTTTAATTTCAAATATTTGGCCTCCAACGTATTTTGACGTGCTGATTCCAAATCTTTTAACGAAAATGTCGAGAACTCATCAGAAATATTTTTGGCGCCAAAAAAACCATTTGAAAACTGATTCAGAGCTGACCAACTCGAGAACGGTTAGAGATAGACCAATTCTGCGAACGCCAATTGATTCAGAATGGCCGAATTAGCATATACTGAGAGTTTTAACGTTAAAAAACGACGGACATAAAAGTCGAGTATATTATTTATTTACCATACATAATTTTTTGCACTTTTTCATTTTTCAATTTTTTAATTTCTAATATTTGTCCTCCAACGTATTTTGACGTGCTGGTTTCGAATCTTTGAACGAAAATGTCGATAACTTATCAGAAATATTTTTGGTGCCAAAAAAACCATTTGAAAACTGATTCAGAGCTGACCAACTCGAGAACGGTTAGAGATGGACCAATTCTGCGAATGCCAATCGATTCAGAATGGCCGAATTAGTATATCCTGAGAATTTTAACGGAAAAAAACGACGGACATAAAAGTCGAGTATATTATTTATTTACCATACATAATTTTTTGCACTTTTTTATTTTTCATTTTTCGAATTTCAAATTCATGACCTCGAATGTATTTTTACGTGCTGATTCTGAATCTTTGAACGAAAATGTCGAAAACTCATCGGAAGTATTTTTGGCGCCAAAAAACCATTTGAAAACTGATTCAGAGCTGACCAACTCGAGAACGAATAGAGATAAACCAATTCTGCGAACGCCAATCGATTCAGAATGGTCGAATTGGTATGTATTGTGAATTTCGAGTTAATCGAAAAAATTAAAAATTACTCGAAAAAAGTTGCAAGGGGTTCACCCCTAAAAATCATGAAAAATACTAAGTCTTCTGATAGACTTGCAATTAGCACTGTATAAATTTTTGTCCTCAGACGTGTTTTGACGTGCTGATTCCGAATCTTTGAACGAAAATGTCGAAAACTCATCGGAAATATTTTTGGCGCCAAAAAAACCATTTTTGAAAACTGATTCAGAGCTGACCAACTCGAGAACGGTTAGAGATAGACAAATTCTGCGAACGCCAATCGATTCAGAATGGTCGAATTGGTATGTATTGTGAATTTCGAGTCAATCGAAAAAATTAAGTATTACTCGAAAAAAGTTGCAAGGGGTTCACCCCTAAAAATCATGAAAAATACTAAGTCTTCTGATAGACTTGCAATTTGCACTGTATAAATTTTTGTCCTCAGACGTATTTTGACGTGCTCATTACGAATCTTTGAACGAAAATGTCGAAAACTCATCGGAAATATTTTTGGCGCCAAAAAAACCATTAATGAAAACTGATTCAGAGCTGACCAACTCGAGAACGATTAGATATAGACAAATTCTATGAACGCCAATCGATTCAGAATGGCCGATTTAGTATACACAGAGAATTTGAACAAAAAAAATCAATGGGCAAAAAAGTCGAGTACCTACATCATGATGGATAATTTTTTGATTTTTTTTATTTTTCATTTTTCGAATTTCAAATTCATGACCTCGAATGTATTTTTACGTGCTGATTCCGAGTCTTTGAACGAAAATGTCGAAAACTCAACGGAAATATTTTTGGCGCCAAAAAAACCATTTTTGAAAACTGATTCAGAGCTGACCAACTCGAGAACGGTTAGAGATAGACAAATTCTGCGAACGCCAATCGATTCAGAATGGTCGAATTGGTATGTATTGTGAATTTCGAGTCAATCGAAAAAATTAAAAATTACTCGAAAAAAGTTGCAAGGGGTTCACCCCTAAAAATCATGAAAAATACTAAGTCTTCTGATAGACTTGCAATTTGCACTGTATAAATTTTTGTCCTCAGACGTATTTTGACGTGCTCATTACGAATCTTTGAACGAAAATGTCGAAAACTCATCGGAAATATTTTTGGCGCCAAAAAAACCATTTTTGAAAACTGATTCAGAGCTGACCAACTCGAGAACGGTTAGAGATAGACAAATTCTGCGAACGCCAATCGATTCAGAATGGACGATTTAGTATACGCAGAGAATTTGAACAAAAAAAATCAATGGGCAAAAAAGTCGAGTACCTACATCATGATGGATAATTTTTTGATTTTTTTTATTTTTCATTTTTCGAATTTCAAATTCATGACCTCGAATGTATTTTTACGTGCCGATTCTGAATCTTTGAACGAAAATGTCGAAAACTCATCGTAAATATTTTTGGCGCCAAAAAAACCATTTGAAAACTGATTCAGAGCTGACCAACTCGAGAACGAATAGAGATAAACCAATTCTGCGAACGCCAATCGATTCAGAATGGTCGAATTGGTATGTATTGTGAATTTCGAGTTAATCGAAAAAATTAAAAATTACTCGAAAAAAGTTGCAAGGGGTTCACCCCTAAAAATCATGAAAAATACTAAGTCTTCTGATAGACTTGCAATTTGCACTGTATAAATTTTTGTCCTCAGACGTATTTTGACGTGCTGATTCCGAATCTTTGAACGAAAATGTCGAAAACTCATCGGAAATATTTTTGGCGCCAAAAAAACCATTTTTGACGTGCTCATTACGAATCTTTGAACGAAAATGTCGAAAACTCATCGGAAATATTTTTGGCGCCAAAAAAAACATTTTTGAAAACTGATTTAGAGCTGACCAACTCGAGAACGGTTAGATATAGACAAATTCTGTGGACGCCAATCGATTCAGAATGGCCGATTTAGTTTACACAGAGAATTTGAACGGAAAAAATCAACGGGAAAAAAAGTCGAGTAACTACATCATTATAGATAATTTTTTGATTTTTTGATTTTTTTTATTTTTCATTTTTCAAATTTCAAATTAATGTCCTCGAATGTATTTTTACGTGCTGATTCTGAATCTTTGAACGAAAATGTCGAAAACTCATCGGAAATATTTTTGGCGCCAAAAAAACCATTTTTGAAAACTGTTTCAGAGCTGACCAACTCGAGAACGGTTAGAGATAGACAAATTCTGCGAACGCCAATCGATTCAGAATGGTCGGATTTGTATGTATTGTCAATTTCGAGTCAATCAAAAAAATTAAAAATTACTCGAAAAAAGTTGCAAGGGGTTCACCCCTAAAAATCATGAAAAATACTAAGTCTTCTGATAGACTTGCAATTTGCACTGTATAAATTTTTGTCCTCAGACGTATTTTGACGTGCTGATTCCGAATCTTTGAACGAAAATGTCGAAAACTCATCGGAAATATTTTTGGCGCCAAAAAAACCATTTTTGAAAACTGATTCAGAGCCGACCAACTCGAGAACGGTTAGAGATCGACAAATTCTGCGAACGCCAATCGATTCAGATTGGTCGAATTAGTGTGTATTGTGAATTTCGAGTCAATCGAAAAAATTAAATATTACTCGAAAAAAGTTGCAAGGGGAAGTTCACCCCTAAAAATCATGAAAAATACTAAGTCTTCTGATAGACTTGCAATTTGCACTGTATAAATTTTTGTCTTCAGACGTATTTTTGCTGATTCCGAATCTTTGAACGAAAATGTCGAAAACTCATCGGAAATATTTTTGGCGCCAAAAAAACCATTTTTGAAAACTGATTCAGAACTGACCAACTCGAGAACGGTTAGAGATAGACAAATTCTACGAACGCCAATCGATTCAGAATGGTCAAATTAGTATGTATTGTGAATTTCGAGTCAATCGAAAAAATTAAAAATTACTCGAAAAAAGTTGCAAGGGGTTCACCCCTAAAAATCATGAAAAATACTAAGTCTTCTGATAGACTTGCAATTTGCACTGTATAAATTTTTGTCCTCAGACGTATTTTGACGTGATGATTCCGAATCTTTGAACGAAAATGTCGAAAACTTATCAGAAATATTTTTGGCGCCAAAAAAACCATTTGAAAACTGATTCAGAGCTGACCAACTCGAGAACGGTTAGAGATAGACCAATTCTGCGAACGCCAATCGATTCAGAATGGCCGAATCAGTATATATTGTGAATTTCGAGTCAATGGAAAAATTAAAAATTACTCGAAAAAAGTTGCAAGGGGTTCACCCCCTAAAAATCATGAAAAATACTAAGTCTTCTGATAGACTTGCAATTTGCACTATATAAATTTTTGTCCTCAGACGTATTTTGACGTGCTGATTCCTAATCTTTGAACGAAAATGTCGAAAACTCATCGGAAATATTTTTGGCGCCGAAAGAACCATTTTTGAAAACTGTTTCAGAGCTGACCAACTCGAGAACGGTTAGAGATAGACAAATTCTGCGAACGCCAATCGATTCAGAATGGTCAAATTAGTATGTATTGTGAATTTCGAGTCAATCGAAAAAATTAAAAATTACTCGAAAAAAGTTGCAAGGGGTTCACCCCTAAAAATCATGAAAAATACTAAGTCTTCTGATAGACTTGCAATTTGCACTGTATAAATTTTTGTCCTCAGACGTATTTTGACGTGATGATTCCGAATCTTTGAACGAAAATGTCGAAAACTTATCAGAAATATTTTTGGCGCCAAAAAAACCATTTGAAAACTGATTCAGAGCTGACCAACTCGAGAACGGTTAGAGATAGACCAATTCTGCGAACGCCAATCGATTCAGAATGGCCGAATCAGTATATATTGTGGATTTCGAGTCAATGGAAAAATTAAAAATTACTCGAAAAAAGTTGAAAGGGGGTTACCCCTAAAAATCATGAAAAATACCAAGTCGTCACATCGATTTGAAATTTGCACTATATACGTAAAATTTCATGCTCATTCCGAAAATGTATGATTTCTATAGGCTCAGATAAGTCAGATATAAGATTTAGCCGGAAAAGGGTGTTTAAGGTAGAAGATCCAACTTTATGAGATTTTTTATTTTTCGTTTTTTGAATTTCAAATTTTTGTCTTCAAACGAATTTTGATGTGCTCATTACGAATCTTTGAACGAAAATGTCGAAAACTCATCGGAAATATTTTTGGCGCCAAAAAAACCATTTTTGAAAACTGATTCAGAGCTGACCAACTCGAGAACGGTTAGAGATAGACAAATTCTGCGAACGCCAATCGATTCAGAATGGTCGAATTAGTATGTATTGTGAATTTCGAGTCAATCGAAAAAATTAAAAATTACTCGAAAAAAGTTGCAATGGGTTCACCCCCTAAAAATCATGAAAAATACTAAGTCTTCTGATAGACTTGCAATATGCACTATATAAATTTTTGTCCTCAGACGTATTTTGACGTGCTGATTCCTAATCTTTGAACGAAAATGTCAAAAACTCATCGGAAATATTTTTGGCGCCGAAAAAACCATTTTTGAAAACTGATTCAGAGCTGACCAACTCGAGAACGATTAGATATAGACAAATTCTGTGAACGCCAATCGATTCAGAATGGCCGATTTAGTATACACAGAGAATTTGAACAAAAAAAATCCATGAGCAAAAAAGTCGAGTACCTACATCATGATGGATAATTTTTTGATTTTTTTTATTTTTCATTTTTCGAATTTCAAATTCATGACCTCGAATGTATTTTTACGTGCTGATTCCGAGTCTTTGAACGAAAATGTCGAAAACTCATCGGAAATATTTTTGGCGCCAAAAAAACCATTTTTGACGTTCTCATTACGAATCTTTGAACGAAAATGTCGAAAACTCATCGGAAATATTTTTGGCGCCAAAAAAAACCATTTTTGAAAACTGTTTCAGAGCTGACCAACTCGAGAACGGTTAGAGATAGACAAATTCTGCGAACGCCAATCGATTCAGAATGGTCGGATTGGTATGTATTGTCAATTTCGAGTCAATCAAAAAAATTAAAAATTACTCGAAAAAAGTTGCAAGGGGTTCACCCCTAAAAATCATGAAAAATACTAAGTCTTCTGATAGACTTGCAATTTGCACAGTATAAATTTTTGTCCTCAGACGTATTTTGACGTGCTGATTCCGAATCTTTGAACGAAAATGTCGAAAACTCATCGGAAATATTTTTGGCGCCGAAAAAACCATTTTTGAAAACTGATTCAGAGCTGACCAACTCGAGAACGGTTAGATATAGACAAATTCTGTGACCGCCAATCGATTCAGAATGGCCGATTTAGTATACACAGAGAATTTGAACAAAAAAAATCAATGGGCAAAAAAGTCGAGTACCTACATCATGATGGATAATTTTTTGATTTTTTTTATTTTTCAGTTTTCGAATTTCAAATTCATGACCTCGAATGTATTTTTACGTGCTGATTCCGAATCTTTGAACGAAAATGTCGAAAACTCATCGGAAATATTTTTGGCGCCAAAAAAAACATTTTTGAAAAGTGATTCAGAGCTGACCAACTCGAGAACGGTTAGATATAGACAAATTCTGTGAACGCCAATCGATTCAGAATGGCCGATTTAGTATACACAGAGAATTTGAACGGAAAAAATCAACGGGAAAAAAAGTCGAGTACCTACATCATTATAGATAATTTTTTGATTTTTTGATTTTTTTTATTTTTCATTTTTCGAATTTCAAATTAATGTCCTCGAATGTATTTTTACGTGCTGATTCTGAATCTTTGAACGAAAATGTCGAAAACTCATCGGAAATATTTTTGGCGCCAAAAAAACCATTTTTGAAAACTGTTTCAGAGCTGACCAACTCGAGAACGGTTAGAGATAGACAAATTCTGCGAACGCCAATCGATTCAGAATGGTCGGATTGGTATGTATTGTCAATTTCGAGTCAATCAAAAAAATTAAAAATTACTCGAAAAAAGTTGCAAGGGGTTCACCCCTAAAAATCATGAAAAATACTAAGTCTTCTGATAGACTTGCAATTTGCACAGTATAAATTTTTGTCCTCAGACGTATTTTGACGTGCTGATTCCGAATCTTTGAACGAAAATGTCGAAAACTCATCGGAAATATTTTTGGCGCCAAAAAAACCATTTTTGAAAACTGATTCAGAGCCGACCAACTCGAGAACGGTTAGAGATCGACAAATTCTGCGAACGCCAATCGATTCAGATTGGTCGAATTAGTGTGTATTGTGAATTTCGAGTCAATCGAAAAAATTAAATATTACTCGAAAAAAGTTGCAAGGGGAAGTTCACCCCTAAAAATCATGAAAAATACTAAGTCTTCTGATAGACTTGCAATTTGCACTGTATAAATTTTTGTCTTCAGACGTATTTTGACGTGCTGATTCCGAATCTTTGAACGAAAATGTCGAAAACTCATCGGAAATATTTTTGGCGCCAAAAAAACCATTTTTGAAAACTGATTCAGAGCTGACCAACTCGAGAACGGTTAGAGATAGACAAATTCTGCGAACGCCAATCGATTCAGAATGGTCCAATTAGTATGTATTGTGAATTTCGAGTCAATCGAAAAAATTAAAAATTACTCGAAAAAAGTTGCAAGGGGTTCACCCCTAAAAATCATGAAAAATACTAAGTCTTCTGATAGACTTGCAATTTGCACTGTATAAATTTTTGTCCTCAGACGTATTTTGACGTGATGATTCCGAATCTTTGAACGAAAATGTCGAAAACTTATCAGAAATATTTTTGGCGCCAAAAAAACCATTTGTAAACTGATTCAGAGCTGACCAACTCGAGAACGGTTAGAGATAGACCAATTCTGCGACCGCCAATCGATTCAGAATAGCCGAATCAGTATATATTGTGAATTTCGAGTCAATGGAAAAATTAAAAATTACTCGAAAAAAGTTGAAAGGGGGTTACCCCTAAAAATCATGAAAAATACCAAGTCGTCACATCGATTTGAAATTTGCACTATATACGTAAAATTTCATGCTCATTCCGAAAATGTATGATTTCTATAGGCTCAGATAAGTCAGATATAAGATTTAGCCGGAAAAGGGTGTTTAAGGTAGAAGATCCAACTTTATGAGATTTTTTATTTTTCGTTTTTTGAATTTCAAATTTTTGTCTTCAAACGAATGTTGATGTGCTGATTCCGAATCTTCGAACGAAAATGTCGAAAATTCATTAGAAATATTTTTGGCGCCAAAAAAACCATTTGAAAACTGATTCAGAGCTGACCAACTCGAGAACGGTTAGAGATAGACCAATTCTGTGAACGTTAATCGATTCAGAATGGCCGATTTAGTATACACAGAGAATTTGAACAAAAAAAATCAATGGGCAAAAAAGTCGAGTACCTACATCATGATGGATAATTTTTTGATTTTTTTTATTTTTCATTTTTCGAATTTCAAATTCATGACCTCGAATGTATTTTTACGTGCCGATTCTGAATATTTGAACGAAAATGTCGAAAACTCATCGTAAATATTTTTGGCGCCAAAAAAACCATTTGAAAACTGATTCAGAGCTGACCAACTCGAGAACGAATAGAGATAAACCAATTCTGCGAACGCCAATCGATTCAGAATGGTCGAATTAGTATGTATTGTGAATTTCGAGTTAATCGAAAAAATTAAAAATTACTCGAAAAAAGTTGCAAGGGGTTCACCCCTAAAAATCATGAAAAATACTAAGTCTTCTGATAGACTTGCAATTTGCACTGTATAAATTTTTGTCCTCAGACGTATTTTGACGTGCTGATTCCGAATCTTTGAAAGAAAATGTCGAAAACTCATCGGAAATATTTTTGGCGCCAAAAAAACCATTTTTGACGTGCTCATTACGAATCTTTGAACGAAAATGTCGAAAACTCATCGGAAATATTTTTGGCGCCAAAAAAACCATTTTTGAAAACTGATTCAGAGCTGACCAACTCGAGAACGGATAGAGATAGACAAATTCTGCGAACGCCAATCGATTCAGAATGGTCGAATTAGTATGTATTGTGAATTTCGAGTCAATCGAAAAAATTAAAAATTACTCGAAAAAAGTTGCAAGGGGTTCACCCCCTAAAAATCATGAAAAATACTAAGTCTTCTGATAGACTTGCAATTTGCACTATATAAATTTTTGTCCTCAGACGTATTTTGACGTGCTGATTCCTAATCTTTGAACGAAAATGTCGAAAACTCATCGGAAATATTTTTGGCGCCGAAAAAACCATTTTTGAAAACTGATTCAGAGCTGACCAACTCGAGAACGGTTAGATATAGACAAATTCTGTGAACGCCAATCGATTCAGAATGGCCGATTTAGTATACACAGAGAATTTGAACAAAAAAAATCAATGGGCAAAAAAGTCGAGTACCTACATCATGATGGATAATTTTTTGATTTTTTTTATTTTTCATTTTTCGAATTTCAAATTCATGACCTCGAATGTATTTTTACGTGCTGATTCCGAATCTTTGAACGAAAATGTCGAAAACTCATCGGAAATATTTTTGGCGCCAAAAAAACCATTTTTGAAAACTTATTCAGAGCTGACCAACTCGAGAACGGTTAGAGATAGACAAATTCTGCGAACGCCAATCGATTCAGAATGGTTGAATTAGTATGTATTGTGAATTTCGAGTCAATCGAAAAAATTAAAAATTACTCGAAAAAAGTTGCAAGGGGTTCACCCCTAAAAATCATGAAAAGTACTAAGTCTTCTGGTAGACTTGCAATTTGCACTGTATAAATTTTTGTCCTCAGACGTATTTTGACGTGCTGATTCCGAATCTTTGAACGAAAATGTCGAAAACTCATCGGAAATATTTTTGGCGCCAAAAAAACCATTTTTGAAAAGTGATTCAGAGCTGACCAACTCGAGAACGGTTAGATATAGACAAATTCTGTGAACGCCAATCGATTCAGAATGGCCGAATTAGTTTACACAGAGAATTTGAACGGAAAAAATCAACGGGAGAAAAAGTCGAGTACCTACATCATTATAGATAATTTTTTGATTTTTTGATTTTTTTTATTTTTCATTTTTCGAATTTCAAATTAATGTCCTCGAATGTATTTTTACGTGCTGATTCTGAATCTTTGAACGAAAATGTCGAAAACTCATCGGAAATATTTTTGGCGCCAAAAAAACCATTTTTGAAAACTGTTTCAGAGCTGACCAACTCGAGAACGGTTAGAGATAGACAAATTCTGCGAACGCCAATCGATTCAGAATGGTCGGATTGGTATGTATTGTCAATTTCGAGTCAATCAAAAAAATTAAAAATTACTCGAAAAAAGTTGCAAGGGGTTCACCCCTAAAAATCATGAAAAATACTAAGTCTTCTGATAGACTTGCAATTTGCACTGTATACATTTTTGTCCTCAGACGTATTTTGACGTGCTGATTCCGAATCTTTGAACGAAAATGTCGAAAACTCATCGGAAATATTTTTGGCGCCAAAAAAACCATTTTTGAAAAGTGATTCAGAGCTGACCAACTCGAGAACGGTTAGATATAGACAAATTCTGTGAACGCCAATCGATTCAGAATGGCCGAATTAGTTTACACAGAGAATTTGAACGGAAAAAATCAACGGGAGAAAAAGTCGAGTACCTACATCATTATAGATAATTTTTTGATTTTTTGATTTTTTTTATTTTTCATTTTTCGAATTTCAAATTAATGTCCTCGAATGTATTTTTACGTGCTGATTCTGAATCTTTGAACGAAAATGTCGAAAACTCATCGGAAATATTTTTGGCGCCAAAAAAACAATTTTTGAAAACTGATTCAGAGCCGACCAACTCGAGAACGGTTAGAGATCGACAAATTCTGCGAACGCCAATCGATTCAGATTGGTCGAATTAGTGTGTATTGTGAATTTCGAGTCAATCGAAAAAATCAAATATTACTCGAAAAAAGTTGCAAGGGGAAGTTCACCCCTAAAAATCATGAAAAGTACTAAGTCTTCTGGTAGACTTGCAATTTGCACTGTATAAATTTTTGTCCTCAGACGTATTTTGACGTGCTGATTCCGATTCTTTGAACGAAAATGTCGAAAACTCATCGGAAATATTTTTGGCGCCAAAGAAACCATTTTGAAAACTGATTCAGAGCTGACCAACTCGAGAACGGTTAGAGATAGACAAATTCTGCGAGCGCCAATCGATTCAGAATGGTCGAATTAGTATGTATTGTGAATTTCGAGTCAATCGAAAAAATTAAAAATTACTCGAAAAAAGTTGCAAGGGGTTCACCCCTAAAAATCATGAAAAGTACTAAGTCTTCTGGTAGACTTGCAATTTGCACTGTATAAATTTTTGTCCTCAGACGTATTTTGACGTGCTGATTCCGAATCTTTGAACGAAAATGTCGAAAACTCATCGGAAATATTTTTGGCGCCAAAAAAAACCATTTTTGAAAACTGATTCAGAGCTGACCAACTCGAGAACGGTTAGAGATAGACAAATTCTGCGAACGCCAATCGATTCAGAATGGTCGAATTAGTATGTATTGTGAATTTCGAGTCAATCGAAAAAATTAAAAATTACTCGAAAAAAGTTGCAAGTGTTCACCCCTAAAAATCATGAAAAGTACTAAGTCTTCTGGTAGACTTGCAATTTGAACTGTATAAATTTTTGTCCTCAGACGTATTTTGACGTGATGATTCCGAATCTTTGAACGAAAATGTCGAAAACTCATCGGAAATATTTTTGGCGCCAAAAAAACCATTTTTGAAAAGTGAATCAGAGCTGACCAACTCGAGAACGGTTAGATATAGACCAATTCTGCGAACGCCAATCGATTCAGAATGGCCGAATCAGTATATATTGTGAATTTCGAGTCAATGGAAAAATTAAAAATTACTCGAATAAAGTTGAAAGGGGGTTACCCCTAAAAATCATGAAAAATACCAAGTCGTCACATCGATTTGAAATTTGCACTATATACGTAAAATTTCATGCTCATTCCGAAAATGTATGATTTCTATAGGCTCAGATAAGTCAGATATAAGATTTAGCCGGAAAAGGGTGTTTAAGGTAAAAGATCCAACTTTATGAGATTTTTTATTTTTCGTTTTTTGAATTTCAAATTTTTGTCTTCAAACGAATTTTGATGTGCTGATTCCGAATCTTCGAACGAAAATGTCGAAAATTCATTAGAAATATTTTTGGCGCCAAAAAAACCATTTGAAAACTGATTCAGAGCTGACCAACTCGAGAACGGTTAGAGATAGACCAATTCTGCGAACGCCAATCGATTCAGAGTGGCCGAATCAGTATCTATTGCGAATTTCGAGTCAATGGAAAAATTAAAAATTACTCTAAAAAAGTTGAAAGGGGGTTACCCCTAAAAATCATGAAAAATACCAAGTCGTCACATCGATTTGAAATTTGCACTATATACGTAAAATTTCATGCTCATTCCGAAAATGTATGATTTCTATAGGCTCAGATAAGTCAGATATAAGATTTAGCCGGAAAAGGGTGTTTAAGGTAGAAGATCCAATTTTATGAGATTTTTTATTTTTCGTTTTTCGAATTTCAAATTTTTGTCTTCAAACGAATTTTGATGTGCTGATTCCGAATCTTTGAACGAAAATGTCGAAAACTCATCAGAAATATTTTTGGCGCCAAAAAAAACATTTGAGAACTGATTCAGAGCTGACCAACTCGAGAACGGTTGGAGATAGACCAATTCTGCGAATGCCAATCGATTCAGAATGGCCGAATTAGTCAATACTGAGAATTTCAATGGAAAAAAACGACGGACATAAAAGTCGAGTATATTATTTATTTACCATACATAATTTTTTGCACTTTTTTATTTTTAGTTTTTTTAATTTCAAATATCTGTCCTCCAACGTATTTTGACGTGCTGATTCCGAATCTTTGAACGAAAATGTCGAAAACTTATGAGAAATATTTTTGGCGCCAAAAAAACCATTTGAAAACTGATTCAGAGAAGACCAACTCGAGAACGGTTCGAGATAGACCAATTCTGCGAACGCCAATCGATTCAGAATGGCTGAATTAGTATATACTGAGAGTTTTAACGGCAAAAAACGACGGACATAAAAGTCGAGTATATTATTTATTTACCATACCTAATTTTTTGCACTTTTTTATTTTTCATTTTTTTAATTTCAAATATCTGTCCTCCAACGTATTTTGACGTGCTGATTCCGAATCTTTGAACGAAAATGTCGAAAACTTATCAGAAATATTTTTGGCGCCAAAAAAACCATTTGAAAACTGATTCAGAGCTGACCAACTCGAGAACGGTTAGAGATAGACCAATTCTGCGAACGCCAATCGATTCAGAGTGGCCGAATCAATATCTATTGCGAATTTCGAGTCAATGGAAAAATTAAAAATTACTCGAAAAAAGTTGAAAGGGGGTTACCCCTAAAAATCATGAAAAATACCAAGTCGTCACATCGATTTGAAATTTGCACTATATACGTAAAATTTCATGCTCATTCCGAAAATGTATAATTTCTATAGGCTCAGATAAGTCAGATATAAGATTTAGCCGGAAAAGGGTGTTTAAGGTAGAAGATCCAATTTTATGAGATTTTTTATTTTTCGTTTTTCGAATTTCAAATTTTTGTCTTCAAACGAATTTTGATGTGCTGATTCCGAATCTTTGAACGAAAATGTCGAAAACTCATCAGAAATATTTTTGGCGCCAAAAAAAAACATTTGAGAACTGATTCAGAGCTGACCAACTCGAGAACGGTTGGAGATAGACCAATTCTGCGAATGCTAATCGATTCAGAATGGCCAAATTAGTCAATACTGCGAATATCAATGGAAAAAAACGACGGACATAAGAGTCGAGTATATTATTTATTTACCATACCTAATTTTTTGCACTTTTTTATTTTTCATTTTTTTAATTTCAAATATCTGTCCTCCAACGTATTTTGACGTGCTGATTCCGAATCTTTGAACGAAAATTTCGAAAACATATCAGAAATATTTTTGGCGCCAAAAAAACCATTTGAAAACTGATTCAGAGCTGACCAACTCGAGAACGGTTAGAGATAGACCAATTCTGCGAATGCCAATCGATTCAGAATGGCCGAATTAGTATATACTGAGAATTTTAACGGAAAAAAACGACGGACATAAAAGTCGAGTATATTATTTATTTACCATACATAATTTTTTGCACTTTTTTATTTTTCATTTTTTTAATTTCAAATATCTGTCCTCCACCGTATTTTGACGTGCTGATTCCGAATCTTTGAACGAAAATGTCGAAAACTCATCAGAAATATTTTGGGCGCCAAAAAAACCATTTTTGAAAACTGATCAGAGCTGACCAACTCGAGAACGGTTAGAGATAGACAAATTCTGCGAACGCCAATCGATTCAGAATGGTCGAATTAGTATGTAATGTGAATTTCGAGTCAATCGAAAAAATTAAAAATTACTCGAAAAAAGTTGCAAGGGGTTCACCCCTAAAAATCATGAAAAGTACTAAGTCTTCTGGTAGACTTGCAATTTGCACTGTATAAATTTTTGTCCTCAGACGTATTTTGACGTGCTGATTCCGATTCTTTGAACGAAAATGTCGAAAACTCATCGGAAATATTTTTGGCGCCAAAGAAACCATTTTGAAAACTGATTCAGAGCTGACCAACTCGAGAACGGTTAGAGATAGACAAATTCTGCGAGCGCCAATCGATTCAGAATGGTCGAATTAGTATGTATTGTGAATTTCGAGTCAATCGAAAAAATTAAAAATTACTCGAAAAAAGTTGCAAGGGGTTCACCCCTAAAAATCATGAAAAGTACTAAGTCTTCTGGTAGACTTGCAATTTGCACTGTATAAATTTTTGTCCTCAGACGTATTTTGACGTGCTGATTCCGAATCTTTGAACGAAAATGTCGAAAACTCATCGGAAATATTTTTGGCGCCAAAAAAACCATGTTTGAAAAGTGATTCAGAGCTGACCAACTCGAGAACGGTTAGATATAGACAAATTCTGTGAACGCCAATCGATTCAGAATGAACGATTTAGTATACACAGAGAATTTGAACGAAAAAAATCAACGGGAAAAAAAGTCGAGTACCTACATCATGATAGATAATTTTTTGATTTTTTGATTTTTTTTATTTTTCATTTTTTGAATTTCAAATTAATGTCCTCGAAGGTATTTTTACGTGCTGATTCTGAATCATTGAACGAAAATGTCGAAAACTCATCGGAAATATTTTTGGCGCCAAAAAAACCATTTTTGAAAACTGATTCAGAGCTGACCAACTCGAGAACGGTTAGAGATAGACAAATTCTGCGAACGATAATCGATTCAGAATGGCCGATTTAGTATACACAGAGAATTTGAACAAAAAAAAATCAATGGGCAAAAAAGTCGAGTACCTAGATCATGATGGATAATTTTTTGATTTTTTTTATTTTTCATTTTTCGAATTTCAAATTCATGACCTCGAATGTATTTTTACGTGCTGATTCTGAATCTTTGAACGAAAATGTCGAAAACTCATCGGAAATATTTTTGGCGCCAAAAAAAACATTTGAAAACTGATTCAGAGCTGACCAACTCGAGAACGAATAGAGATAAACCAATTCTGCGAACGCCAATCGATTCAGAATGGTCGAATTGGTATGTATTGTGTATTTCGAGTTAATCGAAAAAATTAAAAATTACTCGAAAAAAGTTGCAAGGGGTTCACCCCTAAAAATCATGAAAAATACTAAGTCTTCTGATAGACTTGCAATTTGCACTGTATACATTTTTGTCCTCAGACGTGTTTTGACGTGCTGATTCCGAATCTTTGCACGAAAATGTCGAAAACTCATCGGAAATATTTTTGGCGCCAAAAAAACCATTTTTGAAAACTGATTCAGAGCTGACCAACTCGAGAACGGTTAGAGATCGACAAATTCTGCGAAAGCCAATCGATTCAGAATGGTCGAATTGGTATGTATTGTGAATTTCGAGTCAATCGAAAAAATTAAAAATTACTCGAAAAAAGTTGCAAGGGGTTCACCCCTAAAAATCATGAAAAATACTAAGTCTTCTGATAGACTTGCAATTTGCACTGTATAAATTTTTGTCCTCAGACGTATTTTGACGTGCTGATTCCGAATCTTTGAACGAAAATGTCGAAAACTCATCAGAAATATTTTTGGCGCCAAAAACACCATTTTTGAAAACTGATTCAGAGCTGACCAACTCGAAAACGGTTAGAGATAGACAAATTCTGCGAACGCCAATCGATTCAGAATGGTCGAATTGGTATGTATTGTGAATTTCGAGTCAATAAAAAAAATTAAAAATTACTCGAAAAAAGTTGCAAGGGGTTCACCCCTAAAAATCATGAAAAATACCTAGTCTTCTGATAGACTTGCAATTTGCACTGTATAAATTTTTGTCCTCAGACGTATTTTGGCGTGCTGATTCCGAATCTGTGAACAAAAATGTCGAAAACTCATCGGAAATATTTTTGGCGCCAAAAAAAACCATTTTTGAAAACTGATTCAGAGCTGACCAACTCGAGAACGGTTAGATATAGACAAATTCTGTGAACGCCAATCGATTCAGAATGGCCGATTTAGTATACACAGAGATTTTGAACAAAAAAAATCAAATGGGCAAAAAAGTCGAGTACCTACATCATGATGGATAATTTTTTAAATTTTTTTATTTTTCATTTTTCGAATTTCAAATTCATGACCTCGAATGTATTTTTACATGCTGATTCTGAATCTTTGAACGAAAATGTCGAAAACTCATCGGAAATATTTTTGGCGCCAAAAAAATCATTTGAAAACTGATTCAGAGCTGACCAACTCGAAAACGAATAGAGATAAACCAATTCTGCGAACCCCAATCGATTCAGAATGGTCGAATTGGTATGTATTGTGAATTTCGAGTTAATCGAAAAAATTAAAAATTACTCGAAAAAAGTTGCAAGGGGTTCACCCCTAAAAATCATGAAAAATACTAAGTCTTCTGATAGACTTGCAATTTGCACTGTATAAATGTTTGTCCTCAGACGTATTTTGACGTGCTGATTCCGAATCTTTGAACGAAAATGTCGAAAACTCATCGGAAATATTTTTGGCGCCAAAAAAACCATTTTTGAAAACTGATTCAGAGCTGACCAACTCGAGAACGGTTAGAGATAGACAAATTCTGCGAACGCCAATCGATTCAGAATGGCCGATTTAGTATACACAGAGAATTTGAACAGAAAAAAATCAATGGGCAAAAAAGTCGAGTACCTACATCATGATGGATAATTTTTTGATTTTTTTTATTTTTCATTTTTCGAATTTCAAATTCATTACCTCGAATGTATTTTTACGTGCTGATTCTGAATCTTTGAACGAAAATGTCGAAAACTCATCGGAAATATTTTTGGCGCCAAAAAAACCATTTGAAAACTGATTCAGAGCTGACCAACTCGAGAACGAATAGAGATAAACCAATTCTGCGAACGCCAATCGATTCAGAATGGCCGAATTAGTATATACTGAGAGTTTTAACGGAAAAAAACGACGGACATAAAGTCGAGTATATTATTTATTTACCATACATAATTTTTTGCACTTTTTCATTTTTCATTTTTTTAATTTCAAGTATTTGTCCTCCAACGTATTTTGACGTGCTGATTCTGAATCTTTGAACGAAAATGTCGAAAACTCATCAGAAATATTTTTGGCGCCAAAAAAACCATTTGAAAACTGATTCAGAGCTGACCAACTCGAGAACGGTTAGAGAAAGACCAATTCTGCGAATGCCAATCGATTCAGAATGGCCGATTTAGTATACACAGAGAATTTGAACAAAAAAAAATCAATGGGCAAAAAAGTCGAGTACCTAGATCATGATTGATAATTTTTTGATTTTTTTTATTTTTCATTTTTCGAATTTCAAATTCATGACCTCGAATGTATTTTTACGTGCTGATTCTGAATCATTGAACGAAAATGTCGAAAACTCATCGGAAATATTTTTGGCGCCAAAAAAACCATTTTTGAAAACTGATTCAGAGCTGACCAACTCGAGAACGGTTAGAGATAGACAAATTCTGCGAACGCCAATCGATTCAGAATAGCCGATTTAGTATACACAGAGAATTTGAACAAAAAAAAATCAATGGGCAAAAAAGTCGAGTACCTAGATCATGATGGATAATTTTTTGATTTTTTTTATTTTTCATTTTTCGAATTTCAAATTCATGACCTCGAATGTATTTTTACGTGCTGATTCTGAATCTTTGAACGAAAATGTCGAAAACTCATCGGAAATATTTTTGGCGCCAAAAAAAACATTTGAAAACTGATTCAGAGCTGACCAACTCGAGAACGAATAGAGATAAACCAATTCTGCGAACGCCAATCGATTCAGAATGGTCGAATTGGTATGTATTGTGTATTTCGAGTTAATCGAAAAAATTAAAAATTACTCGAAAAAAGTTGCAAGGGGTTCACCCCTAAAAATCATGAAAAATACTAAGTCTTCTGATAGACTTGCAATTTGCACTGTATACATTTTTGTCCTCAGACGTGTTTTGACGTGCTGATTCCGAATCTTTGCACGAAAATGTCGAAAACTCATCGGAAATATTTTTGGCGCCAAAAAAACCATTTTTGAAAACTGATTCAGAGCTGACCAACTCGAGAACGGTTAGAGATCGACAAATTCTGCGAACGATAATCGATTCAGAATGGTCGAATTGGTATGTATTGTGAATTTCGAGTCAATCGAAAAAATTAAAAATTACTCGAAAAAAGTTGCAAGGGGTTCACCCCTAAAAATCATGAAAAATACTAAGTCTTCTGATAGACTTGCAATTTGCACTGTATAAATTTTTGTCCTCAGACGTATTTTGACGTGCTGATTCCGAATCTTTGAACGAAAATGTCGAAAACTCATCAGAAATATTTTTGGCGCCAAAAACACCATTTTTGAAAACTGATTCAGAGCTGACCAACTCGAGAACGGTTAGAGATAGACAAATTCTGCGAACGCCAATCGATTCAGAATGGTCGAATTGGTATGTATTGTGAATTTCGAGTCAATCGAAAAAATTAAAAATTACTCGAAAAAAGTTGCAAGGGGTTCACCCCTAAAAATCATGAAAAATACCTAGTCTTCTGATAGACTTGCAATTTGCACTGTATAAATTTTTGTCCTCAGACGTAATTTGGCGTGCTGATTCCGAATCTGTGAACAAAAATGTCGAAAACTCATCGGAAATATTTTTGGCGCCAAAAAAAACCATTTTTGAAAACTGATTCAGAGCTGACCAACTCGAGAACGGTTAGATATAGACAAATTCTGTGAACGCCAATCGATTCAGAATGGCCGATTTAGTATACACAGAGATTTTGAACAAAAAAAATCAATGGGCAAAAAAGTCGAGTACCTACATCATGATGGATAATTTTTTAAATTTTTTTATTTTTCATTTTTCGAATTTCAAATTCATGACCTCGAATGTATTTTTACATGCTGATTCTGAATCTTTGAACGAAAATGTCGAAAACTCATCGGAAATATTTTTGGCGCCAAAAAAATCATTTGAAAACTGATTCAGAGCTGACCAACTCGAAAACGAATAGAGATAAACCAATTCTGCGAACCCCAATCGATTCAGAATGGTCGAATTGGTATGTATTGTGAATTTCGAGTTAATCGAAAAAATTAAAAATTACTCGAAAAAAGTTGCAAGGGGTTCACCCCTAAAAATCATGAAAAATACTAAGTCTTCTGATAGACTTGCAATTTGCACTGTATAAATGTTTGTCCTCAGACGTATTTTGACGTGCTGATTCCGATTCTTTGAACGAAAATGTCGAAAACTCATCGGAAATATTTTTGGCGCCAAAGAAACCATTTTGAAAACTGATTCAGAGCTGACCAACTCGAGAACGGTTAGAGATAGACAAATTCTGCGAGCGCCAATCGATTCAGAATGGTCGAATTAGTATGTATTGTGAATTTCGAGTCAATCGAAAAAATTAAAAATTACTCGAAAAAAGTTGCAAGGGGTTCACCCCTAAAAATCATGAAAAGTACTAAGTCTTCTGGTAGACTTGCAATTTGCACTGTATAAATTTTTGTCCTCAGACGTATTTTGACGTGCTGATTCCGAATCTTTGAACGAAAATGTCGAAAACTCATCGGAAATATTTTTGGCGCCAAAAAAACCATGTTTGAAAAGTGATTCAGAGCTGACCAACTCGAGAACGGTTAGATATAGACAAATTCTGTGAACGCCAATCGATTCAGAATGAACGATTTAGTATACACAGAGAATTTGAACGAAAAAAATCAACGGGAAAAAAAGTCGAGTACCTACATCATGATAGATAATTTTTTGATTTTTTGATTTTTTTTATTTTTCATTTTTTGAATTTCAAATTAATGTCCTCGAAGGTATTTTTACGTGCTGATTCTGAATCATTGAACGAAAATGTCGAAAACTCATCGGAAATATTTTTGGCGCCAAAAAAACCATTTTTGAAAACTGATTCAGAGCTGACCAACTCGAGAACGGTTAGAGATAGACAAATTCTGCGAACGATAATCGATTCAGAATGGCCGATTTAGTATACACAGAGAATTTGAACAAAAAAAAATCAATGGGCAAAAAAGTCGAGTACCTAGATCATGATGGATAATTTTTTGATTTTTTTTATTTTTCATTTTTCGAATTTCAAATTCATGACCTCGAATGTATTTTTACGTGCTGATTCTGAATCTTTGAACGAAAATGTCGAAAACTCATCGGAAATATTTTTGGCGCCAAAAAAAACATTTGAAAACTGATTCAGAGCTGACCAACTCGAGAACGAATAGAGATAAACCAATTCTGCGAACGCCAATCGATTCAGAATGGTCGAATTGGTATGTATTGTGTATTTCGAGTTAATCGAAAAAATTAAAAATTACTCGAAAAAAGTTGCAAGGGGTTCACCCCTAAAAATCATGAAAAATACTAAGTCTTCTGATAGACTTGCAATTTGCACTGTATACATTTTTGTCCTCAGACGTGTTTTGACGTGCTGATTCCGAATCTTTGCACGAAAATGTCGAAAACTCATCGGAAATATTTTTGGCGCCAAAAAAACCATTTTTGAAAACTGATTCAGAGCTGACCAACTCGAGAACGGTTAGAGATCGACAAATTCTGCGAACGCCAATCGATTCAGAATGGTCGAATTGGTATGTATTGTGAATTTCGAGTCAATCGAAAAAATTAAAAATTACTCGAAAAAAGTTGCAAGGGGTTCACCCCTAAAAATCATGAAAAATACTAAGTCTTCTGATAGACTTGCAATTTGCACTGTATAAATTTTTGTCCTCAGACGTATTTTGACGTGCTGATTCCGAATCTTTGAACGAAAATGTCGAAAACTCATCAGAAATATTTTTGGCGCCAAAAACACCATTTTTGAAAACTGATTCAGAGCTGACCAACTCGAAAACGGTTAGAGATAGACAAATTCTGCGAACGCCAATCGATTCAGAATGGTCGAATTGGTATGTATTGTGAATTTCGAGTCAATCAAAAAAATTAAAAATTACTCGAAAAAAGTTGCAAGGGGTTCACCCCTAAAAATCATGAAAAATACCTAGTCTTCTGATAGACTTGCAATTTGCACTGTATAAATTTTTGTCCTCAGACGTATTTTGGCGTGCTGATTCCGAATCTGTGAACAAAAATGTCGAAAACTCATCGGAAATATTTTTGGCGCCAAAAAAAACCATTTTTGAAAACTGATTCAGAGCTGACCAACTCGAGAACGGTTAGATATAGACAAATTCTGTGAACGCCAATCGATTCAGAATGGCCGATTTAGTATACACAGAGATTTTGAACAAAAAAAATCAATGGGCAAAAAAGTCGAGTACCTACATCATGATGGATAATTTTTTAAATTTTTTTATTTTTCATTTTTCGAATTTCAAATTCATGACCTCGAATGTATTTTTACATGCTGATTCTGAATCTTTGAACGAAAATGTCGAAAACTCATCGGAAATATTTTTGGCGCCAAAAAAATCATTTGAAAACTGATTCAGAGCTGACCAACTCGAAAACGAATAGAGATAAACCAATTCTGCGAACCCCAATCGATTCAGAATGGTCGAATTGGTATGTATTGTGAATTTCGAGTTAATCGAAAAAATTAAAAATTACTCGAAAAAAGTTGCAAGGGGTTCACCCCTAAAAATCATGAAAAATACTAAGTCTTCTGATAGACTTGCAATTTGCACTGTATAAATGTTTGTCCTCAGACGTATTTTGACGTGCTGATTCCGAATCTTTGAACGAAAATGTCGAAAACTCATCGGAAATATTTTTGGCGCCAAAAAAACCATTTTTGAAAACTGATTCAGAGCTGACCAACTCGAGAACGGTTAGAGATAGACAAATTCTGCGAACGCCAATCGATTCAGAATGGCCGATTTAGTATACACAGAGAATTTGAACAGAAAAAAATCAATGGGCAAAAAAGTCGAGTACCTACATCATGATGGATAATTTTTTGATTTTTTTTATTTTTCATTTTTCGAATTTCAAATTCATTACCTCGAATGTATTTTTACGTGCTGATTCTGAATCTTTGAACGAAAATGTCGAAAACTCATCGGAAATATTTTTGGCGCCAAAAAAACCATTTGAAAACTGATTCAGAGCTGACCAACTCGAGAACGAATAGAGATAAACCAATTCTGCGAACGCCAATCGATTCAGAATGGCCGAATTAGTATATACTGAGAGTTTTAA
Source organism: Chrysolina haemoptera (assembly GCA_958298965.1). Classification (NCBI taxonomy): domain Eukaryota; kingdom Metazoa; phylum Arthropoda; class Insecta; order Coleoptera; family Chrysomelidae; genus Chrysolina; species Chrysolina haemoptera. Next base: position 37,341,387 of record OY282590.1, read on the forward strand.
CGGAAAAAAACGACGGACATAAAGTCGAGTATATTATTTATTTACCATACATAATTTTTTGCACTTTTTCATTTTTCATTTTTTTAATTTCAAGTATTTGTCCTCCAACGTATTTTGACGTGCTGATTCTGAATCTTTGAACGAAAATGTCGAAAACTCATCAGAAATATTTTTGGCGCCAAAAAAACCATTTGAAAACTGATTCAGAGCTGACCAACTCGAGAACGGTTAGAGAAAGACCAATTCTGCGAATGCCAATCGATTCAGAATGGCCGATTTAGTATACACAGAGAATTTGAACAAAAAAAAATCAATGGGCAAAAAAGTCGAGTACCTAGATCATGATGGATAATTTTTTGATTTTTTTTATTTTTCATTTTTCGAATTTCAAATTCATGACCTCGAATGTATTTTTACGTGCTGATTCTGAATCATTGAACGAAAATGTCGAAAACTCATCGGAAATATTTTTGGCGCCAAAAAAACCATTTTTGAAAACTGATTCAGAGCTGACCAACTCGAGAACGGTTAGAGATAGACAAATTCTGCGAACGCCAATCGATTCAGAATAGCCGATTTAGTATACACAGAGAATTTGAACAAAAAAAAATCAATGGGCAAAAAAGTCGAGTACCTAGATCATGATGGATAATTTTTTGATTTTTTTTATTTTTCATTTTTCGAATTTCAAATTCATGACCTCGAATGTATTTTTACGTGCTGATTCTGAATCTTTGAACGAAAATGTCGAAAACTCATCGGAAATATTTTTGGCGCCAAAAAAAACATTTGAAAACTGATTCAGAGCTGACCAACTCGAGAACGAATAGAGATAAACCAATTCTGCGAACGCCAATCGATTCAGAATGGTCGAATTGGTATGTATTGTGTATTTCGAGTTAATCGAAAAAATTAAAAATTACTCGAAAAAAGTTGCAAGGGGTTCACCCCTAAAAATCATGAAAAATACTAAGTCTTCTGATAGACTTGCAATTTGCACTGTATACATTTTTGTCCTCAGACGTGTTTTGACGTGCTGATTCCGAATCTTTGCACGAAAATGTCGAAAACTCATCGGAAATATTTTTGGCGCCAAAAAAACCATTTTTGAAAACTGATTCAGAGCTGACCAACTCGAGAACGGTTAGAGATCGACAAATTCTGCGAACGATAATCGATTCAGAATGGTCGAATTGGTATGTATTGTGAATTTCGAGTCAATCGAAAAAATTAAAAATTACTCGAAAAAAGTTGCAAGGGGTTCACCCCTAAAAATCATGAAAAATACTAAGTCTTCTGATAGACTTGCAATTTGCACTGTATAAATTTTTGTCCTCAGACGTATTTTGACGTGCTGATTCCGAATCTTTGAACGAAAATGTCGAAAACTCATCAGAAATATTTTTGGCGCCAAAAACACCATTTTTGAAAACTGATTCAGAGCTGACCAACTCGAGAACGGTTAGAGATAGACAAATTCTGCGAACGCCAATCGATTCAGAATGGTCGAATTGGTATGTATTGTGAATTTCGAGTCAATCGAAAAAATTAAAAATTACTCGAAAAAAGTTGCAAGGGGTTCACCCCTAAAAATCATGAAAAATACCTAGTCTTCTGATAGACTTGCAATTTGCACTGTATAAATTTTTGTCCTCAGACGTAATTTGGCGTGCTGATTCCGAATCTGTGAACAAAAATGTCGAAAACTCATCGGAAATATTTTTGGCGCCAAAAAAAACCATTTTTGAAAACTGATTCAGAGCTGACCAACTCGAGAACGGTTAGATATAGACAAATTCTGTGAACGCCAATCGATTCAGAATGGCCGATTTAGTATACACAGAGATTTTGAACAAAAAAAATCAATGGGCAAAAAAGTCGAGTACCTACATCATGATGGATAATTTTTTAAATTTTTTTATTTTTCATTTTTCGAATTTCAAATTCATGACCTCGAATGTATTTTTACATGCTGATTCTGAATCTTTGAACGAAAATGTCGAAAACTCATCGGAAATATTTTTGGCGCCAAAAAAATCATTTGAAAACTGATTCAGAGCTGACCAACTCGAAAACGAATAGAGATAAACCAATTCTGCGAACCCCAATCGATTCAGAATGGTCGAATTGGTATGTATTGTGAATTTCGAGTTAATCGAAAAAATTAAAAATTACTCGAAAAAAGTTGCAAGGGGTTCACCCCTAAAAATCATGAAAAATACTAAGTCTTCTGATAGACTTGCAATTTGCACTGTATAAATGTTTGTCCTCAGACGTATTTTGACGTGCTGATTCCGAATCTTTGAACGAAAATGTCGAAAACTCATCGGAAATATTTTTGGCGCCAAAAAAACCATTTTTGAAATCTGATTCAGAGCTGACCAACTCGAGAACGGTTAGAGATAGACAAATTCTGCGAACGCCAATCGATTCAGAATGGTCGAATTGGTATGTATTGTGAATTTCGAGTCAATCGAAAAAATTAAAAATTACTCGAAAAAAGTTGCAAGGGGTTCACCCCTAAAAATCATGAAAAATACTAAGTCTTCTGATAGACTTGCAATTTGCACTGTATACATTTTTGTCCTCAGCCGTATTTTGACGTGCTGATTCCGAATCTGTGAACAAAAATGTCGAAAACTCATCGGAAATATTTTTGGCGCCAAAAAAACCATTTTTGAAAACTGATTCAGAGCTGACCAACTCGAGAACGGTTAGATATAGACAAATTCTGTGAACGCCAATCGATTCAGAATGGCCGAATTAGTATATACTGAGAGTTTTAACGGAAAAAAACGACGGACATAAAGTCGAGTATATTATTTATTTACCATACATAATTTTTTGCACTTTTTCATTTTTCATTTTTTTAATTTCAAGTATTTGTCCTCCAACGTATTTTGACGTGCTGATTCTGAATCTTTGAACGAAAATGTCGAAAACTCATCAGAAATATTTTTGGCGCCAAAAAAACCATTTGAAAACTGATTCAGAGCTGACCAACTCGAGAACGGTTAGAGAAAGACCAATTCTGCGAATGCCAATCGATTCAGAATGGCCTAATCAGTATATACAGAGAATTTGAACGGAAAAAATCCTTATTTATTTACCATACATAATTTTTTGCACTTTTTCTTTTTTAATTTTTTCAATTTCAATTATTTGTCCTCCAACGTATTTTGACGTGCTGAAATATTTTTGGCGAAAAAAAAATCTAAAAACTGATTTACAGCTGACCAATTCGAGAACGGTTAGAGATAGACAAATTCTGCGAACGCCAATCGATTCAGAATGGCCGAATTAGTATGTTTGGATATTTTGAGTCAATCGAAAAAAATTAAAAAATTCTCGAAAAAACTTGCTAAACTAAAAATCATGAAAAATACCAAGTTGTCACATCGACTTGGAATTCACACTGTATACGTAATATTTCATGCTCATTCCGAAAATGTATGATTTGTATGTGCTCAGAATTAAGATTCAGCCGGAAAAGGGTGTTAAAGGTAGAAAATCCTATTTTCTGAGATTTTTTATTTTTCATTTTTTAATCGAAAAAAAATAAAAATTACTCGAAAAAACTTGCAAGGGGTTCACCCCTAAAAATCATGAAAAATACTTAGTCGTTACATCGACTTGAAATTTGCACTGTATGCGTAAAATTGCTTGCTCATTGTGAAAATGTATGATTTCTATGTGATTAGATATAGTATTTAGCCGAAGGTTGAAGGCTGAAGGTTGTTACCCTGAATCGTCCCTGGAATCCAAAAAAAGTAAAAATAAAAATTTGGGGACGTTTCCGGTGAAACCGAAAGTGATACGGGAATATGAAATAATGGAAAAAATTAATTCTTGAATCCAAAACCCCTGCCAATTTTACTGGGAACTAGGGCTTGTTCAAAAAATACGTACAACTAGTATGTAGAATATATAGTGTCCTTTAGAGAGTTAGCATCATATGGGAAAAACTAAATAATCTATTATGAAATTTGACTTTCAAAAAGATGAGAAATGGCCTACTGGGACGGGATCACGTGAATTGTGGTATGATATACTGGATATTCCATGGCGAGACCAAAATATACATAGTTTGTTTTCAATACAGATACTAGCCTCTCACTTTGTTTCAGATGAAAATGGTTCCGTTGTTGCAACAGTCATCGACAGTCCGATAGAAATGAAGCATTTCATGAAGGTCTGTGAGCAGAGAAAAAAATTCCCCGTACTCTATAAGTTAGAATTTGAGGTGAGTAATACTAATAATAATATTAAGATTAATATTAAAATGGACTACCCTATATAGATTTTCCTTGGGGTGGATTTGGTGGACGATGTCTTTTACCCTTTTCAGGACCTTGTACGGGCATTTCCACGAGTAACACAACTTTGGTGTTAATACACGGCGACGTTTTGGGTTGTACAGCCAAACCAGGTCACCGGCTTGAAATCCTCCAGCATCGGTCAGGAACAGATGAAGGTATTAGTTCCAGTCTCTTTGCTCGTCAGAGACTACCTTTGGCAAGTGGCGGTTGATCGTCTAATTCATCGACTCCACTATCCCATTGGACTGTGGAATGAAGAGCTGTGGTTGTTGTCTTTAAGATGCTCGACATATTTACTGGGAGAGCTTGAACTCGGTATTTCTGCCTTGGCCCAAATGCAGAGTCAATGGAACTCCAATCTACTTATCCACTTTTTTACCAAGACGTTGCCAACAGTACTTGCTTCCTGGTTGGGCAGAGCATAGGCTTCCTTCCATTTGTTGAGGTAGTATATTGCGACATCAGTGTCAGTGACGAACCTTCTAAATGTTATCCTGGCGCATCACAGCCAAGGGTCGTGTTCGAGGTACATTGATGGCAGCGCATGCAGCACTCTTTCTGCACCAGTCATTTACGTCAGCTTGACAAGTCGCCCAGTATGAACGTTGCATCACTTTCTGCAGGGTCTTCAGTGAACACTGATGTCCTACGGCAATCCCATCATGGATTCCTCGAAGTCCTTCCTGTCTTCTGTTCCTGGGCACAACTGTCTGATGTCCTGACGTCTTTCATCCCTACCATCCTCGGACTGCAACAAACCGGTCTCCAGGTATATCTACCACAATATTTTTCTGCAGGTTACCTAAAGCAAACCACAATTCAAATAGAAAACATTCGTTCTCATGAATCCGCAAATCCGAGAGTGATTGAACAGAATGAACTCACGAACAATAGCATATCCCATGATATCGAAACAATGACGGTACGCTTCACAGCGTCCAATCGACGTAGATTATTCCACATATATTGGATTCGAGATCGAATTTGCGATTTGTTTTGTATGTGTCCTCGGACAAAATTGTAATCACGACATCAACTAATGTCACTCGCATCCGATTTATTGGATTTCGACAAATATGGAGCATGAATCAGGGTTGAATCAGAAGTGGGATTTCCGGGGAAGAGGTGTATCAGACGTGGGATTTTAGAAGCAGTTGATTTTCATTTCGAAAAACACTGAATCTATTATTTATTGTATGATAATCTTCAATATTTCCCTAGAGTTTCTGGCTAGAGCCACGCTGGACTTTGAAAAGAACAAATCTGAAAGTGAAAATTCGCATTTTCATTCAGATAGTTGATTTTTTTATAATTTTCTCTAGTTTTCATTGAAAATTAATTAAATAAATTAGATAGGGAGAATGTTATTGAAAAATATCACTCACTGAAATCGTTCATTTCATTGAAGCAAGGTACGCTTCTCTCTTTGGTCGACGAAAATCTATTTCGCTTTGCCATGGTCATCAGGGAGATTGATAAAATTGGAAAGCTGGCTCTTCAGAAGCAATTATATACATCAAAGATGGAAATGAGGGAATATTTCTTCTGCGGTAGTAGTTGTTTTCTGTTAGATATTACAAATAAATCCCATTTTTCAATTTTCATGGAGAATGTTCCCCTTTTCAACATAAATTCAGTCTTCGTTGCTCCATGATGGTTCGATTCAAAGTTCAGGTATTTTCCGGCGTGGGTAAGTTTTCTGTGAACTGACTTTTTAAATTTACCATCTGTATTTTGAACTTTTCCATCTGGGAAAGGTAACCCGCGTTGGGATTTTTTTTCCATCGTGAAGTTAATGAACGGTCTGACGTTGTTCACGGACCTGATGAACTATGAATCGAATCATAATGGAGCGACGAAGAGAGGTATTCTTCAATGGCTGGTTGGCCGTTCCTACAACGTCTGAAATACCACTGAGAGTTTTGCCAAAGAATTGGACAACATGAAGCAATATCTAGGACAGTATGGGTACCCAAAAAACATATAGGAGAGGTCCTGGTCCGCAGAAGAAACATCACCAAACACCAAATTAACCAGCACAGCCTACCCTGCGCTTTCCTTTATGTTAGAGGTCTGTCGGATAGAATAAGACGAATTGACTCGAAATACAACATCAGAACATGCCTCAGGCCGGGTAGTACCTTAACGCTAATAGTGACCCCAAAAACTGCCTCTACCGCCTTCTGTGTGAATGTGGTGTGGCTTATGTTAGAGAAACCAAGAGACCACTGATTATCATAATCGCCGAACAGCAGAAAATACCCAACGAGGAGATATTTCGGAATCGGGGTTAGCAGAACATGTCTGGACGACTCAGCTTGAAATTTATTGAACGGAAGCTGAAGTTATCCATGAAGAAGGGCACGATATGGAAGATAATTCAAAGACTCGGTATACATTCTAAATAACGTGTTCAGTCAACCAGGCATAGAGATTTGTATTGTGTGGAAACTCATGATCAGTCACCTAGATCAAATGACATTTCGATAAACTAATTGATGAAAATTTGATGACACTTGTTGACGGCTATGAATAGCCGAAACGTCGTATCTCATGAAACTGTCGAGAATTGAATTTATTTTTTCTTCAGATAAATTGTCAGTGGCAACCTCACGTTAGAAAATAAATTTCGAAAAATCCAATTATCACATAATATCTAACTTGCTGGAAATGAAAACTACTTTGCAGCTAATTTAGTTCCCGGATTTCAGAGCGATTTCCTTACTGTCAGACGTTTCAGCTCTGACGTCTAATTAAATGAACCATTTGATATCAAAGACATGCTACGAACACGACGGAAATCTAATTTAATGGTCTCTGAAGCCCTAGAAAAATGAGTAGTGGAATTTAATGAACTGATTGGCACCGTTCAAGGGAATAAATCTGAAGGAGAAGTGGATATAAATCTGCTTCCACAAGAGATATTTCTACAGGAAGAGTTCAGAAGAGTTGAAGTTTCTTAGATTCCTCTATTCAGAAATTTTGGTCGAAGGCGACACTGAACATTATAAAAATAATACTCACACTCATACTCATACTCTTACTAATACTCATACGCATACTCATACTCATACTCATATTAATCCTCTTCCTCTTCCTCTTCCTCTTCCTCTTCCTCTTCCTCTTCCTCTTCCTCTTCCTCTTCCTCTTCCTCTTCCTCTTCCTCTTCCTCTTCCTCTTCCTCTTCCTCTTCCTCTTCCTCTTCCTCTTCCTCTTCCTCTTCCTCTTCCTCTTCCTCTTCCTCTTCCTCTTCCTCTTCCTCTTCCTCTTCCTCTTCCTCTTCCTCTTCCTCTTCCTCTTCCTCTTCCTCTTCCTCTTCCTCTTCCTCTTCCTCTTCCTCTTCCTCTTCCTCTTCCTCTTCCTCTTCCTCTTCCTCTTCCTCTTCCTCTTCCTCTTCCTCTTCCTCTTCCTCTTCCTCTTCCTCTTCCTCTTCCTCTTCCTCTTCCTCTTCCTCTTCCTCTTCCCTTTTCAAGATTTTTTCTTGGCTGTTCTGAACTCGAAAAAATAAGACATCATAAAAAGATCATGAAACGACCTCATACTCGACTCAAATCTGAAATTTTCCGTTGCATTAGATTGATTGTATTTCTCTAACGCCCACTCGATATTTCGGTCGGCATATGCACTAATTGAAAATTAATTGACGCCGTATTCTTGCTCTGTCCATTGTAAGATTTACTCTAATTCTGCTAAAAATGATCGGAGAAGGAAAAGGAAAATTTCATGTCGTTTGTGAAGACTCCTACCTTCTCATGCAAATATAATATGCGAGTATTTGAGTACCTAAAATTAGTTTTGTCGCACTTCACGGAGATGTTTGCGGATGATCCGAAAATCATGAATAATTTAGTAAATATGGAATTATTATACTGAAGCAGCAACCCATACCCTCTTTGGACTATATGCAACAATTTAAAAGTAGTGTGACAGATCCCACTTATAAATGCCTTCGTATTTTTTTCATGATTTTTAGAGGTGAACCCCTTGCAGCTTTTTTCGAGTAATTTATTATTTTTTTCGATTGACTCGAAATATTCAAACATACTGATTCGGCCATTCTGAATCTATTGGCGTTCGCAGAATTTGTCTATCTCTAACCGTTCTCGAGTTGGTCAGTTTTTAGATGTTTTTTTTCCCGCCAAAAATATTTCTGCTGAGTTTTCGACATTTTCTTTCAATGATTCGGAAATGGATACGTGATTAGAATCCAAGATAAAGTATTTATAAAAAATATTAAATCCTTTTTTTATCGAATTCGAGTTTTTTCGCTTTTTTTGGCATTTTCTGAGAAAATTTGCCAAAGTAATGTTTGTTCAGTAATATAAATGAATAAAAAAAACATTTATATTTTAGTGTGAAACGGCCCTTCAGTGTCTTTGTTGTGTACCGAGGAGATTCCAAAAACTTCACTCAATCTTACTAGTTACTTTATTAACTCCATTCATTCCCAAACATAATAATATTGCATCTCATTCTCAATTGCGAACAAAGGAAAAAAATGTTATCCAAGCGTAAAAATACGTTCTTATCTAATATATAAATTCTACTGGAGTTAGGTTGAAAACATTTCCTTTGAATTAACATTGCGAAAAAAATATTATCTATATACTGAATGTTCGTAATTATAATGGTCTTTTCAAGGGTACATAACATCTTGACTGCCTGCGATTATATTTCAAATCAAAAGTTCATTGGATATGAGGCACTCATATTTCGAATCAAAAGTTTATTGGATATGAGGCGCAGTCTATTTTTCAATAAACGATGTGCAATCTCCTTTATGACTTTCGTGGATATGTAGTTTAATATCTGGACTACAAAATAAGCAATTTGGCTTAGAGCGACATAAAATACCATTTATGAAATCACTGAATCGCTTGTAAATGCTGTCCATTTTATGATGAATCATTGTGATCGTAACATTCTTCATAGTCTGAGGATTACGATATTTTTTCCAGATAATTTTCTCCAATATTTTCACTCTTAAAAAATATACAGGGTTACCAAGTATATCATGGTCTGCCGTTCGTAAGGGGAAGACAGCTGGTTAACGGAAAAAATAATTTTAACAATTTTTTTTTGCCATGTATAAGTGGGACCTGTCACACAAAGAGGGTATGGGTTGCTGCTTCAGTATAATAATTCCATATTTACTAAATTATTCATGATTTTTGGATCATCCGCAAACATCTCCGTGAAGTGCGACAAAACACATTTTAGGTACTCAAATACTCGCATATTATATTTGCACGAGAAGGTAGGAGTGTTCAGAAACGATATAAACTTTTTCTTTTTCTTCTCCGATCATTTTTAGCAGAGTTATGACCAATCAAATATTCGGCTCCGCCAGAATTTTTAGCGGCGGCTAAGGGTGAACCTGAAATTTGATATCGGCGTTCAATCACGTTTTCTGAGAAAACGAGCACATTTCATAATAAATTAATAGGAATCATATTTGTGGAAAATTGAATTGTTTTTCATCTTGTTGAGTTGTTTTCCTGATAAATCATATACTTTACAAGATCACAGCAAAAATCTATTTATCTATTTTTAAACGAAAAAAAATAATTTTCCACCCTTGGAATTTTGGTAAACAATTTTTTTTCGTGTTTATCATGGTTCTAACTACTATCATACCAAGTTTGGTGTTGCTACAATCGATCCTCGTCTCAAAACCCGATCGTACTGGGTTAATACTGGGACCGTATTTTATTGACTGTAGCAAAATATTTAGATATACTGCACGACCTTCAAATATAAACCGAGAATGGACAGAGGATGTGTACGAAAGCTCAGGAGGGCCATAAGAGTTTTTTTTTTTCATCACTACGACTTTAAAATCGAAATTTCGACATAAAGATCAAATTTTCGACCTTAAACTCGAAATTTCAAGAAAAATGTCGAAATTTCGAGAAGAAAGTCAAAATTTCGACATTAATTTTGAAATTTCAACAGTAAATACGAAGTGATGAAAAAAACTCTCGTGGCCCTCCTGCACTTTCGTACATGTGGACCTTGTTGGTGGAGTTCACTTGTATTTCTGTTTAAGTCAGAGTATTAAGTGTTTTTGGACTGTACGTGATGGTGGACGTAATTTTTTAAAATTTTTTTGTTTTTCCCATTAACCAGCTGTCGTCCCCTTACGAACGGCAGCCCTCAAAAGTTGAAACTTGTGCGAGCCAAGGACTAACGAGGTCTTACCTTTTAACATGCGATTCCTAGCACTTTCTCGAGCCATCAGATAAAAATCTGTAGTCGCTAGGATTCGAACCTAGCCGACCAGCAGTCAATGGTTTTGAACGCTTCAGTCTCAACCACTGAGCTACGGCAAATAATAATAATAGCCGTCCTCTACCCGCACAGGCCATGCCTTTGGGTACACTCTACGAGTGTTTATGAGGGAGTATTATTATTATTATTATTATTACTTGACCCTTATTGATGTTTAAAGTTGATGTCCAACCGTTTTCTTAATATTCAATACGAAAATTAGGACTGATTGCCTCCGCATTGGTCACACTCTATCTATTCAGAACCCAAGCTTCCATCATACTTTCCTAGCATAACATTTCCTTCCTTGTTGGCGAGAACGAAAATCTGAAATAATCAAGTGCGCTTTGACTCCACCATGGCTATATTGATTCTGAACAATTTACTTTAATGTAGTTTCCCTGTAGTGGCAAATCTGACGTAGCGAGAAGGCAGCAGGAAAAGCGACTACCATCAGATGAGTGAAAACGAACCGGGAATCGGAAAAGTCCCTCGAGTGGTTTCCTAACATTTCCCTCGTTAGCTCTCGGCTATGATTCCAGACAAGGTCGTGAAGCTCTATAAATTCTTATTCCGTATTTATTGAGGTATCCCTTACTGTTTCTATCCCTGCGGGCGTTATCCTTAACTCATTGTTTGAGATAAGCAGTGGCAGAGGTGAACCCAGTATATTTTTGAGGGCCATAAGCACCTTACATTTGAAAGTAATAATAATTGACTTACCGTAGCCACGTGATGGTCATAGAGATCCCGACACTAGATGCAGAGCGTGTCGTGGGGCGCCTGAGACCCTTATGCATTTGCTGTCAGCATGTCCAGCATATGCGGTCTCAGCCTATATCCACAGGCATAACGCGGCTCTACGAGTGTTGTACTACCATCTACGACACTCGTACGATATAGACGAGACACCGGTGTTGCCTTATGCTCCGGGGGATATTGAGTCCGTTGTGGAGAATGAGAAGTGCCGAATATATTGGTTTGTGTGATTGATGACTTGTTTATTTTGTGGAAATTCATGATCACTTTGATGAAACGAAAGAACACTCTTTTGTCTTATTTCCACTAGTTTTTTTATTGTTACGACCGGTTTCGGGTTTTATCCCATTATCAAGTATAAAAACTAACTAATACAATTGAACTCTAAGCCTAGTTATATAGGGAGTTTGCAGGTAGGCTGGATGGAGAGGTAATTAAGAGAACAAGGGTGAAACAATATAAACTTAAACCCTGGAGGTGATGGAAATTACCTGGGTTGTCAAATTTATAAATTCAAAAGTGGAGACCTACACAAATCGAGTTGCTCGTTGAGGGTTCTAAATTTCTGGTTTTTAATTGATTTATTAATTTCCATGGCTTCCAACAGATTCATTGTCTTCCCTTTATTACATGTGTGTAGAATTTTGAGGTTATCTTTACTTATCTTGTGTTTGGATTCTTGTAGATGTTCGTACATTGTTGATTTTTTGTCTAAACCGACGTGTTCACGGAACCTTACGTCAAAATTTCTACCGGTTTGGCCTGTATATACTGCAGAGCATTCCCCGCATTCTAATCTATATATCCCTGATTTTTTTATTCTGTCTCGTTTAGGTTTTGCATTGAATAGAATTCTGCCTAAATTATTATTACTTATAAAATAACAACAGCTTTTATATTCCAATAAATGCATTACGTGATGATCCCTGTATAGAAACTGTTCTCACTAATGACTTGCTATAAATGTGATTTATCTTATTATGAAGTCATAAATATCTATCTCTCTATCTTCAAGTCTCCTGTTACATTACTCAATATCCCAAAACCATCAAATGTCCGCTCTACCCTTTCAAGTCGAAATCGAATTGATCACTAGACTTGAGGTGTGAATACTAAATTCTTTTATTGATTCGCCCGTGGTTCATGAATATTCAAACTCAGACTGTGAATAAAACGACTAACTCAAAATAATGGCCTTACGTGTACTGTTTCGAGTTTCTCATACCTTGCCTATTCCAGTGAACAAAAATAAAAAAAGGGTAATAAAATGTTATGCGCGTATTCCGGGTTCACTGTTGTGGTTGGATATTTTTCAAATGGGATTCGTTGGATATAGGAGGACGAACCATGAAATTAACTTTATGAAATTAACTTTTTTTCTGCTGTTATTTCATCACAAGTGGGAAATGTTCAACTTATTTACCATAGCGGTGTGGTTGATTGACAATCAGGGAAATAAATGGCGCTTTTCTGGTTAGATGATCAAGATTAGATAATAATAAATCGTCTTCAGTCATTACAAGAAATACAGCTCAATGTTGTTTTTCAACTTCACCGTAAAGAAAACTTTAAACAACAAGAATTTTGATAATGGTCAATCCAAAAACAATATCGATGAGTAAATGGATAATTTTATTCAATCCACATTTGAAAGTGAAATATATGGAACTCCGTTGGAATGTGGCGAAGTTGTACAGGGGGATTCTCAATACATATATTTTTGTTGGTGTCTGCATTATTTTTCCACGAATTTGAATTTATTGGAAATGCAGGGGGTTGTTTCAATTTGATAACTTTATGTTATATACGTTTTCTTTGTTTTGAGTTCTGCTTCCCACTAAAAGGAAAATCCTGTAATGTTCAGAGAGCATCGTGATAGCCTAGGCTAAGTAGCTAGGAATTGGTGTTCTTCAATTTCTGCAGGCTGTATGCCTCAGGGAACACCTCTCGAGGCAGCGAGTTCCAAGTTTTGCCGTTTGTTGCGAAAACGAGCTCTAGGAAAGAGATGTTCGGTATGCCGCCAAAATAACGGCATAAGGGTGTGAGGACAGAGCTCGGCGGGTCCTGCTCGATGGGGCCGCTAACGGTTGAAACGATTGATGATATTTCATCCATGATAATAAACAGACACAGATCGCCAACTGTTCTGCGGTGTTCCAGAGAAGTGAGCGAGCTTGTGAGTATATCACCGATCAGACGAATGTTGTGAGAAGAAAAGTTCTGTTATGTCCGCTACAGTCAAATTGTTTAGAATATGTGAAGAAATTAGAAAATATTCTAAAAAAATTTTCAATTATCTCGAGTATATAATTAAATTCTAAGCAACTTTTCAAATTAAATTTTTCGATCGATCACGTGGCATGTTTCAAAATTGATTTTCATGTTGTCGGACATCCACAATCGATCACCTTAAACTGTTTTTCCCATACATACTTTAATAATAAACTTTATATATATATATATATATATATATATATATATATATATATATATATATATATATATATATGGAACTAGTAAATAGTGGGGCTTTGCAGCAAAATCAAAGAGTACTACTTTAAAGTTTGTCCAAGCTTTCGGAAATTTAATAAATCATTTCCATCATCAGGGATAATCTTTGTTGAGATTGTGAGACGCGATGTTATTCAACAATAAGTGACACATTGTGCAAGATGAAAGTTGATATAAACATGTAAAATTGGTAGGATGTCTTAAAAATTTTTCATAAAATACGTTACATTTAAAATTGTTAAATTTTTTTTATTTTGACCACACCAGGCCAAATCAATGCTCTTGGTTAGGAGAAGACAGACAGTTGACATCGCGTCTCACAATCTCAACAAAGATTATCCCTGATGATGGAAATGATTTATTAAATTTCCGAAAGCTTGGACAAACTTTAAAGTAGTACTCTTTGATTTTGCTGCAAAGCCCCACTATTTACTAGTTCCATACCTAACTAGTCAGCAACGACTACCCTTCCTCTACTATATATATATATTTTTTTTTTTTCAGATTGCCATCAAAGTAGAAACCCATTCTTGTAGACATGGAATCAAGAAAAGTAACACGGAGAAAAATCAGAACCAAAGATGCATTCCTTGTAAGTAACTTGAAACCATTACTACATGACTTTAAATGTACTCTATAAAATGGAAGCAAATATTTTTCATATTATCCATTTATCTTTTTGGCGTCCATTTTAGAGTATAATATGAAAATCGACAATTAAAGAAAATGTGATTGTGTAACTATTTGAGTGACCAAATATCATTATCAGAAACATTATCTGGATAATTCCATAGCATTTGGGACAAAAAAAATTGGGGATTATATTTTTGACCTTCTTCTATTCATATGGAATAGTATATACTATAACAAGGTTGAAAAGAAAATTCGATGGGGGTGGGACATTTTGTTTACCAGAATATACTTTTTCTACGACCATTAAAAATATACATTTCAAGTCTTCGATTAAGAAACCTACCACGTTGTAACACAGATTTTCATTTTCCACGTGATAGCTGTATCAAAATATTTTATTTCCCACGACTTTCATGAACTACTAGACTGTCATTATAGGTATTAACGAATTTTATAAACATAAATAATATAAGATCGAATCAAGTCTGACCAATAATTTGACATTGCATATTAGTATTCACAAAATTCGTTTAAAAAAATAAGTAATCGAAAATGAGTAGTGATAGTGAGGATGATTTGACATTGACACCAAACCAAAAACCAAACTAAACGTATATGCCATTTCACCTAAAAATGTACAAACCATCGCTGATTTCAATATAAAGATTGATGACAATCGAATTCCATATTTTCGAATAGTTGGCAGGAAGTTTCTATATCAGTTAATTTTAACGGATTATTTATTAGTCTGCTCGTAGCAGTGAGAGTTGTTTCAGGGGTCGGTCGGATTGTGAATGGTGGGGGTCGAGGGTTCAAATCCACATAACCGATTTTTTTTTCTTTCATGTAATCGATTAGTGTTCGATTTTTATAATAATTTTCAATATTTGTATCTTGAATTTTTTCTTTAGGTTGTATGTATTATGGGAATTATGGGTGCTTGTCGCCGTCAATAATTATAAGTGTTATTAAAAATATTACAGATTTGTTTATGATTCCGATAGTCGTAGAAAAAGTATAGTGTACAATGAGATTGAAATGATACGAGCGTAGCGATGGATCAACAAAATTGTATATACCCACTCGTGGGAAATGTATGTCATTTCATGCTCATTGTATAATATAATATTCATCGCGAAAATTATTGTTGCTACAACAATGTGTGAGAATATTTTTCAATCTCTAGAGAGAGAATGAAACACATTCAAATTGTATTGGAACAGAGAACTGTTCGCTATACATAACTATTTTATAATGGTTGTGTATCAAGTCCTATATATGTGTTATAAATGTTTATACAATTTTTTCATAGAAGTTGTGGAAGCAATAATAAAATAAATCAAGGTACTAAATTGTATATCCATTTTGCGTTTATAAGTGCCATATAAACGTAACTAAAATGTTTATAACAAAATTTCTGTTTTTTTAAGGAAATTTTGTTTACATTCTCACGACGTTTGAAATATTTATATTATTTTTAACGTCATAAATATTGTCCCACCTCCACTATCCATTGTATAAATCCTTTATTTATATTTATACCACCATGTAGCATTTTCTAGAAAAAAATTTGTATGAAAATAATTCCCCAGGTGAAAGTACTCATCATGTACAAAAATCATTTCCATGAAAAGTGTTCGCCAATGAAAAAAATCTTGTGAAAACTCATAGGGATATGCTTATCCATTCGTGCTTAAAACAACGGAAATGCCACAGTTCACTTCCCCGATTTTTCCTGTTTACTTTTTCATACACGTCCATGAGCAGACACCGCGACGCTCCCAGGAAAGGAATCATCAGAGGCGGCCTTGAAGGGATTCGTCGTCTGGGTCCATTCACTTTAGCTCAGGAGGGAATCTCAAAGTTACATATCCTTTCGCAAGTGAAATTTAGTTCATTGCATACATGACTAGATTACATTCGAAATTGGTGGTATACGAATAAGTTAAATATTAACGTTGAACATGTTTTCCGAGGTTCACTTTCCTGGGCAAGCAGGTGACAACCGAGATTGAAGATAAAGGCCCATCGACAGGGTGGACGGAGCTCTCGCCGAAGAGTTAGTCACAGAGGAGGCCATCGGTAGGTACTGTGAGTTCAAACCAACAAGCGTCTAGCCGTACCAATTCTACTTTTGATCCCACAGTTCCGCAAGCGCACAACTCGAATTAAAATAATGTAATTGACCAAGTGGGCATTAAAGGCCGATTCACACTAGAGCAGTGCCACGCGACGCAGCGCGGCAAAAACGGCTTGCAATTCTTTGCGTGTAATTAAGTGATTTCGTCGCGTTCATCGACAGCACAGTTTTAACGCCTCCGGTAGCATTGGCTCGCGGCACTGTTGCTTTCAAACGTGCACTTTCACATGTTGACGAGCGAAATTGGTATTTTCGTTGGTTAGTGAAATGATTGAAAGATCATATAACTCATTGAATTTTCCTGAAGACATTCTAAAATATTTGTAAAATTCTTCCATCCTTGCACGAAATATGTCATGAACCCAATATTGTTGCTTCTTTTTTCGTCTATTTTTATATTCATGATATATTGTAGCTTCAAAAACAAAATCTTCTGATGATGAGAAAGTATAGGATCCTCCTCTGGCATATCCGAACTCAATATCACTTCATTTAAAAAACCCAAAATACACAAATATAGATTTCTACTCTTTGTTCATACCGCTGCTGCTACAAAATGCCGCTTAGGTGAGAATAGCCTGTACAAAAAGCACCGTACAGTGCCGCGCCGCGAGGCGTCGCGTCGCTCGACACCGCTCTAGTGAGAATCGACCTTTAATGGCGGTGTGGCGGGGTATATCTTATTTAGATGACAAAACAAGAAGGCAAACTGAGTTGAAACTGCGTTAATTTGTTTTTTCGCTCGCAATTGACACACAAACCTAACCTGAACAAGCTAACCTAGCTTGCGAGTCAGTCGAAAATACGTGAATTAGTTTGCATGCAAACCGAGTTGAAAATCCATAAATTACTATGCAACCACACCTGACCTGACTACCTTTACCTAGACCTAATAACAATTCAAAATTGTTACGAAATAACGACTATTTATCCAAAATTCAGAAATAACAGGCGTGGAGCAGCCATATTTGACGGTTCACCCAGTTTCTAGCGTAAGCAAGTGCGCATGCAGAACTGCGGGATCAAAAGTAGAATGGTACGGCTAGACGCTTTTTTCAAACCACAGCCGACTTAATCTCCCTAGCCGTGGTGAGAAAATCGGCAACACCGCATGGATTTCAATTTGACGTCCTACCCATTAATTCTTTAATGTGAATTTCTGGGTTATTCGGAAAACTACGAAAAATACAGAAGAGAATGAATTTTCAGAGAAGGGAACGACGATTGATGAAGTTGTTTAATTTTTTTAAGAAACTGAATATATTGCGATTCCATTTGGTACTGAAAAAAAAATAACCACAATAATCGTCGCGCGTCGTTCTTTCCTCTAAAAATTCATTCTCTTATGTTTTTTTCATAGTTTTCCAAATAAGCCGAGAAATTCACATTAAAGAATTAATGACTAGGACGTCAAATTGCTTTCCATGCGGTGTTGCCGATTTTCTCACCACGGCTCGGAAGATCAAGTCGGCTTCGGTTCAAACCATTCGAGGCGGCAGGTCTCGAAGACATATTTCCAGCGTTGGGCGAGTTTTTAAATTCATCGATGGATAATGCGCATTCTTGCTGTCATTGTCATTTTCCATTAGTTAAATAAGGATGCAATGCTCATCGATGGATCCATCGATGAATTTAAAAACTTGCCCATTGCTACAGAAAGCGCCGAAGGGCATATTCCTGTGGATCGAGTAGTCGGGAAGACGATGGTGGCTTATGGACTCTGCGCCGGGCTGTGGGGCCTCAAACCCTACTCCTCCACTGGATCTACGGGGCGGTAATCAGACCCAGAATCCTATATGGCGCAGTGGTCTGGTGGTCAAAAGTGGACCAGATAACTACAACCAACAAGCTGGAAGAAATCCAAAGACTAGCTCGTAGGGGAAAACCGGCACGATGAGGACTTTGGCAGCCTATTAGGTCCACTACAAAATGTTTATTTGATTAATTTTTATTCACCTCACAAACTAATATATAATCAACATGAAACATGAAACATGGAACATGAAACATGAAACATGAAACATGAAACATGAAACATGAAACATGAAACATGAACCATGAAACATGAAACAGGAAACATGAAACATGAAACATGAAACATGAAACATGAAACATGAAACATGAAACATGAAACATGAAACATGAAACATGAAACATGAAACATGAAACATGAAACATGAAACATGAAACATGAAACATGAAACATGAAACATGAAACATGAAACATGAAACATGAAACATGAAACATGAAACATGAAACATGAAACATGAAACATGAAACATGAAACATGAAACATGAAACATGAAACATGAAACATGAAACATGAAACATGAAACATGAAACATGAAACATGAAACATGAAACATGAAACATGAAACATGAAACATGAAACATGAAACATGAAACATGAAACATGAAACATGAAACATGAAACATGAAACATGAAACATGAAACATTTCTGCCGTCGCTTCGAACTTGTATACAGAAGAAAGCGATGGCGTCCTTTCTGAGAATACGGGACTAAGGCAGTTGGCGAGGAGAGGGGCACACAGGGCATACTGAAATCGCAATAGTAGCGGAAAAAGAAATCTCACTATGCGCTATCAAAGTGATACGGGCAGATGACAAAATTAGGTGACAAGGTCGATCTCTTCAGAGATCCCAGACAGGAGAGAGTGGGAAAAGGAACAGGTGATCTTTCCCCCAGAACGCCCGGTTTGTTTTACGGACGGGTCCAAACTGTAGGAGGGACAAGTCGGAGCAGGAGGTAACTTGGAAAACAGAAAGATAAAAGCATATGCGCTAGGTACTCCAACAACAGTTTTCCTAGCAGAGGTCTATGCCATCCTGGAGGCAGCTAGAATAGAAGAGGTGAGGTCCGGCCCAGATGGACGTGTATATGCCTGCTCTGAGAGTCAGGCCGTTATCAGAGCTCCGAATGCTACCAGAACCAGATAAAAACTGGTTCAAGAGCGTAGACACGATCTAGAAAGTCTTACGACTGAAAAGGAAATAGCGCTGATGTGGATCCTGGGTCATGTATGGTTTGAAGACAACGAGCAGGCGGACCACTTAGCCAAGCAAGGAGCCAGGTGACCAACATTTGGAATAACAAGTAACAATGACACTGAATGTATTAGGAAAAATGTGGAGGGGGAAAGATGGAAGCAGGCAGTCAAAGCGGATGACATCGGGTCCCGACAGGACAAGGGCGGCCAATATACCGAAGCTAAGCCGCAAAGAACTCCGACACTTGGTGGTAGTTCTAACTGGCTACTGCGGCCTGTGGAAGCATCTGACTCTCATTAGAGTTGAGGAAGACCCACTCTGCGTGGAATGCGGTGAGGAGGACTCCTACTTCCTGTGCGAATATATGACATGCTCAGTCAAAATGTCTTCAGAACTGCCACTGTTGAGGAAGAGGAGTTGCACTCCTTACAATGGAAGGATATTCCGAGCTTGCCATGGGATCAGTGAAGATGCCGGCCCTCTGGAGCCCAGTCGCTGACGCTTGCGTCCTCGACCCATTACCATTAATATCATAATTGTTATATCAATTCAATTAAAAACATATTATTCTTATGATTTGATCAATTGAATCAACCAAAATGTTAATAAATAACTATTCAAGTGACGCTGTATGTCTTTCCTGAACCAAGACAATAAAAGTTCAGTTACTGATTTGATATTTATTACAAAATCCTCCCCCATTCGAGGCGCCTGTGGCGGAAATAATTTTCCACCTGCCTCTCCATGGCAACCCAAGGCGGACGGCTCTTTTGTCTTGTTTTTATTGGCACGAGAGTTGTTTCTTTGGGGAAAAGCCATATCTGCACTGAATATATTTCCATCTTTATATATTTAAGTGGAAATTAGCAATAACAAGTTTGGGGTTACTTTACCCGTGAGCTCATTTTCACGAAAATTATTCAGTGTGTCTCATTTTTTGGAAACGCACTTTCCAGTGAATTTTCTTTGTTTCATTTCACATTTTGGTGAATTGATCAATGAGAATTATTGATTTGTTTTATAATTATTCTACGTTCCAATATTCTCACTGAATTTCAAAAAGTATGTTTAAATTGTCGAATCAGGAATCGTCTTCAGGTGAATACTGACAAATTGAAAAGCTATGCGTTGTTTTTGTAGGTCTATCGATGTGCTATAATTACAGTGTAATTACGAGCGGTTTTGCGGCGTAATTACATAATTATGAAAATGGCTTTGTTTGTCCCCGCATCGAATGTTTGACAACTGTCAAATTAGTCACTGACAGTGCTCTAATGTGTGGGCAGGTAATCGTCTTTTTATTTCATCCATTCCATCCGAACACTTTAATATTGTCACGAATATTCAGACTTCAGAACGGCTGGCGCCATCTAGTGGAGAATAGCAGTAATAGCGGTGGCGCGAGTGGTGATCCCTAGTCTGGGAAAAAATGGAAGAATTCTAGTATCGTCGTTGTTAGCTTCTTGTATTATTTTGTGGAGTAAATTAAATGTTAATTCAAGTGTTTTGATTTGTACTTATTTGTTCATCAATGAGGGAATTATGTACTTTGAATTTGCTGATTTTCCCAGATGATCATTCGGTTTCCTTTATTTGTTTGTTTTATTTTTTGTCTGCGAGAAGTTATGTTGATTTATACAGGGTGTTTTCGAAATTGGGGCAATAAATGAAATGGGAAGTGGAAGTTGATAAAACAAAACGAAATAAAGGAATACTTTGTTGTCGAAAAAAAAATATTTCGGGAGAAACTGAATTTTAAAGTTTTCGAGACTTTTTTTGGTAATCACTGATAAGAGGTCTACAGCCTGCGCAAGCCACGCTGAAACACTGCCAGCGGGCAGACACGCTGTGGTCTGGAGAATCAAACCAGTACCTCCTAACCAAAGGTAACTGAAAGCGGTTTCATAAAATTTTGACTGCTTCAAAAACGAAAATTATTGTCATATATTGATACATTATGTTCCATATAACAACACATTTTTTTTAATCTCCTCAATTTCGGAAACACCATGTATGTTGATTGGTTTATGGATGCTTTCCTGTGCTCTTCATCTTTGGATTCGTTTTTTCTTCGTTTGGTCGATGTATGATTTATTGCAGTCTAAACATTGTAATGCTGTACACTCCGTTCTGGTATTGATGTTGATGTTGATGTTTGTTAGTTTTCTGCTCCAGTGAATGCAGTCCATACCTCATGTGGCCCAATAACAAGCGAATGTATTAAGGTGTTTAGAAGGAATTAAAGAACAATTAGCTACCCACACAGTAATTAAGAGAACACAGATAACAAACATGGAATCATTAAGGCGTTTTGACAGAAAAAAAGGGCAAACAGTAAGAGGAAACAAGCCGTTTGAGTGGAGGCGTGGAGATGACAGCACTGACTGCTATCGAAAGCGCTCGCATGTAATAACTGAAGGTTGTAAAATTTGGAACAGATCCTTTGTGAAACCTACTGTCAATATTAAAACAAAAACAAACGTTGCATCATTCAGAAAAAATATTTTGCGTAGGACATTTGTGAAAATTGTTCGAAAGTCTTTGGAAATTATTTAATGAAAAGGAATCAGATAAAAAAATTGTTCTCTGTTGTACATACTTTATAATAAGCAAATAAACAGTCTCACAGAATCGGCAGCCTGTAAAATTCCATCTTAAGCGCCAAAAAAGTATAGTTTCTTCAAACAATGAATCACATCGAAACAATTAGCGTGTACTCCTCAAGCAACTCGGAAACTCCGGCCATTTTCAATGAAACCTCTTTTCCTCTACCGTTGGAATCGTGTAATTGCGGTTGTTTGTCTTCATCCACGATTTCGTTTGATAGTTTCCTCCTAGGTCATTAACTTTTTCCTTTCCTCCCAGCCGTGCCTTTCTGGACTTTCTGGCACCCAGAACAATTAATGGCATTGGGGAGTGTGGTATAAATTCGAACACTTTGGGAAAGGTACGTTACATCTCCAGTGTACAGGGAACACTATAATAATAAGTCTCAATGAAGGTTCTATTTATTTTTTAGCGGAATATCGTGCTCAAATTGATAGGCATGGAAAACAAATAGCAAGGATCTCTGGGACATATTTAACCAGTGGAGTGCAAACGTTCTATACGTTAAATATTCCAATCAATTCTTTCAAAAATTGATTATATTTTTGCATATTTTCTATGATAAATGCCCTAAAGCAAATAACTACTTCTTTGGTTAATGCCTTCAAATATATCTCTTCGAGTACAAAGACCCTCAGCTCGAAGAAACAGTACTGCAAAATATTTCTGGTATGAATAACAGGACTTCGCCTGATTCAAGAAGGGTTTCAACTGCAGAGCAGGGGCGTTTCAACTATAAGGCTGATTAGGCTAAAGCCTCAGTCGCCGAGGATGATTAGGCTAAAGCATCAGTCGCCGCAGATTTTAGGGGAGCCAGCTGATCGTAGGAGAAAGTCAAAAAGTGACAACGCTGAAAGCGAAATCGGAGAATTTTCGGAGAATAGAATTTTCGCCCCTGCTGCAGAGTGGTATCGACATTGTTCATCTCAAGTTTTTTCGGTGAGGAATCAACTCCTCTAGAAAGAAACCCATTTAAATATGACGTCTGAGTCATTATGACAGCGAAATAAAAGGTGCATAATTTTTTATAGCAATGCAAATTTTTTGTCTTGCTAAAAAAGGTTTTGAATGGAATCATTAGGGACCCCGCGTCTAGCCGTACCATTCTACTTTTGATCCCGCAGTTCCGTATGCGCTCTTGTTTACGCAAGAAGCGGGGTGAATCGTCAAATATGGCTGCTCCACGCCTGTGCTTTCTGAATTTTGGATTTATTATCGTTATTTCGTAACAATTTTGTATTGTTATCAGGTCTGGGTAAGGGTAGTCAGGTCAGGTATGGTTGGCTCGTAACTTACGCATTTTCAACTCGGTTTGCACGCAAACTAATTTACGCATTTTCGACTGACTCGCAAGCTAGGTTAGCTTGCTCAGGTTAGGTTGGTGTGTCAATTGCTAGCGAAAAATCAAATTCGCGTAGCTTCAACTCAGTTTGCCTTCTTGTTTTGTCATCTAAACACCTTACCACTCCGCCATTAAATGACCCCCTTGTTCGATTACATTATTTTAATTCGAGTTGCGCATGCGGAACTGTGGGATCAAAAGTAGAATGGCACGGCTAGACGCGGGATCCCTAATGATTCCATTCAAAATCTTTCTTAACAAGACAAAACATTTTTATTGATCTATTTGCAATGTTTTGCTGATGTACAGCAAACGTTTTGCTTTCAGGCGTTTTTGATTTTTCGGTGTGTTGCCAGCCTAAGGGAATGTCGAAATGAGTTGATGTGTTTCATAACTTTGATCAACTATGATGAAGTATTATCGAGTCCTGATGCACAACCATGTTTTGGAGCTGCTATTTTGCGTATTCTTTTTCATATTTGTCTTGTGATTTATGTAACAACAAGCAGTGTCATTTTTCAAGGAATTTCCTTCTTCATTGTGAAAATGTACTCGGACCCCTACTGTAGAAAACTCCATTCAAAAACTACTTATTCTCTTGAACCTTAACTCCACTTGACAGGAAAATACATTATTATTTATTACATATCTTAGAGACGGTGACGCCCAACGAAAACGCCGAGCTTTGCCAATTCCAGAACTATCTAGTAGAGCAATAATATACCGCTGCTACAGATAAATTTGACAATCCATTAGAAATATCGTAACATTTTCTAGAGAAGTAGAACCAACACGATTTTAAATACTCGAATTCATGGAAAATCTTGGCAGTATGTGGGTAGTCGGAAAATTCAGAGTTAATTTCAAGTGAAGAAGGAAAACTCAACACGACTCAGTGAAAGTTCCGAAAAGGAGGTGGAGGTATACGTTTTCGTGGCTGAAATACAAAGTATTTTATATTTCGAATGCATACGAATTTAAATTGAAAAAGCCTAATTTTTAATCGAAAAAGTTCAATTTTTTTTAAACAGTTTCTTTATTGAAACCTCGACTAAGATGGTATGACAAAATCTATTGGTCGAATGGAAAAAATATAGTTAATAAAGAAACAAAAAAAGTGAAAGTAGGCATGAAATATTTAGAGACCTTGCATTCCTCATACCTGTATGAAAGTAAGCTGAAAATTTGAGTACTTTTTTGTCTTGGGTCTTGTCACCTACGTCATGCATGGCATCACACTCCTAGTTCGCACAAGTCTCTCGAAGTCTTCTGAGGGTTGCCTGTAAGGGGGCAACAGGTTAGAGAGAGAGAGATAGAGAGAGATGGGAAGAGAGAGAGAGAGAGAGAAGAGATGAGAGAGAGAGAAAGAGAGAGAGGGGAGAGAGAGGTGGAGAGGAGAGAGAGAGGGGGGGAAGAGTTGAGAAAGGAGAGAGAGAGAGAGGTGAGAGATAGGAGAGATGAGAGAGAGAGTGAGAGAGATGAGAGATAGAAGAGGAGAGAGAGAGATGAGAGATAGGAGAGATGAGAGAGAGGGAGAGGGGGCAGAGGGAGAGAAGAGAGAGAGATAGAGGAGAGAGGAGAGGAGAGGATAGAGAGAGAGAAAGGAGAGATAGAGAGGGAGAGAGAGATAGAGGAGAGATAGAGAGGGAGAGAGGAGAGAGAGAGAGAGGAGAGAGAGAGAGGAGAGAGAGAAGAGAGGAGAGAGAGAAGAGAGGAGAGAGAGAGGAGAGAGAGAGGAGATAGAGGGGAGAGAGAGAGAGAAGAGATATAGAGGGAGAGAGGGAGAGGAGAGAGAGAAGAGAGGAGAGAGAGAAGAGAGGAGAGAGAGGAGAGAGAGAGGAGATAGAGGGGAGAGAGAGAGAGAGAGGAGAGAGAGAGGAGAGAGAGAGGAGAGAGATAGATGAGAGAGAGAGAGGAGAGAGAGAGAGGAGAGAGAGAGAGGAGAGAGAGAGAGGAGAGAGAGAGGAGAGAGAGAGAGGAGAGAGAGAGGGGAGAGAGAGAGGAGAGAGGGAGAGAGAGAGGAGAGAGAGAGATAAACATGTGTGAAAGTTATCTCGATCAACTGAACGAAAGGTATTTTATAAGTTCTTATTTCCATTATGTTATAAAGAAACCAGTATTTATGATTTCAAAGTGCACCAATTGAAAGAAATAACGTAAAGTATTCGTGGATAACTAATCTTTCAAATACTTGCTCGTGCGTGTTTGAAAGACCTCTTTATCCACTCATACTTCAATATACTAATTTTGATCTCAGCCAGAAATCTTAAAAAAAACAATATCCAACCCAGAGAAAGTATATTTGGCTTTCCCTACCCCCCTTCCTTCTGGAACTTTAACTGAGTCATCTTGATTGTTCTTAGTTCACTTACAACTTATCCAAATTTTTTCGACCTACCTACATACTGCTACGATTTTTTTTTGTTAAAAAAATTGTTGTCGCCACTTTTTCAAAATCCTGGTCGGAACACTAATTCTAATATCAAATTTCAGACCTTTATTAATACCTCATTTGGAAATAGTATCCCTAAATAATATCCCTGATCTGTACTTCTCTATTTCATAGCATTCAAATATTGTTGGAAAACTGTAAGTTTCATCACTCGCAGTTCCATGCTTTCATGTATATAATTTGCCTCGAGTAAATACGTCGAGGAAGCATCATCCATCGAGAGACAAAAGAAAGAGACAGGAACCTTGTGTTTCGGATATTTGGAGCGGAAATTACTTCAGTGCAAACAGACAGTTGAATTCGGAGTTTAGGAGTTGGGAAAGGCGTTCGAAAGCTGTTTTTGTCACAGATTAGAACAAACATCCAGTCGTTTGACAAAAGCCATCGTGGCATGTCTGAAGAGATTTGAAACACAGAGCACAAAGACGTGAAGTCTCCGTGCTGTTCACTATTTCTAACTTTTCAGTCGCTTAAGTTGGGTTTACATGGAACTCGTTGAAGCCTTCCTGTAAAGATTCCATTTATTATCACTCATCGTTTCTTATTTTATTTTACCTACGGCCACTGCAAAAAATAGGTAAACACACACGACTCAGCCTCAGTAAATAGCTCCCTAGGCACGGTAAATAAATCTCACAGTTTTCGTAAACAAAACGCACAGTTTTCGTAAACAAAAAGCACAGTTTTCGTAAACAAAACGCACAGTTTGATAAATCTCGGAAACGGCTCAATCGATTTGGGAAACATTGTGTATGTAGATAGGTTTTCGCTTTTTAAGTTTATCTATACAGGCGTATTTCTTGGAAAAACACGATTTTACTGATGATAATAATAATAATAATAATTTTTTGATCTCGAAAACGCCTTCAAACGATTTTGATCCAATTTTGTATTTAGATCTTCATCTATATAGGCGCTTTTCATGAAAAAACCGTGATTTTACTAGTAATATTAATAATAATAATATGAATTTTTGGATCTCTGAAACTGCTCTAGTTATTTGGATCAAATTTTGTATTTAGATAAAGTTTTGCGTTTTAAGTTCATCTATATAGGCGTCTTTCTTAGAAAAAGGCGATTTTACAAATAATAATGTGCATTTTTGGATTTCGAAAACGGCTTCAACTTTTGGATCAAATTTATTATTCAAATGAGGTATTGCTACTTAATCTATATAGGCGTCCTTTCTGAAAAAAGGTCATTTTACTAGTAATAATAATATAGTAATATGAATTTTTGGAACACTTGTTACGTAATATACTATTACGTCCTTTATAAATTAACTACTAGTTTGGCTACTTTTTCCTTCATATATATAATACTTTTTTTTCAACGCATGTGAAACTTTTCCACAACTCGAAATTCAGAAATTATAAGATCTTCAAACTGAAAAACTATCACGTTTATTTGACGACGAGACTAAAATTTTGTAAAATATTGAAGGTCGACAAAAGTTATGGCAATAGATGATAGATGGCTTTCTTGTTTCAGATGACTACAATAGGATAGTTCTAGATACAATAGAGGGGGAACACGATTCAGATTATGTGAATGCTTCCTACATAGATGTAAGTACCTAGAACTTTTCGAACTGTGACATTTTAATGGGTGAATTTGAAAACACACATTCAGATGTAACTCACAAAAAATGAAATAATTAATAGAAAAAATTGTTTTTTGAAGACCAGCTTTCATGAAAATTCGCTAAAAACAATAGTTATTTTTGTTACACGCACGAGATGCATACAAAATTTTTTCTATTTTTTCTACAAACCTAAAAAAAATAGGTAGTAAAAAATTTTGTCACAATTTGAAAAGTGTTAAAAAGCCTTACTTAATTATTGTTGAACATTCAGAAATAAATGATTTCTTGGATTTTCGCTTGATTGAGAACTATATAGGTTAGAAATGAATGATTTCTTGAATTTTTGCTTGATTGAGGAGGATAGGTTAGAATATGAAAATCCCATATAGTTTACATGCATGCAGTGTGCGAAATAGGTAATAAGAAAAAATATATTTCTTTGAATGTGTTATGTAATTCCAGAAATAGAAGCTACCCAAAACACCAAAACTACGTCACTTTCACTCGACGCGCGTTTTGCTAACAAAGTTAGCATTCTCAAGAGCTATACGCTTACTACGCTTGCAGTAAGCGTATAGCAATTCTCCACAAAAAATATACTTAGTAATTTCTCACAAACTGCACTCGTTTTCTCAGAAAACCTGATTGAATTCCGATATAAAATTTCAGGCTTTCCTTAACCCGCCACTGCAATTTCCGGCAGGGCCGATAATTAGATTTGTCATAACTTTGCTAAGAATTATAGTACTTACTCATACAAATATAACATGTGAATATCTGAGTAACCAAACTGTGTTTTGCCCCACTTCACATAAACGTTCTACGATATTTACGGAGGATCCGAAAGTCATGGATAGTTTAGTTGATATGAAATAATTATACTGAAGCAGGAATCAGTACCCTCTTTTGACCATATGCAACGATTTTAGACTAGTGAGACACGTCTCACTCATACATGCCAAAGAAAAAACTAGGTCTTACTCCTGCCTCAGTTTTCATCTCACCGATAATCCCGTCAATTTCGTCAGTAAATGTTGAAAATAATCGC
This sequence comes from Chrysolina haemoptera, assembly GCA_958298965.1. Taxonomy (NCBI): domain Eukaryota; kingdom Metazoa; phylum Arthropoda; class Insecta; order Coleoptera; family Chrysomelidae; genus Chrysolina; species Chrysolina haemoptera. The sequence goes on from OY282590.1 coordinate 37,370,064, forward strand.
TCATACACATCCGACATGAAAAATGAAGTATGTGATTTCAAGCTTGAGGTTTGCACTTCACAATAGTGTCATTAAGTATATATATGCAGGATATGAATAAGAGATTATTTATTGAAGGGAATGCCAGTTTTATGGGTGAGTTGGAAATGAGGCAGAAGTAAATCAAAGTTTTTATTTTGGCATGTATAAGTAGGACCTGTGACACTACTTTAAAATTGTTGCATATAGTCCAAAGAGGGTATGGGTTGCTGCTTCAGTATAATAATTCCATATTTACTAAATTATTCATGATTTTCGGATCATCCGCAAACATTTCCGTGAAGTGCGACAAAACACATATTAGGTCACAAATACTCGCATATTATGTTTGCATGAACTTTTCCTTCTTCTCCGATCATTTTTAACAGAGTAATGACCAATCAAATATTCGGCTTCGCCAGAATTTTCAGCGGCTGGTAAGGGTGAACCTAAAAGTTGATGTCGGCGTTCAATCACGTTTTCTGAGAAAACGAGCGCATTTCATAAGAATATTTTTTGTGGAGAATTGAATGGTCTTTCACCTTGTCGAGTTGTTTTTTCATAAATCATATACTTTCCAAGATTACAGCAAAAATTTATTTATTTATTTTTAAACGAATAAAAAAATATGTTCCACCCCTGGAATTTTGGTAAACAATTTTTTTTCGTGTTTATCATGGTTCCAACAACTAGCATACCAAGTTGGGTGGTGCTACAATCGATCCTCGTCTCAAAACCCAATCGTACTGGATTATTTCTGGAATTTCAAAATTTGTCTGAATGCCGCTAATTTTTCTTCATTCACAACTTTCCGTAATTTTTTCGATATTATTTTTGCAGAGTCTATTGAAACCCAACGCCTACATAGTAACCCAGGGCCCGACCGAGGAGACCGTCACTGATTTCTGGAGGATGGTGTGGCAGGAGAGGGCGAGCTGCATCGTGATGTTGACGAAAACGTTCGATTTTATCAGGGTGAGAGATTGAATGTGGCATGCCATGAATCACCGTAATAAATGACTGTCGTTTAGGTGATGTGCGTGCAATATTGGCCGGCGTCCAAAGAAATCGAGGAGACCTACGGGGGGATTCACATACAGATTCTCATGGAGGAGGAGCTGGCCAATTTTCATATTAGGACGTTCCGGTTGTACAAGAGGGACGGCAAGGTAAGTGATAATAGTTTTTTATGGTACTAGTGTGTTAACCCGTTGCGGTCCAATTATATTTTCATAATCAAAGAAATGAAAAACAGTCCATTCAAATCGTGCAGAGGAAAAAAACAGGGAAAACCCTAATACAAACAAGTAGCGACTTCGACCAAAGACAGTGTCGGGGCTGACCCGACATCGGACTGGAACGTGATACTTTCGGGGATTACCTAATATTAGACCGGAACGGTAAAATTTTGCTATCGGGGTTGTCCCGACAAAAGACCGCAAAGGTTTAAGTTGAAAATAAGTCAGACGAGACAGATATAAATTCTCAAGTGACTTCGGAAACATAACACACGAGTGGCATACAATGTTTTATCGAACAAGTGGAAGATATCGTTTTTTATGAGATAATGATTGATACACTAGTGAGTTATGGATTATAAAACACTAGTGTGTTATTTGATAGTTTATCATACAAAGTTTTCTCATTGACATGTATTATATTGGCAAATTATGGCAATTGTATCATTAATTAGTTTTATGTTATGAATTGTCGTCGTATTATCAAATGACGACTTCCTAGTTATATTTGACGCAAAATAATGTATTTTCCAAAAATGCATAAATATATGAACAGTTTATGAACATTTACTTCACGCATAGTTTATTTTACGCACAGGTAATTTTTTTACGCACTTGTGCGAAAAAATATCACTTTACGCACAGTCAACAGTTCATAAACACTTAGTTTACGAACTGTCGTAGAAAAATATATTTGAAATTTGACATTTCATAGCTGTTTTAGATAAAATCTTGGATAAAATCTGTTTCGGACGTTTACACCAATTCTGTATGACAGAGACCACATAGGTGGATTGTACGAAAGCTCTGAACGGACATGATGAAAAAAATATTATAATTGCTAGTTTGAACTGGCAATTATACTTAATTGCAAGTTCAAACTGACAATTGTACATAATTTCCAGTTCGAACTGACAATTATAAATGCCAGTTTAATCTGAAATTATATCTAATTATCAGTTTGAACTGGCAATTATAATACTTCAATTGGCCAGTTTAAACTGACAATTAGTTATAATTGCCAGTTCAAACTGACAATTATACATAACTGCCAGTTGGAAATGACAATAATACATAATTGTCAGTTTGAACTGGCAATTATAATACTTTAATTAGCCAGTTTAAACTGACAATTAGGTATAATTGCCAGTTCAAACTGACAATTATACATAACTGCCAGTTGGAAATGACAATTATACATAATTGTCAGTTTGAACTGACAATTATACCTAATTGTCGGTTTAAACTAGAAATTCAGCGCTTTCGTATTGATCTATCGAATTGCCTAAATATTGTATTTTAAATTTATTCATATCACAAACTCATTGAGCAAGATTTTTTACAGGGTATTATTACTGATGAACGAACAATCCTGCAATTCCACTATACCCAGTGGCACAGTCATTCATGTCCTTTTGCCAATGCTCTTCTGGAATTCAGGAGGCGAGTTAGAGCGGTAGTAGGGCATGTTATCAAATCTAACGAAGCTGGACCAATGGTAGTACACTGCAAGTAAGTAATAAAAATAATAGAAACAATAGGAGTTTTTTCGTTTCCTCTCGAAACTTCCATAAGGGATATATACCACATTAGAAAAGATAATCCAGTGTTGACAGCAGTTGGATGGGGAGTAGAGTATTGCTACCAAAGATGGCGCTGAGGTATATTTGCTACCGAACAGCATATTATGTAGTATGATTATTTCAATAAAGATATTAATATAATATGAAATACGTATATAGGAGGAGGACACTAGAAAAAGAATCGTTTAGCATTTGGTGATCGTATTTCCAACAAAGTGGACAGAAGAACCAGTGGTCTTCAATTTACCGAAAGAGTTTCATTCATAAATTTTCGAAAACTTCTCAGTAAAACTAAGTTTAATCATAAAATCACCCAGTATATTGAACCATTATCCTTGTTTTAGTGATGGCGGTGGGCGGTCAGGCGTATATCTTTCGGTGGATGCCAACATGGAGTTGGCTGAGGAGGAAGACAAGTTTGACGTCTTCGGTTATCTGAAGAAGCTGCGACAATCGAGAAAAGGATTAGTCGAAAATGTTGTGAGTATATGTCTTGGAAAAATATAACAATCAAAAAAGCTTTTTTCATCGATCTCTTCAAAAAATTACATTTTACGTACTAATTTCCGGACGAAAAATTGACTATTTTTGACGGCAAGTACTTTTAGTCCGCAAACACTTGGTCACTATGCCGTATCATAGGACCACAGCGGACGAAAAGCGTTTGCGGACGAAAAGTGTTTGCGGAAGAAAAGTGTCTGCGGACGAAAAATACTTGCCTAAAAAAATAGTCGATTATTGATTTGAAAATCGTGAATTAGTAGGTAATCTGTATAGGTCTACGAAAAAATGTCATATGCACCTCGGCGAAACACTGTCTATTGTCTCGCCTGCTGGCTAGCCTTGGCTGCACCTCAGCTATCAATTTGCAGGCTCGACTATAATAGACAGTTTTTCGTCCTTGGTACATAAATAACTATTTCCGACGAGCGTGCGTTAATTTATATAGTTCACAATGAGATTTACATTTCTGATTATTCGCCTCGCTTACTGCACTTTAACACGACCAACTTTTTTGTTCTGGTTCCGGTTCCCACGAAAAGAAAAATCATGCAATGATCAGAGATTATCGTAGAGAAAATAGGGAGAAATTCGTGTTCTTCTTGAATTTCTGCAGGTTGTATGCCTCAGGGAACTCTTCCCGAGGCAATGAGCGCCAAATTTTTGCCATTCATTGGTAGAAGGAGCCCTGGAAAAGAGATGTTTGGTATGTCTCCAAACTGACGGCATATGGATGTGAGGACTGTCAGCGACGGGTCAGTCTCGACGGGACCGCTAACGGTGGAACGATTGACGATATTTCGGAAGAACACCATATCGGAGCTTTGGAAGAGAAAGCGGTATGCCTGTATAATCATCCGCAAAGCTTTGCACTGGACATCAGTTAGATCCCAACAAACCGTGAAGAAAAAATAGAGTCGATGCTGAAATGGATTCCTGTGGAACACCAGCATTTTGTGTCGGATGATACTCCGTTCACCACCGAGTGGAAAGATCAGTCTGAGAGAAAGCTAGATAGTCAAGGAACACGACTAGAGTGTTCTCAACACGTTGAGAATCATATTTTTCAATAGATTGCTGTCAAATATAATGATACTTTATTGCTTACGATCAACTAGGGACACAGCAAACGTCAAAATTTACAGTACAATAGAAAAGGTACATTTTAAAACTGTGTGAGAACATAAGTAAGCAGGTTACCAGTTGATCTCTGATGCCTAAAACCATATTGTCGACCATTGATCGGTTAGTAATATCAGAGATTTTTTTTAGGGAAAAACGTATGTTATTTGTATTTGGAATTAATTATTTTTCAAGTTTAATTTTTCCAAAAATAGTGAACCAAGATGCTTGGTATCGCACGTTAAAATGTACAGTTCTCGTCTTCCCTAGCTTGCAAAGTCTTTCGAGGACCTCTGAGCTGAGATAAACCAAAAAGAAAGCAGAACTGAGAAGTTTTCTGTTCGGTCCCCCTTCTTTCCCCAAACTGAAATCCTCGCTGCGCCCCTGCACGGCATGGAACGTGTGGTGTGTTTGGCGAACAATTTGCTAGGCTTCACGAGGAAATGAGTAACCCACCGGTTCCCGTTCCCTCAACTTTTTGTTTGAATTTACTCTGGGTAAATAGCACTATAAAACCCGCTTGTTTTCGCTTCTACTCGTTCAAGGTCGCTGAAACTTTTTACAACATTGTAAAGTGTGTTTTCGGTTTTATTATTATTCGTCTCATCCCTACACTCAGCGGACACGATCACGAGGGATAATTCCCGGAAGGACTGGACGACCTCACGGAACTTTCTTTCCCAATTCCCTTTCGAAGTTTAGAGGAGCTGGAAAGTTGCCGAATTGTCTTTTGTTCCGTAATGATGTGATGCTTTTATAACGCGAGTATTGTTCACAACGAAAATTCTCCGGGTTCGTGGACGAAATATCTTTTGTAGTTTTTTTCGCGATCTGGAAATATTGGATAATAACAGGATGACAATTCAGAACGACAAACAATGTATCAAAAAAGGTTCTTTGAAAACCTATATTGATATGATCAGTGGAGTAGAATCATCCTCTAGATATCATATATAACATAAATTATTGATAAAGTGTCTGATCCCTTAACGAATAACTTTGAAGTTCCACAAGGCAGCGTTCTTGGGCCTTTACTCCTTCACTCCGAGAGTTGGTCGAAATGGAGACTTGAACTTCCGTAGTCAATCAACATAACCTAATGAATTCTGATTTTTGTTCGAAAATATGAATAGAATATTCATAAAATCTGTTGTGGAATCATCTGCGGCTGAAAGACAAACTTTAGTCTTGAGCTTACGATTGAAATAATAGGCGATATCTCCGTAGTCTTTGGAGATAACAGCATCAAACTTGTTATTGTTGGATTCCTTATGATTATCCCTAACCGATCATGCAATGATATACAGGGTGTCCTATTTAAAAAAAAATAATTGCCAAGTCGCTGTGCTTTTTTGAGACACTCTGTATAAATGAAACTCAAACCATTGAAGAGATCGAATGAAACCCTACCACTTATGTATTTAACATTTTTTTGATCCTCACTCTATAGATTTTCCAAGTGATTTTCCTCATAACCTGAATTTTTTTAATTCCCTGAATTTTTTTAATTCCCTGAATTTTTTTAATTCCGACCTTCATACAAATAGAAGTATTAGTCTCATATGTTTTCTCAGGAACAATACAAATTCATCTACGACATCCTAGAGGAGCATGTAACTTGCGGGAATTCCTGGTTTCCTGTGAACGAACTCTCCCAAAGACTCAAGCAAAAATCTACGAAGAATCCTATAACTAAGCTGAACGATTATCAGAGAGAGTATATGCTGGTTTGCAAGCAGACCCCCAGGTTCACCATTGGAGACTGTGCCGGGGGTCATCGGGGAGATAACAGGAAGAAGAACAGAGACGTGCTGATAGTACCACGTGAGTAATTTGAGTTCGTTTAAACAGCGAGTTTCAAAAAGTTTGCACCATATGGGAAACATTTTTATTATACATTTGTCAGAAAAATTCCTTGTTCAAAGAAGTTGTTGCATTGCTATAAATTTTCATTGAAGGTATCGGATTTTTTAATTCCCAAACTATATACAGAGAAAGAAACAAGATGTCCAGCACTACCAGGACGACGCTTATTGCCATAATCCTATACAATAGGAACAAAATCTCCATGTAAAGGCAGAAGCTGAGACACCGCCCGCAGCCTAGCGTTCACTAAACCACGGGCGCCATCTGAACTCCAGCGCCCTAACCGCAATACCCAGAACTTGCGTGATTAATCTAACCACTAATACAAATTAAAGAAATCTGCATTGCATTGTTCACAATAAGCTTGTCAAGAGAGAAACAAGATGTCCTGTAATACCAGGACCGTGCTTATTGCCATAATCCTATACAATAGGAATAATTGGGTCGAAAATCCATCAGAAAACAACTACTTTCCTGGCTAATACCACGACGAACGTTGAATTACATCTAATGAATTTCCGTGCAGAGTCCTACAAGGATGTCTCCGCAATTGCTAGTTGCATGGAAATGTTCATTGAAACATTTGGACCACCTATAGATCGATTTCTGGGTTCTTGCCCTCATCAGTATAGGGTAGGTCTCTGCAGACAATAACTAATGACTGCAACAGACGATTCAAAAAAATCTCCATGTAAAGGCAGAAGCTGAGACACCGCCCGCAGCCTAGCGTTCACTAAACCACGGGCGCCATCTGAACTCCAGCCCCTCAACAAAGCAATACCCAGAACTTGCGTGATTAATTCAACCACAAATATAAATTAAAGAAACCTGCATGCATTGCATGCATGATGTCCATCTTGTTTCTCTCTTGACAAGCTTATTGTGAACAACGCATGCAGATTTCTTTAATATATACAGAGAAGCACAAAATACAAGAATTTTGATCAAGAGTAATAGTTATTTATGGTACTAGTGTTGTTATGTTGAAAATAAGTCACGCGAGAAAGATTTATACCACGAGGCCGTCAGGTGACTTAGGAAACATAACACATGAGTGGCATACAATGTTTTATCCAACACATGACAGATATGACCCATTATTAATGTCATTTTAGACAAGTAAACTAGTCACTAGTGAGTTATGGATTATAACTCACTAGTGTGTTATTTGATAGTTAACTTGTCTAAAATGACTTTAATAATGACAGTCATAACTGTCTTGTGTTGGATAAATTATCTTTATTTCTGATAATATCAAAAGATTGATTCAGACAAGTTGTTAACAATTGAAGACAAAGTTTTTAGTTTTAGTTTTAGTTTTTAGTTAACTTGCAGATTTGTATCATTTACTTCAAATACGTTAATTCATTCACTCATTTGCTTCAAATTAACCATAATGATAGGTAATAAGTACACACATACAGAACCATTTTCAAGGAACGTAGAAAAACATGTCCAAATGATAAATGAGACTTTTGTATCAAAATGTTTTTCATTTGGTGCAAACTCACTGTAGTTATGATTTATTGATACTGACTGGTCTGAGCATGCACTTTTAATTGTTATTTTTCAAATTTTACTGCACTTGAATATAATTACAAATGTGTTTTTCACTCTCACGATTTGATTTCTTACAGCTGACAATTTTCGGCCATACCTGACATCATTCCAGGGAAATAGTTTCACAGACTACATCAATGCAGTATTTGTAGATGTAAGTGATCTCCAATATAGGTATATTATCAATCATATTTCCACAAGAGTTATTTTGTGTTTTTACTTCTTGAATTGCTTTCATCAACTTCTATAGATTTCTTATGAGTTTTTTGCATTAAGTGTTTCTTTTTAGGGCTACACAAAACCCAAAGAATACATTGTGACCGAATGGCCTATAAAATCCACCTGTGGGGAATTTTGGTCCTTGGTATACGACTATGACTGTTCTGCTGTCGTGATTCTGTGTGTACCCCCTCACAATTCGGTAGGTAGCTCATTTAACGCTTGTGAGTGTGTTGGTTTGCTTATGGTTTGAAAACGAGTGGGATATATTCTGACGTAGAAACCAAGTGAGAAAGAATAATTCTTCAATGTTTCAGCAACAGTTCCCTTCGTTCTGGCCCGAGGGTAGAACATCGAAGAAATACGGACCCGTCTTCACGATAGACCATATATCTCACAGTCACTATGCGAATATCAAAACCTGGGTGTTTAGGATAAATAAAAAGGTTAGTTGAACATAGTTTTATTCAATAACTGATTTGATGATTAGTTTGATATACTGGCGTTTGGGTTGACGCAGACCCTTCTTAGTTTCAAAGAAACATTGCGTGTCAATGCCCTTCAACCTTCTTTACTAACGTTGAGTTCAGAGAAATATACAGGGACCGCCAAAAAGAATGTACCATATGGGAAAAAAGTTTATTATTAGAGTATTGCAAAAAAGATTCTTGGAGAAAGTTTGTGCATGTCCGATAACCTAAAAATCAATTTTGACACATGTCACGTGATCGCTGGTAAGGCGGCAAATTGAAAAAAATCACTATAAAAACGCAAAAAGTGGGGTAAAACGGCAAGATATCAAAAAAAGTTATTTGAAAAAGTTGCTTAGAACTCAATTTTATACACATAAACAAAGTTTGAAAAAATAATGTGAGAAAACTGAAAATATCAATTTTTTAAAAATATTTTCCCGGCTGTATAAAAATATTAAATTATTATCTTATGAATAGCTTGACCATAATGGAACATTTGTATTTCAATGATAATGGCAAAACTTTCTCATTTTCTCTACACCAGAGAGCACTAATTTAAAAAAATTTAATTTTCTCAGAACCCTTGCTGTTACAGGTTCATATCTAACAGTTATACCAGAATTCCACGACCATTGTGATGACATGACACATGGTGTTTTCCAGATTATAATCAAGTTTCGATGATCATCGTGCCAAGAGCGTTACATTTCGCACGCAATGTTGAAAACTCTAGCCTCTTTAATTTGACGCACTATTTTTTAGATTATGTGCGAAGTGAAACGTTCGTGCACGATTATCATCAAAAATTGATTATAATCGGAAAAACACGATATATTCGGATTTCTCTATCATCGCAAGAATCGTGGAATTCTGATGTAACTGTTATATACGAACCAATGTAACAGCAAGGGTTCTGAGAAAATTATTTTTTTTTAAATTAGTGCTCTCTGGTGTAGAGAAAATGAGAAAGTTTTTGTTATTATCATTAAAATACAAATATTTCAGTATGGTCAAGCTATTTATAAGAAAATAATTTGATATTTTTATACAGCTAGGAAAATATTTAAAAAAAAAATGCTATTTTAAATTTTCCCACATTTATTTTTCAAACTCTCTATATGTGTACAAAATTGAATTCCAAGCAACTTTTTCAAATTACATTTTTTGATACCTTGCCATTTTACTCGACTTTTTGTCTATTCATAGTACTTTTTTCAATTTGCCTCCATACCAGCGATCACGTGACATGTTTCAAAATCGATTTTTAGGTTATCGAACATGCACAAACTTTTCCCAAGAATTTTTTTTTCAATATTCCAATAATAAACTTTTTCCCCATATGGTACATACTTTTTGGCGGTCACTGTATAAGGCCAGATATATTGAAATAATCCCTAGTGTGTTTGTTGTATTATACTGAGCCTTATCCAATGTAAGACACGAATTATATAAATTAGATAGTTTTGTTCGATATTAGTAGTTTTCAAAAAAAAAATTACTGATCAAACAAATCGAGGGTGATACAGGAACGTATGTTTTCATGGCTGGCGTCAAAGTTCTTGTTGGTTTACAGGTTTTGCTGTATTTTTTTTTTTTTTTTTTTGTTAAAATCTCCAAACGAGTAGAGGAAGAATTAACGGCAGCAATGCTGGCGAAAATATTATTATCCTACCTGCTGGCAAAGAAATACAACAGTTTCGGACTACGAAAGCAAACTCAATAACCTTGTCAGTCAAGAAAAGTACAGAAGATTGCTAAAAGATCCAACAGAGAAGATCCTAAGAAAGACCAATCAGCTCATCAAAGGGTCTTCATTACCAACAGAGACGGAGAATAAATGTTGCTGATCACCACCGAGGTTCTATGGATTACCAAAAATTCACAAAGATGATGTTCCACTGAGACCGATATCAAGTGCCATAGGATCACCAAACTACAACCTCGACAAGCATTTGTCGGATATGCTGCAGAAACATGTTGGTAAGACTAAGACGTACGTCAGAGACTCCACTCACTTCATTGAACAATTGGTGACAAACAACGTTCCACATATGAAGATAGAATCATTTTAACTTCAGAAAAACGACGAAAGCACTGCTTAAGGTATGCAGATCACAGGTTTGTTCTTTAGAGCCACGGAAGAGAACTTCAGAACTTCCTAAACCATCTGATTAGTTTAGTGGTACCTGCCTGGTCAAGCACAGATGGAGTTATCGATTGGGACAAACCGAGAAGTCCGCTGTCGCCCAACATTGTCCGACGGAGAACACAAGAACTTCAACAGAAAGGAAGATAAAACATATCTACCAAAGATCTGGGATACAGCACTGAAAGGCGCCAAAACGAAGCCATGTCATCCAAATCGAGCGGAAAGTACGCGCGAACCCACCATCACGGGAAGTGCGCACCAAAACAGCATTATGAATGACGGGCCAGGAACGAGAGCTGCAGTTTCAATTGATACGTAAAGAAGAGTACTTCGACCAAGGCCACTGCCGTAGTTACAGTTGAAAAGTTTGGAGATTTTAACCAAAGGAGACCACGGCAAAAACGCGGATACCAACCAAAAAATTGAGGGTGACTCAGTTTCTTAAATGGAATATATTCTCGAATAACTAGCTTGGTTCCCAAATGAATCAAGGAATGACAGTGGAACACGATCTGAAATATCCTTCTATATGGATTCTAGAAAAAGTTTCATTGAAGCCTTATCATTTCAGATAGTCTCTCTGACGGAACTTATGGCTGGTGTCAAAGCTCCACCCAAAACGGTTCAGTTGTTCCAGCTGACCTGTTGGCCGATGGGTCACAAGGTGCCAACTTCAACCAATTCTTTAGTGGAGCTGATGAACATGGTAGAGAGATGGAGACAAAGGACCGAGTATGGACCAGTTTGCGTCGTATCTCCGTAAGTATTTCAATGATCACTAAATTGATAACCTCGCCCTGTCAGCCAACTACTTGATTTTCTGAAATGAGCTGATAGAAGAGCGATCAAGTCATTTATTATTGCCTGCCTTTTTGGCTGCGATATGACGTTTCACCTAAATCGGTAAACATTATTAAGGGCTATGTGGCGACGGTTGAGATGTTTCAGATGGCATGATCTCAACTAAATCAGTAAAGGTATTATGTTCCATTGCCATCGAGCCTCTAAGTGATGTTAGATTAAATTATCTTGGCAGAAACTGTTCACCAAAAAAAGCACACTATTACAAATCACTGCTAGCTAATATTACTGCTGAGTACTCTCAAATAATAGTAGAAGGGGCGGCGCTCCAATGAGACCAGACACCCAGCCAGCCCGCCACGCGTTTGGTCAACGTTTTTTATTTTCGTAGACGCGTTTGAGCAACGTTTTTCGTTTTCGCTGACGCGTTTGGTCAACGTTTTTCGTTTTCGCTGACACGTTTGGTCAACGTTTTTGATTTTCGCTGACGTGTTTTCACTGTAAACGCGTCAGAAAAAAACGAAAAACGATGACAAATGCGTCAGCGAAAACGAAAAACGTTGACCGAACGCGTCAGCGAAAACGAAAAACGTTGAATAAATGCGTAGCGAAAACGAAAAACGTTGAGCAAACGCGTCAGCGAAAACGAAAAACGTTGACCAAATGCGTGGCGAAAACGAAAAACGTTGAGCAAACGCGTCAGGCAAAACGAAAAACGTTGACCAAATGCGTAGCGAAAACGAAAAACGTTGACCAAACGCGTCAGCGAAAACGAAAAACGTTGACCAAATGCGTAGCGAAAACGAAAAACGTTGAGCAAACGCGTCAGCGAAAACGAAAAACGTTGACCAAATGCGTAGCGAAAACGAAAAACGTTGAGCAAACACGTCAGCGAAAACGAAAAACGTTGACCAAATGCGTGGCGGGCTAGCTGGTGTCTGGTCACGTTGGAGCACCGCCCTCCTACTAAATCATTCAGATCTCCTCAGTCACCCCTCGTCTCCAGAGCAACTTACTTTCTTACTTCCTGGCACTGATGGGCGGGTTTTGAAGCCCCTGCAGGTAGGCCTCTTCACTTGGACCATTCGTGAATTCACGTATCTAGGTTCAGCTGTGGGCTTGCCAGCTTCCTCGAACATCAAAGTAAGACGATTTTCGTCATGAAGTTTTCGGAACCTGGTGAAACGAACATCGTCCGAAAAGAGGAGGAGAAACGGACTAAATATCGAGACTTACTCTTTGAACTCCGCAGGCTCTACCCAAACCATTCTGTTAAAATGGTGGTTCTGATTATAGGGGTCCTTGGTGGTATGATGGACACACTGCTCTCGAACTTAAAAATCATACCGGCTTGCCATAATATGGCAGGAATCTTAGCCGGACGAATGCAGAAGGCCGTCATCCTTGGTTTACTCCGTCTGCTCAGGGCACATGATTCTCGGACCCAGTAGTTGCTCACCCCACGGACGTGGCTATCCAGGGTAAATGTCACTAGCGCGCCTTCCGGATGTGTCGGAGCTCCGGAGACAGGGCCCGACTGGTATAATCCAACTGGATAAAAAAAATATATTGATAGGAATAGCAATATATAGAAAATAGAATATCCTATCAAATGGTAGGATTCAATGTATGACCATAATATAGTACCATGATCATACCATTCAGCAGCTTCCTCAGTTGAATCTTTTTGACGTCTTCTGGGATCAGTATACTGTCCTCAAAAGCTGATGCACCAGTCCAGGGCATTCAGTGAGGAAATTTGACGATGTCTAGTATTCCTACAGGCACCACAGAACGGATCTCCTATGATTCCAATGAGGGCCATTTGTCTGATCAGGTGATTGTGCCCCGTTAGGAGCCCTGTCGCTAGCGTGAGATCTCGTCCCCCAAGAGAGAGCATATCCCTTTTGAGTTTTTTTGAAGTTCCGGATACATGGAGCTTCGATTTTCTCATTACAGGCATATCCTACAATTGCAGCAACAGCTAAACTGTTGGGGATTCCTGAGATTGGTTCTGGCTAGCCTGTCAACCTCCTGGGACCTATATGAAACTGATTTTTCTTCGTTTTGCCAGGTTTTCCAAGGCATTTCTACACACGGACACCAGCTTGCATGTGATCCTGTGCAATTCCTATGCTAGTATTGCTACTTTACTGCCTACCCCTGCTCCAGACATACCTATTGAGCCGTCTAACTACCAGACTATGCTGTTAGCAGGCGGCACGTTTGATGCTATATCATTTCATTCTTCCCTCGTGGGGATAACAATGTTCGGGCCTTTCCTAAAGTTCAGAACTGGCGGGGTTTGTCCCTTTCCATCAGTAAGATGAGACAGCTCTCCTGTGCCTTGTTCCAGATGAGGGAATATCCATGGTTCGTTCCTCTTTCGACTCAATGACTTGCGCCTCGTGTCTGTAGGTGATTCGTATGGCTTCATGTTCAATGAACAGGTGCAGAGGTGGCAGTCCTAGTAGAACTTCAAGAGCTCTAGTCTGTGCCATCATTTCCAAGCAGGACAGCCTTTGAACTTTGTCTTGTTCATTTTCGGCCTCGCTCTTCAACGTACCTGGTCACCATAAAATGGCTCAGTACGTTATGGTTGGGCGGTATAATTGTCGTGTATATCCAATGGTGTCAGACCCCACATTCTTCCGAATGATCTTCTGCATGCCCAGTACGAGCATGTGGCCTTTTTGGTGCGATGAGCGATTTGCTCATTCCAGGTCAGCTTGGCGTCTATCATGACTTAGAGATATTTTGATGATCCTTCGTATCGAAGACACCTTCTTGAGAGATAGATTTCTGGAAGGAACCCTAATTTTGGCATTTTGGTGAACAATACCTACCAAATCCGACTTTTCTGGATTGACTCTTGGCAAAACACCATCGTTCCGCTTACTTACTCTCCTTCATCAATGTATAATCCGAGCACCGCCTTTCATATCGTCTACTGCATTTGTAGACCACGACCAGTAAGATCGGAAACTACTAACCCAGATATTACTACCCTACTACGTCTAAGAGAACTTTGATTCTTGCAGGGATGGAAGAAGTAGATGTGGGATATACTGTGCAGCAAATGCCTGTATAGAACAGGTTATTCAGCATGGAGAAGTAGACGTTTTTCAAGCTGTTAGAACTGTCAGAAGACACAGACCACAGCTCATAGAGAATATTGTGAGTATCACATGAAAGAAACAAATGGCCTCACTTATATTTGTGATTTTCGGTTTTGTGGGTGACCTTATACAGATGTTTCGACTTCCAGTCATCCTCAAGGCAAGCAATAATTTTTCAATTTTTTCTGATCTTAGCCTTCCAAAGATAATATCACAAATAACAGCGAGGTCAAATCAAACAGATGATATAATTATGTATATTTGACTGCCAATTTCATTCCAGACTGAATACAAGTATTGCTACGATGTTGTCTTACACTACGTTCTGCACTACCTACAGAAAGATCTAGAAGAAATCAAGACGAAGCACTAGTTTTAGATATATGTTAACTTGACAAATCACCGAATGCACAAATTCTTAAGTGTAATGGCAGAAATTAGATTCCTTTTGGCAGTTTTGTATCGCACTGACTGTTGCATAGGACATGTTGATAATGAACAAAGTATACGTAAATAATTTTGTACTTATATTTGTTGAAGTTTCATTTTCACGATAGATGTGGAAATTATAACCAGCATTTTTAGATTCAGCGTCTCTAACTTTTCTGAGCGATCTATGGTTAAGAACAGTGTCCAATATACGAATGATCTTATATAATTCTAAAACAATGAATGTGGAACTCTAAGATGAAATAGAATGTGAGATATTTTATTTTCTATGTAAGGTGTTATGGAAACGAAGAATAATGGGAGGAATCACGGGTTCTTCTTTCTAAGTTGAAGTCCAAGGTAATCTGTATGTGTATTTACACAAGATAGAGGTTATTGAGAGAAATTTTTACTTGGGATAAAGTAGTTGTTCAAGAATGGAAGTTCAACCCAATCTCTGAAATCAAGTCAATACAGGGTGTAACATAAGTACGTTAAAATATTCAAGTGACATTTATGAGACAATTTAAAAAAAAAAAGTCTATATAAACTTGTGTCCGGAAATGCTTCGTTTCGAACATACAGGGTGTTGAAATTGAATTTTTTTTTTTCGCTTTTTGAAAATAACTTTCGCAAGAAATAAGTTATTTGCACGAAATTTGGTACCCGGAGTTTTTGGCGAGGGAAATCATAATTTAGTATCAATTTTCAGGTAACATAGAGGGCGCTGCGTACGCTGTCATTATTCATTTCAAATTGCCCTGACATTTTTGACAGTAAACTTTTGGTACTCTTCATTAAAAAACCTCAATCCCACACCCTTTACAAGTAAAAAAGGTACACATCCTCAACAACACTGGAGGTGATCATTTTCTAGATATTTACAATTTTCTATATTGATGCATGTTACTTAGCTCCTAGTGAAGTTGCTGAGAACGTTACAAAAACTAAGTATCTGGTAGATCTCGTCAAAATAAACAACTTTTCTTCCATAAAATTTTAACGAAAAATTATTCGTTTTCGAAATACAGATTGTTGAAATTTTCTCAGCAACTTCACTTAGCGCCCTAGGAGCTAAGTAAGATGCATCGATATAGAAAATTGTAAATATCTCGAAAAAGATCACCTCCAGCGTTGTTGAGGAAGTATACCTTTTTTAATTGGAAAAGATGTGGAAATAAGATTTTTTCATGAAAAGTACCAAAAGTTTACCGACAAAAATGTTAGGGCAATTTGAAATAGATAATGACAGCGTACACAGCGCCCTCTAGATGTTACGTGAAAAATAATACGAAATTGTGATTCGTCAAAAAAAACCCGTGTACCAAATTTCGTGCAAATAACATATTTTTTGCAGAAGTTATTTTTAAAAAACGTACAAAAAAATTCAATTTCAACAACCTGTATGTCCGAAACGAAACATTTCCGGGCATATTATTTAGACTTTTTTCTCAGGAATACGTCACTTGAATATTTTATTGTACTTATGTTACACCCTGTATATTGAAATGGTACACACCAACTAAACGTAATCTTCTTTGATTAATCCTTTTCTATTCATTTTTGAAATTCATCAATAAATTCTCCTGATTGGATAGACTGTAATGCTATCTTTTGGGATGAAGATGAAACTCATATGTTCGAATTACTTCTTGTCGTCCAAATTTTTCTGTTACTGTTATGAACTATTGAGGCCAATGAAACTGTGAATTAGTAATAATAAATTGTATTTTATGGTAAAGGTTGAATCTTATGTATATTTTTGTTACTTTGTTGCCAAGTGGTACAACGTGTCATTGTCTAAATTATCAATAAAAATCTAGAAACGAATGGAATATTTTTTTCATCGCATTATTTTAAATACCGTAGTGTTTATGCCATCAGTTTGGTATTCCGAAGGATCTAATCCATTTTCGTGAAAGTGTTATCGGTAAAACCTTTTCACAATGTTCTTTTAGTTTAATTTCACACAAATTGAATTTATTAGCATTTTACTCTTCCACCTCTTCTGCGGCAATTCTCAACGGTTCTCCAGGTCCATAAAATATCTTTCCTATGAATCTCATATCATCATGATGCCAAGATAGTTTCAAGTTTCTGATTATCTAAAAAAAACATATTAGAAATATAAAGTTAATGAAACATCCTAGTCACATAAAACTGTGAATAACCAAATTAATTCACTCGCTCATTGTAGAGTTTTCAACACTATCATAAAGTATAAAAAATGCCCCTTCTGAGTTCCTCAGACTCATGGTAAATAATGTTCTCAAACCCCCAATGTGAAATTGAAATCTCACCCTGATGGTTGCTACTTCCAATTCTAAACTGGCAAACCGTCTTCCAATGCAGGATCGCACCCCAAAGCCAAAGGGCATGTACGAGAACGCAGGGGTATTCTTGTAGGAATATTCATCGGTTGTTGTTCTCAGCCAGCGTTCTGGAATGAATTCCTCGGGATCCTTGAAATAATTGCTGTTGCTGGTGAATAAATGCATGCACACCACGGGGGACTAAAACATAGTCGATGTTGTACGTTAGTCAATTTCAGTACTTTATGAAAACTCGTATGAGGTGTGGCGGACTATAAATACCTACGCCTTTGGGAATTTGATAGCCGCCTACAACCAAATCTTTGGTGGGGTTTCTCAAGATTCCGATAAGCGCAGGAGCCATTCTTAATGCTTCTTTGATAACAGCTCTGACGTACACTGACTTTCTGAGAACTTCGCTGGTAACTGGAGACTTTTTTGCTGGGAGATTGGCAACTACTTCTTCTCGCAACTTTGCCTGTTTATCGGGATATCTCGCTAACATGTAAAGAACTGAAGCCAGAGTTATTCCTGTCTGAAGTCAAATACCAAACTAAATGAAAGAATGGAACTTTCAATTCATATATAATTTTGTCAACAATGATCGTAGTATGATATTGCATTTCAAGAATTTTTACAAGTCCGGAACAAAAAGCTGACAAATCCTGAGATACACACTGCAAAAATTACTTCGGCCATAATGTCAAAATTGTCTGGTAAGAAATAGTTATTCATGATACAAGTGTTAAAAGTGGCATTTTATTTTGTAAGTGGGGAATATTGCGAAACGAGCGTTAGCAAGTGTTAAAAGTGGTTTTGTGAAAACGTTAGTTTTTTAGTATATATGAACAGTGTGTAAAAATTTACTTTACTTAGTTGACGATTTTACGCACAAGTGATTTTTTTACGCACTTGTGCGAAACACTTTACGCACTGCTAACAATGCCTTAAAGCTTAGTTTACTCACTGCCGTTGAAAAATAACGTTTTTATACCGTGTCTGTTCCAGCAATCAACATCTCCATAACTACAGCATTCACTAGTTTTCTGTCACATCTGTCAGCTAGCTGATGAAGTGCCCCAGATCTATTTGTTGATTCATTTAGAGCATCGTCGACGTATTTGGAGCTGATACTGAAAAACAAATAGTGGACCGTTGTGGCTAAAATTCCATCTTCCTTGGTAGAAAGAGTTAATGAACCGGATCTAAGCAAATTGGAACAGCTTTGGCGAAAGACCAAAAAAACAGAACTCGTTGAGAGTCCAATGTAAGCTACTTCATACTCGAAATTACCTAGTATTTGGAAAGTGAAGACATTTTGAGCCGAAATAGTCTTCACTGTTGCTATTCATAATATGCCAATATCTTCTGGTTTAGCGGATAGGGAGAGGACCTCTCAAGACTGATCCGGGTGATGAGTTTCCAAACCAGTCATCTAAACGTGAAGGGGCGAAAGCACCTGGAAATGACAGAAGAGAAGGCCGGGAGATCACTCGGGGTTTGGAGCAGGGCATGGCTGAAAGCTACGGTCCGAAGAATGCTGCAAAGTTCCAGCAGAACTCTGACAAAGCACTCGAACAATCCTAGGACTACCTCCTCTCCACCCAGTAAACACACCCAAACTAAACGTTGAAGCGGGACACGTTAATATCATTAGTGATCGGGGACGCGCTGGGAACAAGAACCTAACCTAACCAACTCAGAACTGAGTGGTATGACTCGCATCTCAAGGACATTCGATAGGAAACCAGCTGGTAAGCTGGATCCAGTATTGGGAATGGAGCGGGCTCAGCAGTGTTCTTCAGTAATCTAAGCACTGGTATCAGCAACTCTCTGGAGACTCTGCCAGCTAGGGATATCGTGCTCGAAGGAGAACAATACGAGAAACGTTGAAAACGCGTATATCAACATCCTGTCGGACAGTCAAGCGGCACTTGATGCCTTGTGCAACAAGAACGTGACGTCCAAACTGTATGGGACTGCAAAGAAGAACTGAGAGAGCTGACAGACCGGAATCATGTCAAACGATATGGGACCTAGGACGCTAGGGACCTGCAGGCGATGAGAAAGCAGACGAAGGTTCAAAAAATCCTCCTAACCAAGGGCAGATTCAAGGGGTAGAAACAGTGACACACATGCTCTGCTGTTGCAAGGCACTAGACTGCAAAAGACAGGCAATTTTTGGGCAGGCATTTGGCGAACCAGAACTTTACAGGTCCTATCCAGTAAAACGTAGAAATAGTTAATGATCCGAAAGTCAGTCAAACGATTCATACAGTATACGAAAAGTTTTCATCTTGGGTATGGAGGTTTCATGAGAGCGTAAAGAATAGCTTGCTATATGTTGAGAGAGCATCACAATTTCTCCTCTACTCGCTCGAGGAAGGGATATCGGCATGAGCTGTGTGCGGTGTGTCGCATTGCCACGTGGTCCGTTAATGCGTCGGGTAGGGTAACAGGAGAGGCGCACAGGGGCTCGTAAGGGGCAGCCGGTTTATGGAAATAACAATTTTTACAACAATAT
The DNA here is from genome assembly GCA_958298965.1 of Chrysolina haemoptera. Lineage (NCBI taxonomy): Eukaryota > Metazoa > Arthropoda > Insecta > Coleoptera > Chrysomelidae > Chrysolina > Chrysolina haemoptera. The sequence goes on from OY282590.1 coordinate 37,389,978, forward strand.
ACGAGGTGAAACCAAACTTGTCACCGGATACTGATGGTTAATTAATTTTATTAATTTTTGTAAAAAATAATGTAATTTTCTTATCATCCACATACTAACCTCGTGATGTAGTCCAGTACTTCAACGAATCGTTTATAAACCGGATCCGACATTATTTTCCAAATGGGAGGCAAAACTTCTAAGTAATAACAACACTCGAACATTTTCAGCACAGATTGCATGAACCTCCTAGATTCTGAATTTTGGTTCATGTTGAGATCGAGGCAACCTGATATATAAGAAAAAAGTAATAATAAAAATAATAAGAAAAAACTTTTTAAAGAGGCTTTTATGGAAATGCGCTGAAAAGTAAAAAAATGTATGTATGTATGTGAGTTCGACTACGACTAAAGTGCTTTTTAGTTAGTATGCATTAATCAGCATTTTACGAATGTTAGATGTAAGTTATTGATTCAGGAAATAATTCCTGAAAAAAAAAACTCAAATTATTGTTATCGTTGAACCCAGTTGTGCAGATCAGGACATATTCGTTAAAAAGAATATAAGCTTTAAATATTCCGTTTCTTCTTAATTTATTTTGAGTTTTCTCTGTTCCGTTGTAAAGTGTCCAAATCTAAACATTGAAAAATCAAATACCCAAATCTCGATCGAAGGCTATAACCCCGATGGAATCCAGAGCCCACTTGAATAACTCCGTTTTGAAATCATCGGGCATTTCTCTTTTCTTGTTTTGGAGACGGAAATATTTCATATTCTCGACGAGGTGTATCGCTACCTTGTCTATCTTTGGAATATACTGATCGACTATCTTCGGCTGCATCAGAACGGGGTTCACCAGGGAACGTGCCTTGGACCACTCTTCGCCCTGTCTACAGAGAAAACATCATTAGTGGTGTGAAATTCTGAAAACAATGGAGCACTGTCCACAACATGGCGGTCATGGAGGGACAAACAAAGCATTGGACATTTGATGAATTGATAATAACAATGATGCAAAGAACTTTTTCCTAGGATATCACTTTTCGCAAAAAATTGACAAGAAAGATTCACGTAGCCTTATGGAAAATGGGTTTGTTTTTGTTCATTTTGGTTTGTTTGTACCCCTATGATATTGTTCCGCAACTGTCATATTACGTTACTGACAGTGCTCTATTATTGATTGATGTACGTGCACTGCACTGTTTGGAATCTTTGGAATGGAATTTCAAGAAAATTGTCATTTTACATCATATTTTTTTATTTTCTTCATTCATGAACAGATTTCTATAAAATTACAGTTAGTGATATTTCGAGACTCCATGATCCAGTGGTGTAGTCAAAGTTCTGGTAAAATTTTTTGGAATTGAATTAGTGGGTTGGTTAAACGGCATTTTTTTCAAATTTCATTCCCTTTTAACTTTTTTTTTGATTGACGCATTTCAACGTTATTTATATATGAACCATTTGAAAATATCGCGAATCTAGTGGTGTAGTTAGAATTTTTCTAAGAAAATCGCTAGTAATTTTTTTATATTTTTTATATTAAAAAATCAGATTAGTAGGCCCTAGAGAAATGGAGATTTATTCATGAAATGGTGTCCTAGTAGACTTTTTGAATGTCTACTTAACGGAAAAAAAATCATTCCAATCGGTTGAAAAATGTAGATTTTATAAGGGTTCTCCGGTCTTAAGTGAGTCACACTGTAGGTGAGGTCCTGGCATGTAGAAGCGACATGAAAAACCGAGATGAACCAGCACAGGCTACCCTGTGCCTTTCTTATGTTGGAGGTCTATCGAAACGAATGAGATAAATTGGGTCAAAATACAGCATCCGAACATGCTCTAGACCAGGTAACACCATCCGCAGCCAACTCACAAAAACGAGACCACCAAACTCCAATAGTGACTCCAAAACTGCATCTGCCGCGTTCCTTGTGAATGTGGTGAAGCTTATGTTGGAAAAAATATGAGAACACAGCAGATCATGTTTGGATGACTCAACATAATATTAAATAAAGAAGAGAACTGGTAAAGAACAAAATTCAAAGAGTCTGCTTACATTCTGAATAACGAAGTGTTACGTCAGCCAGGCATAGAAAATCGTAAATCCTTGATCCCAATTCCTTAAATTAATATAGGTGACGGATAAAATACTTACACAGTTGCAAGGCCTCCTGATCCTCGGAATACATCTTTTTTTATCACTTCACGATAGTTGACATAAGCTTCCAACATGTGTCTTTGCGGTAGTGGTTCGCAATTTCTCATAACCTACAAAATTTCAATACAAATATTCTAAACGAACAATCTGATAAAGTTGAAGTTGTAGAACATCTAATTCTGCTTTCAGCGGGTTTATGATGTTTTAAATTATAACCAGTGGCGTAGCTAAGGTGACTGGCGTTTCCGGCAAGACTTGAAAGTAGCGCCCCATCTTAGATGAAGGAAGAGGAGACAGACAGACACTCCTTCCTGTTCGGTTCCTATCCACAATCACATCATACGTCTCCTCACCTCTGTTGCACAAACTACAGCCAGCTGGGGTTCTGAGCATGACTCATCGAACTTCACGGAGTTGAGTTCCAAATGCATCGTTTTTGCTTTCAAATTCAAAACAATTGTAACGAATTGGCAAATGTGATCAAGCCACCTGTTATACATATGAAAAAAACCCTAAATAATTCTTCAATTGATTTATTTCAATTAGGGCGACAAAGGTGTTAGTTTTGGTCAGATTGTACATTCATTGTCTATTTTATTTCTTTCGGGAGTTGACTTTAGCCCTTCATCCCTTTTACAAATCAATGAAATTGATGAGTCACGTTCATTTCGTATTTTTTCTGAAGGCGATTGTCCCCTTGCTCCGGCGCCCCTGACGGAGGCCATCCCTGCCACCCGCTTACTACGCCCCTGATTATATCAATAATACATATTTATATAAATTTTAAAGCTTCGATTTTCCTTCATAAAAAGAAACGTACGTAACACCTATATATCCCGGAAATTTCACGAACTAAAAAACAGCGGGTACAGAAAAACTTGATTTATTTAGGCCCAATATAAATTGAAAATGGAGGTTTTATCTGATACGCTAAAATTTAACCTACTGAATCTTTGTGCAAACTCAGCTTGTCGAGCTGATTCGACAGAATAAACAATTTGTAAAATTACATTGTTTATTCATCAAAAATCATTATTTCATCTTCGAATATCATATACAACCACTTTTCTCGACACCCGCCAGCTATATATGATAATTGCTGAAGGATTTTTCTTTAAAATGTCGTTTAGTCTATGAATTTTCGACCAAAACCAAGGTAGATATAGAGATTTTAGTCGAGCGTCCGGGTAATTTTCGTAATTTCCGACCCCTTCCAAGCTATTGATCCACCGAGCTTTCCCGGGAATTTTCTACACTTTCCATAGGTGCTCGCGTGAAGAACAATTTTTTTCTTAAAGTACTCTTCAAAAACTGCCCGTGTAACAAAAATCATTTCCATAGACCGCGGGCATGTGACGTCACATGACAACTGTCAATCAGCCTGCTGGACAAACAACCCGTATTTCAATTAACAACAATGGTAATTTAATGAGATTATAATTGCAATTCTGAGGAGATTATGGGTTTACCCTTAGTATATACCTGTAAGAGGGGAATGTAATTTGATATTGTAATCATTATTCTTCCTGCTTGTAATGGATTGTTTGTGAGATGGCTGATAAAAGTGATTATTTAAACACCTTGTCTATGGATGTTCAGAAGAGATATTTAGAGAAAGTGAAAGAAAATAATGGATGTGATCGTTATTTTTATTGAAATTCGGGAATTGTAGTGAAAAAATTAACTTTTTATGTTGCCTATATTTCCTAGATTCTTTGAACATACTTCCTAGAAAATGTTTTGAGTATACAGTTGCCCATTTCAACTTCTCAGTAGAAGTTTGGATTCATGCAGCACCTATTAACAATTATCAATTAACAATTAAACAAAATATAGCATTCATGAAACAAAATATAGCATTCATGGACCCAAATTAACAATTAAGTGGGAAAACAAAGCATGTGCACAAGTCAGATTGGTATTTAGTTAATCTTTCTTCGATACATTTTCAGTATCAGATTGTATTGCAATAATTGTAGAAAAAAGTTCAACTTATACTTGCTAATTGTTAATAATTGAAAATTGTTAATTGGTCCAGAATCCAGAATTCACGTCTCTTTTAAGCAAGATTTAATATTTTTTGTATTGTCGAAAACAGAAGGGAATCGATGGAATGAAACGTTGTCTCTGCCGCTTCTACTTCCACATTTCACAATCGCGCAAAATTGAGGCATTATCGAGAAAAAAAAAATAAAATATGACATAAATGCGCACTAAACATTTGTAGATCCGTTTGTTTGTCCAGCAGGCTGCATTGACAACTGTCATTTACTGTCGTCTGTCAGATATGCCCGCGGTCTATTCAAATAAATTACCGATTGGCATAACCTCCAAATTCAGAAAAGACAGTCTACCTTATGTCAATCATTAGTGGTGACGTACTAGTTTGGAGATCTGTTTCAATATAATTAATTTTTCCCCGCTTGAGAAATAATTTTCAAAATGTTCGTTAGAAGGCGATAGCTCTTGATTCGCTTTCAATCATCTTGAAAATATAAGTAAATTATGATGATGCCGTTACATACATATTCCATATCCACAGGATTGTAAAGAACGACAATCGGCTCCTTTCCTAAAACACCTTTGAACATGAGGACATCTCCATATTCTTCCTTCATCCTAAAAACAAAACATTGGGTAATAGGCAATCGAGTAGAAAAATAGCAGTAGCAACTCGCTCTACATAAAGTCTAGAGTTAGTGAGGTAAAGGAATCTGCAATTATTCACAATGAGCTTACCGTGACAGAAACAAGATGTCCTGCCATACCTGAACTGCTCATTGCCATAATTCTATACGATAGGAAAATTGGGTCAAACCTTCATTAAAAACCAACTACATGCCTGGCTAATACCACGACGTACGTTGAATTACATCTAATGAATGTCCGTGCAGAGTTCCTACAAGCTTTTTTTGCAGTTGCTGGTTGCATGGAAATGTTCACCGAATCATTTGGACCACCTATAAATCGATTGCCGGGTTTTTCCCTCATAGTATAGGAAATGGAGATGTGATTGAAATATTCGTTGCAAACATTAGTTATTGTCTCCAGAGACTTTCCCTATATAGACCATCAGATAATGACATATTTTGCTGACTCATTTTCTCGTTTCAGGGATTTTAACCACTGAAAATTATGTCAGTGTTGAGCTCAAAAAATGAAAATTTTGCGATCGGACGTGTGCTAGGCATATAGAAGATTCATTTTCTGACGGTTTAAATACTAATGTGGACAAAATTCTGAAATCGAACATTTCCATGCAACTAGCAATTACAGAGAAAGGATTGGAGGAACTTCTCACGGAAATTCATTAGAAGTTATTCAACGTTCGTCGTGGTATTAGCCAGGGAAGTAGTTGTTCTCTGATTTTCGACCCAATATTGGCAATGAGCAGTCCTGGTAGGACAGGACATCTTATTTCTCGTTTATAAGTATGTTTCTCTCGATGAGAGAATTTTTATGCTGTTTTCTTTGGAGTTTCTGAAAACTTGAAACTATAAATGTTTATCACTTACGTTTTATGCATCGTATAATAAGGTGTTTTATTGATCTTCGAAGGTGGTAGAAAGAATCTCCACATATTCCCAATGACTGGCATACTTGAAGGACCTGGTATACTTTCATATGGAAGGGCATTTTTCCAATCTATTTGCTTTTGTTCATACTTCACGGATTCCTTATCAATTTTCTTGGATACGTCCATAGCATGAGTAGCATATTTACGGAGAGTTGTATTTGATACACATTTACAATATTTTGTAAATGGTTCTAACATTTTAAAATTTTAATACGTCTGGCAAATATTAAGAACTAAATGTTTACCCTGCATTGGATACTTGCACCATTAAAATTAATGACCATGAAATTGTAATGCTCGAATGTAATAGGTACTTAGTCTATTTTCTGTTAGCTTCTACATAAAAAAATTGTTTTAAGGAGCAATAAGATTCCAGTGACTGTAAAACAGTCGAAAATACTATCATATGTCGGACAGAAAACAAAAACTTCCCTAGCTACGGCCTCGACAGAATTGAATTATATATGTCAGGCGTATGTGCAAAGATCTTTATTTGGAAGGAATAACTATGGTAAGTATACAGGGTGTTCACGGAAAGTGGCTCGCCCCTATACTTTTTATGGTTTTCCAGATATTGAAATGAAATTTGGAGGATCTGTATGAGACCTAAAACTGCATTTTTTGATAAGTGACTCAGATTCGTGCAATTTTCGGTCTTACCGGAACTGATATAGACTTTTGATTTTTGAATGACACACCAGGTATATTTTTACCTTTTTTTGTCTCCATATGACATTCTGAATACAACCATGTATCACTTGTTACTTTTTTTCGATATTTAATTTTTAATCTAGAGTGCTATGGATACGTTTACATTATTAATCTTAGTCCTACTGTAGGTATTGGGAAAAACTTTTTGGTTACAGCAATTGCAGTGAAAAATTTAATTTTTAATTTATTCTTACTATTTTATTTTCAAATGACAACATAGTGACTGGTCGAGTTAGAAGAAAAAATTGGAAGATTTGCATACCTACGACTTAAATCTGCATTTTTTGACAAGTAACTCAGCTTCAGTAAGTTCTAACATTTTTGTGGAATATTATTTTCAGTCCAAATATTTGTGTTTGTACAATTCAATTTTAGAATTTGTATTACTAATTTTTTTAAATCGAAAATTTGTTAATTTTATTGCGATTATGTTGATACCGCTCAACTGTTATAAGTTTCATACAAACTTTCGTTAAAAAACTTGAAAAGATCACTTAAGGTCTTTCTAAAAATGAAATACGATTTCAGATTAAAATGAGATTCAAATACATTGGATAACCTGTGACCTACATAATTGATAGAACAAGGTAATTGAGGTATAAGGAAAAAAAACATTACCGTACCTCACTCCTCCAAATCTAAATTAGGAAATAAAAAATGCACAGTTTAATATATTTATATACATCCTCTGAATTTCATTCCAATATCTTCAAAAACAAAAAAGTTTTAGGGGCGACCCACCTTCCGTGGATACCCGGTATATAAAAATAATTGATTCAAGGAGCAAAAATTATTCAGCGAATGTAAAACAGAAATAACTATTACTTTGTTTAGTTTGTATGGTTCGTTTCATTTCATATGCCATATAAACTATACGAAGTTAAAGTTATTTCCCAAGGATTGTTTTCGGCTTTTTTACAGTCACTAGAAAATTAATGCTCCTGGAGAAATATGTGCATATTTGAAAAACACTGTCCCAAGTTCATTTTGCTATTTTTATAGGAGAGCCAATTAAAATTGTAATTACATAGAAAAACAAAGTTTATAATGACTTGTGAATTAGTTACAGGTTTTTATTTCGATATAATATAAGAAATCAACTACCATCTCCAAAAACCAGCAAAACAAATATGCAACTCCTAATTTGTATTCGCTCTCGGCTCAGTTTCAAAGGTGGTCTTTGTCTTTACTCTAAGACTAACCTTTCATGCCAACGCGAAGTGAGTTTGGATCCGAAATACTTCGACGTGATGTGGATCAAGCTGGCTATTACCAAACAGACCAAATTCCTCTGCTGCCTTCACTTGTCTCCCGATCAACTATCCAATACCGACATCTTTGAGTTTTATCACTCAAATTAGACTTTATCCAGCAAAACCATCCAACAGTGGAAGTCATTATAATAGGAGATTTCAATGTACACAACTGTACAGCCTCAAATTTTCCAACAAAACAGACGAGGCAAATCGTCAATCTGGTCACGTATGGTCTAGAGCAACTGGTCGAGCTACACACACACATTCCTGATGTCAACAACCAGAATACCATTACACTTGCCCTTTTTCTCACCACCAATCCTGATCCATACAGTATACAGTATCGGAAAGTTTTCATCTTGGGTATGGTGGTTTCATGACAGCATAAAGAATAGCTTGCTATATGTTGAGAGAGCATTACAGGAAGGGATATCGACGTGAGCTGTGTCCTGTGTGTCGTTAATGCGTTGGGTGGGGTAACAGGAAATGCACACAGTAGTGACTATACCCCAGATGAAAAGTTTCCGATACTGCAGAAGTTTGTGCTTCACTTGGGAACTCCAACCACAACCTCATCTCCACTCTGCTCTTTTTCTACACCATCGAGCAGCTCAAGACTGCCGTGTCTCATATGTCACTACTGTTAAACTGTAGCCCACTAGAATGCCGTTATCGTATATGACGTCATTATAGTGACGCGTCTAACGGCTTTTTATTTGATTTGCTAAATTGTTGTCAATCGGTAGCATACCAAAAGAAGACAAACTGAGTCGAAAATGCGTGAATTTGTTTTTCGCTCGCAATTCACACACAAAGCTAACCACAGCAAGCTAACCTAGCTTGCAAATTGAAAATGTGTGAATTAGTTTGTCGGCATTTGAGCAAAGTATGTAGTGTCTATTTATAGAAGACGAACATCGAATGAAAGGCATCAGACGCGTCACTTCAATGACGTCATACGTTTGGCATGTCTCCAAAGTGACGGCATGTGAATGTGAGGACTGTGCTCGATGGGTCAGTCTTGATGGGACCGCTAACGGTGGAATGATAATATTTCGGAAGAGCATCGTCCATGAAAATATTTATAAAACAGAGACAGATTGCCAACCTTTCTGAGGTGCTCTAAAGAAGTGAGCGAGCTTGTGAGCGAAGTATCACCGACGAGACGAATGGATCTTTTTTTTTGAATAGAATGAATATAAGAGTTTCAATGTGCGTTTGGGTACTGCACTCCATATATGGGATGTTTCAGGTCAGGACGAATTTGTGCCCTATAAATCATAATCATCAGACGGGTAGTATAATACTTCTTGGCATGGAACAAAACACCAAGTTTTCGCTTTTGGCAATGGACGTTACATGGTTTTCCTCACATGAAAGGGTACTGCTTATGTTAATACCGAGCATTGAAATGGAAGATTTCATTAGCATCCAAACCTTTATTATTCACTATGAAAATACATTGAAACCATGAAACACATGAGGACATGCATAGCATTCGTTTGTAGCCAGTTAATCTGCAAAAGTTTGATGGAATTGTTTCAAAAGACATTATTATAATATTTTTATCATTGCCCATCTATTATTGAATATAAGAACTGCTGAAAAATGCCATCAGGTTTTTGAACTTCGACTATTGCACTGCAGATGGCGTAGTTACGGTGATCAACACCTTTCCCTAATTTTCTATTCACAGAGATATAATTGAAACACAGTGAAACCATGAAACATAAGAGAACACAGATAGCAAAGCAAAAGCAAAAAGCAAAAAACGTTTATTTAATAGAAATATATAAAATACGGCCGCACACATAAAACAGGAAAATATATAAAAACAATTTAAAACTATCGCTATACCACAGGGTAGGGGTAAAGGAGGGAGTTTTGTGAATTGTTTTTCCCCGGAGCGAGGTTTCCCTCCTGCCCTTCTGGTGGTCCAGCGGGCGGGATGAAACCATGACTCACCTGCCCGAAGGGCAGGCCCCACGGTGTTGTGTGGGCCACTTCCACGGATATGGGCTTTGTCACCTTTCTGCTGAGTCCTTGCCTCCTGGTGAACCATGCAGGGGAAACTAGTATTTTCATAGAGAGCCATCAGGCGATTGGATTCATCATCGTTTGAAGATCTGACTAGTGTCCGGAAAAACAACGAAAAAACCGGTTGTGTACATCGTGACCTCGGTCAATGAGTTTCTACTCGTCTTCGGGGATCTCCCGGAAAATATCCAGGGTTTGGTATATATGGCCCCCATACCGCCAGGGTATGTCGTGGTGCTCTCTTACAGATGTTATATCCCTGGTCAAAGGACTTCCTCGAATGAAGTGCCGATAGAATTTGTCGGCTTAGTTATTAATATATTCCTCGATTTTTGGTACTTTGGCCAGCCCACGCAAGTCGGCCAACCGAATGTATCTATCACTATTCGAGACGATACGTAGTACTTTGTTCTGCATCACCTCCAAACGCCCCATCTGGGTTTTGGAGACTCCGCAGAATACTGGACAGGCGTAGGTCATTGCTGGCCTTATGACCTGTTTGTAAAGTAATATTTTGTTTTCCATGCTCAGCCTAGAGGCCCTAGCGATGAGCGGATACACTCTTTTGAGCGCCGCCGCTCCCCGCTGGACCGCCAGGTTGACATGTTTATGTAGGAACAGACGCCTGTCCAGCTGTACCCCCAGGTACCGCACGGCGTCGGACTCGTGCATCCGGTTTCCCAGAACCCTGACCCCCCCGGGTAGGTATACGTCTTTCACTCTCCTCGAGAAGGTCATGAGTTCTGTTTTATCCGGATTTAGCTCAATTTTGTTTCTCGCCATATACGGTACGACTGCCCTTTCCAAGTGTGTTCTCAACCTGGACGCGGCCACAACGCTATGCTCTGAATGCGTGTATAGAGCGGTGTCATCTGCGTAAATGGCCGTGTCCACCAGGTTGGACATGGGGAAATCATACGTATATAGCGAGTACAAGAGCGGCGACAGGCACGACCCCTGCGGCACTCCAGCTCCGATCGGCTTCATTGATGAGCTGGTGTTATTCACCCTCACCCGAAAAGCCCTATTGACCAGGTAAGAGTCGATAATCCTGACCATATGAGCAGGCATGCCTGCCCTTAACATCTTTACAACCATGCCCTCTGTCCAGACGGTATCAAAAGCTTTCTTAATGTCCAACAGGATCATAAGCGTGTTATGTCGTTGTTGGAAGGCCCCCCTCACCCCGTGGACAATTCTGGCCACCTGGGAGGACGTAGAATGCCCCTTTCGGAAGCCGAACTGTTCCTCCGGGATAAGGTTGAGCCTTTCCTCAAGTTCGACAAATCTCTTCAGCAGGATCCTGTCCACCAACTTCGCGACAATGCTCAACAGCGAGATCGGGCGGTAACTCTCGACCCTCGCGTCGGACTTTCCCGGTTTTAGGATAGGGATAATCTCTGCTTGCTTTAGGCATTGCGGGTAGTGCTGCCACCTGATTATTGCATTAATGATATAAATCAATTGTACCAGGGACTTCCTCGGGAGGTTCCTCAGTAGAATCGCATCAACACCATCTATGCCGGGTGCTTTGTTCCTAGGGAGCCTTTTTATAGTATCCTGAACCTCCCCGAAGTTGGTCATCAACTTCGAGAAGGTTCTTTTATCTATTATCTCTTTTGGTTTGGCTCTGAATTTCTTGGCTTCTCTAGCAACCGACTCATGCTCGCGCATATAGTCAGCACCCGTCCGGAAAGCATCCTGGAAATATTCACCGAACATCTCTGCTTTCCCCTTTTCGGTCATCGCATGTGCACGACCATTCTCTACGGCCGGGATGTCCTTGAATCTCTTTTGAAGACGTTTGGACATCCGCCATAGGGAGCTGTCGTGCACATTTAGACTTTCAAGTTTCCTCCTCCAGGCTTCATCTCTGTGAGTCTGGATCAGTTCGTTGATCTCCCTGCCCAGACTCAGCATGTTCTCTTTATGAGTGGGGTTTCGAGAAACCTGCCACTTTTTCCTCTCGTTGTTTTTGAGTTTTACTAAGTCAGAGATGTAGTCTGGAAGAAGCTCCTTGTCCTCTCCCACCTCCTTCTTCCTGGTAGTGAGCTTCCGAGCTTCTTGGATGTTTTCGATCAGCCTCTGAGCTTCTTCGTCCAGTCTCCTCTCCGGTATATCCGGAGTGATGACTGTCATCTCGTTCAGCACCCTCCGGTACTCCTTCCAGTCAGTAGTGGAGTAATCGTATACTTTTCTCGCCCTCTTGGAGTTATTTCCTCCCTTGACTGAAAAGAACACCGGGTTGTGGTCCGAGATAAGCTCAGGGACTGATCTTAGCTCCGTAATATCTGTGACATTTTTGTTTACTACCAGGTCGAGGGTGGAGGGATCGGTTCCGTTCCAGGGGAAATGCGTGGGCGTGTCGGGAAAGTCAACAACGACATTGTTGTTCAGGGAATACTCCCAGAGCGTCTTTCCCATTGCATTATTGTGTCTGGTCCGATTCCACTGAGGACTCTTCGCGTTGAAGTCCCCGGCTAGCAGCACTTTATGCCCGCTGCTGCAGAGATTATCCACATCCAATGCCGTAAAACGGTTGTCCGGGGGGTTGTATACCGCATATATCTTGACTCCCGTTTCCAGTTGGATGCCGGCGTGCTCTATCGAGCTCTGCCTGGGAGGCAGTACTATATGCGGTATACTAGTCCTCACGAGGATCGCGACTCCGCCTCCTCTCACGGCGTTGGGCCTGTCGGTTCGGATGGTGGTGTATCCTCTGAATTTCAGCTTATGTTCCTGTCGGAGCTTCGTCTCGGACAGGAGCAATATGTCGATCTGATGTCTGTGAACGAAATCCGCAACAAGATGGTACTTGCTGCGGATTCCGTTCACATTGAGCATGCATGTCTTTAGTGGCATCTATAAGCCGTACCTCTGGATATTGTCCATCACCCCCCAAAAGGCGAGGAATTTTTCGCTGCCATTCCGGGCCCTACTCAGACCCTCGATGATATCATCCATAGCCTGCAATAGGCCTTCGATGTTTACCATCCCTCCAATGGTCTGATGTCTCTCCATGAACCTACTCATCACATTATCCGTGAGAGAGACACAGATAGCATTTGTGTGTAGCAGCTATGATTCTAATTGGATTGTTGAAAAATAACTTTGAATTTTGTGATGTTCGCCATCTATAGCTAAATGTCCGAACTTCCAATAATGGTGTGTTCACTTTGTAAACTTCGACTACCAAACTGTAGATGACACCATTAATTTGATTATTTGCAGTCTGCGCAAAGGGTGCGACATCTATAATTGATTGGTTGAACTGATAAAAAGTAGATCAGTTGAAATAGTGGCAGTCAAAAGTTCCATTACTAGGCATATTAGCTCAGGGCCGCAATGCTAAATGTACCTTTTTCTCACCACCAATCCTGATCTATACAGTATACAGTATCGGAAAGTTTTCATCTTGGGTATGGTTGTTTCATGACAGCGTAAAGAATAGCTTGCTATATGTTGAGAGAGCATTACAGGAAGGGTTATCGACGTGAGCTGTGTGCGGTGTGTCGTTAATGCGTTGGGTGGGGTAACAGGAAATGCACACAGTAGTGACTATACCCCAGATGAAAAGTTTCCGATACTGCAGAAGTTTGTGCTTCACTTGGGAACTCCAACCACAACCTCATCTCCACTCTGCTCTTTTTCTACACCATCGAGCAGCTCAAGACTGCCGTGTCTCATATGTCACTACTGTTAAACTGTAGCCCAATAGAATGCCGTTATCGTATATGACGTCATTATAGTGACGCGTCTAACAGCTTTTTATTTGATTTGCTAAATTGCTGTCAATCGGTAGCATACCAAAAGAAGACAAACTGAGTCGAAAATGCGTGAATTTGTTTTTCGCTCGCAATTCACACACAAAGCTAACCACAGCAAGCTAACCTAGCTTGCAAATTGAAAATGTGTGTAGTTTGTCGGCATTTGAGCAAAGTATGTAGTGTCTATTTATAGAAGACGAACATCGAATGAAAGGCATCAGACGCATCACTTCAATGACGTCATATGTTTGGCATGTCTCCAAAGTGACGGCATGTGAATGTGAGGACTGTGCTCGATGGGTCACTCTCGATGGGACCGCTGGTGGAATGATAATATTTCGGAAGAGCGTCGTCCATGAAAATATTTATAAAACAGAGACAGATCGCCAACCTTTCTGAGGTGCTCTAGAGAAGTGAGCGAGCTTGTGAGCGAAGTATCACCGACGAGACGAATTGATTTTTAATTTTTTTGATAGATTATAAGAGTTTCAATGTGTTTGGGTGCTGCACTCCATATATGGGAACAGTGTTCCAGGTCAGGTCGAATTTGTGCCCTATAAATCATAATCATCAGACGGGAAGTAAAATACTTCTTGGCACGGAACAAAAAACCAAGTTTTCACTTTTGGCAATGGACCTTACATGGTTTTCCTCCCATGAAAGGGTACTGCTTATGTTAATACCGAGCATTGAAATGAAAGATTTCATCGGTATCCAAACCTTTATTGTAGCCAGTTTATCTGCAAAAGTTTGATGGAATTGTTTTAAAAGACATTATTATAATTTTTATATCATTGCCCATCTATTATTGAATGTACGAACTGCTGAAAAATGCCATCAGGTTTTTAAACTTCGACTATTGCACTGCAGATGGCGCAGTTACGTTGATCAACACCTTTCCCTAATTTTCTATTCACAGAGATATAATTGAAACACAGTGAAACCATGAAACATAAGAGAACCCAGATAGCATTTGTGTGTAGTAGCTATGATTTTAATTGGATTGTTGAAAAAATAACTTTGAATTTTGTGATGTTTGCCATCTATAGCTAAATGTCCGAACTTCCAATAAAGGTGAGTTCACTTTGTAAACTTCGACTACCAAACTGTAGATGGCACCATTGATTTGATTATTTGCAGGGTGCGACATCTATAATTGATTGGTTGAACTGATAAAAAGTAGTTCAGGTAAATAGTGGCAGTCAAAAGTTCCATTACTAGGCATATTTGCTCAGGGCCGCAATGCTAAATGTACCTTTTTCTCACCACCAATCCTGATCCATACAGTATACAGTATCGGAAAGTTTTCACTTTGGGTATGGTGGTTTCATGAGAGCGTAAAGAATAGCTTGCTATGTGTTGAGAGAGCATTACAGGAAGGGATATCGACGTGAGCTGTGTGCGGTGTGTCGTTAATGTGTTGGGTGGGATAACAGGAGATGCACACAGTAGTGTCTATACCCCAGATGATATAAGTCATATGTTCGGCATGTCTCCAAAGTGACGGCATGTGAATGTGAGGACTGTGCTCGATGGGTCAGTCTCGATGGGACCGCTAACGGTGGAATGATAATATTTCGGAAAAGCGTCGTCCATTAAAATATTTATAAAACAGAGGCAGATCGCCAACCTTTCTGAGGTGCTTTAGAGAAGTGAGCGAGCTTGTGAGCGAAGTATCACCGACGAGACGAATAGATTTTTTTTTTTTTATAGAATATAAGAGTTTCAATGTGTGTTTGGGTGCTGCACTCCATATATGGGAACAGTGTTCCAGGTCAGGTCGAATATGTGCCCTACAAATCATAATCATCAGACGGGAAGTAAAATACTTCTTGGCACGGAACAAAAAACCAAGTTTTCACTTTTGGCAATGGACCTTACATGGTTTTCCTCCCATGAAAGGGTACTGCTTATGTTAATACCGAGCATTGAAATGGAAGATTTCATTAGTATCCAAATCTTTATTATTCACTTTGAAAATACATTGAAATCATAAAACACATGAGGACATGCATAGCATTCGTTTGTAGCCAGTTAATCTGCAAAAGTTTGATGGAATTGTTTTAAAATACATTATTATAATTTTTATAACATTACCCATCTATTATTGAATGTACGAACTGCTGAAAAATGCCATCAGGTTTTCAAACTTCGACTATTGCACTGCAGACGGCGTAGTTACGTTGATCAACACCTTTCTATAATTTTCCATTCACAGAGATGTAATTAAAACACAGTGAAACCATGAAACATAAGAGAATACAGATAGCATTTGTGTGTGAGTAGTAGCTATGATTTTAATTGGATTGTTAAAAATTAACTTTGAATTTTGTGGTGTTTGCCATCTCTAGCTAAATGTCTGAACTTTCAATAAAGGTGTGTTCACTATGTAAACTTCGACTACCAAACTGTAGATGGCACCATTGATTTGATTATTTGCAGGGTGCGACATCTATAATTGATTGGTTAAACTGATAAAAAGTAGATCAGGTGAAATGGTGGCAGCGTTGTTTGATAATATATGTATTATCAAACAACGGTGGCAGTCAAAAGTTCCATTACTAGGCATATTTGCTCAGGGCCGCAATGCTAAATGTACCATCAATTAATAGTACCAAACACAAATTTTCATTGCATTATTTTACAATAATAAACAAAGAGTTACGGCAGATATGACAGTGTCGTCGTAGATAAAAATGTCTGATAAACTCATTTCAACTTTCGACAACCCGACTACCTACTTCATTCAAATTTGAATGAGACTGAAACCAAACACTATGATACCTATCTTATGGAATTTAGCAGCTGATCACCATTATATTGTTTGCGCCTATATTTTTAGCGCCACCTAGCGAAAACGCGCTTTGCGAATTACAGACCTAGCTCTGATATTGTTTAAACTATGCCTTCAGACAATGCCTGCAGAAACATAAATATCGTTATACGATGTTTTGATCTACAGCTTCTTCATTTACAGATATGCTATTTATACCAGAAAGTTGGATTCATTTTTTGAATACATACACTTTTTCTGTTTGTTGAACGTTTATGTGTATCCGCGCGATTGGGTCTTTGTTAGAGTTTGTATGTTCGCTCATTTGTTTGTTTCTTTCTATAAATAAATATGGGTTTTACTACATAGTTCAACAATTACATTTCACAATTCACAACATGCCACATATTATATCCCATGCTTCTTAACGCAGGGGGGTCAGGGGAGGATGGGAAAATAGGTGCAGAAATAGTGACCTTTCCGCTCCTTTTCACGGGAGCTAGAAGTGCGCCCTGCCAAGTCGGACACAGAAACCCCCAAGAGAGGGACGCTGATGCCCGGCTCCGCTGATGTTAACGGAATGACCGGACATTTTATGAAATTGCGGTATTGATCAATAAGACACACGCCTCCTGCATAACTTATGCGTGAAGTTCATAGCATTCAATGTAAATAATTGCTTGCAGTAAGTTTATGAGGCTGATTGTTTCGATGATAAACCCCGGAAAAGGCTAAGGCAAAAAACCGGGTTGTTTGTTTCTATGATAAAATTCGATTCGCTTACACGTTACGTACTTTTGGAGGGAAGAATCATTGAAGGAATAAAAAAAAACTCAAAAAATGATTTCCCATACCGGGAATCGAACCCGAGCCTCCTGGGTGAAAGCCAGGTATCCTAGCCACTAGACCATATGGGAGTATACAAACATATTATTAATTATAGAGTTCTAAATATCAATTTGTATAATCTCGGAAGATAGGTTTATTTTATTGTTAAAATGTGGAAAACTACCTAGTGCATGATAAATAACATTGCATTAACCTAACTGAAGTATCCCAATCTGTTCCAGGGGCCGTGGAATTTTAAAAATGTAATGAACAACCTGCGTAATCTGTTGCTAGGAGGCCAAGGTGCTCAAAGTGACGGCCACTCAGGTCTCTTCGAAAGGAACTTGTGATTCGTCCCTGTTGTTGAAAACGATATACTTTTAATACCTGCGTTCTGAATCTGAAGTACGTGTTACCATTGTTTAAATACTCCTTATATTTAAACAATGGTGTTACCCTGCATCCTGCTCTGCTTATACAGGGTTAGTTGATGGAATGATAAGGTATCGAGTTGCCGGGAAAAAGCAGTCGGCAAAAAAACAGATGATTAATCTACAGATAATTTTCCCTCTACTCGTATAAGTGCCAATTCTCCAGAAAACTTCATTAGCCAAGAAAAAGGAGGAAAAAAATCGAAGGTTGTTAACGTCAAGAAAATCCGCCTAACTTTTTTGGGACATGAAGACGAGTCGTTACCATTGTTAAAATTCTTTACTATGATTGCGCCTTGGGCCCCTGACAACAGATGGCGCCAGGCGATAATTCCTTTGCTCTAGGACATTTTCGTGAATCTCTGGCTCTCAGAACATCTTGAGATGTTAAATCATGAAAGAACGGAATGTAGATTTATGCAGACTGTAATTTCATACTGAAACGGTAAAATTGACCCATATTTGTTTGTTTAGTTCATTTGTTTATAGATAACTGAAGTTTTTTAAATTTATTATATATGTGAGACAAATTGTATATACTCCCATATGGTCTAGTGGCTAGGATACCTGGCTCTCACCCAGGAGGCTCGGGTTCGATTCCCGGTATGGGAAAATTTATTTTTGTTTTTTTTTTCTCATTCAATGAATATTCTTTCCGAATAAACGAACAACACAAACGATCAAACAATAACAAACAAAGAATATTCATTAAACACATTGAATTAACCTTTTTTATTATCGTCTGTTAACCGAAAGGTCCTAGTTTCGATTTCCAGCTGTAGCGAAAATTTTTCTTTTCAGATGTTAAATGAAAAGTCTGAATTATTGATTTTTGCAGCCTGATAATAAACCACCACAATTCACTGTTGCGTTAAAAATTAAGAGTTCTGCTCCTGAGGTGGCGTATGGGATTAGTAACAAAGCCTAATCAGATTGAGATGAATGAGATTTTAAACATCATACAGGGTATTTCCGAAATTGAAGCGATCAAGAAAATGGGTTGTTATATGGAACATAATGTAACTGTAATTCTACATCTTTCACTTCCAACTTCATTTATAGCTCCAATTTCAAAAACACCCTGTATAAGGGATGCGGTATTTCCTAGAGCAAGAAAACTCCATTTCCTCCATACAACCTCGTTGTCTACGCCGGTTAGAGCCGGATGAGAACGGATTTCTTCCAACGAGCAGGATAATAAATAATTTGAGAGAAAGAGAGAGGGAAAATACATTTTTTGTTTGTTTATTTGTATGTTCGTTTGTTTTTTTTATTTGTTTGTTTATCTGTCATATGTTTTTCACAGAGAAATAATCAATTAATATAATATAAACGTTACCTGTGCATGTGCAATTTGAAGTTTTCTGCGATGTTTGAAGATCACATAAAATTAAAATTTGGGGTTTAAAGGAATGTGACAGACAGGTTACTTTATTGACGTAACCTGTCTATCAAATTCCTTAAAATTTTCTTTTCAAGTTGTTCTTCTTTTATCTATACATGATCTTTAAACACCGAAGAAAACTTCAAATTGCACAGTACATTCATTTATCGCCCATACATTTATAGTGTAGCCCTCGACAAAGCAAATAAACATTTACGGAAGCTCGGGTAGCAAAAAGAGTAAACTTCTTTGCACTGTCCTAATTCCCGATAATAAAAATATTCTTGGAGAATAGCCGGTCGATAAACTTTCCTCTTTAAAACTTTATTAGTTACAGGTCCCTCTTTTTCCCAAACCTCAACAACATGCAGGCAATCATTATAAACAAGTTTTGCAGAAAGATCCCCCATCCCGTCCATTGGTACTGGCTCCGATCCATGATGAAGTCGTTGATCAGGATGTAGCTGGCGCCGATTACACATCCGAAACTAGCCATCAGAAGAGCCATCAGAAGTAGCCTCGCCATGAAGGGGTTACAGCAGCCCCCGCTGGTGATGATGTAGCTATCGTAGAGAATTTCCGCTGGTATGATGTTCACCCCAATCTGGAAATTACAGAGGAACAGTGAATATGATCGCCCAAACAAAAAGGTTAGTTAATGCAAAATTAGATGTTTGTGCAAAGTCTTAGGAAAAACCTGATATTCTGGCTTTAACATCAGAAATACAAGTGAACTCCTCCAACTATGAAGTAATGGTGATAAGATTGATGAAGCGTGTCTTGAATGATGAACAGTTGGACAGTAAAAAAAGGCCTTTCTATTCCTGAATGTATGTTCAACTCTTATACAGGTAAAATAAGATTATCCAAAATTTTTATATTCGCACAGTTATTCTCATTTTTGTAGATGCAGTGCAAAATGATCAAAAAATATTAGTGTAGCATTGCTGAAATCGAAAAATGTTATGAAGTTGTGATCTTTTTGAGCAGAATCAATGCATCAATTCGTATTGATACCATATCACCTCAAGTATATTCATGTGTTTCATTTTTTTGTGTAGTTCCATTTCCAAAAATGATGTAGGTAGCTATGCACAGATAATTCATTTTGATTTATATTTTATTATAGACTGCTTATTATATTAGAAAAAAACGCATAGTAAAAAGTACAAATCCAAAACGTTATTTCAATTTTAAATAATGTAGAAAACAGCCTGGTGGCGCCATCTGTTATAAATGAAGATAACTCATTAAACGTAAATAAAAGAATTCTGTAATACATGGTAATACTGTAATCAGAGTTAGGACACTGCAAGCCAGCCAGCATAAATGCAAATAACTAGTTGGAGTTGCAGATGTCAGATGGAAAATTGACAAGTTATATATTACTGGAGAATAACAAACCATGACAACAAAGAAAATTATAATTATCATAATAGGTGTGACGGCCAATAACGACTATTATATGGGATAACGACACGTTTCTCTATAATTCCCAGAATATTATTGTTTTGAATATAGAACGTCCTAAAATTTCTGAGAATGTCCTCATATTCTCACATAATATCCCAGAAATATTCACAGAATATTTAAAACAGTCCGTTCCGAATGTTCACTGAACATACTTAGAATGCTTGTATCATATTGTGAGAACATTCTGAGAATATTCAAATATTCTTAGAAGATTCTACAAATACGTACCTAATTGTGCTATCTGGGGTGCTTTTTTTGTGACCCCAGCTCAAATATTTTGAAAACGAGTTTTTTATATCATTATCATAAACTTTTTTGCAACTCTCAGAATTTTGATAGTCGTTACTGATGTGAAAAAATCGTTTACTGGGCATTATATCTTTGAAAGAACTTACCAAAGCAAACGTACCGAGTATACCGGGAACATGATAAATTTCGTAATTTTTCATAACGCTTTTGAACTGTATATTGACATCAACTATAATCCACCAACCTACGAAGAATAAAATACCGGCTATACCGGACACAACAGCGTTGAATTTGAGGGTTGATATTCCCGAAAAACACCCGTTAACATCGTACATTTTGCTGGGGTTAAGGAAATAATTTTAAGAAAATTCATAACTCAACATGTCATTTTGACAATCCAGTAACTGTCAGTGGGGTGACTGGGAAGAAGAAAATTAAAATGAAATACGGGCTGAAAAGTAATTGGCCTAGGCAATAGATGGCGCCACCAGTATCAAAACAATGTTAATTTTTCTAAAAACAATCCCAGAAATATCTTCTGGCAATTGTTTTGAGTGCAAACGAAGGATTCATCGTTATTCATCAAATTAGCATTCCGTCCCAGTTGTACAATGTACTTTTCCTACGGCTATAATATATAATAGTGAAATGATTGCACAACATAATTATAGACTTTAAATCTGAATGCTGAATGTATTAAAAATCACTGGTTCAAAAATAACCTTACATATTCTCGCATCTGATGGTGATCAGCGTTTCTTGGAAAAAGGAAACTTTTCTTACCGTGGAGGGTTCAACTTCCAAAAAGATCATGTCAAATTCTTCCACAACTTTCACTTATTATAAACCATTCTTATTGGAACTATATCATGGCAAAGTTATATTTGAATGTCAGTTTAAGAAACAAAATATATAAATATATTTTTGCTGTAATCTTGGAAAGTGTATGATTTAGCGAAAAAACAACCAAACAGCGTGAAAAACAATTCAATTTTCCACAAAAATTATTCCAAGTAACTTTTTATGATATGCGCTTGTTTTCTCAGAAAACGTTATTGAACGCCGACATCAAATTTCAGGTTCACCCTTACCCGCCGCTGAAAGTTCTGGCGGAGCCGCATATTTGATTGGTCATAACTCTGCAAAAAATGATCGGAGAAGGAAAAGTTCATATCGTTTCTGAAGACTCCTACCTTCTCATGCAAATATAATATGCGAGTATTTGAGTAGGTACCTAAAATGTGTTTTGTCGCACTTCACAGAGATGTTTGCGGATGATCCGAAAATCATGAATTATTATACTGAAGCAGCAACCCATACCCCCTTTGGACTATATGCAATAATTAATTTTAAAGTATTGTGGCAGGTCCCACTTATACATGCCAAAAACGACCTTTATTTCTAAAAAACAATATATATTTATAAAAACTCTTTTTCATTAAGCCGGTGATACATCTGAGAAACGTTGCCATTCGTTCGCATTCGCTGGTATTGCCATCAGTGCTACTCATCGTTCGTAGTCATTCGCGGCAACGTTGCTTGGTACTGACCACATTAACGAAGTTTCTGGTGTTTCTGCTCATTTCCATTTGTCAAAAACATTAACTAGCGTTCCACTCATTCGTGAAGATTAGTAGATGGTGTAAACATCTCGTGGTCCACGTGTTTATTATTTTCGACACTGCCACATAGGTATGAACGCCTAACAACGTACGCAGACATCCGCAACACGGATTTCCTTTTGATCTTTTGTGTTTTACCGACAGGCGATGGAATACGTTCGTTCGCATCGCTGGCCTTTTCCCGAAAATGTATTCGTTGCAAATGACCTTCTACACTTGACGAATGAATGCGAACGAATGCTGACCAATGCGAACGAATGGCAACGTTTCTCAGTTGTATCAAGATACCTACATCATAAATAGGTATCAAGAGAAATCACCTCTTCAAATGAATAAGTGCCACATATGAAACAATCCATACATTCTCATATTCTATTGTTACCTAGAAATAGTGAGCTATACATTCAATTAGAAATTGCGCAATGGTCTCCACAAGTATTATTGATAAATAAATCACGATACACAATACATCCAGTCTAGAATCGAGCGGGGTATTTCGATTCAAAGTTTCAACAGGATTTGAGAAGGGTCCACATTCTTCAATCTTCAAGCACGTTCAAGCGGGGTTGCCGGTTGTCTTTGTGTGTGACGGATTGGAAACTAAATTCGCCAATGAAAAAGTAAGTGGCTGATTACGGTACGAGGTGCAGAGAAGAGTTCTCGTTGAAGGGTACGAAAACGGAGGAAGGGGTAGTCCTTTGACAGTTACAGATAGACAAGGGCGATGGCCCCATTCTCAATTTGTAGGGTTCTGCATAAGTAACTACTAGACACATCTGACAGTTGTGTGTTTCAGTTGATTATTATTTTCTTATAATGTAGCTTTGGTTTGGTTAACCATACACGATCTGTATAATCGGGACGGAGTTTGTCCAAAATAGGGTTTTGATGAAGCAAATGAAATAGTAAATCTACCCGTCTCCAAATATTTCCATCATGCGGAAAATATGAGCAATTCAATGTCCGTCGTGGTATTAGCCAAAGAAGTAGTTGTTTTCTGCCAGATTGCCTCATATTTTCCATATGGTGGAAATATTTGGAGAGACGGATACTTCGACATTGTCGAATTTATTATTTTATTTATTTGATACTCTCCGGCAAAAATTCTCGAACACTGTTCACTTTCTGGTGTCTTTGTTACCTAGGATTGCTTGTTGGTTTCCCCGCTGGTGGCGCTGCGACTGACTTTTACTGTAAGTCGCTGCTTCATTTGTGGGGAAATATTAGTTATACAGTGGATTATAATTCATTGTGCTGGGCTGGGGCAGGACGACTCTAATGTTGTCTGCAGGTGGTCTTCCCCAGCCAAATGAAGGATAATTACTAGACTTCTGGATAAACGTTGGACTTTTTATTTGTTTATAAGCTTGCACACTGAACAATCCGATAAACAAACCATCATGAATTTTTAGTCAGCTCAATTTTTTTCCTAATATCATAATAAGAAGTCCATTTGACATCCGTATTATGTCCAGTATATGTCCATGGTATCCATGGTATTTTGGACATCCATGTTCTCAAAAAGATATTCTACGGACGTCCGGTAAAGTAGTTCCATAGGATGACCATTCCATGTCCTCTCCTACAAAACATCCATAAATATTGTACATTTCATGTCCTCTTCTGATATGTAATCCTGTGCACACATACTGGTTTTCCATTGGATATCCTGTTGTCCAAAGCAGTTATTCCAATGGATAAACTTGTTTTATTAGGGTTACACCATGCCTAAATAACTTTCATCGAACAAAACTCAGAACAGAATAATCCTCTACGTACATATCTGAAGTTGATAGGTGTATTAGTAGGTATGACAACTTTTTTCATAAAAATAAAATCAAACAAAAACATCCTATGACAGTTACAGGTACAATTCCAAAATCAAATTCCATTAAAAGTTGACGCTTATGTTGATTAAACATCGAAATTCAAATCCGAAAATATGAAAATATACAGTGTTTCCCATTTGCAAATCAAAAGTTAAGGTCGTTTCCGGTGAAAATTGATTCTATATGAATTTTTCAAATTTTAAAATTATATCTCAAACGACGCAAAAGTATATTCGACATAAACACAAATCCTATATAGGATCTTCAAATACATTTTTTCAGTTCTTTCAACAAAACTATATTGAAAAAGTCAATAGGATTCAGATCGGGTGAAAAAGCTGGCCGATCTGTAGACCGTGCCTTCTGCAAGAAAAACTCTACAACTGGCTTTTCCGTTCAATCTGAATGCAATTTCTCCTTCCATTACTCTCCAACTCTTGTCACAATTTCCTTGCGCAAAAATGTATATAAAAATATTGAATGGAACTATAATGTTTTGTAATATCTCTGAAAGAAAAAGGGTATTTATTGTATATTTGTACTGTATTGATTGAATATATCCATTGTTTGTCTGTTTTCGGGTTTTTTACTTTGTATACGGTCGTGTATTGTTGAAATTTTTTTCAATACGATGCAAATACCTTTTTTTTTTCGTACCTTCATTTTAGCCAAAAATTCAATAGCACCCTTATTAAACGTGGCAACGCTGTGAAGGCATCTGTTGGCAGTGGAGCTCGATAAAAGAGAACGAGAATAAGTACAACTGAAAAGAAAAGCCGTCACAATAATATAATGAAAGAAGTTCAAAGAGAACTTCTTGGCCACGTTATATTTTTCAAGGAATACTGCCATTTATGAGTTGCAAAGGTCTGGTTGAATTTGTGACGTCCATTCGGTGGAGACGAAACTGAAACTCAATTTAGTTTTGGACAAAATAACTGTTGGAAGCCATTTACCCTATTATGTTGTTTCTTTTTAGTTATTCCCAGAAATTATTTTCTGCTTCTTTTATTTTCGTTGAATAATATTTTTTTTCTACAATTGTCAAAAAAGTCCACTTTTTTGTGTGGTTTGTGTGCGTAAAGTATTAAAATATTTCACTATCAACATACGATTTCATTATTAAACGGAAAAGCGTAAAAAAGTGCACTTTTTTTAACAGCTGTTGTGGACTAGTTATTCGAAAGTCAACATTAATAATAATAATATTGACCTCGATATTCATCGAGAATCAATTTTTTCAATATTCGCTTCAAATTTTTCATTTTGCGGGATAGTGTGAAGAGAAAGGGATTTCGACACTGTCGAAATTATTCGTATCATTTGTTTGAAACTCAACTCTCCGGCATACTCTTCGAACTTTGTTCGAATAACGACTCAATAAAAAAATGCCAAATTAATTTCCTATTCGCAAAAAAAAGTATCACTTTACTCACTTGATACATAAATTACTATTTTTGTAATTTTGATAAGGTGGCCCAGGTTATTTCTAAAATGTCTGCATTCAAATGCATCATCAGAGAGAGTATCTATATTATAAAGATGTTATATGAGTTATCAGGTTCATTACAACTACAAGATGGAACTCTTTTCCAGTTCTCTCAATGCGGGTTGCGATATATTGACAAAAGAAACGATAAAATATCTCATGTGTACAACATAACGAAAACGAATAACTTTCCTGGCTTTCCTAAATAAATCCAAGAAACCAAACCTTCCATCACAACCCGGCAACGCTGCTCCCCTCGTGCACGCCAGACCTCCGCAGCGATATTTCACGAAGGCGCCCGATCGGCCACGGCAACGCCTCGTCAGAAAATTCCGTCGGAACAACCGCCGAGCCGGCCGTTGTTCCGGCGGACCGGCGATCGTTGTAGCGCGAGGAGACCGACTTCGAAAAAGCCTTTTCATCTCCTCGGAGCCGTATCCTCGTTGTAATACAACGTATCTGTTATTTGCCGGGTTCTTTTGAATAAAATACGAGTTTCAGACGGTTTCAATGCAAACCGAAATTTGTATCGAAAAGAAAAGGCGGGTATGTAGGGGTCAATTTTCGGTAACGGACGTACGTTAAGTTATACCTATGTAGATTGAATATTAAGTAAACAATGGAAAAGGTGTCGAGGTATGTTCGAAGCTTTCTTTGTCTGGCAGCCGCGCCATAGGAACAGATTTGTATTGGGATGGATGTCTGTGATAATAATCTACCTATCTCTTTTGAGATTAGTTTCAATAGAGAATTCGAAGAAATGCGGGTCGTTTCCAGGAAAAAGTCGTAATTCCGAGGAAAACTCCCAAATTTATTTTTGTCTAAGATTTAGCTAAATGGTCAAGTGGCACATCGTTGAAAAGGAAATTCCATTAGCTTCACAACCATCTATTTTTTTTTTTTATTTCGTTAATATTTTTTTGCAATTCAAATTCGAAATATCAAATATAAATGCAGATCTGAATACTACTCATACCTCGATAAATTTGAACGGTTTGAAGTGGAACAATGAAACCAAAAATGTTTTGATTACCGATACTACTTTTTGAGAGAAGAAACATTGCGATTACTCGACAGATGGCGCTGGGGGCACATTCACTTAAAAATTTCTAAAAGTATAAAAATCAAAATTGGTAAAAAAATTATAATTTAATGCTAAAAACATAAAACTTCAATTGCATCTCAGCTCGCAGCCCAATCGTCCATACACCACGAGCTGGAGGAAATAGACGACAATAAAATGCACGAAATAAGCGCTCTGTGGTTGGTTACTGCAACGGCGGGAAGTTTAAATGACAAGAAGGCTGCAGGCAAAATGCGTAAACAATTATCCAATCCAACCTGACCTGAATAACCTTGTCAAAACATACAAAATTGTTAACGATAGGATATAACCACTATTCATCCAAAATTGTTAAACACTTCAATAATGTTGAAAAGGGAAAACATCTATCAGTTTCCTCAATATTGTTTGTCCAGCTCCAGATTTATAAATATTACGATATTATGATAAAAAAATGCTTGATACACTCAATTTCAATTATTGTATTCATGCATAGCTATATATAGTAGGTAGGTAGGCTATTATGAAACGAAATGAAAATATGTGCCCTGTACCCAAGGACACACAATGTCCTTACCCTGTACCTATGCTAGGTATCTTAGTGTAGGTATAACAATAATTATTTTTGTTATTCGACAAAAAATTAACCATTTTACTGGGGTTGGATGTTGAGTTGAGTTATGGCCTACGAAACACGTTTTACTTTATTTCTTCGCATCGTGGTTAATGGTTATAACAATTAAATTCATTTAATGTTTCCTGTGGTTCGTACCGCGGTGTTGCCAGATTTCGACTAAAAACCGGCTTGGATGAAAGATAACAATAATAGTATATTACCTATATAGCAAGGGACTAAAGTGAATGTTTTGATCCTGCACGTGATGTTTATTGCCTGAGGGCTTGTAGAGCCCGAAGGCCACTCATCACGTACGGGATAAAATATCACTTTAGTCCTGCGGCATATACGCTATTTTTTGCACTTCCCAGTACTATAAATTTCAATAACAATACAACTAATTATTTTGATGAGTTATATAAACATGGTACTTGGATTACTCGGTAGGTAACGTCATAGCAACGGTGTCAACAAACTTTTTCAATTCAGTGTCATTTCAGTTAATGTTGACATTAACCGATACGTCAAGAACATGACATCTCTTCATTTTCCTCAAATACTTATTAAATACAAATAATCGCCCATTTAGTTTCATCAATTGTAATAATGTTAATATCACATACAACTTAATTCAAACAATAAAGATTTACAATGGAGTATTTTTTAATTTTATTACTTTATGTCCCTAGGGATTTGAATTGCAACTTTATCTTCCTAGGGACTGAAATATACATTTTAGTCCCTGTTATAAAGTGCCAACTTTAGTCCCGGAAGTGCAAAAAAATCAATTTACCTACTGGGCTACAGGCCGATTTAGATATATGGGTGCCCACCCAGGGTTTATGAAGCACGTGCAATTTACAAGAATAACCACTTTTGACCCGTGCGTCTGAAAACTGCAATACCATTCACATACGTGCCTTTCACTTGCGTTTCTATCACATGTTAATATTTTCTCTGGTTCTGTATTGATTTTCTCAATACTAGAAGGTACGGCATTTGAGTTTTTCAAATTATCTCGTCGTATATTTCACTGAATCGTTCATTATGTGAACTAGAACATGTTCACGCACGCCGACTGGCATAAGTGTGACCGTCGATGGGTATGCATTTCTCGTGCGGGGTCAAAAATGCAGGGTGGGCACCCATGTATCTGAATCGGCCTTAATGTGTTGTTGACAATGTACTTCTCAAAATTAAACGCGCCTTAAAAATGTAAATGTTGTATCCAAACAGGACCATGTAAATGAAATTCGAGAAATTCCATACACATTTGAAAATAGAAGAAACAAGTTAGAGTAATGTTCCTGAAATACAGACCAAAAATTCACTGAAATGTGACTGAAATGTGACAGCGTGAGAGAAAGATGGTATTATATACTGGCCAACAAAATCACAGAGAGTCATTCATTGGTGGATACACTAAAGTAGAAAAAAAGAAAAAGAATATGAAGGCCGATTTAGATACATGGGTGCTCGCCCTGATTTTTCGACCCATCGACGTTCACACTGATGCCTGTCGTGAGTGAGAAACGCGGGGTGAGCAAGTAATATGTTCTAACTCACATAATGATAGATTCAGTGAAAAATACGACGGGATAATTTGCAAAACTCAATTACCGTACCTCTAGTATTGAGAAAATCAGTACAGAACCAGAGAAAATATGACCAAGTGATAGAAACGCAAGTGAAAGACACGTATGTGAATGGTATCTGAATCGGCTGTGGCCTCAAGGTCCCCCCCCCCCCCACCCGGTTGTGCCAATGAGCAGAAGTTCTCTGAAAAGAGTCGACACAATTCAGGTGCTAGAAAATTGTATCCGACTTTTGCCATATATTGCTACTTGGGTCTTCTGGAGAAAATATTAAACTCTTCCCTCCAGCAGATGACAGTTAAGTGCATTTTTATCACATTATTTTCGAAAAAAAAAAATCTTTTCAAAAACAAGCTTAATGAACTACTAGCGAGGTATTTCATATTTGAATATTCATTCTACCGCGTAATTCAATATTTTTTCTGCTTCACGTTCCTCAATTCGATTCCCATACTAGGTTTCTTCTCGATCTCTAGACCTACCATCAGATGAATTTTCATACAACTTTCAAAATAACCAAATATTGCTGGACAACCAGTTTCTTTAGAATTACCACGAAGTCTGGCAACAGCGCTTCCCTCCCGGCATGTTGTTGGAGTTTGACATCAACCGTCGGCAATTTCCGTTGCTCCTCGTCGTCGAACTGAATCGTTCGGATGGTCGCTGTGCCTTGTGCTTGCTGTCGACTGTATAGTGAGCGGAATGTGTAAGGAAAGACTTTCGTGCCAATAAAAACGGATTTTATATCTTGTGCTATGTGAAGTGACGAAACGACTGAGAAATATGCGTGTCTAGTGAACCAGTGAGCGGTGTGTTTTTGTGTCAACCCGAGGATTACTCGCAAACGAGGATTATTCAGTTTTATTAGTGCAGGACATCGAAAGCTGGTGAGTTATCAAAACAACGCTCTTTTAATGTTGAATCATTGCTTTATATCCAGCGTAGGGTGTAAATTTCTCATTTGTTTTCTTGCATATCTTTGTTCTGCCCAGGAAAAATACTGCTGCACATCTGTCCATCTTTGTTCGGTGTGTTTATCTCTTTCTTTTGCTGACGCGTTGGCCTTTCGCTTCCAACTGACAACACGAAGATTTTCTGTCTCGCTCGCACGTTACTGCGCCAGGATATGCCTGTCTCCTTCTGAGCAGCAATGTGATGAACACTGTTTTCGTTTCACGGTTTTCAATTTCAGTAGGATGTTCGAGTTCGAAGCCATTTTGATTTTGCAGCCCAACTTTCGATATTTTTGTTTATCCATTAACACACAGGCCTTCGCTTTGATTGTAAATTATAGCTGTTAACGGTTAGATTAGCTTGGCAAAGTTCCATCGTAATGCATTAAGCGCTGAAATTACTCGATTTTGTGAAGCAATGTAATAATATTAATGTTCTGTTATTTTTGTTGGATAGGTAGGTACCTACTACCTACCTATGTTTAGCTTGGATGTTAAATCTAATGGGCACTTATTTTGACAGTAGTTGATTGAGGTTCTCCTGTCTCCCAAAGAAGTCTACTGCTAGGATAGTTTTCAAACGTAGATTTATGAAGTTTGAGATACGATTGGTGTCTGATTAAAGTTTGATCTTTGATTGACTCCATTTAATCATTGAGATTAGCTATTGAGCGTTATTTCTTATTGATTTCTTGTTTTTTTATACCTGGCCACCAAATCGATTCATACCCACACTGTTCATTTCATAAGCAATATTACAATTATTATACAGAGTGACCCATTTGAAAGCTGGCCACCTCTCTAAAAATGTTATTTATTATCCGATTCAAAAGTTTTTTTTTCAATAGATAGAGCATCAATAGTTCTAGTTGAGTGACATAGATTCGAAATGAAAATAAAAATTTCAAGGCCTACTTCGAATTTTTTTCAAGTGATATATGTGAAAATTACTTAGCAATGTGTCTATGAATAAAAAAGTTATATGGGAATGAAATTTGAAAATTATATCAATAAATCAACCAACCTCTTCAATTTCAGAACTTTCATCAAAATTCTGACTACACCACTGGGTTCAGATACTTCGAAATACATTTGATCAGAATTTCATCGAAATCTGTTCATAAATAAAAAAATTATAAAATAATAAAATTTGAAATTACTTAGTGGAATTTTAGGTAAACTTTATTTTATTATTTTATAATAACCACTTGGAAATGTCGTGATTCCAGTGGCGTCGCCAAATTCTATTTTAAAAAAATTTAAAAAATTTTAGTTTTAAACATGTTTTCAATGTTTCAAATCATGTTTTTTTCGTAAAACACTTTTTTTACTTGTTAACTTTTTTATTTTTCATTGTGGTCACAAAGTTATTCCTCATAAAAAGTTCTGCATGTTCTAGGACCCTATTTTGAATAAACAAATCCTGAAATTTGTTAGTCGAATCTTACTGGTAGTGTCAAAAAATATGGAGATAAATTGTTATTTGTTGCGAAATGTAAAACGAATTCTGTTCGTGCTCAAATCAGCGTCCACACTATCCGAGCATTTGCTCGTTTGGTGCTCATGCGGAACGAATGCTCTAGTGCATACGCATCTTTAAGTGGGTGAAATGCATCTAAAACACACATATACTACAAAGTTTTATACATGGAATGGAGTTATTTGAAATATTCTTAGTTTTGTTAAGTGGCAGGCTGTGTCAAACAATTGTTTTAAAATAAATATGTTTTAAACACGTTTTAAAACAATTGTATGAACAGGAGTCGATTCAATTTTCACAAACTTTTATTTTATTTTTATTTAATATTTATTTTTTTAAATAAAAGTTTGTGAGGGTTCGAATTGTGAATTGTCTCATGTTTATACAATTAGTATGGATCTTCATCAAATAACGGTCGACTCAGTCAGAAATTTTAAAACTGTTTTGAAACAAATGGTCTTAAAACATTGCTTTGAAAAAAATGGTTTCGAAACAAATGTTTTGAAACAAATGTTTCGAAACAAATGTTAGGAAACAAATGTTTTGAAACAATGTTTCGAAACCAATGTTTTGAAACGAATGTTTTGAAACAATGTTTTTAAACAAATGTTTCGAAACAAATGTTTTGAAACAATGTTTTGAAACAATGTTTTTAAACAAATGTTTTTAAACAATGTTTTGAAACAAATGTTTTAAAAGAAATATCAACCTTGTTGTTTTCAGTTTTCTATTTTTTGGTGTGAAGTACACAATGCATAATTCCGAGATACTTAACCGGAAAATGAAAAATAAAATAAATCGCGGATCTTTCATTCCAAGCTTTGGTACGTTCCGTATCGTCTTGTATAGAATAAATGATGTGGCGGCTATCTAACGCTCCCTTTGGACTCCCCGCATGAGTTATTAACGATGTCATTATTAACAGTCACTTCTGTATGCCGGAAATTACGTGCTCCGCACTCGTTATTGCAGATCCCGAACACAAATAATGACGTCGACGTCACGCTGTTATGTGCTGGCCGACGTCCGGCGTCGATTCAATCATGTTACACATATTATCGTTCCGAACATCGGCGTTTAATCGATTGATGTCGTTTTTGTCTCGATATAGAATGGAATTCGGCCACAAAAAAATTATTGGGCGTAATAGGATAGATTACAGTTTTATTTTACGGGTGGGATGTTATCCACAATCACAAATGTGCACTGAGAAAAAGTTGCTCTGCTCTGCTCCGTAAATCTGATATCTTCAAATGAGCAATTTTTGTAAACAGTTCTACCAACCTAGCTGAAAATGTGAAATGGGATAGATTACAGTTTTATTTCACGGGTGTGATGTTATCCACAACCACAAATAATGTGCACTAAGAAAAAGTTGCTCTGCTCTGCTCCGTAAATCTGATATCTTCAAATGAGCAATTTTTGTAAACAGTTCTACCAACCTAGCTGAAAATGTGAAATGGGATAGATTACAGTTTTATTTCACGGGTGTGATGTTATCCACAACCACAAATAATGTGCACTAAGAAAAAGTTGCTCTGCTCTGCTCCGTAAATCTGATATCTTCAAATGAGCAATTTTTGTAAACAGTTCTACCAACCGAGCTGAAAATGTGAAATGGGATAGATTACAGTTTTATTTCACGGGTGTGATGTTATCCACAACCACAAATAATGTGCACTAAGAAAAAGTTGCTGTGCTCTGCTCCGTAAATCTGATATCTTCAAATGAGCAATTTTTGTAAACAGTTCTGCCAACCTAGCTGAAAATGTGAAATGGGATAGATGACAGTTTTATTTCACGGGTGTGATATTATCCACAACCACAAATAATGTGCACTGAGAAAAAGTTGCTCTGCTATGCTCCGTAAATCTCTCGGTAGGTAAATCTGATATTTTTTTTTATACAGCTCTACCATTTATTGTGCGAACGTGCATGTTGAGTGCCTTATCACTGGATATATTACAGACTATACTCAGTTGTCCTACGAATGCGCATTGTGGGCGTGTACAATTTGACATTTTAAGCTATGTTTTACTGTAATATTTATTTATATACTTAAAGTGAAGAGTGTTTTAATTCGAGAATTCCATTATCCGCAGACAGCTGTTTCATGGTTTCCCACTTCAGGGAGGCTTTACGGAATTTCTCGAAATCAAAACGAATGCACTCCGATTAGTACGTACCTTTTGTGACATCCTCAGTCACTAGTTGAAACGATCCAAGAATTTCAAAGTCAGAGATTATCTACTCTTTGACCAGGCAGCCAACAGATCCAACTGATAAGTGGGGGAAGAACCGTGAAACATGTCATGTCTGCAGGTGGTCATTCCTAACCAATGGGGGATTTTCAATTGCAATTAGCACTTGCCATTGTGACCTTTTGGAGGAACATTGCACAAATTGATGTCAGAGGTAATTCAATGTTCATAGGGGAAAGTAGTTGTTTTCTACAGATATTTGCTTCAAAATTTCCACCTCGTGGAATAGTGCGGAGAGAAGGGAAATTCTACTTTTTTTTTTTTTTTCGTTTGAACTCTCCCGTACACTTTTCTTTGTTCTAATTTATGAAAAAAATATAAAGGGTTTACTGTCAGTGCTGAGTTCGCCCGAAGCTAGCAAACCATAAGAGACTATTTCTTATCAACTAGAAAATGAGATAAGAAATTCACTATTGTCCGATATTACAAAAAAATCACACTCAGAATAATATTTCGTGTTAATCAACCTACTGTATTTTAGGAACACGTTGAGAAAGCTCTTCAACGTTATTTAAGCGAGAAACAGGAATTTTATTAGCCGAGTTAATTTTTTCCCAGTGTACATTTGTGGTAGTCGATAACTTCGCACCAGTCTGGCACAATTACTTGAACAAAATTCTAATAATTATACTGGAATCCAGTGTTTTAATTTAGGCAGTTTTTTCTAAATTTTGAAAACAATACCTTGATTTTTCTTACATTGTCAATGAAACCTTCGCAGTCCTGATAAATCATCAGGCCGGACATCATTAGGATTTATACGAAGGCACAGGAGGGCTTCACCAATTGTTTTTCAAATTCCGACTTAGTAGGTAACTCGAAATTTTATAATCTCGACTTAGTATCTTTGAATTCCGACTTTAAATCTCGAAATTTAGTAATTACGAATTGGTATCTCGGAATTCCGACTTTACATCTCGAAATTCCGACTTTACATCTCGAAATTCCGACTTTACATCTCGAAATTTCGACTTTACATCTCGAAATTCCTACTTTACATCTTGAAATTTCGACTTTACATATCGAAATTTAGTAACTCCGAATTGATATCTCGGAATTCCGACTTCAAATCTCGAAATTTAGTAATTCCGAATTGGTATCTCGGAATTCCGGCTTTGAATAAAATTCCGAGATATCAAGTCGGAATTATGAAATTCCGAGATACGAAGTCGTAATTCCGAGATACCAACTCGGATTTATCAAACTCCGAAATCGGCATTCCAAGATACTATTAGAAATTATTAAATTCCGAGATACTAAGTCTGAATTCCAAGATACCCAGTTGGAATTTATGAAATTCCGAGATACAGAGTTACGAAGTCGGAATTCCAGGATACTAATTCGGAATTCCAGGTTACTAATTCGGAATTCCAGGATACTAATTCGGAATTCCAGGTTACTAATTCGGAATTCCAGGATACTAATTCGGAATTCCAAGATACTAATTCGGAATTCCAAGATACTAATTTGGAATTATTGAATTCCGAGATACTGAGTGGGAATTCGAAGATACCAAGTCGGAATTTGAAAAATAAAGATGTGGCCCGTCTGCGCCTTCGTAGGATTATATTAACGTTCATATTTCATAGTCGTACGAAAACTTAGTTGAATTGTCTTTGTCGATTCGTCTGAAGCCTGTTTATCATAGTTATATAATATAATATAATATAATAGTTACCTGAAAAATGAAAACCCATTTACCTACTACAACGGAGAATCCAATGGTCCCCTATCCACAAATGTATCTATCATTAGACTTGAGAACCCCTCATTTCAAGAAAACTGACTGGCCTTGAAACAAATGAAGCATGGGTTAAAGTTACTGATTACACCCATTAGACTGGGGTCTTCAGGTAAGATAGGATCAACACTCGGTGCTCGTAAACACCTATGACCTTCTCTTACCTTCGAGGAGGTCTTTATATATCATTTTTAACAGAAGCATTACAGTCGGATCAATTACATTTTCCCTGTAGGGGTCGGGTTACTACATATACGATAAAAAAAAGTATAAAAATAATGACAGGCTTAAGTATATTCAAATACGCTAAAAACTAAAAAATAATTTCTGTAATGCAGATTATTCTGTGAGTTACAGATTCAAAAACTATGCGCGGCAATAGTTTTCAGTTCGAATACGAGATCGGCAAGCTTTTGAATCTGTAACTCTCATTATTATTATGTTGGATAAACTAAGAGGCCACTGAATGTGAGAATCGGTGAACATAAGAAAAATACTCAGCGAGGAGAAATATCGAAGTCGGGAACAGCAGATGACGTATGGACGAATCAGCATAGCATCTCACGGTCGGAAGCCGAAGTTATCCACAAAGAAGAACATTGGTATAAGAGAAAGTTTATAGAGTCTGCATATATTCCGAATAATGACGTGTTCAGTCAACCGAGCATAGAGATTCGGAATGTTTGGAAACCACTTATTACGCAACTAGATCGATTGAAATTTTCAATAAAAGTCTGTGTCAAGACCTGTCATCAAAAATAACACTCGTCAGAAAACCCAATATGGGCGGTGTACCTGAAAATTCCGAAATTAATTTTATTATTTTCACTATTCACTAAAATTGATGACCTGAGAGACCCCACGCAGAGCGTAATTACCCTTATGGCAGATACATTAGTTGCATGCTAATGACACAGGCTATATAAAATCACACACTTGATAACGACAGTGAAGGCGCGTAATCATACAGCGAACGAAGACGAAGGAATTCGCTCGAATGAATTCGCCCGAATGAATTCGCTCGAATGAATTCGCCCGAATGAATTCGCCCGAATTCGTTCGGGGTTTGCTCAAGAATTGGCATTGTGTCCACATACGAACGAAGGAATGCTTCCACAGTCATTCGTAAAACACAGGTCGAACGAATTCGTCACAAATTTCCTTTGATGTACCGCCTGACGAGCGAACTCTAGCGAAGGCGAACAAACGTGTTCGGTCTTGTTTTCCGTGACGTCCACATTAACCGAACGAATTTGTTCGGTTGCATTCGTTCGCGTTCGTTCGCTGTATGAATATGCGCCTTAAGATGTTGAGTTGAATAGTCTTGACGCAAACACATGCAGAGAAAATTAATTTTGTTTGTTTCTAGACAATTCATGGAAGGCCAGAAGAATTCTACTCATGGTGATATGATGCCATGAGTGCTTTTTCTTCGAATTGATTAACATTCTTTTGGTAAACTGAGTGGTAAACGTCTGAGACTTCTTTGGTCTATATTTAATGGACCGTCGTTTGAATAAACAATTGTAAAGTCACTATACCGAAATATACCGTGTATTCTTGAAGACCGAGAAAGGATAATTTACTCGACCGCCTGCCTATCTACTTTATTATTCAGTGGACTGTAAATGACCCTTTTCTACTGCATAAACATGATATTATCACATTTACGAGAGATTAACTCCCAAGTTTACACTCATAACACCAACGGTGTGTTACCCCATACGCGGCGTATCAGAATTCAGACCGTAACATTCGTCAGCTGCCCAATTTCCTGTTCATTATGGCATTTCCGCGGAGAAATTCATAATTCATTGTGAACGTCGAATAATGGCTCTTGAATTTTGAATGTTGGCCGCCTGGCATTCTCCGTGCCGGTCTTGTAAGAGGCTTTTTGTCAGGCAGAATTCAGAGTTGGCATAAACTCGCAAAGAAGAAGAAGAACAATTCGATCCAGCTACATTGATGGGACGGACAACTTATGAATTTCTCGGAATATCAATCGAACAATGACTATTGTTTCATTAGGGAAAAAAATAATTGTATTGGAGGCTAAGAAAATAATTGATACCACAATTCAAAATGAACCGGTAATTTATTCCATTCTTGGATTTTTATGATGGCTTCGAAATCATGTTAATTAAATAAATAAGATATTGAAACATAATCCAGTACGAATGAGTTTTGAGACAAGAATCGATTGTAGCACCACCAAACTTGGTATGCTAGTAGTTGGAACCATGAAAAACACGAAAAAAAATTGTTCACCCAAATTCCAGGGGTAGAACATATTTTTTTATACGTTTAAAAATTAAATAAATTTTTGCTGTAATCTTGGTATATATTCACTGATTTTTGTAAAGCTTTTGATAAAGTTAATCACGATATTCTGTGGACAAAACTTGGTGAATTTGGATTGTCAAAGAGCTTTCTTTCTCCCTTGAAAAGTTACTTGGAAAATAGATTATTTGTTGTAAAGCACAATGGGCATACCTCAGGGAAGTTTCATGCAAATTCTGGAGTACCTCAGGGATCCAATCTGGGACCACTACTGTTTGTTTTGTTTATCAATAATCTACCGTCAGTCATTAATTATTCAGAATGTCTGCTCTTTGCAGATGACCTTAAAATTTGAAATTTGAAAAATTAAAATTTTAATTTAAAAAGTTCAAAATATTATTTATCATGATATAGGTATTGCCTTTTTTGCCCGTCGATTTTTTTCGTTCAAATTCTCATCATATGCTAATTCGGCCATTCTGAATCGATTGGAGTTCGCAGAATTCGTCTATCTCTAACCGTTCTCAAGTTGGTCAGCTCTGAATCAGTTTTTAAATGTTTTTTTTTTTGCGCAAAAATAATTTCTGGCGAGTTTTGACATTTCGAATAATGAATTTAATTAAAATTTATATTGAATTAATGAAAGAGTAGTTTCCCCCTCGGATAAAACATAATATATCTTGTGAACTAAAATAACGAATGAAGGCGACTATGCTGCTGTCTGTGAAACACGCTTTATAGGCTTGGCCAACAAAGGAATCAATATTTCCAGAAGTTACTACAGCACAAGCTGAAGCAAATCAGTCTGATGTATTAGGTTTTGTTTCTGAATTCATCTACTATCGTGATTAACATTGAAGTGATGAAATGCAAGAAGTTGTTATTTTGAATAAGCTGATAAGCAGAGTTGCAAAAAATCACGATTTTTTTGAAAAACTCAATAAATCTGATTTTTTTGATTAAATCGTGATTTTTGATTTATACAGTTTTTTTTATTTATACTGATTTTTTTTTATAACTGTAGCATCTGATTAATTATCGTGCGCGCACTTCCCGCTCTTTGTCGGCTCCTGGCAAGGTGTTCGGCTCAATATTTTCTCCAGTCATTTTGCACATGCTATCCTGAGGGTTGAATGTAACAAAAATATGTAATCCCAGCCCTCTATAAATGAGACGACTTCGGCACTTTTCTACGCACCTTTAACGTCTCCTGGCACTACTTTTCCCCCAAGCAAATCTCCAGTCAAAATTATTTTTGAATTTTGAACATAATTAGCTACAATCACACCAAAAACCAGCGCTCTATAAATTGAACAACTTCAATAGATTTTTCAACACCTTTACACACCCACCAATGAAAAGCTGCCAGGCGCCCGAATCAATTAATAACGGTGTTAAGGCAAACTGATTAGGTGGTTTTAATTGTTCTATAAATTGCTGCCCTATTTCCGTGGCTAGCTCTCCGTCTATAGTTTCATAGCTCGAATCCTCCGAATTCGTTCCTAAACCGTTAGTTCAATACGACCAATTACCCTCCGACAGCGAGGAGCGTTGAACGTAAACTTTTCGCTTTATTATACAGCTCGATAAACCTACTGACGTTACGCCGTGCAGTGGATATAATTCGTGAACGACTAACATGGTAGTCTGAGCACTAATGAATAATTTATTATAATTTATCGGCGATAAAAATCCACCGGGTACGAAAAGATATTTCAATTAGATTAGACAGGTGTAATTTAGCCGCTATTTTTAGGGTCAAGGTTTCCGTCCGCGGCAATATCAACCTACCGACTCGCTCCGATAGATTGTCCACTGAATATAAATCGGATCGGTAATTTATGCAAACGACCTGTTTGAGACACGAATAAGTCAAGCAAAAGCTGTGTAAACACTTCGACTCGATGGATATTCTTGTTTTTCGATTTATACACAAAGGCTGGATTTCTTCAAACACTAATATTGGGATGGAGATCGTGAGGACCTGTGATGGAGATCGTGAGGACCTGTGATGGAGATCGTGAGGACCTGTGGTAGAGATCGTGAGGACATGTGATGGAGATCGTGAGGACCGTGATGGAGATCGTGAGGACCTGTGATGGAGATCGTGAGGACCTGTGGTAGAGATCGTGAGGACATGTGATGGAGATCGTGAGGACCGTGATGGAGATCGTGAGGACCTGTGATGGAGATCGTGAGGACCTGTGATGGAGATCGTGAGGACCTGTGATGGAGATCGTGAGGACCTGTGATGGAGATCGTGAGGACCTGTGATGGAGATCGTGAGGACCTGTGATGGAGATCGTGAGGACCTGTGATGGAGATCGTGAGGACCTGTGATGGAGATCGTGAGGACCTATGATGGAGATCGTGAGGACCTGTGATGGAGATCGTGTGAACCTGTGATGGAGATCGTGAGGACCTGTGATGGAAAATGCCAGATAATAATTAATTTTTAATGAAGTATGCTCGAAAAAATGTTTTAGCTAAAGCTGCGTTGACAAAATCTCATTATTCCACTTCGAGTATGGACTAATTCTTTAATCTTTTATATGAATATCGTTGTAGGTTGTAGGATGGTTGTAGAGTTTATGCATTTTTCGAATTTCAAATTTTTGTTCCCGAACGTATTTCGACGTGCTGATTCCGAATCTTTGAACAAAAAAGTCGAAAACTCATCAGAAATATTTTTGACTTAAAAAAAACAATTGAAAACTGATTCAGAGCTGAAAATCATCTATCACGATATACTCGACTGTTTTGTCCGATTCTTTTCGTTCTTGGCGTTCGCAGAATTCGTCTATCTCTAACCATTCTCGAGTTGATCAGCTCTGAATCAGTTTTCAAGTGGTTTTTTTGGCGCAAAAAATATTTCTGATGAGTTTTCGACATTTTCGTTCAAAGATTCGGAATCAGCACGTCAAAATACGTTGGAGGACAAATATTTGAAATTAAAAAAATGAAAAATGAAAAAGTGCAAAAAATTATGTATGGTAAATAATTAAGGAAATAAATAATATACTCGAATTTTATGTCCGTCGATTTTTTCCGTTAAAATTCTCAGTATATACTAAATCGGCCATTCTGAATCGATTGGCGTTCGCAGAATTGGTCTATCTCTAACCGTTCTCGAGTTGATCAGCTCTGAATCAGTTTTCAAATGGTTTTTTTGGCGCAAAAAATATTTCTGATGATTTTTCGACATTTTCGTTCAAAGTTTCGGAATCAGCACGTCAAAATACTTTGGAGGACAAAAATTTGAAATTCGAAATTCGAAAAACGAAAAATGGAAAATTAAAATTTTCAAAAAAATTATCTATCATGATATACTCGACTTTTTTGCCCGTCGATTATTTTCGTTCAAATTCTCATTATATACTAATTCGGCCATTCTGAATCGATTGGCGTTCGCAGAATTCGTCTATCTCTAACCGTTCTCAAGTTGGTCAGCTCTGAATCAGTTTTCAAATGGTTTTTTTGAAGCCAAAAATATTTTTGATGATTTTTCGACATTTTCGTTGAAAGATTCGGAATCAGAACGTCAAAATACGTTGGGGGACCAAAATTTGAAATTCGAAATTCGAAAAATAGAAAATAAAAAAGTTCAAAAAATTATCTATCATGATATACTTACTCGAATTTTTTGCCCGCCGATTCTTTTCGTTCAAATTCTCATTATATACTTATTCGGCCATTTTGAATCGATTGGCGTTC
Source organism: Chrysolina haemoptera (assembly GCA_958298965.1). Taxonomy (NCBI): domain Eukaryota; kingdom Metazoa; phylum Arthropoda; class Insecta; order Coleoptera; family Chrysomelidae; genus Chrysolina; species Chrysolina haemoptera. Next base: position 37,431,247 of record OY282590.1, read on the forward strand.
GCAGAATTCGTCTATCTCTAACCGTTCTCGAGTTGGTCAACTCTGAGTCAGTTTTCAAATGTTTTTTTTGGCGCAAAAAATATTTCTGATAAGTTTTCGACAGTTTCGTTCAAAGATTCGGAATCAGCACGTCAAAATACGTTTGAGGACAAAAATTAAAAATTCTAAAAATGAAAATTAAAAAAGTTCAAAAAATTATCTATCATGATATACTCGACTTTTTTGCCCGTCTATTCTTTTTATTCAAATTCTTAGCATATGCTAATTCGGCCATTCTGAATCGATTGGCGTTCGCAGAATTCGTCTATCTCTAACCGTTCTCGAGTTGGTCAACTCTGAGTCAGTTTTCAAATGTTTTTTTTGGCGCAAAAAATATTTCTGATAAGTTTTCGACAGTTTCGTTCAAAGATTCGGAATCAGCATGTCAAAATACGTTTGAGGACAAAAATTTGAAATTCGAAAAATGGAAAATAAAAAAGTTCAAAAAATTATCTATCATGATATACTTACTCGACTTTTTTGCCCGCCGATTCTTTTCGTTCAAATTCTCATTATATACTTATTCGGCCATTTTGAATCGATTGGCGTTCGCAGAATTCGTCTATCTCTAACCGTTCTCGAGTTGGTCAACTCTGAGTCAGTTTTCAAATGTTTTTTTTGGCGCAAAAAATATTTCTGATAAGTTTTCGACAGTTTCGTTCAAAGATTCGGAATCAGCACGTCAAAATACGTTTGAGGACAAAAATTAAAAATTCTAAAAATGAAAATTAAAAAAGTTCAAAAAATTATCTATCATGATATACTCGACTTTTTTGCCCGTCGATTATTTTCGTTCAAATTCTCATTATATACTAATTCGGCCATTCTGAATCGATTGGCGTTCGCAGAATTCGTCTATCTCTAACCGTTCTCAAGTTGGTCAGCTCTGAATCAGTTTTCAAATGGTTTTTTTGAAGCCAAAAATATTTCTGATGATTTTTCGACATTTTCGTTGAAAGATTCGGAATCAGAACGTCAAAATACGTTGGGGGACCAAAATTTGAAATTCTAAATTCGAAAAATAGAAAATAAAAAAGTTCAAAAAATTATCTATCATGATATACTTACTCGACTTTTTTGCCCGCCGATTCTTTTCGTTCAAATTCTCATTATATACTTATTCGGCCATTTTGAATCGATTGGCGTTCGCAGAATTCGTCTATCTCTAACCGTTCTCGAGTTGGTCAACTCTGAGTCAGTTTTCAAATGTTTTTTTTGGCGCAAAAAATATTTCTGATAAGTTTTCGACAGTTTCGTTCAAAGATTCGGAATCAGCACGTCAAAATACGTTTGAGGACAAAAATTAAAAATTCTAAAAATGAAAATTAAAAAAGTTCAAAAAATTATCTATCATGATATACTCGACTTTTTTGCCCGTCTATTCTTTTTATTCAAATTCTGAGCATATGCTAATTCGGCCATTCTGAATCGATTGGCGTTCGCAGAATTCGTCTATCTCTAACCGTTCTCGAGTTGGTCAACTCTGAGTCAGTTTTCAAATGTTTTTTTTGGCGCAAAAAATATTTCTGATAAGTTTTCGACAGTTTCGTTCAAAGATTCGGAATCAGCATGTCAAAATACGTTTGAGGACAAAAATTTGAAATTCGAAAAATGGAAAATAAAAAAGTTCAAAAAATTATCTATCATGATATACCTACTCGACTTTTTGTCCGTCGATTCTTTTCGTTCAAATAATTCTCATTCCAAGAATTGGGAAATTCTGATGATAACATTATACAATTGAAAATGTGAACAAGATATTGTAGAATATATGGACCACCAAAGCCCGAAGAACTATTTTTAATTTTTTTAAGAGTTTTCAGAACAGTTGATTCATCGACAAGTCGGAAACAAAATTCATTCACTGATGTGCATTTGAATAACAAATAATGAAATGAAAATAAAACTATAATACTCCATTCCGAGTAGAATCAAATTCAACCATTACCCCGAAAAACCGTCCATTAAAACTCGCCATTCGACTTTAACGATTTCCAATAAATATTTAAATTCATGGTAATGTTTTCCTTTAGTCTACACAATGTCATAAATACACTCGAACAAGCGTCGTTAATCACGACGAAAGGCAAACAAATAACGTTTCAGCGTTTTTTAGAATTATCAATGACCGCCTAATGAACCTTTATTGACAATCGTCTTTACAAAACCTGTCCTGAACCTACTTCAACGGCATGACACTTTTAACGAAGCCTCTTTCAATATTTATCATTACCATTATCTTTCTTCATTATGCCGTCACGTTCAAGCTATTAGCGCACTGCTGTAAATATCCGAGCGGTAAAGATTCGAGCGAAAGCATCGACTACGAATACACTGGAACCTCACGTGAAAGTATTCAATGTTATGCATTATTATTCAACAATATTTGTGTATCGAAACATGTCGAGAGTCGAAAATGGGTGTTTGGAACCTTTGGTGTGCATACAATTCAAGAAAATGAAGCTACCCAAAACACCAAAAACTACGCCACTTTCACTCGACGCGCGTTTTGCTAACAAAGTTGGCATTCTCAAGAGCTATACGCTTACTACGCTTACTACAAGTAGTAGTATTACGCTTACTACGTTTGGAACATTTGCTGTGAATATACAATTCAAGTTATAGAAGCTACCCAAAACACCAAAAACTACGCCACTTTCACTCGACGCGCGTTTTGCTAACAAAGTTGGCATTCTCAAGAGCTATACGCTTACTACGCTTACTACAAGTAGTAGTATTACGCTTACTACGTTTGGAACATTTGCTGTGAATATACAATTCAAGTTATAGAAGCTACCCAAAACACCAAAAACTACGCCACTTTCACTCGACGCGCGTTTTGCTAACAAAGTTGGCATTCTCAAGAGCTATACGCTTACTACGCTTACTACAAGTAGTAGTATTACGCTTACTACGTTTGGAACATTTGCTGTGAATATACAATTCAAGTAATAGAAGCTACCCAAAACACCAAAAACTACGCCACTTTCACTCGACGCGCGTTTTGCTAACAAAGTTAGCATTCTCAAGAGCTATACGCTCACTACAAGTAGTAGTATTACGCTTACTACGTTTGGAACCTTTGGTGTGAATATACAATTCAAGTAATAGAAGCTACCCAAAACACCAAAAACTACGCCACTTTCACTCGATGCGGGTTTTGCTAACAAAGTTAGCATTCTCAAGAGCTATACGCTTACTACAAGTAGTAGTATTACGCTTAGTACGTTTGGAACCTTTGGTGTGAATATACAATTCAAGTAATAGAAGCTACCCAAAACACCAAAAACTACGCCACTTTCACTCGACGCGCGTTTTGCTAACAAAGTTAGCATTCTCAAGAGCTATACGCTTACTACAAGTAGTAGTATTACGCTTACTACGTTTGGAACCTTTGGTGTGAATATACAATTCAAGAAATAGAAGCCACCCAAAACACCAAAAACTACGCCACTTTCACTCGACGCGCGTTTTGCTAACAAAGTTAGCATTCTCAAGAGCTATACGCTTACTACAAGTAGTAGTATTACGCTTACTACGTTTGGAACCTTTGGTGTGAATACAATTCAAGAAATAGAAGCTACCCACAACACCAAAAACTACGCCACTTTCACTCGACGCGCGTTTTGCTAACAAAGTTAGCATTCTCAAGAGCTATACGCTTACTACAAGTAGTAGTATTACGCTTACTACGTTTGGAACCTTTGGTGTGAATATACAATTCAAGTAATAGAAGCTACCCAAAACACCAAAAACTACGCCACTGTCACTCGACGCGCGTTTTGCTAACAAAGTTAGCATTCTCAAGAGCTATACGCTTACTACGCTTACTACAAGTAGTAGTATTACGCTTACTACTGTAGTAAGCGTATAGCTGTCAGTCAGCCTTGTAACCTAAAGATCGTGTGTTCGAATCCTTATGGATCTTATATTTTTTTTCGTTTTTTTTTCTTAATAGCAGTAATAGTACAAAAAAATTTGTATGATACATTTGTTAAAAGTGATTTTAATTTGCTTGTGGGGCTGCTCCACTCGCTAACGCTCGTTTCGCAATATTCCCTACTTACACAATAAAATGCCACTTTCAACACTTGTATCATGAATAACTATTCTACGCGATTTGTGTGTTTCAATTCGAGTGCCAATTTCTTACACCACCCTACAGTTTGAAAAATTACTTACAAATATTCATACTCATTAAAATCCAATTCAAATTCAAAATATATCTGTAATAACTACAAACAGAACGTCAATCACACTTTCCCCGTCCACACTGAGCACGAAAAAATCTACAAAAAAACACATTCTGTTCGTGCTCAAATCAGCGTCCACACTGCCCGAGCATTCGCTCGTTCGGTGCTCATGCGGAACGAATATTCTAGTGAATACATACCTTTAAGTGTCCTAGGTATTGACGGTTTTTCGCCTTATTATTCATTCATGTGTTTTTCAATGTGTTCAGCTCGGAGCTCTCGAAAGCATTTTTTTTTATCTATCGCGATCAATTTTCTCTGCAATGTGTATATATATATATATATATATATATCTTTACAGCTGTTGGCCTGGGACCGAGATAACATTAAGTTACAAACAAATTACTCGTCCTGGTATTTATTGCCGATCATCGCGATCTGTCATCTGCCAAAAGAATTTCCGGTCGGAGACGTGTCGGTAGCTGTAATTGCGCCAGAGTTTCTTTTTTCGCCCGTTTGCGTAGCACGCTGCGATCGGTTAATTGGAAATTAATTAGTTTATATTTGCGTCGAGTGGGATTGCGAAAAAAGTTATCGATGTGAATGAAGTTCACGCTCTTTTTGTTCGGGATAAACGATATCAAATAAAACATCGATAATAGCTGTGTGACGCCCACGGTAAGTGAATTAGAATGTTGGCAATGAATGAAATCGATCTATTAAAAGAACTGAGTGTTTTATATCGCACTTAATTTATCGGAACGCTATGAAGGTTTAATCTCAACTAATTAATTGAAATGTGACAGTTTAATATCACAATCGATTCAGATCATTGGATAATTCTAATGAACTGATTTGATGTTTGACTAAACTGTTAGTTTTTGGTTTTTGTTGTTTTTAGTTGTTCTAGTGTTTCTGTGTACATTCCTTGAATGATTTTGGACCTGTATCTTAAAACACATACTGTTTTTCCTTCTTTTTCGGGACATCTTCAACCCAACTTCTTCATTCGCACTGACCAACTAAATTCCAAAGAACAATTTTTTTTAAAAAGATTTTGTTAGTAAAAGTGTCGGTACGTCTTATCATCTAATCTATCTTCTTTCTTATATCGGTTTATACCCCTAAGGATTAACGCGGCAAGACATAAAACATGGTTGAATGACGAGGTCCAACCCTCAAAATCACTCCATTACATCACGTCGACGATCCTTTTCGTGCGAATCTCAATAAAAAGAAACACAATCCAACCGATAAATAACGTTGTTGGTTTTTTGCAGCATTCGACTTCCTCGAATAAATTCCGTTTTTTTTACCGAAACGACACATTTTATTATGAGTGCCGATCCACGTTTACGAACGCAATAAATTATCCGGTCTGATTATACATCGTATAAATTACGGCGGTGAGCGTGAAAATCAATGAACCGCAAAACGAGCAGATTGAAAAGAGAATCGAACGTACCTATCGAAGGTTAATTGTCGCAGATAATTCTCGAAAAGCTTGCAATTCGATTTGCGCGGAATTGACATTTTGTGCGGGATCGGTACGATTTAATCGAACGATTGAATCACGTTCGCATAACCTTCGTTTTCTCGATGCATATCATTTAATAAATGATTTTGTCGAATCATTCCGATAATTACTCTATTAATCTTCTGATTGATCGGAGTGTTCTGGTATTATGAATATTAGAACAGTCACATTTCCATCGATTGCTCGATATGATTAATGTATCTTCTGAATAATGGATTCTGATAAAAAACATGCATATTTCCATCAATTATCATGGTTTAACTTGTTCTATTGATTTTTTATTTATTTTGTAGAAATTCATGTTGAAATACTTACTTACTGTAAGAAGACAATAACTTGTCTAATTTTCTTTCGGCTTTAACATTATCAAGTACACCGAGAAAAAACTTCAATAATATTTTAATTGTTGTTTTTGTCGATTTTCTTTTGTTTAAGAAAATAGGTATTTGTGTCATGAACTATTTGATGGAATTCCCCAAATTACTGGAATCTTGGGGATTATCAACATATTACGATAGTTTCCAACAGCTCAAACGACTGCCGAATTTCATCTGCCCAACACCTAAAGGCCGCCGTACATTATCCTATTTCCTGGCTCAAATCGCATGCGTCGTATCATATTTTACATCAAGTTTTATGCTAGTAGATAATATTTCCAAAGTAATAGGACAGTTTCTACTTTGGAAATATCATCTACTAGCATACGTTTTGATTGATTCGAAATTGCGTTGCACTTAACTTGCCAACTTGGCAAAATTAGTCATACGATTCAATTATTTAGGCTAATGGATATTTCCATCAGAATCACTTCAATTAGATGGTGTATCAATAATTCTCAAAGTATTGGTTGTGCAATTAGAATTGATTGGAATGGTAATATAAATCGTAAATATCTCAGACAACACAATGATTCCTTGGCAAGCAGTTGGTGAATTAGTTAACCCAAATAGCAGTCGGATAGAGTCGAACATTCTTCATAACCATTGTTAATAAGCTCGAGGGAACCTTTTTTTTTAATTCGAATGATCCTTATTATGGTCAATGGTTATTCATTCAATTCTGTCCCGTTTGAATGTGTCATTTACTAGACAAGACTGTTTCTGTTTCTTGCGAATACTTTCTTGAGGTTTGTCGCGTTCGTTTTCCTTTTATACAGTGACCGCCAAAAAGTATGTACCATATGCGAAAAAAGTTTATTATTAGAGTATTCGAAAAAATATTTTTGGGAAAAGTTTGTGCATGTCCGATAACCTAAAAATCGATTTTGACACATGTCACGTGATCGCTGGTATGGTGGCAAATTGAAAAAAAATTACTATTAAAAGGCAAAAAGTGGGGTAAAATGGCAAGATATCAAAAAAAGTTATTTGAAAAAGTTGCTTGGAAATAAATTACAAAGTTTGAAAAGATAATGAGAGAAAATTGAAAATAGCAATTTTTTTTAAATATTTTCCTAGCTGTATAAAAATATCATATTATTATCCTATGAATAGCTTGACCATACCGGAACATTTGTATTTCAATGATAATGACAAAACTTTCTCATTTTCTCTACACCAGTGAGCACTAAATTAAAAAAATTGGATTTTGTTAAAACGCTGGCTGTTACATTGGTTCGTATCTTACAGTTATATCAGAATTCCACGACCATTGTGATGACATGACACTCTAGAAACATGGTGTTTTCCAGATTATAATCAAGTTTCGATGATAATCGTGCCAGAGCGTTTCACTTCGCATGCAATGTTGAAAACTCTAGCCTCTTTAATTTGACGCACATTTTTACGATTATGTGCGAAGTGAAACGTTCGTGCACGATTATCATCAAAAATTGATTACAATCGGAAAAACACGATATTTTTGGATTTCTCCATCATCGCAATAATCGTGAAATTCTGATATAACTGTTAGATACGAACCATTGTAACAGCAAGGGTTCTGACAAAATTCAATTTTTTTAAATTAGTGCTCTCTGATGTGGAGAAATTGAGAAAGTTTTGTTATTATCATCATCGGAATACAAATATTTTAGTATGGTCAAGCTATTCATAAGAAAATAATTTGATATTTTTGTATAGCTAGGAAAATGTTTAAAAAAAATTGCCATTTTCAATATTCTCACAATATTTTTTGAAACTTCGTATGTGTGTATAAAATTGAATTCTAAAGCAACTTTTTCAATTAACTTTTTTCGATACCTTGCCATTTTGCCCGACTTTTTGCCTATTCATAGTAATTTTTTTCAACTTGCCGCCATACCATCGATCACGTGACATGTATCAAAATTGATTTTTAGGTTATCGGACATGCACAAACTTTTCCCCAGAATCTTTTTTCCAATACTCTAATAATAAACTTTTTTCCCATATGGTACATACCTTTTGGCGGCCACTGTATAAAATCGTGAGCAACTGGTCGTGCATTCAATTGTTTCGATGACATGACAGTATGATTGTAAGTGTTTACCTATGTAATTGTTCGATTTCTAATGTTGGCATTGTCAGATGAGCAAAAAAGCTAATTTAGAATCGGATTGTTCATATTCCGTAGAATATCGAGAAAACAGTCATCGATATGTTTCTTCTGACTGGATCAGTACGGAACGACGCGACGGTAAAGTACATTCAAATCCTACCTATCCGCAACTCAAAGCGACCGAAATCGGCATTCTCTCGGCTGTCGCTTTTTCTCCCTCTCTCTCTCTCTCTCTCCCTCTCTCTCTCTCATGTACCGCATCGATTTTTCGCACAAAGACGGCCGACTTGGCATATATTCGACGGTCAATGTTTTCGGTAGCGGTAGTATTTCCTCCTGCAAGTCAACGGTGGTGAGACCGACTGCGACCACGGTGTTGCCAGTAATTTTTTTTCGTACTGGGACTGGCAATACATTCGATGCCATTGTTGAAATAATCCATAAAACTGCAGTGTCCGTAAGTCGTAGTATTCGGAAAAATTACAAGCCGATACTAGAAGAATTCGACTACCATGATAATATGAAATTATTGCGCATACTTGAGCACAAATGTAAATTGTTGCCGTTAACTGGTGTAAATCAGCCTGCAAATAAAATTTTCATCAACTCCTGAGTTCCTCAAGGGGCTATACTTGGCCTGTTCTTCCTACCCCATACATATTAACGATTCACCTGACTTTGAGATCACAGAAAATTTACACCATAACGATACTGCTGTAACGTGGCATAACAAGAAAATGCAAGACATGTGTCAAATAATCGGTGTCAATTTCCTCTGGACCATAAAACTTCAAACTAGAAAATCACCTGTTTCTGACGGCTACTTACCAGCTTCACTTTTGGCTAAACCAGCCAGGAGCCCCCTGTAAACATTTTTCTATTTCAGAAATATTTCTGAAACCGATCTGTAAATAAAATTCTGCTAGTTATATGGAGCACTTTCAATTGTTTCCTTTTCGATAAAATACATTGCACAAGTATCTGTTAGATATAATTCAATACTCGTATATAATTCAATACTCGTCTTAGTATTAGCCAGGGGAGTAGTTGTTTTCTGACAGGTATTTGCCACAATAAGCGTACGTTGTAGATGTGTATATGGAGTATCACGGAGCTAAAGTGGTTCGAAATCCACTTTTTAAGCTGTAGGTCCCGGATCTCCCATGCTCGAACAAGATCTGCTTTTGAGGGGTTTTCTAAGACGATCCGAGAGATTCGTAATAACAAATTTCAACAAATTTATCCTAAACTAAAAAAAGTTGATATAAGCTACTGTAGTCCTATTGTGTAGTTGTTGCTAGAGGGGGAGCCACTTGTCTTGTTTCTTTCGCCAATTACTTTCAGATGTTTGTTGCTTTCGAGCGAACGAAACAGAGCAAAAACGTATGAACATCACTCGATTTTAATAGAAATCTTAGGCTATAAGAAGTGGCAACCCTGCCCGCAGCGAAGGACGAACACGCAAAAGACGCTGTTTGCGAGAATACCAAGGCAGACGGATGAGAGACGAGTTTTTTTTTTTCAATTTTCTCGAGAGATGGAAATGGACTGGTTTCTTCTCGAGGTGATTTACTGACTGGCGTTTTTTTTTTATTGTATGCTTTGTGGAGTTTATGATAGAGCCGGTATGGTTTTTGATTGATGGTTATTTATATGAAAGTGCCGAGAAGCCGGAAAGAATTGAAAAAGTTATTATTTTTTTGTACTCTTAGATAAGCTGAAAATAATGTTCTGCTCCGCTTTACTGATTGATATCTATAACGATAGTAAGTTATGTTTACGAATTACTGATTTGTAAGTATCTACTTACCGTCGTTACCGACCAGAGAGCCGGAAGTGACTTCGTCTCTTGTCATTACTTGTATTGACGTAAAAGCATTCAACCTCATACAATCCGGTCTTTATTATTCCAGTTCTGTCTGAGCTTGTTTATGTATACGCCTAATTGACATTTCACATCATTAGTCTGGTATTAGCCAAAATTGTAATATACGTGGGTCCCGTGTTGTTATTGTCTGTCGTATAAGACACCACACTGTTCTATGTAGATGTCTCTTATAAGATTCGAGATAAACGATATTACCATCCCAATTACAACGTATTAAATTTACTGGACCTCTATTCACCCGAATGGTCCTGTTGAGTATAAAATCTTGCTAGATGTGAGAATATTTGCGAAATAATCATTTCAGATAACATTACTCCTCGATATGTGGTTAGAGGATTCTTGATCCAAGTGTCTTGTTGAATAAATGTATGCAGAAAAAAATTCAACGATGAATGAAGTTCCATTTCAAAAGTTATTGAAACAAGTTGCTTCACATTCAATTTACCGTTTGGAACAAAGAAAAGCTTGCCAGATGTGTGAATATTTACGAAATAATCAATTGGAAAATCATAAGTCCTTTATATGCGGTTGGAGAACTCTTGAGTCCAAATGGTAGTCTGTTTGAATCAACGTATGCAGAAGAAAGATTCAAAAGTGTATGAAGGTGCGTCTCAACTGTAGTATTAAATCTGGCCGAATGGTTGGTCTTGTACGAGGGAGAAACAACTAGTAATTTTTTGTACACCTAATGAAATCAGTGAAGTAATTATCTCTAATGAAAAATAATGAAAAAGTTTTAATGGGCATTGAAAGATAATTACCATTCAATTACGCGGAAACGTTTGAATGGACATAATTTAACTCTTATGTATAAAAATAAGATCCAAAAAGTTCGAAACTCATGCCCACGTATGATTTTTGGTGTAAGTAGGCGACAAAGAGTGTGAAATAAATTGAAGGAGATTGGATGGTTACATAAGGAGAACAGGAGAAAGGTTCTTTTAGTATCTTGTCATAAAATAATTCCCAAATATATACCCAATATATACTAATTCAGCCATTTTGAATCGATTGGCGTTCGCAGAGTTCGTCTATCTCTAACCGTTCTCGAGTTGGTCAGCTCTGAATCAGTTTTCAAATGGTTTTTTTGGCGCGAAAAATATTTCTGATGAGTTTTCGACATTTTCGTTCAAAGATTCGGAATCAGCACGTCGAAATACGTTGAAGGATAAAAATTTTAAATTTGAAAAATTTAAATTTGAAAAGTTCAAAAAATTATTTATCATGATATACTTGCCTTTTTTGTCCGTCGATTTTTTTCGTTCAAATTCCCTTTATATACTGATTCGGTCATTCTGAATCGATTGGAGTTCGCAGAATTCGTTTTTCTCTAACCGTTCTCAAGTTGGTCAGCTCTGAATCATTTTTCAAATGTTTTTTTTTGCGCAAAAATAATTTCTGCGAGGTTTCGACATTTCGAATAATGAACTTAATTAAAATTAATAATGAATTAATGAAAATATTATGATGTACACCTCATGAAAGAGTAGTTTCCCCCTCGGTCTTGTATATGAATATTTTCCCGAAACGTTCTATAGAAGACAGACTTTGAGGCATTTATTTGAGATAATTGAATTAAAAGATGTCAGTGATTCAATTCATTTGCCGTATGCCAGAAATATTCTATGGTACCTGCCTACTATTCCATCCGTCAATAATGTCAAAAATCGGGAATTCTTTGAGTGGTGCATATTAATTTCAAAATCGTAGACTTCGTCCAGTAAAATTATAATTCTTGGTATTTAATATACTATTACAAGCCCACCTATGTTTCATTCAGAATTATCCACAGCCAACTTCATTAAATATACCCGAGTTCTGTGTTGATATTGTCTGTCGTATAAGACGCCACACAGTTCTGTGTAGGTTTTCTGTAATAAATATCCTTTATAAGATCCGAGATAAACGATATACCATCCCAATTCCTACGTATAGTAAATTTAATTGACCCTTATTTACCCGAAGGCTTCTGTTGAGCATAAAATATGAAGAACGTCGAAGAGACAAGTGTTTACGAATACACAAAGCGCCAGACGTCTCTTTTTATTTTTCTACAAATAAAAACTTGTTTTCTACCTACTCCGAGTACCTGAGACGAGTCTTATGGACGTCAACGGCAACAGAGGCCGTGCTTTGTTCTATTGAAAACAATTGAAGAGCGTTTTGTTTTGTTATTCCTAGTTGAAGCATATCTGTGGTTCTAGTTCGAGTTTTTGTCAAGTGCCTCTTTGAGCAAATTAACACAACAATAATTCTAGAGGATTAGTTCTGAAAAGTGAATTACAATAAATTAGTACGGTCGATTACTCAGCATGTGATGATGACATGAGCTAGATGATGGATATTCAAAACCTGCTAGATTTGTGAATGTTTGCGAAATAATCATTTTAGGGATCATAACTCCTTGATATGCGGATGGAGAACTTTTTAGCCCAAATGGTAGTCTTGTTGAATAAATGTATGCAGGAAAATTATTCAACAGTGAATGAATTTTCGTTTTAAAGGGAAATGAAATAAGTTGCTTGCTTCAAATTCAACTTGACGTTTTGAATAAAAAAACAAACTCGCTAGATGTGTGAATGTTTACGAAATAATCATTTTAGGGATCATAACTCCTTGATATGCGGATGGAGAACTTTTGAGCCCAAATGGTATTCTGTCGAATTATGTAGAAGAAAGATTCAAAAGTATTTACGAGTTTTTTGCTGAAACGTTCTCTAGAAGACAAACCTAAGGCATTTCTTTCAGGAAACTGACTTAAAAGATGTCAGTGGAAGTATTCAATGTTGCAAGTGGTAGGTAACTCTCTATTTGACGTATTCCAGAAATATTCTATGGTACCTGCCTACCATTTACAATATGTAAATGAGATTCATTATGTAATATACCACTGGGAAAACGAAAATTGAGATTAGCGTCCGAAACAATTACACGATTGAATTATAGGATTTAGAAAACACTGATAACATGTAATATATTTTGTTTGTTGTTTGTTTTATATAATTTTTTTACAGAAAAAATTAATTATTCGAAAAAATCCGAGACGTTTGCTAAACAATATCGTGTTGAAATGTTGATGTAGATATCTTGAAAATGTGCCAAAATAAATGGTACCTAATTTAATTATCTCTTTCTGTCTCTCTCTTTTTTTATCTCCTTATCTTTCTCTCTCTCTTTCTATGTCTCTTTCTTGCTCTCTCTCTCTCTCTCTCTATCTATTTCTCTCTCTCTCTATCTATTTCTCTCTCTCTCTATCTATTTCTCTCTCTCTCTATATCTGTCTCTCTTTCTCTCTCTTTTTCCCTCTTTATATGTTTTTCTATATTTCTCTTTCTCTCTCTTTCTCTATCTATTTCTCTCTCTCATTCTCTCTCTCTTTATATCTATTTCTATATTTCTCTCTCTCTTTATCTCTCCCTCTCTGTCTCTCTCTCTCTCTGCCTCTCTCTTTCTCTCTCTTTATTTATCTTTTCTATCTCTCCCTCTCTCTATATATCTCTCTCTCTATCTCGTTTTCTCTCTCTTTATATCTCTCTCTTCAACTCTCTTTTATCTCTCTCTCTTTCTCTCCTTCTCTCTCTTTCTCTCCTTCTCTCTCTTTCTCTCCTTCTCTCTCTCTTCCTGTTCCTATCTCTCTCTTTCTATCTTTCCCTCTCTCTCTCTTTCCGTCTCACTCTCTTTCTCTCTTTCCCCCTCTCTCTCTTTCTCTTTCTTTCTTTCCCTCTCTCTTTCTCTTTCTATCTTTCTCTCTTTCTATATTTCCCTATCTTTCTCTCGCTCTCTCTCGCTCTCTCTCTTTCTCTCTCTCTCTTTCTCTCTCTTTCTCTCTCTTTCTCTCTATCTTTCTCTCTTTCTCTCTTCTCTCTCTCTCTCTCTCTCTCTCTCTCTCTCTCTCTCTCTCTCTCTCTCTCTCTGTCTCTCTTTGTCTCTTTATTCAATGCTGAGACACATTAACTCACATTTACTCTTGAGTTAAATATACGATTTTATTCGCAGACGTATTCAGATAAATAAAAAATTGGTGAAGATTGAAGAGTTAAGATCACCACTAATCAGCAAGTAAATGAACAAGATTATCAGAACGCCTTGCAAGTAATCAAATCATAGCATTTTTAATATTAATGTGAACACCAAATTTCAGATAACGGTAAAACATATCATTAAACTGGTTATTTTCGTTATCTGAATTATAGGCATTACGAAATAAATTTCTTGTGTCATATTTAGGGTTCATTTAAACATTCTTAATAAATAATTCTCAAAATGGTAAAAGTGAAAATTCATAGGCACAAAAGTAAAACTTTTACTCCATGGTCAAAAGATTAAACTTCTATTCTTGACATGATTTTTTGGGTTTGTAACCTTCCACAATCTGAAAATGAAAAAAATGTTAATCTAAAGAAATCTGTACAAGTGTGGTAAAAGTTATATATGTGAAACATCAAGGCCATTGATTGTGCGCCAGAAGAACATGAAAGTTACATCAGAAATCAAAAAATAACAGGTTCGAAAATATCCCAACATATTCTAACATCTGATGGCGATCACATGATGGAATGGAATAATACCAAAATTTTATTGAGAGAATCAAATCAAGAAAAAAGGAAGTTAAAGGAAAATGCGTGCATTATTTTATCAAACAACTGCTTTTCAACAAAGTCCATCGAAATGGACCGCACCTGGTTACCTTTTCTCAGAGATGACATGATAACTAATAGAATGGTGATTGATTGATTCCGAACACCCTATGTATCAAGATACCAAATGTCAATCAAAAGGACGTATGGCAGATTTCATTTGACTCTGTCAAAGAAAGGGGATACGTAAGCTATTGTGAGTACGCTTATTAAAGTCGCTAATTAAAAAAAAAAAGAACAATGAATCTGTTGTTTCCAAACGTACAAATGAGGTTAATTATATCCTTTGAAATATGATTGAAGGCGCAGCAGGTAAATATGGATATTTCGTCGAGTTTTGCTTCACAAGTTGCTGCATTTCATGCGGTAATCAAGCTAATTAGCCATTTATTCAAATTCATTTATAAGTATCATTAATCACAGTCGGAACTGTTGAGCGACTCGGTTGGTTGTGTCGAACAAGAAATATTGTTATAACATTCGGTGAACAGTGGCAAGGACAATGGTTTTTGTAGTGGGGTCATTCTCATTCAGTTTTTTTTTTCGGTATTGGTGGTATAAAAATGTATGTATTACTTCAAATTGTTATCGGGTAGTTTCACAGAATCTTCAAAGCTGCTCTTTTCCCAACAAGAAGTTGAAGTTGATTATTTGCCGGTATACCCTGGTCTACCTCTGGAAGAAGGTACTTAACTAAGCCGTCGGTAGGCGTCGCTTGAGTCGTAGCGCGCGAAAATAATAATAATCCAGTAAGGACAGACAAACTCGAGCAAAAAGTGAAGAATGAATTGTAGCACTACGAAACTCAGCACATGACATCTCGACATCATGTATTATTAGAAAAAAAAATGTTTACCAAAAAATCAAGGGTGGAACCTAAAAAATGTTTCATTTAAAAAAAATATATATATTTTGTTGTTATTTAAAAAAATATAATATTTATCAAAAAACGATTTCGATAGGTTGAGAGATAATTCAATTATTTTGTAATGATTCAATTCATTCATACAATTTTAGGTCATTAATTGTCGTAAAATGAACTTAATGCATGTTAACTACATTGGAAAAAATATGAGCAACATTAAAACAAGTTCATGATTTCTCTGATGTTCATTCATCAGTCCGTTCAAAAGTTATCAGGGGGTTACTCTATGGACACACTGTATCACTTTCATCTTCACTTGTATCACTTTTTTTATCATCTTCGCTGTCATCGTCGATATTTTCATCCCATCCTCGCGCCAAAAAACCAAAAGA
This sequence comes from Chrysolina haemoptera, assembly GCA_958298965.1. Classification (NCBI taxonomy): domain Eukaryota; kingdom Metazoa; phylum Arthropoda; class Insecta; order Coleoptera; family Chrysomelidae; genus Chrysolina; species Chrysolina haemoptera. Next base: position 37,447,273 of record OY282590.1, read on the forward strand.
GGGAATATTTTTTATTTCCATCAATTTTCCAGCCAGTCAAGTGAGTCAAGAGGTGATAATGTTAACAATATTGTGATATGTAAGCTGTTCGACGACTATGCTCTTCAAGTTCTCATAGACATGGTGGCAAAGCAGTCTTGTCATCTGTCGTACTTCCATATGCCTTCAAAACATTGCTGTTTGGTCGACGCTAATTTAGTATGGTTCAAAAATTTGAAATAGTTCATCTCAGAGATTACTCTACTGGCAGCACCTTCATCTACTTCAATGCTAAAAACTTTACTCTTCAAGTTCAATATTGATTGTTATTGAAACGGACAATGATCTGATTCTTTGTGTATCAGCTGGACATCCTTCCCCATAGTACATTTTTATTTGTTTTTTATTTTACACATTCTTTGTAATGACCTTTGTTACGACAATAATGACAAATATGTATACTTTTCTTATGTGTTTTTTATCCACACTTGGCACAATTTAGTCGATAACTTTCATCCAAGTTTCATTTTAGCCTTTGTCTCATCCTCATCCGACACTCTATATATAAATGTTGGTGTTCTGCAGGGATCCATTACACTACCGTTACAATACCGACACTGTTTCTAATTCAAATGTTCAATCCCATTTATCTGACTCAATTGATAAAGGGGTGTCATTCCTTCTCCAAGATACGCCGCTGATAAAGAAGACGCATCATCTAAAAAGACGCAGATGATGAAATTTGAAATTTCTCGTGTGAGAGTGAGAGACGAATGTGAAGCAGATGTTTGAAGAATATCAAGGTTGAGCTGATAACGAGTCGTTTTTGTAGAAATAGAGAGGATATCTCGATAATGCCGACTAGCTTATCTCGTGTGTCCCGATATTTTTGGTGGGATCGAATTGTCTTGCTTTATCTCTCCCTATTTTATGCTCCAATTCATTTCCATTGAAAAATTCTAGTAACGTAGAGTTTGACGGATGGAAGTAATGAAGTGGAAATAAATGTCGTTTGATTTTTTTTTGTATGAATTGAGAAAATGTTATGATAAATAAGGAACAAAGTATGTCTTTTTCCTACGAGCGTGCGGAAAAGTAACATTTCCGCGCGATTTTTCGTTTTGAAAGTTGTACTTTTCCGTACGATTTTTACTTTTCCGCACGATTTTTGTATTGTTGAAAATTAGGATATTTAGGACTAACTAAATGATCTATGTAACTATTCTTAGTCTTATTAGTCATTTTGTAGCATTATTATAAAAACTTGTTTATTAAAATCCTTGTTTTTTCATAAATAAGATGGACAAAAACACTCGTAGGAAAAATATTGTACCTAACTCTTACGGAAAATGTCTTTACCGGCTTGCCCGAACTCCTCTCCGCGTCGTTCGTGCAACTGCCGTCGCGTGCGGAAAAGTACTACTTTCCGCACTTGTTAAATAAATAACTATTTTGTTTCAAAACGGATTAAAATAATGAAGTCGAAATAAATGTCGTCCAAACATCAGTATCGGTTTTTCAGGTGAAAATAAGATTTTTTCTTCATATGAGCAAGTGTCGTGTTGCTTCGTTTTCGAGATACAGGGTGTCAAAGTTTTTAGAAAAAATCAGTTTTTTATTCATTGCTCAAAAACGTTTTGGCTGATTTTGATGAAACTTGGCATGTTGTTTTGCGGTAATAAAAGGCTTATCTGAATGAACTCAAAATAAAAAAAAATGTGAAAAGTTTGACACCCTGTATCTTGGAAACGATGCAAGTTGGGATACATGCTTGTATGAAGAAAAACTCTTATTTTCACCTGAAAAACCGATACTGAACGTTTGGCGGTTTAACCCTGGGTCATCCTGTATGTACATGCTGCATGTATGTGTCTGGGTCTACCCAAGTATTATGTATTTGATATAGTCTCAATTGAAATTTTTTACTTTTAGTATAACCTCTGCTGAATTTCAGCTCCAAATATTTATTTTACTGTTTCACTTATATTCACCCTTTCTTTTTTGTTTCAGGAATAATTCGGCCCAAAGAGTGTAAGTAAACTATAGTACAATTTTATTCAATATTTTAGTCAATTGTTGAATAAAAGTTTTCAAACTAGCCGTAGTTTAGGAATCATCCGAGAGATGAGACTTCTTTTGTTGAAATCTCCAAACGTTTCAACTGCTACTGCAGTAGTCATCTTCAGTGTTGTAATCGAAGTACTCTTTTTGATGGCATGATATACAACGATGATGATTCATATTTTCTCAGAGAGTTTTGTAAAATAAGCGGGGACATTTACCGAGAATGAATATGCCTGGTTCGAACTTTGTCAATCCATGAACTCCGCGTATGTTTTCAAATATTTCTTTATTTCTCTTTTGATTTTTTTCGGCAATTAGTTCAGAGTTGCTGTTGCAGTCAATTTGAATTTCGTGGCAGGGTTCGAAAAAATGATTTTTTCAAAAAAATCTAACAATGATAATGTACTAAAAAAAATTAAAAATTTTTTTTTTTCTGAGTGTGGTGTTCGAAAGTATTTTGACTTGGGATACCATAAACAAGTTTCGCTCCTAAATAATTCTATTACCTTGGGTATCTTTTCATTTGCCCATTCCATACTGTTGGAACCGAGGGGGAAACTACTCTTTCATTAAGGTGTATGTACATCATAACATTTTCATTAATTCAATATTAATTTTAATAAAATTCATTATTCGAAATGTCAAAACTCGCCAGAAATTATTTTTGCGAAAAAAAAAAACATTTGAAAACTGATTCAGAGCTGACCAACTCGAGAACGAATAGAGATAAACCAATTCTGCTAACGCCAATCGATTCAGAATTGCTGAATTAGTATACTTATATTGGGAATTTGAACGAAAAAAATCGACGGGCAAAAAAGGCAAGTATATCACGATAAATAATTTTTTGAACTTTTTTGATTTAAATTTTTCGGATTTCAAATTTTATCCCCGAAGGTATTTCGACGTGCTGATTCCGAATCTTTAAACAATAATGTCGAAAACTCATCAGAAATATTTTTCGCGCCAAAAAAACCATTTGAAAACTAATTCAGAGCTGACCAACTCGAGAACGGTTAGAGATAAACAAATTCTGCGAACGCCAATCGATTCAGAATGGCCAAATTAGATAGAAAAAAACAAAAAAATTACTCGAAAAAACTTGCAAGTTACCCCTAAAAATCATTAAAAGTACCAAGTCGTCACATCGACTTGAAATTCGCACTGTATACGTAAAATTTCGTGCTCATTCCAAAAATGTATGATTTTCTATGCTCAGATATAAGATTTAGCCGGAAAAAGGTGTTTTAGATTTTGACGGCAAAAAAACATCAAAAAACTGATTCAAAGCTGACCAACTCGAGAACGGTTAGAGATAGACAAATTCTGCGAACGCCAATCGATTCAGAATGGCCGAATTAGATAGAAAAAAACAAAAAAATTACTCGAAAAAACTTGCAAGGGGTTTACCCCTAAAAATCATTAAAAGTACCAAGTTGTCGCATCGACTCGAAATTCGCACTGTATACGTAAAATTTCGTGCTCATTCCAAAAATGTATGATTTTCTATGCTCAGATATGAGATTTAGCCGGAAAAAGGTGTTTTAGATTTTGACGGCAAAAAAACATCAAAAAACTGATTCAAAGCTGACCAACTCGAGAACGGTTAGAGATAGACAAATTCTGCGAACGCCAATCGATTCAGAATGGCCGAATTAGTATGTTTGGATATTTCGAGTCAATCGAAAAAAATAAAAAAATTACTCGAAAAAACTTGCAAGGGGTTCACCCCTAAAAATCATTAAAAGTACCAAGTTGTCACATCGACTCGAAATTCGCACTGTATACGTAAAATTTCGTGCTCATTCCAAAAATGTATGATTTTCTATGCTCAGATATAAGATTTAGCCGGAAAAAGGTGTTTTAGATTTTGACGGCAAAAAAACATCAAAAAACTGATTCAAAGCTGACCAACTCGAGAACGGTTAGAGATAGACAAATTCTGCGAACGCCAATCGATTCAGAATGGCCGAATTAGATAGAAAAAAACAAAAAAATTACTCGAAAAAACTTGCAAGGGGTTTACCCCTAAAAATCATTAAAAGTACCAAGTTGTCGCATCGACTCGAAATTCGCACTGTATACGTAAAATTTCGTGCTCATTCCAAAAATGTATGATTTTCTATGCTCAGATATGAGATTTAGCCGGAAAAAGGTGTTTTAGATTTTGACGGCAAAAAAACATCAAAAAACTGATTCAAAGCTGACCAACTCGAGAACGGTTAGAGATAGACAAATTCTGCGAACGCCAATCGATTCAGAATGGCCGAATTAGTATGTTTGGATATTTCGAGTCAATCGAAAAAAATAAAAAAATTACTCGAAAAAACTTGCAAGGGGTTCACCCCTAAAAATCATTAAAAGTACCAAGTTGTCACATCGACTCGAAATTCGCACTGTATACGTAAAATTTCGTGCTCATTCCAAAAATGTATGATTTTCTATGCTCAGATATAAGATTTAGCCGGAAAAAGGTGTTTTAGATTTTGACGGCAAAAAAACATCAAAAAACTGATTCAAAGCTGACCAACTCGAGAACGGTTAGAGATAGACAAATTCTGCGAACGCCAATCGATTCAGAATGGCCGAATTAGATAGAAAAAAACAAAAAAATTACTCGAAAAAACTTGCAAGGGGTTTACCCCTAAAAATCATTAAAAGTACCAAGTTGTCGCATCGACTCGAAATTCGCACTGTATACGTAAAATTTCGTGCTCATTCCAAAAATGTATGATTTTCTATGCTCAGATATGAGATTTAGCCGGAAAAAGGTGTTTTAGATTTTGACGGCAAAAAAACATCAAAAAACTGATTCAAAGCTGACCAACTCGAGAACGGTTAGAGATAGACAAATTCTGCGAACGCCAATCGATTCAGAATGGCTGAATTAGTATGTATTGGGTATGTATTTGGGAATTATTTTATGACTTTCTGGATCTTATTTTTATACATAAGAGTTAAATTATGTCCATACAACGTATCCGCGTAATTGAATGGTAATTATTTTTCAATGCCCCCTAAAAATTTTTCTTTAGAGATAATTACTTCACTGATTTCATTAGGTGTACAAAAAATGACTAGTTGTTTCCCCCTCGTTTGGAACTTAACCCACAGAACGCAGTAAACAACAAAGATGTAACAACTAATTTGCAAAAAAAACCGTTTGGCAAATGTCAGATCTACGGTATCATGGAATCATCTTCACCCCTCAATCAGTAACCAATATGTCATCAATGTAGAATACGATAGTCGCAGAGAAAGATAAGTTATTACGTTTCTCGCCTTTCGAAAAGCCAATGTCGAGAAGACAAAATTGAGGCTAATCAATACCGAACTTTCAAATTTATAGGTAGTTCCCACTCGACCATAACCTTCACCGCCTCGGAACAGAAAAAGTTAATTGATTTAATTATAGAAATTCGATCAGATGTTATATCGGCGACTAGAAACACAATTATGTAATTACGCGAATGATAAATGGTTGTTTCGATGAATAATTATTTTCAACGTTAATAACACGTAAAGTCACGCCTAATCGAGATTATTGCTCTAATGACTTCGTAAACATTAATTTCTTTCGTGTTTAGTCGAACGGCATTCCTTTTTGTTAATGATACAGGTCGGAGCAATTTCCTTGGACTTTAGAGGCGTGTCGGGAAATTCGATGATGGGAAAACGAATGGTAGACCTTACATGAAGGCATGTTTCGAAAAACTGTGGAAAAGTTCAACTCATGTGAATTGGCGGCAACTTTTTAAAAAAATCCAATTTTTTTTGGAGTACTCGGTAGATTTGATAGAGTACTGGAGTTCCTGATACAAATTTTGAATAGTTCCAGCTAACTGTGGATTTTGATAAGAAAAACAAACTAGTGGCTCTAACTTCACGCGGCGCCAAATGAGTTCTGGTGGTATTTTTCGATGAAGATAGAAGAGTTCTGGAGTTCGCGACCATTTTTGAAAATAGTTCTGCAGAAATAAAAAAGTTATCGGAGAAAATCAATTTTTGACTTTCGAAAACCATCATTTCGAAAGAAAAAAGACAAATATTTCAGTTCTGATAAGAGTTCTGAGTAGCACTCAGCAAGTTCCACAAAACATGTTAATCGAATTTTACCGAAAAAGCAGAACTTTTCAATTTATTAGCATTCATAAGGTGCGAAATTCGAAACACCAACATTTCGAATAAAAAATCTCAGGAAAGTTGTGATGAGAGTTCTGAGTAGCACTCAGCAAGTTCTACAAAACATGTTAATCGAATTTTACCGAAAAAGCAGAACTTTTCAATTTATTAGCCTTCATAAGGTGCGAAAATCGAAACGCCAACATTTCGAATTAAGACAACAAAGAATCTCAGGAAAGTTCTGATGAGAGTTCAGAGTAGCACTCAGCGGGTTCTACAAAAATACACTAAACGGTAGGTACTCTATTTCTAAAACGTCATCGAAGGGGATGATTGTTACCATATCAACGACCTCATTATTGTACTATGATGATCCATATCATGATTGTTACTGTCAACTGAAAATCTTGGTGTGTCATGACAAATACTAAGTAACTAAGTAAAACAAAAGCCACTCGATAAATATTAGTCAAACACGCCACACCGGCGACGTTGATCGCGATGGAACAAATCGAAAAGGCAGTTCAAGAGGCTGTAGGCCAATTATTACCAAGAAAATCTGGAGAACAATATAAACAATTGCAGTGGGGGAACATAAATATTAATATTAATAGAAATTAAGTTGTTTTTTATAGTTTAATATTGTTCTAAACACGTTACGCTTTTGTTGCATCCATGTCATGTTATATTTCAAATAAAATTATTGAAAATAAATTTCTAAATTTAGCTTTTATTGCAAAGAAATTTACTTTAAATCTCTAGAAGTTTAAAGTACATTTTAAATCCCTATAGTGATTCAAAGTAGGTACCACTTTTTTTCCCGAAAATAGGGTAGGGATAGAGTGCATAAAAGTGATGAATGAATTCATTAGTGAACCAATCCAGCGACGTTGGATTTTCCGAATGAACGAAAAATGAAACGTATGAACACAAACGGAACGTTCACTCGAGTTTGGTTACTTTCGTCTCGCCTTTGGAATTATTCAGTGGTATACCGATCATTTGTATGTCATTTTGTCTGTGTCTCCTATAGTATTTTTGATAAAAAATAACAAATTTTATGCTCTATTGATTGGTGTATACAGTATCGGAAAATTTTCATCTGGGGTATAGACAGAAATCTACGCGAGCAAGAGAGACGCACTACTGCGCGCCTCTCCTGTTGCCTCGCCCGACGAATTAACAGCTCAGTTGATATCCCTTCCTCGAGCGAGTAAAGGAGAAATATTAATGCTCTCTCAACATATAGCAAGCTGTTCTTTACGCTCTCATGAAACCACCATACCCAAGATGAAAACTTTCCGATACTGTATAGTTTTATAGTCAGGTAAAAGCGACATTGTACCATCATCACACAAATTCCCGAATCCACTAACTCATCAATCCACGTAATTCCTCGCCCAACGCACATTTTTCCCGATCTATAACAACGCCACGAAATTTTCTCCGACTAAGTATAATACAACACGATAAATTACGATCTATACGATCATCCATTAAATTCAAATGCCGGATCACCAACAAAGTAAAACAATCCGCGCCACTCTCTCACATAATAGCGGCGGCCGAGGCATATTCACGTGTGTTTGTTTGTGTGTGGGCTTCCAGCTAGTTAATCAAGCAGTTCACGGCTGCGAATAACAAATGACATTTAACGGCGTAATCTACAATGAATACCAGCTAGGTAGGTAGCTCTGGGTATTATTTATAATGACTACGGCAAATCTCTGTTGAAATTCTATAATTCAATTTACTCTCCGACTATTGTATTCTGCATTGATTACCTACATATTGATTATTAGTTGAAGAATGGATATGATTGCAAAACAACGTGAATCCTAAACGTTGAAGCACACTACGGCGCGCGGAACCGCACCGAACCGCACCGCGACGCGACTCCCTGAAAAAATTCCGGCTGAATTATTTACATGCATCCTAACGTAACTGCGTATACCAAGCAGCTCCGAAATCATTCCACGACGGCGTGGTATGACGTACGTAAGATTACGATGCATGTAAATAATTCAGCCGGAATTTTTTCAGGGAGGCGCGGCGCGGTGCGGTTCCGCGCGGTTCCGCGCGGACCGCGCGCCGTAGTGTGCTTCACCCTTAACTCATTCTTCAACGGCACTCGGCCAATCACAGATTAAGAATTTTCAGGATCCACGGTAACTGAGAGGTTTAGACCAATGAAAAAACAGCAAATGTATCAAACAAAGGACCCCGCATGGAATACATGGGATTTTGGTTTATTGCGGAATTCAATGAAACTCTAGTATGTTCTAGATCACGATCTGTAGGTAACACTTTAAATGGACAATAATAAAATCGTATGATTAGTTTTTGCGATACAGGATGATTTTAAAAGTAGTTACACAAACAGAAAAATTTAATTTATCACAAATTGAAAATATTTCTGTTTCACTCTCGTGATTTGGCTAAAATATATCATGCCTTTGGAAACGCACCATGTTTATAATACAAAATAGTATTTAATTTCCCGGGGTCGTCACAAACGTTCTCAAAGATATTCCGTTTTGACGTTGTTTACCTTACTTATTAGTATTGAGATATTTTCTAGTTTAATTTCGATATTTTCCTGAGTAATAATGATAGTTTGAAAAAGCGATCCTGTTTTATTACAAACATAGTTTTTACCATGTCGTGTCATCAGAAAAGTACTTAAAAATATCCTATTCCGAAGTTTTTTACTTACTTCATTCTTTTAATAGGAACTTTGAAGAACCCTATGTATGAGAGAGGTGTTTAACCAAAACGTGTGTGCGCTGGCAAACATTGTGAAAAAAGAGACAGAAAAGGTAAAAACCCTGCAATAGGCGAATGTTTAGCAAAACTCCAGAAATATATAACCCGGTTTCTCAGAAGATAATCATACGTGTTACCTACAGATCGTGATCTACAACATACCAGAGTTTCACGGAATTCCACAATAAACCAAATTCCCATGTATTCCGTGCGGGGTCCTTTCTCAGATTGATTGTTTTCTTTCTTAGTTTTAACTTTAACTCCTGATGAAATCTTTTCGCAACAAAGGTATGTCGAAATTCATTACCACTGCATTCAACCTTTTTGATAATGAAAATATAACGCGAATGATGCGATTATATTCACTTAGGTGTGAAGCCTCTGCGAATCCAGTGCGAATAATTCGCGTTGGTTTGAGGAATGCTTATACTTTGAGAAAGTTTCCATATTGTCCACGTGTTTGAAACCTATTGTTCGAATCCCAATCAAAGCCGCATAAATCAGGACTTCACGTTTCTTCATTATAGCTCATTGTTCTAACAGAACGGAGTTTGAATTAATGGATTCCATTTGAATATTCAATTTTTCTTTGCCGTTCCACCACGAGATCGTTGAATAAACGATTTTTTATCGCACCTACATTTGAATAATCACCGATGTTTGTTGGTTGCGCTAGATTTATCCAGCAGATAAGCTCGTTACAGGTGATTGAGTTCCTACAAATAATGTTGTATGGACGCCACGGATCGATAACCTTCCGTTCGAACGTTTGTTTCCGTCACATAGGCCAGTAGAAATAGACAATCAATTCCTAATGATTCCAAAAGTTTTCAAACTTTGGTCAAGTGAATGGTACATCGAAAAAGCAATAAATCTCAGTTTGCAACCTCTTCCGAAGTACTCAACATTGGCAAAATGTCGGTATTAATATCATCGAAATAATTGAGAGGTCATTGATATCATCATCGGTTTGTTCTTATTTGGTACACTGAATTAATTAATGAATTTTATGAGGAACAGACACTTGAAGCAGATACAAATACTACTGCTGTGGTGGATAGGATACATTTCAGTGGCATTGTAAATACACTTCTATTCAATATAAATTTTATTTCAAGGCAACTGTCCATTTGACAGTTGAAAATTCATTGATTAATTCATTGTACCAAACAAGAATATTTCAATTAGTCAGGTGTACGAAACGCGAGTATGCGAAACGATGTATTACCTCATCATCGACAGTAAATAAGTACCCCTTTTTTTTCTCTAGTCATACATTAATAAAAAAATCCTACTGAAGTTAGCGAGACAACTTAAAAAACAACAATTACGGATTATTCCATAAGTTGCCGCTTTTTTGTGGCTATGAAAAAAAACGTGTCGCTCCATTTTTATATGTCGCTTCATTTTTATATGTCCCTCCATTTTTATATGTAGCTCTTTTTGTTGAAAAGTCCGATCAAGGGAGACCCGGGACCTGCAGCTCAAAAAGTGGACTCCACCACTTTAGCTCCGCGACGGCGGTGGGGATAGAACCTGGGCCGCCTAGGTGAGAACAAAAGCTCTTAACACCTCGACCACTTCGCTATTATATGATGTTTCGCTAACTTCATAACAATTTTTATGAAACTATGAAACAGTAACTAATGAAAGCCAAAAGTACTACGATTGGTATGAAGTTATAGAAACATCGCATAAACAAATGAAGAAAAATGAATGAAAACAACAATTTTGTCTAATTTCTATTAGGTTTTTTATGATAATGACCTGTTCAGGTTTTTATTCCATTTTCAAGTATAATAACCGGCAGTTAGTTTTTATACTTGATAATGAGATAAAACCCGAAGTAAACGAGCTTGTCTAAAAGTTTCAATAACCAATAAAAATGAAGTTCTAGTAGTTATAGAGTTCCTGAATATTCCGAGGTGTTTTCAAATTCCAGTTCTGTGATAACACATAAAAGGTAAATAAATATCAATTTCAACATAGCTGTCCGTTACAGACAAATTAAACGTATCTCAAACCCAATTCGTAGAAAGGGTTTGACGAAGGTACCTGTTGACCAGTATATCCCTTGAGGTGATGGATAACCGATAATGAGTGAGATTATGGGATTAGGATTTGCGGATAGAGATTAAGTCATTAGGTACTATAATCCAATTGGACGCTTATCATTTATCAGATGATACTATTCAAAATTAAACCGTTTCAAGAAACTTAGTTTGCACACTGACATAGGCAAATAATTCTTGTACATATTTATGGATTATTATTCCGTATTGATTGTTTATGATCAAAATAATGCTGATGTTTACCGTATGTCTGTTTCATTTATCGTCTGCTGATTTTCTCAACAGAAATTTGAAGAAGAAGACTTGATCATATGCGTGGCGAAAACGGATCCGAGATTTGAAAAATTAACGAGAAACAAGCGCAGCCGTCACATTAACGTAGACTAGTATCTGTGTCATTTGTATTGGTTTTATTTTGTATTTCCGATGCTGATTTGTATTTTCTTCAATAAAAACATCTAGAACTATTATGGTTTTCATATTTCGGGCGACCGCGACCCCCTAGTGGACCACACAATGTTCTAGTCGATCGAATCTTCAGAATACACTCATTTCAAATATATCGAAAACATCAAAGCTTGCCAAGTGTCGTAGCATTATTGAGTCCCAACATCATCCGGTCGAATCAGACGCATTCTCTCGAATGCGACATCAATTTTATTCGCGAAACAGATTGCACCCAGCGCCTTATACGTAAACCCAGTCCTACGAAGGTTGGGAGGGTACTTGAGAGTAAAGCTGGTTTTCGGAATCCATTAGCGAGCTGTGTAGCGAGTGAGTTATTTACATATGTCATCATTAAATACTTACACGACGCTGACAGTAGCTGGATGTTTTTGATCTACAAGAGGAATGTGAATGTGAACTGAGCCGTACTTGGTTTTTAAGAGCGGCAGAAGTATACTTTGTCTACACGACTGTTGCGTAAATTTTCATTCTAACCTTGCATATACTATTCATACTATTATTCATCCATAATTAAATCAATAATTGAAATTTTTACTTCGCACCTCAACATAATATTTGTTCTATTCAAATTTTTCCTGGTAGGTAATTGCGAATGACTGAAATATTTTTGCTTAATGTCACTGTCACTGCTAAAACAATAAAAACTGAACTTTTGGTTTTAAAATTATCTTTTTTATATTGGAAAAAATCATGTATAAAACTCGATAGCTTCATATTCTTGTTGTATAAATAATAATAAATAATCTGGTGTATTTTTCTAATTGGCTTCAAAAACTTCCAAGTCCTAGTCAGCTTGAGCTTCGTGCTTAGCCTAGCGTAAAAACATCCAACGAGCGCGAGCGATAAAACAAAAATTTCCAACGCCAATTTGACGCATGACTGCGACGTCAACAACGAAAGAAAGGAAGAACGCGCCATTTCCGTGTCGACGATATGGCCTTTTTACATCCGAGGTGAACATTAAAAATCCATTTGCGAGACCACCCTAGTTGCGAGCCACCTAATCGAGTGCATTCCGACACTTTTTCCTTTCTCGAATCTACTTCGTCATCGCGCTTGTTATTCCGGTGGTCTTACATAAAAGACGCATTTCTATGGAAATGGCGTCGGTTTCTCCCTTTTTTTGTTGAGAGGTTACATGTGCGCCGTAAGAGTAAGATAGCCTGTAACGTGACCGCTATTATTTTTTCAGTTAAGTCTTGTTTAACAAATAATTAATCCAGAACGTCTATAAGGGGTAGTCATAAAAGACAAGCGTCTAGCCGTACCAATTCTACTTTTGATCCCGCAGGTCCGCGTGCGCACAACTTTTAATGGCGATGTGTTTAGATGACAAAACAAGAAGGCAAACTGAGTTGAAACTGCGTGAATTTGTTTTTTTGCTCGCAATTGACACACAAACCTAAACTGAGCAAGCTAGCCTAGCTTGCGAGTCAGTCGAAAATGCGTGAATTAGTTTGCATGCAAATCGAGTTGAAAATGCGTAAATTACTTGCCAACCATACCTGACCTGACTACCCTTATTTATTAACAATATAAAATTGTTACGAAATAATGAATAATTATCCAAAATTCAAAAAGATCAGGCGTACACAAGTGCGCATGCGGACCTGCGGGATCAAAAGTAGAATTGATAAAAGGGACCGAAAAGCGGTGATGGCGTTAGACTCAAAAAACGAAGACGTGTCAATTTTGCTCTCAAGAGAGGTGGAAATTGCCCCATTCCCCCCTCCATATGGATCCACGAATGGAATGAAAAACGCCAAACTCTTTGCTAAATGAACAATTCAAGAAATATAAGCTACCCAAAACACCAAAACTACGTCACTTTCACTCGACGCGTGAGTATGTATGCCTCAGGGTACATCTTCCAATGCAACTAGTTCCAAAGTTTCGCCGTTCCAAAGTAACAACGTATGGATGTAAGGACGCTGGATGGGTCAGTCTCGATGGGACCCCTAACGGTGAACAGGTTGATGCTATTTCGGAAAAACGTCATCGTTCATGAATTTATCGATAAAACAGAAACAGATCGCCAACCATTCTGCAGTGTTCCAGAGAAGTGAGCGAGCATGTGAGCGAAGTATCACCCACAAGACGAATAGTTCTTTTTTTTGACAGAATCTGAAAGTTTCAATGTATGTTTTGGTGCTGCATGAAATACTTCTTCGTACGAAACAGAAATCAAGTTTTTGACAGACACTTTTGGCAATGGTGAGGTCCATTGCCAAAATTGTTTTCCCATGATATGGTACTGTTGTGGATAATACCTAGCATTGAAATACATGATTCCATTGGTTCGGATATTTCTGACACAGTTAGGCTGACCACTGTGAGATTGGCATTTCTAGAGACATAAGGTGGAAGTTTCACCATCTTTTTTGAAGGGTTGCTGCCAAATATGTGAGACACAAGCATGTCACCAGTTGATTTCGATCATTGATAATTCCTGAGCGTTCTAGATATTTCATGAGCTCGATGTCGATGGCTTTTCCCATGACCTTCGACTTCGAAATAACACATAACAGTGCCATAGGTCTGTATTTGCTGGGAAGGGTCTTTTTCCCCTTTTTGGATACTGGATATACTCAGATATTGCCTTTTCTTACCTAACCTTCTTGGTTAGGAAAGGAAATGAACTGGAAGCTTAAAGGCGCCATCTCTGGAGCAGTTTATCCTAAACCAAGGTTTATCAGATGATGTGTTAGCTTTGCACCTCCAGTATTATGATTTCAGAAAGTGTCATGGCGCCAAAGAGAAACACACTCTTATCCATGGAAATTCTGAGAAAAACATGCGGAGACCATCCCAATCGCCATATACAAAATTAATTATGAGCAAATACTGTTCACGTTTCCAAGTTCTATTGCCGAGTTCTTTGACAAAACGCCTTCCGTCCATCCAGCGAATTAACTCATTACTATTATTGCCCGCGGGCGCGTATATAACGAGCCGATTGAATTGACCGATCGTCTGCGGGTACCTATGCGGTATATCAACGAAAGCCAGGAAGTCGTTTTTCAACCGAGCGAAGACAAATTACACGAACTGCAAAGGCGAGAGAGTTTATTATTATCGTCGCCTGGGGGTCTATTCTCGAACCATTCGGTTTCAAATGGTATACGAAAAAGAGAGAAGAACATACATATTCCATGTGTATTGGTGTGGAACAGTAAAACTATATCGCATACGTACAAACTCGAGAATAGCACCCCTGGTTTCGTAGAATCGCGAATAAATTCTGGCGCGTCATTTCGAATGAATCGAGATGTTATCGCTAGTTCTAGTCTAGTGGGTCGTTTCTGCTGTAATGAACAATTGAACGGTGTTGATGAATATCGAGACAGTTTAGTAGAGTTCAGAACCGATTCTATAATGATTCGTCGATGAGTTATTTTAAATAGTTGTTTGGAACTGAAGCGGGTGATTGATGAAACTATACCCGCACACTGTGGATATGGGGTGTAACAATAATGAAGATAACCGTGCTGATCACAGAGATTTGTGAGGACTAAAAAACTACTCGCCGATAACATGCCTGAACGCATGTTATAAGATGTTGGCTCGCATCTTGTACATGCGAATACTCACCGCAGTTGACCATGCCTACGAACGGATATATGAGCAAAGAAGGTCAAAGAAGGGAGTCGCTGGATGCGAGGAGAATCTGTTCATCGATAGATGTATTACTCATAGGACAACCCTACAGTATAAGTATTTGCTAGCTTTTACTATAGGCTTGTCTCTCTCATTAGTAAACAAAATGGGAATTATGGGATTTTTTTCTGCAGCAAGTTATAAGATGGTAAATACCCTTATTGTATTTTATCATAACTTTTTTGGTTTCTTCTTATATTCGCTGTACTTTGACCACCTCCCTGACTACCTTTTAAAGTTTTTTCAACCTGTCCGTCGTCTTCAATTGGCTGAGCACATTCAAATTGATTATACTAATACGTTGCACCATCTAGAGTTTTACGATTGGTAGACGTTTGAACGTTTGGTATACGTTTGAATGTTTGAATGCCGTTAAAAGGAATGTAAATAAACGTGATTGATTAAACGCCCATATATTGCCGCGATAACGAGCACGACTTTATCGAAGCGTAGCGCTGTCCGTCTTGCTGGCCATGTGGCGCTCCACTCCCGTGCTACGAATCACAACTTTATCGATACGTTCTCAGGGCATGAACAAGGATACGAGCACGAATCCAATCGTGAAATTTGCGAGATCGCCGGATCATTCCGAACCATGAACGATAAAAAAAAACTTCAAATTAGGTTCGGTAGAAGCGAGTGATAAATTCGGCTCTTTCCCCGACTGTTGCTGGTGATAAATTAACATCAGAGCCACAGCGGGGCGTTGACTTCAACAGATGCGTGAAAAGTGTTACATTTCATTCAGCGAGATTGCCTTCACGGCGTGGCATTAGGAAAACGGACTGGCAAAGAAATGGCGCTCGGTTTGGGGTTCTGGTGTAATTATAGAGCGAAATGGCGCCTGGGGAAGATGTTTGGAAGAAATTAGTTTGATGCTGAAAGAAACCGAGCGAAAACGCGTCGGAAGCATTGAGGCATTTGTTATATTGTTGACTGTAGAACTGTAGTTTGAAGTTATTTTAAGGGGGTGTTTACATGGACACATTGGTCAGAATCGTCACATTGTTGTGATGTTTTGAACAGGGCACAAATGACCTCAAAACAGAGCGTGGTCAGTGACGTAATATTACAGTTGCGGAACAATGTCATGGGGGACAAACAAACCAAACTGAACAAAAACAAACCCATTGAACCCATTTTCCATAAGGCTACATGAATCTTTCTGGTCAATTTTCTGCGAAATGTGATTTATAAAAATCGCAATTATCCACTAACACCCACAAAAAACGAATTTTCATTTTATTAAGTGTCAAATGCTTTGTTTGTCCCCTTATGACCACCATGTTGTGACGTCAGCTGAGAGTGCTCTACTGTCTGTAGTGATCTACCCTACCTCGAAATTCTTGCCCATTTCAATGTCCTCACCAGATGAGGCAAAAATTTCTTCCACCAACTGATCCCTCTTTTTTTTTCTCAGGGATAAAATGCAGCGTGAGGAGTCGTCGGGCGCCGCGGGGCAGGGACTCGGCGGCGAGGCCCGGACTAGCCCGTCATGGCGACCCCAATGAGATCCAGCTCGCAAGAAGCGGGCCACCACCGAGCGAGGGTGGCGGACTCCAGCAGGAGCTTGAACGCCACGGCGAAGCCATCAGACCACCACCACCAACAGCAGCAACAGACCACCAACAACCAGACGACAGCGACGACGACCGCCCACCACCACCAACAGTCGCAGCAGCAACAACAGCCGTCGAACTTCGAATACGATGACAACGAGTGGGACATAGGCATCGGGGACCTCATCATCGACTTGGACGCGGACATAGAGAAGACCAACGACGTGTCGAGCGCTGGTGGCATGGCCACGAATGGCGGACCGCAGCCTGGGTCCAAAGCGCAGGCCACGGCCAAGATGCACATCGAACACTCGGCCACCGCCGACAAGGGCCTGAAGATGAAGATCAAGCGCACGAAACCGGGAACGAAGACCGGCGAGGCCAAGCACGAAATCGTCAAGTCCAACGAGCAGAACGGCGGCGCGGTCAACGACCAAGCTGACAAGGGTCTGCCGCAGAACGCGCCCAAGCACGCGGTTACCGCCCCCAGCGGCGCGGTGCTCTCCCCCGTGGCCCAGCCTCAGGCCGGTGCTCCGGGCTCGGGGAACACCAAGCGCGGCTCGAGCGGTCACCGCAGAGACAAGGCGCGCGACAAGCACACCTCGTCCTCCTCTTCCTCCTCGTCCGGGTCAAACTCTTCCATAACGTCGACGACATCGTCGGCCGGGGCGAAACCCATCGTTGCGCAGACTCCCAGTGCGGAAACGAACGGTATGATGCGCGTGAGTGCGCCGCAGGCGGGACCTCCGCGCAGTACGGGGCCCGGGCCTCCGTCGCAGGGATCGGTTTCGGGGCCGTCTCCGGGGCCGCCGCCTAGTCCTGCGGCGGCGACGGCGCAGGGCTCGGCCGCCAAGCCGGAGCAGGCGAAAGTAGCGGCGGGGAGCGGTGCGGTGCAGGCACAGCAGTTACCGGCGTCGATGCCGGTGGACGATAGGAGTTATACGCCGCCGCCTGCGAAGAAACTGAAGACCGAGAATAAGGTGAGTGGTTCGGCAATGTTTTTACAACCTTCAAATTTGGCATTGTTGATTGACATTGCGAATAGTAATCTATAGCCGGTTTCATATTGAGAAGTCAGTATTGCGAGATAGGACAATAGTGCTGCCGGAGTTCATACATCAAGAAGAGGCGTTGATTTAGCTTAAATAACAGGCCCGTTCGCAAGTAGTACGCTATAAGGTTGTGATTATTTATCTGCTATTTATGTTGAATCAATGTATCTCAATAATAATAATAATAATAATACTCCTTCATAAACACTCGTAGAGTGTACCCAAAGGCATAGCCTGTGCGGGTAGAGGACGACGATTATTATTATTTGCCGTGGAGCTCCGGGGCGATCGTTAGAAAAAATCTGTCTACACCACTGGATTCCTCAACATTTTCAAATGGTTCATATGTGAATGACGTTGAAATGTGTCAATCGATAAAAAAGTTATAAGGAAATGAAATTTGAAAATTATGCCGTTTAATCAACCCAACAATTCAATTTCAGAACTTTTATCATTTCAACATACATATGAATCATTTGAAAATGACGCGAATCCAGTTTTGTAGTCAGATTTTTTTCAAAAAAATCGCTAGTACTTTTTTAAAATGTTTGACCTTGAAAAATAAGATGAGTTGGCCCTGGAAATGGAGATTTAGCCATGAAATTTGATCTCCTTGTGGACTTTTTGAACTACCGATCTAAAAAAAAATCATTCCAATCGGTTGAAAAATGCAAGTTTTATAAGAGTGGTTGAATCTTAAATGGGTCACACTGTATATGCTCCAGAGCGGGAATGCTGTCATGAAATGATATTTCTCGGAAAAAGTCGACTTTGCGCCGAGATCTGAAAGCTCGAAGGCTACTTTGGTAAGAGGTTCTAGAACAATATATATTCTGGGTACATTGATATGTGCATTATGTATATTAAGACCCATTATTATTATTATATTTTTTCGTGTCCTCGCCCATTATATTCTTATATTTAGACTAAGTCATTCAAATTCTGGTTCTATAGAAGATTAATAAGCCAAAGAAATCGTAAAACGCCTCCTTTGAGCTTTATCTTATTTTTATGGTCCTTCCTCCTAATATTCTCCTCAGTTTTTATCTTGACAGTCCCGAATAGGATCGAGAGTTAAGCGAAATTCCATTGGGATTTCGTACTCAAGGGAGTTGTAGGGTGTATTGTGATGAGATATGATTGCCTTTTCTTCGTGTGTTCGTTGAAAGTTTCGTGGGAATACGTTATATTTTATAGGGAATTTGTCGAGTGTTATTTCTGACAGCACTCATTTTTCATCTCGAATGGTTGTTTGAAAAGATAAAAGCACCGTTCCAGACGAGCGTATATAGAGGGTGCCAATTTTAAAAAGAAAAATAGGCAGTAACTCGAGGAGGAGAAATTATATTTGAAAATGTTAAGAGAGTTTCGGCACAGTTGGAGAAGTTGTCTTGATAGCCGGTTGGCCACATCATTATCGTCTTTCCGTTATAGACTACAAGCCCGCATTACAATTTGGGGGGGTTATCTGAGTCAGCACTCCTCGCTTCACTCGTTATACTCGTAACAACGCTTGCAACAAAATAGAGTATTATAAAACTTCGGGTCAATTCTGTTTCTCAGTAGCAAGATTGTTATCATGGCAAGACAACTTTCATGTCAAAATATAGTCCAAATTTTGTAGAAGGCTTGATATCTATCGGCAGGAAATATTGCTGCCACATCATCTCCTGCCGAGGAAGCAATATAGTATCAAGCTTTCTAAAAAATTTGAGATATATTTTGGTGTGAAAATTGTCTTGCTATGATAACAATCTTGCTATTGAGAAACAGAATCGACCCGCTTGTATCAAATACCATTTTGATGCTTTTATGGTGAATTCGTACAAGACGTAACTAATCTTGACATAACTTTACCTTAACCTTAGGTTGGTTGGTATACCAATTGGTCCTCCTGATTCATGGGTGTAGTTAAATGAATAAGTAATTCACCAATCAATATATTCAATAATGCGCTGTACTCGCCCAATTAACATTGAATGTATTCTTCGTCCAACATTAACCATCTCAAAAAGTTTTCCTTAATTTAGGATATGTATATATGTATATGACCACTATTATGAGTATTAGGTATATCACTTTCTGCATTGCAGTCCACACGTTACACTGCGCCAACAATTGTAAATGAAATGACTGAAATGGACGCCGTCTACCGGCCCGACACGCCCTATACTCAGCTTATCAAATCACTTCGTTCATATAACGAGAATGTATGGATTTCTTTTAATTACTATGCTAAAAATCTGCCTTTAGAGGACGATTTCCAGTAAGATTTATTTTTTTGTCAGTATCGGAAAAGGTTGCTGTTTCACTGTAACATGATACAGTTTTATAGAACCGTTGTTATGAGTAATTTTGTTTCGTGTAATGTCCCCAATTGGGATTGCACACGCTGGTTCCGGTCTGATGAGAGTTGTTGCCTGCCTCCGCTCTTGCTGAGTCATCTGCGCTCTCCTGGATGCCACTCTGACCTGGTATACAGACAAGTTTCATCTTGTTCTGTGCTCCTAGGTCGTTGAGGTTTTTACGAGCTTCCCAAACTCGTTTGGAAGAAAACCTGCATTCCTTCATTATCGCCTGTCTGAGAGGATGGCTATGGGTTGGTTTCTAAGACCCTTCCTTGGAATATCTCTCGTGCAAACCGAGGATCAGACTTATATCTTGCCTTGGTATTTCCCCTTCTAGCCCCTACTCCATTACTTGTCTTGAAGCCATATGTGTACCAGATTTGCCCTTTTGACAGCATTGGTATGGTCTTTGATGTGACTTCCCCATCTTGTATGATGGTGGTGTACGTTTCATCAAACGAGTAGGTTGGAGTCATTTCGTACGACAGCATCTCAGATGTGTCGGTTCTTCATTAAGTTGGAGTGGCCTAGATTCTTACCCCTCCATTATTGGTCCAGTCTGGAAGGTTCAAAATTACCTCCAAGCTGATCGTAGATGTGCTGGACATAGCACATGACCCTGAGCATGGCCAGTCTTTATAGAGTAACCAGCCTCCCTCTGGTTATCACTTGTTCAACCTTTGGCCACCACAGCATACGTTGTCTAGGGCCTCACCATCGCTGTGTCTAGCAAAAGGATTGTTTGGGCCCGAGGAGCGCCTGGCCATCATCAGTGATGTCCTTGCCTTTTTCAGCACTTTTTCCAGGTGAGCTTCGAGTCCAGAATTAACCCCACGGCCGACACCACAAGGAAAGGTGCCTTTTCCTTCCCTGATACCCAAGAGGTGCGGGTCCAATTTTGCAATATTCAATGTGGTAAGTGGTGTCGTAACGTGTTATAAGGTATTTTTTATTGTTGTTAATATTATAGGGAATCATTTGTCTTGTGCGAAGCAAGAAGTATCACGAGAAAAGTACGTCAAGACTTGTGAAGAGAACGAACGAACAACAGAAATTCAATAAATTGTTAGAAAAATAAAAGGAGAACTATTCCCTTTTAACACGTTTATTCACCGATTTACTTATAACACCAAGTCAACTCTAATACTACTTGAAATATCCCGTCGTCGCCCGATTCGTAGTTCTGTAGCGTCAGTTCTGCCATGATTCATGACAGTAGTAGTGTACCGGGCAACGCAAAATGTACCTATATCCTACAAAATATAAAACGACAATTTTATTACATTGTCGTCAACGTTCGCATGCTCTATCGACCTATCGCCTACACGTAACGAGCTGGCAGTCGCTCGGGAATGCATAAACAGAGTCATTAATCGATGCGTTACGGCGGACAATTTATATCATCGATTGCGGCAGCAAATTGTGTTTTGCATATTCATTCGATGTTAACTAACGACCGTGGCAGGTGAGCTGGCAGCAGGATTCGCGATTCGTATAATTAACAATGCTCAATTACCGTATTAAAATAACTATGTTCTGCGTCGAGTGATGAATTCATTTTCCGAGCGTTGATTTGTAATGTTTGCCTGTCTGTTTATTCATGTTTATATTTATAATGAGATTCGTGTCGTTGATATCGACTTAAGGGGCGCTCCTTGAATCATTCGCAACGGTTGCTTTTCTCTCTCTAATTCCCATTGTTTGCTCGTCAACACTCGTCAAATGTCCCCCATGGAAGAACAAATACGTCAAAACCCTTGGCTGGATAACCCTAGGAGCAACCCCTACTGTTTCTGACTATTCCTGCGATGAAATGGTTAAGGCTTTTGCGGCCGAAGTTTTCAGTGTCACTATTTTCACTCGGGTTCGAAGGCCACCGTTCTTTAGAATTTTTTCCTAACGTTTCGGTACCGCGAGTGGCTAGCTTCTTCAGAGGCTTATACATCGTGGATAATCTCCGATAACTGAAGATTCCGTCTCCGGAGATTATATTTATTCTGACTCAGAAACCGTGTTCTGCGACTGCAGACTAATCTGTAGTTCCTCTGGCCTAATCTGTAGTTCCTCTTATGCTTCTTCAATCTTGTTCCCGTGGATCTTTCTGTGGTTCCGATGTCCACCTTTTCGCAAGTGCATGCCCACCATCCAAACCCACCAAGAAGATACAGAAAAACATTAGGACGGCAAAAGATAAAAATCCCCAATCAGGGATAACATAGCCGATTAATACGGAAGGCAATAGAGATCCACATACACGGAGAATTTCAACAGAAAAGAAGAATCTGTGAACCTCAACCGAAAACTATACAACAGGTAGAAATGGGTCAACCAATGTTATCGAAAATGTAGCTAATCCAGATACGGTAATTAGAAATTCCAAAATAAAGGAAAACTAGCATTGAGACAACAGGTAGAAAGGGGTCAACTAATGTTATTGATAATATACCTAATCCAGATACTGTAATTAGCGCACGGAACGATCTGAGTCAGAAATACAATCTCCACAGACGTAATCTTCAGTTATTGGAGATTATCCCTGATGTATAAGACTCTGAAGAAGCTAGCCAATCGCCCCAGCGAAACGTTGGGAAGAAATTCTAAAGAACGGTTGCCTTCGAACCTGATTGAAAATAGTGACACTGGATTACTGTGATAGTTATTATATTTACTACTACGGTAATTATCAGTTTGCTGACTGCTGTTAATTACGAATAATTATGTTTACAATGGTAATTGGATTTTAGAAATCAACTACATTCTATCAATACCAACGTTCTCGCAACTGGACCAAGCTCAGAATGTACTGAAGGTTATACAAAAAACATTTCTTAGGAATGATCCCATTATAATGAACACAAACAGTAATCTAAATTTGGTTATACATTTCTACAAATTAATGTTGAGTGTCGAGTCATTAAAAGCTTTTAAATGTTAATAGGAATCACTATCACTATTTTTATTCGAGTTGGAAGGCAAGAACTTGTTTCCCAACTTTTCGCTAGCGCGAGTGACTAATTTCTTTAGAGGTCACTTCATCTTTGATATTTCACCGATAACTATCAAAGATCGTCTAAATGAGTTAGCCACTCGTGCTAGCGAAAATCTAGAAAACATTTCCAAAAAACAACGACATTGAAACTCGAAAAAAAAAATTGTTTACATCGCATCGGTAAGAAGCTTCTTAATGAATGCATGCTATGTGGCAGAGGCGTTTTAAATGCCCATAGGCATTCGTTCAAATTCGAAACTCATTTTACATCAGTAAGAAGCTCCCCAAGGAATTCATGCTATGCGGCAGAGGCATTTTTAATGCCGATAGGCATTCATCCAAATTGAATAAGAGATTTGGCAGTCACAAAAGCTTCCGCTGAAGAATTCTGACAATGGGAGGGTATGGCTATATCAATTTCGCATTTCCAATAACGTCTGTCAACGTAACGAGCGAATACACCGACGAATTATGCGAGACTCGGAGGTAAGACGCGACCCGAATTCTAATTACCAAACACGCAATCCCCTTTTCCAAAGGCCGGATTATTATATAGCCGCTGCACGCACATACGCTATAGCCTCGTCTCTTTCTACTATACGCATGGCTGGAAGGCAATTTCGAGCTTACTAATGAACAGGCTCCCCCTTGTCATGTTATTACGTCGGACGACGGAATAATAAAGCTTTCTTCGATGTCGACGGGAAGCGAAGGTTGGAGTCGTTTGATTGTGTTGAAAGTGACGTTGATGATAAATATACGAAGGCGGATTGTCGTGGTATTTCAACTGGGAAGAACTTTGAACTTTGGAACTACCAGAATTGTAATAGGGACGTTTCATTCTGGCGTTTTCTCGTGAAAATAGTCTTTTTTCTTCTAGTCAATCAATCAATCAATCAATCAAAATATACTTTATTGTCGAAAGAAAAAAATTTCTCATTGACAAAGTGTGGAATGAGACAAATTAAAATTAAAATAAACTTACATATATACACAATAGATATATATATACACATATAAAAGTAACATATACATATACATCACAGTCACGAGGAAATATCACTAATAAAATATATACATATATATGTGTGAGATCGCTGTCACAGTAAAATTACTTAGTATTAACCTTTTTTTTCTCTCTCAGAATCTTTGAAACTATTTCAATAACTTGTATTTTGCAAACAATTGATTTAACGGATTCATGACGCAAATCGTTCGCATCGTAATAACGCAACAAGTAGAACGGTAATTTTATGGGTAATTTTATCGTTTAGTTATACGTCAAGTAATGATAATTAATCTTTATTCAACATAAAATAAATTAAGTACGAAGATAAACTAGCTCACAAATTGTACCAAATTGGAAGGAGGAAAGATATAGTGCAAGCAATGTCAGTTAACCTTAGATTGGGATTACCATAGATAGCATATTTGCGATAAGTTAGCAAATACAAAGCTGTGGCAGAACTTTATACGAAATGAAACGACCAGTAGCTGTAATAAATAGAAACAAACATCCGATTAACTTGGTAAAAATAAAAACATTTCTCCATTTCCTTTATAAAGTGTATTTTACTTTTTTATCATTCCGTTCACGCTTCTTGCCTTAATTTCTGTTCTCTAAGATAGCCACTCTGGGTGTTTTGATCTTCATGTAGTTACTTACGTGTGCAGCTTGTCTAGGTAACGAATTTATGTGATCGGTCAAGTCAGATTGTGGTATTTATTATCAGATCTTATCTGATGGTAGTCTTATGTTCGCGTCTTGTGAAATCTGATCATGGCGCATAAACCAAGGAGAATTATATAAATCATCCTCCTGTGGTTACTGTGTGTAAATACTTGATATTAACCACCCAGACAGCGAAAGCTTACGTCATAATTGGTCCTGTACAAGCTTGATGACTGTTCTGTTTTTGAGTATGGTACGTGACCACAAATTTTGAGAATGGTATGTGACCACAAATTCGATATTGAAATTTTTGCTCGTAGGAATAGGGCTCAAACAACAATTTCTTGAGGGTTCCAATTGTAAGTATGGATAGGTATATCAAACATGTACAAAACAACAAAAAAATCTAGGAGCATACGTCACGCAGCCATTAAAAACGTTACGTAAAGCTTTACGCAATCATTAAAAACGTTAATGAACCATTAACGTTTTGTATTAAACTCTTTTTGATTTCTTGTTCCGCCAGCCTTAGGATCTTGCTCGACTATGAATCAATCCGTTATTTTTTTCGTTTTATTAGATACACTTTTATTAACTTCAACTCGTTTGGCTTTTGATGGCGCCGACTCTGCACTTTCTACTTCTGTTTCGATGTCATCAAATTCTGACACTTTTTCGTCTACGATATATTCTGAGCTGCTGCTTTGGAAAGGTTACGATTCCATTACGGACAAATCACTTAAATCAGACATAGACAATTTGCCGCCACTGTTTATCCTTGATCAACGCTGCTCCACTATTTAACAGCACGTTGTCATCGAACAATCGAGGGCCTGCTTGCTGTAACCTGCTTTGGTGTGTATTTCACGCATCGCTATCAAGTAATATCAAGTAGTTTGATTTGACTTGATATCAAGTCAAGTAGTTCACACCGTAAATCGAGTCAAGTCAAATATCAAAGTTTCAAAAGCTTGAGTTTTGAAGTCAAGTATGAATTATGACGCAAATGTAATGAAATATACTCTCGACTATGTTGGTTCGTGTATTGATACGAAAAGGGGTTTATGCAGCGCCCCCTTCCGAAGCGCCCCGAATCTAAACCAACAATCGCTCTCATCATGCATCACCGCCACTGTTTCCCCCTTTCAATGAGAGATGATAACAATCAGGCAGAGTGCTCCTGCAACTCCGACTCGGAGTTCCTGCTAGCGAACTCCTGCCTGCCACCGACTCTATAATAGCGTAGATAACGAGAGCCGGCAGGTGCGGCTGTGTGCTTTTAATCGCGAATTAACTGATTAGGGGGAGGGGGTGGTTTTCGAGGGATCCGTGCGCGCCCTACGCTACTTCGATTAATTGAATATCGCGTATGTTTTAGACGGCAGGAAGCCGTCAGGATTGTCGTTGCTGACCCTTGGGGGATATTAGTTGGTTGATGAAGGATTTGGATTGGGTTATCAAGATTTTTTTTTAGTGGTTGCTTTATGAGAGGGTGTTTGATGATAATCATGATTAGAACCCAATTAACGATTGTAACACCAAAAATATATTTGTTGTATGTATGTTGACTAGTATCGTGATCACACCGGATTGATTTTTCTTACAATATTTTCTTCCAGGCAGACTGAGGCATGAATAGTTGTTTTTACTCACAAATCTATAGTGGGTCGTTCAAATTAGTTAGGGACTCATATATTCCTAGCGTCTTCAACTGTCCACGAACACTCTCCAGTCACATCAGGTGTGCTAATGTGATTTGTGTTTTGTTTCTGTTTCATGTCATGCTCTAGTGTGATCCAAGCAAACAAGATTGTCCTTTCTTCCGACTCCAGCTCTCTTATGCTTACATGAGTAATCGTGTCTTGGGAACGATCTGAAAAAATATTTTTTTGGTGGTAATTATATTATGGCGCCCAACGTGGAGCCTTATATCAATACTGTTGTATTTAACAGAAAAAAATCTCGAAACGAATCACCACTAATTTACTTACATTCACTACTGATAACATAATGTCAGGTATTTCAAGATTAATCGGGAAATTTTTTATGCTAAAACGATCGAGACACAATTATCACCATTGGCATTACAGAGAATATAGGGAATGTACTGCGGGTCGACAGAAATTTCACTTTTTAAGCTGCACTTTCATTAAAGTTACAATTTAATTGGACACTCATGAACAAAGTTACCGGATATTATTTTGTTATAACCTTAAACAATTTCCATTTATCATATGTTGACGTTATTGTTTGTAATTGTTTCAAAACGTTTCGACATTTAATTAATGTCGATAGTGATTATATCTAGACTGTTTTATCATAAAACAATTCCATAATTTTAAGAGTGTTATCTGTGGCGAAAGTAAGTAAATGATAATTCGTTTGTTGATTTGTCTTTGTTAATTGTAACAGTGTGCTGTGAAAAATATATGGGAAAGAGATTTATTTTTTTTTAAAAAAGCAGTTCAAATGAGTGTTGAACTATCACGTTCTTTATGATTATATTTAATTCATTATCGAGAAACATATAGTGTTCAAAAGTAAAGTAAAGGTATAGTTGAAACTTTTGGTACTTATACAGGGTGTCGAAAAAAAAATATTTTGGGAGATATTGAATTTTAAAGTTTTCAATTTTTTTTCGGTAATCACTGCCAGCGGGCAGAAACGCTGTGGCCTGGAGAATCAATCCCCCAAACAAAGGTTACTGAAAACGATTTCATAAAATTTCACAAACATTTCGAAAAGGACCCCGCACCGTTTCAATGAGAAAATGGCTTTCGGTAAATTTGCTAGAAACTTTAATATATTGTAGAACTCGTAATGCTGATCAAATGTCTCCATTGCTCAAATGCTCTAAATTCAACGGTTTAGATCATACAGGGTGTTAAAGTCGACTTTTCCAAAATTTCAAATGGCCATTGTGCAGCCATTTCTTCGAATATATAAACCAAATCAATCATACATCGAGTATTTACATGGCCAATAAAAATCCACTATAGGATATAGTAATTCCTGCACAAACTCATGATTTACAGGGTGAGTCCAAGGCTAGCAATTTTTTTAGTGATTTGTAAAAAATTGAGCGGTGGAATTCCATTCATTTCCAGATATTTTGAAGGATACTGAGATTAAATTCATTTGATGATGTTAGCATCTCCTGAATGAGACTGCCATATTCTATACAAGATGTTTTATTTCTCATGAACCCGTCCTGCTCGTTGATATATTTAAAATGCCTGGAATTCCGGATAACATAGTAACAAACTCGATCGTTTATGATAATAATATACTCTGCGGATGCATTAAATATACAAGGCCTATCAAAAATAATGGCCTTTCCTGATAATTTCTCTTAAGTAGTTGGTGTTTTGAAATTCATTTTATTCATGAAAAGGCAATTATTTTTGATAGACCCTGTATATTTTGTGCATCTGCAGAGTGAACTCTTATCATAAACGATCGAGTTTATCACCAAGTTATCCGGTATTCCAGGCATTTGAATATATCAACAAGCAAGACGGATTCAAAATATCTGGAAATGAATGGAATTCCACCGCTCAATTTTTTACAAATCACTAAAAAAATTGCTAGCCTTGGACTCACCCTGTATATCGTGGGTATATGTAGGAATTACTTTATTCTATGATGAATTTTTATTGGCCATATAAATAATCGATGCATGGTTGATTTAGTTCATATATTCGAAGAAATGGCTTCACAATCGCCATTTGAAATTTTGGAAATTTGGAACTTCAACACCTTGTATGATTTAAACCGTTGAGTTTAGAGTATTCGAGCAATGGAGACATTTGATCAGCATCACGAGTTTCACAATATATAAAAAGTTCAAGCAAATTTACCGAAACCCAATTTCCCATTGAACCGGTGCGGGGTCCTTTCATTTAAATCTTGTTGAGTGTCCTCAACTAAGCACAATACGGAAAGAAGGAATTACTCTATTCAGCGTCATGCCGACGACGGGTTATCGACAATACGTGGGGAGTTCTTGGAATAAGCAAAAATGTTTGTATTTACCTTTTTCTGCGATGCTTCTCGCCCGCCTCGCTAGTGACTTCTTTGCAACCACCGATATTCGTATCCTATGTAGGCGGTGCTGTTGTAGCCCATGCAGTCTGGCTCCGGAGCACAGATTAGGTTCCAGACAGACAGAGGGACAAAGAGACTCGTTTTAGAGAGAAATGGAAGTGACTCAGATTCAAACATCCACAATATTGTTGACAAATCGAGTTGAACGCGCTATCGAGGGCTGCTGCCAGAGCACAGTACGATGAGAGTCACTGCGCTGTGCTCTTCCACCCGTATCTCGCAATTTCAACGCTCAACGTGGCAACGCTGTGAATTCGTCGCATAGCAGCAGCTGTTGGTGTGATGGCGTGTTTACATTCTGACAGCAAGCGTGCTTTCAATTTTAGTCCAAAGCCCACCGATTTTACTTTCGGTTCCTTTTATATTAATCAAACGTTATTGCCTGCTGTGACATATATTGTTTACGTTTTCGCTAAATATTGAAGATGTGGCTGGAATTCCCAGATCCTCTAATTCAAATGCCCCACATGTTTCGAGGTCACTACAACAAATGAATAAAGATTAAAGGGCGGTGGGAGGATTGTCACATCTGGAACGCTAATCGGCTGGATCCAAAGTTCCAATAAAATCTTTCAGCCAGGAATTAAAAAAATGCATCACGAATATAGACCATAGTCAGGAAGGATACTGAAACTATCAAACCCATCAATAGATTGTTTCAACTTTGATCCCAATATAATGTTTCCATTGCGTAATATATTTGTACTCCGTCCAATCATGTTTACATAAACGATTATGCTCGATATATTTTCAATCGAGTTTCGATAATAGCATTTGCTTGGCTTGCCATATATCTTTCCACGTGTCGGTGTAGAAATTCGATACAAATAACGGTCGTAAAGGGACGGTCTGAGTACATTTTCTTCCGGGTTGATACTGTCTTTTTGCATTTGGCATCGTTGGCTGTAAGAATTTTTTCACGATTGTTGTACCAGTTACTATGTCATTGACAGTTTTTGTTTCGCTAGCAACGTTTGCCTGTGAAACAACCGATGCAGTGAAATAGAAACAATTATTAAATGCAGGTCGAAATTATCAAATTATCTATTCAACTTATGTAAAATGAGAAATGAAGCTACCTATGTTTTTCTACCACTTATATTTGTACTAACTATACTGTAGTTTTGTCCTACATGGACATCATCAAAAGAATACTTTCTCCCATATGGACAATATCAAACAAATATCAGCTTTATAAAACTATGTCCCCTAAAATATCATTTCAGAACATCTAGTAAAAGTTAATGGTGAAAATTGATTTATTTGAATACTATTATATTCATTTGCGACCTTCAAACATTATCCACTATGGGTTGAAAGGTAGTAGGAGTTTCATATAAGCCAAATGGCACTACGACGAACTGAAAATACTTTTTATCTGATAAATTGTGAGCGGTTATTTGTTATATTTTTCTGGCATTATCTTCTAGTCGGTGTCTTGGAGGCCTTCAGTTCACAACCCAAGATATTTACTGATAAATATATACCTGGACAACATCAGAATGTTCACAGTTATAAAGCTTAAAAGATCAAAACTATTTCACTACTAAATATTATGACGGATATTTGAATACGCCTTTTTTATTCAGACCGTCGCGGTTTGCGGCAGGAAAGTAGTTACCATTATTTTTGAAGCTAATGAAATAAAAACAATTATTATTGAATAGAGCTCAATGATTATGAAAATTGGGAAATAAAACTTCATATGTTTTCATACCACTTATATTTGTAACACTTTCATATTTTACCAAATTAATCTAAATTTTTAGCGAAGCCGAATAGTTATCTGCTGATTAATGTTTGCAACACTTGAATTAATGCCAAGTGCAGGATCTGGTCCGATAAAACCTAAGCTGTAGGTCCTTTGCTCGCACAAGCTCTGCTTTTGAGTTTTCTCCGAAAAACCTGGGAGATTCGTAAAAATAAATTGTGTGAATTTAAAATATTCAATAAAGTGGTCTTCTGCCATAAAAATATTTCTTTCCCTTATTCGTCTTCGTTACAAGAAATCGAAGCAAATATTCATTTTGAAATCGACCAATTGGCAACTCCACCCCTGTGAATATAATATTTACGAACCGTCTAGATGTTGCTGCTCACTATGGAGGGTTGTTGAACATGGGTTTAAGGGTTGGGGTTGACAAACACACTCATTGTATGAAAGTTGAAATGCGGGTTAGGGTATTTGTGAAAGGGTGTTGCTTATTGGAAAGTTTGTTATTCTGCAGAAAAACACACGACAGACTGTTGAAGTGGTAATAGCCCTTATTTCCAAAATTATGCTCAGAAATTGTTTGATTATATTATGACTGTAAGTGTTTATTATTTAACATCAAAATGACGATATGAAGGTTGATAGTTCATTAATTTTTTATAAGTATCTGAAAGAAATTAAAATAGGATGATGACGAAAATTATTACAAAATAATCACGTAACCAAATCTCGACAAAAATAAAGTAACAAATCGTAAGGTTGATTAATTGAATAATGAAAATCAATAAAATGAACTCAATACTGCTTGCTGATTTTCTTCAATCAGTTGTTCATAACAAGTTTGAAATCCACCTAAAGGACTTTACTGAAATGAAACTGAAACTAAGAGCAACAAAAAAAATATTCATAAAAATCATGATGTTTTTCGTTGATGGTTATTTAGTTTAGATTTCAAGTGAGTAGGTCGACCAATGAGATATTACCCATATTTGACCAATGGGAACAAAAAAGAACGAATTCGCAGAGGAAATATTTTTAACCGTCTCTTAAACGTGAGGAAACAAATATTAATGAAATTTCCCATTTTTGGTTCTATGATATTCTAACTGCAGCACAATTATTGAACATAATTATACACAGTGGCGCAGTGCAGGATTTCAGTTTGGGGGGGGGGGGGGGGCTGAACATATAATTTATCAGTTACCAGAGCTTTTAGGCAGACCTGTTAGGCACGCGAACGATCTTGTAGGAAATTTTCTTGACTTTCTATATACATATGTATTTAACGAATGTGTCTCGTTATGGTCGCCAAATGCAAAAAATGTAAAAGGTGCGCTAGGATCCGCCATCCTAGCATATAAAACCGCCAACGAAAAATACTTCCGAAAATTCTAGAATTTTTTCAATATTTTTTCCGTATTCTACGCCATCAATTCAACATGACAAGGTATTCGAAAAATGAAAAAAAAAGTGCACACGTTCGTAAAAATGCCCACCAAATCTTTTGATTAGCAATCGATCTCAAATTTGGTCAGCTTATTGAAAAAAGATTGAATTTAACGAATATAACATAAAAAAATTAGAAAAACTTTTGACTGAAAAATGGGCAGCTACAACCTCTAGATAACATTTTCAACCGACGATCGGATCGAGATAGAGCAATTCTGAGAACGCCAATCGATTCAGCATGCCGAAATTAGTATATACTGTGAATTTCGAGTCGATCGACACAAAATGAATTTTCAGCCGAAAAAACATCAAAGGCCAAAAAAAAAAAAATGGCCAAAAACCCGAAGTCATCAGATTCACTCGAAATAACCAACGATATACTAAAAATTTTATGCTGAACCCGGAAATGTATGATTTGAATATGTTCGGATACACGGTGTACCATAAAACAATGATGAATATGCAAAAAAAATTGTATCGCACGAATCCGGCATCCTAGCACACAAAACCACCTATAACACCTACAATCGAACTGTTAGGCCAACAAACAATAACATCCTCTTGTAGGAAATTTTCTTAGCTTTCTTTCTATATAGAAAAGGTTGACGTTCCGTACGAAACCGAATGCACATTGAGTAGTTTATCATCGGTCAACTCACAGAACTTCAAACTTGGTACTAATTTTTCAGGAACATTTGAAAATTGTAATTTCTACTTGAAAGAAAATAATTAGTCCCTTTTTTATGTACAGTTATGAATAAAACTTTTCTGAGTAATTAATTTATTGAACTACAGAAAAACCATTTAGCGGGCGTTATGATTCATAATGCCCTCCATAACGCCCCGCCCCGGGCGTTATGGGTCTGTTAATAGCAACCGTTGCCAAGTTATTATAAAGCAGTAATGGATAAGTGAAAAATAAATATAGAAATGTTTTGTCCCAACCAGTTCACATGGGTGTTATACGATGTACTATTCTATTTCCCTGTAATTTGTTTCTGAAGAGGAGAAAAAAGTTGATATGATTTGGATTCTAAAATTAACAGTATTTCAAGGTTTCCAAAGTAGGTAGACAGTTTTCTTCTCCCTTTCTTTATTTATTACCTGCACCTCTCAATATTACCTCCACTCCAGTTATAATGCTGCTTTAATCTTTATTGGTATTGCCTGAGGATGGTTGAATACATCGATTAATTATCATCAAACAGAAACTCCATAATCGGTAACCCCATATCCTTTTCAAAAAACACCCTCGGTGTCCTTATCTGAAAACAAATTGAAA
The DNA here is from genome assembly GCA_958298965.1 of Chrysolina haemoptera. Classification (NCBI taxonomy): domain Eukaryota; kingdom Metazoa; phylum Arthropoda; class Insecta; order Coleoptera; family Chrysomelidae; genus Chrysolina; species Chrysolina haemoptera. The sequence continues at coordinate 37,480,573 of OY282590.1, forward strand.
TGAACACGATCCGTCGGCTTTCTCGTGGATCAAAGGAAAGGTCGGCTTGTCATGCGTTACAAAAAAAAGGAGGGGACCGGAACGTAGAACCCCAGTAGTTTCCTATCCTGTTTTGTGTGTATCGGCAGAAGCGTGTGCTGTCGTCGAGAGGGGAAGAAGAAGAGGGTTCTGAAGTGACAGCTGATTCGAAAAATGTCCGCTAATGATTTATAATTCGGGGTGGCGAATTGTCGAGGGGTGTTGAGGAAATGGAGCGTGACGTGTACGTGTTTTACCGCCTACTGGGATTATTGTTTTCGTTTTATGGCGAGGTAGCGATTACTAAGAGAATGAACAACTGAACTAAAAAAAAAGCTTGTAAAAGGTTCGTAGGAATCAAGTGAACTACTCTTCGATATTTTTAAATCCAAAATTGAACAGGTAGGTATACTCGATCTTTTCTGTAATGACTTATCCGCACATCGTTCAATTATTTAATTCTAAGTGGTTTTGCTAACTGGCATTCCTTCCACCGTCTTTTATATGTGATGTGGAACTTCATCACTAGCTTTGATGAAACGAAAGAACACTCTTTTGTCTTATTTCCACTAGATTTTTATTGTTACGACCGGTTTCGGGTTTTATCCCATTGTCAAGTATAAAAACTAACTAATACAATTGAACTCTAAGCCTAGTTATATAGGGAGTTTGCAGGTAGGCTGGATGGAGAAGTAATTAAGAGAACAAGGGTGAAACAATATAAACTTACACCCTGGAGGTGATGGAAATTACCTGGGTTGTCAAATTTATAAATTCAAAAGTGGAGACCTACACAAATCGAGTTGCTCGTTGAGGGTTCTAAATTTCGGGTTTTTAATTGATTTATTAATTTCCATAGCTTCCAACAGATTCATTGTCTTCCCTTTATTACATGTGTGTAGAATTTTGAGGTTATCTTTACTTATCTTGTGTTTGGATTCTTGTAGATGTTCGTACATTGTTGATTTTTTGTCTAAACCGACGTGTTCACGGAACCTTACGTCAAAATTTCTACCGGTTTGGCCTGTATATACTGCAGAGCATTCCCCGCATTCTAATCTATATATCCCTGATTTTTTCATTCTGTCTCGTTTATAGAATTCTGCCTAAATTATTATTACTTATAAAAGCTTTTATAAGTAATAATAATTTAGGCAGAATTCTATCCAATGCAAAACCTAAATGCTCTGCAGTATATACAGGCCAAACCGGTAGAAATTTTAACGTAAGGTTCCGTGAACACGTCGGTTTAGACAAAAAATCAACAATGTACGAACATCTACAAGAATCCAAACACAAGATAAGTAAAGATAACCTCAAAATTCTACACACATGTAATAAAGAGAAGACAATGAATCTGTTGGAAGCCATGGAAATTAATAAATCAATTAAAAACCCGAAATTTAGAACCCTCAACGAGCAACTCGATTTGTGTAGGTCTCCACTTTTGAATTTATAAATTTGACAACCCAGGTAATTTCCATCACCTCCAGGGTTTAAGTTTATATTGTTTCACCCTTGTTCTCTTAATTACCTCTCCATCCAGCCTACCTGCAAACTCCCTATATAACTAGGCTTAGAGTTCAATTGTATTAGTTAGTTTTTATACTTGTTAATGGGATAAAACCCGAAACCGGTCGTAACAATAAAAATCTAGTGGAAATAAGACAAAAGACTGTTCTTTCGTTTCATCAAAGTGATCATGAATTTCCACAAAATAAACAAGTCATCAATCACACAAATTCATCACTAGCGTTAATTCCGAATTTTAGTGGTGCTCTGAAGTTTCCTTCTCCGAAACAGCTCCCAGTTGTCCCATAATAATACCATCGTCTCTGTGGCCCCAAATGGGTATATTTTGGGCAACACATAAAATGGCTGTTTTAATGATTAGAATAATCTTCTTGCGGTTCTCTTCAATTGTCTTTTTTTCTACTGTATTTATACTAGCTACTACATCAACCTATTATATCAGAATTCTGGCGTAACCTTCATCCGTCTGGGTAGGTCCCTCCGTGCCCCCACCCCAGATCCGCCACTGGGTGATATACTGGAAAAGATGTTACAATAATTTATAAATTACCTGATCGAATACTTGATTTTATTAAAATACTAGGGCTATATTTTCGATATCAAAACCTCATCCATGAGTCGCTGAAATGTAGCAGGGGTGCTGTGGATGCCAAATGGTAATGTTATGAAATGAAAATGTTCATTATGTGATGAATTGAGAGCGGTCAGGGGTTTGAGTTTCCTGGCATATTTTTGTTGAAAGTCTTAATTCAATTAGTTAATGAATATCGTCTTTTGTTCGTAGCTAATTAAACCGATTGCTTCTCCTTGCTTTCGTCATCGATCGGTGACTTGAACATGCGAACGGGCGACCCTCTAGAGCATGCACCCCTTGGAGAATTGTCACAATCTCGTAAGGAGGCGCCAGCTGTCCGTATGCTAGTCTCATCAACGGTGATTGCCGCTACGGGGCCGCTCGGTGTATCTCGAATATAAATTAGGCCGCAGAGGGAAGCGGAAAGGGATGATGGGTGACCGGCCCTCTGATTATGACCCTTTACGGGGCGGAGAAACTATCAGTTTATCAAGTTTCGTGGATATGTCGCCCTTATCGAGTCTGGCCCGGTTGGTTTCGTGTTTGAATATATAATGACGTGGGGTTGGGTGGTGGTGGTGAGAGGTTGGGATGTTAGTAGATTGTTTGGTGGTTAGATTTATAGAGGGTAATTCAAATTTGGCTGTCTGTTGGAAAATAGCAATGAAATGAAGATTATATTTATTTATAAATTATGCAAATCAGCTGCATCCAATAAATCAAATTCTATGGTCCTTGTTTGAAAGTAGAACAATTTTTTCTACTATTTATTCATATATCTCCTACATCAAAATAGTGGTTAAAGTCATGAATATTATTAAATGTATAATATAAACAATAATGGTCCTAATACCCTTAAACTGCAGTACTCAATAATAAGTCTTAGCTCATCTGAGCATTCACCGTTAATTTTCGTGTTCTGATATCTATCTCTGAGGTAATTTCCCTGTTTTCCATATTTTTCACATTAAATCATGTAAAATACCAAGTCGTTACATCGACTTGAAATTTGCACTGTATGTGTAAAATTTCATGCTCATTCCGAAAATGTATGATTTTTATTTGCTCAGATATAAGATTCAGCCGGAAAAGGGTGTTAAAGGTAGAAAATCCAATTTTATGAGATTTTTTATTTTTCATTTTTCGAATTTCAAATTTTTGTCCTCCAACGTATTTTGACGTGCTGATTCCGAATCTTTGAACGAAAATGTCGAAAACTCATCAGAAATATTTTTGGCGCCAAAAAAACCATTTGAAAACTGATTCAGAGCTGACCAACTCGAGAACGGTTAGAGATAGACCAATTCTGCGAATGCCAATCGATTCAGAATGGCCGAATTAGTATATACTGAGAATTTGAACGGAAAAAATCGACGGACATTAGAGTCGAGTATATTATTTATTTACCATACATAACTTTTTGCACTTTTTTATTTTTCATTTTTTTAATTTCGAATATTAGTCCTCCAACGTATTTTGACTTGCTGATTCCGAATCTTTGAACGAAAATATCGAAAACTCATCAGAAATATTGTTGGCGCCAAAAAAAACATTTGAAAACTGATTCAGAGCTTACCAACTCGAGAAGGGTTAGAGATAGACCAATTCTGCGAATGCCAATCGATTCAGAATGGCCGAATTAGTATATACTTAGAATTTGAACGGAAAAAATCGACGGACATTAAAGTCGAGTATATTATTTATTTACCATACATAATTTTTTGCACCCTTCCATTTTTCATTTTTTTAATTTCAAATATTTGTCCTCCAACGTATTTTGACGTGCTGATTCCGAATCTTTGAACGAAAATATCGAAAACTCATCAGAAATATGCAAGGGGTTGACCCCTAAAAATCATGAAAAATACTAAGTCGTCACATCGATTTGGAATTTGCACTATATACGTGAAATTTCATGCACATTCCGAAAATGTATGATTTCTATTGGCTCAGATAAGTCAGATATAAGATTTAGCCGGAAAAGAGTGTTTAAGGTAGATGATTCCAATTTTATGGGATTTTTTATTTTTAATTTTTCGAATTTCAAACTTTTGTCCTCTAACGTATTTTGACGTGCTGATTCCGAATCTTTGAACGAAAATGTCGAAAACTCATCAGAAATATTTTTGGCGCCAAAAAAAACCATTTGAAAACTGATTCAGAGCTGACCAACTTGAGAACGGTTAGAGATAGACCAATTCTGCGAATGCCAATCGATTCAAAATGGCCAAATTAGTATATACTAAGAATTTGAACGGAAAAAATCGACGGACATTAAAGTCGAGTATATTATTTATTTCCTTATTTATTTATATCCAATTTTATGAGATTTTTTCGAATTTCAAATGTTTGTCCTCCAGCGTATTTTGACGTGCTGATTCCGAATCTTTGAACGAAAATATCGAAAACTCATCAGAAATATTTTTGGCGCCAAAAAAACCATTTGAAAACTGATTCAGAGATGACCAACTCGAGAACGGTTAGAGATAGGCCAATTCTGCGAAAGCCAATCGAATCAGAATGGTCGAATTAGTATGTTTGGATATTTCGAGTCAATCGAAAAAAATGAAAATTTACTCGAAAAAAGTTGCCCTAAAAATCATGAAAAATACTAAGTCGTCACTCGATTTGGAATTTGCACTATATACGTGAAATTTCATGCTCATTCCGAAAATGTATGATTTCTATTGGCTCAGACAAGTCAGATATAAGATTTAGCCGGAAAAGAGTGTTTAAGGTAGAAGATCCAATTTTATGAGATTTTTTATTTTTCATTTTTCGAATTTCAAATTTTTTTCCTCCAACGTATTTTGACGTGCTGATTCCGAATCTTTGAACGAAAATGTCGAAAACTAATCAGAAATATTTTTGGCGCTAAAAAAAACCATTTGAAAACTGATTCAGAGCTGTCCAACTCGAGAACGGTTAGAGATAGACCAATTCTGCGAACGCCAATCGATTCAAAATGGCCAAATTAGTATATACTGAGAATTGGAATGGAAAAAATTGACGGACATAAAAGTTGAGTATATTATTTATTTCCTTATTTATTTACCATACATAATTTTCTGCACTTTTTCACTTTTCATTTTTTTAATTTCAAATATTTGTCCTCCAACGTATTTTGACGTGCTGATTCCGAATCTATGAACGAAAATGTCATAAACTCATCAGAAATATTTTTGGCGCGAAAAAAATCATTTGAAAACTGATTCAGAGCTAACCAACTCGAGAACGGTTAGAGATAGACCAATTCTGCGATCGCCAATCGATTCAGAATGGTCGAATTAGTATGTTTGGATATTTCGAGTCAATCGAAAAAAATGAAAATTTACTCGAAAAAAGTTGCAAGGGGTTGACCCCTAAAAATCATGAAAAATACTAAGTCGTCACATCGACTTGAAATTTGTATTGTATACGTAAAATTTCATGCTCATTCCGAAAATGTAGGATTTCTATTGGCTCAGATATAAGATTAGCCGGAAAAAGGTGTTGAAGGTAAAAAATCCAATTTTCTGAGATGTTTCATTTTTCATTTTTCTAAATTAAAATTTTTGTCTTTGAACGTATTTTGACGTGCTGATTCCGAATCTTTGAACGAAAATGTCGAAAACTCATCAGAAATATTTTTGGCGCCAAAAAAATCATTTGAAAACTGATTCAGAGCTGACCAACTCGAGAACGGTTAGAGATAGACCAATTCTGCGAACGCCAATCGATTCAGAATGGTCGAGTTAGTATGTTTGGATGTTTCGAGTCAATCGAAAAAAATGAAAATTTACTCGAAAAAAGTTGCAAGGGGTTGACCCCTAAAAATCATGAAAAATACTAAGTCGTCACTCGATTTGGAATTTGCACTATATACGTGAAATTTCATGCTCATTCCGAAAATGTATGATTTCTATTGGCTCAGACAAGTCAGATATAAGATTTAGCCGGAAAAGAGTGTTTAAGGTAGAAGATCCAATTTTATGAGATTTTATATTTTTCATTTTTCGAATTTCAAATTTTTTTCCTCCAACGTATTTTGACGTGCTGATTCCGAATCTTTGAACGAAAATGTCGAAAACTCATCAGAAATATTTTTGGCGCCAAAAAATCATTTGAAAACTGATTCAGAGATGACCAACTCGAGAACGGTTAGAGATAGACCAATTCTGCGAACGCCATTCGATTCAGAATAGCCAAATTAGTATATACTGAGAATTTGAACGGAAAAAATCGACGGACATAGAAGTCGAGTATATTATTTATTTACCATACATAATTTTTTGCACTTTTTTATTTTTCTTTTTTTTAATTTCAAATATTAGTCCTCCAACGTATTTTGACGTGCTGATTCCGAATCTTTGAACGAAAATGTCAAAAACTCATCAGAAATATTTTTGGCGCCAAAAAAATCATTTGAAAACTGATTCAGAGCTGACCAACTCGAGAACGGTTAGAGATAGACCAATTCTGCGAACGCCAATCGATTCAGAATCACCGAATCAGTATATATTGTGAATTTCGAGTAAATGGAAAAATTAAAAATTACTCGAAAAAAGTTGAAAGGGGTTACCCCTAAAAATCATGAAAAATACTTAGTCGTCACATCGATTTAGAATTTGCACTATATACGTGAAATGTCATGCTCATTCCGAAAATGTATGATTTCTATTGGCTCAGATAAGTCAGATATAAGATTTAGCCGGAAAAGTGTGTTTAAGGTAGAAGATCCAATTTTATGAGATATTTTATTTTTTATTTTTCATTTTTCGAATTTCAAATATTTGTCCTCCAACGTATTTTGACGTGCTGATTCCGAATCTTTGAACGAAAATGTCGAAAACTCATCAGAAATATTTTTGGCGCCAAAAAAACCATTTGAAAACTGATTCAGAGCTAACCAACTCGAGAACGGTTAGAGATAGACCAATTCTGCGATCGCCAATCGATTCAGAATGGTCGAATTAGTATGTTTGGATATTTCGAGTCAATCGAAAAAAATGAAAATTTACTCGATAAAAGTTGCAAGGGGTTGACCCCTAAAAAGCATGAAAAATACTAAGTCGTAGTATCGATTTGGAATTTGCACTGTATACGTAAAATTTCATGCTCATTCCGAAAATGTAGGATTTTTATGTGCTCAGATATAAGATTAGCCGGAAAAAGGTGTTGAAGGTAAAAAATCCAATTTTCTGAGATGTTTTATTTTTCATTTTTCTAAATTAAAATTTTTGTCTTTGAACGTATTTTCAAGTGCTGATTCCGAATCTTTGAACGAAAATGTCAAAAACTCATCGGAAATATTTTTGGCGGGAAAAAAAAACATCTAAAAACTGATTTAGAAATGACCAACTCGAGAACGGTTAGAGATAGACAAATTCTGCGAACGCCAATCGATTCAGAATGGCCGAATTAGTATGTTTTGTATATTTCGAGTCAATTGAAAAATTTAAAATTACTCGAAAAAAGTTGCAAGGGGTTGACCCCTAAAAATCATGGAAAATACTAAGTCGTCACATCGACTTGAAATTTGTATTGTATACGTAAAATTTCATGCTCATTCCGAAAATGTAGGATTTCTATTGGCTCAGATAAAAGATTAGCCGGAAAAAGGTGTTGAAGGTAATAAATCCAATTTTCTGAGATGTTTCATTTTTCATTTTTCTAAATTAAAATTTTTGTCTTTGAACGTATTTTGACGTGCTGATTCCGAATCTTTGAACGAAAATGTCGAAAACTCATCAGAAATATTTTTGGCGCCAAAAAAATCATTTGAAAACTGATTCAGAGCTGACCAACTCGAGAACGGTTAGAGATAGACCAATTCTGCGAACGCCAATCGATTCAGAATGGTCGAGTTAGTATGTTTGGATGTTTCGAGTCAATCGAAAAAAATGAAAATTTACTCGAAAAAAGTTGCAAGGGGTTGACCCCTAAAAATCATGAAAAATACTAAGTCGTCACTCGATTTGGAATTTGCACTATATACGTGAAATTTCATGCTCATTCCGAAAATGTATGATTTCTATTGGCTCAGACAAGTCAGATATAAGATTTAGCCGGAAAAGAGTGTTTAAGGTAGAAGATCCAATTTTATGAGATTTTTTATTTTTCATTTTTCGAATTTCAAATTTTTTTCCTCCAACGTATTTTGACGTGCTGATTCCGAATCTTTGAACGAAAATGTCGAAAACTCATCAGAAATATTTTTGGCGCTAAAAAAACCATTTGAAAACTGATTCAGAGCTGTCCAACTCGAGAACGGTTAGAGATAGACCAATTCTGCGAACGCCAATCGATTCAAAATGGCCAAATTAGTATATACTGAGAATTTGAACGGAAAAAATCGACGGACATAAAAGTCGAGTATATTATTTATTTACATAATTTTTTGCACTTTTTTATTTTTCTTTTTTTTTATTTCAAATATTAGTCCTCCAACGTATTTTGACGTGCTGATTCCGAATCTTTGAACGAAAATGTCGAAAACTCATCAGAAATATTTTTGGCGCCAAAAAAACCATTTGAAAACTGATTCAAAGCTTACCAACTCGAGAACGGTTAGAGATAGACCAATTCTGCGATCGCCAATCGATTCAGAATGGTCGAATTAGTATGTTTGGATATTTCGAGTCAATCGAATAAAATGAAAATTTACTCGAAAAAAGTTGCAAGGGGTTGACCCCTAAAAATCATGAAAAATACTAAGTCGTCACTCGATTTGGAATTTGCACTATATACGTAAAATTTCATGCTCATTCCGAAAATGTATGATTTCTATTGGCTCAGACAAGTCAGATATAAGATTTAGCCGGAAAAGAGTGTTTAAGGTAGAAGATCCAATTTTATGAGATTTTTTATTTTTCATTTTTCGAATTTCAAATTTTTTTCCTCCAACGTATTTTGACGTGCTGATTCCGAATCTTTGAACGAAAATGTCGAAAACTCATCAGAAATATTTTTGGCGCCAAAAAATCATTTGAAAACTGATTCAGAGATGACCAACTCGAGAACGGTTAGAGATAGACCAATTCTGCGAACGCCAATCGATTCAGAATGGCCAAATTAGTATATACTGAGAATTTGACCGGAAAAAATCGACGGACATAAAAGTCGAGTATATTATTTATTTACCATACATAATTTTTTGCACTTTTTTATTTTTCTTTTTTTTAATTTCAAATATTAGTCCTCCAACGTATTTTGACGTGCTGATTCCGAATCTTTGAACGAAAATGTCAAAAACTCATCAGAAATATTTTTGGCGCCAAAAAAACCATTTGAAAACCGATTCAGAGCTGACCAACTCGAGAACGGTTAGAGATAGACCAATTCTGCGAATGCCAATCGATTCAGAATGGCCGAATTAGTATATACTGAGAATTTGAACGGAAAAAATCGACAGACATTAAAGTCGAGTATATTATTTATTTACCATACATAATTTTTTGCACTTTTTTATTTTTCATTTTTTTAATTTCAAATGCCAGTCCTCCAACGTATTTTGACGTGCTGATTCCGAATCTTTGAACGAAAATGTCGAAAACTCATCGGAAATATTTTTGGCGGGAAAAAAACCATCTAAAAACTGATTTAGAAATGACCAACTCGAGAACGGTTAGAGATAGACAAATTCTGCGAACGCCAATCGATTCAGATTGGCCGAATTAGTATGTTTTGTATATTTCGAGTCAATCGAAAAATTTAAAATTACTCGAAAAAAGTTGCAAGAGGTTCACCCCTAAAAATCATGGAAAATACTAAGTCGTCACATCGACTTGAAATTTGCACTGTATACGTAAAATTTCATGCTCATTCCGAAAATGTAGGATTTTTATGTGCTCAGATATAAGATTAGCCGGAAAAAGGTGTTGAAGGTAAAAAATCCAATTTTCTGAGATGTTTTATTTTTCATTTTTCTAAATTAAAATTTTTGTTTTTGAACGTATTTTGACGTGCTGATTCCGAATCTTTGAACGAAAATGTCGAACACTCATCAGAAATATTTTTGGCGCCAAAAAAATCATTTGAAAACTGATTCAGAGCTGACCAGCTCGAGAACGGTTAGAGATAGACCAATTCTGCGAACGCCAATCGATTCAGAATGGTCGAGTTAGTATGTTTGGATGTTTCGAGTCAATCGAAAAAAATGAAAATTTACTCGAAAAAAGTTGCAAGGGGTTGACCCCTAAAAATCATGAAAAATACTAAGTCGTCACTCGATTTGGAATTTGCACTATATACGTGAAATTTCATGCTCATTCCGAAAATGTATGATTTCTATTGGCTCAGACAAGTCAGATATAAGATTTAGCCGGAAAAGAGTGTTTAAGGTAGAAGATCCAATTTTATGAGATTTTTTATTTTTCATTTTTCGAATTTCAAATTTTTTTCCTCCAACGTATTTTGACGTGCTGATTCCGAATCTTTGAACGAAAATGTCGAAAACTCATCAGAAATATTTTTGGCGCCAAAAAATCATTTGAAAACTGATTCAGAGATGACCAACTCGAGAACGGTTAGAGATAGACCAATTCTGCGAACGCCAATCGATTCAGAATGGCCACATTAGTATATACTGAGAATTTGAACGGAAAAAATCGACGGACATAAAAGTCGAGTATATTATTTATTTACCATACATAATTTTTTGCACTTTTTTATTTTTCATTTTTTTAATTTCAAATATTAGTCCTCCAACGTATTTAGACGTGCTGATTCCGAATCTTTGAACGAAAATGTCGAAAACTCATCAGAAATATTTTTGGCGCCAAAAAAACCATTTGAAAATGATTCAGAGCTGACCAACTCGAGAACGGTTAGAGATAGACCAATTCTGCGAAAGCCAATCGAATCAGAATGGTCGAATTAGTATGTTTGGATATTTCGAGTCAATCGAAAAAATTGAAAATTTACTCGAAAAAAGTTGCAAGGGGTTGACCCCTAAAAATCATGAAAAATACTAAGTCGTCACTCGATTTGGAATTTGCACTATATACGTGAAATTTCATGCTCATTCCGAATATGTATGATTTCTATTGGCTCAGACAAGTCAGATATAAGATTTAGCCGGAAAAGAGTGTTTAAGGTAGAAGATCCAATTTTATGAGATTTTTTATTTTTCATTTTTCGAATTTCAAATTTTTTTCCTCCAACGTATTTTGACGTGCTGATTCCGAATCTTTGAACGAAAATGTCGAAAACTAATCAGAAATATTTTTGGCGCTAAAAAAACCATTTGAAAACTGATTCAGAGCTGTCCAACTCGAGAACGGTTAGAGATAGACCAATTCTGCGAACGCCAATCGATTCAAAATGGCCAAATTAGTATATACTGAGAATTGGAATGGAAAAAATTGACGGACATAAAAGTTGAGTATATTATTTATTTCCTTATTTATTTACCATACATAATTTTCTGCACTTTTTCACTTTTCATTTTTTTAATTTCAAATATTTGTCCTCCAACGTATTTTGACGTGCTGATTCCGAATCTATGAACGAAAATGTCATAAACTCATCAGAAATATTTTTGGCGCGAAAAAAATCATTTGAAAACTGATTCAGAGCTAACCAACTCGAGAACGGTCAGAGATAGACCAATTCTGCGATCGCCAATCGATTCAGAATGGTCGAATTAGTATGTTTGGATATTTCGAGTCAATCGAAAAAAATGAAAATTTACTCGAAAAAAGTTGCAAGGGGTTGACCCCTAAAAATCATGAAAAATACTAAGTCGTCACATCGACTTGAAATTTGTATTGTATACGTAAAATTTCATGCTCATTCCGAAAATGTAGGATTTCTATTGGCTCAGATATAAGATTAGCCGGAAAAAGGTGTTGAAGGTAAAAAATCCAATTTTCTGAGATGTTTCATTTTTCATTTTTCTAAATTAAAATTTTTGTCTTTGAACGTATTTTGACGTGCTGATTCCGAATCTTTGAACGAAAATGTCAAAAACTCATCAGAAATATTTTTGGCGCCAAAAAAACCATTTGAAAACTGATTCAGAGCTGACCAACTCGAGAACGGTTAGAGATAGACCAATTCTGCGAATGCCAATCGATTCAGAATGGCCGAATTAGTATATACTGAGAATTTGAACGGAAAAAATCGACGGACATTAAAGTCGAGTATATTATTTATTTACCATACATAATTTTTTGCACTTTTTTATTTTTCATTTTTTTAATTTCAAATGCCAGTCCTCCAACGTATTTTGACGTGCTGATTCCGAATCTTTGAACGAAAATGTCAAAAACTCATCAGAAATATTTTTGGCGCCAAAAAAATCATTTGAAAACTGATTCAGAGCTGACCAACTCGAGAACGGTTAGAGATAGGCCAATTCTGCGAACGCCAATCGATTCAGAATGGTCGAATTAGTATGTTTGGATATTTTGAGTCAATCGAAAAAAATGAAAATTTACTCGAAAAAAGTTGCAAGGGGTTGACCCCTAAAAATCATGAAAAATACTAAGTCGTCACATCGACTTGAAATTTGTATTGTATACGTAAAATTTCATGCTCATTCCGAAAATGTAGGATTTCTATTGGCTCAGATATAAGATTAGCCGGAAAAAGGTGTTGAAGGTAAAAAATCCAATTTTCTGAGATGTTTCATTTTTCATTTTTCTAAATTAAAATTTTTGTCTTTGAACGTATTTTGACGTGCTGATTCCGAATCTTTGAACGAAAATGTCGAAAACTCATCAGAAATATTTTTGGCGCCAAAAAAACCTTTTGAAACCTGATTCAGAGCTGACCAACTCGAGAACGGTTAGAGATAGACCAATTCTGCGATCGCCAATCGATTCAGAATGGTCGAATTAGTATGTTTGGATATTTCGAGTCAATCGAAAAAAATGAAAATTTACTCGATAAAAGTTGCAAGGGGGTTGACCCCTAAAAATCATGAAAAATACTAAGTCGTCACATCGATTTGGAATTTGCACTATATACGTGAAATTTCATGCTCATTCCGAAAATGTATGATTTCTATTGGCTCAGATAAGTCAGATATAAGATTTAGCCCGGAAAAGTGTGTTTAAGGTAGAAGATCCAATTATATGAGATTTTTTATTTTTCATTTTTCGAATTTCAAATTTTTGTCCTTCACCGTATTTTGACGTGCTGATTCCGAATCTTTGAACGAAAATGTCGAAAACTCATCAGAAATATTTTTGGCGCCAAAAAATCATTTGAAAACTGATTCAGAGATGACCAACTCGAGAACGGTTAGAGATAGACCAATTCTGCGAACGCCAATCGATTCAGAATGGCCAAATTAGTATATACTGAGAATTTGAACGGAAAAAATCGACGGACATAAAAGTCGAGTATATTATTTATTATTTATTTACCATACATAATTTTTTGCACTTTTTTATTTTTCTTTTTTTTAATTTCAAATATTAGTCCTCCAACGTATTTTGACGTGCTGATTCCGAATCTTTGAACGAAAATGTCGAAAACTCATCAGAAATATTTTTGGCGCCAAAAAAAACATTTGAAAACTGATTCAGAGCTGACCAACTCGAGAACGGTTAGAGATAGGCCAATTCTGCGAACGCCAATCGATTCAGAATGGTCGAATTAGTATGTTTGGATATTTTGAGTCAATCGAAAAAAATGAAAATTTACTCGAAAAAAGTTGCAAGGGGTTGACCCCTAAAAATCATGAAAAATACTAAGTCGTCACATCGATTTGGAATTTGCACTATATACGTGAAATTTCATGCTCATTCCGAAAATGTATGATTTCTATTGGCTCAGACAAGTCAGATATAAGATTTAGCCGGAAAAGAGTGTTTAAGGTAGAAGATCCAATTTTATGAGATTTTTTATTTTTCATTTTTCGAATTTCAAATTTTTTTCCTCCAACGTATTTTGACGTGCTGATTCCGAATCTTTGAACGAAAATGTCGAAAACTCATCAGAAATATTTTTGGCGCTAAAAAAACCATTTGAAAACTGATTCAGAGCTGTCCAACTCGAGAACGGTTAGAGATAGACCAATTCTGCGAACGCCAATCGATTCAAAATGGCCAAATTAGTATATACTGAGAATTTGAACGGAAAAAATCGACGGACATAAAAGTCGAGTATATTATTTATTTACATAATTTTTTGCACTTTTTTATTTTTCTTTTTTTTTATTTCAAATATTAGTCCTCCAACGTATTTTGACGTGCTGATTCCGAATCTTTGAACGAAAATGTCGAAAACTCATCAGAAATATTTTTGGCGCCAAAAAAACCATTTGAAAACTGATTCAAAGCTTACCAACTCGAGAACGGTTAGAGATAGACCAATTCTGCGATCGCCAATCGATTCAGAATGGTCGAATTAGTATGTTTGGATATTTCGAGTCAATCGAATAAAATGAAAATTTACTCGAAAAAAGTTGCAAGGGGTTGACCCCTAAAAATCATGAAAAATACTAAGTCGTCACTCGATTTGGAATTTGCACTATATACGTAAAATTTCATGCTCATTCCGAAAATGTATGATTTCTATTGGCTCAGACAAGTCAGATATAAGATTTAGCCGGAAAAGAGTGTTTAAGGTAGAAGATCCAATTTTATGAGATTTTTTATTTTTCATTTTTCGAATTTCAAATTTTTTTCCTCCAACGTATTTTGACGTGCTGATTCCGAATCTTTGAACGAAAATGTCGAAAACTCATCAGAAATATTTTTGGCGCCAAAAAATCATTTGAAAACTGATTCAGAGATGACCAACTCGAGAACGGTTAGAGATAGACCAATTCTGCGAACGCCAATCGATTCAGAATGGCCAAATTAGTATATACTGAGAATTTGACCGGAAAAAATCGACGGACATAAAAGTCGAGTATATTATTTATTTACCATACATAATTTTTTGCACTTTTTTATTTTTCTTTTTTTTAATTTCAAATATTAGTCCTCCAACGTATTTTGACGTGCTGATTCCGAATCTTTGAACGAAAATGTCAAAAACTCATCAGAAATATTTTTGGCGCCAAAAAAACCATTTGAAAACCGATTCAGAGCTGACCAACTCGAGAACGGTTAGAGATAGACCAATTCTGCGAATGCCAATCGATTCAGAATGGCCGAATTAGTATATACTGAGAATTTGAACGGAAAAAATCGACAGACATTAAAGTCGAGTATATTATTTATTTACCATACATAATTTTTTGCACTTTTTTATTTTTCATTTTTTTAATTTCAAATGCCAGTCCTCCAACGTATTTTGACGTGCTGATTCCGAATCTTTGAACGAAAATGTCGAAAACTCATCGGAAATATTTTTGGCGGGAAAAAAACCATCTAAAAACTGATTTAGAAATGACCAACTCGAGAACGGTTAGAGATAGACAAATTCTGCGAACGCCAATCGATTCAGATTGGCCGAATTAGTATGTTTTGTATATTTCGAGTCAATCGAAAAATTTAAAATTACTCGAAAAAAGTTGCAAGAGGTTCACCCCTAAAAATCATGGAAAATACTAAGTCGTCACATCGACTTGAAATTTGCACTGTATACGTAAAATTTCATGCTCATTCCGAAAATGTAGGATTTTTATGTGCTCAGATATAAGATTAGCCGGAAAAAGGTGTTGAAGGTAAAAAATCCAATTTTCTGAGATGTTTTATTTTTCATTTTTCTAAATTAAAATTTTTGTTTTTGAACGTATTTTGACGTGCTGATTCCGAATCTTTGAACGAAAATGTCGAACACTCATCAGAAATATTTTTGGCGCCAAAAAAATCATTTGAAAACTGATTCAGAGCTGACCAGCTCGAGAACGGTTAGAGATAGACCAATTCTGCGAACGCCAATCGATTCAGAATGGTCGAGTTAGTATGTTTGGATGTTTCGAGTCAATCGAAAAAAATGAAAATTTACTCGAAAAAAGTTGCAAGGGGTTGACCCCTAAAAATCATGAAAAATACTAAGTCGTCACTCGATTTGGAATTTGCACTATATACGTGAAATTTCATGCTCATTCCGAAAATGTATGATTTCTATTGGCTCAGACAAGTCAGATATAAGATTTAGCCGGAAAAGAGTGTTTAAGGTAGAAGATCCAATTTTATGAGATTTTTTATTTTTCATTTTTCGAATTTCAAATTTTTTTCCTCCAACGTATTTTGACGTGCTGATTCCGAATCTTTGAACGAAAATGTCGAAAACTCATCAGAAATATTTTTGGCGCCAAAAAATCATTTGAAAACTGATTCAGAGATGACCAACTCGAGAACGGTTAGAGATAGACCAATTCTGCGAACGCCAATCGATTCAGAATGGCCACATTAGTATATACTGAGAATTTGAACGGAAAAAATCGACGGACATAAAAGTCGAGTATATTATTTATTTACCATACATAATTTTTTGCACTTTTTTATTTTTCATTTTTTTAATTTCAAATATTAGTCCTCCAACGTATTTAGACGTGCTGATTCCGAATCTTTGAACGAAAATGTCGAAAACTCATCAGAAATATTTTTGGCGCCAAAAAAACCATTTGAAAATGATTCAGAGCTGACCAACTCGAGAACGGTTAGAGATAGACCAATTCTGCGAAAGCCAATCGAATCAGAATGGTCGAATTAGTATGTTTGGATATTTCGAGTCAATCGAAAAAATTGAAAATTTACTCGAAAAAAGTTGCAAGGGGTTGACCCCTAAAAATCATGAAAAATACTAAGTCGTCACTCGATTTGGAATTTGCACTATATACGTGAAATTTCATGCTCATTCCGAATATGTATGATTTCTATTGGCTCAGACAAGTCAGATATAAGATTTAGCCGGAAAAGAGTGTTTAAGGTAGAAGATCCAATTTTATGAGATTTTTTATTTTTCATTTTTCGAATTTCAAATTTTTTTCCTCCAACGTATTTTGACGTGCTGATTCCGAATCTTTGAACGAAAATGTCGAAAACTAATCAGAAATATTTTTGGCGCTAAAAAAACCATTTGAAAACTGATTCAGAGCTGTCCAACTCGAGAACGGTTAGAGATAGACCAATTCTGCGAACGCCAATCGATTCAAAATGGCCAAATTAGTATATACTGAGAATTGGAATGGAAAAAATTGACGGACATAAAAGTTGAGTATATTATTTATTTCCTTATTTATTTACCATACATAATTTTCTGCACTTTTTCACTTTTCATTTTTTTAATTTCAAATATTTGTCCTCCAACGTATTTTGACGTGCTGATTCCGAATCTATGAACGAAAATGTCATAAACTCATCAGAAATATTTTTGGCGCGAAAAAAATCATTTGAAAACTGATTCAGAGCTAACCAACTCGAGAACGGTCAGAGATAGACCAATTCTGCGATCGCCAATCGATTCAGAATGGTCGAATTAGTATGTTTGGATATTTCGAGTCAATCGAAAAAAATGAAAATTTACTCGAAAAAAGTTGCAAGGGGTTGACCCCTAAAAATCATGAAAAATACTAAGTCGTCACATCGACTTGAAATTTGTATTGTATACGTAAAATTTCATGCTCATTCCGAAAATGTAGGATTTCTATTGGCTCAGATATAAGATTAGCCGGAAAAAGGTGTTGAAGGTAAAAAATCCAATTTTCTGAGATGTTTCATTTTTCATTTTTCTAAATTAAAATTTTTGTCTTTGAACGTATTTTGACGTGCTGATTCCGAATCTTTGAACGAAAATGTCAAAAACTCATCAGAAATATTTTTGGCGCCAAAAAAACCATTTGAAAACTGATTCAGAGCTGACCAACTCGAGAACGGTTAGAGATAGACCAATTCTGCGAATGCCAATCGATTCAGAATGGCCGAATTAGTATATACTGAGAATTTGAACGGAAAAAATCGACGGACATTAAAGTCGAGTATATTATTTATTTACCATACATAATTTTTTGCACTTTTTTATTTTTCATTTTTTTAATTTCAAATGCCAGTCCTCCAACGTATTTTGACGTGCTGATTCCGAATCTTTGAACGAAAATGTCAAAAACTCATCAGAAATATTTTTGGCGCCAAAAAAATCATTTGAAAACTGATTCAGAGCTGACCAACTCGAGAACGGTTAGAGATAGGCCAATTCTGCGAACGCCAATCGATTCAGAATGGTCGAATTAGTATGTTTGGATATTTTGAGTCAATCGAAAAAAATGAAAATTTACTCGAAAAAAGTTGCAAGGGGTTGACCCCTAAAAATCATGAAAAATACTAAGTCGTCACATCGACTTGAAATTTGTATTGTATACGTAAAATTTCATGCTCATTCCGAAAATGTAGGATTTCTATTGGCTCAGATATAAGATTAGCCGGAAAAAGGTGTTGAAGGTAAAAAATCCAATTTTCTGAGATGTTTCATTTTTCATTTTTCTAAATTAAAATTTTTGTCTTTGAACGTATTTTGACGTGCTGATTCCGAATCTTTGAACGAAAATGTCGAAAACTCATCAGAAATATTTTTGGCGCCAAAAAAACCTTTTGAAACCTGATTCAGAGCTGACCAACTCGAGAACGGTTAGAGATAGACCAATTCTGCGATCGCCAATCGATTCAGAATGGTCGAATTAGTATGTTTGGATATTTCGAGTCAATCGAAAAAAATGAAAATTTACTCGATAAAAGTTGCAAGGGGGTTGACCCCTAAAAATCATGAAAAATACTAAGTCGTCACATCGATTTGGAATTTGCACTATATACGTGAAATTTCATGCTCATTCCGAAAATGTATGATTTCTATTGGCTCAGATAAGTCAGATATAAGATTTAGCCCGGAAAAGTGTGTTTAAGGTAGAAGATCCAATTATATGAGATTTTTTATTTTTCATTTTTCGAATTTCAAATTTTTGTCCTTCACCGTATTTTGACGTGCTGATTCCGAATCTTTGAACGAAAATGTCGAAAACTCATCAGAAATATTTTTGGCGCCAAAAAATCATTTGAAAACTGATTCAGAGATGACCAACTCGAGAACGGTTAGAGATAGACCAATTCTGCGAACGCCAATCGATTCAGAATGGCCAAATTAGTATATACTGAGAATTTGAACGGAAAAAATCGACGGACATAAAAGTCGAGTATATTATTTATTATTTATTTACCATACATAATTTTTTGCACTTTTTTATTTTTCTTTTTTTTAATTTCAAATATTAGTCCTCCAACGTATTTTGACGTGCTGATTCCGAATCTTTGAACGAAAATGTCGAAAACTCATCAGAAATATTTTTGGCGCCAAAAAAAACATTTGAAAACTGATTCAGAGCTGACCAACTCGAGAACGGTTAGAGATAGGCCAATTCTGCGAACGCCAATCGATTCAGAATGGTCGAATTAGTATGTTTGGATATTTTGAGTCAATCGAAAAAAATGAAAATTTACTCGAAAAAAGTTGCAAGGGGTTGACCCCTAAAAATCATGAAAAATACTAAGTCGTCACATCGATTTGGAATTTGCACTATATACGTGAAATTTCATGCTCATTCCGAAAATGTATGATTTCTATTGGCTCAGACAAGTCAGATATAAGATTTAGCCGGAAAAGAGTGTTTGAGGTAGAAGATCCAATTTTTTGAGATTTTTTATTTTTCATTTTTCGAATTTCAAATTTTTTTCCTCCAACGTATTTTGACGTACTGATTCCGAATCTTTGAACGAAAATGTCAAAAACTCATCAGAAATATTTTTGGCGCCAAAAAATCCATTTGAAAACTGATTCAGAGCTGACCAACTCGAGAACGGTTAGAGATAGACCAATTCTGCGAACGCCAATCGATTCAGAATGGCCGAATTAGTACATACTGAGAATTTGAACGGAAAAAATCGACGGACATTAAAGTCGAGTATATTATTTATTTACCATACATAATTTTTTGCACTTTTTTATTTTTCATTTTTTTAATTTCAAATATTAGTCCTCCAACGTATTTTGACGTGCTGATTCCGAATCTTTGAACGAAAATGTCGAAAACTCATCAGAAATATTTTTGGCGCCAAAAAAATCATTTGAAAACTGATTCAGAGCTGACCAACTCGAGAACGGTTAGAGATAGACCAATTCTGCGAACGCCAATCGATTCAGAATTACCGAATCAGTATATATTGTGAATTTCGAGTAAATGGAAAAATTAAAAATTACTCGAAAAATAAAAAAAAAAAATAATGAAAAATAATGAAAAATACTAAGTCGTCACATCGATTTAGAATTTGCACTATATACGTGAAATGTCATGCTCATTCCGAAAATGTATGATTTCTATTGGCTCAGATAAGTCAGATATAAGATTTAGCCGGAAAAGTGTGTTTAAGGTAGAAGATCCAATTTTATGAGATATTTTATTTTTTATTTTTCATTTTTCGAATTTCAAATGTTTGTCCTCCAACGTATTTTGACGTGCTGATTCCGAATCTTTGAACGAAAATGTCGAAAACTCATCAGAAATATTTTTGGCGCCAAAAAAAACATTTGAAAACTGATTCAGAGCTGACCAACTCGAGAACGGTTAGAGATAGGCCAATTCTGCGAACGCCAATCGATTCAGAATGGTCGAATTAGTATGTTTGGATATTTTGAGTCAATCGAAAAAAATGAAAATTTACTCGAAAAAAGTTGCAAGGGGTTGACCCCTAAAAATCATGAAAAATACTAAGTCGTCACATCGATTTGGAATTTGCACTATATACGTGAAATTTCATGCTCATTCCGAAAATGTATGATTTCTATTGGCTCAGACAAGTCAGATATAAGATTTAGCCGGAAAAGAGTGTTTGAGGTAGAAGATCCAATTTTTTGAGATTTTTTATTTTTCATTTTTCGAATTTCAAATTTTTTTCCTCCAACGTATTTTGACGTACTGATTCCGAATCTTTGAACGAAAATGTCAAAAACTCATCAGAAATATTTTTGGCGCCAAAAAATCCATTTGAAAACTGATTCAGAGCTGACCAACTCGAGAACGGTTAGAGATAGACCAATTCTGCGAACGCCAATCGATTCAGAATGGCCGAATTAGTACATACTGAGAATTTGAACGGAAAAAATCGACGGACATTAAAGTCGAGTATATTATTTATTTACCATACATAATTTTTTGCACTTTTTTATTTTTCATTTTTTTAATTTCAAATATTAGTCCTCCAACGTATTTTGACGTGCTGATTCCGAATCTTTGAACGAAAATGTCGAAAACTCATCAGAAATATTTTTGGCGCCAAAAAAATCATTTGAAAACTGATTCAGAGCTGACCAACTCGAGAACGGTTAGAGATAGACCAATTCTGCGAACGCCAATCGATTCAGAATTACCGAATCAGTATATATTGTGAATTTCGAGTAAATGGAAAAATTAAAAATTACTCGAAAAAAGTTGAAAGGGGTTACCCCTAAAAATAATGAAAAATACTAAGTCGTCACATCGATTTAGAATTTGCACTATATACGTGAAATGTCATGCTCATTCCGAAAATGTATGATTTCTATTGGCTCAGATAAGTCAGATATAAGATTTAGCCGGAAAAGTGTGTTTAAGGTAGAAGATCCAATTTTATGAGATATTTTATTTTTTATTTTTCATTTTTCGAATTTCAAATGTTTGTCCTCCAACGTATTTTGACGTGCTGATTCCGAATCTTTGAACGAAAATGTCGAAAACTCATCAGAAATATTTTTGGCGCCAAAAAAACCTTTTGAAACCTGATTCAGAGCTGACCAACTCGAGAACGGTTAGAGATAGACCAATTCTGCGAACGCCAATCGATTCAGAATGGTCGAATTAGTATGTTTGGATATTTTGAGTCAATCGAAAAAAATGAAAATTTACTCGAAAAAAGTTGCAAGGGGACCCCTAAAAATCATGAAAAATACTAAGTCGTCACATCGATTTGGAATTTGCACTATATACGTGAAATTTCATGCTCATTCCGAAAATGTATGATTTCTATTGGCTCAGATAAGTCAGATATAAGATTTAGCCCGGAAAAGTGTGTTTAAGGTAGAAGATCCAATTATATGAGATTTTTTATTTTTCATTTTTCGAATTTCAAATTTTTGTCCATCAACGTATTTTGACGTGCTGATTCCTAATCTTTGAACGAAAATGTCGAAAACTGATCGGAAATATTTTTGGCGGGAAAAAAACCATCTAAAAACTGATTTAGAAACGACCAACTCGAGAACGGTTAGAGATAGACAAATTCTGCGAACGCCAATCGATTCAGATTGGCCGAATTAGTATGTTTTGTATATTTCGAGTCAATCGAAAAATTTAAAATTACTCGAAAAAAGTTGCAAGAGGTTCACCCCTAAAAATCATGGAAAATACTAAGTCGTCACATCGACTTGAAATTTGCACTGTATACGTAAAATTTCATGCTCATTCCGAAAATGTGGGATTTTTATGTGCTCAGATATAAGATTAGCCGGAAAAAGGTGTTGAAGGTAAAAAATCCAATTTTCTGAGATGTTTTATTTTTCATTTTTCTAAATTAAAATTTTTGTCTTTGAACGTATTTTGACGTGCTGATTCCGAATCTTTGAACGAAAATGTCGAAAACTCATCAGAAATATTTTTGGCGCCAAAAAAACCTTTTGAAACCTGATTCAGAGCTGACCAACTCGAGAACGGTTAGAGATAGACCAATTCTGCGATCGCCAATCGATTCAGAATGGTCGAATTAGTATGTTTGGATATTTCGAGTCAATCGAAAAAAATGAAAATTTACTCGATAAAAGTTGCAAGGGGGTTGACCCCTAAAAATCATGAAAAATACTAAGTCGTCACATCGATTTGGAATTTGCACTATATACGTGAAATTTCATGCTCATTCCGAAAATGTATGATTTCTATTGGCTCAGATAAGTCAGATATAAGATTTAGCCCGGAAAAGTGTGTTTAAGGTAGAAGATCCAATTATATGAGATTTTTTATTTTTCATTTTTCGAATTTCAAATTTTTGTCCTTCACCGTATTTTGACGTGCTGATTCCGAATCTTTGAACGAAAATGTCGAAAACTCATCAGAAATATTTTTGGCGCCAAAAAATCATTTGAAAACTGATTCAGAGATGACCAACTCGAGAACGGTTAGAGATAGACCAATTCTGCGAACGCCAATCGATTCAGAATGGCCAAATTAGTATATACTGAGAATTTGAACGGAAAAAATCGACGGACATAAAAGTCGAGTATATTATTTATTATTTATTTACCATACATAATTTTTTGCACTTTTTTATTTTTCTTTTTTTTAATTTCAAATATTAGTCCTCCAACGTATTTTGACGTGCTGATTCCGAATCTTTGAACGAAAATGTCGAAAACTCATCAGAAATATTTTTGGCGCCAAAAAAAACATTTGAAAACTGATTCAGAGCTGACCAACTCGAGAACGGTTAGAGATAGGCCAATTCTGCGAACGCCAATCGATTCAGAATGGTCGAATTAGTATGTTTGGATATTTTGAGTCAATCGAAAAAAATGAAAATTTACTCGAAAAAAGTTGCAAGGGGTTGACCCCTAAAAATCATGAAAAATACTAAGTCGTCACATCGATTTGGAATTTGCACTATATACGTGAAATTTCATGCTCATTCCGAAAATGTATGATTTCTATTGGCTCAGACAAGTCAGATATAAGATTTAGCCGGAAAAGAGTGTTTGAGGTAGAAGATCCAATTTTTTGAGATTTTTTATTTTTCATTTTTCGAATTTCAAATTTTTTTCCTCCAACGTATTTTGACGTACTGATTCCGAATCTTTGAACGAAAATGTCAAAAACTCATCAGAAATATTTTTGGCGCCAAAAAATCCATTTGAAAACTGATTCAGAGCTGACCAACTCGAGAACGGTTAGAGATAGACCAATTCTGCGAACGCCAATCGATTCAGAATGGCCGAATTAGTACATACTGAGAATTTGAACGGAAAAAATCGACGGACATTAAAGTCGAGTATATTATTTATTTACCATACATAATTTTTTGCACTTTTTTATTTTTCATTTTTTTAATTTCAAATATTAGTCCTCCAACGTATTTTGACGTGCTGATTCCGAATCTTTGAACGAAAATGTCGAAAACTCATCAGAAATATTTTTGGCGCCAAAAAAATCATTTGAAAACTGATTCAGAGCTGACCAACTCGAGAACGGTTAGAGATAGACCAATTCTGCGAACGCCAATCGATTCAGAATTACCGAATCAGTATATATTGTGAATTTCGAGTAAATGGAAAAATTAAAAATTACTCGAAAAAAGTTGAAAGGGGTTACCCCTAAAAATAATGAAAAATACTAAGTCGTCACATCGATTTAGAATTTGCACTATATACGTGAAATGTCATGCTCATTCCGAAAATGTATGATTTCTATTGGCTCAGATAAGTCAGATATAAGATTTAGCCGGAAAAGTGTGTTTAAGGTAGAAGATCCAATTTTATGAGATATTTTATTTTTTATTTTTCATTTTTCGAATTTCAAATGTTTGTCCTCCAACGTATTTTGACGTGCTGATTCCGAATCTTTGAACGAAAATGTCGAAAACTCATCAGAAATATTTTTGGCGCCAAAAAAAACATTTGAAAACTGATTCAGAGCTGACCAACTCGAGAACGGTTAGAGATAGGCCAATTCTGCGAACGCCAATCGATTCAGAATGGTCGAATTAGTATGTTTGGATATTTTGAGTCAATCGAAAAAAATGAAAATTTACTCGAAAAAAGTTGCAAGGGGTTGACCCCTAAAAATCATGAAAAATACTAAGTCGTCACATCGATTTGGAATTTGCACTATATACGTGAAATTTCATGCTCATTCCGAAAATGTATGATTTCTATTGGCTCAGACAAGTCAGATATAAGATTTAGCCGGAAAAGAGTGTTTGAGGTAGAAGATCCAATTTTTTGAGATTTTTTATTTTTCATTTTTCGAATTTCAAATTTTTTTCCTCCAACGTATTTTGACGTACTGATTCCGAATCTTTGAACGAAAATGTCAAAAACTCATCAGAAATATTTTTGGCGCCAAAAAATCCATTTGAAAACTGATTCAGAGCTGACCAACTCGAGAACGGTTAGAGATAGACCAATTCTGCGAACGCCAATCGATTCAGAATGGCCGAATTAGTACATACTGAGAATTTGAACGGAAAAAATCGACGGACATTAAAGTCGAGTATATTATTTATTTACCATACATAATTTTTTGCACTTTTTTATTTTTCATTTTTTTAATTTCAAATATTAGTCCTCCAACGTATTTTGACGTGCTGATTCCGAATCTTTGAACGAAAATGTCGAAAACTCATCAGAAATATTTTTGGCGCCAAAAAAATCATTTGAAAACTGATTCAGAGCTGACCAACTCGAGAACGGTTAGAGATAGACCAATTCTGCGAACGCCAATCGATTCAGAATTACCGAATCAGTATATATTGTGAATTTCGAGTAAATGGAAAAATTAAAAATTACTCGAAAAAAGTTGAAAGGGGTTACCCCTAAAAATAATGAAAAATACTAAGTCGTCACATCGATTTAGAATTTGCACTATATACGTGAAATGTCATGCTCATTCCGAAAATGTATGATTTCTATTGGCTCAGATAAGTCAGATATAAGATTTAGCCGGAAAAGTGTGTTTAAGGTAGAAGATCCAATTTTATGAGATATTTTATTTTTTATTTTTCATTTTTCGAATTTCAAATGTTTGTCCTCCAACGTATTTTGACGTGCTGATTCCGAATCTTTGAACGAAAATGTCGAAAACTCATCAGAAATATTTTTGGCGCCAAAAAAACCTTTTGAAACCTGATTCAGAGCTTACCAACTCGAGAACGGTTAGAGATAGACCAATTCTGCGAACGCCAATCGATTCAGAATGGTCGAATTAGTATGTTTGGATATTTTGAGTCAATCGAAAAAAATGAAAATTTACTCGAAAAAAGTTGCAAGGGGTTGACCCCTAAAAATCATGAAAAATACTAAGTCGTCACATCGATTTGGAATTTGCACTATATACGTGAAATTTCATGCTCATTCCGAAAATGTATGATTTCTATTGGCTCAGATAAGTCAGATATAAGATTTAGCCCGGAAAAGTGTGTTTAAGGTAGAAGATCCAATTATATGAGATTTTTTATTTTTCATTTTTCGAATTTCAAATTTTTGTCCATCAACGTATTTTGACGTGCTGATTCCTAATCTTTGAACGAAAATGTCGAAAACTGATCGGAAATATTTTTGGCGGGAAAAAAACCATCTAAAAACTGATTTAGAAACGACCAACTCGAGAACGGTTAGAGATAGACAAATTCTGCGAACGCCAATCGATTCAGATTGGCCGAATTAGTATGTTTTGTATATTTCGAGTCAATCGAAAAATTTAAAATTACTCGAAAAAAGTTGCAAGAGGTTCACCCCTAAAAATCATGGAAAATACTAAGTCGTCACATCGACTTGAAATTTGCACTGTATACGTAAAATTTCATGCTCATTCCGAAAATGTGGGATTTTTATGTGCTCAGATATAAGATTAGCCGGAAAAAGGTGTTGAAGGTAAAAAATCCAATTTTCTGAGATGTTTTATTTTTCATTTTTCTAAATTAAAATTTTTGTCTTTGAACGTATTTTCACGTGCTGATTCCGAATCTTTGAACGAAAATGTCGAAAACTCATCGGAAATATTTTTGGCGGAAAAAAAAACATCTAAAAACTGATTTAGAAATGACCAACTCGAGAACGGTTAGAGATAGACAAATTCTGCGAACGCCAATCGATTCAGAATGGCCGAATTAGTATGTTTTGTATATTTCGAGTCAATCGAAAAATTTAAAATTACTCGAAAAAAGTTGCAAGAGGTTCACCCCTAAAAATCATGGAAAATACTAAGTCGTCACATCGATTTGAAATTTGCACTGTATACGTAAAATTTCATGCTCATTCCGAAAATGTAGGATTTTTATGTGCTCAGATATAAGATTAGCCGGAAAAAGGTGTTGAAGGTAAAAAATCCAATTTTTTGAGATGTTTTATTTTTCATTTTTCTAAATTAAAATTTTTGTCTTTGAACGTATTTTCACGTGCTGATTCCGAATCTTTGAACGAAAATGTCGAAAACTCATCGGAAATATTTTTGGCGGAAAAAAAAACCATCTAAAAACTGATTTAGAAATGACCAACTCGAGAACGGTTAGAGATAGACAAATTCTGCGAACGCCAATCGATTCAGAATGGTCGAGTTAGTATGTTTTTGGATGTTTCGAGTCAATCGAAAAAAATGAAAATTTACTCGAAAAAAGTTGCAAGGGGTTGACCCCTAAAAATCATGAAAAATACTAAGTCGTCACTCGATTTGGAATTTGCACTATATACGTGAAATTTCATGCTCATTCCGAAAATGTATGATTTCTATTGGCTCAGACAAGTCAGATATAAGATTTAGCCGGAAAAGAGTGTTTAAGGTAGAAGATCCAATTTTATGAGATTTTTTATTTTTCATTTTTCGAATTTCAAATTTTTTTCCTCCAACGTATTTTGACGTGCTGATTCCGAATCTTTGAACGAAAATGTCGAAAACTCATCAGAAATATTTTTGGCCCTAAAAAAACCATTTGAAAACTGATTCAGAGCTGTCCAACTCGAGAACGGTTAGAGATAGACCAATTCTGCGAACGCCAATCGATTCAAAATGGCCAAATTAGTATATACTGAGAATTTGAACGGAAAAAATCGACGGACATAAAAGTCGAGTATATTATTTATTTACCATACATAATTTTTTGCACTTTTTTATTTTTCTTTTTTTTTATTTCAAATATTAGTCCTCCAACGTATTTTGACGTGCTGATTCCGAATCTTTGAACGAAAATGTCGAAAACTCATCAGAAATATATTTGGCGCCAAAAAAACCATTTGAAAACTGATTCAAAGCTTACCAACTCGAGAACGGTTAGAGATAGACCAATTCTGCGATCGCCAATCGATTCAGAATGGTCGAATTAGTATGTTTGGATATTTCGAGTCAATCGAATAAAATGAAAATTTACTCGAAAAAAGTTGCAAGGGGTTGACCCCTAAAAATCATGAAAAATACTAAGTCGTCACTCGATTTGGAATTTGCACTATATACGTGAAATTTCATGCTCATTCCGAAAATGTATGATTTCTATTGGCTCAGACAAGTCAGATATAAGATTTAGCCGGAAAAGAGTGTTTAAGGTAGAAGATCCAATTTTATGAGATTTTTTATTTTTCATTTTTCGAATTTCAAATTTTTTTCCTCCAACGTATTTTGACGTGCTGATTCCGAATCTTTGAACGAAAATGTCGAAAACTCATCAGAAATATTTTTGGCGCCAAAAAATCAGTTGAAAACTGATTCAGAGATGACCAACTCGAGAACGGTTAGAGATAGACCAATTCTGCGAACGCCAATCGATTCAGAATGGCCAAATTAGTATATACTGAGAATTTGACCGGAAAAAATCGACGGACATAAAAGTCGAGTATATTATTTATTTACCATAAGTACATAATTTTTTGCACTTTTTTATTTTTCTTTTTTTTAATTTCAAATATTAGTCCTCCAACGTATTTTGACGTGCTGATTCCGAATCTTTGAACGAAAATGTCAAAAACTCATCAGAAATATTTTTGGCGCCAAAAAAAACATTTGAAAACCGATTCAGAGCTGACCAACTCGAGAACGGTTAGAGATAGACCAATTCTGCGAATGCCAATCGATTCAGAATGGCCGAATTAGTATATACTGAGAATTTGAACGGAAAAAATCGACGGACATTAAAGTCGAGTATATTATTTATTTACCATACATAATTTTTTGCACTTTTTTATTTTTCATTTTTCGAATTTCAAATTTTTTTCCTCCAACGTATTTTGACGTGCTGATTCCGAATCTTTGAACGAAAATGTCGAAAACTCATCGGAAATATTTTTGGCGGGAAAAAAAACCATCTAAAAACTGATTTAGAAATGACCAACTCGAGAACGGTTAGAGATAGACAAATTCTGCGAACGCCAATCGATTCAGAATGGCCACATTAGTATATACTAAGAATTTGAACGGAAAAAATCGACGGACATAAAAGTCGAGTATATTATTTATTTACCATACATAATTTTTTGCACTTTTTTATTTTTCTTTTTTTTTATTTCAAATATTAGTCCTCCAACGTATTTAGACGTGCTGATTCCGAATCTTTGAACGAAAATGTCGAAAACTCATCGGAAATATTTTTGGCGGGAAAAAAAACCATCTAAAAACTGATTTAGAAATGACCAACTCGAGAACGGTTAGAGATAGACAAATTCTGCGAACGCCAATCGATTCAGAATGGCCACATTAGTATATACTAAGAATTTGAACGGAAAAAATCGACGGACATAAAAGTCGAGTATATTATTTATTTACCATACATAATTTTTTGCACTTTTTTATTTTTCATTTTTTTTATTTCAAATATTAGTCCTCCAACGTATTTAGACGTGCTGATTCCGAATCTTTGAACGAAAATGTCGAAAACTCATCAGAAATATTTTTGGCGCCAAAAAAACCATTTGAAAATGATTCAGAGCTGACCAACTCGAGAACGGTTAGAGATAGACCAATTCTGCGAAAGCCAATCGAATCAGAATGGTCGAATTAGTATGTTTGGATATTTCGAGTCAATCGAAAAAATTGAAAATTTACTCGAAAAAAGTTGCAAGGGGTTGACCCCTAAAAATCATGAAAAATACTAAGTCGTCACTCGATTTGGAATTTGCACTATATACGTGAAATTTCATGCTCATTCCGAATATGTATGATTTCTATTGGCTCAGACAAGTCAGATATAAGATTTAGCCGGAAAAGAGTGTTTAAGGTAGAAGATCCAATTTTATGAGATTTTTTATTTTTCATTTTTCGAATTTCAAATTTTTTTCCTCCAACGTATTTTGACGTGCTGATTCCGAATCTTTGAACGAAAATGTCGAAAACTCATCAGAAATATTTTTGGCCCTAAAAAAACCATTTGAAAACTGATTCAGAGCTGTCCAACTCGAGAACGGTTAGAGATAGACCAATTCTGCGAACGCCAATCGATTCAAAATGGCCAAATTAGTATATACTGAGAATTGGAATGGAAAAAATTGACGTACATAAAAGTTGAGTATATTATTTATTTCCTTATTTATTTACCATACATAATTTTCTGCACTTTTTCACTTTTCATTTTTTTAATTTCAAATATTTGTCCTCCAACGTATTTTGACGTGCTGATTCCGAATCTATGAACGAAAATGTCATAAACTCATCAGAAATATTTTTGGCGCGAAAAAAATCATTTGAAAACTGATTCAGAGCTAACCAACTCGAGAACGGTCAGAGATAGACCAATTCTGCGATCGCCAATCGATTCAGAATGGTCGAATTAGTATGTTTGGATATTTCGAGTCAATCGAAAAAAATGAAAATTTACTCGAAAAAAGTTGCAAGGGGTTGACCCCTAAAAATCATGAAAAATACTAAGTCGTCACATCGACTTGAAATTTGTATTGTATACGTAAAATTTCATGCTCATTCCGAAAATGTAGGATTTCTATTGGCTCAGATATAAGATTAGCCGGAAAAAGGTGTTGAAGGTAAAAAATCCAATTTTCTGAGATGTTTCATTTTTCATTTTTCTAAATTAAAATTTTTGTCTTTGAACGTATTTTGACGTGCTGATTCCGAATCTTTGAACGAAAATGTCAAAAACTCATCAGAAATATTTTTGGCGCCAAAAAAACCATTTGAAAACTGATTCAGAGCTGACCAACTCGAGAACGGTTAGAGATAGACCAATTCTGCGAATGCCAATCGATTCAGAATGGCCGAATTAGTATATACTGAGAATTTGAACGGAAAAAATCGACGGACATTAAAGTCGAGTATATTATTTATTTACCATACATAATTTTTTGCACTTTTTTATTTTTCATTTTTTTAATTTCAAATGCCAGTCCTCCAACGTATTTTGACGTGCTGATTCCGAATCTTTGAACGAAAATGTCAAAAACTCATCAGAAATATTTTTGGCGCCAAAAAAATCATTTGAAAACTGATTCAGAGCTGACCAACTCGAGAACGGTTAGAGATAGGCCAATTCTGCGAACGCCAATCGATTCAGAATGGTCGAATTAGTATGTTTGGATATTTTGAGTCAATCGAAAAAAATGAAAATTTACTCGAAAAAAGTTGCAAGGGGTTGACCCCTAAAAATCATGAAAAATACTAAGTCGTCACATCGACTTGAAATTTGTATTGTATACGTAAAATTTCATGCTCATTCCGAAAATGTAGGATTTCTATTGGCTCAGATATAAGATTAGCCGGAAAAAGGTGTTGAAGGTAAAAAATCCAATTTTCTGAGATGTTTCATTTTTCATTTTTCTAAATTAAAATTTTTGTCTTTGAACGTATTTTGACGTGCTGATTCCGAATCTTTGAACGAAAATGTCGAAAACTCATCAGAAATATTTTTGGCGCCAAAAAAACCTTTTGAAACCTGATTCAGAGCTGACCAACTCGAGAACGGTTAGAGATAGACCAATTCTGCGAACGCCAATCGATTCAGAATGGTCGAATTAGTATGTTTGGATATTTTGAGTCAATCGAAAAAAATGAAAATTTACTCGAAAAAAGTTGCAAGGGGTTGACCCCTAAAAATCATGAAAAATACTAAGTCGTCACATCGATTTGGAATTTGCACTATATACGTGAAATTTCATGCTCATTCCGAAAATGTATGATTTCTATTGGCTCAGATAAGTCAGATATAAGATTTAGCCCGGAAAAGTGTGTTTAAGGTAGAAGATCCAATTATATGAGATTTTTTATTTTTCATTTTTCGAATTTCAAATTTTTGTCCATCAACGTATTTTGACGTGCTGATTCCTAATCTTTGAACGAAAATGTCGAAAACTGATCGGAAATATTTTTGGCGGGAAAAAAACCATCTAAAAACTGATTTAGAAACGACCAACTCGAGAACGGTTAGAGATAGACAAATTCTGCGAACGCCAATCGATTCAGATTGGCCGAATTAGTATGTTTTGTATATTTCGAGTCAATCGAAAAATTTAAAATTACTCGAAAAAAGTTGCAAGAGGTTCACCCCTAAAAATCATGGAAAATACTAAGTCGTCACATCGACTTGAAATTTGCACTGTATACGTAAAATTTCATGCTCATTCCGAAAATGTGGGATTTTTATGTGCTCAGATATAAGATTAGCCGGAAAAAGGTGTTGAAGGTAAAAAATCCAATTTTCTGAGATGTTTTATTTTTCATTTTTCTAAATTAAAATTTTTGTCTTTGAACGTATTTTCACGTGCTGATTCCGAATCTTTGAACGAAAATGTCGAAAACTCATCGGAAATATTTTTGGCGGAAAAAAAAACATCTAAAAACTGATTTAGAAATGACCAACTCGAGAACGGTTAGAGATAGACAAATTCTGCGAACGCCAATCGATTCAGAATGGCCGAATTAGTATGTTTTGTATATTTCGAGTCAATCGAAAAATTTAAAATTACTCGAAAAAAGTTGCAAGAGGTTCACCCCTAAAAATCATGGAAAATACTAAGTCGTCACATCGACTTGAAATTTGCACTGTATACGTAAAATTTCATGCTCATTCCGAAAATGTAGGATTTTTATGTGCTCAGATATAAGATTAGCCGGAAAAAGGTGTTGAAGGTAAAAAATCCAATTTTTTGAGATGTTTTATTTTTCATTTTTCTAAATTAAAATTTTTGTCTTTGAACGTATTTTCACGTGCTGATTCCGAATCTTTGAAAGAAAATGTCGAAAACTCATCGGAAATATTTTTGGCGGAAAAAAAAACCATCTAAAAACTGATTTAGAAATGACCAACTCGAGAACGGTTAGAGATAGACAAATTCTGCGAACGCCAATCGATTCAGAATGGTCGAGTTAGTATGTTTTTGGATGTTTCGAGTCAATCGAAAAAAATGAAAATTTACTCGAAAAAAGTTGCAAGGGGTTGACCCCTAAAAATCATGAAAAATACTAAGTCGTCACTCGATTTGGAATTTGCACTATATACGTGAAATTTCATGCTCATTCCGAAAATGTATGATTTCTATTGGCTCAGACAAGTCAGATATAAGATTTAGCCGGAAAAGAGTGTTTAAGGTAGAAGATCCAATTTTATGAGATTTTTTTATTTTTCATTTTTCGAATTTCAAATTTTTTTCCTCCAACGTATTTTGACGTGCTGATTCCGAAT
The DNA here is from genome assembly GCA_958298965.1 of Chrysolina haemoptera. NCBI lineage: Eukaryota > Metazoa > Arthropoda > Insecta > Coleoptera > Chrysomelidae > Chrysolina > Chrysolina haemoptera. Next base: position 37,513,975 of record OY282590.1, read on the forward strand.
CTTTGAACGAAAATGTCGAAAACTCATCAGAAATATTTTTGGCCCTAAAAAAACCATTTGAAAACTGATTCAGAGCTGTCCAACTCGAGAACGGTTAGAGATAGACCAATTCTGCGAACGCCAATCGATTCAAAATGGCCAAATTAGTATATACTGAGAATTTGAACGGAAAAAATCGACGGACATAAAAGTCGAGTATATTATTTATTTACCATACATAATTTTTTGCACTTTTTTATTTTTCTTTTTTTTTATTTCAAATATTAGTCCTCCAACGTATTTTGACGTGCTGATTCCGAATCTTTGAACGAAAATGTCGAAAACTCATCAGAAATATATTTGGCGCCAAAAAAACCATTTGAAAACTGATTCAAAGCTTACCAACTCGAGAACGGTTAGAGATAGACCAATTCTGCGATCGCCAATCGATTCAGAATGGTCGAATTAGTATGTTTGGATATTTCGAGTCAATCGAATAAAATCAAAATTTACTCGAAAAAAGTTGCAAGGGGTTGACCCCTAAAAATCATGAAAAATACTAAGTCGTCACTCGATTTGGAATTTGCACTATATACGTGAAATTTCATGCTCATTCCGAAAATGTATGATTTCTATTGGCTCAGACAAGTCAGATATAAGATTTAGCCGGAAAAGAGTGTTTAAGGTAGAAGATCCAATTTTATGAGATTTTTTATTTTTCATTTTTCGAATTTCAAATTTTTTTCCTCCAACGTATTTTGACGTGCTGATTCCGAATCTTTGAACGAAAATGTCGAAAACTCATCAGAAATATTTTTGGCGCCAAAAAATCAGTTGAAAACTGATTCAGAGATGACCAACTCGAGAACGGTTAGAGATAGACCAATTCTGCGAACGCCAATCGATTCAGAATGGCCAAATTAGTATATACTGAGAATTTGACCGGAAAAAATCGACGGACATAAAAGTCGAGTATATTATTTATTTACCATACATAATTTTTTGCACTTTTTTATTTTTCTTTTTTTTAATTTCAAATATTAGTCCTCCAACGTATTTTGACGTGCTGATTCCGAATCTTTGAACGAAAATGTCAAAAACTCATCAGAAATATTTTTGGCGCCAAAAAAAACATTTGAAAACCGATTCAGAGCTGACCAACTCGAGAACGGTTAGAGATAGACCAATTCTGCGAATGCCAATCGATTCAGAATGGCCGAATTAGTATATACTGAGAATTTGAACGGAAAAAATCGACGGACATTAAAGTCGAGTATATTATTTATTTACCATACATAATTTTTTGCACTTTTTTATTTTTCATTTTTCGAATTTCAAATTTTTTTCCTCCAACGTATTTTGACGTGCTGATTCCGAATCTTTGAACGAAAATGTCGAAAACTCATCAGAAATATTTTTGGCGCCAAAAAATCATTTGAAAACTGATTCAGAGATGACCAACTCGAGAACGGTTAGAGATAGACCAATTCTGCGAACGCCAATCGATTCAGAATGGCCAAATTAGTATATACTGAGAATTTGACCGGAAAAAATCGACGGACATAAAAGTCGAGTATATTATTTATTTACCATACATAATTTTTTGCACTTTTTTATTTTTCTTTTTTTTTATTTCAAATATTAGTCCTCCAACGTATTTAGACGTGCTGATTCCGAATCTTTGAACGAAAATGTCGAAAACTCATCGGAAATATTTTTGGCGGGAAAAAAAACCATCTAAAAACTGATTTAGAAATGACCAACTCGAGAACGGTTAGAGATAGACAAATTCTGCGAACGCCAATCGATTCAGAATGGCCACATTAGTATATACTGAGAATTTGAACGGAAAAAATCGACGGACATAAAAGTCGAGTATATTATTTATTTACCATACATAATTTTTTGCACTTTTTTATTTTTCATTTTTTTAATTTCAAATATTAGTCCTCCAACGTATTTAGACGTGCTGATTCCGAATCTTTGAACGAAAATGTCGAAAACTCATCAGAAATATTTTTGGCCCTAAAAAAACCATTTGAAAACTGATTCAGAGCTGTCCAACTCGAGAACGGTTAGAGATAGACCAATTCTGCGAACGCCAATCGATTCAAAATGGCCAAATTAGTATATACTGAGAATTGGAATGGAAAAAATTGACGGACATAAAAGTTGAGTATATTATTTATTTCCTTATTTATTTACCATACATAATTTTCTGCACTTTTTCACTTTTCATTTTTTTAATTTCAAATATTTGTCCTCCAACGTATTTTGACGTGCTGATTCCGAATCTATGAACGAAAATGTCATAAACTCATCAGAAATATTTTTGGCGCGAAAAAAATCATTTGAAAACTGATTCAGAGCTAACCAACTCGAGAACGGTCAGAGATAGACCAATTCTGCGATCGCCAATCGATTCAGAATGGTCGAATTAGTATGTTTGGATATTTCGAGTCAATCGAAAAAAATGAAAATTTACTCGAAAAAAGTTGCAAGGGGTTGACCCCTAAAAATCATGAAAAATACTAAGTCGTCACATCGACTTGAAATTTGTATTGTATACGTAAAATTTCATGCTCATTCCGAAAATGTAGGATTTCTATTGGCTCAGATATAAGATTAGCCGGAAAAAGGTGTTGAAGGTAAAAAATCCAATTTTCTGAGATGTTTCATTTTTCATTTTTCTAAATTAAAATTTTTGTCTTTGAACGTATTTTGACGTGCTGATTCCGAATCTTTGAACGAAAATGTCAAAAACTCATCAGAAATATTTTTGGCGCCAAAAAAACCATTTGAAAACTGATTCAGAGCTGACCAACTCGAGAACGGTTAGAGATAGACCAATTCTGCGAATGCCAATCGATTCAGAATGGCCGAATTAGTATATACTGAGAATTTGAACGGAAAAAATCGACGGACATTAAAGTCGAGTATATTATTTATTTACCATACATAATTTTTTGCACTTTTTTATTTTTCATTTTTTTAATTTCAAATGCCAGTCCTCCAACGTATTTTGACGTGCTGATTCCGAATCTTTGAACGAAAATGTCAAAAACTCATCAGAAATATTTTTGGCGCCAAAAAAATCATTTGAAAACTGATTCAGAGCTGACCAACTCGAGAACGGTTAGAGATAGGCCAATTCTGCGAACGCCAATCGATTCAGAATGGTCGAATTAGTATGTTTGGATATTTTGAGTCAATCGAAAAAAATGAAAATTTACTCGAAAAAAGTTGCAAGGGGTTGACCCCTAAAAATCATGAAAAATACTAAGTCGTCACATCGACTTGAAATTTGTATTGTATACGTAAAATTTCATGCTCATTCCGAAAATGTAGGATTTCTATTGGCTCAGATATAAGATTAGCCGGAAAAAGGTGTTGAAGGTAAAAAATCCAATTTTCTGAGATGTTTCATTTTTCATTTTTCTAAATTAAAATTTTTGTCTTTGAACGTATTTTGACGTGCTGATTCCGAATCTTTGAACGAAAATGTCGAAAACTCATCAGAAATATTTTTGGCGCCAAAAAAACCTTTTGAAACCTGATTCAGAGCTGACCAACTCGAGAACGGTTAGAGATAGACCAATTCTGCGATCGCCAATCGATTCAGAATGGTCGAATTAGTATGTTTGGATATTTCGAGTCAATCGAAAAAAATGAAAATTTACTCGATAAAAGTTGCAAGGGGTTGACCCCTAAAAATCATGAAAAATACTAAGTCGTCACATCGATTTGGAATTTGCACTATATACGTGAAATTTCATGCTCATTCCGAAAATGTATGATTTCTATTGGCTCAGATAAGTCAGATATAAGATTTAGCCCGGAAAAGTGTGTTTAAGGTAGAAGATCCAATTATATGATATTTTTTATTTTTCATTTTTCGAATTTCAAATTTTTGTCCTTCACCGTATTTTGACGTGCTGATTCCGAATCTTTGAACGAAAATGTCGAAAACTCATCAGAAATATTTTTGGCGCCAAAAAATCATTTGAAAACTGATTCAGAGATGACCAACTCGAGAACGGTTAGAGATAGACCAATTCTGCGAACGCCAATCGATTCAGAATGGCCAAATTAGTATATACTGAGAATTTGAACGGAAAAAATCGACGGACATAAAAGTCGAGTATATTATTTATTATTTATTTACCATACATAATTTTTTGCACTTTTTTATTTTTCTTTTTTTTAATTTCAAATATTAGTCCTCCAACGTATTTTGACGTGCTGATTCCGAATCTTTGAACGAAAATGTCGAAAACTCATCAGAAATATTTTTGGCGCCATAAAAAACATTTGAAAACTGATTCAGAGCTGACCAACTCGAGAACGGTTAGAGATAGGCCAATTCTGCGAACGCCAATCGATTCAGAATGGTCGAATTAGTATGTTTGGATATTTTGAGTCAATCGAAAAAAATGAAAATTTACTCGAAAAAAGTTGCAAGGGGTTGACCCCTAAAAATCATGAAAAATACTAAGTCGTCACATCGATTTGGAATTTGCACTATATACGTGAAATTTCATGCTCATTCCGAAAATGTATGATTTCTATTGGCTCAGACAAGTCAGATATAAGATTTAGCCGGAAAAGAGTGTTTGAGGTAGAAGATCCAATTTTTTGAGATTTTTTATTTTTCATTTTTCGAATTTCAAATTTTTTTCCTCCAACGTATTTTGACGTACTGATTCCGAATCTTTGAACGAAAATGTCAAAAACTCATCAGAAATATTTTTGGCGCCAAAAAATCCATTTGAAAACTGATTCAGAGCTGACCAACTCGAGAACGGTTAGAGATAGACCAATTCTGCGAACGCCAATCGATTCAGAATGGCCGAATTAGTACATACTGAGAATTTGAACGGAAAAAATCGACGGACATTAAAGTCGAGTATATTATTTATTTACCATACATAATTTTTTGCACTTTTTTATTTTTCATTTTTTTAATTTCAAATATTAGTCCTCCAACGTATTTTGACGTGCTGATTCCGAATCTTTGAACGAAAATGTCGAAAACTCATCAGAAATATTTTTGGCGCCAAAAAAATCATTTGAAAACTGATTCAGAGCTGACCAACTCGAGAACGGTTAGAGATAGACCAATTCTGCGAACGCCAATCGATTCAGAATTACCGAATCAGTATATATTGTGAATTTCGAGTAAATGGAAAAATTAAAAATTACTCGAAAAAAGTTGAAAGGGGTTACCCCTAAAAATAATGAAAAATACTAAGTCGTCACATCGATTTAGAATTTGCACTATATACGTGAAATGTCATGCTCATTCCGAAAATGTATGATTTCTATTGGCTCAGATAAGTCAGATATAAGATTTAGCCGGAAAAGTGTGTTTAAGGTAGAAGATCCAATTTTATGAGATATTTTATTTTTTATTTTTCATTTTTCGAATTTCAAATGTTTGTCCTCCAACGTATTTTGACGTGCTGATTCCGAATCTTTGAACGAAAATGTCGAAAACTCATCAGAAATATTTTTGGCGCCAAAAAAACCTTTTGAAACCTGATTCAGAGCTGACCAACTCGAGAACGGTTAGAGATAGACCAATTCTGCGAACGCCAATCGATTCAGAATGGTCGAATTAGTATGTTTGGATATTTTGAGTCAATCGAAAAAAATGAAAATTTACTCGAAAAAAGTTGCAAGGGGTTGACCCCTAAAAATCATGAAAAATACTAAGTCGTCACATCGATTTGGAATTTGCACTATATACGTGAAATTTCATGCTCATTCCGAAAATGTATGATTTCTATTGGCTCAGATAAGTCAGATATAAGATTTAGCCCGGAAAAGTGTGTTTAAGGTAGAAGATCCAATTATATGAGATTTTTTATTTTTCATTTTTCGAATTTCAAATTTTTGTCCATCAACGTATTTTGACGTGCTGATTCCTAATCTTTGAACGAAAATGTCGAAAACTGATCGGAAATATTTTTGGCGGGAAAAAAACCATCTAAAAACTGATTTAGAAACGACCAACTCGAGAACGGTTAGAGATAGACAAATTCTGCGAACGCCAATCGATTCAGATTGGCCGAATTAGTATGTTTTGTATATTTCGAGTCAATCGAAAAATTTAAAATTACTCGAAAAAAGTTGCAAGAGGTTCACCCCTAAAAATCATGGAAAATACTAAGTCGTCACATCGACTTGAAATTTGCACTGTATACGTAAAATTTCATGCTCATTCCGAAAATGTGGGATTTTTATGTGCTCAGATATAAGATTAGCCGGAAAAAGGTGTTGAAGGTAAAAAATCCAATTTTCTGAGATGTTTTATTTTTCATTTTTCTAAATTAAAATTTTTGTCTTTGAACGTATTTTCACGTGCTGATTCCGAATCTTTGAACGAAAATGTCGAAAACTCATCGGAAATATTTTTGGCGGAAAAAAAAACATCTAAAAACTGATTTAGAAATGACCAACTCGAGAACGGTTAGAGATAGACAAATTCTGCGAACGCCAATCGATTCAGAATGGCCGAATTAGTATGTTTTGTATATTTCGAGTCAATCGAAAAATTTAAAATTACTCGAAAAAAGTTGCAAGAGGTTCACCCCTAAAAATCATGGAAAATACTAAGTCGTCACATCGACTTGAAATTTGCACTGTATACGTAAAATTTCATGCTCATTCCGAAAATGTATGATTTCTATTGGCTCAGACAAGTCAGATATAAGATTTAGCCGGAAAAGAGTGTTTAAGGTAGAAGATCCAATTTTATGAGATTTTTTATTTTTCATTTTTCGAATTTCAAATTTTTTTCCTCCAACGTATTTTGACGTGCTGATTCCGAATCTTTGAACGAAAATGTCGAAAACTCATCAGAAATATTTTTGGCGCCAAAAAATCAGTTGAAAACTGATTCAGAGATGACCAACTCGAGAACGGTTAGAGATAGACCAATTCTGCGAACGCCAATCGATTCAGAATGGCCAAATTAGTATATACTGAGAATTTGACCGGAAAAAATCGACGGACATAAAAGTCGAGTATATTATTTATTTACCATACATAATTTTTTGCACTTTTTTATTTTTCTTTTTTTTAATTTCAAATATTAGTCCTCCAACGTATTTTGACGTGCTGATTCCGAATCTTTGAACGAAAATGTCAAAAACTCATCAGAAATATTTTTGGCGCCAAAAAAAACATTTGAAAACCGATTCAGAGCTGACCAACTCGAGAACGGTTAGAGATAGACCAATTCTGCGAATGCCAATCGATTCAGAATGGCCGAATTAGTATATACTGAGAATTTGAACGGAAAAAATCGACGGACATTAAAGTCGAGTATATTATTTATTTACCATACATAATTTTTTGCACTTTTTTATTTTTCATTTTTCGAATTTCAAATTTTTTTCCTCCAACGTATTTTGACGTGCTGATTCCGAATCTTTGAACGAAAATGTCGAAAACTGATCGGAAATATTTTTGGCGGGAAAAAAACCATCTAAAAACTGATTTAGAAACGACCAACTCGAGAACGGTTAGAGATAGACAAATTCTGCGAACGCCAATCGATTCAGATTGGCCGAATTAGTATGTTTTGTATATTTCGAGTCAATCGAAAAATTTAAAATTACTCGAAAAAAGTTGCAAGAGGTTCACCCCTAAAAATCATGGAAAATACTAAGTCGTCACATCGACTTGAAATTTGCACTGTATACGTAAAATTTCATGCTCATTCCGAAAATGTGGGATTTTTATGTGCTCAGATATAAGATTAGCCGGAAAAAGGTGTTGAAGGTAAAAAATCCAACTTTCTGAGATGTTTTATTTTTCATTTTTCTAAATTAAAATTTTTGTCTTTGAACGTATTTTCACGTGCTGATTCCGAATCTTTGAACGAAAATGTCGAAAACTCATCGGAAATATTTTTGGCGGAAAAAAAAACATCTAAAAACTGATTTAGAAATGACCAACTCGAGAACGGTTAGAGATAGACAAATTCTGCGAACGCCAATCGATTCAGAATGGCCGAATTAGTATGTTTTGTATATTTCGAGTCAATCGAAAAATTTAAAATTACTCGAAAAAAGTTGCAAGAGGTTCACCCCTAAAAATCATGGAAAATACTAAGTCGTCACATCGACTTGAAATTTGCACTGTATACGTAAAATTTCATGCTCATTCCGAAATTGTATGATTTCTATTGGCTCAGACAAGTCAGATATAAGATTTAGCCGGAAAAGAGTGTTTAAGGTAGAAGATCCAATTTTATGAGATTTTTTATTTTTCATTTTTCGAATTTCAAATTTTTTTCCTCCAACGTATTTTGACGTGCTGATTCCGAATCTTTGAACGAAAATGTCGAAAACTCATCAGAAATATTTTTGGCGCCAAAAAATCAGTTGAAAACTGATTCAGAGATGACCAACTCGAGAACGGTTAGAGATAGACCAATTCTGCGAACGCCAATCGATTCAGAATGGCCAAATTAGTATATACTGAGAATTTGACCGGAAAAAATCGACGGACATAAAAGTCGAGTATACCTATTATTTATTTACCATACATAATTTTTTGCACTTTTTTATTTTTCTTTTTTTTAATTTCAAATATTAGTCCTCCAACGTATTTTGACGTGCTGATTCCGAATCTTTGAACGAAAATGTCAAAAACTCATCAGAAATATTTTTGGCGCCAAAAAAAACATTTGAAAACCGATTCAGAGCTGACCAACTCGAGAACGGTTAGAGATAGACCAATTCTGCGAATGCCAATCGATTCAGAATGGCCGAATTAGTATATACTGAGAATTTGAACGGAAAAAATCGACGGACATTAAAGTCGAGTATATTATTTATTTACCATACATAATTTTTTGCACTTTTTTATTTTTCATTTTTCGAATTTCAAATTTTTTTCCTCCAACGTATTTTGACGTGCTGATTCCGAATCTTTGAACGAAAATGTCGAAAACTCATCAGAAATATTTTTGGCGCCAAAAAATCATTTGAAAACTGATTCAGAGATGACCAACTCGAGAACGGTTAGAGATAGACCAATTCTGCGAACGCCAATCGATTCAGAATGGCCAAATTAGTATATACTGAGAATTTGACCGGAAAAAATCGACGGACATAAAAGTCGAGTATATTATTTATTTACCATACATAATTTTTTGCACTTTTTTATTTTTCTTTTTTTTTATTTCAAATATTAGTCCTCCAACGTATTTAGACGTGCTGATTCCGAATCTTTGAACGAAAATGTCGAAAACTCATCGGAAATATTTTTGGCGGGAAAAAAAACCATCTAAAAACTGATTTAGAAATGACCAACTCGAGAACGGTTAGAGATAGACAAATTCTGCGAACGCCAATCGATTCAGAATGGCCGAATTAGTATATACTGAGAATTTGAACGGAAAAAATCGACGGACATTAAAGTCGAGTATATTATTTATTTACCATACATAATTTTTTGCACTTTTTTATTTTTCATTTTTCGAATTTCAAATTTTTTTCCTCCAACGTATTTTGACGTGCTGATTCCGAATCTTTGAACGGAAATGTCGAAAACTCATCAGAAATATTTTTGGCGCCAAAAAATCATTTGAAAACTGATTCAGAGATGACCAACTCGAGAACGGTTAGAGATAGACCAATTCTGCGAACGCCAATCGATTCAGAATGGCCAAATTAGTATATACTGAGAATTTGACCGGAAAAAATCGACGGACATAAAAGTCGAGTATATTATTTATTTACCATACATAATTTTTTGCACTTTTTTATTTTTCTTTTTTTTTATTTCAAATATTAGTCCTCCAACGTATTTAGACGTGCTGATTCCGAATCTTTGAACGAAAATGTCGAAAACTCATCGGAAATATTTTTGGCGGGAAAAAAACCATCTAAAAACTGATTTAGAAATGACCAACTCGAGAACGGTTAGAGATAGACAAATTCTGCGAACGCCAATCGATTCAGAATGGCCGAATTAGTATGTTTTGTATATTTCGAGTCAATTGAAAAATTTAAAATTACTCGAAAAAAGTTGCAAGGGGTTGACCCCTAAAAATCATGGAAAATACTAAGTCGTCACATCGACTTGAAATTTGTACTGTATACGTAAAATTTCATGCTCATTCCGAAAATGTAGGATTTTTATGTGCTCAGATATAAGATTAGCCGGAAAAAGGTGTTGAAGGTAAAAAATCCAATTTTCTGAGATGTTTCATTTTTCATTTTTCTAAATTAAAATTTTTGTCTTTGAACGTATTTTGACGTGCTGATTCCGAATCTTTGAACGAAAATGTCGAACACTCATCAGAAATATTTTTGGCGCCAAAAAAATCATTTGAAAACTGATTCAGAGCTGACCAACTCGAGAACGGTTAGAGATAGACCAATTCTGCGAACGCCAATCGATTCAGAATGTTCGAGTTAGTATGTTTGGATGTTTCGAGTCAATCGAAAAAAATGAAAATTTACTCGAAAAAAGTTGCAAGGGGTTGACCCCTAAAAATCATGAAAAATACTAAGTCGTCACTCGATTTGGAATTTGCACTATATACGTGAAATTTCATGCTCATTCCGAAAATGTATGATTTCTATTGGCTCAGACAAGTCAGATATAAGATTTAGCCGGAAAAGAGTGTTTAAGGTAGAAGATCCAATTTTATGAGATTTTTTATTTTTCATTTTTCGAATTTCAAATTTTTTTCCTCCAACGTATTTTGACGTGCTGATTCCGAATCTTTGAACGAAAATGTCGAAAACTCATCAGAAATATTTTTGGCGCTAAAAAAACCATTTGAAAACTGATTCAGAGCTGTCCAACTCGAGAACGGTTAGAGATAGACCAATTCTGCGAACGCCAATCGATTCAAAATGGCCAAATTAGTATATACTGAGAATTTGAACGGAAAAAATCGACGGACATAAAAGTCGAGTATATTATTTATTTACCATACATAATTTTTTGCACTTTTTTATTTTTCTTTTTTTTTATTTCAAATATTAGTCCTCCAACGTATTTTGACGTGTTGATTCCGAATCTTTGAACGAAAATGTCGAAAACTCATCAGAAATATTTTTGGCGCCAAAAAAACCATTTGAAAACTGATTCAAAGCTTACCAACTCGAGAACGGTTAGAGATAGACCAATTCTGCGATCGCCAATCGATTCAGAATGGTCGAATTAGTATGTTTGGATATTTCGAGTCAATCGAAAAAAATGAAAATTTACTCGAAAAAAGTTGCAAGGGGTTGACCCCTAAAAATCATGAAAAATACTAAGTCGTCACTCGATTTGGAATTTGCACTATATACGTGAAATTTCATGCTCATTCCGAAAATGTATGATTTCTATTGGCTCAGACAAGTCAGATATAAGATTTAGCCGGAAAAGAGTGTTTAAGGTAGAAGATCCAATTTTATGAGATTTTTTATTTTTCATTTTTCGAATTTCAAATTTTTTTCCTCCAACGTATTTTGACGTGCTGATTCCGAATCTTTGAACGAAAATGTCGAAAACTCATCAGAAATATTTTTGGCCCTAAAAAAACCATTTGAAAACTGATTCAGAGCTGTCCAACTCGAGAACGGTTAGAGATAGACCAATTCTGCGAACGCCAATCGATTCAAAATGGCCAAATTAGTATATACTGAGAATTGGAATGGAAAAAATTGACGGACATAAAAGTTGAGTATATTATTTATTTCCTTATTTATTTACCATACATAATTTTCTGCACTTTTTCACTTTTCATTTTTTTAATTTCAAATATTTGTCCTCCAACGTATTTTGACGTGCTGATTCCGAATCTATGAACGAAAATGTCATAAACTCATCAGAAATATTTTTGGCGCGAAAAAAATCATTTGAAAACTGATTCAGAGCTAACCAACTCGAGAACGGTCAGAGATAGACCAATTCTGCGATCGCCAATCGATTCAGAATGGTCGAATTAGTATGTTTGGATATTTCGAGTCAATCGAAAAAAATGAAAATTTACTCGAAAAAAGTTGCAAGGGGTTGACCCCTAAAAATCATGAAAAATACTAAGTCGTCACATCGACTTGAAATTTGTATTGTATACGTAAAATTTCATGCTCATTCCGAAAATGTAGGATTTCTATTGGCTCAGATATAAGATTAGCCGGAAAAAGGTGTTGAAGGTAAAAAATCCAATTTTCTGAGATGTTTCATTTTTCATTTTTCTAAATTAAAATTTTTGTCTTTGAACGTATTTTGACGTGCTGATTCCGAATCTTTGAACGAAAATGTCAAAAACTCATCAGAAATATTTTTGGCGCCAAAAAAACCATTTGAAAACTGATTCAGAGCTGACCAACTCGAGAACGGTTAGAGATAGACCAATTCTGCGAATGCCAATCGATTCAGAATGGCCGAATTAGTATATACTGAGAATTTGAACGGAAAAAATCGACGGACATTAAAGTCGAGTATATTATTTATTTACCATACATAATTTTTTGCACTTTTTTATTTTTCATTTTTTTAATTTCAAATGCCAGTCCTCCAACGTATTTTGACGTGCTGATTCCGAATCTTTGAACGAAAATGTCAAAAACTCATCAGAAATATTTTTGGCGCCAAAAAAATCATTTGAAAACTGATTCAGAGCTGACCAACTCGAGAACGGTTAGAGATAGGCCAATTCTGCGAACGCCAATCGATTCAGAATGGTCGAATTAGTATGTTTGGATATTTTGAGTCAATCGAAAAAAATGAAAATTTACTCGAAAAAAGTTGCAAGGGGTTGACCCCTAAAAATCATGAAAAATACTAAGTCGTCACATCGACTTGAAATTTGTATTGTATACGTAAAATTTCATGCTCATTCCGAAAATGTAGGATTTCTATTGGCTCAGATATAAGATTAGCCGGAAAAAGGTGTTGAAGGTAAAAAATCCAATTTTCTGAGATGTTTCATTTTTCATTTTTCTAAATTAAAATTTTTGTCTTTGAACGTATTTTGACGTGCTGATTCCGAATCTTTGAACGAAAATGTCGAAAACTCATCAGAAATATTTTTGGCGCCAAAAAAACCTTTTGAAACCTGATTCAGAGCTGATCAACTCGAGAACGGTTAGAGATAGACCAATTCTGCGATCGCCAATCGATTCAGAATGGTCGAATTAGTATGTTTGGATATTTCGAGTCAATCGAAAAAAATGAAAATTTACTCGATAAAAGTTGCAAGGGGTTGACCCCTAAAAATCATGAAAAATACTAAGTCGTCACATCGATTTGGAATTTGCACTATATACGTGAAATTTCATGCTCATTCCGAAAATGTATGATTTCTATTGGCTCAGATAAGTCAGATATAAGATTTAGCCCGGAAAAGTGTGTTTAAGGTAGAAGATCCAATTATATGAGATTTTTTATTTTTCATTTTTCGAATTTCAAATTTTTGTCCTTCACCGTATTTTGACGTGCTGATTCCGAATCTTTGAACGAAAATGTCGAAAACTCATCAGAAATATTTTTGGCGCCAAAAAATCATTTGAAAACTGATTCAGAGATGACCAACTCGAGAACGGTTAGAGATAGACCAATTCTGCGAACGCCAATCGATTCAGAATGGCCAAATTAGTATATACTGAGAATTTGAACGGAAAAAATCGACGGACCTAAAAGTCGAGTATATTATTTATTATTTATTTACCATACATAATTTTTTGCACTTTTTTATTTTTCTTTTTTTTAATTTCAAATATTAGTCCTCCAACGTATTTTGACGTGCTGATTCCGAATCTTTGAACGAAAATGTCGAAAACTCATCAGAAATATTTTTGGCGCCAAAAAAAACATTTGAAAACTGATTCAGAGCTGACCAACTCGAGAACGGTTAGAGATAGGCCAATTCTGCGAACGCCAATCGATTCAGAATGGTCGAATTAGTATGTTTGGATATTTTGAGTCAATCGAAAAAAATGAAAATTTACTCGAAAAAAGTTGCAAGGGGTTGACCCCTAAAAATCATGAAAAATACTAAGTCGTCACATCGATTTGGAATTTGCACTATATACGTGAAATTTCATGCTCATTCCGAAAATGTATGATTTCTATTGGCTCAGACAAGTCAGATATAAGATTTAGCCGGAAAAGAGTGTTTGAGGTAGAAGATCCAATTTTTTGAGATTTTTTATTTTTCATTTTTCGAATTTCAAATTTTTTTCCTCCAACGTATTTTGACGTACTGATTCCGAATCTTTGAACGAAAATGTCAAAAACTCATCAGAAATATTTTTGGCGCCAAAAAATCCATTTGAAAACTGATTCAGAGCTGACCAACTCGAGAACGGTTAGAGATAGACCAATTCTGCGAACGCCAATCGATTCAGAATGGCCGAATTAGTACATACTGAGAATTTGAACGGAAAAAATCGACGGACATTAAAGTCGAGTATATTATTTATTTACCATACATAATTTTTTGCACTTTTTTATTTTTCATTTTTTTAATTTCAAATATTAGTCCTCCAACGTATTTTGACGTGCTGATTCCGAATCTTTGAACGAAAATGTCGAAAACTCATCAGAAATATTTTTGGCGCCAAAAAAATCATTTGAAAACTGATTCAGAGCTGACCAACTCGAGAACGGTTAGAGATAGACCAATTCTGCGAACGCCAATCGATTCAGAATTACCGAATCAGTATATATTGTGAATTTCGAGTAAATGGAAAAATTAAAAATTACTCGAAAAAAGTTGAAAGGGGTTACCCCTAAAAATAATGAAAAATACTAAGTCGTCACATCGATTTAGAATTTGCACTATATACGTGAAATGTCATGCTCATTCCGAAAATGTATGATTTCTATTGGCTCAGATAAGTCAGATATAAGATTTAGCCGGAAAAGTGTGTTTAAGGTAGAAGATCCAATTTTATGAGATATTTTATTTTTTATTTTTCATTTTTCGAATTTCAAATGTTTGTCCTCCAACGTATTTTGACGTGCTGATTCCGAATCTTTGAACGAAAATGTCGAAAACTCATCAGAAATATTTTTGGCGCCAAAAAAACCTTTTGAAACCTGATTCAGAGCTGACCAACTCGAGAACGGTTAGAGATAGACCAATTCTGCGAACGCCAATCGATTCAGAATGGTCGAATTAGTATGTTTGGATATTTTGAGTCAATCGAAAAAAATGAAAATTTACTCGAAAAAAGTTGCAAGGGGTTGACCCCTAAAAATCATGAAAAATACTAAGTCGTCACATCGATTTGGAATTTGCACTATATACGTGAAATTTCATGCTCATTCCGAAAATGTATGATTTCTATTGGCTCAGATAAGTCAGATATAAGATTTAGCCCGGAAAAGTGTGTTTAAGGTAGAAGATCCAATTATATGAGATTTTTTATTTTTCATTTTTCGAATTTCAAATTTTTGTCCATCAACGTATTTTGACGTGCTGATTCCTAATCTTTGAACGAAAATGTCGAAAACTGATCGGAAATATTTTTGGCGGGAAAAAAACCATCTAAAAACTGATTTAGAAACGACCAACTCGAGAACGGTTAGAGATAGACAAATTCTGCGAACGCCAATCGATTCAGATTGGCCGAATTAGTATGTTTTGTATATTTCGAGTCAATCGAAAAATTTAAAACTACTCGAAAAAAGTTGCAAGAGGTTCACCCCTAAAAATCATGGAAAATACTAAGTCGTCACATCGACTTGAAATTTGCACTGTATACGTAAAATTTCATGCTCATTCCGAAAATGTGGGATTTTTATGTGCTCAGATATAAGATTAGCCGGAAAAAGGTGTTGAAGGTAAAAAATCCAATTTTCTGAGATGTTTTATTTTTCATTTTTCTAAATTAAAATTTTTGTCTTTGAACGTATTTTCACGTGCTGATTCCGAATCTTTGAACGAAAATGTCGAAAACTCATCGGAAATATTTTTGGCGGAAAAAAAAACATCTAAAAACTGATTTAGAAATGACCAACTCGAGAACGGTTAGAGATAGACAAATTCTGCGAACGCCAATCGATTCAGAATGGCCGAATTAGTATGTTTTGTATATTTCGAGTCAATCGAAAAATTTAAAATTACTCGAAAAAAGTTGCAAGAGGTTCACCCCTAAAAATCATGGAAAATACTAAGTCGTCACATCGACTTGAAATTTGCACTGTATACGTAAAATTTCATGCTCATTCCGAAAATGTATGATTTCTATTGGCTCAGACAAGTCAGATATAAGATTTAGCCGGAAAAGAGTGTTTAAGGTAGAAGATCCAATTTTATGAGATTTTTTATTTTTCATTTTTCGAATTTCAAATTTTTTTCCTCCAACGTATTTTGACGTGCTGATTCCGAATCTTTGAACGAAAATGTCGAAAACTCATCAGAAATATTTTTGGCGCCAAAAAATCAGTTGAAAACTGATTCAGAGATGACCAACTCGAGAACGGTTAGAGATAGACCAATTCTGCGAACGCCAATCGATTCAGAATGGCCAAATTAGTATATACTGAGAATTTGACCGGAAAAAATCGACGGACATAAAAGTCGAGTATATTATTTATTTACCATACATAATTTTTTGCACTTTTTTATTTTTCTTTTTTTTAATTTCAAATATTAGTCCTCCAACGTATTTTGACGTGCTGATTCCGAATCTTTGAACGAAAATGTCAAAAACTCATCAGAAATATTTTTGGCGCCAAAAAAAACATTTGAAAACCGATTCAGAGCTGACCAACTCGAGAACGGTTAGAGATAGACCAATTCTGCGAATGCCAATCGATTCAGAATGGCCGAATTAGTATATACTGAGAATTTGAACGGAAAAAATCGACGGACATTAAAGTCGAGTATATTATTTATTTACCATACATAATTTTTTGCACTTTTTTATTTTTCATTTTTCGAATTTCAAATTTTTTTCCTCCAACGTATTTTGACGTGCTGATTCCGAATCTTTGAACGAAAATGTCGAAAACTGATCGGAAATATTTTTGGCGGGAAAAAACCATCTAAAAACTGATTTAGAAACGACCAACTCGAGAACGGTTAGAGATAGACAAATTCTGCGAACGCCAATCGATTCAGATTGGCCGAATTAGTATGTTTTGTATATTTCGAGTCAATCGAAAAATTTAAAATTACTCGAAAAAAGTTGCAAGAGGTTCACCCCTAAAAATCATGGAAAATACTAAGTCGTCACATCGACTTGAAATTTGCACTGTATACGTAAAATTTCATGCTCATTCCGAAAATGTGGGATTTTTATGTGCTCAGATATAAGATTAGCCGGAAAAAGGTGTTGAAGGTAAAAAATCCAATTTTCTGAGATGTTTTATTTTTCATTTTTCTAAATTAAAATTTTTGTCTTTGAACGTATTTTCACGTGCTGATTCCGAATCTTTGAACGAAAATGTCGAAAACTCATCGGAAATATTTTTGGCGGAAAAAAAAACATCTAAAAACTGATTTAGAAATGACCAACTCGAGAACGGTTAGAGATAGACAAATTCTGCGAACGCCAATCGATTCAGAATGGCCGAATTAGTATGTTTTGTATATTTCGAGTCAATCGAAAAATTTAAAATTACTCGAAAAAAGTTGCAAGAGGTTCACCCCTAAAAATCATGGAAAATACTAAGTCGTCACATCGACTTGAAATTTGCACTGTATACGTAAAATTTCATGCTCATTCCGAAATTGTATGATTTCTATTGGCTCAGACAAGTCAGATATAAGATTTAGCCGGAAAAGAGTGTTTAAGGTAGAAGATCCAATTTTATGAGATTTTTTATTTTTCATTTTTCGAATTTCAAATTTTTTTCCTCCAACGTATTTTGACGTGCTGATTCCGAATCTTTGAACGAAAATGTCGAAAACTCATCAGAAATATTTTTGGCGCCAAAAAATCAGTTGAAAACTGATTCAGAGATGACCAACTCGAGAACGGTTAGAGATAGACCAATTCTGCGAACGCCAATCGATTCAGAATGGCCAAATTAGTATATACTGAGAATTTGACCGGAAAAAATCGACGGACATAAAAGTCGAGTATATTATTTATTTACCATACATAATTTTTTGCACTTTTTTATTTTTCTTTTTTTTAATTTCAAATATTAGTCCTCCAACGTATTTTGACGTGCTGATTCCGAATCTTTGAACGAAAATGTCAAAAACTCATCAGAAATATTTTTGGCGCCAAAAAAAACATTTGAAAACCGATTCAGAGCTGACCAACTCGAGAACGGTTAGAGATAGACCAATTCTGCGAATGCCAATCGATTCAGAATGGCCGAATTAGTATATACTGAGAATTTGAACGGAAAAAATCGACGGACATTAAAGTCGAGTATATTATTTATTTACCATACATAATTTTTTGCACTTTTTTATTTTTCATTTTTCGAATTTCAAATTTTTTTCCTCCAACGTATTTTGACGTGCTGATTCCGAATCTTTGAACGAAAATGTCGAAAACTCATCAGAAATATTTTTGGCGCCAAAAAATCATTTGAAAACTGATTCAGAGATGACCAACTCGAGAACGGTTAGAGATAGACCAATTCTGCGAACGCCAATCGATTCAGAATGGCCAAATTAGTATATACTGAGAATTTGACCGGAAAAAATCGACGGACATAAAAGTCGAGTATATTATTTATTTACCATACATAATTTTTTGCACTTTTTTATTTTTCTTTTTTTTTATTTCAAATATTAGTCCTCCAACGTATTTAGACGTGCTGATTCCGAATCTTTGAACGAAAATGTCGAAAACTCATCGGAAATATTTTTGGCGGGAAAAAAAACCATCTAAAAACTGATTTAGAAATGACCAACTCGAGAACGGTTAGAGATAGACAAATTCTGCGAACGCCAATCGATTCAGAATGGCCGAATTAGTATATACTGAGAATTTGAACGGAAAAAATCGACGGACATTAAAGTCGAGTATATTATTTATTTACCATACATAATTTTTTGCACTTTTTTATTTTTCTTTTTTTTTATTTCAAATATTAGTCCTCCAACGTATTTTGACGTGTTGATTCCGAATCTTTGAACGAAAATGTCGAAAACTCATCAGAAATATTTTTGGCGCCAAAAAAACCATTTGAAAACTGATTCAAAGCTTACCAACTCGAGAACGGTTAGAGATAGACCAATTCTGCGATCGCCAATCGATTCAGAATGGTCGAATTAGTATGTTTGGATATTTCGAGTCAATCGAAAAAAATGAAAATTTACTCGAAAAAAGTTGCAAGGGGTTGACCCCTAAAAATCATGAAAAATACTAAGTCGTCACTCGATTTGGAATTTGCACTATATACGTGAAATTTCATGCTCATTCCGAAAATGTATGATTTCTATTGGCTCAGACAAGTCAGATATAAGATTTAGCCGGAAAAGAGTGTTTAAGGTAGAAGATCCAATTTTATGAGATTTTTTATTTTTCATTTTTCGAATTTCAAATTTTTTTCCTCCAACGTATTTTGACGTGCTGATTCCGAATCTTTGAACGAAAATGTCGAAAACTCATCAGAAATATTTTTGGCCCTAAAAAAACCATTTGAAAACTGATTCAGAGCTGTCCAACTCGAGAACGGTTAGAGATAGACCAATTCTGCGAACGCCAATCGATTCAAAATGGCCAAATTAGTATATACTGAGAATTGGAATGGAAAAAATTGACGGACATAAAAGTTGAGTATATTATTTATTTCCTTATTTATTTACCATACATAATTTTCTGCACTTTTTCACTTTTCATTTTTTTAATTTCAAATATTTGTCCTCCAACGTATTTTGACGTGCTGATTCCGAATCTATGAACGAAAATGTCATAAACTCATCAGAAATATTTTTGGCGCGAAAAAAATCATTTGAAAACTGATTCAGAGCTAACCAACTCGAGAACGGTCAGAGATAGACCAATTCTGCGATCGCCAATCGATTCAGAATGGTCGAATTAGTATGTTTGGATATTTCGAGTCAATCGAAAAAAATGAAAATTTACTCGAAAAAAGTTGCAAGGGGTTGACCCCTAAAAATCATGAAAAATACTAAGTCGTCACATCGACTTGAAATTTGTATTGTATACGTAAAATTTCATGCTCATTCCGAAAATGTAGGATTTCTATTGGCTCAGATATAAGATTAGCCGGAAAAAGGTGTTGAAGGTAAAAAATCCAATTTTCTGAGATGTTTCATTTTTCATTTTTCTAAATTAAAATTTTTGTCTTTGAACGTATTTTGACGTGCTGATTCCGAATCTTTGAACGAAAATGTCAAAAACTCATCAGAAATATTTTTGGCGCCAAAAAAACCATTTGAAAACTGATTCAGAGCTGACCAACTCGAGAACGGTTAGAGATAGACCAATTCTGCGAATGCCAATCGATTCAGAATGGCCGAATTAGTATATACTGAGAATTTGAACGGAAAAATCGACGGACATTAAAGTCGAGTATATTATTTATTTACCATACATAATTTTTTGCACTTTTTTATTTTTCATTTTTTTAATTTCAAATGCCAGTCCTCCAACGTATTTTGACGTGCTGATTCCGAATCTTTGAACGAAAATGTCAAAAACTCATCAGAAATATTTTTGGCGCCAAAAAAATCATTTGAAAACTGATTCAGAGCTGACCAACTCGAGAACGGTTAGAGATAGGCCAATTCTGCGAACGCCAATCGATTCAGAATGGTCGAATTAGTATGTTTGGATATTTTGAGTCAATCGAAAAAAATGAAAATTTACTCGAAAAAAGTTGCAAGGGGTTGACCCCTAAAAATCATGAAAAATACTAAGTCGTCACATCGACTTGAAATTTGTATTGTATACGTAAAATTTCATGCTCATTCCGAAAATGTAGGATTTCTATTGGCTCAGATATAAGATTAGCCGGAAAAAGGTGTTGAAGGTAAAAAATCCAATTTTCTGAGATGTTTCATTTTTCATTTTTCTAAATTAAAATTTTTGTCTTTGAACGTATTTTGACGTGCTGATTCCGAATCTTTGAACGAAAATGTCGAAAACTCATCAGAAATATTTTTGGCGCCAAAAAAACCTTTTGAAACCTGATTCAGAGCTGACCAACTCGAGAACGGTTAGAGATAGACCAATTCTGCGATCGCCAATCGATTCAGAATGGTCGAATCAGTATGTTTGGATATTTCGAGTCAATCGAAAAAAATGAAAATTTACTCGATAAAAGTTGCAAGGGGTTGACCCCTAAAAATCATGAAAAATACTAAGTCGTCACATCGATTTGGAATTTGCACTATATACGTGAAATTTCATGCTCATTCCGAAAATGTATGATTTCTATTGGCTCAGATAAGTCAGATATAAGATTTAGCCCGGAAAAGTGTGTTTAAGGTAGAAGATCCAATTATATGAGATTTTTTATTTTTCATTTTTCGAATTTCAAATTTTTGTCCTTCACCGTATTTTGACGTGCTGATTCCGAATCTTTGAACGAAAATGTCGAAAACTCATCAGAAATATTTTTGGCGCCAAAAAATCATTTGAAAACTGATTCAGAGATGACCAACTCGAGAACGGTTAGAGATAGACCAATTCTGCGAACGCCAATCGATTCAGAATGGCCAAATTAGTATATACTGAGAATTTGAACGGAAAAAATCGACGGACCTAAAAGTCGAGTATATTATTTATTATTTATTTACCATACATAATTTTTTGCACTTTTTTATTTTTCTTTTTTTTAATTTCAAATATTAGTCCTCCAACGTATTTTGACGTGCTGATTCCGAATCTTTGAACGAAAATGTCGAAAACTCATCAGAAATATTTTTGGCGCCAAAAAAAACATTTGAAAACTGATTCAGAGCTGACCAACTCGAGAACGGTTAGAGATAGGCCAATTCTGCGAACGCCAATCGATTCAGAATGGTCGAATTAGTATGTTTGGATATTTTGAGTCAATCGAAAAAAATGAAAATTTACTCGAAAAAAGTTGCAAGGGGTTGACCCCTAAAAATCATGAAAAATACTAAGTCGTCACATCGATTTGGAATTTGCACTATATACGTGAAATTTCATGCTCATTCCGAAAATGTATGATTTCTATTGGCTCAGACAAGTCAGATATAAGATTTAGCCGGAAAAGAGTGTTTGAGGTAGAAGATCCAATTTTTTGAGATTTTTTATTTTTCATTTTTCGAATTTCAAATTTTTTTCCTCCAACGTATTTTGACGTACTGATTCCGAATCTTTGAACGAAAATGTCAAAAACTCATCAGAAATATTTTTGGCGCCAAAAAATCCATTTGAAAACTGATTCAGAGCTGACCAACTCGAGAACGGTTAGAGATAGACCAATTCTGCGAACGCCAATCGATTCAGAATGGCCGAATTAGTACATACTGAGAATTTGAACGGAAAAAATCGACGGACATTAAAGTCGAGTATATTATTTATTTACCATACATAATTTTTTGCACTTTTTTATTTTTCATTTTTTTAATTTCAAATATTAGTCCTCCAACGTATTTTGACGTGCTGATTCCGAATCTTTGAACGAAAATGTCGAAAACTCATCAGAAATATTTTTGGCGCCAAAAAAATCATTTGAAAACTGATTCAGAGCTGACCAACTCGAGAACGGTTAGAGATAGACCAATTCTGCGAACGCCAATCGATTCAGAATTACCGAATCAGTATATATTGTGAATTTCGAGTAAATGGAAAAATTAAAAATTACTCGAAAAAAGTTGAAAGGGGTTACCCCTAAAAATAATGAAAAATACTAAGTCGTCACATCGATTTAGAATTTGCACTATATACGTGAAATGTCATGCTCATTCCGAAAATGTATGATTTCTATTGGCTCAGATAAGTCAGATATAAGATTTAGCCGGAAAAGTGTGTTTAAGGTAGAAGATCCAATTTTATGAGATATTTTATTTTTTATTTTTCATTTTTCGAATTTCAAATGTTTGTCCTCCAACGTATTTTGACGTGCTGATTCCGAATCTTTGAACGAAAATGTCGAAAACTCATCAGAAATATTTTTGGCGCCAAAAAAACCTTTTGAAACCTGATTCAGAGCTGACCAACTCGAGAACGGTTAGAGATAGACCAATTCTGCGAACGCCAATCGATTCAGAATGGTCGAATTAGTATGTTTGGATATTTTGAGTCAATCGAAAAAAATGAAAATTTACTCGAAAAAAGTTGCAAGGGGTTGACCCCTAAAAATCATGAAAAATACTAAGTCGTCACATCGATTTGGAATTTGCACTATATACGTGAAATTTCATGCTCATTCCGAAAATGTATGATTTCTATTGGCTCAGATAAGTCAGATATAAGATTTAGCCCGGAAAAGTGTGTTTAAGGTAGAAGATCCAATTATATGAGATTTTTTATTTTTCATTTTTCGAATTTCAAATTTTTGTCCATCAACGTATTTTGACGTGCTGATTCCTAATCTTTGAACGAAAATGTCGAAAACTGATCGGAAATATTTTTGGCGGGAAAAAAACCATCTAAAAACTGATTTAGAAACGACCAACTCGAGAACGGTTAGAGATAGACAAATTCTGCGAACGCCAATCGATTCAGAATGGCCGAATTAGTATATACTGAGAATTTGAACGGAAAAAATCGACGGACATTAAAGTCGAGTATATTATTTATTTACCATACATAATTTTTTGCACTTTTTTATTTTTCATTTTTCGAATTTCAAATTTTTTTCCTCCAACGTATTTTGACGTGCTGATTCCGAATCTTTGAACGAAAATGTCGAAAACTCATCAGAAATATTTTTGGCGCCAAAAAATCATTTGAAAACTGATTCAGAGATGACCAACTCGAGAACGGTTAGAGATAGACCAATTCTGCGAACGCCAATCGATTCAGAATGGCCAAATTAGTATATACTGAGAATTTGACCGGAAAAAATCGACGGACATAAAAGTCGAGTATATTATTTATTTACCATACATAATTTTTTGCACTTTTTTATTTTTCTTTTTTTTTATTTCAAATATTAGTCCTCCAACGTATTTAGACGTGCTGATTCCGAATCTTTGAACGAAAATGTCGAAAACTCATCGGAAATATTTTTGGCGGGAAAAAAAACCATCTAAAAACTGATTTAGAAATGACCAACTCGAGAACGGTTAGAGATAGACAAATTCTGCGAACGCCAATCGATTCAGAATGGCCGAATTAGTATGTTTTGTATATTTCGAGTCAATTGAAAAATTTAAAATTACTCGAAAAAAGTTGCAAGGGGTTGACCCCTAAAAATCATGGAAAATACTAAGTCGTCACATCGACTTGAAATTTGTACTGTATACGTAAAATTTCATGCTCATTCCGAAAATGTAGGATTTTTATGTGCTCAGATATAAGATTAGCCGGAAAAAGGTGTTGAAGGTAAAAAATCCAATTTTCTGAGATGTTTCATTTTTCATTTTTCAAAATTAAAATTTTTGTCTTTGAACGTATTTTGACGTGCTGATTCCGAATCTTTGAACGAAAATGTCGAACACTCATCAGAAATATTTTTGGCGCCAAAAAAATCATTTGAAAACTGATTCAGAGCTGACCAACTCGAGAACGGTTAGAGATAGACCAATTCTGCGAACGCCAATCGATTCAGAATGTTCGAGTTAGTATGTTTGGATGTTTCGAGTCAATCGAAAAAAATGAAAATTTACTCGAAAAAAGTTGCAAGGGGTTGACCCCTAAAAATCATGAAAAATACTAAGTCGTCACTCGATTTGGAATTTGCACTATATACGTGAAATTTCATGCTCATTCCGAAAATGTATGATTTCTATTGGCTCAGACAAGTCAGATATAAGATTTAGCCGGAAAAGAGTGTTTAAGGTAGAAGATCCAATTTTATGAGATTTTTTATTTTTCATTTTTCGAATTTCAAATTTTTTTCCTCCAACGTATTTTGACGTGCTGATTCCGAATCTTTGAACGAAAATGTCGAAAACTCATCAGAAATATTTTTGGCGCTAAAAAAACCATTTGAAAACTGATTCAGAGCTGTCCAACTCGAGAACGGTTAGAGATAGACCAATTCTGCGAACGCCAATCGATTCAAAATGGCCTAATTAGTATATACTGAGAATTTGAACGGAAAAAATCGACGGACATAAAAGTCGAGTATATTATTTATTTACCATACATAATTTTTTGCACTTTTTTATTTTTCTTTTTTTTTATTTCAAATATTAGTCCTCCAACGTATTTTGACGTGCTGATTCCGAATCTTTGAACGAAAATGTCGAAAACTCATCAGAAATATTTTTGGCGCCAAAAAAACCATTTGAAAACTGATTCAAAGCTTACCAACTCGAGAACGGTTAGAGATAGACCAATTCTGCGATCGCCAATCGATTCAGAATGGTCGAATTAGTATGTTTGGATATTTCGAGTCAATCGAAAAAAATGAAAATTTACTCGAAAAAAGTTGCAAGGGGTTGACCCCTAAAAATCATGAAAAATACTAAGTCGTCACTCGATTTGGAATTTGCACTATATACGTGAAATTTCATGCTCATTCCGAAAATGTATGATTTCTATTGGCTCAGACAAGTCAGATATAAGATTTAGCCGGAAAAGAGTGTTTAAGGTAGAAGATCCAATTTTATGAGATTTTTTATTTTTCATTTTTCGAATTTCAAATTTTTTTCCTCCAACGTATTTTGACGTGCTGATTCCGAATCTTTGAACGAAAATGTCGAAAACTCATCAGAAATATTTTTGGCGCCAAAAAATCATTTGAAAACTGATTCAGAGATGACCAACTCGAGAACGGTTAGAGATAGACCAATTCTGCGAACGCCAATCGATTCAGAATGGCCACATTAGTATATACTGAGAATTTGAACGGAAAAAATCGACGGACATAAAAGTCGAGTATATTATTTATTTACCATACATAATTTTTTGCACTTTTTTATTTTTCATTTTTTTAATTTCAAACATTAGTTCTCCAACGTATTTAGACGTGCTGATTCCGAATCTTTGAACGAAAATGTCGAAAACTCATCAGAAATATTTTTGGCGCCAAAAAAACCATTTGAAAATGATTCAGAGCTGACCAACTCGAGAACGGTTAGAGATAGACCAATTCTGCGAAAGCCAATCGAATCAGAATGGTCGAATTAGTATGTTTGGATATTTCGAGTCAATCGAAAAAATTGAAAATTTACTCGAAAAAAGTTGCAAGGGGTTGACCCCTAAAAATCATGAAAAATACTAAGTCGTCACTCGATTTGGAATTTGCACTATATACGTGAAATTTCATGCTCATTCCGAATATGTATGATTTCTATTGGCTCAGACAAGTCAGATATAAGATTTAGCCGGAAAAGAGTGTTTAAGGTAGAAGATCCAATTTTATGAGATTTTTTATTTTTCATTTTTCGAATTTCAAATTTTTTTCCTCCAACGTATTTTGACGTGCTGATTCCGAATCTTTGAACGAAAATGTCGAAAACTCATCAGAAATATTTTTGGCGCCAAAAAAACCTTTTGAAACCTGATTCAGAGCTGACCAACTCGAGAACGGTTAGAGATAGACCAATTCTGCGAACGCCAATCGATTCAGAATGGTCGAATTAGTATGTTTGGATATTTTGAGTCAATCGAAAAAAATGAAAATTTACTCGAAAAAAGTTGCAAGGGGTTGACCCCTAAAAATCATGAAAAATACTAAGTCGTCACATCGATTTGGAATTTGCACTATATACGTGAAATTTCATGCTCATTCCGAAAATGTATGATTTCTATTGGCTCAGATAAGTCAGATATAAGATTTAGCCCGGAAAAGTGTGTTTAAGGTAGAAGATCCAATTATATGAGATTTTTTATTTTTCATTTTTCGAATTTCAAATTTTTGTCCATCAACGTATTTTGACGTGCTGATTCCTAATCTTTGAACGAAAATGTCGAAAACTGATCGGAAATATTTTTGGCGGGAAAAAAACCATCTAAAAACTGATTTAGAAACGACCAACTCGAGAACGGTTAGAGATAGACAAATTCTGCGAACGCCAATCGATTCAGATTGGCCGAATTAGTATGTTTTGTATATTTCGAGTCAATCGAAAAATTTAAAATTACTCGAAAAAAGTTGCAAGAGGTTCACCCCTAAAAATCATGGAAAATACTAAGTCGTCACATCGACTTGAAATTTGCACTGTATACGTAAAATTTCATGCTCATTCCGAAAATGTGGGATTTTTATGTGCTCAGATATAAGATTAGCCGGAAAAAGGTGTTGAAGGTAAAAAATCCAATTTTCTGAGATGTTTTATTTTTCATTTTTCTAAATTAAAATTTTTGTCTTTGAACGTATTTTCACGTGCTGATTCCGAATCTTTGAACGAAAATGTCGAAAACTCATCGGAAATATTTTTGGCGGAAAAAAAAACATCTAAAAACTGATTTAGAAATGACCAACTCGAGAACGGTTAGAGATAGACAAATTCTGCGAACGCCAATCGATTCAGAATGGCCGAATTAGTATATACTGAGAATTTGAACGGAAAAAATCGACGGACATTAAAGTCGAGTATATTATTTATTTACCATACATAATTTTTTGCACTTTTTTATTTTTCATTTTTCGAATTTCAAATTTTTTTCCTCCAACGTATTTTGACGTGCTGATTCCGAATCTTTGAACGAAAATGTCGAAAACTCATCAGAAATATTTTTGGCGCCAAAAAATCATTTGAAAACTGATTCAGAGATGACCAACTCGAGAACGGTTAGAGATAGACCAATTCTGCGAACGCCAATCGATTCAGAATGGCCAAATTAGTATATACTGAGAATTTGACCGGAAAAAATCGACGGACATAAAAGTCGAGTATATTATTTATTTACCATACATAATTTTTTGCACTTTTTTATTTTTCTTTTTTTTTATTTCAAATATTAGTCCTCCAACGTATTTAGACGTGCTGATTCCGAATCTTTGAACGAAAATGTCGAAAACTCATCGGAAATATTTTTGGCGGGAAAAAAAACCATCTAAAAACTGATTTAGAAATGACCAACTCGAGAACGGTTAGAGATAGACAAATTCTGCGAACGCCAATCGATTCAGAATGGCCGAATTAGTATGTTTTGTATATTTCGAGTCAATTGAAAAATTTAAAATTACTCGAAAAAAGTTGCAAGGGGTTGACCCCTAAAAATCATGGAAAATACTAAGTCGTCACATCGACTTGAAATTTGTACTGTATACGTAAAATTTCATGCTCATTCCGAAAATGTAGGATTTTTATGTGCTCAGATATAAGATTAGCCGGAAAAAGGTGTTGAAGGTAAAAAATCCAATTTTCTGAGATGTTTCATTTTTCATTTTTCTAAATTAAAATTTTTGTCTTTGAACGTATTTTGACGTGCTGATTCCGAATCTTTGAACGAAAATGTCGAACACTCATCAGAAATATTTTTGGCGCCAAAAAAATCATTTGAAAACTGATTCAGAGCTGACCAACTCGAGAACGGTTAGAGATAGACCAATTCTGCGAACGCCAATCGATTCAGAATGTTCGAGTTAGTATGTTTGGATGTTTCGAGTCAATCGAAAAAAATGAAAATTTACTCGAAAAAAGTTGCAAGGGGTTGACCCCTAAAAATCATGAAAAATACTAAGTCGTCACTCGATTTGGAATTTGCACTATATACGTGAAATTTCATGCTCATTCCGAAAATGTATGATTTCTATTGGCTCAGACAAGTCAGATATAAGATTTAGCCGGAAAAGAGTGTTTAAGGTAGAAGATCCAATTTTATGAGATTTTTTATTTTTCATTTTTCGAATTTCAAATTTTTTTCCTCCAACGTATTTTGACGTGCTGATTCCGAATCTTTGAACGAAAATGTCGAAAACTCATCAGAAATATTTTTGGCGCTAAAAAAACCATTTGAAAACTGATTCAGAGCTGTCCAACTCGAGAACGGTTAGAGATAGACCAATTCTGCGAACGCCAATCGATTCAAAATGGCCTAATTAGTATATACTGAGAATTTGAACGGAAAAAATCGACGGACATAAAAGTCGAGTATATTATTTATTTACCATACATAATTTTTTGCACTTTTTTATTTTTCTTTTTTTTTATTTCAAATATTAGTCCTCCAACGTATTTTGACGTGCTGATTCCGAATCTTTGAACGAAAATGTCGAAAACTCATCAGAAATATTTTTGGCGCCAAAAAAACCATTTGAAAACTGATTCAAAGCTTACCAACTCGAGAACGGTTAGAGATAGACCAATTCTGCGATCGCCAATCGATTCAGAATGGTCGAATTAGTATGTTTGGATATTTCGAGTCAATCGAAAAAAATGAAAATTTACTCGAAAAAAGTTGCAAGGGGTTGACCCCTAAAAATCATGAAAAATACTAAGTCGTCACTCGATTTGGAATTTGCACTATATACGTGAAATTTCATGCTCATTCCGAAAATGTATGATTTCTATTGGCTCAGACAAGTCAGATATAAGATTTAGCCGGAAAAGAGTGTTTAAGGTAGAAGATCCAATTTTATGAGATTTTTTATTTTTCATTTTTCGAATTTCAAATTTTTTTCCTCCAACGTATTTTGACGTGCTGATTCCGAATCTTTGAACGAAAATGTCGAAAACTCATCAGAAATATTTTTGGCGCCAAAAAATCATTTGAAAACTGATTCAGAGATGACCAACTCGAGAACGGTTAGAGATAGACCAATTCTGCGAACGCCAATCGATTCAGAATGGCCACATTAGTATATACTGAGAATTTGAACGGAAAAAATCGACGGACATAAAAGTCGAGTATATTATTTATTTACCATACATAATTTTTTGCACTTTTTTATTTTTCATTTTTTTAATTTCAAACATTAGTTCTCCAACGTATTTAGACGTGCTGATTCCGAATCTTTGAACGAAAATGTCGAAAACTCATCAGAAATATTTTTGGCGCCAAAAAAACCATTTGAAAATGATTCAGAGCTGACCAACTCGAGAACGGTTAGAGATAGACCAATTCTGCGAAAGCCAATCGAATCAGAATGGTCGAATTAGTATGTTTGGATATTTCGAGTCAATCGAAAAAATTGAAAATTTACTCGAAAAAAGTTGCAAGGGGTTGACCCCTAAAAATCATGAAAAATACTAAGTCGTCACTCGATTTGGAATTTGCACTATATACGTGAAATTTCATGCTCATTCCGAATATGTATGATTTCTATTGGCTCAGACAAGTCAGATATAAGATTTAGCCGGAAAAGAGTGTTTAAGGTAGAAGATCCAATTTTATGAGATTTTTTATTTTTCATTTTTCGAATTTCAAATTTTTTTCCTCCAACGTATTTTGACGTGCTGATTCCGAATCTTTGAACGAAAATGTCGAAAACTCATCAGAAATATTTTTGGCGCCAAAAAAACCTTTTGAAACCTGATTCAGAGCTGACCAACTCGAGAACGGTTAGAGATAGACCAATTCTGCGAACGCCAATCGATTCAGAATGGTCGAATTAGTATGTTTGGATATTTTGAGTCAATCGAAAAAAATGAAAATTTACTCGAAAAAAGTTGCAAGGGGTTGACCCCTAAAAATCATGAAAAATACTAAGTCGTCACATCGATTTGGAATTTGCACTATATACGTGAAATTTCATGCTCATTCCGAAAATGTATGATTTCTATTGGCTCAGATAAGTCAGATATAAGATTTAGCCCGGAAAAGTGTGTTTAAGGTAGAAGATCCAATTATATGAGATTTTTTATTTTTCATTTTTCGAATTTCAAATTTTTGTCCATCAACGTATTTTGACGTGCTGATTCCTAATCTTTGAACGAAAATGTCGAAAACTGATCGGAAATATTTTTGGCGGGAAAAAAACCATCTAAAAACTGATTTAGAAACGACCAACTCGAGAACGGTTAGAGATAGACAAATTCTGCGAACGCCAATCGATTCAGATTGGCCGAATTAGTATGTTTTGTATATTTCGAGTCAATCGAAAAATTTAAAATTACTCGAAAAAAGTTGCAAGAGGTTCACCCCTAAAAATCATGGAAAATACTAAGTCGTCACATCGACTTGAAATTTGCACTGTATACGTAAAATTTCATGCTCATTCCGAAAATGTGGGATTTTTATGTGCTCAGATATAAGATTAGCCGGAAAAAGGTGTTGAAGGTAAAAAATCCAATTTTCTGAGATGTTTTATTTTTCATTTTTCTAAATTAAAATTTTTGTCTTTGAACGTATTTTCACGTGCTGATTCCGAATCTTTGAACGAAAATGTCGAAAACTCATCGGAAATATTTTTGGCGGAAAAAAAAACATCTAAAAACTGATTTAGAAATGACCAACTCGAGAACGGTTAGAGATAGACAAATTCTGCGAACGCCAATCGATTCAGAATGGCCGAATTAGTATGTTTTGTATATTTCGAGTCAATCGAAAAATTTAAAATTACTCGAAAAAAGTTGCAAGAGGTTCACCCCTAAAAATCATGGAAAATACTAAGTCGTCACATCGACTTGAAATTTGCACTGTATACGTAAAATTTCATGCTCATTCCGAAAATGTAGGATTTTTATGTGCTCAGATATAAGATTAGCCGGAAAAAGGTGTTGAAGGTAAAAAATCCAATTTTTTGAGATGTTTTATTTTTCATTTTTCTAAATTAAAATTTTTGTCTTTGAACGTATTTTCACGTGCTGATTCCGAATCTTTGAACGAAAATGTCGAAAACTCATCGGAAATATTTTTGGCGGAAAAAAAAACCATCTAAAAACTGATTTAGAAATGACCAACTCGAGAACGGTTAGAGATAGACAAATTCTGCGAACGCCAATCGATTCAGAATGGTCGAGTTAGTATGTTTTTGGATGTTTCGAGTCAATCGAAAAAAATGAAAATTTACTCGAAAAAAGTTGCAAGGGGTTGACCCCTAAAAATCATGAAAAATACTAAGTCGTCACTCGATTTGGAATTTGCACTATATACGTGAAATTTCATGCTCATTCCGAAAATGTATGATTTCTATTGGCTCAGACAAGTCAGATATAAGATTTAGCCGGAAAAGAGTGTTTAAGGTAGAAGATCCAATTTTATGAGATTTTTTATTTTTCATTTTTCGAATTTCAAATTTTTTTCCTCCGACGTATTTTGACGTGCTGATTCCGAATCTTTGAACGAAAATGTCGAAAACTCATCAGAAATATTTTTGGCCCTAAAAAAACCATTTGAAAACTGATTCAGAGCTGTCCAACTCGAGAACGGTTAGAGATAGACCAATTCTGCGAACGCCAATCGATTCAAAATGGCCAAATTAGTATATACTGAGAATTTGAACGAAAAAAATCGACGGACATAAAAGTCGAGTATATTATTTATTTACCATACATAATTTTTTGCACTTTTTTATTTTTCTTTTTTTTTATTTCAAATATTAGTCCTCCAACGTATTTTGACGTGCTGATTCCGAATCTTTGAACGAAAATGTCGAAAACTCATCAGAAATATATTTGGCGCCAAAAAAACCATTTGAAAACTGATTCAAAGCTTACCAACTCGAGAACGGTTAGAGATAGACCAATTCTGCGATCGCCATTCGATTCAGAATGGTCGAATTAGTATGTTTGGATATTTCGAGTCAATCGAATAAAATGAAAATTTACTCGAAAAAAGTTGCAAGGGGTTGACCCCTAAAAATCATGAAAAATACTAAGTCGTCACTCGATTTGGAATTTGCACTATATACGTGAAATTTCATGCTCATTCCGAAAATGTATGATTTCTATTGGCTCAGACAAGTCAGATATAAGATTTAGCCGGAAAAGAGTGTTTAAGGTAGAAGATCCAATTTTATGAGATTTTTTATTTTTCATTTTTCGAATTTCAAATTTTTTTCCTCCAACGTATTTTGACGTGCTGATTCCGAATCTTTGAACGAAAATGTCGAAAACTCATCAGAAATATTTTTGGCGCCAAAAAATCAGTTGAAAACTGATTCAGAGATGACCAACTCGAGAACGGTTAGAGATAGACCAATTCTGCGAACGCCAATCGATTCAGAATGGCCAAATTAGTATATACTGAGAATTTGACCGGAAAAAATCGACGGACATAAAAGTCGAGTATATTATTTATTTACCATACATAATTTTTTGCACTTTTTTATTTTTCTTTTTTTTAATTTCAAATATTAGTCCTCCAACGTATTTTGACGTGCTGATTCCGAATCTTTGAACGAAAATGTCAAAAACTCATCAGAAATATTTTTGGCGCCAAAAAAAACATTTGAAAACCGATTCAGAGCTGACCAACTCGAGAACGGTTAGAGATAGACCAATTCTGCGAATGCCAATCGATTCAGAATGGCCGAATTAGTATATACTGAGAATTTGAACGGAAAAAATCGACGGACATTAAAGTCGAGTATATTATTTATTTACCATACATAATTTTTTGCACTTTTTTATTTTTCATTTTTCGAATTTCAAATTTTTTTCCTCCAACGTATTTTGACGTGCTGATTCCGAATCTTTGAACGAAAATGTCGAAAACTCATCAGAAATATTTTTGGCGCCAAAAAATCATTTGAAAACTGATTCAGAGATGACCAACTCGAGAACGGTTAGAGATAGACCAATTCTGCGAACGCCAATCGATTCAGAATGGCCAAATTAGTATATACTGAGAATTTGACCGGAAAAAATCGACGGACATAAAAGTCGAGTATATTATTTATTTACCATACATAATTTTTTGCACTTTTTTATTTTTCTTTTTTTTTATTTCAAATATTAGTCCTCCAACGTATTTAGACGTGCTGATTCCGAATCTTTGAACGAAAATGTCGAAAACTCATCGGAAATATTTTTGGCGGGAAAAAAAACCATCTAAAAACTGATTTAGAAATGACCAACTCGAGAACGGTTAGAGATAGACAAATTCTGCGAACGCCAATCGATTCAGAATGGCCGAATTAGTATGTTTTGTATATTTCGAGTCAATTGAAAAATTTAAAATTACTCGAAAAAAGTTGCAAGGGGTTGACCCCTAAAAATCATGGAAAATACTAAGTCGTCACATCGACTTGAAATTTGTACTGTATACGTAAAATTTCATGCTCATTCCGAAAATGTAGGATTTTTATGTGCTCAGATATAAGATTAGCCGGAAAAAGGTGTTGAAGGTAAAAAATCCAATTTTCTGAGATGTTTCATTTTTCATTTTTCTAAATTAAAATTTTTGTCTTTGAACGTATTTTGACGTGCTGATTCCGAATCTTTGAACGAAAATGTCGAACACTCATCAGAAATATTTTTGGCGCCAAAAAAATCATTTGAAAACTGATTCAGAGCTGACCAACTCGAGAACGGTTAGAGATAGACCAATTCTGCGAACGCCAATCGATTCAGAATGTTCGAGTTAGTATGTTTGGATGTTTCGAGTCAATCGAAAAAAATGAAAATTTACTCGAAAAAAGTTGCAAGGGGTTGACCCCTAAAAATCATGAAAAATACTAAGTCGTCACTCGATTTGGAATTTGCACTATATACGTGAAATTTCATGCTCATTCCGAAAATGTATGATTTCTATTGGCTCAGACAAGTCAGATATAAGATTTAGCCGGAAAAGAGTGTTTAAGGTAGAAGATCCAATTTTATGAGATTTTTTATTTTTCATTTTTCGAATTTCAAATTTTTTTCCTCCAACGTATTTTGACGTGCTGATTCCGAATCTTTGAACGAAAATGTCGAAAACTCATCAGAAATATTTTTGGCGCTAAAAAAACCATTTGAAAACTGATTCAGAGCTGTCCAACTCGAGAACGGTTAGAGATAGACCAATTCTGCGAACGCCAATCGATTCAAAATGGCCAAATTAGTATATACTGAGAATTTGAACGGAAAAAATCGACGGACATAAAAGTCGAGTATATTATTTATTTACCATACATAATTTTTTGCACTTTTTTATTTTTCTTTTTTTTTATTTCAAATATTAGTCCTCCAACGTATTTTGACGTGCTGATTCCGAATCTTTGAACGAAAATGTCGAAAACTCATCAGAAATATTTTTGGCGCCAAAAAAACCATTTGAAAACTGATTCAAAGCTTACCAACTCGAGAACGGTTAGAGATAGACCAATTCTGCGATCGCCAATCGATTCAGAATGGTCGAATTAGTATGTTTGGATATTTCGAGTCAATCGAAAAAAATGAAAATTTACTCGAAAAAAGTTGCAAGGGGTTGACCCCTAAAAATCATGAAAAATACTAAGTCGTCACTCGATTTGGAATTTGCACTATATACGTGAAATTTCATGCTCATTCCGAAAATGTATGATTTCTATTGGCTCAGACAAGTCAGATATAAGATTTAGCCGGAAAAGAGTGTTTAAGGTAGAAGATCCAATTTTATGAGATTTTTTATTTTTCATTTTTCGAATTTCAAATTTTTTTCCTCCAACGTATTTTGACGTGCTGATTCCGAATCTTTGAACGAAAATGTCGAAAACTCATCAGAAATATTTTTGGCGCCAAAAAATCATTTGAAAACTGATTCAGAGATGACCAACTCGAGAACGGTTAGAGATAGACCAATTCTGCGAACGCCAATCGATTCAGAATGGCCACATTAGTATATACTGAGAATTTGAACGGAAAAAATCGACGGACATAAAAGTCGAGTATATTATTTATTTACCATACATAATTTTTTGCACTTTTTTATTTTTCATTTTTTTAATTTCAAACATTAGTTCTCCAACGTATTTAGACGTGCTGATTCCGAATCTTTGAACGAAAATGTCGAAAACTCATCAGAAATATTTTTGGCGCCAAAAAAACCATTTGAAAATGATTCAGAGCTGACCAACTCGAGAACGGTTAGAGATAGACCAATTCTGCGAAAGCCAATCGAATCAGAATGGTCGAATTAGTATGTTTGGATATTTCGAGTCAATCGAAAAAATTGAAAATTTACTCGAAAAAAGTTGCAAGGGGTTGACCCCTAAAAATCATGAAAAATACTAAGTCGTCACTCGATTTGGAATTTGCACTATATACGTGAAATTTCATGCTCATTCCGAATATGTATGATTTCTATTGGCTCAGACAAGTCAGATATAAGATTTAGCCGGAAAAGAGTGTTTAAGGTAGAAGATCCAATTTTATGAGATTTTTTATTTTTCATTTTTCGAATTTCAAATTTTTTTCCTCCAACGTATTTTGACGTGCTGATTCCGAATCTTTGAACGAAAATGTCGAAAACTAATCAGAAATATTTTTGGCGCTAAAAAAACCATTTGAAAACTGATTCAGAGCTGTCCAACTCGAGAACGGTTAGAGATAGACCAATTCTGCGAACGCCAATCGATTCAAAATGGCCAAATTAGTATATACTGAGAATTGGAATGGAAAAAATTGACGGACATAAAAGTTGAGTATATTATTTATTTCCTTATTTATTTACCATACATAATTTTCTGCACTTTTTCACTTTTCATTTTTTTAATTTCAAATATTTGTCCTCCAACGTATTTTGACGTGCTGATTCCGAATCTATGAACGAAAATGTCATAAACTCATCAGAAATATTTTTGGCGCGAAAAAAATCATTTGAAAACTGATTCAGAGCTAACCAACTCGAGAACGGTCAGAGATAGACCAATTCTGCGATCGCCAATCGATTCAGAATGGTCGAATTAGTATGTTTGGATATTTCGAGTCAATCGAAAAAAATGAAAATTTACTCGAAAAAAGTTGCAAGGGGTTGACCCCTAAAAATCATGAAAAATACTAAGTCGTCACATCGACTTGAAATTTGTATTGTATACGTAAAATTTCATGCTCATTCCGAAAATGTAGGATTTCTATTGGCTCAGATATAAGATTAGCCGGAAAAAGGTGTTGAAGGTAAAAAATCCAATTTTCTGAGATGTTTCATTTTTCATTTTTCTAAATTAAAATTTTTGTCTTTGAACGTATTTTGACGTGCTGATTCCGAATCTTTGAACGAAAATGTCAAAAACTCATCAGAAATATTTTTGGCGCCAAAAAAACCATTTGAAAACTGATTCAGAGCTGACCAACTCGAGAACGGTTAGAGATAGACCAATTCTGCGAATGCCAATCGATTCAGAATGGCCGAATTAGTATATACTGAGAATTTGAACGGAAAAAATCGACGGACATTAAAGTCGAGTATATTATTTATTTACCATACATAATTTTTTGCACTTTTTTATTTTTCATTTTTTTAATTTCAAATGCCAGTCCTCCAACGTATTTTGACGTGCTGATTCCGAATCTTTGAACGAAAATGTCAAAAACTCATCAGAAATATTTTTGGCGCCAAAAAAATCATTTGAAAACTGATTCAGAGCTGACCAACTCGAGAACGGTTAGAGATAGGCCAATTCTGCGAACGCCAATCGATTCAGAATGGTCGAATTAGTATGTTTGGATATTTTGAGTCAATCGAAAAAAATGAAAATTTACTCGAAAAAAGTTGCAAGGGGTTGACCCCTAAAAATCATGAAAAATACTAAGTCGTCACATCGACTTGAAATTTGTATTGTATACGTAAAATTTCATGCTCATTCCGAAAATGTAGGATTTCTATTGGCTCAGATATAAGATTAGCCGGAAAAAGGTGTTGAAGGTAAAAAATCCAATTTTCTGAGATGTTTCATTTTTCATTTTTCTAAATTAAAATTTTTGTCTTTGAACGTATTTTGACGTGCTGATTCCGAATCTTTGAACGAAAATGTCGAAAACTCATCAGAAATATTTTTGGCGCCAAAAAAACCTTTTGAAACCTGATTCAGAGCTGACCAACTCGAGAACGGTTAGAGATAGACCAATTCTGCGATCGCCAATCGATTCAGAATGGTCGAATTAGTATGTTTGGATATTTCGAGTCAATCGAAAAAAATGAAAATTTACTCGATAAAAGTTGCAAGGGGGTTGACCCCTAAAAATCATGAAAAATACTAAGTCGTCACATCGATTTGGAATTTGCACTATATACGTGAAATTTCATGCTCATTCCGAAAATGTATGATTTCTATTGGCTCAGATAAGTCAGATATAAGATTTAGCCCGGAAAAGTGTGTTTAAGGTAGAAGATCCAATTATATGAGATTTTTTATTTTTCATTTTTCGAATTTCAAATTTTTGTCCTTCACCGTATTTTGACGTGCTGATTCCGAATCTTTGAACGAAAATGTCGAAAACTCATCAGAAATATTTTTGGCGCCAAAAAATCATTTGAAAACTGATTCAGAGATGACCAACTCGAGAACGGTTAGAGATAGACCAATTCTGCGAACGCCAATCGATTCAGAATGGCCAAATTAGTATATACTGAGAATTTGAACGGAAAAAATCGACGGACATAAAAGTCGAGTATATTATTTATTATTTATTTACCATACATAATTTTTTGCACTTTTTTATTTTTCTTTTTTTTAATTTCAAATATTAGTCCTCCAACGTATTTTGACGTGCTGATTCCGAATCTTTGAACGAAAATGTCGAAAACTCATCAGAAATATTTTTGGCGCCAAAAAAAACATTTGAAAACTGATTCAGAGCTGACCAACTCGAGAACGGTTAGAGATAGGCCAATTCTGCGAACGCCAATCGATTCAGAATGGTCGAATTAGTATGTTTGGATATTTTGAGTCAATCGAAAAAAATGAAAATTTACTCGAAAAAAGTTGCAAGGGGTTGACCCCTAAAAATCATGAAAAATACTAAGTCGTCACATCGATTTGGAATTTGCACTATATACGTGAAATTTCATGCTCATTCCGAAAATGTATGATTTCTATTGGCTCAGACAAGTCAGATATAAGATTTAGCCGGAAAAGAGTGTTTAAGGTAGAAGATCCAATTTTATGAGATTTTTTATTTTTCATTTTTCGAACTTCAAATTTTTTTCCTCCAACGTATTTTGACGTGCTGATTCCGAATCTTTGAACGAAAATGTCGAAAACTCATCAGAAATATTTTTGGCGCTAAAAAAAACCATTTGAAAACTGATTCAGAGCTGTCCAACTCGAGAACGGTTAGAGATAGACCAATTCTGCGAACGCCAATCGATTCAAAATGGCCAAATTAGTATATACTGAGAATTTGAACGGAAAAAATCGACGGACATAAAAGTCGAGTATATTATTTATTTACATAATTTTTTGCACTTTTTTATTTTTCTTTTTTTTTATTTCAAATATTAGTCCTCCAACGTATTTTGACGTGCTGATTCCGAATCTTTGAACGAAAATGTCGAAAACTCATCAGAAATATTTTTGGCGCCAAAAAAACCATTTGAAAACTGATTCAAAGCTTACCAACTCGAGAACGGTTAGAGATAGACCAATTCTGCGATCGCCAATCGATTCAGAATGGTCGAATTAGTATGTTTGGATATTTCGAGTCAATCGAATAAAATGAAAATTTACTCGAAAAAAGTTGCAAGGGGTTGACCCCTAAAAATCATGAAAAATACTAAGTCGTCACTCGATTTGGAATTTGCACTATATACGTAAAATTTCATGCTCATTCCGAAAATGTATGATTTCTATTGGCTCAGACAAGTCAGATATAAGATTTAGCCGGAAAAGAGTGTTTAAGGTAGAAGATCCAATTTTATGAGATTTTTTATTTTTCATTTTTCGAATTTCAAATTTTTTTCCTCCAACGTATTTTGACGTGCTGATTCCGAATCTTTGAACGAAAATGTCGAAAACTCATCAGAAATATTTTTGGCGCCAAAAAATCATTTGAAAACTGATTCAGAGATGACCAACTCGAGAACGGTTAGAGATAGACCAATTCTGCGAACGCCAATCGATTCAGAATGGCCAAATTAGTATATACTGAGAATTTGACCGGAAAAAATCGACGGACATAAAAGTCGAGTATATTATTTATTTACCATACATAATTTTTTGCACTTTTTTATTTTTCTTTTTTTTAATTTCAAATATTAGTCCTCCAACGTATTTTGACGTGCTGATTCCGAATCTTTGAACGAAAATGTCAAAAACTCATCAGAAATATTTTTGGCGCCAAAAAAACCATTTGAAAACCGATTCAGAGCTGACCAACTCGAGAACGGTTAGAGATAGACCAATTCTGCGAATGCCAATCGATTCAGAATGGCCGAATTAGTATATACTGAGAATTTGAACGGAAAAAATCGACAGACATTAAAGTCGAGTATATTATTTATTTACCATACATAATTTTTTGCACTTTTTTATTTTTCATTTTTTTAATTTCAAATGCCAGTCCTCCAACGTATTTTGACGTGCTGATTCCGAATCTTTGAACGAAAATGTCGAAAACTCATCGGAAATATTTTTGGCGGGAAAAAAACCATCTAAAAACTGATTTAGAAATGACCAACTCGAGAACGGTTAGAGATAGACAAATTCTGCGAACGCCAATCGATTCAGATTGGCCGAATTAGTATGTTTTGTATATTTCGAGTCAATCGAAAAATTTAAAATTACTCGAAAAAAGTTGCAAGAGGTTCACCCCTAAAAATCATGGAAAATACTAAGTCGTCACATCGACTTGAAATTTGCACTGTATACGTAAAATTTCATGCTCATTCCGAAAATGTAGGATTTTTATGTGCTCAGATATAAGATTAGCCGGAAAAAGGTGTTGAAGGTAAAAAATCCAATTTTCTGAGATGTTTTATTTTTCATTTTTCTAAATTAAAATTTTTGTTTTTGAACGTATTTTGACGTGCTGATTCCGAATCTTTGAACGAAAATGTCGAACACTCATCAGAAATATTTTTGGCGCCAAAAAAATCATTTGAAAACTGATTCAGAGCTGACCAGCTCGAGAACGGTTAGAGATAGACCAATTCTGCGAACGCCAATCGATTCAGAATGGTCGAGTTAGTATGTTTGGATGTTTCGAGTCAATCGAAAAAAATGAAAATTTACTCGAAAAAAGTTGCAAGGGGTTGACCCCTAAAAATCATGAAAAATACTAAGTCGTCACTCGATTTGGAATTTGCACTATATACGTGAAATTTCATGCTCATTCCGAAAATGTATGATTTCTATTGGCTCAGACAAGTCAGATATAAGATTTAGCCGGAAAAGAGTGTTTAAGGTAGAAGATCCAATTTTATGAGATTTTTTATTTTTCATTTTTCGAATTTCAAATTTTTTTCCTCCAACGTATTTTGACGTGCTGATTCCGAATCTTTGAACGAAAATGTCGAAAACTCATCAGAAATATTTTTGGCGCCAAAAAATCATTTGAAAACTGATTCAGAGATGACCAACTCGAGAACGGTTAGAGATAGACCAATTCTGCGAACGCCAATCGATTCAGAATGGCCACATTAGTATATACTGAGAATTTGAACGGAAAAAATCGACGGACATAAAAGTCGAGTATATTATTTATTTACCATACATAATTTTTTGCACTTTTTTATTTTTCATTTTTTTAATTTCAAATATTAGTCCTCCAACGTATTTAGACGTGCTGATTCCGAATCTTTGAACGAAAATGTCGAAAACTCATCAGAAATATTTTTGGCGCCAAAAAAACCATTTGAAAATGATTCAGAGCTGACCAACTCGAGAACGGTTAGAGATAGACCAATTCTGCGAAAGCCAATCGAATCAGAATGGTCGAATTAGTATGTTTGGATATTTCGAGTCAATCGAAAAAATTGAAAATTTACTCGAAAAAAGTTGCAAGGGGTTGACCCCTAAAAATCATGAAAAATACTAAGTCGTCACTCGATTTGGAATTTGCACTATATACGTGAAATTTCATGCTCATTCCGAATATGTATGATTTCTATTGGCTCAGACAAGTCAGATATAAGATTTAGCCGGAAAAGAGTGTTTAAGGTAGAAGATCCAATTTTATGAGATTTTTTATTTTTCATTTTTCGAATTTCAAATTTTTTTCCTCCAACGTATTTTGACGTGCTGATTCCGAATCTTTGAACGAAAATGTCGAAAACTAATCAGAAATATTTTTGGCGCTAAAAAAACCATTTGAAAACTGATTCAGAGCTGTCCAACTCGAGAACGGTTAGAGATAGACCAA
Organism: Chrysolina haemoptera; assembly: GCA_958298965.1. Taxonomy (NCBI): domain Eukaryota; kingdom Metazoa; phylum Arthropoda; class Insecta; order Coleoptera; family Chrysomelidae; genus Chrysolina; species Chrysolina haemoptera. The sequence continues at coordinate 37,556,090 of OY282590.1, forward strand.
TTCTGCGAACGCCAATCGATTCAAAATGGCCAAATTAGTATATACTGAGAATTGGAATGGAAAAAATTGACGGACATAAAAGTTGAGTATATTATTTATTTCCTTATTTATTTACCATACATAATTTTCTGCACTTTTTCACTTTTCATTTTTTTAATTTCAAATATTTGTCCTCCAACGTATTTTGACGTGCTGATTCCGAATCTATGAACGAAAATGTCATAAACTCATCAGAAATATTTTTGGCGCGAAAAAAATCATTTGAAAACTGATTCAGAGCTAACCAACTCGAGAACGGTCAGAGATAGACCAATTCTGCGATCGCCAATCGATTCAGAATGGTCGAATTAGTATGTTTGGATATTTCGAGTCAATCGAAAAAAATGAAAATTTACTCGAAAAAAGTTGCAAGGGGTTGACCCCTAAAAATCATGAAAAATACTAAGTCGTCACATCGACTTGAAATTTGTATTGTATACGTAAAATTTCATGCTCATTCCGAAAATGTAGGATTTCTATTGGCTCAGATATAAGATTAGCCGGAAAAAGGTGTTGAAGGTAAAAAATCCAATTTTCTGAGATGTTTCATTTTTCATTTTTCTAAATTAAAATTTTTGTCTTTGAACGTATTTTGACGTGCTGATTCCGAATCTTTGAACGAAAATGTCAAAAACTCATCAGAAATATTTTTGGCGCCAAAAAAACCATTTGAAAACTGATTCAGAGCTGACCAACTCGAGAACGGTTAGAGATAGACCAATTCTGCGAATGCCAATCGATTCAGAATGGCCGAATTAGTATATACTGAGAATTTGAACGGAAAAAATCGACGGACATTAAAGTCGAGTATATTATTTATTTACCATACATAATTTTTTGCACTTTTTTATTTTTCATTTTTTTAATTTCAAATGCCAGTCCTCCAACGTATTTTGACGTGCTGATTCCGAATCTTTGAACGAAAATGTCAAAAACTCATCAGAAATATTTTTGGCGCCAAAAAAATCATTTGAAAACTGATTCAGAGCTGACCAACTCGAGAACGGTTAGAGATAGGCCAATTCTGCGAACGCCAATCGATTCAGAATGGTCGAATTAGTATGTTTGGATATTTTGAGTCAATCGAAAAAAATGAAAATTTACTCGAAAAAAGTTGCAAGGGGTTGACCCCTAAAAATCATGAAAAATACTAAGTCGTCACATCGACTTGAAATTTGTATTGTATACGTAAAATTTCATGCTCATTCCGAAAATGTAGGATTTCTATTGGCTCAGATATAAGATTAGCCGGAAAAAGGTGTTGAAGGTAAAAAATCCAATTTTCTGAGATGTTTCATTTTTCATTTTTCTAAATTAAAATTTTTGTCTTTGAACGTATTTTGACGTGCTGATTCCGAATCTTTGAACGAAAATGTCGAAAACTCATCAGAAATATTTTTGGCGCCAAAAAAACCTTTTGAAACCTGATTCAGAGCTGACCAACTCGAGAACGGTTAGAGATAGACCAATTCTGCGATCGCCAATCGATTCAGAATGGTCGAATTAGTATGTTTGGATATTTCGAGTCAATCGAAAAAAATGAAAATTTACTCGATAAAAGTTGCAAGGGGGTTGACCCCTAAAAATCATGAAAAATACTAAGTCGTCACATCGATTTGGAATTTGCACTATATACGTGAAATTTCATGCTCATTCCGAAAATGTATGATTTCTATTGGCTCAGATAAGTCAGATATAAGATTTAGCCCGGAAAAGTGTGTTTAAGGTAGAAGATCCAATTATATGAGATTTTTTATTTTTCATTTTTCGAATTTCAAATTTTTGTCCTTCACCGTATTTTGACGTGCTGATTCCGAATCTTTGAACGAAAATGTCGAAAACTCATCAGAAATATTTTTGGCGCCAAAAAATCATTTGAAAACTGATTCAGAGATGACCAACTCGAGAACGGTTAGAGATAGACCAATTCTGCGAACGCCAATCGATTCAGAATGGCCAAATTAGTATATACTGAGAATTTGAACGGAAAAAATCGACGGACATAAAAGTCGAGTATATTATTTATTATTTATTTACCATACATAATTTTTTGCACTTTTTTATTTTTCTTTTTTTTAATTTCAAATATTAGTCCTCCAACGTATTTTGACGTGCTGATTCCGAATCTTTGAACGAAAATGTCGAAAACTCATCAGAAATATTTTTGGCGCCAAAAAAAACATTTGAAAACTGATTCAGAGCTGACCAACTCGAGAACGGTTAGAGATAGGCCAATTCTGCGAACGCCAATCGATTCAGAATGGTCGAATTAGTATGTTTGGATATTTTGAGTCAATCGAAAAAAATGAAAATTTACTCGAAAAAAGTTGCAAGGGGTTGACCCCTAAAAATCATGAAAAATACTAAGTCGTCACATCGATTTGGAATTTGCACTATATACGTGAAATTTCATGCTCATTCCGAAAATGTATGATTTCTATTGGCTCAGACAAGTCAGATATAAGATTTAGCCGGAAAAGAGTGTTTGAGGTAGAAGATCCAATTTTTTGAGATTTTTTATTTTTCATTTTTCGAATTTCAAATTTTTTTCCTCCAACGTATTTTGACGTACTGATTCCGAATCTTTGAACGAAAATGTCAAAAACTCATCAGAAATATTTTTGGCGCCAAAAAATCCATTTGAAAACTGATTCAGAGCTGACCAACTCGAGAACGGTTAGAGATAGACCAATTCTGCGAACGCCAATCGATTCAGAATGGCCGAATTAGTACATACTGAGAATTTGAACGGAAAAAATCGACGGACATTAAAGTCGAGTATATTATTTATTTACCATACATAATTTTTTGCACTTTTTTATTTTTCATTTTTTTAATTTCAAATATTAGTCCTCCAACGTATTTTGACGTGCTGATTCCGAATCTTTGAACGAAAATGTCGAAAACTCATCAGAAATATTTTTGGCGCCAAAAAAATCATTTGAAAACTGATTCAGAGCTGACCAACTCGAGAACGGTTAGAGATAGACCAATTCTGCGAACGCCAATCGATTCAGAATTACCGAATCAGTATATATTGTGAATTTCGAGTAAATGGAAAAATTAAAAATTACTCGAAAAATAAAAAAAAAAAACCATGAAAAATAATGAAAAATACTAAGTCGTCACATCGATTTAGAATTTGCACTATATACGTGAAATGTCATGCTCATTCCGAAAATGTATGATTTCTATTGGCTCAGATAAGTCAGATATAAGATTTAGCCGGAAAAGTGTGTTTAAGGTAGAAGATCCAATTTTATGAGATATTTTATTTTTTATTTTTCATTTTTCGAATTTCAAATGTTTGTCCTCCAACGTATTTTGACGTGCTGATTCCGAATCTTTGAACGAAAATGTCGAAAACTCATCAGAAATATTTTTGGCGCCAAAAAAAACATTTGAAAACTGATTCAGAGCTGACCAACTCGAGAACGGTTAGAGATAGGCCAATTCTGCGAACGCCAATCGATTCAGAATGGTCGAATTAGTATGTTTGGATATTTTGAGTCAATCGAAAAAAATGAAAATTTACTCGAAAAAAGTTGCAAGGGGTTGACCCCTAAAAATCATGAAAAATACTAAGTCGTCACATCGATTTGGAATTTGCACTATATACGTGAAATTTCATGCTCATTCCGAAAATGTATGATTTCTATTGGCTCAGACAAGTCAGATATAAGATTTAGCCGGAAAAGAGTGTTTGAGGTAGAAGATCCAATTTTTTGAGATTTTTTATTTTTCATTTTTCGAATTTCAAATTTTTTTCCTCCAACGTATTTTGACGTACTGATTCCGAATCTTTGAACGAAAATGTCAAAAACTCATCAGAAATATTTTTGGCGCCAAAAAATCCATTTGAAAACTGATTCAGAGCTGACCAACTCGAGAACGGTTAGAGATAGACCAATTCTGCGAACGCCAATCGATTCAGAATGGCCGAATTAGTACATACTGAGAATTTGAACGGAAAAAATCGACGGACATTAAAGTCGAGTATATTATTTATTTACCATACATAATTTTTTGCACTTTTTTATTTTTCATTTTTTTAATTTCAAATATTAGTCCTCCAACGTATTTTGACGTGCTGATTCCGAATCTTTGAACGAAAATGTCGAAAACTCATCAGAAATATTTTTGGCGCCAAAAAAATCATTTGAAAACTGATTCAGAGCTGACCAACTCGAGAACGGTTAGAGATAGACCAATTCTGCGAACGCCAATCGATTCAGAATTACCGAATCAGTATATATTGTGAATTTCGAGTAAATGGAAAAATTAAAAATTACTCGAAAAAAGTTGAAAGGGGTTACCCCTAAAAATAATGAAAAATACTAAGTCGTCACATCGATTTAGAATTTGCACTATATACGTGAAATGTCATGCTCATTCCGAAAATGTATGATTTCTATTGGCTCAGATAAGTCAGATATAAGATTTAGCCGGAAAAGTGTGTTTAAGGTAGAAGATCCAATTTTATGAGATATTTTATTTTTTATTTTTCATTTTTCGAATTTCAAATGTTTGTCCTCCAACGTATTTTGACGTGCTGATTCCGAATCTTTGAACGAAAATGTCGAAAACTCATCAGAAATATTTTTGGCGCCAAAAAAACCTTTTGAAACCTGATTCAGAGCTGACCAACTCGAGAACGGTTAGAGATAGACCAATTCTGCGAACGCCAATCGATTCAGAATGGTCGAATTAGTATGTTTGGATATTTTGAGTCAATCGAAAAAAATGAAAATTTACTCGAAAAAAGTTGCAAGGGGACCCCTAAAAATCATGAAAAATACTAAGTCGTCACATCGATTTGGAATTTGCACTATATACGTGAAATTTCATGCTCATTCCGAAAATGTATGATTTCTATTGGCTCAGATAAGTCAGATATAAGATTTAGCCCGGAAAAGTGTGTTTAAGGTAGAAGATCCAATTATATGAGATTTTTTATTTTTCATTTTTCGAATTTCAAATTTTTGTCCATCAACGTATTTTGACGTGCTGATTCCTAATCTTTGAACGAAAATGTCGAAAACTGATCGGAAATATTTTTGGCGGGAAAAAAACCATCTAAAAACTGATTTAGAAACGACCAACTCGAGAACGGTTAGAGATAGACAAATTCTGCGAACGCCAATCGATTCAGATTGGCCGAATTAGTATGTTTTGTATATTTCGAGTCAATCGAAAAATTTAAAATTACTCGAAAAAAGTTGCAAGAGGTTCACCCCTAAAAATCATGGAAAATACTAAGTCGTCACATCGACTTGAAATTTGCACTGTATACGTAAAATTTCATGCTCATTCCGAAAATGTGGGATTTTTATGTGCTCAGATATAAGATTAGCCGGAAAAAGGTGTTGAAGGTAAAAAATCCAATTTTCTGAGATGTTTTATTTTTCATTTTTCTAAATTAAAATTTTTGTCTTTGAACGTATTTTGACGTGCTGATTCCGAATCTTTGAACGAAAATGTCGAAAACTCATCAGAAATATTTTTGGCGCCAAAAAAACCTTTTGAAACCTGATTCAGAGCTGACCAACTCGAGAACGGTTAGAGATAGACCAATTCTGCGATCGCCAATCGATTCAGAATGGTCGAATTAGTATGTTTGGATATTTCGAGTCAATCGAAAAAAATGAAAATTTACTCGATAAAAGTTGCAAGGGGGTTGACCCCTAAAAATCATGAAAAATACTAAGTCGTCACATCGATTTGGAATTTGCACTATATACGTGAAATTTCATGCTCATTCCGAAAATGTATGATTTCTATTGGCTCAGATAAGTCAGATATAAGATTTAGCCCGGAAAAGTGTGTTTAAGGTAGAAGATCCAATTATATGAGATTTTTTATTTTTCATTTTTCGAATTTCAAATTTTTGTCCTTCACCGTATTTTGACGTGCTGATTCCGAATCTTTGAACGAAAATGTCGAAAACTCATCAGAAATATTTTTGGCGCCAAAAAATCATTTGAAAACTGATTCAGAGATGACCAACTCGAGAACGGTTAGAGATAGACCAATTCTGCGAACGCCAATCGATTCAGAATGGCCAAATTAGTATATACTGAGAATTTGAACGGAAAAAATCGACGGACATAAAAGTCGAGTATATTATTTATTATTTATTTACCATACATAATTTTTTGCACTTTTTTATTTTTCTTTTTTTTAATTTCAAATATTAGTCCTCCAACGTATTTTGACGTGCTGATTCCGAATCTTTGAACGAAAATGTCGAAAACTCATCAGAAATATTTTTGGCGCCAAAAAAAACATTTGAAAACTGATTCAGAGCTGACCAACTCGAGAACGGTTAGAGATAGGCCAATTCTGCGAACGCCAATCGATTCAGAATGGTCGAATTAGTATGTTTGGATATTTTGAGTCAATCGAAAAAAATGAAAATTTACTCGAAAAAAGTTGCAAGGGGTTGACCCCTAAAAATCATGAAAAATACTAAGTCGTCACATCGATTTGGAATTTGCACTATATACGTGAAATTTCATGCTCATTCCGAAAATGTATGATTTCTATTGGCTCAGACAAGTCAGATATAAGATTTAGCCGGAAAAGAGTGTTTGAGGTAGAAGATCCAATTTTTTGAGATTTTTTATTTTTCATTTTTCGAATTTCAAATTTTTTTCCTCCAACGTATTTTGACGTACTGATTCCGAATCTTTGAACGAAAATGTCAAAAACTCATCAGAAATATTTTTGGCGCCAAAAAATCCATTTGAAAACTGATTCAGAGCTGACCAACTCGAGAACGGTTAGAGATAGACCAATTCTGCGAACGCCAATCGATTCAGAATGGCCGAATTAGTACATACTGAGAATTTGAACGGAAAAAATCGACGGACATTAAAGTCGAGTATATTATTTATTTACCATACATAATTTTTTGCACTTTTTTATTTTTCATTTTTTTAATTTCAAATATTAGTCCTCCAACGTATTTTGACGTGCTGATTCCGAATCTTTGAACGAAAATGTCGAAAACTCATCAGAAATATTTTTGGCGCCAAAAAAATCATTTGAAAACTGATTCAGAGCTGACCAACTCGAGAACGGTTAGAGATAGACCAATTCTGCGAACGCCAATCGATTCAGAATTACCGAATCAGTATATATTGTGAATTTCGAGTAAATGGAAAAATTAAAAATTACTCGAAAAAAGTTGAAAGGGGTTACCCCTAAAAATAATGAAAAATACTAAGTCGTCACATCGATTTAGAATTTGCACTATATACGTGAAATGTCATGCTCATTCCGAAAATGTATGATTTCTATTGGCTCAGATAAGTCAGATATAAGATTTAGCCGGAAAAGTGTGTTTAAGGTAGAAGATCCAATTTTATGAGATATTTTATTTTTTATTTTTCATTTTTCGAATTTCAAATGTTTGTCCTCCAACGTATTTTGACGTGCTGATTCCGAATCTTTGAACGAAAATGTCGAAAACTCATCAGAAATATTTTTGGCGCCAAAAAAAACATTTGAAAACTGATTCAGAGCTGACCAACTCGAGAACGGTTAGAGATAGGCCAATTCTGCGAACGCCAATCGATTCAGAATGGTCGAATTAGTATGTTTGGATATTTTGAGTCAATCGAAAAAAATGAAAATTTACTCGAAAAAAGTTGCAAGGGGTTGACCCCTAAAAATCATGAAAAATACTAAGTCGTCACATCGATTTGGAATTTGCACTATATACGTGAAATTTCATGCTCATTCCGAAAATGTATGATTTCTATTGGCTCAGATAAGTCAGATATAAGATTTAGCCCGGAAAAGTGTGTTTAAGGTAGAAGATCCAATTATATGAGATTTTTTATTTTTCATTTTTCGAATTTCAAATTTTTGTCCATCAACGTATTTTGACGTGCTGATTCCTAATCTTTGAACGAAAATGTCGAAAACTGATCGGAAATATTTTTGGCGGGAAAAAAACCATCTAAAAACTGATTTAGAAACGACCAACTCGAGAACGGTTAGAGATAGACAAATTCTGCGAACGCCAATCGATTCAGATTGGCCGAATTAGTATGTTTTGTATATTTCGAGTCAATCGAAAAATTTAAAATTACTCGAAAAAAGTTGCAAGAGGTTCACCCCTAAAAATCATGGAAAATACTAAGTCGTCACATCGACTTGAAATTTGCACTGTATACGTAAAATTTCATGCTCATTCCGAAAATGTGGGATTTTTATGTGCTCAGATATAAGATTAGCCGGAAAAAGGTGTTGAAGGTAAAAAATCCAATTTTCTGAGATGTTTTATTTTTCATTTTTCTAAATTAAAATTTTTGTCTTTGAACGTATTTTGACGTGCTGATTCCGAATCTTTGAACGAAAATGTCGAAAACTCATCAGAAATATTTTTGGCGCCAAAAAAACCTTTTGAAACCTGATTCAGAGCTGACCAACTCGAGAACGGTTAGAGATAGACCAATTCTGCGATCGCCAATCGATTCAGAATGGTCGAATTAGTATGTTTGGATATTTCGAGTCAATCGAAAAAAATGAAAATTTACTCGATAAAAGTTGCAAGGGGGTTGACCCCTAAAAATCATGAAAAATACTAAGTCGTCACATCGATTTGGAATTTGCACTATATACGTGAAATTTCATGCTCATTCCGAAAATGTATGATTTCTATTGGCTCAGATAAGTCAGATATAAGATTTAGCCCGGAAAAGTGTGTTTAAGGTAGAAGATCCAATTATATGAGATTTTTTATTTTTCATTTTTCGAATTTCAAATTTTTGTCCTTCACCGTATTTTGACGTGCTGATTCCGAATCTTTGAACGAAAATGTCGAAAACTCATCAGAAATATTTTTGGCGCCAAAAAATCATTTGAAAACTGATTCAGAGATGACCAACTCGAGAACGGTTAGAGATAGACCAATTCTGCGAACGCCAATCGATTCAGAATGGCCAAATTAGTATATACTGAGAATTTGAACGGAAAAAATCGACGGACATAAAAGTCGAGTATATTATTTATTATTTATTTACCATACATAATTTTTTGCACTTTTTTATTTTTCTTTTTTTTAATTTCAAATATTAGTCCTCCAACGTATTTTGACGTGCTGATTCCGAATCTTTGAACGAAAATGTCGAAAACTCATCAGAAATATTTTTGGCGCCAAAAAAAACATTTGAAAACTGATTCAGAGCTGACCAACTCGAGAACGGTTAGAGATAGGCCAATTCTGCGAACGCCAATCGATTCAGAATGGTCGAATTAGTATGTTTGGATATTTTGAGTCAATCGAAAAAAATGAAAATTTACTCGAAAAAAGTTGCAAGGGGTTGACCCCTAAAAATCATGAAAAATACTAAGTCGTCACATCGATTTGGAATTTGCACTATATACGTGAAATTTCATGCTCATTCCGAAAATGTATGATTTCTATTGGCTCAGACAAGTCAGATATAAGATTTAGCCGGAAAAGAGTGTTTGAGGTAGAAGATCCAATTTTTTGAGATTTTTTATTTTTCATTTTTCGAATTTCAAATTTTTTTCCTCCAACGTATTTTGACGTACTGATTCCGAATCTTTGAACGAAAATGTCAAAAACTCATCAGAAATATTTTTGGCGCCAAAAAATCCATTTGAAAACTGATTCAGAGCTGACCAACTCGAGAACGGTTAGAGATAGACCAATTCTGCGAACGCCAATCGATTCAGAATGGCCGAATTAGTACATACTGAGAATTTGAACGGAAAAAATCGACGGACATTAAAGTCGAGTATATTATTTATTTACCATACATAATTTTTTGCACTTTTTTATTTTTCATTTTTTTAATTTCAAATATTAGTCCTCCAACGTATTTTGACGTGCTGATTCCGAATCTTTGAACGAAAATGTCGAAAACTCATCAGAAATATTTTTGGCGCCAAAAAAATCATTTGAAAACTGATTCAGAGCTGACCAACTCGAGAACGGTTAGAGATAGACCAATTCTGCGAACGCCAATCGATTCAGAATTACCGAATCAGTATATATTGTGAATTTCGAGTAAATGGAAAAATTAAAAATTACTCGAAAAAAGTTGAAAGGGGTTACCCCTAAAAATAATGAAAAATACTAAGTCGTCACATCGATTTAGAATTTGCACTATATACGTGAAATGTCATGCTCATTCCGAAAATGTATGATTTCTATTGGCTCAGATAAGTCAGATATAAGATTTAGCCGGAAAAGTGTGTTTAAGGTAGAAGATCCAATTTTATGAGATATTTTATTTTTTATTTTTCATTTTTCGAATTTCAAATGTTTGTCCTCCAACGTATTTTGACGTGCTGATTCCGAATCTTTGAACGAAAATGTCGAAAACTCATCAGAAATATTTTTGGCGCCAAAAAAAACATTTGAAAACTGATTCAGAGCTGACCAACTCGAGAACGGTTAGAGATAGGCCAATTCTGCGAACGCCAATCGATTCAGAATGGTCGAATTAGTATGTTTGGATATTTTGAGTCAATCGAAAAAAATGAAAATTTACTCGAAAAAAGTTGCAAGGGGTTGACCCCTAAAAATCATGAAAAATACTAAGTCGTCACATCGATTTGGAATTTGCACTATATACGTGAAATTTCATGCTCATTCCGAAAATGTATGATTTCTATTGGCTCAGATAAGTCAGATATAAGATTTAGCCCGGAAAAGTGTGTTTAAGGTAGAAGATCCAATTATATGAGATTTTTTATTTTTCATTTTTCGAATTTCAAATTTTTGTCCATCAACGTATTTTGACGTGCTGATTCCTAATCTTTGAACGAAAATGTCGAAAACTGATCGGAAATATTTTTGGCGGGAAAAAAACCATCTAAAAACTGATTTAGAAACGACCAACTCGAGAACGGTTAGAGATAGACAAATTCTGCGAACGCCAATCGATTCAGATTGGCCGAATTAGTATGTTTTGTATATTTCGAGTCAATCGAAAAATTTAAAATTACTCGAAAAAAGTTGCAAGAGGTTCACCCCTAAAAATCATGGAAAATACTAAGTCGTCACATCGACTTGAAATTTGCACTGTATACGTAAAATTTCATGCTCATTCCGAAAATGTGGGATTTTTATGTGCTCAGATATAAGATTAGCCGGAAAAAGGTGTTGAAGGTAAAAAATCCAATTTTCTGAGATGTTTTATTTTTCATTTTTCTAAATTAAAATTTTTGTCTTTGAACGTATTTTCACGTGCTGATTCCGAATCTTTGAACGAAAATGTCGAAAACTCATCGGAAATATTTTTGGCGGAAAAAAAAACATCTAAAAACTGATTTAGAAATGACCAACTCGAGAACGGTTAGAGATAGACAAATTCTGCGAACGCCAATCGATTCAGAATGGCCGAATTAGTATGTTTTGTATATTTCGAGTCAATCGAAAAATTTAAAATTACTCGAAAAAAGTTGCAAGAGGTTCACCCCTAAAAATCATGGAAAATACTAAGTCGTCACATCGATTTGAAATTTGCACTGTATACGTAAAATTTCATGCTCATTCCGAAAATGTAGGATTTTTATGTGCTCAGATATAAGATTAGCCGGAAAAAGGTGTTGAAGGTAAAAAATCCAATTTTTTGAGATGTTTTATTTTTCATTTTTCTAAATTAAAATTTTTGTCTTTGAACGTATTTTCACGTGCTGATTCCGAATCTTTGAACGAAAATGTCGAAAACTCATCGGAAATATTTTTGGCGGAAAAAAAAACCATCTAAAAACTGATTTAGAAATGACCAACTCGAGAACGGTTAGAGATAGACAAATTCTGCGAACGCCAATCGATTCAGAATGGTCGAGTTAGTATGTTTTTGGATGTTTCGAGTCAATCGAAAAAAATGAAAATTTACTCGAAAAAAGTTGCAAGGGGTTGACCCCTAAAAATCATGAAAAATACTAAGTCGTCACTCGATTTGGAATTTGCACTATATACGTGAAATTTCATGCTCATTCCGAAAATGTATGATTTCTATTGGCTCAGACAAGTCAGATATAAGATTTAGCCGGAAAAGAGTGTTTAAGGTAGAAGATCCAATTTTATGAGATTTTTTATTTTTCATTTTTCGAATTTCAAATTTTTTTCCTCCAACGTATTTTGACGTGCTGATTCCGAATCTTTGAACGAAAATGTCGAAAACTCATCAGAAATATTTTTGGCCCTAAAAAAACCATTTGAAAACTGATTCAGAGCTGTCCAACTCGAGAACGGTTAGAGATAGACCAATTCTGCGAACGCCAATCGATTCAAAATGGCCAAATTAGTATATACTGAGAATTTGAACGGAAAAAATCGACGGACATAAAAGTCGAGTATATTATTTATTTACCATACATAATTTTTTGCACTTTTTTATTTTTCTTTTTTTTTATTTCAAATATTAGTCCTCCAACGTATTTTGACGTGCTGATTCCGAATCTTTGAACGAAAATGTCGAAAACTCATCAGAAATATATTTGGCGCCAAAAAAACCATTTGAAAACTGATTCAAAGCTTACCAACTCGAGAACGGTTAGAGATAGACCAATTCTGCGATCGCCAATCGATTCAGAATGGTCGAATTAGTATGTTTGGATATTTCGAGTCAATCGAATAAAATGAAAATTTACTCGAAAAAAGTTGCAAGGGGTTGACCCCTAAAAATCATGAAAAATACTAAGTCGTCACTCGATTTGGAATTTGCACTATATACGTGAAATTTCATGCTCATTCCGAAAATGTATGATTTCTATTGGCTCAGACAAGTCAGATATAAGATTTAGCCGGAAAAGAGTGTTTAAGGTAGAAGATCCAATTTTATGAGATTTTTTATTTTTCATTTTTCGAATTTCAAATTTTTTTCCTCCAACGTATTTTGACGTGCTGATTCCGAATCTTTGAACGAAAATGTCGAAAACTCATCAGAAATATTTTTGGCGCCAAAAAATCAGTTGAAAACTGATTCAGAGATGACCAACTCGAGAACGGTTAGAGATAGACCAATTCTGCGAACGCCAATCGATTCAGAATGGCCAAATTAGTATATACTGAGAATTTGACCGGAAAAAATCGACGGACATAAAAGTCGAGTATATTATTTATTTACCATAAGTACATAATTTTTTGCACTTTTTTATTTTTCTTTTTTTTAATTTCAAATATTAGTCCTCCAACGTATTTTGACGTGCTGATTCCGAATCTTTGAACGAAAATGTCAAAAACTCATCAGAAATATTTTTGGCGCCAAAAAAAACATTTGAAAACCGATTCAGAGCTGACCAACTCGAGAACGGTTAGAGATAGACCAATTCTGCGAATGCCAATCGATTCAGAATGGCCGAATTAGTATATACTGAGAATTTGAACGGAAAAAATCGACGGACATTAAAGTCGAGTATATTATTTATTTACCATACATAATTTTTTGCACTTTTTTATTTTTCATTTTTCGAATTTCAAATTTTTTTCCTCCAACGTATTTTGACGTGCTGATTCCGAATCTTTGAACGAAAATGTCGAAAACTCATCGGAAATATTTTTGGCGGGAAAAAAAACCATCTAAAAACTGATTTAGAAATGACCAACTCGAGAACGGTTAGAGATAGACAAATTCTGCGAACGCCAATCGATTCAGAATGGCCACATTAGTATATACTAAGAATTTGAACGGAAAAAATCGACGGACATAAAAGTCGAGTATATTATTTATTTACCATACATAATTTTTTGCACTTTTTTATTTTTCTTTTTTTTTATTTCAAATATTAGTCCTCCAACGTATTTAGACGTGCTGATTCCGAATCTTTGAACGAAAATGTCGAAAACTCATCGGAAATATTTTTGGCGGGAAAAAAAACCATCTAAAAACTGATTTAGAAATGACCAACTCGAGAACGGTTAGAGATAGACAAATTCTGCGAACGCCAATCGATTCAGAATGGCCACATTAGTATATACTAAGAATTTGAACGGAAAAAATCGACGGACATAAAAGTCGAGTATATTATTTATTTACCATACATAATTTTTTGCACTTTTTTATTTTTCATTTTTTTTATTTCAAATATTAGTCCTCCAACGTATTTAGACGTGCTGATTCCGAATCTTTGAACGAAAATGTCGAAAACTCATCAGAAATATTTTTGGCGCCAAAAAAACCATTTGAAAATGATTCAGAGCTGACCAACTCGAGAACGGTTAGAGATAGACCAATTCTGCGAAAGCCAATCGAATCAGAATGGTCGAATTAGTATGTTTGGATATTTCGAGTCAATCGAAAAAATTGAAAATTTACTCGAAAAAAGTTGCAAGGGGTTGACCCCTAAAAATCATGAAAAATACTAAGTCGTCACTCGATTTGGAATTTGCACTATATACGTGAAATTTCATGCTCATTCCGAATATGTATGATTTCTATTGGCTCAGACAAGTCAGATATAAGATTTAGCCGGAAAAGAGTGTTTAAGGTAGAAGATCCAATTTTATGAGATTTTTTATTTTTCATTTTTCGAATTTCAAATTTTTTTCCTCCAACGTATTTTGACGTGCTGATTCCGAATCTTTGAACGAAAATGTCGAAAACTCATCAGAAATATTTTTGGCCCTAAAAAAACCATTTGAAAACTGATTCAGAGCTGTCCAACTCGAGAACGGTTAGAGATAGACCAATTCTGCGAACGCCAATCGATTCAAAATGGCCAAATTAGTATATACTGAGAATTGGAATGGAAAAAATTGACGTACATAAAAGTTGAGTATATTATTTATTTCCTTATTTATTTACCATACATAATTTTCTGCACTTTTTCACTTTTCATTTTTTTAATTTCAAATATTTGTCCTCCAACGTATTTTGACGTGCTGATTCCGAATCTATGAACGAAAATGTCATAAACTCATCAGAAATATTTTTGGCGCGAAAAAAATCATTTGAAAACTGATTCAGAGCTAACCAACTCGAGAACGGTCAGAGATAGACCAATTCTGCGATCGCCAATCGATTCAGAATGGTCGAATTAGTATGTTTGGATATTTCGAGTCAATCGAAAAAAATGAAAATTTACTCGAAAAAAGTTGCAAGGGGTTGACCCCTAAAAATCATGAAAAATACTAAGTCGTCACATCGACTTGAAATTTGTATTGTATACGTAAAATTTCATGCTCATTCCGAAAATGTAGGATTTCTATTGGCTCAGATATAAGATTAGCCGGAAAAAGGTGTTGAAGGTAAAAAATCCAATTTTCTGAGATGTTTCATTTTTCATTTTTCTAAATTAAAATTTTTGTCTTTGAACGTATTTTGACGTGCTGATTCCGAATCTTTGAACGAAAATGTCAAAAACTCATCAGAAATATTTTTGGCGCCAAAAAAACCATTTGAAAACTGATTCAGAGCTGACCAACTCGAGAACGGTTAGAGATAGACCAATTCTGCGAATGCCAATCGATTCAGAATGGCCGAATTAGTATATACTGAGAATTTGAACGGAAAAAATCGACGGACATTAAAGTCGAGTATATTATTTATTTACCATACATAATTTTTTGCACTTTTTTATTTTTCATTTTTTTAATTTCAAATGCCAGTCCTCCAACGTATTTTGACGTGCTGATTCCGAATCTTTGAACGAAAATGTCAAAAACTCATCAGAAATATTTTTGGCGCCAAAAAAATCATTTGAAAACTGATTCAGAGCTGACCAACTCGAGAACGGTTAGAGATAGGCCAATTCTGCGAACGCCAATCGATTCAGAATGGTCGAATTAGTATGTTTGGATATTTTGAGTCAATCGAAAAAAATGAAAATTTACTCGAAAAAAGTTGCAAGGGGTTGACCCCTAAAAATCATGAAAAATACTAAGTCGTCACATCGACTTGAAATTTGTATTGTATACGTAAAATTTCATGCTCATTCCGAAAATGTAGGATTTCTATTGGCTCAGATATAAGATTAGCCGGAAAAAGGTGTTGAAGGTAAAAAATCCAATTTTCTGAGATGTTTCATTTTTCATTTTTCTAAATTAAAATTTTTGTCTTTGAACGTATTTTGACGTGCTGATTCCGAATCTTTGAACGAAAATGTCGAAAACTCATCAGAAATATTTTTGGCGCCAAAAAAACCTTTTGAAACCTGATTCAGAGCTGACCAACTCGAGAACGGTTAGAGATAGACCAATTCTGCGAACGCCAATCGATTCAGAATGGTCGAATTAGTATGTTTGGATATTTTGAGTCAATCGAAAAAAATGAAAATTTACTCGAAAAAAGTTGCAAGGGGTTGACCCCTAAAAATCATGAAAAATACTAAGTCGTCACATCGATTTGGAATTTGCACTATATACGTGAAATTTCATGCTCATTCCGAAAATGTATGATTTCTATTGGCTCAGATAAGTCAGATATAAGATTTAGCCCGGAAAAGTGTGTTTAAGGTAGAAGATCCAATTATATGAGATTTTTTATTTTTCATTTTTCGAATTTCAAATTTTTGTCCATCAACGTATTTTGACGTGCTGATTCCTAATCTTTGAACGAAAATGTCGAAAACTGATCGGAAATATTTTTGGCGGGAAAAAAACCATCTAAAAACTGATTTAGAAACGACCAACTCGAGAACGGTTAGAGATAGACAAATTCTGCGAACGCCAATCGATTCAGATTGGCCGAATTAGTATGTTTTGTATATTTCGAGTCAAACGAAAAATTTAAAATTACTCGAAAAAAGTTGCAAGAGGTTCACCCCTAAAAATCATGGAAAATACTAAGTCGTCACATCGACTTGAAATTTGCACTGTATACGTAAAATTTCATGCTCATTCCGAAAATGTGGGATTTTTATGTGCTCAGATATAAGATTAGCCGGAAAAAGGTGTTGAAGGTAAAAAATCCAATTTTCTGAGATGTTTTATTTTTCATTTTTCTAAATTAAAATTTTTGTCTTTGAACGTATTTTCACGTGCTGATTCCGAATCTTTGAACGAAAATGTCGAAAACTCATCGGAAATATTTTTGGCGGAAAAAAAAACATCTAAAAACTGATTTAGAAATGACCAACTCGAGAACGGTTAGAGATAGACAAATTCTGCGAACGCCAATCGATTCAGAATGGCCGAATTAGTATGTTTTGTATATTTCGAGTCAATCGAAAAATTTAAAATTACTCGAAAAAAGTTGCAAGAGGTTCACCCCTAAAAATCATGGAAAATACTAAGTCGTCACATCGACTTGAAATTTGCACTGTATACGTAAAATTTCATGCTCATTCCGAAAATGTAGGATTTTTATGTGCTCAGATATAAGATTAGCCGGAAAAAGGTGTTGAAGGTAAAAAATCCAATTTTTTGAGATGTTTTATTTTTCATTTTTCTAAATTAAAATTTTTGTCTTTGAACGTATTTTCACGTGCTGATTCCGAATCTTTGAACGAAAATGTCGAAAACTCATCGGAAATATTTTTGGCGGAAAAAAAAACCATCTAAAAACTGATTTAGAAATGACCAACTCGAGAACGGTTAGAGATAGACAAATTCTGCGAACGCCAATCGATTCAGAATGGTCGAGTTAGTATGTTTTTGGATGTTTCGAGTCAATCGAAAAAAATGAAAATTTACTCGAAAAAAGTTGCAAGGGGTTGACCCCTAAAAATCATGAAAAATACTAAGTCGTCACTCGATTTGGAATTTGCACTATATACGTGAAATTTCATGCTCATTCCGAAAATGTATGATTTCTATTGGCTCAGACAAGTCAGATATAAGATTTAGCCGGAAAAGAGTGTTTAAGGTAGAAGATCCAATTTTATGAGATTTTTTTATTTTTCATTTTTCGAATTTCAAATTTTTTTCCTCCAACGTATTTTGACGTGCTGATTCCGAATCTTTGAACGAAAATGTCGAAAACTCATCAGAAATATTTTTGGCCCTAAAAAAACCATTTGAAAACTGATTCAGAGCTGTCCAACTCGAGAACGGTTAGAGATAGACCAATTCTGCGAACGCCAATCGATTCAAAATGGCCAAATTAGTATATACTGAGAATTTGAACGGAAAAAATCGACGGACATAAAAGTCGAGTATATTATTTATTTACCATACATAATTTTTTGCACTTTTTTATTTTTCTTTTTTTTTATTTCAAATATTAGTCCTCCAACGTATTTTGACGTGCTGATTCCGAATCTTTGAACGAAAATGTCGAAAACTCATCAGAAATATATTTGGCGCCAAAAAAACCATTTGAAAACTGATTCAAAGCTTACCAACTCGAGAACGGTTAGAGATAGACCAATTCTGCGATCGCCAATCGATTCAGAATGGTCGAATTAGTATGTTTGGATATTTCGAGTCAATCGAATAAAATCAAAATTTACTCGAAAAAAGTTGCAAGGGGTTGACCCCTAAAAATCATGAAAAATACTAAGTCGTCACTCGATTTGGAATTTGCACTATATACGTGAAATTTCATGCTCATTCCGAAAATGTATGATTTCTATTGGCTCAGACAAGTCAGATATAAGATTTAGCCGGAAAAGAGTGTTTAAGGTAGAAGATCCAATTTTATGAGATTTTTTATTTTTCATTTTTCGAATTTCAAATTTTTTTCCTCCAACGTATTTTGACGTGCTGATTCCGAATCTTTGAACGAAAATGTCGAAAACTCATCAGAAATATTTTTGGCGCCAAAAAATCAGTTGAAAACTGATTCAGAGATGACCAACTCGAGAACGGTTAGAGATAGACCAATTCTGCGAACGCCAATCGATTCAGAATGGCCAAATTAGTATATACTGAGAATTTGACCGGAAAAAATCGACGGACATAAAAGTCGAGTATATTATTTATTTACCATACATAATTTTTTGCACTTTTTTATTTTTCTTTTTTTTAATTTCAAATATTAGTCCTCCAACGTATTTTGACGTGCTGATTCCGAATCTTTGAACGAAAATGTCAAAAACTCATCAGAAATATTTTTGGCGCCAAAAAAAACATTTGAAAACCGATTCAGAGCTGACCAACTCGAGAACGGTTAGAGATAGACCAATTCTGCGAATGCCAATCGATTCAGAATGGCCGAATTAGTATATACTGAGAATTTGAACGGAAAAAATCGACGGACATTAAAGTCGAGTATATTATTTATTTACCATACATAATTTTTTGCACTTTTTTATTTTTCATTTTTCGAATTTCAAATTTTTTTCCTCCAACGTATTTTGACGTGCTGATTCCGAATCTTTGAACGAAAATGTCGAAAACTCATCAGAAATATTTTTGGCGCCAAAAAATCATTTGAAAACTGATTCAGAGATGACCAACTCGAGAACGGTTAGAGATAGACCAATTCTGCGAACGCCAATCGATTCAGAATGGCCAAATTAGTATATACTGAGAATTTGACCGGAAAAAATCGACGGACATAAAAGTCGAGTATATTATTTATTTACCATACATAATTTTTTGCACTTTTTTATTTTTCTTTTTTTTTATTTCAAATATTAGTCCTCCAACGTATTTAGACGTGCTGATTCCGAATCTTTGAACGAAAATGTCGAAAACTCATCGGAAATATTTTTGGCGGGAAAAAAAACCATCTAAAAACTGATTTAGAAATGACCAACTCGAGAACGGTTAGAGATAGACAAATTCTGCGAACGCCAATCGATTCAGAATGGCCACATTAGTATATACTGAGAATTTGAACGGAAAAAATCGACGGACATAAAAGTCGAGTATATTATTTATTTACCATACATAATTTTTTGCACTTTTTTATTTTTCATTTTTTTAATTTCAAATATTAGTCCTCCAACGTATTTAGACGTGCTGATTCCGAATCTTTGAACGAAAATGTCGAAAACTCATCAGAAATATTTTTGGCCCTAAAAAAACCATTTGAAAACTGATTCAGAGCTGTCCAACTCGAGAACGGTTAGAGATAGACCAATTCTGCGAACGCCAATCGATTCAAAATGGCCAAATTAGTATATACTGAGAATTGGAATGGAAAAAATTGACGGACATAAAAGTTGAGTATATTATTTATTTCCTTATTTATTTACCATACATAATTTTCTGCACTTTTTCACTTTTCATTTTTTTAATTTCAAATATTTGTCCTCCAACGTATTTTGACGTGCTGATTCCGAATCTATGAACGAAAATGTCATAAACTCATCAGAAATATTTTTGGCGCGAAAAAAATCATTTGAAAACTGATTCAGAGCTAACCAACTCGAGAACGGTCAGAGATAGACCAATTCTGCGATCGCCAATCGATTCAGAATGGTCGAATTAGTATGTTTGGATATTTCGAGTCAATCGAAAAAAATGAAAATTTACTCGAAAAAAGTTGCAAGGGGTTGACCCCTAAAAATCATGAAAAATACTAAGTCGTCACATCGACTTGAAATTTGTATTGTATACGTAAAATTTCATGCTCATTCCGAAAATGTAGGATTTCTATTGGCTCAGATATAAGATTAGCCGGAAAAAGGTGTTGAAGGTAAAAAATCCAATTTTCTGAGATGTTTCATTTTTCATTTTTCTAAATTAAAATTTTTGTCTTTGAACGTATTTTGACGTGCTGATTCCGAATCTTTGAACGAAAATGTCAAAAACTCATCAGAAATATTTTTGGCGCCAAAAAAACCATTTGAAAACTGATTCAGAGCTGACCAACTCGAGAACGGTTAGAGATAGACCAATTCTGCGAATGCCAATCGATTCAGAATGGCCGAATTAGTATATACTGAGAATTTGAACGGAAAAAATCGACGGACATTAAAGTCGAGTATATTATTTATTTACCATACATAATTTTTTGCACTTTTTTATTTTTCATTTTTTTAATTTCAAATGCCAGTCCTCCAACGTATTTTGACGTGCTGATTCCGAATCTTTGAACGAAAATGTCAAAAACTCATCAGAAATATTTTTGGCGCCAAAAAAATCATTTGAAAACTGATTCAGAGCTGACCAACTCGAGAACGGTTAGAGATAGGCCAATTCTGCGAACGCCAATCGATTCAGAATGGTCGAATTAGTATGTTTGGATATTTTGAGTCAATCGAAAAAAATGAAAATTTACTCGAAAAAAGTTGCAAGGGGTTGACCCCTAAAAATCATGAAAAATACTAAGTCGTCACATCGACTTGAAATTTGTATTGTATACGTAAAATTTCATGCTCATTCCGAAAATGTAGGATTTCTATTGGCTCAGATAAGTCAGATATAAGATTTAGCCCGGAAAAGTGTGTTTAAGGTAGAAGATCCAATTATATGAGATTTTTTATTTTTCATTTTTCGAATTTCAAATTTTTGTCCATCAACGTATTTTGACGTGCTGATTCCTAATCTTTGAACGAAAATGTCGAAAACTGATCGGAAATATTTTTGGCGGGAAAAAAACCATCTAAAAACTGATTTAGAAACGACCAACTCGAGAACGGTTAGAGATAGACAAATTCTGCGAACGCCAATCGATTCAGATTGGCCGAATTAGTATGTTTTGTATATTTCGAGTCAATCGAAAAATTTAAAATTACTCGAAAAAAGTTGCAAGAGGTTCACCCCTAAAAATCATGGAAAATACTAAGTCGTCACATCGACTTGAAATTTGCACTGTATACGTAAAATTTCATGCTCATTCCGAAAATGTGGGATTTTTATGTGCTCAGATATAAGATTAGCCGGAAAAAGGTGTTGAAGGTAAAAAATCCAACTTTCTGAGATGTTTTATTTTTCATTTTTCTAAATTAAAATTTTTGTCTTTGAACGTATTTTCACGTGCTGATTCCGAATCTTTGAACGAAAATGTCGAAAACTCATCGGAAATATTTTTGGCGGAAAAAAAAACATCTAAAAACTGATTTAGAAATGACCAACTCGAGAACGGTTAGAGATAGACAAATTCTGCGAACGCCAATCGATTCAGAATGGCCGAATTAGTATGTTTTGTATATTTCGAGTCAATCGAAAAATTTAAAATTACTCGAAAAAAGTTGCAAGAGGTTCACCCCTAAAAATCATGGAAAATACTAAGTCGTCACATCGACTTGAAATTTGCACTGTATACGTAAAATTTCATGCTCATTCCGAAATTGTATGATTTCTATTGGCTCAGACAAGTCAGATATAAGATTTAGCCGGAAAAGAGTGTTTAAGGTAGAAGATCCAATTTTATGAGATTTTTTATTTTTCATTTTTCGAATTTCAAATTTTTTTCCTCCAACGTATTTTGACGTGCTGATTCCGAATCTTTGAACGAAAATGTCGAAAACTCATCAGAAATATTTTTGGCGCCAAAAAATCAGTTGAAAACTGATTCAGAGATGACCAACTCGAGAACGGTTAGAGATAGACCAATTCTGCGAACGCCAATCGATTCAGAATGGCCAAATTAGTATATACTGAGAATTTGACCGGAAAAAATCGACGGACATAAAAGTCGAGTATATTATTTATTTACCATACATAATTTTTTGCACTTTTTTATTTTTCTTTTTTTTAATTTCAAATATTAGTCCTCCAACGTATTTTGACGTGCTGATTCCGAATCTTTGAACGAAAATGTCAAAAACTCATCAGAAATATTTTTGGCGCCAAAAAAAACATTTGAAAACCGATTCAGAGCTGACCAACTCGAGAACGGTTAGAGATAGACCAATTCTGCGAATGCCAATCGATTCAGAATGGCCGAATTAGTATATACTGAGAATTTGAACGGAAAAAATCGACGGACATTAAAGTCGAGTATATTATTTATTTACCATACATAATTTTTTGCACTTTTTTATTTTTCATTTTTCGAATTTCAAATTTTTTTCCTCCAACGTATTTTGACGTGCTGATTCCGAATCTTTGAACGAAAATGTCGAAAACTCATCAGAAATATTTTTGGCGCCAAAAAATCATTTGAAAACTGATTCAGAGATGACCAACTCGAGAACGGTTAGAGATAGACCAATTCTGCGAACGCCAATCGATTCAGAATGGCCAAATTAGTATATACTGAGAATTTGACCGGAAAAAATCGACGGACATAAAAGTCGAGTATATTATTTATTTACCATACATAATTTTTTGCACTTTTTTATTTTTCTTTTTTTTTATTTCAAATATTAGTCCTCCAACGTATTTAGACGTGCTGATTCCGAATCTTTGAACGAAAATGTCGAAAACTCATCGGAAATATTTTTGGCGGGAAAAAA
This sequence comes from Chrysolina haemoptera, assembly GCA_958298965.1. Classification (NCBI taxonomy): domain Eukaryota; kingdom Metazoa; phylum Arthropoda; class Insecta; order Coleoptera; family Chrysomelidae; genus Chrysolina; species Chrysolina haemoptera. Next base: position 37,579,352 of record OY282590.1, read on the forward strand.
AACCATCTAAAAACTGATTTAGAAATGACCAACTCGAGAACGGTTAGAGATAGACAAATTCTGCGAACGCCAATCGATTCAGAATGGCCGAATTAGTATATACTGAGAATTTGAACGGAAAAAATCGACGGACATTAAAGTCGAGTATATTATTTATTTACCATACATAATTTTTTGCACTTTTTTATTTTTCATTTTTCGAATTTCAAATTTTTTTCCTCCAACGTATTTTGACGTGCTGATTCCGAATCTTTGAACGGAAATGTCGAAAACTCATCAGAAATATTTTTGGCGCCAAAAAATCATTTGAAAACTGATTCAGAGATGACCAACTCGAGAACGGTTAGAGATAGACCAATTCTGCGAACGCCAATCGATTCAGAATGGCCAAATTAGTATATACTGAGAATTTGACCGGAAAAAATCGACGGACATAAAAGTCGAGTATATTATTTATTTACCATACATAATTTTTTGCACTTTTTTATTTTTCTTTTTTTTTATTTCAAATATTAGTCCTCCAACGTATTTAGACGTGCTGATTCCGAATCTTTGAACGAAAATGTCGAAAACTCATCGGAAATATTTTTGGCGGGAAAAAAACCATCTAAAAACTGATTTAGAAATGACCAACTCGAGAACGGTTAGAGATAGACAAATTCTGCGAACGCCAATCGATTCAGAATGGCCGAATTAGTATGTTTTGTATATTTCGAGTCAATTGAAAAATTTAAAATTACTCGAAAAAAGTTGCAAGGGGTTGACCCCTAAAAATCATGGAAAATACTAAGTCGTCACATCGACTTGAAATTTGTACTGTATACGTAAAATTTCATGCTCATTCCGAAAATGTAGGATTTTTATGTGCTCAGATATAAGATTAGCCGGAAAAAGGTGTTGAAGGTAAAAAATCCAATTTTCTGAGATGTTTCATTTTTCATTTTTCTAAATTAAAATTTTTGTCTTTGAACGTATTTTGACGTGCTGATTCCGAATCTTTGAACGAAAATGTCGAACACTCATCAGAAATATTTTTGGCGCCAAAAAAATCATTTGAAAACTGATTCAGAGCTGACCAACTCGAGAACGGTTAGAGATAGACCAATTCTGCGAACGCCAATCGATTCAGAATGTTCGAGTTAGTATGTTTGGATGTTTCGAGTCAATCGAAAAAAATGAAAATTTACTCGAAAAAAGTTGCAAGGGGTTGACCCCTAAAAATCATGAAAAATACTAAGTCGTCACTCGATTTGGAATTTGCACTATATACGTGAAATTTCATGCTCATTCCGAAAATGTATGATTTCTATTGGCTCAGACAAGTCAGATATAAGATTTAGCCGGAAAAGAGTGTTTAAGGTAGAAGATCCAATTTTATGAGATTTTTTATTTTTCATTTTTCGAATTTCAAATTTTTTTCCTCCAACGTATTTTGACGTGCTGATTCCGAATCTTTGAACGAAAATGTCGAAAACTCATCAGAAATATTTTTGGCGCTAAAAAAACCATTTGAAAACTGATTCAGAGCTGTCCAACTCGAGAACGGTTAGAGATAGACCAATTCTGCGAACGCCAATCGATTCAAAATGGCCAAATTAGTATATACTGAGAATTTGAACGGAAAAAATCGACGGACATAAAAGTCGAGTATATTATTTATTTACCATACATAATTTTTTGCACTTTTTTATTTTTCTTTTTTTTTATTTCAAATATTAGTCCTCCAACGTATTTTGACGTGTTGATTCCGAATCTTTGAACGAAAATGTCGAAAACTCATCAGAAATATTTTTGGCGCCAAAAAAACCATTTGAAAACTGATTCAAAGCTTACCAACTCGAGAACGGTTAGAGATAGACCAATTCTGCGATCGCCAATCGATTCAGAATGGTCGAATTAGTATGTTTGGATATTTCGAGTCAATCGAAAAAAATGAAAATTTACTCGAAAAAAGTTGCAAGGGGTTGACCCCTAAAAATCATGAAAAATACTAAGTCGTCACTCGATTTGGAATTTGCACTATATACGTGAAATTTCATGCTCATTCCGAAAATGTATGATTTCTATTGGCTCAGACAAGTCAGATATAAGATTTAGCCGGAAAAGAGTGTTTAAGGTAGAAGATCCAATTTTATGAGATTTTTTATTTTTCATTTTTCGAATTTCAAATTTTTTTCCTCCAACGTATTTTGACGTGCTGATTCCGAATCTTTGAACGAAAATGTCGAAAACTCATCAGAAATATTTTTGGCCCTAAAAAAACCATTTGAAAACTGATTCAGAGCTGTCCAACTCGAGAACGGTTAGAGATAGACCAATTCTGCGAACGCCAATCGATTCAAAATGGCCAAATTAGTATATACTGAGAATTGGAATGGAAAAAATTGACGGACATAAAAGTTGAGTATATTATTTATTTCCTTATTTATTTACCATACATAATTTTCTGCACTTTTTCACTTTTCATTTTTTTAATTTCAAATATTTGTCCTCCAACGTATTTTGACGTGCTGATTCCGAATCTATGAACGAAAATGTCATAAACTCATCAGAAATATTTTTGGCGCGAAAAAAATCATTTGAAAACTGATTCAGAGCTAACCAACTCGAGAACGGTCAGAGATAGACCAATTCTGCGATCGCCAATCGATTCAGAATGGTCGAATTAGTATGTTTGGATATTTCGAGTCAATCGAAAAAAATGAAAATTTACTCGAAAAAAGTTGCAAGGGGTTGACCCCTAAAAATCATGAAAAATACTAAGTCGTCACATCGACTTGAAATTTGTATTGTATACGTAAAATTTCATGCTCATTCCGAAAATGTAGGATTTCTATTGGCTCAGATATAAGATTAGCCGGAAAAAGGTGTTGAAGGTAAAAAATCCAATTTTCTGAGATGTTTCATTTTTCATTTTTCTAAATTAAAATTTTTGTCTTTGAACGTATTTTGACGTGCTGATTCCGAATCTTTGAACGAAAATGTCAAAAACTCATCAGAAATATTTTTGGCGCCAAAAAAACCATTTGAAAACTGATTCAGAGCTGACCAACTCGAGAACGGTTAGAGATAGACCAATTCTGCGAATGCCAATCGATTCAGAATGGCCGAATTAGTATATACTGAGAATTTGAACGGAAAAAATCGACGGACATTAAAGTCGAGTATATTATTTATTTACCATACATAATTTTTTGCACTTTTTTATTTTTCATTTTTTTAATTTCAAATGCCAGTCCTCCAACGTATTTTGACGTGCTGATTCCGAATCTTTGAACGAAAATGTCAAAAACTCATCAGAAATATTTTTGGCGCCAAAAAAATCATTTGAAAACTGATTCAGAGCTGACCAACTCGAGAACGGTTAGAGATAGGCCAATTCTGCGAACGCCAATCGATTCAGAATGGTCGAATTAGTATGTTTGGATATTTTGAGTCAATCGAAAAAAATGAAAATTTACTCGAAAAAAGTTGCAAGGGGTTGACCCCTAAAAATCATGAAAAATACTAAGTCGTCACATCGACTTGAAATTTGTATTGTATACGTAAAATTTCATGCTCATTCCGAAAATGTAGGATTTCTATTGGCTCAGATATAAGATTAGCCGGAAAAAGGTGTTGAAGGTAAAAAATCCAATTTTCTGAGATGTTTCATTTTTCATTTTTCTAAATTAAAATTTTTGTCTTTGAACGTATTTTGACGTGCTGATTCCGAATCTTTGAACGAAAATGTCGAAAACTCATCAGAAATATTTTTGGCGCCAAAAAAACCTTTTGAAACCTGATTCAGAGCTGATCAACTCGAGAACGGTTAGAGATAGACCAATTCTGCGATCGCCAATCGATTCAGAATGGTCGAATTAGTATGTTTGGATATTTCGAGTCAATCGAAAAAAATGAAAATTTACTCGATAAAAGTTGCAAGGGGTTGACCCCTAAAAATCATGAAAAATACTAAGTCGTCACATCGATTTGGAATTTGCACTATATACGTGAAATTTCATGCTCATTCCGAAAATGTATGATTTCTATTGGCTCAGATAAGTCAGATATAAGATTTAGCCCGGAAAAGTGTGTTTAAGGTAGAAGATCCAATTATATGAGATTTTTTATTTTTCATTTTTCGAATTTCAAATTTTTGTCCTTCACCGTATTTTGACGTGCTGATTCCGAATCTTTGAACGAAAATGTCGAAAACTCATCAGAAATATTTTTGGCGCCAAAAAATCATTTGAAAACTGATTCAGAGATGACCAACTCGAGAACGGTTAGAGATAGACCAATTCTGCGAACGCCAATCGATTCAGAATGGCCAAATTAGTATATACTGAGAATTTGAACGGAAAAAATCGACGGACCTAAAAGTCGAGTATATTATTTATTATTTATTTACCATACATAATTTTTTGCACTTTTTTATTTTTCTTTTTTTTAATTTCAAATATTAGTCCTCCAACGTATTTTGACGTGCTGATTCCGAATCTTTGAACGAAAATGTCGAAAACTCATCAGAAATATTTTTGGCGCCAAAAAAAACATTTGAAAACTGATTCAGAGCTGACCAACTCGAGAACGGTTAGAGATAGGCCAATTCTGCGAACGCCAATCGATTCAGAATGGTCGAATTAGTATGTTTGGATATTTTGAGTCAATCGAAAAAAATGAAAATTTACTCGAAAAAAGTTGCAAGGGGTTGACCCCTAAAAATCATGAAAAATACTAAGTCGTCACATCGATTTGGAATTTGCACTATATACGTGAAATTTCATGCTCATTCCGAAAATGTATGATTTCTATTGGCTCAGACAAGTCAGATATAAGATTTAGCCGGAAAAGAGTGTTTGAGGTAGAAGATCCAATTTTTTGAGATTTTTTATTTTTCATTTTTCGAATTTCAAATTTTTTTCCTCCAACGTATTTTGACGTACTGATTCCGAATCTTTGAACGAAAATGTCAAAAACTCATCAGAAATATTTTTGGCGCCAAAAAATCCATTTGAAAACTGATTCAGAGCTGACCAACTCGAGAACGGTTAGAGATAGACCAATTCTGCGAACGCCAATCGATTCAGAATGGCCGAATTAGTACATACTGAGAATTTGAACGGAAAAAATCGACGGACATTAAAGTCGAGTATATTATTTATTTACCATACATAATTTTTTGCACTTTTTTATTTTTCATTTTTTTAATTTCAAATATTAGTCCTCCAACGTATTTTGACGTGCTGATTCCGAATCTTTGAACGAAAATGTCGAAAACTCATCAGAAATATTTTTGGCGCCAAAAAAATCATTTGAAAACTGATTCAGAGCTGACCAACTCGAGAACGGTTAGAGATAGACCAATTCTGCGAACGCCAATCGATTCAGAATTACCGAATCAGTATATATTGTGAATTTCGAGTAAATGGAAAAATTAAAAATTACTCGAAAAAAGTTGAAAGGGGTTACCCCTAAAAATAATGAAAAATACTAAGTCGTCACATCGATTTAGAATTTGCACTATATACGTGAAATGTCATGCTCATTCCGAAAATGTATGATTTCTATTGGCTCAGATAAGTCAGATATAAGATTTAGCCGGAAAAGTGTGTTTAAGGTAGAAGATCCAATTTTATGAGATATTTTATTTTTTATTTTTCATTTTTCGAATTTCAAATGTTTGTCCTCCAACGTATTTTGACGTGCTGATTCCGAATCTTTGAACGAAAATGTCGAAAACTCATCAGAAATATTTTTGGCGCCAAAAAAACCTTTTGAAACCTGATTCAGAGCTGACCAACTCGAGAACGGTTAGAGATAGACCAATTCTGCGAACGCCAATCGATTCAGAATGGTCGAATTAGTATGTTTGGATATTTTGAGTCAATCGAAAAAAATGAAAATTTACTCGAAAAAAGTTGCAAGGGGTTGACCCCTAAAAATCATGAAAAATACTAAGTCGTCACATCGATTTGGAATTTGCACTATATACGTGAAATTTCATGCTCATTCCGAAAATGTATGATTTCTATTGGCTCAGATAAGTCAGATATAAGATTTAGCCCGGAAAAGTGTGTTTAAGGTAGAAGATCCAATTATATGAGATTTTTTATTTTTCATTTTTCGAATTTCAAATTTTTGTCCATCAACGTATTTTGACGTGCTGATTCCTAATCTTTGAACGAAAATGTCGAAAACTGATCGGAAATATTTTTGGCGGGAAAAAAACCATCTAAAAACTGATTTAGAAACGACCAACTCGAGAACGGTTAGAGATAGACAAATTCTGCGAACGCCAATCGATTCAGATTGGCCGAATTAGTATGTTTTGTATATTTCGAGTCAATCGAAAAATTTAAAACTACTCGAAAAAAGTTGCAAGAGGTTCACCCCTAAAAATCATGGAAAATACTAAGTCGTCACATCGACTTGAAATTTGCACTGTATACGTAAAATTTCATGCTCATTCCGAAAATGTGGGATTTTTATGTGCTCAGATATAAGATTAGCCGGAAAAAGGTGTTGAAGGTAAAAAATCCAATTTTCTGAGATGTTTTATTTTTCATTTTTCTAAATTAAAATTTTTGTCTTTGAACGTATTTTCACGTGCTGATTCCGAATCTTTGAACGAAAATGTCGAAAACTCATCGGAAATATTTTTGGCGGAAAAAAAAACATCTAAAAACTGATTTAGAAATGACCAACTCGAGAACGGTTAGAGATAGACAAATTCTGCGAACGCCAATCGATTCAGAATGGCCGAATTAGTATGTTTTGTATATTTCGAGTCAATCGAAAAATTTAAAATTACTCGAAAAAAGTTGCAAGAGGTTCACCCCTAAAAATCATGGAAAATACTAAGTCGTCACATCGACTTGAAATTTGCACTGTATACGTAAAATTTCATGCTCATTCCGAAAATGTATGATTTCTATTGGCTCAGACAAGTCAGATATAAGATTTAGCCGGAAAAGAGTGTTTAAGGTAGAAGATCCAATTTTATGAGATTTTTTATTTTTCATTTTTCGAATTTCAAATTTTTTTCCTCCAACGTATTTTGACGTGCTGATTCCGAATCTTTGAACGAAAATGTCGAAAACTCATCAGAAATATTTTTGGCGCCAAAAAATCAGTTGAAAACTGATTCAGAGATGACCAACTCGAGAACGGTTAGAGATAGACCAATTCTGCGAACGCCAATCGATTCAGAATGGCCAAATTAGTATATACTGAGAATTTGACCGGAAAAAATCGACGGACATAAAAGTCGAGTATATTATTTATTTACCATACATAATTTTTTGCACTTTTTTATTTTTCTTTTTTTTAATTTCAAATATTAGTCCTCCAACGTATTTTGACGTGCTGATTCCGAATCTTTGAACGAAAATGTCAAAAACTCATCAGAAATATTTTTGGCGCCAAAAAAAACATTTGAAAACCGATTCAGAGCTGACCAACTCGAGAACGGTTAGAGATAGACCAATTCTGCGAATGCCAATCGATTCAGAATGGCCGAATTAGTATATACTGAGAATTTGAACGGAAAAAATCGACGGACATTAAAGTCGAGTATATTATTTATTTACCATACATAATTTTTTGCACTTTTTTATTTTTCATTTTTCGAATTTCAAATTTTTTTCCTCCAACGTATTTTGACGTGCTGATTCCGAATCTTTGAACGAAAATGTCGAAAACTGATCGGAAATATTTTTGGCGGGAAAAAACCATCTAAAAACTGATTTAGAAACGACCAACTCGAGAACGGTTAGAGATAGACAAATTCTGCGAACGCCAATCGATTCAGATTGGCCGAATTAGTATGTTTTGTATATTTCGAGTCAATCGAAAAATTTAAAATTACTCGAAAAAAGTTGCAAGAGGTTCACCCCTAAAAATCATGGAAAATACTAAGTCGTCACATCGACTTGAAATTTGCACTGTATACGTAAAATTTCATGCTCATTCCGAAAATGTGGGATTTTTATGTGCTCAGATATAAGATTAGCCGGAAAAAGGTGTTGAAGGTAAAAAATCCAATTTTCTGAGATGTTTTATTTTTCATTTTTCTAAATTAAAATTTTTGTCTTTGAACGTATTTTCACGTGCTGATTCCGAATCTTTGAACGAAAATGTCGAAAACTCATCGGAAATATTTTTGGCGGAAAAAAAAACATCTAAAAACTGATTTAGAAATGACCAACTCGAGAACGGTTAGAGATAGACAAATTCTGCGAACGCCAATCGATTCAGAATGGCCGAATTAGTATGTTTTGTATATTTCGAGTCAATCGAAAAATTTAAAATTACTCGAAAAAAGTTGCAAGAGGTTCACCCCTAAAAATCATGGAAAATACTAAGTCGTCACATCGACTTGAAATTTGCACTGTATACGTAAAATTTCATGCTCATTCCGAAATTGTATGATTTCTATTGGCTCAGACAAGTCAGATATAAGATTTAGCCGGAAAAGAGTGTTTAAGGTAGAAGATCCAATTTTATGAGATTTTTTATTTTTCATTTTTCGAATTTCAAATTTTTTTCCTCCAACGTATTTTGACGTGCTGATTCCGAATCTTTGAACGAAAATGTCGAAAACTCATCAGAAATATTTTTGGCGCCAAAAAATCAGTTGAAAACTGATTCAGAGATGACCAACTCGAGAACGGTTAGAGATAGACCAATTCTGCGAACGCCAATCGATTCAGAATGGCCAAATTAGTATATACTGAGAATTTGACCGGAAAAAATCGACGGACATAAAAGTCGAGTATATTATTTATTTACCATACATAATTTTTTGCACTTTTTTATTTTTCTTTTTTTTAATTTCAAATATTAGTCCTCCAACGTATTTTGACGTGCTGATTCCGAATCTTTGAACGAAAATGTCAAAAACTCATCAGAAATATTTTTGGCGCCAAAAAAAACATTTGAAAACCGATTCAGAGCTGACCAACTCGAGAACGGTTAGAGATAGACCAATTCTGCGAATGCCAATCGATTCAGAATGGCCGAATTAGTATATACTGAGAATTTGAACGGAAAAAATCGACGGACATTAAAGTCGAGTATATTATTTATTTACCATACATAATTTTTTGCACTTTTTTATTTTTCATTTTTCGAATTTCAAATTTTTTTCCTCCAACGTATTTTGACGTGCTGATTCCGAATCTTTGAACGAAAATGTCGAAAACTCATCAGAAATATTTTTGGCGCCAAAAAATCATTTGAAAACTGATTCAGAGATGACCAACTCGAGAACGGTTAGAGATAGACCAATTCTGCGAACGCCAATCGATTCAGAATGGCCAAATTAGTATATACTGAGAATTTGACCGGAAAAAATCGACGGACATAAAAGTCGAGTATATTATTTATTTACCATACATAATTTTTTGCACTTTTTTATTTTTCTTTTTTTTTATTTCAAATATTAGTCCTCCAACGTATTTAGACGTGCTGATTCCGAATCTTTGAACGAAAATGTCGAAAACTCATCGGAAATATTTTTGGCGGGAAAAAAAACCATCTAAAAACTGATTTAGAAATGACCAACTCGAGAACGGTTAGAGATAGACAAATTCTGCGAACGCCAATCGATTCAGAATGGCCGAATTAGTATATACTGAGAATTTGAACGGAAAAAATCGACGGACATTAAAGTCGAGTATATTATTTATTTACCATACATAATTTTTTGCACTTTTTTATTTTTCATTTTTCGAATTTCAAATTTTTTTCCTCCAACGTATTTTGACGTGCTGATTCCGAATCTTTGAACGAAAATGTCGAAAACTCATCAGAAATATTTTTGGCGCCAAAAAATCATTTGAAAACTGATTCAGAGATGACCAACTCGAGAACGGTTAGAGATAGACCAATTCTGCGAACGCCAATCGATTCAGAATGGCCAAATTAGTATATACTGAGAATTTGACCGGAAAAAATCGACGGACATAAAAGTCGAGTATATTATTTATTTACCATACATAATTTTTTGCACTTTTTTATTTTTCTTTTTTTTTATTTCAAATATTAGTCCTCCAACGTATTTAGACGTGCTGATTCCGAATCTTTGAACGAAAATGTCGAAAACTCATCGGAAATATTTTTGGCGGGAAAAAAAACCATCTAAAAACTGATTTAGAAATGACCAACTCGAGAACGGTTAGAGATAGACAAATTCTGCGAACGCCAATCGATTCAGAATGGCCGAATTAGTATGTTTTGTATATTTCGAGTCAATTGAAAAATTTAAAATTACTCGAAAAAAGTTGCAAGGGGTTGACCCCTAAAAATCATGGAAAATACTAAGTCGTCACATCGACTTGAAATTTGTACTGTATACGTAAAATTTCATGCTCATTCCGAAAATGTAGGATTTTTATGTGCTCAGATATAAGATTAGCCGGAAAAAGGTGTTGAAGGTAAAAAATCCAATTTTCTGAGATGTTTCATTTTTCATTTTTCTAAATTAAAATTTTTGTCTTTGAACGTATTTTGACGTGCTGATTCCGAATCTTTGAACGAAAATGTCGAACACTCATCAGAAATATTTTTGGCGCCAAAAAAATCATTTGAAAACTGATTCAGAGCTGACCAACTCGAGAACGGTTAGAGATAGACCAATTCTGCGAACGCCAATCGATTCAGAATGTTCGAGTTAGTATGTTTGGATGTTTCGAGTCAATCGAAAAAAATGAAAATTTACTCGAAAAAAGTTGCAAGGGGTTGACCCCTAAAAATCATGAAAAATACTAAGTCGTCACTCGATTTGGAATTTGCACTATATACGTGAAATTTCATGCTCATTCCGAAAATGTATGATTTCTATTGGCTCAGACAAGTCAGATATAAGATTTAGCCGGAAAAGAGTGTTTAAGGTAGAAGATCCAATTTTATGAGATTTTTCATTTTTCGAATTTCAAATTTTTTTCCTCCAACGTATTTTGACGTGCTGATTCCGAATCTTTGAACGAAAATGTCGAAAACTCATCAGAAATATTTTTGGCGCTAAAAAAACCATTTGAAAACTGATTCAGAGCTGTCCAACTCGAGAACGGTTAGAGATAGACCAATTCTGCGAACGCCAATCGATTCAAAATGGCCAAATTAGTATATACTGAGAATTTGAACGGAAAAAATCGACGGACATAAAAGTCGAGTATATTATTTATTTACCATACATAATTTTTTGCACTTTTTTATTTTTCTTTTTTTTTATTTCAAATATTAGTCCTCCAACGTATTTTGACGTGTTGATTCCGAATCTTTGAACGAAAATGTCGAAAACTCATCAGAAATATTTTTGGCGCCAAAAAAACCATTTGAAAACTGATTCAAAGCTTACCAACTCGAGAACGGTTAGAGATAGACCAATTCTGCGATCGCCAATCGATTCAGAATGGTCGAATTAGTATGTTTGGATATTTCGAGTCAATCGAAAAAAATGAAAATTTACTCGAAAAAAGTTGCAAGGGGTTGACCCCTAAAAATCATGAAAAATACTAAGTCGTCACTCGATTTGGAATTTGCACTATATACGTGAAATTTCATGCTCATTCCGAAAATGTATGATTTCTATTGGCTCAGACAAGTCAGATATAAGATTTAGCCGGAAAAGAGTGTTTAAGGTAGAAGATCCAATTTTATGAGATTTTTTATTTTTCATTTTTCGAATTTCAAATTTTTTTCCTCCAACGTATTTTGACGTGCTGATTCCGAATCTTTGAACGAAAATGTCGAAAACTCATCAGAAATATTTTTGGCCCTAAAAAAACCATTTGAAAACTGATTCAGAGCTGTCCAACTCGAGAACGGTTAGAGATAGACCAATTCTGCGAACGCCAATCGATTCAAAATGGCCAAATTAGTATATACTGAGAATTGGAATGGAAAAAATTGACGGACATAAAAGTTGAGTATATTATTTATTTCCTTATTTATTTACCATACATAATTTTCTGCACTTTTTCACTTTTCATTTTTTTAATTTCAAATATTTGTCCTCCAACGTATTTTGACGTGCTGATTCCGAATCTATGAACGAAAATGTCATAAACTCATCAGAAATATTTTTGGCGCGAAAAAAATCATTTGAAAACTGATTCAGAGCTAACCAACTCGAGAACGGTCAGAGATAGACCAATTCTGCGATCGCCAATCGATTCAGAATGGTCGAATTAGTATGTTTGGATATTTCGAGTCAATCGAAAAAAATGAAAATTTACTCGAAAAAAGTTGCAAGGGGTTGACCCCTAAAAATCATGAAAAATACTAAGTCGTCACATCGACTTGAAATTTGTATTGTATACGTAAAATTTCATGCTCATTCCGAAAATGTAGGATTTCTATTGGCTCAGATATAAGATTAGCCGGAAAAAGGTGTTGAAGGTAAAAAATCCAATTTTCTGAGATGTTTCATTTTTCATTTTTCTAAATTAAAATTTTTGTCTTTGAACGTATTTTGACGTGCTGATTCCGAATCTTTGAACGAAAATGTCAAAAACTCATCAGAAATATTTTTGGCGCCAAAAAAACCATTTGAAAACTGATTCAGAGCTGACCAACTCGAGAACGGTTAGAGATAGACCAATTCTGCGAATGCCAATCGATTCAGAATGGCCGAATTAGTATATACTGAGAATTTGAACGGAAAAATCGACGGACATTAAAGTCGAGTATATTATTTATTTACCATACATAATTTTTTGCACTTTTTTATTTTTCATTTTTTTAATTTCAAATGCCAGTCCTCCAACGTATTTTGACGTGCTGATTCCGAATCTTTGAACGAAAATGTCAAAAACTCATCAGAAATATTTTTGGCGCCAAAAAAATCATTTGAAAACTGATTCAGAGCTGACCAACTCGAGAACGGTTAGAGATAGGCCAATTCTGCGAACGCCAATCGATTCAGAATGGTCGAATTAGTATGTTTGGATATTTTGAGTCAATCGAAAAAAATGAAAATTTACTCGAAAAAAGTTGCAAGGGGTTGACCCCTAAAAATCATGAAAAATACTAAGTCGTCACATCGACTTGAAATTTGTATTGTATACGTAAAATTTCATGCTCATTCCGAAAATGTAGGATTTCTATTGGCTCAGATATAAGATTAGCCGGAAAAAGGTGTTGAAGGTAAAAAATCCAATTTTCTGAGATGTTTCATTTTTCATTTTTCTAAATTAAAATTTTTGTCTTTGAACGTATTTTGACGTGCTGATTCCGAATCTTTGAACGAAAATGTCGAAAACTCATCAGAAATATTTTTGGCGCCAAAAAAACCTTTTGAAACCTGATTCAGAGCTGACCAACTCGAGAACGGTTAGAGATAGACCAATTCTGCGATCGCCAATCGATTCAGAATGGTCGAATCAGTATGTTTGGATATTTCGAGTCAATCGAAAAAAATGAAAATTTACTCGATAAAAGTTGCAAGGGGTTGACCCCTAAAAATCATGAAAAATACTAAGTCGTCACATCGATTTGGAATTTGCACTATATACGTGAAATTTCATGCTCATTCCGAAAATGTATGATTTCTATTGGCTCAGATAAGTCAGATATAAGATTTAGCCCGGAAAAGTGTGTTTAAGGTAGAAGATCCAATTATATGAGATTTTTTATTTTTCATTTTTCGAATTTCAAATTTTTGTCCTTCACCGTATTTTGACGTGCTGATTCCGAATCTTTGAACGAAAATGTCGAAAACTCATCAGAAATATTTTTGGCGCCAAAAAATCATTTGAAAACTGATTCAGAGATGACCAACTCGAGAACGGTTAGAGATAGACCAATTCTGCGAACGCCAATCGATTCAGAATGGCCAAATTAGTATATACTGAGAATTTGAACGGAAAAAATCGACGGACCTAAAAGTCGAGTATATTATTTATTATTTATTTACCATACATAATTTTTTGCACTTTTTTATTTTTCTTTTTTTTAATTTCAAATATTAGTCCTCCAACGTATTTTGACGTGCTGATTCCGAATCTTTGAACGAAAATGTCGAAAACTCATCAGAAATATTTTTGGCGCCAAAAAAAACATTTGAAAACTGATTCAGAGCTGACCAACTCGAGAACGGTTAGAGATAGGCCAATTCTGCGAACGCCAATCGATTCAGAATGGTCGAATTAGTATGTTTGGATATTTTGAGTCAATCGAAAAAAATGAAAATTTACTCGAAAAAAGTTGCAAGGGGTTGACCCCTAAAAATCATGAAAAATACTAAGTCGTCACATCGATTTGGAATTTGCACTATATACGTGAAATTTCATGCTCATTCCGAAAATGTATGATTTCTATTGGCTCAGACAAGTCAGATATAAGATTTAGCCGGAAAAGAGTGTTTGAGGTAGAAGATCCAATTTTTTGAGATTTTTTATTTTTCATTTTTCGAATTTCAAATTTTTTTCCTCCAACGTATTTTGACGTACTGATTCCGAATCTTTGAACGAAAATGTCAAAAACTCATCAGAAATATTTTTGGCGCCAAAAAATCCATTTGAAAACTGATTCAGAGCTGACCAACTCGAGAACGGTTAGAGATAGACCAATTCTGCGAACGCCAATCGATTCAGAATGGCCGAATTAGTACATACTGAGAATTTGAACGGAAAAAATCGACGGACATTAAAGTCGAGTATATTATTTATTTACCATACATAATTTTTTGCACTTTTTTATTTTTCATTTTTTTAATTTCAAATATTAGTCCTCCAACGTATTTTGACGTGCTGATTCCGAATCTTTGAACGAAAATGTCGAAAACTCATCAGAAATATTTTTGGCGCCAAAAAAATCATTTGAAAACTGATTCAGAGCTGACCAACTCGAGAACGGTTAGAGATAGACCAATTCTGCGAACGCCAATCGATTCAGAATTACCGAATCAGTATATATTGTGAATTTCGAGTAAATGGAAAAATTAAAAATTACTCGAAAAAAGTTGAAAGGGGTTACCCCTAAAAATAATGAAAAATACTAAGTCGTCACATCGATTTAGAATTTGCACTATATACGTGAAATGTCATGCTCATTCCGAAAATGTATGATTTCTATTGGCTCAGATAAGTCAGATATAAGATTTAGCCGGAAAAGTGTGTTTAAGGTAGAAGATCCAATTTTATGAGATATTTTATTTTTTATTTTTCATTTTTCGAATTTCAAATGTTTGTCCTCCAACGTATTTTGACGTGCTGATTCCGAATCTTTGAACGAAAATGTCGAAAACTCATCAGAAATATTTTTGGCGCCAAAAAAACCTTTTGAAACCTGATTCAGAGCTGACCAACTCGAGAACGGTTAGAGATAGACCAATTCTGCGAACGCCAATCGATTCAGAATGGTCGAATTAGTATGTTTGGATATTTTGAGTCAATCGAAAAAAATGAAAATTTACTCGAAAAAAGTTGCAAGGGGTTGACCCCTAAAAATCATGAAAAATACTAAGTCGTCACATCGATTTGGAATTTGCACTATATACGTGAAATTTCATGCTCATTCCGAAAATGTATGATTTCTATTGGCTCAGATAAGTCAGATATAAGATTTAGCCCGGAAAAGTGTGTTTAAGGTAGAAGATCCAATTATATGAGATTTTTTATTTTTCATTTTTCGAATTTCAAATTTTTGTCCATCAACGTATTTTGACGTGCTGATTCCTAATCTTTGAACGAAAATGTCGAAAACTGATCGGAAATATTTTTGGCGGGAAAAAAACCATCTAAAAACTGATTTAGAAACGACCAACTCGAGAACGGTTAGAGATAGACAAATTCTGCGAACGCCAATCGATTCAGAATGGCCGAATTAGTATATACTGAGAATTTGAACGGAAAAAATCGACGGACATTAAAGTCGAGTATATTATTTATTTACCATACATAATTTTTTGCACTTTTTTATTTTTCATTTTTCGAATTTCAAATTTTTTTCCTCCAACGTATTTTGACGTGCTGATTCCGAATCTTTGAACGAAAATGTCGAAAACTCATCAGAAATATTTTTGGCGCCAAAAAATCATTTGAAAACTGATTCAGAGATGACCAACTCGAGAACGGTTAGAGATAGACCAATTCTGCGAACGCCAATCGATTCAGAATGGCCAAATTAGTATATACTGAGAATTTGACCGGAAAAAATCGACGGACATAAAAGTCGAGTATATTATTTATTTACCATACATAATTTTTTGCACTTTTTTATTTTTCTTTTTTTTTATTTCAAATATTAGTCCTCCAACGTATTTAGACGTGCTGATTCCGAATCTTTGAACGAAAATGTCGAAAACTCATCGGAAATATTTTTGGCGGGAAAAAAAACCATCTAAAAACTGATTTAGAAATGACCAACTCGAGAACGGTTAGAGATAGACAAATTCTGCGAACGCCAATCGATTCAGAATGGCCGAATTAGTATGTTTTGTATATTTCGAGTCAATTGAAAAATTTAAAATTACTCGAAAAAAGTTGCAAGGGGTTGACCCCTAAAAATCATGGAAAATACTAAGTCGTCACATCGACTTGAAATTTGTACTGTATACGTAAAATTTCATGCTCATTCCGAAAATGTAGGATTTTTATGTGCTCAGATATAAGATTAGCCGGAAAAAGGTGTTGAAGGTAAAAAATCCAATTTTCTGAGATGTTTCATTTTTCATTTTTCAAAATTAAAATTTTTGTCTTTGAACGTATTTTGACGTGCTGATTCCGAATCTTTGAACGAAAATGTCGAACACTCATCAGAAATATTTTTGGCGCCAAAAAAATCATTTGAAAACTGATTCAGAGCTGACCAACTCGAGAACGGTTAGAGATAGACCAATTCTGCGAACGCCAATCGATTCAGAATGTTCGAGTTAGTATGTTTGGATGTTTCGAGTCAATCGAAAAAAATGAAAATTTACTCGAAAAAAGTTGCAAGGGGTTGACCCCTAAAAATCATGAAAAATACTAAGTCGTCACTCGATTTGGAATTTGCACTATATACGTGAAATTTCATGCTCATTCCGAAAATGTATGATTTCTATTGGCTCAGACAAGTCAGATATAAGATTTAGCCGGAAAAGAGTGTTTAAGGTAGAAGATCCAATTTTATGAGATTTTTTATTTTTCATTTTTCGAATTTCAAATTTTTTTCCTCCAACGTATTTTGACGTGCTGATTCCGAATCTTTGAACGAAAATGTCGAAAACTCATCAGAAATATTTTTGGCGCTAAAAAAACCATTTGAAAACTGATTCAGAGCTGTCCAACTCGAGAACGGTTAGAGATAGACCAATTCTGCGAACGCCAATCGATTCAAAATGGCCTAATTAGTATATACTGAGAATTTGAACGGAAAAAATCGACGGACATAAAAGTCGAGTATATTATTTATTTACCATACATAATTTTTTGCACTTTTTTATTTTTCTTTTTTTTTATTTCAAATATTAGTCCTCCAACGTATTTTGACGTGCTGATTCCGAATCTTTGAACGAAAATGTCGAAAACTCATCAGAAATATTTTTGGCGCCAAAAAAACCATTTGAAAACTGATTCAAAGCTTACCAACTCGAGAACGGTTAGAGATAGACCAATTCTGCGATCGCCAATCGATTCAGAATGGTCGAATTAGTATGTTTGGATATTTCGAGTCAATCGAAAAAAATGAAAATTTACTCGAAAAAAGTTGCAAGGGGTTGACCCCTAAAAATCATGAAAAATACTAAGTCGTCACTCGATTTGGAATTTGCACTATATACGTGAAATTTCATGCTCATTCCGAAAATGTATGATTTCTATTGGCTCAGACAAGTCAGATATAAGATTTAGCCGGAAAAGAGTGTTTAAGGTAGAAGATCCAATTTTATGAGATTTTTTATTTTTCATTTTTCGAATTTCAAATTTTTTTCCTCCAACGTATTTTGACGTGCTGATTCCGAATCTTTGAACGAAAATGTCGAAAACTCATCAGAAATATTTTTGGCGCCAAAAAATCATTTGAAAACTGATTCAGAGATGACCAACTCGAGAACGGTTAGAGATAGACCAATTCTGCGAACGCCAATCGATTCAGAATGGCCACATTAGTATATACTGAGAATTTGAACGGAAAAAATCGACGGACATAAAAGTCGAGTATATTATTTATTTACCATACATAATTTTTTGCACTTTTTTATTTTTCATTTTTTTAATTTCAAACATTAGTTCTCCAACGTATTTAGACGTGCTGATTCCGAATCTTTGAACGAAAATGTCGAAAACTCATCAGAAATATTTTTGGCGCCAAAAAAACCATTTGAAAATGATTCAGAGCTGACCAACTCGAGAACGGTTAGAGATAGACCAATTCTGCGAAAGCCAATCGAATCAGAATGGTCGAATTAGTATGTTTGGATATTTCGAGTCAATCGAAAAAATTGAAAATTTACTCGAAAAAAGTTGCAAGGGGTTGACCCCTAAAAATCATGAAAAATACTAAGTCGTCACTCGATTTGGAATTTGCACTATATACGTGAAATTTCATGCTCATTCCGAATATGTATGATTTCTATTGGCTCAGACAAGTCAGATATAAGATTTAGCCGGAAAAGAGTGTTTAAGGTAGAAGATCCAATTTTATGAGATTTTTTATTTTTCATTTTTCGAATTTCAAATTTTTTTCCTCCAACGTATTTTGACGTGCTGATTCCGAATCTTTGAACGAAAATGTCGAAAACTCATCAGAAATATTTTTGGCGCCAAAAAAACCTTTTGAAACCTGATTCAGAGCTGACCAACTCGAGAACGGTTAGAGATAGACCAATTCTGCGAACGCCAATCGATTCAGAATGGTCGAATTAGTATGTTTGGATATTTTGAGTCAATCGAAAAAAATGAAAATTTACTCGAAAAAAGTTGCAAGGGGTTGACCCCTAAAAATCATGAAAAATACTAAGTCGTCACATCGATTTGGAATTTGCACTATATACGTGAAATTTCATGCTCATTCCGAAAATGTATGATTTCTATTGGCTCAGATAAGTCAGATATAAGATTTAGCCCGGAAAAGTGTGTTTAAGGTAGAAGATCCAATTATATGAGATTTTTTATTTTTCATTTTTCGAATTTCAAATTTTTGTCCATCAACGTATTTTGACGTGCTGATTCCTAATCTTTGAACGAAAATGTCGAAAACTGATCGGAAATATTTTTGGCGGGAAAAAAACCATCTAAAAACTGATTTAGAAACGACCAACTCGAGAACGGTTAGAGATAGACAAATTCTGCGAACGCCAATCGATTCAGATTGGCCGAATTAGTATGTTTTGTATATTTCGAGTCAATCGAAAAATTTAAAATTACTCGAAAAAAGTTGCAAGAGGTTCACCCCTAAAAATCATGGAAAATACTAAGTCGTCACATCGACTTGAAATTTGCACTGTATACGTAAAATTTCATGCTCATTCCGAAAATGTGGGATTTTTATGTGCTCAGATATAAGATTAGCCGGAAAAAGGTGTTGAAGGTAAAAAATCCAATTTTCTGAGATGTTTTATTTTTCATTTTTCTAAATTAAAATTTTTGTCTTTGAACGTATTTTCACGTGCTGATTCCGAATCTTTGAACGAAAATGTCGAAAACTCATCGGAAATATTTTTGGCGGAAAAAAAAACATCTAAAAACTGATTTAGAAATGACCAACTCGAGAACGGTTAGAGATAGACAAATTCTGCGAACGCCAATCGATTCAGAATGGCCGAATTAGTATATACTGAGAATTTGAACGGAAAAAATCGACGGACATTAAAGTCGAGTATATTATTTATTTACCATACATAATTTTTTGCACTTTTTTATTTTTCATTTTTCGAATTTCAAATTTTTTTCCTCCAACGTATTTTGACGTGCTGATTCCGAATCTTTGAACGAAAATGTCGAAAACTCATCAGAAATATTTTTGGCGCCAAAAAATCATTTGAAAACTGATTCAGAGATGACCAACTCGAGAACGGTTAGAGATAGACCAATTCTGCGAACGCCAATCGATTCAGAATGGCCAAATTAGTATATACTGAGAATTTGACCGGAAAAAATCGACGGACATAAAAGTCGAGTATATTATTTATTTACCATACATAATTTTTTGCACTTTTTTATTTTTCTTTTTTTTTATTTCAAATATTAGTCCTCCAACGTATTTAGACGTGCTGATTCCGAATCTTTGAACGAAAATGTCGAAAACTCATCGGAAATATTTTTGGCGGGAAAAAAAACCATCTAAAAACTGATTTAGAAATGACCAACTCGAGAACGGTTAGAGATAGACAAATTCTGCGAACGCCAATCGATTCAGAATGGCCGAATTAGTATGTTTTGTATATTTCGAGTCAATTGAAAAATTTAAAATTACTCGAAAAAAGTTGCAAGGGGTTGACCCCTAAAAATCATGGAAAATACTAAGTCGTCACATCGACTTGAAATTTGTACTGTATACGTAAAATTTCATGCTCATTCCGAAAATGTAGGATTTTTATGTGCTCAGATATAAGATTAGCCGGAAAAAGGTGTTGAAGGTAAAAAATCCAATTTTCTGAGATGTTTCATTTTTCATTTTTCTAAATTAAAATTTTTGTCTTTGAACGTATTTTGACGTGCTGATTCCGAATCTTTGAACGAAAATGTCGAACACTCATCAGAAATATTTTTGGCGCCAAAAAAATCATTTGAAAACTGATTCAGAGCTGACCAACTCGAGAACGGTTAGAGATAGACCAATTCTGCGAACGCCAATCGATTCAGAATGTTCGAGTTAGTATGTTTGGATGTTTCGAGTCAATCGAAAAAAATGAAAATTTACTCGAAAAAAGTTGCAAGGGGTTGACCCCTAAAAATCATGAAAAATACTAAGTCGTCACTCGATTTGGAATTTGCACTATATACGTGAAATTTCATGCTCATTCCGAAAATGTATGATTTCTATTGGCTCAGACAAGTCAGATATAAGATTTAGCCGGAAAAGAGTGTTTAAGGTAGAAGATCCAATTTTATGAGATTTTTTATTTTTCATTTTTCGAATTTCAAATTTTTTTCCTCCAACGTATTTTGACGTGCTGATTCCGAATCTTTGAACGAAAATGTCGAAAACTCATCAGAAATATTTTTGGCGCTAAAAAAACCATTTGAAAACTGATTCAGAGCTGTCCAACTCGAGAACGGTTAGAGATAGACCAATTCTGCGAACGCCAATCGATTCAAAATGGCCTAATTAGTATATACTGAGAATTTGAACGGAAAAAATCGACGGACATAAAAGTCGAGTATATTATTTATTTACCATACATAATTTTTTGCACTTTTTTATTTTTCTTTTTTTTTATTTCAAATATTAGTCCTCCAACGTATTTTGACGTGCTGATTCCGAATCTTTGAACGAAAATGTCGAAAACTCATCAGAAATATTTTTGGCGCCAAAAAAACCATTTGAAAACTGATTCAAAGCTTACCAACTCGAGAACGGTTAGAGATAGACCAATTCTGCGATCGCCAATCGATTCAGAATGGTCGAATTAGTATGTTTGGATATTTCGAGTCAATCGAAAAAAATGAAAATTTACTCGAAAAAAGTTGCAAGGGGTTGACCCCTAAAAATCATGAAAAATACTAAGTCGTCACTCGATTTGGAATTTGCACTATATACGTGAAATTTCATGCTCATTCCGAAAATGTATGATTTCTATTGGCTCAGACAAGTCAGATATAAGATTTAGCCGGAAAAGAGTGTTTAAGGTAGAAGATCCAATTTTATGAGATTTTTTATTTTTCATTTTTCGAATTTCAAATTTTTTTCCTCCAACGTATTTTGACGTGCTGATTCCGAATCTTTGAACGAAAATGTCGAAAACTCATCAGAAATATTTTTGGCGCCAAAAAATCATTTGAAAACTGATTCAGAGATGACCAACTCGAGAACGGTTAGAGATAGACCAATTCTGCGAACGCCAATCGATTCAGAATGGCCACATTAGTATATACTGAGAATTTGAACGGAAAAAATCGACGGACATAAAAGTCGAGTATATTATTTATTTACCATACATAATTTTTTGCACTTTTTTATTTTTCATTTTTTTAATTTCAAACATTAGTTCTCCAACGTATTTAGACGTGCTGATTCCGAATCTTTGAACGAAAATGTCGAAAACTCATCAGAAATATTTTTGGCGCCAAAAAAACCATTTGAAAATGATTCAGAGCTGACCAACTCGAGAACGGTTAGAGATAGACCAATTCTGCGAAAGCCAATCGAATCAGAATGGTCGAATTAGTATGTTTGGATATTTCGAGTCAATCGAAAAAATTGAAAATTTACTCGAAAAAAGTTGCAAGGGGTTGACCCCTAAAAATCATGAAAAATACTAAGTCGTCACTCGATTTGGAATTTGCACTATATACGTGAAATTTCATGCTCATTCCGAATATGTATGATTTCTATTGGCTCAGACAAGTCAGATATAAGATTTAGCCGGAAAAGAGTGTTTAAGGTAGAAGATCCAATTTTATGAGATTTTTTATTTTTCATTTTTCGAATTTCAAATTTTTTTCCTCCAACGTATTTTGACGTGCTGATTCCGAATCTTTGAACGAAAATGTCGAAAACTCATCAGAAATATTTTTGGCGCCAAAAAAACCTTTTGAAACCTGATTCAGAGCTGACCAACTCGAGAACGGTTAGAGATAGACCAATTCTGCGAACGCCAATCGATTCAGAATGGTCGAATTAGTATGTTTGGATATTTTGAGTCAATCGAAAAAAATGAAAATTTACTCGAAAAAAGTTGCAAGGGGTTGACCCCTAAAAATCATGAAAAATACTAAGTCGTCACATCGATTTGGAATTTGCACTATATACGTGAAATTTCATGCTCATTCCGAAAATGTATGATTTCTATTGGCTCAGATAAGTCAGATATAAGATTTAGCCCGGAAAAGTGTGTTTAAGGTAGAAGATCCAATTATATGAGATTTTTTATTTTTCATTTTTCGAATTTCAAATTTTTGTCCATCAACGTATTTTGACGTGCTGATTCCTAATCTTTGAACGAAAATGTCGAAAACTGATCGGAAATATTTTTGGCGGGAAAAAAACCATCTAAAAACTGATTTAGAAACGACCAACTCGAGAACGGTTAGAGATAGACAAATTCTGCGAACGCCAATCGATTCAGATTGGCCGAATTAGTATGTTTTGTATATTTCGAGTCAATCGAAAAATTTAAAATTACTCGAAAAAAGTTGCAAGAGGTTCACCCCTAAAAATCATGGAAAATACTAAGTCGTCACATCGACTTGAAATTTGCACTGTATACGTAAAATTTCATGCTCATTCCGAAAATGTGGGATTTTTATGTGCTCAGATATAAGATTAGCCGGAAAAAGGTGTTGAAGGTAAAAAATCCAATTTTCTGAGATGTTTTATTTTTCATTTTTCTAAATTAAAATTTTTGTCTTTGAACGTATTTTCACGTGCTGATTCCGAATCTTTGAACGAAAATGTCGAAAACTCATCGGAAATATTTTTGGCGGAAAAAAAAACATCTAAAAACTGATTTAGAAATGACCAACTCGAGAACGGTTAGAGATAGACAAATTCTGCGAACGCCAATCGATTCAGAATGGCCGAATTAGTATGTTTTGTATATTTCGAGTCAATCGAAAAATTTAAAATTACTCGAAAAAAGTTGCAAGAGGTTCACCCCTAAAAATCATGGAAAATACTAAGTCGTCACATCGACTTGAAATTTGCACTGTATACGTAAAATTTCATGCTCATTCCGAAAATGTAGGATTTTTATGTGCTCAGATATAAGATTAGCCGGAAAAAGGTGTTGAAGGTAAAAAATCCAATTTTTTGAGATGTTTTATTTTTCATTTTTCTAAATTAAAATTTTTGTCTTTGAACGTATTTTCACGTGCTGATTCCGAATCTTTGAACGAAAATGTCGAAAACTCATCGGAAATATTTTTGGCGGAAAAAAAAACCATCTAAAAACTGATTTAGAAATGACCAACTCGAGAACGGTTAGAGATAGACAAATTCTGCGAACGCCAATCGATTCAGAATGGTCGAGTTAGTATGTTTTTGGATGTTTCGAGTCAATCGAAAAAAATGAAAATTTACTCGAAAAAAGTTGCAAGGGGTTGACCCCTAAAAATCATGAAAAATACTAAGTCGTCACTCGATTTGGAATTTGCACTATATACGTGAAATTTCATGCTCATTCCGAAAATGTATGATTTCTATTGGCTCAGACAAGTCAGATATAAGATTTAGCCGGAAAAGAGTGTTTAAGGTAGAAGATCCAATTTTATGAGATTTTTTATTTTTCATTTTTCGAATTTCAAATTTTTTTCCTCCGACGTATTTTGACGTGCTGATTCCGAATCTTTGAACGAAAATGTCGAAAACTCATCAGAAATATTTTTGGCCCTAAAAAAACCATTTGAAAACTGATTCAGAGCTGTCCAACTCGAGAACGGTTAGAGATAGACCAATTCTGCGAACGCCAATCGATTCAAAATGGCCAAATTAGTATATACTGAGAATTTGAACGAAAAAAATCGACGGACATAAAAGTCGAGTATATTATTTATTTACCATACATAATTTTTTGCACTTTTTTATTTTTCTTTTTTTTTATTTCAAATATTAGTCCTCCAACGTATTTTGACGTGCTGATTCCGAATCTTTGAACGAAAATGTCGAAAACTCATCAGAAATATATTTGGCGCCAAAAAAACCATTTGAAAACTGATTCAAAGCTTACCAACTCGAGAACGGTTAGAGATAGACCAATTCTGCGATCGCCATTCGATTCAGAATGGTCGAATTAGTATGTTTGGATATTTCGAGTCAATCGAATAAAATGAAAATTTACTCGAAAAAAGTTGCAAGGGGTTGACCCCTAAAAATCATGAAAAATACTAAGTCGTCACTCGATTTGGAATTTGCACTATATACGTGAAATTTCATGCTCATTCCGAAAATGTATGATTTCTATTGGCTCAGACAAGTCAGATATAAGATTTAGCCGGAAAAGAGTGTTTAAGGTAGAAGATCCAATTTTATGAGATTTTTTATTTTTCATTTTTCGAATTTCAAATTTTTTTCCTCCAACGTATTTTGACGTGCTGATTCCGAATCTTTGAACGAAAATGTCGAAAACTCATCAGAAATATTTTTGGCGCCAAAAAATCAGTTGAAAACTGATTCAGAGATGACCAACTCGAGAACGGTTAGAGATAGACCAATTCTGCGAACGCCAATCGATTCAGAATGGCCAAATTAGTATATACTGAGAATTTGACCGGAAAAAATCGACGGACATAAAAGTCGAGTATATTATTTATTTACCATACATAATTTTTTGCACTTTTTTATTTTTCTTTTTTTTAATTTCAAATATTAGTCCTCCAACGTATTTTGACGTGCTGATTCCGAATCTTTGAACGAAAATGTCAAAAACTCATCAGAAATATTTTTGGCGCCAAAAAAAACATTTGAAAACCGATTCAGAGCTGACCAACTCGAGAACGGTTAGAGATAGACCAATTCTGCGAATGCCAATCGATTCAGAATGGCCGAATTAGTATATACTGAGAATTTGAACGGAAAAAATCGACGGACATTAAAGTCGAGTATATTATTTATTTACCATACATAATTTTTTGCACTTTTTTATTTTTCATTTTTCGAATTTCAAATTTTTTTCCTCCAACGTATTTTGACGTGCTGATTCCGAATCTTTGAACGAAAATGTCGAAAACTCATCAGAAATATTTTTGGCGCCAAAAAATCATTTGAAAACTGATTCAGAGATGACCAACTCGAGAACGGTTAGAGATAGACCAATTCTGCGAACGCCAATCGATTCAGAATGGCCAAATTAGTATATACTGAGAATTTGACCGGAAAAAATCGACGGACATAAAAGTCGAGTATATTATTTATTTACCATACATAATTTTTTGCACTTTTTTATTTTTCTTTTTTTTTATTTCAAATATTAGTCCTCCAACGTATTTAGACGTGCTGATTCCGAATCTTTGAACGAAAATGTCGAAAACTCATCGGAAATATTTTTGGCGGGAAAAAAAACCATCTAAAAACTGATTTAGAAATGACCAACTCGAGAACGGTTAGAGATAGACAAATTCTGCGAACGCCAATCGATTCAGAATGGCCGAATTAGTATGTTTTGTATATTTCGAGTCAATTGAAAAATTTAAAATTACTCGAAAAAAGTTGCAAGGGGTTGACCCCTAAAAATCATGGAAAATACTAAGTCGTCACATCGACTTGAAATTTGTACTGTATACGTAAAATTTCATGCTCATTCCGAAAATGTAGGATTTTTATGTGCTCAGATATAAGATTAGCCGGAAAAAGGTGTTGAAGGTAAAAAATCCAATTTTCTGAGATGTTTCATTTTTCATTTTTCTAAATTAAAATTTTTGTCTTTGAACGTATTTTGACGTGCTGATTCCGAATCTTTGAACGAAAATGTCGAACACTCATCAGAAATATTTTTGGCGCCAAAAAAATCATTTGAAAACTGATTCAGAGCTGACCAACTCGAGAACGGTTAGAGATAGACCAATTCTGCGAACGCCAATCGATTCAGAATGTTCGAGTTAGTATGTTTGGATGTTTCGAGTCAATCGAAAAAAATGAAAATTTACTCGAAAAAAGTTGCAAGGGGTTGACCCCTAAAAATCATGAAAAATACTAAGTCGTCACTCGATTTGGAATTTGCACTATATACGTGAAATTTCATGCTCATTCCGAAAATGTATGATTTCTATTGGCTCAGACAAGTCAGATATAAGATTTAGCCGGAAAAGAGTGTTTAAGGTAGAAGATCCAATTTTATGAGATTTTTTATTTTTCATTTTTCGAATTTCAAATTTTTTTCCTCCAACGTATTTTGACGTGCTGATTCCGAATCTTTGAACGAAAATGTCGAAAACTCATCAGAAATATTTTTGGCGCTAAAAAAACCATTTGAAAACTGATTCAGAGCTGTCCAACTCGAGAACGGTTAGAGATAGACCAATTCTGCGAACGCCAATCGATTCAAAATGGCCAAATTAGTATATACTGAGAATTTGAACGGAAAAAATCGACGGACATAAAAGTCGAGTATATTATTTATTTACCATACATAATTTTTTGCACTTTTTTATTTTTCTTTTTTTTTATTTCAAATATTAGTCCTCCAACGTATTTTGACGTGCTGATTCCGAATCTTTGAACGAAAATGTCGAAAACTCATCAGAAATATTTTTGGCGCCAAAAAAACCATTTGAAAACTGATTCAAAGCTTACCAACTCGAGAACGGTTAGAGATAGACCAATTCTGCGATCGCCAATCGATTCAGAATGGTCGAATTAGTATGTTTGGATATTTCGAGTCAATCGAAAAAAATGAAAATTTACTCGAAAAAAGTTGCAAGGGGTTGACCCCTAAAAATCATGAAAAATACTAAGTCGTCACTCGATTTGGAATTTGCACTATATACGTGAAATTTCATGCTCATTCCGAAAATGTATGATTTCTATTGGCTCAGACAAGTCAGATATAAGATTTAGCCGGAAAAGAGTGTTTAAGGTAGAAGATCCAATTTTATGAGATTTTTTATTTTTCATTTTTCGAATTTCAAATTTTTTTCCTCCAACGTATTTTGACGTGCTGATTCCGAATCTTTGAACGAAAATGTCGAAAACTCATCAGAAATATTTTTGGCGCCAAAAAATCATTTGAAAACTGATTCAGAGATGACCAACTCGAGAACGGTTAGAGATAGACCAATTCTGCGAACGCCAATCGATTCAGAATGGCCACATTAGTATATACTGAGAATTTGAACGGAAAAAATCGACGGACATAAAAGTCGAGTATATTATTTATTTACCATACATAATTTTTTGCACTTTTTTATTTTTCATTTTTTTAATTTCAAACATTAGTTCTCCAACGTATTTAGACGTGCTGATTCCGAATCTTTGAACGAAAATGTCGAAAACTCATCAGAAATATTTTTGGCGCCAAAAAAACCATTTGAAAATGATTCAGAGCTGACCAACTCGAGAACGGTTAGAGATAGACCAATTCTGCGAAAGCCAATCGAATCAGAATGGTCGAATTAGTATGTTTGGATATTTCGAGTCAATCGAAAAAATTGAAAATTTACTCGAAAAAAGTTGCAAGGGGTTGACCCCTAAAAATCATGAAAAATACTAAGTCGTCACTCGATTTGGAATTTGCACTATATACGTGAAATTTCATGCTCATTCCGAATATGTATGATTTCTATTGGCTCAGACAAGTCAGATATAAGATTTAGCCGGAAAAGAGTGTTTAAGGTAGAAGATCCAATTTTATGAGATTTTTTATTTTTCATTTTTCGAATTTCAAATTTTTTTCCTCCAACGTATTTTGACGTGCTGATTCCGAATCTTTGAACGAAAATGTCGAAAACTAATCAGAAATATTTTTGGCGCTAAAAAAACCATTTGAAAACTGATTCAGAGCTGTCCAACTCGAGAACGGTTAGAGATAGACCAATTCTGCGAACGCCAATCGATTCAAAATGGCCAAATTAGTATATACTGAGAATTGGAATGGAAAAAATTGACGGACATAAAAGTTGAGTATATTATTTATTTCCTTATTTATTTACCATACATAATTTTCTGCACTTTTTCACTTTTCATTTTTTTAATTTCAAATATTTGTCCTCCAACGTATTTTGACGTGCTGATTCCGAATCTATGAACGAAAATGTCATAAACTCATCAGAAATATTTTTGGCGCGAAAAAAATCATTTGAAAACTGATTCAGAGCTAACCAACTCGAGAACGGTCAGAGATAGACCAATTCTGCGATCGCCAATCGATTCAGAATGGTCGAATTAGTATGTTTGGATATTTCGAGTCAATCGAAAAAAATGAAAATTTACTCGAAAAAAGTTGCAAGGGGTTGACCCCTAAAAATCATGAAAAATACTAAGTCGTCACATCGACTTGAAATTTGTATTGTATACGTAAAATTTCATGCTCATTCCGAAAATGTAGGATTTCTATTGGCTCAGATATAAGATTAGCCGGAAAAAGGTGTTGAAGGTAAAAAATCCAATTTTCTGAGATGTTTCATTTTTCATTTTTCTAAATTAAAATTTTTGTCTTTGAACGTATTTTGACGTGCTGATTCCGAATCTTTGAACGAAAATGTCAAAAACTCATCAGAAATATTTTTGGCGCCAAAAAAACCATTTGAAAACTGATTCAGAGCTGACCAACTCGAGAACGGTTAGAGATAGACCAATTCTGCGAATGCCAATCGATTCAGAATGGCCGAATTAGTATATACTGAGAATTTGAACGGAAAAAATCGACGGACATTAAAGTCGAGTATATTATTTATTTACCATACATAATTTTTTGCACTTTTTTATTTTTCATTTTTTTAATTTCAAATGCCAGTCCTCCAACGTATTTTGACGTGCTGATTCCGAATCTTTGAACGAAAATGTCAAAAACTCATCAGAAATATTTTTGGCGCCAAAAAAATCATTTGAAAACTGATTCAGAGCTGACCAACTCGAGAACGGTTAGAGATAGGCCAATTCTGCGAACGCCAATCGATTCAGAATGGTCGAATTAGTATGTTTGGATATTTTGAGTCAATCGAAAAAAATGAAAATTTACTCGAAAAAAGTTGCAAGGGGTTGACCCCTAAAAATCATGAAAAATACTAAGTCGTCACATCGACTTGAAATTTGTATTGTATACGTAAAATTTCATGCTCATTCCGAAAATGTAGGATTTCTATTGGCTCAGATATAAGATTAGCCGGAAAAAGGTGTTGAAGGTAAAAAATCCAATTTTCTGAGATGTTTCATTTTTCATTTTTCTAAATTAAAATTTTTGTCTTTGAACGTATTTTGACGTGCTGATTCCGAATCTTTGAATGAAAATGTCGAAAACTCATCAGAAACATTTTTGGCGCCAAAAAAACCTTTTGAAACCTGATTCAGAGCTGACCAACTCGAGAACGGTTAGAGATAGACCAATTCTGCGATCGCCAATCGATTCAGAATGGTCGAATTAGTATGTTTGGATATTTCGAGTCAATCGAAAAAAATGAAAATTTACTCGATAAAAGTTGCAAGGGGTTGACCACTAAAAATCATGAAAAATACTAAGTCGTCACATCGATTTGGAATTTGCACTATATACGTGAAATTTCATGCTCATTCCGAAAATGTATGATTTCTATTGGCTCAGATAAGTCAGATATAAGATTTAGCCCGGAAAAGTGTGTTTAAGGTAGAAGATCCAATTATATGAGATTTTTTATTTTTCATTTTTCGAATTTCAAATTTTTGTCCTTCACCGTATTTTGACGTGCTGATTCCGAATCTTTGAACGAAAATGTCGAAAACTCATCAGAAATATTTTTGGCGCCAAAAAATCATTTGAAAACTGATTCAGAGATGACCAACTCGAGAACGGTTAGAGATATACCAATTCTGCGAACGCCAATCGATTCAGAATGGCCAAATTAGTATATACTGAGAATTTGAACGGAAAAAATCGACGGACATAAAAGTCGAGTATATTATTTATTATTTATTTACCATACATAATTTTTTGCACTTTTTTATTTTTCTTTTTTTTAATTTCAAATATTAGTCCTCCAACGTATTTTGACGTGCTGATTCCGAATCTTTGAACGAAAATGTCGAAAACTCATCAGAAATATTTTTGGCGCCAAAAAAAACATTTGAAAACTGATTCAGAGCTGACCAACTCGAGAACGGTTAGAGATAGGCCAATTCTGCGAACGCCAATCGATTCAGAATGGTCGAATTAGTATGTTTGGATATTTTGAGTCAATCGAAAAAAATGAAAATTTACTCGAAAAAAGTTGCAAGGGGTTGACCCCTAAAAATCATGAAAAATACTAAGTCGTCACATCGATTTGGAATTTGCACTATATACGTGAAATTTCATGCTCATTCCGAAAATGTATGATTTCTATTGGCTCAGACAAGTCAGATATAAGATTTAGCCGGAAAAGAGTGTTTGAGGTAGAAGATCCAATTTTTTGAGATTTTTTATTTTTCATTTTTCGAATTTCAAATTTTTTTCCTCCAACGTATTTTGACGTACTGATTCCGAATCTTTGAACGAAAATGTCAAAAACTCATCAGAAATATTTTTGGCGCCAAAAAATCCATTTGAAAACTGATTCAGAGCTGACCAACTCGAGAACGGTTAGAGATAGACCAATTCTGCGAACGCCAATCGATTCAGAATGGCCGAATTAGTACATACTGAGAATTTGAACGGAAAAAATCGACGGACATTAAAGTCGAGTATATTATTTATTTACCATACATAATTTTTTGCACTTTTTTATTTTTCATTTTTTTAATTTCAAATATTAGTCCTCCATCGTATTTTGACGTGCTGATTCCGAATCTTTGAACGAAAATGTCGAAAACTCATCAGAAATATTTTTGGCGCCAAAAAAATCATTTGAAAACTGATTCAGAGCTGACCAACTCGAGAACGGTTAGAGATAGACCAATTCTGCGAACGCCAATCGATTCAGAATTACCGAATCAGTATATATTGTGAATTTCGAGTAAATGGAAAAATTAAAAATTACTCGAAAAAAGTTGAAAGGGGTTACCCTTAAAATAATGAAAAATACTAAGTCGTCACATCGATTTAGAATTTGCACTATATACGTGAAATGTCATGCTCATTCCGAAAATGTATGATTTCTATTGGCTCAGATAAGTCAGATATAAGATTTAGCCGGAAAAGTGTGTTTAAGGTAGAAGATCCAATTTTATGAGATATTTTATTTTTTATTTTTCATTTTTCGAATTTCAAATGTTTGTCCTCCAACGTATTTTGACGTGCTGATTCCGAATCTTTGAACGAAAATGTCGAAAACTCATCAGAAATATTTTTGGCGCCAAAAAAACCTTTTGAAACCTGATTCAGAGCTGACCAACTCGAGAACGGTTAGAGATAGACCAATTCTGCGAACGCCAATCGATTCAGAATGGTCGAATTAGTATGTTTGGATATTTTGAGTCAATCGAAAAAAATGAAAATTTACTCGAAAAAAGTTGCAAGGGGTTGACCCCTAAAAATCATGAAAAATACTAAGTCGTCACATCGATTTGGAATTTGCACTATATACGTGAAATTTCATGCTCATTCCGAAAATGTATGATTTCTATTGGCTCAGATAAGTCAGATATAAGATTTAGCCCGGAAAAGTGTGTTTAAGGTAGAAGATCCAATTATATGAGATTTTTTATTTTTCATTTTTCGAATTTCAAATTTTTGTCCATCAACGTATTTTGACGTGCTGATTCCTAATCTTTGAACGAAAATGTCGAAAACTGATCGGAAATATTTTTGGCGGGAAAAAAACCATCTAAAAACTGATTTAGAAACGACCAACTCGAGAACGGTTAGAGATAGACAAATTCTGCGAACGCCAATCGATTCAGATTGGCCGAATTAGTATGTTTTGTATATTTCGAGTCAATCGAAAAATTTAAAATTACTCGAAAAAAGTTGCAAGAGGTTCACCCCTAAAAATCATGGAAAATACTAAGTCGTCACATCGACTTGAAATTTGCACTGTATACGTAAAATTTCATGCTCATTCCGAAAATGTGGGATTTTTATGTGCTCAGATATAAGATTAGCCGGAAAAAGGTGTTGAAGGTAAAAAATCCAATTTTCTGAGATGTTTTATTTTTCATTTTTCTAAATTAAAATTTTTGTTTTTGAACGTATTTTCACGTGCTGATTCCGAATCTTTGAACGAAAATGTCGAAAACTCATCGGAAATATTTTTGGCGGAAAAAAAAAACATCTAAAAACTGATTTAGAAATGACCAACTCGAGAACGGTTAGAGATAGACAAATTCTGCGAACGCCAATCGATTCAGAATGGCCGAATTAGTATGTTTTGTATATTTCGAGTCAATCGAAAAATTTAAAATTACTCGAAAAAAGTTGCAAGAGGTTCACCCCTAAAAATCATGGAAAATACTAAGTCGTCACATCGACTTGAAATTTGCACTGTATACGTAAAATTTCATGCTCATTCCGAAAATGTAGGATTTTTATGTGCTCAGATATAAGATTAGCCGGAAAAAGGTGTTGAAGGTAAAAAATCCAATTTTTTGAGATGTTTTATTTTTCATTTTTCTAAATTAAAATTTTTGTCTTTGAACGTATTTT
Source organism: Chrysolina haemoptera (assembly GCA_958298965.1). Taxonomy (NCBI): domain Eukaryota; kingdom Metazoa; phylum Arthropoda; class Insecta; order Coleoptera; family Chrysomelidae; genus Chrysolina; species Chrysolina haemoptera. The sequence continues at coordinate 37,612,665 of OY282590.1, forward strand.
CACGTGCTGATTCCGAATCTTTGAACGAAAATGTCGAAAACTCATCGGAAATATTTTTGGCGGAAAAAAAAACCATCTAAAAACTGATTTAGAAATGACCAACTCGAGAACGGTTAGAGATAGACAAATTCTGCGAACGCCAATCGATTCAGAATGGTCGAGTTAGTATGTTTTTGGATGTTTCGAGTCAATCGAAAAAAATGAAAATTTACTCGAAAAAAGTTGCAAGGGGTTGACCCCTAAAAATCATGAAAAATACTAAGTCGTCACTCGATTTGGAATTTGCACTATATACGTGAAATTTCATGCTCATTCCGAAAATGTATGATTTCTATTGGCTCAGACAAGTCAGATATAAGATTTAGCCGGAAAAGAGTGTTTAAGGTAGAAGATCCAATTTTATGAGATTTTTTATTTTTCATTTTTCGAATTTCAAATTTTTTTCCTCCAACGTATTTTGACGTGCTGATTCCGAATCTTTGAACGAAAATGTCGAAAACTCATCAGAAATATTTTTGGCCCTAAAAAAACCATTTGAAAACTGATTCAGAGCTGTCCAACTCGAGAACGGTTAGAGATAGACCAATTCTGCGAACGCCAATCGATTCAAAATGGCCAAATTAGTATATACTGAGAATTTGAACGGAAAAAATCGACGGACATAAAAGTCGAGTATATTATTTATTTACCATACATAATTTTTTGCACTTTTTTATTTTTCTTTTTTTTTATTTCAAATATTAGTCCTCCAACGTATTTTGACGTGCTGATTCCGAATCTTTGAACGAAAATGTCGAAAACTCATCAGAAATATATTTGGCGCCAAAAAAACCATTTGAAAACTGATTCAAAGCTTACCAACTCGAGAACGGTTAGAGATAGACCAATTCTGCGATCGCCAATCGATTCAGAATGGTCGAATTAGTATGTTTGGATATTTCGAGTCAATCGAATAAAATGAAAATTTACTCGAAAAAAGTTGCAAGGGGTTGACCCCTAAAAATCATGAAAAATACTAAGTCGTCACTCGATTTGGAATTTGCACTATATACGTGAAATTTCATGCTCATTCCGAAAATGTATGATTTCTATTGGCTCAGACAAGTCAGATATAAGATTTAGCCGGAAAAGAGTGTTTAAGGTAGAAGATCCAATTTTATGAGATTTTTTATTTTTCATTTTTCGAATTTCAAATTTTTTTCCTCCAACGTATTTTGACGTGCTGATTCCGAATCTTTGAACGAAAATGTCGAAAACTCATCAGAAATATTTTTGGCGCCAAAAAATCAGTTGAAAACTGATTCAGAGATGACCAACTCGAGAACGGTTAGAGATAGACCAATTCTGCGAACGCCAATCGATTCAGAATGGCCAAATTAGTATATACTGAGAATTTGACCGGAAAAAATCGACGGACATAAAAGTCGAGTATATTATTTATTTACCATACATAATTTTTTGCACTTTTTTATTTTTCTTTTTTTTAATTTCAAATATTAGTCCTCCAACGTATTTTGACGTGCTGATTCCGAATCTTTGAACGAAAATGTCAAAAACTCATCAGAAATATTTTTGGCGCCAAAAAAAACATTTGAAAACCGATTCAGAGCTGACCAACTCGAGAACGGTTAGAGATAGACCAATTCTGCGAATGCCAATCGATTCAGAATGGCCGAATTAGTATATACTGAGAATTTGAACGGAAAAAATCGACGGACATTAAAGTCGAGTATATTATTTATTTACCATACATAATTTTTTGCACTTTTTTATTTTTCATTTTTCGAATTTCAAATTTTTTTCCTCCAACGTATTTTGACGTGCTGATTCCGAATCTTTGAACGAAAATGTCGAAAACTCATCAGAAATATTTTTGGCGCCAAAAAATCATTTGAAAACTGATTCAGAGATGACCAACTCGAGAACGGTTAGAGATAGACCAATTCTGCGAACGCCAATCGATTCAGAATGGCCAAATTAGTATATACTGAGAATTTGACCGGAAAAAATCGACGGACATAAAAGTCGAGTATATTATTTATTTACCATACATAATTTTTTGCACTTTTTTATTTTTCTTTTTTTTTATTTCAAATATTAGTCCTCCAACGTATTTAGACGTGCTGATTCCGAATCTTTGAACGAAAATGTCGAAAACTCATCGGAAATATTTTTGGCGGGAAAAAAAACCATCTAAAAACTGATTTAGAAATGACCAACTCGAGAACGGTTAGAGATAGACAAATTCTGCGAACGCCAATCGATTCAGAATGGCCGAATTAGTATGTTTTGTATATTTCGAGTCAATTGAAAAATTTAAAATTACTCGAAAAAAGTTGCAAGGGGTTGACCCCTAAAAATCATGGAAAATACTAAGTCGTCACATCGACTTGAAATTTGTACTGTATACGTAAAATTTCATGCTCATTCCGAAAATGTAGGATTTTTATGTGCTCAGATATAAGATTAGCCGGAAAAAGGTGTTGAAGGTAAAAAATCCAATTTTCTGAGATGTTTCATTTTTCATTTTTCTAAATTAAAATTTTTGTCTTTGAACGTATTTTGACGTGCTGATTCCGAATCTTTGAACGAAAATGTCGAACACTCATCAGAAATATTTTTGGCGCCAAAAAAATCATTTGAAAACTGATTCAGAGCTGACCAACTCGAGAACGGTTAGAGATAGACAAATTCTGCGAACGCCAATCGATTCAGAATGGTCGAGTTAGTATGTTTTTGGATGTTTCGAGTCAATCGAAAAAAATGAAAATTTACTCGAAAAAAGTTGCAAGGGGTTGACCCCTAAAAATCATGAAAAATACTAAGTCGTCACTCGATTTGGAATTTGCACTATATACGTGAAATTTCATGCTCATTCCGAAAATGTATGATTTCTATTGGCTCAGACAAGTCAGATATAAGATTTAGCCGGAAAAGAGTGTTTAAGGTAGAAGATCCAATTTTATGAGATTTTTTATTTTTCATTTTTCGAATTTCAAATTTTTTTCCTCCAACGTATTTTGACGTGCTGATTCCGAATCTTTGAACGAAAATGTCGAAAACTCATCAGAAATATTTTTGGCGCTAAAAAAACCATTTGAAAACTGATTCAGAGCTGTCCAACTCGAGAACGGTTAGAGATAGACCAATTCTGCGAACGCCAATCGATTCAAAATGGCCAAATTAGTATATACTGAGAATTTGAACGGAAAAAATCGACGGACATAAAAGTCGAGTATATTATTTATTTACCATACATAATTTTTTGCACTTTTTTATTTTTCTTTTTTTTTATTTCAAATATTAGTCCTCCAACGTATTTTGACGTGCTGATTCCGAATCTTTGAACGAAAATGTCGAAAACTCATCAGAAATATTTTTGGCGCCAAAAAAACCATTTGAAAACTGATTCAAAGCTTACCAACTCGAGAACGGTTAGAGATAGACCAATTCTGCGATCGCCAATCGATTCAGAATGGTCGAATTAGTATGTTTGGATATTTCGAGTCAATCGAAAAAAATGAAAATTTACTCGAAAAAAGTTGCAAGGGGTTGACCCCTAAAAATCATGAAAAATACTAAGTCGTCACTCGATTTGGAATTTGCACTATATACGTGAAATTTCATGCTCATTCCGAAAATGTATGATTTCTATTGGCTCAGACAAGTCAGATATAAGATTTAGCCGGAAAAGAGTGTTTAAGGTAGAAGATCCAATTTTATGAGATTTTTTATTTTTCATTTTTCGAATTTCAAATTTTTTTCCTCCAACGTATTTTGACGTGCTGATTCCGAATCTTTGAACGAAAATGTCGAAAACTCATCAGAAATATTTTTGGCGCCAAAAAATCATTTGAAAACTGATTCAGAGATGACCAACTCGAGAACGGTTAGAGATAGACCAATTCTGCGAACGCCAATCGATTCAGAATGGCCACATTAGTATATACTGAGAATTTGAACGGAAAAAATCGACGGACATAAAAGTCGAGTATATTATTTATTTACCATACATAATTTTTTGCACTTTTTTATTTTTCATTTTTTTAATTTCAAACATTAGTTCTCCAACGTATTTAGACGTGCTGATTCCGAATCTTTGAACGAAAATGTCGAAAACTCATCAGAAATATTTTTGGCGCCAAAAAAACCATTTGAAAATGATTCAGAGCTGACCAACTCGAGAACGGTTAGAGATAGACCAATTCTGCGAAAGCCAATCGAATCAGAATGGTCGAATTAGTATGTTTGGATATTTCGAGTCAATCGAAAAAATTGAAAATTTACTCGAAAAAAGTTGCAAGGGGTTGACCCCTAAAAATCATGAAAAATACTAAGTCGTCACTCGATTTGGAATTTGCACTATATACGTGAAATTTCATGCTCATTCCGAATATGTATGATTTCTATTGGCTCAGACAAGTCAGATATAAGATTTAGCCGGAAAAGAGTGTTTAAGGTAGAAGATCCAATTTTATGAGATTTTTTATTTTTCATTTTTCGAATTTCAAATTTTTTTCCTCCAACGTATTTTGACGTGCTGATTCCGAATCTTTGAACTAAAATGTCGAAAACTAATCAGAAATATTTTTGGCGCTAAAAAAACCATTTGAAAACTGATTCAGAGCTGTCCAACTCGAGAACGGTTAGAGATAGACCAATTCTGCGAACGCCAATCGATTCAAAATGGCCAAATTAGTATATACTGAGAATTGGAATGGAAAAAATTGACGGACATAAAAGTTGAGTATATTATTTATTTCCTTATTTATTTACCATACATAATTTTCTGCACTTTTTCACTTTTCATTTTTTTAATTTCAAATATTTGTCCTCCAACGTATTTTGACGTGCTGATTCCGAATCTATGAACGAAAATGTCATAAACTCATCAGAAATATTTTTGGCGCGAAAAAAATCATTTGAAAACTGATTCAGAGCTAACCAACTCGAGAACGGTTAGAGATAGACCAATTCTGCGATCGCCAATCGATTCAGAATAGTCGAATTAGTATGTTTGGATATTTCGAGTCAATCGAAAAAAATGAAAATTTACTCGAAAAAAGTTGCAAGGGGTTGACCCCTAAAAATCATGAAAAATACTAAGTCGTCACATCGACTTGAAATTTGTATTGTATACGTAAAATTTCATGCTCATTCCGAAAATGTAGGATTTCTATTGGCTCAGATATAAGATTAGCCGGAAAAAGGTGTTGAAGGTAAAAAATCCAATTTTCTGAGATGTTTCATTTTTCATTTTTCTAAATTAAAATTTTTGTCTTTGAACGTATTTTGACGTGCTGATTCCGAATCTTTGAACGAAAATGTCAAAAACTCATCAGAAATATTTTTGGCGCCAAAAAAACCATTTGAAAACTGATTCAGAGCTGACCAACTCGAGAACGGTTAGAGATAGACCAATTCTGCGAATGCCAATCGATTCAGAATGGCCGAATTAGTATATACTGAGAATTTGAACGGAAAAAATCGACGGACATTAAAGTCGAGTATATTATTTATTTACCATACATAATTTTTTGCACTTTTTTATTTTTCATTTTTTTAATTTCAAATGCCAGTCCTCCAACGTATTTTGACGTGCTGATTCCGAATCTTTGAACGAAAATGTCAAAAACTCATCAGAAATATTTTTGGCGCCAAAAAAACCATTTGAAAACTGATTCAGAGCTGACCAACTCGAGAACGGTTAGAGATAGACCAATTCTGCGAATGCCAATCGATTCAGAATGGCCGAATTAGTATATACTGAGAATTTGAACGGAAAAAATCGACGGACATTAAAGTCGAGTATATTATTTATTTACCATACATAATTTTTTGCACTTTTTTATTTTTCATTTTTTTAATTTCAAATGCCAGTCCTCCAACGTATTTTGACGTGCTGATTCCGAATCTTTGAACGAAAATGTCAAAAACTCATCAGAAATATTTTTGGCGCCAAAAAAATCATTTGAAAACTGATTCAGAGCTGACCAACTCGAGAACGGTTAGAGATAGACCAATTCTGCGATCGCCAATCGATTCAGAATGGTCGAATTAGTATGTTTGGATATTCGAGTCAATCGAAAAAAATGAAAATTTACTCGAAAAAAGTTGCAAGGGGTTGACCCCTAAAAATCATGGAAAATACTAAGTCGTCACATCGACTTGAAATTTGCACTGTATACGTAAAATTTCATGCTCATTCCGAAAATGTAGGATTTTTATGTGCTCAGATATAAGATTAGCCGGAAAAAGGTGTTGAAGGTAAAAAATCCAATTTTCTGAGATGTTTTATTTTTCATTTTTCTAAATTAAAATTTTTGTCTTTGAACGTATTTTCACGTGCTGATTCCGAATCTTTGAACGAAAATGTCGAAAACTCATCGGAAATATTTTTGGCGGGAAAAAAAAACACCTAAAAACTGATTTAGAAATGACCAACTCGAGAACGGTTAGAGATAGACAAATTCTGCGAACGCCAATCGATTCAGAATGGCCGAATTAGTATGTTTTGTATATTTCGAGTCAATTGAAAAATTTAAAATTACTCGAAAAAAGTTGCAAGGGGTTGACCCCTAAAAATCATGGAAAATACTAAGTCGTCACATCGACTTGAAATTTGTACTGTATACGTAAAATTTCATGCTCATTCCGAAAATGTAGGATTTTTATGTGCTCAGATATAAGATTAGCCGGAAAAAGGTGTTGAAGGTAAAAAATCCAATTTTCTGAGATGTTTCATTTTTCATTTTTCTAAATTAAAATTTTTGTCTTTGAACGTATTTTGACGTGCTGATTCCGAATGTTTGAACGAAAATTTCGAAAACTCATCAGAAATATTTTTGGCGCCAAAAAATCATTTGAAAACTGATTCAGAGCTGACCAACTCGAGAACGGTTAGAGATAGGCCAATTCTGCGAACGCCAATCGTTTCAGAATGGTCGAATTAGTAAATACTGAGAATTTGAATGGAAAAAATTGACGGACATAAAAGTCGAGTATATTATTTATTTCCTTATTTATGTACCATACATAATTTTTTGCACTTTTTCATTTTTCATTTTTTTAATTTCAAATATTTGTCCTCCAACGTATTTTGACGTGCTGATTCCGAATCTTTGAACGAAAATGTCAAAAACTCATCAGAAATATTTTTGGCGCCAAAAAAACCATTTGAAAACTGATTCAGAGCTGACCAACTCGAGAACGGTTAGAGATAGACCAATTCTGCGAATGCCAATCGATTCAGAATGGCCGAATTAGTATATAGTGAGAATTTGAACGGAAAAAATCGACGGACATTAAAGTCGAGTATATTATTTATTTACCATACATAATTTTTTGCACTTTTTTTATTTTTCATTTTTTTAATTTCAAATATTAGTCCTCCAACGTATTTTGACGTGCTGATTCCGAATCTTTGAACGAAAATGTCAAAAACTCATCAGAAATATTTTTGGCGCCAAAAAAATCATTTGAAAATTGATTCAGAGCTGACCAACTCGAGAACGGTTAGAGATAGACCAATTCTGCGATCGCCAATCGATTCAGAATGGTCGAATTAGTATGTTTGGATATTTCGAGTCAATCGAAAAAAATGAAAATTTACTCGAAAAAAGTTGCAAGGGGTTGACCCCTAAAAATCATGAAAAATACTAAGTCGTCACATCGATTTGGAATTTGCACTATATACGTGAAATTTCATGCTTATTCCGAAAATGTATGATTTCTATTGGCTCAGACAAGTCAGATATAAGATTTAGCCGGAAAAGTGTGTTTAAGGTAGAAGATCCAATTATATGAGATTTTTTATTTTTCATTTTTCGAATTTAAAATTTTTGTCCTTCAACGTATTTTGACGTGCTGATTCCGAATCTTTGAACGAAAATGTCGAAAACTCATCAGAAATATTTTTGGCGCCAAAAAATCATTTGAAAACTGATTCAGAGATGACCAACTCGAGAACGGTTAGAGATAGACCAATTCTGCGAACGCCAATCGATTCAGAATGGCCAAATTAGTATATACTGAGAATTTGAACGGAAAAAATCGACGGACATAAAAGTCGAGTATATTATTTATTATTTATTTACCATACATAATTTTTTGCACTTTTTTATTTTTCTTTTTTTTAATTTCAAATATTAGTCCTCCAACGTATTTTGACGTGCTGATTCCGAATCTTTGAACGAAAATGTCGAAAACTCATCAGAAATATTTTTGGCGCCAAAAAAAACATTTGAAAACTGATTCAGAGCTGACCAACTCGAGAACGGTTAGAGATAGACCAATTCTGCGAACGCCAATCGATTCAGAATTACCGAATCAGTATATATTGTGAATTTCGAGTAAATGGAAAAATTAAAAATTACTCGAAAAAAGTTGAAAGGGGTTACCCCTAAAAATAATGAAAAATACTAAGTCGTCACATCGATTTAGAATTTGCACTATATACGTGAAATGTCATGCTCATTCCGAAAATGTATGATTTCTATTGGCTCAGATAAGTCAGATATAAGATTTAGCCGGAAAAGTGTGTTTAAGGTAGAAGATCCAATTTTATGAGATATTTTATTTTTTATTTTTCATTTTTCGAATTTCAAATGTTTGTCCTCCAACGTATTTTGACGTGCTGATTCCGAATCTTTGAACGAAAATGTCGAAAACTCATCAGAAATATTTTTGGCGCCAAAAAAACCTTTTGAAACCTGATTCAGAGCTGACCAACTCGAGAACGGTTAGAGATAGACCAATTCTGCGAACGCCAATCGATTCAGAATGGTCGAATTAGTATGTTTGGATATTTTGAGTCAATCGAAAAAAATGAAAATTTACTCGAAAAAAGTTGCAAGGGGTTGACCCCTAAAAATCATGAAAAATATTAAGTCGTCACATCGACTTGAAATTTGCACTGTATACGTAAAATTTCATGCTCATTCCGAAAATGTGGGATTTTTATGTGCTCAGATATAAGATTAGCCGGAAAAAGGTGTTGAAGGTAAAAAATCCAATTTTCTGAGATGTTTTATTTTTCATTTTTCTAAATTAAAATTTTTGTCTTTGAACGTATTTTCACGTGCTGATTCCGAATCTTTGAACGAAAATGTCGAAAACTCATCGGAAATATTTTTGGCGGAAAAAAAAACCATCTAAAAACTGATTTAGAAATGACCAACTCGAGAACGGTTAGAGATAGACAAATTCTGCGAACGCCAATCGATTCAGAATGGTCGAGTTAGTATGTTTTTGGATGTTTCGAGTAAATCGAAAAAAATGAAAATTTACTCGAAAAAAGTTGCAAGGGCGTTGACCCCTAAAAATCATGAAAAATACTAAGTCGTCACTCGATTTGGAATTTGCACTATATACGTGAAATTTCATGCTCATTCCGAAAATGTATGATTTCTATTGGCTCAGACAAGTCAGATATAAGATTTAGCCGGAAAAGAGTGTTTAAGGTAGAAGATCCAATTTTATGAGATTTTTTATTTTTCATTTTTCGAATTTCAAATTTTTTTCCTCCAACATATTTTGACGTGCTGATTCCGAATCTTTGAACGAAAATGTCGAAAACTCATCAGAAATATTTTTGGCCCTAAAAAAACCATTTGAAAACTGATTCAGAGCTGTCCAACTCGAGAACGGTTAGAGATAGACCAATTCTGCGAACGCCAATCGATTCAAAATGGCCAAATTAGTATATACTGAGAATTTGAACGGAAAAAATCGACGGACATAAAAGTCGAGTATATTATTTATTTACCATACATAATTTTTTGCACTTTTTTATTTTTCTTTTTTTTTATTTCAAATATTAGTCCTCCAACGTATTTTGACGTGCTGATTCCGAATCTTTGAACGAAAATGTCGAAAACTCATCAGAAATATTTTTGGCGCCAAAAAAATCATTTGAAAACTGATTCAGAGCTGACCAGCTCGAGAACGGTTAGAGATAGACCAATTCTGCGAACGCCAATCGATTCAGAATGGTCGAGTTAGTATGTTTGGATGTTTCGAGTCAATCGAAAAAAATGAAAATTTACTCGAAAAAAGTTGCAAGGGGTTGACCCCTAAAAATCATGAAAAATACTAAGTCGTCACTCGATTTGGAATTTGCACTATATACGTGAAATTTCATGCTCATTCCGAAAATGTATGATTTCTATTGGCTCAGACAAGTCAGATATAAGATTTAGCCGGAAAAGAGTGTTTAAGGTAGAAGATCCAATTTTATGAGATTTTTTATTTTTCATTTTTCGAATTTCAAATTTTTTTCCTCCAACGTATTTTGACGTGCTGATTCCGAATCTTTGAACGAAAATGTCGAAAACTCATCAGAAATATTTTTGCCGCCAAAAAATCATTTGAAAACTGATTCAGAGATGACCAACTCGAGAACGGTTAGAGATAGACCAATTCTGCGAACGCCAATCGATTCAGAATGGCCACATTAGTATATACTGAGAATTTGAACGGAAAAAATCGACGGACTTAAAAGTCGAGTATATTATTTATTTACCATACATAATTTTTTGCACTTTTTTATTTTTCATTTTTTTAATTTCAAATATTAGTCCTCCAACGTATTTAGACGTGCTGATTCCGAATCTTTGAACGAAAATGTCGAAAACTCATCAGAAATATTTTTGGCGCCAAAAAAACCATTTGAAAATGATTCAGAGCTGACCAACTCGAGAACGGTTAGAGATAGACCAATTCTGCGAAAGCCAATCGAATCAGAATGGTCGAATTAGTATGTTTGGATATTTCGAGTCAATCGAAAAAATTGAAAATTTACTCGAAAAAAGTTGCAAGGGGTTGACCCCTAAAAATCATGAAAAATACTAAGTCGTCACTCGATTTGGAATTTGCACTATATACGTGAAATTTCATGCTCATTCCGAATATGTATGATTTCTATTGGCTCAGACAAGTCAGATATAAGATTTAGCCGGAAAAGAGTGTTTAAGGTAGAAGATCCAATTTTATGAGATTTTTTATTTTTCATTTTTCGAATTTCAAATTTTTTTCCTCCAACGTATTTTGACGTGCTGATTCCGAATCTTTGAACGAAAATGTCGAAAACTAATCAGAAATATTTTTGGCGCTAAAAAAACCATTTGAAAACTGATTCAGAGCTGTCCAACTCGAGAACGGTTAGAGATAGACCAATTCTGCGAACGCCAATCGATTCAAAATGGCCAAATTAGTATATACTGAGAATTGGAATGGAAAAAATTGACGGACATAAAAGTTGAGTATATTATTTATTTCCTTATTTATTTACCATACATAATTTTCTGCACTTTTTCACTTTTCATTTTTTTAATTTCAAATATTTGTCCTCCAACGTATTTTGACGTGCTGATTCCGAATCTATGAACGAAAATGTCATAAACTCATCAGAAATATTTTTGGCGCGAAAAAAATCATTTGAAAACTGATTCAGAGCTAACCAACTCGAGAACGGTCAGAGATAGACCAATTCTGCGATCGCCAATCGATTCAGAATGGTCGAATTAGTATGTTTGGATATTTCGAGTCAATCGAAAAAAATGAAAATTTACTCGAAAAAAGTTGCAAGGGGTTGACCCCTAAAAATCATGAAAAATACTAAGTCGTCACATCGACTTGAAATTTGTATTGTATACGTAAAATTTCATGCTCATTCCGAAAATGTAGGATTTCTATTGGCTCAGATATAAGATTAGCCGGAAAAAGGTGTTGAAGGTAAAAAATCCAATTTTCTGAGATGTTTCATTTTTCATTTTTCTAAATTAAAATTTTTGTCTTTGAACGTATTTTGACGTGCTGATTCCGAATCTTTGAACGAAAATGTCAAAAACTCATCAGAAATATTTTTGGCGCCAAAAAAACCATTTGAAAACTGATTCAGAGCTGACCAACTCGAGAACGGTTAGAGATAGACCAATTCTGCGAATGCCAATCGATTCAGAATGGCCGAATTAGTATATACTGAGAATTTGAACGGAAAAAATCGACGGACATTAAAGTCGAGTATATTATTTATTTACCATACATAATTTTTTGCACTTTTTTATTTTTCATTTTTTTAATTTCAAATGCCAGTCCTCCAACGTATTTTGACGTGCTGATTCCGAATCTTTGAACGAAAATGTCAAAAACTCATCAGAAATATTTTTGGCGCCAAAAAAATCATTTGAAAACTGATTCAGAGCTGACCAACTCGAGAACGGTTAGAGATAGGCCAATTCTGCGAACGCCAATCGATTCAGAATCACCGAATCAGTATATATTGTGAATTTCGAGTAAATGGAAAAATTAAAAATTACTCGAAAAAAGTTGAAAGGGGTTACCCCTAAAAATCATGAAAAATACTAAGTCGTCACATCGATTTAGAATTTGCACTATATACGTGAAATGTCATGCTCATTCCGAAAATGTATGATTTCTATTGGCTCAGATAAGTCAGATATAAGATTTAGCCGGAAAAGTGTGTTTAAGGTAGAAGATCCAATTTTATGAGATATTTTATTTTTTATTTTTCATTTTTCGAATTTCAAATGTTTGTCCTCCAACGTATTTTGACGTGCTGATTCCGAATCTTTGAACGAAAATGTCGAAAACTCATCAGAAATATTTTTGGCGCCAAAAAAACCATTTGAAAACTGATTCAGAGCTAACCAACTCGAGAACGGTTAGAGATAGACCAATTCTGCGATCGCCAATCGATTCAGAATGGTCGAATTAGTATGTTTGGATATTTCGAGTCAATCGAAAAAAATGAAAATTTACTCGATAAAAGTTGCAAGGGGTTGACCCCTAAAAATCATGAAAAATACTAAGTCGTAGTATCGATTTGGAATTTGCACTATATGCGTGAAATTTCATGCTCATTCCGAAAATGTATGATTTCTATTGGCTCAGATAAGTCAGATATAAGATTTAGCCGGAAAAGAGTGTTTAAGGTAGAAGATCCAATTTTATGAGATTTTTTATTTTTCATTTTTCGAATTACAAATGTTTGTCCTCCAACGTATTTTGACGTGCTGATTCCGAATCTTTGAACGAAAATGTCGAAAACTCATCAGAAATATTTTTGGCGCCAAAAAAACCTTTTGAAACCTGATTCAGAGCTGACCAACTCGAGAACGGTTAGAGATAGACCAATTCTGCGAACGCCAATCGATTCAGAATGGTCGAATTAGTATGTTTGGATATTTTGAGTCAATCGAAAAAAATGAAAATTTACTCGAAAAAAGTTGCAAGGGGTTGACCCCTAAAAATCATGAAAAATACTAAGTCGTCACATCGATTTGGAATTTGCACTATATACGTGAAATTTCATGCTCATTCCGAAAATGTATGATTTCTATTGGCTCAGATAAGTCAGACATAAGATTTAGCCCGGAAAAGTGTGTTTAAGGTAGAAGATCCAATTATATGAGATTTTTTATTTTTCATTTTTCGAATTTCAAATTTTTGTCCTTCAACGTATTTTGACGTGCTGATTCCGAATCTTTGAACGAAAATGTCGAAAACTCATCAGAAATATTTTTGGCGCCAAAAAATCATTTGAAAACTGATTCAGAGATGACCAACTCGAGAACGGTTAGAGATAGACCAATTCTGCGAACGCCAATCGATTCAGAATGGCCAAATTAGTATATACTGAGAATTTGAACGGAAAAAATCGACGGACATAAAAGTCGAGTATATTATTTATTATTTATTTACCATACATAATTTTTTGCACTTTTTTATTTTTCTTTTTTTTAATTTCAAATATTAGTCCTCCAACGTATTTTGACGTGCTGATTCCGAATCTTTGAACGAAAATGTCGAAAACTCATCAGAAATATTTTTGGCGCCAAAAAAAACATTTGAAAACTGATTCAGAGCTGACCAACTCGAGAACGGTTAGAGATAGGCCAATTCTGCGAACGCCAATCGATTCAGAATGGTCGAACTAGTAAATACTGAGAATTTGAATGGAAAAAATTGACGGACATAAAAGTCGAGTATATTATTTATTATTTATTTACCATACATAATTTTTTGCACTTTTTTATTTTTCTTTTTTTTAATTTCAAATATTAGTCCTCCAACGTATTTTGACGTGCTGATTCCGAATCTTTGAACGAAAATGTCGAAAACTCATCAGAAATATTTTTGGCGCCAAAAAAAACATTTGAAAACTGATTCAGAGCTGACCAACTCGAGAACGGTTAGAGATAGACCAATTCTGCGATCGCCAATCGATTGAGAATGGTCGAATTAGTATGTTTGGATATTTCGAGTCAATCGAAAAAAATGAAAATTTACTGAAAAAAAGTTGCAAGGGGTTGACCCCTAAAAATCATGAAAAATACTAAGTCGTCACATCGATTTGGAATTTGCACTATATACGTGAAATTTCATGCTCATTCCGAAAATGTATGAGTTCTATTGGCTCAGACAAGTCAGATATAAGATTTAGCCGGAAAAGAGTGTTTGAGGTAGAAGATCCAATTTTATGAGATTTTTTATTTTTCATTTTTCGAATTTCAAATTTTTTTCCTCCAACGTATTTTGACGTGCTGATTCCGAATCTTTGAACGAAAATGTCGAAAACTCATCAGAAATATTTTTGGCGCCAAAAAAACCTTTTGAAACCTGATTCAGAGCTGACCAACTCGAGAACGGTTAGAGATAGACGAATTCTGCGAACGCCAATCGATTCAGAATGACCGAATTAGTATATACTGAGAATTTGAACGGAAAAAATCGACGGACATTAAAGTCGAGTATATTATTTATTTACCATACATAATTTTTTGCACTTTTTTATTTTTCATTTTTTTAATTTCAAATATTAGTCCTCCAACGTATTTTGACGTGCTGATTCCGAATCTTTGAACGAAAATGTCGAAAACTCATCAGAAATATTTTTGGCGCCAAAAAAATCATTTGAAAACTGATTCAGAGCTGACCAACTCGAGAACGGTTAGAGATAGACCAATTCTGCGAACGCCAATCGATTCAGAATCACCGAATCAGTATATATTGTGAATTTCGAGTAAATGGAAAAATTAAAAATTACTCGAAAAAAGTTGAAAGGGGTTACCCCTAAAAATCATGAAAAATACTAAGTCGTCACATCGATTTAGAATTTGCACTATATACGTGAAATGTCATGCTCATTCCGAAAATGTATGATTTCTATTGGCTCAGATAAGTCAGATATAAGATTTAGCCGGAAAAGTGTGTTTAAGGTAGAAGATCCAATTTTATGAGATATTTTATTTTTTATTTTTCATTTTTCGAATTTCAAATGTTTGTCCTCCAACGTATTTTGACGTGCTGATTCCGAATCTTTGAACGAAAATGTCAAAAACTCATCAGAAATATTTTTGGCGCCAAAAAAATCATTTGAAAACTGATTCAGAGCTGACCAACTCGAGAACGGTTAGAGATAGACCAATTCTGCGATCGCCAATCGATTCAGAATGGTCGAATTAGTATGTTTGGATATTCGAGTCAATCGAAAAAAATGAAAATTTACTCGAAAAAACCCTAAAAATCATGGAAAATACTAAGTCGTCACATCGACTTGAAATTTGCACTGTATACGTAAAATTTCATGCTCATTCCGAAAATGTAGGATTTTTATGTGCTCAGATATAAGATTAGCCGGAAAAAGGTGTTGAAGGTAAAAAATCCAATTTTCTGAGATGTTTTATTTTTCATTTTTCTAAATTAAAATTTTTGTCTTTGAACGTATTTTCACGTGCTGATTCCGAATCTTTGAACGAAAATGTCGAAAACTCATCGGAAATATTTTTGGCGGGAAAAAAAAACACCTAAAAACTGATTTAGAAATGACCAACTCGAGAACGGTTAGAGATAGACAAATTCTGCGAACGCCAATCGATTCAGAATGGCCGAATTAGTATGTTTTGTATATTTCGAGTCAATTGAAAAATTTAAAATTACTCGAAAAAAGTTGCAAGGGGTTGACCCCTAAAAATCATGGAAAATACTAAGTCGTCACATCGACTTGAAATTTGTACTGTATACGTAAAATTTCATGCTCATTCCGAAAATGTAGGATTTTTATGTGCTCAGATATAAGATTAGCCGGAAAAAGGTGTTGAAGGTAAAAAATCCAATTTTCTGAGATGTTTCATTTTTCATTTTTCTAAATTAAAATTTTTGTCTTTGAACGTATTTTGACGTGCTGATTCCGAATGTTTGAACGAAAATTTCGAAAACTCATCAGAAATATTTTTGGCGCCAAAAAATCATTTGAAAACTGATTCAGAGCTGACCAACTCGAGAACGGTTAGAGATAGGCCAATTCTGCGAACGCCAATCGTTTCAGAATGGTCGAATTAGTAAATACTGAGAATTTGAATGGAAAAAATTGACGGACATAAAAGTCGAGTATATTATTTATTTCCTTATTTATGTACCATACATAATTTTTTGCACTTTTTCATTTTTCATTTTTTTAATTTCAAATATTTGTCCTCCAACGTATTTTGACGTGCTGATTCCGAATCTTTGAACGAAAATGTCAAAAACTCATCAGAAATATTTTTGGCGCCAAAAAAACCATTTGAAAACTGATTCAGAGCTGACCAACTCGAGAACGGTTAGAGATAGACCAATTCTGCGAATGCCAATCGATTCAGAATGGCCGAATTAGTATATAGTGAGAATTTGAACGGAAAAAATCGACGGACATTAAAGTCGAGTATATTATTTATTTACCATACATAATTTTTTGCACTTTTTTTATTTTTCATTTTTTTAATTTCAAATATTAGTCCTCCAACGTATTTTGACGTGCTGATTCCGAATCTTTGAACGAAAATGTCAAAAACTCATCAGAAATATTTTTGGCGCCAAAAAAATCATTTGAAAATTGATTCAGAGCTGACCAACTCGAGAACGGTTAGAGATAGACCAATTCTGCGATCGCCAATCGATTCAGAATGGTCGAATTAGTATGTTTGGATATTTCGAGTCAATCGAAAAAAATGAAAATTTACTCGAAAAAAGTTGCAAGGGGTTGACCCCTAAAAATCATGAAAAATACTAAGTCGTCACATCGATTTGGAATTTGCACTATATACGTGAAATTTCATGCTTATTCCGAAAATGTATGATTTCTATTGGCTCAGACAAGTCAGATATAAGATTTAGCCGGAAAAGTGTGTTTAAGGTAGAAGATCCAATTATATGAGATTTTTTATTTTTCATTTTTCGAATTTAAAATTTTTGTCCTTCAACGTATTTTGACGTGCTGATTCCGAATCTTTGAACGAAAATGTCGAAAACTCATCAGAAATATTTTTGGCGCCAAAAAATCATTTGAAAACTGATTCAGAGATGACCAACTCGAGAACGGTTAGAGATAGACCAATTCTGCGAACGCCAATCGATTCAGAATGGCCAAATTAGTATATACTGAGAATTTGAACGGAAAAAATCGACGGACATAAAAGTCGAGTATATTATTTATTATTTATTTACCATACATAATTTTTTGCACTTTTTTATTTTTCTTTTTTTTAATTTCAAATATTAGTCCTCCAACGTATTTTGACGTGCTGATTCCGAATCTTTGAACGAAAATGTCGAAAACTCATCAGAAATATTTTTGGCGCCAAAAAAAACATTTGAAAACTGATTCAGAGCTGACCAACTCGAGAACGGTTAGAGATAGGCCAATTCTGCGAACGCCAATCGATTCAGAATGGTCGAATTAGTAAATACTGAGAATTTGAATGGAAAAAATTGACGGACATAAAAGTCGAGTATATTATTTATTATTTATTTACCATACATAATTTTTTGCACTTTTTTATTTTTCTTTTTTTTAATTTCAAATATTAGTCCTCCAACGTATTTTGACGTGCTGATTCCGAATCTTTGAACGAAAATGTCGAAAACTCATCAGAAATATTTTTGGCGCCAAAAAAATCATTTGAAAACTGATTCAGAGCTGACCAACTCGAGAACGGTTAGAGATAGACCAATTCTGCGAACGCCAATCGATTCAGAATCACGGAATCAGTATATATTGTGAATTTCGAGTAAATGGAAAAATTAAAAATTACTCGAAAAAAGTTGAAAGGGGTTACCCCTAAAAATCATGAAAAATACTAAGTCGTCACATCGATTTAGAATTTGCACTATATACGTGAAATGTCATGCTCATTCCGAAAATGTATGATTTCTATTGGCTCAGATAAGTCAGATATAAGATTTAGCCGGAAAAGTGTGTTTAAGGTAGAAGATCCAATTTTATGAGATATTTTATTTTTTATTTTTCATTTTTCGAATTTCAAATGTTTGTCCTCCAACGTATTTTGACGTGCTGATTCCGAATCTTTGAACGAAAATGTCGAAAACTCATCAGAAATATTTTTGGCGCCAAAAAAACCATTTGAAAACTGATTCAGAGCTAACCAACTCGAGAACGGTTAGAGATAGACCAATTCTGCGATCGCCAATCGATTCAGAATGGTCGAATTAGTATGTTTGGATATTTCGAGTCAATCGAAAAAAATGAAAATTTACTCGATAAAAGTTGCAAGGGGTTGACCCCTAAAAATCATGAAAAATACTAAGTCGTAGTATCGATTTGGAATTTGCACTATATGCGTGAAATTTCATGCTCATTCCGAAAATGTATGATTTCTATTGGCTCAGATAAGTCAGATATAAGATTTAGCCGGAAAAGAGTGTTTAAGGTAGAAGATCCAATTTTATGAGATTTTTTATTTTTCATTTTTCGAATTACAAATGTTTGTCCTCCAACGTATTTTGACGTGCTGATTCCGAATCTTTGAACGAAAATGTCGAAAACTCATCAGAAATATTTTTGGCGCCAAAAAAACCTTTTGAAACCTGATTCAGAGCTGACCAACTCGAGAACGGTTAGAGATAGACCAATTCTGCGAACGCCAATCGATTCAGAATGGTCGAATTAGTATGTTTGGTTATTTTGAGTCAATCGAAAAAAATGAAAATTTACTCGAAAAAAGTTGTAAAAATCATGAAAAATACTAAGTCGTCACATCGATTTGGAATTTGCACTATATACGTGAAATTTCATGCTCATTCCGAAAATGTATGATTTCTATTGGCTCAGATAAGTCAGACATAAGATTTAGCCCGGAAAAGTGTGTTTAAGGTAGAAGATCCAATTATATGAGATTTTTTATTTTTCATTTTTCGAATTTCAAATTTTTGTCCTTCAACGTATTTTGACGTGCTGATTCCGAATCTTTGAACGAAAATGTCGAAAACTCATCAGAAATATTTTTGGCGCCAAAAAATCATTTGAAAACTGATTCAGAGATGACCAACTCGAGAACGGTTAGAGATAGACCAATTCTGCGAACGCCAATCGATTCAGAATGGCCAAATTAGTATATACTGAGAATTTGAACGGAAAAAATCGACGGACATAAAAGTCGAGTATATTATTTATTATTTATTTACCATACATAATTTTTTGCACTTTTTTATTTTTCTTTTTTTTAATTTCAAATATTAGTCCTCCAACGTATTTTGACGTGCTGATTCCGAATCTTTGAACGAAAATGTCGAAAACTCATCAGAAATATTTTTGGCGCCAAAAAAAACATTTGAAAACTGATTCAGAGCTGACCAACTCGAGAACGGTTAGAGATAGGCCAATTCTGCGAACGCCAATCGATTCAGAATGGTCGAATTAGTAAATACTGAGAATTTGAATGGAAAAAATTGACGGACATAAAAGTCGAGTATATTATTTATTTCCTTATTTATGTACCATACATAATTTTTTGCACTTTTTCATTTTTCATTTTTTTAATTTCAAATATTTGTCCTCCAACGTATTTTGACGTGCTGATTCCGAATCTTTGAACGAAAATGTCGAAAACTCATCGGAAATATTTTTGGCGGGAAAAAAAAACATCTAAAAACTGATTTAGAAATGACCAACTCGAGAACGGTTAGAGATAGACCAATTCTGCGAACGCCAATCGATTCAGAATCACCGAATCAGTATATATTGTGAATTTCGAGTAAATGGAAAAATTAAAAATTACTCGAAAAAAGTTGAAAGGGGTTGACCCCTAAAAATCATGAAAAATACTAAGTCGTAGTATCGATTTGGAATTTGCACTATTACGTGAAATTTCATGCTCATTCCGAAAATGTATGATTTCTATTGGCTCAGATAAGTCAGATATAAGATTTAGCCGGAAAAGAGTGTTTAAGGTAGAAGATCCAATTTTATGAGATTTTTTATTTTTCATTTTTCGAATTTCAAATGTTTGTCCTCCAACGTATTTTGACGTGCTGATTCCGAATCTTTGAACGAAAATGTCGAAAACTCATCAGAAATATTTTTGGCGCCAAAAAAACCTTTTGAAACCTGATTCAGAGCTGACCAACTCGAGAACGGTTAGAGATAGACCAATTCTGCGAACGCCAATCGATTCAGAATGGTCGAATTAGTATGTTTGGATATTTCGAGTCAATCGAAAAAAATGAAAATTTACTCGATAAAAGTTGCAAGGGGTTGACCCCTAAAAATCATGAAAAATACTAAGTCGTAGTATCGATTTGGAATTTGCACTATATACGTGAAATTTCATGCTCATTCCGAAAATGTATGATTTCTATTGGCTCAGATAAGTCATATATAAGATTTAGCCCGGAAAAGTGTGTTTAAGGTAGAAGATCCAATTATATGAGATTTTTTATTTTTCATTTTTCGAATTTCAAATTTTTGTCCATCAACGTATTTTGACGTGCTGATTCCGAATCTTTGAACGAAAATGTCGAAAACTCATCGGAAATATTTTTGGCGGGAAAAAAACCATCTAAAAACTGATTTAGAAATGACCAACTCGAGAACGGTTAGAGATAGACAAATTCTGCGAACGCCAATCGATTCAGATGGGCCGAATTAGTATGTTTTGTATATTTCGAGTCAATCGAAAAATTTAAAATTACTCGAAAAAAGTTGCAAGAGGTTCACCCCTAAAAATCATGGAAAATACTAAGTCGTCACATCAACTTGAAATTTGCACTGTATACGTAAAATTTCATGCTCATTCCGAAAATGTAGGATTTTTATGTGCTCAGATATAAGATTAGCCGGAAAAAGGTGTTGAAGGTAAAAAATCTAATTTTCTGAGATGTTTTATTTTTCATTTTTCTAAATTAAAATTTTTGTCTTTGAACGTATTTTCACGTGCTGATTCCGAATCTTTGAACGAAAATGTCGAAAACTCATCAGAAATATTTTTGGCGCCAAAAAAATCATTTGAAAAATGATTCAGAGCTGACCAACTCGAGAACGGTTAGAGATAGACCAATTCTGCGAACGCCAATCGATTCAGAATGGTCGAGTTAGTATGTTTGGATGTTTCGAGTCAATCGAAAAATTTAAAATTACTCGAAAAAAGTTGCAAGGGGTTGGTTGACCCCTAAAAATCATGGAAAATACTAAGTCGTCACATCGACTTGAAATTTGTACTGTATACGTAAAATTTCATGCTCATTCCGAAAATGTAGGATTTTTATGTGCTCAGATATAAGATTAGCCGGAAAAAGGTGTTGAAGGTAAAAAATCCAATTTTATGAGATGTTTCATTTTTCATTTTTCTAAATTAAAATTTTTGTCTTCGAACGTATTTTGACGTGCTGATTCCGAATCTTTGAACGAAAATGTCGAAAACTCATCAGAAATATTTTTGGCGCCAAAAAAATCATTTGAAAACTGATTCAGAGCTGACCAACTCGAGAACGGTTAGAGATAGACCAATTCTGCGAACGCCAATCGATTCAAAATGGCCAAATTAGTATATACTGAGAATTTGAACGGAAAAAATCGACGGACATAAAAGTCGAGTATATTATTTATTTACCATACATAATTTTTTGCACTTTTTTATTTTTCATTTTTTTAATTTCAAATATTAGTCCTCAAACGTATTTAGACGTGCTGATTCCGAATCTTTGAACGAAAATGTCGAAAACTCATCAGAAATATTTTTGGCGCCAAAAAAAACATTTGAAAATGATTCAGAGCTGACCAACTCGAGAACGGTTAGAGATAGACCAATTCTGCGAAAGCCAATCGAATCAGAATGGTCGAATTAGTATGTTTGGATATTTCGAGTCAATCGAAAAAAATGAAAATTTACTCGAAAAAAGTTGCAAGGGGTTGACCCCTAAAAATCATGAAAAATACTAAGTCGTCACTCGATTTGGAATTTGCACTATATACGTGAAATTTCATGCTCATTCCGAAAATGTATGATTTCTATTGGCTCAGACAAGTCAGATATAAGATTTAGCCGGAAAAGAGTGTTTAAGGTAGAAGATCCAATTTTATGAGATTTTTTATTTTTCATTTTTCGAATTTCAAATTTTTTTCCTCCAACGTATTTTGACGTGCTGATTCCGAATCTTTGAACGAAAATGTCGAAAACTAATCAGAAATATTTTTGGCGCTAAAAAAACCATTTGAAAACTGATTCAGAGCTGTCCAACTCGAGAACGGTTAGAGATAGACCAATTCTGCGAACGCCAATCGATTCAAAATGGCCAAATTAGTATATACTGAGAATTGGAATGGAAAAAATTGACGGACATAAAAGTTGAGTATATTATTTATTTCCTTATTTATTTACCATACATAATTTTCTGCACTTTTTCACTTTTCATTTTTTTAATTTCAAATATTTGTCCTCCAACGTATTTTGACGTGCTGATTCCGAATCTATGAACGAAAATGTCATAAACTCATCAGAAATATTTTTGGCGCGAAAAAAATCATTTGAAAACTGATTCAGTGCTAACCAACTCGAGAACGGTTAGAGATAGACCAATTCTGCGATCGCCAATCGATTCAGAATGGTCGAATTAGTATGTTTGGATATTTCGAGTCAATCGAAAAAAATGAAAATTTACTCTAAAAAAGTTGCAAGGGGTTGACCCCTAAAAATCATAAAAAATACTAAGTCGTCACATCGACTTGAAATTTGTATTGTATACGTAAAATTTCATGCTCATTCCGAAAATGTAGGATTTCTATTGGCTCAGATATAAGATTAGCCGGAAAAAGGTGTTGAAGGTAAAAAATCCAATTTTCTGAGATGTTTCATTTTTCATTTTTCTAAATTAAAATTTTTGTCTTTGAACGTATTTTGACGTGCTGATTCCGAATCTTTGAACGAAAATGTCGAAAACTCATCAGAAATATTTTTGGCGCCAAAAAAATCATTTGAAAACTGATTCAGAGCTGACCAACTCGAGAACGGTTAGAGATAGACCAATTCTGCGAACGCCAATCGATTCAGAATGGTCGAGTTAGTATGTTTGGATGTTTCGAGTCAATCGAAAAAAATGAATATTTACTCGAAAAAAGTTGCAAGGGGTTGACCCCTAAAAATCATGAAAAATACTAAGTCGTCACTCGATTTGGAATTTGCACTATATACGAGAAATTTCATGCTCATTCCGAAAATGTATGATTTCTATTGGCTCAGACAAGTCAGATATAAGATTTAGCCGGAAAAGAGTGTTTAAGGTAGAAGATCCAATTTTATGAGATTTTTTATTTTTCATTTTTCCAATTTCAAATTTTTTTCCTCCAACGTATTTTGACGTGCTGATTCCGAATCTTTGAACGAAAATGTCGAAAACTCATCAGAAATATTTTTGGCGCCAAAAAATCATTTGAAAACTGATTCAGAGATGACCAACTCGAGAACGGTTAGAGATAGACCAATTCTGCGAACGCCAATCGATTCAGAATGGCCAAATTAGTATATACTGAGAATTTGACCGGAAAAAATCGACGGACATAAAAGTCGAGTATATTATTTATTTACCATACATAATTTTTTGCACTTTTTTATTTTTCTTTTTTTTAATTTCAAATATTAGTCCTCCAACGTATTTTGACGTGCTGATTCCGAATCTTTGAACGAAAATGTCAAAAACTCATCAGAAATATTTTTGGCGCCAAAAAAACCATTTGAAAACTGATTCAGAGCTGACCAACTCGAGAACGGTTAGAGATAGACCAATTCTGCGAATGCCAATCGATTCAGAATGGCCGAATTAGTATATACTGAGAATTTGAACGGAAAAAATCGACGGACATTAAAGTCGAGTATATTATTTATTTACCATACATAATTTTTTGCACTTTTTTATTTTTCATTTTTTTAATTTCAAATGCCAGTCCTCCAACGTATTTTGACGTGCTGATTCCGAATCTTTGAACGAAAATGTCAAAAACTCATCAGAAATATTTTTGGCGCCAAAAAAATCATTTGAAAACTGATTCAGAGCTGACCAACTCGAGAACGGTTAGAGATAGACCAATTCTGCGATCGCCAATCGATTCAGAATGGCCGAATTAGTATGTTTTGTATATTTCGAGTCAATCGAAAAATTTAAAATTACTCGAAAAAAGTTGCATCTAAAAACTGATTTAGAAATGACCAACTCGAGAACGGTTAGAGATAGACAAATTCTGCGAACGCCAATCGATTCAGATTGGCCGAATTAGAATGTTTTGTATATTTCGAGTCAATCGAAAAATTTAAAATTACTCGAAAAAAGTTGCAAGGGGTTGACCCCTAAAAATCATGAAAAATACTAAGTCGTCACATCGATTTGGAATTTGCACTATATACGTGAAATTTCATGCTCATTCCGAAAATGTATGATTTCTATTGGCTCAGACAAGTCAGATATAAGATTTAGCCGGAAAAGTGTGTTTAAGGTAGAAGATCCAATTATATGAGATTTTTTATTTGTCATTTTTCGAATTTAAAATTTTTGTCCTTCAACGTATTTTGACGTGCTGATTCCGAATCTTTGAACGAAAATGTCGAAAACTCATCAGAAATATTTTTGGCGCCAAAAAATCATTTGAAAACTGATTCAGAGATGACCAACTCGAGAACGGTTAGAGATAGACCAATTCTGCGAACGCCAATCGATTCAGAATGGTCGAATTAGTAAATACTGAGAATTTGAATGGAAAAAATTGACGGACATAAAAGTCGAGTATATTATTTATTTCCTTTTTTATGTACCATACATAATTTTTTGCACTTTTTCATTTTTCATTTTTTTAATTTCAAATATTTGTCCTCCAACGTATTTTGACGTGCTGATTCCGAATCGTTGAACGAAAATGTCGAAAACTCATCAGAAATATTTTTGGCGCCAAAAAAATCATTTGAAAACTGATTCAGAGCTGACCAACTCGAGAACGGTTAGAGATAGACCAATTCTGCGATCGCCAATCGATTGAGAATGGTCGAATTAGTATGTTTGGATATTTCGAGTCAATCGAAAAAAATGAAAATTTACTGAAAAAAAGTTGCAAGGGGTTGACCCCTAAAAATCATGAAAAATACTAAGTCGTCACATCGATTTGGAATTTGCACTATATACGTGAAATTTCATGCTCATTCCGAAAATGTATGATTTCTATTGGCTCAGACAAGTCAGATATAAGATTTAGCCGGAAAAGAGTGTTTGAGGTAGAAGATCCAATTTTATGAGATTTTTTATTTTTCATTTTTCGAATTTCAAATTTTTTTCCTCCAACGTATTTTGACGTGCTGATTCCGAATCTTTGAACGAAAATGTCGAAAACTCATCAGAAATATTTTTGGCGCTAAAAAAAACATTTGAAAACTGATTCAAAGCTTACCAACTCGAGAACGGTTAGAGATAGACCAATTCTGCGAACGCCAATCGATTCAGAATGGTCGAATTAGTATGTTTGGATATTTCGAGTCAATCGAATAAAATGAAAATTTACTCGAAAAAAGTTGCAAGGGGTTGACCCCTAAAAATCATGAAAAATACTAAGTCGTCACATCGATTTGGAATTTGCACTATATACGTGAAATATCATGCTCATTCCGAAAATGTATGATTTCTATTGGCTCAGATAAGTCAGATATAAGATTTAGCCGGAAAAGAGTGTTTAAGGTAGAAGATCCAATTTTATGAGATTTTTTATTTTTCATTTTTCGAATTTCAAATTTTTGTCCTCCAACGTATTTTGACGTACTGATTCCGAATCTTTGAACGAAAATGTCAAAAACTCATCAGAAATATTTTTGGCGCCAAAAAATCCATTTGAAAACTGATTCAGAGCTGACCAACTCGAGAACGGTTAGAGATAGACCAATTCTGCGAATGCCAATCGATTCAGAATGGCCGAATTAGTATATACTGAGAATTTGAACGGAAAAAATCGACGGACATTAAAGTCGAGTATATTATTTATTTACCATACATAATTTTTTGCACTTTTTAATTTTTCATTTTTTTAATTTCAAATATTAGTCCTCCAACGTATTTTGACGTGCTGATTCCGAATCTTTGAACGAAAATGTCGAAAACTCATCAGAAATATTTTTGGCGCTAAAAAAACCATTTGAAAACTGATTCAGAGCTGTCCAACTCGAGAACGGTTAGAGATAGACCAATTCTGCGAACGCCAATCGATTCAAAATGGCCAAATTAGTATATACTGAGAATTTGAACGGAAAAAATCGACGGACATAAAAGTCGAGTATATTATTTATTTACCATACATAATTTTTTGCACTTTTTTATTTTTCTTTTTTTTTATTTCAAATATTAGTCCTCCAACGTATTTTGACGTGCTGATTCCGAATCTTTGAACGAAAATGTCGAAAACTCATCAGAAATATTTTTGGCGCCAAAAAAACCATTTGAAAACTGATTCAAAGCTTACCAACTCGAGAACGGTTAGAGATAGACCAATTCTGCGATCGCCAATCGAATCAGAATGGTCGAATTAGTATGTTTGGATATTTCGAGTCAATCGAATAAAATGAAAATTTACTCGAAAAAAGTTGCAAGGGCTTGACCCCTAAAAATCATGAAAAATACTAAGTCGTCACTCGATTTGGAATTTGCACTATATACGTGAAATTTCATGCTCATTCCGAAAATGTATGATTTCTATTGGCTCAGATAAGTCAGATATAAGATTTAGCCGGAAAAGAGTGTTTAAGGTAGAAGATCCAATTTTATGAGATTTTTTATTTTTCATTTTTCGAATTACAAATGTTTGTCCTCCAACGTATTTTGACGTGCTGATTCCGAATCTTTGAACGAAAATGTCGAAAACTCATCAGAAATATTTTTGGCGCCAAAAAAACCTTTTGAAACCTGATTCAGAGCTGACCAACTCGAGAACGGTTAGAGATAGACCAATTCTGCGAACGCCAATCGATTCAGAATGGCCGAATTAGTATATACTGAGAATTTGAACGGAAAAAATCGACGGACATTAAAGTCGAGTATATTATTTATTTACCATACATAATTTTTTGCACTTTTTTATTTTTCATTTTTTTAATTTCAAATATTAGTCCTCCAACGTATTTAGACGTGCTGATTCCGAATCTTTGAACGAAAATGTCGAAAACTCATCAGAAATATTTTTGGCGCCAAAAAAACCATTTGAAAATGATTCAGAGCTGACCAACTCGAGAACGGTTAGAGATAGACCAATTCTGCGAAAACCAATCGAATCAGAATGGTCGAATTAGTATGTTTGGATATTTCGAGTCAATCGAAAAAAATGAAAATTTACTCGAAAAAAGTTGCAAGGGGTTGACCCCTAAAAATCATGAAAAATACTAAGTCGTCACATCGACTTGAAATTTGTATTGTATACGTAAAATTTCATGCTCATTCCGAAAATGTAGGATTTCTTTTGGCTCAGATATAAGATTAGCCGGAAAAAGGTGTTGAAGGTAAAAAATCCAATTTTCTGAGATGTTTCATTTTTCATTTTTCTAAATTAAAATTTTTGTCTTTGAACGTATTTTGACGTGCTGATTCCGAATCTTTGAACGAAAATGTCGAAAACTCATCAGAAATATTTTTGGCGCCAAAAAAACCATTTGAAAACTGATTCAGAGCTGACCAACTCGAGAACGGTTAGAGATAGACCAATTCTGCGAATGCCAATCGATTCAGAATGGCCGAATTAGTATATACTGAGAATTTGAACGGAAAAAATCGACGGACAGTAAAGTCGAGTATATTATTTATTTACCATACATAATTTTTTGCACTTTTTTATTTTTCATTTTTTTAATTTCAAATGCCAGTCCTCCAACGTATTTTGACGTGCTGATTCCGAATCTGTGAACGAAAATGTCAAAAACTCATCAGAAATATTTTTGGCGCCAAAAAAATCATTTGAAAACTGATTCAGAGCTGACCAACTCGAGAACGGTTAGAGATAGACCAATTCTGCGAACGCCAATCGATTCAAAATGGCCAAATTAGTATATACTGAGAATTTGAACGGAAAAAATCGACGGACATAAAAGTCGAGTATATTATTTATTTACCATACATAATTTTTTGCACTTTTTTATTTTTCATTTTTTTAATTTCAAATATTAGTCCTCAAACGTATTTAGACGTGCTGATTCCGAATCTTTGAACGAAAATGTCGAAAACTCATCAGAAATATTTTTGGCGCCAAAAAAAACATTTGAAAATGATTCAGAGCTGACCAACTCGAGAACGGTTAGAGATAGACCAATTCTGCGAAAGCCAATCGAATCAGAATGGTCGAATTAGTATGTTTGGATATTTCGAGTCAATCGAAAAAAATGAAAATTTACTCGAAAAAAGTTGCAAGGGGTTGACCCCTAAAAATCATGAAAAATACTAAGTCGTCACTCGATTTGGAATTTGCACTATATACGTGAAATTTCATGCTCATTCCGAAAATGTATGATTTCTATTGGCTCAGACAAGTCAGATATAAGATTTAGCCGGAAAAGAGTGTTTAAGGTAGAAGATCCAATTTTATGAGATTTTTTATTTTTCATTTTTCGAATTTCAAATTTTTTTCCTCCAACGTATTTTGACGTGCTGATTCCGAATCTTTGAAGGAAAATGTCGAAAACTAATCAGAAATATTTTTGGCGCTAAAAAAACCATTTGAAAACTGATTCAGAGCTGTCCAACTCGAGAACGGTTAGAGATAGACCAATTCTGCGAACGCCAATCGATTCAAAATGGCCAAATTAGTATATACTGAGAATTGGAATGGAAAAAATTGACGGACATAAAAGTTGAGTATATTATTTATTTCCTTATTTATTTACCATACATAATTTTCTGCACTTTTTCACTTTTCATTTTTTTAATTTCAAATATTTGTCCTCCAACGTATTTTGACGTGCTGATTCCGAATCTATGAACGAAAATGTCATAAACTCATCAGAAATATTTTTGGCGCGAAAAAAATCATTTGAAAACTGATTCAGAGCTAACCAACTCGAGAACGGTTAGAGATAGACCAATTCTGCGATCGCCAATCGATTCAGAATGGTCGAATTAGTATGTTTGGATATTTCGAGTCAATCGAAAAAAATGAAAATTTACTCTAAAAAAGTTGCAAGGGGTTGACCCCTAAAAATCATAAAAAATACTAAGTCGTCACATCGACTTGAAATTTGTATTGTATACGTAAAATTTCATGCTCATTCCGAAAATGTAGGATTTCTATTGGCTCAGATATAAGATTAGCCGGAAAAAGGTGTTGAAGGTAAAAAATCCAATTTTCTGAGATGTTTCATTTTTCATTTTTCTAAATTAAAATTTTTGTCTTTGAACGTATTTTGACGTGCTGATTCCGAATCTTTGAACGAAAATGTCGAAAACTCATCAGAAATATTTTTGGCGCCAAAAAAATCATTTGAAAACTGATTCAGAGCTGACCAACTCGAGAACGGTTAGAGATAGACCAATTCTGCGAACGCCAATCGATTCAGAATGGTCGAGTTAGTATGTTTGGATGTTTCGAGTCAATCGAAAAAAATGAATATTTACTCGAAAAAAGTTGCAAGGGGTTGACCCCTAAAAATCATGAAAAATACTAAGTCGTCACTCGATTTGGAATTTGCACTATATACGAGAAATTTCATGCTCATTCCGAAAATGTATGATTTCTATTGGCTCAGACAAGTCAGATATAAGATTTAGCCGGAAAAGAGTGTTTAAGGTAGAAGATCCAATTTTATGAGATTTTTTATTTTTCATTTTTCCAATTTCAAATTTTTTTCCTCCAACGTATTTTGACGTGCTGATTCCGAATCTTTGAACGAAAATGTCGAAAACTCATCAGAAATATTTTTGGCGCCAAAAAATCATTTGAAAACTGATTCAGAGATGACCAACTCGAGAACGGTTAGAGATAGACCAATTCTGCGAACGCCAATCGATTCAGAATGGCCAAATTAGTATATACTGAGAATTTGACCGGAAAAAATCGACGGACATAAAAGTCGAGTATATTATTTATTTACCATACATAATTTTTTGCACTTTTTTATTTTTCTTTTTTTTAATTTCAAATATTAGTCCTCCAACGTATTTTGACGTGCTGATTCCGAATCTTTGAACGAAAATGTCAAAAACTCATCAGAAATATTTTTGGCGCCAAAAAAACCATTTGAAAACTGATTCAGAGCTGACCAACTCGAGAACGGTTAGAGATAGACCAATTCTGCGAATGCCAATCGATTCAGAATGGCCGAATTAGTATATACTGAGAATTTGAACGGAAAAAATCGACGGACATTAAAGTCGAGTATATTATTTATTTACCATACATAATTTTTTGCACTTTTTTATTTTTCATTTTTTTAATTTCAAATGCCAGTCCTCCAACGTATTTTGACGTGCTGATTCCGAATCTTTGAACGAAAATGTCAAAAACTCATCAGAAATATTTTTGGCGCCAAAAAAATCATTTGAAAACTGATTCAGAGCTGACCAACTCGAGAACGGTTAGAGATAGACCAATTCTGCGATCGCCAATCGATTCAGAATGGCCGAATTAGTATGTTTTGTATATTTCGAGTCAATCGAAAAATTTAAAATTACTCGAAAAAAGTTGCATCTAAAAACTGATTTAGAAATGACCAACTCGAGAACGGTTAGAGATAGACAAATTCTGCGAACGCCAATCGATTCAGATTGGCCGAATTAGAATGTTTTGTATATTTCGAGTCAATCGAAAAATTTAAAATTACTCGAAAAAAGTTGCAAGGGGTTGACCCCTAAAAATCATGAAAAATACTAAGTCGTCACATCGATTTGGAATTTGCACTATATACGTGAAATTTCATGCTCATTCCGAAAATGTATGATTTCTATTGGCTCAGACAAGTCAGATATAAGATTTAGCCGGAAAAGTGTGTTTAAGGTAGAAGATCCAATTATATGAGATTTTTTATTTGTCATTTTTCGAATTTAAAATTTTTGTCCTTCAACGTATTTTGACGTGCTGATTCCGAATCTTTGAACGAAAATGTCGAAAACTCATCAGAAATATTTTTGGCGCCAAAAAATCATTTGAAAACTGATTCAGAGATGACCAACTCGAGAACGGTTAGAGATAGACCAATTCTGCGAACGCCAATCGATTCAGAATGGTCGAATTAGTAAATACTGAGAATTTGAATGGAAAAAATTGACGGACATAAAAGTCGAGTATATTATTTATTTCCTTTTTTATGTACCATACATAATTTTTTGCACTTTTTCATTTTTCATTTTTTTAATTTCAAATATTAGTCCTCCAACGTATTTTGACGTGCTGATTCCGAATCTTTGAACGAAAATGTCAAAAACTCATCAGAAATATTTTTGGCGCCAAAAAAATCATTTGAAAATTGATTCAGAGCTGACCAACTCGAGAACGGTTAGAGATAGACCAATTCTGCGATCGCCAATCGATTCAGAATGGTCGAATTAGTATGTTTGGATATTTCGAGTCAATCGAAAAAAATGAAAATTTACTGGAAAAAAGTTGCAAGGGGTTGACCCCTAAAAATCATGAAAAATACTAAGTCGTCACATCGATTTGGAATTTGCACTATATACGTGAAATTTCATGCGAAAAATTCTGCGAACGCCAATCGATTCAGATGGGCCGAATTAGTATGTTTTGTATATTTCGAGTCAATCGAAAAATTTAAAATTACTCGAAAAAAGTTGCAAGAGTCACCCCTAAAAATCATGGAAAATACTAAGTCGTCACATCAACTTGAAATTTGCACTGTATACGTAAAATTTCATGCTCATTCCGAAAATGTAGGATTTTTATGTGCTCAGATATAAGATTAGCCGGAAAAAGGTGTTGAAGGTAAAAAATCTAATTTTCTGAGATGTTTTATTTTTCATTTTTCTAAATTAAAATTTTTGTCTTTGAACGTATTTTCACGTGCTGATTCCGAATCTTTGAACGAAAATGTCGAAAACTCATCAGAAATATTTTTGGCGCCAAAAAAATCATTTGAAAAATGATTCAGAGCTGACCAACTCGAGAACGGTTAGAGATAGACCAATTCTGCGAACGCCAATCGATTCAGAATGGTCGAGTTAGTATGTTTGGATGTTTCGAGTCAATCGAAAAATTTAAAATTACTCGAAAAAAGTTGCAAGAGTCACCCCTAAAAATCATGGAAAATACTAAGTCGTCACATCAACTTGAAATTTGCACTGTATACGTAAAATTTCATGCTCATTCCGAAAATGTAGGATTTTTATGTGCTCAGATATAAGATTAGCCGGAAAAAGGTGTTGAAGGTAAAAAATCTAATTTTCTGAGATGTTTTATTTTTCATTTTTCTAAATTAAAATTTTTGTCTTTGAACGTATTTTCACGTGCTGATTCCGAATCTTTGAACGAAAATGTCGAAAACTCATCAGAAATATTTTTGGCGCCAAAAAAATCATTTGAAAAATGATTCAGAGCTGACCAACTCGAGAACGGTTAGAGATAGACCAATTCTGCGAACGCCAATCGATTCAAAATGGCCAAATTAGTATATACTGAGAATTTGAACGGAAAAAATCGACGGACATAAAAGTCGAGTATATTATTTATTTACCATACATAATTTTTTGCACTTTTTTATTTTTCATTTTTTTAATTTCAAATATTAGTCCTCAAACGTATTTAGACGTGCTGATTCCGAATCTTTGAACGAAAATGTCGAAAACTCATCAGAAATATTTTTGGCGCCAAAAAAAACATTTGAAAATGATTCAGAGCTGACCAACTCGAGAACGGTTAGAGATAGACCAATTCTGCGAAAGCCAATCGAATCAGAATGGTCGAATTAGTATGTTTGGATATTTCGAGTCAATCGAAAAAAATGAAAATTTACTCGAAAAAAGTTGCAAGGGGTTGACCCCTAAAAATCATGAAAAATACTAAGTCGTCACTCGATTTGGAATTTGCACTATATACGTGAAATTTCATGCTCATTCCGAAAATGTATGATTTCTATTGGCTCAGACAAGTCAGATATAAGATTTAGCCGGAAAAGAGTGTTTAAGGTAGAAGATCCAATTTTATGAGATTTTTTATTTTTCATTTTTCGAATTTCAAATTTTTTTCCTCCAACGTACTTTGACGTGCTGATTCCGAATCTTTGAACGAAAATGTCGAAAACTAATCAGAAATATTTTTGGCGCTAAAAAAACCATTTGAAAACTGATTCAGAGCTGTCCAACTCGAGAACGGTTAGAGATAGACCAATTCTGCGAACGCCAATCGATTCAAAATGGCCAAATTAGTATATACTGAGAATTGGAATGGAAAAAATTGACGGACATAAAAGTTGAGTATATTATTTATTTCCTTATTTATTTACCATACATAATTTTCTGCACTTTTTCACTTTTCATTTTTTTAATTTCAAATATTTGTCCTCCAACGTATTTTGACGTGCTGATTCCGAATCTATGAACGAAAATGTCATAAACTCATCAGAAATATTTTTGGCGCGAAAAAAATCATTTGAAAACTGATTCAGTGCTAACCAACTCGAGAACGGTTAGAGATAGACCAATTCTGCGATCGCCAATCGATTCAGAATGGTCGAATTAGTATGTTTGGATATTTCGAGTCAATCGAAAAAAATGAAAATTTACTCTAAAAAAGTTGCAAGGGGTTGACCCCTAAAAATCATAAAAAATACTAAGTCGTCACATCGACTTGAAATTTGTATTGTATACGTAAAATTTCATGCTCATTCCGAAAATGTAGGATTTCTATTGGCTCAGATATAAGATTAGCCGGAAAAAGGTGTTGAAGGTAAAAAATCCAATTTTCTGAGATGTCTCATTTTTCATTTTTCTAAATTAAAATTTTTGTCTTTGAACGTATTTTGACGTGCTGATTCCGAATCTTTGAACGAAAATGTCGAAAACTCATCAGAAATATTTTTGGCGCCAAAAAAATCATTTGAAAACTGATTCAGAGCTGACCAACTCGAGAACGGTTAGAGATAGACCAATTCTGCGAACGCCAATCGATTCAGAATGGTCGAGTTAGTATGTTTGGATGTTTCGAGTCAATCGAAAAAAATGAATATTTACTCGAAAAAAGTTGCAAGGGGTTGACCCCTAAAAATCATGAAAAATACTAAGTCGTCACTCGATTTGGAATTTGCACTATATACGAGAAATTTCATGCTCATTCCGAAAATGTATGATTTCTATTGGCTCAGACAAGTCAGATATAAGATTTAGCCGGAAAAGAGTGTTTAAGGTAGAAGATCCAATTTTATGAGATTTTTTATTTTTCATTTTTCCAATTTCAAATTTTTTTCCTCCAACGTATTTTGACGTGCTGATTCCGAATCTTTGAACGAAAATGTCGAAAACTCATCAGAAATATTTTTGGCGCCAAAAAATCATTTGAAAACTGATTCAGAGATGACCAACTCGAGAACGGTTAGAGATAGACCAATTCTGCGAACGCCAATCGATTCAGAATGGCCAAATTAGTATATACTGAGAATTTGACCGGAAAAAATCGACGGACATAAAAGTCGAGTATATTATTTATTTACCATACATAATTTTTTGCACTTTTTTATTTTTCTTTTTTTTAATTTCAAATATTAGTCCTCCAACGTATTTTGACGTGCTGATTCCGAATCTTTGAACGAAAATGTCAAAAACTCATCAGAAATATTTTTGGCGCCAAAAAAACCATTTGAAAACTGATTCAGAGCTGACCAACTCGAGAACGGTTAGAGATAGACCAATTCTGCGAATGCCAATCGATTCAGAATGGCCGAATTAGTATATACTGAGAATTTGAACGGAAAAAATCGACGGACATTAAAGTCGAGTATATTATTTATTTACCATACATAATTTTTTGCACTTTTTTATTTTTCATTTTTTTAATTTCAAATGCCAGTCCTCCAACGTATTTTGACGTGCTGATTCCGAATCTTTGAACGAAAATGTCAAAAACTCATCAGAAATATTTTTGGCGCCAAAAAAATCATTTGAAAACTGATTCAGAGCTGACCAACTCGAGAACGGTTAGAGATAGACCAATTCTGCGATCGCCAATCGATTCAGAATGGCCGAATTAGTATGTTTTGTATATTTCGAGTCAATCGAAAAATTTAAAATTACTCGAAAAAAGTTGCATCTAAAAACTGATTTAGAAATGACCAACTCGAGAACGGTTAGAGATAGACAAATTCTGCGAACGCCAATCGATTCAGATTGGCCGAATTAGAATGTTTTGTATATTTCGAGTCAATCGAAAAATTTAAAATTACTCGAAAAAAGTTGCAAGGGGTTGACCCCTAAAAATCATGAAAAATACTAAGTCGTCACATCGATTTGGAATTTGCACTATATACGTGAAATTTCATGCTCATTCCGAAAATGTATGATTTCTATTGGCTCAGACAAGTCAGATATAAGATTTAGCCGGAAAAGTGTGTTTAAGGTAGAAGATCCAATTATATGAGATTTTTTATTTGTCATTTTTCGAATTTAAAATTTTTGTCCTTCAACGTATTTTGACGTGCTGATTCCGAATCTTTGAACGAAAATGTCGAAAACTCATCAGAAATATTTTTGGCGCCAAAAAATCATTTGAAAACTGATTCAGAGATGACCAACTCGAGAACGGTTAGAGATAGACCAATTCTGCGAACGCCAATCGATTCAGAATGGTCGAATTAGTAAATACTGAGAATTTGAATGGAAAAAATTGACGGACATAAAAGTCGAGTATATTATTTATTTCCTTTTTTATGTACCATACATAATTTTTTGCACTTTTTCATTTTTCATTTTTTTAATTTCAAATATTTGTCCTCCAACGTATTTTGACGTGCTGATTCCGAATCGTTGAACGAAAATGTCGAAAACTCATCAGAAATATTTTTGGCGCCAAAAAAATCATTTGAAAACTGATTCAGAGCTGACCAACTCGAGAACGGTTAGAGATAGACCAATTCTGCGATCGCCAATCGATTGAGAATGGTCGAATTAGTATGTTTGGATATTTCGAGTCAATCGAAAAAAATGAAAATTTACTGAAAAAAAGTTGCAAGGGGTTGACCCCTAAAAATCATGAAAAATACTAAGTCGTCACATCGATTTGGAATTTGCACTATATACGTGAAATTTCATGCTCATTCCGAAAATGTATGATTTCTATTGGCTCAGACAAGTCAGATATAAGATTTAGCCGGAAAAGAGTGTTTGAGGTAGAAGATCCAATTTTATGAGATTTTTTATTTTTCATTTTTCGAATTTCAAATTTTTTTCCTCCAACGTATTTTGACGTGCTGATTCCGAATCTTTGAACGAAAATGTCGAAAACTCATCAGAAATATTTTTGGCGCTAAAAAAAACATTTGAAAACTGATTCAAAGCTTACCAACTCGAGAACGGTTAGAGATAGACCAATTCTGCGAACGCCAATCGATTCAGAATGGTCGAATTAGTATGTTTGGATATTTCGAGTCAATCGAATAAAATGAAAATTTACTCGAAAAAAGTTGCAAGGGGTTGACCCCTAAAAATCATGAAAAATACTAAGTCGTCACATCGATTTGGAATTTGCACTATATACGTGAAATATCATGCTCATTCCGAAAATGTATGATTTCTATTGGCTCAGATAAGTCAGATATAAGATTTAGCCGGAAAAGAGTGTTTAAGGTAGAAGATCCAATTTTATGAGATTTTTTATTTTTCATTTTTCGAATTTCAAATTTTTGTCCTCCAACGTATTTTGACGTACTGATTCCGAATCTTTGAACGAAAATGTCAAAAACTCATCAGAAATATTTTTGGCGCCAAAAAATCCATTTGAAAACTGATTCAGAGCTGACCAACTCGAGAACGGTTAGAGATAGACCAATTCTGCGAATGCCAATCGATTCAGAATGGCCGAATTAGTATATACTGAGAATTTGAACGGAAAAAATCGACGGACATTAAAGTCGAGTATATTATTTATTTACCATACATAATTTTTTGCACTTTTTAATTTTTCATTTTTTTAATTTCAAATATTAGTCCTCCAACGTATTTTGACGTGCTGATTCCGAATCTTTGAACGAAAATGTCGAAAACTCATCAGAAATATTTTTGGCGCTAAAAAAACCATTTGAAAACTGATTCAGAGCTGTCCAACTCGAGAACGGTTAGAGATAGACCAATTCTGCGAACGCCAATCGATTCAAAATGGCCAAATTAGTATATACTGAGAATTTGAACGGAAAAAATCGACGGACATAAAAGTCGAGTATATTATTTATTTACCATACATAATTTTTTGCACTTTTTTATTTTTCTTTTTTTTTATTTCAAATATTAGTCCTCCAACGTATTTTGACGTGCTGATTCCGAATCTTTGAACGAAAATGTCGAAAACTCATCAGAAATATTTTTGGCGCCAAAAAAACCATTTGAAAACTGATTCAAAGCTTACCAACTCGAGAACGGTTAGAGATAGACCAATTCTGCGATCGCCAATCGAATCAGAATGGTCGAATTAGTATGTTTGGATATTTCGAGTCAATCGAATAAAATGAAAATTTACTCGAAAAAAGTTGCAAGGGCTTGACCCCTAAAAATCATGAAAAATACTAAGTCGTCACTCGATTTGGAATTTGCACTATATACGTGAAATTTCATGCTCATTCCGAAAATGTATGATTTCTATTGGCTCAGATAAGTCAGATATAAGATTTAGCCGGAAAAGAGTGTTTAAGGTAGAAGATCCAATTTTATGAGATTTTTTATTTTTCATTTTTCGAATTACAAATGTTTGTCCTCCAACGTATTTTGACGTGCTGATTCCGAATCTTTGAACGAAAATGTCGAAAACTCATCAGAAATATTTTTGGCGCCAAAAAAACCTTTTGAAACCTGATTCAGAGCTGACCAACTCGAGAACGGTTAGAGATAGACCAATTCTGCGAACGCCAATCGATTCAGAATGGCCGAATTAGTATATACTGAGAATTTGAATGGAAAAAATCGACGGACATTAAAGTCGAGTATATTATTTATTTACCATACATAATTTTTTGCACTTTTTTATTTTTCATTTTTTTAATTTCAAATATTAGTCCTCCAACGTATTTAGACGTGCTGATTCCGAATCTTTGAACGAAAATGTCGAAAACTCATCAGAAATATTTTTGGCGCCAAAAAAACCATTTGAAAATGATTCAGAGCTGACCAACTCGAGAACGGTTAGAGATAGACCAATTCTGCGAAAACCAATCGAATCAGAATGGTCGAATTAGTATGTTTGGATATTTCGAGTCAATCGAAAAAAATGAAAATTTACTCGAAAAAAGTTGCAAGGGGTTGACCCCTAAAAATCATGAAAAATACTAAGTCGTCACATCGACTTGAAATTTGTATTGTATACGTAAAATTTCATGCTCATTCCGAAAATGTAGGATTTCTTTTGGCTCAGATATAAGATTAGCCGGAAAAAGGTGTTGAAGGTAAAAAATCCAATTTTCTGAGATGTTTCATTTTTCATTTTTCTAAATTAAAATTTTTGTCTTTGAACGTATTTTGACGTGCTGATTCCGAATCTTTGAACGAAAATGTCGAAAACTCATCAGAAATATTTTTGGCGCCAAAAAAACCATTTGAAAACTGATTCAGAGCTGACCAACTCGAGAACGGTTAGAGATAGACCAATTCTGCGAATGCCAATCGATTCAGAATGGCCGAATTAGTATATACTGAGAATTTGAACGGAAAAAATCGACGGACAGTAAAGTCGAGTATATTATTTATTTACCATACATAATTTTTTGCACTTTTTTATTTTTCATTTTTTTAATTTCAAATGCCAGTCCTCCAACGTATTTTGACGTGCTGATTCCGAATCTGTGAACGAAAATGTCAAAAACTCATCAGAAATATTTTTGGCGCCAAAAAAATCATTTGAAAACTGATTCAGAGCTGACCAACTCGAGAACGGTTAGAGATAGACCAATTCTGCGAACGCCAATCGATTCAAAATGGCCAAATTAGTATATACTGAGAATTTGAACGGAAAAAATCGACGGACATAAAAGTCGAGTATATTATTTATTTACCATACATAATTTTTTGCACTTTTTTATTTTTCATTTTTTTAATTTCAAATATTAGTCCTCAAACGTATTTAGACGTGCTGATTCCGAATCTTTGAACGAAAATGTCGAAAACTCATCAGAAATATTTTTGGCGCCAAAAAAAACATTTGAAAATGATTCAGAGCTGACCAACTCGAGAACGGTTAGAGATAGACCAATTCTGCGAAAGCCAATCGAATCAGAATGGTCGAATTAGTATGTTTGGATATTTCGAGTCAATCGAAAAAAATGAAAATTTACTCGAAAAAAGTTGCAAGGGGTTGACCCCTAAAAATCATGAAAAATACTAAGTCGTCACTCGATTTGGAATTTGCACTATATACGTGAAATTTCATGCTCATTCCGAAAATGTATGATTTCTATTGGCTCAGACAAGTCAGATATAAGATTTAGCCGGAAAAGAGTGTTTAAGGTAGAAGATCCAATTTTATGAGATTTTTTATTTTTCATTTTTCGAATTTCAAATTTTTTTCCTCCAACGTATTTTGACGTGCTGATTCCGAATCTTTGAAGGAAAATGTCGAAAACTAATCAGAAATATTTTTGGCGCTAAAAAAACCATTTGAAAACTGATTCAGAGCTGTCCAACTCGAGAACGGTTAGAGATAGACCAATTCTGCGAACGCCAATCGATTCAAAATGGCCAAATTAGTATATACTGAGAATTGGAATGGAAAAAATTGACGGACATAAAAGTTGAGTATATTATTTATTTCCTTATTTATTTACCATACATAATTTTCTGCACTTTTTCACTTTTCATTTTTTTAATTTCAAATATTTGTCCTCCAACGTATTTTGACGTGCTGATTCCGAATCTATGAACGAAAATGTCATAAACTCATCAGAAATATTTTTGGCGCGAAAAAAATCATTTGAAAACTGATTCAGAGCTAACCAACTCGAGAACGGTTAGAGATAGACCAATTCTGCGATCGCCAATCGCTTCAGAATGGTCGAATTAGTATGTTTGGATATTTCGAGTCAATCGAAAAAAATGAAAATTTACTCGAAAAAAGTTGCAAGGGGTTGACCCCTAAAAATCATAAAAAATACTAAGTCGTCACATCGACTTGAAATTTGTATTGTATACGTAAAATTTCATGCTCATTCCGAAAATGTAGGATTTCTATTGGCTCAGATATAAGATTAGCCGGAAAAAGGTGTTGAAGGTAAAAAATCCAATTTTCTGAGATGTTTCATTTTTCATTTTTCTAAATTAAAATTTTTGTCTTTGAACGTATTTTGACGTGCTGATTCCGAATCTTTGAACGAAAATGTCGAAAACTCATCAGAAATATTTTTGGCGCCAAAAAAATCATTTGAAAACTGATTCAGAGCTGACCAACTCGAGAACGGTTAGAGATAGACCAATTCTGCGAACGCCAATCGATTCAGAATGGTCGAGTTAGTATGTTTGGATGTTTCGAGTCAATCGAAAAAAATGAATATTTACTCGAAAAAAGTTGCAAGGGGTTGACCCCTAAAAATCATGAAAAATACTAAGTCGTCACTCGATTTGGAATTTGCACTATATACGAGAAATTTCATGCTCATTCCGAAAATGTATGATTTCTATTGGCTCAGACAAGTCAGATATAAGATTTAGCCGGAAAAGAGTGTTTAAGGTAGAAGATCCAATTTTATGAGATTTTTTATTTTTCATTTTTCCAATTTCAAATTTTTTTCCTCCAACGTATTTTGACGTGCTGATTCCGAATCTTTGAACGAAAATGTCGAAAACTCATCAGAAATATTTTTGGCGCCAAAAAATCATTTGAAAACTGATTCAGAGATGACCAACTCGAGAACGGTTAGAGATAGACCAATTCTGCGAACGCCAATCGATTCAGAATGGCCAAATTAGTATATACTGAGAATTTGACCGGAAAAAATCGACGGACATAAAAGTCGAGTATATTATTTATTTACCATACATAATTTTTTGCACTTTTTTATTTTTCTTTTTTTTAATTTCAAATATTAGTCCTCCAACGTATTTTGACGTGCTGATTCCGAATCTTTGAACGAAAATGTCAAAAACTCATCAGAAATATTTTTGGCGCCAAAAAAACCATTTGAAAACTGATTCAGAGCTGACCAACTCGAGAACGGTTAGAGATAGACCAATTCTGCGAATGCCAATCGATTCAGAATGGCCGAATTAGTATATACTGAGAATTTGAACGGAAAAAATCGACGGACATTAAAGTCGAGTATATTATTTATTTACCATACATAATTTTTTGCACTTTTTTATTTTTCATTTTTTTAATTTCAAATGCCAGTCCTCCAACGTATTTTGACGTGCTGATTCCGAATCTTTGAACGAAAATGTCAAAAACTCATCAGAAATATTTTTGGCGCCAAAAAAATCATTTGAAAACTGATTCAGAGC
Source organism: Chrysolina haemoptera (assembly GCA_958298965.1). Classification (NCBI taxonomy): domain Eukaryota; kingdom Metazoa; phylum Arthropoda; class Insecta; order Coleoptera; family Chrysomelidae; genus Chrysolina; species Chrysolina haemoptera. The sequence continues at coordinate 37,654,590 of OY282590.1, forward strand.
TGACCAACTCGAGAACGGTTAGAGATAGACCAATTCTGCGATCGCCAATCGATTCAGAATGGCCGAATTAGTATGTTTTGTATATTTCGAGTCAATCGAAAAATTTAAAATTACTCGAAAAAAGTTGCATCTAAAAACTGATTTAGAAATGACCAACTCGAGAACGGTTAGAGATAGACAAATTCTGCGAACGCCAATCGATTCAGATTGGCCGAATTAGAATGTTTTGTATATTTCGAGTCAATCGAAAAATTTAAAATTACTCGAAAAAAGTTGCAAGGGGTTGACCCCTAAAAATCATGAAAAATACTAAGTCGTCACATCGATTTGGAATTTGCACTATATGCGTGAAATTTCATGCTCATTCCGAAAATGTATGATTTCTATTGGCTCAGACAAGTCAGATATAAGATTTAGCCGGAAAAGTGTGTTTAAGGTAGAAGATCCAATTATATGAGATTTTTTATTTGTCATTTTTCGAATTTAAAATTTTTGTCCTTCAACGTATTTTGACGTGCTGATTCCGAATCTTTGAACGAAAATGTCGAAAACTCATCAGAAATATTTTTGGCGCCAAAAAATCATTTGAAAACTGATTCAGAGATGACCAACTCGAGAACGGTTAGAGATAGACCAATTCTGCGAACGCCAATCGATTCAGAATGGTCGAATTAGTAAATACTGAGAATTTGAATGGAAAAAATTGACGGACATAAAAGTCGAGTATATTATTTATTTCCTTTTTTATGTACCATACATAATTTTTTGCACTTTTTCATTTTTCATTTTTTTAATTTCAAATATTTGTCCTCCAACGTATTTTGACGTGCTGATTCCGAATCGTTGAACGAAAATGTCGAAAACTCATCAGAAATATTTTTGGCGCCAAAAAAATCATTTGAAAACTGATTCAGAGCTGACCAACTCGAGAACGGTTAGAGATAGACCAATTCTGCGATCGCCAATCGATTGAGAATGGTCGAATTAGTATGTTTGGATATTTCGAGTCAATCGAAAAAAATGAAAATTTACTGAAAAAAAGTTGCAAGGGGTTGACCCCTAAAAATCATGAAAAATACTAAGTCGTCACATCGATTTGGAATTTGCACTATATACGTGAAATTTCATGCTCATTCCGAAAATGTATGATTTCTATTGGCTCAGACAAGTCAGATATAAGATTTAGCCGGAAAAGAGTGTTTGAGGTAGAAGATCCAATTTTATGAGATTTTTTATTTTTCATTTTTCGAATTTCAAATTTTTTTCCTCCAACGTATTTTGACGTGCTGATTCCGAATCTTTGAACGAAAATGTCGAAAACTCATCAGAAATATTTTTGGCGCTAAAAAAAACATTTGAAAACTGATTCAAAGCTTACCAACTCGAGAACGGTTAGAGATAGACCAATTCTGCGAACGCCAATCGATTCAGAATGGTCGAATTAGTATGTTTGGATATTTCGAGTCAATCGAATAAAATGAAAATTTACTCGAAAAAAGTTGCAAGGGGTTGACCCCTAAAAATCATGAAAAATACTAAGTCGTCACATCGATTTGGAATTTGCACTATATACGTGAAATATCATGCTCATTCCGAAAATGTATGATTTCTATTGGCTCAGATAAGTCAGATATAAGATTTAGCCGGAAAAGAGTGTTTAAGGTAGAAGATCCAATTTTATGAGATTTTTTATTTTTCATTTTTCGAATTTCAAATTTTTGTCCTCCAACGTATTTTGACGTACTGATTCCGAATCTTTGAACGAAAATGTCAAAAACTCATCAGAAATATTTTTGGCGCCAAAAAATCCATTTGAAAACTGATTCAGAGCTGACCAACTCGAGAACGGTTAGAGATAGACCAATTCTGCGAATGCCAATCGATTCAGAATGGCCGAATTAGTATATACTGAGAATTTGAACGGAAAAAATCGACGGACATTAAAGTCGAGTATATTATTTATTTACCATACATAATTTTTTGCACTTTTTAATTTTTCATTTTTTTAATTTCAAATATTAGTCCTCCAACGTATTTTGACGTGCTGATTCCGAATCTTTGAACGAAAATGTCGAAAACTCATCAGAAATATTTTTGGCGCTAAAAAAACCATTTGAAAACTGATTCAGAGCTGTCCAACTCGAGAACGGTTAGAGATAGACCAATTCTGCGAACGCCAATCGATTCAAAATGGCCAAATTAGTATATACTGAGAATTTGAACGGAAAAAATCGACGGACATAAAAGTCGAGTATATTATTTATTTACCATACATAATTTTTTGCACTTTTTTATTTTTCTTTTTTTTTATTTCAAATATTAGTCCTCCAACGTATTTTGACGTGCTGATTCCGAATCTTTGAACGAAAATGTCGAAAACTCATCAGAAATATTTTTGGCGCCAAAAAAACCATTTGAAAACTGATTCAAAGCTTACCAACTCGAGAACGGTTAGAGATAGACCAATTCTGCGATCGCCAATCGAATCAGAATGGTCGAATTAGTATGTTTGGATATTTCGAGTCAATCGAATAAAATGAAAATTTACTCGAAAAAAGTTGCAAGGGCTTGACCCCTAAAAATCATGAAAAATACTAAGTCGTCACTCGATTTGGAATTTGCACTATATACGTGAAATTTCATGCTCATTCCGAAAATGTATGATTTCTATTGGCTCAGATAAGTCAGATATAAGATTTAGCCGGAAAAGAGTGTTTAAGGTAGAAGATCCAATTTTATGAGATTTTTTATTTTTCATTTTTCGAATTACAAATGTTTGTCCTCCAACGTATTTTGACGTGCTGATTCCGAATCTTTGAACGAAAATGTCGAAAACTCATCAGAAATATTTTTGGCGCCAAAAAAACCTTTTGAAACCTGATTCAGAGCTGACCAACTCGAGAACGGTTAGAGATAGACCAATTCTGCGAACGCCAATCGATTCAGAATGGCCGAATTAGTATATACTGAGAATTTGAACGGAAAAAATCGACGGACATTAAAGTCGAGTATTTTATTTATTTACCATACATAATTTTTTGCACTTTTTTATTTTTCATTTTTTTAATTTCAAATATTAGTCCTCCAACGTATTTAGACGTGCTGATTCCGAATCTTTGAACGAAAATGTCGAAAACTCATCAGAAATATTTTTGGCGCCAAAAAAACCATTTGAAAATGATTCAGAGCTGACCAACTCGAGAACGGTTAGAGATAGACCAATTCTGCGAAAACCAATCGAATCAGAATGGTCGAATTAGTATGTTTGGATATTTCGAGTCAATCGAAAAAAATGAAAATTTACTCGAAAAAAGTTGCAAGGGGTTGACCCCTAAAAATCATGAAAAATACTAAGTCGTCACATCGACTTGAAATTTGTATTGTATACGTAAAATTTCATGCTCATTCCGAAAATGTAGGATTTCTTTTGGCTCAGATATAAGATTAGCCGGAAAAAGGTGTTGAAGGTAAAAAATCCAATTTTCTGAGATGTTTCATTTTTCATTTTTCTAAATTAAAATTTTTGTCTTTGAACGTATTTTGACGTGCTGATTCCGAATCTTTGAACGAAAATGTCGAAAACTCATCAGAAATATTTTTGGCGCCAAAAAAACCATTTGAAAACTGATTCAGAGCTGACCAACTCGAGAACGGTTAGAGATAGACCAATTCTGCGAATGCCAATCGATTCAGAATGGCCGAATTAGTATATACTGAGAATTTGAACGGAAAAAATCGACGGACAGTAAAGTCGAGTATATTATTTATTTACCATACATAATTTTTTGCACTTTTTTATTTTTCATTTTTTTAATTTCAAATGCCAGTCCTCCAACGTATTTTGACGTGCTGATTCCGAATCTGTGAACGAAAATGTCAAAAACTCATCAGAAATATTTTTGGCGCCAAAAAAATCATTTGAAAACTGATTCAGAGCTGACCAACTCGAGAACGGTTAGAGATAGACCAATTCTGCGAACGCCAATCGATTCAAAATGGCCAAATTAGTATATACTGAGAATTTGAACGGAAAAAATCGACGGACATAAAAGTCGAGTATATTATTTATTTACCATACATAATTTTTTGCACTTTTTTATTTTTCATTTTTTTAATTTCAAATATTAGTCCTCAAACGTATTTAGACGTGCTGATTCCGAATCTTTGAACGAAAATGTCGAAAACTCATCAGAAATATTTTTGGCGCCAAAAAAAACATTTGAAAATGATTCAGAGCTGACCAACTCGAGAACGGTTAGAGATAGACCAATTCTGCGATAGCCAATCGAATCAGAATGGTCGAATTAGTATGTTTGGATATTTCGAGTCAATCGAAAAAAATGAAAATTTACTCGAAAAAAGTTGCAAGGGGTTGACCCCTAAAAATCATGAAAAATACTAAGTCGTCACTCGATTTGGAATTTGCACTATATACGTGAAATTTCATGCTCATTCCGAAAATGTATGATTTCTATTGGCTCAGACAAGTCAGATATAAGATTTAGCCGGAAAAGAGTGTTTAAGGTAGAAGATCCAATTTTATGAGATTTTTTATTTTTCATTTTTCGAATTTCAAATTTTTTTCCTCCAACGTATTTTGACGTGCTGATTCCGAATCTTTGAACGAAAATGTCGAAAACTAATCAGAAATATTTTTGGCGCTAAAAAAACCATTTGAAAACTGATTCAGAGCTGTCCAACTCGAGAACGGTTAGAGATAGACCAATTCTGCGAACGCCAATCGATTCAAAATGGCCAAATTAGTATATACTGAGAATTGGAATGGAAAAAATTGACGGACATAAAAGTTGAGTATATTATTTATTTCCTTATTTATTTACCATACATAATTTTCTGCACTTTTTCACTTTTCATTTTTTTAATTTCAAATATTTGTCCTCCAACGTATTTTGACGTGCTGATTCCGAATCTATGAACGAAAATGTCATAAACTCATCAGAAATATTTTTGGCGCGAAAAAAATCATTTGAAAACTGATTCAGAGCTAACCAACTCGAGAACGGTTAGAGATAGACCAATTCTGCGATCGCCAATCGATTCAGAATGGTCGAATTAGTATGTTTGGATATTTCGAGTCAATCGAAAAAAATGAAAATTTACTCGAAAAAAGTTGCAAGGGGTTGACCCCTAAAAATCATAAAAAATACTAAGTCGTCACATCGACTTGAAATTTGTATTGTATACGTAAAATTTCATGCTCATTCCGAAAATGTAGGATTTCTATTGGCTCAGATATAAGATTAGCCGGAAAAAGGTGTTGAAGGTAAAAAATCCAATTTTCTGAGATGTTTCATTTTTCATTTTTCTAAATTAAAATTTTTGTCTTTGAACGTATTTTGACGTGCTGATTCCGAATCTTTGAACGAAAATGTCGAAAACTCATCAGAAATATTTTTGGCGCCAAAAAAATCATTTGAAAACTGATTCAGAGCTGACCAACTCGAGAACGGTTAGAGATAGACCAATTCTGCGAACGCCAATCGATTCAGAATGGTCGAGTTAGTATGTTTGGATGTTTCGAGTCAATCGAAAAAAATGAATATTTACTCGAAAAAAGTTGCAAGGGGTTGACCCCTAAAAATCATGAAAAATACTAAGTCGTCACTCGATTTGGAATTTGCACTATATACGAGAAATTTCATGCTCATTCCGAAAATGTATGATTTCTATTGGCTCAGACAAGTCAGATATAAGATTTAGCCGGAAAAGAGTGTTTAAGGTAGAAGATCCAATTTTATGAGATTTTTTATTTTTCATTTTTCCAATTTCAAATTTTTTTCCTCCAACGTATTTTGACGTGCTGATTCCGAATCTTTGAACGAAAATGTCGAAAACTCATCAGAAATATTTTTGGCGCCAAAAAATCATTTGAAAACTGATTCAGAGATGACCAACTCGAGAACGGTTAGAGATAGACCAATTCTGCGAACGCCAATCGATTCAGAATGGCCGAATTAGTATATACTGAGAATTTGAACGGAAAAAATCGACGGACATTAAAGTCGAGTATATTATTTATTTACCATACATAATTTTTTGCACTTTTTTATTTTTCATTTTTTTAATTTCAAATGCCAGTCCTCCAACGTATTTTGACGTGCTGATTCCGAATCTTTGAACGAAAATGTCAAAAACTCATCAGAAATATTTTTGGCGCCAAAAAAATCATTTGAAAACTGATTCAGAGCTGACCAACTCGAGAACGGTTAGAGATAGACCAATTCTGCGATCGCCAATCGATTCAGAATGGCCGAATTAGTATGTTTTGTATATTTCGAGTCAATCGAAAAATTTAAAATTACTCGAAAAAAGTTGCATCTAAAAACTGATTTAGAAATGACCAACTCGAGAATGGTTAGAGATAGACAAATTCTGCGAACGCCAATCGATTCAGATTGGCCGAATTAGAATGTTTTGTATATTTCGAGTCAATCGAAAAATTTAAAATTACTCGAAAAAAGTTGCAAGGGGTTGACCCCTAAAAATCATGAAAAATACTAAGTCGTCACATCGATTTGGAATTTGCACTATATACGTGAAATTTCATGCTCATTCCGAAAATGTATGATTTCTATTGGCTCAGACAAGTCAGATATAAGATTTAGCCGGAAAAGTGTGTTTAAGGTAGAAGATCCAATTATATGAGATTTTTTATTTGTCATTTTTCGAATTTAAAATTTTTGTCCTTCAACGTATTTTGACGTGCTGATTCCGAATCTTTGAACGAAAATGTCGAAAACTCATCAGAAATATTTTTGGCGCCAAAAAATCATTTGAAAACTGATTCAGAGATGACCAACTCGAGAACGGTTAGAGATAGACCAATTCTGCGAACGCCAATCGATTCAGAATGGTCGAATTAGTAAATACTGAGAATTTGAATGGAAAAAATTGACGGACATAAAAGTCGAGTATATTATTTATTTCCTTTTTTATGTACCATACATAATTTTTTGCACTTTTTCATTTTTCATTTTTTTAATTTCAAATATTTGTCCTCCAACGTATTTTGACGTGCTGATTCCGAATCGTTGAACGAAAATGTCGAAAACTCATCAGAAATATTTTTGGCGCCAAAAAAATCATTTGAAAACTGATTCAGAGCTGACCAACTCGAGAACGGTTAGAGATAGACCAATTCTGCGATCGCCAATCGATTGAGAATGGTCGAATTAGTATGTTTGGATATTTCGAGTCAATCGAAAAAAATGAAAATTTACTGAAAAAAAGTTGCAAGGGGTTGACCCCTAAAAATCATGAAAAATACTAAGTCGTCACATCGATTTGGAATTTGCACTATATACGTGAAATTTCATGCTCATTCCGAAAATGTATGATTTCTATTGGCTCAGACAAGTCAGATATAAGATTTAGCCGGAAAAGAGTGTTTGAGGTAGAAGATCCAATTTTATGAGATTTTTTATTTTTCATTTTTCGAATTTCAAATTTTTTTCCTTCAACGTATTTTGACGTGCTGATTCCGAATCTTTGAACGAAAATGTCGAAAACTCATCAGAAATATTTTTGGCGCTAAAAAAAACATTTGAAAACTGATTCAAAGCTTACCAACTCGAGAACGGTTAGAGATAGACCAATTCTGCGAACGCCAATCGATTCAGAATGGTCGAATTAGTATGTTTGGATATTTCGAGTCAATCGAATAAAATGAAAATTTACTCGAAAAAAGTTGCAAGGGGTTGACCCCTAAAAATCATGAAAAATACTAAGTCGTCACATCGATTTGGAATTTGCACTATATACGTGAAATATCATGCTCATTCCGGAAATGTATGATTTCTATTGGCTCAGATAAGTCAGATATAAGATTTAGCCGGAAAAGAGTGTTTAAGGTAGAAGATCCAATTTTATGAGATTTTTTATTTTTCATTTTTCGAATTTCAAATTTTTGTCCTCCAACGTATTTTGACGTACTGATTCCGAATCTTTGAACAAAAATGTCAAAAACTCATCAGAAATATTTTTGGCGCCAAAAAATCCATTTGAAAACTGATTCAGAGCTGACCAACTCGAGAACGGTTAGAGATAGACCAATTCTGCGAATGCCAATCGATTCAGAATGGCCGAATTAGTATATACTGAGAATTTGAACGGAAAAAATCGACGGACATTAAAGTCGAGTATATTATTTATTCACCATACATAATTTTTTGCACTTTTTAATTTTTCATTTTTTTAATTTCAAATATTAGTCCTCCAACGTATTTTGACGTGCTGATTCCGAATCTTTGAACGAAAATGTCGAAAACTCATCAGAAATATTTTTGGCGCCAAAAAATCATTTGAAAACTGATTCAGAGCTGACCAACTCGAGAACGGTTAGAGATAGACCAATTCTGCGAACGCCAATCGATTCAGAATCACCGAATCAGTATATATTGTGAATTTCGAGTAAATGGAAAAATTAAAAATTACTCGAAAAAAGTTGAAAGGGGTTACCCCTAAAAATCATGAAAAATACTAAGTCGTCACATCGATTTAGAATTTGCACTATATACGTGAAATGTCATGCTCATTCCGAAAATGTATGATTTCTATTGGCTCAGATAAGTCAGATATAAGATTTAGCCGGAAAAGTGTGTTTAAGGTAGAAGATCCAATTTTATGAGATATTTTATTTTTTATTTTTCATTTTTCGAATTTCAAATGTTTGTCCTCCAACGTATTTTGACGTGCTGATTCCGAATCTTTGAACGAAAATGTCGAAAACTCATCAGAAATATTTTTGGCGCCAAAAAAACCATTTGAAAACTGATTCAGAGCTAACCAACTCGAGAACGGTTAGAGATAGACCAATTCTTCGATCGCCAATCGATTCAGAATGGTCGAATTAGTATGTTTGGATATTTCGAGTCAATCGAAAAAAATGAAAATTTACTCGATAAAAGTTGCAAGGGGACCCCTAAAAATCATGAAAAATACTAAGTCGTATTATCGATTTGGAATTTGCACTATATACGTGAAATTTCATGCTCATTCCGAAAATGTATGATTTCTATTGGCTCAGATAAGTCAGATATAAGATTTAGCCGGAAAAGAGTGTTTAAGGTAGAAGATCCAATTTTATGAGATTTTTTATTTTTCATTTTTCGAATTTCAAATGTTTGTCCTCCAACGTATTTTGACGTGCTGATTCCGAATCTATGAACGAAAATGTCATAAACTCATCAGAAATATTTTTGGCGCGAAAAAAATCATTTGAAAACTGATTCAGAGCTAAACAACTCGAGAACGGTTAGAGATAGACCAATTCTGCGATCGCCAATCGATTCAGAATGGTCGAATTAGTATGTTTGGATACTTCGAGTCAATCGAAAAAAATGAAAATTTACTCGAAAAAAGTTGCAAGGGGTTGACCCCTAAAAATCATGGAAAATACTAAGTCGTCACATCGACTTGAAATTTGCACTGTATACGTAAAATTTCATGCTCATTCCGAAAATGTAGGATTTTTATGTGCTCAGATATAAGATTAGCCGGAAAAAGGTGTTGAAGGTAAAAAATCCAATTTTCTGAGATGTTTTTTTATTCATTTTTCTAAATTAAAATTTTTGTCTTTGAACGTATTTTCACGTGCTGATTCCGAATCTTTGAACGAAAATGTCGAAAACTCATCGGAAATATTTTTGGCGGGAAAAAAAACCATCTAAAAACTGATTTAGAAATGACCAACTCGAGAACGGTTAGAGATAGACAAATTCTGCGAACGCCAATCGATTCAGATTGGCCGAATTAGTATGTTTTGTATATTTCGAGTCAATCGAAAAATTTAAAATTACTCGAAAAAAGTTGCAAGGGGTTGACCCCTAAAAATCATGGAAAATACTAAGTCGTCACATCGACTTGAAATTTGTACTGTATACGTAAAATTTCATGCTCATTCCGAAAATGTAGGATTTTTATGTGCTCAGATATAAGATTAGCCGGAAAAAGGTGTTGAAGGTAAAAAATCCAATTTTCTGAGATGTTTCATTTTTCATTTTTCTAAATTAAAATTTTTGTCTTTGAACGTATTTTGACGTGCTGATTCCGAATGTTTGAACGAAAATGTCGAAAACTCATCGGAAATATTTTTGGCGGGAAAAAAAACCATCTAAAAACTGATTTAGAAATGACCAACTCGAGAACGGTTAGAGGTAGACAAATTCTGCGAACGCCAAACGATTCAGATTGGCCGAATTAGTATGTTTTGTATATTTCGAGTCAATCGAAAAATTTAAAATTACTCGAAAAAAGTTGCAAGGGGTTGACCCCTAAAAATCATGAAAAATACCAAGTCGTCACATCGATTTGGAATTTGCACTATATACGTGAAATTTCATGCTCATTCCGAAAATGTATGATTTCTATTGGCTCAGACAAGTCAGATATAAGATTTAGCCGGAAAAGTGTGTTTAAGGTAGAAGATCCAATTATATGAGATTTTTTATTTTTCATTTTTCGAATTTAAAATTTTTGTCCTTCAACGTATTTTGACGTGCTGATTCCGAATCTTTGAACGAAAATGTCGAAAACTCATCAGAAATATTTTTGGCGCCAAAAAATCATTTGAAAACTGATTCAGAGATGACCAACTCGAGAACGGTTAGAGATAGACCAATTCTGCGAACGCCAATCGATTCAGAATGGCCAAATTAGTATATACTGAGAATTTGAACGGAAAAAATCGACGGACATAAAAGTCGAGTATATTATTTATTATTTATTTACCATACATAATTTTTTGCACTTTTTTATTTTTCTTTTTTTTTTAATTCAAATATTAGTCCTCCAACGTATTTTGACGTGCTGATTCCGAATCTTTGAACGAAAATGTCGAAAACTCATCAGAAATATTTTTGGCGCCAAAAAAAACATTTGAAAACTGATTCAGAGCTGACCAACTCGAGAACGGTTAGAGATAGGCCAATTCTGCGAACGCCAATCGATTCACAATGATCGAATTAGTAAATACTGAGAATTTGAATGGAAAAAATTGACGGACATAAAAGTCGAGTATATTATTTATTTCCTTATTTATTTACCATACATAATTTTTTGCACTTTTTCATTTTTCATTTTTTTAATTTCAAATATTTGTCCTCCAACGTATTTTGACGTGCTGATTCCGAATCTTTGAACGAAATTGTCAAAAACTCATCAGAAATATTTTTGGCGCCAAAAAAATCATTTGAAAACTGATTCAGAGCTGACCAACTCGAGAACGGTTAGAGATAGACCAATTCTGCGATCGCCAATCGATTGAGAATGGTCGAATTAGTATGTTTGGATATTTCGAGTCAATCGAAAAAAATGAAAATTTACTGAAAAAAAGTTGCAAGGGGTTGACCCCTAAAAATCATGAAAAATACTAAGTCGTCACATCGATTTGGAATTTGCACTATATACGTGAAATTTCATGCTCATTCCGAAAATGTATGATTTCTATTGGCTCAGACAAGTCAGATATAAGATTTAGCCGGAAAAGAGTGTTTGAGGTAGAAGATCCAATTTTATGAGATTTTTTATTTTTCATTTTTCGAATTTCAAATTTTTTTCCTCCAACGTATTTTGACGTGCTGATTCCGAATCTTTGAACGAAAATGTCGAAAACTCATCAGAAATATTTTTGGCGCTAAAAAAAACATTTGAAAACTGATTCAAAGCTTACCAACTCGAGAACGGTATTTATGTACCATACATAATTTTTTGCACTTTTTCATTTTTCATTTTTTTAATTTCAAATATTTGTCCTCCAACGTATTTTGACGTGCTGATTCCGAATCTTTGAACGAAAATGTCAAAAACTCATCAGAAATATTTTTGGCGCCAAAAAAATCATTTGAAAACTGATTCAGAGCTGACCAACTCGAGAACGGTTAGAGATAGACCAATTCTGCGATCGCCAATCGATTGGGAATGGCCGAATTAGTATGTTTGGATATTTCGAGTCAATCGAAAAAAATGAAAATTTACTGAAAAAAAGTTGCAAGGGGTTGACCCCTAAAAATCATGAAAAATACTAAGTCGTCACATCGATTTGGAATTTGCACTATATACGTGAAATTTCATGCTCATTCCGAAAATGTATGATTTCTATTGGCTCTGACAAGTCAGATATAAGATTTAGCCGGAAAAGAGTGTTTGAGGTAGAAGATCCAATTTTATGAGATTTTTTATTTTTCATTTTTCGAATTTCAATTTTTTTTCCTCCAACGTATTTTGACGTGCTGATTCCGAATCTTTGAACGAAAATGTCGAAAACTCATCAGAAATATTTTTGGCGCCAAAAAATCCATTTGAAAACTGATTCAGAGCTGACCAACTCGAGAACGGTTAGAGATAGACCAATTCTGCGAATGCCAATCGATTCAGAATGGCCGAATTAGTATATACTGAGAATTTGAACGGAAAAAATCGACGGACATTAAAGTCGAGTATATTATTTATTTACCATACATAATTTTTTGCACTTTTTTATTTTTCATTTTTTTAATTTCAAATATTAGTCCTCCAACGTATTTTGACGTGCTTATTCCGAATCTTTGAACGAAAATGTCGAAAACTCATCAGAAATATTTTTGGCGCCAAAAAATCCATTTGAAAGAGTGTTTAAGGTAGAAGATCCAATTTTATGAGATTTTTTATTTTTCATTTTTCGAATTTCAAATTTTTGTCCTCCAACGTATTTTGACGTACTGATTCCGAATCTTTGAACGAAAATGTCAAAAACTCATCAGAAATATTTTTGGCGCCAAAAAATCCATTTGAAAACTGATTCAGAGCTGACCAACTCGAGAACGGTTAGAGATAGACCAATTCTGCGAACGCCAATCGATTCAGAATCACCGAATCAGTATATATTGTGAATTTCGAGTAAATGGAAAAATTAAAAATTACTCGAAAAAAGTTGAAAGGGGTTACCCCTAAAAATCATGAAAAATACTAAGTCGTCACATCGATTTAGAATTTGCACTATATACGTGAAATGTCATGCTCATTCCGAAAATGTATGATTTCTATTGGCTCAGATAAGTCAGATATAAGATTTAGCCGGAAAAGTGTGTTTAAGGTAGAAGATCCAATTTTATGAGATATTTTATTTTTTATTTTTCATTTTTCGAATTTCAAATGTTTGTCCTCCAACGTATTTTGACGTGCTGATTCCGAATCTTTGAAAGAAAATGTCGAAAACTCATCAGAAATATTTTTGGCGCCAAAAAAAACCATTTGAAAACTGATTCAGAGCTAACCAACTCGAGAACGGTTAGAGATAGACCAATTCTGCGATCGCCAATCGATTCAGAATGGTCGAATTAGTATGTTTGGATACTTCGAGTCAATCGAAAAAAATGAAAATTTACTCGAAAAAAGTTGCAAGGGGTTGACCCCTAAAAATCATGAAAAATACTAAGTCGTAGTATCGATTTGGAATTTGCACTATATACGTGAAATTTCATGCTCATTCCGAAAATGTGTGATTTCTATTGGCTCAGATAAGTCAGATATAAGATTTAGCCGGAAAAGAGTGTTTAAGGTAGAAGATACAATTTTATGAGATTTTTTATTTTTCATTTTTCGAATTTCAAATGTTTGTCCTCCAACGTATTTTGACGTGCTGATTCCGAATCTTTGAACGAAAATGTCGAAAACTCATCAGAAATATTTTTGTCGCCAAAAAAACCATTTGAAAACTGATTCAGAGCTGACCAACTCGAGAACGGTTAGAGATAGACCAATTCTGCGAACGCCAATCGATTCGGAATGGCCGAATTAGTATATACTGAGAATTTGAACGGAAAAAATTGACGGACATAAAAGTTGAGTATATTATTTATTTCCTTATTTATTTACCATACATAATTTTTTGCACTTTTTCATTTTTCATTTTTTTAATTTCAAATATTTGTCTTCCAACGTATTTTGACGTGCTGATTCCGAATCTTAGAACGAAAATGTCGAAAACTCATCAGAAATATTTTTGGCGCGAAAAAAATCATTCGAAAACTGATTCAGAGCTAACCAACTCGAGAACGGTTAGAGATAGACCAATTCTGCGATCGCCAATCGATTCAGAATGGTCGAATTAGTATGTTTGGATATTTCGAGTCAATCGAAAAAAATGAAAATTTACTCGAAAAAAGTTGCAAGGGGTTGACCCCTAAAAATCGTGAAAAATACTAAGTCGTAGTATCGATTTGGAATTTGCACTATATACGTGAAATTTCATGCTCATTCCGAAAATGTATGATTTCTATTGGCTCAGACAAGTCAGATATAAGATTTAGCCGGAAAAGAGTGTTTAAGGTAGAAGATCCAATTTTATGAGATTTTTTATTTTTCATTTTTCGAATTTCAAATTTTTTTCCTCCAACGTATTTTGACGTGCTGATTCCGAATCTTTGAACGAAAATGTCGAAAACTCATCAGAAATATTTTTGGCGCTAAAAAAACCATTTGAAAACTGATTCAGAGCTGTCCAACTCGAGAACGGTTAGAGATAGACCAATTCTGCGAACGCCAATCGATTCAAAATGGCCAAATTAGTATATACTGAGAATTTGAACGGAAAAAATCGACGGACATAAAAGTCGAGTATATTATTTATTTACCATACATAATTTTTTGCACTTTTTTCTTTTTCTTTTTTTTTATTTCAAATATTAGTCTTCCAACGTATTTTGACGTGCTGATTCCGAATCTTTGAACGAAAATGTCGAAAACTCATCGGAAATATTTTTGGCGGGAAAAAAACCATCTAAAAACTGATTTAGAAATGACCAACTCGAGAACGGTTAGAGATAGACAAATTCTGCGAACGCCAATCGATTCAGATTGGCCGAATTAGTATGTTTTGTATATTTCGAGTCAATCGAAAAATTTAAAATTACTCGAAAAAAGTTGCAAGAGGTTCACCCCTAAAAATCATGGAAAATACTAAGTCGTCACATCGACTTGAAATTTGCACTGTATACGTAAAATTTCATGCTCATTCAGAAAATGTAGGATTTTTATGTGCTCAGATATAAGATTAGCCGGAAGAAGGTGTTGAAGGTAAAAAATCCAATTTTCTGAGATGTTTTATTTTTCATTTTTCTAAATTAAAATTTTTGTCTTTGAACGTATTTTGACGTGCTGATTCCGAATCTTTGAACGAAAATGTCGAAAACTCATCAGAAATA
Organism: Chrysolina haemoptera; assembly: GCA_958298965.1. NCBI lineage: Eukaryota > Metazoa > Arthropoda > Insecta > Coleoptera > Chrysomelidae > Chrysolina > Chrysolina haemoptera. The sequence continues at coordinate 37,669,790 of OY282590.1, forward strand.
TTTTTGGCGCCAAAAAAATCATTTGAAAACTGATTCAGAGCTGACCAACTCGAGAACGGTTAGAGATAGACCAATTATGCGAACGCCAATCGATTCAGAATGGTCGAGTTAGTATGTTTGGATGTTTCGAGTCAATCGAAAAAAATGAAAATTTACTTGAAAAAAGTTGCAAGGGGTTGACCCCTAAAAATCATGAAAAATACTAAGTCGTCACATCGATTTGGAATTTGCACTATATACGTGAAATTTCATGCTCATTCCGAAAATGTATGATTTCTATTGGCTCAGATAAGTCAGATATAAGATTTAGCCGGAAAAGAGTGTTTAAGAGAAGATCCAATTTTATGAGATTTTTTATTTTTCATTTTTCGAATTTCAAATTTTTGTCCTCCAACGTATTTTGACGTGCTGATTCCGAATCTTTGAACGAAAATGTCGAAAACTCATCAGAAATATTTTTGGCGCCAAAAAAATCATTTGAAAACTGATTCAGAGCTGACCAACTCGAGAACGGTTCGAGATAGACCAATTCTGCGAACGCCAATCGATTCAGAATCACCGAATCAGTATATAATGTGAATTTCGAGTAAATGGAAAAATTAAAAATTACTCGAAAAAAGTTGAAAGGGGGTTAGCCCTAAAAATCATGAAAAATACTAAGTCGTCACATCGATTTAGAATTTGCACTATATACGTGAAATGTCATGCTCATTCCGAATATGTATGATTTCTATTGGCTCAGATAAGTCAGATATAAGATTTAGCCGGAAAAGTGTGTTTAAGGTAGAAGATCCAATTTTATGAGATATTTTATTTTTTATTTTTCATTTTTCGAATTTCAAATTTTTGTCCTTCAACGTATTTTGACGTGCTGATTCCGAATCTTTGAACGAAAATGTCGAAAACTCATTAGAAATTTTTTTGGCGCCAAAAAAACCATTTGAAAACTGATTCAGAGCTGACCAACTCGAGAACGGTTAGAGATAGACCAATTCTGCGATCGCCAATCGATTCAGAATGGTCGAATTAGTATATACTGAGAATTGGAATGGGAAAAATTGACGGACATAAAAGTTGAGTATATTATTTATTTCCTTATTTATTTACCATACATAATTTTCTGCACTTTTTCATTTTTCATTTTTTTAATTTAAAATTTTTGTCTTTGAACGTATTTTGACGTGCTGATTCCGAATCTTTGAACGAAAATGTCGAAAACTCATCAGAAATATTTTTGGCGCCAAAAAAATCATTTGAAAACTGATTCAGAGCTGACCAACTCGAGAACGGTTAGAGATAGACCAATTATGCGAACGCCAATCGATTCAGAATGGTCGAGTTAGTATGTTTGGATGTTTCGAGTCAATCGAAAAAAATGAAAATTTACTTGAAAAAAGTTGCAAGGGGTTGACCCCTAAAAATCATGAAAAATACTGAGTCGTCACATCGATTTGGAATTTGCACTATATACGTGAAATTTCATGCTCATTCCGAAAATGTATGATTTCTATTGGCTCAGATAAGTCAGATATAAGATTTAGCCGGAAAAGAGTGTTTAAGAGAAGATCCAATTTTATGAGATTTTTTATTTTTCATTTTTCGAATTTCAAATTTTTGTCCTCCAACGTATTTTGACGTGCTGATTCCGAATCTTTGAACGAAAATGTCGAAAACTCATCAGAAATATTTTTGGCGCCAAAAAAATCATTTGAAAACTGATTCAGAGCTGACCAACTCGAGAACGGTTCGAGATAGACCAATTCTGCGAACGCCAATCGATTCAGAATCACCGAATCAGTATATAATGTGAATTTCGAGTAAATGGAAAAATTAAAAATTACTCGAAAAAAGTTGAAAGGGGGTTAGCCCTAAAAATCATGAAAAATACTAAGTCGTCACATCGATTTAGAATTTGCACTATATACGTGAAATGTCATGCTCATTCCGAATATGTATGATTTCTATTGGCTCAGATAAGTCAGATATAAGATTTAGCCGGAAAAGGGTGTTTAAGGTAGAAGATCCAATTTTATGAGATATTTTATTTTTTATTTTTCATTTTTCGAATTTCAAATTTTTGTCCTTCAACGTATTTTGACGTGCTGATTCCGAATCTTTGAACGAAAATGTCGAAAACTCATTAGAAATTTTTTTGGCGCCAAAAAAACCATTTGAAAACTGATTCAGAGCTGACCAACTCGAGAACGGTTAGAGATAGACCAATTCTGCGATCGCCAATCGATTCAGAATGGTCGAATTAGTATATACTGAGAATTGGAATGGGAAAAATTGACGGACATAAAAGTTGAGTATATTATTTATTTCCTTATTTATTTACCATACATAATTTTCTGCACTTTTTCATTTTTCATTTTTTTAATTTAAAATATTTGTTTTCCAACGTATTTTGACGTGCTGATTCCGAATCTATGAACGAAAATGTCATAAACTCATCAGAAATATTTTTGGCGCGAAAAAAATCATTTGAAAACTGATTCAGAGCTAACCAACTCGAGAACGGTTAGAGATAGACCAATTCTGCGATCGCCAATCGATTCAGAATGGTCGAATTAGTATGTTTGGATATTTCGAGTCAATCGAAAAAAATGAAAATTTACTCGAAAAAAGTTGCAAGGGGTTGACCCCTAAAAATCATGAAAAATACTAAGTCGTAGTATCGATTTGGAATTTGCACTATATACGTGAAATTTCATGCTCATTCCGAAAATGTATGATTTCTATTGGCTCAGATAAGTCAGATATAAGATTTAGCCGGAAAAGAGTGTTTAAGGTAGAAGATCCAATTTTATGAGATTTTTTATTTTTCATTTTTCGAATTTCAAATGTTTGTCCTCCAACGTATTTTGACGTGCTGATTCCGAATCTTTGAACGAAAATGTCGAAAACTCATCAGAAATATTTTTGGCGCAATGGCACTATTGCAAGCGTTTCTTGTTAATTTGGAAAAGCGTTTTTTTTATTCGGCTTTACCTGTCTAAAGAATCAACTTTCGGACCTCGGGACGCGTCGGGTGCCTTTTTCTGCAGATACCTAAGCAATGGCACTATTGGAAGCGTTTTTTGTTAATTTGGAAAAGCGTTTTTTTTATTCGGCCTTACCTGTCTAAAGAATCAACTTTCGGACCTCGGGACGCGTCGGGTGCCTTTTTCTGCAGATACCTAAGCAATGGCACTATTGCAAGCGTTTCTTGTTAATTTGTAAAAGCGTTTTTTTTATTCGGCCTTACCTGTCTAAAGAATCAACTTTCGGAACTCGGGACGCGTCGGGTGCCTTTTTCTGCAGATACCTAAGCAATGGCACTATTGCAAGCGTTTCTTGTTAATTTGGAAAAGCGTTTTTTTTATTCGGCCTTACCTGTCTAAAGAATCAACTTTCGGAACTCGGGACGCGTCGGGTGCCTTTTTCTGCAGATACCTAAGCAATGGCACTATTGCAAGCGTTTTTTGTTAATTTGGAAAAGCGTTTTTTTTATTCGGCCTTACCTGTCTAAAGAATCAACTTTCGGACCTCGGGACGCGTCGGGTGCCTTTTTCTGCAGATACTCAAGCAATGGCACTATTGCAAGCGTTTCTTGTTGATTCGAAAAGCAGTTTTTTTTTATTCGGCTTGGTGACCGTCGTGGTTTAAATCAGGGAGGAATTTATCAGATTGATCCCACATATCAGATTTTGTAGGAAAATTTCCAGATCGATGACTCATCTTCCATAATGCGATATTATTGGATATCAATTCCCAATGAAGCGGTTGCATCTCGAGGTATTTCTTGTTTCCCTTGTTACGCCATCGACCGGCCTGAATTGCTTTCGAATTCAATTTTTGGTTTCGAACCACAACCTAACATTATCCGATATGGAATCTCATTCTGGAAAGTAGGTTCGAAACGATTAAAACTAATGACTGGAATTATGTTATTATGATGGATTATATCCAGGATTATACACGAATTTACCGTCGACCTCGTTATCTTCCCTCCGTAATAAAGCTATTATAACGTGTTTCATGATCATGACGAAGCCGATTGCCAGTCCACTCGTTTCTATTCATTTCGCTTGTCGAATCGAAAACGGACTGTATAATAGAGAGGCCGCTGGCAGTTTAATTATTATATTGAGGTGTAAGAACCATGGACTTTTTTCTCTCTCACTCTTTGGAATATTGCCATTGGAAACTTATGTTGTTTTAGTTAACTCTCGCGAATTCACACTTAACGTATAATTAGTTGTTTTTCCTGTTCGAATATTACCGGTTTTTACTCTCGGAACTTCCGTTAGATCCACACTACCGTAAAGCTAGCAGAACCACTTATTTTTTTTATGCCTTAATTTTAGGCTAATTTATTACCCTATTCCCGAATTTTTTTCTCTTCCGTCGCGGGTTCTGCTATAGCTTAACGTTAAGCTGGCAGAACCAAATCCCCAAACGAATGTTTATAAAAAATCTGATCAGATCATAATTTTAGGCTCACGTTTAAACCTATCGCCGATTTTTGGAATGCGTTTTAGAATCCCACCGTAATAAAACAACTAATAACAAATCCAGTTAGACAATAAGCTTCACGGTAAAGCTAGCAGAACCTAGGATTTTTTTAAACGAATTCCAAAAAAAACGGTGATAGGTTCAAACGTGAGCCTAAAATTATGACGTGATCATATTTTTCATAAACATTCCTTAAGCGATTTGGTTCTACCAGCTTAACGTTGAGTTAGCAGAACCCGCGGTATCTCCCACAATCGAAGAGAAAAAAATTCTGAAAAAGAGGAATTATGGCCTAAAAAAAATTGAAAATTCCAAAGTGGTTCTGCTAGCTTTACGGGGGTCAGATCCACTAGCTTTGTTGGTTTCAAGACACAGCAAAATGAGTTTTTGTCAGAACTGTGGAATATTTTGAATGAGATGTTGATGAAAGCAGTAATATACAAGTGCAAGTTTTGGTTGTCTAACTTTCATCGTAACGTGGGATACCGAACTAAATGAAATGAAATATGTAGTGTTTCCATAAAGTAACCCCCCCCCCCCTGTTTACTTTTGAACGGAGGAATGGCGGTTCATAAGCTACTTTCTGACGACAAAAAAAAGGTCTATCTTTCAAAATGGCGTCGGCGACGCCATTTTGAAAGAATTTTTTAAATAGCATGGGGGGTCGAGTGATACCTCATTCGAAACGTCTTACAATTCTCTATACGTCCCCAAAATTTCAAACAAAAATATACTACATCCAAAACAAAATGGCGGTACGTAATGTTAGAGCTCTGCCATATGAGGATCTTTTCGATTGCTATTAATGAGCTCTAGTAAAATCATCAAATCTTTTTTGGTATCATTAAATGAAAGTTTTTTTGCTAAAAATGATAAAAGAGTGCCATCTTCGAATAAAATTTAGTGAGAAGGCAGGTGATTGTTTTATTGAATTTCAGCAAAATTAGGAAAACCATCCAGAATAAAGAACAATGTTTATTTTACAAAAATATCTGAAAAATTGAGAAAGAAAATCATATAAAATGTTCGAAATGTTGGCCATTGACTTCCTGGCACATGAAGAGACGATTCTGAAATTCGCTTCTTACATTTCCAAACATTTCTGGTGTAAGATTCCTCTTATGCGATCCTCCAATTCATTTATCGTTCCTGGAGCGGTTCTGTACACTTGAGATTTGAGATATCCCACAAGAAAAAATCCAAAAGGGTCAAATCAGGAGAGCGAGCTGGCCATTCAATAGGACCCCTCCTACCGATCCATCTTTCCGGAAAATTTAAAAAGTTGGTTACTGGCCTGAAATAATGAGGAGGTGCTCCGTCTTGTTGAAAATGAATATTTTCTATATTATTTCCAGCCACCTGAATTATTTCCTGAAAGAACTTTTCTTGTACCTGGGTCGATATTAATATTATTCATTTTGCTTGATTATCTGTTTGTTGACAATAAATCAATTACAGAATACTTTTGTAGAAGGGTACCTAGAAGATTTGATGATTTTTCCAGAACTGAAGTATCCGAAGGATCCTTAAAGCAGAGCTCTAACATTATGTACCGCTATTTTGTTTTGGACGAATGTTTTTGTTTGCAATTTTGTTGTTGTGTAGATAATTGAAATGCAATTCAAACGATGTATCACTCGACCCCCATAGCCTTTTAAAAAAAAATTAAATGGCCGACCGACGTCATTTAAAAAAAAATATTTTTTTTGTTGTCAAAAAGAAGCTTATGAACTACCATTAAACCAAAAATAAAATTCAAAACAGAATTCGAATCCGTTCAAAAGTCAACATGGGTGGGGTTACTCTAAGAGAGTTCTTACATTATGTAGCGCCATTTTCTTTGGATGTATATTTTTGTTTGAAATTTTGGGGACGTATAGAAAATTGTAAGACGTTTCGAATGAGGTATCATGCCCCCCATGCCATTTAAAAAATTCTTTCAAAATGGCGTCGATAGACATTTTTTGTCGTCAGAAAGTAGCTTATGAACTGCAATTCCTCCAAAAAAAAATTCAAGCGAAAATTCCAATCCGTTCAAAAGTTAACAGGGGGGGGGTTACTTTATGGAAACACTGTATATAGTATAGGAAAGTTTTCATCTTGGGTATATGGTGGTTTCATGAGAGCGTAAAGAATAGCTTGCTATATATTGAGAGAGCATTACAATTTCTCCTCTACTCGCTCGAGAAGGGATATCGACGTGAGCTGTGTGCGGTGTGTCGCATTGCCACGTGATCCGTTAATGCGTCGGGTGGGGTAACAGGAGAGGCGCACAGTAGTGCTTGAAAAGTTTCCGAAACTATATCTATGAATAAATTAAATACATCGTGGTGTTTCGAGTATATGAATGGTTCAAATAAAATAGTGCCTTTCACTCCCTGCCTTTAAAATGTTCAATTCAAAAATAACCCAACCTTACGATCGTTAGTTTGTTCAGAAAATAAATACTCGACACGGCATTGCGTTGAAAAAAAAACAACAACCAGCGCAATAGCTGTTCATCGCAATTCGTCTATTGTGCATTGAATAATTAAATTGAGTAATTAAAGCCAAAGGGAATCACTACTAATTCAACCGATACACTTTACCATTAGTGGTTCATGAGCCCTTTGAACAAGGGATCGACTGTTCGGGGTTGGGGGTTGCTCGAGTGGGCGATGTTTGTCGCCGAGTCAGGGCCGTCACGGGTGAGTTTGTCGTCGGTCGGTCGATGATCTTATCGGGAAGGGTGATTTCTCGTAGGGCTTTATAAGAGGGGCAGTTTTTCGCGGTGTATGGTTTGATTTTTTTTATTATTAACAACTAGAGATGCAAAATTTCAGGTGACTTTAGAAGCAACCGTTCCAAACTTATTTCACCATTAGAGTATAACCACAGAGGGACAAAGAGACTCGTTTTAGAGAGAAATGGGAGAGACTCCGATTTAAAGTTCCACATATCTTGGCTGTTGCTAAACGCGCTGGTGACGGCTGCGGCCAGAGCATGGCACGACGTTGATGACTGTCGCTGCGCTGCGCTCTTCCACCCGCATCTCGCTATTTCAACGCTCAATGTGTCAACGCTGTGAATTCGTCGCATCCCATCAGCTGTTTGTTTATATTCTGACTGTGAGCCTGCTTTCAATTTCAGCCCTATCTAGGCCTCCTATTTTACTTGTGTCTCCTTTTATAATAATTAAAAAATATTATTGGCTGTTGTGATATCAGAACAAACTGTGGATCACAATGTGTTTTGTTGAAGTTTTGGCTACAAATCGAAGGTGTGGCTGGGATTTTCAATTTCCAGATTTGAATTTCCCGTCTCGTCGCAATTCAAATGTCTCGAGGTCACTACGAATGAAGAAAGTTCTAAGGTAGTGTTTTGCATCCGGAACCCTAAACTTTGGATAACATCAAGCGGTAAAATACCTCATGAAGAAAAAAGAATCAGAAATTATGTAACACAATCACAAATATACAGGGTAAACTACTACCTACTACAGAAAATCACAGTGTGCTCTCCCCATGAAAAAAAGTGGGAAACCAAGTGGAATTATGAAAAGTGTACCAAAAAAATTACCTTTCGTAAGTGTTAGAACGCGCCGCCCCTGGATGAAACTAATAAGTAGGCAGCCAGAATCCCTTTCTCACTTCCTTTATTAGACGTGGCACCGAGGCTGGTGGTCTGCAATTACTCTTAGCATGACTCTAAATAGGAATTGGCAGATATGAATGACTTTTTTAGAACACAACTCTACCATGAAAGTTGAAGTAAATGTTCCACTGTCAGTGTCGAATGATCTACAATCTTATCGCAATATTCGCGATAGGTAAACATTAGCATATTGGGCGGTATCGATTTATGACAAAAATCACTGTACACGGATATTTCTGATGGGTAATGATAATATTATGTGATATGTTCATTTCATACAATACTGAATTAAGAGGTTACCTCCATCAAATATGGCAATAGATGGCGGGGCAAGCGTTTTTTTATTTAATTCTAGGTGTATAAAGTACTGCATTGAATATTAATCGCAATTATGTTTAAATTCTATGAAGGCTAACAATAGTTAAACTAGTTTCATGTCCACTCAGTTTGAATTGTCTTATGTTTTACGGAGCTGTGTGTTGTATTGTGTTCAAGATTTAATTCCTTATTGAGTGAGGTTATGTACATTCCTTCACAGCCTGAATTCATTCCTTTCATTTCCGAAATAATCATCATTTTTGTTCCGTTGTCACCGATTGGTGCCAAATTGCTCAAATTGTAAGCAGTAGGGTAAGTATTTAACAGTGTATTGCAAATGATAAAGAATATATTAAAATAAACAACCAACAAACACAAATAAAGAAAAATTGTCAAATTGACAAAACGGTCGGTTTAGTTGAGGCCATCTATTTTGAAATGGCGACAGCTGATCTGCATTAAGCTAGTCATGTCTGAATCCTACTGTCGTGTTGAGACCTTACTATTATTAATTATTAATTTTATGAAAGAATTCGCGACGACAGTGCCTCTACTGGTTCCCAATTGAATTATATGACGGCCCCGCCGCCTTAAGGAAGGAGAAGGAAAGTACTTCCACAGTTATAAATGACATTGATAGTGATTCAGTTGGTACCTCAAGAAATGCTTGTGGCGCTGTTTTACAAGTTTTTACCACGTTTGCTTCATAACACATTTTTCAAAAAGGCCGTCTTGTTTACGTCCTTTTATTTTTTCTCTTCATAACTCCTAACTCTTAACCTCCTTTTAATTTTGTGTCTCTTGTCGAATTGCATACCTTTATTCTGCTCATAGAATAGAAGCCTCATTTTACTAATGTGGCTCATTTTGATGTTTTTTCTGGACGCATGGAATTTTTCGGACCGGTCCTGTCCTTCCGGCGGCGGTTAATGAAATCCGTGCGTCCTCCCTTGTAGACCCGGAACTCGCGCCAGAGAACGCCAAAACGGCATTATAGACCGCAGTATTGATTTCGGACACGTGATACTGCACCTCGACCCTTTTCCCTCTCTCTCTCTCTCTCTGTCCCTCGTCGCCTCTGTTCGCCACCCCCAGCCCGACCGGCATGTTCGGCATGCATCATTTGGTCCGGCGGCTTCCGTTTGACAGATGGAGCCTGTCGCTCGTCACTTTGCTGTTGTCGCTCTTCCTTTGTTTGATAGTCGACTGTTTGAATTTGGGATAGGCAACCCCTATGAGCTAATGGAAAATTGACCTAGTGTGACATAATTGTCTGTCGGCTGGTTGGAAGTGAATGAAAATTCAAATCATCGAAATTTATTGACTCTTCGAAATCAGTTTTGGAGCTTTCTCTCCGACGAAAGTTTCAGAAATACATACTCTTTCTGACCATCAATAAGTTTACAGAATATTGTCATATAAATATACATAGGTATGATCTGTGTGTTTCTCATTGTACAGAATGATTAATTATTTTATCTACTACCAATGTGTAATGTCAGTAATTGTGTTATTGTTGAATTTCTTAATGATATACTTTACCGCACTAGTGCGGTAATATGAATATTACTTTTCTTCTACTTTTTAAATTTTACTTTAATTAATCGGAAAATAAACAAGAACTAGTTCATTGTAAATTTAGGCCGAACGGCCTCTTTGTCAAATAGAGCACTGTCAGCTGTCAGCGGTGATCAGCTGATGGGGGGGCAAGCAAAGAATTTGAGTTTGAAAAGAAAATTGTTTTTTTGCGGTGGTTAGTGGTTAATTGTGATTTTTTTGAACTTTACTAAATTTAGTGATGCTATAATTTGATAATTTTTTTCAGATGAGAAATCGTAAAATTTCACAAATAAGTTCGCTGTTGGTTTTGCAATCTTTGACAATGAATATCTACTAGTGATACAAATATTGACTTCAATGTTAACTGTATATTCCCAACGTTTTTTTTTTGGTACTACGTATTTTGGGTGGATACATGGTCCGGATGTTCGGAACGATCTGACTAGTATGTCTCTGTACACCAGCAGTTTCTACCTGTCTCTGTCTTGTTTGTATAGAAGGAAATTTGGAAATTTCACGTGCTGGTCTCGATCGGATCGGTTATAACAACCCATAACAGTCTTCATGATTTATGTCCTCAAATCTAAAACAGAAAACTGTTAGTATGATACCTATCATCATAGCAACGTATTTTTGAATTGGAAAATCTATGTTTATAACACCTCTACAGACTTATGCACTCAATTCAGACAATACACAATGAATTTAATACTCACTAAAGTGCCAAGAACGTGTTTTTAGAAATTTCGTCGCAGAAAATCCACAAAAAGGACACGCGTAGTCTTATGGAAAATGGCTTTGATTGTCCCCCCATCCAATGATTGACAACTGTCAAATTTCGTCACTGACAGTGCTATATTCCCCATCTCACCTCGTAATATGGACATTTACGATACTTATAGTATAATGTAAATATCTAGTATTGTTCATTCTTTCGCAGTAATTTTCCTTTCTCTTGACGAATAATTGAATAAATTTGATTAAGATAGTATAAATGATGCCAGTGACATCATAATCCCAACAAGATTTACAGAAATTAATTTGAAAACCAGTGGCGTGAATTGATTTTAAAATATTTATTATTCACTAAAATAGTATTATGGTGATTGTGATGATTTCAGATTTGTCTGCATAAGAATATAATGGAAATATATTTATTAGCTGAAATACTTTATTTTCAATAGTTTTTTAGTGAGACGTTATATATTTCACCTACGTATGTATCATGATGAATGTGAATCTGAAAGTTATTAAGATCATTACACAACCAGTTTTAAAATGACTAAGGCCATTTGTAATGGACTGTATATATATAAATCTATATATATAAAGTATCACATCAACAAAACTCATTAAAATAAAATGCCTGCCTATAAAATCGAACCGTACTCATTTGTATCGGTGTGTCACCCACTGTTAACTTTTTATTCTCGTTTCCATAACTCTTTACAATAATTTTATTGAATCGTTTTGTTACGATACCTGTTTATGTTCGTTGATATATTTATTGGCATCGTATACATAAGCTGTAATCGAGGGGTTGCTGTAATTTACGTCGAACGCGCAATAAATACGGACGTTTTACGATTGTTCTTTATTGGATTCAATCACGATCGGTATGACAAGCTATAAAAGGGAAGAAGATTGCGATTATTGATCGTATTAACAAAATGAGTTGTTATACACTGCACAACAGTCTAAGGGTATGGTACGAGAATATCTAAATCAATTGTCAGTTTATGAAATTACTGAAATTAGGAAGTGAGTTAGATAAAATACTAGCGGACAGAATGAAAATGTCTAATAGAATAGATACAGAGCATTGATTTTTTTTTCAAACGCCTTTGTATCTCAGAAACGAAGCAACTCCGGACATATGTTCATAGGAACTTTTTTCCTTAAGGCGACTTAACGAATCACCCTCTGTAGTTTCGTACCGTAGATAGAAACACGAGGGAAACAAATAAGCACTGTTCTGAAAAATCGAATTCTCGGTATGTTATCCCCAGGAGCCACTCGTAAAAATATCTTCATTTTACTCCAAATCGATATACTTTTCAACCCTATTCGAGGCTTGTATGCGAAAATGGGACACCTAAATCTGTCACTAGCTGACGGTCTATAAACAGCGTCAATTAATCATGAAGTTTTGTTTTTTCTGATGTGTTCATTTTTTATTCGACGAGTATATAGAAGAGCCTATGGATCGCGCCCACATAAAACAATATTAGTTTTAATCCAATACGATTGGGTTTTGAGGCAAGAATCGATTGTAACCAAACTTGGTATGCTAGTAGTTGGAACCATGATAAGCACGAAAAAAAAAATGTTTACCAAAATTCCAGGGATGGAACATTTTTTTTTTTCGTTTAAAAATATAGATAGGTAGATTTTTGCTGTAATCTTGGAAAGTATTTGATTCTATCTCGTCTCAGTACACATTTTTTTAATGAAGAGATTGTTTCATTCGCCTCGAAACTGCTGTATTGGCAAAGATACGTGCGTGGTACGGTTATCAACAGAATGTGGTAATCAACATAAATGATGACAAGATGAGCCTGCCAACTAATTATCATATATTAATAATGCATGCCTCGGTAATACACACGACTTGCTGTTAAACACTGATGGATGTTCTCATTCGATATTTTTCGTGTACGGCCGATGTGGAAATTATCTAGAATTATCCCCGATATTTTGTCGTAATTTATTCAGAGAGCTTTTTAGTTTCTATGTTTATGTTGAATGAGGGCTTATATTATTATTATATTCAAAAGGGAAACATTCTCCATTGAATAGTCAAAAATGTGATTTATTTTGTAATATCTAACAGAAAACAACTACTTTCTTGACTAAAGTAACGCTGGACATTGAACTACATCAGATAGGTATTGTGATAAGAAAATCTTTTTCACTCATCCAAGAGGTTATCTTGAACAGATGATCCACGTATCATTTTATAAAAAATCAACTGTATCTCCGCCATGTTCAAGTCTGTCATTTGAAAAAAAAGTTTGGTGAAATAGTAAAATCAACAATGTCGAAGTACCCTTCTCCACATACTTCCACCATGTAGAAAATTTGAGGAAAACATCCGACAGAAAGCAACTACTTCCCTGGCTAATACCACGACGGACATTGAATTACATCTGACAGATATTTGTGCAGCGTTCTCCCAAGAAGACCCAGTTGCAATTGCTTATTGTGATTAAACAGCAGATTTTCCTTCATTTGGCTGGGGAAGACCACCTGCAGACGCGTTTCGCAGTTCTTGCCGCTCGTCCGTGAAAGGGTGGGTCGGACAACATTAGAGTCGTCGTTCTGCATTTGAGAATAGGGTCCCTGGGCTTATTTTTTTCTGTAAGAGTTGTACTTTCATATTATAACAATTACAATGGTCTAATCGTTTTAAATCTGATTTATTTAAACTCTTAACTTGTTTGCTACATTTCAAGACCTTTTTGGAGTACTTTTTCAAGTACTTTTCAGTTACTTGACTCGGTTTGTTGGTAAATATAACGTCCAAAAAAAACTTCAATTCATTACTTATTCCTACGTTTTTTCCCGTGATGTTTGTTACACATTACAGCATTTTTATTACCTTTAAAATAACAAACTTTTCCATTTCTGCCGATATTCGATCGAATCGCATATAGACGATATTGCTCGTCCTGCTGACTCGTGATTTCATCAAACGATCCACTGGTTAACTAACTGTTCTTATCAATAATGTTGGCAAATTTGAAGCGTTTTCCCGATGTTTGTGTGCATAATTGATCAATAAGAAATATTTCTTGTTGCAGGAAGTGTCAGACGTTTGTGTGGGTACCAGCGTAGGAACCATCACGGAGCCAGACTGCCTAGGACCTTGTGAACCCGGTACCAGCGTGACTCTCGAAGGCATAGTCTGGCACGAGACTGAAGGAGGTAAGAAATATTTTTAAAATATTTTTTTTCATATCCATTATTGTATAAAGTTTGTTATTTTACTGAAGTGATTTAGGCTTCATGGCGATGAACTTTTCCAAAGCTAGATAACATAGGGTGTTTATTGTCGAATAGTATTCCCTGAAAAGTCAGTTGTTCCACAAGGTCCTATTTTGGGGGCCTTGTTACTACGATCTATAGGTCTAGCCTGATATCTCAAGAAATGTTGAGTTTATCTTATTGTAGTTACTGTATGTAACTTTGTGAATGAAGAACTTAATGAAACGAACATCTGACGAACACCTTTTGAAAATGTAGTACATACGACATTAGGTATCATTTTTAAACTTAAAACTTGTCATGGTTACGAATAGCGGAAGTATTTTCCTCGAATTATTGAGGTCATCTTTGTGATCCATAAATAACCGTCAACATTCGTCCATTATACATTAGATAATGTCTTTGAAGTGAAATAGATTGTAATGATGAAAAAAAAAATAGATCATAAATAATCCAGCCCTTTCCAAATTTCCTTTGCTATAGGAGTTTGCAGATAGTCGCCTGTTTTCATCAACATTTGCTAATTGTTGAAGAAGCATTGCAAAGTGTGTGAAAAACTTTGCCAGGTGTTGTGCAAAGGTAATTTGGCAGTCGTATTGGGCTGTTGGATTATTTTCTGTTCGATACTTGCCGACAAAACTCCCATGTATAGTAAATTTTGCGAAAGGCTAGATAGATTATTAACAGTCTATTTTCATTTCATGAGATAATGTATTGTATCTGGTAGGATATGATCAACAGGAGACATTTATTTACAATTCGCAGCCACAAATGTTATTTACATCAGCGTTAGTTGCTTCGTCATGGTTACTCTATCAGTCGATCAATTAGCGCTTTTAGAGGTGAAAATTGAATTGAGGGTACCGCAAGGATCCATACCTGGGTCATTCATCACTTAATTCATACCAATATTGATGCTCCTTCCTAAAATGTGAACAAACAGGAGATGCATTTATTGAAAGATGTTTTTTTTTTCTTTCATAGGAGTACTAGTGGTTAATGTGACCTGGAGAGGAAAGACCTACGTGGGGACCCTGCTGGACTGCACCAGGCATGACTGGGCCCCTCCTCGGTGAGTAATACTGATTCTTCACCAAAAAATAACGTATACTTCCCATGATATAGTTGTTCGTAACATATTTTCTCGTGCGCAGATTCTGTGATTCCCCAACAAGTGACCTGGACAACCGCACACCAAAAGGTAGAGGTAAGAGAGGACGTTCCGCGGCTGCTCAGCCAACACCTAGCACTGACCTAAGCAACTTCACAGAGACGCGGTCCTCGGTCCACAGCAAGCTGCGCAACGGCGGAGGAGGCGGCAGCGGCGCCGCCGCGCTCAAAGGACGCAGAGGTCCCACCAACGGTTCCGGCCCCTCGACCGCCCCCTCGTCGCCGGCCGCCCCCTTCGTGCCGCCCCGTCCGGACGCCGGCAACAAACGCAAAAGCCGCGTAGGCGAAGAGGAACCGCAGCCGAGCGGCGCCGTCAAGAAGACCAAGATCGCCGCCGCCGTCGTACCGCCGCCGGTCGTCGTCGCAGCCGCCAGCGTAGCCACCGCCTGCGGCAGCCCGCCTCCGTCTCCCGTGCTGCTGGAGTGTCCGGAGCCGAATTGCTCGAAGAAGTACAAACATATCAACGGGCTGAAGTACCACCAGTCGCACGCGCACAGCTCTGCCGATGATGACGACACGAAGGACGTAACCTCGATGTCGGAGAACGACGAGTCGAACATCGAAGCTCCCAGTCCCAGTATGCCACCGGCGAAGAGTCCGGACAAGAGCCAGGACAGTCCTGCGACGCCTCAGAAGAAGGAAACGGAGCTGCCGATACTTCTGCGCAACGCTTCTTCGGAGTCACTTCTGCGCAACGCTTCCTCGGAAGCGCTTCTGCGCAACGCTTCCTCGGAAGCGCTTCTGCGCAACGCGACGAATTCCTCGGAAGCATCTAGTCAGCCGGGCACTCCGCGCAGCACTCCCCCCTCCCCCGCCACGCCGCAAAGCGTGCAGGAACAACTGCCGCCCGCGGCCGGTTCGCCGACTGTGCCTCTAGTTGTTGACTCGTCCAAGAGTGTCGTGAAACCCGGAGTTCTGCGCTACACGACGAACGCGGACGATTATCCCCTGGGTATTTTTTCAGGGAACAAAACCCAGGTTCAAGGTATGCGCATCAGTTTTACTATTTTTTTTTTGTTTCTCAAACTGTGTTTTTATAATCGCTTGTTTTGTCTGTCTCGTTTTTCCCTTTAGGTTTTCCTTCTTTCAGGTAATGTGTGTCTGTCTAGCTTTATTTTTGTTATTCCTTTTCAGTAGTAAATGTGTATTTAACAATATTTCATTTGAGCTATTAATATTTTTGATAACTCTGTGCTTGTTGTTATTGAGCTAGTGCATAATTTCCCTATTCCCTAAAAAAGTAAAAAAATCGATATGTTCAATTGCTTCTGCAGCAAAAGAAACCTCTAAAGATTTTGTACAGTGTCGTACGTCTTTTTTTGTAAAATGTTTCAAAACACACTTGTTTGAAAAATCATCAAAAAATGTTATTCGGAAGCTGTTCAAAATTACGTTTTATGGCAAATTTTGAAAAAGATCTGAGACTAAAAAATAAAAATCTATTTTTTGCCACAAAAAATTATTTTATTTGGACATTTCTAACGAAGAAACTCATTAGTAAAGCCATCACTAATATTTTAAATAATGTTTAAAGATTCGCAAGCTATTTCTATTTTATTTGTGGAAAATTTGAAATCTGTGAATTTGGCATGTATTCAGTTGCTTCATAAGAGGTCACTGAGATATCTTCACATATTTCGAATTTTCTCCTAGTAAAATAGGAATAGCTTACGAGTCCTTATATATTTTCCAAATTACATTTTTTTATGGAACAAAATTGATTTTAATTTTTTCATATCATATTTGTTCAAAACTTGTACATAGCTAGGAAAATGTGGTTCTGAACAAATTTTTCGAATAAGTTTGTTTTCAGAAATGATTTATAATTTTTTTAAATTTCCCGCCAAACACGAAAAGCCGAACGGCACTGTTCAACGTGTTTTGTGGTTTCTTTTGATACAGAAGTGATTGCACTCATCGATATTTGTCAAAATTTATTAATAAAAAATCGGTCACTCTATGATCAAATGTGCTATCTGATTCCTAAGTTTTGAATATTCGATTTTGACTGAATTATTGACCTGAACTTGTTGCCTTGAAAATAATATTTTTTATGTATGTTTTGCGAAGAATTAATATATTTGCAAAGGTTTTCAAGCTGGAATATGGAATTTCTTGACTTTTCAAAGGTTTGAGAGAAGCTGTTTTCAAGTAGTCCCATCCTGAGAAAGGCGATAAAATGCAGAAAATTATTCAATTGGGTGCAAGCATTCAAACCTGGTACTTTAAATATGTTAGCGATAATAATATATAACGATTTTTTTTAGTGAAAGTCTGATTATATCACTGGATTCATTCAATTGCGTTCAAATGCGTCAATCAATAAGAAAGTTATAGGAGAATAAAATTTAAGGAATATGTCGTTTGATCAATGATTCATTTTAAAAGATTTTTTTTTATTCCAATCACTTTTTTATATGATTTTTTCCTAGTTGAATTACTTATCGCTAAGTATTCAATAAAAAGTGTCATTTGTTTTTTTATCCCCCTTTTTCTATTGAAAGTGTTCTCTTACTTTTTCATTTTCTATTTCGAAGATTTTGTTGATTCAAAGTAGTTTCTGTATTAGAAAAACCTGTTTATACTGAACGTATTTTTTTTATAACGATATATTTTCTCATTCCTAATTTTTGTATTTCACTTTCAGCAATACTTTTTTGGGTTTGTATCTTTTTGTTATTTTAAGTCATGTTTCTATTGGTACCTTTTATATTTGAAGTACTTTTTCTTTCAGATGCACTGTTTTATTGATTAATTGTTTAAAATTGTTTTTTTCCAGAATAAATAAGTATCTAATTTTTTTATATATGAAGAGCTTTTTCTGGTTAAAATAAATAAAATAAAAGTTTTTATTTTATTTGAAGCACTGTTTTGAATGTCAAATAATTTGTAAATAATTTGCATTTGAATTCCTTGTTCATATTGGAGACTCGATTTCATTCAAGAATTTGATAGTATTGTTTGACGTACTTTTTGTAGCAAAGTTGCGTTTTACTACTAGAATTGAGTTAGTTTTTTTCTGGTGAAAATATTTTTTTATTAGTACTGCGTTGTGAATAAATTCTTTCAAATTTCCATTTTTTCATGTATCTAGTATTTTCTACTAGAAGTTTTTTTTTCAAGTACTTCCCCACTTTTAAAAGTACATACCATTTTGAATTTGAAGTGTTTTTTTGTTGTATTTTGAAAATTTCATCCATTGTTTTTTTTTGAGGGTACTTTAATTATTATCGTTTATGGTATTCACCGGAGTCGGACATTTGAAAACGCTTCCCTCAAAACTGCCTAGAGCGTACAATTATATCCGAACTCCTTTTCTTTGTTCCTAATATGTCAAGTCGTTCCAGGTCCACCGCTAGCGAATTCGAATCCACTGCCTTTGACTCGACCGACTGCGCCAATCTCGCTGCCCGTCGTTGCCGAGCCGTCGCCCAACCATTCCGAACCTCTCCCGCCCCAAATCCCGCCCCAGCCCCAACCCCAGCCGCAATCGTTCGCCAACCAGCTGCAGGCTCAAGTGAGCGCGCCTGCGGCTCAGCAGTTCACGCAGCCGCCGACGATCATCATCCCCGGCCAGACGGGAGGCGGTGCGCAGATACAACCGCAGCTCTCCCCTCTGCCGCCCCATTCCCCGAGCCCCGCAGCCGTGACAGCTGCGAAGATCACGCAGTTCAAGGTCAAGCCCGCGTCTGCGCTCATGCCCGACGAGAAAAAGCATCAGCAGGTGCGTTTTTGTTTATTTTTATTGAGATTTTTTTTGTAATTCTCATTTTCGTTCTATTACATTTTCGAAAGCGATTTTTACAAGATCTACCTGAAGCATAATCCCCTCCACAATGCAGCTGACAATTTTTTTCCAACTTAGTATGATGTCAACTATTCATAAAAAAATTTCATCAGGCGTTCTATCACCTGATTTTTCCATTTTTTCACCACTTTCGCGGAATCCCAGGCCCTTCACCTTAGTTTACTTATTGGTTATACCAGATCTATCGAAAATAATACCAATTAAAATGTAACGCTGCCCCGGACTACTATGATGGTGTTTAGGAATTCAGTAATAGTTTATTATTAGTTCAATATCATCTATTACTTGTTTGATTGAACGATAGTCAAAACGTCCATCTTAGATAATGGAATATTTCCATCAATTGCAGCACCATCAGCAGCAACAGCAGCAGACAGTTAAGGCGCAAAGCTTCGCGAAGAAGAAGAGTCGGAAGTCTCCGGCAAGCAGCCCCCACCCGCCCGAGCAGCCGATGTACGGAAGCGAGTCGGCGAGCAGGGACGAGGTGCAGAGTCCAGCGTACTCGGACATTTCCGACGACGCGCCTCCGGTGATGGAGGTGGAGATCGGAGAGAAGGGAAAAAGCGTCGATAAAAAGACTGAGCAAGGACAGAACGTGCCTCACATGCCGCAGTACAACATGTACCATCCGTTCTACGGGCAGACGCATCAGTATCTTGTACCTTCGGTAAGTGTATGAGTATGTTGATATTGGCGGATTATCTGCGAACTTGAAAAATTGAGAATGGCGTCTTTATATGAGTTTTTTCAGTTTATAATACAAATGTAAATGAAAGTTTTGTCTTATTTTCGTTATATAATTCTTTACAGCAACAAACGCAACAAGAAAAACCGAAGGAGGTCGAAAAGCAAACCGAGAAAGCTATCGAGAAAGAAGTCAAAAAAGAAGCGCCCGACTATCCTCAAAAAGTTGTTGCACAGCACTACTACCCTTATGGCTATATGCCAGGGTATGGCTACAATATGGACTCGAATTACGGAGGAGTACCCCTCGTTCAAGAGGACAAAATCAAGGACGAAAGGATGAAGGAAAGTCCCAGTCCGATCGATCAGGCTTTGAAACAACCCACTCCTATTCCCAATCCAATCCAGGTAAAGCAGGAATAACAAGTACCACCACCAGACGGTGCACTGTCTTTATTCGTTTTGTTTAATTATTACTGGTTTCTTGCAGGTGCCAACTCCTGGTAAAACGAAAGAATCGAGCCACAAGGAGAAGCACCCTAACGATAATCATCAGATCTTGAAAGAGAGCATAGAAATGAAGAACCAGATGAATAGTTATCTGTATTCGCGGCAGCCTCAGCAGCAGCAGCAAGCTCAGCAGCAACAACAACAGGTGCAGCAGCAGCAAGTGCAACAGCAACAACAACAGGCCCATCAGCAACAGTCGCAGCAGCAGCAGCAACAGGTTAGTTTTCTGTATATTATGTTTGGGTTCGATGAGATATTCGATTTATCCGCAGCAGCAACAACAGCAGCAACACTCCCACCACAGCCAAAGAGAAGAAGACGTCCGTAGGTTCTACGTATATGATCAGAGGAGGAAAGAACAACAGACTGCCCCCGAGCACAAGAGTAGTTCCGGCTCCACAAAGGTAATGAATTAAAACGTTCAGCAACGTTAGTTGTTTTCAATTATTTATCACGTTTCAACATTTTTTCATGGTTGTTTTGTTTTTTAGAGCGTTCCCTTGCCTCAAAGTCCCAACCTGAAAGCGAAAGAAATCAAACTCGAGGACAAGAAGGAGAAGGACGTGAAGCAGGAGGGGGTGAAACCTACCATGGAGACCCAGGGTCCTCCGCCGCCTCCCACTTCGCAATACGCTTATATTCACCCGAGCTATATGCAGCAGGCACATTACCCGGGACTACCGTTCGACCCAAACCACCCCATGTACAGGGGTATAATGGTACCAGGTCCTTACAGTGGTAAGTGATTTATCGAAACACGGAGACTGTTGTGAGTGTTATTCGAATTAATGCAAGATGCATCTCAATGTCATTTTGGTACTCGTTTATAAATATAAACGAATTGTACACCAAAAAGTTCATGAGACTTCGTAATATCAACGAGGTGTTTTTGAACCCAAAAGGCATTCCACAAAATTCGTTCAAACATTCTCAAAAAGTTTTCTTATTGGCCGGTGTCTTGTCTGATATTGATATAAACTAATTGAACATTAAAACGTTGTGGGAATCGTTTATCTTATTTTACAATGAACATGGCAGACATTATAAAGCATTCAAAATATCATCGTAATAATTTACTGAAACTACCGAAGGTGGCCAGTCTATTAAGAACTGATGATTGATGAGTAATTTATATGGTTGTTTCTGATTTGAGTCATTGAATTAAAATTGCCTCTTCATCTCAACAAGCCATTTGTATTATTTTGATTAGATACTTGTAAAATTCACGGTAATTGATGAATATTCTTCTTCCACGATATCCGAATATTAATTTGAATCGTGCTTTTGCAGAAAATATAGTCCATTGAAAATGCAAGTTATTTTCATTTGCAATAATCAGAAAATTCCTAGTCTTTATTATGTAAAATATTTGCTTGTTATATCGCGTTAGTTTTTTTGTTAACAAGTTTTTGACGATTCCTAATTTTTTATTCAGTTTTTTCATTTTATCTATTATCGTGAATGTTTGTAACTTGCTGTAAATTTACGTTTCCCTCACAACATGTATTCGTTGGTGAGTTGGATGAACGAAAATACTAACGAAAATACTTGATTGGTTGGTCTGACTCCATGTAACTTTGTAGTGTGGACGGAGTATTTTTGAACCCAAAAGGCATTCACAATATTCGTTGAAAAATTCTCAGAAGCTTTTCTTGTTTGTCAGTGTCTTATTTATTCATATCAATACAAACTAACTGTACATCCAAACGTTGTAATGGGATTCGTTTTTCTTATTTCACAATGAACCTGGCAGATATTCTAAACCGTTGGGAATATCATTATAATAATTAACTCAAACTTCCAAAGGCAGACGTAAATCGATAATTTTATCATTTTTACTAGGTTTTGTATCTGTTGAACTTTGCAATTCGATTTTGAACCATTTTCAGTCTTCCAATGATCCAATCGCATTTGGCAAATGTTCATTATTATGGTGACAATGCCTGATGACTTTTTTATAAATGGTCAATAAAATGAAATGAAGGGTCCGATGTCGCCGGCGAGTTTTGTCATCAATGGGCCGATCCTATTCAAAATTAGTACATACGAGCATAGGAGTTTTAGGAATCGGAGATATTGAGTACTCTCGAGTTCTTTCGTATGCTCGGGAGCACTTCAAAGAGCACTGTTCACGAGCACTTAGTTCTTTCACGAAGTGCTTAGAGTACTGATTTGAAAAAGTGCTTGTAAGCATAGTGCTCACGAGCACAAAATGGATTAGAGTGCTTGGCTTTTGATTACCTGTATAATCTTCTGTAAAATAATGAATATTCTTCTTCCAAGATATCCAAATATCAATTTGATTTTTGAATCATGCTTTCACATAAAATATAGACCATTGAAAATGAAAATCGCAAGTTATTTTCATTTGCAATGATCAGAAGAATCGTTCCCAAGCTTTAATATATAATATATTTGCTAATAATATCGCGTTAATTTTTTTTTGTAAAAACTTTTAATAATACTTTATTGATCCCAAGAAACATTTCTGTTTATAGAGGGATATAAAAAAATAATACATTGAATAATAACAATACTTATGAAACACAAATTAAAGAAGAAATTAAACAATTGATGATTTTATTCAGTTTTTTCATTTGATCTTTAATCAGTGCATGTTTGTAACTTGCTGGAAATTTACGTCTCCTTTACTACAGACATTCGTTGTTAAGTTCGATGAACGAAAATCCCTAATTCGTTGGTCCAAGTTCATGTAACTCTGTACAGTCAAAGGAGTATTCCTGAACCCAAAGGGCATTCGCTTTATCCACAACAAACGAAAAATTCCATATATTTTTTTTGTTTAATTACTGGAAACCAATTCTCATTCGTTGTATCTAACATCAACAGGAAGCCCCTACCTTCACGCCCCCATACAAAGGTACCACGCCCCAGAAGACCTTTCTAGGGCGCAGCCTCCGACCAAAGCGCTGGACATGCTGCAGCATCACGCCCAGTACTACTCTTCCCACAAAATACACGAACTGCAAGAGAGGGCCATCAAATCGCCGACGCCAAAGACCTCTCTCGCCAGTTCTAGTCCTTCGACTAACAATACTGGTCCCCCTCCCATACAGGTGAGTGAACTGATCATGATAATGTAGTGAATAAGTTAATTACAATGTATTTCTTAACAAATTATAATCGAAGAAACAAGGTGTCCGGTTCTACCAGGACGATTCTTTGCCATAATCTTTGCCAAAATCCCTCAGAAAACAACTACTTTCCTGGCTAAACCACGACGAACTTTGAATTATATCTAATGAATTTCCGTGCAGAGTTCCTACAAGGCTGGCTCCGCACTTGCTGGTTGCATGAAAATGTTCATGGAACCATTTGAAGCACCTATAGATCGATAGTTGGTCTTAGTTCCTCCTGTATATGTAACCATTGAGAGCGTAATTATATTCAAGGTGGACACCTGCAACTCATTATGGAAACGTATGGGTATTCTAGGTCCTTTGAATTAATTGACGGTGTTCATTCATAAGCCAAAATACTCAGCAGTTCCTTGATTTCTCACTGTTGATAGTCTGGTTCAACCTGCAAATAAAAAGATTTTATCATCAAGAATGAATTATAATCTACACTTATTATTGTATATTTTTTCTGTTTTCCAGTAAGATTACTAGATTTCAACTCATCACAATGCACTGTTGTATGTTTATTTGAAAGTGGTTGACAATGTATCAGTATGAGTAGAATTCTCCTGGACTTCCATCGTCTAGAAACAAAGAATAGTTTATTCTGTAACAAGGTTAGAATGAAAATTCGATGCGAGTAGAAAGTTCCCGAGCGCGAGCCTAAAGGTGAGCGCGAGCATCGCAAATTTTCATTCTAACCGAGTAGCAGAATGTGCTTGCTCCACGATCAACATTTATAATTAAATGAAATGAAAAAAGACCAAGTAACAGATTAAAAAAAGAAGGAAAAAACTGTTGTTGACGCTATTGATTGTAAAACATGTTAATAATATCATTTTTACTAGGAGATATTAGTTTTTGTGTTGATGGTTTTGTTATATCATTTGTGTTGTCACAGGTTACTCGATGAATTTTAATATTATTTTAAATTCAAAATGAAAGGTCTACCGTAATATTTTTAAGTTTGTTATATATACAGTGACCGCCAAAAAGTATGTACCATATGGGAAAAAAGTTTATTATTAGAGTATTGGAAAAAAGATTCTTGAGAAAAGTTTGTACATGTCCGATAACCTAAAAATCGATTTTGACACATGTCACGTGATCGCTGGTATGGCGGCAAATTGAAAAAAATTACTATAAAAAGGCAAAAAGTGCGGTAAAATGGCAAGATATCAAAAAAAGTTATTCAAAAAAGTTGCTTAGAATTAAATTTTTTACACATATACAAAGTTTGAAAAGATAATGAGAGAAAATTGAAAATAGCTATTTTTTAAAATATTTTCCTAGCTGTATAAAAATATCAAACTATTATCTCATGAATAGCTTAACTATACTGAAACATTTGTATTCCAATGATAATGACAAAATTTTCTCATTTTCTCCACACCAGTGAGCACTAAATTAAAAAAATTGGATTTTGTCAAAACCCTGGCTGTTACATTGGTTAGTATTTTACAGTTCTATCAGAATTCTACGACCATTGTGATGACATGACAGTCCAAAAACGTGGTGTTTTCCAGATTATAATCAAGTTTCGATGATAACTGTGCCAGAGCGTTTCAATTCGCATGCAATATTGAAAACTCTAAGCCTGCCTCTTTAATATGACTTACCATTTTTAAGATTATGTGCGAAGTCAAACGTTCGTGCACGATTATCATCAAAAATTGATTACAGTCATAAAAACACGATATTTTTGGATTTCTCTATCATCACAATAATCGTGGAATTCTGATATAACTGTTAGATATACGAACCAATGTAACAGCAAGGGTTCTGACAAAATTCATTTTTTTAATTTAGGGCTTCTGGTGTGGAGAAAATGAGAAAGTGTTGTTATTATCATCGGAATACAAATATTTCAGTATGGTCAAGCTATTCATAAGAAAATAATTTGATATTTTTATATAAATAGGAAAATATTTTTAAAAAATTGCTATTTTCAATTTTCTCACATTATTTTTCAAACTTTGTATAAGTATGTGTATATAATTGAATTCCAAGCAATTTTTACAAATAACTTTTTTCGATATCTTGCCATTTTACTCGACTTTTTCATAGTAATTTTTTTTCAATTTTCCGCCATACCAGCGATCACGTGACATGTGTCAGAATCGATTTTTAGGTTATCGGACATGCACAAACTTTTCCCCAGAATCTTTTTTCCAATACTCTAATAATAAACTTTTTTTTTCCATATGGTACATACTTTTTGGCAGTCACTGTATATATATATATATATATATATATATATTCGTATTTTTTCAATCGTTATTTTTATATTTTTATTGATGTTTCAGGCATCGGCCCAGATGAACGGCCCGCCCACTTCCCAACCCGCCAACGCTGTCCCCGCGAGCGGTAAACAAACGCCGGGCGACAACACCAAGGAATCTCGGTCCCCCCCTCCACAGAGACACGTGCACACGCACCATCACACGCACGTCGGTCTCGGATATCCCATGTATCCCGCTCCGTACGGAGGTACGTACAAAAAATAATGCACGGTTAGCCGATATAGTAGAGTGCTTGGCGTGTTTTGACGTGTTCGTTTTACAGCTGCCGTGCTGGCGAGTCAACAGGCTGCCGCCGTGACGGTGATCAATCCCTATCCGACCAAATGAGTGCCCAGTAACGGACTGAAGGAACGGCTTCATAGTGACTAAATCATTCCATAGTTCTCCTCTAATTGAATATTGTGCACCACGCTGTCGATGTAACCCCCCTGCCCTGCCCCCCAATGACATTCGTTTCTAGGGTTCTGTTTTTTTAATTTTTCCTAGGGAGTGGTGGTCGTTCGAGTCGAGGCTTTGTAGTCGGCTAACGTACACGAAATATGCGGCTTCGAAATAGCGAATCTAATCGTTTTGGTCCTTCGGGCCGGATACGTGCAGAATTCCAGTTGGAACGTGAAAATGTCAATATTGTTGAATATTTTACTCTGGGCTGTACAAGAATGTGAACTGAGCTACAATGACGGGACAATGGAAATGAAACTTCCATTTTGAATTTTGAATGTAGGTGAATCGATGCATTAGAGATTGATATGTTAGGTCGCTTTCCCATTTTTTCCGTTCTCTCCTTTGGTTGAAATTTCCAAACGTATCAACTGAAACTGAAGCTCCTGTTCGTGGCACGTCATTTATAATGTTTTGGCGCGTACTTTACCCTCGATTTTGGTGACAGGGCTTCGTTTTGACACCTATCAGTGCTTTCAAGGCGCCCAAAATGTAGCCATGTCACCCAAATGAAGTGGAAAGTTGACGCGAACCCACCGTCGCAGAAAGTGCGCGGAAAAAACAGCATTATAAATGACGTGCCACAAACGAGAGCTTCAGTTTCAGTTGATAGGCCAAGAAAAGTACTTCGACCGCGCCACTGATGATGACTGCCGCAGTTGCAGTTGAAACGTTTGGAGATTTTAACCAAAGATGATCACGGCAAAACAAGGAAACCAACAAGAACGCCAGCCGTAAAAGCCCACATTCCCATAGACCGATAGACCTAGTCGTGGGGCACGCAGTTCTTAACGAACATTTGCTGAATGATTTGGAGTATTTCAGTGTATAAATCATATCGGCGACACGGGCAAACAAATGCAGTGAGATATTTTATTAATCTCGCGAATAATGTATGCTGGAAGATTCGACAGCTGCATATTTCCAAAAATAAAGTTGCCCGACTCACGATTCTATCAACGCCAGTCTAGAAAATCGCCAATTCTAGACGACCCCTCTTTTTCCCCGCCCCCGCTGTTTTGCCATTGTAATGAAAAGGCGATGTACATGAGCTAGTTATTTTTTGAATGTAAATAGTGTAAAGGCGAGCAGTCTTTTAAAAAAGTCATCATGTTAGCTGAATAATCTGTAGTAGACTGAATAATTGATTTACCTGTTTAGGTACTGTGTATTTTTTAATGTAAACTGTCTTCTTTTATTATTATGGAATTTATTAAGGTTAGATATAAATTTTCGTTTTTATTCATCAAGAAGATACGTCCCAGTTTTAGTGGGACGTGGTATATAAACATGTTTTTTTTTTACTTAAAAACAATTGCTGTCTGTACATTTCGTAATGTTCCCTGAGTATGTACCATGACAAAAAGTTATGAGTGAATTTTCGGCGTTGTCTTGCTCTCGAATCGTTTGGGATTTCGTAAGATGTTGGTGGACAAATAACGTCTTATTCGACACGTCCGTATTATAGTGGACACCGCTCATATTTGTACTTGATGGTGGTATTTTTTACATTAGCATGGATAGTAAGTAACACATTTTAATGTACAGTTTTACTTGAAAATGGCTACCTTAAATATGCTCTTTGCTGATTAGATAATGGATTTCTGACAATAATATAGGTATCAACAAACAGGAATTGAACTTTAGCAACATATACAAAGCTGAAAATAACGATGCAACAATATTTGAGAATAAAGGGCATACTTACAGTGGGAGCGTGTACATTACTAAACAGACCTCTACAGAATGGATGTTTGTTTAATACAATGTACAACAATCCCAGTAAAATGCGGTGGAGCCTCTAAAAGACATACCGTGGATTGGTGTACATTACTGGGTAGACTTCTACAGAATGGACACTTGTGTATTACACTTCACATTCATTTCGGTAAAATGCGGTGGAGCTTCTAAAAGACATACCGTGGATTGGTGTACATTACTAGGTAGACTTCTACAGAATGGACACTTGTGTATTACACTTCACATTCATTTCGGTAAAATGCGGTGGAGGAGCCTCTAAAAGACATACCGTGGATTGGTGTACATTACTGGGTAGACTTCTACAGAATGGACACTTGTGTATTACAATTCACATTCATTTCGGTAAAATGCGGTGGAGCCTCTAAAAGACATACTTACCACGGACGCGTGTACATTACTAAGTAGACTTCTACAGAATGGACACTTGTATATTACAATTCACATTCATTTCGGTGGACCCTGATAAAGGCATACTTACCATGGATTCGTGTACATTTCCCAGCATACTTCTACAGAATGGACAAGCAATGCAAGCTTATATTTTTCGGTGGTTTCTTCTACATTATGATACAGTATCATAATGTTCCGTAAACACAACCATAATAATGAACCATTTATACTACAATGGACAATTTCGATAGAGATCCAGATGATATGACCATGCTGGTAATTTACGTTAAGTAAATGTCACCAACAATTCCCGTGCTAAGCCATGGAACTTACAAAGTATGTATGTGCACTTTGGGTGCTAGTACATCATAGTGCAAGATTATACACTGCAATGGACACTTCTGTGTAGGCATCACTTTGAATGGACGCTTGTTCTTTACAATGGACAATCGACTTTACAATGGACATTAGTATTCACAGTGAACATTCTTCTTTACCATAGACATTTATCAGTAGATTTCCGATTGAATGTGACATTGTTATACAGCGGGAATAGCTTTTTGAGTACATATTAGTGTAGACACTTCTACTTATTACGATGAAGCCTTGTACATAAGAGTGCATTACAGTTTACATAACACTTAACTGCATACTTTTTCTGTACAAATGGATGTTAGTATTTTACTGTGGTGGCTTGTGCAATAACAGAGATTTTTTATAATACAATGATGTTTTATAATCACATATAAACGTGAACATTTTCTGTAAAATTATGAGAAGTCAGTGAAGAGCATATTTTTGTACATGTATGCCAAGTTGTACTGTACATTGGACACTTGCATATTACGATATAATATTTTAATATACAATGAACACCTGTACATAACAAGTGGTGCTTGTCATAATGGATATTAAAATATAAACACGATGATAGAATTATCCATAGAGGCTGAAAATAGTGTGATGTGATTTGAAAACTTGTACTGTTGGAAGAATTTTATGAGTTCAGTTTTCAGAACATGTTTTTTTTTCGAAAAAAAAACTTCAAGATGCTTCTTACCTGGACATTTCAAACAATAACTGCTTGCCAATATTTTACGAAATACGGAACACATTTCCAGATCATTTGTGTCTGCATACAGAGTATGCACGCATAATTTATATATATATATTCGATGAAATTTGTTGTAATCTTTATTTTAAAATGGTAAAATGAATGTGTATGTTATATTTATAAGTTATTTTTAATTTTGTTAATGTGATAGTCGTATGAAATTCTAAAAAGTAACGTTTTGGAGTAGTTTGTGGAAAATTACTGTCTGTACAGACTTCAAGAGGCTTTAATGTAAAGTTGCTTAATAAAAACCATTGAACTGAGAGTTTTCATTATTGAATCTGGTTGGCCATGGAAAATCATGGATTGGTACTTGGAGTTCTCCTGGAGCCTTTGAGATTAGTTTTGGTAAGTGTTATGAAGGTAGCAGGTGGTGATGAACACCTTCCAAATGAAGAGAATATGAGATCGAGTATTATGGAATGTATTCAAGAAAAAACAGATGCATTCTGAAATTAAATACATAAAGTGTGACCCATTCAAAATGGAAGCACCATTATAAAACAAACATTTTTTAACTGATTGGAATGATTTTTTTTAAATTATTGGGTAGGCATCCAAAAAGTCTACTAGGACACCAAATGTCACGAATGAATCTTCTTTTTCATGGCCAACTATTCTTATTTTTCAAGGTCAAAAACGAAGAAAAAAGCGATTTTTTTTATAAAAATCTGACTCTTTTCACACGCTTTTGGTATTTAAGTTGTATTCTTTTCAAATTTAGAAATAACTAAACCCATGGATTAAAAAAAAAATGTTTTTATTTGCCTTCCGGATGGTTTACTATCGAATAACGTGCCAAAACAACTGTTTCTATCCACCCCGTTTGTAGGGGAATATAAAATCACAGTACAATTAAAAAAAAACAGTTTGTAGAATTGTGTAATATGACTTCCCTTATATCGACGTGACACACATTTATTGCAGTTATTTATGCACTAGCGGGCAGTAAAGTGTACTTTATGCATTATGGCCCGCGGGACGTAAAGTAGACAAAATTCTTAAAGTGTCTATATTTACACATCATTTCATGCAAGACCTAACACGAATCATAATTATTTCAGTCCGACAGAGAAAGACTTCTTAACATTTCTTCATAATCAACATATTTTCAATATACGTATATTGAAAGCTTCATTACAGTATCTGCATCTATACAGGAACAAGTATATTCATTTTAGAAGTAGATGGTTGGTTCAAATAACTGTTATTATTTCGGCATAATCGTTGGCAATTTTTTCAGTGATGATCAATTTATTTGAAAGAGATTCTTCAATATAAAAGTTCTCAGCTACTATTGTTTCACATTACCCATACTATGTTACTCTTGATTATTGTATACATATAAAAAGTGTAGACCAATGGTATTCAAGTCAGTATTTGTGATTCACCCTAATAAACCGCTAGTGCATAAAATTTTGTATGTATCACGTGCGTAAAATGAGTTTATGGCCTTCGACGTGTGATGTGACTATCCACGCCGCAGGCCATAAACGCCTACTTTACGCCCTTGATACATAAATAACTTTTTTCATGAAATGTGACAAGGAATCACCACCTGAAATTAATGATATTATTTTAGTTACACCCTGTATTCAACATATTTTGATTATGCTATTATTATCATTATATTTATTTCCTATGCAGTGTGTGCCATCTATGATTGAGTAGGTAAACTGATTTATTTATCAAGCAAAAGTAACGTCAACTAGGTCTTTTCAGATCACACTTCCAATAACATTTGTCAGCCTCGACAACCTTTTATTCGCTTGCGGTTGGCAGTGGAATTGCTATCGGGTTCATTTTCTCTAGTTTTCGAGTTGACAAAAAAGGTAGTAATGGGAATGCCGTTTCCTTTGATTTGCCATCTATGAGGGAGTAGATCAAATATTTCACAGTTCTCGATTCAAAATAGCACACAATGAGAGTAGTGTTGTAACGATTCCTACTCAAGATGGCCCTGAATCGGCTCTCATTTCTTAGTTTGCGCAAAGGGTGCGACATCTATAATTGATTGGTTGAACTGATAAAAAGTAGATCAGGTCTTTCTAGAGCGGTAGAGTATCAATTTTATTTTTTTTTCACTATTGATCGATTTTTGGAGAATAAATTGAGTTCAGTGACATTCTTTGGTGTTCATAGTTTCAGAACAAGTCAACTTGAAATGGTGGCAGAAGTCAAAAGATCCATTACTAGACATATTTGCTCAGTGCCGCAATGCTAAATGTACTATCAATAGTAACAAACACAAATTTTCTTTACATTATTTTGCAATAATAAACAAAGGGCTTTGTCATATATGACAATATCGTCGTGGATAAAAATGTCTGATAAACTCTTTTCAACTTTCGACAACCCGAGTACTTCATTCAAATTTGAATGAGACTGAAATTAAACACTATGGTATCTTATGGAATTTAACAGCTATCACCATTATGTTGTTTCGCGCCTAAATTTTTAGCGCCACCTAGCGGGAACGCATCTCGGGATTACCGTGAGGACAAATACCGATCGAGTCATCGGCTATCACCTCCGATACCGACAGAGCAAATCGTTCCTCTTCTTGCGTCATCTAGTCGCGAACAGAAATGGTTCCGGAAACCTGACACTACGCTATGTAAAGAAATCTTTGTGGTTAGAGAGGAAGTTTTGAACCAGAGCCGGAGCTTAGCTATTCGAAAAATAGAGGGAGCAGTTAGTGGAATATTTAGTATGTGTCAAGATAAATTCGACGTTTAGACCATTTTTTTTTTCGTTATACTTCAGTTTTTATCTAAGGAATTCCCAACGAACACTAAAAATATTTTTCTATTCAATTGGGAAGGAGAGTAATCAAGTACTTCATTGCCTACAAACTTAAAAATGTAAGGAAGAATAATGCGACCTCAAAATCAAATGCAATTTTGCTCCAAAATCATGGGTAAAGCAATATAACTGAAAAATCCAGAAAATTTCTCTTCATCACGAGATTTTTTCAATCCACGCTTCATTTTTATATGGAACAAAACAGAAACATTCACATTTTTTTGAAGTAAAAAAATAGGTTATTCGAAAAACGGCGATTTTTTTTTGTAATAGAGTTGAAGGAAAGTATTTTCATTTTTCAGCCACTTCAACAGATTACAGATTGAGTTCTCAGAAAACCAAATATACTATAAATTAAAATTAGCACAATTAAAACATTTTTGCGAATATTCTTGAGCAAAAAAATATATTGTAATCTCTAAACAGTGATTCAGGTCTACTATAATTGACAGGTTATAATGTGCGAGAAGTAATTCGGTAATATGATTTGTTATTTTTGCCATATTTATCTTTTGGGTGCAGGGGGCGGTACTCAATGAGTTTCAAATTTCGAAGCAACAACAGTGAGGCTGTTCATCGACTCTTTAGTATTATATCAACATGAATGCTATCAAGTTCTTTTTGTTAATTTCGATTTTTTCTGGTAAGATTATTTTTTTACTTATTTCGCTCGAACAGTAAAAAACAGCATGGTTTCAATGAACACATAGCGATTTTAAGAACATTCAGAACTTTTTTTTACAAAACAAACGGACCCAACAAAAGTTCTGCCCGAAAATTGGACAGAAAAAAAAAGTCCAAACATCGTCAATTATTCATGAACTTATGTTTTCTTCAGATGTGTTTAATTTTGATTCGACGACCAACCTTTCGGAAACAAGCTTGTAAGCCAGGGTCGATAATTTTTGACACCAATGAAAATCAAAACAGGATGATAACAGTTATAAGATTTAGCCGGAAAAGGGTGTTAAAGGTAGAAAATCCAATTTTTTGAGTTTTTTTTTTCAAATTTTAAATTGTTGTGTTCGAACGTATTTTAACGTGCTGATTTCGAATCTTTGAACGAAAATGTCGAAAACTCATCGGAAATATTTTTGGAGGGAAAAACCATCTAAAAACTGATTTAGAGCTTACAACTCGAGAACGGTTAGAGGTAGACAAATTCTGCGAACGCCAATCAATTCAGAATGGCCGAATTAGTATGTTTGGATATTTCGAGTCAATCGAAAAAAATAAAAAATTACTCGAAAAAACTTGCAAGGGGTTCACCCCTAAAAATCATGAAAAATACTAAGTCGTTACATCGACTTGAAATTTGCACTGTATGCGTAAAATTTCATGCTCATTGTGAAAATGAATGATTTTTATGTGCTCAGATATAAGATTTAGCCGGAAAAGGGTGTTTAAGGTAGAAAATCCAATTTTCTCAGATTTTTTATTTTACATTTTTCAGATTTTAAATTCCTGTGTCTGAACGTATTTTGACGTGCTGATTTCGAATCTTTTAACGAAAATGTCGAAAACTCATCGGAAATAATTTTGGCGGGAAAAAAACCATCTAAAAACTGATTTAGAGCTTACAACTTGAGAACGGTTAAAGATAGACAAATTCTGCGAACGCCAATCAATTCAGAATGGCCGAATTAGTATGTTTGGATATTTCGAGTCAAAAGAAAAAAATTAAAAAATTACTCGAAAAAACTTCACCCCTAAAAATCACGCCTTTCCTCGATCACGAGCAAAGCACGCGTTGATCACGTCCTGACCACTATTGTTTACTGGCTTGAGTTTAACTTGAATTTACAGTCTGGTGATGTCTCTGGTGAGAGTACTTTTATCGAGCATGTACTTATAAAACTTCAGTTTTTTTTATGAATATTGGGTTAGAGTCGACGCCTGCGAGCTTGGTGTACTTCTTGTAAAATTGATCGTCTCCGAAGATGGCCGTGTCATCTGCGTACACAGCCGTGCCCATAGCCATTCTCTTGCACTGAGTCATAGGTATGTAGAGATTACAAGTGCGGGGATAAACAAGAGCCTTGCGGGACACCTGCTTCGATAGGAAACTCTGTGGAGTAAGTGTTGTTTACTATTATCATAAAAGTTCTCCCAACAAGGTAAGAGTCTATTAGCCTTACCAGACATGAGGGCATGCCTGCCAGTAACATTTTGGAGATAAGACTCTCAACCCATACCGAGTCGAAGGCTTTTTTCATGTCCAGCAGGGCCATAACCGTGTTGAGTCCACGTTGAGAAGCCTCTTTTTCTTTTACCCCGTGTATAATCCTTAGGACGTGACTATGCCCTTTCCGGAATCCGAATTGCACATCATTTTCAGCTTATCCTCGAGGCTCAACAGCCGTCTTAGAAGGATCTTCTCGACTACCTTAGCAATCACACTCAAGAGCGAGATAGGTCGATACTCGATAGCTATCTAGTTTATGGCCGTCTTTACCAGGTTTCAAAATCGGGATCCCAAAATAAAGTTGGGATCCCGAGAATAAAGTCAAGATCGCCAGATTGAAGTCAGAAACCAGAGATCAAAGTCAGGGTCACGAGATTAAAATCGAGATCCCGAATAACGTCGGGATTATAAAAAAAAGATATCTTGGGTACTTCAGCGCCTTCGCAGATTCGGTTAGTTATGTTTTTTTTGCTACAGAAACCTCTCCGAACTGAATCATTATGAATCCTATCCTGCCTCCACTCAGTATACCGATTCATTGGAATTACTATCATCACCGATTCGCTATTGAAATCCAAACGAGTATAGTTTCCGGTTTCAAGGTAGTTTGATTTTTCCACGAAAACAAATCTATTATACAGTTTTCATACGCTATCAGAATTTGCCATCAGTTCAAATGCATACTTCATATTATAAACGATAAATAATCTCTGAACATGAAATATTTTCGTAATTACCTGTCATTAGTTCACATTTTGTGCCATCTGACGTACCGTTGTGAGTATATGCTTTGTGTTTTGAAACCTTGAAATTTAAAAAAATCTTGTTCTACATTCAGTTCTTCAAAAAACTAGGGAAGTAATCCATTTCTGATTTCTTTTTATTTTCTGATTTTCATGAATTTCTGTAGGCTGTATGCCTCAAGGAACACCTCCCGAGGCAGCGAGTTCCATAGCTTTGCCGTTCGACGGAAGAACGAGCCCTGGGAAAGAGATATTCGGCATTTCTTAAAAGACAACATATGGATGTGAGGCCTGAGCTCAACGGGTCAGTCTCGATGAGACAGAGGTAACAGGGGAATGATTGATAATATGATGAAAAGCATCGTCCATGAAAATATTTATGGAAGTGAGACGTATTGCAAACCTTTCTGCAGTGGGCCAACGAGACCAGTGGCCTTTTTGTCGACAGAATCTAAAAGTTTCAATATGTGTTCAGGTGCTGCATTCTATATAAATCATAATCAATTGACTTGAAGTGAAATTCTTCTTAGCACGCAACAGACAACCAAGTTTTTGAGAGACTCTTTTGGCAATGGCCCCTGACATGGGTTTTCTTTTCCATGAAAGGGTACTGCTGATGGTAATATCGATCATTGAAATGAAATATTTCATTAGCGTGTATACACCTGACAGTTACGCTGGCCACTGTGAGATCGGCCTTTCTGTGAGATAGGCCTTTCTGTGAGATAGGCCTTTCTGTGAGATATGCCTTTCTGTGAGATAGGACTTTCTAGTCACAATCAAATTATAAACGTTAATGTCTTTAATATCAATTTTCATTGCCTCCATCGATTCAAAATAACCTGATGAAAGATTTGGTGTGAGATATGTGTCTGTATGGACGTATACGAATTGCACACTAAAAACCATAACCAATTTTCAGAATTTGATGACCCATGAATTGCGGACCAAAGACGAAAGGAGAAGGAAAGAATAATAAACCACACACACTTTTTGAGGACAGAAACTGAAACACTTACATAGGAGTAATTTTTTTGTCTCTTTTAACCAGAACGAACTAAGCGACAACATTTTTCAACCACTGAAATGTGTCCATATCAACGTAAAAAAAATTACGATATTAGTCGGCAATTCGTTCTAAGGGTCTTTTTAGTTTGGTCCGTAATTTGACTAAAGTCTGTTCGGAAATACAATATCCTTACTTATCGACTTGTAGAGATTTGCGGTAGAAATAAAAGCCGAAAACAAATGTCTGAAACAATAAAATAAATAAAACAGACTTTACCAAATTATAAAAATCAAGTAATCGGTCGAAAATTCAAGGCCGCCGGAGATATTCAACCCTTAAGATATCTTCATAATGAAGTATCGCAGTGCAAAAATAATTTTTTTAAGGCATTTGTAAAATAAGCATCTCCTCAACCTTCATAGACATCCATTATATTGAAATATTTTTAATTTCAGCTTCGTACGCCTACGATAGTTTCAGCTGTCCAGCCAGTAATTCTGAAACTGCAGCGGTGACACTCAGGGACGCACTTGTTTGTAACTATGATCGCGATCTCAGACCAGTGACAGACCACCGAAATTCCACTTCTATATATTTCAGACTGATTCTGAAATACTTTGCATACGTGAGTGTATATATATATATATATACAGTGTGTCCCACTTTGAGCAGCCACACCCTCGTATTTTCTTGACAGTACAGTTTCGAAGCAGGCCTTGAAACTTTTATTTTCATTTCCAATTTATGTCAGTCAACTAGAACTATTGATGCTCTATCTATTGAAAAAAAAAACTTTTGAATCGGATAATAAATAACAGTTTTATCCGGAGGTATTATTTAATATAAATGTTCATATTAATATTAATAATAAATAAATGAAATGTGATTGATTCACGATTGTAATTTTCATTATTTCACTTGTGGAAAAAAGTAAATTCATTATTCCACTAGTGGATAAAGTGGTACCTTATTTCCAGTTCATAAGTATGAATGAAATTTCAATCATAAGGTAATTGTGGATAAAAAATATTTTACTATGGTGCAACTGAAGATTGACATCTGATAGTATTTTATCATTTCCAGGAAACTTATAGCCATATGCTTAGCATGGACGCTTGGTTGACAGTGGTATGTGATAAGGCAAATTATATTATTCAGGGCACGTCGATAGTCATGAGATTTTTTCCAGATTTGGAAAAATGAGCACCTCACTTGGAATCCAGCAGATCATGATGGAATCAAATATCTTCACTTACATACCAGTGACATGTGGACGCCAGATTTGTCTGTCTACAACATGTGAGTAATGAAAGAGGGACTACCAAGCGTTGAAACTTCTCGGACGCTCCACCTCCCCATTCCACCACCCCCACAAAAAGACAAAACTATCTTTCATTTTCGTTAATTTCCACTAAGTAACTCAGCATAACAAGTTCATACAGAAAATAAAATAAGAGAAGAAGTAAAATAAAACATGGTCATTTTCTTCTTCTTCTATAATTATGGCCTTTTCTCGTCGGAGAAATTAGCCAGGTCGTCTCCTGGTTACACACGGTCATTTTATTTCAAGTTGACAAGACAATTGACTGATGACAGAACACATACATATAAATAATACGGCTGGGTGCTTGTTTTTGTTTATTTTCTCATTGCATTATTTATTATTTGTATTGCCAATATTGAAAATAGCCATTAAACTTCTGTAGCGTAGTAAAGTTGCCGTTAGAGGACGAAGATTTCATAATAAGTTTAATGATGGCAAAGGTGGATTATTATTCAATGAATAAAGCAAGGCACTGTCGATTTAAAATATGACCTTTGAATACAAATAGAAAAGGGCTGAGTGTTTTTGAAGTGGTGCCAAATTTTGATTGGCAGCTTTTTATTTCTTATATTATTTTAATCTGCTGTATAAACACTTCAAAAATTATTACTTTACATCTTACTTTATTTTATTTCTTATTTCATTTTACTTGCTGTATAAACTCAACAGTAGTCTGAATTCTGACACAGTATCTCCGTATCTCAGAATAAGCTAATTCTAAGTTACTGAGTAAGATTGCGAAATATACTTTTTCGAGAAGATCAGAATTATTAGCTAACGAATATATTGCAAAAACCGTTACTTATTTTCATCGAAAATTCCACTGGACGCTCTATGATGAATTATTGTAGGGCTGACCAAGGAACAGATCCCAACCTAATAAGCGATGCTAAAGTTCTCGTCACATCCAAAGGGCAGGTGCAAGGCGTTATACCAATTCATCTGGATATCCTCTGCGTACCTAACCTAACGAGGTATCCTTTTGATACACAAAACTGCACAGTGAGGATTGGATCTTGGGTATGTAGCTGTCAAAACCTATTGTCATGCATGTTTTAATTTGTGCCACCGTATAATCCAGTATACGATTGGGTTTTGAGACAAGAATCGATTGTAGCACCACCTAACTTGATATGCTAGTAGTTGGAAACATTAAAAATATATAAATAGATTTTTTCTACAACTGTCAAAAAAAGTCCACTTTTTTTGTGTTGTTTGTGTGCGTAAAGTATTACAATATTTCACTATCAACATACGATTTCATTATTAAACGGAAAAGCGTAAAAAAAGTGCACTTTTTTTTAACGGCTGTTGCTCGGCAACCGACAGTTTCATGCAACAACAGTGACAGATCCGAATAATAACGAAATCCTGTCAAAGCCAGTTCTCATTTTCTTTGGCAACTAATAACCTATAAATATCTGATATACAAATGTTTCACCAATAATATACTTAGCATTCTTACTATTAAATAAGTATTATCAAAATTCCAAACTATCGCGGCGAATATATTCAAAATAATTGCATATACCTCGAAGGATGATGTTACAAGGGAGCTGGCCCCTTGGCCTAATCCACTGCGACCTTTTCAGATCTATTGTGGAGGCTCCGATTGCTTATAGCACATCATCTAGCTTCGTCCATTTCATCAGACTGAGCAAATTTGATAATGGCCTTTCGAGATAGCTTTCCGCTCTTGGCTTTTCATCTCCAAGTTGTAGAAACCGCGCCCTTGCTAGTCCTTCGCACTGGCACATTACATGTATTGCGGTTTCCGCTTCTTCCTGGCAGAACCTGCAGATTGCTTCTTCCGCCAGACCTATAATATTCATAAGTCTGTTAAGCCTACAATGGCCTGTCAGCAGACCTACTACTTGTCTGACGATCCTCCTTTTATAACTGAGGAGTTCCGTCGTGAATTTTGGCAAGCGTCTTTTGATGAACTCCTTGGCCTGTCTCAATCCTGGTCGGGTTTCCCACCACTCTTGAGATTTGTTTTGTACCCACTGTTTGGTGTGGGCTTTTGTGGTGGATTTTGCTACGCCGCAGAAGGGTTCCGGCCCAATGAGCGCTGCCGAAGAGCCTTCTCTGGCTAGTGTGTCGGCCCGCTCATTGCCCAGGTGTCCCTCGTGGCCTGGCACCCAAGCTAGGGTCACACTGTTACGACTACGCAGCTCGGTCAGATCACACAAACAGTCCCAAACCAGTCTTGATTTGACTTGGTGGGAACCGATTGCCTTGAGCGCAGCTTGACTGTCGGAGTAGATGGCCACTGTTTTGTTCCTTATCTCTCGTCTCAGTATTTCTCCGACACAGTGTTGTATAGCCGTTACCTCTGCCTGAAACACTGTGGCGTACCTCGAAGGAACTATTGGACCTATTGTACACTAGGTAATCCAAGGTAGCTATGGCTGTTTTGGCCGTCAGAAACTAGTTGACAACAATAATTAATGAAATTTGTGAAAGTGGGCATCTATCCAGATAACGAATTTTTGATAACTGAAAAACTTAATTTAAGTAGAAATGAAAAGTGATGAAGATTGAACAGAGAAAATCGTGGATAGTTCATTAACTTGACATAGTTCAAAGAAGGAAAAAGGTATTCGTTGCTTCACGAGGATAGTTTATTCATTTTGAATACAAACCTAAGAAAATGAAAAGTTACTTCGACAGACTAGTTATTCGAAAGTCCTCGACCTCGATGAATATGTTATTTTAATATTCGTTTCAAATTTTCCATTTTGCGGAATAGTGTGGAGAGAAAGGTATTTCGACTCTGTCGAAATTATTCGTTTCATTTGTTTGAAACTCAACTCTCCGGCATACTTTTCGAACTTTGTTCGAATAATGAATCAATAAAAATATGCTAAATTCATTTCATATTTGCAAAAAAAAGTGTAAAAAGTGTTTTTGCAAATACATTCAATTTTATGTCAATATATTTATTAGTTGTAGCTTTCCGATATATTTATTTTTCATAAAACACAATATATTTACTTTCCAAGCATTTTATATATATATATATATATATATATATATATATAAAAACGTTAATTCCCATATATTTATAAATTCGATCTATTTTATTTCGTCAAGAGATGGCGCAACCGACGCGATTTGTCCAAACTCGAGCATGTGGCAACATGGTAACTAGGCAGTCATTAGTACATAAAGTGGCTACCAGATAGCAGTAGCACAGTCAGTTTTGTTATTGTGTAGTTTTCTACTCTACAATTGGGCACTTAATTGAACGGCACGGCCTTCTAAATTCAGTGACCCTATGTGTGGGTCAAACGAAGGCAATCTAGGATTAAATGACCCAATCTGAAATATTATACTCCCGCCATCTATTCGGCAATTTCTGTACTAATGACTTTGCTTCGTTCCCATGTTGCCATATGCTCGAACGTGTCACAAAACGCCATCTCTTGACGACATAAAATAGATCAAATTTATAAATATCTGAGACTTCACGTTTTTGTATATTAGTAACGCTTCAAATGTAAATATATTGTGTTTGATCGAAAATAAATATATCGGCACGCAAAATAATATACATTTTGCTACAATTCATAGATATATTGACAGAAATTATTTTTTACCCAAACGGCGCCTCACGTGTGTTGGTGTGTGTGTGTGTGAATAACACAAGATATTTGGCATATTGTATGTGGCGTTTCAGATTTTGTGGCGTACTGAGTAATGTGGTATGTTGGGTTATGTGGCATCCTGAGTAGCGTGACATCTTGTATTATGTGGAGTAGGTACTGAGATATGTGGCATCATGGATATGTGATATTATGGGTGATGTGGCATCTTGAGTTATGTTGCGTGTTATGTTATGTAGCGTGTTGAGACATGTGTTGTGTTGACTTATGTGGCCAAAACCATTAATTCACATTTTCTTCTTCTCCATAGATTCACAAAGGGGAAGAGCTGGATATCAAATTCGCGAAGAACATACTAGGCACTGAAGAACTCGAACCTAATGGCGAATGGAAATTAATATCCCATTCAGCCATAAAGAATGCGGGGAAGTACAAGTGTTGTCCCAACGAGTCCTACCCCTCGATAGAGATCAGTATGAGCATCAAAAGACTGTCCGGTGCCCATGCAGCAGGTTTTGTTATACCCGTGATAGGTGAGTGTCATAGAAAATCAGTGCGGAAAAGTATGAGGTTATGGGTTTTGCCTAAACAAACCTTAAATTCTATAATTTTCAGCTGGTGTTATCCTCACGTTCATCTTCCTATCGATGTCTCCTGTTGACAAGGATAGACTGACACTTTGCTATGTCTGCTTCATTGGTCAATTTATCAACGTTCAGTTTCTAACATGGCAGCTTCCTTTGCACGGCGATAATGT
Source organism: Chrysolina haemoptera (assembly GCA_958298965.1). Lineage (NCBI taxonomy): Eukaryota > Metazoa > Arthropoda > Insecta > Coleoptera > Chrysomelidae > Chrysolina > Chrysolina haemoptera. The sequence continues at coordinate 37,711,537 of OY282590.1, forward strand.
TCCGCTTTTAAGTGAGTATTACGGAATATTTCTTGCCCTCGTTGCATATTAGAAAGAATCACTGGCATATGGTATTCTTATATGGTTTTTTACAATATTTCTCTAGATTTCAAGTTATTTAATGATGACAAATGGATTGATTATAAACAGTATGGAGAGCAAAGTTGTTCTTGCAAAATCCTTGTCAAAAATTTAATAGAGATACTTCAACGGTTGTAGGGGACAGCAGTTGTTATCTGTTTGAGACTTTTCTACATAAATTACCCTATTGTATATGTTTTTGCGAAAGTCCTAATTGATATGAGATTTTTTTCAGTGATTTTTTCAAGAGACGCACTTCTCCTTACAGTATTTGCGATACTTTTCACTGTCGTATTCAGGAACATAATGCAGAGAAAAAACTCACCGCCTCCATGGCTTTCAAGTATCGTTTCAGTTGTGATTTCATGCAGACCGGGACAGTTTCTACTTTTGAGCGACTATTCCACAAGGGTGAGTTTTTATACAAAAAGAAAGTGTGCTTTGACATAGTTAAAAAAAAACTGGCTCATCCAATCGCTTTGGAACCCATAAGGCATTTGAGAAGACGCGTCCTTTACACATATTTCCCTGGTCAGTTGGAGCAAGTTACTATTTTCATTCTCCCCCGTAGCGTAAGGCAACACCGGTGTCTCATCTATACCGTACGAGCATCGGAGATAGCCCAGTTGCCTATGGATTTATGCTAATACCGTGACCGCATAAGCTGGACATAGGTGAACCCCCATGATGAGGAACACTATTTGTACAGGATGGTCCAATCCCTATGTTGCAATATAATCTCTCAATTGACGTCATCGTGATACCTTCCGCCCAGATAGCACAAATACGTTTTGACGCGTTCACAATAATGTCATAAAAATGTCGAGGGTGAACCTAAAGACGTCCCTAGGACGTCCTCCTGTTACCGTAATCAAGTTCCAACTGACGTCTCGGAACATCCCTATAAAGTCTTCTAGGACGTTCATAGTATATTATGGAAACAACTCGAGGCTGTATCCTAAAGTCTCCTGGACGTCACGAAAACCTTTTGAGGCCCCTTTGAGGCGTTCACAAAAATGTCCTCAAAATGTCGAGAGTAACCTGCAGACGTCCCCATCAGTCATACTACGAAAAAAATAAAACAATTTTGTCTATTTTCCACTGCAAGTATCATATGTTTTTACTAGTTTCGATCATCGTCTTCATAACTGTAAAATAATCAAAACTTATCAAACCTCATAAAGTTAGAAACCAGATGTCCTGCCATACCATCAGGATGCTCACAGCAAAAATCCTATACAAAAGGAATATTTGGGTCAAGAATCCATCAGCTACAAAAACTAGTTTCCTGGCTGATATCACGACGAACGTTGAATTACATCCAATGAATGTCCTTGCAGAGTTCCTACAAGGCTAATTCCGAAATTGCTAGTAGTTGGTGACAATTTTGAACGATTTATAAATGCCTTGGAATGGAAGTTATACCAGAAGTCTGATACTCTTCTTGCAGTCCAGGTATCCAGTGCTTGGCAACATTTGAAGAAGTACAGGTTCTGGTCCGTTAATGCCTTTTGCAGCCCCTTCTTTCCCAAGAAAGTCTGCCGCTCCATTTCCTTTCATACCAGAGTGACCGGAAATCCAGACCAGAGACAGATTGATGAATATTCATATTGGAGAGAGTCGTTTTTGACAGTTCCATAATAACTTCGACATACATCGATACGAGCCAAGGGGCTTGGGTGCCCGATTTTTTTCATTGATTTTTTATGTGTGAGGTTGGTTTCCTCTAATCTCTCTGCACATAAGTCAATGGCGTGAATTTCCGACTGAAATATGGTCTAGGTAGGGTAAAATCTCAGCGCCTGTGGATGTTTTCAGTTTTCTGTGAACCAACAGTTGTTTGCATGTAGTAGTTCCTCCTTTCGGAGGACCCAGTTGTCTCTATCTGGAATTAGGACTGTATAAGGCAGGTCATGGTTGACTGTTGGAGGCATTATATCGGAAGTCACTCCCAGAACGCTGTGACTTTCGATGTCAGAAAGCGTTCCTTATAAGCCTGTTGTTTGCAACTAGTAATATGCATCATTCTGTATGTTGTTCATCAGGAGAATATGGAGAGGGGGTAAATCTAGAAGGATTTTTATAACTGCTGAATGTGTAGTGCCGCCAGACAGGTTTGCCTCTGTATACTAGAGAGATTTTCATCCGCTGTGAAGATTTAGGCCCCCAAACGATCGCTCAAATGTAATTGGTCTGATAATAATCACATATATCCAGTGGATCTGTTTGGGGCCTAAACCCCAAGATTTTCCACAAACCCTTCGACAAGTCCATGAGGATTTTTGAGGTGAGCGTTCCATGTAAGCTTTTTATCCAGGCTTTATCCGGAATTACTAACCTTGATCCATAAAAACCCTGTCTTGAAATTGCTTCAATTTTATCGCCTAATAATTTATTCAATTTACAGGGTGTTGCGTCTGCTAAAGGAGAAGAAGACGGGACCACAATTGTCGCCTCCGAACCTGACCCCAAAAGCCAGGACTGGGAGTTATTCGCGAAAATTCTGGACAAACTCTTTCTCTACTGTTATATCATCGTCTACTTCGTTATGATACTGTCATTCTTGCCATAAAAACGACCGTTTATTCTGTTGAACATTGTGCTGTGTATAATGAGAAATAAATGAATATTCTTGAAATATTTTGGACAGGTTACCTTCCGTAATATCCGATGTATGTATTATCATTTCAGGGAAGCTACTCAGGGCTGCCCTTTGCTTTGGATGCGCCCTTGGACAAAAAACACAAGTGCGCCCTCTTCTAAGCGAAATAATTTACCTCCTTTCCAAATTGTGGTACACATTTCCGTTTTTATTTTGTCCTAAATTATAGTGCAGAAAACAAAGAATTTAATTTTTCTTTGATACATTTAATTCATCAACTCTTTTATTTTCCTAGAATCTTTGATGCTAAAAGTTGTGTATCATGGAATTTATAATGTCAGCTGTGTAAACTGTAAATTGTTCAAGAGAGGTCCCAATATGGATCCCTGTGGAACTCCTGAGAGAACGTCAAGCAAACGCTAGACATTTCGTTCCTAATATATAAATGTAGCGTTGACTGAAAACTTCCTAGGATATTTTTTTTTTCAATAACGAAATGTTTTTTTTTTGGATTGTATACTGACACTTCCAAGTTTGAGAGGTGAAATATCACGTGCGAGTGATATGACCCTGTATTGTGTAAACTGATGATTTTGGGATATATATTAATAGATGTTTTTTTATAAAATATCACAATGGACCACCTCTTGTTTCTATATTTTCAGAGTATTAAATCAAACCTCAAATATTGCAAAATTTTATAGAGAGGAATAAAATGAAACACAACCAAGTAAAAGGTTTATTTCTGTCTAAGCCTACAATAAATATTTCAATAAGTTATTCCAGTGCTGAAAACCATTACATAAAGATAGGAAGTAACTACTTAAAAATAACGATACAAAAATATCTCGAAATGTTATAATAAAATACTGTACAAAGAAGATAACAAACAAGGAAAGAGGTGTAAACAAAATAAAGCTATAGTTCTGTAACAAAAAAATAAGTATAAATAAATAATAAGTACAATTACATTTAGAAATCATTTCCGATACAACATTTATTTTTTTGGTACCAGCTAAGTTGAGTTAGAAGTACAATGTTCCAGCTATTGGATCGTCTGTGGCATATTTTTCCACTGGACTATTTTCTAACTGTATAACACACAGGCTAATTTCAAGTACAAAGTAGTCGACTCTTTTAGTGACCCTAGATCTCAGGGGTGGCATTCTGTGTACCATAGTATTGTCGATAGAAAAAGTGAGATGACATTATGGTTGAATTAATGGGAGAGAAAGAGACAAAACTGTCGACAATAGAATTCCATAATACACAGAATCCCACCGGCTTAGACTACCTAAGCCCTGATGTCACAAGTGGGCGGAGCTTATAAAACCTTTCCAAACAAACTGGTGTTAAAAACCCACAAGAAATAATTGATTTGATAATTTTGTATAATTCAATCAAGAATACGGATGATAATGGATATTATTTTCAATAAAGACTCAGTTTCTTATAACCTCTTGCAAAAAAAAAATAATCTCAATGTTTGGAAAGGTTTATCAAGTTTCATCCACTTTGACGTCAAGCTTAGGTAGTCTATTGATCGTATTTTCATATTCTACACAGATTCCGTTTCTAAATGAAACAATAAACGACTTAGGACTGACATTTTTATAGAATTTCTCCTTTAATTTTGGCCACCTTATCACCATATTCACTAGTGTAAGTATATGCAGTTCTAGGCTTCTACAGCATCTTCTGCTCCAAAAAATATGGATCAAACTTGGTTTGATTCGAATATGTTGACGTTCAAACTATTAAATATTGACGAATCATATAAATACTTGCCACGCCTACTCTTTTCTTGATCACGACAAAATATTTCTATCAGTTGAACCATGATGATGGTTGTTATTTTATTCCTACACAAGTATGTCTGTCATACAAAAAGCCTTATAGGATACCCCCTTACAGTTCCCATGCCTATTGACATCTAGCAACGAGGCCACTAGAGGACGCGGAATCGATTTAAGCAGGTGGATTGAAAACATGGTTGAAGGCAGAGTGATCTTTTTATCTTTGTTGGGGAAAAACTTGGAAGATCATGTCTTTAGAGGATGAGAGGATTTTCCACTCTACAATATTCTAACGACTTGCGGACTTGGACATCATGAAAAGGAGGATATTCAACAGTACAGTCAGGACTTTTGCAAAGTGCCCTGAAAGAATTCACATTCTGGGTAGATATAGAAGCTATTACCAGACTTTACGTGAAGAATTAATGATAGTGATGGGGGATGCCAAGCACCTTGGAGTTGTGGACTTTAAACTTGGAACCAACATATTATTGGAGGGATCCTCAAACTCTGACGATATCAGAGGAGGTCAAGTAACATGGATATGCCATAGTCTCGAAGTTTAGCTAGAATCAGCACTTTCAACAAATCGATAAGAAATTAAAAAATACTGTAGCTGCAATAAGACAAACCTATAGTAAGACTTGGGTACCTACAGAGACTTTTTATGATGAATTGGATCTTCACCAAGATATTATACCCTTCGATAACACAAAAGCACCTTGATCCGGTTTTCTTCTGTGGCCTTATACACAAGAAGATATCAATGCAGGAAGTATGAATTCTTGTCTGCAGGCTGTAAACCTAAGAGCACCCCCCACAAAACATGCTTGGGTTTTGTTCGCATTGAATTCTAAGTTGTTGGATCCCCATTCCAGATTTTTTTTTAAATCATTCACGTACCACCGTCTTTCATTTTTGGTTTCCCGGGCTGATATCAGAGACTTGAAAGAGAAAGCAGTCTGAAGTGTACTGTCAACCGAAAATATGTGCACTGGATATTAGGTAGCTAGCTCCCTCAACATTGAGTAGGAGGATCAGTGCTGGCCCTAAAATGAATCCCTGCGGAAACCGGCATTTGTGGTTGATGAAACTCTATTAACCGCGTCGTAGATAAATCTATCTGAGGGGAAGCTAGAGAGCAAGGAACACAACTGTGGGAGGGAGAACAAACCATAAGATGGAAACTTGGTGAGGGTTCACGTCAAACGCCATCTAATGCCACGACCAAAGTTCCACCATTTTCAATGGGTTGGTTTTCAGTTGGTTATTATCGATTAATATATATTATGTGAGATATATACTGCACAACTACGGAGAAAGGCAGTAACAACAAAAAAGTAAAAATAATGTTTTGGTGAATTTGTATTCTTTGTATGGTGTTACACCTATTTCTGGTGAAAAAAGGCATCACTTTGATTTCAAAAAGCGTCCTGATAATTTTGCTCATTTAGTTGCTAATCAGTGGTAGTCTTTTATTCAGAGTAGCAGTGAGCTTTGCCACAAATATATGACTTCAACTCCTAATAAAATAATCTACTATTTCTTTATAATTTTTTTTTCAACTGCTTGTGAACAGACTTAAAAAAATGTTATTGTGACACTTATTTTTTTATTTATAATTACAAGGAACTCCCATCAAAATTTTCTATAATATAGTTTTTAGTTCATCTCTGTACCAAACAACCAACAAAAAAAACATCTACGTCACTGGCACCATCAAAAACTGTACCCTATTTTATACGTTGGTAGGAGATCATCGTAACTGGTACCACCATAAATCGAGTACCGCACGTACCAGATTCTTATCGTGAGTTGCACGACATTTTGCCAAAATACAGTAAGTTATCAATCTCTTTCATCGAGAGAAACACTTGATGTTGATCGTGTTCATTTGAATTTTTTTCACCGTAACACGACAGGTCAAATTCACGTTTATACATTCCGGTGCATTCGTACGAACTGTATGGTGATTACTGCATATTTTATAGGCAAGGAGCTAGTGATATATCGGAGGATATATAATAGACCTTGGAGTTTTTGAAAATATTAATTTTCTTTCACAAGACTACACTCCAATACGATGTGGATGACAATTATGGCAACTAAACAATTTAAAAATACCTACTTATCGACGTGAAACTAAAAGAAACATCACCGAATGGCAAAAAAGAGACAAACACGCTCTTGAACAAAGGAAGATACTATTTGACGCAAGATAATTTATCAATTTATTTACTGATCCGGGCACGATAATAGTTCATTACCAGCCCGTTCGTACGTAGGCCAAAACAAACATGACTTGATTTAGGGCATAAATAGAGACATTTTCATTCAAAAGTCGATATTCGATTGATAGTTGAGAGTCGTTGTCAGTTGTTATAATAAGTCAATCAATTTTATCAATTCATTTCCCCTATTTCCCCCATTTCCCCCATTTAAATCAAAAAATAATTTCACCTATGTATCCAAAGAGAATTGAAAAGGAGTTCTCGTAGAACACTTTGACAAGTATCAAACAGATATAATATTCCTTCTAAGTATATAGTTCAATATCTGTTGAGGTATTAGCTAAGGTAGCAGTTGTTGTATATTTTGATCATATGCACATGAGTGACATCGACATGTGCAGGTGAAGTCAGAATTCCCAGATACTAAACCGGAATTGTAGAATTCCCAGTTAGTGAGTCAGAATTCCGAGATACCATGCAAGTCATAATAATAAGTCAGAATTCCAAGTCGAAATTATAAAGTTACTACTTGGTGAGTCAGAATTCCGAGATACTAAGTCATTATTATAGAATGTTATTAAGTGAATATTCTGAGTGTCAGAATTATAGAATCCCGAGTCACTCTTTCGTAATTTTGAAATACTAAGTCAGAATTTTAAGATACTAAGTATGAATTATAAAATTCCCAGATAACAAGTTGTAATTATGAAATTCCGTGTTAGTAAGTGGATATTCCGAGAAAGATTGTCAGAATTATAAAATTGCGCATCAGAAAGTCAAAATTTTGCAATACCAAGTCAGAATTTCGAGATACTGAGTCTGAATTATAAAATTCCGAGATAACAAGAGATAACAAAGTAGTAATTATGAAATTCCGTGTTAGTAAGGATATTCCGAGGAAGAGTGTCAGAATTATAGAATCGCGAGTCAGTAGGTCAAAATTTTGAATTATAAAATTACGAATTAGTAAGTGAGAATTCCGAGATAATCTCAGATACCTACCAAGTAGTAATTATGAATTTCAAAGTTAGTAAATGAAAATTCTGAGAAAGAGTGACATAATTATAGATTTGTAGGTTACGAAGTCGAAATTTTGAAATACAATTCGAAATTCCGAGTTACTAAGCCAGAATTATAAAATTCCTAGTAAGTGAGTCGGAATACTGAGATACCAAGTTTTAATTATGAAATTCTGAGGCAGTAAGTGAAAATTCCTAGATAGACTGTCAGAATTATAGAAGTTCGAGTAAGTAGGTCGAAAGTTCGAAATACTAAATCAAAATTCGATGATGCTGAATCAAAAATATAAAATTCCTTGTTAGTAAGTCGGAATTCCATGTTAGTAAATCGAAATTCTAAAATTCCGAAATACTGAGTCGGAATTCTGAAATACTAAGTCGGAAGTATAAAATTCGGAGTTACCGAGTCGAAAATTGAAAAATTAAATTGTCGTAGCCCTTCCAGCCTTGGTACTCATTGAACACTGTCTTATTCTTTCCTAGTGAATAAAGATAATAATAATAAAAATATTAATAAGATGCTCATCGTTCAGTAGGAAATAATAAAAAATATCGTATTACTGAGTGACGCAAACTCCGCGCCTCCCGACCTATACGTACGCCCAGCCGTGTTTTTCAGCTGTCATTCAACAGGTCAAAATCCACTTGCTGCATACCTGCGCAACCGTACGATCTTTATGATCATTCCCACGACATTCTTGCTAAACTCTGCCGATTTACTTAAACGAGTCGTTTCTGTGCTGAAACACGTCTTCCATGTTCTTTTTCGTCTGGGCCACGATAATTCCGATGCAGATTGGCTAATTTATTTGTTTACGTTCAGAATGGAATAAGCAGGTAGGCCTCGATTGCAGCTGCTGACGGACGGTAAGGTTTGCACGAGTCATAATACCCTTCACAGTTTCAACTTTCATTCGATGCGAATACTGGGTGTTTGGAGTTTGACTGCCGTTATTTTATTTCAACAAATGATTGTTTCACGGCAAACAATGAAGTTCGAGAAAAAACCATGATTTTTTATTGCACCCATTTTTTTTGGATTGTTACTATGAGCACGACTTTTCTTCAATAGGTTCAGTATCTCCAATAGTTTTGAAGTACTGGCCGCCAGAATACATGGAAGGAACTTTATATTCTTTGAGGTAATGAACAGACTACCTATTTTATTAATTGGTTACACTTAAGCGTGGTCATGGTAGGGACTCTTATCCATTGTATTCCCCAAGAATTGACCTGCTGTTGAATATTGTTGTCCACACATTCTAAATTTCTACGCTCGGTTGACTGAAAGCATTGTTGGCTTGGATGTATAGCGACTCTTTGAATTTTCGTTTGAACCATTGTTCTTCCTTGCCTAAGACGTTGGCATCTTTCCACTCGATAGGGTGATGTTCCGTCCAAGCGTGTTCTGCGACTCCCGACTTTGACGTCTCTCCCCGTTTGTGATCGTTTGCTGATGTCGTCTACCCTAATGCTGAGCGTTTTTTTTGTCTCACCGATATAGCGGCGTCTTGTGGGGGTTTTCGCGTTCGGAGATTTCGATTTTTTCGTCATTAAAAATATAATAATAGCTTGAAAAAACTCAATAACACGCTTTACTTCCAACATGGACAATGTAACTCAAATGGAAAAAGCGTGGGGTGCTTGACAAAGTTCTCTTGAGCTTTATATGAGGATATATGTCAAAAGCACCCACGCTTTTTTACATATGAGTAATTAAATTGTAAATTATTTTTAACTTTTTGGTCCATGTTGTAAGTAAAGCGTGTTCTTTTTTCAAACTATTAGTTTTCATGTTTCTCCTTATGTTGGTTAGTTCAGTTTCTAGTTGTTCTTTGTTCCAGAATATGGTCCTTGCCCTTTCCTCGATAGTTTTCACGATGTTGCGTGGTTTTAATTGAAGCCCAGGTATTGACTGGTATGTGTTTCCTTTCTATAGACCCATATTCGAATGGAGTCTCCAATTTTCTCAGCTTTGACATCTTGGGATGGAAGGACGCTGTTGTCCTAGTTTTCCATGGTTATTCTAATAGTCTTGGACACGAAAGAACACTGGATCAAACGAAAATTTTAAGAATCCCCATACGTCCAAGCCATCAATGCTTTCAGTCAACCAAGCGTAAGATTATTGGAAAAAAGTATTGCATTATTCAATAACAAGTCCAGGAGAACAGAAAATATTAGGGTCCCTACACATTACCATACTTCAGAAAAAATTTTACCAATTATGTGGAAACAATGATATGAGATGATCTGTGAAAAGTGTGTAAGACACAATCCACTGAATAGTAGAGATAGACAAAAATTCAACAATAATTCCAAAAGTTTTCGCAGTTTGGTCGATAAAGCAATAGATCTCAGTTTGCAACCTCTTCTGGAGTCCGCAACATTGTCAAAATCGCAATTAACTTTGCTGTATACTCGTTGAAAAAATTTCAAAAGTTCTGCAAACTTGGAGTAGTATTAAATATATTATTTCATATCACGAATCAAGTTTGCAACCAATTCAAGTGCACGGAACATGTTTTTCTTTGATATACCATAAGACAAAATTCCAAAAGTTCTGCAAACTTGACAGAAACATCGGAAAAATATCCCGAACAGTTGTACAGATTTGCAACCTTTTACGTTGACCGGAACATACATTTTTTTAAATTTTTTGATCCAGGTGGTCTCGAGATAATCACAAGAGTATTGAAACTTTGTTGCAAATTTTGGAAACATCTATTCTAATGCATTCACAAATTTACAACCTTGTACTTCATGCAATTTACAAAAATCACATTGTGATTATAATGTTACCTCAATGTGACTCCAATTTAGATGTGAAATAAAAGGTTAAATTCATCTACCTTCGGGTAACATTTGGCATCAAAATGTGAAGCAAAAAATTACCCAAAGGGCCCGAAATAGAACTTCTGGAGATCGACTCAGATCAGTGTGATGTGGAACGTGAATGTGAAGTCCACTAACATCCCTAAGGACCCTAAGATCGATTTGTGTTTACTAGACAGCACAAAAGCCATGTGCGTTTCCTTCAAATGTCTTCTGTTTAGTTTTCTGCTGCGTCATTAAGTTTTGTGTACGACACAAAAAAAATAATAAAACAGATAATCAAACAGTGACTAAATACTTGCTCCAAAGAAAACGAACGATAAGATCAACACCAACCGAGAATCCAGGGCGTCTCTAAGGGGGGGGGGGGCAATTGGGTAGAGTTGAAGTTCGAAGTTACCGAAAAAAGGGTGTTGACGTACGACTTGTACGAGCTAAACCTGTCAATTTTGCTCTCAACGAGGTGGGGGAGGTGAGCAGTTGCCCTCAATACCCCCTGCCTGGTTACATACCAGAACAATCTTGGCCTAAAGGGGAGGACTGTTTGACAATAATATGTTACGGAATTCTACAAACATTGTAACGATATTATTGAATTTGTTTTGAGAGATAAGATAAAGATTTTGGCTTTAACACATCTCTCATCTCCTAGGCTAGATCACATCCCCTCTTATACCCTCTCCATGCACGCCTTTGTGTGTGCCTCCTGTGGAAATATATCCCACACCCGACACTGCTACGCCAATGGAAACGCCCTCGAGTCATTAATAAATTACTAGTAGTGACCACTATCGAACGACCTTATCACTCAAAACAGCGCCCTAGCTCTAGAAATATACGCTTGTATTTTTAGTCCAAAACACGTTGCCAAAGAAAACTTTATAACTGAATGGAGAGATTACGCGCAAATGCAGTTTTTGGCGAAAGTCCAGATGGAACGACATCTACTATATCTAACAGAAAACAACTATTTATCCGGCACAATCCACGCTGGACATTGAACTACATCTGATAGATATTGTGAAAAGGCTAACTGAAAAGGAAAGAAAAAATCTGACACAAACCCATGACAGGTTTATGTCAAAAAATAACTTTCAAAGTGTTACCGCAGAAGAAATATTTCCATTTCCATCCCTTATGTGTAAGAGCCTACTTTCCAATTCTGTCAATCTCCCTGTTGAGCTTGGCAAAATGTTTTGGGGATGAAATGCGAGAGAAGCGAATCTTGCTTCAATGAAATGAACGATTTCTGTGAGTGACATTTTTTAATAGCATTCTCCCTATCTAATTTATTTAATGAAAACTAGAGATAATTAAGCAAAATCAACTATCTGAATGAAAATGCGAATTTTTACTTTCGGATTTTTCTCTTTTCAGTTAGAGTCTTTTCATAATATCTATCAGATGTAGTTCAATGTCCAGCGTGGCTTTAGCCGGGGAAGTAGTTGTTTTCTGTTATATAGATATTACAAAAAAAAACAAATTTTTTATTTTTCAATTTTCATGGAGAATGTCCCCCTTTTCAATATTATCTTTTGATTAGATCAATATTATTTTCACCTTAACAATATTACCTATAATGTAAAATAAAACTGAAGTGTCTTTCCGATTTTTTAAATTTTTTATAGGACGAGATATATCAAGTTTTCAAATTGACGCCCTGTATACCGCATGACCACATATGACATATTTGAAGAAAAAAAATCATCTTTTTGTTATTCCAAAAATGACATCAACTTTTGATTTTCAAATGGACGGCCTGTATATTATTACATGATCGGTTAGGGATGATCATAAGAAATCCAACGATAACAGGTTTGATGGTATGTTATCTCTAATGATTACGGATATATCGCCATTTATTTTATCCATAAGCTCAATGAGTGGAAGAGAGATTTGGATGGATCCGTCAGAAAAAGTTTCTCTCTCCCACTTATTGAGCTTACGAATAAAACAAATGGCGACAACTCAGTAGTCATTGGAGATAACACCATCAAAGTATCGTTGGATTCCTCATGATCATCCGTAACCGATCATGTATCAATATACAGGGTGTCCCATTTTTTAAATCGAAAGTTGATGTCATTTCCGGAAAAACCGGAAGTGGTAAATTATCAGTAGTGGCGTCAAAATATGCGTATTCAATCACTATAGCAAAACATACCAAATTTGAAATCTTTATCTTCAAAATTATAAAAAAAAATAAATTAAATCTTCGCAACATTACCGCATATTGAATGTGAACTGAAAATGTGAATAACGCTTACCTAGTGTCCGAAACTGCAAAACTATAGTTTCAAAGTTCGCGGTTATAATCTTGTGGGGTCCTGTCTCACTCAGAGGATGCAAAGAGTGAAAACAGATTAGGGAAAACGTATAGGCCAACTACTCGAATTACAAAAGAGGTACCTCAGGGAAGCAATCTTGGCCTTTCACTTTCTCCTCTCTTCGTCAATGATTTACCACACTACTTCATCCGAGTATTCATGTATGTAGGATTCATTAGCCTGTGCACAAGAGAAATGAATGAGAATGACTCGGGAATATCTATTAGGGGAAAAATTAGTGATATGTTGATGTATCTGGAATTCATTTGTTTTATCTTCTGCCATTCACGGAAAAGGAAAAGCCTGTACTATTCAGAAAACCAAGGAATAGTGGGTAAGATCATGAGAAGAAATATAACGTAATAATGAAATATTTTGAGATCATTTTTAAATAACCAATTTATGTTTTTTTACTGGAATATCTTATCAATTCATTATATTTTGTGGTTTCGCCTTAATGTGTGTTAAAACAAAAAGTGACTCATTCGAGACTTGCCCATTAATCTGAAATTGCGGCTCATTTAGAATTATTCAGAGAAGTAGTTTTGACACAGAAATATTCTAATTAGTGACGAATGACGATGATCTTTCTAAATAATTAACATTTAATGAGATGGGCACCTCCTCACCACACTGCCGTTTCATACGTCAGTTTCTAGATGCAACATTTCATGCTCGTTAGATAGGTAAGAGGTCTGATGATGAAGTGGCCACCTAGATCACCCGATTTAACTACGTTGGACTTTTGTGTGGGGATACTTGAAAAAAAGAAGTATGCGTCTAAGCCATGATCTACATATCTATCGCAACAATATGTTTACTACCACTTGCTACATATACAGTGAGGTCCTAAAGTAAGGGATAAATTCATTTTCTACGTCATTAACCATTTTCAAGAAAAACCTTGAGACGCGTCTATTTTTCTGAATTTCTTCATGCGTCATAAAAAAAAATTCCCTGTATATTCAATGAACCTTTTTTACATGCAATTTCTAACTACAAAAAAATATTTTTCTTTGGTTAATTTAAAAATTGGTTCGTAAATTTTTTTTTGGTTCTTCTTTTTTCTTTTTTTTTTTATGACGCATAAACGAAATGTAGAAAAATAGACATGGCGCTATAGACAATAGAATACCCTTTGAAATGAGGTATCACTAATTCCATTTAAAAAAAATTGGGGCGCCTTTCACTTCGACGGGGGTGAAGAGGTGCGATTTCTTCTATGTCGCAGTGTCTTTTAGAAAACATAAATCGACGTGTTTCAGGGTTTTTCTTGGCTATAATAACGTAGAAAATGAATTTATCCGTTACTTTAGGACCTGACTGTACACATACATGGAGGTCTAACTAAGAAAATTATGCGACAGCCCGATGTTTTTCATTACTTTTACGTATTTTCCCGTATTATTTGCAGGTTTTCTAAACATTTTTCCAGGAGGTGAGGTCCCAACCTACCGATTGATATATTTTTTTCGGCGTAATTTATCACGTCCGAAACCGTCGATTTTTTTTTCAGAATGCCTATAGGCGATCTCTTAATAGCTTTCAGAGGAGCTGTGAAAAATCGGGAGAGAGGGGAAGGGTGAAAAATTATTAAATTATTGTATTGTCATGGGTTCTCAATACGTGTGAAAAATTCTTGCTCAACCAGATGTCGCAGCAAGTGCTTTAAGAATGGATTAAAAATTTTGAAACGGATAATAAGAGTGACACACATACCGACGCAGCAAGTAATTAATAAAAGCTTGTAATAGTCAAATTCAACGAGGACTACCATCAGCTCAACATGAAAAACAATCGCAGGACTCGTATCCAAACAACAACGAGGTTATGTCCACCGGTGTCCATGACGTCAGACTGAATCCACCACTCTTAATGCATACCTTTCGGCGGGAGTGCATCATTAGAAACGGCACGCTTTGACGCTAACTTGTATTAGTTTAACCCACTCGCGCTCGAAATATACGGGAACGTCGAAAGGAAGAGATAAATTTTCCGAATTTACGTTGCATTCGACGCGAACACGAAAATAGACAAATCGCGGTAGATTCCTCGATGCTTTTCTAGAAATAGGACACCCGGATGAAGAGATATAGATTCCGGTTTCTAACGCTATGATTTGTTTAGCGAGAGTGCATCAAATGAACTATTTTCGTCGATTGCCTGATGACGGTTTAATTATTGCCACCGGAAACGTTGTGAAAGTTTTCCACGCGCGTTACAGAGTGCAGAGATCAAATATTTTAACAGATCTGTTACGTGAATTTAGAAATAACTCTAAACTCTGGAACAATTTCAATAAAGCGAAGAAAATTCTCAGAAATTCCATAGGAATCCTTAAAAATTAAATCTAAACAAAAAATGTCTATAAATTCCATTACACTCCCCAGAATTTACATTGAATTATTTCATTGCGAACAACATTCAGGAGATGAGTTGAAGGAAACGAGGGGCCTAATCTTCTGATGTGCGATACTAAGCACGGTCAATTATCAAGTAAAATATCCATCCATTCATGAGTTGCAAATTGCAAATTCAAACTCTTCTTTAATTCCCCAAGAATTCAAAAGGTTTACAAAAATCTATATGAAATCTCCCAAGAATTCCAATGAATTCGTTAAAAAAGTACCGATTTTCAAAGATATTGCGCTGAATTCAATAGAAAAATTATTGAATTCCTTAAAAATTTAATTTAATTCTTACAATTTTCAAGAATTCCAAGCAATATCGTAAAATTTTCAACGAAAGCTCATTAATTTCAATTATTTCCGCAAAATTTACTTCAAGATATTTATAGAAAGTCAATAATAGAGAATTTCTGCCCATCATGGAAGTCGGAGATCTTCTTTATATAGGGCATTCCGTTGAATTTAATGGAAATATTTCATTGAATTTCCTAGATATTTCAAAGTATTCAGAAATAAAGTTGAATTTCTTGGAAATTACAACGAATTCAATGAAAGCTAGCAGAAAGTTCTAACGACTTCAGTGAAAGTTACGAAGAAATTTAATAATGTGGTACTAATCTCAATCATCATTGAATTCTTTTGAATTTCCATCAGAAATTCGATTAAATTTTAAGGAATTTCATTTAAATTTTAATGAATTACATTGAATTTCTTATAAATTCCCACAAACTTCATAAATAAATGTTTCAATTATTATTTTCTGACAGTTCATTTCAAAGTATTCATAGAAATTAGTCAATGGATAATTATGAGGGTAATCGATCATGATAACACTTTGTTTTGGTTGGTTTCCGGCTTTTGCCGTGGTCTCTTTTGGTTAAAATCTTCAAACGCGTCAACTACAACTGCGGCAGTCATCATCAGTGGCGTGGTCTAAGTACCATTCTTGACGTATCAACTGAAACTCAGTAAATACGTCAAGAAGAGTACTTCGACCAGACGTGAAAGCCTACATTACTATAATACTTTATTGAATTCCATAAGAAACGAATTGAATTTTCCCGAAAACTCAATGAGCTCCAAAGAGTTGGAATTCAAATTTCCTAGAAATTCCGCGAAATTTAAAGTAGTTAAAGTAGTTCTATCATTTTCCTGGAACCCTGGAATATGCCTACAACCATAACTAAGGATTTCGGTAGAATTCTATTCGCATTCTTTAATTCAAATCCGGGCATTTCTTCAAAAATTCTATAGAATTTC
The DNA here is from genome assembly GCA_958298965.1 of Chrysolina haemoptera. NCBI lineage: Eukaryota > Metazoa > Arthropoda > Insecta > Coleoptera > Chrysomelidae > Chrysolina > Chrysolina haemoptera. Next base: position 37,728,096 of record OY282590.1, read on the forward strand.
TAAGAAATTCCATGGAATACATTTCTTAGAACTTAATCCGAGAATTCAATAGAACTTCAATGAAACCGAAGTTTTTTGGGATGCAACAAAGTTTCTCAAGTTTATATTCTTTGGAAGGACTTGTGAGAGTCCTAAAATTCTAGAAAAAAATTATCTAAAAAAAAAATTTTAAAATCTAGAGAATTCAATTCAAGAAAATGTAGTCCTAATGGAAAGCCAAAACAATATTCCGCAGTATACAGACGATTCGTATCCAGATTCCATAGGATTTCCATAAAATACCAATTCCACAAGTATTTTTTTTTTCGAGAATAAGACTTATCATTACCAGTTGATTTAAAAATAACATTTTTTAAAAAATTCATTGGACTTCATAAGAAATTATAAGGTTTCTGAACAAAGTAAAATATGGGAAAAACCAGAAACAACGAGGACTCAAGCCAGGTTTCAGTGAAAGATTGTACTCGAAAAATGCACATGATATTTCAAAAAAATTCTATGGAATTCCTAAGGAATGAACATAGTCTCAGTAATAGCCTGTAATTTAATATACAAGTTCGTGCTATGACGTCGAAACAATCTTCGAGAATGGTTTATATTTCAAAGGAATGCAATAGGAATAATAATAAAAATTGTACAAAGAATTTCCATAAGATCTCATTTCCACCATATTTGAGGTGGAATTCTTTAGAATTCTGTGAAAAATCCACTGAAATATTCTAAAACTATATGAAACTCAAAAAATAACCGAGTTTTCGAGAAATATCAAAAATATCGGAATATATTCAAATTAATACTGTTCTTGAGAGATTCCATAGGATTTCCATAGAATCTGAATTCCACTTCTTTCCTTTTATTATCGAAAATGAATTTTGTTAGTGTGTTCTATTTCACTAGTGCTATTCATTCAGAATGATCGTCCAACAAAATATATAATATTAGTAATACCTAAACTGGGACAGTTCTCCAAGTGTGTGATACGTATAAATATTCCTATAGCGTGTTTTCGTCTCTTCAAAATGTCCTTTTTACTCGCAAAATGACGACACACCAGCAAAACTGTCTCCACAATGAACGATGGTTCTCATATTTCGTAAATTTGGAACCACCGAATTCGCTAACATTTATACTAAAATTTTCTAACCTCACAATAATTTTTCCGATATTTTCTAATATCCAGATTGTTACTTTTCTTTGGCTTATGATTTCCTAAATACTAGTCAGATATTGTAGATCAAATCTTCGTCAGTTTGGGCTGAAATAAACAGAAAATTTCAATCAAATATTTTGTCGAGTTTATCAATAATGCAAATTGCTAGGTTCTTCGCGAAGTGACAATTGTAAAAATACTCGAAGTGACAAATAGCAACAAATACAAGTGATAAATGCTTCTACAAACTGACAGTTATCCATATGAAGTGACAATCGTTAATATAACACTATGTGACAATTCGCTTTTGATTAATGACAATCGTAAATATGATACTTGTGGAAACATTGCCAACACTATCAATTGAGTGACAATTGTAAAACCTGAAGTGACAATTGCCAAACTAAATATAAAGTAGAAATTAACAATGTATATAACAAGTGCCAATTCGCAGTGACATTTGTCAACCTGAAGTGAAATTTGTCAACCCAAAGTGATAATTGCTAACCTGAAGTGACAATTTCGGAACTGAAGTGATAATTGTCAACCCGAATTGACAACTATAAAACCTGAAGTGATAATTGTCAACCCGAAGTGACAATTGTCAACCCGAAGTGACAATTGTCAACCCAAAGTGATAATTGCTAACCTGAAGTGACAATTTCGGAACTGAAGTGATAATTGTGAATACAAATTGACAATACCAACAATAAAACAAAGAAAAAAATACTATTCCCTCGTATTACATCATAAAACCACTATTAGTATCATACATACCGTCGTCATCTTGCACCTCCCGGCGTGTTTGGTGTCGATGACGTACCCCTTGCGGCACGCATCCTGCATCATGTGGCACCAGGTGTGGTATGTGCTGTTGTTCGTCGCGCAGATGGGGCCGCGCATCACGTGACGAGGCAAACAGCTCTCTGCGCAGCTCGTACAGCGAGGCATGCCCGTCTTCGCGTCCTTCAGACAGGATTGATCCTCTCGACAGCGTACCTTCGTGCAGGTGGCGTGAGCTGAAAGTGAATAAATGGGAAAAACTGATTTTGAAAATTGTGTTTTTGAACAAAGAAATTGGCAGAGTTACACCGAGAAATTAACCACCTACAACTGAACTAGACAATGTTCAAAGGTTGGGCTGCTTGAGAATGGCACCAACTCCCTTGAAGTTCTAATAGGACTGCTACCTCAGCTCCTTCACATTGAACATGAAGCCATGCGATTCTCCTACAGACTCGGAGGTGCAAGTCAATTGGCCGATGGAGAACTATCAATGGACATTCCCTCATTTGAAGCAAGGCACAGGAGAGCTGTCTCATCTTACTGATGGAAAGGGATAACACCCCGCCAGTTCTGAACTTCACGAAAGGCCCGATCATTGGCATCTCTACGAGAGAAGAGTGGGATGACATAGCATCGAACGTGCCCCCTACTAACAGGTCTGGTACACAGACGGCTCGAGGTCAGGAGGTATGTCCGGAGCAGGGGTATACAAAAGAGCAGCAATACTGGCACTGGGAACAGGATCACATCCAAGCTGGTGTCTGAGTGTACAAATGCCTTGAAAAATCTGGCAAAATAAAGAAATTTCAGTTTCCCTGGCACTCGGGTGTTCACGGAAACGAGGAGGCAGACAGGCTAGCCAAGAAAGGATCACTAAAAGCACCAATTGGGCCAGAACCCATTCTAAAAATCCCCAACAGCTCTGCTGTGGCTGCATGGAAGAACTGTTACAAAAACAGTTTATAAAAATCTAACAGGACAATCGGAGCTCAATATATTTAAAATTCAAAAGGAAAAGCCTCTCTCTTGGTAGACGAGATCTAACGCTAGCGACTGGGCTCCTAACGGGGATCAATCACCTGGACAGGCACATGGCCTTCATAGGGAACATAGATGATTCGCTCAGTAGGTGGTGCTTGGAGGAAGACCTTGTCACAGCTCCCTACAGAATTCCCTGCACTGGTGCATCATAGGAAGGCAAGTGTTGGGGACAGTATACTGAAACCAGAGGACGTCAAAAAGATTCAGCTAAGGAAGCTGCTCAATTCCGTCAGGGAAGCTGGCATGCCCAGCTGAACCTAGACATGTGGGTGCATATGAGGTCAAAGCAGAGAGGCCTACTTGTATAAATTTCAAAACGTGCCCACCAGTGCATGTAAATAAGTAAATAACCTCCTACAACTTTAAACTGAGAGAAGCGAAACGAGATAGCTTCAGAAAATTTTGTAAAGATATTGACTCCACACCTGGTCCTGCCAGACTACATAAAGTCATGGCATAACGCAATGGCACTAAATAAGCCAGATGGTAGCTACACCGAAAGTGAAAAAGAAAGATCTCACTGGACACTCACTTCCCTGGGAACGAGCCTATTTCTATAGGGCACATTCCAGAACGGCATGGTAGACCCACCAGAGAAGACACAACAGTGGTCAAACCAGGCGTAAGGAGAAGGACGAGGGGCACCTATGATCCTTAAACAGGAAAAAGGGATACAACTCATCCCAAATCCCAATGACAAATTAGTTACCCTGCAGTGGATGTACATGTCTACAGACGAAGACACCATCCCAAAACTCAAGGAGTGCCATTAAGTAGTACACAGATGGATCCAGAACAACAGAAGGAACTGGAATATGGGCCTGGAACCAAATATTCCGAAGGCTCAGGCAAATCGCCTAGAATTTTCCAATCGAAAAACTACGATATCGGAAAATGCGTCCAGTTCAATGTAGAATGAAATTTTCGCAGACATCATGTCAGACAGCCAAACAGCCATTATTGCTCTGAACTCCCATGTAATAAACTCCAAGATGGTATTGGAGTGACTAGAGAAACTAAACGAACTAGGTAGGAACAACACTGCTATGGGTGGAGGGAGGTAATGAAATAGTAGACGTACTGGCAAACATGGGGGCTGAACCACCATTTCTGGGTTCTGAACCCTTGGTAGATCTTATAGGTCGCAGAGCATTGACACCCGAACTAAACAGAACAGAATCTATCTATCGAGGAAACACGTTCGCATCTGCATATCGAGATACCGCTTTTTGCAAAGTTAGCAGTTTGCAAGGTATTGGTTGAGTTAGGATGTTAGAAGGTACTCATTAATTATTTATCAATAATCATCAACGCTATTCACTTCACTTTTTAAATTTGGCATAGTTAACATTGTTCAATGATCGGAGATCCACACACCTGAATCCTGCTGAAATCACGCACTATGTTGATGACGCTAGATGAAAGGAAAATTGGATTGGTGATTATTGATAATGAATGAGTACCTTCTAACATCCTAACTCACCAATACTTTGCAAACTGCGAAGTTTGCAAGTGTTAATACTAACATCAAATTCCAGGTAAAAGCGGTATACCGATATGCAGGTGCGAACGTGTGTCCTCGATAGCTCAGTTGAATAGAGCACGGACTAGCAATCTAGAGGTCGCAGGTTCGAACCCTGCTCGAGGATAGTTTTTTTTTTCTGGAATTTAATTAATCTGAACGCCACGATTCATTTATACATATGACCTGCAACTTTTCAGAAAGCGGGTTCACAATCATCTTCCTTCTATACTCCCCCTCCCTTCTAATACTCGCAGTGCGGGCCGAACGCGGCCAACACGATAGATCCACCCTATCTGCGATTATTTTCAGTAAAAAAAACTGCTATGGTGACTACTTTGATGTGATAAAGAAAATAAAAAAGAGACATTGGCCAAAATATTAATGATCAAGAACTTTTGTTGGAATACAAAATTCAAAGAAATAAAGTAAATGCAATGATTAGAAGAGCAAAATCTCAATATATCAATAAACAATTTGAAGAATCGCAAGGCAATCCAAATGTGGGATGTATTGAATTATTGTATGAGAAAAAAATCTAAATTTAATGTAAATAGGGATATCGAATCATTACAATTAAATGGTAATATCATCACTAACAACCTGGAAATAGCAGATTTAATGAATATACACTTTTCCCTCGTACTGAAAATATTTATCCACTTCATTCAATTCCATTTCAATTCAATTCAATTCAATTCTTTATTGCCTCTAATGATTACAATATCATATAGCAATGGATTGTTAGTTTGTTACATAGAGTATTATAACATTTTAGGTATGAATTCATTCTTAAATTACAAAAAAAGAGAAAAAAAAGAGGGAAATCCTAACTTTGAAGTGTTAAAAAAAAAAACAATATGAGTTATGTAGAAAAAAATAAAAACAAAAAAACAATAGTGAATGTCTTTCTATTCGTTCAGAACAAATGAACGGAGTTTCAGTATATTCCAAACATGAGTACACATTTTTTTTGCTTCAGTAGAAGTAACATTCTCGAAAAATGTCATTAGATCATTACAACTTGTCAGGCAGAGAACATCTGAGGGTTTCATAGAAAAATATATTGGACAGTCAAAGAGAATATGTTGCAGTGTTTCGGGTTCATTTTGATTACACATGGTGCATAATTCGTTTGGGATTATACGATAGGTACTACCATTGTATGTAAGTTTTATGCCATACTCACTAGCCATTCTTATTTGAGCAAGAGTTCTAATAATTTGTATAGGTATTTTCAAAAGTAAGTATTTTTGGGGAGATACTGATAGTTGGAAATTGCGATACAGTGTGAGAGATGAGGAACGAGCAGCTAGAGATAGGTCAGAATCATGGAGCTTGCTGTAGTATGTAGAGAGAATAGCTCTTCTATTTCGTCTGAGGGTATTGCTGTCGATCTCGTTAATAGGGGCTTCAAAACCAGAAAGATCAAACTCTTTCTTTAGTTGTGATACCCAATTATACCTAATATCTACATTGGTGAAACTAAGGGAAGCTAGTCGCATGAAGCATATTTTCCTTAATGCTTTTATTTCCAACTGACGAAACTGAAATATTTGAAATAAAGAAGTCTTAAAAGAACACGTCCTGATACTGATAATTTTATTACTAGGGATATTTTTGAATTGAAAGACATTTTAGTAGGACCTCTTACTAAATTAATTAATAATTATTTCATGAAAGGTATTTTTCCAGACGAACTAAAACATGCATCAGTTAGACCTATTTATAAAAGTGGTGACGCTCAAGAACCTGAAAATTACAGACCAATAGCCTTATTAAGTATTTTCTCAAAAATTTTGAAAAATAGAATTGTTGATTTTATCAATAAAACATATAAGTTTGATTTGAATCAATTCGGTTTTCAGGAAAAGAGTGGAACACAAGCGGCAGTTTTAGAAGTGATTGATTTAATTCAAGAAAAGCTAGATAAAGGAAATTATGTGCTGGCTGTTTTCATGGACCTCAAAAAAGCCTTTGATACTGTTGACCACTCAATACTTCTGAAGAACTTGGAGTCAATTGGTATCAGAGGCATTGCAAATAATCTTTTTAAATCTTATTTCGAGAAAAGAACTATACGGACTTACACTAATAACGTGGAGACTGACAAATTGAATATAAACAAAGGCGTTCCACAGGGATATATATACAAAATTTATCCCAAATCAACTTATCATGTCATTACACGATATACGCGGACGATACAGTACTTTTATATGCAAATGAAAACCCTTTGACTCTAGAAAAAACTATAAACGAGGACTTACAAAAATTTGAAAAATGGCTTTATTCTAATCTTCTCTCTGTTAATCCTAGAAAAACTGAATATATGATTTTTCAACAAAGAAATAAACTAAATATTAAATTAAATATAAAAATAAAAAATGAAAAATTGAAACAAACCTCTCAGATAAAATATCTTGGCATTTGGATTGACGATAAATTGAAGTGGGAGAAACATATTGAAAATCTAATTAAAAAAATATCTTCGATTATTGGAGCATTGAGAAGATGTCCCAAATTAAATCCTAAAATAGCTAATATATTTTTATATTCCCATTTTCTCAGTAGAATCAAATATTTAATTAATATATGGGGAACTTGTTCTAAAAATAATTTTAATAAAATCGCCGCTGTTTACAGAAGAGCTTTAAAAGTACTGTATCGTCTACCATATGACACTCCAACAAATCAACTTTATTTAATGACGAACACATTTTCTTTGGAAGAGCATTATGCAAAGGATACTCTCAAAATATCATATCTTATTATTAATAAAATGATTAAATCCAATTTTATATTAACCCAAATTCAGAAATTCACAATTACAATACAAGACAACATAACTTGTTCCATCTTGATTCTGCAAACTCGGTAATTGGCCAGAAAACAGTTACTCATGAAGCACTTTCAAAATTCAATGAATTGCCCGAAGACCTAAAAAAATGTTTAAATATCACTGAATTCAAAATCAAAATAAAAAAATATTTCCTCCAAAAAAGAAATCAAAATTGAATGGATTCTTTCTTTGTTCTATTGTATGTTTTTTTTTCTGTAATAGAATATATAAAACAAAAAGGTTCATGAACAGTCTCATACCAGTTTTAAACTGTTTGATTGTTCATGATAGTCCTTGCATACAAATCATATAAGCATATAAATATACCCATTGGGTAAAGAATTTTTTACTATTGTAGCAATTAATTATGATTAATAAACGTTATTATTATTATTAAAAAAAAACTCATGAAGTGACAAACGTAGGAGAAAACAAATACTCACGCCTGCACGGCCCCTTGTAAGCCAACGGTATGGCTTTTCCTTTCCGACAGGCTTTTTCCCTCAGATGGCAGGCGCTGGGGTACGTTTGCCCATCCGCGCCGCAAACCTGCCGACGTTTCGGTTTGTTCGGGCACTTCTTCAGGCAATTAGCGCAGTGCGGCATCAGGTTTTGGTCCAGCAGGCAATGTTTACCGGTCGGACAGCTAATTTTATCACAGGAACCTGAAGAAATTTGAAGTATAATGTTATTTTTTTTTTAATTACTAGCGATTTTTTTAGAAAAATTCTGACTACACCACCGGATTCGCGACATTTTCAATTGATTCATATGTAAATAACGTTGAAATGCGTTAATCAATAAAACAGTTATGATGAAATGAAATTTGAAAAATATGCCATTTAATCAACCCACCAATTCAATTTTAGAACTTTCATCAAAATTCGGAAAAAATACAACACTGTATTCAGGAGGTGTCGATATATCACTTATTCAATGTATTTTTTTTATTCATCAACATATTTCGATGAAATCATAGTCAGTGATATTTCGAGACTCCCTGAATCCAGTGGTGTAGTCAAAGTTCTGATTTTTGACTTTGAAAAATAAGATTTAATTGGCCCCGGAAATGGAAATTTCTTCATGGAATTTGATGTCCCAGTGGACTTTTTGAATGTTTACCTAACGAAAGAATAATCATTCCAATCGGTTGAAAAATGTAAGTTTTATACGAGTACTTCCATCTTTAATGGGTCACACACACTGCAGATATAGCAACAAGGAAAACTATTATTATTCTTATTTACTCACTTTGACAGGTGCCTTTGTAGGCGACCGCAAGAGAATGGGATTTTCGGCGACACGACAGTTTCCTTAATCTACAAATGTTTCGATAGCTGCGTCCGTCGGTGCCGCAAACGGGGCCCCTGGGGCGCATCTTTCCCTCCTTGCATTTGGAGGCGCACACACACTTGGGGATGCCCTTCCTCAGCACGCACGTTTTATCTGTCTCGCACGTAACGCCTTTGCACGAATCTGAAACAAACGAAAGTAGATATAATGTATTTGAGAATTTATCCGTTTTATCAATTTGTCCGTTTTGCCAGTTTTGTTCGTTTGTCCGTGTTGTCTGTTTGTCCATTTCATCCGTTAGTGCTGTAATTTTTCCGGGTTTTCCAACAGCTGAAAACTTAATACGCCACCAAAAATAAGTCACCTCAGAGCACCAAAACAAATAAAAATAATTGCCATCTTCTATCTCCACATGCTTATATGTCTAAGATAAAGCATTTCTATATTATTACTATATATACATATTTTTATCTGTTTACCGATATGTCTTTTCGTCAGTTAATCTGTTTGTTCGTTTGTATTCTTTTCAACCTTGTGGTCAGCATTGTCTGTGTGTCTAGTTGCCTGTTATGTCTGTTTTTCTGTATATTGTCACTTTTGCCGTTTGTCTATTTTGTCTGGTTTATCAGTGTTGTAGGTTTCGTCAGTTTTTCCCGCTTGTCCGTTCTCCTTGGTAGTTATGAAAGTGTTGTCCATTTTTGCCAGTTTGTATCGTTCCGATTTTGTCCGTTCTGTTAGTTTTGTCAGTTCTTTTAGTTTTTACGTTTTGTCCGTTTTCGGTTTCTGTAAGATTTGATCCTTTACTGCTCTTGTCCTGTTAGTTTTCTTTTTTGTCCGTTTTGCTCGTTTGTGTTTTCTCTAATGTGTTTTTGTCTGTTTGCCGTTCAGTTTGTTTGCCCCTTAAGCCAGTTCTGTTCGTTTTGTTCGAGGTTTGTCCCATTTGTCAGCGCGCTGTTTTGTCAGATTTGTCCATTTGTTTGTTTTGTGAACTGGCTGTATTTTTTCTGTTTGTCCGTTCGTCAGTTTTGTCAGTTTTGCCAGTTTTGTCAGTTTTGTCAATTTTTCAGTTATATTTATGTTGTTAATTTGTTCGTTTGTTTGTTTGGTCATTTTGTCCGTCTTGTCTGTTTTATTAAATTTACACACAAAATGGACCAACAGACAAACTGACAAAAATTGACAACAGTAACGAAATTGACGATCAGACAGAACGGATAAAACGTTCAAGCTGGCAAAACTGACAACAATGATTTAACAGACACAATGGACAAACGGACAACCAGACAAAACTGACAACACAGTTAAAGCAACCCGTGAAGATGGACGAGTATTTCAATTTGATATTTCAACATATTCCGATGTTGTCGCAGAAAAGGAATCCATTGTGCTTACCTCGGCAAGAAGAACACCGTACGCCACCCCCCAGGATCCTCCAGAAAAACAACGTGCCGGAATCGAGGTCCTCGGCTGACCAAGATGTCGTTACCGATCGTCCCGAGCAGCAGTCTTCCTTGGACATTTTTTGGTGGAGAAGATCAGTACAGCGACCGTTGCCGTTGCGAACCATGGCCGACCAGCAAGTGCCAGCTGAAAAAAAAGTTATAATGAAGGTTTTTGTGCATGCGGAGATCATTATTTGTATTATTATTATTATCAGTCGTCCAAAAATTATTAGGATTGCAAGTATATCTATTATAACTCCCTAAAAAATATACTTATAATACAACGGAAAATAATGGATGGGATCAGGTTTCTGAAATTGGAATCAAATCTCTGAAGGTATATAGAGAAAAGCCATACCAATTTAACTTTTCAGATTACGACATAGTATTCAACTAAAATATAATTTTGATTTCCTGATATGACAGCTCACTAACTTGGAATTCCATAATTCCGCCTTAGTTATTTTTTACACATTATTTTGTTTTTATTATAGTTCTGTGGACAAAATTGAAATTCAGAATTCACACTATACTGTATTAGTTATTTACCTAACAAGTGCGGAAAGTAGTACTTTTCCGCACGCGATGGCAGTTGCACGAACGACGCGGAGCGGAGTTCAGGCAAGCCGTTAAGGGCGGAAAAGACATTTTCCGTAAGAGTTAAGTACAATATTTTTCCTACGAGTGTTTTTGTCAATTTTATTTATGAAAAAACAAGGTTTTTGATAAACAAATTTTTATAATAATGCTACAAAATGACTAATAAGACAGAATAGTTACATAGATCATTTAGTTAGTCCTAAATATCTTCATTTTCAACAATACAAAAATCGTGCGGAAAAGTAAAAATCGTACGGAAAAGTAAAAATCGTACGGAAAAGTAACTTTTCCGCACGCTTTTTAAATCGTACGGAAAAGTACAACTTTCAAAACGAAAAATCGAGCGGAAAAGTTACTTTTCCGCACGCTCGTAGAAAAAAGAATTTCACACAAGGCTTTGTGTTTTTTGAAATAGCTGTTGGATAAAATAAATTTAAAATACTCCATATTGTGCGAGACACATACAGAATGAGTTTTTTAAATATCTCACTGCTTCCTCGTTATCTAACTATCCCTTCCTTCTTAACCTTCTTAGCCTTAGTGAATTTTAGTATATAGCGCTTGTTGCGTCCTCTATCGGCGGGTAGTCTTGTTTGTGATCTATTACACATTTCTTGTTTCACCTTTTGAAGGAAAAAATCTACACAGGTATTTCTTTCGGGCGTGTAAGTTCACTGATAAAAAGGATATTTTTCATCAATGCATAATTGCATTGATTCAAGTCGATTGTATTCTTGAATAGGTTCAACCAAATATTAGTTTGATTTTTTTGACAGAATCCTCTTGCCAACTTGAAAGGAAACTGTTTTCAGACATATGAACACTTTCTTCACTGAATAATGGGAGTTGTTTGGTGCAAGAATATTTCAACTTTGATAATGAACACTATTGTGAATACTTTCTTTGTTCGATGGTGTGAGTTGGTTGAGGCAAGAATATTTCAACTTCAATAACGAACAATATTCTTCTTCATAATGCAATACATTTTTGATTCAAGATTATCTGCATTTGGAGGCTCAGTACAAATGTGCACTTGGTTATAAAAATATGCCATGGAAGCCATGTTCATATGGTACAGTTCAACAAACAGAGAACAACTGCAAACAATTGAGGTAATAATGGTTATTTATCTTCGGTGACGCATAGAAATGCGATCGAATATAGAAACGACAGCGTCATTCGCCATTATCACACACCTGTTGAAAACAAAAATATCTTCAACCTACCCCCACAACTGGTCCATAAATTCAAATCGTGTAGAAATAATTGGACCTCCATATTGCACTTCTGTAGCAGCACATTTGCACATAACCACTGTGTCAAATACAAAACTAACAACTTAAATTATGATTCAAACACAACCCCCAAACCAAACGCGGGCAAAAGCAAACAGGATAGAGGTCCCAATCGGCAGTCGCAGTGCGCGCTTTCGCGTGGGTTCGCGTCGTTCCGGTAGCGGGATTTCGCCAAGAAATCATGTTCTTGAGTCAAAAGGAGCATTTTTCACAAGTAGGAGTTCTCCAGGCTAAAGAGTTGGAATGCATTAATGCAAACAAATTCATTTCAAGATAATTTATGTAATGAAGCAAACAGTTCAATAAGTTTGAAATAAGAGTATATTCATCAATTAGAAATAATTATTCTTTTCAGAAGATGATTCTGTTCAAGAGGATATATATATTTGATTGAAGACATCCTTTTTATCAGTGTTGAGTGTCATGCCATGCACTTCTTCAAAATGTACCTGCAAGTATACCTACTCCTGCTTAACATTCATTTCGAGCATCCTCAAGTTTATTCCCTCCGAATGAATCATTACGCTCGTGATTTATTTTCGGAAGGCAGATTCCGACTCCTAAGTACATTCTCAAATTGTTCGTACAAGACTCGCGATGCCTATCTCGGTACGTGACGAGAGACTTCAACGATGGGTGAGGAGAGATGGGGCACTTGCGGATTCGATACGTTTTGGCTGCCGAACGGTACGAGTGCGATATTTTCTTGCGCGATGGATTACAAAAATAATCTGCTGTCGAAAATGAACGTGTTGCTTCCGAATGCAGGGATTGTGGCGACGAGTTGATGCGAAAAAGAAATGGGGTTTGTTGATGTTACGGAGGTGAAGGTATATATACACGGAAAGAAACACCTGTGTAGATTTTTTCCTTTCACAGTGTAAAAAAAATGTATAAATAATGTAAACAATTGTCGAAAATTAGTACACCTGTTGTAATATATTTTTTCTACTAGCGTACGGAAAAATCAACTTTTCAGCACTCATTTTAGTTTTGGAAGAGTCACTTTTCCGCACTAGTACGGAAAACTTTTTTCCGCACTCTTTTTAGTGCGGAAAAAACATTTTAGTGCGGAAAAGTAGATTTGTTTAGTTTTTGCGGATTATACTGACATTTAAATATTGCGTCGCAGAAGGTTAAAATAAGCTTATACCAAGTATGGTTGTATACTTTAATATATATTTAATAATAAATGTTCTTTGTGTTAACTTTTGGGTGTTTTTTCCTTAGAAAAAATAGTGTACCTAACTCGAGCGTAAAGTGTCTTTTCCGCACGCGATTTCTGGCCGAACTCCAATAACTCGTCGTTCGGCCATCTGCAATCGCATGCGGAAAAGTATCACTTTCCGCACTTGTTAGGTAAACTACTATTTTCTACTAGCGTGCGGAAAAATCCACTTTTCCGCACTCATTTTAGTTTTGAAAGAGTCACTTTTCCGCACTCTTTTTAGTGCGGAAAAATCATTTTAGTGCGGAAAAGTAGATTTTAGTTATTGCGGATTATACTGACATTTAAATATTGCGTCGCAGAAGGTTAAAATAGAAAGCTTATCAAGTATGGTTGTATAGTTTAATATATATTTAATAATAAATGTTCTTTATGTTAACTTTTCGGTGTTTTTTTCCGCTAGTAGAAAAAATACTGTATATACCTAACACGAGCGTAAAGTGTCTTTTCCGCACGCGATTTCTGGCCGAACTCCGATAACTCGTCGTTCGGCCATCTGCAATCGCATGCGGAAAAATATCACTTTCCGCACTTGTTAGGTAAACTACTATTTTCTACTAGCGTGCGGAAAATCCACTTTTCCGCACTCATTTTAGTTTTGAAAGAGTCACTTTTCCGCACTCTTTTTAGTGTGGAAAAAACATTTTAGTGCGGAAAAGTAGATTTGTTCAGTTTTTGCGGATTATACTGACATTTAAATATTGCGTCGCAGAAGGTTAAAATAGAAAGCTTATCAAGTATGGTTGTATAGTTTAATATATATTTAATAATAAATTTTCTTTATGTTAACTTTTCGGTGTTTTTTTCCGCTAGTAGAAAAAATACTGTATATACCTAACACGAGCGTAAAGTGTCTTTTCCGCACGCGATTTCTGGTCGAACTCCAATAACTCGTCGTTCGGCCATCTGCAATCGCATGCGGAAAAGTATCACTTTCCGCACTTGTTAGGTAAACTACTATTTATCAGTGATTGTTTATTTCGGTTTGTGGTGAAATTTTCTCCAGTTTTGTGAATTTTATACACAATATGTGTTATACATAAATGTGGATAAATTTTACTCATTTTTTATTCAAAAGGTACAACACGAAATTAGTAATAAATCACACACAAGACTATACCTCCGATAGAGGGCACAACCCGCGCTATATTAGAATTCACTAAGGCTGAGGCTTACTAGCAAGACTGAAGCAATCTTCAACACCATTTCCATTCAGGCCCCGTCTAGCGTCTAGCGACAGCCCGGATATTTTGGCTGGCGAGCATATTGACAGTATAATAACTTCTAAATTGGCAGCTTCCTTGGTCTGATTTCTCAAAAACACATAAAAAAGTAATTTTTCACAGTCAAAACCCATAAATCACAATTTTTCACATTTTTCCTTCCTTAAAACCTGTAAATCACAATTTTCAACATTTTTAAAGAAGTCTGAATGGTTGAAAAAAATGTGAAAAAATTCGATTTACGGGTTTTGAGGAAGGCAGAATTGTTGAAAACTATGAAAAATCACTTTTTCATGTGTTTTTGAGAAATCAGACCAAGGAAGCTGCCAATTTGGAGGTTATGATACTGTCAATATGCTCGCCAGCAAAATATCCGGGCTGTCGCTAGACGCTTGTTTAAGAAGGAAGGGATAGCTATAGAGAACGAGGAAGCAGTAATGAGATATTTAAAAAACTCATTGTGTCTCCACACTCCACACATTAGGGAGTATTTTAAATTGATATTATCTAACAGCCATTTTAAAAAACGCAAAGCCTTGTGTAAAATTCTTATACAGTATTGTGCATTCTGAATTTCAATTTTGTCAATAAAAACAAATCTAGTGTTTGATTACAATAAGCATTCGCAATTGGGTCTTCTTGGAAGAACGTTGCACAAATATCTGTCAGATGTAGTTCAATGTCCGTCATGGTATTAGGCAGGGAAATAGTTGTTTTCTGACAGATGTTTGCCTCATATTTTCCACTTGGTGGAAATATTTGGAGACATGGGTATTTCACTTATTTGATACTCTCCGGCAGAAATTCTCGAAACAAGAATTTTGATTGACTGAAATTCGCATAAACTTGCCAACAACCCCTCGAAAAAACCGCAGGGGTACGCCAATGTTCGTATTTGTGTTTTTCTCAAAAAAGAAGGTCTATGCAACTGCAATCACCTGCTGTTCAGACTGTATCGCCTTCAATTCCAGATTAGAAGGTAACAACAATGTGCAGCGGCAACAGGTGTGTTTATTTAATTGCACACTTGAATAATTATTGCGGAAAACGGATCCGACAAACTCCCCCAGCAGTTCGGCGGAAGGTTTTTTGTCTGCTCTGCGCGCGAGAACGTACGTCTCGAGTCTTTATTTCTAGTAGATGATGGCAGTAATCAAATCTTCGTTTGCGACTTTGTTGTCGTCGATCCGCTGGGAATCAGGTCAAGTGAGAAGGATAAACAAGTGGAATCATTATTATGCTGATGATACGTCTGCAGTAATTTCTGATAAGAATTTCAGACAAGATGATATACTGGAGGTTATCAGGGACAAAATTAAGAATAAACATTCGGACCAGATGGCATCATCTCTGCGGATCTGATCAGTTTCCCTCGATATTAAAACATTCTATAGTTGGTTCAATCTTGAAAAAAGGAAAATATTCACATATTGCCGTGCTATTATTTTTTCTGTCGGGTTGAGAATTGGAGTATCCTCTACCAAAGCACACAGTTCAGCAACCTCTGTTTTATACGGTCAAGCGCTTTCAATTGGCCCTGGAGACTTGTATTATGTCTTTCACCGTACCTCGAGCGCCAGCTTTTAGTAGCAACAACTGGAGATCGGTCGGTATCCAGGGGTCAGTTATCTTGACCAAAATTTTGATTTCCAAATGAATGTATAGGCTTTAATTGCACCACTTTTGAATCTGCATACTCGAATACTAGTTAAATTAAAGAAATCTGCATTGCATTGTTCACAATAAGCTTGTCAAGAGAGAAACAAGATGTCCTGCATACCAGGACCATGCTGAATCGTTTGTTGCAGAGATTAGTTATTGTCTGCAGTGACCTACCCTATACTGATGAGGGCAAGAACCCAGAAATCGATCTATAGGTGGTCCAAATGTTTCAATGAACATTTCCATGCAACTAGCAATTGCGGAGACATCCTTGTAGGACTCTGCACGGAAATTCATTAGACGTAATTCAACGTTCGTCGTGGTATTAGCCAGGAAAGTAGTTGTTTTCTGATGGATTTTCGACCCAATTATTCCGATTGTATAGGATTATGGCAATAAGCATGGTCCTGGTATGCAGGACATCCTGTTTCTCGAATACTAGTTGCTATTCCACCCGTTCAAAGTCGAAAACGAGACCAAGTTCGCATCGGCTGCACGGGCTGCTGATGCCTTAAAAAGAAAAGATCCGGTCCCTGCTTCCTCATGGTCACAAACCAAGCAGGGAAGGGGATCTGAACTGCTGAAAACTTCACAGGCTCCATCCATTACCATTCTTTTATGTAGACACTCCAAACTCAAAAGTCCACGGCCTCCCTGCTGCCTGGGAAAGTACAACCGTGGAACGGACGATTTAGGATTCAAGCTCCTATGAAGATGCATTATTTTGCGAGTTTTCACGTCGAGTTGTCGCAGCTCCTCTTGTATACGTCTCTCCCTGGCATCAAGATGATGAAGGATCCGTACTCCTCGCATCATCCTCTTTTAAGATGAACCGTGGCACATTTTTCGATCCCAAACTCCATTCTTATAGCATGCGTGTACTCTTGCACCACCCTCAAGGACTGATATAGATCATTTTCTCTGAAGGCATATATTTTCAGGTCATCCATGTAAAATAAATGGGTGACTTGTGCCTCCGGTTGCTGGGGGTGCCGCAGTTGTAATCATGGGTATTTCTGAGTGCAACTGACAATGACAGTAGCGAAATGCAGAAGAGAAGAGGGCTTAGAAAATCGCCCATTCTGAAGATTACCTGCTCTGTTTGTACTCTGACTGGACCAGATCTTATAGCGAAGTGAGTCGTCCAGAGCGTCATCAGTTGTCTAATGCATCTCACTATTTGATCGGGCGCCGCAAGGCATCTGGGCAAATGCAAGCTAAGCTCATGCGAGGTTGTATCAAATGCCTTGCGGTAATCAATCCAGGCCTTCGAAAGGTTACGCTTATACTGCGAGGAGTCCTGCGTTATACATCAGTCGATGAGAAGGTTCTCCTTGCAGTCAGCGACCCCCTTCTTTGACCCCCTTTGCTCATGTATCCGTTCATACACTGGGTCAACTGCGGATAGTATTCGCAAGTATGAGATGCGGGTAAACATCTTATAACATGCGTTCAAGCATATTTCTATTATGATTATTATTATTATATATTTGGTAAAGCTATCGAATAGTTTAGAATGAGGTGTTTGAAAAACTAAGAGCTCCCAGATCCATGAGATATTCAAAAACTATCGTATCGGAACTTGTGCCGAGGATAGGGCTAGTATAGATTCAGTTGAGAGAGATTGTGTAATTCTGGAGAAAAAATACAATTTGTTAGATATTTTTTGGTGACATATTCGAAATGACTTGCGAAAGAGAGACTATTACTCAATATGACGATGAATGCAAACCTATAAGAACTACGAATAATTTTGAAGCACCAAATGAAAAATTTGGTAACGTAGGGACGGGGTCAAATAAAAGCTCTGTATCATCATCGCTTCCACAGTGTTTCTCTCAAATTCCAGCGTATTTGAGCTCCAGATTTTCGCGCATACCCCTCTTCAATACCTACGCGCACGCCCATGCCCTGAAAAATGGACACGGAATTGAACTACAGATCCATTATGTTGATAACGACTATCTAAGTACATGCACTTCGCTTCCGCCATGATTAAATTCATTGTTCGAGTTATACAATGGCATTTGAAATGTTTTCGAACTGATTTCGATTTTTATTAGCGTACTACCTACCTATCTATACCGAGCGGCCTTTGGTATGGCGATAATCAGCTTACCTCCTTCGTGATATTATTCAGCTGGAATTGTTCCTAGAACTGCCGGTGTGTTATGGAACAATGGAGAGGTCTTCGAATTACCCGTATGGCGATATAAAGCGCCATTCATTTCATTTTTTATTTTTGCTAATTTCCAGATACTAACATTGCCAACTCATATTTGTAAAGAAAAATAATCGTGAAATGTGTAAATTTTGATTTTTGTTCGAAAATATGAATAGGATATTCATAAAATCTGTTGTGTAATCATCTGCGGCCGAAAGACAAACTTTAGTCGCTATTTCCCATCATTCAAGATAACCTCTTGGGAGTTATTCATGTTGAAAAGGTAAACATTCTCCATGAAAATTGAAAAATGAAAAATGTTATTTTTTGTAATATCTAACATAAAACAACTACTTCCCCGGCACAAGCCACGCGCTGGACATTTAACCACATCTGATAGATATTGTGAAAAGACTAACTGAAAAGAAAAAATCTGAAAGTGAAAATTCGCATTTTCATTCAGTTAGTTGATTTCTCTAGTTTTCATTGAAAATTCATTAAATAAATTAGATAGGGAGAATGTTATTAAAAATATCACTCACAGAAATCGTTCATTTCATTGAAGCAAGATTCGCTTCTCTCGAAATGATCGAAGAAGGAAAAGTAAAAGTTCATATCGTTTCTGAAGACTCCTATCTTCTCATGCGAATATAATATGCGAGTATTTGAGTACCTAAAATGTGTTTTGTCGCACTTCACGGAGATGTTTGCGGATGATCCAAAAATCATGAATAATTTAGTAAATATAGAATTATTAAAGCAGCATCCCATGCCCTCTTTGGACTATATGCAACAATTTTAAAGTAGTGTGACTGGTCCCACTTATACATGCCAAAAAACACTTTGGTTTACTCCTGTCTCATTTTCAACTTACCCATAAAACCGGCATTCTCTTCACTAAATGTTGAAAATAATCGCTTATTCATATCCTGCATATTAACACTATTGTGAAGTGCAAACCTCAAGCTTGAAATCACATACTTCATTTTTTATGTAGGATGTGTATGAGCGATTATTTTAAACATTACTGAAGAAATTGCCAGAAATATGGGCGAGTTGAAAACTGAGGCAGGAGTAAAACCCAGTTTTTTCTTTGGCATGTATAAGTGAGATTTGTCTCACTAGCCTTAATCGTTGCATATGGTCCAAAGAGGGTACTGATTCCTGCTCCAGTATAATTATTTCATATCAACTAAAATATCCATGACTTTCGGATCCTCCGTATATATCGTAGAAGGGTTATGTGAAGTGCGACAAAACACATTTTAGGTACTCAGATACTCACATGTTATATTTGCATGAGGAAACAGAAGTCTTCAGGAACAATATGCACTTTTCTGTTCCTTCTACTATAATTTTTAGTAAAGTTATGACAAATCTGATTTTCGGCCCTGTCTGAACTTGCAGTGGCGGGTTAGCGCGAGCATGAAATATGACGTCGGCGTTAAACCACATTTTCTGAGAAAACGAGCGTATTTCATAAGGTATCACTGAAAATCATTCTTGTGGAGAATTGGATTATCTTTAAACCTATCGAATTCGTTTTTTGATAAGGCTAAAATTTTTTAGGTTCCAGCCCTGATTTTTTGGTGAACAATTTTTTTTCTAATAATACAAGATGTCGAGATGTCATGTGCCGAATTTCAGAGTGCTACAATTCATTCTTCACTTTTTGCTCGAGTTTGTCTGTCGTTACTGGATTAAATTAGGATTCCGATTTTATATTCGAGAATTAGCTAATTTTGGGACACCAGGGTCACCAGGTCACAACTTTGCCTTTGTATATCAAAATCTGCTAATTCCAGGATAATAAGTTAGTCCTAGAATCTCAGAATTAGCTAATTTCGACTAACTCAGTCTAAATTTCGACTAATTATTTTCAAATTGGCTAAACCGGGAATAGTGAGTCAAAGTTTCGACTCAATATTTTAGAATTGACTAATTTCGTTGCATAGTTGAAACGTTTGGAGATTTTAACTAAACAAGACCACGGCCAAACCCGGAAACCAACAAGAACGTTTTTTGTTCATATTTCAGTTTGTAGTTCCAACCTTAACCTGTTGTAATTAATATAGGTGTTTTGTTTTTTATGCTTTATTGGCAACTCCTTCGCCCATATCTGCTGTTAGAGCAAAAGATCGATGACGCAAACTTTACAATGAAACGTGAAGTGTTTCAGACGATTCTGCATTTCTACATTTGTTATGCAAGGGTTAACTCAGCAGAGTCAACAAAAAGAACCTTGTGGCACTGCGTTCGTATTACATCAGTCTTGAGAGTTGAACGCTCCATTTCCTCAACGATTTACTCGTATTTATACTTATTCATTTGTTATCCGCGTTGATCGACAGGCAAAAGAATCCATTAAACAAGAACCTGTTATTGTTTGTGATTATGTTTACGTAACACCCGTCTTGCGTTATTCATAGACCGTTTTCCGAGAAAACATTTCACGATGCATTTTTTACGGCGGCCAAATTATAGTAATCAAGGTTTTTTCCACTTCTACAATGTCGGAATTCTTATGATTTATTTGTCGATTTCATCGGAGTCTCTAACGACCTAAGAAGTATGTTGTAGTTGGTTTGTTAGTTGCTTCCTCGTAAAATCAGTTCGTTGGGCAATTAACGTTACGGAAAACAACTTTCCTGGACAATTAGTTCTACTCGATGACCAGTCGAATAATAAGTTACGCGGACAATTTCGTCCTAAACAGTAAGGACGGGTCCTGCTCATAGGAAATTATTATTAGGAGCTATTATACTTCCAATTAATGGAAATAATAAAACACATACCCAACATAATATCATTATATACTCACCTTATGTCGAATTTTGAACTAAATAATAAGTCCTCAGCGCTATTCTTTTTTATTTGAAAAGAGCGTTTGACGTAATAAACATTGACTTAATGCTCGATAACTTTTATAAATGTGGCATGCGTGGTTTGGCTTTCACGTGGATCAAATCCTACCTTACCTCAACAACTAGTGGCGTCCCACAGGGAAGCAAACTGGGACCCCTCTTATTTATAATTTTTTCTTTACAGCCTCATGCTGGAATTTCCTGATCATTATGTGGCAGCGTTCGCTGACGATGCTGTTGTTACGACTTCTGATGGCAGGATATACTATCTAAAATGTCATCTAGTGCGGTTAACCAAATGATATATTTCTGCAAATGTAAAGGGCTTGTATTGATTGAACTTAAAACCGAAATGATATTTTTATGTGCTCAGATATAAGATTTAGCCGAAAAAGAATGTTTAAGGTAGAAAATCCAATTTTCTGAGATTTTTCATTTTAAATTTTTCGAATTTGAAATTTTTGTCGTGCTTTCGAATCTTTGAATGAAAATGTCGAAAACTCATTAGAAATATTTTTGGCGGCAAAAAAATCATCTAAAAATTGATTTAGAGCTGAACAACTCGAGAACGGTTAGAGATAGACAAATTCTGCGAACGCCGATCGATTCAGAATGGTCAAATTAGTATGTATGGTGAATTTCAGGTCAATCGAAAAAAATTAAAAATCACCCGAAAAATGTTGCAAGGGGTTTACCCCTAAATATCATGAAAAATACTAAGTGGTCACATCGACTTGAAATTTGCACTTTATACGTAAAATTTCATGCTCATTCCGAAAATATATGATTTTTGTGTG
This sequence comes from Chrysolina haemoptera, assembly GCA_958298965.1. Lineage (NCBI taxonomy): Eukaryota > Metazoa > Arthropoda > Insecta > Coleoptera > Chrysomelidae > Chrysolina > Chrysolina haemoptera. Next base: position 37,750,005 of record OY282590.1, read on the forward strand.
CTCAGATATAAAATTTAGCCGGAAAAGGGTGTTTAAAGTAGAAAATCCAGTTTTCTGAGATTTTTCATTTTAAATTTTTTGAATTTGAAATTTTTGTCCTCAAGCGTATTTTGACGTGCTGATTCCGAATCTTTGAATGAAAATGTCGAAAACCAATCAGAAATATTTTTGGCGGGAAAAAAACCATCTAAAAATTGATTTAGAGCTGACCAACTTAAGAACGGTTAGAGATAGACAAATTCTGCGAACGCCGATCGATTCAGAATGGTCAAATTAGTATGTATGGTGAATTTCGGGTCAATCGAAAAAAATTAAAAATCACCCGAAAAATGTTGCAAGGGGTTTACCCCTAAATATCATGAAAAATACTAAGTGGTCACATCGACTTGAAATTTGCACTTTATACGTAAAATTTCATGCTCATTCCGAAAATATATGATTTTTGTGTGCTCAGATATAAAATTTAGCCGGAAAAGGGTGTTTAAAGTAGAAAATCCAGTTTTCTGAGATTTTTCATTTTAAATATTTTGAATTTGAAATTTTTGTCCTCAAGCGTATTTTGACGTGCTGATTCCGAATCTTTGAATGAAAATGTCGAAAACCAATCAGAAATATTTTTGGCGGGAAAAAAACCATCTAAAAATTGATTTAGAGCTGACCAACTTAAGAACGGTTAGAGATAGACAAATTCTGCGAACGCCGATCGATTCAGAATGGTCAAATTAGTATGTATGGTGAATTTCGGGTCAATCGAAAAAAATTAAAAATCACCCGAAAAATGTTGCAAGGGGTTTACCCCTAAATATCATGAAAAATACTAAGTGGTCACATCGACTTGAAATTTGCACTTTATACGTAAAATTTCATGCTCATTCCGAAAATGTATGATTTTTATGTGCTCAGATATAAGACTTAGCCGGAAAAGGGTGTTTAAGGTAGAAAATCCAATTTTCTGAGATTTTTCATTTTAAATTTTTCGAATTTGAAATTTTTGTCCTCAAGCGTATTTTGACGTGCAGATTCCGAATCTTTGAATGAAAATGTCGAAAACTCAATAGAAATATTTTTGGCGGCACAAAAAACATCTATAAATTGATTTAGAGGTGAACAACTCGAGAACGGTTAGAGATAGACAAATTCTGCGAACGCCGATCGATTCAGAATGGTCGAATTGGTATATATGGAAAATTTCGAGTCAATCGAAAAAAATTAAAAATCACCCGAAAAATGTTGCAAGGGGTTTACCCCTAAATATCATGAAAAATACTAAGTGGTCACATCGACTTGAAATTTGCACTTTATACGTAAAATTTCATGCTCATTCCGAAAATATATGATTTTTGTGTGCTCAGATATAAGATTTAGCCGGAAAAGGGTGTTTAAAGTAGAAAATCCAGTTTTCTGAGATTTTTCATTTTAAATTTTTTGAATTTGAAATTTTTGTCCTCAAGCGTATTTTGACGTGCTGATTCCGAATCTTTGAATGAAAATGTCGAAAACCAATCAGAAATATTTTTGGCGGGAAAAAAACCATCTAAAAATTGATTTAGAGCTGACCAACTTAAGAACGGTTAGAGATAGACATATTCTGCGAACGCCGATCGATTCAGAATGGTCAAATTAGTATGTATGGTGAATTTCGGGTCAATCGAAAAAAATTAAAAATCACCCGAAAAATGTTGCAATACCCCTAAATATCATGAAAAATACTAAGTGGTCACATCGACTTGAAATTTGCACTTTATACGTAAAATTTCATGCTCATTCCGAAAATATATGATTTTTGTGTGCTCAGATATAAGATTTAGCCGGAAAAGGGTGTTTAAAGTAGAAAATCCAGTTTTCTGAGATTTTTCATTTTAAATTTTTTGAATTTGAAATTTTTGTCCTCAAGCGTATTTTGACGTGCTGATTCCGAATCTTTGAATGAAAATGTCGAAAACCAATCAGAAATATTTTTGGCGGGAAAAAAACCATCTAAAAATTGATTTAGAGCTGACCAACTTAAGAACGGTTAGAGATAGACAAATTCTGCGAACGCCGATCGATTCAGAATGGTCAAATTAGTATGTATGGTGAATTTCGGGTCAATCGAAAAAAATTAAAAATCACCCGAAAAATGTTGCAAGGGGTTTACCCCTAAATATCATGAAAAATACTAAGTGGTCACATCGACTTGAAATTTGCACTTTATACGTAAAATTTCATGCTCATTCCGAAAATATATGATTTTTGTGTGCTCAGATATAAAATTTAGCCGGAAAAGGGTGTTTAAAGTAGAAAATCCAGTTTTCTGAGATTTTTCATTTTAAATTTTTTGAATTTGAAATTTTTGTCCTCAAGCGTATTTTGACGTGCTGATTCCGAATCTTTGAATGAAAATGTCGAAAACCAATCAGAAATATTTTTGGCGGGAAAAAAACCATCTAAAAATTGATTTAGAGCTGACCAACTTAAGAACGGTTAGAGATAGACATATTCTGCGAACGCCGATCGATTCAGAATGGTCAAATTAGTATGTATGGTGAATTTCGGGTCAATCGAAAAAAATTAAAAATCACCCGAAAAATGTTGCAAGGGGTTTACCCCTAAATATCATGAAAAATACTAAGTGGTCACATCGACTTGAAATTTGCACTTTATACGTAAAATTTCATGCTCATTCCGAAAATATATGATTTTTATGTGCTCAGATATAAGATTTAGCCGGAAAAGGGTGTTTAAGGTAGAAAATCCAATTTTCTGAGATTTTTCATTTTAAATTTTTCGAATTTGAAATTTTTGTCCTCAAGCGTATTTTGACGTGCAGATTCCGAATCTTTGAATGAAAATGTCGAAAACTCATTAGAAATATTTTTGGCGGCAAAAAAATCATCTAAAAATTGATTTAGAGCTGAACAACTCGAGAACGGTTAGAGATAGACAAATTCTGCGAACGCCGATCGATTCAGAATGGTCAAATTAGTATGTATGGTGAATTTCAGGTCAATCGAAAAAAATTAAAAATCACCCGAAAAATGTTGCAAGGGGTTTACCCCTAAATATCATGAAAAATACTAAGTGATCACATCGACTTGAAATTTGCACTTTATACGTAAAATTTCATGCTCATTCCGAAAATGTATGATTTTTATGTGCTCAGATATAAGACTTAGCCGGAAAAGGGTGTTTAAGGTAGAAAATCCAATTTTCTGAGATTTTTCATTTTAAATTTTTCGAATTTGAAATTTTTGTCCTCAAGCGTATTTTGACGTGCAGATTCCGAATCTTTGAATGAAAATGTCGAAAACTCAATAGAAATATTTTTGGCGGCACAAAAAACATCTAAAAATTGATTTAGAGGTGAACAACTCGAGAACGGTTAGAGATAGACAAATTCTGCGAACGCCGATCGATTCAGAATGGTCGAATTGGTATATATGGAAAATTTCGAGTCAATCGAAAAAAATTAAAAATCACCCGAAAAATGTTGCAAGGGGTTTACCCCTAAATATCATGAAAAATACTAAGTGGTCACATCGACTTGAAATTTGCACTTTATACGTAAAATTTCATGCTCATTCCGAAAATATATGATTTTTGTGTGCTCAGATATAAGATTTAGCCGGAAAAGGGTGTTTAAAGTAGAAAATCCAGTTTTCTGAGATTTTTCATTTTAAATTTTTTGAATTTGAAATTTTTGTCCTCAAGCGTATTTTGACGTGCTGATTCCGAATCTTTGAATGAAAATGTCGAAAACCAATCAGAAATATTTTTGGCGGGAAAAAAACCATCTAAAAATTGATTTAGAGCTGACCAACTTAAGAACGGTTAGAGATAGACATATTCTGCGAACGCCGATCGATTCAGAATGGTCAAATTAGTATGTATGGTGAATTTCGGGTCAATCGAAAAAAATTAAAAATCACCCGAAAAATGTTGCAATACCCCTAAATATCATGAAAAATACTAAGTGGTCACATCGACTTGAAATTTGCACTTTATACGTAAAATTTCATGCTCATTCCGAAAATATATGATTTTTGTGTGCTCAGATATAAGATTTAGCCGGAAAAGGGTGTTTAAAGTAGAAAATCCAGTTTTCTGAGATTTTTCATTTTAAATTTTTTGAATTTGAAATTTTTGTCCTCAAGCGTATTTTGACGTGCTGATTCCGAATCTTTGAATGAAAATGTCGAAAACCAATCAGAAATATTTTTGGCGGGAAAAAAACCATCTAAAAATTGATTTAGAGCTGACCAACTTAAGAACGGTTAGAGATAGACATATTCTGCGAACGCCGATCGATTCAGAATGGTCAAATTAGTATGTATGGTGAATTTCGGGTCAATCGAAAAAAATTAAAAATCACCCGAAAAATGTTGCAAGGGGTTTACCCCTAAATATCATGAAAAATACTAAGTGGTCACATCGACTTGAAATTTGCACTTTATACGTAAAATTTCATGCTCATTCCGAAAATATATGATTTTTGTGTGCTCAGATATAAGATTTAGCCGGAAAAGGGTGTTTAAAGTAGAAAATCCAGTTTTCTGAGATTTTTCATTTTAAATTTTTTGAATTTGAAATTTTTGTCCTCAAGCGTATTTTGACGTGCTGATTCCGAATCTTTGAATGAAAATGTCGAAAACCAATCAGAAATATTTTTGGCGGGAAAAAAACCATCTAAAAATTGATTTAGAGCTGACCAACTTAAGAACGGTTAGAGATAGACATATTCTGCGAACGCCGATCGATTCAGAATGGTCAAATTAGTATGTATGGTGAATTTCGGGTCAATCGAAAAAAATTAAAAATCACCCGAAAAATGTTGCAAGGGGTTTACCCCTAAATATCATGAAAAATACTAAGTGGTCACATCGACTTGAAATTTGCACTTTATACGTAAAATTTCATGCTCATTCCGAAAATATATGATTTTTATGTGCTCAGATATAAGATTTAGCCGGAAAAGGGTGTTTAAGGTAGAAAATCCAATTTTCTGAGATTTTTCATTTTAAATTTTTCGAATTTGAAATTTTTGTCCTCAAGCGTATTTTGACGTGCAGATTCCGAATCTTTGAATGAAAATGTCGAAAACTCATTAGAAATATTTTTGGCGGCAAAAAAATCATCTAAAAATTGATTTAGAGCTGAACAACTCGAGAACGGTTAGAGATAGACAAATTCTGCGAACGCCGATCGATTCAGAATGGTCGAATTGGTATATATGGAAAATTTCGAGTCAATCGAAAAAAATTAAAAATCACCCGAAAAATGTTGCAAGGGGTTTACCCCTAAATATCATGAAAAATACTAAGTGGTCACATCGACTTGAAATTTGCCCTTTATACGTAAAATTTCATGCTCATTCCGAAAATATATGATTTTTGTGTGCTCAGATATAAGATTTAGCCGGAAAAGGGTGTTTAAAGTAGAAAATCCAGTTTTCTGAGATTTTTCATTTTAAATTTTTTGAATTTGAAATTTTTGTCCTCAAGCGTATTTTGACGTGCTGATTCCGAATCTTTGAATGAAAATGTCGAAAACCAATCAGAAATATTTTTGGCGGGAAAAAAACCATCTAAAAATTGATTTAGAGCTGACCAACTTAAGAACGGTTAGAGATAGACATATTCTGCGAACGCCGATCGATTCAGAATGGTCAAATTAGTATGTATGGTGAATTTCGGGTCAATCGAAAAAAATTAAAAATCACCCGAAAAATGTTGCAAGGGGTTTACCCCTAAATATCATGAAAAATACTAAGTGGTCACATCGACTTGAAATTTGCACTTTATACGTAAAATTTCATGCTCATTCCGAAAATATATGATTTTTGTGTGCTCAGATATAAGATTTAGCCGGAAAAGGGTGTTTAAAGTAGAAAATCCAGTTTTCTGAGATTTTTCATTTTAAATTTTTTGAATTTGAAATTTTTGTCCTCAAGCGTATTTTGACGTGCTGATTCCGAATCTTTGAATGAAAATGTCGAAAACCAATCAGAAATATTTTTGGCGGGAAAAAAACCATCTAAAAATTGATTTAGAGCTGACCAACTTAAGAACGGTTAGAGATAGACATATTCTGCGAACGCCGATCGATTCAGAATGGTCAAATTAGTATGTATGGTGAATTTCGGGTCAATCGAAAAAAATTAAAAATCACCCGAAAAATGTTGCAAGGGGTTTACCCCTAAATATCATGAAAAATACTAAGTGGTCACATCGACTTGAAATTTGCACTTTATACGTAAAATTTCATGCTCATTCCGAAAATATATGATTTTTGTGTGCTCAGATATAAGATTTAGCCGGAAAAGGGTGTTTAAAGTAGAAAATCCAGTTTTCTGAGATTTTTCATTTTAAATTTTTTGAATTTGAAATTTTTGTCCTCAAGCGTATTTTGACGTGCTGATTCCGAATCTTTGAATGAAAATGTCGAAAACCAATCAGAAATATTTTTGGCGGGAAAAAAACCATCTAAAAATTGATTTAGAGCTGACCAACTTAAGAACGGTTAGAGATAGACATATTCTGCGAACGCCGATCGATTCAGAATGGTCAAATTAGTATGTATGGTGAATTTCGGGTCAATCGAAAAAAATTAAAAATCACCCGAAAAATGTTGCAAGGGGTTTACCCCTAAATATCATGAAAAATACTAAGTGGTCACATCGACTTGAAATTTGCACTTTATACGTAAAATTTCATGCTCATTCCGAAAATATATGATTTTTGTGTGCTCAGATATAAGATTTAGCCGGAAAAGGGTGTTTAAAGTAGAAAATCCAGTTTTCTGAGATTTTTCATTTTAAATTTTTTGAATTTGAAATTTTTGTCCTCAAGCGTATTTTGACGTGCTGATTCCGAATCTTTGAATGAAAATGTCGAAAACCAATCAGAAATATTTTTGGCGGGAAAAAAACCATCTAAAAATTGATTTAGAGCTGACCAACTTAAGAACGGTTAGAGATAGACATATTCTGCGAACGCCGATCGATTCAGAATGGTCAAATTAGTATGTATGGTGAATTTCGGGTCAATCGAAAAAAATTAAAAATCACCCGAAAAATGTTGCAAGGGGTTTACCCCTAAATATCATGAAAAATACTAAGTGGTCACATCGACTTGAAATTTGCACTTTATACGTAAAATTTCATGCTCATTCCGAAAATATATGATTTTTATGTGCTCAGATATAAGATTTAGCCGGAAAAGGGTGTTTAAGGTAGAAAATCCAATTTTCTGAGATTTTTCATTTTAAATTTTTCGAATTTGAAATTTTTGTCCTCAAGCGTATTTTGACGTGCAGATTCCGAATCTTTGAATGAAAATGTCGAAAACTCATTAGAAATATTTTTGGCGGCACAAAAAACCATCTAAAAATTGATTTAGAGCTGACCAACTTAAGAACGGTTAGAGATAGACATATTCTGCGAACGCCGATCGATTCAGAATGGTCGAATTAGTATGTATGGTGAATTTCGGGTCAATCGAAAAAAATTAAAAATCACCCGAAAAATGTTGCAAGGGGTTTACCCCTAAATATCATGAAAAATACTAAGTGATCACATCGACTTGAAATTTGCACTTTATACGTAAAATTTCATGCTCACTCCGAAAATGTATGATTTTTATGTGCTCAGATATAAGATTTAGCCGGAAAAGGGTGTTTAAGGTAGAAAATTCAATTTTCTGAGATTTTTCATTTTAAATTTTTCGAATTTGAAATTTTTGTCCTCAAGCGTATTTTGACGTGCTGATTTCGAATCTTTGAATGAAAATGTCGAAAACTCATTAGAAATATTTTTGGCGGCACAAAAAACATCTAAAAATTGATTTAGAGCTGAACAACTCGAGAACGGTTAGAGATAGACAAATTCTGCGAACGCCGATCGATTCAGAATGGTCGAATTAGTATATATGGAAAATTTCGAGTCAATCGAAAAAAATTAAAAATCACCCGAAAAATGTTGCAAGGGGTTTACCCCTAAATATCATGAAAAATACTAAGTGGTCACATCGACTTGAAATTTGCACTTTATACGTAAAATTTCATGCTCATTCCGAAAATATATGATTTTTGTGTTCTCAGATATAAGATTTAGCCGGAAAAGGGTGTTTAAAGTAGAAAATCCAGTTTTCTGAGATTTTTCATTTTAAATTTTTTGAATTTGAAATTTTTGTCCTCAAGCGTATTTTGACGTGCTGATTCCGAATCTTTGAATGAAAATGTCGAAAACCAATCAGAAATATTTTTGGCGGGAAAAAAACCATCTAAAAATTGATTTAGAGCTGACCAACTTAAGAACGGTTAGAGATAGACATATTCTGCGAACGCCGATCGATTCAGAATGGTCAAATTAGTATGTATGGTGAATTTCGGGTCAATCGAAAAAAATTAAAAATCACCCGAAAAATGTTGCAAGGGGTTTACCCCTAAATATCATGAAAAATACTAAGTGATCACATCGACTTGAAATTTGCACTTTATACGTAAAATTTCATGCTCATTCCGAAAATGTATGATTTTTATGTGCTCAGATATAAGATTTAGCCGGAAAAGGGCGTTTAAGGTAAAACATCCAATTATCTGAGATTTTTTATTTTTTATTTTTCGAATTTCAAATTTTTGTTCTCGAGCGTATTTTGACGTGCTAATTCCGAATCTTTGAATGAAAATTTCGAAAACTAATCAGAAATATTTTTGGCGGGAAAAAAACCATCTAAAACTTGATTTAGAGCTGACCAACTCAAGAACGGTTAGAGATAGACAAATTCTGCGAACGCCCATCGAGTCAGAATGGTCGAATTAGTATGTATTGTTAATTTCTCATATTTCCGATTAACAGCCCATAACTCATACCTATCGAATGTCATATTTTATACAAATGAGAAAAATCATACGATGCTAAGACTTCGTTTTCTTCCTGGTACTTATAAGAATAATTTCATCTGGGATAATTACCACGACACGCATTCTGATTACATAATAAGTGAGGAGACTCACAATTTCCTTTCTTCTCAGAACAACAACAATCGTGGATATCGTGATATTTTTTCGTCCGTATCCACACAGGTGTCTCTGATTACAGGAAATCTCCATGTCAGTATAAGTAGACATAATAATTATGACTAGGAGGATATCACGTTTTCGTAGTTATCAAAATATAGGATTGATAATTCGAAACGAGTTTCGAGAATAACAGGTACTCATGTAGTACCTAATGGTACACAATGGTATTCGCTCGGTTAGAGTTGGGGGTGTCAATCTGTTTGTCATCTAGTCCAATTCAACTGTTACTCGGAAACGAAGCAAGTTAGGATACACGTTTATATGAACTTTTTTTTATAAAATGTGACAAGGAATCACCACCTAAAATGAATGACATCATTTAAGATACACCTTGTATATGAATTTTTGTACGAAGTACCGTAGGTAAAAGTTTTTTACTAGTGTTCACTCGTCGAAATTTAAAAGATTTTTTTTCTTTATTTTGGGGGCCCCTCATTTGTGGATGCCCCGGATCCCTTCCCCTAAATCTGGCCCTGTCTGGATTGAGTCACGGTTGCTTGCTACAACACAAGCCTGCTTAGGTAGCGACAATCGCAATAGACTCAACAGGAATACGCCTAATTTGTACCGCGTTACTGGGGACGACCTGCAAACTTTTTTGTTTTGTCTGAATAAATAAATGACTTACTTATACCTCTCGTGGTACAAACTGGTTACTTCTGCATTTTCACCGGTTTGTATAAAATAGACTATCATATCCCATTTTTCATAACACTCAAACTTTATTGCAAATATTTTTGAAAATTGAACATTAACACGAATTGAGGAGCGTCTTTACTGCTCAAAGATGACTAGCAAAGCATCAAGTGTGCTACATTTTTGGAATGGTAATTTCAAGCCTTATCGAAATATGCAGGAATGTTCAGGTTGTCCCATTCACAAAAACAATGTTTCCATCAATAACTATTGATACATGACTCGAAAAAATTGCCCCCCAGACACGGCCACTGATTTCCATCTATCCAGTTCGAAAACAGGACTTTCCCTTCGAAAGCGTCCAGTTTGGCCCACCCTGTACACTAAGCATCACTCTAATAAAAACTCCCAATTACCCAGGCTGCCTTTTGAATAATCTGTATCTAGCGTAGGTACGCGGACGTAAATAGTAACGGAAAAGCGATCAAAGCGGATTAAAATATATGCACATGCATGCAGGCTCATAAAAATTTATTATCCTAGATACTCGCAATTAAACAGACATACAGGACTTTTTTCGTACTGTTGATTTTCTCGAGGTAATTGAAGACGCACGGGGTAACCTGCATGCTCTGTCGATCGAAGGAGATTTATTTTAGCCCAGGAAAATTGATTCTGAATTGAATGGTGATGAGCATTCCAGACACAATTTGTTTAAAAAATTCAAACAATTGTGGAAAATACTACACATATTTTTTCCAAGGTGTGGAATTTGTAAAAATTGTAAATGTTACTTCTACTTTAGTTCTTTAATAGCTATTTGTGCATTTAGAGCACGCAAAGTGATTGATTGTCGCTCTACAAAAAGATTAATCTTTGGAGAACGACAATGACACTTCGTGCTCGAAATACACACATTATTTTTTCTACAAGCGCAGCTCTTAAAAAAAAAATGATCGACACTTCATTCAAATAGGCACATAACATTACTTATGAGAAAATCACTCGATAGCAATCCGATAATGTCCGCAAATGTCCAATAATTCAAATCACTAACAAGAAAAAAGTAAAATAACGTTCCTAAAAAAAAAGTTGCAATTGCCAGGAGATACAAGCCCAAGACGCGTGTCTATACTTTCTATCATGCAAGTATAGGTCCGTTTTAGACAAAAGCAGTTCAGATACGTTTTAATTTTCCAAAAAAAAATGTTCATCAAGTGGGTAGGAAGAAAAATCATATGTATTACATGGGAGTAATGTGCCTTTTCCTCCCTAGTAATACAAATAGCTATTTCCAGGGTAGTACAGATTTTTTCACTTCAGCAAGTTTGGACTTGAATTTTCCACTCGGGTTGCCATGTGGATGTTATTGCTTCTTTTAGTATTTGCTTGAAGTCTGACTTTACTATTATTGAAATGGGGTGGAGCTCTACTTCATTTATTGAATTTCTCGCCTATGTGGGATGTCACCCAGATGAATTTTACGGTTCGGTCAGTTCGGTCAGTGCGAAAGATTGAGTTCATTTTTGATCAGAAGAAGGATTCGGTTGGTGGGATAGATTTCGGATAAAGCGATCATTGAGCTGAGGGAATCGGTTATAATCACGGTTTTCTCAAAATGTTGTTCTCTCCTATATTCCAATTGGAATGAAATTGATTTTTCGTTTCGTGCCTTCCAGCTTATCCGACATTACTATTATTATCGCACAAACAAAGCGGGACACGCAACCCCGTCCAATCCCGCGCCACTGGCGAGTACTCTGGAACCTTGATAATCGTAAAAGTGCTGTCGATCGTTAAACGCAATTATCGGGCAAGCAGGTGTATTAATTACACTTGAAAGTCAAGAAATATCGCGAATTGCGTGCGATTCAAAGGGGACGTTTATTACTATTACTATCGAGTGCCTGGTCGCAATTACGCCACTCACTTTTCAGCTAATGTAATCGCGAATAATAACCGATAATGGCACGTAACGATTCGCGGCCGTTTCGTGATGACGAGAGGTAGATGTCCGCGGGCCGAAACGTCGTGATAGAAAGCTCGATTGGCGAGAAATGCCGAGGAATTATTAGAAGATTAGAATGAGTGGGATGCAAAATGATTTGTTTGGAAGTTGTGGACGATGTAGTTACTTGAATACTAACATTTCGAAATACCATCCTTCTTTAGTGAGCGAACACACTAAACGACCAGGATCGACCGTCCATCTATGACCAAAAATTGAAAGAGATCTATGGAAACTTTCGAAGTCACACTAATCGACCATCCACAACCGAACCACTACAATAATATCGTAAATATGATATTCAAGAGGTTAAAAAAACTAAAGAACACGCTTTACTTCCAACACGGACTAAAAAGTAAAAAATGATCAACAATGTAATAACTCAAATGTTATGGTGGGTCCACATTGCTCGCGAGCAGCACGAACGAACACAACAAGCGCAACGAACGGGCGAGCAGCACGAATATAAAAAAAAATCATGTTCGTCCTGTTCAGGCTGTTTGCAGCGTTCCGCGTGCTTGCAATCACCCAATACACATGTCTTGGTGGGTTCACATTGCTCGCGAGCACCACAAACGAACACAACAAGCGCAACGAACGGTGTGAGCAGCACGAATGTACAAAAAAATCATGTTCGTCCTGTTCAGGCTGTTTGCAGCGTTCCGCGTGCTTGCAATCACCCAATACACATGTCTTGGTGGGTCCACATTGCTCGCGAGCACCACAAACGAACACAACAAGCGCAACGAACGGTGTGAGCAGCACGAATGTACAAAAAATCATGTTCGTCCTGTTCAGGCTGTTTGCAGCGTTCCGCGTGCTTGCAATCACCCAATACACATGTCCTGGTGGGTCCACATTGCTCGCGAGCACCACAAACGAACACAACAAGCGCAACGAACGGTGCAAGCAGCTCGAATGTACAAAAAAATCATGTTCGTCCTGTTCAGGCTGTTTGCAGCGTTCCGCGTGCTTGCAATCACCCAATACACATGTCTTGGTGGGTCCACATTGCTCGCGAGCACCACAAACGAACACAACAAGCGCAACGAACGGTGTGAGCAGCACGAATGTACAAAAAAATCATGTTCGTCCTGTTCAGGCTGTTTGCAGCGTTCCGCGTGCTTGCAATCACCCAATACACATGTCTTGGTGGGTCCACATTGCTCGCGAGCACCACAAACGAACACAACAAGCGCAACGAACGGGCGAGCAGCACGAATGTACATAAAAATCATGTTCGTCCTGTTCAGGCTGTTTGCAGCGTTTCGCGTGCTTGCAATCACCCAATACACATGTCTTGGTGGGTCAACATTGCTCGCCAGCACCACAAACGAACACAACAAGCGCAACGAACGGTGCGAGCAGCACGAATGTACAAAAAAATCATGTTCGTCCTGTTCAGGCTGTTTGCAGCGGTCCGCGTGCTTGCAATCACCCAATACACATGTCCTGGTGGGTCCACATTGCTCGCGAGCACCACAAACGAACACAACAAGCGCAACGAACGGTGCAAGCAGCTCGAATGTATAAAAAAATCATGTTCGTCCTGTTCAGGCTGTTTGCAGCGTTCCGCGTGCTTGTAAACACATGTTTTGGTGGGTCCACATTGCTCGCGAGCAGCACGAACGAAGACAACAAGCGCAACGAACGGAGCGTGCAGCACGAATGTACCAAAAATCATGTTGGTCCCGTTCAGGATGTTTGCAGCGTTCCGCGTACTTGCAATCACCCAAAACACATGTTTTGGTGGGTCCACATTGCTCGCGAGCACCACAAACGAACACAACAAGCGCAACGAATGGTGTGAGCAGCACGAATGTACAAAAAAATCATGTTCGTCCTGTTCAGGCTGTTTGCAGCGTTCCGCGTGCTTGCAATCACCCAATACACATGTCTTGGTGGGTCCACATTGCTCGCGAGCACCACAAACGAACACAACAAGCGCAACGAACGGTGTGAGCAGCACGAATGTACAAAAAATCATGTTCGTCCTGTTCAGGCTGTTTGCAGCGTTCCGCGTGCTTGCAATCACCCAATACACATGTCCTGGTGGGTCCACATTGCTCGCGAGCACCACAAACGAACACAACAAGCGCAACGAACGGTGCAGGCAGCTCGAATGTACAAAAAAATCATGTTCGTCCTGTTCAGGCTGTTTGCAGCGTTCCGCGTGCTTGCAATCACCCAATACACATGTCTTGGTGGGTCCACATTGCTCGCGAGCACTACAAACGAACACAACAAGCGCAACGAACGGTACGAGCAGCACGAATGTACAAAAAAATTATGTTCGTCCTGTTCAGGCTGTTTGCAGCGTTCCGCGTGCTTGCAATCAACCAAAACACATGTTTTGGTGGGTCCACATTGCTCGCGAGCAGCACGAACATAACAAGCGCAACGAACGGAGCGAGCAGAACGAATGTACAAAAAAATCATGTTCTTCCTGTTCAGGATGTTTGCAGCGTTCCGCGTACTTGCCATCACCCAAAATACACGATTCGACTGTTCCGTCCGGTAGCTGTACATCAAAGGAATTCAGCTCGCGAGCAGAGTTGAGGGCGATTTTGTCATTTCTTTGTTTTTAGTGTTCACGTATAGTCAAGTACAGCATGGTGAAGTGCAATATGGAGTGGACTGAAGACAACATTTTGAAGCTAATTGGGCCTACGAAACTTATCCTGTTTTGTGGGATCCACAAAATAAATTTTATAAACTGAATAAAAAAAATATATGCTTGAATGGAAATCAGGAAAAAATTTCCAAAAATGATGATTTAACTCTGTTTTGAGGATTTTTTTTAATACGGAGGTAGTTTTCAGGATAAATATTGTGATACAAAATCTAAAATGGGACAGATATGCTTTCTCAGCAGCTCATTTTACAGTAGGAAGGAAATTTCCAAAAACGATGAGTTGACTATATTTTGAGATTTTTTTTTTCAATACGGAGATAGTTTTCATGGTGAGTATCGTGATACAAAATCTGAAATAGGGTAGATAGTTTTTCTCAGCTCGTTCTGAATATGGAATGAAAAAGAAATTTCAAGAAAAGTTTTTCATCTCATCATTTATATAATTGTCACGGCCACTGAGAAATATGATCTTATTTTCATAATCTCTGACCTCGAAAACCCTCTCAAACTAAATATTTCTGTGTTACATAGATGATATGCGCAAGTTCATCAATTCGGAAAGTATCATTCTATATGCTGACGTTGTTATTATAACGGCCTTAAATAAGAACCTTGGGGAATACCCGAATAATCTGAAAATTCCCAAATTGAATATCTCACGAGCTGACGTTGCGGTTCCGTTCATCTTCGTACAAGTTTCACCTAACGTATGATAGAGTATTATAACGGCCCCAAATACGATCCTTGGGCAATACCCGAATAACGCGAACACGCCTCCGCAATCCTCGACGATTCCGAAATGAAATATTACGCTGACGATGCAGTTCTGGCGAGTGCGCAAAAACAGTGGGTGAGATCGGTATTTGGCGAATCAGTGACAAGTAACGGGAAATTCGTAGACACGGTAAGGCGCGAGAAGATTTATGCTCGTCGTTAATCCGAAAACCTGTACGTCGATTCTAAAAATAGCCCCCCATCAAAACACAATGTCGCATTGCCCATATAAATGCAAATAGAGATATATTTAAATTGAATTTCGAAGGGAATTTATCACAGATAATGACGGGTCGACTCACTTTGGAATAGGAGTACCACAGGAACAGTTTCAGATCCCATATTATTTTTTATTTACATAAACAGCATTAGTAAATGCCGAATACATGCACTTTGAAAATCAGAAAAGGAATTAAGAGATATCCAGATATGGTATAACTACAATCTTCGGAGACTTAACGTTTAAAAAAAACAAATTTATAACATTCATCCAACGGAGGCGATCCATTACATATAGGGTTTATTGTTGTCCAGAGACACACAGATAATGGTGGGGGGGGGGGCAAAAGGGTATAAGTCCAAATTTGGTCAAAATAAGTTAACTACGCCCATTGACAAACAAAGTTGTTTACTCTCATATGGACATATTGATCTAGCTTCATCTACACGGTAACATGAGAAATCATTTGGTATAAGTCCCAACTTGCATTTTCAGACAGGTCCGCATGGTATAAGTCCACTTATATCGAGTTTCCTAAAATCTATCGACTTGTACGGACTTGTATCATACTGATCACGTACATGTGTTTGAAAACAGAAGGCTTCGTCTGCCGCATTATATTTTCGACTTTTTTGTCAGTTGATTTTTTTCGTACAAATTATCAGAATATAATAATTCGGCCATTTTGTATCGAATGGCGTTCGCAGAATTTGTTTATCTCTAACCGTTTTAGAGTTGGTCGGCTCTAAATCAATTTTTAGATGGTTTTTTTGCCGCCAAAAATATTTCTGATGAGTTTTCGACATTTTCATTCAAAGATTCGGAATCAGTACGTCAAAATAAGCTCGAGGACAAAAATTTCTAATTCGAAAAATTTAAAATGAAAAATCTCATAAAATTGGATTTTCTACCTTAAACACCCTTTTCCGGCCAAATCTTTTATCTGAGCACATGAAAATCATACATTTTCGGAATGAGCATGAAATTTTACGTATAAAGTGCAAATTTCAAGTCGATGTGACAACTTAGTATTTTTCATGATATTTAGGGGTAAACCCTTGCAACTTTTTTCGGGTAATTTTTAATGTTTTTCGATTGACTCTAAATTCACAATATATACTAATTCGACCATTCTGAATCGATTGGCGTTCGCAGAATTTGTCTATCTCTAACCGTTCGCTAGTTAGTCAGCTCTAAATCAAGTTTTAGATGGTTTTTTTGCCGCCAAAAATATTTCTGATGAGTTTTCGACATTTTCATTCGAAGATTCGGAATCAGCACGTCAAAATACGCTCAAGGACAAAAATTTCAAATTCGAAAAATTTAAAATGAAAAATCTCATAAAATTGAATTTTCTACCTTAAACACCCTTTTCCGGCTAAATCTTATATCTGAGCACATAAAAATCATACATTTTCGGAATGAGCATAAAATTTTACGTATAAAGTGCAAATTTCAAGTCGATGTGACAACTTGGCATTTTTCGTGATTTTTATTTTCGGGTAATTTTTAATGTTTTTCGATTGACTCGAAATTCACAATATATACTAATTCGACCATTCTGAATCGATTGGCGTTCGCAGAATTTGTCTATCTCTAACCGTTCGCTAGTTGGTCAGCTCTAAATCAATTTTTAGATGGTTTTTTTGCCGCCAAAAATATTTCAGATGAGTTTTCGACATTTTCATTCAAAGATTCGGAATCAGCACGTCAAAATACGCTCGAGGACAAAAATTTCAAATTCGAAAAATTTAAAATGAAAAATCTCATAAAATTGAATTTTCTACCTTAAACACCCTTTTCCGGCTAAATCTTATATCTGAGCACATAAAAATCGTACATTTTCGGAATGAGCATGAAATTTTACGTATAAAGTGCAAATTTCAAGTCGATGTGACCACTTAGTATTTTTCATGATATTTAGGTAAACCCCTTGCAACTTTTTTCGGGTAATTTTTAAATTTTTTCGATTGTCTCGAAATTCACAATACATACTAATTCGATCATTCTGAATCGATTGGCGTTCGCAGAATTTGTCTATCTCTAACCGTTTTAGAGTTGGTCGGCTCTAAATCAATTTTTAGACGGTTTTTTTGCAGCCAAAAATATTTCTGAGGAGTTTTCGACATTTTCATTCAAAGATTCGGAATCAGCACGTCAAAATACGCTCGAGGACAAAAATTTCAAATTCGAAAAATTTAAAATGAAAAATCTCATAAAATTGGATTTTCTACCTTAAACACCCTTTTCCGGCCAAATCTTATATCTGAGCACATGAAAATCATACATTTTCGGAATGAGCATGAAATTTTACGTATAAAGTGCAATTTTCAAGTCCATGTGACCACTTAGTATTTTTCATGATATTTCGCAGAATTTGTCTATCTCTAACCGTTCTCGAGTTGGTCAGCTCTAAATCAATTTTTAGAAGATTTTTTCCCGCCAAAAATATTTCTAATGAGTTTTCGACATTTTCATTCAAAGATTCGGAATCAGCACGTCAAAATACGCTTGAGGACAAAAATTTCAAATTCGAAAAATTTAAAATGAAAAATCTAAGAAAATTGGATTCTCTACCATAAACAGCTTTTTTCGGCTAAATATTTCATCTGAGCATATAAAAACCATACATTTTTTGAATGAGCATGCAATTTTACGTATACAGTGCAAATTTCAAGTCTTTAGGAATACCTAAGTTCCGATGAAAAATTAATCTCCTTCCTCCCGGAACAGGGGTGAAATTATGAAAAGTCGATCCGATGCGAGTTTGACGTGACTCGTTCCGAAATGAACGTCCAGTCATAAGGACACCACAACGTATGGAGTCTTCGTGATTTCGATTTCACCCCAGTAAAGACGCTCATTTCTTCTTCTTAATTTCCTTGGGTTCGGACTCCAGGTCATTAACCCAGTTTCGATAAAATACCAGTACCTTTTCTTCCGGAACACCAAAAACAACACGAACCGCGAGAATCTTTCAAGCGCAGCTTCGGAAGATTTCCATCGTCCGTCATACCCCGCATCGCCAGCCTCCTGCCCCCCTCGCTAATGACACGCAGCAGAGCGGACTTTCCGGCCCGCAGGTGCATCGCAGACGGCCGACAGACGTGCGTCTCGACATCTTCGCGAAGGTAATAACCTTTAGAGGCCGCCTATGTGCGGGATGCGCGCGCGCGCATCGGGCAAGAAGCGTGCGCGACGCACGACCGACCGAATCACAGATGCGTGATGCCGCCAGTGTTGCCATATGACATCGAGGGTTGAATAGCCAGATCCTCATTTCGAAAATAACCGTATTCGGGATGATCGCCACTGAAGGACATGTGCGCATGCGACGAAAGTAGAGGAGTACCGATTACAATTCAGGTTTGATCTAGTTTGCAAAATGATAGGCGCAGAGGCAGCGAATCAAGTACATGCGCAAGATTATTGCGCCATCTTGCGATGGACACAGAATAAAAGTTTCAAATATACCTTTCCAGATTAATTAGTACGTAGAAGATATAAGATGGAGAGTATATTTCCTGAGCATCTTGTCTGTATAGTTTTAAGAGATGCGCAAACATTAGGGCGAGAGAGAGAGCACACGAGGAGCATTTCGCTCTGTGACATTCCGATATTGAAATGTCATTAACCCTCAAACCCTATTCTTCTTCTTCCTTCTATGGGCTATGCCCAAGAGCAATTTACCCAGCTAACTAACCTTAAACCTTATTGATGTGTTTTAGTTGTGAATGTGCAGACGTTATCGTGTAATACGTGTTCTATGGATAATTTGGATTGGAATAAAGACCTTTCACGTTTCCAAGTATTCAGCTTTGGCAGTTGTGGACTTGCAGACAAAGTAGTCCTGGCTACAAACTAATTGCCGCAAGTTACATCAACGATGTGTTTTCCAAAAATAAAACTTTATAATCAAGCGAAGTGTTGCATTAGACAGACGACTGAGAATCTACACAATCTATAGACAGTGCCCGATAACCTAAAAATCGATTTTCAAAATGTCATATGATCGCCGTTATGGCAAAATATCGAAAAAAGTGATATGAAAATGTTGCTTAGAATTCAATTTTATACAAATTCATACCTGAACGAAGTTTGAAGAGATAATGCGAGGTAATTGAAAATAGCTGTTTTTCTTGGATATTTTCTCATCTTATCAAAAGATCAATTATTTTTTCGTATGAGTAGCTTGACTATACTGAAGCATTTGTATTCTGATGATATAGCGCGTCAAATTAGGATTAGAGTTTTCAAGATTGTATGCATATAGTGAAACGATCGTACACGATTATCATCGAAACTTGATTATAATCTGGAAAACACCATGTTTTTGAAGTGTCATGTCATCACAATTTTCGTGATATAAATGTTGAAGACGAACAAGCATACGAAAATAATAGGTTATTCTTACCTCGTAACTCGACGTATTCCTAAAAACACCAGAATACGTCTGGTGACTCGGAAGTATAATCGATTATTTTCGATGCTCTCGTGGTATTACCACCTCTCATAGATCTACAAATAGTTCTGTGAGGTTATTTTTTATTTAATTTCTTTTTCATCCTGAAACTTTCATTGTTACTGGGGGGGTATTCAACACACCTTTTTGGTTTTAAAGTGCAATCAGAACTATTTTTGGTTTGAGGTATAGATTGAGCGATAGAGAATTATGTAGGGATGATTTCGCAAACCACAAAATATTCACACTTTCTCCAGTACTCGTTTTGAAATTCCAGACAGACTCCGCTAATCGCCTAGTCCGGAAACATTATTTTTCTCATACTGTAAATGTATTTAATAACTTTTTCTGGGTGTTTGAAGAAATACGGAGGCTTTCAGGAGGACTGAAAATTTCACGTAAAAAAATCTGTCCGAGTGGAATTATATCGTTCCCGTGTCCACTGCGAAATTGTTGCGGCAATCAAAACACACATCAGAGTCACTGACATCGGAATAAACACAAACAAGCCCGTTTTCGCAATTATCGGCCGGCTCGAGCTTGCCAAGTAGGCCAGTAGAGATGGACATGAAAAATCGAAAATTTAACAATAATTCCAAAAGTTTTCAAACTTTCGTCAAGTGAATGGTACATTCGAGAAAACAATAAATCTCAGTTTGCAACCTCTTCCGAAGTACGCAACTTTGGCAAAATGGCAATTAACTTGAATTTTGCTGTATACTCGTTGAGAAAACTCCAAAAGTTCTGCAAACTTGGAGTAGTATTGAATATATTACTTCATATCACGAATCAGTTTACAACCAATTCAAGTGTACGGAACATTTTTTGTTTTTCTTTGATATACCATAAGAAACAATTCCAAAAGTTCTGCAAACTTGACAGATACATCGGAAATATATTCCTAACAGTTGCACAGATTTGTAACCTTTTACGTTGATCGAAACATATATTTTTTTCTTGACATGATTTTTTGGGTTTATGACCTTCCCAAAAAATCATGTCAAGAATTGGATTTCCTCCACAAAATCAAACTTTCAATCAATATATATTTTTTTAATTCGCGATCATTTTTCTGATCAAGGTGGTCTCGAAATAATTACAAAATTGTTTTGAAATTGCATGAAGTTCCGGATCTTGTACAAATTTGAGAATGCATCAGAATAGATGTGTTCAAAAATTGCAACAGAGTTTCAAAACTTTTGTAATCATTTCGAGACCACCTTGAATTAAAAAAATATATGTTTCGGTCAACGTAAAAGGTTGCAAATCTGTTTTTTTTTTGGATGTATCTGTAAAGTTTGCAGAACTTTTGTAATTATTCCTGATGGTATATCAAAGAAGAGAAAGATAAAAAAAATGTTCCGTACACTTGAATTGGTTGCAAACTTGAGTCGTGATATGAAATTATTATTTTATTAAGTGCGCAAAATGAGTGTTTTTTTCAGGTCGAGGCCCAAAATTCTCTTGAATGTGCCATGAAAACATGAATTTTATACACGAAATACAAACAACATTTTTTGTGCAACCATGAATGTGAATTTACATCGTCTGAAATATACAGTGTGACCCATTTAAGATGGAAGCACCCTTATAAAACTCACATTTTTCAACCGATTGGAAAGATTTTTTTTTTCTTCAGGTAGACATTCAAAAAGTCTACTGGAACACCAAATTTCATGAATAAATTTCCATTTTCAGGGCCAACTTTTCTTATTTTTGAAGGTAAAAAATCTAAAAAAATTAGTAGCGAGTTTTTTATAAAAATTCTGAATACCCCACCGGATTCGCGACATTTTCAAATAGTGTATATGTGAATTACGTTGAAATGCATCAATCAATAAAAAAGTTATAGGGGAATGAATTTTGTAAAATATGCCGTTTAATCAACCCACCAATTCAATTTGAGAACGTTTATCAAAATTCGGAATACACCACATTATTCAGGAAGTCCCGAAATATCAATGGTCAGAATTTTACTAAAATCTGTTTATACATAAGGAAATCATAACATAATAAAGTTCGAAAAATATGTAAAATGAATTTCAGGAAAATGTCATTTCAACTCATTATTTTTGTTTGATCTATTTATCAACAAATTTCAATGAAATTCTGGTCAGTGATATTTTTCGATCTCCTGAATCCAGTAGTAGTGTAGTCAAAGTTCTGATAAATGTTTTGAAATAGCAGTAGTGTGTTTATTGAACGGCATATTTCTCAAACTTTATTCCCCTATAACTGCCTTATTGATTGACGCAATTCAACGTAACTCACACATGAACCATTTGAAAATGTCGTGAATCCAGTGGTGTAGTCAGATTTTTTCTAAAAAAATCGCTAGTAATTTTTTTAGATTTTTGACCTTGGGATAGTTGGTCCTGAAAATGGTAATTTATTCATGAAATTTGGTGTACAATAGACTTTTTGAATGTCTACCTAATGAAAAAAAAAATCATACCAATCGGTTGAAAAATGTAAGTTTTTCAAGGGTGCTTCCATCTCAAATGGGTCACACTGTATTAAAAATAAATACTTCCAATACATCTTGACGTGTTTTTTTATTATCGCTTTTAAACGACTGTTGTCTTGAAAATATTATTCAATATTTTTAGTAAAATCGTATATTTCATGTTAATTTTGTGAATTATTTTGGCAGTGGAAAAAAGTAAACATTTACGCATCAATAGAGATGCAGAAATGTAGTTTTTTTTGACAGTTATAAAAAAAATATATTAAAAATTATTTCAAGTTTGCAGAACTTTTGGAATTTTCTCAGCGAGTATACAGCAAAATTCAAGTTAATTGCCATTTTGACAATGTTCCGTACTTCGGAAGAGGTTGCAAACTAAGACTTATTGCTTTCTTGATGTACTATTATTCACTTGACCAAAGTTTGAAAACTTTTAGAATTAATATGAATTGATTTTTTATTTTTACTGGCCTAAAGTGGATTCCTCCGTTGTACATCTATCTTCCAGAAAACGAAAAACAATCTCACCTACTTCGTTCTCGACAAATAAACTTTATGTCACCGAAATACCGAAAATAACGTTGTTTTGCAGATGTTCGCCTTACAAATCGCCACGAAGTGCCAGCAGCTGAATGGGTCTTGCTGGAGACGCGCCAAAGATGCAATTAGAGAATGACGGCGATGTCGACATTTAATTGTTCGCTTTACATAAATCAAGTCGTTCATGTGACTTTGTAGCTAAATTATATTCGAATTGGATACGTACAATAAACAGAGGTAGGTGTTTGAAGAAAGAGTGTCGCAAGGTTCGCCTTCTGGGCCACTGTGGTTCGTTCTTTACTTATCAACGATTTGTCAATCACGAACAAGGAGGAAAATTGTTTATTGAATAGTTGGGAGCTGTAGTTACGTGATCCTCAGCTTCGTTTCCTCTAAGAAAAGATGAAGGTCCCCACAACCAACCCCTTGGAAAAGGAGGTGAGGCCCGTAACGGTGGCTTGCCAACTGACGGATCGATTCAAAAACGGACGCTTCAAATGGACAGATTACTCGAGGGACGATACGCGTTGCTACGAGAGCAGTGAGTCCTCCCGGATAGGATCCCTGCCAAAAATGGCATAGAGACTGGTAAAAAATGAATAAGAGAATTTATGAGATCCAAGTTGGATAGTGGAACCGCAAATCCGTATAGAGCCATATTCAATATTCATCAGTATTTAATAGTTATTTATGCAACAAGTGCAAAAAGTAAGTGTTTATTGCACTAATTTTTACACGAGTTGCATACAATATTTTTTCTACGTTCATGCAAAAAAGCAAAAAATGATTTATTAAGGTCCGGTACTAGGTGTAGGAAAATGAAAAGCGCAACTTAAATAATTAATTACTATTAATTATCTATAACTTCTGCGGATATTCATGAATTCGAACAAAGTCCGAAAAGTGTGAGAGTTTCAACGAAAAATTTCGATAATGTCGAATTCCCTTTTTCTCCACACTATCCCACAAAATGGAAAATTTGAGGCAAATATCTGTCAGAAAACAATTACTTCCCCCTACAGACATTGCATTACATCTGACATCAATTTGTGCAATGTTCCTCCAAGAGCCCTCAATAAATATTTTAATTGTTGTTATTGTCGATTTTATTTGGCATAAGAAAAATAGTTATTTGAGTAACAAGGAATGTAAAGTCGTGTTAACATTCGAGGTGAGCGAGTTGTTGACTATTTATGGGCTATTTACAGCGTCGGCAAGTCTTTTACGTTCTAGAACGAAATAGAGACACTTTGCTATCTGAGAGTTTAACGAATATGTCAACATTTGAGTTCAGTTTTTGAAAAATGCATTTTTGTTGAAGTTTTTTTATTTGAGAGATATTAAAATAAATGTAAACTCTTGTAACTGTGACATGAATAAATGGAACATATTAATTTTCAACAATACAATAATTTTTTCAAACAAATCCGCGTTTTCGACTTTTCTGGCAGCAAAATCATGGTATTAGGTATTTTTTCAAAATTCAGCTGTCTAGCTAATTTTGACTCGATTGAGAGCTTTTCCAAACAATTCAGTCATGTCTCTCTCATAGTTTAGGTGTTGGCATGGAATGATAATCATTAGGGGTAGTGATTTTTACAATGCCGGGTACCGAGTTTGATCTAAAATTCACAGAGCGGGTACCGAGTACGGCTAGGCTAGGCCAAGTAACAAGTTTCGAGTACCCGGTATTCACCGAGTACCGGGTAGACACAACTGAAAATTACTTGGGACGGATGCATTATTATTACTAATCAATAATTACTATTTACTAGTAATTGATAGAAGCAAAGTGTTTATCTTCATTTTTATTGTTATATTTACTTACATGTTGATTTTCTTTTCTATCTTTTCTATTTTGTAATCATTGTTAATTTTTTTAATTCGTTTGAATTTGAAAAAATACTATTATTCTTTTCATGTGTGAACCCAGACTACTCGACCGGGTCTGAATGGTACCCGGTGAAACCGGGTTTAACTGGTTTCTTGTCTATATGGCCGAGTACCCGACATACCGGGTACTGACCGGGTACCCGGTGCATCCCTAATAATCATTACGTTTCAAGAGGACTCCAGTCCACTGTCTTCTCGGGCCCCGGGACATTTGCCCCCAGCCCCCCTTTCTCCCGGCCTGTTCTTGGTAACCACATTATCATCATTATTATTATAATCGAAGGAAACCACACTATTCAACACCCAGTATAACTAATGTAATTCGGAGCCAAAAAATATAAAAAATATGCATTCGTTATCGTAATTCGTTATTCCAAAAAGTACACTTTAATCACACTTGACTTGGCAAATGTAACCGTAAAGTTTCATCGCACACATATTTCATGTTAATCGTATTTGTTATTTGTTAACACGCAGACACATTTATTATTGCATTTATCCGCGTGTCTGGAAACCGAGCGGGTTTGCGCAATGTTTTCATGTCTCCTGGTATGATACGAACCCCGAAAAACAAATTATGCCGAATTTTTTTTTTTTTTTGGTGTGTTGGCATCGACTACTATGGTCATTAGCCACGTGTTCTGGATAGGCCTTGTTACTAACTCCATACGCCACCTTAGAAGCAGCATGATTATTCGTAGTCCCGTCAATCATGAAACGTGGGAAAGGTATTCTTCAATAAACCAGAATTAATTTCTAACGAAAAAAACGAAAGATTTTCAATTATTCGTCTACTGTTAGATTGGATTTTTTATTTCATGATCATTTCATCATAGTACGGTAATAGTATAATAAAGTATAAGTGGATCAAAAGGTCTTTCAAACACGCGTGATTTTTCGCGCAACTGTTTGAAAGATCAGTTATCCACGAATACTTTACGATATTTTTTTCAATTGGTGCACTTTGAAATCTTAAATACTGGTTTCCTTCTTACAAATAATGGAAATAAGAACTTATAATGTAAACTGGTTGAATTCGTGATATGACATCAGTATACATTTCGTTAATGTTGGAATAAAAGTTTTTCATTTGTTTGTAATATTTCATTTGTTGTTACAAGGTACTCCTGTCAGATCAATAATCATAACATTGTCATTCAGACTTCACTGTTTTTGAAAGTTCAATTTGCACACTCTGAGGCGTGCTTTGAATACGTAAAAAAGGGCACCAATTGAAAAATAGTTATTTATCTAACAAGTGCGGAAAGTAGTACTTTTCCGCACGCGACGGCAGTTGCACGAACGACGCGGAGCGGAGTTCGGGCAACCGTTAAGGGCGGAAAAGACATTTTCCGTAAGAGTTAGGTACAATATTTTTCCTACGAGTGTTTTTGTCCATCTTAATTTATGAAAAAACAAGCTTTTTAATTATCAAGTTTTTATAATAATGCTACAAAATGACTAAAAGACAGAATAGTTACATAGATCATTTAGTTAGTACTAAATATCATCATTTTCAAAAATACAAAAATCGTGCGGAAAAGTAAAAATCGTACGGAAAAGTAAAAATCGTACGGAAAAGTACAACTTTCAAACCAAAAAGTCGTGCGGAAAAGTTACTTTTCCGCACGCTCGTAGGAAAAAGTGGATTTCATTATGCAGACGTGCAGATGAATTTTCTAATTATACATCAGTGCGAATTTGTTACTTGAAATAAATTTAGTAAATATAATAAAAAAACAGTTATGAACTTTAAGAACTGATCAGACGCTTAGTATTTTGGGTTTTTTTTTCATATACATATACAGTGACCCATTTGAAAGCGGCCACCTCTCTAAAACTCTTATTTATTATCCGATTCAGAATTTTTTTTTCAATAGTTCTAGTTGAGTGACATAAATTCGAAATGAAAATAAAAATTTCAAGGCCTACTTCGAATATTTTTCAAGGTCAAAAATCCAAAAACATATTAGAGATTTTTTTAGATAGATTTAGATAGAATTAGACCCACCTCTTCAATTTCAGAACTTTCATCAAAATTCTGACTACACCACTGGATTCAGAATACTGAGTTAATATAAATAGGAAATAGTGATTGTTTTTTATCGTATCGTTAAATAAATAAACACTGAAAGTAAGATATCTCTATTTTTGAAAACTATGGTCGACGGAAAAGTTTTGTAACAAACTCGTGAATTAAAATGGCGATTAACAATCTCGAACATTAACGCGCTCGCTCCGCTGACGCGTTGAATTATCTCGATTGTTAATAGTCCTTAACAATACACTTGTTCGTTAAATAACCGATATTTTTTAGCGCATTTAAAAAAAAAAGCTTCGTATCTTTAAAAAAATTAAATCCTACATTTTACAATGTGACTGACTTGTATATTCTGTAACGTTTCAATCATACTATATCATTATTATTGAGGATAAAAAAAATTCTTGTCAGTCTTGCCTCTGTTTAAAAATGCACTCGTCACAACGTCGTGTAAATATTCCTTTTGGCAGTGGATCCGTTTTCTAAATCCCAACGGAAAATTGTGGGCGAACTTTATAACAGCTCCAGGAAGGTACAATCGGATCATCTAAATATAATAAGGCGGACAAATCTGTTTCGTCTTAGAGGCAAATTGCACCAACTGTCTAAACTCATCATATATTTTCGCTTCTAATTGAAGTTAATATATCCGGAAGCTGAAAATAAACGAGAAAACAAACGGCGACTGTTTTGCGCACAGAATTTAGTTTTACGACCGGTGCAAAATCTATTTATCGCTCGAAAAAACAAGATTCAAACGTGGCATATTTCCTCGAACAACTTACCAATCATCTGAAATAACTCATAAAAAGTATTGCTTGATTTTTCATCCATGAATTTATTTTTGCTCTTCCATTTTGTTGTCACAATTATGCACACGATATCCTTAGCCAAAACTCAAGTTTCCTTTTTGATTTTTGTTCGAAATAGTCGCTATTTTCAGCCGCAGATGATTCCACAGCAGATTTTATGAATATGCTATTGATATTTTCGAACAAAAATCAAAATGCAATGCCCATGACAGGTTTATTTCAAAAAATAACTTTCAAAGTGTTACCGCAGAAGAAATATTTCCATTTCCATCCCTGACGTGTAAATGCTTCTGAAGAGCCTGCTTTCCAATTCTGTCAATCTCCCTGATGAGCTTGGCAAAGCGAAATAGATTTTCGTCGACCAAAATGTATTGGGAATTAAATGCGAGAGAAGCGAATCTTGCTTCAATGAAATGAACGATTTCTGTGAGTGATATTTTTAATACCATTATCCCTATCTAATTTATTTAATGGATTTTCAATGAAAACTAGAAATAATTAAGGAAAATCAACTATCTGAATGAAAATGCGAATTTTCACTTTCAGATTTTTTCTTTCCCGTTAGAGTCTTTTCACAATATCTATCAGATGTAGTTCAATGTCCAGCGTGGCTTTAGCTGTGGAAGTAGTTGTTTTCTGTCAGATATTACAAAAAGTCATATTTTTCATTTTTCAATTTTCATGGAGAATGTTTCCCTTTTCGTCAAGTTTCCTGTTTCGTGCCAACAGATTCTTCAGATTCTGTTAGTTCCTCAGCAGGGCTTGCTTATGTCGACACAACATAAGCAATTAACTAAAATAAATGAGTGTCTGTCATCTTGTAGTGGAATTGTTTTTGGAGTACCTCAGGGAAACGTCATTGGACCAATTTTGCTTTTGATTTATGTCAACGCTATTGATATTGTCAATGGCCGTGATATAATTTACCACATTTTTTTCATGAAATAGTACACATTGTTTCAATGTACTTTTTTCCTAATTTCAATGATCTTTTTCGTAGCCGCAACGAAACATCTTCATAGGTCTGAAAATAGATCATTACTGATCTCGATAAGGTTGAATTCATTTTAACAATAAAAACATACATATTTCAGTGAATGGTTATTCATTGACTAGACGAAAAATGTATTGTGCCAATAAACGAAGAGGTGTATTCATTGATATAATGTACAATATTTTTTAATAATATAAACATCAGTGCTCTGGGACCATGAATTATGTTCGTTGATATTATGAACAATTTGAAATTGTTTCAGTGTACCCCTTTCTTCAACTCAATGAACTTTTCCATAGCAACAACGAAACCGATTTCTAAATGTAAAAAACTTTTATCTCAATGAACTTGAATTAATTGTATCAATAAATACATTCGTACGTCAGTGAAAGTGTGATAATTGTCACGAAGAAAAGTTTATTGTGTATAATGAAACCTGATCATAGGTCTGAAAATAGATCATGATTGATCTGGATGAACTTGAATTCATTGTAACAATAAAAACATACATATTTCAGTAAACGATTATTCTTTGACTCGACGAAGAGGTATTCATAAATATAATGACCATATTTTTTTAAATAGATACATCAGTGCTCTGGGCCCATGAATTATGTTCGTTGATATGATGAACAATTTCAAACGAAACCTGTTCATAAATGTAATAAACGATCATCTTTGAATTGATTGTATCATTAAATACCTACGAACGTCAGTGAATGTTTATTCATTGCCACGATGAAAATTTTGCCAATGAACGGAAAGGTAATAAACGACATTCATTGATATAAGGTACCACATTTTTTTCAATGAAATTATCGCTGATTGTTGATTTTTTAATGAAAAAAACACTTAAATAGAAAAATAAAATTTTATTTATTTTCACAGTACATACCATCAATCTATTTTATACGCAGTACTACAGTTGTTTATGGGTTAAGGCCAACATTTTTATAAAGAAAAACTTATTTTTCTAAAGCACAAAATGAAACAGTTTTCTGTATATTGCCAACTTGAGTTGCCAACATTGTATATAAATAAATAAATAAATAAATAAATAAATAAATAAATAAATAAATAAATAAATAAATAAATAAATAAATAAATAAATAAATAAATAAATAAATAAATAAATAAATAAATAAATAAATAAATAAATAAATAAATAAATAAATAAATAAATAAATAAATAAATAAATAAATAAATAAATAAATAAATAAATAAATAAATAAATAAATAAATAAATAAATAAATAAATAAATAAATAAATAAATAATTCTTTCTTCGTTTTTCGGAATTTCAAACCCATTGCATAACATTTAATATAACATAAAATATACATAATGCATACGACGCTGCTGAGCCGAGAGTGGGGTTTGTACGTTGGCAATGCTTGTTTCTCGGTGGTGCTCCAATAATAAAATGAAAATCCCCGCGAAAAAAAGCCAACAGGATGCAGGATGTGGCTGTTCTCTGGCCGGACGCTACCTCTGAATCCGTAATCAGGCTCTCGTCTAGCTTCGACGTCTGCCAGCCTAACATTGTATTATTCATCAGCATGCGGTAATAAGTTAGTCTAATACTTATCAGCAGTCCGAAAGATGGAAATCAGCCGTTACTAATCCGTTAAGAGGCCACGAGAGCGTTAAGAGGCAACATCAGCGCGTCATCACAAAAGTCAAATTTCATCATTGCGCCGCACATGTTGGGTGTATGGGGATATATTTTTCAAGAGCGATAGTGGAGGTAACGAAGCGCTTGTCCGTAAAAAAACTACGTAGCTGGGAGCGCCAATAAGGTAGATAGCTTCTAATCGTAGAATCGGTTTTGCGTCAAAACTAATGATTTGATACAATTTTTTTTTCTTCTTCTGAGTCTATAATCTCCTCAAGAATTCGGGAATTTGCCTATTTTTTTCATTTGTCAAACCAAAAAAAAATTTTTTCTTCAAAATCATCAAAACCAAAAATCAGTTAGATTCCCGAATTCTCACGAACGAATTGAATCATTTGTTCCAACAAAATTTTCACAAAAAAATAAAACTGAACGCTCAAAACCGATTCCCGTTTCATCAAGGGTATTGTTTGCTCTTAAGGGTAAACGAGTCAATTGATAACTCAAAAACGGTTCGTCTTATCGATTTCAAACAAGGACAGGCTTCTAGAGGAAGTTTGATTCTACGTAATTGAATTTTCAATCCACTTTTCCACAAAAAAAATCTCAAAAATGTGCCAAAAATGCAGTTACTTTGAAGTAATTTTTTGGATAGATGAACAAATAATTTCAAAAAAACATTACAGCACGTACATAGATGAACGCTTTACCTTTCTTTTCATACCAATTTCATTTCGATCAGAAAAAGATTGCTTCAAATTTTAATGGAAGAGAAATACCAATGCAGCTACTTCGACTATACATGAAAGGAATCTTGAGGTGCTGCCGCAGACGTAGTTACATAGAATCAAACTTCCTCTAGAAGCCTATCTTTGTTTGAAATCGATACGACGATCCGTTTTTGAGTTATCGACTCTTTTACCCTAAAAAGACGGCCAAAATGTGATCGCGCTCATGGCCTCTTAAATGAAGCTCAACAAAGTGCAAAACCTCGCAATTTTTTCGTCTTGCATCGATTTGCATTAAAATTTGAAATTAGGATCATCTTACTCTCTATTTCAAAATCTATTTATGCCGATGGGCGCTGTTTATTTTTTAGGTGTGAAAACTACCCCTAATTGTCAAAACTCATAAAATAGCATTTTAAAGGTTAAGATGGGTAAAAGTAAAAAAGTCCAAATTTGAAGCAAAGGTATAAAATTGGAAACTGAGCAACTTTTTTATTTGGCATTTTTCGAAATTTCCAAAATAAACTTGATATTTTGAGGATTTTTGAAAAAAATGTCAAATTTGACAGGTTTAGAGTAGCACGTGACAAAACGAAAGAGGCTGCTTTTTGCTCATTCTTCAAGCACAACCTAATTGCAATGTCAAATTTTCATTATATTTGTTATTAAAAAAAACTTCCATATGTTGCGAAATTTATGTGTGACACTGTATTATTCTAAAGTCGGTAAGGTAAAAATACCTAGCCATAAAAGTAGACATTTTCTACATGGCTAAATATTTAAACTTTTACTGGTGACATTCAGTCACAATAGTTGTCACTTTTATGACGTTTGTGGAAAATTGGAAACTGAGCAACTTTTTATTTGGCATTTTTCGAAATTTCCAAAATAAACTTGATTTTTTGAGGATTTTTGAAAAAAATGTCAAATATGACAGGTTTAGAGTAGCACGTGACGAAACGAAAGAGGCTGCTTTTTGCTCATTCTTCAAGCACAAACTAATTACGGAGTCAAATTTTCATTATATTCGTTAATAAAAAAACTTCCATACGTTACGAACTTTATGTGTGACACTGTATAATTCTAAGGTAAAAGTAAAAATGCCTAGACATAAAAGTAGAACATTTACTACATGGCTAAATATTTAAACTTTTACTGGTGACATTCAGTCACAAAAGTTGTCACTTTTATGACGTTTGTGGAAAATTGGAAACTGAGCAACTTTTTTAATTGGCATTTTTCGAAATTTCCAAAAAAACTTGATTTTTTGACGATTTTCGAAAAAAATGTCAAATTTGACAGGTTTAGAGTA
The DNA here is from genome assembly GCA_958298965.1 of Chrysolina haemoptera. Lineage (NCBI taxonomy): Eukaryota > Metazoa > Arthropoda > Insecta > Coleoptera > Chrysomelidae > Chrysolina > Chrysolina haemoptera. Next base: position 37,782,199 of record OY282590.1, read on the forward strand.
GCCCGTGACAAAACGAAAAGGCTGCTTTTTGCTCATTCTTCAAGCACAAACTAATTACGGAGTCAAATTTTCATTATATTTGTGCACGTGACAAAACAAAAGAGGCTGTTTTTTACTAATTTTTCACGCACAAACTAACTGCGGACTCAAATTTTCATTATATTCGTTATTAAAAAAAACTTCCATACGTTGCGAACTTTATGTGTGACACTGTATGATAATTCTAAAGTTGGTGAAAGTGAAAATGCCTAGGCATAAAAGTAGAACATTTACTATATGGCCAAATGTTGAAACCTTTACTGGTGACTTTCAGTCACGAAAGTTGTCACTTTTGTGACGTTTGCGTATACTTTTTTTTGGTTTACTTTATTTTTTTTCGCTCGCAGCCCCTCGTCCAACGTTCCTCCAGCCAAGTTTCGATAACGAGTGCCACCACGGCCGCTTCCTCCACACACACATAATCACCGACCCGCGAACGGAGAGTAATAGTAGGTCAAAATAGGACTCGCACAGTAGAAAGATACAATCTCGCATAATAATTATTATTATGTTGTACGTTTAAAAAAAAAGCTGACACGCTGCCAAACGTACCTCGAGGCAGAGTACGCGAACACGATCGTGCTGAGTACGTTCGACGGCAACGTACGCCTACCTACCCATTCGGGACATACAGTACGTCCGAGTTGAAGAACAGTTGCACGATGCGGCAGTCGATTGTTTTGTTGTTGTTGTTGTTGTTTTTTTTTTTTTTTCGCTGATGTCGATGTTTGACAGGGTAATTGTTCAGAAAAAGGCTACTTCGTTCAGAAAGGTTTTACTCGAAGCTGCTTATTGCACTTTATCCAAAACAAGCAGCATGATATACCTAATCGGCGCATAGAGGCGCAAAATTCCTGTGTCTGAAACGATTGCAGAATTAACGCATATTCATAAAATTCGAATATTTTAATGTTTTTCAAAATGTTCACGCTTATTCACGTACAACACACGATATCCTATGTACGTCCAATACATGTCCAATTCATGTCGGAATATCCTTGGATCAATTTTGGATGTCCATAGCATATCCAAAATACATCCAATAGGTATTTTTTTCTTGGAATATCTTATGGAATATCCATAAAGGATATCTTATGGACATCCATCACGTACATTATTTGTAGAAATAGATTGAGTTTATATATGAAATCTTCATTTTTCAACCGATTGGAATGATTTTTTTTTCATTAGGTAGGCATTCAAAAAGTCTACTAGGACACCAAATTTCATGAATGAATATCCATTTCCAGGGCCAACTAATTCGATTTTTCAAGGTAAAAAATCTAAAAAAATTACTAGCAATTATTTTTGAAAAAATCTGAGTACACCACTGGACTCGCAACATTTTCAAATGGTTTAATTGAGAATTACGTTGAAATGCGTCGATCAATAAAAAAGTTATAAGAGAATGAAATTTGAAAAATATGCCGTTGAATCAACCCACCAATTCAATATCAGAATTTTTATCAAAATTCGAAATACACGTATTCAGGAGGTCTTGATATATCATTGGTCAAAGTTTCATCGAAATCTATTTATACATAAGAAAAATAATAAGATAATAAAATTTGAAAAATATGTTAATGGAAATTCAGGAAAGTTGTCATTTTACATCATAATTTTTAATGTTTTTTATTTATCAACAAATTTCTCTGAAATTACAGTCAGTGATATTTCGAGACTCCCTGAATCCAGTGGTGTAGAAATTTTGAAATTTTATTAGTTCACATATGCATTGGCGCAACCAGGGGGAGGACTTTGGGGCTGCAGCCCCCCCCCCAAGCCACCAAATGACTATTAAAATGATGGCGTAGAATACGGAAAAAATATTGAAAACATTCTAGTACTTTTGGAAGTTTTTTTTTTTCCTCAATACATATGTATATAGGAAGAAAGCTAAGAAAATTTTCTAGAAGAGGATGTTATTGTTTGCTGGCCTAACAGTTCGCTTGTAGGTGTTATAGGTGGTTTTGTGTGCTAGGATGCCGGATTCGTGCGATACAATTTTTGTTGCACATTTATCTTTGTTTTATGGTACAGCCTGTATCCGAACATATTCGAATCATACATTTTCGGAATCAGCATAAAATTTTGAGTATATCGGTAGGAATTTCGAGTGAATCTGATGATCTCGGATTTTTGGCCATTTTCATTTTGATGTTTTTTCGGCTGAAAATTAATTTTGGGCCGATCGACTTGAAAATCACAGCACATACTAATTTCGGCATGCTGAATCGATTGGCGTTCGCAGAATTGCTCTATCCCGATTCGGTCGTCGGTTGAAAGTGTTATCTAGAGGTTGCAGGTGCGGTTTTCCCACCAAAACTTTTATAATTGTTTTCTATGTTATATTCGTTAAATTTGATCTTTTTTCTATACGCTGACCGAATTTGAAATTGATTGTTAGTCAAACATAGATTTGGTAGGCGTTTTTACTAACGTGTGCACTTTGAGTTAGAGCGATTTTTATATTTATTATTTTTTATTTTATGTCATATTAATACGGAAAAAATATTGAAAAAATTCTAAAATTTTTCGTCGGCGGTTTTATGTGCTAGGTGTTATTCATAACATCCGGCTGACGAAAAAAAAGCTCTGGTAACTGATAAATTGTATGTTCAGCCCCCTCCACCCCAAACTAAAAATCTTGAAAACTTGAAAATGTCGCGAATCCAGAGGTGTAGTTAGAATTTTTCTAAAATTTTTTTTTTATATTTTTGACCTTTAAAAATCAGATTAGTAGGTCCTGGAAATGGAGATTTGTTCATGAAATTTGGTGTCCTAGTAGACTTTTTGTATGTCTATCTAATGAAAAAAAAAATTCCAATCGTTTGGAAAATATAGATTTTATAAGGGTGCTCCGGTCTTAAGTGGGTCACACTCTATGTAATTACTATATTCCTGCTATGACATATAATTTCCCCCCAAAAAATCAAACCTCTAAAAAGAAACGAGATATAGATATAATCTTTTGACTTCAAAACTGACGTTTTTCACATTAATTTGACAACTGAAAAATAGAACATTTTAGTTCTCACTGTCGTAAATCAATATTTTACTTATTAACTTTACTATACTGCATAGGTTTCCATAACAATGCACTTCACTTGACGCGGAAGGAATTGTATGTTCAAACGTGTGCAAGCACCGGCGTATGACAAAAAAATTGTCTTCAAACATGCAAATAGAAAGCGACATTCCGCAAGGATCTATCATGGGACCACCACTCTTCATTATTTATAAACATGAATTTCATAAAAGACACTGCTTTTAGCTCTCCCATTGCAAATGCTACTCAAATCTATTACAAATTCGAGAAGTATAAGTTCAAATGCTTGTTCAATCGTCCTTAACGAGCCTATTATTAATAAGTATACAAGCATTTACTAGAGTAAATAGAACTGTCTATTTCATTCTAGTAGAACTTGTTGCGAATGAAATTGGTTTGCAACACATTCATTCGATTGAAAAAAAATTATCATTACTGACTTACCGAAAGAATATTGCAGCAGATAAACCAGATGGGCTACGAACAGCAATCGAACATTGATGGCAGATGCAGCATTCATTTCGATGGGGCACTCTTAGTTCAAACATGCAACGGGCCGAAGCCCCTAAATGGCACTGGAAATCACATGCTCCGTGCTTCAGAATAGATCAACTGAAAAAAAAAAACTATATAATAAAATATGTAACGAACCACTCTCTTAATCAGTCAACTTCTTCGTGAACCACGTACTAGTGGTTTGACAAAAACAAAATTTCGTCAAAAACTATGGCCATTCATCTTTCAAACCTAAATTGTACCAGTTCGCAGTTCAGAATGTTAACTATTTTTCATAATGAATCGAACATAAGTAAGGGCTTCGCGAGACCACGACCAAGACCAAAACTGATCGGTACGCGAGTAGAAGACTATACTTTCTCTACGACTATACGAAAATTTAAAAATTCATGACGAAAGCTCAGTTTGTGGTACTTATTGGTATCTATCGAAATCACTGCCTTCATTACCAAAAAGTAGTATAAATTACGAAGCAATATAAGGAAGAATAACAATTATACTTGCAAATGCTTGAGAGGAAAAATTAAAAAAACTTCCACTCACGCTCTTATAACAACCTTTAACTTTTCCGCGGGTCCGTACCACTGGACCACACAGGTACTTACAAAATTTGTGCATGACATATGACTAAACAAAATCTGACCAAAAATCCAGTTTGTGTTCAGATAAATATTATTGGAAATACCTTTGTTCCAAAAAGTTTTCATCAGGAGCAAAAGTTAAAACTAAGAAAGAAAACAGTCAATCTGACATTCGCGGATGCCAATCCGTGACAAGTCCAATGAAGACAAGCCTTCTTGAGAAATTTCGTCTAGGAAGCCCCATTCCACATGTAAAATATTTAATTATTTTAGACCATGTAATATACACATTATCTTCAATAAAAGATATAAACCACCACTTTTTTATTTTCTTTACTTGTTAGACCCAATGGTTCATATACAACATGAAATACCATTAAAATTAAATTATAAAATGTTAAATATTTATCAATTCACCTGTTATTTTTGTGCAATCTTTCATGTGTTTGTATATCTTAGTTTGTATATTAGGAGGATTGCACCAGTTCTCAACCCCTATCCATTCTGACCTTCTCTTCATAGTTTCATTAATGCATTCATTCATTTCATCTTTGATTGAAATTAAACTTACTAACGCTAGAAGTCAATTAACAAATTATTGTATTCGTCACTTTTTTTTGTCACTTCTTACCAGGACTATTTTCGTCGACTCTCTATATAAAGTCAATAAAAATGTTAGAAAACATATTTTTGTACTTTTTTCCAGCTATTTTGAGAATTTTACTGCCTTCGAAATATCACGCAAGGAATAATATTCCTTTTATTCGAAAAACTTTCAAATACTCCACAGGAACATCTAGAAATACTCATTCTTGTTTTATTCATTTCCGACAAAAATTCTCGAACTCTGTTCACTTCCTGGTGTCTTTGCTACCGAGGATTGCTTATTGGTTTCCCCGCGGGTGGCGCTGCGACTGACTTTTACTGTAAGTCACTGCTTCATTTGCGATGAAATATTAGTTATACAGTGGATTATAATTCATTGGGCTGGGGCAGGACGACTTTAAGGTTGTCCGACCTACCATGTCACTGATGAGCGGCAAGAACCACGAAACGCGTCTGCAGGTAGTCTTCCCCAGCTAAATGAAGGATAATTTGCTGTAAAATGATAATAAGCAATTGCAACTGAGTCTTCTTGGAAGCACGTTGCACAAATATCTGTTAGATGTAATTCAATGTCCGTCGTGGTGTTAGTCAGGGAAGTAGTTGTTTTCTGTCAGATTTTTGCCTTATATTTTGGAAACGCTACATTATCTTACGAGTTGATTATTTTCGGAGGTGAAACTCGGAAAGATCGATTTTGTCTTCCAACTCTTTTACAAAAAATTGTTTATTTTCCGCACCACCTTACAAGATATGACGTTATCGATATTATTGAAAGAGTATATTTTTTTTTAAAGCCCATATTTAACCTTCTGAAACGTGTCTCAGTCATACTCATTAGACATACGAGGAGGTTTTTTGTCCATATCTCCGCAGCCGTTTGACATAACCCCATCAAACCTGGTATCAGTGGATTCGTGATGACGATCCCTAAAAATATACTGGGTGTTCCATTTGAAAATAACACCAAAGTAATTTTTAAAATGCGAATAAACCTATTTTGGGCGAGGTTCAAAAATTGGCCCATCGGAAAAGAAAATCGACCTGTCCGAGGATTTTTCCGAAATATCTTTATATTCAGAAATAATGAATTTATTCCATAATTTAGCGACGTACTGTATAAATGGGTAACTGTTGGGCGATTGCTATTATTAATAATAATATTATTACTATTATATACAAACTATTACAGAGACCCATTACCTACTTAATTACCTACTGGTGGCCTTCGAAATTTGTCTGAATCGGCGCCAATTGAGAAAAACAAAAGTACATCGACCCGTGGAAATTACTTGGACCCGGTCCTGCTAGGTCGAGCGTGTCCCGCTTTCTGACATAATGCAGTTACGAAAAAAAAAAATCGGAATGTCATAATTGCCCGACCGAAAATAGAACGGTGTTAACCCGCTTGTTCGCCTCATCGGCAAAAAGTAATCTGTTTTGCGAAAAATAAACAGCGCTTGGCACGCATCAAACGAATTTTTGGAAAAAAGACTTTGTCAGTGGGACGCGGAATATCCGGTCCGCGCCGAATTCGGAGGCGTTTTCTCTATTAATTATAGGCGCTTGTTTCATCATTTCGAAGTGTAATACTGACTTATTAAGACGCGTATCCACCAAAGCAACAAACAGGAACATTTATGTTTCTGTTGTTTTGAAGGTTGTAGACGATGTAGTAACTTGATTACTTGTGCTTCGGACTTCCATCGTCTTAATGGTTGAAAGATTTCTACTTCTTTCGATTTTTCACTACGGTTCAATTGCTTGAATCTGCAATCGTCTTCAGGTGAATACTGACAAATTTTGAATCTACACGATGTTTTTATAGGTCTGCTGGTAATTACGTTGTAAATTACGCGCGGTCTTGTGGCGCGCGTGTTTTCGCGCTAATTCTCCCTCCAAAACGGTTCATTAGCGGCCTCCAAACGTTTTTGATTTCCACGCTCGGTTGACTGAAAGCACCATTAACCTCGATATAAGCGGTTTCAATAAATTTGCGTTTAAACCAGTGTTCTTCTTCATGAAGAACATTAGCCTCGTCCCAAAGAATTCGATGGTGCTCTGTCCACGCTTGGTCGGCTATTCCTGATTTAGATGTTTCCCCCCGTTGAGTCCACTTTTTGTGTTCAGCTATTCTTACAGATAATGGCCGCTTGGTCTCTCCGATATAGGAATTTCCACATTCACATGGGACCTCGTAAATACAGTTTTTGCTGGATTCTGTTTCGTTCTCTGGTTTCGTTTTGGTGAGGAAACTTCGTAAAGTGCTGCCGGATTGAAAGCAACTCTTGATATTGTATTTGTTTCCGATCCTTTTAATCTTCTTGGAGATACGGGAAGGACAAGAATGGGGTTTCGTGATCGTTCTTCGATCGTCTTGGTCCTTTTGAGTTGTTTCTGAACTTCCTCTATGAGTTTCTCGGGGTATCCGTTTTGGCGTAGGTCTTTCTTTATCGTGTAGATTCAAAATTTGTCAGTATTCACCTGAAGACGATTGCAGATTCAAGCAATTGAAACGTAGTGAAAAATCGAAAGAAGTAGAAATCTTTCAACCATTAAGACGATGGAAGTCCGAAGCACAAGTAATCATTTATGTTTCTGTTCCATATTTCCGAAAATGTTTACAAATGTTCCAGTAAGTTGCTCAATGTTTCTTGATGTTGCTAGTAGAAGTTGCTCCTTGTTGCGTGTTGCGACTTGTTTCCGTTTGAAGAGGTAACATCAAAGGAAAAAGAGGAACATGCGTAAACAAATTGTAGTTGAAACTTTTTGTTTCTGCAGTGGAGACAGACAGTGATAGTATTCAGGAAACACGAGGTTTCAGTGTGCCAGTGCCGGTCGTTTAAATGGAGTAATGACTTGCTTATAGAATTAATTTTTGGTTCGATGCAAGACAATAACCATTCTATATCAGCACTGGACCACTATCCGAATAAAATTTTGAACGTGTCCATCAGTTATGTGTCCCAATAGTATATCGTCTTTCTTAAGGGCCTCCAAAAGCTGCAATCCCCCACACTCTCTTCTCTCTTGAAGGCTTGGCCGTACCCAAATTTTATGTTTCCTTTTTTTCTTTTTCTTTTTATTAGCACTCAAAATAATATAAACCGCTGCTGCTAATGCAAGGTCTTCATCCACATCCATGTACATCGTGAACACAAATGCTGTTGCTTTAGTGGATATAGCATGTTCCCTTAAAATTCGAAACATCAACAATTAGAAACAAAACTGCAATTTACATCAATTTGGTAGAGACGAAAAGTTTACACTTGTTTCTTCAAGTTCCTAAAGTTTGGAACAAAAAGCAACAACTGGAAACAAAAAGTTCCTCATTGTTCCTTTGGTGGATAGGCGCCTTTAGATGGATTAAGACAGCATGAGTTATGGAAGAGCACGTTGAGTTTTTGTAACGGGGCATCTGGGCCTCAAAACCTTTGGATTTGGCTCTTTGTCCGGTCCACTGTAGACTCCCTGTCAGGCCAATCAATGGAGGAGTTTTTCGTAACAAAAATACTAGGAGGAAACCCACTGTGCCATCACAAGAAAGACACTCCGTAGATATATTTAGTTATGTTTTGGACTCGCAATTGTCATTTATTGATTTGTTATAAACATTTCCGAGAGGACAGCTCGAACGGTAGAGCGCGTGGGTCATCGATATCAAAGCCAAGCAAAGTGATGCGAAGTTGTGGTTTGGATGGAGACATAGGGACGACCTCCTTTCGAGATCTATTCTCTCGGGTCGTGCTACGAATCGCACGTTAAAAGATAAAACCTCGTTGATCCTTAGCTCGCACAAGTTTCGACTTCTGAGGGCTGCCGTTCGTAGGGGGATGACAGCAGGTTAACGGAAAACACAATTTTAACACAATTTATATACAAAGAGCCTGTTTTTTTTTTAATCCAGTACGATTGGTTTTTGAGACAAGAATCAATTGTAGCACCACCAAACTTGGTATGCTAGTAGTTGGAACCATGATAAACACGAAAAAAAATTGTTTACCAAAATTCCAGGGGTGGAACATATTTATTTTTTTTTTCGTTTAAAAATATATAAATAGATTTTTGCTGTAATCTTGGAAAGTATATGATGTAGGAGAAAAACAACTAAACAAGAACTAAGACAATTCAATTTTCCACAAAAGTTATTCCTAGTAATTTCTTATGAAATGCGCTCGTTTTCTCAGAAAACGTGATTGAACGCCGACATCAAATTTTAGGTTCACCCTGACCCGCGTCGGCGGCGTTAAACCACGTTTTCTGAGAAAACGAGCGTATATTTTAAATGAGATGGAGAAAAACCCGATCAGGTCATTAATAACGAGGAAAAACTGAAAAAAACCGAAAAAAAATTACGATTTTTTTAAAATTCAAAACTCCGCTATTTTTCAATTTGTAGGATTGGCCATTATCATGAAATTATGTGTACTTACTTTGTACGCAAAAAAGGCGCTGTCGGACCATTAGTTTTGGCACAATTCCAGTTTGATTTTTTTTTGCACCATCTTGCAGCATGAACAAACAGATTTTGAAAGTAAAATGGGCAAAAAATGCTTGGAAACATGACTGAAAAACGGCCGAGTACTCGGAGACACCAGAAGATGAGATAAGCGTATTATAACGTCCCCTCATCTCCCGGTCTCTCCTACTACTCGACTGCATAGGCGGGCTCGGCCATACCCATTTCTCGGCACTGTAGCGAGAAATGAGAATACACGTTTACTAATATTATACTGATACTTTCAAAGTCTGTTTGAGAAATTGAAATCGGACTCTCACTAGAGCATCCAGGCATCTGCAAAAGAGTGCAAAAAAAATTATAAATGTGCCAAAACTAATCCAACAGGGTCTGTTTTGAGCACGAATAAAATACACATAATTCACTATTCTCGTGAGAAGGATCAACCCTGCATATTGAAAAGTGACGGCGTAGTGAATTTTTAAAAAAAACTCAAAATCCGATTTTTTTAGTTTTTCTCCGTTAATATTGATTGGATCAGGTCGTAAAAAATGTCATTTCGTTCTCTCATTCTTTTCATTCAAAGTAACGCAATTCCTAATCAAATCGCATGAGTTTATCTTATTTTACAGCAAGTTTCATGCTAGAGTAGCTTGATGATATTTCCAAAGTAATAGTACTGTTTCTACTTTAGAAATATCATCTACTAGCATGTCACTTGTTGTGAAGTGAAATATGATAGACACATGCGATTTGATTGATTCGAAAGTCTACAGACTGTCATTCAGATACACCGGATTAACTGCGGAGAGTATTCGAATATATAAGATGGGGGTGAACATCTTATGCATTCAAGCATTGTCTGTCTGTATTTCTTGGGAATAAAACTTCCTCAGGAGCAATCAGACTTCCTTTCGTATGTGTAGTTGAGATAATGAATAAATCCAACTCGGACCTCGAACTACTCAGTTCATTAAGAATAGAATTACATTCGAGTCGAATCCATTCACGAAAGTTCTGATTAATGAAGTTTTAAAACAATAAATCTGGTTCCTGGAAGAATGTTATAACGTAAATTAATCACTCCTACGCGCTTACAAAAATATCGAGTAGGCTAGGTTAGTAATGAATGTGATTCATGTGTTCTCAATTTTCACAATGTATACATCGATTTAATATCAGTGAGGTATTCGAAAAAAACTTCTTCACGATCATAGCAGAATTTGTCAATTTTGACAATTCTGATATCAAATTTGCATACTATAGAAGCAAACAAAATTTGAAAGTCAAAATATTCTATTATTCAACAAATTCTCCTCTTGCATAATTCGAACAACATAGTTCGAAAAGTTTGACAAAGAATTTGTTCGAGACTTTCTGCCGGAGAGTATCAAATAAATGAAACAGTAAAATCAACAATGTCGAAGTACCCTTCTCTCCAAATACTTCCACCATGTGGAAAATATGCAAATATCTGACAGAAAACAACTACTTCCCTGGCTAATACCACGACGCACATGGAATTAAATCTAACAGATGTTTGTGCAACGTTCTTCTAAGAAGACCCTGTTTCAATTGCTTATTGTAATTATAAAGCAAATTATCCTTCATTTGGCTGGGGAAGACCACCTGCAGACATGTTTCGTGGTTCTTGCCGCCCGTCAGTGACAGGGTAGGTCGGACAACATTAGAGTATGGTCCTGCTCCAGCCCAATGAATTATAATCAACTGTATAACTAATATTTCCTTACAAATGACAGGAAGCAACTACTTCCCTGGCTAATACCACGACGGACATTGAATTACGTCTGACAGATATTACATGTCTTATTTAATATAGTAGTTGTTTTCTGTCAGATGTTCGCCTCATATTTTCCACATTTTCAAATAAATGAAACGAATATTTTCGACAAAGTCTAAATCCCCCTTTCGCCACACCATCCCACAAAGTGGTGAATTTGAGGCGAATACCTGTCAGAAAACAACTACTTCTCCCTACGAACACTGAATTATATCAATGTTCCTCCAGGAGAATACAATTGCAATCAAGCATTAAATATTATCCCCCGTTGCCTGAGAATGTCATGTCTGCAGGTGGTCATAATTATTTCACCAATTCCAGTTCCCTTTTAATTTTCAATAGAATGTAACACCTCTCTCCGTTTGCTGAATTCGGGCCTTAGCACAGAACAAACCAAAAATGTCGTCGAAAAAAGAACGGGTTTAAACTTTTCCGAGAACATGTTCTAAGTTACATCCAAACCGCGATGATTCGCCGTTTCCGAGAATAAATTGACGAAACTTTAGGGAATAATAATTCCCATTCCGAGAATTTGCAGGTGTTGAATATATTATTCAAATACTGAGATGGTCGCGGTCGGTTTAAATTTTCTAAAATCGGACGGATTTGCTAATTTGCGCTTCTACACGGTTTGTTCCGGAAACTACGAAAGTTTCATTGGCGTTACTATTAAATCAGTAAACAAAGTTTCGAAATATCAATTATACAGTGACCGCCAAAAAGTATGTACCATATGGAAAAAAAAGTTTATTATTAGAGTATTAGAAAAAAGATTCTTGGGAAAAGTTTGTGCATGTCCGATAACCTAAAAATCGATTTTGACACATGTCACGTGATCGCTGGTATGGCGGCAAATTGAAAAAAATTACTATGAAAACGCAAAAAGTGGGGTAAAATGGCAAGATATCAAAAAAAGTTATTTGAAAAAGTTGCTTAGAATTAAATTTTATACACATATACAAAGTTTGAAAAATAAAGAGAGAAAATTGAAAATAGAATTTTTTTTTTTAATATTTTCCTAGCTCTATAAAAATATCAAATTATTATCATATGAATAGCTTGACCATACTGAAACATTTGTATTTCAATGATAATGACAAAACTTTCTCATTTTCTCTACACCAGTGAGCACTAAATTAAAAAAATTGGATTTTGTTAAAACCCTGGCTGTTACATTGGTTCTCATTCTCATCTTTCTCTACACCAGTGAGCACTAAATTAAAAAAATTGGATTTTGTTAAAACCCTGGCTGTTACATTGGTTCGTATCTAACAGTTATATCAGAATTCCACGACCATTGTGATGACATGACACTCCAGAAACATGATGTTTTTCAGATTATAATCAAGTTTCGATAATAATCGTGCCAGAGCGTTTCACTTCGCATGCAATGTTGAAAACTCTAGTCTCTTTAATTTGACGCACTATTTTTACGATTATGTGCGAAGTGAAACGTTCGTGCACGATTATCATCAAAAATTGATTATAATCTGAAAAACACGGTATCTTTGGATTCCCCTATCATCGCAATAATAGTGGAATTGTGATATATCTATTAGATACGAACCAATGTAACAGCAAGGGTTTTGACAAAATTCAATTTTTTCAATTTAGTGCTCTTTGGTGTGGAGAAAATGAGAAAGTTTTGTTATTATCATCGGAATACAAATATTTCAGTATTGTCAAGCAATTCATAAGAAAATAATTTGATATTTTTCTACAGCTAGAAAACTATTAAAAAAAATTGCTGTTTTCAATATTCTCACATAATTTTCTCAAACTTTGTATATGTGTATAAAATTGAACTTTTTCAAATAACTTTTTTTGATATCTTGCCATTTTACCCGACTTTTTGACTATTCATAGTAATTTTTTTCAATTTGCCGCCATACCAGCGATCACGTGACATGTGTCAAAATCGATTTTTAGGTTACCGGACATGCACAAACTTTTCCCGAGAATCTTTTTTCCAATACTCTAATAATAAAGTTTTTTCTCATATGGTACAAACTTTTTGGCGGTCACTGTATTAGTTTACACGCGAATTAAACTAAAATTATGTCAATTGTAGGACTGTAGGTATATAGTCCAATAGTAAAGGACCAGACAGCAAAATTGTCATTGATTGATTTTTTTTAGATTTTTGGTAGGTATATTGTCGTGAAGAGAGTGTTTTCGATTTAACTCTGAGAGTTCCATCAGCTGCCGACAGCAATTTCGCAGTTACCTACTCGTCAGGACAGCTTTCTGAAATCTCTCGAAATCAAAATGAATGCGCTGAGAAAAAATACTTCACGGCAAGACAGTTATACTGAAAAGTAACTGCTGACATCTACAGTCACTATAGTTGAAACTCAGTTTGTAACGAAACATGGAATCCGAAGTTAGATGATTATACATACTCTTTGGCAGGCAGCCAACAATTTTGTTGTTCTAATCAATCCAAGGTTCAATCAATTTTCTAATGCGTTAAGAGGAACGTAAACAGAATCTAAAGTGAAGCGAGTGTTTTCGATTTAATTTCGAGAGTTCCATCATCTGCCGACAGCTGTTTCGTAGTTCAGATGTTGATGATTGGCAGGAATCATCCAATTTTGTATGCCATGGTTCGTTTCGAATCAAGTTGTCGTAAGGTTCTAATTCGGAGTGCATAGAGCTGTCCTGACGAGTAGGTTATTACGAAACAGCTATCGGCAGATGATAGAACTTTCGGATTGAACCGAAAACACTCGCTCCAGTTTAGGTTCTGTTCCTCTCAATGCATCAGAAACTTGATCGAACCTTGGTTTGGTCAGAACAATGAAATTATTGGCGGCCTGTCGATAGGTAGATAATCATCTAACTTTAGATTCCATGGTTCGTTTCAAGTCAAGTTTAAACTATAGTAACTGTAGATGACACAAGTTATTTTTCGCTATATTGTAGTTTGACTTTATGAGCAAAAGTGTCCGTAGGCACAACTCAATACTATGACTAGTTCGAGATACAGGGTGTTGAAGTTTAAGTTATATACCTATTGCTCTTAGGAAAACATTTTAAATGTAAATGTTTCGTAAGACTAATAATTGCTTGGCATTAATTTCTGACTGGTTTCTGATGAAAAATAGATATATACAGGGTGAGTCAAGAATTATACAAAATGAAATTACTATTTGACCTTATGAAAAGAAAATGCACCGAAACCAACTTACATTAAAATGTTTATCATTGGATTATATCATAATTGACAATTCCAAATTTTGTACTTTGTTATTTTGTAGCCTAAAAATGTTCTTAGGTTAGGTAAGGTTAGGTGCAATCTGGGCCTCTTTGAATATTTCTCGTGCAAACGAAAATAGCCGTTATCTCGACTTGAAATATAGATGTTTGGGTACTAAGGCTTATAATAATGTCTTGCCTCGGCCTATTCCAACCTTTACTCCATTTGTTGTCTTAGCGCCATCTGTGTAAGAGGAGAATATGTTGAATAATAAAATATTTTTGACTCTCAAATTTTGTTTGCATCTATAGTTCTATATGCCAAGAATTTTTTAATTAATCCTACTATGCATCATTCCTATTTGTTTATTTAATTCTTAGTTAAGTTGAGTTTATAAATTTAGCATTACTGAGAGTTGTAAATTGCACATACCATATTTTTCTGTCTTTACCATGCATTTTCTATCAAATAATTTTCCTTGCGTTTGCATACTTTTCACATCACTTAGTACCATTAAGATTACTAACAATGATCATCTGGCTTTCGCAGCTCTCTCCTCCAGGAAACTAACAAGAACATAAAGTACCGCGAATTCTCAAGTCGTTCCTCCGATATTTACGGCGGACGGTACCGCATAAGTACGAAATACGGCCTTTTAATGACTCCTACGTCGCGTACGGTATGACTTTCTCGACCGTTTAGCGAAAAACTTTTAAAATAACGCGACACACTCGACTTGCAAACCAGAAACTTATGGCTTTCGGGTTAGGCTCCGATAATTTTATTATTTTATTCGACGGCATTGCATTCCGCGTGTGCTTGGCGCCGATTTATTGTGGTTTATGGGCCGTGCGGAGGACAGGGACGGACCGAGGACGGGAGGTCTCATTTTTTGAAAATATTTGCTTTGAAAGAAACAAGATGCCCTGCCCTACCAGGACTGCTCATTGAAATAATCCTATGCAATAGGAATAATTGGGTCAAAAATCCATCACTACTACTTTCCTGTCTAATACCACGACGAACGTTGATTTACATGTAATGATATTCCGTGCAGAGGTCCTACAAGGCTTTCTCCGCAATTACTAGTTGCATGGAAATGCTCATCATGTTTTGCCCTCATCAGTAAAGGGTAGGTCTATGCAGACAAGCACTTATGCCGCACACGCAGAGTAGTGTACACCACAGTTCTATAAGTATGACACTAAGGTAAAACACGATTAAAATTTCCACAAAATTTATTGTCTTTGCGACATGTTTCGATACACATTATCTTTTTCAAGCGAATGTAGTACATTAAATTATTCTTCATTGAAAAATACTTAAATACCTTTCTTATTAATCAACATAATTAGGGACTAACTAGGGACTAATAATTATCGCTAATTCCTGGACTCATTCAACTTATAAAATTAACAGTAACAATGGAAATCTCAAAATATAGCTACTACTTAAGTGAATACATTTAACAAAGGGGAACTGTTCAGGTCCAACTGATCATTTAATAAACAAGTTGAATCTTTCAATTTATTAATTTCCAAAAATTCTAAATAATTAGGCCTAATGCACTTATTTTCCACATGAAGAATTTTTGAAGTTTTCATCGAAGTCATAACCTTCCTCCAATATATGATTGGCATATGATGAGTGTGTTTTATTCTCTTCATAATTCATACGGTGTTCATGTATGCGGCTTTTGAATGGTCTACCTGTCTGGCCTATATATACTTTGGACCAAGATCCACAATTCGATTTACAGACTCCTGATTTTTTAGATTTTATCTTTATCAAGAATAATAAAGATTTTTGTGTTTTATCTTTATCAAGAATAATAAAGATAAAACACAAAAATCTTAATTCTATATTTTCGAATAGTTGGCAGGAAGTTTCTATAGCAGTTAATTTCATCATATTATTATGTGGGCTTGTAGCAGAGATTGGTAAGTGAAGGAACAGTCAGGATTTGGATAGTGGGGCTGAGGGATCAAATCCCAAATAAACCACTTTTTTTTTTCAATTATGATATCGATCAGTGTTCGATTTTTATTATAATTGTCAATATTTATATCTTCAATTCCTTTTTTAGGTTGTATGTATTATGGGAATCATGACGGCAGGAAAGTTTATAATAATTTTTTTTAGTAAAAATATTACAGATTTGTTTATAATTCAGATGGTCGTAGAGAAAGTATAGTGTACAATTTGCATTTTTCACTCGTAGTTCCATGTTTATTACAATATACTATTCCGAACAAGTACCTACTCTGTAAAAATTTCTAGTTGGGTTTATGTCTTATTCTTGACTTATATCAAATTACCGAAATTTCATTCCGTCCATATTAAAAGTTTTTATATTTCTCAATTTCTAAAAAAACGTATATTTTCACTTGATCTGTAAAATTTTCAAAATGCATCAATTCAAATAACTCAATCTAAATATTATTTATATATTTATTCTCATTTTGTGCTATTATATACGAAAATATAAATGTTATACATAAAAGATGCTTGTTGAGATAGATAGGTAATAATTTCGATAAACTCTCTTAAAAACATCAACGACAAACTCGCGAATCATGATTCTCATTAAACTACTAATCCTCACGAATACATACTTTCCAAGGTCCCGTATAGAATAAAAAAAAACATGACAAACATAAAATGTGTCCAACAATACGAAATTACCCACATTCAAATCAAGTAGGTATGTACAGATTATTTGTTGGCATTTACGTATTTGCGTCTGCACAATAGACTTTGAACATCGCATGTGCTGTGATGGACAGCATTGTTGGAAAATATGAGAATGGTCAAACTAACATCTGTGATTCATCGAAGAAATGAAACAATAATAGGTAGGTATATTTTTTTACCATTCTTGGTTTCTTGATGGATTGGTGTGAATTATTTCACTGAGAACATTATAAACCATAACTATTTACACAAAATATAAAATCGAAGCTACAAGAGACTGACGGAAATTATTTAAAATCCGATGTTGATGAGTTTTCTTATAAAATCTTGGTTAGGTTATTCTGGCTTGAGACTAATACCTAGATTCACCTAAATCTTTCTTCAAAAAGTGGTAAAAGGACAACATTGATATCATTGCTGAAATTCATGGAAATATTCATCAACGTGGTATAATTGACGCTTTGAACTTTCTAAAACTATGTATAATTTTTCTTTCTAGGACTCACCGGTAGATACACCTAATATTATTCAAGATTTTTGAAACATCGTTTCTCAAGGTTTCACTCACTACACAACAAAATATGAACATAACTGTAAGTAAAATTTTTTTTAAAAGTATTTCAAACAGTACAAAGTTGCAATGAAAAATGACAATGCAACTGATATCTGATTGCTTGATTGTTTCGACCTCATGGCCACCTATGAGTAGGTATCCAAAATATTTTCAAATAACTAGGGCACTTTTTCAGAATATCGTGAGGTGGATAAATCTTACGTATTTTGGTATCCTGAACAAAAAATCCAAATGAAATTTTCGGCGGTGTCAAGTAATTTCCCCAACATACACATCCTGCTTCCTCCGTCCCACGCTTTTTTTTTTCATTGGAAACGGAACTTTTTTGAAAAAAATCGTGTTTTTTTCTAATCATGTCAGAGACAATAAACTAGCGAATATGACAGATAGGTATTAGTGAATTCGAATTTCATGTATGGTTGGTAACACTGAAATCAATTATTGCCAACTTTTCGGATTTATTAATAGCTGCGTTTTTTTGTGATGATATGTGACAGCTCCAGATCCAATCGCATTAACCAGGAACGATTGGATCTGTGTGCAGTTAGGTCGGGACGTAATAAAGGCGAGCGAAGCGAGCCTAATGGAGACGAGCGCAGCGAGAATCTATTTTAATTTACGTTTTAGGTTAAGTTAGGCAGGTTAGGTAAGGTATGTTAAGTAGGGTAGGTTAGGTGGCTGAGTTAGGTTATTTTCCCTTCTTTTGCTTTGAAAGATTGTATATGTGTCATGTTAGATAGGTACGTTGTAAGGGCGAGCGAAGCTAGCCTAACCTAACCTGAAACGTAAATAAAAAAAGGCGCTCGCTTTGCTCGCCCTTATTACGTCTCGGATCCAAACTTTTAAGGCAAAAGAAGGGAAAACAACCTAAGTCACCCACCTAACCTTACCTATCCTACCTAACCCAATCTAACCTAGAACGTAAATAAAAATAGGTGCTCGCTGCGCTTTCCGTTGATAGGCTTGTTTCGCTCGCTCTTATTAGGCCGGATTTTCATGCATATGATATCCAACGATCCGATGGTACAAAAATGTTCTTTTTGGTTAATAAAATAATTTTCGTATCATCGGATAGTCGGATATTGTCTGCATGAAAATCCGGCCTTCCGTCCTGACCGAACTGCACAATTTTTTCTGTTTAATGTGATTGGATCTAGAACTGTCACATGCAGTTCTGTTACTATCGTAAGAGACCAAAAAACCGCAGCTATTATTCGCTCACATTCAAATCAGAAAGGTTGGCAATAATTGATTTCAGTTTTACCAACCATACATACAATATACAATACACTTATAATTATCTGTCACATTCGCTAGCTTTTTGTCACTGACATGATTAGAAAAAAAACACGTTTTTTTTTAAAGTGCCGTTTTCAATGAAAAAAAAGCAGGATGTGTATATCGGGCTGGTGAAAAGAAGGAGACTTATTGAGTGTTTTTTTCGCGGTAGGAACGGCTCTAGAAAAGGTCAGTCAAAATCCAAAAATCGTATCTCCAGGTTAACCGGAAGGGACCCCAAACTTTTTTTTCAAATGACACCTTGTACATATTTTTTCATTACATGGAAGAGCACGCAATTTGTGATAACAGTCTTCTTCAAAATTGAAAATCATCAAGACTGGACAATGCGCTGCAGAATTCTCTACAACTTCTTCAAATTGGGTAAGAAATCAAAACTGTTTAAATCAGTTAGACATGAACAAATATTCACACGTCTCTGGTTCTGAACATCCTGTACAATCGTAATCTCGTAATGATCCAGCCACCGTCTCATCTGCTGTTATGAAAAAATAAAAAAGAGCTCACCGCAGCAGCATCTCAGTGTCTGGTCAAGATAAGCCCTAAAATTCAAAGAAACCCAACTTGCCAAAAACAAGGTCAACAATACGCACAAACAAGACCTTACGGCGGGTGCGATCGGCCGTACCTCAAAATAACGTCTGCTACTCGTTCTATAGACCAGTCAACGCCGAGAAAAACCCGTGCGCTAGAGTTTTCCACTAGGTATAGCGTTTCATGTTAGATACGATCGTATTTTAATAGTTATTTATGCATCAAGTGCAAAAAGTAGGTGTTTATTGCACTCGACGTGAAATTGTCCAACGAGGCCATCAGGACGAGTTGGACAACACGTTGAGTGCAATAAGCTCTTTTTACACGAGTTTCATACAATATTTTTTCTACGTTCATGCAAAAATCAGAAAATGTTTCATTTAGGTGGCACTAAACTGTAAGGAAGACATTGTTTGTTTAAATCTATCTGCTAAAAGTAATTCAAAAACATTTTGTGCAATTAAGATGATATTCGACGGAAATAAGTTTATTTTTAACAAATTGCATTTTCTAGTAATTTCATAGTCCATTATATAATGAATATGATGAAACATGCAACTATTTAAAACGTAATACAATCTCACAGAAAATGGGCTAAATTTGGCGTCGATTTGAAAGTTTTTGTCTGTCATGATGACAGAACGCTATAGTAGAATGACAGATGAGTGCAATAAAGTCTTTATTGCACTCAGTGCAATAAAGAGACAGTTTTTCCACCAAATATAGTTCAATAAAGTTTTGTTTTTTGCATGAACGTAGAAAATAAAACAAAAAGACTTCACTGAATTTCTTGGGGTCAAATATTCTCACACCTCACTTGGTTTCATCACGTATAACTAACAAATATTGTTCTGGAATATGGAATCATAGAAAAGCTGTTGAATTAGTCATTTTTCTTAATTATTACTATGTAAATGTTTACTTCACCCCCAATGGGCAAGTTTCCATTTTTTTGTTCTGGATTAAAAATGGCAGGTATTTGGTGTCGAGACTGACTACGCCCTGACATTCAGGGACGGGCCTATGGGAGGGGGATGGGGGGGGGGCGACAATAAGCTGTGAATTGGGAGATTGGTGAATAAAAAAAGAACCAAATAATTTTTGAAATTGGTTTATTTCTATTTCCATATCATAAATGAAGTAACAAATAATTTAATTTGTACTAAACGGTACTTCGTACGCAACTGCATATCTTGTAAGAAAATTAGAAAAAGTAAGAAAATATTAAGTTTATATGCTGTTTGATGTTTCTTGAAACAGTTTCATACAAACTGAAAATTATAACTGAGCTTATGGAATCGTCAGACTTGAACATTATAGAGGCATTTCAGAGATAGAAAGCACAATGCGAAGTATTCCAAAAATTCGAAACAGCGACAATACATTAAACAACTTGATTGAAAATGCAAAAATAATTTCACAAAAAAAAACGGAATATGACTTTCGAAAGCATTACAGAAGACTTCCAGAAAACTTGAATGGAGAGAAAACCCTGTTGAATTGAACTTTTTTTTAATTTTGACACCCTGTATATTGAAAACGAAGAACATTGACATGCTTGTGAGAAGAAAAACATCTTATTTTCACTGAAAAAACCTATCCTGAAATTATAGAAGGAGGAAAAGAAAAAGTGCATATCGTTCCTGAAGACTACTACTTCCTCATGCAAATATAACATGTGAGTATCTAAGTACCTAAAATGTATTTTGTCTCACTTCACATAACTACGAAGGCGTAGAAAGGCCAACAACAACAAATTTTTCAAAACATTTGCAATTGACACTTTGAAGTGACAATTGCCATTTCAAAGTAACAATTGCCACTTTGAACTGACAATTGTCACTTTGAACTGACAATTGTCACTTTGAACTGACAATTGTCACTTTGAACTGACAATTGTCACTTTGAAATGACAATTGTTACTTTGGATTGGCAATTGTGACTTTGAACTGGCAATTGTCACTTTGAACTGACAATTGTTACTTTGAACTGACAATTGCCAGTTCAAAGTGACAATTGCCAGTTTAAAATGACAATTGCCAGTTCAAAGTGACAATTGCCAATCCAAAGTAACAATTGTCATTTCAAAGTGACAATTGTCAGTTCAAAGTGACAATTGTCAGTTCAAAGTGACAATTGTCAGTACAAAGTGGCAATTGTCACTTCAAAGTGGCAATCGCAAATTTTATGAAAAATATTTTGTTGTTGGCCCTTCTACGCCTTCGTACATAACTTTTCCACGATATTTACGAACGATCCGAAAGTCATAGATATTTTAGTTGATATGAAATAATTATACTGAAACAGGAATCAGTACCCTCTTTGGGCCAAATGCAACGAATGGTCTACCTCGAAAACTGCATGGTTTTTTACTTTTTGGAAAAAAAAACTGAAAAAATGTCGAAAATTTTGAGGTTTTTTGCGATTTTCATTGCCATATTTTATGAGAAAAAGTTGAAAGTCGCATTTAGCACCCCAAAAAATATATAGAACAAGTAAAAAAAAAAAAGTTTTATGGTTAGCAAAACTAAAATAACAATATCCTACCTCTCAACAGTTGAATAAATTATTTAAAATTGACTTAATAAAAATATTAAGATGTAAATTAAAATTTAAAAAAAATGTCCAAACTCGGATATTAAACCCGGACATTCTCAATCCATTACTCCACAGAGCCCTTTTGAGTAAAGCTTTGTTTAAAAGTATATATACGTATCTAGCAGTATTTGAAATTGAATTTTCAAACCGACTACGAAAAGCTATGTTAATTCGAGGAAAATAGCGAAAGAAATTCTGAAAATAGTTTAGTTCTTGATCCAAAACACGAATGAAAACTACCTTAGGAATTTAAAAAACTATA
This sequence comes from Chrysolina haemoptera, assembly GCA_958298965.1. Lineage (NCBI taxonomy): Eukaryota > Metazoa > Arthropoda > Insecta > Coleoptera > Chrysomelidae > Chrysolina > Chrysolina haemoptera. The sequence continues at coordinate 37,804,407 of OY282590.1, forward strand.
GGTAAACCTGACACTTTTTGACAGTTGTGACAACTATTTTAAGCTGAACAGCAGCCAACTAGTTTTTGTCGATTTTTGTTGATTCTAAATAATATTTCTCACAGTATGGGCCAAACACGGTTTTGAAAGTAAGTAAGCTATGAGAAATGCCCTACTTTTCATAGCAGTTGTAGAAAAATACCTTACCAATTCACATCCGCTTCCTGCGGCGGGCCGAACCCCAGCAGCTTCAGAGACGCAAAGTCACGGTCGGGGGACACTTTGGCAGCACGCGACACCAGAAGACGCCGCGAGGAGAGTAGAGAGACTTAGACCTGGAGGAGACCTATCCCGAGTGCGGTCGGCGAGAGACTGTTGATGCGAGATGCAAGTGACGAGAGCTCGAGTGCGGTCGCGGGCAGATTCTGAAAAAGTGCCGTCGGAGAATGCATCGAGAGACGGCGATCCGACAGGTGAGTGCACCTGCACGAAGTGCTGGACGGGCGTGCAGACGGTGCCAGACTCCTTCGCGGCAACGCTCTCCAAGACCGGCCGGAGGACGGTGAATGGAATGAGGGCGTAGAAGGACCTCGTCGAGGGATGGTTTTCCTTTAGTGACATTTTATATACGGGGTGGGGCACCCCATATAACACGGTCTCTGTAAGTCGTACCAATTATCGGATACCTGTGCACTACATTATATGTATATAAATTAAGCCTACAAGAAGAAATTATTTTGTAGTGTACAGGGTCGCTCAAAAAGTGTGACATATTAAAAGTAGGTTCTTTCCAACGGATCACCGTGTATTTTGTTACATTTTTGAAAGGGTCAGCTTAAAGAAATATGACCGTTCTCAAGTTATTGGCTTTGTTTAGCCTAGTTACTTTGGCAATACAGTTCAGCAATAATATTTTTTTAATTTTTTTAGGAACAAAGTAGATCAAAGGACGAAATTGAGCAAAATAAGTATTTTTTTGAGATTCTAGCACAGGTCATTTTTCACGTTTCCAGGACCAGTTTGGCCCAGACAATAATTCATAACTTCCAGGCGTCCAGGGCCGGCTTCACTCCAGCAATAAATTTTAACTTCCTTATAAGGAACTCTGCCAGTTTCATATTTCAGGTTAACAATCAAGGTCGATTGAAAAAAGAATCCACATGTTCAGAATAATTTTTCCGGGCGTCCAGGGCCGGCTTCACTCCAGCAATAAATCTTAACTTCCTTATTAGGAACTCTGCCAGTTTCAAAGTTCAGGGTAGGAATCAGGATTAGTTGAGAAAAGAATTCACATATTCGGAATAATTTTTCCAGGCGTCCAGGGCCGGCTTCACTCTAGCAATAAATTTTAACTTCCTTATAAGGAACTCTGCCAGTTCCATATTTCAGGGTAGAAATCAGGATGGGTTGAAAAAATAATCCACATATTTGGAATAATTTTTCCGGGCGTCCAGGACCGGCTTCACTTCAGCAATAAATCTTAACTTCCTTATTAGGAACTTTGCCAGTTTCAAATTTCAGGGTAGGAATCAGGATTAGTTGAGAAAAGAATTCACATATTCGGAATAATTTTTCCGGGCGTCCAGGGCCGACTTCACTCCAGCAATAATTCTTAACTTCCTTATTAGGAACTCTGCCAGTTCCATATTTCAGGGTAGAAATCAGGATGGGTTGAAAAAATAATCCACATATTCGGAATAATTTTTCCGGGCGTCCAGGGCCGGCTTCACACCGGCAATAAATCACAACTTCCTTATTAGGAACTCTGCCAGTTTCAAATTTCAGAGTAGGAATCAGGATTAGTTGAGAAAATAATTCACATATTCGGAATAATTTTTTTCGGGCATCCAGGGCCGGCTTCACTCCAGCAATAAATCACAACTTCCTTATTAGGAACTCTGCCAGTTTCAAATTTCAGAGTAGGGATCAGGATTAGTTGAGAAAGGAATTCACATGTTCGGAATAATTTTTCCGGGCGTCCTGGGCCGGCTTCACTCAAGCAATAAATCTTAACTTCCTTATTAGGAACTCTGCCAGTGTTACAATCAGAATCCATATGTTCTGAACATGTGTATTCTTTTCTCAACCGATCCTGATTGGAACCCCGAAATATGAAATTGGCAGAATTCATAATGAGGAAGTTATGAATTATTACCAGTGCTAGAATTCCAAAAAAAATACTTATTTTGCCAAATTCTGTGATATACATCGTTCCTAAAAAAAATATGGCTGAACTTTATTGTCAAAGTAACTAGGCTGAATTAGTTGTGTTTGGAGCTGTAGATAAACGAGTGTCCAATATTTTCTGTAGCCACGAACACCAATTTCGTAACAATAATAAAACAATTACCCGATTTCTTTCATGAAAAATGCATTAGGGCACATTTTTCACGAAAAAGTGTATTTGTTGAAAACATATCGGTTATGTATTAACCATCAACAATAAAGAGTATTTTGATTGAATGATCTATCTTGCATTCGCCTCTGGAACCGCTCGAGCTAATAGGCTGCGAACATGAGAATGAATCCGTTAATATAAATTGTGCACCGTCAACCCCCACCCCGCCTCGGACCCCTCGTCTGGCCGATGCAATTTCTCTTGCTCAACCACCATTTGAGAAAGACTCCATGCACATGAAGATTGATTACGTAAAAAGAGCAAAGTGTAAGGTTATACTGTTATGGTGCATTCATTGTTGATGGTGTCTGGAGCGCCGCTTAATAAACTTCAGCAGACTTCATACATCAACGGCGTCACGACGCCATTGTGTACTCACCGAGTATATTAGCGTCGTTAGAGTATAAAAGGTGCATTAACGTTTGTCAATACCGTTTCTTTATAGAAATTTCGCCTCGTTTCGGATGAGAAACGCTTTTCCAAACCGCGATAGGTTCATCAAATTACCGGGCGAGAGCGCAGGGCAGGATTCGCCCCGATTAGATAGTCCATTTAAGGTTTCTTATTCTAGTTTAATCATTGGCTGAAAATGACATTTGTCAAAATCGACCAATAGTAAGTCTAGAATAAGAAGGGACTTCACACTCTGAAATGGAAAACGCCTTATGTCTAGTGATTATGGTCCTATAGAGCACTGTCAGTGACGTAATTTGACAGTTGTCAAACATTCGATGGGGGGACAAACAAAACCATTTTGCCTATTTTCTAGAAGACGTCCTTTTTGTGGATTTTCTGCGAAAAAAATTCTGAAAACAAGTTGTTGGCATTTTAGTGAATATTAATTCATTGTGTATAGTCTGAATTAAGTGCATTAGTCTGAAGAGGTGTTATAAACATGGATTTTCCAATTCAAAAATACGTTGTTATGATGATAGGTATCAATGGTATCATACAAACAGTTTTCTCTTTTAGATTTGAGGACATAAATCATGAAAACTTGCGCTGTTATGGGTTGTTATAACCGACTCGATCCAGACCAGCACGTGAAATTTCCAAATTTCCTTCTATACAAACAAGACAGAGACAGGTAGAAAATGCTGGTCTACAGAGACATACACTATAGTCAGATCGTTCCGACATCCGAACCCTGTACCTACCCAAAATACCTAGAACAAAAAAACGCTGGGAATTTACAGTTAACATTGAAGTCAACATTGGAGGATGTTATGAAAGACGGAAAGTTTTTTATTACTAGTAGATATTTATTGTCAAAGATCGCAATACTAACTGCGAAGTTATTAGAAAAATTATACGATTTTTCATCTGAAACAAGTTACAGATGAAAAAATATTATCAAATAATAGGATCACTAAATTTAGTGAAGTTCAAAAAAACACTTAACTACTAACCACCGCAAAAAAACAATTTTCTTTTCAAACTTAAATTCTTTGTTTGTCCCCCCTTCAGCTGATCACCGCCATGTTGTGACGTCAGCTGAGAGTGCTCTATTGAGAATGGACAATTCAAGGTCTCCTACTTGTTTTCTTGTGTTATGTTGAAAATGTTTTGCTCAAGCGGAAATCCAATGAAATTAGTTAAACCGAGGTCAACATTATACTGACCATACGGTCTGTTTGTCACTTTCAGGCACGTTGCTGTGGATTACATATTTAGATGTATTTCGATTATGAAGTTTCAAATATTCAATAACGTGAAAATGTCAGTAATGTCATGATTTGGTTGTGAAACTGACGAGAAGATTAAGCTTCCGTTAGACTCGGGTCTTGGCGCGACAAAAATGATCGCGGGTGTATCTCTCAGATACTCGAAGACTTGAGGATGATAGTCAACTACGCTTGAATGCGCAATACTTTTTATATGTTATGAATGCTATACAAACAAGTGGGATAGTTCCCAACAGTTACAATGATGGTCGCAAGTATCTCTCAGATACAATTAACTTTTTATGAGTTTTTTCAAAATCCACCAGAAAAATATTCAGAGGGATTCTAGATAAAAGGAAAAGCATCGCATTTACGTTGATAAAATATATATATATATATATGTATATATATATATATATATATATATATATATAATAAAACTCAATTATTGATCTCGAATCTTTCAGATACAAGTAGCACTTTTCAGCTGACCAGTTCACTGCAACGAGTTCTAAAGCCCATCACAGACACACTTGCATAGCGCATAGCATAAAGATATAACGAATTCAGCCAATCAAATTGCAAATATCTGGCGTTACTGGCATTTTGATTGGCTGGAATATGTTTTGTACCCATGGTATGTGCTATGCAAGTGTGTCTGTGATGGCCTTTACAAATACTAACATTTTACAGCTTGTGAGACAGGAAGGTAGACGGAAGAACAACCCCACTAATCAGCAGATTCACAAACAACGCGCTCAAGAGTAACGGACATGTATCTATCAGATACGCGCGACTACCGGAAGGTTAATGAAATTTTGTTATCAAATATATCAAAATATACTGTTTACAATAAAAAATGTGTATGGAAAGCATTTATAGACTATTGCAATAAATTGTTTTTGTACAACTGTCATTAAAAATGACGTTTTTAATTCATTGACATATGAACTAAAAACTGACGTTTTCACAAAATCACTTTTACATATATCATGTGTAGTGGTATGGAAGAGTAAATATAATTCGCATACTCGAGAGTAAGGCCCCGAACTGGGAGCCAAAACTATTGTATCAATCTGGTGCAATGAAATTCCTCGATCCGATCCTGGCACCCTAGCTTAAGCCGAGAAACTCGATTAATAGAGTAAATATTTATGTGTTTTCTCAACAAGTTATCAACTAATTATCCCTTCACTGGATGCACAGACTGAAAATCATATTATATTAAATGCTTTATGAAAATTGATTTCCCTCATAGCTTTGACGAGACTTAAAAGTAAATTAATCGTAAGATCAGAATAGGACAGATTGAACAGGTTATTGAAAATGATTTAATAATCACAAACAGAGTGATATGTATATTTATTCGTTCATTTAGAATGTTAATTTCCTGTATCAATAGGGAAACTTGAAGTGGAGGGTGTAATATTTGCTATGATCGGAGCTGGGCCAGTAAATAAACAACGAAAGATGTATGACAGACAAGAAAATAAAAAATAGAACAGAATGAAAAAAAAATCATTAATAAAGCTTTCAAATGACCTGAAAAGTAAAAAATAAATCCTTCAGATAAGTCATTTAGCTTATTCTGTGAGTTACAGATTCAAGAGCTTGCCGCTTAAAGTTTTAGGTTCGAATATGAATACGGCATTGGCGCAGCAGGGGGGGGGGTTGGGGCTGCAGCCCCCCCCAAGCCATCAAACGACTATTAAAATGATGGCGTAGAATACGGGAAAAATATTTAAAAAATTCTAGGATTTTCGGTCTAGTATTTTTCGTCGGCGGTTTTATGTGCTAGGATGCTGGATCCTAGCGCACCTTTTATATTTTTCGCATTTTGCGACCATAACGAGACACATTCGTTAAATACATAGGTATATAGAAAGAAAGCTAAGAAAATTTTCTACAAGAGAACGTTATGGTTTGCTTGCCTAACAGTTCGCTTGTAGGTGTTAGAGGTGGTTTTGTGTGCTAGGATGTCGGATTCTAGCGCACTTTTTACAATTTTCGTATTTTTCGACCATAACGAGACATATTCCTTAAATACATATGTATATAGAAAGAAAGCTAAACAAATTTCCTACAAGAGGGTGTTACTGTTTGCTAGCCTAACAGTTCGCTTGCAGGTGTTATAGGTGGTTTTGTTTTCTAGGATGCTGGATTCGTGCCCTACAATTTTTGTTGCACATTTATCTTTGTTTTATGGTGCACCGTGTATCCGAACATATTCAAATAATACATTTTCGGAATCAGCATAAAATTTTGAGTATATCGGTGGTAATTTCGAGTAAATCTGATGACTTTTGATTTATGGTAATTTTTAAGGTATACCCTTTGATGTTTTTCCGACTAAAAATTCATTTTGTGCCGATCGACTCGAAAATCACAGCATATACTAATTTCGGCATGCTGAATCGATTGGCGTTTGCAGAATTGCTCTATCTCGATTCTGTCGCCGTATGAAAATGTTATCTAGAGGTTGCAGGAGCCATTTCCCGTCAAAAATATTTCTAATTTTTTTCTATGTTATATTCGTTAAATTCAATCTTTTTTCTATACTTTGATCGAATTTGAAATCGATTTCTAGTCAAACATAGATTTGGTGGGTGTTTTTAGTTTTTACGATCTTGTGCGTTTTGAGTTGGACCGATTTTTAAATTTATTATTTTTTATTTTTTGAATACCGTGTCATGTTAAATTGATGGCGTAGAATACGGGAAAAATATTGAAAAAATTCTAGAATTTTCGGAAGTATTTTTCGTCGGCGGTTTTATGTGCTAGGATGCTGATGGATCCTAGCGCACCTTATATATTTTTCGCATTTTGCGACCATAACGAGGCACATTGTTAAATACATAGGTATATAGAAAGAAAGCTAAGAAAATTTCCTACAAGAGGATGTTATTGTTTGCTGGCCTAACAGTTCGCTTGTAGGTTTTATTCTTAACATCCAACTGACGAAAAAAAAAAAGCTCTGGTAACTTATAAATTGTATGTTCAGCCCCTCCCAAACTGAAATCCTGGCTGCGCCACTGGTCTGCAGAGACCTACCCTATACTGATGAGGGCAAGAACCCAGAAATCGATCTATAGGTGGTCCAAATGTTTCAATGAACATTTCCATGCAACTAGCAATTGCGGAGACATCCTTGTAGGGCTCTGCCCGAAAATTGTCGGGTAAGTTTATATTACGTGATATTGGCATTTCTTAGTATTATTTCGCAACTGGTATATACCAGTCTAGCCGAGAAAAGGTTTGAAAAGAGATTAAAGGTAGGTTATGAAAACAAACAAATTAACAGAATTTTAAATTGAAATTTATTCTGATGTGAACATTTTCAAATACGAGTCCCTTGCGTGCGAGTTAATTATGCTATAGAAAAACACAGTTTTCTGATATCAGAGGGGGAAAGTGGGTTCAGTGTATAATGTCTCTGGGCTCATGGAGAGTGTTCCATAGCATAATGGAGATTCAGTTAGTTTTTTTAAGGGGCCCATATTTCATACCCCCTAGCCAGTTTGAACCACCAAATTTGGACCTTACGTAAAGGTAAAATGGAGATTTTTTTTTTACAAAATAGCGCACATCAATTACAATATTAAAAATATAGATAGGTATAATTCAAGAGTTCATGAGGCTCAGATCAACATCCTTCTGCAGAAAACAAACTTATATATAAAGAATTGAAAAAATAATTTTTATCTATTCTGGGTATGGCAAAAAAAGAGTACCATCACAATGAATTAGGAAGCTCTAACAATTATTTATAGGAAAACTGTAAGGCAAATCATTAATGCTGGAACTGCCAGAAAACACATTAAACCTCGGATTGTTCTCAGAACATGCCAGAAGATGAGATGAATTAGTTTTTTGTTTATAATATGAATTCCCTCAAACAGAAATTGAACCTAACTACCACATGAAAAAAAAATATAACATGAATAACTCTATGTTCTTTAGATCTGTATAATTGCAGATGACATAAGATCAATACTATATAAACTGAAAAAGCAAAAACCAAAGGACATGAAAGGTGCGAATACTTTTGCTGTCGAAAGTTGTGCAATATAATATACAGTGTGACCCGTTTAAAATGGAAGCACCCTTATAAAACTTACATTTTTCAACCGATTTGATAGTATAGACATAAAAAAAGTTTATTAGGACACAAAAATTCATGAATAAATCTTCATTTTCAGGGCCAACTACTCTTATTTTTCAAGGTCAAAAATCCAAAAAAATTATTAGCGTTTTTTTTTTTTTGAAAAAAATTCATTACACCACTCGATTCGGAAATTTTCAAATGGTTCATGTAAAAATTACCTTGACATGCTTCAATCAATGAGAAAGTTATAGGGGATTAGAATTTGAAAAATATGCCGTTTAACCAACCCACCAATTCAATTTCAGAACCTTTATCAAAAATCGGAATACACCACTGTACTTAGGAAGTCTCGAAATATCACTGGTCAGTATAAATAAGAAAATTATATAATACTAAAATTTGAAAAATACGTTAATGGAATTTCAGAAAAATGTCATTTTATCTCCAAATTAATTTTTTATTTTTTTAAATTTATTTACCGATATTGATGAAATTCTGATCAGTGATATTATGAAACTCCCTGAATCCAGGGGTGTAGTCAAGAATTCTGATAAAAGTTCTGAAATTGAATTGGTATAGCTTTTTTATTGATTGGTGGTGTAGTCAGATTTTTTCTAAAAAAAAATCGCCAATATTTTTTGTTTGTTTTTAATTTCGAAAAATAAGAATAGTTGGCCCTGAAAATCAAGATTTGTTCATGAAATTTGGTGTCCTAGTATCAAAATTGAATTGGTACGTTATTGAAGGCAAAGTTCATGAAAATCAAATTTTCGTACCAAGACAAAATAGCAAGCTAGGGTAAAAGATTTGTGTGAAGTTGATTCTAACGTTGGAGTTACTTAGGGCAGTGTCCTAGGCCCTCTTTTGTTTATAAATGACATACAGCTGTGTATTGATTGTGAATTTATAAACTTGTGTGCTGAAGATACTCTGCTGGGCAGACACGTGGTTTTTCATCAGAGTGACTCATCACATGAACTCTCAAAGCATTCTTATGACTGAAAGATTTTGAACAAACTCTTCAATGTGAACCCTCTCATGACGATTCAAAGAACCCTTTTCACTGAAAGATTTCAAACAAATGTTTCAATGAAATGGTTTTTCACTAGTGTGAACCCTCTCATGATCTCTCAAATAATAATAAAGGTTTTTTGCTAGTGTGACCCTTCTCATGAACTTTCAAATTATCCATTCGACTGAAAGATTTTGAACATACTTTGCAATGAAATGGTTTTTCACCAGTGTGAACCCTCTCATGATATTTCAAGTGTCCCATTTGTCTAAAAACCTTTGAACACATTTTGCAACTGAATGGTTTTTCATCAGAGTGACTCATCACATGAATTCTCCAAGTATTCTTATGACTGAAAGATGTTGCACAAATTTTGCAATGAAAAGGTTTTTCACCAGTGTGAACCCTCTCGTGACGATTCAAAGAACCCTTTTCGCTGAAAGATTGCAAACAAATTTTGCAATGAAATGGTTTTTCACCAGTGTGAACCCTCTCATGATTTTTCAAATGACCCTTTTGACTAAAAGATTTTGAACAAATTTTGCAATGAAATGCTTTTTCACCAGTGTGAGACCTCTCATGAGTTTTCAAATTATTCTTGAGACTAAAAGATTTGGAACATATTTTGCATTGAAATGGTTTTTCACCTGTGTGAACCCTCTCATGATTTTTCAAATGACCCATGTTACTAAAAGATTTTGAACAAACTTTGCAATGAAGTGCTTTTTCGTTGGTGTGCACCCTCTCATGGCGATTTAAATTTCCCTTTTCAGTGAAAGATTTGGAACAAATTTTGCAATAAAATGGTTTTCTATCTCTGTGAACGTTTTCGTGAACATTCAAATGATCCATTCGACTAAAAGATTTTGAACAAACTTTGCAATGAAATGGTTTTTCACCAGTGTGCACTCTTCCATGCTTAATCAAATTACCCTTTAGACTAAAAGATTTTGAACAAACTTTGCAATGAAATGCTTTTTCGTCAGTGTGCACCCTCTCGTGACGATTAAAATTTCCCATTTCACTGAAAGATTTGGAACAAATTTTGCAACAAAATGGTTTTTCACCAGTGTGAACCCTCTCGTGAACATTCAAATGAACCATTCGACTAAAAGATTTTGAACAAACATTGCAATGAAATGGTTTTTCGTCAGTGTGCACGCTTTCATGAGTTTTCAAATGTCCCAGCTGACTGAAAGATTTTGAACAAGCAGGCACTGAAAGCCTCTGAGGTATGGGAGGAAAGTCTCCTTCTTTGGTACCATCACCTCCAGTTATCGATTGATCTTGTACTTCAAGTGGTTGTAATCTTGAATCTGAAAAAAAAACAGATTATACATAATAAAACTATCTGGTGTCGTTATTTTCTCTATAATTTCGACATTCGACCTGGGTTCGTTTAGAAACAAACAAACTAAGTTATGCACTTCATTTGTTTAGTACACCATACACGACTTTTTCTACAACTGCTTACCAAAGTAACCGTTAGCATGTACTAATTCACTCACTGCATATTTTTTTTAAATGTTAATTTACATAAAAATTCTGTCGCTTTTTCTAAAAAAATCTTGAATAACTCAAAAACGGATACATGAGTGAGAATAGAAATCTTGAGGAGAATTCAAAGTTGAGGTAAAATACAGGGTGTGCCATTAAAAATAGCAAAGATGATGTCACTTCCTTTTGACCACATACGTGAACATCCTCTACATCATATTTTATTCTAAGACTTAAATGAATAAACAAATAAAACATTGCATTACATGGAATAAGGTCAATAGGGAATGGTTTTGCATCAAGTGTCATATCTTGATCCTGTATATCATTTGGCTGTTGACAGCTACATTCTGAACTATGACTTGTTGGTTTGAAGATATCCGTTTCCACACCCATATCAAATATTTTGTAGCACACATCGCAAAATCTAATACTTTCACTTGGCTTTTCCTCGCCAGTTTCACGTTTGATTTCTTCGTGAAAAATATCAATGTCTTCAGTTTTTATGCCTACCGAGTCAGATGTACTTGTTGATGGATTATCTAATATATCGGAATGACCTGAATACTTTAGCTTCAGATCATTCACAAGTTTTCCTTCATACTGATCATGCTCATGGTAGCTGTCAGTAGCATATTTATGATCCACGTCTGTTTCACTTCTACTAGAACTGTTACTCATGCATTTAATGAAAACGTAATTTTCGAGTGGTTCATTTTTTACTGCTTCTATCTTAAAAGCTTCATTGAAATCTTTGAAGTCGATTTTTTGTTCAACTTGCCCATTTTCACATTTAGCGATACTCATTTTCGAATTCTCACAAGGACAAGAAATTCGAACAAAATGTTATGTATTCTTGCTTAGGGCTCCTTTGAGGTGGATATCAAATCAACCATCAACTAGATGTAGATATAGATATATCAACATCAACAACAAACTAAGCCACTTGCAAGTAGTTGTAGTTGCAACTGTTGCAAGCAATGTTGCCAATGCCAAATTGTCAAATTATACACTAGTTATAACCAAATTATACGGTTTTATACACCCTGCCGTTCTCGATTTGGTCTTGAAAATTTCAGTATTTTTGACAGCGGTTCTGTTGCTGACATCATAACAAGGCGAATGTACTCACTCGGTTATTTTGAATAACCGATTCCAAAATCACTAAGATAGAAGAACGTCCGACTCCTATGAGAATAAGATTCGTACTCTTGGGCTAATTGGGCACTACACCCCACTGTCATCTTGAGTCGAAATCGATCATCAGTACATCAGTCGTCTAACAATCAACATCATAGCCGTTTTCGATTGGCGTTTGGTTCTGGTAGCGGTTGACATAAAAATCACAGCGGTTTTAATGTGTTGATTGATTACCGTAACCACTAACCAACACATTCGTTTCATTATTCACTATGACGTCATTAACAGTACCAGAAAGTAAACCGCTGTCATTTTTATGTCAACCGCTACCAGAACCAAACGCCAATCTAAAACGGCTCTTAATGAAATAATGTACCTCTTCTCGAAATTATACCAATTTATAGTACCATTTTGAGGGTTCGAAAATTATACACGCTGAAGCCAAAATATACGAAAATCGTATAATTATAACACTGGTCACAGACACACTTGCATTTGCATAGCGCATAGCATAGCATAGCATTTAGGTGGATATCAATGGGAAAGGGCAAAACGATACGATATTTGTTTGTGGGTATCGATAATTTAATCTTCGATACTCGATATTTTGGGATATCGATACTTTCCATCGAATATCGTCGAAAGTATCAAACACTACCCTGTCATCGTTTTAGATGAGCGCCTAAATGCCAAGCACAAGCGAAAAACAAATTCTCGCATTTCAAACTCAGTTGGCCTTCTGCCTCAATACTATGCACATGCGCAGTTTAAGGATTTTAGTTTGGCATTGAGGGGCTCGTATCATATGTAGTATCGAAACGGGTCGATATTTGAAGTATCGATATTTTCTTGCACCGATACAAGAAGAACCTCGGAGTAATAAAAGACAGAGATTGCCTATACCTACACAAATACCCTTTTGAAGTGAACATGAACTATCCTTTTCTATACAATTTGTGGGCGAGGGGTGTGAAATGTATCGAGAGTTTGTTTACATTTATAGTAAGAACGACCATCATACAAACGAAGAATGACAACTTGATCCGAATGAAATGAGCGGGCATACACGAAACTACCCGAATGAATATGGACTTAACATGTATAAGGCCCTCGCTTGTAAACAAACAAAGTTATGTCACAGAGTGGGGTTGTATGTAATCTGTGGTTATGTTGACTTCAATACAAGGATGGAGAAGGCATCTCTGTGGTCTTTTATTACTCTGAGAGAACAACAATACATATCGATACGCAGTATCGACAACAAACCAAGCCACTAACATAGTGAATCCGCGATGTGTTCCCCCTAGGTGGCGCTAAAGATTTAGGCGCGAAACAATATAATGGTGATGAATTGCTAAATTTAATAAGAGTTTCATTTCAGTCTCATTCAAATTTGAATGTAGTACTCGAGAATTCTTTGTTTTTTAATGGAAAATAATGTAAAGAAACTTTGTCTGTATAATAAGTATCCGAAAAATCTTGTCACATTCACACACTTGATAACGACAGTAGTTGTTAACTGTTGAAACGTCGTGACTCAAACAGAAAATTAATTTCCTTTGTTTTTTAGACAATGGCAGTCCAGAAGAATTCTACAAATACTAATACATTGTCAACCACTTTAAAACGTAGTGTTAGATCTTGGAGTTAGTTATGGTTTTGGGACTCATCAAAGATCTAATAGCTGAAGGCGTCACAGTAACATTCGCCGTTAGGGTTACTGAAACAACGTTACATCACATATATTTTATTTTATTACGAAAATTTAATAACACTTTCATGAAGGATGAACCAAAAAAAATACTCGTTTGTATATTCTAAAATCACTATAAATCGAAAAAAGAAGAGTACTAAGGAACCAAATCCACTGGATACAGCTAACCTACATTATCACATAATTTGAATAAAACCCAAGAACTGAAACAAAAAGTAAAGGGAATGCCACCAGTACGTATTTTTAACTGAAGTATCCGATTTTCCAACACTAGTACAGAAGTTTGGAGCCATAAGGAGCTCTCTAGGACAAACCCAGGCTGCAGCTACATATGGAAAAGTTTGCCCAGCCAAACAAGATGCAATTTTGTCAACAAGCGTCAACAAGCCATCTTGTTTTTGGTTTATGGCAGCATATAGGGCATGCAGGGTATCACCGACCTATTTTCAACTGTATAAATATTTCTCAAAGTTTTACAACGAAGCCCCTGAAAACCCACACTAAACAGCAGCCTGGGACAAGCCACAAAAAAAAATATTCTAAAAAACCGCAATTTGATAACTCAGTGCAACTTGATGGTGAACGCTTCCCTGATGCTAACTCCGGGCTTGCGAATGACCAGCGCCCTTCCGTCTTCGGTGTAAGACGTTTCCAGAGCGACCGTACCCAAACTCTTGCTCGTCAACTTGGCTCCGACCGTGCCCTTGGGCGCCCCCAAGACAACCACCCTTTCCACCCATTCCTTGGTCGGATAGTCGGTCTTATCGATGGGGCTGCTGGAGAGAGCGCCGTCCGCGAATTTGACGTGGAGGTACAGGTACTTCTTGTTCTTGTAGTCGTAGCTCTGGTTGTCGTCGACGTACAGCGTTCCGCTGGCGCTCTGCTTGCTATCCAAAGCGACGTACAGCGTGTAGGGGTCGTCGTGCATAAGACTCGAAGCCCTTCTAGGCCTGTCTTTCCTCGGAATTATACTACCCCCCCGGTAGAACGCCACCATCTTGTCCAGAGAGACGGGGATGTTGTAGTTGCCGGTTCCTTGGTACAGCTTGAAGTCCTCTATGTCGTACCAGTACTCGTCGGAGCCTCCTGGAAGGTAGACGCCGACCGTGGAGACGCCTGGTTCGGATACGACTTTGGCTAGAACGGAAGAACCTACCAGCAGTTCGCTGTCGATGTCCAGGACGTTTTCCTCGCTGGGGTATTGGTAGAAGAGGGGCCTGATGACCGGGTCGCCTGTCGTCTCGTGCTCCCAGAAGAGAGTGTACCAAAGAGGCAAGTGGGCGTACCTAGAAGAGGTTTGTTGGTTAGAAAAGGCTCGATACATTGCTGGAATAGTTAACAGATAGTTAGAAGCTGGCAGAACCGAGTTCAATGATATTACTATGAAAAAATGTCTAGGTCTTTTTTAAAATGGAACAGAAGGGACATCCCACCTCCTCCAAAACCCCAAATACTACTAAGAATGAAGATAGTAATGGAGATCCCAAAAAAATTCAGGAGACATAAATGATTGTTAATGAAGCAGCAATTTTCCTTATTGTTGTTTGATAATGGAAAAATTCTGATGAACTAAAAATAGAAATATGCGGGCCACAGGCACAGAACACCAAGTAAGGTGTTCTGTGCCACAGCCACAAATTCCACACTCAGAGCAATAATAAACAGAGATGCCCTCTCTACTCAAACAACAGATTTGTAGACAACCACGATGTCCATCTCTCTCAACGATGAAATATGGTCAAGGGGACTGAGGGGATGTAAACATTCAGTTCAGAGGACAATGCAACTAGATGCGTTAGTTGGAGGACAGATGTAAATATAAACAAGGTGATGTTGGCTTAAAAAACAAGGATAGAAAGGCATCTCTATGTTTATATTTGTTCTGAGATTCCACAGACCAAATTGACACATGACTATCGATGGTCTATCGATAGTATCGATAGCGTTGATGTAAAAAATCGATACTATCGGATAGGCAATATATCGATGTTTAACGAACACTAACTACGTCTACTACTATTACTACCACCAATTCCAACTTACCGCATCCTCAGCGCGGTCCTGATCCTGTTGCGCACGTCCTCGCCGAACAGGTACGGCTCGCGCCTGCGCGTGTCGATGTGCGCGTGCGCCCTGAAGAACGGCAGCCAGATGCCGGCCTGGTACCAGCGCTGCAGCAGCTCCGCGTCCGGATTGTTGAAGAAGCCACCGACGTCGGCGCCGCAGAAGCTGATGCCGCCGAGCGCTTCCGACAGGCACATGGGATAGCTGGCGCCGAGGTGCGACCACTCGGCCGCGTTGTCGCCCGTCCACACGGCGGCCGAGCGCTGCGAGCCCGCGAAGTGGCCTCGCGTCAGGATGAACGGCCGCCGGTCGGCGGATCGCTGGCGGAGGCCTTGGAACGTCGCGACGGTCTGGAAGGTGCGAGAACGTGTTAGTGGACATGTACATATAATATATCTCTGAATAACATAAACGAAGCACTTGACTTTATATAGTTATTATAATACTTAATAAAAAAAAGTTTTTACAGATAAGCTTTTTTTTTCAATTGCGCTGAAAAGTAAGAGATAGCAGCAATCCATCGAATCTGTCACTTACAGAATAACCTACATTACAAATCTGAAGAAAGCTTGTTAATTTATAGATTTCTGATAAACAATCGTTATTACAAGCTTATTTCCTGTGAGTTTTGAACTCTTCAATGAAAATACCTTCTGAATATGTTTTTGCCAAAACATTCACGATCTTCGGCCCAAAATACCCCCGCAAACCAATTTTCAAAATAATCGGACCATAACAATTACAACCCGACCGCCATCGGATTTATGAATTTCGACAAAAAAATTATAATCTGCGACCTCGAAAATCCCCACACGCCAAACTTAAATAGAATTGAACCATAACTACAAGAATCATCCGCCACCTTGGATTTATAAATTTTGACAACAAATCCATAATCTGCTACCTCGAGAACCTCCAAATACCAATTTTGAATCGAATTGGACCATAATCACAAAACTATTCTGCCCTCTTGAAGCCGCCATTTTGAATTTATAAATTTTGACAATTTCATAATCTCCGACTCCGAAAACCTTCAAATACCAATTTTGAATCGAATCGGACCATGATCAGAAAACTCGTCCGCCATGTTAGAGCCGCCATCTTGAATTTTTGAATTTTGACAAAAAATTCATGATCTCCGACCCCGAGAATCTCAAATAAAAATTTTGAATCGAAATACACCATGATTACAAAACTATTCCGCCTTGTTGAAGGCCCCATTTTGTATTTATAAATTTTAACAATTTCAAAATTTCCGACCCAGAGAACCTCCAAATACCAATTTTGAATCAAACTGTAGCATAATTACAAAGCTATAACGCCTTTGTTGAAGGCGCCATTTTGTATTTATAAATTTTAACAATTTTATTAACTCCGACCCCAAGAACCTCCAAATATCAATTCTGAATCGAAGCAGACCATAACCACAAAACTATTCCGCCATCTTGAAGTCGCCATTTTGAATTAATAAATTTTAACAATGTCATACTCTCCGACACCGAGAACCTCCAAATTCCAATAGAATCAGATTATAATCACAAAACTATCCGGTAGCCGCCATCTTGAATTGTGAATTTTGACAAAAATAAAGAAAGAACAATTCAATATAATTAATCATGGGATTCTCCATTCTATCCACCTAACAAATTATTTAATTCTTGGCTTTCTGAAACTTTCACATTTACCCAATTATACAAATTTGTGTATTATTCAACTATGAAAATTTAGCTGTCTAATAAGGTATGATTAATCACAATATTAATTCATCATCTTCTCACAACCTGTCACTCATATCAGTTACAATTATTATTGATAAAGACGCCCTAGAAAACAATAGACAGTTATTAAAAAAATTAGGAATACACATGGATCGCAAAAACTCGGCACCACCAATCCCATCAAAATCATTAAAAATTAATTATATTTATTATTGTTGTAGTTTCACAAAAAAAAAGTTTCTGTGAACTTACATGCGCCAGCGGATATTCGTTATGTACATCCCTGTGCTCCCACCCTCCGTAATGAAGGCAATCCTTAGGCATGGTGATTTCGGGACCATTGAAAACAGACGGTTCGTTCATGTCGTTCCAAATATACACGTCGTTCGTGGTACCGACGAATTTATCCAGAGCATAGAGTCCTTTGTAGTAGTCGACCACCTTGGGGTCATAGAAATCCAAATAGCTGCTGGATCCCGGCCAACACCAACCCTCGTATCTGTTTCATAGACATTAGATCAGAAAATGTATAATACATAATGATTACTGAAAATTGGTCTGAGTATAACTTCATAGATTTAAATCAAGGATCTAATAGATATTGACCGTCTCAACTGTCTCTCTCCCCCGCTCTCTCTCTTTCTCGCTCTCTCACTGTCTCTCTCTCTCTCTTTCCCTTTCCCTCTCTCTCTTTCCCTTTCCCTCTCTCTCTAACAATTTCCCTCTCTCTTTCTCTCTCATATCACCCTTTCTCAAATCTATCACGCATATTTTTTTCTCTCACATTTTTATCCCCCACGCATATTTCTCTTTCGCATCTCCCCGTATTACTCTAGCAAATTTCTATAGCATTTCTATGTCTGTCAAATTTCTATCTGTCGTATTGCTATATCCGTCGCATTTCAATCTGCCTCGCATTTTCATGTCTCTCGCATTGCTATCTCTCGCATTGTTATCTCTCGCATTTTTAGCTGTCTCGCATTTCTATCTAAAGCTATCTATCTAAAAACTGATTTAGAAATGACCAACTCGAGAACGGTTAGAGATAGACAAATTCTGCGAACGCCAATCGATTCAGAATGGCCGAATTAGTATGTTTTGTATATTTCGAGTCAATCAAAAAATTTAAAATTACTCGAAAAAAGTTGAAACCTTAAAAATCATGGAAAATACTAAGTCGTCACATCGACTTGAAATTTGCACTGTATACGTAAAATTTCATGCTCATTCCGAAAATGTAGGATTTTTATGTGTTCAGATATAAGATTACCCGGAAAAGGGTGTTAAAGGTAAAAAATCCAATTTTCTGAGATTTTTTATTTTTCATTTTTCTAAATTAAAATGTTTGTCTTTGAACGTATTTTCACGTGCTGATTCCGAATCTTTGAACGAAAATGTCGAAAACTCATCGGAAATATTTTTGGCGGGAAAAAAACCATCTAAAAACTGATTTAGAAATGACCAACTCGAGAACGATTAGAGATAGACAAATTCTGCGAACGCCAATCGATTCAGAATGGCCGAATTAGTATGTTTTGTATATTTCGAGTCAATCGAAAAATTTAAAATTACTCGAAAAAAGTTGCAAGGGGTTCACCCCTAAAAATCATGGAAAATACTAAGTCGTCACATCGACTTGAAATTTGCAATGTATACGTAAAATTTCATGCTCATTCCGAAAATGTAGGATTTTTATGTGCTCAGATATAAGATTAGCCGGAAAAAGGTGTTGAAGGTAAAAAATCCAATTTTCTGAGATAATTTATTTTTCATTTTTCTAAATTAAAATTTTTGTCTTTGAAAGTATTTTCACGTGCTGATTCCGAATTTTTGAACGGAAATGTCGAAAACTCATCGGAAATATTTTTGACGAGAAAAAAATCATCTAAAAACTGATTTAGAAACGACCAACTCGAGAACGGTTAGAGATAGACAAATTCTGCGAACGCCAATCGATTCAGAATGGCCGAATTAGTATGTTTTGTATATTTCGAGTCAATCGAAAAATTTAAAATTACTAGAAAAAAGTTGCAAGGGGTTCACCCCTAAACATCATGGAAAATACTAAGTCGTCACATCGACTTGAAATTTGCACTGTATACGTAAAATTTCATGCTCATTCCGAAAATGTAGGATTTTTATGTGCTCAGATATAAGATTAGCCGGAAAAAGGTGTTGAAGGTAAAAAATCCAATTTTCTGAGATAATTTGTTTTTCATTTTTCTAAATTAAAATTTTTGTCTTTGAAAGTATTTTCACGTGCTGATTCCGAATTTTTGAACGGAAATGTCGAAAACTCATCGGAAATATTTTTGACGAGAAAAAAATCATCTAAAAACTGATTTAGAAACGACCAACTCGAGAACGGTTAGAGATAGACAAATTCTGCGAACGCCAATCGATTCAGAATGGCCGAATTAGTATGTTTTGTATATTTCGAGTCAATCGAAAAATTTAAAATTACTCGAAAAAAGTTGCAAGGGGTTCACCCCTAAAAATCATGGAAAATACTAAGTCGTCACATCGACTTGAAATTTGCAATGTATACGTAAAATTTCATGCTCATTCCGAAAATGTAGGATTTTTATGTGCTCAGATATAAGATTAGCCGGAAAAAGGTGTTGAAGGTAAAAAATCCAATTTTCTGAGATAATTTATTTTTCATTTTTCTAAATTAAAATTTTTGTCTTTGAAAGTATTTTCACGTGCTGATTCCGAATTATTGAACGGAAATGTCGAAAACTCATCGGAAATATTTTTGACGAGAAAAAAATCATCTAAAAACTGATTTAGAAACGACCAACTCGAGAACGGTTAGAGATAGACAAATTCTGCGAACGCCAATCGATTCAGAATGGCCGAATTAGTATGTTTTGTATATTTCGAGTCAATCGAAAAATTTAAAATTACTAGAAAAAAGTTGCAAGGGGTTGACCCCTAAACATCATGGAAAATACTAAGTCGTCACATCGACTTGAAATTTGCACTGTATACGTAAAATTTCATGCTCATTCCGAAAATGTAGGATTTTTATGTGCTCAGATATAAGATTACCCGGAAAAGGGTGTTAAAGGTAAAAAATCCAATTTTCTGAGATTTTTTATTTTTCATTTTTCTAAATTAAAATTTTTGCCTTTGAACGTATTTTCACGTGCTGATTCCGAATCTTTGAACGAAAATGTCGAAAACTCATCGGAAATATTTTTGGCGGGAAAAAAACCATCTAAAAACTGATTTAGAAATGACCAACTCGAGAACGATTAGAGATAGACAAATTCTGCGAACGCCAATCGATTCGAGTCAATCGAAAAATTTAAAATTACTCGAAAAAAGTTGCAAGGGGTTCACCCCTAAAAATCATGGAAAATACTAAGTCGTCACATCGACTTGAAATTTGCACTGTATACGTAAAATTTCATGCTCATTCCGAAAATGTAGGATTTTTATGTGCTCAGATATAAGATTAGCCGGAAAAAGGTGTTGAAGGTAAAAAATCCAATTTTCTGAGATAATTTATTTTTCATTTTTCTAAATTAAAATTTTTGTCTTTGAACGTATTTTCACGTGCTGATTCCGAATCTTTGAACGAAAATGTCGAAAACTCATCGGAAATATTTTTGGCGGGAAAAAAAAACCATCTAAAAACTGATTTAGAAATGACCAACTCGAGAACGGTTAGAGATAGACAAATTCTGCGAACGCCAATCGATTCAGAATGGCCGAATTAGTATGTTTTGTATATTTCGAGTCAATCGAAAAATTTAAAATTACTCGAAAAAAGTTGCAAGGGGTTCACCCCTAAAAATCATGGAAAATACTAAGTCGTCACATCGACTTGAAATTTGCACTGTATACGTAAAATTTCATGCTCATTCCGAAAATGTAGGATTTTTATGTGCTCAGATATAAGATTAGCCGGAAAAGGGTGTTAAAGGTAAAAAATCCAATTTTCTGAGATTTTTTATTTTTCATTTTTCCAAATTAAAATTTTTGTCTTTGAACGTATTTTCACGTGCTGATTCCGAATTTTTGAACGGAAATGTCGAAAACTCATCGGAAATATTTTTGACGAGAAAAAAATCATCTAAAAACTGATTTAGAAACGACCAACTCGAGAACGGTTAGAGATAGACAAATTCTGCGAACGCCAATCGATTCAGAATGGCCGAATTAGTATGTTTTGTATATTTCGAGTCAATCGAAAAATTTAAAATTACTAGAAAAAAGTTGCAAGGGGTTGACCCCTAAACATCATGGAAAATACTAAGTCGTCACATCGACTTGAAATTTGCACTGTATACGTAAAATTTCATGCTCATTCCGAAAATGTAGGATTTTTATGTGCTCAGATATAAGATTAGACGGAAAAAGGTGTTGAAGGTAAAAAATCCAATTTTATGAGATTTTTTATTTTTCATTTTTCTAAATTAAAATTTTTGTCTTTGAACGTATTTTCATGTGCTGATTCCGAATCTTTGAACGAAAATGTCGAAAACTTATCGGAAATATTTTTGGCGGGAAAAAAACATCTAAAAACTGATTTAGAAACGACCAACTCGAGAACGGTTAGAGATAGACAAATTCTGCGAACGCCAATCGATTCAGAATGGCCGAATTAGTAAGTTTTGTATATTTCGAGTCAATCGAAAAATTTAAAATTACTAGAAAAAAGTTGCAAGGGGTTCACCCCTAAACATCATGGAAAATACTAAGTCGTCACATCGACTTGAAATTTGCACTGTATACGTAAAATTTCATGCTCATTCCGAAAATGTAGGATTTTTATGTGCTCAGATATAAGATTAGCCGGAAAAAGGTGTTAAAGGTAAAAAATAAAATTTCTGAGATTTTTTATTTTTCATTTTTCTAAATTAAAATTTTTGTCTTTGAACGTATTTTCACGTGCTGATTCCGAATCTTTGAACGAAAATGTCGAAAACTCATCGGAAATATATTTGGCGGGAAAAAAACCATCTAAAAACTGATTTAGAAATAACCAACTCGAGAACGGTTAGAGATAGACAAATTCTGCGAACGCCAATCGATTCAGATTGGTCGAATTAGTATGTTTTGTATATTTCGAATCAATCAAAAATTTAAAATTACTCGAAAAAAGTTCACCCCTAAAAATCATGGAAAATACTAAGTCGTCACATCGACTTGAAATTTGCACTGTATACGTAAAATTTCATGCTCATTCCGAAAATGTAGGATTTATATGTGCTCAGATATTAGATTCAGCCGGAAAAGGGTGTTAAAGGTAAAAAATCCAATTTTCTGAGATTTTTTATTTTTCATTTTTCTAAATGAAAATTTTTGTTTTTGAACGTATTTTCACGTGCTGATTCCGAATTTTTGAACGGAAATGTCGAAAACTCATCGGAAATATTTTTGGCGGGAAAAAAAAATCATCTAAAAACTGATTTAGAAATGACCAACTCGAGAACGGTTAAAGATAGACAAATTCTGCGAACGCCAATCGATTCAGAATGGCCAAATTAGTATGTTTAGTTATATTTCGAGTCAATCGAAAAATTTAAAATTCCTCGAAAAAAGTTGCAAGGGGTTCACCCCTAAAAATCATGGAAAATACTAAGTCGTCACATCGACTTGAAATTTGCACTGTATACGTAAAATTTCATGCTCATTCCGAAAATGTAGGATTTTTATGTGCTCAGATATAAGATTAGACGGAAAAAGGTGTTGAAGGTAAAAAATACAATTTTATGAGATTTTTTATTTTTCATTTTTCTAAATTAAAATTTTTGTCTCTGAACGTATTTTCACGTGCTGATTCCGAATCTTTGAACGAAAATGTCGAAAACTCATCGGAAATATTTTTGGCGGGAAAAAAACCATCTAAAAACTGATTTAGAAATGACCAACTCGAGAACGGTTAGAGATAGACAAATTCTGCGAACGCCAATCGATTCAGAATGGCCGAATTAGTATGTTTTGTATATTTCGAGTCAATCGAAAAATTTAAAATTACTCGGAAAAAGTTGCAAGGGGTTCACCCCTAAAAATTATGGAAAATACTAAGTCGTCACATCGACTTGAAATTTGCACTGTATACGTAAAATTTCATGCTCATTCCGAAAATGTAGGATTTTTATGTGCTCAGATATAAGATTAGACGGAAAAAGGTGTTGAAGGTAAAAAATACAATTTTATGAGATTTTTTATTTTTCATTTTTCTAAATTAAAATTTTTGTCTCTGAACGTATTTTCACGTGCTGATTCCGAATCTTTGAACGAAAATGTCGAAAACTCATCGGAAATATTTTTGGCGGGAAAAAAACCATCTAAAAACTGATTTAGAAATGACCAACTCGAGAACGGTTAGAGATAGACAAATTCTGCGAACGCCAATCGATTCAGAATGGCCAAATTAGTATGTTTAGTTATATTTCGAGTCAATCGAAAAATTTAAAATTCCTCGAAAAAAGTTCACCCCTAAAAATCATGGAAAATACTAAGTCGTCACATCGACTTGAAATTTGCACTGTATACGTAAAATTTCATGCTCATTCCGAAAATGTAGGATTTATATGTGCTCAGATATTAGATTCAGCCGGAAAAGGGTGTTAAAGGTAAAAAATCCAATTTTCTGAGATTTTTTATTTTTCATTTTTCTAAATGAAAATTTTTGTCTTTGAACGTATTTTCACGTGCTGATTCCGAATTTTTGAACGGAAATGTCGAAAACTCATCGGAAATATTTTTGGCGGGAAAAAAAATCATCTAAAAACTGATTTAGAAATGACCAACTCGAGAACGGTTAAAGATAGACAAATTCTGCGAACGCCAATCGATTCAGAATGGCCAAATTAGTATGTTTAGTTATATTTCGAGTCAATCGAAAAATTTAAAATTCCTCGAAAAAAGTTGCAAGGGGTTCACCCCTAAAAATCATGGAAAATACTAAGTCGTCACATCGACTTGAAATTTGCACTGTATACGTAAAATTTCATGCTCATTCCGAAAATGTAGGATTTTCATGTGATCAGATATAAGATTAGCCGGAAAAGGGTGTTAAAGGTAAAAAATCCAATTTTCTGAGATTTTTTATTTTTCATTTTTCTAAATTAAAATTTTTGTCTTTGAACGTATTTTCACGTGCTGATTCCGAATCTTTTAACGAAAATGTCGAAAACTCATCGGAAATATTTTTGGCGGGAAAAAAACCATCTAAAAACTGATTTAGAAATGACCAACTCGAGAACGGTTAGAGATAGACAAATTCTGCGAACGCCAATCGATTCAGAATGGCCGAATTAGTATGTTTTGTATATTTCGAGTCAATCGAAAAATTTAAAATTACTCGAAAAAAGTTGCAAGGGGTTCACCCCTAAAAATCATGGAAAATACTAAGTCGTCACATCGACTTGAAATTTGCACTGTATACGTAAAATTTCATGCTCATTCCGAAAATGTAGGATTTTTATGTGCTCAGATATAAGATTAGCCGGAAAAGGGTGTTAAAGGTAAAAAATCCAATTTTCTGAGATTTTTTATTTTTCATTTTTCTAAATTAAAATTTTTGTCTTTGAACGTATTTTCACGTGCTGATTCCGAATCTTTGAACGAAAATGTCGAAAACTCATCGGAAATATATTTGGCGGGAAAAAAACCATCTAAAAACTGATTTAGAAATAACCAACTCGAGAACGGTTAGAGATAGACAAATTCTGCGAACGCCAATCGAGTCAGATTGGCCGAATTAGTATGTTTTGTATATTTCGAATCAATCGAAAAATTTAAAATTACTCGAAAAAAGTTCACCCCTAAAAATCATGGAAAATACTAAGTCGTCACATCGACTTGAAATTTGCACTGTATACGTAAAATTGCATGCTCATTCCGAAAATTTAGGATTTTTATGTGCTCAGATATAAGATTAGACGGAAAAAGGTGTTGAAGGTAAAAAATACAATTTTATGAGATTTTATATTTTTCATTTTTCTAAATTAAAATTTTTGTCTCTGAACGTATTTTCACGTGCTGATTCCGAATCTTTGAACGAAAATGTCGAAAACTCATCGGAAATATTTTTGGCGGGAAAAAAACCATCTAAAAACTGATTTAGAAATGACCAACTCGAGAACGGTTAGAGAGACAAATTCTGCGAACGCCAATCGATTCAGAATGGCCAAATTAGTATGTTTAGTTATATTTCGAGTCAATCGAAAAATTTAAAATTCCTCGAAAAAAGTTGCAAGGGGTTCACCCCTAAAAATCATGGAAAATACTAAGTCGTCACATCGACTTGAAATTTGCACTGTATACGTAAAATTTCATGCTCATTCCGAAAATGTAGGATTTTCATGTGATCAGATATAAGATTAGCCGGAAAAAGGTGTTAAAGGTAAAAAATACAATTTTATGAGATTTTTTATTTTTCATTTTTCCAAATTAAAATTTTTGTCTTTGAACGTATTTTCACGTGCTGATTCCGAATTTTTGAACGGAAATGTCGAAAACACATCGGAAATATTTTTGGCGGGAAAAAAATCATCTAAAAACTGATTTAGAAACGACCAACTCGAGAACGGTTGGAGATAGACAAATTCTGCGAACGCCAATCGATTCAGAATGGCCGAATTAGTAAGTTTTGTATATTTCGAGTCAATCGAAAAATTTAAAATTACTCGAAAAAAGTTGCAAGGGGTACCCCTAAAAATCATGGAAAATACTAAGTCGTCACATCGACTTGAAATTTGCACTGTATACGTAAAATTTCATGCTCATTCCGAAAATGTAGGATTTTTATGTGCTCAGATATAAGATTAGACGGAAAAGGGTGTTAAAGGTAAAAAATCCAATTTTATGAGATTTTTTATTTTTCATTTTTCTAAATGAAAATTTTTGTCTTTGAACGTATTTTCACGTGCTGATTCCGAATTTTTGAACGGAAATGTCGAAAACTCATCGGAAATATTTTTGGCGGGAAAAAAACCATCTAAAAACTGATTTAGAAATTACCAACTCGAGAACGGTTAGAGATAGACAAATTCTGCGAACGCCAATCGATTCAGAATGGCCAAATTAGTATGTTCAGTATATTTCGAGTCAATCGAAAAATTTAAAATTACTCGAAAAAAGTTGCAAGGGGTTCACCCCTAAAAATCATGGAAAATACTAAGTCGTCACATCGACTCTAAATTTGCACTGTATACGTAAAATTTCATGCTCATTCCGAAAATGTAGGATTTTTATGTGCTCAGATATAAGATTAGCCGGAAAAAGGTGTTAAAGGTAAAAAATACAATTTTATGAGATTTTTTATTTTTCATTTTTCTAAATTAAAATTTTTGTCTCTGAACGTATTTTCACGTGCTGATTCCGAATTTTTGAACGGAAATGTCGAAAACTCATCGGAAATATTTTTGGCGGGAAAAAAATCATCTAAAAACTGATTTGGAAACGACCAACTCGAGAACGGTTAGAGATAGACAAATTCTGCGAATGCCAATCGATTCAGAATGGCCGAATTAGTATGTTTTGTATATTTCGAGTCAATCGAAAAATTTAAAATTACTCGGAAAAAGTTGCAAGGGGTTCACCCCTAAAAATTATGGAAAATACTAAGTCGTCACATCGACTTGAAATTTGCACTGTATACGTAAAATTTCATGCTCATTCCGAAAATGTAGGATTTTTATGTGCTCAGATATAAGATTAGCCGGAAAAGGGTGTTAAAGGTAAAAAATCCAATTTTCTGAGATTTTTTATTTTTCATTTTTCTAAATTAAAATTTTTGTCTTTGAACGTATTTTCACGTGCTGATTCCGAATCTTTGAACGAAAATGTCGAAAACTCATCGGAAATATTTTTGGCGGGAAAAAAACCATCTAAAAACTGATTTAGAAATGACCAACTCGAGAACGGTTAGAGATAGACAAATTCTGCGAACGCCAATCGATTCAGAATGGCCAAATTAGTATGTTTAGTTATATTTCGAGTCAATCGAAAAATTTAAAATTCCTCGAAAAAAGTTGCAAGGGGTTCACCCCTAAAAATCATGGAAAATACTAAGTCGTCACATCGACTTGAAATTTGCACTGTATACGTAAAATTTCATGCTCATTCCGAAAATGTAGGATTTTCATGTGATCAGATATAAGATTAGCCGGAAAAAGGTGTTAAAGGTAAAAAATACAATTTTATGAGATTTTTTATTTTTCATTTTTCCAAATTAAAATTTTTGTCTTTGAACGTATTTTCACGTGCTGATTCCGAATTTTTGAACGGAAATGTCGAAAACACATCGGAAATATTTTTGGCGGGAAAAAAATCATCTAAAAACTGATTTAGAAACGACCAACTCGAGAACGGTTGGAGATAGACAAATTCTGCGAACGCCAATCGATTCAGAATGGCCGAATTAGTAAGTTTTGTATATTTCGAGTCAATCGAAAAATTTAAAATTACTCGAAAAAAGTTGCAAGGGGTACCCCTAAAAATCATGGAAAATACTAAGTCGTCACATCGACTTGAAATTTGCACTGTATACGTAAAATTTCATGCTCATTCCGAAAATGTAGGATTTTTATGTGCTCAGATATAAGATTAGACGGAAAAGGGTGTTAAAGGTAAAAAATCCAATTTTCTGAGATTTTTTATTTTTCATTTTTCTAAATGAAAATTTTTGTCTTTGAACGTATTTTCACGTGCTGATTCCGAATTTTTGAACGGAAATGTCGAAAACTCATCGGAAATATTTTTGGCGGGAAAAAAACCATCTAAAAACTGATTTAGAAATGACCAACTCGAGAACGGTTAGAGATAGACAAATTCTGCGAACGCCAATCGATTCAGAATGGCCAAATTAGTATGTTCAGTATATTTCGAGTCAATCGAAAAATTTAAAATTACTCGAAAAAAGTTGCAAGGGGTTCACCCCTAAAAATCATGGAAAATACTAAGTCGTCACATCGACTCTAAATTTGCACTGTATACGTAAAATTTCATGCTCATTCCGAAAATGTAGGATTTTTATGTGCTCAGATATAAGATTAGCCGGAAAAAGGTGTTAAAGGTAAAAAATACAATTTTATGAGATTTTTTATTTTTCATTTTTCTAAATTAAAATTTTTGTCTCTGAACGTATTTTCACGTGCTTATTCCGAATTTTTGAACGGAAATGTCGAAAACTCATCGGAAATATTTTTGGCGGGAAAAAAAACATCTAAAAACTGATTTAGAAATGACCAACTCGAGAACGGTTAGAGATAGACAAATTCTGCGAACGCCAATCGATTCAGAATGGCCGAATTAGTAAGTTTTGTATATTTCGAGTCAATCGAAAAATGTAAAATTACTCGAAAAAAGTTGCAAGTGGTACCCCTAAAAATTATGGAAAATACTAAGTCGTCACATCGACTTGAAATTTGCACTGTATACGTAAAATTTCATGCTCATTCCGAAAATGTAGGATTTATATGTGCTCAGATATTAGATTCAGCCGGAAAAGGGTGTTAAAGGTAAAAAATCCAATTTTCTGAGATTTTTTATTTTTCATTTTTCTAAATGAAAATTTTTGTCTTTGAACGTATTTTCACGTGCTGATTCCGAATCTTTGAACGAAAATGTCGAAAACTCATCGGAAATATTTTTGACGGGAAAAAAACCATCTAAAAACTGATTTAGAAATGACCAACTCGAGAACGGTTAGAGATAGACAAATTCTGCGAACGCCAATCGATTCAGAATGGCCGAATTAGTATGTTTTGTATATTTCGAGTCAATCGAAAAATTTAAAATTACTCGAAAAAAGTTGCAAGGGGTTCACCCCTAAAAATCATGGAAAATACTAAGTCGTCACATCGACTTGAAATTTGCACTGTATACGTAAAATTTCATGCTCATTCCGAAAATGTTGGATTTTCATGTGCTCAGATATAAGATTAGCCGGAAAAAGGTGTTAAAGGTAAAAAATACAATTTTCTGAGATTTTTTATTTTTCATTTTTCTAAATTAAAATTTTTGTCTTTGAATGTATTTTCACGTGCTGATTCCGAATCTTTGAACGAAAATATCGAAAACTTATCAGAAAAATTTTTGGTGGGAAAAAATCTGTCGTATTGCTATCTCCGTCGCATTTCAATCTGCCTCGCATTTTCATGTCTCTCGCATTGCTATCTCTCGCATTGTTATCTCTCGCGTTTCTATCTCTCTCCTATTTCTATTTCTGTAGTATATGTAGTATTTCAAGTCAAAGTCGAAATATACTTCATCGTCAGAAGTTATAGGCAAAACCTCAGAGTAATAAAAGACATATAGAGCCATTTTCCATCCTTATCTTGAAGGCAACCTAACTTTATTTGTTTATAAGCCAGAGCCTCAACCATGTTAAGGTCTCTCTATCTCTCTCTCTCTCGTGTACATTTCTCTCTTTCTCTCTCTCTGTCTCTCTCGTGTATATTTCTTTCTCTCTATTTCGTGTACATCTCTTTGTATCTCGTATTCGCGTATCTCCCGTTTCTCTCTCAACTCCATCACAACTCTCTCACATAACTCCCGTCACTCTGTCTTAATCCATTTCTCACTTATTTGGCATAAAGACTCTGGTTGAGAGAAAGTTTAGTTTATTATATCTTGGTTTGACCAGGCTACCATGACTGTTTACTTACTCAAAATCAGAAATCCCAACAGAACAACAAAAGTACTCAATTACTTACATTAGTCTTAATGTTTGAAAGATTTCAATTTCTTTAAATTTTTCACTACGTTCAATTGCTTGAATCCACAATCGTCTTCAGGTGAATACTGACAAATTAAGATTTTTATAGGCCTGTCGGTGTGGTGTAATTACGCGCAGTTTTGGGGCGCGCGTGGTTTCGCACGGTCTTGTGCCGCGCGTGGTCTCGTACAGTTTTTTTGCCGCGCGTGGTTTCGCACGGTCTTGTGCCGCGCGTAGTTTGACGCGTTTTCATCTCTCCAAAACGGTCCATGAGCGGTCTCCATACGTTTGTAATTTCCACGTTCGGCTGACTAAAGGCACAATTGGCTTCGATGTAGGTAGTTTCTATAAATTCCCATGTGAATGTGGAGATTCCTACATCGGAGAGACCAAGAGGTCATTATTCGTAAGCATAATCGAACACAAAAATTGGAGTCAACGAGGAAAAACATCTTAATTGGGAATTGCTGACCACTCGTGAAGAGAATAATGGTGCCTTCAGTCAGCCGAGCGTGGAAATTAAAAACGTATAGACGAGACGAGCGTAGAAATTAAAAACGTATAGAGACCGCTCATGGACCGTTTTGGAGGGACAAAAATGCGCGAAAACAGGCGTGCCACAAGACCTCGTAAATACAGTTTTTGCTGGATTCTTCGGTGAGCCGAGCGTGGAAATTAAAAACGTATGAAGTTCACTCGTGGACCGTTTTGGAGGAACGAAAAAGTGCAAAACCACGCGCGCAACAAAACCGCGAGAAACTGCGCGCGGCACAAGACCGTGCGAAACCACGCGCGGTACAAGACCGTGCGAAACCACGCGCGGTACAAGACCGTGCGAAACCACGCGCGACACAAGACCGTGCGAAACCACGCGCGGCACAAAACCGTAAGAAACAACGCGCGGCACAAGACCGTGCGAAACCACGCGCGCCCCAAGACCGCGCGTAATTACACCACACCGACAGACCTACAAAAACATCGCGTAGCATCATATCAGTATTCACCAGAAGATGATTGTGGATCATGATGAAAAATTGAAAGAGGTGGAAACATTTTAACCATCAAGACGACGGACGTCAGAAATGTAAGTAATCGAGTACTGGAGCAACGAAAGTACTCACACGTTGCCGTCCTTCGTCTTGACGTAGTAGTCGTTAGCGAGAGCGTCTTCGTGCAGGAAATACCCCGACTCGCGCTTGATGTGAGGATCTATAATGACAACAAGCTTCCTACCGGTTGCGCTCAAGTTACCGACCATGACGTCGGGATGCGGAAACTTGACGCGATCCCACGTGAAGTACTTCTTGCCGTCGGTGTACTCGATGTCCAGCCACATCACGTCCACGGGCAAGTCGTAGGCGTCGAAGTTCTCGACGACCGTGGTGACGTCGTCCTCGTCGTTGTAGTTCCATCGGCACTGGTGGTAGGCGAGCGCGAAGTACTGCGGCAAGGGGGCCGCGCCGGTCAGAGACGCGTACTGACGCGCGGTTTCTTTGGGGCCGGGCCCCATCAGCACGAATAGATCGACGACGCCGCTCTCGCTCATAATGTGCGCCTCGACGCTGTTTTCGGATCTGCTGCCGGACACCAGGTTGACCAGGGAGGACATCACGTTGCCGTCTTTGCTGTTGTTGATGTCGACCCAGGTTTCGGCCGCGTTGTGCCAGAAGACGCCGACGGTGTATTTGGGCGAGTGCGCGTAGATGACGGGGACGGCGCCGTAGATGGCCATCGTGGAGTCGAGCTCGTATTCGAAGACGTCGAGGTTGTACAGGCGGTAAGGGTCCACTCCGCCAGGGCCTGTCGTTCTTAACGGGAGTCTGAAAAGAAATTAAATATAGGCAGAGAAAATACCTCCACCACTAGAAACTAGCAACAACTTTGGAAACTGTGAAAGTAACCAAACAATCACGAGGCAAAAATATAAATAAAAAAAAATAAAAAACATTCTTACAAACAGTATATTATATATAATCCACCTTTAGACAAAATATGGTCTAAACCAGCTAACAATGAAAGAAATAAGTAAAAATGAAATATGTCACACTATTAGGTTGCTCAAGCTCAAGCACAAAGCTGCAGCAGGTATCGATGGAATTCTTACATATTTTTTAAGGGCTGCGTGGAGATCTTAAAAAAAACTCTACCGACGCTACTTAATTGTTTTGTCGAAATACATTTCCAGAAAGGCTGAAATAGGCCATATGATACCAGTTATAAAAATGGAAAACCCAGTAAAATAAAAAGTTACAGGCCTGTAACAATACCTCCCCTTCCCATCCAAAATATTTGAAAAGTTATACACACTAGGCTGTACAACCATGTAGAAAGAGTTATTATACCCCAACAAGGCTTTCTCAACAAAAAATCGACACTAACGAACTTCTCCATATGTTTCTGCACAAATTCAGTCCCACTTGCAGATAGATGTGATATATAATGACTTAGTAAAGGCTTTTGATAAGGTCAATCACATAATCTTTGTCAGTAAATTGAAGAGTTTTTCACTACATAATGATATGATCTGATTATTTACAAAACACAGATTACTACAATATGTCCAATGCAACAACTTAAACTTCAAGATTCACTTCAATATCAGGAGTTCCCCAAGAATCAATACTGGGCCCATTACCCTTTGATCTCTCTGATATTGATATATACAGTATCGGAAAGTTTTCATCTTAGGTATGATAGTTTAATGAGAGCATAAAGAATAGCTTGCTATATGTTGAGAGAGCATTACAATTTCTCCTCGACTCACTCAAGGAAGGGATATCGACGTGAGCTGTTAATACGTCGGGTGGGGTAACAGGATAGGCGCACAGCAGTGTGTCTCTCTTATTTATGTGGTATTATTATGTCATTGTGTTCCTTGTTGCTCGTGTACATTTCTGTCTATAACCCAAATGAAAAGTTTCCGATACTGTATATTGATACCTCTAAATGATTAATACATGCAGAAGATTTAAAGATCTTAAGGAAAGTGAATAATATAGGTAATTGTGAACTGTTACAAAAAGATGTAGATGGTATTGTTGAGTTTTGCTTCATAAACGACTTACAATTACATGAGGGAAAACGTAAGGTAGTCACTTTTACTAGAAAAAGAAATCATTTAGAGTCATCATAGGCAATAAGATAAATGGATAAAATAGAGTTTGGACATATTGAAATATAATTTTCAATAAAATCATTCTAATTTCCTCAACTGGTATTTTCAACTAATTTCCAACTTTTACCTATCCCCGTGTTCTGGTAATCCATAAGCCCGCAAAGCTCCTGGAAAAGTGACATCCAAACCAATAGCAGAAGGTCCTTTCGGCTTGCTATCATGGTGCGACTTGAAGTTTTCTTCCCAAGCTCCAGGATCATCGGCAGCTTGCTCCCCATCTCCTTGGGTTTCCGAAGCTTTTTTCCTGTAGTGCTCAAAGGTGAAGAGCCCTCTTCCATTGACTATGCTAACCAGGGTGTCTTTTTTAAAAAATTCAATCTTGAACGGTCTGGCACTGATTACAGCTTTGTTATCAGAAGATAGGACTGTAACGCTGTCTTTGTTCCTATCCAGAACTTTCAATCTACAAAAACGAAAGTTTAAACAATGACACAAAATTTTTGCTATTGAAGGATTTTACTTTGCTACTTGCGGCTCTCCATTTAGAGCGAACTGTGGTCGGTATCTGGGATACAAAGGGTTTACCTCGTCGACTTGTACCCGGAAGATGTCTCCAGTTATGGCAGTAAGCAAGAATGTAAACTGGGCACCAGCTTCAGAATTTAATAACTTCGTTTCGATGCTGTCGTCAGTTACTTGTAGAGATGATAAGTTTAATTCGTATTTGCTGTTGTCGGGTTTTATATTTCGTAGACGTCTACAATAACAAAAAGTTTATGCATACCATGTTCGGACGAGGTTCTAAGTTAACAATTACCTGCAAAAGCTGCTTTGATCGCATGTCTTGAAATTATTCTTGTCCACAGCCAGGCAACAATACAAACTAAGTACTGCGATGAGTATTCTGAAATAAAAGTATGTCATGATAGTTATACTTTTCATGTTAAAAATTTAAACCTAAAAGAAAACTAATAAAACATGAAAAATACATGTATCAGCAGTCCTGAGCAGCTCTTTGGGATTCTACAGCCTCAGAAAAACCAAAAAACCTGCAGCATCTCATTATTCAAAGAACTAGAATTATTTTTGTAAAAATTATGAACAATATCCCACCTTCGAAGCGCCATGTTGGCACCGGCTATATTTTTTTTACAACGATTTTTCCTCGATTTTTGCTCTAACCTCCTGAAGCTCCCTTCCTTCAGAGCGGCACTTGACATATGTCAAATATTGCCCAATCAGTGTTAAACACGGTAATTATTTTTCCTTAGTGCGCATGCTCTATGATAAGGCGTGCTTCATCCTTCATCTCTAGTCGAGTTTTGAAACTATACATGAGTACATCGTAATCTATAGGTTCGTTCGAACAAAAGTGCGAGTTTTTAAATGCATCGATGGATAATGCGCATTCGTGCTGTCATTGTCATTTTCCATTAGTTGAATAAAGATGCAATGATCATCGATGGATCCATCGGTCCATAAACAGTACACGTCAGAATCATGCGCAATAAATAAATCAGAACTAGTCAGGAAACTGTCAGGGATTCCTTGTTCGAACAAAGCTATTGTTTTCTTCAAATATTTATCTAAGCCATATTTTCTCGAAAGAGGATTTTGAAATTATTTCGAAACATAATTTTAATAACTACGTCATCATTTATGTTGTCGCAAAAATTAATGTTTTCGAAAGAATTACGTCATAACTTCAAAAATGTCGAGCGTTGAACAATAACATAACTACATTAGAGCCATATTTTCTCGATATATGGACTGGGACTAGGTAACTTTTATCTCATAGCGATAGCGAAGCGAAACAATCGCCATCTCTTTCTGGTACACTACAAAGTGATAGCGTGTGCATCGTTTAACTTCGTTTTGCTTCGCTTCGCTTTGCAAAACAAGTTACAGAATACCACCCATGGTTGAAATATATCAAAAGTTTACAGTTGCACATTACAATGAATTCACAAAATTATTCCCAAATATGAACATAACTTGGCTGGCACCGTAGTTAATAAATATATGGCTGGCACACTGTAAACTTTTGAAATTATTTCAAAACCATGTATCGAGAAAATATGGCGTAGGTTTATTCGTTTGCATCAAGGTGTAGTGTAGTGTCATTTACACCACATTGTGAATCTGCAAACACCGGAGTAGGACAGTGCTACACCTGGATGCAAACGATCTGCAAACGAATAAACCTAAAAAAGAAGAAGCCAAATGGCGCTTTTTTTTGTTTCATCTTTCTTTCTGTTTCTAGTTTCTACCATTCTACCACAGACACAGACCTAAAAGACTACTTTTTTTAGCATAGAATAGAAGTAATATGTAATATAAATGTCTATTTTGCAGAGTATTTGTAATTTGGTTTGGTGGAGTTTTAATCACTAGCCTAGGATAGGATTCGAACTCCTTTACATCTGCTGGATTTTAATATTTGTTCCCTGATCGACCGATCCACTGTGACCGTTCTAGAATGGAATCGTGGCGCCTTGGACGAGTTTTTGTGGCATTTGAAAGGGCAGAAAACCCTTCTGATGCTAATGAGAAATAATTTGCTTTTCCTGGTTCTTTCTACCTGGGCATTCCAAAGGAATGGTTTCTTCCAATGAAATGATAGTAGGAGTCCAAATTATATTTAAATTGTTGAATATTTTATTTGTTGCAGCCTGGTCAATATTATAGGTAAGTTTGATGTACTATGTTCCTGAATGTTTTGTCTACTTGTTCATTTATTTTTTCGTAATCGATATTGAGGTCAATATTATAGTTGTAGACTACACCAAAATAAAACATCTTTATCTGGAGTATTTGATATTATTTCCACACTGATTCTTTTCATACTGAAACAACGGAGCTCTTTATAACGTTTATTCATAACAGTTATTAAAATAAAATATATGACATAAATCACTTCCACTCATCGATGTAAAATCACCTAAATATAATCCCAATCAACAATAAAATGGGTTCAATCCTCCGAATCCACTTCGAAAGCATCACTTGTATCTGGCAGCTTCTGAAACCTTTCCTGAGTCTTCTTCCAAATATTATGTTTTTCGGTGGGAATCGCTTTTTCAACCGCATCGCTGCTTCCTATACCGGCTGTCCCTTTGTTTGATATCGGTTTTACCTGTGGAAGAAAACTATAAGGTATGCCAGACGGAACAGTCTTAAATCCGCAAACGGATAAAAGGCGATTCGCTATGGGTGAGGACTTGATACTCCCATAAAAATTTTGAAAATTCACTAATTTTTCAACATCTGAAATTATTCATGAATCCGCTGAAAATTTTGTTGAGAAGGTAAATATTTCGTAATAAAGATCAAAATTTCTTTGAAAATATCAAAATTTCTTTGAAAAGATCAAAATTTCTTTGAAAAGATCAAAATTTCTTGGAAAAGATCAAAATTTCTTTGAAAAGATCAAAATTTCTTTGAAAAGATAAAGATAAAAATTTCTTTGAGAAAGGTCAAAATTTCCTTGAAAAAGGTCAAAATTCGTTGAAAAAGATCAAAATTCCATTAAACATTCCATTAAAAACGTCAAAGTTCCATTGAAAAGGTCAACATTTTATTGGAAAGGTTAAAATTATTGAAAATCGTTAGGTAATATATCATTGAAAAAGAATAAAATTTCATTGAAAAGAATAAAATTTCGTTGAAAAGGTAAAAATGTCGTTAAAAAGGTAAAAATTTCCCTGAAAATTTCGTTAAAAATGTCAATTTCATTTAATGTAAGAATTTGTTGAAAATGTCCAAATTTCGTTTAAAAAAATTGAATTACGTTAAAAAAGTCAAAAATTTCGTTAATAAGGTCGAAAGTTTCACTTTTCAAAATTTTGATATTTCTTCAAATTTTTTTTCTAGAAATTTAATCTTTTTCTCGATATTTGGTCAGTTCAGAAACTGTTTTCAAAACATCACATTTTTTTCGAATGTTGGCCTTGTTTACGAAAAATTTGTCAGTGACTTTTCCCAAAGTTTTTGCTTTTTTTATCGAAAGTTTGACTTGTCTATGCCAAAATCACAAATAAATTAAATTAAATCTCAGCTTTTCTTCATACTGCTTTTGAAATTTCTACGTAATTTTTTTTAATAAAAATTCGACATATTCTTGTCTGTTAAAATGGTCCTACCGATGGAAAAAAATACAGTAATAATTGGGATACTCACTGGTTCTAGAAGTCCATCTCCTTCTTTTCCTAGAGACTGTCCTTCTTTCCATCCCATCTTAGACAGAAGTTTGAATCCTTTATTTTCTTTGTCAATAGATCTAAAAATGAGAAACGTGATGCAAGAATTACAAATTGTGTGGTGATGATGAATGTTCATAAATAGAAAAAATACGAAATAATATTTAATTTTCGATAATTGGTGATAGTTCACACTGTATACTTGTTATTTCTTTGGATGAATACGATTTTATTTTAATATATTTTTCTTACACATCTATGGACGCCATTTTGGTTTTCTCATGAGGATTTTGGCTCCCAACAGTTTCTCTTCGTTTTTGGGCTCTGTCGGTGTATCCCGCTGCCAATTTTGGGTCTTCTTGGTAATCTGCCCCAACTCCGCACTTCATCTTGAGGTTCTTAAGTTCGTTTTTGTGTCGTTCGGATCGGCTGATTTTTCTCACTCTTTCTATACCCGTCACTGAAAGTAAGGAAATATGTCAGGAATTTTTTTTAGCACTTTTATACATATTTTAGCATCATTGGGTATATGTTCATAATCAATGTTTTGTTTTGAACTGAAGAAAACTGTGGAAGTTGATTCGAATGTCATGTTAGACACACCATGTTAATATTCATACTATATTATTATTCATAAATAATAATTTGGCGACGAGAACTAACGAAGCAGATAATTTATATCAGTTATTCATTCAATATTACTACAGTCAGTGTAGAAATTCCCTACATTATTATACGGCTTGAAAATGTTCTTTCATAAACTGTTAGTAAAGGTCCCATATATCATCAAATATTGAAAATATCAAAGTATTTATTACAAAAAAGAAAGCTACATGATTTGGAGGATGACAAAGCGCGAAGTCACACACCGACAGTCAGTATTAACCTGAAGACGATTGCTGATTCAAGCAATTGAAACGTTGTGAAAAATTGAAAGAGGTAGAAATCTGAAGAGAATTCATCAATGTTAATGAATGTGATAGTGTACCCGTTCCGAGATAAACAAAATTAATTTCGGAGGTTTCAGGTACACTGACCTTAATTGTCATTGTCAACCACTTTCAAACAAAGGTAGAAATCTGTCAACCATTAAGGCGATGGACGCCCGAAATGTAGGTAATTGAGTAACTACATCGTCTACAACCTTCAAACAAACGATAGACTGCGATATCACATTGAGGTCACATTGTTACATCGCGATATCACCGTGATGTAACCGTGTCTGCTGGGTGTAATGAATGAAAACTTAGCATTTAACGAATGAATACTCACTTTTAGATTGAAGCAATCCCGGCTCGCAATGGCCGCAGGTTTGGTTTCCGTCGTGGACGTGGCACAAAAACACCGTCGACCCGATCTGCAGCTTGCTGCCGTGCGCCACCTCCACGGGCTCGCTTTCCTGTTTCGAGGGCGAGATCCGCTTGCCGTTCAACAGAGTGCCGTTCCTCGAGCCCAGATCGACGACGCAGTAGCTGCCGACATCGCGGTCGAACGATATCTTCAGGTGGTGTTTGCTGGCGTTCGCGTCCGGCACCAGGATGCAGTGGCTGCCCTCGCGGCCGACGGTACCGCCCTCGTAGGTGATGATGTGCAGCGAGCCTTCTTTAAGTTTCGGACTGTCCGTCGATTCGACGATGACGCGCATGCAGGGCGGCCATTGCTTGGAAACGTCTGGAAAAGCGAAATAGAGTTCAATCGATCTTAAAATATTTTTCAATGCCTGAAGATTCACATTGCTTGGTAACGTCTGGAGAAGCAGAGTGGAGTTCAAACAATCAATCAAAATATTTTTTAGTGTCTGAAGATTCACATCTCATCGACAAACTCTAAAAGACAGGTCGTTATATTCAAATACATTAAGCGTTCTATTGCACTTGGTGTTTATTATAAACCTCAAACCATATCTAATGATCTGTTTTTGAATGATTTCAAGACATCTATTAGTGCTCTTGCTTTTAAGTATTTTGCACTGATTTGCACATGTGACTTCAATATATACTTATTAAATCATGAAGAATTTCATACAAAAAAATTAACAGACATAATGAGTTCGTATATGCTCGACCGGGGTCCCTCAGGGATCTATATCGGGGCCGACTTTGTTTATATTATACACCCATGAATTCCATTAACAGCTGAAGTGGTAGGTTGATGGATTCGTTCCCCATGAACGAGGGGTCTTTTAGCAAGCTTGATTTGATTATTAGTAAAGAGAGAGTTCAAATTAAATGCAGAGGTTCAACAATAATACTTCTATTGCAACGTTAACAATAACAAAAAAAAACTAGGTTCAATCTGGCTTAGCGACTCTACTCGAATATTCTCTGAATATTACTCTCAAAATTCAAATAAGCCATCGAACTCGAGAGTTATAAGCGGTTAGTTTCTAAAACACTACGGGGGTTTCTCACTCCCTACTGCAAACCATCTGCTATTCCAGGGGATCAATTGCCTGGATTCACTTTATTTTAATAATCACCATTTGTTCCCAATTCGACGGCTGCGTAAATTCACAAAATATTTTAAACACTTCTCACTAATTTTCGTTCGTGATTTTATACTTGATTTTCATATAAAAATGATGAACTTAAATGTCCGAAGTT
This sequence comes from Chrysolina haemoptera, assembly GCA_958298965.1. NCBI lineage: Eukaryota > Metazoa > Arthropoda > Insecta > Coleoptera > Chrysomelidae > Chrysolina > Chrysolina haemoptera. The sequence goes on from OY282590.1 coordinate 37,844,300, forward strand.
GAATGTACAGAGGCCCACATCTCTGCCAAAAAAAACTTTAAAATTGCCTCATCCTCCTATTATCTGTACTATCTCGTTAAGTCAAACCGATGTCCCCGTTTTTTTTTTGTTTTTTCAAGGAAAAAATATGATTTTGTACAGCCCTGCTTTTTCTTATTCAGTTGCGAGTCCACTAAGCTTATAGGCGCCTTCAAAGAATCAGTTCGAATTTTGAAATCGCCAGCAAGAATTAAAAAAAAAATATATATACCGCTTGAATCAGAATTGGCCCCATCTTCTGAAGAGCTTCCACCACTATCAGAACATTCCCCCTCTTCGAAGTCTTTAGACGGTGACTGTGACATTTCGTCTCCTCGTTGTCGTTTAACATCCTAGAAACAATACTGTATTACTGATCTATACGTACCCAAGGCTATGGATCGTAGATTATTTATGCTCATATTATTGAAGGAGTGCGCTAGATCCTCCGAATCAGAAGAAGACTTTACCTAGAACAAGATACCAGTAAAAGCAACTTACCCACATATGTTTACACTTTGTTATGCTGATAATATTGAAAACTTACTTTATTCCTGCTGCCACTTTTATTTTTACGTTTATTTCTTCTCTTTGCAGGTTTTTGCTCGACTGGTTGTGATTCCTGCAAGCTAACCTGAGAGTGGAATTCATACGACTGACTTTCCTGATCATACTTCATATAAGTTCCGGTTGATCCATCATAATAAAGTCCATATTCCTATAGAAAATATAATTCACCAGTTGCCTTCTAAAACCTCCAAATTACCTACCGCATTGTAATAATACCCTGTGTTATAATCGTAATACATTCCAGATGTTTCTTCATACACAAATCCTGTATTTTGCATAGCTAGTTCTGCTGCATCTTTGATATCGTCTGCCAAGCTTTTCGGTTCGTTTGCAGACAATATAGTGACTTCATCCCTAGTGTACCCTGCAGCCTGTGGCTCTGCCTCGAAATCAGTTTGGGTGAGAGCATCTTTTAGTTTTCCAGTCTTCTGGAAAAGACGAACTAATTAGAGCTAATGTACTTATCATAATGTTTGACCTACTTTTAACTTGTTTTTTAATTTAACAATCTTCTTCAGATGTTTCTCTATTAGTTTCTCCAGTTTGTGTATGTATTCCATAACACCAGGAATCTCCTTCAACTTATCTTTCAAATCTGAGTCGATTTCGGATTTGTATTTGAAATCAGTATCGATTTTTGAGTGATCATCACAAGAAATGTTTGTGTCCCTGTCAAAGTCTGTATTTTCAGTCATTCTGTCTGGAAGAATAATCATATAGCAGGCCGATTATTCACAATTGAACCATTTATTTATTTACTTTTACAGATCTACAAATGTGTCACACGTTAATAAAATGTAAATTATAAGATGTTCCAGCGTTGCCACAGCCCACAGCTGACAAAAAGATAGTAGTAGATTTGAGAAATATTTCGAAGTAGAATTAGCCTCGAGGGGAGTAGAACTAGAGCAGCCAAAAAGAGAAGAAGAAGAGTACATTTTGTTTCGTAGATTTGACACTTGACAGGTAACTGACAGACAGCTGGTAGAAATTTGGCTGTAAAACAAAAAACCGAAAAGGTTTTGAAGTCAAGTAGTTATACAGCATTGGAAAGTTTTCATCTTGGGTATGGTGGTTTCATGAGAGCGTAAAGAATAGCTTGCTATATGTTGAAAGAGCATTACAATTTCTCCTCGACTCACTCGAGGAAGGATATCGACGTGCACTGTTATCGGTGTGTCGCATTGCCACATGGTCCGTTAATGAGTCGGGTGGGAAAACAGGAGACGCCCCAGTGGTGCGTCAGTTGTTGCTCGCGTAAATTTCTGTCTATACCCCAGATAAATTGTTACCGATATTGTATATATTATATATATGAACGTAGTTTCATTCAAACCATTTCTCATTTCCATCGCTTGATTCTAAAATTCTTCGAATTCCGCATATGGGATCAACTGCGAAAAAAAATCATCGTATGTATAAAGTTCACTCCATAAACCAGATCAAAGATCAATGCAGCGAATAACAATAATTGCTTTCTTTTTGAGAGTTTCAAGCTCCGGGGCTTCTTATTCTAGACTTACCATTGGTAGATTTGGACAGATGTCATTTTTCATCAATTATTGAACTAGAATAAGAAACCCTGGTACGTCATCAAACCTTCAGAAAGAAAGTGGTAAATAGAAAAATAGGAAATGGTGGCCTATGACCAATTATTGTCAAATTTTGCCATACCATAAAATATATTCTATCCTAATATTCTATATTTCACTATAGAATGAACAAATAAGAAGACAAATATTTTGCTACCTGAACCAGAAAGAAATTAGAGCGGGATAGACAAATTCACAAAGCGCAGTAGATTTTGATAATTTGGAGTAGCGGAGTAAAACACATACAATGGGAGTAGATTTACTCCGAACGGACTACGGAGTAGCTCGGTGGCAACGCCAGCTAAGCCGTTTTCGACTGGCCTTTGGTTCTGGTAGCGGTTGACATAAAAATGACAGCGGTTTATTTTCTGGTACTGTTAATGACGTCAACCACTAACTAACTGGTTAGTTCTTGCGGTAATCAATCAACACATTCGTTTCATTTTATTCACTATGGCGTCATTAACAGTACCAGAAAGTAAACTGCTGTCATTAACCGCTACCAGAACCAAACGCCAATCGAAAACGGCTCTAGTTGTTACTACAGAATACAGAACACATCGAGTTTGACATATGTCAGATTTGAGGCATTCGAAAACCAATACAATTCAAAAGTCGAAATCAATGGTTTATATAATTCCATTCTATCTTCTATCTCTGTTCAAAGAAATTTTGTAATTCCGATTTCGTTTTGACAGCTTTCGTGCCGAGTGTTCATAATCCCACCCCTACTGTAGCGCAGCCCAGAGTTAACCGGGTCACTATGACGTTATTAACAGTACCAGAAAGTAAACTGCTGTCATTTTTATGTCAACCGCTACCAGAACCAAACGCCAATCGAAAACGGCTTTGATTAAACTAGACTCTCGTTAAACCCGAACGGGGCCCTATTCTCAAATGTCGACTACCCTATGTCGCATGCGACAAAATATTTCTATCACTTTTCTGGGCCAAGCATTAAAACGCTATTTTGGAAAGACATCAGAGTAATGAAAGACCATAGAGATGCCTTCTCCATCCTTGTCTTGAAGTCAACATAACTTTGTTTACAAGCGAGGCCGCGAGGCGAGGGCCTTAAACATGTTAAGTCCGTATTCATTCGGGTAGTTTCGTGTATGCCCGCTCATTTCATGCGGATTGAGTTGTCATTCTTCGTTTGTATTATGGTCCTTCTGAATCTAAACAAACTGTCGATAACATTTCACCACATGTCACCCCCCTCGCCCGCAAGTTGTATAGAAAAGGATAATTCATGTTAATTTCAAAGCAGGTATTTGTGTAGGTATAGGCAGGGCATCTCTATGTCTATGTCTTTTATTACTCTGAGATAGTACCTGTGAATGATTTCCGTAACCCATTTGGGCTATACGGTATGCTGAATGAAACATTTTAAGGTATAACGTCGTACGTTATCTTTAAGGAATAAGGATAAGCTTTAAACGTTACACATATGTATATATTTGCAATTTTATTGTTCCGTGATAAGTTAAATCAGAATCAGAATAAATTAACAAAATTATTCTGCGAGGAAGTGTAGTTGTAAGTTGATCTAAAGATAAAAATGAAACAACGTGTATTGAAGTGACGCTAGTTTATTTTTTTGATTTTAATATAGTAAATCTGATATCTGGCACGACACCCTACTAAGCAACTGCAATAACTCTCATTTTACGCATACCTTACATCGACATAGCACTAAGAGGTATAACGTATACGGTATACATTCTCCAAGTTTGCAATAACTCTCTAATAAATATATGCCTGAAACGGTTTAAAGAGATAGCCGGGTGGGTAAATTGCTTAAGGTAGAGCCCATGGAAGGAATAAGAAGAAGGTGAATAAGAAGAAGATTCCTAGTTTCTTTGACGTTTATTCAAAAAAAGACTGATGAATTGTATGTTCAGCCCCCCCGAACTGAAATCCTGGCTGCGCCACTGATACAAATAACCTACCCACTGAATTATCGTTTCCAATTATTTCCAGCAATGTTACAAACTGTACATTTCATTTTATCAATATGTCCTAAAATTGTTAATGTTTGTTAACGTACTTGTTGAAAGATAGAATATAATGAAAATATAACTAAAAAATAATATCTGTATTTATGTGAAAGTTTATTTAATTTTCAGGAAGGAAAGGTTCCTTTTTCTTCCTAGGGAAGGAAATAAATCACTTTCAGCCCTAAAACTAGGGAGGAGAAGTAAATTTTCAAATGAGGTGTTAGAAAAAAAATAATATTCATAACTAATCTAATAATCACTTCGTTCAATTATCTTTCAAATCCCTGTCATGCAGGAAACATCTTCATTTTTCAGGAGTAGCCACTAGTATTATACCACCTGTGAAAATAAATTTGAACAGTTATTATTGCAATTTTATTCGTAATCAAAATTCACCTGTAGGTTTAACCCTGATAAAAACAATTTCCTCACGTGTCACGACCTTCGACTCATTTTCTGGCTCAAATATATCCTAAAAACAATACAATTACACCAATCAATAACGTATTTAAAATGAGTGATTAATACATGTAAAACATCGAAAACACATTGTTTGGATGAATAGATATTTTTGTATCTAGAATGCGAAATGATACTTTGCGCAATAGTTATTTTTTCATCTAGTGCGCGAAATGCAAAAAATAGTCGAGATCACCAAAGTATTACGCGTACGAGATGCAAACAAAATTTTTTCTACAAACGTCAAAAAAATGGGTAAATATACAATTTTCTCACAATTTGAAAAGTGTTGAAAAACCTTAGTTAATTATATATTGTTGAATATACAGAAATGAATGATTTCTTGGATATTTGCTTTATTGAGGACCATAAAGTAAGAAATAAATGATTGTGAGTGTGGAAAATAGGTATTTCGCACTTTACTTCACGCACGGTGTCATGGTAAAAAACCTCATATATTTACGGTGTCAATACAAAATCAGTGGAACGCCCTGTGTATTCCTCAGACCGGGTTTTTTCAATATGCACTTACCGTGCACCCTGTATAATGAAATCATACCTTCAAAGTGAATCTTTTAGAATCGTTGATGCCCAGTTCAGACAATGTGAAATTGATTCTTCGTGGGTAGCCATCAACTCTGTGACTGAGGAATCCTATAGCATAAGAAAGACAGTCGTCCACTTTCGGAAGCATAGGCTTGGTCCATATGTCAATGTTTTCTTTCTGAAAAATAATGGAGAAACTTGTCATTGTTCCATATATTATCTACCTGGATTTCATTTATTATTTAGGTCCAAAACTTTGGGACCACAAAAAACGGTCTCATCCTATATTGAGGCTATATTGAGACTTTATTCTATCCTTGATGGAAATCCATAGTATATGACACTAAAGTAAACACGATTAAATTTCGACAGATTTTTATTATCTTCGATACACGAAAAAAAAACCATATAAGTGCAAAATTTGCTCAAAACTCTTCAGTGTGAGATGCAATTGGAAAGTTCATGAGAAAATTCATGCAAGATAAAAACTACATCATTATAATCTTGTTCAGTCACTTAGTTTGAAAATTACATTGAAAAACCTCATATAGGTGAAACTATTCAAGTTTAATATTTGCTTAAACTTCAGTGTAATAAGCAATTGCAAAGTCCTTGAGACAATTCATGCAAGATAATAACTGCATCACTGCAAATCTTGCTCAGTCTGTCAACTATATTGGGAAACCATGAAAAATTCATATATATGAAAAACCTATCAAGTGCAAAATTTGCTCAAAACCTTCTGTGAGAGGCAAATGGAAAGTCCATAGGAAAATTCATACAGGAAAAAAATTCATTCAGAAGAAAAATCGTGAAACATTCGTACAGGTGAAAAACCATGAAAATTCATACAGTGAAAAACCATGAAAATTCATACAGGTGAAAAACCATGAATATTCATACAGGTGAAAAACCATGAAAATTCATACTGGTGAAAAACTATAAAAATTCATACAGTTCTGTGTGTATGTGTGGAGTGAGGAAGAGCCTGTATGTGACAAAATTTGTCCTGGAACGTAACTAGCTGTTAATCCGGCCCTGCAGTCCCTGTGAATTATGAAAAAATACTATTATGTTAATGAAAAAATTAATTTAGGTATACTACGAATAAGTCTTTTTTTCTGCCGTATTATAGAGATTCTTGCCGGTATTTTGGCAAAGCTTTACAACTGGTTACCTGATATAATATACAAAAAATGACACGGACAAACATATGAAAAAAAGAATTGAACATGATCTTTTGAATTAACTCTTGGCATGGATTGCGTCAAAGGATCACAATATTTCATAAGTGTTTTTATACATAAATAAGTTTTTTGTAATGTTTTTCTTGATTAATTATTTTTCACCCGGACTCGTTCATTTGCAAGTCAAAATAATGGGTCTTTCATGGTTGAGTCAAAGAGCAACACTTGTGTCAAAACAAATAGTTTGAACTCTGCCTTTTGATAAGATACAAATATTTTGTGAAAATATTGATTGAAAGTTTGATTTTGTGGAGGAAATCCAGTTCTTGACATGATTTTTTGGGTTTATGACCTTCCACAATCTGAAAATGAAAAAAAAATTTTAATCCAAAGAAATCTGTACAAGTGTAGAAGGGCAAATTAATTAATTTGCCCGATAAGTTACTGCGTTCACAAGACTGCTGTCTTGAAAGATTTTGTAGGGTACGTTACTGACAAAAATTAATTTCTTTCAAGACAGCAGTCTTGTGAACGCAGTAACTTATCGGGCAAATTCATTAATTTGCCCTTCTACACTTGTAAAGATTTCTTTGGATTAAATTTTTTTTTTCATTTTCAGATTGTGGAAGGTCATAAACCCAAAAAATCATGTCAAGAATTTTGTGAAAACTTGTAAAATATGTAAAAATATCTTGTCAATAAAAGCCTTCATCATTATCATTATTTGATTCCGACAGGACTATCCCCAACCTGACACCAATTTAGCTTTCGCATATATGAAAATTCATCAATAATAAAATAATACTTACTGTTAAAATAAGTTGCCCCATAATTCCTAGAGGATCTTGATTGACGGCTATCACATCTTTGTTGAGCAGAATGTCTTTGGCTTTCTGATCGATCGTGCGCAGGTCGACGGACATGATGAGAGGGGCAGCCATTATGGCCCAAATGGCCATCTGAGCTTTGCTCTGTTCGTAACTCAAACCGTAGTTGCCAATGATGAGCTGGAATCGAAAATACAGTAAGTATATATTGAAGTAGCTAAAATCCCTATTGGTTTAGCTCTCAGAGTAATTGTCTTCTATTACTCTGAGGTTTAGCTTTTTACTCAGATTATATGGTTTTATACATAAAATCGATCAATCAACATTGGAAGAGAAGAGAGAAGGAATGTGATCATAAAAGTTTCTTTTCCGTTTCATAAAACTATGGGAGATATGATATTAGAGTACTTCCTCTTCCAAGGGCCGGTTTACCAATATCCTGATGTTAGCGTAGTTTGACTTCCAGCTAAATTTGACTGGTGGTTAGAACTCACATTCTAACCATCAGTCACTAGCAGAGACATCTGACTGAACATTGATGAAACGGACAAGTTCAAGTTCTATGAAAGTTCAAAATAAACACGTACCTACTGATACCTCATCATCAACGCATTAGAATTACAAGAAGATATGATTCACAATAAGAATTTTGTGGATTCTGAACTAGTTCCATAAAAACATCTTTTGTTTATAATTGTTCTTGACTAGTAAATGTTGAATTGATCTTATTAGTTAAGCGCCACGTTTGGATGCGACCTTCAGAGATGCGATTCCGTGTACATATAATTGTATTGTCGACAGAATAAGTGAGATGACATTATGGTTGAATCCATGGGAGAGATAGAGACAAAACTGTTTACGTAGTTTTGGTCAATTGGTATGTTTTTCAATTCTTTTCTAAACCTATTCTGTTCGGTTGATTGTCTTGTATGTTAATAACCGAAAAAACCAAGCCCTGTTGGAATTTTATGACCCTCCTCTGTATATAATATTCAAACCGTCGACACACCTACCATATCTGGGTCGTTCCAATGTCCGGGTCCAGAAAACTTTGAGATCCTATCCTGGTTATCGCTGAACCATTGCAAAATTTCGGTAACATTGTACCATGAGTCTTCTATGTCATCCCAGTTCCTCCAGAGATTGCAAACTTCTGACAAAAGTGTATAGTTCGACTGGAAAATATATATTTTTTATAATATGTTCCATTGGTTGAATACATGTTATTAATTTTTATTACGTATATTGTAGATTTGAGTTGCTAAAAATCAGACTATAGTCACTATTGAGAAAGCTACTGTGTTAGCGAAACATGTCGTGGAGTTAAATAAGGTTTGTGACGATAGAATATATAGTCTCTTCCCTTGTGTAGTTTATACATGAACAAGTTTTTTCTTAATAGGGTTGTTATGACTCACTTTCAGTCCTTCAGGTTCTTGGTAGGCTGGCCAACTGCAGGAGAAAACTATGGGACGACCAGTATCATTCAAATATTTTCCCATTTTGATGTATCCTGGAAAATGAATAACATTCAAAATATACAGCGAGATGTCGCATTTGATTGACACCCAAAGGAAAACTATGGAATTTTCAGATACAGAACGTTTAATCCGAAAACTTATCAGAGGGGGGTGACAAATAAAAGAGATTATAAATATGGGACAAAAATCAAACACTTTCCACCATGGACATAGAGTTAGTTCTGACACACAATTTTATGTACGAAGGAGTAAAAGGGCCACAGTGATTAATTTTAACAATTCCGATTTTCCGACTTACTTAGTCGGAATTTTGTCTTACTTACCAATACCTTTTTCACACTCTCCACCTTCAAAACAAAATGCTCCCGAGGTGCAATTACCGTATTGCTGCCACTGGGCATTTCGTGAGGATATGAGTAGCTGATTATTCCTCATCTTCCAAGCCCCACCTGAATTCAGTATTATCCGTAATATCTATAATGTTGAGGTGCTTGTTTAGATGCCAGTGACCCGTCCGGAGCACTATCACTATTTTGATTTTCTTTCTGTTCGTTGTGAACAGAGTTTCGATTGTTTCATGCCCAAGGCCTCTTTCCATGCATCCTGGAATTAAATTTCCAGGATTTTCTTCATGATTTAGACGCTTCATGATCTAGAAACTCCTAGGATTGGGTCTGAGTTAATCTTTGAGCTTTTCGCACCATTTCTAGCCAAATAATCAGGCTGTTCATTTTCGGGCACTCCGGTATGACCGGGGACCCAAAGAAGCTTTACTTTATTGGCAGTGGATAGCCTTTGCATATCGTCAATACATTCAGACACCAGCAGCGAACTGAATCTGTGTATGATATGAGGGCTTTGATCGTCGCTTGGCTGTTGGTCCATATCGTAAATTGCTGGTCGCGGTAGCTTCTGTTAACATTTTCTCTTACAGAAGCGAGTACGGCAAAAACTTCTGCCTGGGATATAGTAGCAAAATTTCCAAGGTGTACGGTGTACCCGTACAACCCGACGCCTGCTGATTCACTCATCTTGGAGCCGTCTGTGTTCCAGATAATCCTAGTAGTGGGGATCAAGCGGTTCCTAACCTGCTCCCATTCCTTCCTTCTGGGAATGAGTGACTGCGCCTTTTGCTAAATCGTAAAGCAGGTAGTGAACTGTCACCCGCTTGCATCTCAAGGAGGGATAATTCCCTTACCGTTTGATTCCATAATCGAGGATGTTCATAAATTCCCGCACTCTGCAATTGGTTGAAGCTTCTCAGGCTTTGCTTGCCTCAAGTTCAATGAAGGGCAGTCCTATGAGTGTCTTTAATGCCCTAGTGGGTGCTGTCCTCATTGCACTTGTTACAAGGAGGAGCAAGTCATTATTGAACCCTATCTAATTCGATTTTGCCACATCAATACGATGGCTCCGTACGTAATCATTGGGCATATGAAGAATGTCCTTCTGCATGCCCAGAGAGCAGCTGTGGCTTTCCGAACTTTATGTTCGATATGCTCGTTCCAGCTTTTAGCTTGAAGTCAGAAAGTACCCACGGTAAAAGTTTAAATACATATGCCGTGGAATGTCTATATATACTAACCGCCTTCTATGGTATGATAATCAGAATAACAACCATCCAATTTCAAATAATCTACACCCCATTCGGCAAAGGTGTTTGCATCTATTTGTAGGTAATCGGCACTTCCTGGGTAACCCCCACACGTCAGCGAACCATAGTCACCGTAAATTCCGAATTTCAACCCTTTACTATGCACCTAAAACAAATATTATGATATAACATTCAAGTCTTGAGTGGCAAGAAATTCACTAATTATCAGCCCCAAAGTAGAGCCTCGTAACACGGCATAAGGCTATTTCCCAACCAGCTATCGTGTGATATCAAGAATTATGTGATGAACAATATTGCACCAGTCCGAAGCTTTGCCTATATTCGACGTATATTTGATAATAAAGTCACAATAACACATCACGAAGAGGGAAAAATGTGATGTGGCAGCCACATTCAGAAGATACAATTACATTTAGACATGTATGAGAGGAACATTATAGATACATACAAACCGTGGCTTGTGAACTCGCCGCTGAGCTAGCAGTCTTTTGTTTCTCATCAAGAGCTAGGGTGTTCCGCGTTATTCCATCAGCAATCATAACCTAGAAATCGGCGTTCGAATCTTGTAATTATTGAACGATAATCTTTCGAGTCGAACGTGTGGCAATTGAATTTTGAGAAAGAATAATAATGTGTGCCGTTTAGAAGGATTTCTGTGAATTTTGTACTGTTTTATCATGGAGTTGCTGTTAATTGTATATGGTTTAATGTTCTGCATTATCAAATACGCCGTGAGGTTTTTAGATTTCCTACACTAGTGATAACTGTTCTTATATGAAGATGCGAAAACGATAAATGCCAATGAAACAGTAAGGTGTTGTACGTAAACCCCTTCAAGGAAAACTAGAGTTATTTTCTGCCTTGAAATCGTTATAATTTACGAGAAATTTTGGAAGAACCTGTCAGAAATTTGAATGAATGTAAGTAGATGAAAATTGTTTCCTTATTCCATCAGTGAGATGAGAAAGATCGAGATCTTGAAAACTAAGAAAAAGTATAGAAAAACAGTTGATATCATGCACAGTGTGATCTATTCGTGACATGAAATGTGGACTTGTATTACACGAACCTGCTAGAGACTTTCTATGTGACATCGCATTTCATGTCTGATATATATCACAATGATTTTCCTTGACGCGGACATTTTAACATTGCCTAAATATATTGGATACATGTTTGTGACTTCAAATGCGATGTCGGATGTCACAATGTGATGTCATCTCTACATGGTTCTTGTATCACATGGTCGGCTGGGTTCTGAGGCATAAGCTAGGGATAAATTATTGGACAATGGACAATGAAACCAGAGTTATTATAAAAAATGTGCTCACATAGTCGGACAGATTTTTCAATCCACTAGGGAATCTTACGGGGTCCGGTTGAAGTCTACCATCGACAGTTCTTTCCTTTGACGCCCAACAATCATCGATCATTATGTATTCGTAGCCTGCATCAAGATATCCGTCAGATGCCAAATGGTCTGCCATTGTACGGAAAAGATTCTCACTGGAAAAAAACAAAAATTCAAATGGTTTACAGTATTACAGTTGCATTTTGTGTTTTTTCTTAATCTGTTGATGTGTGTTTCAGGATATCACTTTCAAATGATTCAAATCAGAGTGTGAGAAATTCAGCATCAAAATTAAACAATAATAAAGTGTAACATTTTTCAGGACGGACCAATAATTTTTTATTTTTTTGTTGTACTTTCCACATATCCAGACTAAAAGATTATCAACAGATAATTGCAATTGAAAAACCAACAGTCATTACATTGATCAGTATTATTATGTTCATTCTGTATTGTAAATCAAACAAATATAAATAAAAGATAGTTTATGAATTAATTATTGAATTGAGTACCTATTTCAGGAGTCAGTCTAACTGTTTCATGGAAAGCAAGTTATCGTTGATGCGATTTTTATTTGGATTTTAATATTATGCAAACATATAGATGAGTATTCAGCTTGAGAAATGACTGGACCATTTGCGAATATAAAACAACAACAACTATGTATCCAATTGTGCCATGTCTGATCCCAGTGTTATGAAATTATATTAATTGTAAGTAAATATACTAAACCTTCTGAGGCTTGCAGTTGACAATAAATATAGGTGTGTCAAATGTAGATATTCATGATTATAGTTATTTCAACTTGGTCTCTGTCTTGGTTACTTCGGCCTCAAAACAATAAACCCCAAAATAAGATCTGTGTCTAATGTAATTTATACGGCTCCAACCTTCCGTAGGTCGTCACAATATACATTTCAAATTTTTACCAAAGTTAGTACCTTCAACCACATTTGATAGGCAAGCCATTTTGGATGGAGGTCGACCTCTTTCCGGCTCTCAGACTATTAATTAGGTAAGAGTTGGTTGAAAAGTAACACCAAAAACGCCAATCCCCGTTTTTTCAAAAATTCTGCTTGCCTAAAAAATGTGGAAAATAACCGAACTTTTCTGGGGTTTTGTGCCGAATTTATTTGACCTGGAAATGGATCGCTTTGCTACATTTAACCCTTTAATGCGTAAAGTAGCATATTTGATACACCAAGTTTCAAAATTAGTGTCGATGAAATAATTCGAAATTAAAAAGGTTTCTATTCTCTAGTTCATAGTCTGTAGATATATAATGAGTGTACTTGTGCCTCCGAAGTGAAGATGGCAGCACGAAACGCAATATTTCAGATGAATTGAGAACACGCACAGTTCGGTGACAGTTGTGCTTATACCTTTCGTTTCGTTCGTGGTTTTGGTGTTTTTTTCAAGATAATTCGATTTGGGAAAAATTGTGGCTCATCAGATAAGGTAAAAAGTAACTTATTTCACACTCATTACTCATATAAAACTATTAGTCGTGTTTCTATCAAATTTCAAGTATATGATGCATATCTGCTGCAATGCACTTTTCAAGTTTTATTGATACTGTTGTATTTATGCTACTCTACACGTTGGGTGATGTTTTATTTCATTTTCAAGGGCAATGGACAAAAACGTTCCGAGACTTACACAAGAAGAATTAGAATATTTTGCTGACAACTCATCTGAACTGAGCGATGATGGTTTGATAAGTAATGAAGATGCTGAGGATAATGATTTGGATTCCCTTCAAATATGTGACTCTTATTTCAATTCATGTGAAGAAAAAAATAATGAGGATGTTTTTGACATAGAAAAGATGCCAATGATAATTTTACCTGATTCATAAAATGTGAAAAATGTAATGCTAGTTTATGTTTTAATAGGAACAAAAACTGTTACAATCTTTTTCATGATAATTAGTTTTCCCATAATATGAACTTTTTTGTGACAATACATTTATATTCGTTTTTAGACCCTTATTTTTTTTTCGGATCATGATACCAAACCGTGCTTTGTAGCATATATGCAACATAGAGAAAAATTTTAAAAAAAAATCTGGTCATGACTTGCGATTTTTTTAAATATTTTGTTGTTTCTGTGCATAAAAATACACCTTAAACAATTTTTCTGTTAAAATATAAAAAATTGCGCAGTAAAGGGTTAAGGTATCGTCAGCTTTTTTTCTGACTAGAGCTAGAAGTTAGACCAATTTACCTACCTTACACATTCATCAGGATAAATGTCACAGTCGATAAGACATCTGAATCTCTGCCAGTGCATCCAGCCCATAGGTGGCGTTAGTGCAAGCCCATTGTCCAATGATTGCACGCTAATGAAGACGCTTAAGAATATCACTGCTACACAGCCTGAATTCATAGTTATTTATTGTTAATCTAAAAAAAAACAGGGAGATCATATGTATACGCAAACTCATGTGCAATAATTATTGAAAAATGGGGAAACAGTAGAAGAATCAGAAAAAAATTTCAGTTGTTCCCAACCTAGCCTTCATGGACATAGGACGGTAAAATTTTCTAAAATTTGACTGCCTATCCGATATAAATATAGATAAATGAAATTTGGACCAAAGCTCAGAAGTCGATGACTATGCATGAAAATTGGAAAAAAACGCGGTTTTACTAAAAATAATAATAATAATAATGGTGTTAATTTTTGGATCTCGGAAACGGCTTTAACGATTTGGATCAAATTTTTTTTATAAAGATGAAGTTTTACGTTTTAAGTTCATCTATATAGGCGTCTTCCTTAGAGAAACATATGATTTCGCTAATAATAATAACAATAAGGTTTTGCTTTTTAAGTTCATCCATATAGGCGTCTTCACTGAAAAAACGGGATTTCACTAATAATAATAATGATGATGTGAATTTTCATATGAACTTTCGAATGTAACGTGTCTGAACGTGTCAAGAAAAGTTGTGGAAAATAACATACCTATATATATATTTCCTTCTAGTTTTTCTGAGTACACTTTATTCATTACCTACTGCATCCATTACTAAAAAACAATCAACTTTAAATAGGAATTTCAGTATCAATAGTCGTAAAAGTGATGAGACCGAAAGTGATGAGACTGATAAGAAGAAAATGAAAAAAAAAATAAGAATTAATTCATTGTTGAGACAGGGGCGGATTTCAGATTTTGCAAGATCAATATACCCAGGATTCGTTTGTTCTCTCCTCGATTTTTATTTGAGGTCACCTGATGAACTCAAAATACGAAATTCTTTCTGGTAATGGTATACTTATTTTTGTTATTATTTAGATATTTTTACTCTTTTTCAATATACGTTTTCGTGCAATCGCACGCAAAGTGAGCTAGTATTTCGATTTCTCAATACAGTTCACGAAATTGAAGGTAGTTAAATCTACGGTCACAGTGAAAACACGAATTTCCAAAAAATTGTAGAACTTACATATATTGGTCTCCTGAACCCATAAGAAATTTTTTGCACACTCAAGTAATTTTGGAGGTACGGCCGATGACTGGCTTTTCTAGCACACATTCTTAACGCGAATAAATGAATGAAAATTCCTTCTCTTCTTCGCCAGCATAATCTACACAGAGAAATTCACCCGTGTTACACTTTTTTTTATTGAAAACGGCACTTCATATCAAAAAATTCGACCGTATAACAGTAAATATAACCTGCAATGTTATGGTGATTGGGTAACGGGTATAACTCGGATCCATGATTAATTCCAAGTGAATTAATTTTTTTTTGGGTTATAGAAAGGTTAAGAAAGAAATGTGTGTACAAGGTTGAATTCCAATGTGTAGATTGTGCTGGTGAAAGGGAGGCATTTTTATTTATCATCGTCATTCAAAAAATAATAATAAATTGAAAAAAAACACGCTTATATTCAAATGTACTGAAAAGGGAAAATATTTTTTTTTCATGAATATCCAAAAATGAAGGGTATGAGTAAAAGCGTGGAGCGACAGGAAAATACATTTCGTAGTGATGATTAAGCGCTTCACGCTTCATTTTTGGATAATCATGAAAAAAATTATTTCCCCCTTTTTAGTGCATTTAAATATAAGCGTGGTTTTTTTATATTATTTTTTATTTTCTACTTTTCAGTATTGTCGTCAAAACTTTGACTACACAACCGAATTAAGGGAGTCTCGAAATACCACTGACTATAATTTCATTGAAATTTGTTGATAAATAAAAATCATGAGATAAAATGGCATTTTCGTGAAATTCCATTTACACTATTTCTCAAATTTTATTATCTTATGATTTTTTATTAATGAACAGATCTCGACGAAATTTTGACCAGTGATATATTGAGACCTTCTGAATACAATGGTGAATTCCCAATTTCTATAAAAGTTCTGAAATTGAATTGGTGGGTTGATTAAACGGCATATTTTTCAAATTTCATTCCCTTATAACTTTTTTAATGATTGACGCATTTCAACGTAATTTACATATGAACCATTTGAAAATATCGCGAATCCAGTGGTGTAGTCAGATTTTTATAAAAAAATCGCTAGTAATTTTTTTAGATTTTTTACCTTGAAAAATAAGATAAGTTGGCCCTGGCAATGGAGATTTATTCATGAAATTTGGTGTCCTGGTGGACTTTTTGAATGTCTACCTGACGAAAAAAAAAACATTTCAATCGGTTGAAAAATGTAAGTTTTAGAAGGGTGCTTCCATCTTAAATGGGTCACACTGTATATATATTTTTCAACAGAGTGAGTTAATATAAGCGTGGTAAAAAATAAAAAATAGTCCGCCAAAATTTTCAATTGGATTTTTGGTTTTTGATAGCGTGTGTATAGCGGCCGTATAGTGTCACTTTTTCTACAAAAACTTGACTAACTCAATGACTGCTATTGAAATCAACTTTAATCTCTTTAACTAATGAAGATATGCCCTGTGTATTTTATACGACACCCGGAAGTATAGCTAGACCTGAGCAAGCATCTTAAACCTGTCAGTAAATAAATTTGATAATAATGATAACGCGTTAAATTATCTCGATTGTTAATCGCCCTAATAATTACTACACTTTGTTCGTTAAATAACCATTAAATTATTGCGATTGAATTTTATACCACCCTGTGTACCATTCCCAACTAATTTATATCACTTGATGATCTGACAATCAGAGAATCGCTCGAATTCAAGATAAGCTGATTATTTTGTCTTAACAAACACTTGGATAACTAATAAAAATGAAAATAAACAAAAACATATTTGCTTACCAGTCCTGCAAATAATTGAATCACGATTACCACGATGGAAATATTTCGATTTGACTATCTATAACTAACTGCCAACACACGTCACACGTTTTCTGAACTCATAAATATTAATCTTTTTTTTGTTACTGATAAGTTCAACAAACCAGTCTAGAATGTGATCTTCGAGGTTCGAGCTAGCAGTATGGAAAAAGATGAATATGTAAATGAGTCGTTTATATTTCATTGCATGAAGAAGGGACACACGAAGAAGGCTTTGGGCTGATACAGCCAAATAACATGCCTATCGATGTAAATGTTATAGGCCAATCATTTTAGTATTAAAAATCAAAAATGGGGAAAATCTTACAAAAGAAGCGAAACTTTCACAAAAGTTGTATTTTAGTGCTCATAACACTGTACAAATTTGCCACTTCCGGTAAGGCCGCCAACACTGTTAAATATGATTTTGTAGAAAAAATGTAAGAGTAATAATATAACAACAAAAAAGAATTCGCAGAGTCGCAAAATGACATCATTTGCAAGTTAGGCATCAGAGTGAATGAAATTATTTATTCATACTTTTGTTGAAAACTTGGTCAAAGAAATCTAAAAGAGCAGCGACCGTAAAGAAAAGTTTCTCGCCGAATGACAGTTATTTGTTCTACAAGGGAAAAAAGTATTAGATTTTAGCTCGAGTTGTGTTGCCGCCCGACGCGAAGCGGAGGGAGACAAAAAAATCGAGAGCTGAAATACAATTTTTTTTCCCGTGTACACAATTTTTTTCTGTGACCGGAAAAACGACAATTTAATCAAATATCTACCTTAACCTACGTGTATATATATCCGGGGAAAAAGTGAATACTTTTCCCCGGTTCTCAGGGAAAAAAGTAATTTCATAAAAAGTTATATTTACTTTACTACCTGTCAACAGGGATAAAATGTCAAACTTTTTTCCTGTCACAGAAATAATAATTTATTTATTCTAATGCCAACCTTGGAAATTGTCGCAAACTTGGAGAACAAAAGAGGCTGATATTATCTTTTTTTCCACCATTTTGCTACTCTTTTGCATTTTTTCCCTACGGATAAATAACCACATTTGTTCATAATAATTTTTTTTAATAATGTTGCGGGGCTTGTACGAGGGGGCAAATTTGTATAGTTTTATTTTGCACTAAAATACAACTTTTGTGAAAGTTTTCTTTCTTTTGTAATTTTTTCCCCATTTTTGCTAAAATGATTGGCCTATTATAAAAACTAAAAACTAATATTGGTATATAATAGATAACTAAATTTGATGTCAAAGTCCCATACGGAATGTGAAAATGCGAGTTCTAAAGCTTTGTCGTTTGTTGGAGAAGAACGAGCCCTGCGAAAGAGAGGTTCGACATGTCTCCAAAGTGACGTCATATAGATGTGAGAACTGAGTTCAACGGGTCAGTCTCGATTGGACCGCTAACGGTGGAACGATTAATGATATTTCGGAAGAGCATCGTCCATGAAAATATCTATAAAACAGATACAGATCGCCAACCTTTCTGCAGTGTTCCAGAGAAGTGAGCGAGCTTGTGAGCGAAGCATCACCGACGAGACGAATTGCTCTTTTTTGGACATAATCTGAAAGTTTTCATGTTGGGTTTTATTCGCATTGAATTCTATCGAGTTGTTGGATCACCATTCTAGAGTTTTTGCTAAGTCCATATTTATTTCGTTCACGATTCTTCCCCATTAATTTCTGCTTCCACTGGCTGATATATCGGAGCTTTGGAAGATAAAGCGGTATGAAGGATACTATCATCCACGAAGCTGTACACGAGATAGCTCTTAACAAATCATTGATGTGAAGTAGTAACAGTTTTAGTGCTAGACTAGATCCTTGCTTAACACGAGCATTTATAGGTAGAGTATCGGATGATACATTCCATCTTATCAACCAGGGAGTAATTCTTTCCAACTGGAAAATTGCATGGGTACAACTAGTCCTCAAAATAGGAAAAAAATACAATACCTATCAACTATAGACCTATATGGCTCTGTTATCTCGAAGGTCATGGAAAGGGCCATCACCATCGAGCTCATAAAAAATCTAGAATGCTCCAATATGATTTATTTACAGTTCTACAACCACTTCTTTCTGGATTACCAGAATAAGCTAGACTGACCCGTCGAGCTTAGACCTCGCATATCCATAGAGGTAGTCGCTTTGTAGACATGCCCAACATCTCTTTCCCAGGCTCGTTCTTTCAACGAACGGAAATCTTTGGAACTCCCCAGTTAACACAAAATGGTCTCAAAGACAGTGGACAGTCATTCCAATCTCGCTAACTTCTGTTTGAGGCCCTCGTGACCAGGCAATGGTATCACAATATAATGCCAAATTTTGATTTTAGTTGGAAAATATGAATAGGACATTCATAAAATCTGTTGTGGAATCATCTGCGACTGAAAGACAAACTTTAGTCGCCATTTTCCATCGTTCAAGATAACCAAATGTTACTCACAATAGTCTAAATGTGACATACCAGCTGTGAGCTTCACAAATTCACATCTTTTTTGTGCCTCAGATCGACACTATTGTGAAGATAATTGAGATCTGTGGTTACAGTATCCTCGGTTACTGAGATGTTTGTGTTAACTGGGACCGCTGCCTCGGGAGTTGTTCCCTGAGGCATACAGCCTTCAGAAATTCAAGAAAAACAAATTCCGAGCTACTTTCCGTCTGCTCTCACGACGTTCTCTGAACAATACAGCGTTTTCCTTTTCGTGGAAACCAGAACTTGACAAAAAAAAAACTCACAAAATGACAGTCCTCGGAAAACGTCACCTTTTCGTTGGGATCTTAAAGCGTCGAAGGCTACTTTGGTAAGTGGTTGTGAGAAAAAAGTATTTTGGTTTGGAGAAATAATACCTCTTAAGATTTTTTTCAAATGCTTTATTCACACAAAGTTATTAAGTAGTGTAAAATTTAGAGTTATTATCATTTCATCGTTCAAAGCATTTCGCAAATACCTCAATATACTCAATATACGCATAATTCTGAGCATTCCTGCTTGGTGTCAAATCCATTAGTATTGCCGTAGGTTCCTCCATATTCGTATGCAACACAAATATTCTTTCTTTTTCGCATCTCTCTGAAACAGAACACGTCATCTGCTTAGTGTAAAGAAATATACCTATTTGCTGCAATGCAGACATGAAAAATGGAAATTGAAAAACTAAAATAAATATTTGGACCATCTGGGATTCCAACCTGGCCCCCTTAATTTTCAGTCCAGTGCATGTACCCAACAACCCAACCGTGCTGCTGGCCCTTAATTTGAAAACCGTCGGCCCACACTCTTAGTTCAGTTCTTCTTGTTAGTAACTGAGGAGATGATGGTTATTATGACGACGATTGAAACATTAACGCATGCATTCCGAAATAAACTCTATTAGTATTACCCTTTCCTCCGGCCTCGGTCCTCATTAGGACGATAAACGGTCGTCAATCTTTGAATCTTAAGTAAGAATGCATACCCAACCCGAATAAATATAAAGCAAAGTAGTTGTGGTGTATGCAAATCAATATAAAGACATTCTAGTAATCCAGTAAGATTGGGTTTTGAGACGAGGATCGATTGTAGCACTACCAAATTCGGTATGCTAGTAGTTGGAACCATGGTAATCAAGAAACAAAATTGTTTACTAAAATTCCAGGGGTGGAACGAAACATTTTTTTTGTTTAAAAATAAATATGTTTTTGCTGTAATCTTGGAAAATATAGGTATGATTTACAAAAAAAATTGACATGGGGAAAGACAATTCAATTCTCCACAAAAATTATCCGTAGTAATTTCTTACGAGAAGCGCTCGTTGTTTCAGAAAACGTGATTGAGGGCCGACATCAAATTTCAGGCTAACATTTATCGCCGCTGCAAGTTCTGGCGGAGCCGAATATAATTTGTCATAACTCCGCTAAAAAAAAAAAGTTTATATCGTTTCTGAAGACTCCTACCTTCTCATGCAAATAAAATATGCGAGTCTTTGAGTACCCATAATGTGTTTTGTCCCACTTGACGGAAATGTTTGCGGATGATCCGAAATTCATGAATAATTTAGTAAACATGGAATAATTATACTGAAGCAGCAACCCATATCCCCTTTGGACTATATGCAACAATTTTAAAGAAGTGTGACAGGTGACAGGTGAAAATGCCGGGATTATGGGTGAGTTCAAAAACTGAGGCAGGAGTAAAACCCAGTTTTTTCTTTGGCATGTATAAGCGAGACTTGTTTCAGTAGTCTAAAATCGTTACATATGGTCCAATAAAGAGGATACTGATCCATGATTTTCGGATCCCCCGTACATATCGAAGAAAGGTTATGTGCAATGGGACGACATTTTGGGTACTCCAGATACTCATATGTTATATTTGCATGAGCAAGTAGAAGTATTTAGGAACAATATACACTGTTTCTTTTCCTTCTACGATAATTTTTAGCGAAGTTATGACAAATCTAATTTTTGGCCCTTCCGGAAATTGCATTGGCGGGTTAACGCAAGATATCGGCATTCAATAAGGTTTTCTGAGAAAACGGTCGCATTTTGTGAGAAATTACTGAGTATATTTATTGTGGAGAAATGCATTATCTCTATTTCCTGATAAAGCTTATACTTTCCAAAACAACAGAAAAAGAAAAATTTCACTTATATTTTATTTTAGTTCCACCCCTGATATCTTGGTAAACAATTTTTTTTCTAACGATACATGATGTCAAGAATTCATGTGCCTAGTTCCATAGTGCTACAATTCATCCTTGACTTTTGGCTTACATTATTTTGTCTGTGGTCACTAATAGTGAACCCGGCATACTTTTACTTATCGTTGATACACACCCTGTATTTCCTCATCTTCAGAAACAAATGAGTAAATCGATCAAGCCTATGTAATTTCGTTCATTTTTCGTGTTCTACTCACCTTTTCCTTCTGCTCTGACGCAAGTATTTTCACATGCCTCCTTGTTGTCAAAAAATTGAGCTTTCCCCTTGCATCCTCTGATTTTCGTACAGCGCCCTTGAAGCCGGTTGAAGAACCATTTATTGGTACTATTCCACACAGAGGATTTGGCGCTCTTCGAGCATTCTTCTACAAATTAAAAAATTAGTCAATGGGTTTCTCTAACAACTGCACGTTATATTTTAATGATACTATTAACGAAATCAAGCGAAAAGTAGACTACGAGCAGGGTATATCGAAAAATATAGCATACCATAGAAGCAAAATGTGAAAGTCAAAATATTTTATTATTCAACGTTCCAGCCAACCACATCATACAAGAACCATGTAAATTGTGACATGCGACATCGTATTTGAAGTCACAAACATGTATCCAAGTACAAGGTGTAATCTAACCTCTTGCACTCCCGCGCGTGAAGGACGGGTGTATAATGCCATTTTATAACGAATGGCAGGTGTGAAAAATAAAAAAAAAAATTGTGGAATTATGTTGGAAAATTCGAAAAATCTTGGAAACCGCTGTTCGAAATGACACAGTTTCTTCCACCCAGCAGTTGCGGTCAGCTGACGTTTGGCGGGCAGCGGTTCCCAAAATTTCAAGAATTTTCCAACACAATTTAAACTTTCCACATTCGTTTTAAAACGGCATTAAACACCCGTCCTTCAAGGGAGTGCTAGAGGTTATGTTACACCCTGTATATTAAGTCAATGTGAAAATGTCCATATCAAGAAAAATCATTGTGATATCTACTAGACATGAAATGCGATGTTAGTATAATATGTATTATACCACATAGGCTTGTTCCTTGAAGACTGCTCGAATTGATCGCGATCACTTTCTCATTATGTTCATCATCTCTCTTGTACTTCATTTGTCTTTTTCTGTTGAAAATATCAACTTCAAGCAAGTAGATCAATCAGAGTACGTCTTAATAACGAACGACCCTGTTATGTCACAAATAGATCACACTGTGATATCAACTGTTTTTCTATAGTTTCTCATAGTTTTCTAGATCCCGATCTTTCTCTTCTCTCTGATGGAACTTCGAAAACAGTTTTCATCTACTTACATTCATCCAAACTTCTGACAGGTTCTTCCAAAATTTCAAGAAAATTTTAACAATTTCAAGACAGAAACATTAACTCTAGCAGTTTTTCTTGAAGATGTTTATATACGTACAAAACCTGACTGCGGTAGGTATGTATATTGTCGTTTTTGCATCTTCATATAAGAACAGTTATCACCAGTGTGGGAACCTCAGCTGAGAGTCAAATCATGTAAGTATTTGGCAATTTGAAATTCGAGCCAGATCGTAACCAGATCCAAAAGTCAAAGATGCCACGCTTCAAACCTTTGACGGCGACTGTGGGCTGGAAGATATTCCGCCATCCAAATATCCTACCTACTTTATTCAAAGGAAATCAGGAAAGAGGAATTAAAAGGCATTCACACTTCTGGAACCCACCAGATCCACGAGGTCAGAGATTTCTAATTTGAATATCGATGGTTAAAGAACACATCTATAATGCCCTATAATATTGTACATCCACTCAACAATCAAGACTGTAGGTTCAGGAGGGCAACAAAAAAGAATACTTAGAACACCCACTTTATTCTGTCGAAGAGTTTTCATCTTCTTTTCCCTGAAGTTCATTTTTCTTGTTTGTTTTTTTTTATAAAATATAGATTTCATAATATACATATACAGGGTGACCCAGGGTTAAACCGCCAAACGTTCAGTATCGATTTTTTAGGTGAAAATAAGATGTTTTTTCTTTATATAAGCATATGTCCCAACTTGCTTCGTTTTCGAGATAGAGTGTCAAATTTTTCATAAAATATCAGTTTTTTATAGGAGGCTCATTTTAATAGGCCGGGAATAATTTTTTTTTAAACTTTGACACCCTGTATCTTGATAACGAATTGAAATTTGACACATGTTTATATAAAGAAAAAATCTTATTTGCACCTAAAAAACCGATACTGAACGTTTGGCGGTTTAACTCTGGGTCACCCTGTATATATGTGTTTCAAGTGACTACTAGATGGTATTGTTTTTATTTATATATTCTATTGACTGCTTTGCTACAAAAACAAAAGAATACTTTGAGGTTTTATGTTCTTATTTATGCTTCTTTGACATGCTTTATTACAAAAATTTATATTTTTAAACAATAAATCTATTTTTGACTTTGACTATATCATGATGCACTACAATTAAGTTTTTTTGAGTTAAATAAATAGATATTACTTGGATTAAAAATATTTGCATAATGTAATTAAGAAATATTAAAATACAGCTAGTCACTGAATATGTTGGTTAATAAACAAATTTGTATTTTTCCATTACTTTTTATGTCATTCAAAAAGTTGGCATCTTATGGGAAAAACTTCTAATAATAATTCATTATGAATTTCGACTTGGAGTTAATTCTTGCTTTGAAAAAAGACAAAAAACGGCCTACTCGGACAGGGTAATATGACGCCGTTTTGTTTGATGCAAAGTTGATGTATATGCAGTAATATACAGGGTGTTCCATTTAAAAATCTAGGATTCATATAACTTACTTCCAGTTAGTAGTCCAACAAAATCGTCAAAGATGAGGAAATGTGGTATTTGACATTTATATTGACTGTGTCTTTTCAGTTAAATATGTTGAAAAACGAAGGCAAACGAAGGTTGCTAGTAATAACATTGTCACTTGGTATATTCATGCAGCGTGTAACCTGTGAAGAATACAGATCCACAAGTAATCTGATGGAATAAATAAAGTTGGCCTTATTAAAGTATAAAACATAATATATAACTTTTATTTGTATGAATTTTCACATAAAAAACTGTCAGGACATTCTAGCTATTTTTCTTCAATCGATTTGAGCAACGTAGCTTTTTCTTCAAGAAACACAATCTGCTCGTTTTTCAGTTGCAATTTATACTTATTCAGTAGTTCTTGCTTAATATTCTCACAATACTGGTCAGTAAGTTTTTGCAAAGATTCTTTTCTGGTTATCCAATGGAATTGGTTTGGAGGTGGTTTATAAACGAGATCCAAAGTTTCTAGTAACCATTCAAACTTTTTATAGTCCCAACGACGGATATATTTCAAGTGCTTCTTTCTCTGATCGATTAGTTCCTTCAAATTCACCTTCAACTTTATGTTGCGTGGATAAATCTCCATAACTTCCTGTAAGGCTCGTATAATCCCTGTCCATTGGGCAATCTTCACCTCTGCAGAACCATAGTCATATTCGTGCCTCTGTACTTTACTTGCTATTTCTCTGAAATACATTCTGTTCGAAAACTTCTTTGGAGCAAATTCTAATGTGAACAATTTCTTGACAGTTTCATCAGCGGTTTGTAATTCTGTTGATTCATTGAAACCTAGGACGTACAGTTTCTTATCCAAGGTTGGAAAACCAAGCAAATCCCCAGATTTTGCAGGTTTATGGCAGGGTATTTTTGTAGGACGAACCCATTTAATTTTCAAGTCGCTCTTGAATGCATATTGTCTGGTGGAAATTCTGCTACAGCAATTACTCAAACTTAAACCATTCTTCCAGAGTATTACGTTGAAATTCATAATTTATCCAATCCAACCTCAACATTCGACAAATTGTCAACACTCAACATCCAACCATACCACTTCTTCTTCTGGTCTGTTTGTGTGTTTGTTCGTTTGTTGGCCTCAGCTGCTAGGACTATCCGGCCAGTTGGTAGCGGTCATCGCTTCAGAGTGACAGGTAACACCTGGAGTGCGTTCACAATTGTCAACCCGAAATTTTCGTGTCACCTTGATTTAATGTGACGATTGACGCACTGTAAATGATCCTCGCTCACGATTTGGTGTCAACCGAAAACATATGTTGGCTTAAAAAACAAGGATAGAAAGGCATCTCTATGTTTATATTTGCTCGGAGGTTGATCCTATATTGTATAGGTACGTCAATTGATCATCCATGAGATGTACAATACGAATTGCACAAAACACATCCAGGATATAATTGCGTTTCTATGATCAATAAAGACACACCACGAACTCAAGGTAGATTTTCTAGTTGCATAGATCATGTTCTTAAGTTGTACAAAAATAATTGCAGAAGAAAACTGTAGTTCGATACTTTATGATACTAACATAACGGATCATATGGCCAATAATCGCGAATATTCCAATAAAAAAAGAAACTATTAAAAATATCGATACAGAACACGTCAATAGAAATGTAAACAATGAGAGCTTAAAACAAAACATTCGAAATTTCAAATACGTAATAAATATAACATTAAATATCCATGAGTAACAATTGACTCACACATGCCTTAGAATGCTCACATAAACGAAGTCTCAAGAAATCTAAGGCATTGGTATATGAATTCATATTCCTGAATAATATATTGAATATTAATAACCTCAAAATCATGCACTGGTAGAATCACGCTTGAGGTACGCTATCTTGTATTGGGGTTCAGTAGCAAGAGTACATTTGAAAAAATTAGTTCTCCAAAAAAGAATACCGAAAATCATTTATAATAGGCATATACCTGATTGTTCAAAAACTACACATCAAAACACATCTTGCGCACATCAGTTGTATAGGCCATCTGCGTCTTTTATTTTGGGGGGGAAAAACCTCCATAGCTTGGTCTAATAAATCAAATGATTTCAATGCTGAAATAGCCTTTACTCACGTATTTTGGAAATTGCTTCAGTTGTGGTAGTTTTGGGAGCTTCAGTTGTCGTCGGTTTTTTAGTTGTGGTCGTCCGTTTTTTAGTTCTGGACGTCCGTTTTTTAGTTGTAGTTGTTTCGGGCACTTCGGTTGTGGTGGAATAGCGTTCCATCACATATGCTAAAATGTAAAATCTGCCTTAATTTATATACGTCATGGAGGAAGCCCAAGCATTTTGTTTATTTTGCTATACCCCACATTCGGATTGGGGCTACAAGTTGAAAAGCTAGAGATGTGACTATATAGAAAAGATCTAGAAAGGTTAGAAAGTACGAACAATTTTGAAGTACACAGAAGCTTCTTTGCACCATGTCAAAGTAACCACCGCATTCTTCTGAACTTTGGAAAGTAAGAAGAACCAACCCAGTTAACGCAAAATGGTCTCAAAGACAGTACAGTGCTTCACATTCAAGTTTCAAATCACATGAGTGAAGTGAACTGTTATTAACATTACAATCTCATTAACTTCTATTTTAGGCCCTCTTGACCTGGCCAAGATATCACCAAATGTTACTCACAAAATAGTCTGAATGTGACATACCATAAGAGCTTCACAAATTCACATATTTTTTGTTCCTCAGATTGATACTATTTTGAAGACAAATGTACCACTTTGAAGTCCATTTATGAGCAAGAAAGTGACATCGCAGAGATGTTTGTGTTAACTGGGAAGGATCACACAGATATGATATAATAATACGGTAATGTAAAGAAAGCGAATGAATTCATGGAATCCGAAATGAGTATACACTAGTGCCGGCTTAAGGTAATTTGCAGCCTGGTGCTGTGACTGAAAGACGGAATTTCGACGAACAAAATAAAAAGAATAATATTGGCGTGTAATTTAATTTCAAGAAATTCTTGTTTCTGATAGTAAAAAATCAAAGCCATATGGCAATCACAGAATTAAATTTGATATCGTTAGGAAAATTTCCCATAAGTCAGTTGCGGTAAATTTTCCAACCGGAAAATTTTGTGAATTTTTTCTTCGTACGCCTAGCACACGTCCAATTAAATTTTCATTTTTTAACTCAACACCGACATGATTTTCAGTGGTTAAAATCCCAGAAAAGACAAACTGAGTCAGCAAAATCTGTCATCATCTGAACCGCCTTAACCGTGCATTTTTTTATTTTCTTGGTGTAAGCACGCGACCAGCGGACACTGGACGCAGCGGCATCGACTTGTCAACGAGTCAAAGCAAAACCGACCAGCCGATATCAAATTGAAATTAGATTAACATCGAAAATTACGAACAATCTTTATTTTATTTCTATAGTTTACTTCAACAACAACGTAAATTGTAAATTTATGTTTTAACTTTTCAACATCAACTTGTTTGGTGCACGGCACGCGCTTCGCGCGTACCGCCCTAAACATTTTGCCGCTTGGTGCTATAGTACCCAAAAGACCGGCACTGTATACGCTGTGACATATTTGTTATTCAGTAGTGACGTCATGATCGAATACTTCATCCAACTCACCCAAGATGTCAGAGCAAAACGGAGGATCGTTATCTGCAGCTGACAAGTTTTTCAGCATTCCTCCTTCTATATTTAAAATCATTTGGTGGACGACAAGAGAAGTGAACTCGGTGACCAAGGATCGCTGCTCGGCTAATGTGAGTATATGACGCAAGAAGTTTGAGCTTTCATTGGCGTAGAACTCTTCGATAAGTTGACTGATCATGAGGTTGGCCCAGATCCGTTCCAAATTATCGGTGAGAGACTCTTCGATACGCGGGGTAAAATTTTTTTGGCCAAATCTGCCTGTCGCTGCCGTTGACATCATTTCGATACCGGAAAGTCCTGAAAAATCGTTATTTAAGAGCCGAGGCTTGTTGCTTGCCGAGGATGTTAACAGTCGATACATTCCGTGTTACTTATTACGTTTTTCCTGCTGCTTGTTGACATTTCTCAAAATTTGCCTGGATTGAAGTTTGTTTTCTTACCCTTCCTTTTCATGATTATTCGTTCCGCTATTTCATTCTAAGTTGCTTGTGCGCGTAACTAAGTGGCCGAATAAACAGACAACAATAATATTCAAAAAGTCTCATAACCTAAAAATTGATATAAATGAAGCTGAAGGTATTAGGCTGGTTTCAGATTAGGCGGAACGCGGAACAGTCAAATTTCAATTTTAGGCCAATCGAAACGTTAGAATTTAATCTCAAGCCCGGCTGCACTCCGCGTTCCGCCTAGTCTGAAACCAGCCTTACTTGTCAAAGTCTGTCTCTGTCTCTATTCGTTTCTTGGCTTGTCTCCCTCTTATCGGTGAAAACTGAAAGTTAAAGTCATCATTACCCTAGCCATGTAAATGACACTATTTACATTCCGTTGTCAAGATAAATTAGTAAACGAATGATATTTATAGGCCATTTACCTGTTTTGTTGCTAAGCATGTATGGACTATTTACAGTGTCGGTAGCGGGAAATGGTTATTTTCCGTCGACCGTTCATTTATGATGTATTTTAACGCACTAAAAATCGTTGATTAATGACCCCTGTTAATGAATGATTTTCTATTAATCAACGATTTGCTTATATGCAACCCAACATAGATTGCTCTAATACATTTTATATTGGTTAGTACTATCTGTCATTATTTGTTTGTCAATTCTGAAATAAAATTTGTGAGAGACACTCTTCAATACACCAGTAGTTGTCATCAGCAGTCTCGTGGCGTAATGTTAAATTCAGTCAGACGGCCTAGAGGAGATAATGAGGTCGATAGTTCAAACCCACACAAGGGCAAATTTTTTTTGTTCTTTTTTTTATTTCAATTTGAAAAAATAAAATGAAACTCCCCCGAAGGAAAATTAAACTATCTTGGGGTTGATATAAAAAGGAAATGATTGAATGGGTGATTGTTTTTTATCGTATCGTTGAATAAATAAACATTGAAAGTAAGATATATCTATTTTTGAAAACTACGGTCGACGGAAAAGTTTTGTACCAAACTCGTGAATTAAAATGGCGATTAACAATCTCGAACATTATTTCGATTATTAATCGCCCTTATTAATACACTTGTTCGTTAAATAACTATTAACCTTTCCAATTGTTATAGAAATAAACGAAATGGCGGCTCCAAGATGGCGGACGAGATTTGTGATAATGGTCCGATTCGATTCAAAATTGATAGGTATGTAAGGATTTTCGGAGTCAGAGATTATGTTTTTATTAAAATTCATAAATTAAAAATGGCGGCTCCTATAATAGATGGCGGACGAGATTTGTGATTGTGGTCAAATTCGATCCAAAATTGGTATGTTGGGGGTTGTGAGGGTTGTGGGGTTAGGAGATTTCGAATTTTTAGTCGTAAAAAAATAATAGTTCGAAAGAACTAAAGAACACGCCTTACTTCCAACATGGACTAAAAAGATCATCATTTGATGGTTCCGTGTTTTCACTATTTTGACGGATTTTTCCGATGTTATTTCTGCATTATTTTTCTCGCAGCAATTTTCAATTTTCGAAACCGTCCAATTATTTTCCGAATTTCTACTCTTCGGAGGTCAGGGGATAAAATTATTATATTGAACGCTTTTTCGTAAGATAATGAAAACGTATTTCGATATTGAAATATACACTTTTTCTTCTATGAAAATCATTTGTCATTTGTCAATGACATCAAACCTACCTCTTCCTGCTATCATGATCTCCGAGCCTTTGAAAAATATTGGAAAATTCGATCTAGTAATGTTTGCATCAGCCGGTGTATTCCTGAAGTGAACGTTGGTCAGATGAGGTTCAGAAATCTCTTTGTAGAAGATTTTGAGCTGTTCGGCTGTATCCTTAGATATTTCGATTTTAATTGGCCTCGCATCGTTTTGTAAACTGAGGGTCTCCAGGAACTCCCAATTGACTTCATTCCCGAAAGCAACGGAATATATAGGTACTTTCGATGCCTTTTGGTTGAGATCAGTAATCTGAACAAAAAATATTAGGGTATTATACAAGGTGAGGCAATAGTGCGTCAGAGCTAGTGTCCGATTGCTTGAGTTCTATGATAGCTAGGAAGATGATTCAAAAACGAAAGTAAAATAGACAACAGAGACGGCAACCGGAAATTAATTTACGAATATACAAGACGAACGGAAGGACGGTACTTTTTTTTAACGAAATGCCATGTTTCCCAGCCAAATGTCTTGCAAATGCTCATGCAGAATTTTTGAAGAATGTGCAATTCACAAGCATATATTTTTGACCCTTGTGACTGCAAACTGCAATACAGTTCACATACGTTCCTTTTACTTGGAAGGGGGAATTCATCATGAAGGGGTCAAAAACCCTGCGTGGGTACCCATATATCTATTGCTAAATTTTGACAGATGTGATTTTTCAGTCAATGATTAAACTAGAATAAGAAGCCGATGGTGCATCAAACCCTTGTTAAATCTAAAGCAGCTCAGAGTAATAAAGGACATAGAGAGGACTTTTCCATCCTTGTCTTGAAGGCACTATAACTTTGTTTGTTTACAAGCGAGGGCCTTATACAAGTTCGTATTCAATCGGGTAGTTTCGTGTATGCCCGCCTATTTCATTCGGATCAAGTTGTTGTTCTTCGTTTGTATTATGGTTCACTAGCGTCTAGCGACAGCCCTGATATTTTGGCTGGCGAGCATATTGAGAGCATCATAACCTCCAAATTGGTAGCTTCCTTGGTCTGATTTCTCAAAAACACATAAAAAGATAATTTTTCAGTTTTCAACAATTCTGTCTTCCTCAAAACCCGTAAATCGCAATTTTTCACATTTTTAAAGAAGGCTGAATGGTTGAAAAAAAATGTGAAAAATTGCGATTTACGGGTTTTGAGGAAAACAGAATTGTTGAAAACTGAAAAATTACCTTTTTATGTGTTTTTGAGAAATCAGACCAAGGAAGCTGCAAATTTGGAGGTTATGATACTGTCAATATGCTCGCCAGCCAAAATATCAGGGCTGTCGATAGACGCTTGTTTATGGTTCTACTTATGCGGGCCGTCAGATAGTGACAGATTTAGGTGTCCCATTTTCGCATACAATTCTGAAATAAGGTTGAAAAGTATATTGATTTAAAGTAAAATGAAGTTATTTTTACGAGTGGCTCCTGGGGATGACATACCTAGAATTCAATTTTTCAGAACAGTGTTTATTTGTTTCCCTCGATCGTGTCCCTAACTATGGTAAAAAACTACAGAGGGTGATTCGTTAGAACCGTTAGGTATATGTTCATAGGAACTATTTTTCCTAAAGCAACCTAACGAATCTCCCTCTGTAGTTTTTTACCATAGTTTGGGGCACGATCGACGGAAATAAATAAACACTGTTCTGAAAAATCGAATTCTAGGTATGTCATCCCCATTTTACTCCAAATCGATATACTTTTCAACCTGACCACGAGGTGAGGTACGCCCCCCAATTTTTCTATAGTTTTGGGGATACAGATTTCAAGTTTGGTATGTCGCTATAGTACTTGAATACGCATATTTTAACCCCTCTACTGAAAATGTACCACTTCCGGTTTAACCGGAAGTGACCCCAAACTTTTTTATTCAAATGACACCCTGTAAATATTTTTTCACTGTCCGAAAAAGCACGCAATTTGTGATAACACTTCTTCAAAATTGAAAATCGGTTGAAAAATGGCGGAGATACAGTTGATTGATCAGTCAAACAAAGTTGGCCATGAAATTCAAACTTAAATCATCAAAACTGACAAATACATACATTTGAAAAAAAAAGTTTTGAGTCACTTCCGGTTGAACCGGAAGTGGTAAATTTTCAATAGAGACTTCAAAATATGAGTATTCAAGTACTATAGCGACACACCAAATTTGAAATCTGTATCTTCAAAACTATAGAAAAATGGGGGGGGGGCGTACCTCACCTCGTGGTCACCCAGTATATATCCCATTTTAAAATAGAGCAGATATTCACAATCTGACGGACCTCTTTAGAAGTTTTCAACCAATAAATTCTATTTCTGATGTGGTGTGGTGGGTTTTCTCCTGGTTCCCCTGAGAGCCGATTTTTTTATGCATATTTTTATATATTATTTATTATTTTTATGTTTTTGCTTTTTTATTTAATTTTTTCTCAATATTGTAATAAAAATGGACAAGAGTAAATACAAGTGATATGGAGCTAGCCAATAAATTGAAGGGGTACTCGACCCTGTAAATTTTCATCGGTTAGCTATTCGGTAATAATTTCTAGTTATGTCTTGTCTACTTCATTTGGTTTTCTTCATGGCTGTAATACGAATTCGAGCAATCCGTCTCCTTGTATACGTACATTTTATGATATTCATCTCTTGGATAATAGACAAAAAGGAAAGTTATCTAAAAATGGTCCTAGATTGAATGGAACATAGAGAAGATACAAATATACAACCAACTGATAATTTTTTTGTAACGAGCACAGGCTAGAGGTTGCTCATATTTTTTTCAAAGTTCTGGTTCCCACGAAAAAAAGTATCCTGTAATATTCAGAGAACATCGTGAGAGCCGAGGGAAAGTGATGTTAGAATATCATCGTGATAAGTGAAACTTAAATGTTTATGGATTTCATTCCTGTTATATTCGTTTACCTTTTGTACTATTTGATGCTTCTTTAAAATACCGATAGTGGGTTCCCCATCAGTAATGAATACAATTATAGGCAGATATTGTTTTGGGAATACCTCTTGAACCGAGTTTATTAAGAAAAGACCGGTTTCCAACGCTCCCATACTATTAGTGCGTCCATACCCATCCAAGTCTTTAAGTGCTTGTATTGTCTTCTCAATATTTTCAGCAGTGGCTTTGGAGAAACTGGGTAGGTCGAGGTTCTGGAATAAATCAAGAAATAAAGGTTATCCTCCACAAGGAACGAAGCAAAATCGAGATCTCCGAACTCAGGAGTAGAACAACATGATCCCTTCACCAAAGAAATAATAATACTAAAATATCTTCATTATTTAAGTGGCAATTGAACAATAAATCAAGATAGAAAATAATGGACGGAGTTCAAATTTGATGTGAAATACTGCAAAACTAATTTTTCAACTCACGTGATTCGTCAAAAATCTACGCCAGAAGGAAGAACTCGAAGATCCCGATCTTAACATTGAAGAGAAAAGGAAAACTTGTACCAGTGCAACTCGCTTGGTGATACAAATCCAGAATATTTATGTGAAATGGTATTTGTTATTATACCTGATAACCTTAAAATTCGTTTTTTAATTAAATTATATGAGTGCAGTGGATTCACCGATTCCATCCCCAAGCAGCAAACTCACGTCGGGCCAATGTTCGAAGCGGCATATTTCCGTCAGTTCGACTTAAGCACAACCGCATTTTCTACTAATTTGGGTCGGTTATAGTGCCAGTGTTGTCATTATTGAAGCTCATGGGAAAGCTGATACCGATAGTGGTATACATACCCATGTATCTCTTCAGTTACATTTTTCTGAAACTCACAAAATACGCACATGAAATATGCACCTAATAAAACATTTTTGATTTTTCGCGGTTTTGTTACAGATACATTATATTTTTAACCGTTGGTAACAATGGATAGTTGGTATTGTCGCATGACAATATGGAGAAATTATAATATATATATATATTATAATTTCTATGGTTTGAACTCACCTCATATGTGGGTCTTTTACTTCGAGTGGTGTTTTCTCGAAGCTATTCAGTCACCTGTTTCACACTACTGATAAAACAAGTTGTCTTTGGTTTGCGATTGGTCAGATTATGTGAGAATTTTAAGATGAGTGAAATAGGCACTGGCCGTACATTCGTGGCGCACCGGAAAATCAACCCTGTTTGTTTTAACACTTTTAACCGTCACGAAACGTATTTTTGTTGTTGAAGCCACCCCCATCTGAGCTACTGCGCTCCCCCGAATTTCTTCTACTATCAGACTCTTACCCTCATATAGGCCTCTAAATGACCATAGTCATCGATTAGTGTCTTTTTCGAGACTGAAGTTTTTCGAATAATGTTCCCTTCTTCATCGATCTGCCAGACGAATACTTTACCATTGAACTCGACGATATCGAACAAATCGTTTTTGGACAACTGTGGTAATATTTGGTACATTGCGTCCTTCAGATATTCTTGCCTGTCACCATACATGCTTCCACTAAAGTCCAGAATGAAAGTAACGTGCTTGGGCATAGGTTGCAACTGGTTCGGTGAGAAGAAACTGACGAAGAACTCGCCGTCCGTGAGGGTCTGAAACAAGAATAACGATTTTGATATTGACGCTTAACAATGAGGATTCTGATTGTATATGCGTCTTTGGTGGACCCCTCTCGAAGCTTAATGTTGCCGTTTGCAGCGTTGCCAGAAGTGGTACATTGTACCACATGTGGTACATTTTAGGCGTTGAAAGTACAGTGGTACTACATCCTCGAGAATAGTCGAAAAGTGGTACAATTGTATAATTTCAAAGTCATGATACTCAAGTCTATGTCAACTGTCAAATATCAAAGTCAGATTGGATTAGTTTTGTTCATTTGGGTCTGTAAAGCTGCTCTAAGCTATAGTGAGTAGTCCTTTGGCTCTAAGAAGGTTATGTCGATGGCGATCTCTTTATCTCTCTCTAACACTTGTAATTCAATTGTCTTTCTCTTTTGAAAATTGCTGCCCAGCAGATCAGAATCACTGACCCATATCAACAACAATATCAAGAAAATATAGTTTAGAATTTGAAAAAAAAAAACTCCATTTTAGAAACGTGATACATTTTATGAAACTATGAGGCTTTGGAGCTAGTCAGAGCAAATACATTATTTATGTTTTATTGACCGGTGAGGCGCAATGCGCAATGTTCTATGTTCATGTTCTATGAAATGAGAAAACAAAAGTTGGTGCGCATGCGCAGATTCGCATAGTACAATGTGGTAGATTTTGTTCTCTTAGGTTGGTACATTCGTGAAAATCTTCCTGGCAACACTGGCCGTTTGATTCCGGTCTAATCCAGCCACCCGTTATTCGTAACGCATGTTTATAAAAAGGTACCTACCACAAAAATACCACGAAAAATCGCTTTTTGATCGCTGGTTTCATTTTTCACTGTTGCGTTAAAAAGTAATAGTGCTGCTCCTAAAGTGGCATAAGGAGTTAGTAACACAGCCCACCCAGAACACGTGGTTAATGAGTATAGCAGTCATTGCTAAAACACAAAAAAAGTTAGTTAATCCAGTACGATTGGGTTTTGAGACAAGAATCGATTGTAGCATCACCAGACTTGGTATGCTAGTAGTTGGAACCATGATAAACAAAAAAAAAATTGTTTACCAAAATTCCAGGGGTGAAAAAACATATTTTTTTTTTTATTGATTTTGATTTTGTGGAGGAAATCCGATTCTTGACATGAAAGATCTTATTTCCGAAACCGCTATTCAAATTCAGTTTCTTCAGCGTCTTTCCAAGAAGTTTTGATAACCGAGGCAGATACAGGCTCCGAAAAGTCAATAATTTTCAAAAAAAGAGAAGTATTCTTTGTTAATTCTCATTTTTTCAGATAGGCAAATTCAGTGTAGGTTACCTAAAATGTGTTTTGTCGCACTTCACGGAGATGTTTGCGGATGATCCGAAAATCATGAATAATTTAGTAAATATGGAATTATTATAGTGGAGCAGCAACCCATACCCTCTTTGGACTATATGGAATTATTTTAAAGTAGTGTGACAGACCCACGTATAAAACCAAAAAAAAAAGTTTGTTTTACTCCTGCTTCATTTCCAACTTACCAAAGTCGGCATTCTCTTCACCAAATGTTGAAAATAATCGCTTATTCATATCCTGCATATACAGTGACCGCCAAAAAGTATGTACCATATGGAAAAAAAATTTATTATTATAGTATTAGAAAAAAGATTCTTGGGTAAAGTTTGTGCATGTCCGATAACCTAAAAATCGATTTTGACACATATCACGTGATCGCTGGTATGGCGGCAAATTGAAAAAAATTACTATGAAAAGGCAAAAAGTGGGGAAAATGGCAAGATATCAAAAAAAGTTATTCGATAAAGTTGCTTAGAATTGAATTTTATTTACATATAATGAGAGAAAATTGGAAATAGCAATTTTTTTAAAATATTTTCCTAGCTGTATAAAAATATCATATTATTATCCTATGAATAGCTTGACCATACCGAAACATTTGTATTTCAATGATAATGACAAAACTTTCTCATTTTCTCTACACCAGTGAGCATTAAATTAAAAAAATTGGATTTTGTTAAAATCCTGGCTATTACATTGGTTCGTATCTAAAAGTTATATCAGAATTCCACGACCATTGTGATGACATGACACTCCAGAAACATGGTGTTTTCCAGATTATAATCAAGTTTCGATGATAATCGTGCCAGAGCGTTTCACTTCGCATGCAATGTTGAAAACTCTAGCCTCTTTAATTCGACGCACATTTTTAAGATTATGTGCGAAGTGAAACGTTCGTGCACGATTAACATCAAAAATTGTTTAAAATCGAAAAAACACGTTATTTTTGGATTTCCCTATCATCGCAATAATAGTGGAATTGTGATATAACTGTTAGATACGAACCATTGTAACAGCAAGGTTTCTGACAAAATTCAATTTTTTAAAATTAGTGCTCTCTGGTGTGGAGAAAATGAGAAAGTTTTGTTATTTTATCATCGGAATACAAATATTTCAGTATGGTCATGCTATTCATAAGAAAATAATTTGATATTTTTGTACAGCTAGGAAAATATTTTAAAAAAATTGCCATTTTCAATATTCTCACAATATTTTCTGAAACTTCGGATATGTCTATAAAATTGGATTCTAAGCAACTTTTTCAAATAACTTTTTTCGAAATCTTGCCATTTTGCCCGACTTTTTG
The DNA here is from genome assembly GCA_958298965.1 of Chrysolina haemoptera. Classification (NCBI taxonomy): domain Eukaryota; kingdom Metazoa; phylum Arthropoda; class Insecta; order Coleoptera; family Chrysomelidae; genus Chrysolina; species Chrysolina haemoptera. The sequence goes on from OY282590.1 coordinate 37,881,756, forward strand.
CCTATTCATAGTAATTTTTTTCAATTTGCCGCCATACCATCGATCACGTGACATGTGTAAAAATCGATTTTTAGGTTATCGGACATGCACAAACTTTTCCCAAGAATCTTTTCTCCTATACTCTAATAATAAACTTTTTTCCCATATGGTACATACTTTTTGGCGGTCACTGTATATATTTAATAACACTATTGTGAAGTGCAAACCTCAAGCTTGAAATCACATACTTCATTTTTTATGTAGGATGTGTATGAGCGATTATTTTCAACATTTACTGAAAAAATTGCCGGGATTATGGGTGAGTTTAAAACTGAGGCAGGAGTAAACCCCGGTTTTTCCTTTGACATGTATAAGTGAGACTTGCCTCACTAGTCTAAAATCGTTGCATATGCATATATTTGCATGAAGAAGTAGAAGTCTTCAGGAACGATATGCACTTTTTCTTTTCCTTCTACTATAATTTTTAGCAAAGTTATGACAAATCTAATTTTTGGCCCTGCCTGAACTTGCAGACTTTTTTTAAATGAAAATTTTTTTTGGTTCTACCCCTGATTTTTTGGTAAACATTTTTTTTTCTAATAATACATGATGTCTAGATGTCATATGCCGAGTTTCAGAGTGCTACAATTCATTCTTCACTTTTTGCTCGAGTTTGTCTGTCGTTACTGGATTAAGTGTTAATATCGGCAAAAATGAAATAAAAATGGTCATGAGCTCACCAGTCCTCCTTGATGTTCCATTTTCAAGTCGTACTGCACAATCAGCTGGCCAGCAAGGCCTTCAAATGCTTTGTTTCTCAAACCAGCACAAACCAGTTCGAGCTGCTTTGGAATACTAGGTCTGAATCGGATAACGCTACATGTTTTACTCATATTAGACTGTTCAAGTTGAAGATCTATATCAGGTATCAAAAGAAACTCTACTCCAGAACGTATGAAGGGGTATTTTGTCAGTTCCAGATAACTGGTCTCGTTGATTACCACCTAAGGATCAAGAAGAGAGGTTTCAGGATAAATATTTCTGCTCGACGTTGAATATAACAAAAAACAGTGGCTCAATTTGGTTGGTTCAATAAACACATACAAAAAAAAATGGTTGAACTTAAAGGGCTGTTAATGGTTAATGGTTGAACTTAAAGGGCTGTTATTCCTGATACGTTATAGGCCCACTACAGTCACTACGGTTTTGAACGTATGATAAGTCGTATACGTTCACATACAATTAATTACGAATGCAAAGGTACTTTAAAGTAGAAATTTCGAGAAAAAAGTCGAAATTTCGACGTTAATGTTGAAATTTCGACTTTTATGTCGAAATTTAATCACCTCGACTTTAAATTTTAAATTTCGACTTTAATGTCGAAATTTAATCACCTCGACTTTAAAGTTTAAATTTCGACTTTAATGTTGAAATTTAATCACTTCGACTTTAAAGTCGAAATTTCGACTTTAATGTTGAAATTTCGACATTGATGTCGAAATTTCGACTTTATTCTCGAAATTTCGAGTTGATGTCGAAATTTCGAGTTAATGTCGAAATTTCGAATTTTATGTAGAAACTTCGACTTTTTTCTCGAAATTTTCACATTAAAATCGAAATTTCAAGAAAAAAGACGAAATTTCAAGAAAAAAGTCGAAAATACAGGGTGTTCCATTTGAAATAAGGAAGTTGCCCCCAACTTCCGGTATAACGGAAAGAGACCGGAAATTGAAATTTCGACTTTATTCTTGAAATTTCTACTTTAAAGTACCTTTGCATTCGTAATTAATTGTATGTGAACGTATACGACTTATAATACGTTCAAAACCGTAGTGTCTGTAGTGGGTCTAACTAAGAAAAAAGACGAAATTTCAAGAAAAAAGACGGAATTTTAAGAAAAAAGACGAAATTTCAAGAAAAAAGTCGAAAATACAGGGTGTTCCATTTGAAATAAGGAAGTTGCCCCCAACTTCCGGTATAACGGAAAGAGACCGGAAATTGAAATTTTTTCTTGAAATTTCGAGTTTTATGTCCAAATTTTATCATTTCGACATAAAATTCGAAATTTCGACATTAAACTCGAGTCGAAATTTCGACTTGAAATTTCAAGAATAAAGTCGAAATTTCAACTTCCGGTCTTTTTCCGTTATACCGGAAGTTGAGGGCAACTTTCTTATTTCAAATGGAACACCCTGTATTTTCGACTTTTTTCTAGAAATTTCGTCTTTTTGCTTGAAAGTTCGAGTTTAATGTCGAAATTTCGACTCTTATGTCGAAATTTAATCACTTCGACTTTATAGTCGAAATTTAGAGAAAAAAGTCGAAATTTCCATTTTAATGTTGAAATTTCGACAATAATGTCGAAATTTTTTCTCATTCTCATTCTCATTTTTTTCCAATTCATCATACAGTGCATTTTTCTCTCACTAGCTCATAACCCGTTATCAACATTTGATTTATTCAAAGGCATAACCACCCAACGCTTTTTTTAAACGTCTTGTTAGATGTATGTGTCAACCAATGTTACTAAATAAATAAAATGAGTAAATGAATTATTTATATTGACGAAAAGGCCATTCCGTATCTCAAACAAATATTGGCAAGTGACATCTCCACCTATTGACTTGGAGTGACGGTTCGGCTTGGTAATTTTCATAAATTTTCTTCCACTGCATCTCAGTCGGGCTGAAAATAGCCTTGGACCTCAGATTTGCCTTTACGATTTCCAGATCGTTGATTGTCGACCTATTTCTCTCCCTTGCAGCTTCGAAGGTCATGTTTTCCTTGCTTTTTGGCGATTTTTCTGCGCTCGTAGTTGAAAGAATTTCGCTGGACTGTATCAGTTTGAAATCGATGACTTCTTCTTTCTTCTTAAATTCGATTAACAGTTCTTCGACTTCGGGAACAAGAGGCATTGCAAACGTATGATTATTGCCAGAAGGAACCTATAATAATGTTTATAGTGTTTTGTTTGTCGGCAGTATTGATCACGTTTCCTAGCAACCGCACAACTATCAATACAGTTATTTACATCTAGATGACCGTTGTACACCGAATTAATTCAAGCCGCCTCGGAGCGATGCTTATTTTTTTTTGTTACTTCGTTATTATTGGTGCCGAAATTTCAAAAAATGTAGAATTTTATTTGGTTTCATTTGTCCCGGTGTCTGTAATGAAATCTTGCAAATTAAATTTGACCCACACTTCTAGTCTGCTGGTTAACTTGAAATTTGGCAGGTGTTCATAATTTTGGTGACAATGTGGGTTTTCGGGGCCAGAGATCATGATTTTTTTGTCAAAACTCATGAAATCAAGATGGCGGCCCAAGATGGTGGACGAGATTCATGATTATGATCAGATTCGATTCAAAATTGGTATATGGGTGTTTTCATGGTCGGAGATTTCGATTTTGTAGTAATGAACCAAATAACAAGCTCTTCTTTCAACATGGACTAAAAAGTAACAACTTTTATGCAAGTATTCTGCAATGCGCTAATTTTTATGTAGAATAAAATTTTCTGACAAATCGATAATAATTTTTTTTACATATGGTGCAAATTTTTTAAACTCGTATAAACTGGTATATAGTCTGGATCACATTTTGATAGGTAACTCATTTTATATGTATTCGTCTATTTATGGAACATGATGAGAAGTATGTTTCACCCGTTAAACAGAACGGTGAAGGTCGACCTCTCTTCGGCTCTTCGACTATTAGGAAAAAAGGCTGGTTAGGTTAGGTTAGGAATTTGAAAAGTCATATTTTAGTACCTGTCAACAGAGATAAATTGTCAAACTTTTTTCCCGTCACAGAAAAAAAGTTATTTATTTTCCTTGTTTTTGAACTCAACGTCTTCAACTAAAAAAATTACGAGCGTCATACTCTTTTAAAACATCCTGTGATGTGATTTTGAAATATGTTCAATATTTGAATGTTTTCAAATTATTTGAAATACTTTCACGAGAAAATATGGCTTAAGTATCGCGCGCTATTGTTTGTGCGCTAGTCTGGCCCGTATTGCCCCTGACAGCAAAAAAACGATCACCGATAGCCCGTGGAATATTGTCAAGTAATGGACGTATCAGGTTCCGATCACATTACAAAGTTATTCATTTTTCCGATGGTAATTTTCACTGAACGCAAAAGACTTTAATTCAGAATTTGAATATACAAATAAAAGTTTCCTGAGGATCGTCTCTAAAGGGTACGATTAATTGGAATTATTATGTACGGGCGATAGTTATCGAGTTTCATACTCACCTCAACTTCCAACTTAGGCACCAATGACCCTGGCATTATGTTCGTGATAAGCTCGTAGCGTCCGCCCCTTTTTACCAACAATTGTTCGTAGTCCACGTGGAATAGTACTTCAGACTGCGGTGCCACCCATAAATCGATACCGACTTTCTTGCTATTTCTCACGCTTCCAAAACTGTATACGGTGCCATTAGAAACGTTGGTAGTCTAAAAGTAATATAATAATTAAATAATAATGTTGAGGTTCAAAGAAGTGGGTCGCTGGCTGCATGGAGAACCTGCTTACCCACAGATGTATCACGCAAGACTCGATAGTATAATCATTTCGATGACGGATCGATTACCGCAAGGCACTCGATACAAGATCGCACAATCGATCAATCGAACAACTGATACCGATCAGGAGGACTCGCTTCAACATCTGGTCAAGTCAGCGTACAAACAGAGCAGTGATTTTTAGAAGGGGCGGAGTTCAGTTGTAGTCATAATTATACTGACGGAAGCCAGAAACTGAAACTGATAAAACTGCCTTGAAGTGACGGCATTTCTTTAGGTGCGTTTAAATTGATTGGAGAAATTATTGAGAAATGACGTCACTTCAAGGCTATTCCAAAAAATACGCTCGATTAGTGTGACGTCACGCCGCAAATTTTCTTGGTGTAAGGGTGAGTTCCCAATGCATCGTTTTTCTCGAAACGACAACGAAATGACGAAAGCGATGCATTGGGAACTCGCCTTTAATCAGTCTGGATGTCAACAAAACGTAGCGGCAAAGGCAAGGATGGACGAAATTGCTACCGCATAGCGGCGCTGATGCAGTTGGAGTAATTCGTTTTTGACAGCCTGTGCTTTTCATATGAGGGTTATTGTCTTTTGTACTATTTTTTATTATTTTCGTGAATTTTGAGATTTTATTTGGTAAAATGATTGATAAATATATATGGTGATTGGACAGTCCGAAAAGCAATTGAAGATGGAGCTGGAGATATAGGAATAGGAAGGTTGTTGAAAAAAAAGAACACTTTGATGAAACGAAAGAACACTCTTTTGTCTTATTTCCACTAGATTTTTATTGTTACGACCGGTTTCGGGTTTTATCCTAACTGTTTTTATACTTAATTGATAATGGGATAAAACCCGAAACCGGTAACAATAAAAATCTAGTGGAAATAAGACAAAAGAGTGTTCTTTCGTTTCATCAAAGTGATCATGAATTTCCCCAAAATAAACAAGTCATCAATCACACAAAAAAAAGAACACTTTTTCTTTCGATGAACTGGGCACACATGACAAATGTAGAGATTTCGTCCAAAGTGGTCGTTCCTCAGCACGTTCTTGCCTTTGCTTGGCTAAAGTTGGTTTGTTTGCATCCAAAGATTCTTTCTTTACTAAACACGCGTATTATTATTTGACTGTAAGCCACGGAATTTTCACATTTGCTATCTTACTTGTTGTCTCTCCGTCACGATCGATTGATGTCGGTAACCATCGATATCTAGGTAGAAGTTGGATATGAATGCTGTTTCTGGTATGAAAACAGCGAATGGTATAATTGTCATTTTATTCAAGGTATTCACAACCTTGCTTTCTATAGAGGTCTGTGCAAAACGGTTGGTAACATAGGTTTTCACCAAATATTCTTGCATCTGTACTTCTGCCGTGCCCTGGAAAGTAATAATAATAAAAGTTATCATTCATTATTTCTTCATTGCGGTATGAAGGTTTGTATGGTCTCGTCACCCGATGAAAATGAAAATATGTTGGTCTGCCTTTTGAAAGTTTTTTTAAATGATCGAGTGATACCTTATTCGATACGACTTTCTACTTTCTATATGACAACAATATTTCAAACAAAAATATTTATCAAATCTTTGTTGGTACCTATCTACAAATAAAAGTTCAAAACTACAAATGACAAGTAATGTGAAGAACAACACATCCCAGGTACGTCCCTTTTATGTACCGTCCCGAACAAAATGTGTATTTAATTTTAAAAAACACAAAATTGATCATATAGGAGACGTCGAATAAAACAGTCATGCAGAAACCTCGAAGTGGGTAGTCCAAAGTATTCCTACTTCTGCCCTTGAAGTAAAAAAATAATACACAAGATAGATTGCGATAGAATATATAGGAGGTTTTGGGCCGGATTTTTCAATATTCTGTTAGCAGTGTTAGTGTAGTTTGAAGCATGAAGGAAATGAAGAATAAACTCACATTCTAACCATCAGTCACAAAGCAGACATTTGACTGACTATCGAAAAACTGACCCTTACCCTCATTATTCCGAGCAGAGATTGATGGGAAGGAAATACGGTGAACTTTCTCGCAGCCTATATGGACGAATAACCTCTGAACGACAAAAAAGCTTCGGGAGCGTAGGCATCTAGAAGTTCACAAGAAAGCTACGCTTTGGAAAATACCCAAAAGTTTTCCAAGCTGAAATGTTTAAAAAAGGGCCAGAGCAGAGAATACATTTTTCGGATAGTCAGACAACACCCAGAACCATTGGTCACCATCAACCAAGCTCAGCACTTGTGAATGTGGAGATTTTCTTGACAAAAGAGCGAAAACGAAGGAAGTTGAGTTGGTATGAGTTCCTGCGGTGGAACTCTCTATTGCTTTGCATAGCGAAGCGGAACGAAGTTAAACGAGGCACACGTTATCACTTTTTAGTGTACCGGAAAGAGATAGCGTATGTTTCGCTTCGCTATTGCTATGCGAAATAAGTTACAGAGTTCCACCCCTGGACACAGATGGGCGCAGGAAACGAGGTGGCAGACGAACTTGCTAGAACCTATTTTACCTCGCATTTGTATGGGCCGGAGCCTGTACTAGGCATTGCAAGGAGCTAAAGTTCTTCCGCCCTTAACGATTGGGCTATGCCTTCTTGTAGAAATACTAAATGGGCTCAGAAGACAGCCCACTTGCCGCGGATGTGGAGAAGCTTTGGCACACGTTGAGCAACTGAATAGCAAAATAATGCCTTATTAGTAGAATGAAAAAAATGTAAGTCCAGAAAAAGGTGGCTAAATCGGATTTTAAAGGTCTGAGCAGCTATGGATGTCCCAAACCGAATATAAATATACCAATACAATTTCCTTTAAAAAGTGAAACAAATGTTCCCCATTCCCATCGGTCTGCATTATTATGACTTTTCGATTTCACAGGATTTCCTTACTGATTTTTCCACTGACCAAAAATTCAATAAGAATATTACGCAAAAATCGAACCTTCATTACATATGTTCTCTGAATATCACTCACCAATTTTGCCAGCGCAATAAAGGCTATCGCTATCACCAAATTTTCCACTTTTAATTTAATGTCGGGCATTACTTCAATCCAAGTCTCACTGCGTAACTGTTTTTCCTTTTCAGAACAATGAGTACTTGGAAGTTCGATCAACAATTATTGTATTTCGATATCAGTGGTTTTTTATGTTAGTCTAAGACCCCCGCAAAGCAATAAATTAAATATGAATGTAATGAAATGAGCAACATTTGCAGAGCTACTATATTCTTGACGTGGTTTTTTGGAATTTTACATATGTTCAAATGTTGTGGAATTCCATCTATTTTCTATACGCTGACCGAATTTCTACGAACTTTGAGTTGGACCGATTTTTAAATTTATTATTTTTCATTTTCCGAATACTGTGTCATGTTGAATTGATGGCGTAGAATACGGAAAAGATATTGTAAAAATTCTAGAACTTTCCGAAGTATTATTTTTTGGCGGTGTATGTGCTAGGATGCCGGATTCTGGCGCTCTTTTACATTTTCCGCATTTTGTGACCAAAACGGGAAACATTCGTTAAATACATATGCATATAGAAAGAAAGCTAAGAAAATTGCCTACAAGAGGATGTTATTGTTTGTTTCCCCATCATTTCGCTTGTAGATGTTATTGTTGGTTTTGTGTGCTAGGATGCCGGATTCTAGCGCACCGTTTACGTTTTTCGCATTTTGCAACCATAACGAGACACATTTGTTAAATACATATGTATATAGAAACAAAGTTAAAAAAAATTCCTACAAGACGATGGTATCGTTTGTTTGCCTAACATTTCACTTGTAAATGTTATTGGTGGTTTTGTGTGCTAGGATGCCGGATTCTAGCGCACCGTTTACGTTTTTCGCATTTTGCGACCATAACGAGACACATTCGTTAAATACATATCCTTATAGAAAGAAAGCTAAAAAAATGTCCTACAAGATGATGGTATTGTTTGTTTGCCTAACATTTTTCTTGTAGATGTTATTGGTGGTTTTGTGTGCTAGGATGCCGGATTCTAGCGCACCGTTTACGTTTTTCGCATTTTGCGACCATAACGAGACACTTTTGTTGAATACATATGTATATAGAAAGAAAGCTAAAAAGAATTCCTGCAAGACGATGGTATTATTTGTTTGCCTAACAGTTCGCTTGTAGGTGTTATAGGTTCTATTGTGCTAGGATGTCGGATTCGTGCGATACGATTTTTGTTGCACATTTATCTTTGTTTCATGGTACACCGTGTATCCGAACATACTCAAATCATACATTTTCGGAATCCGCATAAAATTTTGAGTATATCGGTGGTAATTTCGAGTGAATCTGATCACTTTGGATTTTTGGACATTTTTAACCATAACGGACCATAACGAGACACATTTTCTATTTCCCATTATGACGCTCAACTATGACTAATTAAGAGAACAGGTAGTTAATTACCTCAGGACATATAAAGTTCATAACTCTGACTGTTAGTACATCCTTTATCAAGGATCGGAGTTGCTGAACCGATTGAAACGTCGTGGTCATAGAAACATTCCAGACAATGGAAGTAAGCAATTTACCGCATTGTCTAAAACTTTCGAACAATACAACAATCTATAGTTTCGGTAGCCTTTATTGCTTCAATTGACACCTAGATTTCTTCGTGGACGGCGAGCTCTTCAAACTCCTCGAATCCGTCGAATCGATGGCTTGTACGATCTCCGAGGGGTCCCCCACGTTGAACACGTCCCACCTGGCCATCGCGTTGTGGATGGCATCGAATTCGTTGGCGATGAAGCTCTGGAACTTGGCGCAATGCTCGCCGAGTTGCGTCTCCAAGTAACCCATGTGGTTCTTTACCATCCTGAGCAGTTGCTTCTTGAACTTCTCGTCGGCGTTGTCGTGTCTGTCAGCGTCGCCCACCGAGTTAGACACTTCGGAACGGTTCTCGAAGTCGCTCTCGTTCAGCGTCGTGGCGGAGGTCTTCTCTTGCATAGTTTCTGCGAAGATGGAGCCTCTCTCGAAGGTTATTTTATTCACCGCGCAGTCGTGCGCGTTTGCGCACACCATCGGCTTCAGCGGCTCCCTGTCGATGATAATTAAAATGAATAAACTAAAAACTGATCACATAATTAAACTGATTGGACCTCAATCTCCACAAAGATATACCAAGCAGATTTCGAGTTCAAAATTAACTATCTAGGACCATTCGATGCCAAAGAGGCCTTCGATAAGCTAGAAGAGCGTATTGGTAATTCCAAATTAGATGCCAGCGCCAAAGTGCCGGGTTGACATAAAATCGACACACAATTTAGATGTTATTAAAAAATGATTTTATTGATAGAACACCCAGTACCATATTTGGAAGCACACAGATGCTTAGTGCCAAATAATAACTCAGATATAATATTTATTTTATTTAAAACCAAACCCCACAATGCAAATGTCAGAATGATAAAATATTTCAATATATCAAAATAATTTGTTATTTATTTGTACAAGAGAAGTTCACTGACAAAAATTAAAAACATACGTTTGTGTAATTGAAATCTGAAAAGAAAAACCCAATAAGAAAGTTTGTTGAATTACTACGCTACCAGGACATTGAAAAATCGGCCCTTAAGAAGTTCAGTGAAGTGATTATACACAGAAACCAAAAGCTGGTCTAGCCGTACCAATTCTACTTTTGATCCCGTAGGTCCGCATGAGCACAACTTTTAATGGCAGTGTGTTTAGATGACAAAACAAGAAGACAAACTGAGTTGAAACTGCGTGAATTTGTTTGTTTCGCTTTCAATAGACTACCTAAGCCCTGACGTCACAAGTGGGCGGAGCCTATAAAACCTTTCCAAACAAACTTGTAATACATGTTAAAAGCCCATAAGGAATTATTGATTTGATGATTTTGCATAATTCCGTCGACAATAAGGAAAATTGATATCATTTTCAAGAAAGGCTCAAGTTAGTTGAAACATTTTGCCGAAAAAAAAAATTTCAATGTTTGGAAAGGTTTACCAAGTTTCAGCCACTTTGACGTCACACTTAGGTAGTCTATTGACACACAAACCTAACCTGAGCAAGCTAAACTAGCTTGCGAGTCAGTCAAAAATGCGAGAATTAGTTTGCATGCAAACGAGTTGAAAATGCGTAAATGACTTGCCATACCTGACGTGACCACCCTTACCGAGACCTATTAACAATATAAAATCGTTACGAAATAACGAATATTTATCCAAAATTCAGAAAGAACAGGCGTGGAGCAGCGTTAACAAGTGCGCATGCGAGCCCGCGGGATCAAAAGTAGAATTAGTACGGCTAGACGCTTTTTGTCACATGTTCTTCGATTCGCTTGACTCCTTGACTGACATGGGGTGGAACTCTGTAACCTATTTCGCATAGCGATAGCGAAGCGAAACATACGCTATCTCTTTCCGGTACACCAGAAGGTGATAACGTGTGCTTCGTTTAACTTCGTTTCGATTCGCTATGCAAAACAAGTTGAAGAGTTCAGGCCATCACAGACACACTTGCATAGCACATAGCATGGTACATAATGGAGTTCAGCCAATCAAAATGCCAGTAATCTCGGATATACGCATATTGATTGGCTGAATTCGTTATGTCTTTAATGTCTTTATGCTATGCGCTATGCAAGTGTGTTTGTGATGGGCTTTCCACCGCAGGGTATATGTTTGTGTATACACCGACTATAACTAATTAACGAAAAACAAGCTTTAATAAATTCAGAGAAAATGTTCGGTTCCGACTCTCCGTCTAATAGGCAATAAAATTTTCCAAAAATAGAAGAAATCTATTTAACAATGAGCTAATCAAGTTCAACACTAGATGTCCTGCCATACCAGGATGCTCACTGCAATAATCCTATACTATATTTTCGTGCAGAGTTCCTACAAGGCTATCTCCGCAATTGCTAAATGCATGGAAATGTTAATCGAAACATTTGGACCACCTATAGATTGATTTCTGGGTTGTTGCCCTCATCAGTATCAGTATCTGCACGGAAATTCATTGGATGTAATTCAACGTTCGTCGTGGTATTAGCCAGGAAAGTAGTTGTTTTCTGATGGATTTTTGACCCAAATACTCCTATAGTATAGGATTATTGCAGTGAGCATCCTGGTATGGCAGGACATCTAGTGTTGAACAATAAAATTTTATTTATTTATTTATTTATTTATTTACTCACCTAATGTCGTAGATATATATGGACCCGTCCTCCAAACCGGCAGCGATGTACAAGTCGTCTGGGCTGACATCACTGGCCGTAATCGCTTGATGGATGTTCATCCGGAAGACGCACTCTGAATTGTGGTAGTCGTGCACGCAGATCTTGTTGTCCATACCGGTGGTGACCATGATCTTCTGGCTGCCAGTGAACGCTATGCCGGTCACGGAGGCCGAGTGGCGTTGGCTGCTCGTGACGACTTCGTCCTTTTCCGTGTCGCGGAGCACCACTCGACCGGCTCGATTGCCCAGGGCGAGGATGTTGGAGGAGAGGGGGTGGTATTTCGCGGTGGAGTATGAATCGGGAAATTCGACTTCTTTTACGAAGTTGTTCACTGCATCGTGATCTGAAATCATTTTTATAGGATTATAGGCTGCGTTCATAAACTTACTCTGAGAGTAGAGTAAGAGTATGGTCACGTGATTAGAAGTAAATGTCGATCATTACATTCATTACTAACGAATAGTGGTTCAAAAACTCTGCAAAGAGGGCAAAGTGTCAATGACAATAGTGATTCATGGAATTGAGGTTTTGTTTGGTTTTGTGGTATCTACATAGTTAATTTTTGGATAATTGTTGAGACTCTTCCTTTAATAATTGATTGATTGATTTCTTAGGGATTCCAGATGTGAAATGTTGTTCATTACACTTTGAAGCATACCTTTAATTATTTTCAAGAATAACAGTATCCCTGCCAATTGATATCTATGAATTATAAATTGTCGAAACTTCTGTATTTTTCAAAATTTTCACTTTGAAAGCACGTAGAAATGTGAACATACAAACAACAAACACAAACTATCAAGTATAGTTCCATGCCATTGTCATTACTGTCAGAGCGAATAGTCAAACATGTCACAAGTGGAAGAATTGCATTGCGCATGATTATTCGCAACGCATTCATACTATTATGAAATAGGGTAAATTTTATCAGGCTCCACCTTGAAATTGAAAAAAATGATGTTACTTTTACGTATGTTGATCGCCTGCACACGAATCTAAAAATTGCACAAAATGCCTCCTCCTTTTTGTCTACATTTTTTTCAGACAAAAATTCAATCTTCTCTTAACCGTAAACATTAATGTTTTTAATTTTTGTTTTGTTTTGTTCAGTATAGTCACCTCATATAACTTCCCCTTCATTTATTTGCTCATATTTGAATTTGGATAGTTGGCGGCGCATATTGCAGGAAACCACCTTACCAAAAGAACAAAAATTATTAAAATTGTAGGTTATGTTTACGGTTAGAAGGTCGAATTTTTGTGTATTTTTGTTATTGGTGCTTGTATGTGTGAATGTATAATATCAGCTGATTAGCGTCTAAAAGAAAAAAGGTGGACAAAAAGAAGGATGCATTTTGTGCAATTTTTTACTGAAAAAAATCGTGTTTGAATTGAAAATGGTCGATTTTCAAAATTCAGAAAGGCATAACTTGAAAAAAGTATTTGAGGTTCAAAATTCAAAATATTCATAGAAAATTTTACTGACTAGGTTACTACTTTCAACATTCGCTCTTATTGTATACCACCCATATGGAAATACGACAGATATATTACCTGCAAATATACTCGACCCGCCGTCCCCTGCAACAAAAATCTGCTCATCCCTGTTGTTGAACTCCAGTATCCTAACCGGGCTCAAAATACAGCCGATTTTTCTCGCGATATCTCTATTCTTGGTGTCATAGAGCACCACTTCCCCCTCCTGATTCCCCAAAGCTAGAATTCTCTTGGTATGCTGCTTGAAACTCACGGCCGTAACGTGTTTGAGGCAATGTATGGTGTGAACCAAGTCGAGGTTAGTTCGGTCTTTGCAGGATACGATTTGGGGCTGGCTTTCCTCTTGGACCAAGGCGATGTAGCTGTTGTCGTGACACCAGGATAAGTTGGTAATTCTGGAACCGGGACCGAACGTTTTTTTCGGTTTGTACACGGATACCGGGTCCGAATGATGACTTTCAGATAGCGCGTGTAATTTCAAGATAGATCCCGCCGAAGCAAACATTTTCGGAACTTTGAATTTACTTGAAGGGCGCAAGTGACATATGTCAGGATGAAACGACTTTTGTTGTCTGGTGATGTAACCAAGAGGACCAAAATACCTGGTGCGATTGCAAGAATGCGAATGTTAATTATATACTAAGAATTAAATCTATAACGAGTTTCACACCGTGACAGCACATATGAATGTCACATCAGTCTTCAGTTTATCGAGAGTATGCAATCTCTCAAAAACTAGTGAAAATATTATTTGAAGGTCAAACCAAACGCTTTATACAAACACACACCCTTCATCAAGGTCAAACAGCAACAAAATGTTCGAAGTCCTCCAAGAAAATCTCAAGGTCATGATCACACAATGACACCCATGCACCTGACTGACGTACCTAAACGTTTCTCATCAAGCTTGCGATAAAGTTGTTGTTAGGAGGTTTGTTTGTTTTTTGCTAAATCAATTGTGTTGAAAAGTACTTGAAGTGTTTGTAAACTTCTTAGTAAAACACATTTCTATCTGGTTATCTGAAAAAATAATTTAAAAAAATGTGACAAGCATCTAGTCATACCAATTCTACTTTTGATCCCGCAGTTCCGCATGCGCACAACTCGAATTACCAAGTGGGTCAATTAATGGCGGTGTGTCAGATGACAAAACAAAAAGGCAAACTGAGTTGAAACTGCGCGAATTCGTTTTTTGCTCGTAATTGACACACAAACCTAACCCTTTATTCCCGAAGCGTTTGTAAGTTATAAACAAACTCGTATTCATAAGACACTTCATTTCTAAAATCCCGAGTGTTGGTACTCATATCAAGAAGTTATCTTTTTTCTCAGTACACAAAACAAGGACACACATTTGACCTTGGCGCCACCAACTGTTCGTATTTTCAGACATATAACGCCTCCGAGTGACACATCTGATATGAAAGAAAGATATACAAGTGCTTTTGACAAAAAATCAATGATTTATCATTATTAAATTTGCGATTTTCCACACAACCAATTGGATTTTCATGCATACGATATCCGACGATCCGAAAATATTCTGATTGGTTGAATTGGAATTGAATCAGAACATTTCGTATGTATGAGAAACTGGCCTAAGACGGTAGAAGTTTCTAGACTTGTGCCTTTCGGTGTGCGTGAAACACGCGGGTGAGCACGCACGAAATTATGTATAGAACACATGATGAAAGGATTCAGTGAAATATACGCATAATTTGAAAAACTCAAATGTCTTTCCTCCAGTATTGAGAAAATTAATACATAACGCAAGTGAAATGCACGTATGTTAATGAAATTCAAGAAATAGAAGCTACCCAAAACACCAAAACTACGTCACTTTCACTCGACGCGCGTTTCGCTAACAAACTTCGTCGAGTAAAAGTGAAGTAGTTTTGGTGTTTTGGGTAGCTTCTATTTCTTGAATTGTATTCACATCAAAGGTTCCAAACATCCATTTTTGATGTGAATGGTCTTGCAGTTTTCAGGCACACGGGTCAAAAACGCATATTCTTTTAAATTGCACGTGCTTCATAAACACTGCGCGGGCACCCATGTATCTGAATCGGCCTTCAAAGGTTTATTTGAGTTGGTAACTTCTGAAACACTCCCTATTGTCGAAATGGTCGCAGTGATCCCAACACAAAATTTGAAATGCGCTCAACATGACAGCTATGCCTGAGCGTGGTCCAAGGGCTTTAAATTTCTGGACTGCTCGATTGGCATTTAGTTCTTGTAGCGGTTGACATAAAAATAACAGCGGTTTACTTTCTGGTACTGTTAATGACGTCATAGTGAATAATGAAACGAATGTGTTGATTGATTACCGCAACCCCTAACCAACGACTCCGACTATGACGTCATTAACAGTACCAGAAAGTAAACCGCTGTCATTTTTATATCAACCGCTACCAGAACCAAACGCCAATCAAAAACGGCTGATGTACTATGGTGGCCTCATCCCCACCACCCATTTTCTATAGAAGTTTGTTCGCGTAGTTATTTACTACTATGATTTGCACACGGTCTCTATCAGTCCTTTTTTATGTTTATATCCAAACAGACCTAAGGGTCTAATTATTATAGACAATCACTTGTTCTGGCTAGACATTGTTACTAACTCCATACGCCACCTTAGGAGCCCTGTTAATTTTTAACGCAACAGTGAATCATGGAGCATTATTCCCAGTCGGCTACGAAAATCAATAATTCAGATTTTTACATCTGAAATGGAAAAATTTTCGCGCATCGCGCACCGGCTGGGAATCGAACTTGGGATCTTATGGGCGAACTGAACTGATGCACGAATTTTCGGGTGTTTACAGTTCTACTCACATAGCTGAAACTGAAAATATACACGCCCATTATGAGCATTCGTCGTACAGCGGATTGTAGTCCGTAAAACGGGCCACACAATATATGTTGATATTCTAGAAAGTACAAAGTATTCTAGATAATAAGAGCAGCATGCGCTCAATAGGCTGGTGTATTGTATAAGATTAGATATCACGCATATCAAGTATTTCAAATGTCATTATACTTCTTCCAAACCGATTTTAAATAATCACACAGGTTCAATGCAGCTAAATTGGTTTGTTCTCTTTTTCATTTTCCGCACATTAGAAAACCCACCACTCTCCATTATTTCAATAAAGTTTTGGTCCACCAATATACAATTGATCAAAGAATGAAAGGATAATTTTGTGAAAGAAGCAGGCTTACTTCTTTTAAAAAAATATCTATTTCTATCACTTTTATTGACATTATATAATAATAACTTAACCACAGTATTTTTGGTTAATAGGTAAATCTACCAAGAATCAGGATACACATCCCATTAAAGAACAAGCTTGACAGCTGATGTAACTGTTAGCAATCATTCACAAACTAGATTCTCAGATATACCTGAATAATATACAAATAGCATCTCACCTTCCAGCTGCCGAAAAATGGAGCTTCAAAAAATGTTATCATCGCCACCAAAAGACTAGACACTGGTTTTGAGATGATATAGCTGTATCAAATGGAGCTGGTCTATGTAACTGTGACACAAAGGGCAAAAAGTTCAGCTTTTAGGCAATTAATATTTTCAGTAGATCAATGTTATACTACAAACATTTCACCTACTTCTGCCAATAGTAATGGTCGAATAGTGTAAAATTTTTTTTTATTTGGCCCCACGTTGGGTGCCAACCAGCATCAAACCGCTACAGAACAAACTTTTGTACTCAACAAAAAGGAACATAAAATGCTAAACTGAAATAATAATGAAAATGAGAGATGTACATCAACACTAAACCAAAATACTTTTCAAGTCGACTAAAATGATTTCCTAAAAAGTAACCGAAACCATATATCTGCCACGTCCGCTAGGACACTCCTAAAACCCTCAATACAATTCAATACAAATAGGAAATATAAGTCGAAAATGAAAAAACAACATAAAAATTTATGTTGTTTGGCAAATCGTGTGGCTGTGCAACCTCAAGTCGACTTCCACCCGAGTTGCTACAGGAACAATTACATTAACAAGATTAATATTCACAAGTGTCACAAATTTCTTGAAGAACCAATCAGTACTGATCAGTGGTAACAAAAACTATAACCTAACACTTATAACACGTCTTTTGTGAAATTTTATTTTGTGATAGTTCAGTCTAGACTGTATACACTAGTAACTAGTGAGATTAGGGTCCAAATTAATTTTGCAGTTCGTCAAAGTATAATTTGATACAACTTTGAAGCTACTCAGTTTCATCAGGTGCAATTAGTTATGGTAAACACTAGAACAAACAAGTGTTTCAGCAATAAAAAAAAGCTATTGTGAAAAAGAGTACCGATATAAAAATGTTGAGGGAAACAAACGAATATCTAGAGCGCGAACGCAGGTACTCGCGATCCAAGATCGTTTCCATATAATTTTCAGAAAACTATGAGCAACTGCCGCCGAAACAGTCCGATAACTCCCCTAGCACTCCCGACACATTCAATAAACTAACCGGCAGTCTTGAAACATGCCCTTCACGAACAAAAACCAACGAACTCTCAATAGGTCGTCGGATAATTCAAGTTCGCACTAACACCGGCCGCCTCGCTGTCCAGATCCAAGAACGGCATACTGTTCGGGCTCATGAACGGCACCGCTGCGATCGTCGGCTTGGCGTTTCCGTTCGTCTGTCCGGCTAACATGCAGGAGGCGGGTTGTGGGGCGGGGACCGGTGCCTGAGGAGGCGGTTGTTGTATAGCAGCGGGGGGTTGCGGTGATCTGGGCGGCGATGGACTGTCCAGATTGATAACTGAAGGGCTGGCTGGGTATCCGGAGCTAGAAACCGAAGACGGGCCTGGAGTGGTGGTTATTCTTGACTGGTTGCTACTAGACGACAGGCTGGTAGAGTCTAGAAAATAGTTAAACATGTATCAGAGAGTTTTCATGCGATATAATCTAGGTGACAGTATGCAATACTGGACGAATCTTATAAGGCAGATAAATAAGATAAGTCTCTCGCGGCCGATATTTAAACTATTAATATTCTTTAATATTCTTTTCCTGTCTTAAAGGCCGTTGTTTTTTTGGAATTGCGCGAGTGGCTAGATTTTTCAGAGGCCCATCCACTTCCGATGTGGTCTTAAATTAACTCTTAGTTTATCTGAGGCTATATTTATATACGGCCCGTGGAGTTCGGAGCGTAGCTAGAGAGGTCTGTTTTCTAGCATATTTGAGAATCGGATTCTAGATTTGATTATGTTTCATGGTTTTCTACTTCCCAATTGTTTCCTGGACCAACACCCCAGCATGAAGGAGCAAGACCAACGGATAGCCTTATTAATTAGATGTGCTTATTGAAAGATGTGGACCTACATTGACCCACAAAGTATACTAAAAGCGAGGTATCATGACCATTTTGATAGAACGTGCTCGAAGAATATATGAGCCAGAACCTTAACATGAACTGGATTATCTTCAAGTGGCCTTCAGATCAAATGGATATGTTGTATCCGAGATTAACCAGGCCATGAGGCATGAGGTCAAAAATTGGATGAAACAAACGGTTGCATGTGCATATTTACCGTATATGAAACTTAGGAAAACTTGAAATCAAAACAGTTTTCAAGTCAAGAGAAGATCCAACAAAGTCTCAGATAAGCCAAAGAAAAGAATGATCCTTAATTAGTTACACCTTTCCATATATGCAAGGTATGTGATACACTCTGGCGTATCACATACTTTGTATATGTGGAAAGATATACATCAGAACCACTAAAAGGTTTATGGGTATGAGGCAGAAAGATCATGAAGGAAACTGCAGGTTAGGTCAACAGACAAATCGGCAGCAGCTGAACATGCGCTCAGCGAGGAAGACCACAAAATTCTTTTTGGAGACGTGAAACTTATTTCCCCCACTCAAGGGTATCACAACCGAATCGTACGAGAAGCAATGTGATTACATAAACACACAGACAATTTCAATAGGACGGTTGAAACCCTGAAACTAAACCAGAAACGCTAGAAAAGTTCTATTAAATATCGATCAACCGCCAGTCAATAGGATCTCAGCAGACCGCATAGCCACGCCCTCAACTCCACGTTTATAAATATAGCCTTAGATGAACTAGGAGTTAGTTTTCGACCAAAATCAGAGAATGACACATCTAGCGCAACATTAAGAAGCAATTCCCAAAAACAACGTGCTTTAAGTCAGGAAAAGAATAGTTTGTCGTTGTGATTTTACTTTTGTAACACCATATTTTGTTATTTAAAATATCTATTGTACTTAGAAAGGCGTCTATGAAAACAAAACAAAAAAAAAAAAGTTGAAATATAAACGTAAACTCGTCTTTCGAGCCACGATATTAATTCAGCAGAATCCCTCTCCGGTGACTCAAACATAGTCTGGCATGAATAGCACAATGATTTGATTGGATATTTCGATGTATTTGTTTGAATTCTACGGTGGAATTGAGTAATGCGAAACTCTGTGTCTTCATTGAAAATATAATATTGTTCAACAGCAATATCATACCAGATGTTAAAGCAAAAAAAAGCTAATTGTGATTTTGAAACTGTATTTATTTCCTTCAAGCTATAAAAATACAGGCACCGTGATTATTTACAAACTAAAGCTCGACAAAGTTGATAATTTTTTTTACGGATTTCAAACCAAAGGTTCTTATCACTCACCTATTGATACTGTAACCTTTGGTGTGAATACAATTCTAAAACGCAGAAAACTATGTTTTACACTCGAAGTGCGTTTCGTCAACCAAATAAGCATCAACAGGAACTATTAACTCGCTAGTTCTATGTACATACAATAATAAAGATAAAACTTATACTTGTACAATGATTACTAGTATCTAGAGACAGCTCGAATATTTTGGCTGGGGAGCATCTGGACAGTAAGATTAATGAGAATATACTCGCTCAGCTCACTATATCATGGCCTAGGTGAGGAGACAGAAGGGGAAAATACCTAACCTAAACCACAGAACACCTTACCTACAAGCCTCATTCAAGCGTCGTTCAAGCGTCATTCAAGGTTCCTGCCAAAACAAAATATTATTCTACACAAACATAGTTTTACTTGTGCATTTTCAAATCGAATTTAAAGGGCCGCCTTTGAGTGACGCTTCTATATACGACCAACACTTATTAAATTGCAAGGCTGCTGTGCTGATGCATGTTCAGTACATTTTCCATGGACAGTTCCGTTTTACCTGTCAACTTTCGAAATATTTTCATGTCTGTGTTTGAATTTCTTCGAGGAGATGATCAGTTGTTCATTTTCCATGGTTTTTCCATGGACAGTGTCATTTTTACCTGTCGCCTTTCCGAAAATGTTCACGTTTGTGTTTGAATTTGATCGAGAATATGGTCATTTAGATATTATCAAGATAATGCACCACTTTATTAATAATAACAATAACACAAAGACGACGATAATGAACGTCGAGTATGTCTAATATAAAGGTCATTTATATCAGAAAGGATATCTTCTGAAACTTCGACAGTAAATTATATGATGCAGTAGTATTATTCCATGAATTTTTACAGTAACACAATGGAGTAAATATATAAAATACTGTCAGACATTCAATTGATCACATTTATTAATGTTAATGAGGTGGTAATGTTGGTATCACTGAAGTGCGTTAACTGACTATAAAAAAGTAATGTTTCACGGCATGAAACTTACGTCAAACTTCAGTGATACCAACAAACCTCTCATTCCAAAAACGAATTCAACGAATACTATCTATCCATGTTTTATTTCTTTGTTCGAAGTTCTATGAAATTGGCGTAGATTGTCGAAAAAAAAAATCTTTTGAAGCGAAAGATTATTATTTTTAAAAATGTTTACAAACAATCATGTCCAGCAAGACCATAAAATAATGACGAAGCTTAAAGACAATTTCACTTTCAGAATAATGTACAGGGGCTTCCAAATTTGAGTCTATATGCATTTGCAACATGATATGAAAAAATTGCTCAATATAACCATATTCAAAACTCATCTATTAGTTCAAGAGAGAAATCCGAAAATTTTGAAATTTCACCTTTTATTACAATAAAAATTCAGAAAAAATCTGTTTGTATATTGTCGAATTGGTAAAGATTCTGAAAATACATGTGCTAGTGCACTTGATTGCAAATGTTGATCAAAATATAAAAAAAATTCCCCCTTTAGTGAAAAACCCTTTCATTTGAAAAAGTTAAGCAAACTGACGGAATAAATTAGTATATTATTGAACAAGAAAATAACATTTTCATTTCTAGGGACTTTTCCAATGAACAGGATAATTTTTAAAATATTTGTAATGATTCATCTTTCTAAAGAATTCACTAATCACCCCCATAAATTAATGGCAATACTGGACTCACAAGAAAAAAAAAAGCCGAAATTTGACAGATCCTATTTATTTATTCATTTATCTTTTACAAGTTTCCTGCTCACAGACTTAAACTTGAAGGGCCCTATAATAATCACTAAACTAAAGATTGAAAGGAAACGAATAAATAAATAAAAAATTGATACTAAATTGACATGGAACAATTAAAGCTAGGAATCAAATATTCAATATAGACCGATGAGGAACTATGTCATCACACCTTGGTCAAAATATTGTCTAAGGTTCACAAAACAATAAACATTAGTTAAAATAGAGTAACAGCCTTCAATATAAAAAAAAACATCAGACTTTGCTAATTGTTATACTTCCCTAATTGTTATACTTCCCTAATTGTTATACTTCCCTAATTGAGCTATCATATTCAAAACAATTTTTGTGCCAATAGTGAACAGTTCCAACAGAATTTTTCAAGTTAAATGAACAACAACCCTTGAACAGGAAAACTGATTGGCAATACTGGCTTCCAACGGTGTATTTTCAGTAAAAAACAATCAACA
Organism: Chrysolina haemoptera; assembly: GCA_958298965.1. Classification (NCBI taxonomy): domain Eukaryota; kingdom Metazoa; phylum Arthropoda; class Insecta; order Coleoptera; family Chrysomelidae; genus Chrysolina; species Chrysolina haemoptera. Next base: position 37,903,905 of record OY282590.1, read on the forward strand.
AAGTGAAACAATTGAAATTCGTTTACAACGTACCTGGTTTGGGGTTTATAGCCCTTCTTTTGGCCAGAGGTTCATCGTCGTCCGAATCGGATATGGTCAGATCAACAACGTCTTTTTTCTTTCCTTCAGGTTTCAGGTTTTCCAGATCGACTTCCTTGGGTTTTTCCGAGGAGGAAGGAGCGACAGTATTGGGGACAATTTCTGAAATTCAAACCAGAAAATACATATGAAAAATTATATAACAGCAAGAACCCAGTTCCTTTATAATAGAGGCACTGTACTTTTTTATGTACTTTCAAAATATATAAATAAAAAAGTACTTATAAATAAGTAAAAACATATAAACACATTTCACTTAACAATTAATCTTATATACTTTGTCATAAAAAAAAACATTCTTATGGACAAAGTGCCTACATAAATCTAAAATTTATATTTATAAGTATGTAACAGGGACATGACATTGAGAGAAGAAAACAGAACAGTGATGTGTGACGTATACGATTGTACATTTAGGAGTATAATTAAGAATAGAGGATTCGCACATTAAAATTTGTCAGAATAAAATTCTTCAAGACTATAGTAAAGTTGATCACTCAATAACACTTGCACAGCCTTTTTAAAATGGTTGGTATTGCTTATATTTCTTATGTGCTCTGGTAGATGATTATACATCTTGCAACCATTATAAATAAGTGAGTCCTTCACTAAGGTTGAATTAATTTTCTTTGTTTCTAGACAATGGAAGCCCAGAAGAATTCTACTCACCAGTACAGTACCCGAACTCTGACTTTTGCTCGACAGTACTGAATACTTTATTGCAAACAGAAAGAAAGTGTCTTGTCCTTTTTCATATCATTGCAGTACCAACTACCAAGTAGTACGGTTCTTTGAAATATTTGTAGTACTCACCGACATCATCCCCGATAATTTCAATGGAATCGTCGATACCAATCACGGTTGGCTTGTCTATTTTCACTTGTTTCTTCTCCTGCGTCTGCACGCTCCAAGTACCGTCCTTGTTCAGCTGGATTTCGTTACACTCTGAAGATAGAATCGGAGAACTCAGAACTTCTGTGAAGTACCTGCCAAAAAATGAGAAAGTTGTTTGATTTTTTCATTCTTGATACTCGATTTTTTGTTCATTAAATTCAATTATCATCATATAGAGTGAGGATCAAAAGTCCGTCGCCCCCCCCCGTAAGTTCTTTATTTTACAAATTCAAAAAATATGTTAAATAAATAAGTTGTAGGGTTTCATTCGATCTCTTTAATGGTTTCATTTATACACAGTGTCTCAAAAAAGCGCAGCGACTTGGAAGTATGTTTTTTTGAATAGGACACCCTGTATTCCATGATCGGTTAGGGAGGTCATAAGGAATCCAACAATACCAAGCCTATTATTTTATCCATAAGCCCAATGAGTGGGCGAGAGGAACTTTTTCTAGCGTGTCAATAAATTCTCTCTCACACTCATTGAGCTTATGAATAAAATATCTCCGTAGTCTTTGAAGATAACAGCATCAAACTTGATATTGTTGGATTCCTTATGATCATCCCTAACCGATCATGCAATTAAATATAGGGTGTCCTATCTAAAAAAATAGACTTCTAAGTCGCTGCGGTTTTTTGAGACACTCTGTATAAATGAAACTAAACTATTAGGCCCGTCGCCGACATGCAAGTTATGCAACAACTGAAGTAGGAACCTTCCTCGAAAGAATACTAAAAAAATATATATCTGAATTTTTTTTTATTATATAGAGATCTAGATCTATATCTACACTCGCTTCCATCTCTATATTGTCACATATTTAGAGAAACTATAATAAAACCAGTCCATGGTCGACATTTCAATCGATATGAACAGCTAGCGCCATCTGTTACAGAGTGCGGAGTCAATAAGCCGTTTGAGAAACGAATAGAAATAAGGTGGAGGATTCTAGAAAAGACGGGAAAATCTCTCTGCAGCTATATAAGAACGTGTCACTCGCCGCCAGGGAAGTATTGAAGTTTTGGAAGAACCGATTGAAATTATATTATAGCCCAGTTATTGTTGCATATAAACTAGTGTATTCTGTTTTAAGCGTTGGAAAAAAAATTTTTGGAGTGGAATACTAAAAATTCATTACAATATGTACTCTCCTCACTACCTTCATGTTTATCTCTTATCAACTCTGCTCAATTTTGAAACTGACTTTGCTAGAGAACTTACCCGTCGATCACAAGATTGTCGTACAACGACGGCTTGTCGCACACGGGACAATTCCAAGTCGGTTTGCGTTCGTTCATCTGAAGGAACAACGAAGCGTCGAAACACTGTAGATGACTGCACGTTATTGCTCGACAGGGGGTCGTCATCCTCATCTTACCCAACGGGCACATGAGAGACACCCTCAGCGACGTGGTGGCTATTTCGCAGTCGTCGTCGTTGAGTTTCTCTTTTACTGAAAAAAAAACATATCGATCGATCAGTGAATGGACCTTTTCGCAGCCTATGAGGAACACTGTAAAGCTAGTAGCTATGTTTTAAGGGATAACGGTATTACCTGTTTCGGAACGTGGATTACGGTGGGGGGTTTCCAATGAACGTGACGTCAGAGGTATAGTTTAAAATGTAATATTTTTCCAAAAAGTGGCACTAGTTGTTAAATGGACGTTTCAGATGTGAAACAATCGATACAAACGAGTTTTGAAATCAATTTTTCGTAAACTTAGAGGTCCATCGAGGCTTCCAAACTACATTCAAACTTACTCAGTGCTCTAGTATGGTCGGCGTTTTTGATGCCCTTGTTCTTCAGCCGCTGCAGCAAATCCTGGGAGCTCAGTTTGTGAACCAACGCCACCGTTATGGCGTAACCTCTGCCGTAGTCCGCGGCCCAAGAAACGGTTATGGTGTTCGCCACGGTCGGGCTCAATTTCACCATCTGTGTGATGTTGACTGGCCTAGGAGGACGTTTCGGTTCGACTCCAGGTTTGTTTGTAGGTATGGGATTCTGCGAAACATACGAATCATCTAATATATCATCTGACAAAGTTATTTGCATCCTTTACCAAGTTATTACGAGATTTACTACTGAAGAGTTTAGATATTTTTTTACAGTATATGTACTGAAACTATTTTAATTGTTTTTTGTGTAACTAGCGGTCCCGACAGACGTTGTCCTGTATATAGATGTGTATATTTCTGAATGAATGAATGACTGTCTGGGTCAATGATACCAGAGCGCCCTCCGGATATAGCGAGGCTCCGGAGATTTTTACAATAAAAAACCGCTAGTCACTTGGAAATTAACGATTTTGAAAACATACTTCAGAGGTTATCAGAGGATAATCTTGTGAAAATCATTTGCATACCGGTAGAGGACACAGCTTGTTATTGACCTTGACGATAACGTTGGGCGGGAAATAGTCTTCTTGCTCGCAAGTGGTTTCCATCAAGCAGAATCTCATCTGGACCTGCTTCACGTAGTCGCACTTCACTCCAGGCCTTATGTCTCTCGAACTTGCCACATCGGTAGCTTGTTGTGGAGTCAGGTGGAAATAAAAATTGCCTTCCTGCATTCTGAAAATGAGTTAGATGGTTATTGATACGGGCCCCAAAGCGGATCCCGGTGCACACATAAACGTGAAGCAATACAATCCTTACCTTTGGTTACTTTGGGGGACTAGAGTCGAAGGCTTCAATAGATCGGCCAGAATATCATAAAATGGCAGCCGACGAAATTTCACGTCGGGGTGAATGGGATAGTTGGCGGCTAGGACACTCTGTTGCTGTTTCGCTGTCGAGTACTGAGGGTAGGGGGAGTAGATATTCTGTTGATACATTGGGTTTTGACGGGCCTGAGAAGAGAAAAATTGATTACTGAATAGTGCGGTCAAAGACTTATACAGCTTTTCAAACTTTACTATATACATCTTATTTCTACATTTTCACTCAGTTTAATTTTTCTCGTTTGTTATTTTTAAAGACTTACCGCCATTTGCCTGTTATCAACAGTGAATGGATGTACTGTGGCCGTAGACCGAGGAATATTTCCTTGCTGCGGCATATTGTTCACTTGAGGAGGCTCTTGATTCGAAGGAGAAGTACTTGATGGGGGAGCGTTGGCTAGAGCACCGCTTTGTCTATAAAACAGAAACTCACGTACTGAAGATAACAAAATCAGTTCAGTGCAAAAACATTGAAGCTTGACCCAAGCAACTCCCAAAACAAATGCCTCAAAAACCCATTCAATAACGGAAAACAGACAAACTACTTGTAATTGTTACCGATGACAAACTATCAAATCAGGGAGTACTTTATTCTAAGACAATTGAGATACTCTGAAGATAGTACGTTTTTCTTTATTTCACTTGCTGATAAACTATATATCAGTTTTACACTCACTTCTGATTCCATAACAAATATTCAGTAGTATAGAGAACACTTTCCTGCATTTTTTATCAAGTTTTCATCATGCTACTACAAATCAGTATTTATTTATATCACCATCTTAGACAGTCACCAAATATTCAACACTTGATTGGCTAATTTGTTAAAAAAATTGATTATTCAAATCCCTGAAAAACTCGTTGAACTCATTTACCAGGAAGGATTACACCCTCAACTTTCATTCGATCCTAAAGGGTAACATAGCTTTAACTCTATTTACAACTTTCTAAGCACTAACAAAATATCGCCTTTGTGAATATATTTATTTTATATATTTTCAGCAGTTATCCGATATTTAAAATATTTAAATTGTTGAATGTTTTTTCTCTATAGATTTTATCTATCTACTTTTCAATTTCACCTCTAAAAATGTTAACTAGCAATAAAAGTATTGAAATGCAAAAAGTTCAATTCAAAGAAAAATGCCATTTTTGGCAAGACTATAGAAAGTGATGAAGTAGTACATCACATAGTCCTTGAAAGTGTGTTGAGCAACCAGTATACCTGGAGGGAAATTACCACACTTTCTCAGTGTAAGAGTAAGTCGTATGTTGGATAGAGAGGAGTGTAAGCCCGCGGTATTGCGACCTCAACTATTTTTACAATCGATTATTTCTAACAATTTGCGCTGCAGATAACTAACTCCCCTATTGGTTTTATTAATATATTCCATTACATAGGCAGCACAAGAGTATTCCTCAGTTATTAATTGAAAATCTATAGATTGAAAGGATTATGCAATTTCTCACCAGGTTAGCGCTTTATGAAAACCCTGGGCCGATTGATCCTCGCTGTATAAATGTTAGTAGATATTATACGAAACAGCATATTAAGAATGGATATTTGAGGAATTTATTGTTCTGTAGTTGCTATACACCACCTGTCATTCACTTACTGGATAGTTTTGTGGAGATCTCTGATTTTCTGGTGGATAGGATGAGATCTGACTCTTAAGAGCTCCAAAGCTCTCTGCTGAAGTTCGGTTTTTCTTCCTGACTTGTTGCGTCCAGCAAAACCCAATAGCATTTGAAGTTCCGAAACACGGAAGTTGATCAGCATATTCTAGAAGTGCAACAATGACTTACAAAGAGCTTACCTACTGTATTCGCAGATTCCAAAAAGGAATTTCTGAAGTTTGCAAGATATCGAAGATGAAAGAAAGTAATCGTTATGTGCAGTTATTGTGGTCGAGGAGTAGGAGCTTTGGCTCCCACCCAGGCGGGCCAGGTTCGATTCCCACCGCCATCACAGAGCCTAAGTGGTTCAGAATCCACTTTTTTAACTGTAGGTCCCGGGTCTCCCTTGCTCGGACAAGCTCTGCTTTTGAGGGGTTTTCTACAAAAACCTGGGAGATTCGTAAAACAAATTTTAACAAAAAAAAAATTTGATATTTATATTATTCTATAGAGTCCTGGCACATTCTTTGACGAAAACTTACTTTTAAGAAGATGACTAAGAAACGTAGTAGGCATAAACTAAGTGTACCACTCACATCTCATGATGCTGTTAGACGGGATACATTTTTTTCTGATGATGGTCCCTTATGTTTCGAGAAGTTTCACCCAAGAATTTCCAGATTTGGTGTTTGATTTCAGTAAAACAATTTTCCTATATAATATGGGAATATATTTGGGTAAAAAGAAACAACCGACAGCCATCATACTGCCGTGCTAAGCCCATTGGCGGTAATTGAAACTCGACTATATTGTGGAAAAAAGTGTTATGAATTTATACTGAATTAGTACCTTTACTTGGTATGTTTCAATTGTTAATAAATGAAAACACTCCAAGTGCAGGTACAAACTCAATATATACCAAAATATCGCAATAAAAATAAAAAAAAAAAAACTCCCACAATATAGTCGAATATCAGTTACCGCCAATGGGCTTAGTACGGCAAACGAGTATAGTTGAAGCACCTGCAAATCTTATCATCAATCTGAAGCTGCTCTGTTACGACTCAGCAGCTCAAAGATGTATTAAAGTATTTCAACAAATCAAGCTAGAAGAACACCCCTATCCAGCCAACTGCCATTACGAGCTTTACGCAGTCATTGTTCACTGTGGTTCTGGAGTTGATTGTGGTCACTACTACAGCTTAGTAAGTAAGTTTATTAAGTAAGTTTATTAAATAATATAGGTATCCTAATATACAATATATAAATGTTACATTTTAACAATAATAACATTAGCCAAAGACAGAATGGACTGCTACAAATTTGATGTCAATTGCGTAAATACAATATCTTCTTTCAAACTAGACCTTTTTGAGCCTTTGAATACACCATAGAGCAGATTTTCACAATTCGTCGGACCTCTTTAGAAGTTCTCAACCAATGAATTCAAACTCTTCCGGGTTTTCCTATAGCTGTGAAAGTGAATGCTCCACCAAAATCATAACGTGACATTTTAGAATGCAATCAAATTTCGTTGTTGAATTTGGCGGCTTTGGTATAAAATAGCTCAGATTTGGTGAAATTTCAGGTTACATTTTTCGTGTTATTTTGATTATTTCATTATATATTTTATATGGATTGTGGAGATCAAGACTTTCTAGAGATAATCGGTGCTTTTTTGATTTTTCTGGCAACAACAGTCTTCACGGTTGGCATATTAAAAGGCATATTAGATAATTCTTAATTGATTTATATAAACACCTTATTCTGTAATGACAAATCCTAATTATTAATTCATAATTGTTAGTTTAGTGAATCTATAAACCCAACATTAGAGCAAAAAGGGGAAACATTGAAGTGATAAAAAAACTGACCCATTTGTTCTTAAGTGTTTTTTATATGTTGATGTTTGAATTTGCTATTAACCTTGACTTAATTTTTAAAAAAAATGAAGTTGAAATTACACTCCTTACCTAGGGCATTTTACCAACAATTAAAGTTGGTATTAAACGGGAAAGTTTGTGTAATCATCTTCAGCATTGTAAGCACTTCCGGTATGTAAAAATCACTTACCCGCAAATCATCTGTGTTTTCGGACATTTCCTCAGGGCTAAACGGCTGAAATTCATCAATTGCAATGAAAGCACCAGCATTTACGCAAGGGAGCAACTCATTCGTTGTAATCGAATTTTTCAATGCGAAATCTTTTGATCGTGCAAATCGAACAACCTTATCAGGTTTAGCACATCACAGACGATCATTACCGATATACCGATTCACTCGTTGATATTGGTTATTTTTCTGTTTACTCGGCAGAATTCATATAAATTGAAAAAAAATACAAGAAAAACTCATACATACGCGGCTTAACCGACAAACAGACAGACAGATTATGACAGACGACAGGTGTAAGCACGGAATCCACAAAACTAAGTTTGTGTAGCCACAGACTGCACGAAACACGAAGTTTTATGGTTACGTTAAGTTACCACAGAACTCATAATTATATCTTATAAGATCTTCTATCTTATAAGATATAATTATGAGTTCTGTGTGAGTTACACATAGACTATACCTCAGAGTGATAAAACACCATAGAGATGCCTTCTCTATCCTTGTTTTGAAGTCAACACAACTTCGTTTGTTTACAAGCGAGGGCCCAATACATGTTAAGTCCGTATGCATTCGGGTAGTGTCATGTATGCCCGCTCATTTCATTCATTCTTCGTTTGTAATATGGACCTTCATGCTATAAATGTAAACAAACTCTCGATAACATTTCACCACCCGTCACCCCCCTCGCACACAAATTATATAGAAAAGGATAGTTCATGTTCACTTCAAAACAGGTATTTGTGTGGGTATAGGCAGGGCGCATCTCTATGTCTTTTATTACTCTGAGAAAATAACAAAGAAAATTAAACGAAAACGGAGATGGAGATAATACATTTTTTTTTAAACAGAATATTATGTGTTAAAGTTCAAAGGGGCTATTGGGAATTCAACTAGGGTCACTGGATCCAGAAGGCTTGTAGAAGCAAAGCCTTCTGGATGCAGTGACCCTAAATTCAACATAAGGGATACTCCCTCTAGTGTCAAATTTTTGACACTATAGATAAGTATATTGAAATTATTGTTTTCATCAAAATTCCCAAGATTTTGGCTATTGTTTATGTGCATTTTGTTGAACCTGTAATCATTATTGATAAGTAATGAATTTCTGGTACATATAAATATTGACTATTCTGTTCTTCTGTTGACATAATGTACTCGAGAGTTTGCCACTTTGGCACTGGCATCTAATGTTGAATAGGGTCACTGGATCCAAAACGCTTTAGAAGCCAAGCCTTCTGGATCCAGTGACCCTAATGTTGAATCCCCAATAGACCTAGCTGGCATACGAACTTGTCATTATATGACATCGCCTTGTCCTTCAGATCATTATTTTTCACTATGTAGTTTGCGCTCTCGCAGTGCAAAGGCCACTGATTTTTAAAGAAGAAGAAATAAGAAGAGGAGTATGTCTCCCGCCAACTGCCTTCCTAGCTAACTTCATTACGCTTCTCAGTGCGAAAGGCCATAGATGTGTTTTTAATTATTTTGCTTAAATTGAGAAACTGAAAGTATTCCTTTGCGAAAATGGTGAAGAAAAGAAAAAGAGAACGGTCCAGTCCACGGGACCTCTTATGTACACTTGAAAAACAGCTCCAGAGACGAAAATGTGGAAGCCGTGTTATTTTTAGGTTAAGGGCTGGTTTCGACCACGTTATCCAAATAGCAACTCGAGATATCCCGCGTAGCAGCTACTGGCCCGGGGATAAATGGTTCCAACAGCAGCTCGAGATACCCCATCAGGTGCCACAGGCCGGGGATAAATGGTCCAAATAGCAACTCGAGATATCCCGCGTAGCAGCCACTGGCCCGGGGATAAATGGTTCCAACAGCAGCTCGAGATACCCCATCAGGTGCCACAGGCCGGGGATAAATGGTCCAAACAGCATCTCGAGATATCCCACGTAGCAGCCACAGGCCCGGGGATAAATGGTTCAAATAGCAACTCGAGATACCCCAATAAGTGCCACAGACCGGGGTAAAAAGTCAAGTGGAGAAGTGAAGAGCCACAGGCTGGGGATAGTGACCCTCTATAGATGCTCATAGGCCAGAGGTATTACCAAACAATTCCAAGTGAAGAAATTCTCCCAGTTCCCTCTATTGATGCCATAGGCCAGAGGTAGGTAGGTATTACCAAACAATTCCAGGTGAAGAAATTCTCCCAGTTCCCTCTATCGATGCCATATGCCAGAGGTAGGTAGGTATTACCAAACAATTCCAGGCAAAGAAATTCTCACAGTTAAAAATGGAATTTCAGTTGAAGGTACTTACTGACGACCTTGACAACTATTTACAGCCAATTGGAACTGACAAAGAAAACACACTGTGTAATGGAGTCACAGATGCTCCTCAAAAAAAAAAATAAAAAATAAAAAAAAAAAAAATAAAAAAAAAAAAAAGAAAAAAAAAAATAAATGGCATAAGTTATGTCCGGGTTTAGAAAAAGAGAATAATTTCTCATTCACATTGGTAAAAAATTTGAGACAATGAAAAAATCTCTGCCATGCTTTTATTTGCCAGAACTTTGACCCAGAAAAGTCTGGAAGTCTGCCTACCAGGTCAAAATTTCCAAATATACAGACAATACTAGATAATCTATCAAAAATTAGGTTCTATAACCATTAATTATTACCACAGTTATGATCATCAGTCTCCACTGTGGTAGTCATTATCTATGAGAAGAACATTTGTTCACAGTAGACAAATTAATCCAGGCAGTTCTTAACAAAGCTGCAATCTCCTTTTTCCAGGTTCCTTTTTAGAGATAATTTGGATGCAATAAATTAATAAATAAATAAAAAACCAACCGCTTCAATGGTCAATAACCATAATCGGCACCATAACACACTTTTGTATATCACAGCAGGGAAATGAACAAATATCAACCTCCAAGACTACTATGTATATTATCAAAGGGTACGAATCCCATTCTATATAAAACCTAGGCAATAAGATCACAGATCTCTAGGCACAGTATGGAAAGTAAGCACAATAAGTGAAATATCGAAAAGATTCATCCCAGATTTTCAAAAATTATTCAACACTTCAAAATGAAAAGTACAAGGACAGTTTTGAAGCAAATTGAAAAGAACTTCTTTTTGTCTATGATTGTTTTAAAAGATGCATACTCTGTGCCAGTGCATGAAAAATTCAGAAAATACCCAACATTTAAAGTATGTGACACTTATTATCAGTTCACTCGCTTTCCCTTTGTCATCTCTGTAAAATAATCAAATCTCTATTGGATTTTTCTTAGACAGTAAGATGTTACTTGTGTGTGGGTCATAATTGAATGATTCTGGATTACCGCTAGAACTAAACGGGAACGCCTTGTCTCATGTTAGTTCTGTAACAACTTTATAAAAAAGCATTGGATTTATCAACAATTATAGGAAAAGTAGCCGAAATCAACTCTGAATTCTTAAAAGTTGACAACTGAGCTGCCACCTGAGGAAAACAAGAATCATTAGGTCAGTAATTAACTGTTGTACAAAAAACAAATTAAAAATCAGAGAAACTGCAAAAATCAGTATGGCAGAATGTTCAGAATCATTAGACAACAAAATTTTAGCATTGAGAATAGGCCAGGGCTACGATACCGAAATGGTATACCAAACCTCATTAAACCTTAAAAATGGTAGTTTAATAATAATATTTTTTTTTAATCATACAATGTGCATCAATAAAAAGGGAACATACATATGGTGGATGGAATGCAGCAGAGGCCTTGAAACATATTAACCATCTATTGTTGCTGGCTGCCTACTATGCAATCAAGTGTTTTTTGCAGGCTTGCTTGTCGCAACATAATAATATCTTGGTTCATAGCGCCATTACCAGCCATAGCCTATATAAATAGAATTGGCAGTGTACAATTTTGGCTGTGTTAAGAGACAGGCCTCTGGTCGGTTGCATCCTGTGGTGTGTGTTGCTGAAGGCGAATAGAGCTGATGGAAATTTTCAAGTTGTTGACTCAGAGCTGCACTTCGAAAGTCGTTTCAGAGTCTATGAAACCAAGCACTGATATCTGCATCCAAGTTGCATGCACAGGGCTCATATCGCAGCCGAGAGGTCCGGATGCGGCAGGTGCCAGGAGGATCATGGATGATCAAGCTATAGGTGTGAGGTGAAAATGTTGTACAACACTAGTTTAGGTTGTAGCTTGTGGCCAAATATTCAAGTAGGCACTATAAATTTTTAATGTAATGTAAATTTGTTTTTTGTCGGACTTCCACTCAGGGCGTGTCAAAGTTTCGATGTCAAACGCAGTGTTGCCTCTGCCAGGGACTACACTTTGTGCACAGAACACATAAAACGTGAAAATACTGTAAATAAAACTGAACTTAATCCTAAGTCACACTACACACTATTGTAGTAGTACCCTCACAACCATGATTCCCAATGTTAAAGAAACTTCTTATTAGAGAAATTTTTGTTATGGAACCTAACGATAAATTGTCTCCATTTCCAGAAGAAAAAAAAAACACGTAAGTCGCAGGAAGGTTTCCATAAAACAGGGACTCTCAGAGGAAACTTGAAACAGTATCATTGTCTTCAATCACACAAAAGCAATATCTCACTTTTGACAGGTATATATAGACCCTTCTGCAGAAAACGCAGCAGCTGTCTTATATTTTTTCCAGAATCCGTTGGACAATTAATAATACCTGTGAAATGTGACACTTTCAACCAACAGCGTCCAGCACTAGGTCTTATCTTGTCAGGCGCTATGTAACAATAAAATTCTCTTTGGAAGAGGTTCTTGAAATGTATCGGAAGAATGAGACACTCAGATGAGCCGCATTATGGCGTAACATAGGATCCAGAAGTAGTAAAATGGTACAATACCGAACATCTATAAAGTCTTATTAGGCATCTCAGATTTTCCCAGAAAACTTATCATCCCATGCAAGCCCTCTGCAGGGCATAGTACCAGACATTCCACAAAATTAGGTTAGAAAACATATTCAGTAGTTCATGAGTGCTGACAAATATCACTTACCATGTGAAAACAAGTAGGACACCAAGTGTCAACCCCTTTGGAAAGTCGAAGATCCATATTTGTGCTTAGTAAATTGCCTACATGATTATAATGGTGGAGCCCAGGGTGTGGGAGTAATCAAAGTTTCACTTATTCTTGATGACAAATAGGCTCTGTCAACTAAAGAAAAATTTGATCAGATGGGTTAAGAAAATAACCCTTCATACTATTAGGTGCACGTTGATATCAAAATATTCTCTGCCCATTCGACACGACAGGCAATATAGCTTACCTCAAAGGCGTGTCGTGGATGCAATTAGAAATAAAAGTGCCGAAAATGTCGGAAAGGACAAACATCATTTGAAAAATTCTATGATAAACCTTTGAGCAACCACATAAAACTTGCGGAAGCTGGTGTTGAACAGTTTTGAAGTAGGTAATTCGTTAATAAAAATCTGAAGCGATTAATTCACAGAAAAATAACTAAACTTTGCCCATGATATCCGCAAAACAATTACTATCTGCAATATTTTCGCTATCTTTAAACAGCTACATAGTGAAAAATAATGATCTGAAGGACAAGGCGATGTCATATAATTAAACGATCAAACGAACTTACCTGTGAAGTTCGATCGGGATTATATGACATCGCCTTGTCCGAGGATCATCCCACAACCGAAATTGAAACTCCCGCCCTAAACAAATATTGCAGGCACTTCGAGCGTAATGAAGTTAGCTAGGAAGGCAGTTGGCGGGAGACATACTCCTCTTCTTATTTCTTCTTCTTTAAAAATCAGTGGCCTTTGCACTGCGAGAGCGCAAACTACATAGTGAAAAATAATGATCCTCGGACAAGGCGATGTCATATAATCCCGATCGAACTTCACAGGTAAGTTCGTTTGATCGTTTAATTATACATCAAATGTCATGAGTCATTGTCACTTATTTATTTTGACAAAGACGTATGGCTTATATACTTCTTCTTCTTTTATACCATTACATTAATAATAAGAAGAAGTATATATGCCAAATTGCCAAAATGCCAAACGTCTTTGTCAAAAATGTCAAAGTCAATTTTAAATTATTTTTTATTTTGAAATTGTGAACAAATTTATTCGATTAATATTAATAATGATACACGAATGTTTGCTGAATTTGTGGAACAACCCAGATGGAGCAGACTTATCCCAAAACCAAAACGTAAGGATCCCATTCAATCCCGCTAATGTTTGTGATGAAATTTATTTCAGTGGACTCACTTGATGGAATTGCAAGAATTTTTACATCCAGGCGAACAAAAACTGTTGCAAATGATTGTCGAAATCGCTGTAGATTTTCATAAGATATCAAGTTTCAACCGATCAGTATTGACTCAAACTCCTAGTCCGGAAGGTATAATTATTAATTTTATTCAAAGCATTATTTGAGACAGGCATTATTTTTAAGGTCTTTCCTCGACATCCAGCAAAACCCTATCACTTTCAGAACCCAAACCATCAGAAACTATATCCAAAATACCAACCGGTCTTTATATCACAGCGTTCTGCAGCGGAGTTCACAAAGTCCTGGAAGGATACAGAAATGAAATAATAAAATTAGAGAACATGTTCCTTCAAAACCCCCATCTTTCCCTAACCTGTATTCTGAGCTCTCTTGAGAAATATCGTAGCTTATTCCAAGTACTGTTGTCAATGATCCAGGTGACACAGACTGATAACATACACGGGTGCCTTCTGATCGGCAGGTTGCATAAGCACATGAACTGTGGAGTGGACCAAATTGGCATGGCAGCGGACCAGTGAGTATAAGGATTGGTATTCTCTAAGGTCAGATTCAAAACAATTTTCTGTTGAAGTAAAACTAGAAACAGGGGTGTAGCAATTCTCAAAATGATGCTGTCCTCAACATAAAAAACTTATGTGATAAAGCCATTATTTATCAATTTTTTTATTTATAAATGGCATACCCCTTTTTACAAAATATATACAATATACTACAGTGAGGACCAAATGTCTGTCGCCCCTCCCGTAACTTCTTTAGTTTACATATTACAAAAAAATGTTAAACACATAAGTTGTAGGGTTTCATACGATATCTTCAATGATTTAAGTTTCATTTATACAGAGTGTCTAAAAGGTACAGTGACTTGGAAGTTTATTTTTTTAAATAGGACACCCTGTATATCATTGCATGATCGGTTAGGGATGATCACAAGGAGGCCAACGATACCAGGTTTGATGGTGTTATCTCCAATGACTACGGAGATATCGCCTATTATTTTATTCATAAGCCCAATGAGTTATTTTTTTGTGGTGTTATGTTGTTTTTATTAATTTTTTATTTTTTGGAAAATTTCAAACATTTCAATAAGCAAAATAAATATTATTATTATTATTATTGACTCCTAAGCAAAAAGAGGATAACTGACAGACACGGTCCTACTAAATTCATTATTATATTTTCAGAATAATCAGATCAATCAACAAAATTTTCTATAGACATTTATGCAACTGGATAATATACGGAGACTTGGTGGACACTTTTGGTGAGTTTTTCATAACAGACGGTAAAACTGCCGATGAGAATTTTCTCTACCCCGAACAGTTGGTGGACCTGTCTTCAGATAGCAACACGAAGCTGGGACCGATTGTGAGTTTTCAAAGTTCGCATCCTGTTTCTGAAATATATATTTTTCTTTTCTTCTGCAGAAGAAAAGCAGAATAAGGAGTCCGCCTATTGTGAGGAAGTTTTTCATCAATTGGGAAATGGTTCCTTTATTTATCAACGACGATACAGCCGAAAGCATTCTTTTCATGGGTAGGATTGTCTGGATAGTAAAAAATGACCCGAACAGATGTCGAGATGAGAATTATCGTATCAAATATGAAAGGGACATTTGGGAGGGTAAAGACATGGATTATTATAGGAAAGTGCAAGGTTTGGAATCACAGACTTTCAATAATATCGAGTTTCAAAGCACCATAGAGGAATGTCGCGTGAAACTTACTAAGGTAAATTAGTATTTCAATATATCAACAAGATTGATAATAGTAGTAGTAGTACTTTACTGAAACAGGTAAGTCTAATAAATATGATCATTTCGAGTACACATGAAAAAAATGTACATCACTATATCTGTATATAAAAATATTTCGGACAATAATTGATAGTTACACAAGACATCAGATTCAGAAACCTATAACAATAATACTAAAATAATGAACAAAATCAACAGGTATCTAATAACTAGAACTTCACTGGCAGCTGCAATATATTCATCAATATTATAAAAGCAGTTTTTTAGAAACTCTTTGATGAAAGTCTTAAATGGACCAATCTTCACGCACCTCACTGTAGCAGGAAGGACGTTATATAGATTATGGTTGAGAGAGTTTTTTTTACTAGCATCAAGTCTAAACCTTGGAATATTACGGGTGATATAACAGTGGATATCTAATTGTAGACACAGGGAATCTTTTTGACTATGAATACGAATTAGTGTGTTGAATATGTGAATTACCGGGAGTGGCATTATGCCTAATTTTGTGAAGAGAGCACGACAATGTTCACAGGGACCAACTTTTGATATTATTCTTATAGCCTTTTTTTGAAGTCTAAAAATTCTTATGGAATCAGTGAAGCCCCCTCAAAGGACATTCCCATATGAGATGACTGAATGAAAAAGAATATGAAAGTCAGTCCTCATTTTTGTGTCATAGTTGTGAATTTCATCATTCCTCATTAGGAATTTGTCCAAACAGGAATAGAATATCTCTTTATTTTTAGAAATTACAATCACAGTAACAGTAGGTACATCTAAAACCTACCTCATCGCAGTAACTAAAATTAATGAAAATAGTGTCAGGTACAATTTGAAACAATACAACATGAAGACAAGTGTTTGTATATATTGAAATATTAAAATGAAAGAAGGTAACTCGTTTATATTTTTAAAACTTGAATCTTATGTCCATTTTTGATATATTATTTTGTCCCATTTTCATTGCAGGATCATTTTGTGAGATTATAAATCCCACATATTTGAATTCAACTAGAATTTCCTTAGACGTATATTCAATCATTATATCAATCGAATTATCAAGTATATTATCATATTTATATTGTAACAATCATTGATTAATTTGTATTATAGCTTTTTTTCCCTGGGATCATGGTCCTTTCGCCAGCTACACCTCAGCCTCTTGGGCTTTTTGTGTAAGCTTGGTCTACACTGTAATTTGCACAAAATACTAATGTATGATCAGTGAGGGTCAAGTTAAGATAGCTAGATAGGTAGATATTCATTAATATAAAATTCATTACATTAGTTTCACATTACATCAACTTTGCTATTATCTATATTTACAATTTTCGTAGTTGTTGCTATAAACTTTGTAACACCATCAATAAAGTCGAATATGTGTTCTCAGTCTGTTCTGTTATGTTTAGTATTTATGGTCTGTGATGCTGGACGAAGGCAGCCTGATAAAGCATTTGCACCTGCTCAGAGACTATTACGCCTTAGGCAGAGGGGAGCTTTTTCAGCAGTTTATCACGGTGGCAGAAGATCATTTGAAAGACACCGCTTCAAATTCGATCGTGCAAAAGCTGAACTTCATATTCCTCGAAACTGCTAGGAAAATCTACGGAGAAAACGACAAAACTTATCTCAAGTTCGAACTGACTTCCAATTCAGATGTCACACGTAAGTCGATATTTGTTACTTCAATTTTTAAAACAGTGTTGAGGGTGAAGGACTCTTGTACGGTTTTTCCTAGAACAACAATTCAAATTTAAATAGTTTTTTCTCTTGAACTACTGTTCAGTTTTTTCTTCACCATAATAGGGTATTATAGTATATAGCACATCAAAAAACTTCGCCCTTTATTTTCAAAATATGTTCTCATTATGCCTATGAATTTTTAAATTTTTTTGAAAATAATTAAGAAGATTATCAATATTATTATTATTGATAATAGTTTGGCAAATAATTGGAATCCGTTGTTATGAACAAATCTAATTTGTGTACCATCCCAAACATTCTTATATAGCTTAGCCCATAATATGCTTACCTAGATTCTTAGAGCTTCTACGAGTAGTCTCTATCATTAAAAGCAGGCAAGACCCCAAGAACCTTGCGAGTCATTAGGTTAGGGGGTATATAGCTAGCAGTCAATCGCTCAACGGCATCACTTATTATCCATTCGTTCGACTGGTGATCAGTTCCAGACATGCGGTCATAGTAATCATATATCAGTTGTTCACGAATCGAGATCAACGACGTGCCATCGCGCTGTACGTGTTTATTGTTCAAGTGTTCACTATTATTGTAACGGTGTTGTAAACAAAGTGTTATTGTTGTGAAAGGCTTTCGCGGCCATCGTTGAATCAATGATGGTTTTCCGAGTTTTCAGGCCGACGTTTATTTTGAGATATTCTCGACGTTTCGCCAATACGATTGGTTGGCATTTTAAATTTGATTTGATATAGTTTTTATGATGTTTCAATGGTCTTTTTATAGACTTATCAAAAAACTATTTGACCATTTGTGCAATCATGACTTTGAAAGTTTCACATTAATGAAATAAAAGCTGGTTGTTCAGCAGACTATATATCTCGGGTATCCCCAAAGCGAATCCTTGTGGCACACCGCACACTGACTCGTTCTCATTTTAGGTACGAATCCTTGGTCTAGGCTGCAGATGAACTTCGAGATCAACTGGCCTTTGCACATCGTGTTCCATCCGAAAGTGATGGAACTGTACAACAAGTTGTTCTGTTATTTGCTGAGGTTGCGTAAGACGCAAATAGATCTGCACAAACTTTGGGCACAGCACGTTTCGAATAAGCAGACAACGTAAGTCTCGCAGATTAATTTGTAGGATAAGTTTCATCTGTTGTGCTGAATTTCCCAAAAAATCACAAATTATATAATCTAGTCATAAACTTTGAAGTAAATCAAGCCCATCATTTTGTTACATTATAAAATTTCATATGATATAAAGCTTGTCGCGAGAATAAATCTTGATACTTCTGGCGACAAGCTTACATGAAATTTTATAATGTAACAAAATGATGGGTTCAATTTGTTCAAAGTTTGTTTTCTTGTTAGCGCATTTAAAAACAAGGTTTTTTGTAATAAAAAGTTTTTTTAAGTTTATTTCATTCTCATTTAATTTTCTCTCCTGCCTGTTTCAGTGATAGAAGAGTTTGGACCCTTCGGCAGAACTTGATGTTCCTGGTGAATAACCTTCAGTATTATTTGCAAGTCGACGTTATAGAGGCGCAGTTCTCGCTCTTGCTGAAAGCAGTCGAGAACGCCAACGAATTCGAAGATATAATCAAGGTCCACCATGAGTTCATCACCAACTTGCTGGCAAAAACATTCGTGTCCACACCAGACGAGGTAGGTGAAGATATTTTCTGTTACGTGTGCCCTTTGTGTGATGAATATCATTGCAAAACACGATTATAATAAAAATATTTTGGAAAAAGTACCTTTTAGCAACGATGCTTCTTTTTCAAGTTAGTGAAAAAAAATCCTTCCCTCCTCGTGTTCGCATACATCGTTTGTCCGAGGGCTTTGATTCGTTCAACCATCCTACTTCCTGAAACACAACCCAGAAATAAAATTCTGTTCTCGACCATTTCCCCCGCAACTCACAATTTGGCCTTCATTGACTGGACTATTGAATTCTGAATTTCATGATTTTATTTAGAATAGTCCAACGTATGAATTCAAGAAAGCGTTTTCATTAACTTTTCAATTCTGAATTTTAGAAATTATTTCAATATCGATGTTTGTTTTCAGGAACACATTTATGCAAACAAGCACAGGCTGTATCAGGTCCCAGCTGTACAGTATGAAATACCTAGCAGGGTAAAGATTCTGCCTTGAATGTACAGGGTGAAATAACACCACTTTCGGAAAATAAAATGGTGCACTAATGCGGTAGCAGATTTCGCAAAAAGACACTGATTAAATTTCCATTAGTCGTGGTATTTCACCTTGTATATACATATTTTTATGCATTCTCTCTTCTAGGTGTATAACATTATAATAAAGCTGCTCGAACTTTGCGACGAATTCTGTTTGGTTGCGAGTACTTGGCATTCAGAATTGACAGAGCCTGAAGTTGAAGAGCTGGACGTTTTCCAAAAACGCAGCGATACCGTCATAGAATCTCTTCTTTTCATACTCCATAAGCTGCACGAGAAAGTCAGTGGACAGCATTTGCTGCAGTTGCTGTCGCAGTTGGACTTCAACAAATATTTCAGCAAGAACAAGACTGATTTCAACTCTACCACGTTTTAGTTTATTCATAGTTGTTTTACTGTTGTTTTTTATTGTAATAAAATTTAGTGATGACGCTGTTTTTGTTAAGTTGATTAAGAGTTAGCAGCACTACCGTGGCGTTTGCTTGTACTACTTAAAATCATGCTAAAGATAATTTTTCATTCATCAAAAGGTCACATTGATTTTGTAATGAAAGAGCCCTGACTTTATTAATGTAATTTATTTCAATTAATAGTACTATAATTTATTTTGAACAAATACTCATATATACTGATCAATTTCTTTCAACAAGTTAATTCACCATTTTCACTATATCTCCGTCCGGCTGGTGCTGCGATATACAGTGTGACCCATTTAAGAAGAAAGCACCCTCTCAACCGATTGGAATGTTTTTTCTTTTCGTTAGGTAGACATTCAAAAAGTCCACTAGGACACCAAATTTCAAGAATAAATCTCCATTTCCAGATCCAACTAATCTTATTTTTCAAGGTTGAAAATATAAAAAAACATATGTAAATTACGTTGAAATGCACCAGTCAATAAAAAATTTATAAGGGAATGAAATTTGAAACCACCAATACAATTTTAGAATTTTTATCAAAACTTTGACTACACTACTGGATTAAGGGAGTCTCGAAAAATTAGTGACTACAATTTAATAAATGAAAATTATAAAATAAAATGAAATTTTCCTGAGATTCCATTAACATATTTTTCAAATTTTATTAAATACTGGTGTATTTGTGTATTTTGAAGATTTTTTGAAATTTCATTTCAGAATTGACAAATAAATAATGACAGATAGTACTAACCAATATAAAATGTATTAGAGCAACCGTTCCATTGACTGTGAAACGATTTCTTCACACTCTTTGGGATATATGCAAAAAATGAGTCGATTTTTGCTAGAGCAAAAACCGGGGATATCGTTAACGAACTATCTTATAAAAATTGGTATAGACCATTTGCGTCTTTTATTTTGTGAGGGGCAAAACCTTTATAGCGTGGTCTATAGAATATAAAACTTACAAGAGAAAAACTTGCTTGCTTACTTACAAGTGAAAAGCCTTCTTACAAGAGAAAAGCCTCCTTACAAGAGAAAAGCCTCCTTACAAGAGAAAAGCTTACGTACAGGAGAAAAGCTTACAGAAGAAAAGCTTACTTACAGGAGAAAATAGAGGTAAATCGTGAACACAAAGTTCATTGGGGGTTTTGCAGATATCATAAGTTATCAAAAATTTTACCTATTTCCAAAAACAAAGGTTCTCGCACAGATTATTCTACTTATAGAACAATGTACGTACTTAATCAGTTTTCCAAGAATAGGGAAAATTCTTTTTATGAAAGATTTTATGATTATATTGAAACTTTCAAATCAGAATGGTTATATAAAAAATAAATCTACTATTACCCTAATAGATCTTAACTTAAAAACGTTAGACAAAAAACGGCAAATTTTAGGCTTATTTTTTGACATGAGCAAAGCATTCGATCTAGTTGATCATGATATGCTGTTGCACAAACTACAGATATATGGCATCTGGTCGTAGTCAACTGGCCGCTGTAAATGGGGCAAGCAAGAGTTTGAGTATTAAAAATGATCTACCTAAATTCTTCAAGAAAGCCTTCATTGCTGTGGTTTTTGCTGACGATACTAATATTTTTGTATCTGCTGGTAATACGTCTGAAGTAGTTGATAGAGATCACGAAGTTACAGCTGAAATTGCTGAGTGGTGTTCTCTAATATGTGTTGCTGCTAAATACTGCCAAATCTCAAATGCTAAACTTTGGTCCTAAAATTACTACCATTAATGAAAGATATTCAGTTAAACTAAATAATGGGACATATCAAGTAAATTTTTCTACAATTTTGGGGTCAATTTTCTTCTCAATCAAACCAGCCTTGTGGTAGATTGCCAGTATCATAGAATTATCCCATGTGTTACGGGGTTGGGATAATCTTTGTAAAAAAGCTTATCATGACATTAAATCATTTCCAAATATCAATGTGTTAAAAAACCGCATGCCATATATACGGACCCCTTGTCACTTGTCTTTAAGTCAACAATTTGAAATAAATTTGTTAAAGCTATAATTTTTTTCTCCAAAAAACAACTAAATGCAATGCTTTCAGATCTAAAGACCGTTTTTGAGATAAATATTAGATATTTGATCCAAAGTTTCAAATCTGGCACTCAATACATTGATTCCAATTGTCAAATATGACAAGTGGTTCCCGAATTACCGAGGAAAAAGTACGGTTGCTCTGGTGACAGATAAATCACCGAAGTTTCAGTAAATAGTCACCGAATTTTCAGGAATTTGGTATATACGGACCGCCAAATTACTAACCAGAGTAACCAATGATATATACGGACCATACCCATGATGTAGGTGTGAATATATCGTGTCGATATTATCGAGAGATAAGAATCCAGCTGTCTCGTTTCGTAAAAGGCCGATACAAACACATGGGTGCCCACCCTGCATGAGAAATGCATGTTCATCGACGTTCAGTCTTGTGCATGGAGACGCGAGGTGAGCACGCAGGGAATTAGACTGTTCTAGTGTACATAATAAAAGATTCCGTTATATATACGACGGGATACTTTGAAAAATTCAAATGGCGTTCCTCCAGTATTGAGAAAATTAATACAGGGGTGGGATTCTGGTGTACCATAGAATTCTCTTGTCGATAGAAAAAGTGAAATGACATTATGGTTGAATGCATGAGAGAGACAGAGACAAAACTACCGACAATAGAATTCTATGGTACACGGAGTCCCACCCCAGAATCAGAGAAAATATGACCTTGTGATAGAAACGCATGTGAAAGGCATGTTTGTGAAAGGTCTTGCAATTTTTTTCAAGCACACGTATCAAAAATGCATGTCCTTATAACTTGCACGTGCTTCAAAAACCCTGCATGGGCATGCATGTAACTGAATCGGTCAAACAGCAACACTGGTTATATACCTTACTGCGCGCATCATTCCTCATTCCTCATTTAATTTTTATTGATGTTTTGAATTTGAGTAGTTTGCTTCTCCATACTCTCTTGCTGTGCTGCAATTATATTAGGTATGCGGTATGCTGTAATTATACAGTGTTCCCTAAAATCTGGGAACCATACGGGAAACTTTTTTATCACTAGTTTCTCAGAAAATTTCATTTTTCATAAAAGTTGGTGCATTCATCACCCTTATTATCATGCAGTGGCGTGTGGCTAAGCGAGAATCGGCCGATATTCTGAATTAAATGTAGAGATCAGAAAATATTCCAAAAAAAATGCTATTTTGAATTATCTCAAAATTTCATTTGAAGCTCTGGTAATATGTCATTAAATTCTAAGCAACTTTTTCAAATGGCATTTTTCAGTATTTTGCCATCGTAGTCTTATTTTTACCACTTCATATTAATTTTTTTCAATTGGCTGCCATACCAGTAATCAAGTTACATAATTAGGCATTCCAAATCACGTGATCCAATATGGCGACTGAAGGCACACAGTTTTCTGAATTGTCATAAGAAAGCATTGGTACTTGGTGACTTGAATCATTTAAAAAGGCATTATTTCCGAAGTTGTGTGAATTTGTTGTTGTTAGTAGACTTTTTAAGATGCAAAGTGATTATTTAAAGACATTGTTGTTGCAAAATCCAGATATTGGTAAAAGGTAAGCTGAAAAAAAACCAATTTTGTGTTTTGTTTACACAATAGCTTTGTGTCCTAGTTATGAAGTACAATATTTATTACAGATATCAAATGAAGCTTAAGTTAGTAAATGATGTGGACCCTTTTACATTGAACATTCAGGAGCTAGATAATTCAATTCATGGTATTCCACCTGTTACAAGCATGGATATTGTTTCATATTTACTGCTATCCCATAGCTATTACACCAAAGAGCAAATGAAGGCCTACAAAAGCTTGCAATCATTTAAGTATTTTGAGTCGGGCTTTGTTATAAACGTCGGAACAAAGGTGGTTAATGGTTTCTACATTTTAGTGGGAAAGGTAAGTTTTTAGAACTGTATGAGTAGATAGAATTGAATGGTCAAGTGTTGTTTACTCTTCAATAATGTTTGAAAGTTTTATGTTAACTTATATATATATATATAATTCAAGTATGTCAATCTGTAAATAAACGTTTATAGTGGCACCTTTTCTTTCTACGGGTGGCAAGCCGAAGGGACATGGGAGGGAGGAGGCTCTTATATAAAGAATTATACAATTTTCAATGTTGAATACAAAAAATTACCTTGTCAAATACATTGTTTTCACTTTTATTTATCTTGCTATTTTTTTAGGTCAAACATTCTCAGCGAGGAAATGAAAAACCATTAAACGTGTGGTGCATTGTTGCCAAAGATGGAAGTGTATCTACAGCCCATTGTACATGTATGGCTGGACACAGTGAAGTTTGCAGCCATGTGGGTGCACTACTATTTGCAGCTGAGTATGCAAATAGAAGAAAGGCTGAAGTATCTTGTACAGATGTACTTAGTAGTTGGACAATGCCATCATCATCTTCACAAGTGCCCTTACTACCAGTTAGTGAAATGGATTGGGGAAAACCTTCTGCTGCTCAACTTAAAAATAGGGATGTTAAACAAATCAAGAAACAAAATATCTTGAAGAAAATGGAGGAATTGGGACATAATGCTGCAATTTTTCGAATAGTGGAACCATTTGCTAGTGGTATAGCAGCACAAGTTAACAAAATGCTACCGTCTGTGATGAATATATTCAATGAGAATCACACCAGTAAAACCTATCTGGAACTTCTTAAAATATCCAAGACAACAAATTTTTCATTAGATCACGAACAAATTATGAATATAGAAAAAGCAACTAGGAACCAATCTGAAAACCGAAATTGGTATATACAAAGGGCTGGTAGGATCACGGCATCAAAATTTAGGGCTGTTTGCAAAACAAACAAAATCAAACCTTCTTTGTCACTCATTAAATCGATTTGTTATCCAACAAAAACTTCATTCTGCAATAGAGCTACTTTATGGGGAATAAATCATGAACATGAAGCTGTTGAAGAATATGAAAGGTATATGAGTAAAAATCATGACTCTTTTGTGGTCAACGAAGTCGGATTTTTAATAAGTCAAAATTGGCCATGCTTTGGTGCATCTCCTGATAGACTTGTCTTTTGTGAGTGCTGTTTGGGGGGATGTCTGGAAGTGAAGTGTCCATATTTGTTATATACCAATAATTTTGTAGATATAAATGAATATGTATCTTTAAAAAGTTCATGTTTAATTACGGAGAATGATAAGGTAACTTTAAAAAAATCGCATAGTTACTATTACCAAGTACAAATGCAAATTTTTGTAACTAAATTAAAATATTGTGATTTTGTTATATGGTCACCAAAAGTTTTTTTTAAGGAAAGAATTTTTCCAGATTTTGATTTTTTTGAAAGGGAGAGTCAAATTGCATTACAATTTCATTCTGAGGTCATAATGCCTGAGCTATTGGGAAAATATTTTACAAGAAAGGAGGGAGTGGCTGAAGTAAATCATTGGTGTATTTGCCAAAGTGTAGATGATGGGAGACCTATGATTAAGTGTGATGGAGAAGACTGTGACATAGGGTGGTTTCATTTTAATTGTGTGGGATTAATTGACACTCCTAATAATGCATGGTATTGCCAAAAATGTCTTATTTCTAGTCCAATACTATAATTTGTTAATTTATTGTTCATTTTCAGTTTTATGCTGATATTGATTTCAACACTGGTTTTTATTATATTTTTGAAATCCACATCGAATGTTTTTTTCATTATCCCTCACCCATATTCATGATATATTCAAATAACCACAACCTGTCACCTACCTTTAATTTAAATTGTTTCTTTAGTTCAAAAGCTTTGCCACTGAGTTGAAAAAGAGATAATAATTTTGTTTTCATTAACCCAAAATTCCATAATTTAATTGTGATTGAACAAGTGAATAATATAATATTTCTAAATAATGGATATTCAAAACTTTTTTTAATAACTTGAATTTCTACAACAGATATATCAATTTTTTTATTGCGTACTCATTTTGTGAATTCCATCATAAATATCTTGTCATCATTATACCCAAATATTTGATAAAGTCAGTTTCATACATTTTTTCTCATCAATATTGAGAGGTCCTAAATTTGATAATGTATTTCTGTATGAAGTGCATAGAAAGTATATACTTTTTTCAAAATTTATTGTTGATATATTATCATCAAACCAACTTATAATTATTTTGATGTCTTTCTTAACTATTTTTTGAAGTTCATTCCAACTTGAACCCTCATAATAACTGTGTCATCTCTAAAACAATGAATTTTTCGTTTACTTTCAAGATTTAATAGGTCATTGAGATAAATATAGAATGAAAGTGGACCTAATACTGTACCCAGAGGTACACCATAGTCAATCATTCCTGGATTGCTCAATTAAAATAAAACATAAAAATAATAAAATAGTTTTAATTCTTTTTCTATGTTGAAATCTCCAAATACATAATATTCTATGACCTACACTATAATAATTCACTTACAATTAAATTAAATTACATTGTAATATTAGACGAGTACATAAATTGAATAACAATAAAAAAATTATGAACGTTTCTTAATGACAAATACTAAAATGAACTAATTTTTAATAAACATTTCATAACGACAAATACTAAAATAAATTAATTATGGTGAAATTTAAAATAAGACAAATCAGAGAGGGACAATAGGAGGAGAAAGATTAATTAAAGCACTACAAACAGTCACAATCTTATCCAAAATATTTAAATTTTCAGGGTCGTTTCCCTTTTTTATCATAGATATTGGTATTGTATCTTTAAAAATATTGAATTTATTTTTCAACATGCCACTAATTCTTTCCACATGTATTCTTACATGAGCAATGTGCCTTGTAGCCTCAATATCCAGCGGATGGAGCTGATTTTTACCCTTCGTGAAGGCAGGTATGACTAGTTTACCTTGTAGAACTCCTAATGTCTCTTTTATTAAGAAACCCCTATCAGCCAAAACAACATCTCCAGGTGTGATATAATTTAGGAAATCACTGTTTTCGACAATTTGTTTATCTGAGGCACGCCCACCCCATGCCTTACTAATAAAGCTTACAGTACCTTGTGGTGTAATTCCTATTAAAAATTTTATGGTGTTGTGGTGTTTGTAATTTGACCAGCACTGTATCTGGGTTGTTAAAGAAGCAGGTTTTTCAATAAACACCTCAAAACAATCTAAAATAATAGTTATTTTATCATGAAAAGCTTCTTGAAAACATGATGGTATATTTTTCATAGCTACTGAACGGTCAGGCCATATTATAAACTGCTGTAAGGTTTTATACAGGATATCTATCACAATTTCAAAATAACTTGAAGCAGTTGTTCGAGAAATTTTAAAATGATAAGCCAAATCTCGAAAATGTAAATTTAACCTCAACTTAATCAGAGTTAGTAATAACTGATTGAATGTGCTTAAAGCAGTAATGCTTGTGGTCGTAATATTATCTTCTATAATATTATACAATATAGATTCTATAAAACTATATGGAAAGCCTGTATAATATTTCCATTTTGTATCATTTTGAGGATCGTCTCTGAGCCCAAATGGTGATTTGTCAATTTTTTTTTCAAGCCTTTCAATTCTGTTTGAGGCAAAACTTAACTGTTCAAATTTAACAGTTAATTCTTCCATAGTGATGTCGGTCTGAGATGCAACGCCAGTATCAGAGTTGTTATCATGGTCTGGGACCTCTGAATCAACTTCTGCATCAAGGTCTGCCTGTTCAGCCTGCAGAAAAAAATAATTTTCATTTCTATTGCAAATTAAGATTATACACTTTTGTTTATCTTATGCTTTTTGAGTGAATAGAACCTATTGATTAGAACTGTCCACCACAGCTAACATTTAGATGTTCCATCAACTTAAAAAGCATGAAATAAACGAGTTAATTCTATTACTTACGCTCAATTTTCTTCTTTTATTCAATCTTCCACTCCTTTCAACGTCAGCCTGTTTCCTATGAGTTTTTTGAGATGTGTGCCCCATTTCCTGTGATGGAACCCAGTCCGGATGATTTTCATCTTCCAAAGCAGCAGGTTTGCCTACAGGTAATTCAGACTTATGTAAAATACTTTGAATGTAAATATTAGTGCAACACTTAACCCCTTAGGGTTGATTTCAACTATCACTTACCAGTAATAAAGTGTTTACTGCAGACTCTCTGGTTTTTTAGTTTTGATTCAGTAAGATCGTCCCGCTTAATTGCTGCTATCCATTGAGCTCTACGCCTCTCAGATAACTCGTTTTTATCTGTAAGAAACCTGTGGCTCAAAACCGCAGGCACAGAAAAGAACTTTACATCATCCCTGTTGTAACGACTTCCACAACCAACTACAAGACATGTAATAGGCATTTTTCCGTAAGGATACCACTAATGAGTCCCAAAAAATATAAAAACTATTTGGTACAATCACAAAAACAAAAATATCACAACTCTTAGATCAACTCTCAGCTTACTGCAGTATAACAACAACGCACTGTTTGCCTTCAGCCGCCATATTGAATAAGTTTTGACAGGTCATTGGAATGCCTAATTGATTTTCAGGTTATCGGACAAGCACAATCACCCAGCATTTTTTTATACTCTAATCATAAACTTTCCATCCACATCTTACGTACTTTTTGGCAGGCACTGTATATAAATATTTTTCCTGAATGATGCAACTGGTTTTCGTTTGTTTCAATGTTTTAATATTCACTCTGAGTTACAAAAAGGATGTGAAGTTTTTACAACTTCGATTTATTTTTTTAATTACAATAATATTTATTCACCACTACAAATTATTTCGATTCACAAAGCATAGAAAAAACCTAAACATAACAATAAAATAAATTTAGGAAAATTACAGATGAATAAATTGTAATCATACTGAGTGGGACAATGTTTTGGGTAAACATATAAGCAATTAGTATAAAACAATTAACATTATCTATGTACAAAATACAAGTTATGAAATATTTTAGGTATAATAAAGTTAATGATAACGGTAATAGAACTGTTGTAGAATAAATAATAAATAAATTTTTTCTACAAACGTCAAAAAATGCCACGGTTCGCGGTTCAAGCATTGATAACAATATGCGAAGTAACCTTTTTTTTTCATTTTCCTTCGTTACCATGACACCGTGCGCCAAGTGGTGTGCATGTAAACTATATGGGATTACGCGTGGTCTTGAGGCGCGCGTGCATTCGCGCTTTTTCTCATTCCAATACGTTAATACATTTCTACGCTCGGTTGACTGACTAAAGGCACCATTGGCTTCGATATAGGGGGTTTCAATAAATTTGCTCTTGAACCAATGTTCTTCTCTATGAAGAACAGTAGCCTCGTCCCAAAGGATTCGGTATTGGTCTGTCCACGCGTGGTCGGCAATTCCCGATTTAGATATTTTTCCCTGTCGAGTCCACTTTTTGTGTTCGGCTATTCTTACAGATAATAGCCGCTCCTTGTCTTTCCCTACATCAAGAGTATCTCCGAGATGATCAAACGGATCGGAAACAAATACAACATCAAGAGTTGCTTTCAATCTGGCAGTACCTTATATACGAAGCTTCCTCACCAAGGCGAAATCAGAGAAAAAAACAGAATCCAGCAAAAATTGCATTTTCGAGGTCCCATGTAAAGGTGCAGATTCCTGTATCGAAGAGACCAAGCGGCCATCATCTGTACGAATAGCTGAACACAAAAAGTGAACTCAACGGGAAGAAACATCTAAATCGGGATTGCCGACCACGCATGGACAGAGCACCCCTGAATTACTTGGGACGAGGCTAGTGGTCTTTATCGAGAGGAACATTGGTTAAAGCGCAAATTTATTGAAACCGCCTTCATCGAAACCAATGGTGCCTTCATTTAACCGAGCGTAGATATTAAAATCGTATGGAGACCGCTGGACCGTTTTGGAGGGAGAAAAAGCGCGAAAGCACGCGTGCCACAAGACCGCGCGTAATTTCAACGTAATTACACCATACCGGCAGACCTATAAAACATCGTGTAGACGATTGCAGATTCAAGCAATTGAAACGTAGTGAAAAATTGAAAGAAGCAAAAATCTTTCCACCGTTAAGACGAAAGAAGTCCGAACTGCAAGTAATCAAGTCACTACATCGTCCTTCAAACAAATCCTCTCATGACGTTTCAATGTTGCGTGTTGACTGAAAGATTTAGAACAAATATGACAATGAAATGGGTTTTCACCATTGTCACTCCTCTCATGAACTTTCAAATTACTTTTTTGGTTAAAAGATTCAGAACAAATTTTGTAATGAAATGGTTTTCCCCCAGTGTGACTCCTCTCAAATTACTTTTAACAGTAAAATATTTAGGACAAATTTTGCAGTGAAATGGATTTTCACCAGTGTGACTCGCCTCATGAACTTTCACATTAATTTTTTGGGTAAAAGGTTTAGAAAAAATTTTGCAATGAAACGGCCTTTCACCAATGTGATTCCTCTCATGACGTTTCAGATTACTCATTCGGTTAAAAGATTTAGAACAAATTTTGCAATGAAATGGTTTTTCACCAGTGTGACTCCTCTCATGAACTTTCAAATTACCTTTAATAGTAAAAGATTTAGGACAAATTTTGCAGTGAAATAGTTTTTCACCAGAGTGACTCGTCTCATGAACTTTCAAATTACTTTGGTCGCTAAATGATTTAGAACAAATTTTGCAATTAAACGGTTTTTCACCACTGTGAATCCTCTCATGAACTTTCAAATTACCATTTTGGTTAAAAGATTTAGAACAAATTTTGCAATGAAATGGTTTTTCACTACTGTGACTCCTTTCATGACGTTTCAAATGACCTATTCGGTT
This sequence comes from Chrysolina haemoptera, assembly GCA_958298965.1. Lineage (NCBI taxonomy): Eukaryota > Metazoa > Arthropoda > Insecta > Coleoptera > Chrysomelidae > Chrysolina > Chrysolina haemoptera. The sequence continues at coordinate 37,934,534 of OY282590.1, forward strand.
AAAAGATTTAAAACAAATTTTGCAATGAAATGATTTTTCACTACTGTGACTCCTCTCATGAACTTTCAAATTACTTTTAATAGTAAAAGATTTAGGACAAATTTTGCAGTGAAATAGTTTTTCACCAGAGTGACTCGTCTCATGAACTTTCAAATTACTTTTTTGGGTAAAAGATTTAGAACAAATTTTGCAATTAAACGGTTTTTCACCACTGTGAATCCTCTCATGAACTTTCAAATTACCTTTTTGGTTAAAAGATTCAGAACAAGTTTTGCAATGAAATGGTTTTTCACCATTGTGTCTTCTCTCATGAACTTGCAAACTACTTTTTTGGGTAAAAGATTTATAACAAATTTTGCAATGAAATGGTTTTTCACCAGTGTGACTCCTCTCATGAACTTTCAAATTACTTTTAATAGTAAAAGATTTAGGACAAATTTTGCAGTAAAATAGTTTTTCACCAGTGTGACTCTTCTCATGGACTTTCACATTAACTTTTTGGGTAAAAGATTTAGAACAAATTTTGCAATGAAACAGCCTTTCACCACTGTGATTCTTCTTATGAACTTTCAAATTACTTTGGTTGCTAAATGATTTAGAACAAATTTTGCAATGAAACGGTTTTTCACCACTGTGACTCCTCTCATGACGTTTCAAATTACTTATTTGGTTAAAAGATTTAGAACAAATTTTGCAATGAAATGTTTTTTCACCATCACTCTTATGAACTTTCAAATTATCTTTTTCATAGTAATTTTTAATAGAAGGCACAGAAGACCTTTGTGGTATGTCCGATGAGTCTTGTTCCTTGATAACTTCATCTTCATCTTGTACTTTAAGGGGTTTTAATAGCGAATCTGAAAAGAGAATCAATTATAATAAATCAATCTAGTGAGTAAAATCTATCAATAACTTGTCAATGAAAATAATTTTTCATATTTTTTTTGTTCAAGTGTTTATGAAGGTAACAATGATTTTTCAATGTTTGTTTTTACCTCAAAACTAATAATAGAAATAGCCCAAACAGACATTATATCTTGTGGCAAACGTGACCCAGTTCCATTTAGTATAAAGCCATTTGAATACATTTAAAGCATACAGAAAAATATACACAGAGTCACAGTAATGAACTTATGTTCAGAAAAAATTATTCTCACATGATTAAATTTTATTTATATAAATAAACAAATAAACATTACCTGTGATAAATTCAAGAGACATTCGTTTCATATCATAAGGCATATCTTCACCACCTACATGATAGTTCAGGGAGTACGTTTGCTTTTGACAGTTACATTCGAGTTTATAACTTGTGGACTTTGTTGCCAATCCAAAATTTTAGTAACATACTTCGAATATAAATTATAATTCAAAAAAATTAATAACAATACATCTCATGTTAAGGTATTTCACAAAATGTATGTAACAGATTAAGTAAGATCAAGTAGAGATTAGGGTACAATTTTTAATTCAAATTCTTATCCATATTTGAATATTAGCTGAAATAAAATAAATAAAATATTACCTGTGGTGAGGCCAAGAAGGGTTCGTTTCACATCGTGAGTCGTATCCTCACCAAGTATCTTATAGAATAAGGACTCATCTTGCTTTGGACAGCTACATTCTAATCTATAACTTGTGGACTTGAAGAAATCTGTTTCTCTATCAAAATTTTGATAACACACTTGGCAGAATCCTTCACTTGATTTTTCCTCACCAGTTTCAATTTTGATGTCTTCGTAAAAAATATCAATATCATGCTCATTTTTAATTTGGACTGCATTACATTCAATAGTTGATAAATTTTCGGGAAATTGGAAATGACCTAAATCGTCTGGGTTCAGATTCTTTACATCAAGTTTTTCATCAATTTGCTCTTGAGAGCTGTGGGCAGCATAGTTATGATCGTGTTCCACAAAATATGTTTCTCTAGTGAAACTGTTGAAATAACTCCCGCCTTTAAAAATATCAATTTCGCGGGGCCCATTTTTCACTGGCTCTTGTTGAAAACATTCCCTGAAATTGTTACCGTCCATTTTCTCTTCACGGTATTTTTTATTTTTATTACTCCGAGAACCGAGAACGGATAAAATAAACTATAAACTCTGAAACCAGCTTAATGCTATGTTCACATGCCAGCTTTATGTAGTTGAGCTTACAGCGTACTATTTTTCGATTGGTCACTGGATAACACAGAACGATAGGTTTCCAGTTAGGCCAATCAGAAAACAATACGTCATGAGCGTGAGCTATCACGTTACCTAGCCAGTACCTAGCGTGAGGTGATTTCTGTCATTGATTGTCGCTTGTGCTTGTCGTGTTTTGTGGCTGAGGTGAGGTCATTAGGAGGTCATTTCGTCATTTATATTTATATAATTATTTTTGATTAATGATGGACACCAGCAAATATGGAAATGGACAAGCTGAAGTGAAAATCAAATGTAACGATTTCAATAAAGCTTTTCAAATAGAGACAGTAAAAAATGAGCCATGTGATGTTGATATTTTTACGCGCAGAAGCTGCTATGGTGACAGCTCTATCAGCAGTGCAACAAACTTTGTTGATCACAAACATACCTACCAGGAGAAAAATGAAGAAAAACTTTATGCAAAGAATCTGAGCCCAAAAGATTTAGATCATTTCAAATTTTTCGATAGTTCGTCAAGTACATGTAACAAAGTAGGAATCAAAAATGAAATTGATATTATTTACGAAAATATCAAACTGGAAACTGATGAGGAAAAAGCAAGTAAACGTAATAGGTTTTGTGAGATGTGTTACCAAAGTTATGGAGAGGAAACAGATTTACTCAAATCCACAAGTTATAGATCAGAATGTAACTGTCAAAGGCAAAACGAGTCTCTGTTCTATAATACACCTACTCAGGATATTAGTGGTGTGACACTTGATGTTACCACAGGTAATGATATGTTTATCATTAACCACTAGGTCGTCGAATTGGTGAATAGAATAGAATTTTATTTAACCACGTTATGCATTGGTGTATATTTGTAGCAAGTTAAGACAGTTGGGTACACTAATGATAATGTTATAGTTATAATACATAGTAATGACTACGTTTATCTGGATGGTCTCTATCGGCTTCAGATTCGATAGCATTGAGTTGAGTTAAACCACCCTTCAGTTTATGTCGCAATATATCAGAGGATCGAAGATTCCAGTGCTTCAATCCGATTCTTATGTTCTGTGATTGTGAAACTAATCATTTTCCCATCCATGAGTCCCAAAATATGTTTTTCCTTAATCAGTTTAATGATAAAACTTTTTTCTTTGGATCATATGTTTCATTTCTTTGTTTTTATTCTGTTCTCCATTTTGAGGAAGAAACTCATCCGATGACAGACAATCAAGACAATAAACAACTAATCTGAATTTAGTTAAATTTGTTCTTTGAACAATACAGAATTTTCCTCTTCGTGGGAACCAGATGTTGAAAAAAAATCTTTTATTTACCTACAATTGTGTCATGATGATATTGTTATTCCTAAGTTGATGTATGTATGTATGTTTGGTAAATAAATAAATTGTATTATTATGTTTTATTATAATCTCGTTGAAAGGTAATTGATAGATTTTACTCAATTTCAGATTCGGAATTGAAGCCACTTGAAGTACAAGATGAAAGAATATTTGGAGATGAAGTTACCAAAGAACGAGACTCATCCGCCGTACCTCAAAGGCTTTCCATGAAAAATTGCAAAAAGAAGAAAAGTAAATTGCGTTCAGAGAAAAAATTTCAGTGTAAAAGCTGTTCAAAATCTTTCACAAGAATGCATAATTTGACGGTCCATATGAGGAGTCATACGGGTGAAAAACCATTTCATTGCCAAATCTGTTCAAAATCTTTCATTAGTATCTGTAATTTAAAAACTCATGAGAGGAGTCACACTGGTGAAAAACCTTTCAATTGCCAAGTTTGTTCCAAGTCGTTCGCTAGTTCGTATAATTTGAAGGTTCATAATAGGTGTCATACCGGAGAAAAGCCGTTTTATTGCAAAATCTGTTCCAAATATTTCAGTCAAATAGGCAATCTGAAAGCTCATGAGAGTGGTCACATTGGTGAAAAACAATTTCATTGCAAAGTCTGTTTGAAATCTTTCAGCAAGAGGAGTACTTTAAAAGTACATGAGAACGGTCACACTGGTGAAACACCATTCAATTGCCAAATTTGTTCCAAGTCGTTCGCTAGTTCGTATAATTTGAAGGTCCATAAGATGTGTCACACAGGAGAAAAACCATTTAATTGCAAAATCTGTTCGACATCTTTCAGACAAATGGGAAATTTAAAAACTCATGAGAGGAATCACTCTGATAAAAAACCATTCAATTGCAAAATCTGTTCAAGATCTTTCAGTAGGAGAAGTACTTTGAAAATTCATGAGAAGGGTCACACTAGTAAAAAACCATTTCAATGCGAAATTTGTTCCAAAGCTTTCACTAGTCCAGATAAATTGAAGGTCCATAAGAGGATTCACACTGGTGAAAAACCATTTCATTGCGAAATCTGTGCAAAATCTTTCAGTCAAAATGGTAATTTGAAAGTTCATGAGAGGGGTCACGATGCTGAAAAACTATAGTTGCGGAGGTGTTATACGAGAGAAAAACATACTCGAGGAACAAGAGAAAAACCTACAGGAAAAGAGCCAACAAAACCCACAGGAGAAAAATTATTTTATTGCAAAATTTCTTCATCTTTCAGACAAGTGAGCAATTTGAAAAAATCAAATCTTTCAGTGGAAAGGGTAATTTGAAAGCTAATGAGGGTGGTCATATTGCTGAAAAACTATATAGTTGCAAGAACAACGTGACAAAAGAGCAATCTGCACAACAGCACCTATAACACCTACAAGCGAAATGTTAGGCAAACAATCAATACCATCATCTTGTAGGAATTTTTCTTAGCTTTCTTTCTATACACATATGTATTTAAGGAATGTGTCTCGTTATGGTCGCAAAATACGAAAATTGTAGAAAGTGTGCTAGAATCCGACATCCTAGCACACAAAACCACCAATAACATCTACAAGCGAAATGTGAGGCAAATAAACAATACCATCATCTTGTAGGAAATTTTTTTAGCTTTCTTTCTATATACATATGTATTTAAGGAATGTGTCTCGTTATGGTCGCAAAATACGAAAATTGTAAAAAGTGTGCTGGAATCCGGCATCCTAGCACACAAAACCACCAATAACATCTACTAGGGAAATGTGAGGCAAATAAACAATACCATCATCTTGTAGGAAATTTTTTTAGCTTTCTTTCTATATACATATGTATTTAAGGAATGTGTCTCGTTATGGTCGCAAAATACGAAAATTGTAAAAAGTGTGCTAGAATCCGGCATCCTAGCACACAACACCACCAATAACATCTACAAGCGAAATGTTAGGCAAACAAACAATACCATCATCTTGTAGGAAATTTTTTTAGCTTTCTTTCTATATACATATGTATTTAAGGAATGTGTCTCGTTATGGTCGCAAAATACGAAAATTGTAAAAAGTGTGCTAGAATCCGGCATCCTAGCACACAACACCACCAATAACATCTACAAGCGAAATGTTAGGCAAACAAACAATACCATCATCTTGTAGGAAATTTTTTTAGCTTTCTTTCTATATACATATGTATTTAAGGAATGTGTCTCGTTATGGTCCCAAAGTACGAAAATTGTAGAAAATGCGCTAGAATTCGACATCCTAGCACAAAAAACCACCAATAACATCTACAAGCGAAATGTTAGGCAAACAAACAATACCATCATCTTGTAGGAAATTTTTTTAGCTTTCTATACACATGTATTTGAGGAATGTGTCTCGTTATGGTCGCAAAATACGAAAATTGTAAAAAGTGTGCTAGAATCTGACATCCTAGCACACAAAACCACCAATAACATCGACAAGCGAAATGTTAGGCAAACAAACAATACCATCATCTTGTAGGAATTTTTTTCTATATGCATATGTATTTAAGGAATGTGTCTCGTTATGGTCGCAAAATACGAAAATTGTAAAAAGTGCGCTAGAATTCGACATCCTAGAACACAAAACCACCATTAACATCTACAATAGAAATGTTACGCAAACAAACAATACCATCATCTTGTAGGAAATTTGTTTAGCTTTCTATATATATACATATGTATTTAAGGAATGTGTCTCGTTATGGTCGCAAAATACGAAAATTGTAAAAAGTGTGCTAGAATCCGACATCCTAGCACACAAAACCACCAATAACATCTACAGGCGGAATGTTAGGCAAACGAACAATACCATCCTCTTGTAGGAAATTTTTTTAACTTTCTTTCTATATAAATATGTATTTAAGGAATGTGTCTCGTTATGGTCGCAAAATGCAAAAAACGTAAACGGTACGCTAGAATCCGGCATCCTAGCACACAATACCATCATCTTGTAGGAAATTTTTTTAGCTTTCTTTCTATATGCATATGTATTTAAGGAATGTGTCTCGTTATAGTCGCAAAATGTGAAAAACGTAAACGGTACGCTAGAATCCGACATCCTAGCACACAAAACCACCAATAACATCTACAGGCGGAATGTTAGGCAAACGAACAATACCATCCTCTTGTAGGAAATTTTTTTAGCTTTCTTTCTATATAAATATGTATTTAAGGAATGTGTCTCGTTATGGTCGCAAAATGCAAAAAACGTAAACGGTACGCTAGAATCCGGCATCCTAGCACACAATACCATCATCTTGTAGGAAATTTTTTTAGCTTTCTTTCTATATGCATATGTATTTAAGGAATGTGTCTCGTTATGGTCGCAAAATGTGAAAAACGTAAACGGTACGCTAGATTCCGACATCCTAGCACACAAAACCACCAATAACATCTACAAGCGAAATGCGAGGAACACAAACAATACCGTCATCTTGTAGGAAATTTGTTTAGCTTTCTTTGTATATACATATGTATTTAAGGAATGTGTCTGGTTATGGTCGCAGAATACGAAAATTGTAAAAAGTCCGCTAGAATTCGACATCCTAGCACACAAAACCACCAATAACATCTACAATAGAAATGTTACGCAAACAAACAATACCATCGTCTTGTAAGAATTTTTTTTATCTTTCTTTCTATATGCATATGTATTTGAGGAATGTGTCTCGTTATGGTCGCAAAATACGAAAATTGTAAACGGTGCGCTAGAATCCGGCGTCCTAGCACACAAAACCACCAATAACATCTACAAGCGAAATGTTGGGCAAACAAACAATACCATCTTCTTCTAGGAAATTTTTTTAGCTTTCTTTCTATATACATACGTATTTAAGGAATGAGTCTGGTTATGGTCGCATAATACGAAAATTGTAAAAAGTCCGCTCAGATATAAGATTTAGCCGGAAGAGGGTGTTTAAGGTAGAAAATCCAATTTTCTGAGATATTTCAATTTTTCGAATCTGAAATGTTTGTCTTCGAACGTATTTTGACGTGCTGATTCCGAATCTTTGAACGAAAATGTCGAAAACTCATCAGAAATATTTTTGGCAGGAGAAAAACCATGTAAAAACTGTTTGAATGGACGAATTAGTATATACTGAGAATTTAAACGATAAAAATACACGGACAAAAAAGTCGAGTATATCATGATAGATAATTTTTTGAAAATAACTGATTCAGAAATGACCATCTGAAGAACGGTTAAAGATAGACGAATTCTGCGAACGCCAGTCGATTCAGAATGGCCGAATTAGTATGGATTGTGAATTTCGAGTCAATCGAAAAAAATTAAAAATTACTTGAAAAAGTTGCAAGGGGTTCACCCCTAAATATCATGAAAAATACTAAGTCATCACATCGACTTGAAATTTGCACTATATGCGTAAAATTTCATGCTCATTCCGAAAATTTATGATTTTTATGTGCTCAGATATAAGATTTAACCGGAAAAGGGTGTTTAAGGTAGAAAATCCAATTTTCTGTGATTTTTCATTTTCAATTTTTCGAATTTGAAATGTTTGTCCTCGAACGTATTTTGACGGGCTGATTCCGAATTTTTTAACGAAAATGTCGAAAACTCATCAGAAATATTTTTGGCAGGAGAAAAACCATGTAAAAACTGTTTTAGAGCTGACCAACTCAAGAACGGTCAGACATAGACAAATTCTGCGAACGCCAATCGATTCAGAATGGTCGAATTAGTATATACTGAGAGTTTGAACGATAAAAATCGACTGACAAAAAAGTCGAGTATATCATGATTGATAATTTTTTGAAAATAACTGATTCAGAGCTGACCAACTGAAGAACGGTTAAAGATAGACAAATTCTGCGAACGCCAATCGGTTCAGAAATATCGTGAAAAATACTAAGTCATCACATCGACTTGAAATTTGCACTATATGCGTAAAATTTCATGCTCATTCCGAAAATGTATGATTTTTATGTGCTCAGATATAAGATTTAACCGGAAAAGGGTGTTTAAGGTAGAAAATCCAATTTTCTGAGATTTTTCATTTTCAATTTTTCGAATTTGAAATGTTGGTCCTCGAACGTATTTTGACGTGCTGATTCCGAATCTTTGAACGAAAATGTCGAAAACTCATCAGAAATATTTTTGGCAGGAGAAAAACCATGTAAAAACTATTTTAGAGCTGACCAACTCGAGAACGGTCAGAGATAGACATATTCTGCGAACTCCAATCGATTCAGAATGGCCGAATTAGTATATACTGAGAATTTAAACGATAAAAATACACGGACAAAAAAGTCGAGTATATCATGATAGATAATTTTTTGAAAATAACTGATTCACAGCTGACCAACTGAAGAACGGTTAAAGATAGACAAATTCTGCGAACGCCAATCGATTCAGAATGTCGAATTAGTATGGATTGTGAATTTCGAGACAATCGAAAAAAATTAAAAATTACTCGAAAAAGTTGCAAGGGGTTCACCCCTAAATATCGTGAAAAATACTAAGTCATCACATCGACTTGAAATTTGCACTATATGCGTAAAATTTCATGCTCATTCCGAAAATGTATGATTTTTATGTGCTCAGATATAAGATTTAACCGGAAAAGGGTGTTTAAAGTAGAAAATCCAATTTTCTGAGATTTTTCATTTTCAATTTTTCGAATTTGAAATAATTGTCCTCGAACGTATTTTGACGTGCTGATTCCGAATCTTTGAACGAAAATGTCGAAAACTCATCAGAAATATTTTTGGCAGGAGAAAAACCATGTAAAAACTGTTTTAGAGCTGACCAACTCGAGAACGGTCAGAGATAGACATATTCTGCGAACTCCAATCGATTCAGAATGGCCGAATTAGTATATACTGAGAATTTAAACGATAAAAATACACGGACAAAAAAGTCGAGTATATCATGATAGATAATTTTTTGAAAATAACTGATTCAGAGCTGACCATCTGAAGAACGGCTAAAGATAGACGAATTCTGCGAACGCCAATCGATTCAGAATGGCCGAATTAGTATAGACTGAGAGTTTGAATGAGAAAAATCGACTGACAAAAAAGTCGAGTATATCATGATAGATAATTTTTTGAAAATAACTGATTCAGAGCTGACCAACTGAAGAACGGTTAAAGATAGACAAATTCTGCGAACGCCAATCGGTTCAGAATGTCGAATTAGTATGGATTGTGAATTTCGAGTCAATCGAAAAAAATTAAAATTTACTCGAAATATCATGAAAAATACTAAGTCATCACATCGACTTGAAATTTGCACTATATGCATAAAATTTAATGCTCATTCCGAAAATTCATGATTTTCATGTGCTCAGATATAAGATTTAGCTGGAAAAGGGTGTTTGAGGTAGAAAATCCAATTTTCTGAGATTTTTCATTTTCAATTTTTCGAATTTGAAATGTTTGTCCTCGAACGTATTTTGACGTGCTGATTCCGAATCTTTGAACGAAAATGTCGAAAACTCATCAGAAATATTTTTGGCAGGAGAAAAACCATGTAAAAACTGTTTTAGAGCTGACCAACTCGAGAACGGTCAGAGATAGACAAATTCTGCGAACTCCAATCGATTCAGAATAACCGAATTAGTATACACTGAGAGTTTGAACGATAAAAATAAACGGACAAAAAAGTCGAGTATATCATGATAGATAATTTTTTGAAAATAACTGATTCAGAGCTGACCAACTCGAGAACGGTTAAAGATAGGCGAATTCTGCGGACTACAATCGATTCAGAATGGTCGAATTAGTATATACTGAGAGTTTGAATGAGAAAAATCGACTGACAAAAAAGTAGAGTATACCATGATGGATAATTTTTTGAAAATAACTGATTCAGAGCTGACCAACTCGAGAACGGTTAGAGATAGACGAATTCTACGAACGTCAATCGATTCAGAATGGTCGAATTAGTATATACTGAGAGTTTGAATGAGAAAAATCGACTGACAAAAAAGTCGAGTATATCATGATAGATAATTTTTTGAAAATAACTGATTCAGAGCTGACCAACTGAAGAACGGTTAAAGATAGACAAATTCTGCGAACGCCAATCGATTCAGAATGTAGAATTAGTATGGATTGTGAATTTCGAGTCAATCGAAAAAAATTAAAATTTACTCGAAAAAGTTGCAAGGGGATCACCCCTAAATATCGTGAAAAATACTAAGTCATCACATCGACTTGAAATTTGCACTATATGCGTAAAATTTCATGCTTATTCCGAAAATGTATGATTTTTATGTGCTCAGATATAAGATTTAACCGGAAAAGGGTGTTTAAGGTAAAAAATCCAATTTTCTGAGATTTTTCATTTTCAATTTTTCGAATTTGAAATGTTGGTCCTCGAACGTATTTTGACGTGCTGATTCCGAATCTTTGAACGAAAATGTCGAAAACTCATCAGAAATATTTTTGGCAGGAGAAAAACCATGTAAAAACTATTTTAGAGCTGACCAACTCGAGAACGGTCAGAGATAGACATATTCTGCGAACTCCAATCGATTCAGAATGGCCGAATTAGTATATACTGAGAATTTAAACGATAAAAATACACGGACAAAAAAGTCGAGTATATCATGATAGATAATTTTTTGAAAATAACTGATTCAGAAATGACCATCTGAAGAACGGTTAAAGATAGACGAATTCTGCGAACGCCAGTCGATTCAGAATGGCCGAATTAGTATGGATTGTGAATTTCGAGTCAATCGAAAAAAATTAAAAATTACTCGAAAAAGTTGCAAGGGGTTCACCCCTAAATATCATGAAAAATACTAAGTCATCACATCGACTTGAAATTTGCACTATATGCGTAAAATTTCATGCTCATTCCGAAAATTTATGATTTTTATGTGCTCAGATATAAGATTTAACCGGAAAAGGGTGTTTAAGGTAGAAAATCCAATTTTCTGTGATTTTTCATTTTCAATTTTTCGAATTTGAAATGTTTGTCCTCGAACGTATTTTGACGTGCTGATTCCGAATTTTTTAACGAAAATGTCGAAAACTCTTCAGAAATATTTTTGGCAGGAGAAAAACCATGTAAAAACTGTTTTAGAGCTGACCAACTCAAGAACGGTCAGACATAGACAAATTCTGCGAATGCCAATCGATTCAGAATGGTCGAATTAATATATACTGAGAGTTTGAACGATAAAAATCGACTGACAAAAAAGTCGAGTATATCATGATTGATAATTTTTTGAAAATAACTGATTCAGAGCTGACCAACTGAAGAACGGTTAAAGATAGACAAATTCTGCGAACGCCAATCGATTCAGAATGTAGAATTAGTATGGATTGTGAATTTCGAGTCAATCGAAAAAAATTAAAATTTACTCGAAAAAGTTGCAAGGGGATCACCCCTAAATATCGTGAAAAATACTAAGTCATCACATCGACTTGAAATTTGCACTATATGCGTAAAATTTCATGCTCATTCCGAAAATGTATGATTTTTATGTGCTCAGATATAAGATTTAACCGGAAAAGGGTGTTTAAGGTAGAAAATCCAATTTTCTGAGATTTTTCATTTTCAATTTTTCGAATTTGAAATGTTGGTCCTCGAACGTATTTTGACGTGCTGATTCCGAATCTTTGAACGAAAATGTCGAAAACTCATCAGAAATATTTTTGGCAGGAGAAAAACCATGTAAAAACTATTTTAGAGCTGACCAACTCGAGAACGGTCAGAGATAGACATATTCTGCGAACTCCAATCGATTCAGAATGGCCGAATTAGTATATACTGAGAATTTAAACGATAAAAATACACGGACAAAAAAGTCGAGTATATCATGATAGATAATTTTTTGAAAATAACTGATTCAGAAATGACCATCTGAAGAACGGTTAAAGATAGACGAATTCTGCGAACGCCAGTCGATTCAGAATGGCCGAATTAGTATGGATTGTGAATTTCGAGTCAATCGAAAAAAATTAAAAATTACTCGAAAAAGTTGCAAAGGGTTCACCCCTAAATATCATGAAAAATACTAAGTCATCACATCGACTTGAAATTTGCACTATATGCGTAAAATTTCATGCTCATTCCGAAAATTTATGATTTTTATGTGCTCAGATATAAGATTTAACCGGAAAAGGGTGTTTAAGGTAGAAAATCCAATTTTCTGTGATTTTTCATTTTCAATTTTTCGAATTTGAAATGTTTGTCCTCGAACGTATTTTGACGTGCTGATTCCGAATTTTTTAACGAAAATGTCGAAAACTCATCAGAAATATTTTTGGCAGGAGAAAAACCATGTAAAAACTGTTTTAGAGCTGACCAACTCGAGAACGGTCAGAGATAGACATATTCTGCGAACTCCAATCGATTCAGAATGGCCGAATTAGTATATACTGAGAATTTAAACGATAAAAATACACGGACAAAAAAGTCGAGTATATCATGATAGATAATTTTTTGAAAATAACTGATTCACAGCTGACCAACTGAAGAACGGTTAAAGATAGACAAATTCTGCGAACGCCAATCGATTCAGAATGTCGAATTAGTATGGATTGTGAATTTCGAGACAATCGAAAAAAATTAAAAATTACTCGAAAAAGTTGCAAGGGGTTCACCCCTAAATATCGTGAAAAATACTAAGTCATCACATCGACTTGAAATTTGCACTATATGCGTAAAATTTCATGCTCATTCCGAAAATGTATGATTTTTATGTGCTCAGATATAAGATTTAACCGGAAAAGGGTGTTTAAAGTAGAAAATCCAATTTTCTGAGATTTTTCATTTTCAATTTTTCGAATTTGAAATGTTTGTCCTCGAACGTATTTTGACGTGCTGATTCCGAATCTTTGAACGAAAATGTCGAAAACTCATCAGAAATATTTTTGGCAGGAGAAAAACCATGTAAAAACTGTTTTAGAGCTGACCAACTCGAGAACGGTCAGAGATAGACATATTCTGCGAACTCCAATCGATTCAGAATGGCCGAATTAGTATATACTGAGAATTTAAACGATAAAAATACACGGACAAAAAAGTCGAGTATATCATGATAGATAATTTTTTGAAAATAACTGATTCAGAGCTGACCATCTGAAGAACGGCTAAAGATAGACGAATTCTGCGAACGCCAATCGATTCAGAATGGCCGAATTAGTATAGACTGAGAGTTTGAATGAGAAAAATCGACTGACAAAAAAGTCGAGTATATCATGATAGATAATTTTTTGAAAATAACTGATTCAGAGCTGACCAACTCGAGAACGGTTAGAGATAGACGAATTCTACGAACGTCAATCGATTCAGAATGGTCGAATTAGTATATACTGAGAGTTTGAATGAGAAAAATCGACTGACAAAAAAGTCGAGTATATCATGATAGATAATTTTTTGAAAATAACTGATTCAGAGCTGACCAACTGAAGAACGGTTAAAGATAGACAAATTCTGCGAACGCCAATCGATTCAGAATGTAGAATTAGTATGGATTGTGAATTTCGAGTCAATCGAAAAAAATTAAAATTTACTCGAAAAAGTTGCAAGGGGATCACCCCTAAATATCGTGAAAAATACTAAGTCATCACATCGACTTGAAATTTGCACTATATGCGTAAAATTTCATGCTCATTCCGAAAATGTATGATTTTTATGTGCTCAGATATAAGATTTAACCGGAAAAGGGTGTTTAAGGTAAAAAATCCAATTTTCTGAGATTTTTCATTTTCAATTTTTCGAATTTGAAATGTTGGTCCTCGAACGTATTTTGACGTGCTGATTCAGAATCTTTGAACGAAAATGTCGAAAACTCATCAGAAATATTTTTGGCAGGAGAAAAACCATGTAAAAACTATTTTAGAGCTGACCAACTCGAGAACGGTCAGAGATAGACATATTCTGCGAACTCCAATCGATTCAGAATGGCCGAATTAGTATATACTGAGAATTTAAACGATAAAAATACACGGACAAAAAAGTCGAGTATATCATGATAGATAATTTTTTGAAAATAACTGATTCAGAAATGACCATCTGAAGAACGGTTAAAGATAGACGAATTCTGCGAACGCCAGTCGATTCAGAATGGCCGAATTAGTATGGATTGTGAATTTCGAGTCAATCGAAAAAAATTAAAAATTACTCGAAAAAGTTGCAAGGGGTTCACCCCTAAATATCATGAAAAATACTAAGTCATCACATCGACTTGAAATTTGCACTATATGCGTAAAATTTCATGCTCATTCCGAAAATTTATGATTTTTATGTGCTCAGATATAAGATTTAACCGGAAAAGGGTGTTTAAGGTAGAAAATCCAATTTTCTGTGATTTTTCATTTTCAATTTTTCGAATTTGAAATGTTTGTCCTCGAACGTATTTTGACGTGCTGATTCCGAATTTTTTAACGAAAATGTCGAAAACTCTTCAGAAATATTTTTGGCAGGAGAAAAACCATGTAAAAACTGTTTTAGAGCTGACCAACTCAAGAACGGTCAGACATAGACAAATTCTGCTAACGCCAATCGATTCAGAATGGTCGAATTAATATATACTGAGAGTTTGAACGATAAAAATCGACTGACAAAAAAGTCGAGTATATCATGATTGATAATTTTTTGAAAATAACTGATTCAGAGCTGACCAACTGAAGAACGGTTAAAGATAGACAAATTCTGCGAACGCCAATCGATTCAGAATGTAGAATTAGTATGGATTGTGAATTTCGAGTCAATCGAAAAAAATTAAAATTTACTCGAAAAAGTTGCAAGGGGATCACCCTAAATATCGTGAAAAATACTAAGTCATCACATCGACTTGAAATTTGCACTATATGCGTAAAATTTCATGCTCATTCCGAAAATGTATGATTTTTATGTGCTCAGATATAAGATTTAACCGGAAAAGGGTGTTTAAGGTAGAAAATCCAATTTTCTGAGATTTTTCATTTTCAATTTTTCGAATTTGAAATGTTGGTCCTCGAACGTATTTTGACGTGCTGATTCCGAATCTTTGAACGAAAATGTCGAAAACTCATCAGAAATATTTTTGGCAGGAGAAAAACCATGTAAAAACTATTTTAGAGCTGACCAACTCGAGAACGGTCAGAGATAGACATATTCTGCGAACTCCAATCGATTCAGAATGGCCGAATTAGTATATACTGAGAATTTAAACGATAAAAATACACGGACAAAAAAGTCGAGTATATCATGATAGATAATTTTTTGAAAATAACTGATTCAGAAATGACCATCTGAAGAACGGTTAAAGATAGACGAATTCTGCGAACGCCAGTCGATTCAGAATGGCCGAATTAGTATGGATTGTGAATTTCGAGTCAATCGAAAAAAATTAAAAATTACTCGAAAAAGTTGCAAGGGGTTCACCCCTAAATATCATGAAAAATACTAAGTCATCACATCGACTTGAAATTTGCACTATATGCGTAAAATTTCATGCTCATTCCGAAAATTTATGATTTTTATGTGCTCAGATATAAGATTTAACCGGAAAAGGGTGTTTAAGGTAGAAAATCCAATTTTCTGTGATTTTTCATTTTCAATTTTTCGAATTTGAAATGTTTGTCCTCGAACGTATTTTGACGTGCTGATTCCGAATTTTTTAACGAAAATGTCGAAAACTCTTCAGAAATATTTTTGGCAGGAGAAAAACCATGTAAAAACTGTTTTAGAGCTGACCAACTCAAGAACGGTCAGACATAGACAAATTCTGCGAACGCCAATCGATTCAGAATGGTCGAATTAGTATATACTGAGAGTTTGAACGATAAAAATCGACTGACAAAAAAGTCGAGTATATCATGATTGATAATTTTTTGAAAATAACTGATTCAGAGCTGACCAACTGAAGAACGGTTAAAGATAGACAAATTCTGCGAACGCCAATCGGTTCAGAATGTCGAATTAGTATGGATTGTGAATTTCGAGTCAATCGAAAAAAATTAAAATTTACTCGAAAAAGTTGCAAGGGGTTCACCCCTAAATATCATGAAAAATACTAAGTCATCACATCGACTTGAAATTTGCACTATATGCGTAAAATTTCATGCTCATTCTGAAAATTTATGATTTTTATGTGCTCAGATATAAAATTTAACCGGAAAAGGGTGTTTAAGGTAGAAAATCCAATTTTCTGAGATTTTTCATTTTCAATTTTTCGAATTTGAAATGTTTGTCCTCGAACGTATTTTGACGTGTTGATTCCGAATCTTTGAACGAAAATGTCGAAAACTCATCAGAAATATTTTTGGCAGGAGAAAAACTATGTAAAAACTGTTTTAGAGCTGACCAACTCGAGAACGGTCAGAGATAGACAAATTCTGCGAACTCCAATCGATTCAGATTGGCGGAATTAGTAAATACTGAGAGTTTGAATGAGAAAAATCGACTGACAAAAAAGTCGAGTATATCATGATTGATAATTTTTTGAAAATAACTGATTCAGAGCTGACCAACTAGAGAACGGTTAAAGATACACGAATTCTGCGAACGCCAATCGATTCAGAATGGCCGAATTAGTATATACTGAGAGTTTGAACGATAAAATTACACGGAGAAAAAAGTCATCATGATATATAATTTTTTGAAAATAACTGATTCAGAGCTGACCAACTCGAGAACGGTTAGAGATAGACGAATTCTACGAACGTCAATCGATTCAGAATGGTCGAATTAGTATATACTGAGAGTTTGAATGAGAAAAATCGACTGACAAAAAAGTCGAGTATATCATGATAGATAATTTTTTGAAAATAACTGATTCAGAGCTGACCAACTAGAAAACGGTTGAAGATAGACGAATTCTGCGAATGCCATTCGATTCAGAATGGCCGAATTTTTTAACGAAAATGTCGAAAACTCTTCAGAAATATTTTTGGCAGGAGAAAAACCATGTAAAAACTGTTTTAGAGCTGACCAACTCAAGAACGGTCAGACATAGACAAATTCTGCGAACGCCAATCGATTCAGAATGGTCGAATTAGTATATACTGAGAGTTTGAACGATAAAAATCGACTGACAAAAAAGTCGAGTATATCATGATTGATAATTTTTTGAAAATAACTGATTCAGAGCTGACCAACTGAAGAACGGTTAAAGATAGACAAATTCTGCGAACGCCAATCGATTCAGAATGTAGAATTAGTATGGATTGTGAATTTCGAGTCAATCGAAAAAAATTAAAATTTACTCGAAAAAGTTGCAAGGGGATCACCCTAAATATCGTGAAAAATACTAAGTCATCACATCGACTTGAAATTTGCACTATATGCGTAAAATTTCATGCTCATTCCGAAAATGTATGATTTTTATGTGCTCAGATATAAGATTTAACCGGAAAAGGGTGTTTAAGGTAGAAAATCCAATTTTCTGAGATTTTTCATTTTCAATTTTTCGAATTTGAAATGTTGGTCCTCGAACGTATTTTGACGTGCTGATTCCGAATCTTTGAACGAAAATGTCGAAAACTCATCAGAAATATTTTTGGCAGGAGAAAAACCATGTAAAAACTATTTTATTGCGAACTCCAATCGATTCAGATTGGCGGAATTAGTAAATACTGAGAGTTTGAATGAGAAAAATCGACTGACAAAAAAGTCGAGTATATCATGATTGATAATTTTTTGAAAATAACTGATTCAGAGCTGACCAACTAGAGAACGGTTAAAGATACACGAATTCTGCGAACGCCAATCGATTCAGAATGGCCGAATTAGTATATACTGAGAGTTTGAACGATAAAATTACACGGAGAAAAAAGTCATCATGATATATAATTTTTTGAAAATAACTGATTCAGAGCTGACCAACTCGAGAACGGTTAGAGATAGACGAATTCTACGAACGTCAATCGATTCAGAATGGTCGAATTAGTATATACTGAGAGTTTGAATGAGAAAAATCGACTGACAAAAAAGTCGAGTATATCATGATAGATAATTTTTTGAAAATAACTGATTCAGAGCTGACCAACTAGAAAACGGTTGAAGATAGACGAATTCTGCGAATGCCATTCGATTCAGAATGGCCGAATTAGTATATACTGAGAGTTTGAACGATAAAAATACACGGACAAAAAAGTCGAGTATATCATGATAGATAATTTTTTGAAAATAACTGATTCAGAGCTGACCAACTCGAGAACGGTTAGAGATAGGCGAATTCTGCGGACTACAATCGATTCAGAATGGTCGAATTAGTATATACTGAGAGTTTGAATGAGAAAAATCGACTGACAAAAAAGTCGACTATATCATGATACATAATTTTTTGAAAATAACTGATTCAGAGCTGACCAACTGAAGAACGGTTGAAGATAGACGAATTCTGCGAACGCCAATCGATTCAGAATGTCGAATTAGTATGGATTGTGAATTTCGAGACAATCGAAAAAAATTAAAAATTACTCGAAAAAGTTGCAAGGGGTTCACCCCTAAATATCGTGAAAAATACTAAGTCATCACATCGACTTGAAATTTGCACTATATGCTTAAAATTTCATGCTCATTCCGAAAATGTATGATTTTTATGTGCTCAGATATAAGATTTAACCGGAAAAGGGTGTTTAAGGTAGAAAATCCAATTTTCTGAGATTTTTCATTTTCAATTTTTCGAATTTGAAATGTTTGTCCTCGAACATATTTTGACGTGCTGATTCCGAATCTTTGAACGAAAATGTCGAAAACTCATCAGAAATATTTTTGGCAGGAGAAAAACCATGTAAAAACTGTTTTAGAGCTGGCCAACTCGAGAACGATCAGAGATAGACATATTCTGCGAACTCCAATCGATTCAGAATGGCCGAATTAGTATATACTGAGAATTTAAACGATAAAAATACACGGACAAAAAAGTCGAGTATATCATGATAGATAATTTTTTGAAAATAACTGATTCAGAGCTGACCATCTGAAGAACGGTTAAAGATAGACGAATTCTGCGAACGCCAATCGATTCAGAATGGCCGAATTAGTATAGACTGAGAGTTTGAATGAGAAAAATCGACTGACAAAAAAGTCGAGTATATCATGATAGATAAATTTTTGAAAATAACTGATTCAGAGCTGACCAACTGAAGAACGGTTAAAGATAGACAAATTCTGCGAACGCCAATCGGTTCGGAATGTCGAATTAGTATGGATTGTGAATTTCGAGTCAATCGAAAAAAATTAAAATTTACTCGAAAAAGTTGCAAGGGGTTCACCCCTAAATATCATGAAAAATACTAAGTCATCACATCGACTTGAAATTTGCACTATATGCATAAAATTTAATGCTCATTCCGAAAATTCATGATTTTCATGTGCTCAGATATAAGATTTAGCCGGAAAAGGGTGTTTGAGGTAGAAAATCCAATTTTCTGAGATTTTTCATTTTCAATTTTTCGAATTTGAAATGTTTGTCCTCGAACGTATTTTGACGTGCTGATTCCGAATCTTTGAACGAAAATGTCGAAAACTCATCAGATATATTTTTGGCAGGAGAAAAACCATGTAAAAACTGTTTTAGAGCTGACCAACTCGAGAACGGTCAGAGATAGACAAATTCTGCGAACTCCAATCGATTCAGAATAACCGAATTAGTATAAACTGAGAGTTTGAACGATAAAAATAAACGGACAAAAAAGTCGAGTATATCATGATAGATAATTTTTTGAAAATAACTGATTCAGAGCTGACCAACTCGAGAACGGTTAAAGATAGGCGAATTCTGCGGACTACAATCGATTCAGAATGGTCGAATTAGTATATACTGAGAGTTTGAATGAGAAAAATCGACTGACAAAAAAGTAGAGTATATCATGATAGATAATTTTTTGAAAATAACTCATTCAGAGCTGACCAACTGAAGAACGGTTGAAGATAGACGAATTCTGCGAACGCCAATCGATTCAGAATGGCCGAATTAGTATAGACTGAGAGTTTGAATGAGAAAAATCGACTGACAAAAAAGTCGAGTATATCATGATAGATAATTTTTTGAAAATTACTGATTCAGAGCTGACCAACTGGAGAACGGTTAACGATAGACGAATTCTGCGAACGCCAATCGATTCAGAATGTCGAATTAGTATGGATTGTGAATTTCGAGACAATCGAAAAAAATTAAAAATTACTCGAAAAAGTTGCAAGGGGTTCACCCCTAAATATCATGAAAAATACTAAGTCATCTCATCGACTTGAAATTTGCACTATATGCATAAAATTTAATGCTTATTCCGAAAATTCATGATTTTCATGTGCTCAGATATAAGATTTAGCCGGAAAAGGGTGTTTGAGGTAGAAAATCCAATTTTCTGAGATTTTTCATTTTCAATTTTTCGAATTTGAAATGTTTGTCCTCGAACGTATTTTGACGTGCTGATTCCGAATCTTTGAACGAAAATGTCGAAAACTCATCAGAAATATTTTTGGCAGGAGAAAAACCATGTAAAAACTGTTTTAGAGCTGACCAACTCGAGAACGGTCAGAGATAGACAAATTCTGCGAACTTCGATCGATTCAGAACGGCCGAATTAGTATATACTGAGAATTTGAACGATAAAATTACACGGACAAAAAAGTCGAGTATACCATGACGGATAATTTTTTGAAAATAACTGATTCAGAGCTGACCAACTCGAGAACGGTTAGAGATCGACGAATTCTACGAACGTCAATCGATTCAGAATGGTCGAATTAGTATATACTGAGAGTTTGAATGAGAAAAATCGACTGACAAAAAAGTCGAGTATATCATGATAGATAATTTTTTGAAAATAACTGATTCAGAGCTGACCAACTGAAGAACGGTTAAAGATAGACAAATTCTGCGAACGCCAATCGATTCAGAATGTAGAATTAGTATGGATTGTGAATTTCGAGTCAATCGAAAAAAATTAAAATTTACTCGAAAAAGTTGCAAGGGGATCACCCCTAAATATCGTGAAAAATACTAAGTCATCACATCGACTTGAAATTTGCACTATATGCGTAAAATTTCACGCTCATTCCGAAAATGTATGATTTTTATGTGCTCGATATAAGATTTAACCGGAAAGGGTGTTTAAGGTAGAAAATCCAATTTTCTGAGATTTTTCGTTTTCAATTTTTCGAATTTGAAATGTTTGTCCTCGAACGTATTTTGACGTGCTGATTCCGAATCTTTGAACGAAAATGTCGAAAACTCATCAGAAATATTTTTGGCAGGAGAAAAACCATGTAAAAACTGTTTTAGAGCTGACCAACTCGAGAACGGTCAGAGATAGACATATTCTGCGAACTGCAATCGATTCAGAATGGCCGAATTAGTATATACTGAGAATTTAAACGATAAAAATATACGGACAAAAAAATAACTGATTCAGAGCTGACTAACTAGAAAACGGTTGAAGATAGACGAATTCTGCGAATGCCATTCGATTCAGAATGGCCAAATTAGTATATACTGAGAGTTTGAACGATAAAAATACACGGACAAAAAAGTCGAGTATATCATGATAGATAATTTTTTGAAAATAACTGATTCAGAGCTGACCAACTCGAGAACGGTTAGAGATAGGCGAATTCTGCGGACTACAATCGATTCAGAATGGTCGAATTAGTATATACTGAGAGTTTGAATGAGAAAAATCGACTGACAAAAAAGTCGACTATATCATGATACATAATTTTTTGAAAATAACTGATTCAGAGCTGACCAACTGAAGAACGGTTGAAGATAGACGAATTCTGCGAACGCCAGTCGATTCAGAATGGCCGAATTAGTATGGATTGTGAATTTCGAGTCAATCGAAAAAAATTAAAAATTACTTGAAAAAGTTGCAAGGGGTTCACCCCTAAATATCATGAAAAATACTAAGTCATCACATCGACTTGAAATTTGCACTATATGCGTAAAATTTCATGCTCATTCCGAAAATTTATGATTTTTATGTGCTCAGATATAAGATTTAGCCGGAAAAGGGTGTTTGAGGTAGAAAATCCAATTTTCTGAGATTTTTCATTTTCAATTTTTCGAATTTGAAATGTTTGTCCTCGAACGTATTTTGACGTGCTGATTCCGAATCTTTGAACGAAAATGTCGAAAACTCATCAGAAATATTTTTGGCAGGAGAAAAACCATGTAAAAACTGTTTTAGAGCTGACCAACTCGAGAACGGTCAGAGATAGACATATTCTGCGAACTCCAATCGATTCAGAATGGCCGAATTAGTATATACTGAGAATTTAAACGAGAAAAATCGACTGACAAAAAAGTCGAGTATATCATGATAGATAATTTTTTGAAAATAACTGATTCAGAGCTGACCAACTGAAGAACGGTTAAAGATAGACAAATTCTGCGAACGCCAATCGATTCAGAATGTAGAATTAGTATGGATTGTGAATTTCGAGTCAATCGAAAAAAATTAAAATTTACTCGAAAAAGTTGCAAGGGGATCACCCCTAAATATCGTGAAAAATACTAAGTCATCACATCGACTTGAAATTTGCACTATATGCGTAAAATTTCACGCTCATTCCGAAAATGTATGATTTTTATGTGCTCGATATAAGATTTAACCGGAAAGGGTGTTTAAGGTAGAAAATCCAATTTTCTGAGATTTTTCGTTTTCAATTTTTCGAATTTGAAATGTTTGTCCTCGAACGTATTTTGACGTGCTGATTCCGAATCTTTGAACGAAAATGTCGAAAACTCATCAGAAATATTTTTGGCAGGAGAAAAACCATGTAAAAACTGTTTTAGAGCTGACCAACTCGAGAACGGTCAGAGATAGACATATTCTGCGAACTGCAATCGATTCAGAATGGCCGAATTAGTATATACTGAGAATTTAAACGATAAAAATATACGGACAAAAAAATAACTGATTCAGAGCTGACCAACTAGAAAACGGTTGAAGATAGACGAATTCTGCGAATGCCATTCGATTCAGAATGGCCAAATTAGTATATACTGAGAGTTTGAACGATAAAAATACACGGACAAAAAAGTCGAGTATATCATGATAGATAATTTTTTGAAAATAACTGATTCAGAGCTGACCAACTCGAGAACGGTTAGAGATAGGCGAATTCTGCGGACTACAATCGATTCAGAATGGTCGAATTAGTATATACTGAGAGTTTGAATGAGAAAAATCGACTGACAAAAAAGTCGACTATATCATGATACATAATTTTTTGAAAATAACTGATTCAGAGCTGACCAACTGAAGAACGGTTGAAGATAGACGAATTCTGCGAACGCCAGTCGATTCAGAATGGCCGAATTAGTATGGATTGTGAATTTCGAGTCAATCGAAAAAAATTAAAAATTACTTGAAAAAGTTGCAAGGGGTTCACCCCTAAATATCATGAAAAATACTAAGTCATCACATCGACTTGAAATTTGCACTATATGCGTAAAATTTCATGCTCATTCCGAAAATTTATGATTTTTATGTGCTCAGATATAAGATTTAACCGGAAAAGGGTGTTTAAGGTAGAAAATCCAATTTTCTGTGATTTTTCATTTTCAATTTTTCGAATTTGAAATGTTTGTCCTCGAACGTATTTTGACGTGCTGATTCCGAATTTTTTAACGAAAATGTCGAAAACTCATCAGAAATATTTTTGGCAGGAGAAAAACCATGTAAAAACTGTTTTAGAGCTGACCAACTCAAGAACGGTCAGACATAGACAAATTCTGCGAACGCCAATCGATTCAGAATGGTCGAATTAGTATATACTGAGAGTTTGAACGATAAAAATCGACTGACAAAAAAGTCGAGTATATCATGATTGATAATTTTTTGAAAATAACTGATTCAGAGCTGACCAACTGAAGAACGGTTAAAGATAGACAAATTCTGCGAACGCCAATCGGTTCAGAAATATCGTGAAAAATACTAAGTCATCACATCGACTTGAAATTTGCACTATATGCGTAAAATTTCATGCTCATTCCGAAAATGTATGATTTTTATGTGCTCAGATATAAGATTTAACCGGAAAAGGGTGTTTAAGGTAGAAAATCCAATTTTCTGAGATTTTTCATTTTCAATTTTTCGAATTTGAAATGTTGGTCCTCGAACGTATTTTGACGTGCTGATTCCGAATCTTTGAACGAAAATGTCGAAAACTCATCAGAAATATTTTTGGCAGGAGAAAAACCATGTAAAAACTATTTTAGAGCTGACCAACTCGAGAACGGTCAGAGATAGACATATTCTGCGAACTCCAATCGATTCAGAATGGCCGAATTAGTATATACTGAGAATTTAAACGATAAAAATATACGGACAAAAAAATAACTGATTCAGAGCTGACCAACTAGAAAACGGTTGAAGATAGACGAATTCTGCGAATGCCATTCGATTCAGAATGGCCAAATTAGTATATACTGAGAGTTTGAACGATAAAAATACACGGACAAAAAAGTCGAGTATATCATGATAGATAATTTTTTGAAAATAACTGATTCAGAGCTGACCAACTCGAGAACGGTTAGAGATAGGCGAATTCTGCGGACTACAATCGATTCAGAATGGTCGAATTAGTATATACTGAGAGTTTGAATGAGAAAAATCGACTGACAAAAAAGTCGACTATATCATGATACATAATTTTTTGAAAATAACTGATTCAGAGCTGACCAACTGAAGAACGGTTGAAGATAGACGAATTCTGCGAACGCCAGTCGATTCAGAATGGCCGAATTAGTATGGATTGTGAATTTCGAGTCAATCGAAAAAAATTAAAAATTACTTGAAAAAGTTGCAAGGGGTTCACCCCTAAATATCATGAAAAATACTAAGTCATCACATCGACTTGAAATTTGCACTATATGCGTAAAATTTCATGCTCATTCCGAAAATTTATGATTTTTATGTGCTCAGATATAAGATTTAACCGGAAAAGGGTGTTTAAGGTAGAAAATCCAATTTTCTGTGATTTTTCATTTTCAATTTTTCGAATTTGAAATGTTTGTCCTCGAACGTATTTTGACGTGCTGATTCCGAATTTTTTAACGAAAATGTCGAAAACTCATCAGAAATATTTTTGGCAGGAGAAAAACCATGTAAAAACTGTTTTAGAGCTGACCAACTCAAGAACGGTCAGACATAGACAAATTCTGCGAACGCCAATCGATTCAGAATGGTCGAATTAGTATATACTGAGAGTTTGAACGATAAAAATCGACTGACAAAAAAGTCGAGTATATCATGATTGATAATTTTTTGAAAATAACTGATTCAGAGCTGACCAACTGAAGAACGGTTAAAGATAGACAAATTCTGCGAACGCCAATCGGTTCAGAAATATCGTGAAAAATACTAAGTCATCACATCGACTTGAAATTTGCACTATATGCGTAAAATTTCATGCTCATTCCGAAAATGTATGATTTTTATGTGCTCAGATATAAGATTTAACCGGAAAAGGGTGTTTAAGGTAGAAAATCCAATTTTCTGAGATTTTTCATTTTCAATTTTTCGAATTTGAAATGTTGGTCCTCGAACGTATTTTGACGTGCTGATTCCGAATCTTTGAACGAAAATGTCGAAAACTCATCAGAAATATTTTTGGCAGGAGAAAAACCATGTAAAAACTATTTTAGAGCTGACCAACTCGAGAACGGTCAGAGATAGACATATTCTGCGAACTCCAATCGATTCAGAATGGCCGAATTAGTATATACTGAGAATTTAAACGATAAAAATACACGGACAAAAAAGTCGAGTATATCATGATAGATAATTTTTTGAAAATAACTGATTCAGAGCTGACCATCTGAAGAACGGTTAAAGATAGACGAATTCTGCGAACGCCAGTCGATTCAGAATGGCCGAATTAGTATGGATTGTGAATTTCGAGTCAATCGAAAAAAATTAAAAATTACTCGAAAAAGTTGCAAGGGGTTCACCCCTAAATATCATGAAAAATACTAAGTCATCACATCGACTTGAAATTTGCACTATATGCGTAAAATTTCATGCTCATTCCGAAAATTTATGATTTTTATGTGCTCAGATATAAGATTTAACCGGAAAAGGGTGTTTAAGGTAGAAAATCCAATTTTCTGTGATTTTTCATTTTCAATTTTTCGAATTTGAAATGTTTGTCCTCGAACGTATTTTGACGTGCTGATTCCGAATTTTTTAACGAAAATGTCGAAAACTCATCAGAAATATTTTTGGCAGGAGAAAAACCATGTAAAAACTGTTTTAGAGCTGACCAACTCAAGAACGGTCAGACATAGACAAATTCTGCGAACGCCAATCGATTCAGAATGGTCGAATTAGTATATACTGAGAGTTTGAACGATAAAAATCGACTGACAAAAAAGTCGAGTATATCATGATTGATAATTTTTTGAAAATAACTGATTCAGAGCTGACCAACTAGAGAACGGTTGAAGATACACGAATTCTGCGAACGCCAATCGATTCAGAATGGCCGAATTAGTATATACTGAGAGATTGAACGATAAAATTACACGGAGAAAAAAGTCATCATGATATATAATTTTTTGAAAATAACTGATTCAGAGCTGACCAACTCGAGAACGGTTAGAGATAGACGAATTCTACGAACGTCAATCGATTCAGAATGGTCGAATTAGTATATACTGAGAGTTTGAATGAGAAAAACGACTGACAAAAAAGTCGAGTATATCATGATAGATAATTTTTTGAAAATAACTGATTCAGAGCTGACGTACTAGAAAACGGTTGAAGATAGACGAATTCTGCGAATGCCATTCGATTCGGAATGGCCGAATTAGTATATACTGAGAGTTTGAACGATAAAAATACACGGACAAAAAAGTCGAGTATATCATGATAGATAATTTTTTGAAAATAACTGATTCAGAGCTGACCAACTCGAGAACGGTTAGAGATAGGCGAATTCTGCGGACTACAATCGATTCAGAATGGTCGAATTAGTATATACTGAGAGTTTGAATGAGAAAAATCGACTGACAAAAAAGTCGACTATATCATGATACATAATTTTTTGAAAATAACTGATTCAGAGCTGACCAACTGAAGAACGGTTGAAGATAGACGAATTCTGCGAACGCCAATCGATTCAGAATGTCGAATTAGTATGGATTGTGAATTTCGAGACAATCGAAAAAAATTAAAAATTACTCGAAAAAGTTGCAAGGGGTTCACCCCTAAATATCGTGAAAAATACTTGAAATTTGCACTATATGCTTAAAATTTCATGCTCATTCCGAAAATGTATGATTTTTATGTGCTCAGATATAAGATTTAACTGGAAAAGGGTGTTTAAGGTAGAAAATCCAGTTTTCTGAGATTTTTCATTTTCAATTTTTCGAATTTGAAATGTTCGTCCTCGAACATATTTTGACGTGCTGATTCCGAATCTTTGAACGAAAATGTCGAAAACTCATCAGAAATATTTTTGGCAGGAGAAAAACTATGTAAAAACTGTTTTAGAGCTGACCAACTCGAGAACGGTCAGAGATAGACATATTCTGCGAACTCCAATCGATTCAGAATGTCCGAATTAGTATATACTGAGAATTTAAACGATAAAAATACACGGACAAAAAAGTCGAGTATATCATGATAGATAATTTTTTTGAAAATAACTGATTCAGAGCTGACCATCTGAAGAACGGTTAAAGATAGACGAATTCTGCGAACGCCAATCGATTCAGAATGGCCGAATTAGTATAGACTGAGAGTTTGAATGAGAAAAATCGACTGACAAAAAAGTCGAGTATATCATGATAGATAATTTTTTGAAAATAACTGATTCAGAGCTGACCAACTGAAGAACGGTTAAAGATAGACAAATTCTGCGAACGCCAATCGGTTCAGAATGTCGAATTAGTATGGATTGTGAATTTCGAGTCAATCGAAAAAAATTAAAATTTACTCGAAAAAGTTGCAAGGGGTTCACCCTAAATATCATGAAAAATACTAAGTCATCACATCGACTTGAAATTTGCACTATATGCATAAAATTTAATGCTCATTCCGAAAATTCATGATTTTCATGTGCTCAGATATAAGATTTAACCGGAAAAGGGTGTTTAAGGTAGAAAATCCAATTTTCTGAGATTTTTCATTTTCAATTTTTCGAATTTGAAATGTTTGTCCTCGAACGTATTTTGACGTGCTGATTCCGAATCTTTGAACGAAAATGTCGAAAACTCATCAGAAATATTTTTGGCAGGAGAAAAACCATGTAAAAATTGTTTTAGAGCTGACCAACTCAAGAACGGTCAGACATAGACAAATTCTGCGAACGCCAATCGATTCAGAATGGTCGAATTAGTATATACTGAGAGTTTGAACGATAAAAATCGACTGACAAAAAAGTCGAGTATATCATGATAGATAATTTTTTGAAAATAACTGATTCAGAGCTGACCAACTGAAGAACGGTTAAAGATAGACAAATTCTGCGAACGCCAATCGATTCAGAATGTCGAATTAGTATGGATTGTGAATTTCGAGACAATCGAAAAAAATTAAAAATTACTCGAAAAAGTTGCAAGGGGTTCACCCCTAAATATCGTGAAAAATACTAAGTCATCACATCGACTTGAAATTTGCACTATATGCGTAAAATTTCATGCTCATTCCGAAAATTTATGATTTTTATGTGCTCAGATATAAGATTTAACCGGAAAAGGGTGTTTAAGGTAGAAAATCCAATTTTCTGTGATTTTTCATTTTCAATTTTTCGAATTTGAAATGTTTGTCCTCGAACGTATTTTGACGTGCTGATTCCGAATTTTTTAACGAAAATGTCGAAAACTCATCAGAAATATTTTTGGCAGGAGAAAAACCATGTAAAAATTGTTTTAGAGCTGACCAACTCAAGAACGGTCAGACATAGACAAATTCTGCGAACGCCAATCGATTCAGAATGGTCGAATTAGTATATACTGAGAGTTTGAACGATAAAAATCGACTGACAAAAAAGTCGAGTATATCATGATTGATAATTTTTTGAAAATAACTGATTCAGAGCTGACCAACTGAAGAACGGTTAAAGATAGACAAATTCTGCGAACGCCAATCGGTTCAGAATGTCGAATTAGTATGGATTGTGAATTTCGAGTCAATCGAAAAAAATTAAAATTTACTCGAAAAAGTTGCAAGGGGTTCACCCCTAAATATCGTGAAAAATACTAAGTCATCACATCGACTTGAAATTTGCACTATATGCTTAAAATTTCATGCTCATTCCGAAAATGTATGATTTTTATGTGCTCAGATATAAGATTTAACCGGAAAAGGGTGTTTAAGGTAGAAAATCCAATTTTCTGAGATTTTTCATTTTCAATTTTTCGAATTTGAAATGTTTGCCCTCGAACGTATTTTGACGTGCTGATTCCGAATCTTTGAACGAAAATGTCGAAAACTCATCAGAAATATTTTTGGCAGGAGAAAAACCATGTAAAAACTGTTTTAGAGCTGACCAACTCGAGAACGGTCAGAGATAGACATATTCTGCGAACTCCAATCGATTCAGAATGGCCGAATTAGTATATACTGAGAATTTAAACGATAAAAATACACGGACAAAAAAGTCGAGTATATCATGATAGATAATTTTTTGAAAATGACTGATTCAGAGCTGACCATCTGAAGAACGGTTAAAGATAGACGAATTCTGCGAACGCCAATCGATTCAGAATGGCCGAATTAGTATAGACTGCGAGTTTGAATGAGAAAAATCGACTGACAAAAAAGTCGAGTATATCATGATAGATAATTTTTTGAAAATAACTGATTCAGAGCTGACCAACTGAAGAACGGTTAAAGATAGACAAATTCTGCGAACGCCAATCGGTTCAGAATGTCGAATTAGTATGGATTGTGAATTTCGAGTCAATCGAAAAAAATTAAAATTTACTCGAAAAAGTTGCAAGGGGTTCACCCCTAAATATCATGAAAAATACTAAGTCATCACATCGACTTGAAATTTGCACTATATGCGTAAAATTTCATGCTCATTCCGAAAATTTATGATTTTTATGTGCTCAGATATAAGATTTAACCGGAAAAGGGTGTTTAAGGTAGAAAATCCAATTTTCTGTGATTTTTCATTTTCAATTTTTCGAATTTGAAATGTTTGTCCTCGAACGTATTTTGACGTGCTGATTCTGAATTTTTTAACGGAAATGTCGAAAACTCCTCAGAAATATTTTTGGCAGGAGAAAAACCATGTAAAAACTGTTTTAGAGCTGACCAACTCGAGAACGGTCAGAGATAGACAAATTCTGCGAACTTCGATCGATTGAGAACGGCCAAATTAGTATATACTGAGAGTTTGAACGATAAAAATACACGGACAAAAAAGTCGAGTATATCATGATGGATAATTTTTTGAAAATAACTGATTCAGAGCTGACCAACTGATTCAGAGCTGACCAACTGGAGAACGGTTAAAGAGAGACGAATTCTGCGAACGCCAATCGATTCAGAATGTCGAATTAGTATGGATTGTGAATTTCGAGTCAATCGAAAAAAATTAAAATTTACTCGAAAAAGTTGCAAGGGGTTCACCCCTAAATATCGTGAAAAATACTAAGTCATCACATCGACTTGAAATTTGCACTATATGCTTAAAATTTCATGCTCATTCCGAAAATGTATGATTTTTATGTGCTCAGATATAAGATTTAACCGGAAAAGGGTGTTTAAGGTAGAAAATCCAATTTTCTGAGATTTTTCATTTTCAATTTTTCGAATTTGAAATGTTTGCCCTCGAACGTATTTTGACGTGCTGATTCCGAATCTTTGAACGAAAATGTCGAAAACTCATCAGAAATATTTTTGGCAGGAGAAAAACCATGTAAAAACTGTTTTAGAGCTGACCAACTCGAGAACGGTCAGAGATAGACATATTCTGCGAACTCCAATCGATTCAGAATGGCCGAATTAGTATATACTGAGAATTTAAACGATAAAAATACACGGACAAAAAAGTCGAGTATATCATGATAGATAATTTTTTGAAAATGACTGATTCAGAGCTGACCATCTGAAGAACGGTTAAAGATAGACGAATTCTGCGAACGCCAATCGATTCAGAATGGCCGAATTAGTATAGACTGCGAGTTTGAATGAGAAAAATCGACTGACAAAAAAGTCGAGTATATCATGATAGATAATTTTTTGAAAATAACTGATTCAGAGCTGACCAACTGAAGAACGGTTAAAGATAGACAAATTCTGCGAACGCCAATCGGTTCAGAATGTCGAATTAGTATGGATTGTGAATTTCGAGTCAATCGAAAAAAATTAAAATTTACTCGAAAAAGTTGCAAGGGGTTCACCCCTAAATATCATGAAAAATACTAAGTCATCACATCGACTTGAAATTTGCACTATATGCGTAAAATTTCATGCTCATTCCGAAAATTTATGATTTTTATGTGCTCAGATATAAGATTTAACCGGAAAAGGGTGTTTAAGGTAGAAAATCCAATTTTCTGTGATTTTTCATTTTCAATTTTTCGAATTTGAAATGTTTGTCCTCGAACGTATTTTGACGTGCTGATTCCGAATTTTTTAACGGAAATGTCGAAAACTCATCAGAAATATTTTTGGCAGGAGAAAAACCATGTAAAAACTGTTTTAGAGCTGACCAACTCGAGAACGGTCAGACATAGACAAATTCTGCGAACGCCAATCGATTCAGAATGGTCGAATTAGTATATACTGAGAGTTTGAACGATAAAAATACACGGACAAAAAAGTCGAGTATATCATGATGGATAATTTTTTGAAAATAACTGATTCAGAGCTGACCAACTGATTCAGAGCTGACCAACTGGAGAACGGTTAAAGAGAGACGAATTCTGCGAACGCCAATCGATTCAGAATGTCGAATTAGTATGGATTGTGAATTTCGAGTCAATCGAAAAAAATTAAAAATTACTTGAAAAAGTTGCAAGGGGTTCACCCCTAAATATCATGAAAAATACTAAGTCATCACATCGACTTGAAATTTGCACTATATGCGTAAAATTTCATGCTCATTCTGAAAATTTATGATTTTTATGTGCTCAGATATAAAATTTAACCGGAAAAGGGTGTTTAAGGTAGAAAATCCAATTTTCTGAGATTTTTCATTTTCAATTTTTCGAATTTGAAATGTTTGTCCTCGAACGTATTTTGACGTGCTGATTCCGAATCTTTGAACGAAAATTTCGAAAACTCATCAAAAATATTTTTGGCAGTAGAAAAACCATGTAAAAACTGTTTTAGAGCTGACCAACTCGAGAACGGTCAGAGATAGACAAATTCTGCGAACTCCAATCGATTCAGAATGGCCGAATTAGTATAAACTGAGAGTTTGAACGATAAAAATACACGGACAAAAAAGTCGAGTATATCATGATGGATAATTTTTTGAAAATTACTGATTCAGAGCTGACCGACTGGAGAACGGTTAAAGATAGACGAATTCTGCGAATGCCAATCGATTCAGAAATGTCGAATTAGTATATACTGAGAGTTTGAATGATAAAAATACACGGACAAAAAAGTCGAGTATATCATGATAGATAATTTTTTGAAAATAACTGATTCAGAGCTGACCAACTCGAGAACGGTTAGAGATAGACGAATTCTACGAACGTCAATCGATTCAGAATGGTCGAATTAGTATATACTGAGAGTTTGAATGAGAAAAATCGACTGACAAAAAAGTCGAGTATATCATGATAGATAATTTTTTGAAAATAACTGATTCACAGCTGACCAACTGAAGAACGGTTAAAGATAGACAAATTCTGCGAACGCCAATCGATTCAGAATGTCGAATTAGTATGGATTGTGAATTTCGAGACAATCGAAAAAAATTAAAAATTACTCGAAAAAGTTGCAAGGGGTTCACCCCTAAATATCGTGAAAAATACTAAGTCATCACATCGACTTGAAATTTGCACTATATGCGTAAAATTTCATGCTCATTCCGAAAATTTATGATTTTTATGTGCTCAGATATAAGATTTAACCGGAAAAGGGTGTTTAAGGTAGAAAATCCAATTTTCTGTGATTTTTCATTTTCAATTTTTCGAATTTGAAATGTTTGTCCTCGAACGTATTTTGACGTGCTGATTCCGAATTTTTTAACGAAAATGTCGAAAACTCATCAGAAATATTTTTGGCAGGAGAAAAACCATGTAAAAACTGTTTTAGAGCTGACCAACTCGAGAACGGTCAGAGATAGACAAATTCTGCGAACTCCAATCGATTCAGAATGGCCGAATTAGTATAAACTGAGAGTTTGAACGATAAAAATACACGGACAAAAAAGTCGAGTATATCATGATGGATAATTTTTTGAAAATTACTGATTCAGAGCTGACCGACTGGAGAACGGTTAAAGATAGACGAATTCTGCGAATGCCAATCGATTCAGAAATGTCGAATTAGTATATACTGAGAGTTTGAATGATAAAAATACACGGACAAAAAAGTCGAGTATATCATGATAGATAATTTTTTGAAAATAACTGATTCTGAGCTGACCAACTGAAGAACGGTTGAAGATAGACGATCGTAATTCTGCGACTGTCAATCGATTCAGAATGGTCGAATTAGTATAAACTGAGAGTTTGAACGATAAAAATAAACGGACAACAAAGTCGAGTATATCATGATAGATAATTTTTTGAAAATAACTGATTCAGAGCTGACCAACTGAAGAACGGTTAAAGATAGACAAATTCTGCGAACGCCAATCGATTCAGAATGTAGAATTAGTATGGATTGTGAATTTCGAGTCAATCGAAAAAAATTAAAATTTACTCGAAAAAGTTGCAAGGGGATCACCCCTAAATATCGTGAAAAATACTAAGTCATCACATCGACTTGAAATTTGCACTATATGAGTAAAATTTCACGCTCATTCCGAAAATGAATGATTTTTATGTTCTCAGATATAAGATTTAACCGGAAAAGGGTGTTTAAGGTAGAAAATCCAATTTTCTGAGATTTTTCATTTTCAATTTTTCGAATTTGAAATGTTTGTCCTCGAACGTATTTTGACGTGCTGATTCCGAATCTTTGAACGAAACTGTCGAAAACTCATCAGAAATATTTTTGGCAGGAGAAAAACCATGTAAAAACTGTTTTAGAGCTGACCAACTCGAGAACGGTCAGAGATAGACATATTCTGCGAACTGCAATCGATTCAGAATGGCCGAATTAGTATATACTGAGAATTTAAACGATAAAAATATACGGACAAAAAAGTCGAGTATATCATGATAGATAATTTTTTGAAAATAACTGATTCAGAGCTGACCAACTCGAGAACGGTTAGAGATAGACGAATTCTACGAACGTCAATCGATTCAGAATGGTCGAATTAGTATATACTGAGAGTTTGAATGAGAAAAATCGACTGACAAAAAAGTCGAGTATATCATGATAGATAATTTTTTGAAAATAACTGATTCACAGCTGACCAACTGAAGAACGGTTAAAGATAGACAAATTCTGCGAACGCCAATCGATTCAGAATGTCGAATTAGTATGGATTGTGAATTTCGAGACAATCGAAAAAAATTAAAAATTACTCGAAAAAGTTGCAAGGGGTTCACCCCTAAATATCGTGAAAAATACTAAGTCATCACATCGACTTGAAATTTGCACTATATGCGTAAAATTTCACGCTCATTCCGAAAATGAATGATTTTTATGTTCTCAGATATAAGATTTAACCGGAAAAGGGTGTTTAAGGTAGAAAATCCAATTTTCTGAGATTTTTCATTTTCAATTTTTCGAATTTGAAATGTTTGTCCTCGAACGTATTTTGACGTGCTGATTCCGAATCTTTGAACGAAAATGTCGAAAACTCATCAGAAATATTTTTGGCAGGAGAAAAACCATGTAAAAACTGTTTTAGAGCTGACCAACTCGAGAACGGTCAGAGATAGACATATTCTGCGAACTCCAATCGATTCAGAATGGCCGAATTAGTATATACTGAGAATTTAAACGATAAAAATACACGGACAAAAAAGTCGAGTATATCATGATAGATAATTTTTTGAAAATAACTGATTCAGAGCTGACCATCTGAAGAACGGCTAAAGATAGACGAATTCTGCGAACGCCAATCGATTCAGAATGGCCGAATTAGTATAGACTGAGAGTTTGAATGAGAAAAATCGACTGACAAAAAAGTCGAGTATATCATGATAGATAATTTTTTGAAAATAACTGATTCAGAGCTGACCAACTCGAGAACGGTTAGAGATAGACGAATTCTACGAACGTCAATCGATTCAGAATGGTCGAATTAGTATATACTGAGAGTTTGAATGAGAAAAATCGACTGACAAAAAAGTCGAGTATATCATGATAGATAATTTTTTGAAAATAACTGATTCAGAGCTGACCAACTGAAGAACGGTTAAAGATAGACAAATTCTGCGAACGCCAATCGATTCAGAATGTAGAATTAGTATGGATTGTGAATTTCGAGTCAATCGAAAAAAATTAAAATTTACTCGAAAAAGTTGCAAGGGGTTCACCCCTAAATATCATGAAAAATACTAAGTCATCACATCGACTTGAAATTTGCACTATATGCGTAAAATTTCATGCTCATTCCGAAAATTTATGATTTTTATGTGCTCAGATATAAGATTTAACCGGAAAAGGGTGTTTAAGGTAGAAAATCCAATTTTCTGTGATTTTTCATTTTCAATTTTTCGAATTTGAAATGTTTGTCCTCGAACGTATTTTGACGTGCTGATTCCGAATTTTTTAACGAAAATGTCGAAAACTCTTCAGAAATATTTTTGGCAGGAGAAAAACCATGTAAAAACTGTTTTAGAGCTGACCAACTCAAGAACGGTCAGACATAGACAAATTCTGCGAGCGCCAATCGATTCAGAATGGTCGAATTAATATATACTGAGAGTTTGAACGATAAAAATCGACTGACAAAAAAGTCGAGTATATCATGATTGATAATTTTTTGAAAATAACTGATTCAGAGCTGACCAACTGAAGAACGGTTAAAGATAGACAAATTCTGCGAACGCCAATCGATTCAGAATGTAGAATTAGTATGGATTGTGAATTTCGAGTCAATCGAAAAAAATTAAAATTTACTCGAAAAAGTTGCAAGGGGATCACCCTAAATATCGTGAAAAATACTAAGTCATCACATCGACTTGAAATTTGCACTATATGCGTAAAATTTCATGCTCATTCCGAAAATGTATGATTTTTATGTGCTCAGATATAAGATTTAACCGGAAAAGGGTGTTTAAGGTAGAAAATCCAATTTTCTGAGATTTTTCATTTTCAATTTTTGAATTTGAAATGTTGGTCCTCGAACGTATTTTGACGTGCTGATTCCGAATCTTTGAACGAAAATGTCGAAAACTCATCAGAAATATTTTTGGCAGGAGAAAAACCATGTAAAAACTATTTTAGAGCTGACCAACTCGAGAACGGTCAGAGATAGACATATTCTGCGA
The DNA here is from genome assembly GCA_958298965.1 of Chrysolina haemoptera. NCBI lineage: Eukaryota > Metazoa > Arthropoda > Insecta > Coleoptera > Chrysomelidae > Chrysolina > Chrysolina haemoptera. The sequence continues at coordinate 37,971,474 of OY282590.1, forward strand.
ACTCCAATCGATTCAGAATGGCCGAATTAGTATATACTGAGAATTTAAACGATAAAAATACACGGACAAAAAAGTCGAGTATATCATGATAGATAATTTTTTGAAAATAACTGATTCAGAAATGACCATCTGAAGAACGGTTAAAGATAGACGAATTCTGCGAACGCCAGTCGATTCAGAATGGCCGAATTAGTATGGATTGTGAATTTCGAGTCAATCGAAAAAAATTAAAAATTACTCGAAAAAGTTGCAAGGGGTTCACCCCTAAATATCATGAAAAATACTAAGTCATCACATCGACTTGAAATTTGCACTATATGCGTAAAATTTCATGCTCATTCCGAAAATTTATGATTTTTATGTGCTCAGATATAAGATTTAACCGGAAAAGGGTGTTTAAGGTAGAAAATCCAATTTTCTGTGATTTTTCATTTTCAATTTTTCGAATTTGAAATGTTTGTCCTCGAACGTATTTTGACGTGCTGATTCCGAATTTTTTAACGAAAATGTCGAAAACTCTTCAGAAATATTTTTGGCAGGAGAAAAACCATGTAAAAACTGTTTTAGAGCTGACCAACTCAAGAACGGTCAGACATAGACAAATTCTGCGAACGCCAATCGATTCAGAATGGTCGAATTAGTATATACTGAGAGTTTGAACGATAAAAATCGACTGACAAAAAAGTCGAGTATATCATGATTGATAATTTTTTGAAAATAACTGATTCAGAGCTGACCAACTGAAGAACGGTTAAAGATAGACAAATTCTGCGAACGCCAATCGGTTCAGAATGTCGAATTAGTATGGATTGTGAATTTCGAGTCAATCGAAAAAAATTAAAATTTACTCGAAAAAGTTGCAAGGGGTTCACCCCTAAATATCATGAAAAATACTAAGTCATCACATCGACTTGAAATTTGCACTATATGCGTAAAATTTCATGCTCATTCTGAAAATTTATGATTTTTATGTGCTCAGATATAAAATTTAACCGGAAAAGGGTGTTCAAGGTAGAAAATCCAATTTTCTGAGATTTTTCATTTTCAATTTTTCGAATTTGAAATGTTTGTCCTCGAACGTATTTTGACGTGTTGATTCCGAATCTTTGAACGAAAATGTCGAAAACTCATCAGAAATATTTTTGGCAGGAGAAAAACTATGTAAAAACTGTTTTAGAGCTGACCAACTCGAGAACGGTCAGAGATAGACAAATTCTGCGAACTCCAATCGATTCAGATTGGCGGAATTAGTAAATACTGAGAGTTTGAATGAGAAAAATCGACTGACAAAAAAGTCGAGTATATCATGATTGATAATTTTTTGAAAATAACTGATTCAGAGCTGACCAACTAGAGAACGGTTAAAGATACACGAATTCTGCGAACGCCAATCGATTCAGAATGGCCGAATTAGTATATACTGAGAGTTTGAACGATAAAATTACACGGAGAAAAAAGTCATCATGATATATAATTTTTTGAAAATAACTGATTCAGAGCTGACCAACTCGAGAACGGTTAGAGATAGACGAATTCTACGAACGTCAATCGATTCAGAATGGTCGAATTAGTATATACTGAGAGTTTGAATGAGAAAAATCGACTGACAAAAAAGTCGAGTATATCATGATAGATAATTTTTTGAAAATAACTGATTCAGAGCTGACCAACTAGAAAACGGTTGAAGATAGACGAATTCTGCGAATGCCATTCGATTCAGAATGGCCGAATTAGTATATACTGAGAGTTTGAACGATAAAAATACACGGACAAAAAAGTCGAGTATATCATGATAGATAATTTTTTGAAAATAACTGATTCAGAGCTGACCAACTCGAGAACGGTTAGAGATAGGCGAATTCTGCGGACTACAATCGATTCAGAATGGTCGAATTAGTATATACTGAGAGTTTGAATGAGAAAAATCGACTGACAAAAAAGTCGACTATATCATGATACATAATTTTTTGAAAATAACTAATTCAGAGCTGACCAACTGAAGAACGGTTGAAGATAGACGAATTCTGCGAACGCCAATCGATTCAGAATGTCGAATTAGTATGGATTGTGAATTTCGAGTCAATCGAAAAAAATTAAAATTTACTCGAAAAAGTTGCAAGGGGTTCACCCCTAAATATCATGAAAAATACTAAGTCATCACATCGACTTGAAATTTGCACTATATGCATAAAATTTAATGCTCATTCCGAAAATTCATGATTTTCATGTGCTCAGATATAAGATTTAGCCGGAAAAGGGTGTTTGAGGTAGAAAATCCAATTTTCTGAGATTTTTCATTTTCAATTTTTCGAATTTGAAATGTTTGTCCTCGAACGTATTTTGACGTGCTGATTCCGAATCTTTGAACGAAAATGTCGAAAACTCATCAGATATATTTTTGGCAGGAGAAAAACCATGTAAAAACTGTTTTAGAGCTGACCAACTCGAGAACGGTCAGAGATAGACAAATTCTGCGAACTTCGATCGATTCAGAACGGCCGAATTAGTATATACTGAGAATTTGAACGATAAAATTACACGGACAAAAAAGTCGAGTATACGATGACGGATAATTTTTTGAAAATAACTGATTCAGAGCTGACCAACTCGAGAACGGTTAGAGATAGACGAAATCTACGAACGTCAATCGATTCAGAATGGTCGAATTAGTATATACTGAGAGTTTGAATGAGAAAAATCGACTGACAAAAAAGTCGAGTATATCATGATAGATAATTTTTTGAAAATAACTGATTCAGAGCTGACCAACTGGAGAACGGTTAAAGATAGACGAATTCTGCGAACGCCAATCGATTCAGAATGTAGAATTAGTATGGATTGTGAATTTCGAGTCAATCGAAAAAAATTAAAAATTACTTGAAAAAGTTGCAAGGGGTTCACCCCTAAATATCATGAAAAATACTAAGTCATCACATCGACTTGAAATTTGCACTATATGCGTAAAATTTCATGCTCATTCCGAAAATTTATGATTTTTATGTGCTCAGATATAAGATTTAACCGGAAAAGGGTGTTTAAGGTAGAAAATCCAATTTTCTGTGATTTTTCATTTTCAATTTTTCGAATTTGAAATGTTTGTCCTCGAACGTATTTTGACGTGCTGATTCCGAATTTTTTAACGGAAATGTCGAAAACTCATCAGAAATATTTTTGGCAGGAGAAAAACCATGTAAAAACTGTTTTAGAGCTGACCAACTCGAGAACGGTCAGACATAGACAAATTCTGCGAACGCCAATCGATTCAGAATGGTCGAATTAGTATATACTGAGAGTTTGAACGATAAAAATCGACTGACAAAAAAGTCGAGTATATCATGATTGATAATTTTTTGAAAATAACTGATTCAGAGCTGACCAACTGAAGAACGGTTAAAGGTAGACAAATTCTGCGAACGCCAATCGGTTCAGAATGTCGAATTAGTATGGATTGTGAATTTCGAGTCAATCGAAAAAAATTAAAATTTACTCGAAAAAGTTGCAAGGGGTTCACCCCTAAATATCATGAAAAATACTAAGTCATCACATCGACTTGAAATTTGCACTATATGCGTAAAATTTCATGCTCATTCTGAAAATTTATGATTTTTATGTGCTCAGATATAAAATTTAACCGGAAAAGGGTGTTTAAGGTAGAAAATCCAATTTTCTGAGATTTTTCATTTTCAATTTTTCGAATTTGAAATGTTTGTCCTCGAACGTATTTTGACGTGCTGATTCCGAATCTTTGAACGAAAATTTCGAAAACTCATCAAAAATATTTTTGGCAGTAGAAAAACCATGTAAAAACTGTTTTAGAGCTGACCAACTCGAGAACGGTCAGAGATAGACAAATTCTGCGAACTCCAATCGATTCAGAATGGCCGAATTAGTATAAACTGAGAGTTTGAACGATAAAAATACACGGACAAAAAAGTCGAGTATATCATGATGGATAATTTTTTGAAAATTACTGATTCAGAGCTGACCAACTGAAGAACGGTTGAAGATAGACGATCGTAATTCTGCGACTGTCAATCGATTCAGAATGGTCGAATTAGTATATACTGAGAGTTTAAATGAGAAAAATCGACTGACAAAAAAGTCGAGTATATCATGATAGATAATTTTTTAAAAATAACTGATTAAGAGCTGACCAACTGATTCAGAGCTGACCGACTGGAGAACGGTTAAAGATAGACGAATTCTGCGAATGCCAATCGATTCAGAAATGTCGAATTAGTATATACTGAGAGTTTGAATGATAAAAATACACGGACAAAAAAGTCGAGTATATCATGATAGATAATTTTTTGAAAATAACTGATTCTGAGCTGACCAACTGAAGAACGGTTGAAGATAGACGATCGTAATTCTGCGACTGTCAATCGATTCAGAATGGTCGAATTAGTATATACTGAGAGTTTAAATGAGAAAAATCGACTGACAAAAAAGTCGAGTATATCATGATAGATAATTTTTTAAAAATAACTGATTAAGAGCTGACCAACTGATTCAGAGCTGACCAACTGGAGAACGATTAAAGATAGACGAATTCTGCGAACGCCAATCGATTCAGAATGTCGAATTAGTATGGATTGTGAATTACGAAAATTGTAAAAAGTGTGCTAGAATCCGACATCCTAGCACACAAAAACACCAATAACATCTACAAGCGAAATGTTAGGCAAACAAAACAAAATCTCTGTTTGACTAGTAATTAATTTCAATTTCGGTGAGCGTATACAAAAAAGATTGCATTTCACGAATATGACATTAAAAAAAATTGAAAAAATGAAAATTTTTTGGGGGGAACACGGCAGCTCCGAACGGTGGATAACATTTTCAACCGACGAACGGGTCGAGATAGAGCAGTTCTGCGAACGCCAATCGATTCAGCATGACAAAATTAGCAAATACTGTGATTTTCAAGTCGATCATGTGTCTCGTTATGGTCGCAAATTACGAAAATTGTAAAAAGTGTGCTAGAATCCGACATCCTAGCACACAAAACCACCAATAACATCTCCAAGCGAAATGTTAGGCGAACAAACAATACCATCATCTTGTAGGAAATTTTTTTAGCTTTCTTTCTATATACATATGTGTATTTAAGAAATATGTCTCGTTATGGTCGCAAAATACGAAAATTGTAAAAAGTGCGCTAGAATTCGACATCCTAGCACATAAAACCACCAATAACATCTACAATAGAAATGTTACGCAAACAAACAATACCATCACCTGTGAATTGAAATAATTTGTACTTAGTGATGAATAAATGTTATTGTTATCATTGTAGAATTTCTTCTAAATCTTTCAACTCGCAAAAAGAAGATCCACAGAAACTCGAATGCCTTAAATTTTGACCTAAGCACAGAATATTCATAAAATGTTCTCTCAATATTCTAATCGCCGCGGTTTATAAGAGAACATTCACTAGGAATATGAATTGAATATTCCAGGAATATTTTTCGCTTCAGCGAAATTTTTTCGACAGAATAAGTGAGATGACATTATGGTTGAATCCATGGAAGAGACAGAGACAAAACTGTTTACGCAGTTGGCAACTACGAGGGTCACAAATGGTGACTGTAAATTTAAATTATTAATTCTATTGGTGAGTTTATACAGCAAGTATAATAAAATAAAGTAAGATGTAATGTTCTAATTTTCAAAGAGTAATATAAGAAATACGAAGCCGCCAATCAAAATTTGGAATTTTATATTGGCACCACTTCAAAAACACTCAGCGTTTTCCTATATTTATTCAAATGTCTGATTTCGAATCGACAGTGCTAAAGAGTAGGGGCCAATAACAGACCCCCAAGGCGAGTTCATGTAGATGCGAATCACGAATTGCGAAACGCGAATCTGGCCCTGGCGTGATTCGCATTTACATGAACCTAGCCTCTAGCCCTACTCTTTCACAGTGCCTTGCGTTATTCATTAAATAATAATCTACCGTTGCCATCATTAACCTCATAATGAAATTTTCGTCCTCTAACGGCATCTTTACTAGGCTATAGAAGTTTAATGGATTTTCAATATTGGCAATACAAATAATAAATAATGCAATGAGATAATAAACAAAAACAGGCACGCAGTCATATGTGTTCTGTCGTCTGTCAATAGTGTCAATTGTCATTTGTCTTGTCACTTTAAAATAAAGATAACCTTATAGTCCTTATCTCCTTATACTTATAATAGTTATGTCTATGTTATGTTGGTTTTATTTTACTTCTCTTATTTTATTTTATGTATGAACCACAGAGCTCATCTTTTTATTGGTGCTGTCCAGTTTTATGTTGGTAAATTTGGAGTTGGGTGAAGAGAAAATGGACGGTAACGATTTCACTGAGGTTATCCAACTAGAGGCAGTGAAAAATGAGCCACACGAAATTTATATTTTCAAATGCGGGAGCTATTTTAACAGTTTCACTAGAGAAACATATTTTGTGGATCATGATCACAATTATGCTACCCACAGCTGTCAAGAGCAAATCGAAGAAAAACTTGATGCAAAGAATCTGGACCCAGACGATTTAGGTAATTTTAAATTTTCCAAAAATGGATCATCAACAACAACTGAATGTAACTCGGTACATATAAAAAATGAGCAAGACATTGATATTTTTTACGAAGATATCAAAATTGAAACTGGCAAGGAAAAATCAAGTGAAGAGTTCTGCCAAGTGTGTTGTCACCATTTTGATGGAGAAACAGATTTTTTTAAATCCACAAGTTCTAGATTTGACTGTAGCTGTCCAAAGCAAGATGAGTCCTTATTCTATAAGATACTTGGGGAGGATCCGACTCACAATGTGAAAGGAACTTCTCTTGGCCTTACCACAGGTAATATTTTAATCGTTTTATTTCAGCTAATATTGAAATAGGTAGTCAATAAAGAATTTACTCCCTCTACTGTAATGTAGGCGCTTAAGACTTATGATATGAAACATATACTTCTGTTGACTTTACCACAGGTACTGTTTCATTTATTCAAATAAAATTTGATCACATTGGATATGCATGTCATAAAAGTGACTAAATTCATCAAATAGTCTCTATTTTGACTAAGAAAAAAATCAAAGCACTGGATACACAGGTGCAAACCTTGTGAATTTAGCGGCCGTTTTTATCCAGCAGCCGTTTTTAATCTAGCGTCCACTTTCCAGCGGCCGTTTTTATCTAAATATCAAATAGCATTGTTACCTTCATAAACACTCGAACAAATTCCTTCAAATTATAAATAAAATATTAAATATAATTTTCGTTGACAAGTTATTGATAGATTGATTCTCTTTTCAGATCAGAGATTAAAGCCCCTTAAAGTACAAGATGAACCAATATCTGGAGAAGTTACCAAGGAGCAAGGCTCATTTGCCGTATCACAGTGGCCCTCTGTGCCTCCTCTTGAAAATTATCAGAAGATAAAGCGTAAATTCTATTCAGAAAAAGATATTTTGAAAGTTCTGAAAAGGGGTCCCAATGGCAAAAAACCGTTTCATTGCAAAATTTGTTCTAAATGTTTTACCTGGAAAAGAAATTTGAAAGTTCATGAGAGGAGTCACAATGGTGAAAAACCATTTCATTGCAAAATATGCCCAAAATCTTTCAGTACTACTAGTAATTTGAAAGTTCATTGGAGGAGTCACTATGGTGAAAAACCATTTCATTGCAAAATATGTTCAAAATCTTTCAGTACTACTAGTAATTTGAAAATTCATGGGAGGGTTCACACTGATAAAAAACCATTTCATTGCAAAATTTGTTCAAAATCTTTTATTCTAAAGGATAGATTGATAAATCATGAGATGGTTCACAAATATGAAAAACCATTTCATTGCAAAACTTGTTCTAAATGTTTTACACTCAAAAGTCATTTGAAAATTCATGTGAGGAGTCACAATGGTGAAAAACTGTTTCACTGCAAAATTTGTTCTAAATCTTTTACCTGTAAAAGAAATTTGAAAGTTCATGAGAGGAGTCACACTGGTGAAAAACCATTTCATTGCAAAATATGTTCAAAATCTTTCATTACTTCTAGTAATTTGAAAATTCATGGGAGGGTTCACAGTGGTGAAAAACCATTTCATTGCAAAACTTGTTCTGAATCTTTCACCAGCCAAATGTATTTGAAAGTCCATGAAAGGAGTCACACTGGTGGAAAACCGTTTAATTGCACAACGTGTTCTAAATCTTTTATGCTCAAAAGTCATTTGAAAATTCATGTGAGGAGTCATACTGGTGAAAAACCGTTTCATTGCCAAATTTGTTCTAAATCTTTCACCCAAAAATGTAGTTTGCAAGTTCATGAGAGAAGTCACAATGGTGAAAAACCATTTCATTGCAAAATTTGTTCAAAATCTTTCAGTGAAAAGAGTAATTTGAGACGTCATGAGAGGAGTCATACTGGTGAAAAACCGTTTAACTGCAAAATTTGTTCTAAATCTTTTACCTGTAAAAGAAATTTGAAAGTTCATGAGAGGAGTCACAATGGTGAAAAACCATTCAGCTGCAAAATTTGTTCCAAGGCTTTAACTACGTGGAGCTATTTATTATTTCATTGCAAAATTTGTTCTAAATCTTTTACTCAAAAAAGTAATTTGAAAGATCATGTGAGGAGTCATACTGGTGAAAAACCATTTCAATGCAAAATTTGTTCTAAATCTTTTACTACAAAACGATATTTGAAAGTTCATGAGGCGAGTCACACTGGTGAAAAACTAATTCACTGCAAAATTTGTTCTAAATCTTTTACTATGAAAAGTAATTTGAAAGATCATCTGAGGAGTCATACTGGTGAAAAACCGTTTCATTGCAAAATTTGTTCTAAATCTTTTAACTGGAAAAGAAATTTGAAAGTTCATGAGAGGAGTCACAATGGTGAAAAACCATTTCATTGCAAAATATGTTCAAAATCTTTCAGTACTACTAGTAATTTGAAAGTTCATGAGAGGGTTCACACTGATGAAAAACCATTTCATTGCAAAATTTGTTCGAAATCTTTCAGTAGTAAGCGTACTTTGACAAAGCATGAGGGTTCACACTGGTTGAATACCATTTCATTGCAGAATTTGTTCTAAACCTTTTAGTTGACAGGATACAATGAAAATTCATGAGAGAAGTCATAGTGGCTAGAAACCATTTTATTGCAAAATTTGTTCATGAGAGGAGTCACACTGGTGAAATATAATTTTTTTGCAAATTTGCTCCAAGGCTTTATCTATGACGAGGCATTTGAAACTTCAATTTATTCATCCGAAATTGATTGTATTGTCATGTTTATGTTTAGTTGTATGCTTTGCGAATCGAATTAATTTGTAGTGGTGAATAAATATTATTGTAATTATTGCAGAATTTGTTTTAAATCTTTTACCCACAAGCCCACAAAAACCCTGTCATTTAAAAAATTTTTCCAAGGCTTGGGATGATTCATACAAGAGAAATTTTTTTATTGTACAATCTGTTCAAAACCGTCGTGATAAAATCGAAAAAAGTTGCCCGACCAGAGTCCGATATTTCATAAATAGGCCGTCAGATAGTGACAGATTTAGGTGCCCCATTTTCGCATCCAAGCCTCTAGTAAGATTGTAAAGTATATCGATTTGGAGTAAAATGAAGAGAAATTTACAAGTGGCCTCGGGGATAACATACCGAGAATTCGCCCTGCATTTCAAAAAAGAAGAATCACCCTCTGTAGTTTCGTATCGTAGTTAGGGACGATCGAGGGAAATAAACACTTCTGAAAAATCGAATTCTCGGCATGTTATTCATTTTACTCCAAATCGATATACTTTTCTACCCTATTCGAGGCTTGTATGCGAAAATGGGGCACCTAAATCTGTCACTATCTGACGATATAAAATCTTTGATGCACCTGGGCATTGATAAATTTCATGAACTAAAAGCTACATCATTTATGGCACACTGAAAAAAAACTATTATATAATTTTGTACACATTTATTACCAATTTATTTCATGCTCTATTGATTGGTGTAATCTCTAACCACTTTTGGAACATTCAGGATTATCTTTTTTGTGCGCAAAAGATTGAAAAAATTACATTAAAAGTTTTAATCTTCTCCAAATATAATAAATAAAATAAATAACAATGTCAAGAACCAACATGCATCATTACATCTACTTCAATATTTCTTTTTCATAACTTTCATGAAAAGGGCCATATCTGAAAAACATAGTCAATTAATGTCGTTCAATTCAAAATGAGGTAGGATATTTTTCAAATCAGTCATGTATAAATATTGTTCGGGGGAGAATGAAAACACGTTGATTGTAAAAACCACTGCCCAACCAACCAGGTGATACGAGAAACATGTAATAGTCCAGTAACCACAGACAAATGTAAGCCAAAAGTGAAGGATGAATTGTAGCACTATGATGAAACTCGGCACATGACTTCTGGACATCATGTACGTTACAAAAAAAATTGTTTACTAAAAAATCAGGGGTGGAACTGAAATAAAAAAAAATAAGATTTATCAAGAAACGATTACAACTAGGCGAAAGATAATTCAATTGTCCACAAGAAATATATTCAGTAATTTCTCACAAAATGCGCCCGTTTTCTCAGAAAACCTGATTGAATGCTGATATCAAATTTCAGGCTCGCGTTTTCCGCCTCTGTAATTTCCGGCAGGGCCAAAACACATTTTGGGTACTCAGATACTCACATGTTATATTGGCACGAAGGAGTAGAAGTCTTCAGGAACAATATACACTTTTTCTTTTCCATCTACGATAATTTTTAGCAAAGTTATGACAAAACAAATATTCGGTTCAGCCAGAACTTGCAGCGGCGTATAAACATTTTTTTGTTCCACCCCTGGAATTTTGTTAAACAATTTTATTCCTTGTTTGGTATGGTTCCAACTACTAGCATACCAAGTTTGGTGGTGCTACAATCGATCCTCTTCTCAAAACCCAATCGTACTGGATTATAAAGGTGGCATCACATTGTAACAAAAACATGTATCTAATATAGCGAGGCAATGTGAAAATGACCGCCTCAAGGTAAATCATTGTGATGTCGTTTAGGCATGAAATGCGAAGTCACCAACAGGTGTTATACATGTACAAATTTCATATCACAAATAGGCCACAATGTGATATCAAATGTTTTTCTGAGATACGTATAAATTTAAAAAAAAGTGTGGCAGAAAAAATAACTCTAGTTTTCGTTAGAGACGTCGGACATCTGACTGGTAGGTATTTGTAGTTTTCTCATCTTCATATATTTGTAGGCACCTAAGTTACAGTCAAATCGTAAATATTTGGAAAAAAAAATTAAAATCCAAAAAATCTCACGTGTTTGATTATGTACGACCATTAAACCAAAGTACAATCAATATCAATTACATGATGAACCTCTGAAGTCCTTTCAAAAGGCACGCACATTTTCTCGAAATTCAAATGCCAAAAGGGTAATACCAAAAATTATTATGATTCAAACGCAGATTTATAGGTTATGTTTGCTTATGAAACAACGCGCAACACCCTCTCGTTGAGAAACAAACGAAAGACTGCTAATTCAGTCACGAGTTCACACGCCACTTTGTTAACGTCAAATAGGTGTGGTCATTGCCACGTCACTTTTTTTCTGTTTGTGATGTGTTATTGTGACTGTTATATCAGATATACGTCGAATGAATATACTACCGAACTTTGCATTAGTGCAACATTATTACGTCACATAATTCTTGATGTCACACACGATGGTTGGCTGGGAGTTTCAGTACTTACTTATAAAAACTATCAAGACAACTGCTAGCATGATCCACATCCAACATTTCCAGGCTCTTTTGGAATGTTCTGCTAATTTTGATGACTCTTTCGTGAGTTGGGCATAATTTTGCTCTGTAAGCTGTGAAGATCGACTCACCACCTGAAATTGACACAGTCAAACCATTAATAATGAACTTTCAGTGCAATGCAATGCAATGAAAAGCTAGTTCAATATAAATGTTGCTATTGCCCGTTTTCAGTGTAATCCATTAAGTTATATGAATGAAGATGAAGCCTTGTATATAACACATTACAAAATGTCCTACCTCTGTATCCTTTTTGATAATTTTGTTAGCAGTTTCTGATTGCTCTCTCAGACTTCTCGTCAGGTACAGCATATCTTCGGTGATCTTCTTCTGCATGTTTTCGTGATAATTTATCACTTGGTCAAGATCATCGACTCCGGCTTTTGATGATGCCTCGATGTTCCTTTGTCTTAAACCTTAGGGGAAAGAGAGTGATTAGATCCACACAACTCTAAGATCGGCACTTTATGCTTTGAATTCCGGTACATGACATGTACAATGCATTATTATGGTTAAGGGTGACATAATCTCAATTTGGAGAGCCATATGAAAAATGCTGGTTGCAGAGTCAAGCATTTAAGCCCTGATACACAGAATGAATTGATTCAAGTAAGCGAATAACGATTTTAACGAAATCATGAAGTACTGGTCCTGAATAAACCATTTAAAAAATCTGAGAAAGATTTCTTCATAATTTTCAATCTGAGAAAAATCATTGAGTGACTAGTCATACTTGAAGTATGGAGCACGATAATACTTCTTCCATGAAATTCGACAATTTACTTGGTTTGTTCATTTACCTAGCAAGTTGCTCCTCATAACTTCGGGATCGTGTTCGTCTTCATATTTATTTGTTGTTATCCCAACCGCAATTTTGATAGCGATGATCCTTCTATTATAATTTGCAATTGTTTCCGTGGACCTTGAAATTAGTAGTAACATTTAGAGTTACTATAATGTATAAAACTCCTGTTTTTAGAGGGAATTTTACTTACTCAGCCATTTTTTTAACTTCTTGAAGCATATCTTCAAGGGTCTCTACATATTTTTCTATCCGATCATCCTCTTTTTTAGACTTGCACATTAGTTCACATTTGGCTAAAAGTCTCCGCAAATTCACTTCTTGCCGTGATAAACCCATTCCTAAAAATTACAATATCCGCTATTAAACACGGCATTCGTGATCATAACCACTGTGAAAACACGTGTTGGCATTGTTGGCAACGTCGTCAAATAACATTAAACATTTTAATATTGACAACTGACAATTCTTTCTGTTTTGAAAGTGAAAACTATTTCTTAAGAAGGTATTTTCCGCTACATTATTTAGTATTTACGCTCAAATTTCCAATAAATTCGATGGGAACGAAGTTAAAAACGTTAGCAATTCAAAGTGTATACTACAAGTGGAACCCTTAAATTGAGGTTAAGCAAAATGGAATCACAGGTAGGAAAAACAACTCCTTATATGGTACTCACTTTCATTACTTCCAATATACCGTGGATTATCTCTTAATTAGCACCAAACTGTTTCAAAATATACAAATAAACAATATCTTTATTACTGTGATGCACTTTGAAATAAAATATGCCACACACATGTGGCCAGTGTTGCCAAATCGAAGAACAAATTGTCAGTGCCTATTGATAGTATAACTGTTACAGTAACCAGGGATTTATTTAAAACTGGCATTACTCAGCTCTGCTGAACGGATTTTGAAGAATCAAACGGGGGATTGAAGGGTAAGACTTTCAGAATCCTGGTTATAAATATGAATACATTTTTACATCAACCGGAAACTTCTATGAATTCCCGGAACTATTGGGTTTTCTAGTACAATTTTTTAAAGGAACAATACAGAAAATCTATGCAGTATCTCATTCAGTCCCTTATCAGTTATGAAGCTCATACTATGTAATTTGATTTCAGCTAAGGAAACTTTGCCCTACTGATCCCTTTTTTTGAAAAATCGGTCTCCGACATTCACTGGGTAAAGACACTTTTTTAAGGTTGGAATTTTCCTACTTTTCGAGTGTTTTTTAGATGTGAAAGATGCTTGCGAAAATTTTGAAATCCGTCAAGTGCCATTTGTAATTTTCACCATGTGAGTTAATAGTAGGAAAAAATCGGATAATTAATTTAATTAAACATTCAGCAAAAAAATCCCTATTTTGCCTTTTTCTTGTGGTTAATTTGATATATAACTTTCCTGAAAACGTTCTCGGTAGAAAATGAAAGCTGAAGTCTCCCTATTCGAATCCCATATAGTGATATACAGGGTGTTCTAGGGTTAAACCGCCAAACGTTCAGTATCGGTTTTTCAAGTGAAAATAAGAGCTTTTCTTCATACAAGCATATGTCCCAACTTGCATCGTTTCCAAGATACAGAGTGTCAAAGTTTTCACAAAAAATATATATATATCTTTTATTCTGAGTAGGTACATTCAGATAAGCCTTTTGTTACCCCAAATAAGCATGCCAAGTTTTTTCAAAATCAGACAAAAAGTTTTTGAGTAATGAATAAAAAACTTTTTTTCTAAAACTTTGACACCCTCTCTCTCGAAAACGAAGCAAGTTGGGACACAAGCTCATATGAAGAAAAATCTTATTTTCACCTGAAAAACCGATACTGATCGTTTGGCGGTTGAAACCTGTGTCACCCTGTATATTTTCGTTCACTGGTTTTGAAAGGCGAGGTGTTTATTTTATGTGGTTTAAGGAGTATTGGGGCGGACTGGAACCACATTTTTTAAAAGCACGGACTGACGTGTTCTGCGCATGCCTTCCCGGTCTCGCAGTTGTCTTATAATAATAAAATAACATTAAAGTAAAACCTATCATCATACCAGATTTTAAACCTATACAAGAACATGTCGAATCCTGAATTTCTTTGGATATTCGCCGAAAATATTTTGGGGACAATACAGAATCTGTTGTGCCGGGGTGGAATGGATTTATGGGGTCGCTAATCAGCGACCTTCCTTTCGAAAAAAGCCGAGTTATTGGCTTACCATTTATGAATTCTACGCCCAGTAATCGTAACACTATATATATATATATATACCGTAATAAAATATGCAACTGAACACAAAGAGATAGGCATGAAACGTGCTTTGTAACGTTTGACCAAAAAGCAATTGAAATTGTGAAATATATAAATATAAACCAGAATATTCTCTCTTGTGTATTTTCCATAAAAATGTAAAGAAAAAAATACATTTCCGAAACAATTTTTCACCTTTTACCTTGTGATTTTCGATCAAAAGTCGGAGTGGATATATTTTTTCCTTCTCTTTAATTTTTCGATCAAACGTAAGGTTATCCGGAATAAGTGTATGGGAGTTTGTTTGTTCCCAATTTTCCTAGCTTCATTTTTGGTCTCTTGATATTTTTTAATTTCCAAGTGTCCTCCGAGTTACGGTCGGAAAAGCGTCGGAAAACCCCATACCAAATTTCATGGACTTTCAATTTAATTTGCAGTTTTAGTGATTTTTTACTCTGGGAGCTGTACTATGTGACATATGAACGTTTTTTAAAAAGAGAATGAGTTTTTATTGTTCAATAATGTTTTTTGGAGTCTGTACAAGTTCTTAAATTTAACAGTGGCCATTTGCCGTTGAAGGTTACCTAACATTTATTTTCGTCCGTTTTTTCATAGATACCGAGACTCAAAGAAATGTTATCTATTCTTCTAGCGATAAGAAAGGCGTTTAGGAAATACATTGAAAATGGAAGACTTGGAAAACAGACTACAATCAAGTAGTCCAACAACGATATCCCAGATATTTTCCAAGATAGTTCAGAATATAAGGACAAAACACAGTGATGGACTGAAAGAATTTCCTGAACTAAAATTTCTGAAAGAAAAGTGCCTTAATTCAGACCCTCTTATTAGTGAGGTATCAGGAAGAGCAGTTATAAAACTGGTAGAAGATGGAATACTTCCTGTAGAATCCACTATTGCAGATTTTGTCTCAGCAACAACCTCAGTCAAGTAAGATTAATCCTAGAAGGGATGATGTTCTGCATACTTATTGGTTTTTTTTCAGATGTTACTCAAGTTTGACAAATGTACTAGGCGATTTGTTGTATTTCAAGTGGAAACTGAGACAGCCCGACAAACCAAGCAGCTTTGAGTACAATCTTAGTTCCCATCAACATCCATTCATAACACTCATGGCTGAAAACCCAAATATCTGCAATTTTGTTCTCAACAAAATGAAGACTTTGCACAGCTGTCGAAATGGGTAACGTGTATGATAATAATAATATTACATTTTATTTTAAGGATAGTTATATAGTTATGCTTCAAGAACATTCGAGAGTTTCCCATCCTGTATCAGCGAAAGTTCCACGGCACCTCTCCCTGGTGGTGCAAAATTTCATCAAGATCGGTTAAGTAGTTTCATAGTTCATAGCGCGAACAAACATGGTCACACGTTTTTTTTTTATATATATATAAAAATGCTCTACCAACATGACATGTTTTTGTTCTCTGATAATTCAATTTGCAGATTTCCGGTCAATGAGCTGTTTAGACCAGTTTACTTATTTGGTCTTTATCACCCTTCTAATTCAATGTGCCTGTTCAGACATCGAGTGTGGTCGTTTCTGCTCAGTCAGAAGCAGCTAGAAGAAAAGTTTTTCCTTGATATATTATCTTGGTTGCATGTAAGTTCTACAATATACATACATATTATGAAAAACAATCATCTTCTGCTGGCAAGAAGATATCATTTTTAGCTGCTTATACGTCTATGTTTAAGGTACAAACCAGAGATCTTATTGAATCTACCAGTGAGTTACTTGATGGCGTTCTAACTGTTGCAAGTTCCGGCAATACTATTTTGGACATTGATCTGCTTATACTTTGGCAAGTGACAGTTTTATATTACTCAGCTATAAACAAATTGGACATCCTCCCTACGGTTTGCTGTTTGAGAAGGGTTTTGCAAACGAAAGCTTGCTCACCCCTCGCCAATAACTGTATACTTTTGATGTTCTCCAAAATCATCGACGTTTGTACTCCAATTCACCTGAAGAAAGTGCTCGATCTTTGTGAGTATTATGTTCTTAAATTAAAGGCTCGGAGAAATAAATCCTCATTTAGAATACATAATCCATACAAGGAGGCTCTTGCATTTTTTTATGTAAATCATATATAAAAACAGCAAACAACTGTTTTCTTCATTCGCGAGGTGCCACCCGCCACAATATCTATTTGTTGTATTAGACCATTGTTGAGGGATTTGAAATTCTGACCAGCCACCTTTCAGTGGTGTATTTTGGGCTATAAATTTTGTTTAAAAATGTAATGGTAAATATATTATGAAAATATTTAGGATTACCTCAAAAATTGCTATAGAATGTTACAATATCGTAACAGAATGTTAGCGCATTAGTAACTTTCAGTGAGGAATACGGAAGTTTCACCAAAACTGGTTTTCCTACGAAATTTGTACTAAGTCTTTGAATGAAAGGTTTCTACCGACTGTATTAACTTAATTTTCAGGTGAAACAGTTGTCCTTAACGCCTCAGCTGATCCATATATTATGGAAACACTCAGATCCTCTTTACTGCAATGGCTTGCAAGTCCCTGCATACTCATAGAAGACGCTTATAAAACAGCAGAAAACATTTTCAACAATGCCGACTTGATAGATAAAGCACGGCGGAGAATCGAAGATTCGAAAAACTTTCCGGGAAGTTTCCACAGAGAAATCACTTCCAACAGCATCCTGTCCGTATCTATTGAAATCTGTCAACTTTCTGGCAAGTTAAAGAATAGAAGCAGACTCCTCAGCTGGCTGGAACATCTCCAGCTATGCCCGTTACCGTTCATCGAAGATGTATTCAATTTTCTATGCGGCCTGCTGATGCTGGACCGTCTAGACGAGGAAATCGTCTCGAAAACGTTCGTTCTGATCCTCAACCACGCAGAAAGGAACACATCTCTCACCCCGAAGCTGCTCACCATCATTCTCTACAAGCTGTCCAACACGCGGCATCCCAGGCTACGTTTCGAGCTTTTGGCGTCGCTGCCGAAGCTGGTCGTCCTCAGGGAAAACGTCCCCAAAGTTATGTCGACGCTGCAGGCCGTCAGCGAGACGTCTGAAAATTTGTTCAACGTGGGTTTGAAGTTGATGTATGTCGCCTGGAAGGTGGACGGCATGTGCTATCCGTATTTGGAAGGATTGCTGGTAGGTGGCAGTGCTTTCAATAGGAAATGGGAGCGATACGTCATCAAAAGTCATGTAATAAAGCAGCTGTGTCAGGAAAAGTAGGTGCACTAGTTATGCCGACCTTAGATTCATTTGAAAAAATATATATTATTTTTTTATCTTGTGGCGACGAGACATTGGGTTATTTTCAAAGGTAGGAATTTGAAATTTGGATATGTTGTTTGAGAGATATAGACAGAAATAGGACTTCCGGTTTCATCAGAAGTGAAATCAACTTTTCAATTTCAAATAACATATACAGGGTGTTTCCGAAATTGGAGCAATTATGAAAATGGGTTGCTATATGGAACATAATGTATCAATAAAATGGCAATAATTTTTGTTTTTGAGTCACTGTTTTGATTATCCAGGCCACAGCGTGTCTGCCCGCTGGCAGTGTTTCAGCGCGGCTTGCGCAGGCTGTAGACCTCTTATCAGTGATTACCAAAAAAGTCTTAAAAACTTTAAAATACAATACCTCTCAAAATATTTTTTTTTACAAAAAGGTATCCCTTCATTTCGTTTTGTTTTGTCATCTTCTACTTCCCATTTCATTTATTGCTCCAATTTCGGAATCACCCCGTATAAGTACTCCCAATTTTTTCATTATTAATATTTCTTATTCCATTCTGAATTCAACGTAATTATTTGACTAATTGACGTAACAATTTGAATGAAATAAAAATCTGATGTAGTTCGAGAACGACAAATTAGGAATGTATATTGGTCAAGTAGGCCTTAGAAATGAAAAATATGCCCAATTCATCGTTAGAAATAAGTAGAATTGATAATTATGCACCGATACAAAAATTTTTGTTGTTTCCTCAAGAATAGATAGATAGATATATGTACCTATACGTATTGAAAACTACCAGTAAAAAAAGTTCGCTTCAGTTTTTTTTTGTGAAACTTCTCTGAATATTGCAAAAAATCCAGAAGAGAAGTGAACAATGTTGACTGGTAGTTTTCAATATGTAGGTACGTACCTGCACTGTCCTGGAATCTCACCAAACCGCTATTTTCAGCTTAAATGGAGACTTCACATGTGTTGAAACATATAGGGTTTTTCATTTAAAAAAACTGTTGTTAGATTTCGAGAGCTTTTCTTGCGCGCCTCGTATAAAAAATAGTGATTCTTGAAAAAACCTAAACTTGGTAAGATATTTCATATGGAATAATTCCTCAAGACTCTCTTCTATTCAATTTTGTAATTTCCGAATTCATGCAGGCCTCAGTTGTATGGAGAAGAGATGGTGGCCCACTTGTCGAAAATTCTGAACGAATGTAAAGATGATAACGGATCTTTGCCAAGCGCACTGGCGATTGAAGCTGTTACTATTTTATGCAGGGCCGAGATCGTAAATGTGATCCAGACGTGGGCTATACTATCGCCGATGTTCAAAGACGACCTTAGAGTACCTGTCGTGAAAAGGTGAAGTATTGCAGTTTTGCATGCAGGGGCAAAATTAAAAAAAAAACCTTATCCAAATACCTCCTTTAAAAGTTTTTCTTTTCGATATAGCATATGCATTTTTGACCCTTGTAGTGCCTGCAAAACACATACGCCACTAGCGCGTTTCTATCACAAAGTCATATTTTCTTTGGTTCTGTAATAATTTTATTGATACTGGAGGAATGACATTCAAGTTTTCGAATTATCCCGCCGCCTATTTCTCTGAGTATTTTTTATGTAAGCTAGAACATGTCCTATAATTCCATGCGTGCTCAGCCCGCGTTTTTTACGCAACGCCGATAGGTACATGTGTGAACGTTGATATTTCTCACGCAGGGTTAAAAGTTCTAGAGCCTGATCTGTGCCTTAATAAATTATTTCTGAATTATTAATACATCAGTGCCATTGTATAACATGAGAGCTACTAGTGCATGTAAAGTAAATTGCAATATTTGACATACACTAGAGTATTACAAATTCGGTTAACAATATATAAGATAGACTGACAAAAAAAGTATGTTAGTGTGTCAGTTGTCCCTAACAGAGTTTACTTTCGTGTCTATAAAAACGTTGTACAAATATAATTATTTATGTAAATATAAATAAAATACTTATTGTTTTCCACTTTTGTTCATAGTTGTATTTATAATCCACAATAACTGATTTTCTTTTATGAATTGCTGTCAGGCAATTTCACCAGGCGTGTGTCTAGTGTAATTTCATGAAGTCCTCCCTTAGGGGGGAGGGTGATCACCTTTTTCGGGCATATTTACTATGAAGGTTTCATATACACTCTAAAGAGTTAACCTTCAATCACACTAAGACAGTATACATTGAGGAGGAACTTCCTCCGAGGAAGTAAATTCGGTACCGGCTGTTTTGGAAAATAGCGTCTAAAAATTTCTTCCAGAATATGGTGATTTCTGACTCTCCTATATGTACTTCACTCAGTCCTGTTCTGTCTTTGATGTAGAAATATAATGCCAGGACCATCTGATTCAAAAAATTATTAATGTATTTGATAAAATGAAGGAATCAAAACTTTAGATTGTTCTACTAAACACCATGTATATTTTGAATATTTCTATAGCTTCATTAGTACTTATGACTAGCAACAGCTATACACACTCAGCTATAGTTGTGTAACTTGATATATTCCTTGCACAATATTCACAAGAGTGGTATTTCGGTCAGCTTTTTCGATGTTGTCTCTCTGTACTTTCGTTTCGAATAGTGTGATTGTTATTTTATGATAATCCCCTTTCAGTCTCTGCCTACTGATCCAGGAAATTCCCCGACTGACTTACACCGAAAGCTACGTAGAACTGTACAGAGATGTCATGAACCAACTGTGGGAATACGTTGAAACTGGGGATCCCGAAATCTGTGAGGCAGCCCTAAGCAGTCTCACTTCCTTCGGTCTTGAGCAAATTTGCGCTTATCTGCCTGAGGAATACCTTGGTTCGAACCCAGCACCGAGATCGGTACCCAACGATGTACACTTAGTTCCAGGTAAATTTTTCAACTACCATTATATTATTCTAGTTGGTTTGCGGGTTATGCTATCAACTGAAACTGAAGCTCTCGTTCCTGGCATGTCATTCATAATGCTGTTTTGGTAGATATGTACTATCTTTCTTTTTTTCTATTGAAGTTTTCTTGGTACTTGTAAATTTCAATGGTTTCTAAATACATTCTTGTTTAATATAATGATCCGACGTTACTAGCCATTCGGTGTTTTTGAATAGGATCTTGTGCATTCATTAGTATGGTGTCAGGGGCATACCTCCGATCTATTCCAGTCTTATCTACATAACAGGAAGCAAGCAGTCTATGTAAGTGATACTTGTTATGATTTTCACAATATTTCATATGGGGTGCCACAGGGATCTGTTTTGGGCCCTTCTCTATTCATTCTATGATTTGTTCCGTGACACCTAATGAATGTGTGGCTTATGCTGATGACACAACTTCACTCAATACTGCTCACATAATTTATAGTATTATCTTATGGGAGAATCCTTGTCATGCCGTTATAGGGTTTTCAAAATACAGAAGAAAGCAGTTGGAATTATTGCTGATATTGGTTACAGGGACCACTGTCAACAAATATTCAAAGATCTATCTATCATGCCTGTTCCATCATTGTTTATTTATAATGCGGTATTAGAGGTACATAAAAACAAAAAATTTTTGGTCAACCTCCTCGATTCAGACTCAATAAAACACGAATGGATGTCAGACTCTATACATTTTTGCCCGATGAGTTCGAGATTATGACTTGGAAATGTCTTAAATCGAAACGACATATATTCTCAATCACTGTTTTTATTCCATTGACGAATATTTGAGTATGCCTCTGTGTCCCAGCAATATAGCCTCTAGATCTCCTAGAACTGTTTTTTAGAATGTTTTTGTATGTTGTTTTTATTATTTTTTTACCTATGACTATTTTACCCAAACACTTCTAATGTCGATTTTAAACCTGTACTAGCTACGTACTATTGTTCAAATTTTCAATTTCAACTTTGACATTTGTATTTCATCACACTGTACTTAATAGCATCATTACCTTTGTGACTTTCAGGTAAAATTTGGATAGATTTCCTCATAAGGTGGAGGGTTTCTTCAGCTGCTGTGAATTTCGTTACCAAAATGATTTCTATCGAAATAGATGGTTATTTAAAATACGTCTATCAAACAAAGAGTACGAAGGAACCTCTGAATTATGGATATTTACCGACTCACAGTGTTCTAAGAGGTGTGGGGGAGTTTATCAAAACCTGGGTAAGTTCATCAAGAGCAGTATTTGATAGGATCAATTTACATCATTGTCCAAAACTTTCTGTTTCATTTCAGTTTCTAATAATCAACATTGTTTCAGTCTAATAAATGGATGGGTAGCATCCACGACAAACTCTACGTAGAGTGCCTGAGGATCCTCAGCTCGGAGTTCAGCAAACTCTTGCCTCCGTTAGACTGGTGTTTTCTCCAGGAGCTGATACACGATCCCAGAACCAAGAGCTACAGCGTGGACATCGCGTCCCGTCAAGTTATAATGTCTGGCACTGCGCGGCGCCTCATGGAGAACTACATCAACGCCGTCACACAAAAACCTCAGGTATTCAATATGCAAAAAATATTGTTTGTATAATAAATCGCGGCGTTCATACAAATTAAATTCCAGAAAAAAGATTCTCCTCGAGCTCTAGATTGCTAGTCTGAGAGCATAGACTAGAAATCTAGAGGTCGCAGGTTCGATCCCTGTTCGAAGAGATCTTTTTTCTGGAATTTAATTTGTCAGTTAGTGCAAATCCAGTCTTGAGGAGCCTTTAGGTGACCGCATATTCCACCAGCAAATGATATCTATACCATTGGGGATACCTAAGACAGCACTTCAAGAATTTGACCTGTCCTGCCAGTAACAGATTTCAACAAGTGTTCGGATTTCTTTGTATTTTTGGGATGACAACGAGTGTTCGGCTGAAGAAAAAATCGAGTCTGATACACGACTCGGTTTTACTATGAATATCACAGATACTCAAATCACTCATGAACTTCACCTAGTTTATCATTTCTGATTTGGGACACAACGTAATAATTCAAATAGCCAGAAAATGAATCAAGAGTTTTCAGTTTGCTTACGGTTTGTCTGTCACCAACAAGTGCAGAAAATATTTCAAAACGGAATCAACAAAAATGTACGCAACGATAGTAACTCAAAACTACGAACTATATCTCAAAGGAATCAATCGGTAGCAAATTGTCGAGAACTTCGCGAGAGCAAAATTCTAAGAGCGAGATTTCATGTGAATTTCCTATTTATAGGAACGTGTAGCTTTTTAACAGCCTTGAAACCCAGCTTCTAAAAACAGAAGCTCGGAAACTATATGAAAGCAAAAATTCCTCAGAGTAAAAAACGCGTGCTCATAAAAAACGGATTCGACGTGATGAATGATTCGGAATGAAACTTTACCATGCCAATAAAGAAAAGATTCAGCGAGCTGTCTCCTCGGAGCCTATTTCCTTATGATAATATGGTGACGATGATAAGGAATAATAATGATAATCAGTGAGGTCCAACGAAGCAAACGGTTTTAATTATGTAAAATCGATTAGACTGGTAGGTTGCAGACATATATTTATCCTACAGGATGTACTTTGTAATGCCCTGCAACCACCTAGACAGATTTACAAAAAACGTTTTCGTTACAATTATTAATATTTATTATAAGAAATGTTCGTTTCAGGAAGAAGATATCGTGAATGTCTTCAGAAACCTTAGGCATTTGGCCAACAGCATTCAACCTGTCATTCTTAAGCCATTCTTCGAAATCACGATTTGGAGCGTTATAAAAAATTACAATTCAACCCAAGACCCTTCTCTATTGAACAAGGTAATGGACTTTCTGAAAACCGTACTCAAACAAAGTAATATCCAAGAAACGAACAAAACGACTATTGTTCAAGTCCTGGTTGCCATTATTTTCGTCACAGATGTCGAGTCTCAGGTAAGATAATGCTGATTTCATTATGAATGTAGAACATTTTTCTTGTCTGAACATGGCCATTCAATTTGTTTTGCAGTTATTTGAGGTTTTAATGGAAACAGTCGCCGCATCTCCTGATACAATACTCGAGTCTGCCGTAAATTTAAAATCGAACTCCAACGAAGACTGGCTGGAAAAAGTAACGAGACTCAGGTGCTTCCTGGCCAAAAATGCTGTTATTTCGCCGTTGAGTTGGCTGAATGAAGTTATCGATGTCACTAGTCAAAAAAAGAGGTTAGTATCCAGCAAACACATGGAAGTAACTGTGAAGTCCTATGGAAGCAACTTTGGGACTAACCTCTCATGCGATGTACCAAAACATTTGCAGCGAAATGTCCGCGACATCAAATACGCATTTCAAATCATTGTTTTGTTCAAATTATTTATTGAAAAAATAGTCAAATGTAACATCCATCCGAAATCACTTTGTGGAAGTTCTTGAGTAGATAAATGTCTTTTAATAACCACATTGGCTTGTTTCATGCGATACATAAGGCACTCGCTTGTAAACAAAGTTATAGTGCCTTCAATACAAGGATGGAAAAGTCCTCTCTATGTCCTTTATTACTCTGAGATCCATGTCTACGTTCAGTCTGTTCAGGTGAGGTTTCTTTTTCTCTTTCTCACAACCCATAAAGTATAACCTGTAAAAGATTTGATCATGCAGATATTTTTTAAATGTGCTGGGTTCGGTTTCGTATCAACAAAAAATCTTGGGAATAGGTACTGAAAGAAAAGGGCCTCGCTGACACGACACGACTTCGTCTAGACTAGACCACGCTACGCCACTCACCTCTGTATTTCAAATATCTCCGAAATTGTTGACAAACTCGCATTTGTATTCAGAATGGTGTTTTTCAGGACCCCCTTATTTCGGAAGGAAATCGGCTCGGTTTTCAAATCGCACGTCCACAATGCCAACGAATGCGCCTTTTGGCTCTTGGATCTAATAGGGCAGATCCAGGCCAAAGTCGCCGATAGATGCGAAGAGCACCAGTTGGTGTACTATTTCGACGTGTTCGTTATGGCGGTGGTGCAATTTTCTGGCTACGACGCTTTCATGGAGGAAAACAATACGGACGCCGACCGGAGGATGAGAGATCTGTTTCCTCAGGCGTTTGTCGCTTTACTTCGGGACGATGGATGGAACGTTTGCACGATTCAGGTGAGTAATTAGAATCGTAGCATGAGCATATCCAGTATTTCTCTTTGGAACTACAATAAACAATTAATTGTAATAACCTAATAATAGTGTGTGAAGAATTGGTCGGTTCAATCCCAAGCATCCACCAAAGCAAACAATAACCCATATCTTGATGCCGGAAGGACGTATACTTTCCTAGGGGTCGAACAACGCCGCTACCAAGAAGTAACAGTTAAAAACTCTAACCGCGGCAAGTATCAGCATAAACTCCAACAGATCTCTGGTCATCAGAACTGTTGGAGGAGAACAAAGTTGCTGCATCAAATATATTTGCCGTTCCGATCTTACTCTACTCCTTCGGAGTAATAAAGTGGACGCAGGAGGAGCTGCGACAACTCGACGTAAAAACGCGCAAGATGATGCACCAATATAGGATTTGCATCCTCAATCGTGCGTTCCCCAGTTATATTTTACCCGACAAGTCCCCGAGACCATAATGCTTTGCTGTAGGTTGCCTTACACTCAGGGCACACGATTATTGGATCCAGTAATCACTCACCCCACCCCACGGAAGTGAAGAGTGACTACCTCGGTAAATGACACCAGCGCGCCCACCGGATGTATCGGGGTTCCGGAGGCAGCCCCTGACTGGTGTATTCCTTATGAAAAAATTATAATAATAGTAATAATAGAAGGCAAGGAGGCCCACCAACACTGGTGTATTCCTTATGAAAAAATTATAATAATAGTAATAATAGAAGGCAAGGAGTCCCACCAACACCTGAGAACCTGTTGAGTAGCGACCTACCTGAGCAAAAGGTGCAAAATTGGACAGGTAGCACAGGCGAACCGTTTGATGTCGGCTAACCCCCCGGTGTACCCAAATAGTCGGTTCCAAACATACGAGGTAGATGCCCCCACAACCGACCCTCTCGGATTACGGGTCAAAGGCCAAGTGATGGTGCCGCAAACGAGGAATTGCCAGCACAAGACGACCGCGATGAACAAGGACGCTTTGAATGGACAGATGAATCGAGGGACGGTCTTCTGTGGTGTGTGAGACACCCGGAGCATGCCACCTTTTCCACCCAAAACCTTAGGGGTCAAGTATCTCGTCTTCGGACACGTGGCTAAGTCAGAGTTCCTCCTTAGCCAGTTAACGAAGTGGCAGATACGCCACGTGTAGTTCCGGCAGTACAGTGCAAAATATACAAATGTTATTATCAGTGATAGTACAAGCTTCCTTCCTTTCGAGCCGGTAAGTCCACGACGTCATAGGCAACCACTAATACAAACGACAATTATATATCTTGTTTCCTACAGGCTGGCAGAATTCATGTTTATTATTCATTAGGTATAACTATTGAAGAATGCACGACAATGAAACTTTCTTGACTTCATTCGTGAAATTATCTCAATAAATACCATTCGTGTTCACAATACTATCGAAAATTTTGTCAACTCGATCAAATTTCGTTGAAGTAACACCACTCGTTCTAGCGGACTCGTAGTGTTACCAAGCAATTTGTTCTCGTTGATTACTGACAGAATTACTATCGATAGTATCGCGAGCACTCGTGGTATTACCCCCAAAAGTACTCTCGTACCAATAATTACGACTCTTTTCCATTATCACATCATTCTTAACACACCGTATGTTGCAGGCGCTGGAATGGTTGTTCCACATGAATTCGGAAGACAGTGTGCCAAAAGGTTACAGAGTGTTGTTTGGATTATCGTTGAGGGCCTTCAGGCATGATCCAGAGTTTGTGAAGAATCCCAGGTGGACAAAATATTTGAGTTGCGCAACGGATTTTCAATAAAGGCTTTTCAATATAAAAATTTCTTTTTTTTTTATGATGAACTCTACCAATCCTAGCCATCACAAATAGTAATTTCACGGCACACCAACGAGAACTCATTAAGAAGATTCGGGAAATACGTTCTCCAAAAGATGAGGAATGTTCCATTTTCAGTTTCTCAAATAGGAGGTACGCTCTGCCAACAGGTGAAGTGGGAACTGGCGGAGAGGGTCGTTATACGCGATGCCGTTTACTTTACCGCCCGCTAGTGCATAAAATAACAGTCGCTTATCGACTTCGATTGTTTTGATATCCAACACAACAAAACATATTACAATTTGGCACGACTTCTCAATTCAGGCACTCCATGGGCACCCCACACCTGACACCATTTGTGACCGACCACCCCGTACGTTCTCCGTCAAAGGTTGATTTGATGACGGCGGAAGGGTTCTGAAACTTGTTGCTTTTTTTTAACACGTGATCTCATCCTAAAGTTAGAAAGGAGGACGTGGGGTAGAACAAATAGTACAGGTCCGTATTTAGGACTGTATTTCATTTCCGTAAAAGAAAAGCAAGAGTTGAGAACATTAACAAGAAATTGAATTTTCTGAAGAGTGCACAAACAGGCCACATTATTCAACAGAATTCATGGATTTTATTCATGAGACTTAAAAAGTTCGAATGAGTCGACATCCCGATATTATTGTGTGAGTAATCACCTTCATAGCGATTGCCCGATTATAATCTGTAAGATAGATAAAATGAAACGTTGTATTGGCATTTTTTTATCAAGCTTTTCATCAACATACAACTAACACTCAGGACCTTGAAGTTCAAATTTATTAACATTTTTCATGCACTTGAGTTGGGCTGAAGAAAGATTGGAAAAGTGCTAGTACCGCAACTGATAGATATATTCACACATACGTATAACGCATGAGTATTTAATTTGGACCCTGTTACATCCAACTTTGCAGCTCTAAAAGCAGTAACTCAAAAACTACTCAAAGGCGTCGTAACAATAATACATTAATTTACTAAAACCTCCCTTCACCAAGTGAAGGCTTTCACGGCCGGAAGTGAAATCGTGAAGAATGGTTTCCGGGCTTTGAGGCCGTGGTCGGTTCACCTCCCTGGAGGCGGTTTCTTTGGACGTTTAACCGCAGTTGTGAGCGAAACGTCCAAAGAAACCGCCTCCAGGGAGGTGAACCGACCACGGCCTCAAAGCCCGGAAACCATTCTTCACGATTTCTCTTCACCAAGTCCATATTAGAATCTTTCTGACACTGAACTCTCAAATGTCTGTTCCAAAATCTGCATAGATGCCAATCGACGGGTTTCGCTTATACTGACGTTTCATTATCTGCAGAAGGAGCTATTGAGAGCGACGAAGGTCTAGTATCAATGCGTTCAGAAATGGTCAAAACTTCTTCTTCTGTTGAATAATTAGAGTGGACGTTTCTATTCCTTTCTGGAGCGTGCTTTCTCTGAGGCGTTCGATTAGGCGAGGATTTTCTACTGGTGTTGTACGATTTGAGAAGTTTAGCTCTGAAAAAAAAATAATCGACATGGTTTATATCACTATTACCAATACAAGAGCTTTTTTATAGGATACATATTTTTTCAATGAAGTAATTTTGCCAAAAGCAGGTATTGGTCAAGAAGACATTGGAAATGAAAATTGGGCCTAATCAACTCGAAAAGATCAATATGATCGAAGAACGACCACAAAACCGCGGTTTCATCCTTCCCTACATCAGGGGTATCTTAGAGAAGATCAGAAGGATCGGAAACATGTTACAATATCAAGAGTTGCTTTCAATTCGCCAGTACCTTACAAAGCTTCCTCACCAAGACGAAGCCAGAAAACACAACAGAATCAGGCAAAAACATTTACGAGGTCACATGCGAATGCGGAGAGTCCTACATCGGAGAGATCCTATATTGGAGAGATCAAGTGGCCATGTCAGTAAGAATATAGAGGATAGAGCACCATCGATTTCTTTGAGACAAGACTAGTGTTATTCATAGAGAAGAACATTGGTTCAAACGAAAATTCATAGAAACCGCATATATCCTATGAATACCCTGCCGAAATCCTTGAGGAGGCAGTTCATCGACCTTCCACTAGATAACTCGAATTTGACCTGAATCCTTCCTCGACACCGGGACTTCGGATATGGTAATAACAATTTTATTTTGGGAAAAAAAAATTATTTAGACATTTTTGAGATCCAACTAGTGAAAAATATTTTAATAAGATTCTATGGCAAACGGATTCTCTGATTCCAACTATCTTTTTCACACACACACACACACTTGAGATCCAATAATTCGGCTGACTTACTAAGAAAATTTTATTTTAGAAAAATAATTGTTATTAGATATTTTTGAGATCGAATACTTTGGCATATTTAGTAAGAACTTTATATGTTTAAAATTTATTTATATCATCAATATTCCGTTTTCAATAGGCTCGGCAGTCAAATAAATTTTATAAGGCTCAAACTTACGCATCCACCAACTTCAATAGAAGTCTACTATATTGCTGGTACTCGTCATCCCCAAAGTGATTGGGGTCATGCCTAGCGTGCTCGTAGAGGTCACAGAACTGGTGAATGAGTCTCTGGCCGCTGCCGTTCAGAGGAGCTGCTAAGGTCGTCAGAAGATAGGCTCGCAAATTCTCACTGGGGTGTCGAAAGAGGCAGCTGTCCTGCTTGGTGATTTCTCTCTCTGAAAATTGGAATTCGGCTGTTTAGAATGAAATTCATTCATAGATTTATTTGGCACACGGGAGAGGATACCAAATTATAATAATAATAATCTTTGTTCAATTGGGCAAACCTTATATAAGTACTCACATTCTGTCATACTTACAGCAAATAAAATTCATGTGTAACCTCAATTGAGACCGGTCAACATTATTTTCCATTAAATTAAACGATTTTCAATGAAATTTCCGTAACTTGGATTTTCATTTCTTATTCCTATTGATAATTTATCTAACTGCTACAACCTAAATAGCTCTAATCTAAACCTAAGTTAAAAGCCGCACTGTGTAACTCTTTTAAACTGTTCTCTAGGAGTCAGAATGGATATGGAATAAATAAATCCACACCAGTGCAGTTGATCAACTTCTCAAACATGTATTGAAAATGTTGGATGAAAAACATAAAATATTGGAATTGTTTTTATACACGGACAAAGCATTGGGCCACGTTCACCACGTGTTACATAAATTGATTGACTGATTGATAGGTAAATTATATCCTAAACACGCTCAGTAGGGCTCTTACCTAAAATCTTTACATCATCCACAGCTTTGAGACGGTAGTAATGAGCCGGAATTTGTTGACCAGGGCACAAAATATACCTCGGATCAGACTTGCTTATCAGCTGCGGTTCGCATTCAATTTTTTGGATCAAGTCAATTCGTCTTTCTATTTCTCTACGCAGAACCTAAAAATCACGTTCGATGATACCCAGTGAATTTCCGAAAAGGATAATATTACTTTGGAGCCATCGTGGCCTATGGGTATGTGTGGGCCTCTTCTAGAACGAAGAGCGAAGCGCATGATTTGTCTTTTAGCGAAAATAAACAATAACAAGAACGTCAAGACTCCTAGACCTATTATGATGACGACAGTGACACCTGAGAGCTCTTCAGACATGTTCTTTGGCTTGGTTAACTTTTCGGCTACGGCTTGCATTTGGGTGTGCTAGCTGGTAGTTTTAGACTTTCAGTCGTGTGAGTATTTACAATTATTGGGGTTGCGTTTTTTTTTCTTGAATTCGAATTAAGTGGGTCAATGAATATTTATTAATCATTGGTCACTTCTAAGGTCACTTCACTTCACTATTGTTTACAGTATTGTTTTGTTTTAATTTTGACTGTTTTAACCTCAAATATTAATTTGACATTGACACTTGAATTTTGAACTTGAAGTGCTGGCTCATGTCACTTATCAGTTTATCGATATTCAGTGTTTCAAACATTTAAAAATAAAATTTAATACCAACATGACAACAACAAATAATCCTATTTTTTTTGTTCTACCCTGTACACTCTTTCGAAATTTAGAATTTTGATAACTCTAATACGGGTTTCTTCAATGCATCAATTTTTATGAAGAAAATTTTCTGACAAATGAATAATACAAATTTTCCCATATGGTGCAAACTTTTTGAAACCCACTGTATAAGATAAAAAAAATATGAAATCCATATTATCAAAATAGATAGGGTATTGCTATTAAAAAAAAAAAAAAGATAAAGACGTCATAACTCAAACAGTAATAACGTCACCAAATAATGCGCAACTGAAAAAGAAAATCGACGTGTCTGAGCTTTTTTTTCCCATTGGCCATATCAAGCTTTTAACGAATTTGTTTCAACCTTTACGTGCTCACAGTATAGTCTGTACTTGTTTAACTAATACAATTTGCCATTAAGTTATTTGAGTTTTTCTCAATTTTTGAGCCTAAAACGCGCTATTTTGATGTTCTGTCAAAGATTATCCGGACTCTAGTTACAACTAGCTTATTCGCTGTTGGCTACACTGACTTGTTACCAATGTTGGCAACATTGTGCCAGGCACGCACTGACGCACACCGCACGATTCATTGAAAATTGAAAGTTCCACGTTCCATTTTCTAGTCACCTACACCGACTAAATAAATACCGACCTAGTCAGTTTTCCTGAATGGGCCATGTGATAATATCCAGTTTTTGAGGTATGTGCTCTGTGGCTCTATTTATATCTATGAAAAATTATTGCAGTATCTTTCATTTTTGTCCACATTTGTTTAAGTTCAGTAATGGACACTCATAAATTCGGAATTGGGCAAAGGAAAATCGACCATATCGGGTTCAGTAACGCTTTTCAAACAGACGCAGTGAAAAAAATGAACCACGCGTGCCGCGACTGCCACGCACAATTGATTTTTTCACTGAATGCTCGAGCTTCTAGTAATAAAACAGATTTTGTGAATCGCAAATATCGCAAACATGCTGCCGATATCTACAGAGAGCAGATTGATGAGAAAAATCTGAACCTAGACGATTTGGGTCATTCTAAATTTCTCGAAAATTCAAGTGAATGCACAGGACAAATGAAAAATTACATTGATATTTTTTACGAATATAATATAAAAAGTCCAACGGATGAAAAATCAAGTAAAGGTTTGAGATTTTGCAACATGTTCTACCAGAATTTTGGTACTGAAATAGATATTTCCAAATCCACTTGTCAAAAGCAAAGTTATTACATAATTTACCTGATGGCCATAAGACTCATGATTTGAACCGAGCTTCTCTTGTCCTTACCACAGGTAATATATTATTAGTTGTTAGCTATTTATTGTCGACTATGTATCAAATCAATCAATATTTTTTTTACTTTTATTGATTTTTTTTTACATCCACCTGTTTCATAATTTGCATGAATATATGAATAATTAAAGAAATGTTTCTGAATATGTTCTGGAATAGTATACTTAATTTTGGTAAAGGTAAGTTTATAGGGCTCCACCTTGAAATTGAAAGTGGTGTTACTCACGTAGTTTGATCTCCTGAACACAATTTTGAAAAAAACTCTTCAGCGCTCTCAAGTACTTTTCCATTTATGCCTTTCTGAATCTTGAAAATCGGCCAATTTCAAACACGATGTTTCACAATGCCTCCTTCTTTTCGTCTATATTTTTTTTAAGCACGAAAATTCGACCTTTACCTTTTAAATTATAATTTATCTATTACCTATTTTTTCACATCCCACCATTTTCTTAATTTGCCAGAATATATGAATAATGACAGAACTGTAAAGGTAAGGTTATCAGCTCCATCTTCAAATAAAAAAAAGTGGTGTTACTTAAATGTGACCTACAATGTTAGGAATTTTTTCATTTGGAAAGTTGTACTCCTGCAATATAGTAATAATAATAGTTATTTATGATACAAGTGTTAAAAGTGGCATTTTATTTTGTGAGTGGGGAATATTGCGAAACGAGCGTTAGCGAGTGGAGCAACCCCACGAGCAAAATAAAATCACTTTTAACAAATGTATCATACAAAATTTTTTGTTCAACAGTTACTGCTAGTAAGAAAAAAACAAAAAAAAAAATAAGATCCATAAGGATTCGAACACACGATCTTTGGATTACAAGGCTGACTGACAGATACTTCAAATATAATAAACCCCAACGCACTTTATTTATGAATGTCATTATTTGTCAGTGATGAAGGACATTCTACAGTTGGACTAAATACTACTTCGATTGTAACTTCAAAAGGAATTAGTATTATCAATTGCGCAAACGACCAAATACATGTGTGAACTTTTATAAACGATTCCTCTTGAGTAGGTGTTCTGATTATAATATCTGATTGAAGTGTTTCTATTAGAGAGATCTATATTACTGAGTATCCATCATCTCATCTGTCATTTTACTTTTAACACTAGTGTTAAAAGTACTTTTAACACTAGTGTTAAAAGTGATTTTGTGAA
This sequence comes from Chrysolina haemoptera, assembly GCA_958298965.1. NCBI lineage: Eukaryota > Metazoa > Arthropoda > Insecta > Coleoptera > Chrysomelidae > Chrysolina > Chrysolina haemoptera. The sequence goes on from OY282590.1 coordinate 38,004,983, forward strand.
AACGTCAGTTTTTAGTTCATGTGTCAATGAATTAAAAACTGGAGCATTTGCCTGTCTGCCTGTAATCCAAAGATCGTGTGTTCGAATCCTTATGGATCTTATAATTTTTTTTGTTTTTTCTTACTAGCAGTAACTGTTGTACAAAATAATGTGAATGATACATTTGTTAAAAAGTGATTTTATTTTGCTCATGGGGAATCCCCACTCACAAAATAAAATGCCACTTTTAACACTTGTATCATAAATAACTATTATTTCTCTGACAGGAAAAAAGTTTGACATCTTATCTCTGTTGACAGGTAATAAAATATAACTTTTTATGAAATGACTTTTTTCCCCGAGAACCGGAAAAAAAGTGAGTACTTCTCGGTTTTTTACAACACAACCTCGAATTAAAATCTAATACTTTTTCCCTTGTATAATAAATAACTATATTTAGTATTGCTATTTGTTACGAGAAAAAATGCTATGCTCTCACCTCATACAGTGTGGGTAATAAGGATTAGCAACATAACATACCACTTGAAAAGCAGCTCTGAGAAATAAAGTTTTCTTTATCTAGAAAAAAGTCCACATTTATCTGACAAAGATTTCAGGAAAATTTTTTAAATCCCGCTTGATAAAAATTGACATTAACATTAGTATGAGTGGCGACGATGTTGTTTTTAACTTCAAAATTTGACAGGTGTTCATAATTCCTGTGATAATGCATTATGGAATTTTTGAAAGAAAAAACAAATTGGCGGTTCCAAGATGGCAGATGAGATTTGTGATTGTGGTCCGATTCAATTCAAAATTGGTATTTGGAGATTCTCGGGATCGGAGATTATAAATTTGTTTTCAAAATTTATAAATTCAAAATGACAGCTCGAAGATGGCTGAATAGTTTCGTGATTGTGGTCCGCTCCGATTTAAAATTGGTATTTGGGAGTTTTTAAGGTCGGAGATTTTGAATTTTTTATCAAAATTTTTAAATTCAAGATGGCAACTCCATGATGGCGGTCGAGTTCTGATTGTGGTTCGATTCGATTCAAAATTGGTATTTGGAGATTTTCGGGATCGGATATTATGAATTTGTTAAAATTCATAAATTCAAGATGACGGCTCCAATCTGCCGTAGAATTTTTGGTTCGATTCTAATTAAATTTTGGTATGTGGGGTTTTTCGAGGTCAAAGATTATGAATTTTTTGTCGAATTTCATAAATCCAAGATGGCGAACGAGCTTTGTAATTAGGGTCCGATTCTCTTCCAAATCACTATGTTGGGGTAGGTAGTATTTGTGGTCGAAGATCATGAATGTTTTTTTGAAAATTCAATAATTCAAGATGGCGGCTCCGGTTAGATAGCTCAAAACTCACGGGAAACATGGCTTATAATATCAATAATATCAAGGCGCACTAATTAAAAAGGACCAAATACAAATTTGAAATAAAAAAAACTTATTAAAGACGAACTCTTATTTAAATGCGTTAAAAAATAATTAATTTAGATATTAGTTTATTCTGTGAGTTACAAATTCAAAGGCTTGCCACTTTCCTGTTCGAATTTAAAACTTGAGGTAGCAAGCTCTGCAATAATTCGCAGAATAACCTGCATTACACATCCAAAGAAATTATTTTTCACTCAGCTCATTGGAATAAAAGCTCGTCTTTGAAAGTTTTTTTTATAATTTTATTTTACAATATCAACTCTTAATTTTGTTCCTCAGCTACCCACTTCTACTCACCTGATTGTTTATTATAATCTGTTTTTTTTTTCAGTTTGCCGATTACTTCCACTTCAATTTCAAAATGGAGAGATACTTGCAGACGATGTTACCAAGGAACAAGACTCATCGACCTTATCTCAGAGGCTGCTTTCAGTGCCGCCTATGAAAAACAACAATAAGATGAAACATGGATTCTGTTTAAAGCCACTTGGGAATAACTTTTCTGTAGAACACCAGATGAGTGGTACGGCAGAGAAAAAAATTCAGTACAAGATCTGTTTAGATTCGTTCAGTCGAAAGGATTATTTCCAACTTCCTGAAAGGAGGAGTCACTCTGGTGAAAAACCGTTTCATTGCAAAATTTGTTCAAAATCTTTCAGTCTTGAGAGTAATTTTAAAACTCATGAGAAGGGTCACACTGGTGAAAAACCATTTCATTGCAAAATCATTCGCGCTAAGGCTTCGGTGGATAGAGGGGTTTTCGGGAGGATCCAAATGAGAGAAAACCCATTTCTTTGCAGGATACATTCGAAACCTTTTGGTCGAATTGGTAATTTTAAAATTCATGAGAGGGTTCATACTGGTGAAAAACCATTTTATTGCAAAATTTGTTCAAAGAATTTCACTAGTTCCGGTAATTTGGGGGTTCATTTGAGGGTTCACACTGGTGAAAAACCATTTCATTGCAAAATCATTTACGCTAAGGCTTCGGTGGATAAAGGGGTTCTCGGGAGCATCCAAATGAGAGAAAACCCATTTCTTTGCAGGATTGATAATTTGAAAATTCATTTGAGAGTTCACACTGGTGAAAAACCATTTTATTGCAAAATTTGTTCAAAGACTTTCACTAGTTCTGGTAATTTGGGGGTTCATGAGAGGGTTCACACTGGTGAAAAACCATTTTATTGTAAAATTAGTCCAAAGACTTTCACTAGTTCCGGTAATTTGGGGGTTCATTTGAGGGTTCACACTGGTGAAAAACCACTTTATTGCAAAATTTGTTCAAAGACTTTCACTAGTTCTGGTAATTTGGAGGTTCATGAGAGGGTTCACACTGGTGAAAAACCATTTTTTTGTAAAATTTGTTCAAAGACTTTCACTAGTTCCGGTAATTTGGGGGTTCATTTGAGGGTTCACACTGGTGAAAAACCACTTTATTGCAACATTTGTTCAAAGACTTTCACTAGTTCTGGTAATTTGGAGGTTCATGAGAGGGTTCACACTGGTGAAAAACCATTTTTTTGTAAAATTTGTTCAAAGACTTTCACTAGTTCTGGTAATTTGGGGATTCATGAGAGGGTTCACACTGGTGAAAAACCATTTTTTTGTAAAATTTGTTCAAAGACTTTCACTAGTTCTGGTAATTTGGGGATTCATGAGAGGGGTGAAAAACCATTTTATTGCAAACTTTGTTCAAAGACTTTCACTAGTCCTGGTAATTTGAAAGTTCATGGGAAGATTCATTCAGAGTCTTTCGGTCTCACTGTATTCACGAGTGTGACTTCTTCCATGAATTTTCAAAGCACCCATTCGACTGAAAGATTTTGAACAGATTTTGCAGTGAAATGGTTTTTCGCCAGAAAAACCGTTTTACTGCAAAATCTGTTCAAAATTTTTCATTCGAATGGGTGTTTTGAAAGTTCATGAGAGGAATCGCACTGGTGAAAAACCATTTTATTGCTAAATCTGTTCAAAATCATTCAGTCAAAAGTATGTATTGAAAACTCGTGAAAAGATTCACACTAGTAAAAAACTACTTTATTGCAAAAACTTTTTCCAAGGCATTCAATACTTTGTATGAATTAAACATTTATGCATTGATTCTTAACACTATTAAAAACTATTTTTTACCGAAGCATTTTATTAGTTTAATATACTTAAGTCTACAATACATAAAAAAAATTTCTTAGCCTTTTACAAAGACGTAGAAGGGTTCAACAACAAAATAATTTTCAAAGAATTTGGAATTGCCATTTCAAAGTGACAATTGCAACTTTGAACTGACAATTGTGAGTTAAAACTGACAATTATCACTTTAAATTGACAATTGTTTCTTTGGACAGGCAATTGTCACTTTGAACTGGCAATTGGCACTTTGATCTGGCAATTGTCACTTTGAACTGGCAATCTTTCTTTCCTTGAGCATTTAGTTATTCATGTGTAATTGTTATTCTTCCTTATATTGCTTTGTAATTTATACAAATTTTTAAAAGCAATAATTTCGATAGATACCTATAAGTACCACAAACTGCGCTTTCATCATAAATTTATAAATTTTTGTATGGTTATAGAAAGTATAGTCCTCTACTGGCATATAATGAGCATTATACTCTCGTTGAAGAATATTCTATTATATTTTATAGTGTTTAATAAGACATTTAAAAAAGGGATTATTTAAAGCAATGTTTGTTCTCACCTAGGGTTGATAAATTCTGTCTTGACTTCTAGTTTCATAAGAATACATTTTATTAACTATAATCATGTTTGTGTTGTATTTTTGTTGATTTTTTATTTCAGAATTTTTTTCTGCAGCAATATTTTAGTTTGATGGTAGATCATTTCTGTATTAGCTCTGAAATTATAGGCCAAATAAAGTTTTTCCAACCTTATTTGAAAATGATGTTTGAAAACATACCTCTCCAGTTTACTATCAGGTAATGGAATATAGAAAGAAAATAAACGTTTTATATAAGTGCTAGGAATCGCACGTTAAAAGGTAAGACCTCGTTAATCCTTGGCTCGCACTTTGCACTTTCAGTTTCGACTTTTGAAGGCTGCCGTTCGGAAGTGGACGGCAGCTGGTTAACGGAAAAAACAATTTCAACAAAAATATCATAATTTTATTCTGTTATTGATTCAAGTAGATGTGACACCTATAAAATGCTCCAATCATTGGTACAATTTTTTTTGTTATATGTACTCTGCACTCAGATCAATAAAAAAATTTGTCACCAGTTTTGATATCTGGATCCCAATTCTCTTATTTTAATTTTTGAAGAGCATATACATTTTTTTTATGAATATTTGAATTCAAATCGATAAATTCACAGAAGTATGGAGGTGTAAAGTTATTTTAGTATTTTATAAATATATTCATTACCAAGTTATGCAACCACATAGAAACTGATAACCACTGCAATGTAACATTACTCGTATCTATTGTTTTCAGAACTATATGAACAGATTTTTGAAGTTTTTGTAGTTTTGATGTTTGATCCAGATTGAAAAGATAAATAATATATGCACAATAGTCAAAATGCGGTTGAATCATTGAATCAAATATACAGGGTGTAATCTAACCTCTTGCACTATTGTGAAGGACGGGTGTATAATGCCATTTTATAACGAATAACGAATGGCAGGTATGAAAAAAAAAACAAAGTCACGCAGTTTCAACTCGGTTTGCCTTCTTGTTTAATTGTTTTGTCATTTAAACACCACCATTAAATTATTTTAATTCGAGTTGTGCGCATGCGGACCTGCAGGATCAAAAGTAGAATTGGTACGGTTAGATGATTCTCCGTTCATAGGAAGCGGAAAGCGAACCAAGAAAGAGAGAGAAAAATAGTTATGCTAGAGAGAGAAAGAGCTTTTATAACATTTTAACCTAAAATGTAACTTGTTTTCACATTTCATTTAATTAATATAATAATTATATTGCGTAGATAATAAAATTGATCAGATTTTAAAATTGAAACCAACACAAAAAGTCGTAATTCAGGTATGTCTAAAATATTCGGTAATGACGATGATTGCGGTGAAAACGACAAGTTTAAAACTAACAATGAATATGCCAAGAACTACAATCAATGGAGAAGCAAGGAGGAACAAAATAGGCGTAAGAAACACAAATCCACAGATTCAGTCCAAAGTTAACTTTTGAATATTTGTTCTAGTGAAAACTAAATATGGAGAAGATTTCGAACAAGTTGAATCTTCCAGCTCTTCAGACGATGAAGATGGCGTCGAAATAACACCAGCATTGGAGAAAGACTTTTTCAAAACCCTTGCTTATTTAAAGAACAAAGATCCGAGCATATACGATGAGAATGTTCACTTTTTTCACGAGAAGGATTACGCCAGTGAGGATAAACCTAAGAAGAAAAAGAAAGATCAACCAATGTACTTAAAAGATTACGAAAGGAACATTATTCTAGAAAAAGGAGGTGTGCTGAGTGATGAAGAGGAATATGTAGATGAAGATAGACCTAGGTAACCAGGAACGTTGTTTGGATGTTTCATTCCAACTTGTTCCAGTATTTTTAGTTTCTGTATTTCGTAGATCTCCAACATACATAGAGGAGCAGAATCGAATAAAAGAGGGCTTCAAAGGAATCCTTGATGATATAGATGAAGAAGACGGAGATGACTGGGGTGGTATTTTCAAGCAAAGACAGAAATCAAAAGAAGAAGAGGAAAAAGATGAAGTAGACTATAAAAATTGGTTATCCGGTCAAAAGTCGAAGTTGGACGACAAGGAAGTAGAGACTGACCTTAAGCCATTGAAGGATTACTGGAATAAACCAGATTTAGAAGAGGGAGAAAAGTTTTTGAGAGATTACATTTTGAAAAAAAGGTATCACAAAGTATTCCTCAACATGATTCATTGAATCAAATAGTAATTCAATCAATCAATCAAAATTTTATTGAACCAGTTTTCATTTGACAGAGACCAATCTGTTTCAGGCAATGAATTGATGAACATACAAATTTTTTCCTTGCTAAAACATCTTTTATAAGCTTCATTAATTTGATCAACTTGTTCATAAGAAAATATAAGATTTTATTAATTCTCTTATCTCATGTGGTTCTTCATCTTGACAATCAAATTTCAGGTTTTTAGATAAAGAAGCTGATGATGATTATGTGCCAACTTACGAAGAAATTGTCCATGATTCTGATGAAGATTTATCCAACGATGAGCAAAACATCGAAAAACAAGAAGAGTTTGAACACAAATACAATTTTCGATTCGAGGAACCAGACCAAGAGTTTGTAAGCTGTCACTCCACAGCAAGTGTTTCTTCAAAAAACTTACCTGATTCTTCATTTTTAGATAAAAAGGTATCCTCGTACCTTGGAGAATTCGCTGAGACAGAAAGATGACAGGAGGAAAGTTAAGAGACAAGAAGTGAAAGAGAGGAAGAAAAAAGAGAAAGATGAAAAAATGCAGGAGATAAGAAAGTTGCAGGAGCTTAAACGTCAGGAAATTGAAGAGAAGTTGGAGAAACTTAAAGAAATCACTGGAAATGAGAGTCTGGGATTTGAGGTGAGTTGTTATTATTAATAATATCAAGAATTGTTTTGTCTAGGGAAAAAAAATTACCGTTATTATTAAATATATCTGTTAAGAAAAATTTCTCGACTTTTAGAATAGAACCAAAGTATACTTTCTTAGCTAATATAAGCTATTACATAACATATAAAATGTACATACATATACAATTGAAAATAAATAATGGTTTTTAAATAAATATACATTTTCCTACTCTAGATTTGGGAGACGATTTAATACTAACTGGTAAGATATATAACCTCAAACCTTCAACAAATAATGTTTTTTCCATTGCGTTTGATTATTTCTTTCATTTTGGTAGTAATTTTGTGTTCTTAAATTTTAATGCTATGATTACTCATACTTGAATACTTGATGAACGAGAGTAGGCCCACATCAGGACCTCCACTAATTAGAATATTATAGAATTGTCAATTTCGATAACATATTGACCTTAGAAAAAAAAATCTACTACCTATTATTATATACATTGTATCATTTGTGTATTCAATTTCAAATTATTTTCTATCAGCTATTCATTTGAAATATCTTATTCTTTATTCATATATGTACTATATCTACTACATCAGAAGCATTTGTATTTTTTTAAATTGCAGCTTTTTTCAAATATTTTTTTTAAAGTATTTATGAATCACATTTCTTCAGCATTGATGCTGTTTGAGATTTTTTTATTAAAAATTGTATTTGAATCTTTAGTTTGTCAGGAATAACTACTCAATCCGAGAAATTATTTATTCAATCCAATGAAAGATCTGCTATATTTGTAAAATGATTTTTGAACACAAATCACAAATTTCATCAGAGCTATTGTAAGGAAGATGGAAAATAATTCCAACCGATCATTAGGTCTTTTTCCACAATCTTTTTAGTATTCCAAAAGTATTATTTCCTTATCATCTTATAAAAAACAAGTGATCCCAGCAGACGTTTTTGATGTATATATATATATATATATATATATATATATATATATAATAATTCCTTTATTTAGTTATATAAACTAATACAAATAATCATTTAAATACACATTAAAATTTTGTCATATAAATAAACTAATAATATGTAGACATGTCACTCATATAACTACACATTAAAATCAGGTGAAGGGAAGAGAGAAACATAAGTATACCTGAGCAGGATATTGAAATAAAATTAAGAAGAAAATTTAGAAGAATTTTTTTTTTGCAGATAGTGTCATTTCGCCAACTAACCCTTTTATTAATGTTATTTTTTCGAACTCATTTTATAGCAAAGTCACAGCAACAACTGCTATATTCAATTAATAAATAAAAAATTAACCAAAAAAACATTTTGTAGTAGACCAAATTGTGAATCAAAACCATTCTCGAATCCACTTGAACACACAAAAAAAAATTCATCAAATTCGGTCCAGTCGTTTAGGAGGAGTTCAGTGACAAACACACGCACAGAAGATTTTTTTAATATAAAGATATGGTTGTTTTATTACACGATATTAATGAATGAAACATAATACACTCTTTTGTCCAGTTTCTTGAAGATCTTCCTATTTTTCAGGGCGTTGACATTGACGGTGAATTTGATCCAGAAGAACATGACAAAAAAATGCAGGCTTTATTCAATGATGAGTTTTACTCTGTCAAAGAAGGTGAACAGAAGCCTCAATTTCCCGAACTAGATGAAGAATTAGAAATTGGTAAGATTCTGATTTAAACTTGTCACACCGTTTAGAGCAGTTCTTTTACAGAAAACTGGGAACGTTACGATGTTGAGAAAGAAGAAGACCCTAGCACCCAGTATGATGATGAGAACTTTAATGTAATACTACCATAATTTATTTACTTTCTTACCTAACTTTGGATATTTTTTAATAGTCAGTCATTTTTGGAAAGTATATTATACATATATGCTGAACAGATATGGTCCAAGGGCCTAACCTTGTGGAGCACATCAAGAAAGTTTATGTTCTCTTCTATTCTTGATATATCAAGATTTATGTTTTTGGTCCATTGGGTTTTATTGATAACTGCAGACTGTTTTTCTACACCAATGAGTCTAATGAATCATATTTCAGATGGATTGCGATTACGATCCTCATACCTCTACACAAGACGATCTTGCCGAGAACAGCAAAGGTAGGAAGAGGCGCAAGAGGAAATCAAGGTTTGCAGCCGCCCTCAGCAAACCTAAACCGAAATACGATCCTAATGATAAAAACTACGAGGAGTATTTCGATGAATACTACAAGCTGGACTGCGAAGATATCATAGGGGACATTCCGTGCAGGTTCAAATACAGGAAAGTGGTTCCTAACGATTTCGGACTTTCGGCGGAAGAGGTAACATTTAAATAATGATAAGTGTCATTGGGTAATATCTGAGTTTCACTCAATGAAGTTTGATATTTTTCAACATTAGATAACAAAAATTCGGAAAAGCATGGAAGTGACAGTGAGCAATCCAAGCAACTTCAATAATTAGACGATAAAAAAATATTATTGAAAATACAAAAACACCTTGATATTATCCATTATATTTTTGGATTGCCAGAGAATTCAATTACTCAAAACATTGTGCAGTAAGAAAGTACACTCGGGCAATGTTTCATCATTTATTATCCTTAACTTAAAATTATGTTATGATTTTTCCTTTTTTGTATCTGAACTATTAGTTAAATTGATATGGGATAAAAACTTATTGCCACATTAGATATTCTATTGCTGAAAATTATTTCCAGATTTTGCTAGCAAATGAACGTGAACTGAACAAATGGTGCTCGTTAAAGAAAGCTGTACAGATTCGACCTGATCATGTTGAAAAGTACGATCAGATCGCTTATCGAAAGAAGTCGCAAAACATCAATCTGAAAATGAAAATCCTCCCAAGTCTCTTTTCCAAAGAACCTGATAACAGTAATCAAGGTGCTGATCAAAAGAACGAGGAAAATAAAATAAGCGCCAAGGGAAAAGAACAAGAACGAACTTGCGCGGTAGATGCGAAAAATAATGAAATCACAACACAAGAGGAAGAAGATACTAGTATTGCGGTACAAGAAAGTGAAAGAAGTGTGGAGAAAAACGGAAAACCGAGTTCGAAGAAAAAGAGAAAGAAGAGCATATCAGGGGTTTTGAAACAACTTGGAGAAGGAAATGTTTCTGCTCAGAGTACTGCGTCCAAAAAGAAGAAAAAGAAGAAGAAGAAACCAGTAGTCTCAACTGTTGTGGACTCCTCAACTAAAAAGAAGAAAAAAACAGAAACAGAAAATTCTGCCCAGATAAAGAGAAACAAAAAAAGGAAACGAGATGATAGCGAAACTACCAGTAAAAGCGCCAAAAAACCCAAGAGGGTGAAGGTAGGAAATAGCAATGACGTCACGAATATTTCAGATGCCAGACTCTCTGCATATGGAATAAACCCCAAAAAATTCAAGAACAAGTTGAAATATGCCAAGTAGAGTTTGGCGGGACCTGTTCTATACAGGGTGTAATCTAACCTCTTGCGTTCCCATTGAAGGAAGGGTGTATAATGCCATTTTATAACGAATGGCCAGTGTGAAAAATTCGAAAAAAATTTGTGGAAAGTTTAAATTGTGTTGGAAAATTCGTCAAAATTTTGGGAACCGGCGCTGTCCGCCGAACGTCAGATGACCGGAGCAGAGCCGCAATAATACTGGAACTGCCGGATGGAAGAAACTGTGTAATTTCGAACAGCGGTTTCCAAAATTTTCCGAATTATCCAACAAAATTTTAATTTTCCACAATTTTTTTTTTGAGTTTTTCGCACCTGCCATTCGTTTAAAAAATGGCATTATACACCCGTCCTTCACGGGAGTGCAAGAGGTTAGATTACACCCTGTATTTATAAAATGTCTGTATGTTGTATGGTATACCTAAACAATAAGAAAAACTATATAATAGGTACGAAAATGAAAATTTTATTATATGATTTGTATATAAATAATAAATTTTAATAGTGGTGTTTTTTTTTTTAATCGAATGGCAGGCCTGTGGTTCTCGATCAAATGATTTGATTAATCCATGAAACTGAAATAATCGATGGCGTCAGATGGAATAGAAAATTTGCATTTTTTAAGTATTAATTATTAAAGTTCGGTGAATACTGTTTGAACAAGTAAACGAAAGCAATCAATTATTCTTTAGGAATCTGTTTTATAGCGGCAACTTTTTACGCTGATTGTCAAAATAGACTAAAAAATCACTCACTCAATTACACTGATTGGCCTATCAAAGAATAAGAAATAGAACTTTAGAAGGTTCATTTGTTTGCATCGAGGAGTAGAGTAATGTAGTGCAATTTACACCATATTTTAGTTTAGAATGTAGCTGAGTGCAGTTCAAAAAGGAATTTGTCACCGAATGCGTCAAATAAATCTGGAAACGAATTGGACAAGATTTTAAATTTCTTGATGGATCCATTGATGAGTATTGCATCCTTATTTAACTAATGGAAAATGACAATAACAGCATGAATGCGCATTATCCATCGATGAATTTAAAAACTCGCCCATACTGAAAGTCGAGTGTATTTTACACCGGGTGTAGGAAAGTGCTACACCTCGTGCAAACGAATGAACCTACGGGACTTAAAATGCTGTCATTTGAATAATTTGTGTTCTGTGTTATTTGATTAATTGTGTTCTGTGGGTGGATTAATTTGATTTGTTTCCGTACAAGAAGTTATGTTTTATGTTCCTGAAATTCAAAACAACAATAAAATGAAGTTTTAGAATTGTATACTATTCGAGAGTTATGAGTAATTTAAGCCACTCGCCAGAATACTCCAGTTTTCGTAGTAGCGTACCGTTAAAAGTGATAGTGGTGGACAAAGATAATTCTAAGGTAAAAAAAAACATTTCAATGTCTATGAACCCGGCGGTCAGTACTATAGTATCGGTGTGTTATTGTAAAATGTTTCAAAAACAGTTATTGGACTGCTATTTTTGCTATTGTATCTTTTTACTCTCGAATATCTTTTTAAAAATTCCCACGGGCTTTATACTATTTACTGTTGGGGAGTTTTTAAGAAAGTTTCCTTTGACGGGTTCATAGGCAGCTCTAATTTCTGTCCAGGAAATCTCAATTTTTTTAATTTAAGGGATGGAAACTTTACGATTGTGGCCCCAAGACGGTACGTTGTCCTCTTGTATGTCTCCCACCAGCTTCAGGAACAGCTGATATTTTTTTCAAACAAGCCCTTACCCTCTCTGCCAAAGGCATAAGGGTTATATCTGCAGAACCCCCAGCGTATTGGAGCATTAGAGACTTTTGCGAAGGGTTCAAAAAACTGCTTGATCATTTGGGTTTGGATAAGGTACATATATTTGGACCTTCGTTAGGTAAGAAACACTTTTTCTTGTCTGTATAGTCCATTTATATTACACCTAAAATATTCGATCAGAAAAATTAAATAATAAAGTTGTGCCATTTGGGGATTATACGCAGCAAAGGAAGACTTTTCAAAATCAAATCAAAAGAGTTCTTAAGTTAGTAGGGTGGGCTTCACCTCTAAAAACCACCCGTAACGAGCATTGCGGTGGTGTCTCTCGTTTTTCTCAGAAACCATTGGTCGCACAGAAAATTTTATTTCTACTAAAATCTTCTACAAAACTGTTTCTATAATTATTTTGTTTAATCCAATGAATTTTGAGCAACAAATGATTGAAGTTAGGAGTTGCCAGCACCAGGTTTTTCCTGAAAGATTGTAAGTAATGTCTAAAATAAGCTAAACACATCTTCAAACAACTATAAATAATATATGACGTTTTTAGAATATAAAATGGTTTTGAATTTTTTTATTTTAAAAAGTCTCTTTTTGGTGCATATAATCTCAATATATCAAAACTTTATAATATTATTTTTTTTCTAATTTTGCTAATACCAATGAAGTAGTACTAATATATATTCAAGTAATTGTTGTTTAAAACAAATTAGTTCAACTGTGATAAAACCTCACGCAGTTTGTTCATTTGCTTGAAACAGTTGTGGTTTTTTTTATCATGAATGACGTAGTGTATAGATAACAGCTTTCTTTATATCAATTTGGTATCATTTGCTACTTATATTATTTCTAAACATGTATTTTGTTCATTATCATATTGTAATGGAAGGATAAGCTAGAATATTTAACAAGGCATGAACTCACAACACAAATTTAATCTGTTTTTCAACTGCAAATTGGTTTTTGTTTTGCCCTCATCCTGTATAATATAATTTCAGGGGGTTATCTAGCACAGAAATTTGCTGAGTATACTGCAAATTGCCCCAGGGTGTCTTCTTTGATATTGTGTAATACTTTTGTCGATACTTCTATTTTCAATAACCACGAGTCTGCTACAATTTTTTGGATTCTTCCTGCCCTGGTTCTGAAAAAAATGCTCATGGGAAACTTTGGTTCCGAAAAGGTTGATCCACAAATGGTAGATGCCATAGATTTTATGGTTGAAAGGGTGAGTAGAATAAGTACAAGGCATGTTCTTATGTACAATAAACATATATTCCCTTTTTCTCAAAGAATTAAATTTTTTTTAAATTCTTGATAGAGTTATTTTGTAGTACCAATAGGTTGAATTTCAACAAGTATTCCTACTTGAATGAGAAAAACTGTAAAAGAGATAATTACAGGCAATATATTCAGATGTTTGATAAAATAATCAGGCTCTTGACTAAAATAACATCTTTGAGGTCACATAAATTATCAGAATAACACATGTTAAAGGTCAGAACAATAATGAATAATGAAAATCAGGTTTCCTTATCTAAGTAAAACACAAACAAGAACTTGTCAATTAGTACCAGAACCCTGCTCAATATATTGTGCAAAATATGCCCAAAAGCAAATTCCTAATTTAGATTTGACAATACAATTGTATTGAGATTTGCATCCAGTTGAAATATTGCATAAAGGGCCCCACTAAGTTTTTTATTACATAATTTTATCGATGTTGCTGATGAAATGAAAAAGAAGTTCCCAACAACAAATGAGTATCTGGCGATAAAATGACAAAGAACTATTAGTTGTTTCTGAGGACAAATGAAATATCACAACTCTTTTGAGCAGAACTGAATCAATGGCAAAGATGAAACTTCTTGTGGGGGGATACAAACATTTATATAAAAAAATCAAGGGGAATCCCACAAATGTCTACCAAAATAAAAATAACACTTTTGTGAATTCACTGTTAAAAAAATTACACATCGAGGAGAGAACCAGCAAAACACTAAAAATCAACAATGCTTGTTGTCAATAAATGTATGGTCTTCCCAAGGTTTACAAAAATGTGAGGTATAAGTTCCCCAGGGTACAAACTGTCTAATTTTTTTAAAGATATTTTTAAAAATCTCTTCCCCACTCATGAGCTTATTGTAAAAAACTCCCTGAAAGTTATCAACAAAATTTAATCAATATTATTTTTCCCCCTCCACCTATACACTAGTATCCTTACAAGTTACATAATTATTTACAAATATTCCACATCAACTGATATTTGACATAATTGATAATTATTGATCATAGATTGAATGAAATGATCCAATTTACATTGAAAGACGCACCTTTTAAAATCTAATATACTGTTTGAAAACAAGTTGCTTCACTTACAATGGAGAATTTTATAGTCAGATCATAGGTACGCTAATGTGAGATCAAATTAGCTCAATTTTGGCTGACCATGTTATCAAAAAAGCACTGGCAATATTTCCATTTGATATTTCATTCTTACATGTATACGTATCTACATAATGCCCAATTTTCTCCATTAACGCAGCCCCCGAATCTTATTTTCAATTTATCTTGCAGCTGGAAAGCATTCAACAGACTGAATTAGCTAGCAGACTTACACTCAATTGCCTCAGAGGCTACGTAGAGGCCCATAAGCTTGTAGATCTTCCAGTGACCATCATAGACGTTTTTGATGAATGCGCTTTGTCTGGAGCAGTTCGAGAAGAACTCTGCAAATGTTACCCCAATGCCAAACTAGCCCACCTCAAGTCAGGCGGTAATTTTCCCTACCTCAGTCGATGCGGAGAGGTTAACCTTCATTTGCAGGTAGGAATAATGATTGGTGGTCATGCAATGTTTTTTTTTTTTTTTTCAAATCACTAATAAATGTTGAATTAGTTTATTTCGGACTTCCAACGTCTTATAATTTGTATTGTTTCATCTTCTGTCTGCAGTCGTCTTCAGGTGAATACTGACCAATTTGCAAAGGTCTGCAATTGCTTAAATACCATGGTAATCTTAATTAATACTAGTTAATGGATTCTGTTACGCTTAATTCATCGTTCTAGTTTTGTTTAACTCTACCGGCACATTGTTAATTAGGATGACATTTAATTCTGCAATTCCCAAAAATAATCGACGATGAGCAGTTTCCGAACGTTTTTTGTCTTTACGCTAGTTAACTGAAGGCTCTGTTGGCTTGGATTTAAACAGCCTCTTTAAATAAGAGTGTCCCTGCCTATACAATGCTCCCTCATTCTCCCGTTGAATTTGGTGATGTTCTTTCCACACATGGTTTGCGATACCAGATTGTGACACAGTCGCCTCGCTGCAACGAGCTTTCAAGTTCCTCTAGCTGTATGGTGGCTAGGCCCACAGAGTATCACAATAGACCGAAAGCTTAGTAGGGTCCAGAGGTTGGCCTGTTTGGTAATAACGGGTGCAATGCGAACGACCTCAACCGCAGTACTAAATTTTCTTAGCTTTCTTTCTATACACATTTAACGAATAAATGAAAAAATGAGAATTACCAAATTTAAGAATAGGTCTAAATTGTCTCGCACGAATCCGGCATCCTAGCACACAAATCCACCTATAACACCTACAAGCGAACTGTTAGGCACGTGGACGATAACATCATCTTGTAGGAAATTTTCTTAGCTTTCTTTCTACATACATATGTATTTAACGAATGTGTCTCGTTATGGTCGCAAAATGCGAAAAATGTAAAAGGTGCGCTAGGATCCTGCATCCTAGCATATAAAACCGCCAACGAAAAATATTTCCGAAAGTTCTAGAATTTTTTCAATATTATTCCCCTATTTTAAGCCATTATTTCAACATGACACAGTTGTCGAAAAATAAAAATTTTTAAAGTTGGTCTAATTGTATCTCACGAATCCGGCATCCTAGCACACAAAACCACCTATAAAACCTACAAGCGAACTGTTAGGCACGCGAACGATAACATCATCTTGTAGGAAATTTTTTCAACTTTCTCTCTATATACATATGTATTTAACAAATGTGTCTCGTTATGGTTGCAAAATGCGAAAAACGTAAACGGTGCACTAGAATCCGGCATCCTAGCACATAAAACCGCAAAAAAAAAATACTTCCGAAAGTTCTAGTTCAATATTTTTCTATTGTAAACCATTGAAAACTTGTCACCTGAAGGCGACTGGGGATAGAAGCAATTAAAACGTTGTGAACAATAAAAATTATAGGACGTCTGAAACACCTACTTTCCGTGCTCTATGAACATGGACCAAACATATTCTCTAACTAGATTGAGCAGAATTTGTTACGTTGCTTAGTTGTTTGATAGTCAACTTCTGATATTTAAATTTATTGCTTTATACTTGAGTTTATTATTTTTTGTAATATGAAAAATTTATTGTTGTAGATCCATCTTAGACAGTTTGACGGCACACCATTTGCCGCCTCGGAGAGACCTCTAATAAATAGATCTTAAGACCACTGCTATTGAATATTGATAGCCTGTATTTTCATCATCCTTATAGTAGCTTTTATACTATCATGTTATCTCGAATAATATATATGAGACTTTATTTGTTCAATTTCTATAAATTCATTCTCTTTACATACCCAATTCATTCCAACTCCTATCCTAAGCACATACCAATTCGACATTAATTCTTTGTAAAAATAAAACACTTTCTTTTAGCACAGTTTTATTGACAATTCGTGAGCGTTCTCGCGTTTATTTGCAATTCTCGATCCAAACTGTAGCGCCCTCTTTCTCAATATAGCCGCCTTGGTCAATCCGATGTGGTAACCTAGACTCCTGAGGAGTACCTTGTCTCCAAACCCATGTGGTATGTTATCCGAAGGGTAAGACCTGCAAATTATGAAGTCACGTTCAATAGAGAATGCCTTGTAATAATCGTGGGCTATGTTCAATAATGCAAGAAATATCAACAAAAGTAATGGTTTAATGAACAGATGTATGCATTTCGAAACTATGTATTTTTTGCGTGAAAAATGTACTAATTATGATTCAATTTTTTCCCGCATTTCGCGAATAGGTTTTATCAAAACACATGGGGTCTGTTAAAAAGCGCCTAGACGTACCATTCTACATTTGATCCCGCAGTTCCGCATACGCACTTGCTTACGCTAGAAGTGGGGTGAACCGTCAAATGGCTGCTCCACGGCTGTTTTTTCTGAGGTATGGTTGGCTAGTACTTTACGCATTTTCAACTTGGTTTGCATGAAAACTAATTCACGCATTTTCGACTGACTCGCAAGCTACCTTAGCTTGCTCAGGTTAGGTTTGTGTGAAAATTGCCAGCAAAAAAAAAATTCAAGCAGTTTCAACTCAGTTTGCCTTCTTGTTTTGTCATCTCAACACCCCGCCACACCACCATTAAATAACTCCCACTTGGTCAATTACATGATTTTATTTCGAGTTATTCGGACGCTTCTATGGTTTCAGACTATAGTGAGCGATTTTGAAATCAATATGCTTACTTTTCCCAACATTGTAGATTCTGGACAAACCCCACCAAATCTTCGTCGAGATAGGGGATCCTCAGTTGACGTCCGTGGTCTGACACGACCCGATCGTCTCTCGCAAGATTTCTGTAAGGCAAATTCTGCCAGTCTTCTTTCAGTATATTGTGAAGTCCTAACCACGACTCTCTCTTGAAAGCGGCTCTATGTTTGGTGTAGCCTCCGAAAAGTTCGTCTGCTCCCATTCCTACTAACAAAACCTAGAATGGCATACTCATAAAAATATAATTTGAATTATGAATTAGTTCGAAGTTTGCAAATTTATTTGACAGATTTCCGAGCATGAAACGTTAAAATGATGTTAAAATGATTCAGTTAATAGCCACCTAAATGTTCCAACGGCTCATGCCAAAGAAGAAAAGAAGAAGAATTATTTCTTGACTGAAATGCACAGCCCCGAATCAGTGTTGCCACAACCAATTTTCTGGTTGATTAACATTTTTCTATAACTTTTCTAGTATGATTCAAATATAAAATGGATACAATTTTTTTATTTTGATTCAAGTATTAATGATGATATCGACAAGAATGAAAAAAACTAGGGTATTTTACCTAAGTTTTGTAATTTGACAGGTTTTTAACAAGCTACCAAAATAAAATTCCCTAGCATATTTTATTTTTGTTCATATCTTCATTAATACTCCTTTCTTTCTATTCATATATACGAAAACGTCTAGGAATTTTAAAATAAAAAATTGTATCAATTTCGTACTTGAAACATACTATACAAGGCCTAGAAAATGTCAGTCGATTCAACCAGAAAATTGGTTGTGGCAACCCTGGCTAGGGGTACTGGAATCGTCCATTCAATATCCTCTATACAGAACACCGAAGGATTTTGAGAAAAATCCACCGAATTAAGTTTAAGTGCAAATTACCCTGCAAGGAGACGTTTCAGCACCGGTAGTTCCCCTAGCCGCAAACCACAAGGCACACCCCAAACTATCATCCAAGACGCTTTTCAATGGGTAAATCAAATCTGCTATACGCAGCTGCCTTGCTTCGTCAAGTTCCTTTCGGGGCACGTTTATCTCGAAAAATCTCCACTCTCTCTGGGGGCGCAATCTTCGTAGCTCCTCCAGCGTCTCCAAGCCTGTTTGTCTATCAGGAGTTTGGTAATTTTTAGCTTCGTCGAAGGCTACATTGAGCAAGTCGATGGGGCGAGATTGGTCAATGAACTGGTCTGCTAAGAGCGCTAGGACGGAACAGTCTATGCCCCCCGAAAATAGGATTCCTACCAAGGAGTGGTTACAGCTGAGCTTGTCCCTGATGCAGTCTTTGCAGTGCTTTGGTAGGGAGGAGATTCTTCTGTGGATCGAATTTTCAAGTAAAGTTTTCAGCTGGGTTACTTTACTGAACCAATTAGAATCGTTGAGGATTACAGAGAAGCCTTTTTCTATATCAACAGCCTCTAGCGCTTTATAGAGATAGTTATACTCCTGTGAAGGTTCTCTAAATTCAGGCAGTTTCATAATATTCTTCATATCACTGACGATTATTTCTTTTCCTAAAAACGCTTCTACTTCAGCTAATTTACTGAGGAAATTGGGGCTATTGTACTGAAACGGGCTGACAGATAATGTGTCCGTTTTCAAATTCCAGCTGAACAATCCTATACTGGGAAGTTCAATGAATGCACAGTTTTGTGTTCTTTTTCCAACACTGCTCAATACAATCAGATCCTGCCTTTTGCCCATAAGCAAACTTTTTCTTCCAAAAGGATCTCTCCCAAAAAACAGCTGTTCTTTGTTCTTGTCGAAATATATGAACGCATATGGGCCTTGTAGTTTTATCAGCTCCGAAAAAATATTTTCAGTTTTATTGAATAATTCAAACAATACAGTAGTATCACTTTCAGGACATTTCGAATCTTTCAAGCAGTCATAGATGTCCCCATTGTAAACGAATAACGATTGATCTTTCTTCAAGGGTTGTATTGTACTGCTGTGTCCTTGTAGCCAAAGTACGCTGGCAGCAAACAGTAAATCATAGTTGGTTTTGGAGGAAAATTTTTCGATTTCAAAGCTGTCTGGGCCTCTATTAGCGATATTTTCCTTGAACTGGTCGAACTGAAAGTCATATAGTGAGAATGAAACATAATGAAATAGGGTAGAGTAGTTACTGTTTCGTTAAAAATTATTTTCGACGTACTTCCTTTGGAAAATACGCAGCAAATTCCACACATTGTAAAAAATATTCATAATTCATAACTCATAACAAACAAACTTTGAGGTTACGTTACGGAACTTCTTGTTCTTCTTCTAAATGAATCCTTCAATGGGCTAAGGTGCCCTAGAGCAATTTACCCAGCTATCTCTTTTAGAAAATGTTCTTAATCCTGCTCAGTGTAATTGAACATTTCCAAATTCCCAAGTAATCTTTGATTTGACTTAAATTTCTTGTGTTTTTCAATTTTCCTCAACACGTTGGGGAGGATTGACATAACAACAAAAGTAAAGACTTTTTCTTGACATGATTTTTTGGGTTTATGACCTTCCACAATCTGAAACTGAAAAAAATTTTTTAATCCAAGATTTCTTTGGATTAAAAAATTTTGTGTTTGTGTTAAAAATCATGTCAAGAACTGGATTTCCTCCACAAAATCAAACTTTCAATCAATATTTATAAAGACTTTTTGTTGCTTGGTAGTAGCCACCAAGCTTTACACAACCTGATATGCTCCGACTGCGATCCAAAGTGCACCGAGGACCAGAAAAAAAAGGAGATTTAATTTTTTTTTTGATAATTTTGAAAATATTCAAGAATATATAATCAAAATGTCTATTCTTTCGAAGTTTAAATTAAAATCAAACACAAATCAAAGGGATATTACTAAACAGGCACTGCTCATGCAGCTTTATTACAGATCAGTGGGTTGCGACCCTCATGGTTGAGATTCCGTGTACCATAAAATTCTTTTGTCGACAGAATAAGTGAGATGACGTTATGGTTGAATCCATGGGAGACACAGAAACAAAACTGTTTACACATTTGGCAACCATGCGTGTCACATCCAAATATGACGCTTAGCTTATAAGGTTAATTTGTTTGACCTTGAAACTCTTGAAAGGCTCACCATTGTTACAGCCAATCAGGAGATAAAGCTCGATAAGCGAAAACGCCAAAACCATGCATACGAATCCAGCTTAATATAGGAAGGAGAAGAAGAAAATCTGCTGACGTTTCACGTTTTGACAGTGACGTGCTATGTGGAGTTTGGGATGTGTACATTTCGAAAAATGGTGTTGAGATAATAATTTAAGTGTATAAACTCAATATCTTCTTAGTTTATGACACCTGTTTCAGTTCATCTGAAGGTACAGCCAAAAAGTTCAATAATACTTCAGTTAATCTAACAGTATCGATATGTTTCAGTAGACCAGCTTTCCTAGAGGCCCCCGAATTGATCATCACTCACAATGTCCACATACGAAGAATACATCCAGCAGAACGAAGACAGGGACGGCATCCGCTTCACTTGGAACGTTTGGCCGTCCAGCAGGATAGAAGCTACACGCTTGGTAGTACCCTTGGGTTGTCTGTACCAACCCCTGAAGGAACGTCCCGATCTTCCGCCCATCCAGTACGATCCCGTGCTGTGCACCAGGAACAATTGTCGAGCGATACTGAACCCCCTCTGCCAAGTAGATTACCGTGCCAAGCTGTGGGTGTGCAACTTTTGCTTTCAACGAAACCCGGTAAGTGTTGGTACCTCAGATCTATAAAAAACCCTGGATAGGTCCTATGCTATATTAACATCATATTCAGTGAAGCATAGACAATATTGTTTATTTATTTTCACTTTTTATCTCCGTTGTTTTGAAACTGACTCTGTTGTCAAATTGTTTTAAAAAAATTAATTTTGTATGTGTGTTTTTGTATAGTTGAAATTTTCACATTTCTCCCAAGATCAGACTTAACCAATACTTTCAGTCTCCGCAAGAGTTATCTCGGTTTAAAACATTACTTGTATATTCGGTATGGCCTATCTAGGGTTTTTTATTGAACTAAGTTTCGTACCGTGATCTGTACTTGGTAGTATAATCTTTCTGTTGCCAGTTTCCCCCACAATATGCGGCAATATCCGAGCAACACCAGCCCGCTGAGCTGATGCCGATGTTTTCCACAATAGAGTACATTATCACTAGAGCTCAGTGTTTGCCTCCCATATATCTCTACGTGGTCGATACCTGTATGGACGAGGAAGAGCTTGGCTCTCTCAAGGACTCTTTGCAAATGTCATTGAGTTTGTTGCCTCCGAATTCCTTGATTGGGCTGATCACTTTTGGGAAAATGGTCCAAGTGCATGAATTGGGTAAGATTCCCCAACGTTAATCAATTCAGTTTGTCAGTGTAAATGGAAAAGTTCGAGTGCGAGAAAAAGTACTCTTGATTTGTTGAATTTTAGAGCCTTTTCTTATTGATTTCTTTATGATTTTTTTGATATTTATTGCGGAAGAAAATTTATTCAATAAAAGTTTGATTTGTTGATTGATTGATTACTTTTTGTTCGACTCTCCGATTGCAGGAACTGAAGGTTGCAGCAAGTCCTATGTTTTCCGTGGTACCAAAGACCTTACTGCTAAGCAAGTTCAAGAGATGTTGGGGGTTGGCAGAGTTGCGGTTGCTGCACAGCAAGCGCCCCAGCAAACTCCCCAGCAACCAGGACAACTTATTATGAGACCAGGTCAGCAGGCTCCTGTGCCTCCGGGGAGCAGGTGAGTTTCGTCTTACATGAATAAGTAGACCTACAGTGTTGCCATCTGAGTGCGCAACATATAGTGCAGTCACTGAAGTAAAATATACGTTACACCATTCAATTTCAAACAATCTAGCTACGAAAAATTCCTATTATTCCTTTCTAGGTTCCTACAGCCTGTTTCCAAGTGCGACATGAACCTCACCGACCTGATCGGAGAACTTCAAAGAGACCCGTGGCCAGTCCACCAAGGCAAACGGCCTCTCAGATCGACGGGGACTGCATTGTCGATCGCCATCGGCCTGTTGGAGTGCACGTACGCGAACACGGGTGCCAGGGTTATGTTGTTCGTCGGAGGACCTTGCTCCCAAGGTCCCGGTCAAGTCTTGAACGACGACCTTAAGCAACCCATCAGGTGAGAATAAAGATTTCGGTATGTCAGCGAGTCGGAGTTGATGGCCAGCTTTAAATTCATTCAATAGAGTGAATGCACTTATGTTCAAAGAGCTTTTAAGCTCGAGGGTTTTATTCAGAACATAAATCTCCGAATTCAGCTCGATAAATTTTCAAACAAAATCGTTTTCGTTGAAATTGAAAAATTTATTCGCTGATAAACGAGGTCTTGTTAAATTACTTCCGAAAAAACGATTCTACAGGTTCATTCATTTCATTCATTTTTTATATATTTATTTGTTCTCATATACTTTTGATACAATACTATTATCGAATAATTATACAAACCACCATGTAATATATTGTAACAGGCTGAAGGACCTTGGTCGATGGCCTATTGGGTGACCCAATAAAGTACACTAATTATTATTATTATTTTAATTTTCATTCCTCATTCGTGTTATCAGTATCTGAATGATTAACCGATCTGACTAATTTCAGGTCTCATCATGACATCCACAAGGATAACGCCAAATACATGAAGAAAGCGATAAAGCACTACGACAACTTGGCAATGAGAGCAGCAACGAATGGTCACTGCGTGGATATCTATTCGTGCGCTTTGGATCAAACGGGTCTAATGGAGATGAAGCAATGCTGTAATTCCACAGGGTGAGTAACATTTTAGTTGTTCACGGCCAGGACAATCGGTCGTCGATTTCCTTTTCCGTATTCCTCATTTAATTCTACTGGCTGGTTGTTTTGTATGCACACATGAAGATGTGTAATGTAGGTTATTCTGTGAGTTATAGATTCAAAAGCCTGCCGCTTTCGCATTCGAACTGAAAACGTTGCGCGGCATATCGGGGGATTCGTGCCCCAAGTTGGGCGCCAATTTTTATACAGGGTGACCTGCGATCAAACCGTCAAACGTTGTGTATCGATTTTTTAGCTAAAAATAAGATTTTCTCTTCATACAAGTATATGTCCTAGTTTGCTTCGTTTTCGAGATAAAGGGTGTCAATGTTTCAAAAAACCTTGCTGATTTTGATAAAACTTTGCATGGTCACTTGCGGTACTGAATGGTTATTGTAATGTATTTGGAATAAGAAGAAACTGATTTTTTCTATACCCTGCATGTTAATTTGCATTTTTTTCTTGTGTTTTCAGGGGGCACATGGTGATGGGCGACTCGTTCAATTCTTCGTTGTTCAAACAGACATTCCAACGCGTGTTTTCAAAGGATCAGAAAAACGAGCTCAAGATGGCGTTCAACGGTACACTCGAAGTCAAGTGTTCCAGGGAGTTGAAAGGTACATTTTGATTTTTTATGAACTTGGCCCATCCTCTTGTTGGGCCAGCGTGTAACTGAAGATGATCTCGTACAATATGGAAATCACAAAATGTTTCTGATATAGCCACTATTAAGATTTTTTTTTTTAAATATTAAATATTTGAAAAAAAACAACAAGTTTAAGAATCTCTGAGTGGGCAAAATATATACAGTATATAGAATTCCGTTGTCGTCAGTTATGTCTCTGTTTCTCCCAATTTATTCAAAGAATATTAGAATTCTTCTGTACATGTTACAGTTAGTCCCACTTCTGATATTAATATTTCAGAAGTGGGACAAATTGCATCATAGAGGATTTTTTTAAATTTCAGTGCAAGGTGGTATTGGGTCATGCGTTTCATTGAACGTGAAGAGTCCCTTGGTTTCTGACACCGAAATAGGAATGGGAAATACGGTCCAGTGGAAAATGTGCACCTTGGCGCCGAGTACTTCCATATCATTATTCTTCGAGGTCGTCAATCAACATTCAGCACCTATTCCGCAAGGAGGAAGGGGGTGCATACAGTTCATCACACAGTATCAGGTACTTACAGAGTTTCAAACTGAGTTATTTGGGTATCTGTAGTATTAAGGAATTCTATTTTGTTAGTTTGTTTCATAGTCCGAGAACCAGGGGTTTTAACCTGACACTAAAACCAATAGTGATGATTTTTGGCACACAAGCAGTTTTTGAAGAGTTCTTTAAGAAAAAAAATTGTTCTGCACGCGAGTACCTATGGAAAGTGGGGAAAATTCCCGGGAAAACTCGGAAAATCGGTATTCCATCAATAACTTGAAAGGGGATGAAAATTTGTGTAAATCAGTGTATGATTCTCCTCAAGGCTCTTGCTGTCCTTCCGGATATCATAACGGTTGTATGGGGACGATCATCTTCCTGATCTATATGATAATACGAATTTATATTGATTTGATAAAATGTTTTGTTCTGGCGTTTTTTCATTATAGTAAATTCTCTTTAGCATGCCAGCGGTCAGAAAAGAATCAGAGTAACGACGATAGCGAGAAATTGGGCTGACGCCACTGCAAACATCCATCATGTGAGTGCAGGGTTCGACCAGGAAGCGGCGGCAGTGATAATGGCACGAATGGCTGTTTACAGAGCTGAATCTGACGATAGTCCAGACGTTTTGAGATGGGTGGATAGGATGCTGATACGTCTGGTGAGTTCTCAAAGAAAATGAGTTTTAAAAATATGTCAACTTTATACTTGACTTGAGGTAACTTTAGTCTCAAAACAAGTGGTTTTATCTTACGTTTTTTTCATACAATTTGAGCTAAATAGTTATAAACCAATATCTAACTAGTTTGCACTATTAACATTCATTTCAAATCAATAAACTTAAACTACATTTCAGATATTACTTAATGCACCATTCACTTGTTTATTGAACAGTCCGGCTCGAAGGACCAAACGTTCTTAAGTTTTCATTGTATGACAATATTTCTATGGGTCACCATGAATTTCGTTCACCAATCGTAAAATTTTTTTAGTGCCAGAAATTCGGCGAATACAACAAAGACGACCCGAATTCGTTCCGGCTGGGCGAGAACTTCAGCCTCTACCCGCAGTTCATGTACCACCTGAGACGTTCGCAGTTCCTGCAGGTGTTCAACAACTCGCCCGACGAGACGTCCTTCTACAGGCACATGCTGATGCGCGAGGACCTCACGCAGTCGCTCATCATGATCCAACCGATCCTGTACAGCTACAGCTTCAACGGACCCCCCGAGCCAGTGCTCTTGGACACCAGTTCCATCCAGCCCGACAGGATCCTGCTCATGGACACGTTCTTCCAGATTTTGATATTCCACGGAGAGGTACGTACCGTTTTGCAATTTGAGTGTTTGCGTTAACGGCGGAGCGGAGCGGCCCTGGAAGGGAACCTCGCGGTATAATGATTTTTTGATGATTGCTGTTCTGTTCGAGAGACTACCGGTTATTTCTTCGCCAACGACTACATCCCTGTCATGAGTAGGTACAGACTCTTGAAGGACACCACTACATGTTGGAGTTGATTGTTTTTATGTACCGAGATAGGGTGGAAAGAGCAAGATAGGGTAGAGAGCGAGATCGGTGGTGAGAGATAAATATATGGTAGAAAGATAGACCGCAAGGGAGGAGACAAACTGATAGGGTGGAATAGCAACAGAGGGTGAAAAGGACAGAGACTGGTGGGGTATAGAGAGATAGGGTAGAAATAATGACAGATTGGGTATACATGGATATAGAAAAATGGAGGAATAAAGTCAGAGGAAGGGAGAGAGAACAGACGGGAATAAAGTTATAGAGTGAGCGGAAGGGAAGAGGGTTATTTATTTATTTATTTATATATACGGGCAAGCCCAGTTAAAGATATTACAAGATGTACATTATGTGAGTAATACAAACACAGTCATAACATATATGGTATTGATAATAGTGAAGACATTAAAAGAAAAAAAACAAAGATCAATGAAAAGTAAAAGTACAAGTCCAGTCAGTGTAAAAGTGGGAAATGAAATGAAAAGATGGTCACTGACACATTTGATTTTTAAACTTAGGTAGAGGTGTTGAGAAGATGTCAATATCGAGGCAATTTGCCGCTCTAAGGGATCTTGGGATATAGCTGAAATAAGCAATGTTGGTACGATGGTAGGGAGTGTGAAAAGTAGCTATCTGTCTAGTAAGGCGAGTGGGGACTACTAAACTAATTTGAGATAGAAGATCAGGACAGTCATATTCACCATTTAATATCTAAAGAAGATAATATGAGAGAGGGAGACAGTGCTGCTGTATGGTGTACAGAGATAGAAACAAATTACTACTTGAGTTGAATACCATTATTTCTATTTGTGAATAATTATTCAGTATTTTACGAGTGTTTTCAAGGCCAATGATATCCCAATTATTTTTCAGACCATTTCCCAGTGGCGCAAGCTCAAATATCAAGATATGCCGGAATACGAGAACTTCCGGCAGTTGCTCCAGGCGCCTGTCGACGATGCCCAGGAAATTCTCCAGACCAGATTCCCGATGCCGCGATATATCGATACAGAACAAGGGGGTTCCCAGGCCAGATTCCTGCTCTCGAAAGTCAACCCGAGTCAAACTCATAATAACATGTATGCATATGGAGGGGTAAGTTTTGCGTCTTTTCCTTACTTGATTTTTTTTCATTTATTCATGAACGAGAAGCGAATAAAATGAAACGAGATGCAGAATAATAATGATAGGTTTAAATGTGAGTGAGCCCATATCAGGCTCTCCACTGCGGCCAATGGCCTATTGTGGCTCATAATAATAATGATAACAATAATAAATTGATAGTGAGATAGCAAATGAATGAATAAAATAAGGAGGGAGTGAAAGAAATGAAGGGTGATTGGTGATTAGAGAATAGCAAGGAAAGTGATAAAATCAGAGATGTGTGGTGTAGAAGAGAGGTAGAAGTGGAAAGGGGAATAAGAAGGCTCAATGGAGTGGAAGAGAGCGGCAATATATGGGGGCAGAAGGGGATTGAGTAATAAATCTATAAAAATTTTGGAAAAAAAAACAAATTTTGAGATAATTTTTCTGTTAGTTTAAACTCCTTATGTGATTTACCAACATTCCAAGAACTTGCTAATATAAAAGAATCTAAAGAGAAATCTAGCGTTTTGAAACAGTTCAGGGCAAGGAAAAATAATTGATAAATCAAAATATTATAAACAAAATGAAAATAGGAGATAGTAATTATAAGAGATTGAAAGAATGCTTATAAAAAAATAAATGAACACTTGTAAAAATTCCAAGGATAATTTAAACAATTTGAAAAAGCTCGGACAAACACAAAAAAAATAAGGGAAGTGATCAATAAAAACATTGGAACTAATAAAAAAAATCAAACACCTTTCAGCCTAATTAAGAATAAGACCTGAGTACTACTGAATAGACAAATGATATATGTAATGAATTCACAGGAATTGATTATCTAAAACTGAATTAAAAAATCTGCGTCCATATAAAAAATATATTTTTTTGAAACCTGTTTCATTTTTCAAAAATTTTAAAGAAGATTTACTGATGAAATGATGTTCATCAAAATAGTACAAAACTTTTTGAATTATTTTTGAAATTTGATTAGTTAATTTAAACATGTTTCCTTTATTTGATTATATTATTAAAGTACATTCAAACTTCCTCATACCAGAAATTGTTCCGACTGGAAGTTAGTTCTTCAATAAAAAAAATAAGATCATAGAGAAGCGAGAGAGAAAAAGATGAAATGAAGGGAGTGTGAATGGAAAAATCTGGAATTGAGATAGAGGAAATATAGAAAAACAAGAATGTAATGAGAGAAAATTAGGCAATGAGAGTGAGATACACAAAAAATGTGAGCGAAATGAAAGAACAGGGGAAAATTCTAACTGCTACAGTATGATTCTAACTTCAGTTGGTAGGACTAGTTTATGTAAAATTGTACATGAAAGGTTTATGAACAAAAATTTAAAAAAATCTGTGTGAAATTGATTAGATTACATATAGAATTTTGATTTCGTGATGGTTTTGGAGTTGTTTATTGTTTCTTATAAATATTTCAAAAACATTGTTTTAACTCATTGTATTTTCTTTTCATATCTGTTGCGGATAGGCCATTATGGGAGGTTCCAGTGGGGTAAATTCGTTATTTCTGAATAATCGGGAGCTTTGTAGAAATTGTAACACGGGAATATGGTTTCCACTGCAACTTTATGAATACAGCTTTCTCTGTCACTTTTACTAACTCAGCTGGTTAACAACCAGAGCCTTTAGGTAGTGATTATATTAACTAGAAATGATACATCTGCGCAGTTTTCTTCAAATAAAATTTGAAATATTATTTATGCATAACACAAAACATCTTAGCATAAGCATGTAACGAATAACCTACCTGAAAAGTTCGTGGTTATAATAATAATAATAATAATAATAATATTTTTATTTCTTTGGTTGAAAAGTACAATTGAAAAATCAATGTCCAATAAACAAAAAAATGTCAAAAGAAAAAAAAAGGGCCTAGAGAAATGGCTTATACCTTTCTAGTCAATATAATCATTTCATTTTCAGCGTTTCCTAAACTTCCTTGTAGACCTCAAAAGGTATGGAGCAAACGAGTTTTGGACAATAATGGGCATTTCTTGTACATAAACACGGTTTTAACATTTTCTCAGCTTGGATTATTGCAATTTTTTTTTTTCAAGGGTCTCGACGTAGAATGTTTACTCTGCCCGAGACACTTTAGGAACATTCTATTCTTTCTTTGAAGCATATCTTTATAAATTTTCCAATATTGGATAAGGTAACAACCATAATCCTAAATGAGTATACAGAGTGGATTATTTTTTTATACTAGTTGACTATGGACTAGGAAAAAGTCCACCATTTTGTTATCATTACAGGGATACATTTTTTTTATTTGGTAAATTCCTATATTGTTAAAGCCAGATTTTTCATTGCATCTATGAGGTGAACAGGAAATTGTATTGAATTTTTTTGTTTCAAAATACACTATATTTTTTGGGTGTCTAATTACTCTACACAACAAATTCAACAAAAATATCTACTTGCTTCAAGGTAGTCAAAGAAGAAAGCCCTTGTATACCTTGACCAAATGCAACGTTAAATACATAATATAAAACAAGCTGCCTTAAATAATAATAAACAAATTTTCACGTTTTTATACACGGGGTTAATCAGGGTTTCGTTCTTGTTTCTCTATTCATTATTATTTATGAAACTGATTATATTGAGATGACACAACTCTTTTCTGATCTGATCCAAATGACAAGAGTGTTGAACTTTCAGGGGTAGTTATTGATGGTAGAGTGTATCAGTGTTCAATCAGTCAACTCATTTTAACATAACTCTGTAGCCTTACTAAGGTATGGTTTGTTTGGTAATAATGATTAGTCACTCCTTTTGATCCTTCAAGTGAACATTTCCATATCTATACTTCATTTCGTAGGATGTTGGTGCTCCCGTGCTTACCGATGACGTATCGCTGCAAGTGTTCATGGATCATCTCAAAAAACTAGCAGTGTCTTCTACATCGTAGTAGTCCACATACTGATCACTACAGATACCAGAAGATGAAATATGAGGAGGTGTTCGATGGAGAAAAACCGATATGTGCATTCGTAGGTGTTTGGCATGTTTCTTCAAAAAAGAGTATAATGGCAAATCGTGTATTTAATAGTTCCGAAACATTTTTTTCTTTTTGTCGAGGTCCCCTAATCAAGTCATTAAAAGTCAGCAGGATTTTTGTAAATTTGTAATTTTGTTGAAACTCCTTTGACCAAGCTGATGGTTTTTTTATTTTAGGATATTAAATCAAAAAACTGTTTTGTGAGATTTTCAAATGTATTTATTTTTATTTCACAAATACAAAATGTTATTCAAATTGTTGGTTTTTATTTGCACAAGTCGTAAAAGCAGTAGGGATTTTTATATATGGATTTGATTTTGGTTTGATATTTGAAAAAAACACATTGTTACAAGATTGATTTTAATAAAAGTACCATCTTTCGGAATCAAAGTATTGATTCAAGCGCCATCTATCACACGGTAACTGAACTCGCTTCTGGATGTCGGTAATGAGAAAAGTTATGAAAAACTGTAATTCCAAAAATCAACTTGTATTTCATCTACTATCTTGTAGATGGCAGCACCTACTCAAAGAATCTGGGTTCATTAGTTTCATATATTGAAGATGTATCTTTCAGAAATTATTAATGTGATCGCATATGTCGCAACAGTACGATGGTACGGTGAATTTAGCAAAAGTGCAAACTTTCGGAACTAAAGTTTGGCTTTAGTTTGATCATTGTTTAAATATTTATACAATGGTTTGATTCATAGTATTCAACGCCATCTATAGTGCAGTACCTGAACTTGCTCTCGGATATCGGTAAACAGAAAAATTATAGGAAACTGTAATTTTGTAAATCTTTCTGTAACTCATCTATTGTTTGGTAGATGGCAGCACCTATTTAAAAAATTAACGTTTGTTCTTTTGACATGTTTTTCCATTGCCTATCTTTCTATAATTACTCCTAATCACCTAAATTAGGAAGAAAAAAACCAGTAATATTAACAAAAATTCAACATTTCGGAACAAAAGTATTACGTTATTACTTGGATTTATAGTATTGAGCACCATCTATCGTGTAGTACCTGAACTCGCCCATGGATGTCGGTAAATAGAAAAATTATAGAAAACTGTTATTCTGAAAATTATTCCGTAACTCATCTACTCTCCAGTATATGGCAGCACCTATTTCAAGAAGCTGCGTTTCATCAGCTTCAGAATTTTTTTTGTAACAAATGAGAAATCAGTAAACTGGCACTTCTCCTCGTACTCGTAGACAAAATTAAAGATTGTTGCAGAAGAGAAATAATTTCTAAGAATAGTGGTTATATCGAAAGTTAGGATGGAAGCGTCATCAATGTTGCGGCAACTGAACTCGCTTCTTAATTTCAGTGCAGGGAACAATTACAGCAAACTGATTCTGACCTCCACTTATTTCCATCTACGAGAAAATAGTACCCTAAATCAACTCGTTTTCGAATGTTTGCGATATCTTCCTTTACTTACTTAGTAGATGGCAGTACATATTTCGAAGATGTTTTCCAGCAAACACAAATAGCAATGTTTCTAATGAAAAATAATGAATTTCTTTCAAATCGGCAATCAGTTTTGATTATCCTGTGTGCGTTTACAAATAATTCCGATGTGTACTATAGAATTCTATTGACAGTTTCGTCTCTTTCTCTCGCATTAATTCAACCATAATGTCATCTCACTTTTTCTATCCACAATAGAATTCTATGGTAGACAGAATCGCACTTCAGGTAGAATAGATTCGGATCGACGGACCATGTAAAAGTGAAGATTCGGATCTCAAGATAACAGAACCGGGAAAGTTTACGGAGATATGAAAGGAGATCATGGACAAATTCCTACTAGTCTACTTCTTAGGATCCGAGATAGTAGCAACCACTTGGAGAGTGTCTGAACTATGAACTCAACTCAGGATATCTGGAAACACAAAACGGACAGTCGCTGGGAAAATAAGTTACTCGCACGAGACTTTATTCGTTTATTTTGATACATACGAAAATCTCATTAATAAATATAAATAATTTACAACAAAAAGTCATTTTACTAAAACTTACACCGAAATTATAAGTTAACCTGATCTGGGGTGGGATTCTGTGTATCATAGAATTCTATTGTCGACAGTTTTGTCTCTTTCTCTCCCATTTATTCATCCATGATTTCATCTCACTTTTTCTATCCACCATAGAATTCTATGGTACTCAGAATCCCACCCCTGAAGCGCCTCTTATATATATCTAACAATAAATATATGAAAATTTCAACTACAATGATAAATTGGCTATAAAAAAATTATTGAATGAAATAGAAAGTAGGAACGAATAAAAATATATTCATTGACATTCAAAAGGTACGCAACAAATGGAAAAAAATCTTTATTTGTGCTTCGAAAATAAAATAAAAATTAGCTCATCTTGAAACCTACTGAAGCCATACCAACGCTCGAAGTGCCATAAAATACTGTCTTGGGAATAAATGGAAGCGAAAGCTGGTGTTGTGCAGTCCAAAGCATTCGGAAAAAAGGCCATATCAACTTTTAATGTGCAAAAAACAGTCACTATGGACAGAGACTGCAGCAGCTGTATGGATCATTGAAGACGGCGCCGTTTTCAGGGTTAAGTAGCTGAGGATCGTAAGGAAGGTAATTTTTTTCCGATATTCGGATGAAATTTTTAAAGGAGATCTTTGATGAAGCCCATTAAGCAATGTGAAGGTGGGACAAATTTTAATCATCCGTGAAATCCTACAATAAAAGATTTTTTAAATTTTTTTAAAATTAATTACATATTTCAGGAATTGATTCAAAAACTCCGTTTGTTTTTTAGGATCTCAGCGATGTGATGATTGGCAAAACCACTGAAAACTGTCTTATTATTATTTCTTTACATTTCATAGAATTCATTCAAGATTATATTTTTTGAAAAATGCAAGGTATTTGTTGTAAGGCATTCTTTTGGCAAAACACCTTCTATAGCTGACTGATTCTTATTCAAATGGCTTGGAAAAACTTTAATCAATCCCTGCCAATGAGTTACAATCTACAATCACAAAATATCCAAATGTTACTTATTTTCCGAAAAATATAACTCATGGGATTTTGCTAATTTTGAAAAATGAGTTTTTTCAAGACTAAGTAGATTTCAAGACGAGCCTAAGTTGTTGTTTGAAACTCAGTCGTTTTTTCTTCCACATGTTAATACAACCCAATTTTTCAAAAAAAAAAGATTTGTTCATTTACAGTTCGCGTTATTGTAACTGACTTAAAAAACAAAAATATTTTTAAAATAACGGGTTCTTTAAGGTCGAAAATTTTGAAAAAAAAAAAGGAAAAAATTACATTTGGGAACGGAAATGACGATGATGATATTCCAGAAGTGGCTCAGCATATTCTGCCTACTTTGTCGTCGCTAAAACTTTCACATATTGTCTTAATGAAATGGAAAGGTGGAAGCTCAAATTTGTATAATCACATACTTTACTCTCCCAGAGAAATGATACGGTTAAATACCTAAATACTGAATATGGTACAAATCTATTATCTCCGGTCTTCTTCAGTAATCGGCTTCTTCATAATCGTAGTCGTAGCCGAAATCTTCCCCGTCTCCTCTATGCTGTCTGAGTAGCGCAAGAACGCCAAGTTCGTTGGTGGATTCTTCTGTCGGTTGGTCTTCTTCTTCTTCGTAGTATTCATCGAGATCTTCGTCTAAATCTGCGAAAAAGAAGGTTATTGATGGAGGATATGATGTATCTCCTAATTTCGATCTAGATGATAGAGACGGACTATACAGAGTTAGTCAAATGTATGGACCCGTCCATTTTTCTCAGTCAATATTAGAACTATCGAAATAGAACTATTGAAAAAAAGTTTGGATGAAGGGTATTTCACTCTGCACCTTTTTCAGAATTCAAATATTTTTTTGATGTGCCATTGATGGAGGAGTGACCTCATCGACAATTTTTTTAAATGGAACTTTAGAAAGCTAGTGTTTTTCTTCTGCTTAAATCTGTCTTTAAATATGTATTTATGAGTATTTTGTGTTTGAGCAAATGTCAGTCTTTAATTTTAATAGTTATTATTTACTAACATTTATTGAACACCTTATGTATATGATTATTTATGTTTTAAGATTTGTATTATTATTATTATTTTTTTAAACCCTTCTATAAACAAATGTTTCTTGGGTAATAAAGTTGATTGACTGATTGATTGGTTTCAGTGGTACTAATATCATTTCAACTCTCTCAATAAACACAGTGTGTTTTCATGTTCATGTTTCATATTCATATGAGTAATATTAACGAAGATATTGCAATTTGATGGTTCATGTTGAAATGAAACAGGATCGTGGATTTTTTTGGAATAATCAAATGATTCAAACACTTACTACCACCATTCAGTTCTTCATCTTTCAACAGCTCCACCTTCTTATTTTCGACTTCACTATCCTTCTCCAACTCTTCCTTCTTCCCAATCTCCTCCTTCGCAACATCTTGGAAGAAAGGCAAACCTACGTCCTTCAACATCCTTTTCTTTCCCTTTTCGGAAACTTTGTCCAATCTGTCTGACAACGTGTGAAGTTTGCGGCTGAAAATTTAAACGAAATAATAATACAAATAATGTCCATGGTGAAGGTAAGGTCAAAATTATCAGTTTTGAAGACGTTTCCTACAAATTTTATTAAGAATAATCAGCACCAAGACAAAGTCAAAGTATACTTTTTTCTCAAGATGGCCGTCAAAAGTTCATTGGCTGAAACTCAAATTAATCAAAAATTAAATAGACCAGTTTTTGTTTGTTTCAGAGTGATCATTTGCTGATATTTTAGCAATCATTTCCCTAACACCCCATATTATAACAACTGAAACATACCGTTTTATGGATTCTGATGTAGAAGTCGGCGTTTCGTCTTCAACTACAGTTACTTCCTCAGTCTGAACAGGTGCTGCATTTAAACTCCTTAAAACGTCGTAATTGATCTTTGAAGATAATTTTTTCTCTTGTATAATTTTTTCGATGGCCTCTCCCGCAGAATTGGCGGGCCCCATCGATTTCTTTTTCGTTGTTCGTTTCCTTTTCTTCTCTGGTTTGCCTTCTTCTCGCTCTTTTTCAATCTTTTCTTGTTTTACTGGAAAATAAGTTAGTATAAGGTTCAAGACGAAGGAGAACTTCCGGATAATCAACGTACTGGAGTTTTCAGAGAAGATAGAACTAATTTTACTCTTGAATTTCTGGAGACTGTAAGCTAACGTTATATTTTGAAAAGTAAGATTGAATTTTGCGACATTCCGCCGCCGTGATGGCGCTTCAATCTAGACGCAAGTTCCGTATAGATACACTCACTTTTCTGTTCCTCCAAATAATCCGCGTACCGATTATACCAAAACTCCTTCTTGACCTGGTGTTCGTTGTCTGTCAAAATGTATGTGTCGATTTCGCTATCATCTAAGTCGTCGAGGTTCGAATCGATTTCTAATTCCTCGGTAGGCTGGTGGACGCTAGTCGATATGTCATCGAGGGAATTTACTAGGCCCATACTGCTTATATCTGGACCTGAAATATATCACCAGACTGTTAAGATAATAAAAACACAAAAATCATAAAGGTTTGTCTATAATTTCAAAACTTCAGCACAGATTAGGTTACAGATGCGATAAAGGGTCAAAGAGACTCGTTTTAGAGAAAAATGAGACTCCTATTTAAAGGTACACATATCCTGGCTGTTGCCAAATTGAGTTGAACGCGCTGGCGATGGCTGATGCCAGAGTACAGAACGATATCGCTGACAGTCGCTGCGCTGCGCTCTTCCATCCGCATCTCGCTATTTCAACGCTCAACGTGGCAACGCTGTGAATTGGTCGCAAAACATCAGCTGTTTGTTTAAATTCTGATAGCAAGCTTGCTTTTAATATTATTCCAAAGCCAACCTATTTTAATTTTATATTAATTGAATGATTTTGCTTGCTGTGATATCAGAACAGACTGTGGAATACAATGTGTATTGTTTACGTTTTGACTTCAAATCGAAGAGGTGTGGCTGGAATTCCGAATTCCCAGATTTAAATTTCCCGTCTCATCGCATTCCGATTTGAATATCCTAGCTGTTTCGAGCTTACTGCAACGAGTGAAGAAAGATCAAAGGCGGTGAACGGAGTGAGGCATGTGAAACCCTAATCCTGACTTCAGACAATAGAGTTATTTTTATTTTGAAAAGTTCAAATTCGATTTTCCCGGATAGCACAGAATATTGAATGAAATGTTCTCTCAATCGTCCAAATGGATGATAAGAAAACATTTACTAGGAATATGAAACGAATATTCCAGGAATATTTTTATCCTCGAAGATTATTATAAGATTGTCTTAAGATAATGTTTTTAAGAATAATAATGAAAGATTTGAATAGATTAGTATTATCATGTTACGCCAGAAAATTTCAAAAATATTTCAGAGATATCGAAAATTATCATAAGACAAACTAAATGAAATATTCCAGAAAATCATTCCGAGAATATTACTGAAATATTCGAATTGATCATTATCATATTACTCCAGAATATTTTTAAAATATTTCAGAGATATCGAAAATTATCATAAGACAAACTAAATGGAATATTCCAGAAAATCATTCCGAGAATATTACTGAAATATTCGAATTGATCATTATCATATTACTCCAGAATATTTTTAAAATATTTCGAGGTGATCAATATGAGCTATATTGCTTTTAAGATAAGATGCTGAAATCAAGAAGAACAGTCGTCTTGAGATGAATAGAATATGTCTTGGTGGTTCACCATTACTTTCAAAAAGGCATTGTGCAAAACAT
Source organism: Chrysolina haemoptera (assembly GCA_958298965.1). Classification (NCBI taxonomy): domain Eukaryota; kingdom Metazoa; phylum Arthropoda; class Insecta; order Coleoptera; family Chrysomelidae; genus Chrysolina; species Chrysolina haemoptera. The sequence goes on from OY282590.1 coordinate 38,042,126, forward strand.
ACTTTATCGAGTGATAATAATCGTGAAACAATTCTGGGGTGGGATTCCGCGTACCATAGAACTCTATTGTCGATATATAGTTATGTCTCTGCCCCTTCCATGAATTCAACCATAATGGTATCTCACTTATTCTGTCGAAAATAGAATTCAATGGTACACGGAATCCACCCTTGTTCTTATATTTTAACAGATTGTCTTTTCTTCAAATTTGACCAACCTAGACCTACTACTTCTTCTTCTTCTTCTGGATCATCGACAACTGCTGATTTTATTATTTCGTTAACGGCACCTAAAGTTGATTCTTCTATGAACATATCCGTTTCAGTATCTTCATCTCGTAAATTAGGACCTGAAATAAAATAGAATATAAATTCGAAACAGGCAGGTTAATTTCGGAAAATCTTCAGAACGAACTAGCTGAAAAGTAAATGGATATAATGAAATATGAGTATGGACATTGGTAAAAGCTCAAAGCTTCCAATGAATTACATTATTATTAATTCATTCAAGCTATTTAAAAATATTCATAACTAGATTTTATAAATAGAATGTATACATTAAAGGAATAAACAATAATACTTTCTAACTCAGCAGTTTATAATCAAGGCTCGGAAAAACTAGGCATCACTGTTCACCGCTCAACGTGTTCAACAGCTCAGGCATAGATGTCGCACTCTCCGAGATTTTTCATTATGAGTGACAGTTCCGTTCCGACAGCCATGGTCAAAACCGAATACAGGTTATAAGCAGCGAGAAAAGTCTTATCCTGTGTTGTATCTATGCGCCATTCCTAACTACTAACCTCAAATTATCTAAATATCCTCTTGAGCTTGAGATAACTTCACCAGGAGAAGTACGAGAACAACATAAAGATAATATACAGATTATTTGGAAACAGAAACAAAGAGGAAAATGATAACCTATTTTGGTGAGAGAATGGTAATCTACCAGACTAATCTTACCACACAAGGACAGAATAACTCTGTCGGAACTGGGCAGATGACCTAGATGTCGAACCCACAAAAATAAAGAAGAAGATGAAGAATAACAAGAAGAAGATAATAACCTCTGTCGTTTGTCAGAACTTTAAATTTTCATAGGTCAAAGTAAATACAACCTTTATCTAAAAACAAGATAGTTATCTAGGCAGATATTTCTGTTGAAAGCAGTTCATTATCTACAAACTATACTTCTGCTATAGCTAATTATCAACAAATCAGACGATGTCCGCAACAAATCCTCCCATTCAGCCCCCGGAGCACTGCCCCGGAACCAACAGCGAAGACGCCGGGAAAGTCTCGGCCTGCCAGGGTTGCCCCAATCAGAACATCTGTGCGGAAGGCCCCCAAGCTCCGGATCCGGGCATCGAAAAGGTGAAGCTTCGTCTCACACTGGTAGAGAACAAAGTGCTGGTGTTATCGGGAAAAGGAGGCGTCGGCAAGAGCACCGTGACGGCGCTGTTGGCTAGGAAACTGGCGCACGCCGACGAAGACAAGAACGTGGCCGTTTTGGATATCGATGTGTGTGGACCGTCGCAACCTCGAATATTGGGCGTTATTGCGGAACAGGTGCATCAGTCAGGTTAGCGAAATGAATTGATGTGTTAAAACAAACATCTTTTTCACCACAGTATTGTTACATCAGTCGTTTCAGATATGTTGTCTAAATTTAGGTAGCCAAACTTCACCTGAATTCATTTATTATTGAATCATCTTAGTTGTTGTGCCAGATGTAATTCGATCGTATGGGAGAGTAGTTTTCTGATTCCACTTTGTGGGATAGAGTGGAGAGAAAGGGATTTCTACGTCGTCAAAAATTAGTTGTTTAATTTTTTTGAAACTTTTCAGTGCCTCTTCGAACTTTGTTTGAATTATGAAAGAATGTAAACTATAACCAAAAAAATTCAGCTTTTAACTCAACATGGTAGTATCTTACTAGAAAGAAAGGATACAGATAGTGGTTATAGATTGATTGAAATCAATTCCAGCAAATATAACAATAAAAATGGAAACATTTTTTGATCTTTCACTGTTCATTATTTTCATTAATAACATCACACATAAATGTTCGAATCCATTACAGGCTAAAAACGAATCAGTAGGATCAGAATAAATATCAAATATCTGTGCAAATCATTTCTACGAATGGTGTATTGATAAATGGATTTGTGCTATGCTGAAAACACACATCATGTGTAAAAAAAAAAACTGAGCTATGGCAACCCTTGCTTTAGTAAAAACCAGATAATATTAATTATCTAGAAGCCACATTGAAAATCTTTGAAAAAAAATATATCTCCCATAATTATTATTTTGTTCAAAATTCGATACTACATTCCTTTGAAATATCTCAAAATTACATATTTCAGTTTAATTTATTAAAAATTACAATATTTGATATCAGTATGGAAAACTGCCAACTCTACTATCTTAGGTCCACTCAAATCTTTGCAAAACAAGAGTATTAAATGTATTTTTAAATTAGCATTCCTTGTATCAACATCCAATTTATATACTCCAAACAGTCTTTTGGATATCAATTCTTTATATAAATTGAAAATATGTACTTATATTCATTCATTCTGTTATCAATAATGGAAAACATTCATATTCATCTCTGGAATTCCATTCAACCATTTCATTCACAATCACCAAACTAGACAATCAAATAATTTCATCACACATAAAATAAAGACACATTTTCGAGAAAAATCAATTTTACATAATGGAATTTTAATATTCAATAATATACCCAAAAATAAAAAAAAAATACAAAAAAATATATTCAAATCACATTTAAAAAAAACTTATTACAATGAGGCTTTCCATACCCTTTACTTTCCTATTTTTTCGTCTTCTTCACTGATGCAATCATTTTCAACTCGAAATTTTGTATTGTTTATTGAATTATTTATAGCTTTAGGTCCATATTATAAACATTTATGTTTCTTTGGGTCAATAAAGATTATTATTATGTTCATGTTGATCACTAACTTCAGCATGTTTTCGGTCACGTGACATCAGATTTAAAATTATTAATGGAACAACCTGTATATTTTGGCATTTTTAGATTAAAGATGAATTTTCATCGTTCTTAAAACCGCTATATCAATTACAGGTTGCGGCTGGTCGCCCATCTACGTGGAAGACAACCTCTCGGTGATGTCGCTGGCCTTCCTAATCTCCCAGAACGACGCCGTCATATGGCGCGGCCCCCGCAAAAACGGCATCGTCTGCAAGTTCCTGAGCGAAGTCGACTGGGGCCAGCTCGAGTTCCTGCTGATCGACACGCCCCCGGGCACCTCCGACGAACACCTGTCGGCCGTCACGTACCTCTCCTCGGCCGGAGTGACCGGTGCGCTCATCGTCACCACGCCCCAAGAGGTGGCGCTGCTCGACGTGAGGAAAGAGATAGATTTCTGCAAGAAGGTGGGCGTGAGAGTGCTGGGCGTGGTGGAGAACATGTCGGAGTTCGTGTGTCCCTCGTGCGCGAAGACGTCCGAGATATTCCCGGCCAACACGGGAGGAGCGAGGAAGATGTGCGAGGACTTGGGGGTGCCGTTCTTCGGGAGTTTGCCGCTGGATCCGAGGGTGGCGCGGTGTTGCGACGACGGGAAGAACTGCATCGTGGAGTTGGACGGGACTCCGACTATCATAGCGGTGGCGAAAATCGCCGACAAGCTGGTGGACGCTTGTAAAAAAAAGCGAAACGACTGAGGATCGTGCTGATGTTTCGGAATATGTGATTACTGTTGTATGTACTTTTTAAAAATATAATAAATATTATTTTCGTTGGAGATCTATTTATTGGATGACTTCTCAGAATTAGATCGAAATAGGTCAATATCATTGTATCTTGTCCTGTAACGAAGCGTTTTTTTTTGCATATATCTAGGTGGATGCAGGGCGTTAGAAAGTCCACACTGTAAGATAAAAATATATACCTGCAAGCTACTATTCCGATAGATTTTACATAATCAATACCGTCCCGAGAATTTTTCGTTAGACCTCGCTGATTATCATCATTATTCTTTAGCATCGTCACAATATTATCATGACGAAATGGGCTATGAGGGAACAGCAGGCTCCATCTTTTCTTTATTTGTATGGTAAAGTTTTATTCCGAATCATGTCTACCCGTTTTTATGGACACAGGTTTCTTGCTCTGATGAATTTTTACTTTCATACAGTTTTCGAGCTTCTGTTTTAAGAGCTGGGTTTTGAAGTTGTTAAAAAGTCGGGAAGACTTTGAATCACTCTGTGTATTGAATTTCTCCAAATAATATTTCAATTCAAAGTGCCATATTTTGTTCAATTATTCTTATTTATTTTTTCGAAGTTTTTCTACTTGAATTTTATGATTGTTCAATTAAATAAAAAATTTGTATCAATTTCAAACATCAAAAATTACAAACTTACCGGTTTTCGGTGCCAGTTTTCTTTCGAAAATGTTCTTTTCTAATTGTAACTCAATTTGTCTTTGTAACTCTGTGAAACTCTCTTCTTCCTCTTCCATCAACTAAAATAAAAAAAACCTGTGAAATAACCAACCTAAAAAACAGTTTATTCCTGATGCAGTTTGAAGTGATCATAGCAACCACTTAGACGTCAGAAAATTAGCTCTCGGTAAATTGATAAACTTGATATGAAGTATCGGAATCCTGGGCCTCGAATAGATTAAGTGTTACACAAAGGAAAGATCTTATAGGTCGAAGTGCTTCGCCTGTAAAACCCCTCCTACAATCTACAAACAATTTATATTTTTACATGATAGTTCTGCAGATTAACGCAAACATGACGGCCATGAATCAATCAGCTAGAAGGTCAGGAATCGCGTGATTCCCATCCTACAATCACGTGATTACGTGATTCCCAACCTGCAATCACGTGATTTCCAACCTCCAATCACGTGATTTCCAACATTCAATCACGTGATTCGCAACCTGCAATCTAACTGGTTCTTGACCATCAAGCGTCCGTGGTCACGTATAAATGGAGACCCGGTCTTACTTTTTGAAGACGTTCCTTGTCCTTTTTCCTGGCAGCTTTAAAAGAAGGAGGGTCCTGCTCCTCTTCCAAGTCTACGGTCATGAATTCGTCCAGCGTCAACGAACTGCTAGGGGTATCACCAAATTCTAACATTCTGCAAAAAAATGTAACAATCAATTTTTCTGTTTAGTTCTTTTTTTGCGGGCGCTTACCTTTTCCTCAGAGTCGTTTTGTGTACTGGAACAATTTTTACTATGTCCCCCGGTGTTCTGCCGATGTCGTGGAGACGGGCGGCCAATAAAATAGCTAGAAAATTAAACGATGCTAATAAAAAAATATATAAAAAGAAAGTAATTAAATAAGAAATTCAGCTCATTCCCACACAATCACACGTTAGTTCTTCAAAGGCCATATAAATTATCGTCGTTTGAATCGGATTATTTCAATCAAAAATAGTGGTGAATCTCTCAGATTCACCGGTACTACTTTGGTGTAGTACTGACATCTCTAGAAGTAAAACAACCTCTCTCGCATCAACCTTCGAAAAGGCGAAGGAAGAACCACACGTTTTCGTATGGTAGTTACTAAATGTTGACATATATTCAAAATATTTGATTAATTGCAAATATTTGTTTTAAATTTTTCATTTGTTTCAGATGGATTGGAGTGCGGTTGAGAAATGTTGGATTAAATAACATTTTTGCGTTGTCTCTCTTTTTCTCTCTGCCTCTCTCTTTGCCTGTCTCTAAATCCCTCGCTCTCTCGCCCTTTCTCGTTCACTTCTCTCCATCACCCGCTTCTTCCTCTCGTTCTCTCTTTCATTACTAACCTGCTCCACAAAGTCCTGATGGTCTCCGACCAGAGTGGATAGAATCTCTCTTCATCCTCTGGACCAACCTAGAGGCAGTATTGGCTACTTGTTGCATTTTTTTCCCGAACTCCAGTTTTGCCGCATACCGCATTATGTAAAGACAAGGATCTGAAAATAAATTAATAAAATTATTCCGTTGTATACCAACTAGACAACTAGTACAAGAGGCACAGCTCATCTGAAGCAACTACTATTCCTTTCATAATGTCTGAAAATATTTGAGGATATTATATAATAATAATAATAATAAGTTGATCTGGTAACAGATATATGAGTAAAGAAGGTCAAAGAAGGGGGTCGCTGGCTGCAAGGAGAACCTACTCATCGAAAGATCTATGGTATCAGTAATAGCGTAACCCTTCAATGGTCTGGAACGATTAAAGAATGGCTTCTTATACAACATCGATTGAGCTCATCATACAATTGCTCAGATGCCTTGCGGTACCCGATCAAATAGTAAGATGCATCGGACAACTTATGCCGTTCTGGAGGACTCGCTTCACCATGAGATTTGGTCAAGTCAGAGTCCATACAAAACAGGTTATCTTTAGAAGAGGTGTGTTTCAGGGAGGCTCCCTCAGCTCTCTTTATTTCTGCTAATCATTGTCCGTGCACTCAAAAACACCCGTGGTTACTACTGCGGCACCCCTAGCGACATCAGACTTTAATGGTGGTGCAAGAGTACACGCATGCTATCGGAATGGAGTTTGGGATCGACAAATATGCCACGGTTCACCTCAAAAGACGACGAAGACGATGTCCAGCTCGTAGACGAAAGCATCCTACATCATCTTGATGCCGGAAAGACATAATTACTGTTAAAAACACTCTTCGCGGCAAGTATCAGCATTGCTTTTCAAGGCAGAAAGATGAACTTGGTCTCGTTTTCGACACTGAACGAGGTGACCCAATTTCTGTCACCATATTGGAACCCGTTCAGCAATACATTATAGCTGCAGAGCCTCAGGTTCTTTTGAAGCTACATAAGGACAAGGCAATGCATGGGGTCTTCTACAAGAACATTGAAGACCTTGGCTTATCAAACCTGAGACCATACTGCATTTGCTGACTGCACGTGGACCTATATTGCTTCCGGTACAAGTCGACTATGATATCCCTGAGTGGTGGCAAGAAGTTTTACGTCTTCAAAAAGTATCCTGTGATAACCTTCACTGAGCGCGTGTTCCGCTACTGCCGATTTGTCCGTTTGACCTAATCTACAGTTTATACCCTCGCAGCTGATAATGGGTCTCTTTTTCTGCCCTAAGGCTTTGTTCCATTTTATTGATGGGCTTGATGAAATTCAACGTACGTCGTGGTATTAGCCAGGAAAGTAGTTGTTTTCTGGTGGATTTTCAATCCAAATATTGTATAAGTTAGTTGCAATGAGTAGTACTGTCAGTATATTTTGTTTAATTACATTAGTATTTTGTTTCATTGTGAATAATTACAGATTCCTTTATTTCTGAATTTGTTCCTCACTTTATCAACACACGGTGTCACTTTCGGCGGTTCAACGGCACCTGCTGCGAATAGTAGAGTTGCATAACTTTCTTAACTGGTCTGACAATAGCCAGTTCACCTTCACCTGTTTCTCGTAGGTGAAAATTGAGATTTTTAGGAGATTCCAACGTGATTGCGGTTGATATTTTAGAAAGTGATAATTCTGTAATAGTTATAATTCGCTTATAAGTATTCGATAATGTCAACAATTCGCTACTTTTTAAGTTTCTGACACAAATACAGGGTGACTTACCACCGCTTAACGAAAATGTTAGTAGCGGTACTATTCTATCAGGTAGAAAGACTACTGAGAAATTTCAAAGAAATTAGAGACCATTCATATCATTATTTTGACTGTGAACCTTCCCAAACGCGCCACTGAAATGAACAAGTAGAATTTTAGGAATAACTGTATAAAAGATTTTGAAAAAAATTACTTCAAAATACTGGTATTGAAATTTTCAAATCGCCATAAGTACCCAACTAGGCAGAAAAAAGTGTGTATGTAATTTACTCTTCATTCATATTCATCACATTGACTGAAGTGCGTTAAACTCACTATAGATGCCAAAATTAAAATTCTTCTAAAAAAGTGTGTAAAGTTATCTCAAAACTTAGAATCGTCCCTAGAATAAAAAAATATAACAGGGTGTTCCATTTGAAATTACTTAGTTGGGGTCGGTTCCGGGGAGTATGAAATATTGAAAAAAATTATACTGTCATGAGAATATGTATTATACCCATAGATGCGCTATTTTTAAGGTTCCTAATCATATATGAAATCAAAGAATTTTTTTTCAATTTGTTGTGAGTTCTCTGTTAGAAAATTTGGTAGTCCTAGAATGGTATACGTAAGGAGAAAACTAGAGATTGATATTTGACTTCATTCAAAGATAACTTGCTCGCTGTGAAGCAGATTTGGGTAACAGTTTTTCACTTATAATTACACGAGAGCTTTTTTTTGTCGAAGTAAACTTAACATGTAGTAATAAGAATTTTGTTGCCTAACAATTCAACGAAAAAAACTGCCCCTGGAAAAAATACGAGTCCGCAGGACGAGTAATTTTTTCTGGCATATTTGTTAAAGGATATTTCGAAAGCTATTGAGAATGGAGAAAATCTGTAGAGTAGGTCTTGTGGGAAATTTTGTCAGCTTTCATTTTACGTACTTTTTATGTACCCACCTGCCGCCTGCTCAGTTTATAGGTTTCAGGACTTTCAGTATTTTTACCTCCTAACTCTTTCAAATACATTCTTGGACTGAAAATTTTTATTCTCCACCATTTCCTATACAACCCCTTTTTTGAGCATTCATTGACCGGACTAATAATCGAAAGATTCAATAGTCTGCTTACGACGTTGCAGGACATGCAATATTGGTAATACATTATTGCTGTTGGTTTGGTATTCTAGTCTTTTTACATTATGTAATTTCACACGCTTAAGAAACATCAGCTAACGTAAAGCATGACAATGACTTTTCTGCAATAATGGGATGGCATACTTTTGAAGTAAATATTTGCTTGGCCCGATTTTGTCATATTCAACTGCAAGAACTCTGCCTGAAGGGTACAGTCGAAAAGGTGGTAGCAAACGCAAATTTTTGTATCTGATTTCTTCCTAGTTAGCATAATATGGCAAAAGGTATACCAGGTGTCAACGTATTCTTTAGATAAGGGGTCGTCCATTAATCACGCGATTTTTTTCAGCAACTTTTTAACCCCCTCCTCCCACCTGGTGATACGTGGTGAGGTTTTAGTCTAACCCTAGTTAAAACTAAATGAGGAAAGTACATATAAGCCAGTACGATTGGGTTTTGAGACGAGGATCAATTGAAGTACCATCAAACTTGGTATGCTAGTTGTTGGAACCATAATTAACACGAAAAAAAATTGTTTACCGAAATTCCAGAGGTGGAATATATACTTTTTTTTTTCTTTAAAAATAAATAAATAGATTTTTGCTGTAATCTTGGAGAGTATATAATTTATCGGAAAAACAACTCAACATGGTAAAAGACAATTCAATTCTCCACAAAAATGATTCCTGATAATTTTTTAAAAAATGCGCTCGTTTTCTCAGAAAACGCGATTGAACGCCGACGTCAAGTTTCAGGTCCACGCTGACCCGCCGCTGGAAGTTCTGGCGGAGCCGAATATTTGATTGGTCCTAATTTTGCTAAAAATGATCGGAGAAGGAAAAGGAAGAGTTTATATCGTTTCTGAAGACTCTTACTTTCTCATGCAAATAAAATATGCGATTATTTGAGGACCTAAAATGTGTTTTTTTCGCACTTCACGGTGATGTTTGCGAATGATCCGAAAATCATGAATAATTTAGTAAATATGGAATTATTATACTGAAGCAGCAACCCATACCCTCTTTGGACTATATGCAACAATTTTAAAGTAGTGTGACAGGTCCTACTTATACATGCCAAAATAAAAACTTTGTTTTACTCCTGCTTCATTTCCAACTTACCCATAAAACCGGCATTATTTTCAGTAACTGTTGAAAATAATCGCTTATTCATATCCTGCATATATGTTTAATAACACTATTGTGAAGTGCAAACCTCAAGCTTCAAATCACATACTTCATTTTTCATATAGGATATGTATGAGCGATTATTTTCAACATTTACTGAAGAAATTGCCGGGATTATGGGTGAGTTTAAAACTGAGGCAGGAGTAAAACCCGTTTTTTCTTTGGCATGTATAAGGGAGACTTGTCTCACTAGTCTAAATTCGTTGTATATGGTCCAAAGATGGTACTGATTCCTGCTTCAATATAATTATTTCATATCAACTAAAATATCCATGACTTTCGGATCCTCCGTAAATATCGTAGAAGGGTTATGTGAAGTGGGACAAAACACATTTTAGGTACTCAGATACTCACATGTTATATTTGCATGAGGAAGTAGAAGTCTTCAGGAACGATATGCACTTTTTCTTTTCCTTCTACTATAATTTTTAGCAAAGTTATGACCGATCTAATTTTCGTCCCTGCTGGAAATGGCAGTGGCGGTTATCGCGAGCCTGAAATTTGATATCCGGATTCAATCAGAATTTCTGAGAAAACAAACGCATTTTGTGAGAAATTACTGAGTATATTTCTTGTGGAGATTTGAATTATCTTTCACCATGTTGAAATTGTTTCGTGATAAATCTTATACTTTCTGAAACAACAGCAAAAAATATATATAATTTTTTTAAATATTTTTTTTTTGGGTTCTATCCCTGATTTTTTGGTAAACAATTTTTTTTTCAACAATACATGATGTCAAGAAGCCATCTGCCGAGTTTCAAAGTGCTACGATTCATTCTTTACTTGTGGCTTACATTTGTCTGTCGTTACTGTACTAATAAAGCATCAATTGTTTGATGACAGTCAATGAAAGTTACAAATTAACGAAAAAGCGGTGTGTGCATAAATCCGCCTTAGTACTCGATACAAAAATTCAAGCACTTTATCAAACAACAAACTAATACATTTAATAGTTATTGGAACAAACATGACATCGATAATAGTAAAATATATAGAAAATTAAAGCAAGTAATGCTCTAATTGTTCCACCTTAACGACTTGGCATTAGCCTAATCGATTCATAATTTCGGACTTTCCTAACATTTTCTAACGTATTGGGGTGTGACTGCTGGAATGTCTTGTCGAAGTATTGGGATATACAGGGTGGCCTATTGTTGTGAGACAGTACAATATCTGACTTAACATAAGGAATATGAAAAAATGTGTCATACAAAAATTATACAGCTGACTTTTTTGCTCAATAAAAAAATTTTCAGAGTGTTTTTGGAAGTGTAGCAACACACGGCAGAAATTCTTTAAAGGGATCACCCTATGCATTTTCCCACAATTGAACTGAGCAATAAACTCGACATAGTTATGGGACTGGATAAATAAGGATTTCGTCAGCATCTTGAATTTCACACCAGAACTAGACATAATATAAAAACAGCTTATTACTCCTTAGCATATTAGGTAATAAGCTACAACACAGCTGGTTAGGGTCAATCAACAGATGTTTTTGAAGTTTGCAAAAAAGATTAATAAGAATAATCTTTCATTTGAACAGTTCTGAGAAAAATACTTTTATGACAAATTCCGAAACGGGAAGATTTTTATATTTCGATTTAACGTATCTCCTATAAATAGAATTACTCAATTCGAATTCAACTACTCCAGTTCCAAATTTGTCCTCGATCGTTTTTGTCGGTCTTTGTATTTGCAAAACTTCTGAGGAAACAATACGTACCTACCTACAATAAAATTAGGAAATTTACATGTGAGCAATACCCGTGTACATCTGAATAATAATAATATTCTTATTATGGTAATGCGCGAATCAGGAAGGAATTTTCTGAAGAAAACACACCGTCACCTTCGCAAGGAGAATCTTAATGAGGAGTTGTGTAAATAAACTCGGTCATTTATGCAGGTGTGTAAAAGTAAACGAATATCAATCCATTTATTTTATGAAATATCAGTGAAACACGTTACGGCACACGAGTAAAAGCTGCTTTGGAGGATCGTAGAACGATCAGTATGGGTTGGGGTAGTTTACAGGGAAAAAGTGAATACTTCACTTCCAATTCATTTTTGTCTGTATGGGGTCGGACAAAGATAGCCCCATGGTTGAACCTGCCTGTCGTAAAAGGCGACGAAAATGATAACCAACGCCGGTGAAATATCGCCATATTGTTAGATATCAGATATTACACCGCCGTCACTGTGAGTAGTGTTGCCGTCTAGACAAGACAAGAGTTTACCTACTGTTGTCTTGTCTTGAAATTTCAAGACAAGAGTTGTATACGCGTAAGTATTGACTAAATAAGCTTAGTGCGGTCTTGTCTAGATCACAAAAGTCTAGATTATTATTCAAGACGCTAGATAAGACGGTTATATACGATTTGCAACAGAAAATTCAAGAAATTACTGTAGACAATGTTTCTGCCAACACATTATTTATGTCAGAACATTCGAAAATTATTTACGAAAAATATGGTAAATTATTTAATGAAGAAGATCAACATTTTCGTTGTATTGCTCACGTACTAAATTTAGCTGTGCAAGGCTTATTGAAGATATTGAAAATGACGGCGCTGACGCTGAAATTAAAGCTGACACTGGAGACGAGGAAATGGAAATCGAAAACGAAAACTGTGATGAAGAAGAAAATACCAATGTTGTCACTTCCGCTGTTTTGAAAGTTGGAGCATTATGCAAAAAAAAATCAAGGCGTCGGTCGGAGCAATGGCAGCTTAAATTAAAAACCTGTTGCGAGCTAACTAATGTCAAAATGTTAACGCTTATCATTGACGTGCCTACAAGATGGAATTCAACGATTGACATGATTAAAGTATCATTGAAAATGCGACATCCCCTAAACGCTCTTTGCGACAACAACGCCAAACTGAAATTTTTACGCGTAAATGACAATGAGTGGGATCTATTTAAACAAATATGTGTTCATCTTCATAGTTTCAAATCCTTGTCTACCAATGGTAGTGATGAGCCTCAAAATTCTAATCGACAAACTAGAAGAGGATAATCTAGATCAAAAACTTGATAGAACTGAAGTAGACGAAGCTATAATTTTAGCTCTGCAAGCTGCTCGCGACAACATTCTCAAGCACTATGCGAAGACAAACTGGGTGTACGGCGCCGTTCTAATTTTAGACCCAAGACATAAAATCAAAACCTTCGAACTGACCCAATGGGGACGTGATTTGCGAGATAGATTTCCATTCATGAGTAAGATACGATTTTTTTTTAAATTTAAAGCCTTGAAGAACGAACATTATATGTTGGGATTGCAATTCATTAGTATTCCAAAAAAATATCGGTAATAATCATACCACTTATTATATCATTCCTGACAAAATTTTCATGCAATTAAAGATGTTTTTATCGATAAAAATATGATCTCTTATGTATGAACCTCCGATAAAATTGACGCTTCTGAAAATAACTCAAAAATGATGTGGAAAACTTTGAACAATATTATAAATATAGATGTTAAACAAGTGCCAAATTTTGTTCAGTTCATAGTAAATAATCAAGTATTATATGGCACTGATACAACGGATACATATTGCAAATCTATTTAATAGTTATTTTGTGGAAAGCCTTAGTCAAATTGTTGAAAGTATTGATACCGATGAAGAAAGGTGCCCTCCGACATCACGAAACTGATTAAATTCATACTAAGTATCGGAATCCCGGGCCTTAAATAGATTAAGGGCCACGCACAAAATATCTAATAGGTCGAAGTGCTTGTGAGGCCGCCTAGCCTGTATCTACAACCCTCTACAATCTACGAAAATATACACAAGAAATAATAGTAGGCCCAAAACAGAACCCTGCGGAACTCTGGTATTAACTGAAACTTTAAATATATTCATTATACCACTACATTGCTTACACTCAGAAGTCTTGAGAGGACCACTCTCTACATACTCACAATTTGAAGATAATCTTTCGTATTTTGTAAGAAACAATAAATGGACGATTAATAAGAAGCGCACCCAAATTTGCTGGCACAACACAGCAAATAAATAACAATTGCTACCTTCAATCTACCTGGAAATTTGAAATCGAATGATGATCGGTATTATTAGACGAAAATAATTGGATAATGACAGACGTCTCGAAAGCGTGTGAGGCAATCCAAGAGGATTTTTGTGAAATATAAGTACGGCCGCTTGGAACGTAGAGAGCGAAACTAGCGCGTTATCATTATTTTTTCGAAACTTGGAACAGGTACCATTTATGGATCTGCTCGAAAGATAATGTTTTACTTCGAAGCGTAATTTATAATTGTATGATTCGTTTAGTGTAGATACAATCAGATGTAGTAAATTAAATTATATGATTTGTTTCGTGCAAGAAGATCAAAACCTGTATTTAATTTCAAACTTTTATTAAATACTCATTCCCAGTTTGTAGTTCTGTATTGGTGGCTGTTCCTTCAAGAATAAAACGCAACAAAATTAGATATGCGCACGAGAAAATGGACATTACAACGAGTTTTTTGCTTAATTTTTTGCAACACCGCTCTTCTAATGATAAACCAGCCGGTAATGACACATTTTTGCAAAGTATTTTTAATGTATGCTTTTTTCAAGTTATGATTATTATACAGTGTGGACCACTAAGTGTGCAACAAATGGGAAACTTGTTTATTATCGATTTCTCAGAAAATTTTATTCTTGACAAAAGTTGGTGCATGTTCCAAAACTATACCAAGTGTACCTGAAATGGCTTTATGACAAACACCATACAGGATAGGCCAAAAAATATAAAGTTCGTTCAAGAGTAAAGTACCCTTATTTCAAAAAATATAGAAATATGTTGAAGAGGAAAGTTGCTTAGAATTAAAAGTTATGTTCAGATACGAAGTCATGGCCTGATATTCGAATTTTTTTTTCGTTTGGAAAATATTGAATTACCCCCGTATCATACATATTTTTACTATTTTGATTTAATATGTACGTGAAGTAGCCACAATCAAATCAGTTTGGAGTATTTTTATCAAATAACAGTGTATTTGTAAAATTTACTTGGATTTGTATTTTTTTAGGTGACCGTCAACTTCATGTTTGTTGCAACGATATTTAACAGAACTCTAGCATAAAACAAATACTCTTTTTAACGAGGCAAATACTTTACTAAGTAAATATTCATATGAATAAACTGTCAAAATCTATCGCGGATAGCCATGAACAAAAAAGAACCAATAAGCGATAGTACAGAAAAATACTGTAGGTAACTGAACAGGGGTACAATTTTTGACCGTTCGCAATGATAACGTGCACTCGTATCGTCACATTCTGATGTTATCCCCATGTCATTCACATAATATCCATAACTCAGACTGTAACGATACATGTCTTCGTTAATATTGCGAATGGTCAAAAATAGTCCCCCAGGTGCTAACAATAAAAATTATCGAAGCGTCTCTGTATGCCCACCTTCTCTTTCGATGCATCTAATTGTTCGCTCATAAGATTCGTTTACTGTAGATCGCAACACATTAGCGGGAATATTTCTGCAATGAACTCGTATTGAAGTTTCAAGCTCAGCAACATTATTAAAGGGGCGATCTCTGTAGACTTTTTGTTTTAAGTATCCCCATAAGAAATAATCCAGAGGTGTAAGGTCTGGAGAACGAGGAGGCCATCGAGGATCGGTATTTCGTCCTAACCATTTATTACGAAATGTCCTATTCAGCCACTGAGAAACATTTCTAGTAGAATGGGCAGGACATCCGTCATGTTGGAACCATAACTTTTGCCGTTCTTCTGATACCATATCATCCAAAAACTCTCCTATTTCAGTTTCCAAAAAGTTCAAGTACCTTTCACCATTCAAATTCTCTCGAAAAAAAAACGGACTTGGTAATGTATCATTTAATATACCACACCAAACTAAAAGGTAAAAAATTATTTTAAATCTAATTATTCGAATGTAAAAAAACCGTGGGGTAATATAAGAATATAAGTCAAGAGCACCCACGATTTTTTACATTTGAGTAGCTACAGTGAAAATTATTTTTTAATTTTTAGTCCATATTGGAAGGCAATGAGTTGAAGGAGAGAATGCTCACATTGATAAAGAGAATATGGATGGAGGAAAAAATGCCAGAAGAATGGGAGACAGGACAAATAATAACTATACATAAAAAAGGAGACCAACAAACCTGTAAGAATTACCGAGGAATAACACTACTCAACACAGCGTATAAAATAATGACATCAATAATACAAACCAGGCTGGCAGGTATTACAAAAAATATAATAGGATCATATCAAAGCGGATTTACACAAGGAAAATCAACCATAGACGCGATTAATACACTAAAACAAGTGATAGAAAAAGCTCACGAACATAAGTTAGACCTAGAAATGCTTTTTGTAGACTTTCAACAAGCTTTTGACTCAATAAAAAGAAACCAACTCATGATAGCATTGAGAGAGTTAAAAATCCCACAAAAACTGAGAAAGCTGATATTAATGACGATGAAAACGACTAAAATCACAATAAGAACACAAAAAGGAGAAACAGAGGAATTCACAATTAATAAAGGAGTAAAACAGGGGGACTCAGTTTCAACGACGTTATTCAACTTAGCTTTAGAATATGTGGTAAGGAAAATCAACAAAAGGAATCTTACCAAGACCAGACAAATAATGAAAGAGATGCTGAAAGAAAATATAGAACAAGGAGAAAAAATGGGACTTAGGATCAACCAAGAAAAAACAAAAATATTGAGATTAGGAAGGAAACCAATACAGGAGAAGATTAAAATAGGAACGAGAGAGTTTGAAGAAGTCAAAGAATTTAAATATCTAGGAGTAACGATAAGTAAAACGGGAGAGAGAAGGCCAGAAATACAAGAAAAAATATTAAACGCAAATAGAGCATATTTCGCCAATAAAACATTATTGAAAAGTAAAATATTAACAAAGAGAAGTAAAATGAACATTTATAATACTATTATTAGACCAATAATGTTATACGGGGCAGAGACGATGACAATGACAAAGAAGGACGAGGAAGACATGAGAAAATGTGAAAGGAAAATTATGAGAGCGATATTAGGACCAAAAAAGATTTCAGAGGAAGAATACAGAATAAGAACTAATCTAGAAATAAGACAGGAATTAAAAGAGGATATAATCTGTAAAATAAAACAACACAGAATAAGATGGTTGGGACATGTATGGAGGGCGGGAAAAGATGCAGTAACTTACTCAATGTTACAATGGGACCCCGGCGGAGGAAAGAGAATAGGAAGACCAAGATCAAAATGGATGCAGGAAGTCGAAGAGGACTTACGCAGAGCAGGAGTGACACACTGGCAACAAAAAACCAAAGACAGAGTTATATGGAGAAACATAGCCAAAAGTATAAATTAATAGAATGGGAGTGATCCACCCAAAAAAACTGGATCTAGATAGCTTTTGCGGCTTAACCCCATAAGGGGTGTAGAGCCACTATATATATATATATATATATATTGGAAGTAGAGCATGTTCTTTAGTTTTTGTGGTTAGTAATAAGTAAGTTTTTTAAATTGAACGTATTTCACAATTCTCTGAATTGTCTTGGTGTTTCCCATCTTCTCTGACATTTACACTCACGTAATAGGCATTATCTATAATTATGAAATTATGATCATCCGTAGTGCTAATTGTTTGGCTAAACATACAGGTTATTACAGACTGGCTAATGTGCGACGATTATTAACTGCACCCACTCGGCGAGATTGGTAAACTGCTTGGGAGGGCCAATATTTTGTGTCAACAAGTCGATTCAGAGACCATTCTCACGTAGATATTTCACGGCCGTCAGTTTTATATATGTTTTGTTTAGTATTATCATAAGACAAAATGCGGTGCGGTGTTTCAAACAGAGTGATTGGTCTATTCTAATTTCTTTAAAAAAAGGACCTTCACAGAGATACTATTGCAGCTATTGAATGGTGAAATAAATAAAATTTCAGTTGAAGTGCACCTTGATGAAAAACAAAACTGATGGTATCAATCTGACGAAGCGCCAATTCATATTTCGACAGGTGTTAAACACTGTATTCTATAACTGTTTTGTGTGTAACCGGGCGTAATATGGAACAACCCTGGCCACCTAGGTCACCAGACCTTACTCCAATAGATTTTTCATTCATAGGTATTTAAAGAAAATAGTCCACAAGCCATCTAAGTAATTCCAGATGGTGTAACTATTATGATAAGAATTACATGTATGAATTCTTATTGAATAATCGTACTGTAGTATTTTTGTATTGCCCAGTATCTCTATTCTATGGAATGTCCAGATGGGTTCCGCTTTTTTGGTCATTTGCCAAAGCCGTGGAAAGACATTTCACTTCCAGCTCATTTTCTCCCTCAACCAAGGAAAACGTAACACTAGCAACGAACGCTCAGGAAAAAGCCAATGTCTTTGCCAAGATGTTTGCTGCAAATTCTACACTCGATTCAATGGGAAAACGTTTCCAGAACATCATTCCCATTGAAGGTCATATGCATGGGGTTATTTTCTGCCAAAGAACCATCAAACAAACATTGAA
Organism: Chrysolina haemoptera; assembly: GCA_958298965.1. Taxonomy (NCBI): domain Eukaryota; kingdom Metazoa; phylum Arthropoda; class Insecta; order Coleoptera; family Chrysomelidae; genus Chrysolina; species Chrysolina haemoptera. The sequence goes on from OY282590.1 coordinate 38,060,598, forward strand.
ACTTTTAGATTCTATTCATAAAAGAGCCATTCGTTTCGTAGCTTATACTTCACTCACAAGCTCGTCCAGTGCTCTGGAACACTGCAGAAAGGTTGGCGATGTGTCTCTGTTTTAAAGATATTTCCAAGGACGATGCTTTTCCGAAATATCATCAATCTTTCCACCGTTAGCGGTCCCATCAAGACTGACCCGTTGAGATCAGTCCCCACATCCATATACCGTCTCTTTCGAGACATGCCGAACATCTCTTTCCCAATGCTCGTTCTGCCTAGGAACGGCAATGAGAATTTTGGATATTCAGAAAAAAAATCCTTGTCATCAGTAATAAAGATATGCCCCACATCCCCACACCAATGTCCATCGTTACCTCTCACACACATCGCCACCTCCATACTGTTCACGTCGACACCATAAAATCGAGCCGACTTCGTTCCAGTTTGTCTGCTCGAACAATCGAAAGTGAATTCAATCTGTTTTGGCTTACATAACACAAAAGAGTGTATCTTATCTAATCGATTTGTTGCCGTTTGATTTTACGTGCGTAAAAAGCAAGTTCACTGCGCCCAAGTTCGGAGAAAGCGGCCAGAAATATTTTCGACGCTGCTGTTACGCCCGCAAGGTCGTCTCTATCTAAGTCTAGGTCATTGCATGACAACTCAAAATCGAAGATTAGTTAGCGTTGGCTTGTTATCTCCTGAAACACTTCCAGACAAATTTATAGTGTAGCTTCTGGAACATACGAAAGCGTGGAAGGACCATAGTTTTATTATTACATATTTCAAAGCTTTCTCCGAGTCAGATATCGGAATTTCAACTTAGATCCCGGAATTCCAACATAGTTTTCGGAATTCCGAGCTTAGATAACGAAATTTAGACTTGGATATTATTGTTGGAATTTCGTGATCTAAGTTGGAATTTCGTGATCTAAGTTGGAATTTCAAGATCTAAGTAGGAATTCCGAAATGTAAGCTGGAATTTCGAGATCCCAGTCACAATTGCGAGATATATACCGAGATGTAACTTAGAATTCCGAAATCTAGGTTGAAATTTCAAGATCACCATCAGAATTCCGAGATGTACGTCGGAATCACGAGATCTAAGTAGTTATTTCGAGATTGTAGTCAGATTTCCATGATCCAAGTTGGAATTTCGAGATCCAAGTTGGAATTTCGATATCCAAGTCACAATTCCGAGATATAGGTAGGAATTCCGAGATCTATGTCGAAATACCGAGATATAAGTTAGAATTCCGAAATCTAGGTTGAAATTTCGAGATCCATATCAGAATTCCGAGATGTACGTCAGAATCACGAGATCAAGTAGTAATTTCAAGATGGTAGTTAGATTTCCATGATCGAAGCTGGAATTTCGAGATCCCAGTCACAATTCCGATATATAGGTAGGAATTCCGAGATATATGTCGGAATACGGAGATATAAGTTAGAATTCCGAAATCTACGTTGAAATTTCGAGACCCATATCAGAATTCTGAGATGTAAGTCGGAATCACGAGATCTAAGTAGTTATTTCGAGATTGTAGTCAGATTTCCATGATCCAAGTTGGAATTTCGAGATCCAAGTTGGAATTTCGATATCCAAGTCACAATTCCGAGATATAGGTAGGAATTCCGAGATCTATGTCGAAATACCGAGATATAAGTTAGAATTCCGAAATCTAGGTTGAAATTTCGAGATCCATATCAGAATTCCGAGATGTACGTCAGAATCACGAGATCAAGTAGTAATTTCAAGATGGTAGTTAGATTTCCATGATCGAAGCTGGAATTTCGAGATCCCAGTCACAATTCCGATATATAGGTAGGAATTCCGAGATATATGTCGGAATACGGAGATATAAGTTAGAATTCCGAAATCTACGTTGAAATTTCGAGACCCATATCAGAATTCTGAGATGTAAGTCGGAATCACGAGATCTAAGTAGTAATTTCGAGATGGTAGTCAGATTTCCATGATCCAAGTTGATATTTCGTGATATCAGTAGGAATTCCGATATCTCGTTAAAAATTGTATCGAACTTTACACTATATGTAGATAGAAAAAGCTCAACGACTCCTACACGTTTCAACAACTGAAATAAAATTCATTCTGACTTGCAAGTTTTATTTCGAAATACAAATACACCTACGAAATAATACTAATAAATTGCAAGTCATTACACCTTGGATATTTGAAGATATTTTCTTAATATTCGGTGATTAATTATTATCATTTTTTTTGGTGTTTTGGCTTCAATTGCTATGGTCATTAGCCATGTGTTCCTGGTAGGCTGTGTTACTAACTCCTTATGTCACTTTAAGATCAGCACTGTTGATTTTTAGCGCAACATTGAATCGTTTAGTATAAATTACAAAGCAATATAAGGAAGAATAACAACTATACATGAATAACTAAATGCTCGAGGGGAAAAGTAATATAAAAAAAAACTTCCGGTAGTGGGATTCGAATCAGGCAATTTTCTTTTACGCGCCTTGCTGAGCCAAATAGATACTTATGAAATTTGAGAATGACATTGTGAAGAAGCTATCTGACCAAGAACTGAGATAGTGTAAAACGTTCAGATAAAAAATATTGTTCGACATTTCCTTGTTGCAAGAAGATTTCATCAGGAGCAAAAGTTAACACTAAGAAAGAAAACGGTCAATCTGACATTCGCGGATGCCAAGCCGTGACAAGTCCAATGAAGCAAAGCCTTCTTGAGAAATTTGTTTGGTACATTTGCTGTTTTGTCATTGGTCTAAACCTCTCAGTTACCGTGGATCCTGAAAATTCTGAATCTGTGATTGGCCGAGTGCCGTTGAATAATGAGTTAGGATCCACGGTGTCTTGGAATCATCTTCATTCACCAACTTATAATCAATATAGAATACAATAGTCGGAGAGAAAGTAATTTCATTATTTGACTAGTGGATAAAGTGATACTTTATACGGTTCATAAGTGTGGATAAAGTAGTACTTTATAAGGTTCATACGAATGGATAAAACTTCAATTATGAAGTGATTGTGATCAACATTCTCCTCCGAAGAAGATCCCAACGTACCAGTGGTACCTAGCACACGCACACGCCACCCAACCATTCACCACGAACACCTTCCGCGCCGTCTTGCATCACACAGACAAAGCGAACCCATCAGAACCATCGTGGTACTACAGTTACCGGTGTGGTTCTCAGTCTGCGTTCTGCTGTCAGGTGAGAAAGTATCGAGACCGGCAACCGAAAAAAATATCGTCTCAGCACGAACATTACCTTAACGAGAGTGTCGCGGATAAAAAGTAATTAATTTAAGCATAGTTTGTTCTATTCAAACAATGCTGTAAGCACCCGTGATCGGTACTACAAGGTGGGCAAGAAGTGACGGAGTAGGAAAGTGCGCAAAAAAAATTGAAGGTGTTGGGTGTTGTTACAGTATAAGGGCTGGGCCTAACTTTGTGGCGACATGACATAAAGGTTTGTATTAAAACATTTTTTTTGTTATCATCATCTCTACTCAAAGAAAAAGATCTAGTTGCAAAACGATGTTCATAATATTTCATGAATATTGGTGTGAAAAGGTATATCGATTTCGAAAATAGGGCCCCTTGAGTAAGAATTCCGAGATCTAAGTAGGAATTCCGAGTTCTAAGTAGGAATTCCGAGATCTAAGTAGGAATCTCTAGATCTAAGTAGGAATTCCGAGATATAAGTATGAATTCCGAGATCTAAGTAGGAATTCCGATATCTAATTTGTAATTTCGAGATGTAAGTCAGAATTTCGAAATCTCAGTCGGAAGTCCGAAATTTTAGTAAGAATTCGAAGATGTGAGTCCTAAATCTGAGATCTGAGTAAGAATTTCGAGATCTGATTAGGAGTTCCAAAATGAAAGTCAGGATTCAGATAAGTATCTAAGTAGAAATTCCGAGATCCAAGTAGGAATTCCGAAATCTCAGTTGGAATTTCGAGATCTCAGTCAGAACTGCGAGATCTAAATAGGAATTCCGAGATCTAAGATGGATTTTCGAGATATCAGTCAAAATTCCCAGATCTAATTAGGAATTTCGAAAATGTCCGAATTCCGAGATGTCAGAATTTCGAGATCTAAGTTGTAATTTCGAGATGTAAGTCAGAGTTCCGAGATCTAAGTTGAAATTTCCAGGTTGACGAATACGAGCATTAGATTTCGGTCCTGATTGGGTCTGCACTGATGATCAGCAAAACAAGTATGCAGGTGGTCACCTGTTTTGATTAACATTTGCTAGTTGTTACAGGAAGCAATGGAAAAATGTTCTTGTAGGAAAACCTTGACAGGTATAGAAAAAGCACATATATCTACCCACCTATATATCTGAAAAAACCGCACAAAGAACTAAAATCATAGTTTTAGAAAGAATTCAATTCTCTTTACAATCATTTAAATATTTTTGAATTCTGTCTATAATTTTTTCCCAATTTCGATTTTTATACCTTTCGAAATTTTTTATTTAATGAGCCCCCCCCCCACCATCTGTCGAGTAATTGCAATGTTTCTTCTCTCAAAAAGTAGTATCGGTAAAACCCTTCGAAAAATGTTTGGTTTCATTGTTCCACATCAAACCGTTCAAAATCGAGGTATGAGTAGTATTCAGATCCACATTTATATTCGATATTTGGAATTCAAAAAAATTTAGATGGTTGTAAAGAGAATGGAATTTCCTTTTCGACGATGTGCCACTTGACCCCCCATGCCATTTAAAAATGTTGAGTTGACGTGTCCCCCCGCTCCCCCTGTCAATTAGTATTGGTGAAACCCTCGAAACAGTTTTTTTTTCATGTTTCTACGTCGAACCGTTTCCTGAATTCATTATGGAGACATACTAATTGCAGTATTATTATAGAACTCATGTTTACTGTTTGAAATAGAAAGGCTATGAATATTCAACATTCTGAAAATAGATATATCATGGCGAAATGAAATAATCTTTGGAAGAGATTGCCGTTTCATAATATCAAATACAAAATTAATCGATGTATCTCTACTGCATTTCAAAATGACCTGAAACCACGATTTTGTTACTACAGTTGTGATATTTCATGCAGATTAAATAAAAAAGGTGTGGTTGAAGATAATAATCTGGTTCATAAATGCTTTTAGGAAGACTATTTTTCTGGAGAAAACCAAAATTGTAGTAGAATTGTCGTTCTATTCGTAATGTCATATAGAAATGGGTAACAAAAATGAAAGTTCGTCGTAAAAATTGTAAAAGTTATAAGCAATTTAACAAAATGCTCAGCTGCCATTTCGAAACTTTCAACTGTGATTTTTTCATTAAAAAAGTAAGTTTTTATCTCCTGTTCAAGCCTTCCAAATTTCTTTGCTATAACCAGGTGGTTCAAAAATTAATAGGGGGGGCGGACTTTAGACGGGCACTGTATAATATCCTACCCAATAAGGAGATATTTAAAACTGAGAAAATTATTATTAGGGAGGTGGCTGAGGTAAACAGTTATTCTGTGCCGATTTGGTGGACATTCTCATTAAGAAACAAAGATTAAAACAAAAAAATATCGCAAATCTTCGAGTTTTCAAAAAGAGGAAAATTTTCATGAAAATTTCGTTATCTCATAAGGAACCAAGAGTTACTTGCGAGTTTCCAAGACATTTTTAGAACTTTCCACAAAAGAGAAGACAGAAGAACAAGGAAAGCCGGGGATTTATGAATTATGAATATATAGGTCAAACTAAAAGGGCCATGAAAGTACGGTTCAAAGAGCACTTTGCTCAAAAGAGATTAATAGAGTAGCCCAACGTGCTCAGGATTATGAGCACCGATTTGATGGCACAAATGAAATTAATTAGACACGCTCATGACCACAAACATTATTATTAGAAAGGTAGCCGAGATAAAAAAGTTATTATGTGCAGATTTTACGGACAAACTGAAACATATTTGAGTAAACCCTTCGCACAATTCTATCAACATAGCTGAACATGTAAAATTCTCATTTATTGCGCGAACGCTCATGTTGAGTGCCTTATCTCTGAATATATAACGGACTATAAATAGTCCGTTTTACAACGAATTCGCGCTTGGTTTCACGGTTTCAGCTATGTTACTACAACAATAACAATTGAATATTGCGTCATCCCATACGAATCTCGAGTTACTCGGTGTTTGGAAGGCATATTTTTAACACCGAAAAAATCGAGTATAGTCCAACAGGCAGGAATTAAAAAATTCTTGGTATTCATTCTCACGTCGATTTTGAAACAGTGAAAATCCCATCTATGGTTTTCTATTCGACTTCAACAATTAGTGAGATGATTATCTCGCGTATTACATTTTAACGAAATAATTGGCGTGGAAAACACTTGTTTTTGATTTCGCAACGGTTATTTAAAATTTTTAATGTATCGCAATTATTGATCCGTCGATAAAGAAATTAAACAATTCGAGGCGGCAAGTTATCAAATGCAGTTCATCGGTGCGATAGAATTATGGATATGGGAAATATAATATTTTCTCTCGGTGATTTAACATTGATAGTAATCGTGGTTTGTTCGTTTTCAAGTTATCAAGGGGAAGTTGAATGAGAGCCGGTTTTCAACTGTAGGATATAATTGAATGCATTTATAGGTAAAAGCATTCAGAGATTGACAATAATAGATATTATTCCCGCATTGATAGAATGAAAGATTCTTGCCACTCAAACGCCGATGATAAACACATTTTTTCTACTCCCATACCTTGATAGGTCGACTACTAGACATTTACAATTTTTGTGAAAGTTTAATTTGTTTTGTTATTACTTCCTTATTTTTGCCAAAGTGATTGGCCTATCAGAACAAATGGTAAATACTCAGAAACACATGGGAATTTCGAAAACCTAAAAATATACAAGGCATTCCATTGAAACTTACCAAGTTGAAGCCAGTTTGAAATTAATCCTCTAACGGTTGTGGAGATACTTTTTAATTTTCTAGTCTTGTATGAAACATCCGGTACACAGAATTGGTCTCGTACAAAAAAATGAATACTTGCCATTCCTCAAAATCCTTCACCTTGGACATACATTGAGACGGATGCATTTTATAGCGAAAATCGAAAAAAGCATTCGCATATTTCTAGCATAATCAATACTATTTTGATGAATATATTTTCTATCTGGTAGGTAAATTATGCAAAAATATATGCCAACTGCTTCAGGAATTCAAGGATAATCCGCATATGGCTCATTTAATGGGCTGTTTCACTATTGACGGCGTACTACAAGGTGCTTCGCTACTGAGGTCGTGGTATATGTCCACCTATTTAACTTGTTTGTACAGGGTGAATCGCTGGTGGTTACGTTATTTACAATACATGAGAGGATCGATACTTTCACTTTTGTACAAACCTAATGAACGAAAGGGGAACTTTCTCCATGAACATTGAAAAATGAAAAATGTGATTTATTTGTAATAACTAATGAAAGATTTTAATCAACTACAAAAGGCAATTAAACTGAAGAGTAAGAAATTTTGTTTATGTAACTGAATATATTTCGAACGCTATCATGCTTATAGTCGACGTAAATTAGCAACATAAATGCCATCCAGGAGAAATAATTTCTAAAGTTTAAAAAATTTGGTTAATATAGACCAAAAGAGTTCTCACCTTACAAATCCGTCCAACTAAAAAATGCAGACGTTCGTTAAAATGCCTACTGAATCTCTGTTTGACTAACAATTAATTTCAAATTCGGTGAGCGTATACAAAAATATTGCATTTCACGAATACGACGTTGAAAAAAATTAGATTTTTTTTTGGCGGGAACACGGCAGATCCGAACGGTCGATAACATTTTCAACTGCCGAACGGATCGAGATAAAGCTATTCTGCGAACCCCAATCGATTCAGCATGACAAAATTAGTATATATTGTGATTTTCAAGTCGATTGGCATCAAATGAATTTTCAACCGAAAAAACATCAAAGGGTTTACCTTAAAAATGGCCAAAAATCCAAAGCAGTCAGATTCACTGAAAATTAACACCGATATAACCGAAATTTTATGCTGATTCCGAAAATGTATGATTTGAATATATTTGGATACACGGTGTACCATAAAACAACGATAAAAGTGAAAAATATATTGTATCCGACATCCTAGCACACAAACCTAGAACACCTTCAAGCGAACTGTTAGGCAAACAAACGATAACGTCTTCTTCTGGGAAATTTTCTTAGCTTTCTTTTTATATGGATATGTATTTGACGAATGTGTCTCGTTATGGTCGCAAAATGCAAAAAATATACAAGGTACGCTAAGATCCTGCATCCTAGTACACAAAACCATCCATAACATCTACAACCGATATGTAAGGCAAACAAACAATACCATCATCTTGTAGGACATTTTTTTAGCTTTCTTTCTATATACATATGTATTTAACAAATGTGTCTAATTATGGTCGCAAAATGCGAAAAATGTAAAACGTGCGCTACAATCCGGCATCCTAGCACACAAAACCACCTATAACATCTACAAGCGAAATGATAGGCAAACAAAAAATACCATCATCTTGTAGGAAATTTTTTTGGCTTTCTTTCTATATACATATGTATTTAACAAATGTGTCTAATTATGGTCGCAAAATGCGAAAAATGTAAAACGTGCGCTACAATCCGGCATCCTAGCACACAAAACCACCTATAACATCTACAAGCGAAATGATAGGCAAACAAAAAATACCATCATCTTGTAGGAAATTTTCTTGGCTTTCTTTCTATATACATATGTATTTAACAAATGTGTCTAATTATGGTCGCAAAATGCGAAAAATGTAAAACGTGCGCTACAATCCGGCATCCTAGCACACAAAACCACCTATTACATCTACAAGCGAAATGATAGGCAAACAAAAAATACCATCATCTTGTAGGAAATTTTTTTGGCTTTTTTTCTATATACATATGTATTTAACAAATGTGTCTAATTATGGTCGCAAAATGCGAAAAATGTAAAACGTGCGCTACAATCCGGCATCCTAGCACACAAAACCACCTATAACATCTACAAGCGAAATGATAGGCAAACAAAAAATACCATCATCTTGTAGGAAATTTTCTTGGCTTTCTTTCTATATACATATGTATTTAACAAATGTGTCTAATTATGGTCGCAAAATGCGAAAAATGTAAAACGTGCGCTACAATCCGGCATCCTAGCACACAAAACCACCTATAACATCTACAAGCGAAATGATAGGCAAACAAAAAATACCATCATCTTGTAGGAAATTTTTTTGGCTTTCTTTCTATATACATATGTATTTAACAAATGTGTCTAATTATGGTCTCAAAATGCGAAAAATGTAAAACGTGCGCTACAATCCGGCATCCTAGCACACAAAACCACCTATAACATCTACAAGCGAAATGATAGGCAAACAAAAAATACCATCATCTTGTAGGAAATTTTCTTGGCTTTCTTTCTATATACATATGTATTTAACAAATGTGTCTAATTATGGTCGCAAAATGCGAAAAATGTAAAACGTGCGCTACAATCCGGCATCCTAGCACACAAAACCACCTATAACATCTACAAGCGAAATGATAGGCAAACAAAAAATACAATCATCTCGTAGGAAATTTTCTTGGCTTTATTTCTATATGCATATGTATTTAACAAATGTGTCTCGTTAGGGTCACAAAATGCGAAAAATGTTAAACTTGCTCTACAATCCGGAATCCTAGCACCAATCCTAGCAATAGATATGATAGTAGGTACATCGGGATACTTTGGTAAACAAAACAAAAAGCACAAACTGATAAATAATAGACAGAACTTGGACGATGCTTTGAATATATTTATTTCTTCATCTTCGATGAAACCAGACAATGGTATAAATGCGGTTGAAAATGGAACCCACTCAATTTTATAATCTCAATCGATTTAGCATCGAAAATAAGGCAAACTTTGAATACGGTTATCTATGCCTACATTTAACAGTTTTCGAAATATTGGCAAATAATGTCTCTGATTCAGAAAATCACGTTTTCTTGAGTTTGGTGATTCTCAGTTGGCCAAGGCGGCCGCGGTAGCATTAGAAACAATAACCTGCCATAGAAGTGTCATTGTACTAATTATTGTTTATACTTGCTCGTTTGAATTATTCAAACGAAGATTATATATATTCTTTTCATTATTTATAATCACAGTCCGTACCTCCTACCGCACATTATCTCGGACACACTGTATATTTTGGCTGTCCCAGTGTTGTCTCTGCTAAAACTTCGTTTCCATTCTTTCCAGTGCCCTAACGATCATGACAGATTAAAAAAAAAGTCTCTATTCACAACTATAGTAACGGCAATTTCTTGCTAGGACTATAATGATAATCTCATTATCGGGAAAAGTGAGAGTGCTTCAGTCCAAAATCGAGCAAAAGTAGTCTGGTTTCACATTCGAAAATCTGGCGTGGCTAAGAGTACGTCTAACGTGAATATTACCAATTCGGTTACAATATAATACTTTAGTTACTTTATAATAGATACCAATGATCAAATGACAATAACGTGACATAACCAAAGTTGCTTATTTTATTTTCACATCATCGTTGTCAATGTCAATGATACGATAAAGCTTTGAATGTAACTAGATTATTATGCAATTTATATAAATCTCCGAGGTTGTAATAGCTATAATTCAAACTTCGCGCTTCACGCTTGGTTTTTTTTGCTTTATTTGAATGACACGATTCATAACCCTATCTGTTGATCAATGACACAAAATAAAAATAATTCACTGACGATTATATTCAAACAGTTAAATTTTATGGAAATATAATTTGATAATGTCCATATAGGACGAAACTGCAGCAACACAAGGGTTACAAATATAAAGGAGTATAAAAACATAGGAATTTTGATTTCTCATTATTCATGATGATCTCCTACGTAGTAACGGCTACATCCATCAATTTATTGAATATAATTGTATTATATAGGTAAAGTTTTCATATATTAAAATTTATTAAACATTCTGCATTCTGCATACACAACTCTAACCTGAGGAATATAGCATGCAGAAATTCAAGAAGAACATCAATTCCTACCTACATACAGGATTTTTTTCGTGGAAGCCTGTGTATTTAAAAAAAAACTGCTTCCTAACAAAATAATACGGCAATCAGTACAAGAGGGGCAAGATATTGATACCAACGGTTTTGTAATGAATGAATCTCGAGTGCAACAGTCACGTCGGTCGTAACTACAGCCACTGCCACGAAAACCGGTACCATTGCCAACAGCGCTCGCGAGTCTAGAGACAGACGCAAGGAGCCGTAACGAATAAATGTGTATTTGTTGTACCCATTCATTTCAGTTATAAATAGCAAGTTGCCGTAACGGTGAAACCTCTCATTACAAATGCCAAGTGCCGTTCCTTCATTATTGCCCAATTAACACTCGGGCCGTTCTTCAACTAGTACCGGATTAGTCGAAATATGGAATGAAGGAAAATTATTCTGCGTGAGAACAAATCTCATAATTTATCACCATGAGACTAAATGAAATAATAAAATCGGCAATGTCAAAGTACCCTTCTCTCCAAATATTTCCACCAGGTGGAAAATATGAGGCAAACATCTGAAAGAAAATAACTACTTCCCTGTTCACTTCCTGGAGTCTTTGCTACTGTAAGTCGCTGCTTCATTTGTAAGAAAATATTAGTTATACAGTGGATTATAATGTATAATTAGAATAAGCATTTGCAATTGGCCCAATTGGGTCTTCTTGGAAGAACGATGCACAGATATCTGTCAGATGTTATTCAATGTCCGTCGTGATATTAGCCAGGAAAATAGTTGTATTCTCTGTCAGATGTTTTTCTCATATTTTCTACATGGTGGAAATATTTGGAGAGAAGGGTACTTCGACATTATCGATTTTACTAGTTAATTTTTTTGATACTCTTTGGCAAAAATTCTTGAACCCACCATGAGACTGTTGTTTAAAATTGTTTCAAAAATGTGTATTTCCACTAACCATTATGACTATAGCCCTGCGCAAACCCTCCTCCTAGATAAAACCTATAAATCACAAATGAATATATGAATAGAACATATACCCGCAAGAGTTGTTTGATGACGTCAAAATTGGAATCTGCAAGCAAATTCCTTACAAAACCCAACAACCTTCATACCGTTTCAATTTTCTTCCAGATTGCTCGACCGAACCATCCGAGCGTGTTCCGAAAATCGCTCCGATGCTGCGCAGGACGTCTGCCCCGTAGAGTGACATGTTGGGGACGGAGCAGAGCGGCCTGAGAGTGGGACGAAACGCCCTCACCTGGATTCTGGGACACGCGGACGTGTGGTACTTGCTGCTCAAGTGCGCGACATTCGTCAGCAAGCGACATGCGCACTTCCCTCAAAGCACCGTTTCGATCTTGGAGAATTTGTTGATGCTCGACGAAGGACAAGAAGATGACGAAGAGGAGGGCAACAGAGAGGAACTGGACCATGATGTCGACAATGTTGTCTTTAGGCAAGGTGAGATTTGATTCGGTTGAGTTTAACGTTTTTTTTCTTCTCTAAAAGCTATTTTGCCTCAAAAGTTTGTTAAAACTTACCTGTTAATTTGCACCATTGTAAAAATAAAACACAAATATTAAAGAATTAATATAGGTTTTTGCGAACAGGAACCCTATACAGTATCGGAAACTTTTTATCTTATAGACAGAAATCTAAGCGAGCAACAAGGAAGGCAATGACATGATAATACCACGTAAACAAAAGAGACGCACTGCTGTGCGCCTCTCCTGTTACTCCACCCGACACATTAACGGACCACTTGGCAATGCGACACACCGCACACAGCACACGTCGATATCCCTTCCTCGAGCGAGTAGAGGGGAAATTGTAATGCTCTCTCAACATATAGCAAGCTATTCTTTACGCTCTCATGAAACCACCATGAAAACTTTCCGATACTGTAGACTTTTGCATGAGAACAGAATACATATAAAACACATATCTGGTTTTGGTATTCGAAATGACAGATGGAGCGTTACCTGAATTTTCAATTTTCTGATACCTTACAGCTGCTGATGATATTAACGTTTTTAGCGAAAGTGAAATTGAAGTATTTTTGGTGCTTGTGTAATATTCTACGTTTCTGAGGTTTCTGAGCAAGCAAACGTATCTTGCTGTGCACCTCGCCATTTATTTCCCAAGAACTGTGTCTAATACTAAATGTTGATTTTTATTTTATTTTTGGAATAAAAAGAAGGTTCATTATTATTATTTTCTCTGGGAGTTGTTCGATCGGTAAAACGAATTATGTTAAAATCCGAAGTACACCTTCTATGTTGAGGAAAACATTTTCCAGTGAAAATTTCACACCTCACTTTTTCAGCCAATCAAAAAATTGGTTTTTATTTAGTTACCATGGCAACCCAAAAAATTTCCGGAAATTTTTATCCTCCTGGGTACCCTGGGCGAAATTAATAAGTGTAAATTTTTCTGTCAAATATTTGACATGTGATAGTTAACATTTTGCTTTTATGTACAAATGGAATGTTATTTTTCATATGAAAGGAGATAATATTTCATAATTATATATTCACTAAATATTTCGAATGTGTCTGAAAATATTTTGAAAACTTGCATTTCAACGATGAATAGGTCCATCGGTAAAAAATGTATATCAATCAAATCTATCTATGCTTGACTTGATGAACTTAATATTTGAAACTACTTATCTTTTCGTGAATACTCGGCTGAAATTTGCAAGAATTCCTTTCCACATCACTTCCCAATAGACAATCCGCATGGACCAGTCAAAAATATTTTAATATTTTAGTTCTGCGTGATGTGCAATGTAATTTTAGGTTGAAAATGTCGCAAAATGAATTTTCCTTTCTCACATACAAACACCGCCACTAATACCAACGCGTAACTGTGATTATATCAACAAAAACCATTCATGGCCCACTGATGTTACAACTTGTTTTCTCTCAGAATAATCTACAAGTCAGTTGAATTAACCATTAATTTAATATATTTTGGTGTGAAATTTTCTTACCGAATCCCCCGCGTGCTTGAATTAATTGCTGGAAATTTATCTCGTACATGAATTTTTTAAGAAAATCATTTTCAATAAATTCATGAACTCGAAAATAATAATTCAAGCACTAGGGAGATTATAAGTGACAATTTAATTCATGTATAAAAAATCGCATATGCCACAGTGCAATTGTCACTTTGACAGCGGCAAAAGTTAGCTTCAACTTTTACAGCGACAAAATACTAGTGGTTTTTTTCACTTATTCATTTGTTTATCAATTATCGCGGTGTTGGTTGCCAAAATGAATAGTTTGACATTGATATGTTTCTGAATTTCATATTCATTAAATTGTCCTGCCGAATTACACTCGAGATTTGTATTGATATCGGGTAAATTTGTGTTGTTCAAAATCTAAACTTCTAAACAATTTGACTCGAAAAACTATCAACCTAAAAACGCTCCACCTTCGGTGTCCCGTTTTAATAGTTCACAGTTTTTCATCATTTATTCATATGAATTTTCAATACAAACTGAATAATTTAAAAATTAACTACTTATCTGAATGAAAATGCAAATTTTCACTTTTAGATTTTTTTTTTCAGTTAGGGCCTTCTCACAATATCTATCAGATGTATTTCAATGTTCAGCGAGGCTTTAGCCAGGAAAGTAGTTATTTTCTGTTAGATATTACAAAAAAATCACATTTTTCAATTTTCAATTTTCATGAAGAATGTTCCTCTTTTCAATTCGACTATTATGTTCTAATTCTGACATTTTTCTGAAAATCTCGACCTTAAAGTCAAAATTTCGACTTTTTTCTGGAAATTTTGACTTTAATGTCGAACTTTCGGCTTTTACGTCGGAATTTATTCTTTTCAACTTTGAGGTCAAATTTTATTCTTTTCGACTTTAATGTCGAAATTCCGAAAAAAAAAAACCGTGTGGCCTTCCTCCGCTTTCGTACCAACTATTGACATCCCATATCAGATGCGCGCGATATTCATTCTCTACCGTTCAGAAGCTCATTCGTCTCGAAAGGGTTCAGCCTCCCACGCAGCATCATCGCGTGTGTCTTGCTTTATCGCAATCGCTGCAACATACAGATTTCTCAAAGAACTTGATTGCAGTCTGCTGATAATCCAATATTCTGACAGTAGCCTACGGAGCAAACAAACGACAAACATCGATCCACGACGTCACGCAAGAGTGGGAGGTCGAAGAGGTGAACGACAGAGAATAAACAGTAAACCTGCAAGCAGCGTTGCCGGATTGCGTCCGTTTTGTGGATTTTGTACTTTGGTCAAAAAGTGAACAATCAAGAATTTGTTTCGGGTCTATTCAATATTGTCAATTGTCAGTACCGCTCCATTAAAATTGAAAGATAAGATTACCAATCGAAAAGCTGAGGCGAATAATTCACTCTTTGACAAACAAAAAACTTGTTTGCCTTTTTTTAGAGGAGTGTACGGGGTGAAGTAATTTAAAGTACCTTTTATTGTCTTTAGTTGACAGCTATGAAAAATACACTTTACAATTTTCAGAAACGCAACAGCATGCAACGGAAAAATTATACGAAAAATTTAAGAGAGTAGTAACTTTTTACCTCAGCATTGATAAGAGAGAAAAAAAAAGGAATATTTCTTTTTAATTTCTAACCAATATTTCCTATATTGCAATAATTAACATTCAAATCATTGTGTAGCGCAACGCCTACACCCCAGGGCAGCCATACTTGCGCTTCCCGGTTAATTATAACACTGGCTAGCTTCTCAGAAAGCTTTAATTTTGAGCTGATCATAAGTTTTTTTTTTGTTGCTGGCTCTCAGTCCATTCGGAAGATGCAAGAGTTATATGTGTACCAAGGACGAAAACCTGCCTATTATAGAGTGTTTCGCCGAGGTACATATTACTCTACAAATTACCTACTAATTTCAGATTTTCAAATCAATAATCGACTATTTTTCAAGGAACGTATTTTTCGTCCGCAAACAAACACTTTTCGTCCGCAAACGCTTTTCGTCCGCTATGGTCACTATGCCGTATCATAGTGACCACAGCGGACGAAAAGTACTTGCCTTCAAAAATAGTTGATTTTTCGTCCGGAAATTAGTACGTAAAATGTCATTTTTGGTAGAAGTCGACAAAAAAAACTTTTTCCTACAACACAACTTACACCAGAAAAACTACCTAATTTCCTCGGATATACTTGGCAACATCGCGAAACGATCTACTCGGATTCCGTACGAAATAGAATACGGAAGATGGCCGCCGTCAATTGGTAGCGCGCGGAGCAGGTGTTGTTTTTCGAGTAGTATGTGAAAAAAAGAAGCGCACACGGTCGACGAACGCGGAACGATGGCGATGTCGAATTTGTACTCGAAAATATCGACCAGGCCCGTGAAAAGAACGCAAGACAACATGGCAGTCACGCAGACCAACAATTGGATGAACAACGGTGAGATGGTTTTGTCTGTATGTGTGTGTTCTGTGGTTTTGTCTAATTCGGTGAGCGGTGGATAAATGCATGTCGCGTATGTGTATATGAAACCTTTTCGGTGCATCTGTCAGTTGAGTTGATAGAAAGCTTCCTACTAAACTGTTCTCGAGCGATTAGAAACTATAAATATTCAGTTAACACGGGATGGCAATAAACTCGGTACGACTGGTTGTCTAACTCCTGTCTTGGTGCTGCGTATTGAGTGTTAGTGTTCATTAATAATTTATCTCCAGTTAGCGAATAATTTCATAATATAACCAAATATTTTTCATCGTGGATCACTGACCATGTAAATGTTTATTTACCGTTAATTCTGGGCACTTCTCCATCGTCAATTTAATCATTTAAAATGTGTTGCGAGTTTCTTAGAGCAAAAGTTATATATCGAAAACAGTTTCCTCACTCTTTTTCATACAGGGTAATTACATTCACGGGATACAATAAACTCTGTACTAGGTACTTAAACTTCTTTCTATGTGCATGTTGAAAAGTGTTGGTGTTAATTATTATTAATTTATCTCCAGTTAATAGTGAATAATTTCATTATTCAATCGAAATATTCTTCATCGCGGATCATTGACCATATAAATGTTTATTTACCGTTAATTCTAGACAATTTTCCGTTGTCAATTTAAATCAATTAAAGTGTGTGGCGAGTTTCTTAGTGCAAGTTATATTTCGGACACGGTCTCTTTCATACAGGGTGATTACGTTCGGCTGCCTGCATGGGGAACTCAAAAACGGCCAATTCTGAGGACAGTATAGGAAAGTACCTACATTGAAAGATTATGTAGAAAGGATTTCTTTGTTCAATATCAAACTTAGGGAAAACATGACATAAAAATAGCATTTTTTTTATACATCTTACGAACGATTCTGTTATTTCGTTCTTTGCAGCATTTTACTAACAAAGTGGCATATCGATAGAAATATGCAAATGAAATATTTTTTTTTAATTAACATATTTTTGGATATACAATGATGTAGGTACACAATTAAAAGAAATAGAAAATCATTTTTCGAAAACTGAACTCAAATGTTGAAATTTTCGTTAAAATCTCAGTTAGCGAAGTGGTTTCTTGTTCTAGAACGGAAAAGTCTTTTATGCACTAGCGGGCGGTAAAGTATACCTTACCGCTCGGTTCACCGGACGTGAAGTGAAACTTTACCGTCTTCCAGCGCATTATAAATCATGAATTAGTAGTTGGCTAGTAGTAAGTACCGACGTTACAACCGCCATCATAACGTGAATTTTTGTGTAATATAACCGTGAAAAATCTCATGTATACGAAACATACGACATGATTTTGTGAAATGAAGTAATTTCTCATAACATTCACCTTCGCCATGTCTACCAGAAGTTCCTTTTATCATTTCTGAATTTTCTTTACAGCAGAAACCCTGACCAATGGCCCGCTCAGCCCATCGCCGCCGCACCACGCCGTCTCGCAAAGGGAGAATCTGCAGGTAATGCAGCCCGCCAGCGCCCCCGGTTCCCCACCTTCCACCCCTTGCTCTGTCTCTCCACTGGGCCCTCCTGGCACTCTCGATCCCAACTGGCAGGCGACCAAACCGACGGTGCGCGAAAGAAACGCCGCCATGTTCAACAACGATCTGATGGCGGATATAAGGTACGAAATGTTTCTGAAAGTAACCACATAACAATTCAAAAGAATAAGAAACATTAAATGAAAATGTGAACCGGATAACCGACTAGCAGGATTTGATCCCGGGACCTCGCGATTTCTAGCGGAATGCAATTCAAAGTCGAAAATGTTCACTAGGAGTATCAATTCTTCAAACCTATCAATCAATAGTTATGTCAATAGCGTAGTCAACTGACCACCAAGAACCCTTGCATCGGCAGAGCTAGCACGAGACCGGGCCACCCATCAATCGGATTAGGAGAGCCGTGCGAAAAATTAGTTGAAAATTTGCCGATATCTTGTTGAATATGCTACTTGAAAAACATAAGGTTGCCTCAGTTTCGATTGTCGGAAATGGCAACCGTCGTCCTAAGTCGACAGCACTCGGAATTTTTCAAATCGCGCCCGACCCGCTTTGAGCGCGATTCCAATGATTTCCCACTATTTTTTGCATTCAGATAAAAACGAAAGCAACCGGTCAATGAGTTATGCAATTGTTTGAACTGAAGGTCACATTGAAATATATATTTAAAAAAGCCTTTAACACCATTGTAAATGAATACATTTTGTAAAATTAGATTTGAATTCCGATTAAATTTTTGTCGATGTGTGTAAAGTTTTGTTTCGTCAAACAACTGTTACTCAGCTTGTACAACAGGGCTGCGTTCAGAAACTTACTCTGATAGTAGAGTGAGAGTACGGTCACGTGATTACAAGTACAAAACACCCATATGCTGTGATGAGGAGGAAGAAACAGCCTCCCATATAGTGTTTGAATGCGGAGCCCTGGTTCGCACGAGGATGGATATCTTCGGACATTGCAGTACAGAAATTCCCAGGAGTTCATCAGAAGATCCGGAGTACTCACGAGTTACACCTGACAGCGGGGAGCAGAAAGGTTCCACACAGAACTACCTGCACTTCAGCTGAGCGCAAGCCTCGCTGAGCAATAATAATGATAATGAAAACTCCACAGTCCTCGTCAAAATCGACGTGGACTAGTTCACAGACGGTTCATGGTATTAAGTATGTTTTCCCCTTCGAGAGTACCGCCAACTTCGATTTCGCTCAATATCATTTACTTGAACTACACATATTATAGTTTTGGTATAATATTTCTTCATTTGTTCGCAGGTTTCTGGTTGGGACGCCGGGATCCACTCAAGTCATTCCAGCTCACAAGTATGTCCTCGCGACTGGAAGTTCCGTTTTCTTCGCTATGTTCTACGGAGGCCTGGCAGAGTGCAAGGAAGAAATCGAAGTACCAGACGTCGAGCCGTCAGCATTCCTAACCTTACTCAAGTGAGTAGCATTCATGATTAGGATGAGTTCCCAATACATCGTTTTTGCTTACTGACACGATTTACCAATTCTCCAATCAGAATGCGTGAAGATGACGTGACGCGAAAAGCAAAAACGATGCATTGGGAATTCACCCTTAGTATTGTTACAGTATCGTACTATATAGAAATGTCTCATTTTCAAGTGTGATAAAATCACTGAGTTTCTTTACTCTCTTTTCGGACTATATTGTTTTCATAGATGGAGGATGTTCACGACTTTGATCGTCTGCAAACTAAGTCTTTCTTAAACTAACAAGTTGCATGTTTTTCTAAAATCCCATTGGAATTTATTTCGAAAACCAGTTAAAAAATAAAACGTGTTTCGAAATTCTGGCCTTCATAAGATATAATAATATAATGGGGTGGAACACTATTATAACATACCGAACCACCACCCCAAGTTTCATTAACTTGGCACTTATTTCAAGGGAGCCCCCTTTTGTCAATCTGTAGCGACTGGACTATTACAACGAATCAATTCTATTCCATTCTTTTATTATCATTCCAGATACCTTTACTGCGACGAGATCCAACTAGAAGCGGACACCGTTCTGGCCACGTTGTACGTCGCCAAAAAGTACATCGTGCCCCATCTGGCGAGAGCGTGCGTCAACTACCTCGAGACCAGCCTGACGGCCAAAAACGCCTGCTTGCTGCTCAGCCAATCGCGGCTGTTCGAAGAGCCGGACCTGATGCAGCGCTGCTGGGAGGTCATCGACGCGCAGGTAAGCATCACGCACTCGATATCGTGCCTCGAATTGGCCGATCACGAAGACGGGAGCTTGTCGCTGTCGCCGCACAAGAGGCATTTCAGTTTCGGAGCCAGTCTCAGACCACGTATCGTTTAGTGCTAGTAAAAGCGGAGCAGGCCGTGAACGTTTCGGCAGACGGTTGCTACGTAACCGGCGATTGTTTTCTCACTATTTAGCGTTTGATTGGTTCTGGTGCGAGGCTTGAAAGACAGCAATATTGTGCAGCTAGGTACTGTTGGAAATTGCACTCTTTACACGAGAACTGACCATTGAAATATGAGTTTGAAAAATGCTTTCAACACTAGTTACATATTATGCCTTTTCTTTTTCACTTAAAGTGGTATTCTAGTCATATAACTATAGACATTGTAGAGCATAAATTTGCGATGAATTTTGTTTTAAATTTTTTATGCGCTCAACTGTTTTTGTGACAGAGGGCGGAGAGCGCGCAACGCTTAGTATTACATACTGTAATGCAAGTGAATCTCGGTGAATAATACCCTGTATAAAGTGAATCAAGTTTTACATATAGCTACTATATTCATTCAATAATACCTGCCCAATTTGTGTAATCAAAAAGTCACTAAATGAGTTTTGAATCACACGAACACAGGTAAGTATTGTTAAATGAATGTATTAGATATATCAATAACTTGAATGTAAAATGTTACCAAATGCAATTTTTACTCCCATATACACCTATAACGTCAGAAAACAACTACTCCCATGGCTAATACCACGACGGATATTGAATTATATCCAACAGATACTTGAGCAATGTATATCACTGCAGATTTTGTTTTGATTCGGACAGGGGGACCAATCTCTCAACCTGGAAAATCGGAGTGCTTCTTGATCTACTCGCCACCAGGTGGAGCGGCTTACACCCGTTTCATCAGCGCGACCGGATTAACCAAATAGACGGAATGATGAGATGATTCGGACGGGGAACAGATGGCTTCAACGCTGTCTAGTGACCTACCCTGTACTGATGACGAGGCAAGAACCTCGAAACTTCCATCTCAAAAGGTCTTTACCATCTCACGATTAGTTAAACAACTTTAATATTATGGAATATTTCCGAAATTATGGGTTTTTGAGAACAAAATGAGAAGAAAAAATAGGGATTCTATTTGAAAAAATTGAGATTTTTCAATGTTTCTCATTCACTATCTGTTTTACAGTGCATTACCAAAGTATTCCATACAATTGTTACTTGGGAAAAGTTGATGTCTTTCATGTCTCGCCAAAAAACGATGAATAGGAAATTTTGAACAATTTGAAGAACTGCCTGTTAAATCTTCCTACGGAGATTTGACATTTTTGTCGTTGTTGTAGAATTTCTGCTTAACTAATTGTTAGGAACTGTTGTTTCACGTTTTGTAATCGTCAAAAGATAACTGAGATGCCTGAATCTGCTCATGCGATCCTTTATGGTTGCGAGTCGGTTTTGAAAATACTTCTTTTTCTCAATGAGCTCGATCTGTTTTTGTCCTTGATGCACATTCCTAGATGACCTAGACAGTATTATTATTTTTTATTGTGTTTTTCCTAGCCCCGACTCAAACATTCGTTCAAACGTTTTTTCGTGTGATAATAATCCAATTTATCTGAATTTGATGCTCAAAAATTTCGTAGACATATCAACGCTGATTTTTCGAATAGTTATTGGTCAATTCGACAGCGAGATATCGACAGGGGATGTGCTGAAACAGAATTGTGGTGATGATACAGGGCGAACCAAAAAGCTTAGTTTATTTGAAATCCTACAAAGTTTCATAAAGTTATTTTTTCATATCAATATTTACCAAGATGTCACTTCCGAAAAAAATTACTAAAACATATATTTCATTACGACTACCATTAATTTGAGATGAGATTTTACCAAATTCCAGCTGGCCTTTTCATCCACCTTCTAGGACTTTTTGGTTGGGCATTGTCCACCGTTTTTGTTCTATTAGAGCACAAATCGCGTTGGCTGTATAAAAGAATAGAGTGCAAAATGAAAACGGCTTCTGAAGTTTGTGAACAAAATGTAAGTCTGTAATTGAGAAATCAAAGTTGATGGTGGCCTCGCCGAACAAAACGTCGTCTGATAACATATCACCATTTCTATTCGAGCTTTCATTAACGTTTCATTAGGGTGAGTGGCTGACTTCTTCAGAGGTCTGTTCAACTTGATATTTCACCGAGGACCCAAGATTTTCTATCCCGCATGTTGTATTTATGCTGCCTCAAGTAGTCTTGCTCATTAATTATATTTTCTTGGTTTGCACCTATACTTGTAATTGCGTAAGATAGAAAACTTTGGGTTATCGATGAAATATCAAAAATGAAGAGACTACTGAAGAAGTTAGCCATTCGCTATAACGAAACGTAAGGAAACAATTCTAAAAGACGGCGAACTCAAATTGATAAATTGAATACTGCGAACTGACTCTTCATGCGAAACCGTGTGAATCTTCTAGTTAACTTTTTCCTCATTCTATTAAGGAGTTAACTCTAGAAAACAAAAATCAACCACACTCTTTTTTTATTGTTCAAATCAACTACAATCACGTTTGTGACTGAGATTGAGCTCAATAATATATTTTTTTATATACGAGGACAATTTTTGTCAAATTTTTTATCAGAGACAGTTCAGTTGATGGATATCTTCGAGCCCTGTAACTGAGCCAATCTCAATATCGGCCATCCCCAATTTTTACCCATGGTAGCTTTTTCCGATGTTTTTACTCCACATATTCACAGAGCGTCAATGTTTTTATTATCAAGCGATGTTATATTACGATTCTTGTGATTGTATAATACAATGTCTGTTAATATATGGATTGTAAAAACATGCTGGATCTTTTATTTTAGTAGATTGAATTCCTGACCTTTTGCCCCTCCATCCCCATTTGCATACAATGAGCGCAATGTTGGCAGTCTGGGCTGACGCGCTCGAATTATCATGTGTGTTTTTTAACGAGGTCAACGAGTTTGAACTTTGCGAATGATTCAGCAACATCTGTGTGATGATCTAAGGAAACGTATTGAACCGAAAGAATAGGATTTTATTTTCAACAGAATAATACTGCCGGAACTTGTGTTGAAAGTAAGCCAAAGATCTGAATAGTCTGATGACCTAAAGTTAGACCAAGAGCCAGCAATAAAAAAACACGTATAATTAGCTAAAAGCTTAAACTTTTCGAGAAATTAACCAGTGTTATAACTGGGCAGCACAAGTATGGCGGCCTTCAACTGTCGGCGTTGCGCTGAATGTGTCAAAAATAGCTATGCCCTTGAGGAAAGAGCGCAAGTTAATTATTGTAATAACACTGGTTAACTTCTCAAAAAGTTTTAGCTTTTAGCTAATCATACGTGTTTTTTGTTGCTGGCTCTTGATCTAAGTATAGCTTAGATTCATATATATAGATAGCAAATGTTTTATTTATCATAATTTAAAGAGAAGAAATATGACGATCCTAAAAACATGAGATACGTAAATCATTCGCTAGTGGGGGAGTTTATTTCAATTTGGACACTTCAATAAAGCAATTACTTAATTAACTGTAACAGTCGAAAGTAAAAAAAAAATATAGTTGAAAACTTGAATTTCTAGTACAGAATCACCTAATATGAAAATGGGACAAGAATAATGAGAAAAATCATACATATAAAAAGATTAATTTGTTTGGCGAAATCCGCGTCGAGTGAATTGACGAACTTTTGTTGTTCGGGTGGTTTTTGTTTCTTGAATTGTTCCACACTAAAGGTTCCAATTAATCATTTATTCGAATAATAATAATTAACAGCGATGAAAGACAATTAATTGTAGGGGCTATAATTACAGAGGAATTTAATTATACTCGAGTTCGTAGATAGTCATAGGTTTTACGGTTTATATAATTCTTATACAGCCGGTCAAGAAATAGAACAGAATCAGCTAGGCATTAGGCTTCAAATCAAATTTTACTTTGCCACTTACTTTCTTACATCCTCCCAACTACTTTTCAAAATTTGAGGGTTTCTTTGACGTTTATGAAAGTTTAGGAAATGAATAACTTTAGTTACACAAACAGACGTCAATTAATTCTCGATGATAAGTCAAATCAATATGACTGAAGATACTAGTATTTTATGATTCTAAAACACTAGTGTTTTACTGAGTTCATAGGAAGTTTGTAAACAGAAGAATTAGGACTTTATAAGATGGTAGTTGTGGATGAATATATTTTACCTAGAGCTGGCTTGTTACAAAGTAATATGAAACGTCTCATGAACTCAATAAAACCCTGGTGTTTTCATTAATAGATGCAGTGTATCATAACCCATAAAACACTGCCTGATTTGTTTAGTAAAGAACTATAAAAAATGTTATTTCATCCAATAACCTTCTCGGAAACTCATGAAGAATGGACGACACTAATTGACGGAAGTCCATTACTTAATTAATAATAAATGGATTATATAATCCTATCTTCCACAAAAATCCTATATAATGGGTAATTCGTCGGCAAGTGTCCAACAGAAAACAACTACTGTCCCCTACGACCGTTGAATTATATTATATTACACAAAGTTTTATGCAAGAAAAAATGTGCAATGCTCTTTAAATGCCTAATTTTTTTTCTTCGATTCAAATGGGGAATACCTAAGTATCGGTTTCATGGTACTTGTCAATCATCAGCGAATGATAGTTCCTTTGCTGTTACTCAGAAATTTGGATCAAACACAGTTTGTGAATCTGTTTTTAATCGATCACTTTGTGCCGTACGTATCCATACGCTAAATGTGAGTAGAAAAATATGAAACATTTCAGAATTCCTTGAAGTTTGATAGTAGAATGAATCGCAGGACAGGATATGTTTAGTGAAAACGTTTTTTTTAACCTATTTCTTCATCAGTTTGAAAAAAATTTAAATGTCGAGAAGATTCCATTCCATTTTCAATATTTTGACTGAATACCCGTTGAATACATAATATGGAGTTGAAGTGCAATCATGAACGAAAACGTTAACTGAGATGCACGTTAAGGTACAAATTGATAGCTAAGCATGGGCAGTCTTGTGTTATTTGCGTTCGTACCCGGGGCTGGTGTACGTTTACTCGTGAACCGGTCACGGGCGCTAACGCAAAAACTACAAGACTGCGCATATTATTACAAGATTGCGCATATTAACACAATACTGCACATATTAACACAACGTTGCGCATATTATCACAAGATTGCGTATATTAACACAAGATTGCACATATTAACACAAAACTGCGCATATTGACACAAAACTGCGCATGCTGAGCTAGCAATTTGTTAGTTAACGTTTACGTTCATGATAACTGTCGACAATCACGCTAACCACCACTTTATTCAGGCAGAAATGGCAGTGAAGTCCGAGGGCTTCGTCGATATCGACATGTCCACGCTGGAATCCGTTCTCGGCAGAGAGACTCTCAACTGCAAGGAAATGAACCTACTCGAAGCGGCGCTCAATTGGGCGACTGCCGAATGCAACCGAAGAGAGATGGAAGCGACGCCTCAAAACAAAAGAGACGTCCTAGGCAGCGCCCTCTACCTGATCCGGATACCTACGATGACGCTGGAGGAATTCGCCAACGGCGCTGCTCAGATCGGCATCCTGACGCAGCAGGAGACGATCGATATATTTTTTCACTTCACCGCGAATAACAAGCCCTGTCTGCAGTATCCCATCAAGCCGAGAGCTGGATTGAAGTCTCAGGTAAATTGTTACATATTATATTATCAACAGATTACACGATACCAATAGAAATTTTGTTCCGCAAGGTTTAATATTGGGGCCTTTTGTTTTCATGGTATATGGTTACAGAAATACAATGAAATTCGCCCGTCTCTCTTGAATATTCCATCGTTACTTCCAACTTTCAACGCTCGACTGGAATCTAAAATATATTATACCTAATTATATCAATAACGATTAGTAATAGGTTCAGTCGTACAGATGTTTTTTCAGCTGAGGCAAAATAGTGATTGCACGAAGATGATGATACCTAGTTTTCTGTCCCAATCGACAACTTCGCTTGTGTTCGATTAGGCGGGTACCAATACTTCTTTTCGTTTGTCCAATATACAAACCTTACCACAATTACATGGAATCCTGTAAACTCCTGCTAATTTCAGTGAATCTCTGCTGTCTTTTGCTGATCTCAAATATTTCGGTTTTTTGGTTTGAATACGGTGTTATCTCCTTCTTCAGAATGTTTCCAATTCGGTTGGTGACACCTTCGATGTATGGCAGATTGATAGTGCTTTAGGGTGTTGCTCTTCACTGGCTTTCCTTTTCTTCTCCCTTTGGCACCAATTATGTCTTTTTATTGTAGACGTTCACTTAGCCTCGGTGGTAATGCTTCTGATTTGCAGGGTTTCTTTTTTGTCTCCGGAGGTAAGGAAGACTCTGTATTGGCTAATTGGTCATTTTCAGAGTCTTCTCTGTTAGGACTTCTCTCAGTCTTATGTACGTTTCTTAAAAGCCTACATTCTTAAAATAGTTATATATTCAGTTATTCTAATTTTGTGATTCTTCCAGGTCTGCCACAGGTTCCAGTCGTGCGCCTACAGATCCAACCAATGGCGCTACCGCGGCCGCTGCGACAGCATCCAGTTCTCCGTGGACCGCAGAATATTCGTAGTGGGGTTCGGCCTCTACGGCTCCTCGAACGGAGCGGCCGACTACGCCGTCAAAATCGAACTGAAGCGACTTGGCCGCGTCCTGGCCGAAAACAACACCAAGTTCTTCTCGGACGGGTCGAGCAACACGTTCCACGTCTACTTCGACAACCCGATCCAGATCGAGCCGGAGAGTTTCTACACGGCGTCCGTCATTCTGGACGGCAGCGAGCTGAGCTACTTCGGACAAGAGGGCATGAGCGAGGCCACCGTGGGACAGGTCACGTTTCAGTACCAGTGCAGCTCGGAGAGTACCAACGGGACGGGAGTGCAGGGAGGACAGATTCCGGAGCTTATTTTCTACGGTCCCGCTCACGAGGAACACTAGGAGAGAGCGGGTTTTTAGAGGGTGCGATATCTCTTCCGGTTGATCTCGTACGGTAGCTTCGATGTGATCTGAGCACGGACCTTGTGGAACAAGTAGATGTGGACTGTCAGTTAGGTTAGGGGTTGTTTCTGTGGCGACGAGAGATTAAACTTCGGACTTTCATGCACGACGCGGTGCGGTTCAAATCGCAGACATGAGTCGATGAAATAATTATTTTATAGTTGGACGATATGTAGTGTATTATAAGATATATAACGAGTGTCTCAGCATGTTAATAAAAGACATTATCTTGATTATTTGAATAAATGGGAAGACGAAACCAAGGACAGGACTGTTTTGAATGTCCCAAAAAGTTTGCAATGAACTTTACCGGTATTACATTTCACGTGAAACAACTAACATGTTTGTTTCAGAAGAGGATTTTTGTCTGGAACTGGATCCACGCTTTATTGAGAACGGTGACCTCAAGTAAATAATACATATACATCTATTCAATTTCCAATACCCTTTTCTAATTTAATTATAGTGATAAGAGCTCAGCTGTAAAATGTTGGTACTACCAGTCCATTTTCTATTAACAATATGCAATACGGTAAAAGGGGTTAGCGATAGATCTACTGGGGGGCGTGATTTGAAAGCGGAGGTTCCATAGGTGTGTTCGGTTCATGAAAATTCCAGCCGCGCGAGCAGATCTCTTTGGTACCAAGTTATCACAAAGCTAATCAAGCAGAAAGTAATTAACGAACGATACTAAAATTGCAGTCATCTTTTCTGTTCTAGAGAAGTGAACAAGTTTGTGAGCAAGTTGTCAGCGAGAAGACGAATTGCTTCTTTGAATTTAATCTAGAAAATTCAGTTTGAGAGCTGGGCACCATTTGAGGAAACCGTATTCTAGGACAAGTCGGATCTGTGGCACTTCTGGCAATTCACCTCATCAGGTTTTCTTCCCGAGTTGTTAGTAGATAGTAGATGTCATGAAAAATAAAAATATGCGTGATTTTGTTAAGATTCGCAGATATTAATGACATTTTGAGGATGCATTTAGCCGGATTTGATCCCATTCAAAACAGTTCTTAGTTTTTCTTTTTTGTTAACTGGGATAATGTCTATGAAAAACATTTCAAAACGCCATCTTACCTAAAAAAAGTTCAACTCATCATCAGTATCACGAAACCCGGAACTTTTGAGACATTTGAAGTGCTTCCTAATTATGAAGAAAGTATTGGGAATGGTTTCTGATCGTATGCATAGATTACATTCAAAACATTATTTTTTCACGATAAATCTCGTTTATAGAAAAGGAGCAAACATAAGCCAGGTAGAAATGTTTCAACTTGAACAGATAAACGATGACATTGAAGAAAATCACTCAACCGATCTCGGCGTTTGGTTCAGAGCGCCACCTATGGAAATGAGTGATATACCATTCTTACAAACAAATTATGGGTAGTGTGATACAGACGTGTACTTTTGTATTTAAAACAATGCATTCTTCACCATATTTTCCCATATTATGTTTATAAACTGAACTGATTGAAATATACTCAAAGTCCCCAAACATCCTAGAACTGAGATAACCTTCTTCCAAATTAATTCAAAAAAATTGAGAGTTTATATTATTAATATGTATTTATATGTATGTATTTGATATACCCAACTTGCCCCATAGTTTAAAAAAATTGAATTGAAAAGATACAGACCTAAATTTTCCCTGTTTACGCACAGAAAATTACAATTTAACAAAAAAATAGTAAAAGATCAGGGCGCCATCTTTCGTTAAGTCACGGACTGGTTAACAAGCCTTGTATAAATAGAAGTCCGAACACGTTTCGTCTTTGAATATATGACTAATCGATGAATCTCCTTCAACTAATAAACTCAGGCAAACTCAGGCAACTCAGTTGAATTAATTGCCCTAATTCAAGTCCAACTTCGCATTAACTATATCTACTTGTTTTTTGAGGTCTGTTGGCACATCATATCATGTACCAAGTGTTTCTTCATGTGTTGTCTGTGGTAAGGAATGACGAAGTGATAATTTGTTTTTTTGCGGGAGAGACGATCTGGAGCTCATACTATATTACGTTAGATTTTGTATATATACAGTTTTTAGGTTAAGGAACTATGATATGATGTATTCGATTGATGAGAATTGTAGATAGGAGATGTTGTTAGTTGAATATTAAAGATAGAGCTTCTGAAATATTCAAAATGTGTTTCATTCATTTTCCACGAGATACTGGTGAAAAGGTTCGAAACCGTACTCATAAAATAGATTTGGTCAATCCATTTTTTTCAGAGTTCATCAGAAGACAAAGGGTTACTGTTCACTTTCACAATATACGGCTATACGATGTTCCAAAATTATTTCTATTGGTTGATTTCTCAAATTCGACCAATAGTAAGATTTTCGAATCATAGTATCGTCGCATATCGTTACTGTAACCAGTATCTCTTATTGTGCTCTAAGCAATAGATGTCTAATTGCTAGTTAATCATTTTCCTGTTGTCCCCGTATTTGATAAACATGGAACAAGTGCATTCAATAAAGGACGAGAAAGGGGTTGCATTTAAATGTTTTGGAGGATCACCGGATCTACGAGGGTTCAGCTTCACAAATTTAGCTGTGAATGTCATGAAACGTATGATATGCGCGAATTTCGAATTGGAAAGTATTCGGTCGATAAAAAGGGGTATTGAAAATCATTCATTAGTTTTGGAGATGGATCACCCGGTATACCGGACAACTTTTAAACACCAAGAAAATGAAGTCACTTACCCATTGATGGAATGTTGATGCTCAGCGCCTGCGTCAATCGGAGGTAAGCTCTTCCTAATTTGTAGCAGCATATTTGCAGGATGTCGCTTATGTCTATCAATAAATCTATGGAAATGGTTAAGGAAAATCAGCTTGAAAATGAGGCTGAGATATACGCGATACGCACTGATGTGGCAACAGTGCCAAAGAATCAGAATGTCGAAAGTAATTAAATCTACATAATATCACAATAAGAAAATACAATTTTTTCATATCCTTTATGAATATTCAAGAAAAGGTATATGAAGTCTGTTAGGAAATATAATATTAAAGTCAAAATACGCTTCAATTTTCATGAGAAATGGTTAGGCACATTCTCCTACTCCTACTTCGTCCAACATTGGAGTGAAGCTGGTGATTTATAATGAAGTTTTTGCATTACTCCCAATAGGAAATTCGCAGAAATAAATGATTTCTTGTTCATAATCACAACGCTGTTTTGGGCAAGAATTACAATCGAGCCTTAGGGATGCCTTTTGAACGATCGATTGACGAAAATAAGTCGAAATTATGCCTCAGTAAACTACTGAACTAAAAAATATCAGTCAACTTGCACGGTTGTAATATACGTGAAAATTTGAAACCAGGAATAACTTTGACCGTTATCGATTTTTTCACTCGCAGATCGTAGGCAGAGAACGTAGTGTTGTGTGACAGTAGCACATAGTCGCAGGTTAGCTAACAAAAAATGTTATAAATCAGCATGGATAGCTCTACAATATTTACAGGCGTTTTTCCACATGATAGACTAAAACATCATTACACCAACTACGAAAATGTATGAATTATCTGAAGCTATTTCGGGTAGGGACTAGGTCGTGCATTACAACTTTTATATTTATTATCATTACATATCAGACGTCCATCGTCTTAACGATTGAAAAGTCGTCTTCGGTTGAATACTGACAAATTTAGATGCTAGGCGATATGTTTTATAGTACAGTCGATGTGGTGTTCTACTACCGGACCATAACCGGTCTCCATGCGTTTTTAGTTTCCACGCTCGGCTGACTGAAGACACCATTGGCTTCGATATAGGCGGTTTCTATAAATTGGCGTTTGAGCCAATGTTCCTCTTTATGAGGAACACTATTCAGATGATTCCCCTCCTTGAGTCCACTTGAGGGCGATGTGTATTTTCAACAACCAGGAGTATCTGGAAGCGAAAATAAACTACATCAAAATGGACCTACGCCTAAACGGATGCTCCGAGAAACTCTGAAGAAGTACAGATATAACTCGAAAGGACCAAGACAGTAAAAACTATATTTGCGAGGTCCCATGTGAATGTGGAGATTCCGAGAGACCATTATCCGTAAGAATATTCGAACACAAAAAGTGAACTCAACGAGGAGAAATAATTAAATCGGGAATCGTTGTCCATGCCTGGACAGAGCACTATCGCACTATTCGGAACGAAGCTCTTAGAGAGGAACGTTGGTTCAATCGCAAATTCATAGAAACCGCCTACATCGAAGCCAATGATACCTTCAGTCAGCCGAGCGTGGAAATTAAAAACGTATGGAAACTTCTCATGGACCGTTTTGGAGGGATGAGAAAGCGCGTAATTATACCATACCGACAGACTTATAAAAAATCTGATCAGTATTCACCTAAAGACGATTGCGGATTCGAGCAACTGAAACGTTGTAAAAAATCGAAAGAGGTAGAAATCTTTCAACCATTAAGACGATGGGCATCCAAAATATAAGTAATCACCCCAAAATGACTTTTTCTTCATATTGCATGAAATGGAGACCTTCCGAGGGGGTAGGGGGTGCATATGGAACGATCACGCTCGTCAAGAATGCCTTTGTATCATTATTAAACACCAAATGTGTATTGATGGTGTTGAAGCGCATGTTCCATTCAAGTCAGAACATATTTAACGTACTCAAAGATTCAGAACAGTCTTTATTCCTCGATACAAAAGACCAAAAAGGAAAAAAAAACAATAAAAAAACGTTTGGACCGTAACCTTAAAACGAAACCTTCAACCGTGCTTCCTCAAAAACTCAAACACCATATTCGTAATGCCCCAGCTGAGCAAAGACCTAGCCCCGTTAACCACCACCCCCGGGTAAAAATTCCTTAGGCCCGCGCCGTCTTTCCTGTACACCGCGACCGCGGTCTCGTAGACCGTATGATAGTGTCCGCCGATGTTTTCGTGCGCGAAGATCTTCATGACCTTCATGGGGTAGAAGAGGGTGGACATTAAGAGACCCAAGAGGCCGCCAGAGAGGAAGTTCTTCACGCCTTCCTTTACCATTGAGTCGTTCATTATGGTCAGTTTCTGGAATTCCGCTTTGCTCAGGAA
The DNA here is from genome assembly GCA_958298965.1 of Chrysolina haemoptera. NCBI lineage: Eukaryota > Metazoa > Arthropoda > Insecta > Coleoptera > Chrysomelidae > Chrysolina > Chrysolina haemoptera. The sequence goes on from OY282590.1 coordinate 38,093,016, forward strand.
AAAACAGGAGTTCGAAAAGACGTTCCTCAGCCAGATTATCATGAAGCCCCTGTAGTATTCCTTCAGACCTGGAAAAGGAAATGAATGGGTGGGATGTTGGTAGGGGTGTTCTAGAATACGTTGCACATCGCAGAATTGCTCTATCTCGATCCGGTCATCGGTTGAAAATGTTATCTAGAGGTTGCAGGTGCCGTTTTCCATGACACAGTATTCGAAAAACGAAAAATAATAAAATAAAAAATCGGTCCAACTCAAAGTGCACACGTTCGTAGAAACGCCTACCCTATGTTTGACTAGCAGTCGATTTCAAATTCGGTCAGCGTATGAAAAAAAAAAGATTAAATTTAACGAATATATTATAGAAAAAAGAAAAATTTTTGGCGGGAAAACGGCACCTGCAACCTCTAGATAACATTTTCAACAGACGACCGAGTCGAGATAGAGCAATTCTGCGAATGCCAATCGATTCAGCATGCCGAAATTAGTATATTCTGTGATTTTCAAGTCGATCGGCATCAAATGAATTTTCAGCCGAAAAATCATCAAAGGTATTAAAAATGGCCAAAAATGGCCAAAAATACAAAGTTATCAGATTCACTCGAAATGACCACCGATATACTCAAAATTTTATGCTGATTCCGAAAATATATGATTTGAATATGTGGATACACGGTGTACCATAAAACAAAGATAAATGTGCAACATAAATTGTATCTCACGAAACCGGCATCCTAGCACACAAAACCACCTATAACACCTACAAGCGAAATGTTATTCCAGCAAACAATAACATCCTCTTATAGGAAATTTTCTTAGCTTTCTTTCTAAATAACTATGTATTTAACGAATGTGTCTCGTTATGCTCGCAAAATGCGATAATTGTAAAAGGTGCGCTAGGATCCTATTCTAGCACATAAAACGACAAAAAAAAAATACTCCCGAAAGTTCTAGAATTTTTTCAATATTTTTCCCGTATTCTACGCCATCATTTTAATAGTCATTTGGTGCCCCACAATTATTTTTCAGATTTGTATTCAGATCAAACTACGCAAGTATTGTTCCAAGGTACAGCGCAATAAACTCACTTCCTGAGTATTCAGGGGACAAAACTACGTAACACCATCTTTTTTATTTTTGCAGAAGTCCACTGAACTGAAATTTGAGATAACAGATGTCCTAAACACAAGCAACCAACAATAATTACCGTAGTGCACCCTCAGCTCTCTGAACGCGTGGAACATATTCCTGAACCGCTGATTGTACTTGGCGTGCACCAACAACACCTGCACCCTCTCGAACGGCATGAAGAACACCTCCAAGGTCCCCGAGACGCTGCTCGCGAACACCTTCTCGACGTACTCGTTCAACTGATACTGCTCCAGCGGCCGCCGCACCGAGTTGTAGACGCCGAACATGGTGGCGATGGAGACGCCCTTCTGGATGAGGGGCGGCAGGCCGCCGCGGTACAGCTGGATCGGGCCCTCTCTGAGGATGGATTGGAACGCGTACAGCAGCTTGCCGTCTTCGAGGATCTGGCGGTAGATGAGCTTGTTGATGGGGAAGGTGATGGATGTGGTGACGACAGCCGCCCCCATCCCGCAGACGAAGTCCCTCAAATAAGCATCGGTGGGCATAGGACGAGCCGGTTTGGCATTTTCATTCGGAATGATTCCGAGTGTGACACTTGTGACAAGTACGGCGACGTCCAACCTAACTGGACGCTGATTGGTGAGAGCGATCAACGACTTAAGGCACATTTTGCTTGGAGCGACTATTGCGATGATCGCAAGTAGCAGGAGATGATCTGCAGAAGCTGCGGCTAGTGCATTGGGCAGTCGTGCGATAATATCCGGAATATCACCTTGCAGACTACCGACTTGGACGAGAGCTTTGACGACGACGAGCTATCCCTACCGGACCTTCAAGACGTCGACGACAAGACGCCGATGGACGTCTCTGCTTCAGCGGCCGCCGCAACGAGTGGTAGACGCTGAACATGGTGGTGACGGAGACGCCCTTCTGGGGGAGGGGTGGCAAGCAGCCGCGGTACAGCTGGATCGGGACTTCTTTGCGGATGGGTTGGAACGCGTACAGCAGCCTATCGCCTTCGAGGATCTGCGGTAGATGAGCTTGTTGATGGGGAAGGTGATGGATGTGGTGACGACAGTCGCCCCCATCCCGCAGACGAAGTCCCTCAAATAAGCATGGGACGAGCCGGTTTGGCATTTTCATTCGGAATGTGTCCGAGTGTGACACTTGTGACAAGTACGGCGACGTCTAGCTCAACCGGACGCTGAATGGTGAGAGCGATCGACTTCCTAAGGTACATTTTGCTTGGAGCAACTATTGTGATGATCGCAGAGTGATAGTCGCGCGGCGATCATCGCGGAGCACTGCATTGAATTAAAAATCATTCTCCAAACAGAATATAGTGTTCTGGTGTTTTCTTTGCAGGACAGAAGTGTCGTTCTACCGAGATTGATCTAAGGATAAGGTTCAGTTGAATCATTTTTGTCTGTGGATGGCGCCCAGTAGCATCTATCTATCTATTTATCTATATATCTTTAAAGGGGTGGGTTTCCTTTTGAAATTATTACCCTTATAAAAATTGGCGCCCAACGTGGGGCTCGAACCCACGACCCTGAGATCAAGAGTCTCAATCTTAAAAGGGTAATGATTTCAAAAGGAAACCTCACCCCTATAAAGTGATGAGTACGGCTAGCTCTTTTAATTACGAGTCAGCAGGAAGGGGCATTTATTGTATCAGGTTTGAAGTTGAATTGCCTTAAGACAACAAAACTCAAATTATAAATGTTAAATTTACTTCAGCCCAAAAATAAACTTGAGTGTAATTCGGTAAGACAATTTAATGAATACGTAAAATTTGTTTACAGTTTTGGTTGTCATGTCAGGGTTGCTAGAGACTGATGATGCAGACCTACTAGAATTAAATGTTCCAAACGTTAGGTTCCGTTTTGTCGCTGGATAATTGGGGCAAACTTTTTTCTTTGTCATAATGACAAAAAGTTAGAGCAAACTTTTTCCGCTGTGAACTTGGCTACTTCAAAGTACTTAATTCTTTTATTTCGATTTGAACTTTAAACATAAAACTAATAGTACCAATCACCATGTAACATAAATATAACCACACACTTTCAGATTAATCGCATTCGTCCGTCAAATTTCTCCGAGCATACAGATCAATCTTGGACAAAATGTGAAAAACCGAACGATCAAGATTCACCTCGCCTACAATTGGTTGGAATAAACGAACGATACAGACGTAAATATCGAACGCGGTTATTATAATTTTTGTAATTGTTCCGTTTTTCTTTGAGCGATTATTGCGGCCGTCTGGTCCGAGCAGGGGCGTTTTATCCATAAGGCTAATGAGGCTAAAGCCTCAGGCGCCGCAGATTTTAGGGGCGCCAGCATAGATTTCTGTGAAAATTTATTAAATAAATTAGATAGGAAGAATGTTATTCAAAAATATTACTCACAAAAATTGTTTCATTTCATTGAAGCAAGGTTCACTTCACTTAGTTCACATACATTAGATCCCCATTACATTTTTGTCGACAAGAGGTTATATTGAACAATGGAAAATAACGACTAAAGTATGTCTTTCAGCCACAGATGATTCCACAACTGATTTTATGAACATCCTGTTCATATTTTCAAACAAAAATCAAAATGCAATGAAGATGTGATATCCATTGACCCATGGACAACTTTGAGAGTGGATTCTATTAGTCATTTATTGGGATTCAAGAAAAAAATACTCAGTGGAAACGGCATCTACAAATCAGACCATGAAGTGAAAATTCTCCCAATCAACACAATTTGCATTGATTGTAATATTGCAAATAGGTTCATTTTTGCAATCATCACTGGAGTCACTAGCGATTATGAATTAAAATATGTGAGATAATCGGGTCAAATCTGTTTCTTAATAGCAAGGTTGCTATCACACTTTTCACAGCAAAATATATCTCAATTTTGTAGAAGGCTTGATATCTACATTACTTTATCTGCAGGAGATGATGTGGCAGCAACATCTGCTGCTAGATTTAAAACCTTCTACAAAATTGAGACATATTCTGCTGTGAAATTTGTCTTGCTATGATAACAATCTCGCTACTGAAAAACAGAATTGATCCGAATATCAATGAATTAGAATAATTCTTGCCTGTTTTTTGATGAGATCAATATTATTGACTTTTTGGCAAGTTGAAATTTACAGTTGGCATGAAACAAACGATAAAATGACATATTTTCAAAACATGGGTGAGAAGGACAAGCGTAGTGAGTTCTGCAATTCACACCAATGTTTTAAACACACTTTTCACCACTTTTTCGACACTGATGTATAATTACAAAAATTCAACATACTTAGTTATTGTATCTTTCGAATTTTCGATTTAGATTTTAAAGTAGGCCTTAGAGAAATTGACGATGATTGGCATTTTACCAGAAAAATACCAAGTGTAATACAAAGCTGATTGCTTTGGTTATTAATTGATTTAGTTCCATTAGATTACTTCTCGCACTACTACTTTTCTTTTTACACTAGTAATTAACTTTTGACATTGTTGTTTTCATGTGACGTTTTCCATATTGAAATGACAACTGAAAAATAGTATATTTTAAATGTCAGTGTTAAATAGTTATTCGTTAGTAATAGTCAAAAAGGAAATCAAAGGGAGTTGGAGGAAACCCAAAATCATCAATAAAGCATATTCTGACTTTTAAAAAGCAAACATGAAAAAACTCTTTTCTAACGACCAAATTATTCTTTAAAAGGATACGTGCAGTTCCTTCAATCCTACAGGTCAAATAAACGCAAGCAGCATAAACATGCGTGCTTCTCCTGCCTCTAGTCAAGTTTTCTGTAAGAGCCCTTCTAAAAAAATTGCAAGCAGTGTCAATACAATGCTGGTTGAGCCTCAAATGGTTACACAGCTGTGTTATCCCGTTTCGAGCTTTCTTCAAGGTAAACTCCCTGGATTCCATACTGACACCCATGTGGAAGGCTGAAAAATAGTCCCCAAATGTCGCATATGATTGAAAATTACGAAATCAAGTACAAAAAACATCTTCAATACTACACTAGTATGGGAAGAGAAAAGACGTCGCAACACTCTAAGAGTCACTTCAAATATCACTTACATGCTCCAAACTTTGTGGCACCCCCTTTTGAGTCAGCGGAAACAAACTGTCCAATGGCGTTCGAAGAGCCATGAGCCCCCTCTTCGAATTGCACCTCAGAAACGATAATGTTATGTTCGAGCACTGACCCACAAGTCGTACACACTGCATCTCCTCTAGCGGTGTCAACTTCGATGTCTGAGCCCCCACAATTCTTACACTTGCGCCCCGACATTTTTATTTGATACGCGAATGCGGCGAAGAAGTCAAAAAAAATAGCACGAAATACGCGGGGTTTTGAGTTTTTTCTAGAGTATAATATTGAAAATTTAAATTCAAAGCAATCACTTTTCACTTTAGGTTAGGTCATAGACACAGAACGACAGAACACATACTTTTGACAGTTTTGACACAGACTACCTTTTCTAAAGGTGAGTAGAGAATTCTTGACGCGAATCACCAATTCGCTAATCAAAAGTGTGACAAGCGATGCGATTCCTCAGAGTGATAAAAGACAAGTGTGGTTCGTTAAGACGGTTAAGACGTACTCTGATTGCTCTACTTGCTTGAAGTTGATCTTTTCAAAAGAGACAGACAAATGAAGTACAAGTGTTGGAGAGAGATGTATATATCAGAAAGTAATCTCGATGAACAAGCCCATGGAGACGCCATGCCTATACCTATACTAATATCAGTTCTGAAGTAAACATGGAATTGACTATCCTTTTCTATACAATTTCTTGGGTAGGGGGTGACGGATGGTGAGACCATAGAAATTATATATACTTACTCTACTACTACTTACTCTACTATATACTTACTTTTAGTATATATATTATAATTTCTATGGGTGAGGAGTTATGGATAGGTAGATTTAGAGTAAGTCAGACCATGGTACAAACGAAGAATGACAACTTTATCCGAATGAAATGAGCGGGTATACACGAACCTACCCGATTGAATACGGACAAAATTGGGACAAAACATTCATAAGCCGCTTTTTTGCTTTTCGTGTCGCGCGTCTCGCCTTCTTCACGCATTTTGATTGACGAATCGGTGAATTGAGAGGGGAATTCGCCCATCAGAATGCACGACGCGCGACGCAAAAAGCAAAAACGATGCATTGGGAATTCGCTTGTAAACAAATTAAGTTATGTTGCCTCCAAGACAAGGATGGAAAAGATCTCTCTGGCCTCTCTGTCTTTTGTTAGTCTGAGAAAGAATATTTTTGTTTGATGAGAGAGCAATCCTATAATATCAAAAATACAGATGATGGTGATTATGGTGAAGGATCAATGCGAATTAATTTTCGTTGTAAACGAAAATGTACGAAAGGTGGTCACAATTAGATTATAACTATAATTAGTTACTTTTGAACGTGCGTTCTCGTGTACACAGGAAATTAGTACAATATCGTCTAATCTAGATAGTATTTTTGGTGTATTTCTTGATTAATGTTATGAATTGCCATGACACTTTGAGGATAAAATGTACTGTCAAATGAAATACAAAATATGAGACGTGATTTTTGTTCCATTCGTTGAATTCGTTCCGGCTAAGGTCCGTTCATACCCTTGCGAATATTCAAAATATTTTTACGATTCACAAATTGGACAAAAACCGCCGCAGGAACGTTCATACTCATAAAATTAAAAAAAATGCGGAATTTGAGGTTGACATTCCTTTTTTTTTATCTAATATCCCATTTGGTCAAACATTCCAAACATAGAGGAGGTTATCTTGAACGATGGAAAATAGCGACTAAAGTTTGTCTTTCAGTCGCAGATGATTCCACAACAGATTTTATGAATGTCCTATTCATATTTTCGAACTAAAATAAAGGAATGAGTTAGTTGGTAAGGATATTGCTCACTGTTTACCAAATAACATTACATGTTTCAAAAGTAATTCGTGTAACGAATGTCTGCTTGTAGATGTTATAGAAGGTTTGGTGTGTTAGGATGCTGGATTTAAGCGCATCTTTTACATTTTTTGCATATTTCATGGAGAATGTTCCCCTTTTCAACATGAATACCTCCCAAGAGGTTATCTTGAACGATGGAAAATAGCGACTAAAGGTTGTCTTTCAGTCACAGATGATTCCACAAAAGATTTTATGAATTTCCTATTCATATTTTCGAACTAAAATCTATCAGATGTTGTTCAATATCCAGCGTGGCTTTACCCAGGGAGGTAGTTGTTTTCTGCAAATAAATCACATTTTTAATTTTTCATGGAGAATGTTCCCCTTTTCAACATCAATTATTATTTTTAACTAACATGCAAAACAAATGAAATGTAATTATCCACTAGCTGAAGGACCCCGTTCCATGGCCAATTGACTGTATTGGATATGATCAATAAAGTACTTTAATTATTATTATTTGAAATTAACAGCCGGCTTTTCCATAAGACTATGTTCCATATAAATACTCCTTTATACTATAAAAACATTCAGTAAGATTCAGTAAGATAATTCTTCAGTTTAGGTTCGAAACAATTGTTGTTTTAAGTTTGATTCCGACTTGATACAATCTGGAAGTCGATTAAAAAACTTTATACGTATATAATTTTGACATTTTTCGAAAAGAGCTATTGAATGTTTTGGAAGCCTTGAAAGATTTCCGTGTCTGGTGGGATATGAATGAAAGTTTGAGTGTGGACTGAAATTTTTTATATTATAAATTGATGGCTTAGGCATCAATTATGAACTTAGGCAAAGTGGCCAAGGTGGCCAGGCGGCCTGGGTTCGACCCCCACCGTCATCAAGTAGCTAAAGTGGTTCGGAATCAGCTTTTTAAGCTGTAGGTCCCAGGTCTCCCTTGCTCAGACAAGTTTTGCTTTTTTTAGGGGGTTTTCTACAAAAACGGGGGAATTGTAACAATAAATTAAAAAACAAAAAAATTAAAAAACTATATCACTTATGTAACACAGGAATATTAGAGGACCAAGGATGTATCCCTGAGGTACTCCGAGATTGATTTCATGTGAGTCAGATTTGAAATCACCAATTTCAACTATATTAAATATACGACGCTTAATTTTACATACCAACAAAAATTACCTCGGAATAAGCCCAGGCGTGACATTTTTTATGAATCGAGCGATCTTGGCAAGATTAATTCGACCTTCAGTACCTATTCGTGTCATGTTGCAGTACCCGACAATCTTCTGTTCGGTTCTTGACCAGGACATGATGAATTTAGCGAAGCTGACGAACAATCTCAGGCAGCTTTGGCAAATTATCGGCGATTTTGTGGCACTCAAACACTAAAACAAAACAACACTAGGGAGTGATGAAGATTAACTTTTTTTTCCTAAAACGAAAAATAGAAAAAAATCCCATCAATCGCCAACTTAAGTGGACACACTTGCACTTAAGATGAAAACCAGGGGCAGTGTCCCCGGTACATCCATCCGATATTCGGTGTATTCCTGGACCTTCTCATGAGATTTTCTCATTTGAGGTTGATTGAAATTCAATAAAATTAGTTGAACTGAGTTCATGTGATTGAATACAACCAATCAGAACATTATACTGAAAATTTTTTTGGATATAGGAATCGGAATCTGCTATAATTATCAATGTCCTTGGGTTATTACTACTGAAAACAACCCTGAAAACAACCCTGAAAACAGATCTCATTGGCTGTTTTCACTCTATCAAGTTTCAAATATTTATTAATGTCAAAATGTTATGATTTGGTTGTAATACTGATGAATATATACCAAATATAAATATACTGTTTAATAAAAATTAAATTGTTCCATTATGCATGAAATCCGTTTAAAAGGATGTTTTTTCAAAAACTTCACCTGTTATTATAAAATAAATAGGAGGATAATGCAATTTCAACATATTCTTGGAGAGATTTATGAAAAAATAATGGTATTCAAAAAAAAAATTCTCTATGCATTAATGGGTTAAAAAAGTTAGGAGTTCGAAAAAGAATAGTTGGTATTTCATGTGATGATACAGTTTATCCTCAACCATCCACTGGCAAAAAATACTCACCACTTCTGGTAAAAATTTTTTCAATAAAGCTTCTTCAATTCCAAATACCGCCAGCATTCCTATGGATAATGAATAGTATTCACAGTGCATTGATTTCATGCACAACCTGCATATTTTCAAGGATTCTGTACAGCTTACGGTTTCCTTTGTTGTCAGAGAATCCAAGTATACACTTTTCAAGTCTACTTCGGCATTAGTTTTCCTGAGAATATAGGGCTGCAACAAATCTTCTGTTTCTATGCACATTACTTTGAAATCGCAAAATTCTCCTATGCGTCTCTTACATCGAAGGCATATCACAGGTTTCTCGCTAAGGCTCAAATCCTGAAAAACGATAGCGAGGTTAAGTCTTAGTTGAACAAAGAAAACGCAGCCAGAGCTGGTTTTCAAAAATGCAACAGATATACTAACAAGATCGATAAGAAGTACTTTCAGAACTTCTTTCGTAACGTCTTCAACAGGTTCAGAACTAGAACTTGTAACTAGTTTCAGACAAATTCTGCACACCAATTCCATTTTAATCATAGGGGTTAAGTCCATGAATTAAAATGTATACTTTGAGTTTCCGGTTTTTAACAGCTTCCTATAAATAAAGTTTGTTGGTAGATTGATAAATATAAATAATTATAATTGTTTACATTTCAGGTTTCAGGTCAACTTCATACATAGGAACGTAGTAGAGCTTACAGCGTAGAGCTTAGTACAACTCATTAATCATTATGCTTATTGCTTATTACATTACTTACGCCAGGTGCCCTGTACACATGATAGCTCTCGCTTATAGCACAGAACACCTTAACTACAGTAGTTAAGGTGTTCTGTGCTTTTAGCGTATTGTTTTTTGGTTGACCGCTGATTGAAGAACATGTCGTTTTGTGTCATTCAGTGACCAATCGGAAAACAATACGCTGTAAGCTCAACTACAAATAGCTGGCATATGAACCCGGCATTAGTAGAGTGTTTGGATCACAGAACAATGTGTTCTGTGCATAGAAAGTAAGGAAGTAAGCAGTGTTGCCAGAACTAGTACTTTTGTACTAGTTTCAGTACCTTTTTACTCTGTCTGGTACGACGAACACAAAATTGGTACGTTTTGCTCGTTTTGACTCGAAAAGTATCAAATATTACCGAAACTATTAGTACATGTCATTCATCCAAACATAGTTTTGACTTTTGTGCTTAGGTATATGTTCTACGGAGTGCATATATTACATATTAATATTGTCATTTATAGATTGTCGTCGCTCATAACGGTAGGTACACCTGGTAGATCATGCTTATAGCGCATTACTTTCAGATTGGCTGCTGACTGAGAACATGTCGAACTCTATCATAACGTGACTAATCAGAAAACAGAACGCTCTAAGCTCAACTACAAAAAGTTGTCATATGAACTTGGCATTATTTATGACCAAAGATTGTTACCTCAGAGTAATAAATAATGATAGAGGGCTTTTCCATCCTTGTCTTGAAGGCGACATAACTTCGTTTACATGCTAAGTCCATACTCATTCGGGTAGTTTCGTGTATGCTCGCTCATTTCATTGGGATCAATTTGTCATCCTCAGTTTGTATTATGGTCCTTGTTCCTACTCAAAATGTAAACAAACTACCCATAACATTTCACCACCCCTCACCCCCTCGGCAACAAATTGTATAGAAAAAGATGTTCATGTTAATTTCAAAATAGGTATTTGTGTAGGTATAGGCATGGCATCTCTTAAGTCTTTTATTCCTCTGAGACTGTTACTCATTCAATTCTTTTATTGTTGTTTATTTACGGTCTTTCCTTACTCAACGGAAGTTTGAATGAAAATCTAGTACCTTTTCCGAAAACCTAGCACTTTTTTCGGTGTTTTTCTAGCACATTTTAAGTTGCATGCCTGGCAACACTGGAAGTAAGTCTACTAGCGCTTCCCTCTTCCCTACCTACACTTTTTTCATCAGTAAACATTTCTTTTTTTCCCATTACCCATTACTATTCACAAATTTCGTGTAAGAATTTGATAATGAATACTGATACTTTTGGAATTGGACAAGAAGGGAATATTCACTGTAAAGATTTGGGTGATAGTGGTGATACAGCTTTTCAATTAGATTCAGTGAAACACGAGCCACTAGAAATCGATATTTTGACTAAATGCGGGAGTTGTTCTAACAGTTGTGGTGCTGAACCGGACATTGTTGGTCACAAACCTGCCATCGACAGCTACCACGGGCAAAATGAAGAAGCGCTTGGTGCGAAAAATCCGGACGTTGAAGAATTAGATCATTCCAGAATTTTCGATAATTCATCAACATGTGACGCAGTACAAACGAAAAACGAGGACGAAATTGATATTTTTTACGAAGAAGTCAAAAGAGATACTAGCGAGGAAAAATCAGATGAAGAGTTTGAATCCTGCCAAGTCTGTTACCAAAAGTTCGGTAGTGAAACAGATATCTTCAAATCCACAAGGTTTAGAATTGAATGTGATTGCCAAAAACAGTACGAGTCCCTGTTCTGTGGCGAGGATATGACTCATGATGTGAAAAGAATTTTTCTTGGCCTTAGGACAGGTATTAGTTTATGTATTTAGTTGTACAAGATTTGGTTGAAACCCATTGGAATTGCAAATAAGTTTACACTACTCAGTTAATAAAAAATTAGCATATATAATCTTGGTATCCAATTACCGTTTCTGATTGAAGAATATTTTTACCTAATGTTACTTTAAGTAAGCTCTCAAATATTTATTTAAAATTTATCAGTTGTTATTCACTTTTTTAATACTCACGTGAGTCTCAATTCTATGGAGTGCACATCTTAATTACGAATCATTAAAATTTGATGAGTTTTGTTGAATCGAAATAATCAACTTCAAACAGCTCTTAAAATTTTAATTAATTTTTTATTTTTTTTTATGGAAAAAGAGTTTGCCATTTTATCTCTGTTGACAGGTACTAAAATATGACTTCATGAAATTACTTCTGGTCAAGTGGTCTAATTCTCAAGACAAAATGAGTAATGGAGTAATAAAAATATTATGATGTACACCTCGGTTATTGACTAGTTGACGAGTTAAGATTTCACTCTCCAAATTGTGAACTACAGTTGATTCTTTTTTTCAGATTCCAAATTGAAGCCACTTGAAGTGAAAAATGAAACAATATCTAAGGAACAACACTCATCTACTGTACCTCTGACACTTTCAGTGCCTTCTTCTTCTGCTCAGAATAATATGAAAATGAAACGTAAATTATGTCCAAATCCTCTCGAAAAATATCTTTTTGTAAAATATCAGATGAAAGATGTGACAGTGAAATTGAATAGAATGGAAAATTTGAATCTCCTTGAAAGGGGTCGCACTGCTGGAAAACCATTTCATTGTAAAATTTGCTCCAAAGCTTTCACTACTTTGGTCAAGTTGAAGATCCACGGAAATATTCATACAGGAGAAAAACCTTATCATTGCAAAATTTGTTTCAAGGCTTTCAGGGAGTCGTATTATTTGAAAGTTCATGAGAGGAGTCACACTGGTGAAAAACGATTTCACTGCAGAATTTGTTCCAAGGGGTTTTCTACCTCTGGTCAATTGGGGGTCCATGGGAGGATTCATACAGGAGTGAAGCCGTTTCATTGCAAACTCTGTTCAAAATCTTTCTGTCAACTGACTAATTTGAAGGTTCATGAGAGGATTCATACAGGAGAAAAACCTTATCATTGCAAAATTTGTTTCAAGGCTTTCAGGGAGTCGTATTATTTGAGAGTTCATGAGAGGAGTCACACTGGTGAAAAACCATTCCATTGCAAAGTATGTTCGAAATCTTTCGCTAGCGGAGGTTATTTGAAAGTTCACGAGAGGATTCACACTGGTGAAAAACCATTTCTTTGCAAAGTATGTTCAAAATCTTTCACTGAAAGCTCTAAATTAAAAGTTCATGAGAGGATTCACACTGGTGAAAAACCATTTCATTGCAAAGTATGTTCAAAATCTTTCATTAGAGGTGATGTTCTGAAAATTCATGTGAGGACTCACACTGGTGAAAAACCATTTCACTGCAAAGTGTGTTCAAAATCTTTCGTTATCGGAAGTCATTTGATAGTTCATCAAAGGATTCACACTGGTGAAAAACCATTTAATTGCAAAGTGTGTTCAAAATCTTTCAGACTTGGAAATAATTTGAAACTTCATGAGAGGAGACACACTGGTGAAAAACCATTTCATTGCAAAGTGTGTTCAAAATCTTTCAGTGAAAGCGGTAAAGTGAAAGTTCATGAGAGGATTCACACTGGTGAAAAACCATATCATTGCAAAATTTGTTCAAAGAGTTTCACTACTTCGGGCGAGTTGACGATCCACGGAAGAACTCACACAGGAGAAAAACCATTCCATTGCAAAACCTGTTCAAAATCATTCAGTCGGTCGGGTCCTTTAAAAGTTCATGAGAGGAGTCACAGTGGCGAAAAACCATTTCTTTGCGAAATTTGTTCCAAATCTTTCAGACAGCTGGCACATTTGAAAACTCATGAGGGGGTGCACACTAACGAAAAAGCGTTTTATTGCAAATTATGTTCAAAATCTTTCAGTAGACGAGATATATTGAAAGTTCATGAGAGGATTCACAGTGGTGAAAAACCATTTGCTTGCAAAATTTGTTCAAAATCATTCGTTCAACAGAGTCATTTGAAAAGTCATGAGAGGAGTCACACTGGTGAAAAACCATTTAATTGCAAAGTATGTTCCAAATCTTTCAGTGAAAGAAGTAATTTAAAAATTCATGAGAGGATTCACAGTGGTCAAAAACCATTTCATTGCAAAATTTGTTCTAAATCTTTTAGCGACCAAAGTCATTTGAAAGTTCATGAGAGGAGTCACACGGGTGAAAAACCATTTAATTGCATAATTTGTTCCAAGACTTTCTCCACTTCGCAAGAATTGAAAGTCCATATAAGGATTCATACCAAAGAAAAACCATTTCATTGTAATATCTGTTCAAAATCTTTTACTCAATCGGGTACATTGAAGGTTCATAAGAGGAGTCACACTGGTGAAAAACCATTTCATTGCAAAATATGTTCAAAAATGTTCATTAGAGGAGATACTTTGAAAGTTCATGAGAGGATTCACACTGGTGAAAAACCATTTCATTGCAAAGTATGTTCCAAATCGTTCAGTGAAAGAGGTAATTTAAAAGTTCATGAGCGGAGTCACACTGGCGAATAACCATTTTATTGAAAAAAAATTTGTTCCAAGGCTTTCACCACTGTTTATGTCACTGTGTTCAAGTCCAAGCCAATGGCATGAATAAGAAAGGAGAGCGGTTGTGAGAAAATAATTATGACATATCTTGTCAGATTTAAAGTTCAATAAAAACCAATATATCTATTTCAAGTTTGAGTAGTTATTTTTACAAAATGACAGATAATTCCATCCCAAACTCATACATGACCCAATCAAGCTGAATGTACCATTCCTAGTTTACAATTTACCCAGTCGTTCACAAGTTGACCATTCTTTGCAAGTCCGTTCCAATTACTGCCATTTATCCTTGTCCAAATTCTTATTCCTTATTTCAATACATTTAAGTGGATTCAATTAGGTACAAGTACGATGTCTGACGGAAATTTGGCCACAGTCAAACAAAACGAAAATTGACAATTATTTTGAGTCACTAGACCTATCCAAAATCGATAACACTATTTTCAATCACTTCAAAATGCTATTACAAAAACTTGACGAGTTTTAAGATATTCAAACGTTTAGATTTAGCAAATAGAGAGCATGAATCGAAAATTCTTATTTCGAACTAGTTACTCAGATGACAGATGCAACTAATAGACCATCAGATAATGACAGATTTTGCTAACTCGTTTTCTATTTTCTGGGATTTTAACCACTGAAAATTATGTCAGTGTTGAGCTCAAAAAATGAAAATTTAGAGATCGGGCGTACGCTAGGCATATGGAAAATTAACTTTCTCGATTCCTTGT
Organism: Chrysolina haemoptera; assembly: GCA_958298965.1. Lineage (NCBI taxonomy): Eukaryota > Metazoa > Arthropoda > Insecta > Coleoptera > Chrysomelidae > Chrysolina > Chrysolina haemoptera. Next base: position 38,108,153 of record OY282590.1, read on the forward strand.
GTAATAAAAATCCTTTTTTTTATCTCTCATTCATGGCATTGTAACACATTAACAGTTAGGAACAATCTAATAGTGAAAAACCAATGCCATAAGATTTGCACGTCCTTAAAGGGTCGAAATAAGGGCGCCATCTTGCATAAGAATACTCGGTTGCTGACGCATTTTCTCGCCAGACAGAATTAAATTTGATCGTTAGAAACCCGAAAAAAAAAAAGCCGGTCAGCATCAGCTAAATTTTCATTTTTCGAGCTCAACACTGATATAATTTTCAGAGTTTAAAATCCCAGAAAAGAGAAAATGAGTCAGCAAAATATGTCCTTATCTGACGGTCTGTAATGCTTTTAATAATAAGGCAGTTTCTGCCAACATAAATGTCGATCCTCAAGAACACAATTTACGTGTGAAACTGACTACTTTACATCTACATTTCGCGGTCACAATAAACAGTGTTTGGAATTCAGAGATGCATTCACGTCTCTTATTCACGAAAATAAATCAATATTGGATATTGAAAAATTTTACTATTTAAGATCTTCACTAGAAGGGAAAGTCAGTAAAATAATCGTTTCAATCGAAGTATCCGCAGCTTATAAAATCTCGTGGCAATTACTTATCGATCGTTTTGAAAATAAGCATTTCATAATTTTTAATCATGTCAAAGCTATTTTCAAACAAACTCCACTAGTAAAGGAATCTCACCATGGTTTGAGAAACCTAATTGAGAAAAACTGAAGATATGTCCCGAGTCCCAACATTTCCTCTCTACAATAATCGCATAACACTGATTCCAACATATTGGAATATTCATCAATCTCCTGAACATTTTTTTAATGTTGGGAGAATCGGAAACATAGTACGGGTGAGTCAGAATAACACCTTACTCAGTGTCAACGACATCGGTTTGATCAAATAATATGATGAATGAAAAAATGGAGTTGTCGGCCTCATTCGGACTTACCCGTAAAAAATGTTCAGAAGGTTGACAGATTCTGACATATTGTAATAAATAAGAATTATGCAATTATTGCACATATGAAATTATGTTGCTACCCAGGACATATCTTAAGTTTTTCTCAATTAACTCGGAAACCTCCACTTTGGGCACATGGAAACGTTATGACTTTTAGGTCGAGTATCGAGCCTAACTGATGTCAAACGCTCACTTGTCCAAAGAAAATATCGAGGAAAATATGACCACAGACCAACGTAACTACGCCACTGGTTTACGAAAATTAAAAGTTATAGCTTCAAATTATCACGTTGATAAACCTTGATTAGTGTACCTTGTTTTATATTTTTTCCTCCTACCCCTATAGAAAGTACATACTTTCCTCCCTCAAATCAGGGAGAAAACTTATACTTCATAAGGGAGGGAGGAAAAGTATTTTCCTCCCTAGGGAGGAAAAACGATTGACAATTCATTCAACATAGGCACAAACCATTGCCTATGAGAAAATTAATACTTAAACTACATCACGCGGGAGGGAAAGTGGCACTTTCCTTTCTAATAATACAAATAGCTATTTCCTGCAGGAGTTTTGGAGGGAAAAAATAAATCTATTTTTGTCTTACTTTTAACACCCTGTATCTGAGAGGTTATACATTTTAGGACATACCTTCATATGAACGAGATTGAAGAAAAGTCATTACAATATTACATACATTAAAAGCTTCCATATATACGCATAATAAACGACGGGACATAAACTTTTCGGAATCTTTGGAAATTAATGAAAATCCAAATTTGGAAACCCATATTGTTGGGCCCTGAATATTGTGAGACCTCCGTAGGTATATTCAGATACCAGCCAGAAAGTTTTAGTTGAATTTGTTTTATGTTGTTGATAACATCTACCTATAATTGAAAGTCCACAAATAAGAGAGAATAAGTTGTAGTTTTCTTCAACAATGATTGTTAAATTCCTATTAGAATCGAAAAAGTGAAAGAACGAATACAGGATTAGACTACATTTATTCATTTTACACGTTTTTTACAATTTTTCCTTAGGTGAAATGATATGTCACTAGGACATGTATAAAATTTCACTTAGAAATTAAATAAATATCACAAAATTCATAATACTATCAAACATTTCAGTATGGATTGCCACATATTTTCGAATAGAAGTGGAACTGTACCGTCAGTAAATAGAAGTTTCTATATCACCCGTATAAATGTTGGAAATTATTGCATATCATCTGACAATCGTTCTCAATCAATACTTTATCAGTTTGTGTTTTGCATCATCAACCCATGTGCATATGTATATTAAGTATACAGTGAGGACCAAAAAGTCCGTCGCCTCCGCCGTAACTTATTTATTTTACATTTTACAAAAAATGTTGAATACAAAAGTTTTAGGGTTTCATTTGATCTCTTTAATGGTTTGAGGTTCATTTATAAAGAGTGCCTCATAAAAGCGCAGCGACTTGGAAGTTTATTTTTTCAAATAGGACACACTGTATTTTATTGCACAATCGGTTAGGGATGGTCAGAAGGAATCCAACAATATCAAGTTTGATGCTATTATCCCCAAAGACTACGAAGATATCGCCTATTATTTTATTAATAAGCTCAATGAGTGCGAGAGAGAATTTATTGATCTTCCAGAAAAATGTTCTCACTCCCACTCATTGAGCTTATGGATAAAATAATAGGTGTAGTCTCCGTAGTCTTTAGAGATAACAGCATCAAACTTGGTATTGTTGGATTCCTTATGATCGTCCCTAACCGATCCTAAGGTCCTATTAAAAAAAATAATAAGTCGCTGCGCTTTTTTGAGACACTCTGTATAAATGTAACTTATACCTTTAAAGAGACCGAAAGAAACCCTACAACTTATATATTAATCATTTTTTTGTAATATGTAAAATAAAGAAGTTACGGGGGGGGGGGGGGAGGCAACGGACTTTTGGTCCTCACTGTATAGGTATAGCATAATCCTTTGCAAAATATAAAAACTCGTTCCGAACCCTTACCGACAACTTTGATCTGCCGATACCTCATTTACCCGGCCAACCATGTTGATACAAGCAACATATATATAAAGGTGAGACCATATTGTGATATGCGACATCGCATTTGAAGTCACAAACATGTATCCAATATATTGAGGCAATTTCAAAATGACGGCTTCAAGAAAAATCATTTTGATTATTTTCAGACATGAACTGCGATGCTACATAGCAAGTCGCTAACAGGTGTTATACAAGTCCACATATGTCATGTCACAAATAGGTCAAACTGCGATATCAACTGTTTTTCCATAGTTTTCTAGATCTCGATCTTTCTCTACTCACTGGAATAGGGAAGCCGAGAGTGTTAAAAATTTCAAGGTAGAAAAAATAACTCTACTATTAATTGGAGACGTTTGCGTACAACACCTGCTTGTTTGGTAGTATTTGTCGTTTTCACAGGTTCATACAATCATATTTGTTCCTATTTGTGATGTGTCAAATATACGCCGAATATAGGCGAAGCCTGAACTTCGCATTAATTGGTGCAACATTGTTATATCACGTAATTCTTGATGTCACAGGATGGTTGGCTAGGTAAAAGATGATTTATAACTAACTCTCCAGCCTCTATACGCCCATGCATCGACCAATACAATGCGATCAACCTAACGATTCGCCGTTTTAATTTTGGTTGAACAGCAACGATGGTGCAATTGATAAAGGATGAACGATACATATATGATATTACTAAATTGTTAATCGTTTTCATGCAATTATGTTATTTTGGTGTCTTATGACTTTGTGCGATTCATACAGGTTTATAAAATCGTGAAATTGTGGCTGATGCTCATAGAAATAGCAGTCTGTTTTTGGCTATAAACAACAGTTTCATTCCTGAGTAATGCAGTAATTCCAATCATTATACAGTAATTAACCTGTTTCTCATAAGAAATGTCTAGATATTAATAATAATGTCACAGCATCGATTCGGAAATATGTCAGTTACATAAAAAGTATTTTTAAATAATATCAATAATAAACATTGCCAAACGAATGAATAACAAATGTTTGGCGTCTGGCTCACAAACTACCTAAAAAATTTATGAAATTCACTCTAATCTACATGTATATTAACAATAAGGTTCAACAATGTTTACAATTTTTCATAAGGAATGTACTTTCGGGGCGAGTCGCCCTGTAAGAACACACTGTATGATAAAATATGCATTTCAAAAAGTTTCCTACTTTCTAGTCAAATGTATACACTTTCACGTAAAAATCGCGGCAACTGAAACAAATCGCATGTGAATCGTTTTCAGGGAAGATCCCACGTTTTTTATGAATTTATTGATTTATTGTTTCTCAATTGAATTACAATCGAAACATTGAAACAATAGTAGTGTCAAAGTTTATCCTCATCGTAAATGGTTCCAAGAAAAGCGATTCACATACCAAAATAATATTGTGACGAAATAGAAAACTACACTCACTAAAATTTCCGTAATATATAGTCATTCAAACACAGCAAGCTGTAAACAGCTTTGGAAGACATTAATTGAATATTTCACCACATATGCTAGTATGGAAGACTTGTTTTCAATAGCAAATATCGTTTTTTTTTTCAGATTATAAACGTGATCATATGTTTTCGCCTTGTTCCTCCAGAATTTGACATCAAATACAAAACGCATTAACTTTAAAAACAACACTGTTTTACTACTTTGAATATATATATATATATATATATATATATATATATATATATATATATATATATATATATATATATATGACTGAACCATGACCACGTTTATGAATTTTTACGTCCATAGAAATACACACGGATGCATTTAGGTATGTACAATGCCCTAGCGACATATGTATATATAGAGCCAGAGCCGAAAATTTTCTCTGAGTTTATTAAAGCTGGTAAATGCTTCATCTTTGATGTCTCTCCAGAGTCACCTGTTCTAGGATACGCTTGACTGACCAGAGTATGTTTGTGTACACATCGTACATAACTAATAACATTAATAAACGTAGAGAAAATGTTCGGCTCTGGCTCTTGGACTAGTAGCATTGAAGACAAAAAGTGCTTCTCTTAAGATTCCTGTGGACGTATTACCTCTAGTATCAGCGCATTTAAATATTGGAAGACTTTATTCAGTACTTTCAAACACTGAAAAACTGACTAAAATTGATCTGCTTGACTGGAAGACTTCGTTGGTGATTCTAGACGAATCGTATTACACCTTTTGTAAAATCACAAAGGAAACATTTTCCACATAAATATGTTCATATGGCCACAGCCAATTACTTACAAGCTAACAGTTTTTGAACAAACAAAGGAAGATGAGCGGTTTACAGTATGAAGACTTCCATTTTCTTAGTTAATATGAAAGTCATTCAATAAAAATTGGCATAAAACTTTTAAGGGGACACATCTTTTACTTTGCACCTTTTAGTATTTTTTTTTATTGACAGATTGTTTTTCATAAGATATATACGGAGTACTTTTATTGTAAAATACTTGTTCTACAATTGATATAATTAACTTTGATTATTAGCCGCTCAACTTCCTTTGTGAACATTACTACTCATTAACACTTCCTTAATCTTAACATTTCTGTTTCGTAACATTGAGATATCACCGTGATATCACGTTGTTACACCAGTTGATGTACATGTACATGCGATGTCACGTTTAAGATGTGACTGTTATGACGTGCAATAGATGCGTACATTAGTGATAATGTTTTAATTTGTAAATTTAAAAAACCTGTTGCGTCGTGCTCTTGTGCATGCTTCAAAGGCTCACTTGTATATCCTGTATTAATTACTGTTTTTATATCGCATGTTTTCTGTATTTAGCCACTATACTGTGTCGTTTCTCCTAACTGATATTTCTGTAACTTTGTACATTTCTAGAACTTTGTACATTACATTGAGTACATCCTAGCATCGTCTCAACTAATTATTCGCTAAGAGTTTTTTTTGAGTTTGGCAGAGGTAAGTTACGTCGAGGTAAGTGCTACAATTTCAAGACTTGAAATGTGACATCGCATGTCAAATTGAGATATCGCAGCGACATCTCGAAGATGTTACTATGTTTGCTGTCAGCGCCTCTGCGCAACAATCATACTTATTGCTACTTTAGAATGGAAGCCCGATGGAAAACGCCTTGATCAAAGCATTCCCCGAATCGAAAATACCGATGATCCCGAACAAAAAACCCAAAAAAATTATAAAGTAATTGAGAGCGATGGTCCTTGTATCCATACCATTTCTCTTTAGCTTGAGGTGGAAATAGCAGGGCCAAATGAAGCTTAACATGGTTCCCGTGAAGCTGCCGATGAAACCCATGAGAATGGAAAAGTGCGGAATGAAACAGGCCATTAAAACAGTGAAAACTACTATCCCCACCCTCCAGGCCAATCCCCAGACCTTCAGATCACCATCGAGGGCCCAAATTGTAGGAAAGGGCGTCTTGGGCCTGCCCCTGAAAAATGCCCTTTCCAACAGTTCGCAAGCAGCGTAGTACGGAAGAGGGTAGCTCAGCAAAGCCTTCACCACCAGGCAGATATTCACCAAGCCCTTGAAGCCCGCGGAAGGCAGGTTGTTGGTGATCACCTGCTGGGTGTCGTTCTGGAAGGTCAAGAAGCAGATATACCCGAAGGAAGCTTTAAACACTGCAGCCCAGACGTGAGACCAATCCAACATCCATTGGAACTTGGAGGGGTCTTCCATGTTACCTTCCAGAGTCGGTAGGAATATCTGCGAGGTGTACGAAAAGACGATCACGCCGAGGCTGATGGGAAAGTTCTCCATGTCCATGGTCCACTTGACCTTACTCCATCCCCAGTCGCCGATGTACAGGAGGCAGTAGCCGATGATGATGGCGTTGATGAAAATGTGCGACATGGTGCACCAGAAGGAAAGCAGGCTGACGCTCTTCAGTGACTTGAGGAAACCTGGAATATTATAGAGTGTAAGAAACTGTGACCATCTATATCTCCTGATCTAATATCGTTGGATATTTCCTTCGTAAACATTTGGAAATGGGCTTGGAAACAAAATTTATATTGCAAATGAAGATCGATTATGTTAGGGAATGTTCTTCAGTTCACTTACCAAGCGGAATGAGGAGGATCCCAGTCAACATCATCCAAGACCTAGTGTCGATGACCCCATCAGGAAACGTGCCGATCATTAAGTCTCCACAAACAACGACGTAGAGAATACAGGTCATGAGGAGCTCTATGATTTGAGCGACGTTGACGACCTTGAACAATAATTGACTCGGTCAACAATGATGTAATAGCGAGCGCCTAAATGACAAACCAAAATCCTTAAACTGCGCATGCGCTTGGTAGTATTGAGGCGTGATTGGTCATTGTAATGGCGGGACATTTGAATGAAAGACGAGAAAAAGGCAAAATGAGTTGAAAATGCATTAGTTTGTTTTTCGCTCGTGATTAACACACACCCTGTGTGGTGAACAGGCAAGCTAGGTTAGCTTGCTCAGGTAAGGTTTTTATGTGAATCGCGAGCGAAAAAACAAATTCACTCAATTTCAACTCAGCTTGCCTTTTTCTTGTCTTTCATAAGAGTGATATGAATTCCATAATACACAATTGAAAATGTTATCATTATTATTATTATTATTTACCCCAAATTTTTGGATCATTCACATACCGCAAAGAATTGTATTGTTTCAATGATGGTTGATCATGATCTATATATGTAATGCCCCATTCATTTGATAGGAAATAAAGACCTCTAATATTGTAATAATAATAATATTAATCATTACCTTTGCTCCATATTTCTTTCCGAAGCACTCTTTGGCAATGGACACGTAGGAGTCTCTCACTCGCACTTGTTTTCCTGTTTGTATGTCGAATTCGTAGAGGCAGTCGACCAGAATCTTCCCAGTGTAGCAGCAGATGTAGGCGATTCCTACCATGGCAACGATGGCCCAATAACCACCCCTAAGGACGGCGAAGGGTAAGGATACGATGAACATTCCCTGAAAGGAGAATTTGTTAATTTATACAACACTGTCAAATGAATTATATAAATTTTTGGCGTATGAAATAGTCGAGATTAGAGTAGCAGGAACAAGGGCAAAAAAGTGGTCAGATATTGACGACTTTTCGACGATTATTTGATGTCTTCTTCATTATTTTTTATTTGGTTTCCGTCGTTAACTAAACTCAAAAATACTGATTTAGATAAAATATAAAGGTAACTATGAGAAGGCAATTAAAACGTTGTTCAATAATTACTTCAGTATATTGGGAGCATGTAAATGAAACAAAAAGTAAACAATATTTTTAAACACACAATCTTTTATTTATAAACTGTTGAACTAAAGATAGAAAAATGATATTTAGTGTTTGAAAACAAAAAACTTTTGAAAATTTAAATATTTTCTTAAAAGCTTAAGCTTCATTTCATGTGTAATATTTCACACCTCAAAAAAAAATTCAAAATGTTAAAAAGTATCACGTATACTATTAAATTCGCTGTATATTCAATGCACCTTAATTTTTTTTTTGTTCTTTTAGTAAGTGTTGTTTTTCACACGTGACAGTAGAGTAAAAAATTGTACGTAAAAAATTAAGATGCATTGAATATACATCAAATTTAGTAGTATATGAGAAACTTTTCAATATTTCAAAAATTATTTTTTTATGAGGCATGGGCGAAATTCAAAAAAAAATAGACATGGCTGTTTAGACAATTGGATACCCTTCGAAATGAGGCATCACTTAACCTCTATTTCATTAAACAAAAATTGGTGGGTGGCTGTCACTTTGAGGGGGGTGAAAGGGGAGGAGGGAAAATGTTTTATGTCATAGAGTTTCTTTTCGAAAACATAAATCGACGTGTGAAAACGAATTACTTTAGGACCTCACTGTATATTATTTCAACCCTTATCTCACCTGGATGGCATTAGTGACGTTCCACGCCGCCTGATACTCGTTTATCTTCACCTCGCTCTTCCCCTCGACGAAATCGGATCCCTCCGAGGCATCCACGGACGACACCCTACTTGGCTGCCTCTGGTACCCTTGGTTGAACCCGCTGTCCTCTTGGTACGCGCCCCCCTCGGCTAGGAACGGGTTGGTGGCCTTCATGTTGCTCATCTCGTGATGTTCCACGGCTCCCCCGTGGTTCGTATGGTTCTGGTCGGGCAGCTGGGCGAAGTGCACTCTCTCGCCGGGCGGCTGCTGCCCCCCGGCCGCCCTTTCGGGTAGGATCTGCCTCCGAATCTGACTGGCGACGTTCGCGGCAGCGGATAACGGCGGGAGCCGTATCTGTCCCAGGCGATTCATACTTGTTTTCGCCCGGCCGTCTGGATGATGGACGCGAAAAACAAAATCGATACGCGCGAACGCAGAGACTACTAGATGTAGCTTTTCGTCGGTGTTTGGGGCTGCTGGAGACGGCGTCGCGACGTGATTTTCGAGGGTTTTACATCGCGGAACGAACTGCGGAGACGGGGGATTGTTTTTTCGCGTTTTCCATCTTGACGGCGCGGAGGAAGACTGAAGGGGTAGGCCGCGCGTCGCTTTCATGCGCCGCGGCAACAGGGTTGGGGAGGGATGAGTGGGGTAGCGGTTGATGAATACAGTGTGGTCCGAGCATGGGTTAGGAAACTATGCGGGGCGAAAGGAAGCCAAAGTTTTAGGTTTAATAGCAACAAATAATCACTACAGATTCGGAAAGTTCAGTACTTCCTATTTCTTCAAATCCTCTGTGCTGGGTTCTCCAAAATAATAACATTCAGCATTTTTTATTTTTCATTTATTTTTCATCATCCGTCAGGATTATCGTAGTCGAGACCTGTCTCCGGAGCCCCCGATACATCAGGAGGGCACGCTGGTGTCTAAGAATCATGTATGCCCTGAGTAATCGTAGTGAATGCAGACAGCAAATGCATTGGTCTCAAAAGCCTCTCACGACACACTCTAGTGTACGGGACCTCTATACCCATCACGCGACTACGATAGTTGAAGATACCATCCTAGCAGGCCATTATGAATCCCTCGGTCTCCGACTTCAGCCCACTTGACCTGCGAAACGTAAATATCAAATTTTTGGATAAGCCATCAAGGTCTTCGATGCTCTTGAAGAAGACCCCATGTTTCCCTGTTAATTTCGATAATATTAATATACGTTAATTATTACCATTTTTAAATATTACTTTATTAGTTACCGTTTATTCACAGTTTCGAATATTACTTCATTTTTTACAGTTATATTAAGTGTGTCTCACTGTACCCGACTTGCGCTACACAGTGAGACAATTTCCAAAAAAATTTAATGTCTGTAATACAACAGATAATAGATAATCCATCACTTTATAGCATGACATCCTTATTTGCAGTTATTATATGTAACTACTCATTACCTGCTCATAGTGCCTTAAGCAAAAAACGTCTCACTGTTGCCTACCCTTCCGGCCCTATACTAACAAAAACCCCATTTTCAAAGCTACATATCTCGAAAACTGCCAATTTTTGAGATTATGGCTATGGACACTTTTGATCAGCCCATTAAGGACTACAGCTTTCCAAAAATGTAGCCACATTCACGGAAAGCCATTTTCCATAAGAAATCCTTCAATTAATATATATTTCCTCACAGAAATATATATTTCCTTACAGAATATAAATGTCGAATTAAAAGTAACACCAAAACCTATATATTCATTCAAAGTCTGCACGGAATAAATTCTCAAGAAGTCCAGGAATCACAAAAACTTGAGTGTGAGCCTGCAGCGCGCACTATATATATATATATATATATATAGGCCAGACAGGTGGCAGTTTTATCAAAGATTCGGGGAGCATTTGAAAAGTTACAGGTTAAATAAACAGGATTCAAAACTGTGAGAACCACTTCATTGACGATAACCATGAGTCAACACAGAATCCTGAAATTTTGTATATGCATCCCAGAGGTCTGAACATATTCAGTTTTCGCATAGGTAGATTTTGACTTGTTTGAGAACTCCTTCACTCCCAATTCTGATTATTTCTGGTTCTTCTACTTGAATACTTTACGCTATTTTGCACCACTTGCCCCCAAACGCAGAAACTGGAAGTAACAAATGGTTATATAGCCTTATCGATCTTGAGTGGAAAATGGGGTGACCTTTTTTATATGTCCTTTCCACTTCTAAGTAAAGATGAAAAGTGTGTGTTTAGTCCAAGATTATGGAGTATGGATCATATTGTTATTGATTTTATATAAATCTCCGAACGTGAATCCTTTATATTATTGCAAACCCCTCAAAAATTCTTGAATGGTGAATGAGCATAAGAACATATAGCAATAATAATTCCAATAGCATTGTTTATAGCTCTATAAACAATGCCAATAGTAACAAAATTGGAAAATTGTAACATTTTTCCATCGGATTGATGTCGTAAGTTGAATACTCGAATAGAAGCGCCATCTAAAGTGTATATATAAGTATCATGAAACATCCATATTTTGGTAATGACACCTATGTGAAAGTGTGTGAATCAGTATAGAAAGTATTGGGATAGCCTATTCGCGAAATGCGTTTCCACTAGATGGCGTTCAAAATTTAGGCTCGAAACAGTATAATCACAGTTTATAGCTAAAGAATAATGGTGATCAACCGCCAAATTCTATTGTAGACTATGGTATTACCATTGTATCACTAGGCTGGTTCCCATTGGTTGATATTCTAGCTTCGCAATTCGCATATACATGAGCTTAGCCTTAGGTCAGTCTGGTGACTGTCGGAGCATAACGGAACATACCCTTTGATTCCCACTGGTTCTTGTTACCCTTGGTTCGGAGGAGGTTCCGTGTTCCGTCAGTTCCACTTCCACAGAAGGACCCAGAGAACACACATATATCTGCATTTGTTCTGCGGTCAGTTTTGAACACTATTGAACAGTATATAACTCTTGTCTATGGTTTTGAAGGGTTTATGAACAGAGATAAAAAATATAATTAAATATTGAAATTAGTTTTATAGAAAAGCTCATTTCCTCATTTTGATATTTAGAATATTAAATAAAATGAGTTCTGGTTTTATAACCGAGACCGAAGCAGCAGAAGTAAGGAAACAAAGACAAGAGGATTGGGAGAGAGTCCGAAAGGCAGAAGACCCCATAGGTTAGATTAGGTTGACTTGACAGTTTCCTCAGTAAATATTCATTTTTTTTTTATTTTTTTTAGTTAGGCCAGAAGAACCCTACGAAGCGCGAAGTCTTTACCAACAATTACAAGACGAGAAACAGAAGAAAGCGTTGGAATATGAAGAAGCACACAAATTGAGTAATGTGTTCTAGTCCAAGAGCCAGAGCCGAAAATTTTTTCTGATAAAGCTGGTTTTTCGTTAATTAGTTATAGTCAATGTGTACACAAACAAACTCTGGTCAGTCAAGCGTATCGTAGAACAGGTTACTCAGGAGCGACATCAAAGAGGTAGCATTTACCATAGTTAAAAAATGGATTTATTAAAGCTGAAAATAATTATACAACTTCTATAATGCATATCAATAAAAGTTATGTAGGCCAGTCACTCATTTATTAGAATGGAGCTGGTCAGTACAAAGCGGTTTTAGAGATATTGGGGAAGAACTGTTGTTTTTTTTTGTTAAATGTCAACATCCTGTATCTGATAAATAAAGCGGTTGCGGACCTATGTTCATATGTAGAATTTTTCCCAAAATCATTCAAGAATTATCACCCTTTGAGATCAGCATTCAATTATGAAACACCCTGACGGACTGACTGACCATCTCTGTTCTAATAAATGAGTGACTGGCCTAGATAACTTTTATTGATATGCATTATGTATAATAATTTTCAGCCTTAATAAATCCATTTTGTTACGCTGGTGAATGCTACATCTTTGATGTCGCTCCTAAGTCACCTATTCTACGATACGCTTGACTGACCAGAGTATATTTGTGTACACATCGCCCATAACTAATAAACTCAAAGAAAATTTTCGGCTCTGGCTCTCCGTCTATTCTGAAAGTTCAGTTCAATCAATACAGTTCGTTAAATTTTCAGAAAATATGATAAAAGGTCTCGACGACGACGAGTTCGAGTTCTTGGACCTCGTAGATCGCACCAAAATAGAAGCAGACCGTAAGAAAGAACTCGAAGAAGAGCAGGAGTTGCACGATTACAGAAACCGAGTCGCTATTCTACAAGAAAAATCTCTAGAAGAAAGGATTAAGGCTGAAAAAGTAGTCAACAAACCAAAAACCACAAAAGATAATCGAGTTTCTCAACAGACACTACTGAAAGGTGCTATTATTAAAAAGAGCGAAAATAATAAGAGAAAAATGAATGACAGCGGAGAAAATACTCAAAAAGAGAACCCCAAAAGGAACAGAGTTGAAGAAATTGATGAAACAGGTAAATTTCACTTTTTCAATGTGAAGATAAAATACAAAATAATATAGGTGTGCCTCAAGGGTCTGTTTTAGGACCATTGTTATTCCTCATATAGTTAAATGACATTGTAACCATAGCCGAAGAATGTAAAACTCACGTATTTGCCAGGAGAGTGTTGACACTAGGAACACTAGTCTTGAAAGGGTGAATAGATTTAGCCGAGCAAAAAGTAAATGAAACAAAATGTATGTTACTAAAAAACATAAAGATCATAATAATGAGAACCTACCTGAATGACAGTGATGAGGTCTCAATCTGCCTACTCCTACTAATCCTAACGTGATAATACCTGAGGAGTAGGCAGATTGAGGCAGTGTAGAATCACGTTTTCCCCACCTTTTTATCCCTTTTCATTTCTTGAAAATGGCTTCAAAATAGGAGCCGAAACGTCGAATTTCTACTAATTCCAGACGCGGTTCAACTTTAAATTTTCAAATATCTGACCGCAGAAACCTATTAAAACTTGTTTCAAGAAGCAATAAATGTTCCGGTGACTGTAAAACAGTCGAAAACAATCCTTTAGGAAGTAACTATAACTTTGTATAGTTTGTATGGCATATGTTTGACAGAAAACAACTACCTCCCTGGCTAATACCTCGACAGATATTGAATTATATCTGTCGGACATATGTGCAATGTGTATATATAAAATAGATACATTTTTAGGGGATAAATCTTCGTCCGATGTCTCACCAACAGTGATAACCCAAAACACCGCTCTGAAATGTGTTGCCATTCTGCCTGGCTTGGGGTGTTATCAAGATACCACATCTGAAGAAGATAGTTCAGATTCCGATGCGGACAGCAAGCCACCGAGCAAGACAGATTTACTAGGAAGGAAGTTGACCGGCAAAGATAACCCTTCTGTGAATTGCTGAAAACCGAACACATTTCGATAAATTATTATATTATCTTACAAAGATTCCTAGGCCTTTTTTGGTAGTATCGTGCGTTCAGTCGAATTTTTGTGAAAAATGCATCAAAACACCTCAAATGCTCAAAAGACTTTTGTTGCACAGTATCAACTTTATATTGCTGTATATATATTTCGTATATCTGCAAATTGTAAATAAATTTGAAATTAGGATGTATAATGAATGCATTTCTTCTCAATAATCCCAATCTGCTTTTGAGGCTGATCTCTCATCTGATGAACTTATTTAAATTTTCAATATCTTCAAGAGCTATTTAAATTTGACAACTGATCACTACTTTAGCGCCATCTAGCGAGAACAGATTTAGTAATAGGATGAATCATTGTCTAAATTCTAAAGGTACCTTTTTCTACGGTCGGAGTTGGCGACATCTACATTTTGAAATTCGTACTAAAAACTCCGGGAAAACAAAATTTTTAGCGTCACCTAGCGGGAAAAGTCGCACCGCATTTCACGATCGCGAATAAAGAAGAAGAAGAACATCCAGCTGTAGTTGTTAAATCGTTTATTGAGGTTATTACCTTGAAAAAGAGCTGGAAAATTTTGGGATATGAAATTAATAACAATCAAGATAACAATGTAAAAAGTTATTTAATAATAAATATTTCTTCAGATTACATGTGACTGAGAGATGGATTGTAAAGTAAGTGACATTTCTAATTATTTGTGGATCGCCTAACCGCTCTTTTACAGGGTATAGTCACAAAAGTTGACCCGAACTTTGTTTTCTTCGAACTGAATAACCAAACACGGGTTCATATGAGCATCCTAATATCGAACAATCCTTCGTTGAGATTTCCAAAAGTTGGATCAATGATTTCCATCAGAAATGCCCATAAGTATTCCTCAACTTACGTACCATGTAGGACTTCAGAGTTAAAAGGAACTTTCACCGACCAGTTTGACTCCAGTTGGTTTATAGAATTCGTCAAAAAACATCAACTAGGAGCTCAGGATCTATTAACGATTGATGCTATTATAAAGCTATTTGAAAAGAATTTTCAGGATCTAATCACTGAATCCACAAATATACTTTCTTTGCTAGAGACTCTGCTCGGTGCATTCTCAATCCGTACGATTACTGATCATGCTTGTTTGAACAAGCACATATCACACTTGGACTTTATTTCCGTCAACTCTTGCAGATACGTCGAGATAAAATCAAATAACTACGGCGAATTCCCCCACTGGAGCTTCGGAGTGCATTCCAAGCCGAGAAAACATACTTTATTATTTGGTATGATCATACTTCAGGGTCATTATGGGTTTTTGATGTTGAAGGACTCCCTTTATCAAATAGTTTGTGTTATTAGGAATGCTACTCCTGAAGACCTGCAGTCTGTAGTTGATAGTTATGTTATAATTAGAAATTACAGGGTGATTACAGAAATATTCAAAGAAAGCAACGTTCCGAATTTGGAATATGTTTTTGTGGATTTTCAAGATGTAATAAAAATATACTCTGCACAAAAAACTCAAACCTTGTTTTACCGGTTTGATGATAGTTCTGAAAGTCCAAAATACGAATATAGCCTTGAATTTCAATTGATGAAAAAGAGTATGGTGAGTTTTTGTACGTCTGCGAGTCTGCCAGTAAGAATTGTTAGGTTATTGATTTTTAGACTTGCATAGGTAACAATAAGGGCCCTGAATCTTGGTTGCTTATATCAACAACAACAAAAAACAACACTAGATATTGTGAATTTGCTTTTCTGATATTGCCTTCCCAGTACATTCAAATTTCCTTGTATTTAACAGAGGGTAGAATCTACAGGTTATGCCATAAAAGTCCCCTGTGAGTATATATAGCATGCATTTTTGAATTATGATTGAAAAAAATAAGAATTTTAGGAAAGAATCTACCAATTCGGAACTAACAAGATTGTACAAGCATAGGGTTTATGAAATTGAAGACACCGAAGCTTATTTTCAGTTGCTGAAAAAAGACGAATTCCCTGAAAAGCTTTTTACAGTGGAGGAATGTAAAAAGCATGTGACAAATAGTTCTGAGCTAGTTTCATTCACTGGAGTTTTGAAACAAAAAAGGTTTGCTGACAAATTGTCGTCTCGTGTCTCCAAAAGAACCACAGTTTATGGATTTGGAACTCCTGGTAAGAATTTTTCAAAAATGGTCTAATGCAATGAAAAAAAAAATAAATAAAATAAAATGATAAAAGAACTTTTAGAAGGCATAATTGACTATAAAACACTAGATGGGAAGTTTGAATTATAATACTCATGAAAACTGACTAACTTGCATTATTAGAGAAGCTAAAATACAGGATTATCAAGGGGGTCGATACGAGGGGGGATGGGGGTACTTCCCTCCCCCCAAGAGTAGTTATATTATTATTTTTAGTATTTTTAAATTAAATTTCATTCCAAGAAGAAAAATTAAAGCCTTTACCCCTCCTCAAGAAACCCTTTACCCCCCCAAGAAAAAAATTAGAGACACATTAATAATTAATAATTTTCAGCAGCGCTCACCCTCACTATAAGACCGATTTGGACTATATCAACATCTCAATAGTCAAAATTTAACTATAGCCTTTTTTTTAACCTAGCCGAAACTTCCAATATCAATAAAATTAGCGAATTTTGGATTTCACGGAAAAGTTCATGATCTCAAAAAATATTTAGATAGAAAAAAAATCTTTCGATTGGGTGTGCCACAAGGGACCGTTTTGGGGCCACTTCTATTTAGTATCTATTTCAACAACCTTTTTTATATTAAAACTATAGTTGAAGTTCATAGTTTTGCAAATGATATAATAATAATATGGTGAAAAAAATTATTAAATTACAGACCAAGACCACTTTAGCTTTCAAAATAATTAAAAATTGGTGTGAGTATAACCTACTCACAATAAACTTTGATATAACGAAATATATGCCATTTACATTTTAGGCTCTTCAAAAATGGTTTTTGAAAATCATATATAATATGAGTGTTATTTATCCAAATGAAAATCTGTTCAAGAAAATAAAGAAAATGGACATAAGACAATCAATTGGATACAACTTAACTTAAATTATTTAGAGCAATATGCAATAAAAATTTGGCAAAATTATTGTACAGTAATTTGAATAAGCTTTCTGGCTAGTGTGGTATAAATTTACTGAAACTGATTTTTAGTCAGATGTTTCCAAGTCAGTTTTACAAGTCTCAAAAACAGAGTGATAACGCTTTTAAATTACTGATATTTTTTTCAGGGTCCAAAGTTCATCAGCTAGTATTTTCTTATACAGAAAACAACACCGAAATATATCTAGATTGTTATTTGAACGATTGGGAGAACACATTGATGCCCTTGGGCCTGATCCCTCAAGTTCGAGTTGTCGTAAAACATGTACTGCCACAATCGAAAAAATACCTTAAAGCTACAGTTCTAACTTCATTCGAAATTTTGTCCTACGAACCTCTAGTGGAGTTTAGAACAACAAATCTGTAAGTACGTAACAGAATGTCTTCTTTGAAACAAGTGTGCATTAATTGGTGTGTTTGCCCAAACATTGAAGTGGCCTCTTCTGACTTTTTTTACTCTTTGGCAGGTTTGGAGACTTCAAACTCGATTGGGGCACCCAGTTCTTTCTGGGACACGGTAACAGAATACCTTACGGGGTAATTATTTGGGGCAAAGTACTTGGCATCCAAATACTTTCGGTAAAAATGACTAACCGCTGTAAAGAGTGTAAATACATAAACGAATGTGCAGGTGCTTGCAGTCATTGTGGAGGAGATCAAAGACAGATGGAGTTTCTTTCCAAGTAGGTGTCTTGTAAAAACCATTCTACCGGGTGATCTGGAACCAATTTACCCCCCTCATGAATGTACAATTTAGCAAGTATCAGACTAAATATGACACTTCCTGTTTGACCGGAAATAGAGGAGTACCATTTTTTTTTAATGATTCATTATAAAATTACATTCCAACGATATACCATAATCATACTTCCAATTCGCAATATATTTGCTATTTTATAAAAAAAGTACTTTTTGTATTCCCCTCATAACAGAACATCTTCATGAAAGTGTGCTATGGAAGATGAAACAATAGCATGATGTCAAACTTTCCACACCATGATTTGTATGCAGACATAACTATTTTCCCAATTTGTGTTTTTCTTTATTTTTCAACACCAATAAACTCATTTTAACTTCCAACATAGAATTTTTTTATGCAGGTTAGAAACTCTCTATATTGAAATACAAAACATGAGAAGAACTACTTATTTTTGTTTCCTATTTATTTTTTTATGAAGATAAGTTGAAAGATTCAATAGAAGTGTAGGGACAGGATGGAGATTATCTACATAAAAAAATCCTGTTAGCATTTGATGTTGAAAAATGAAGAAAAACAAAAATTGGGGTCTGCATACTAATCATAAAGTGGAAACTTTGACATCGAATTATTGTTACTCACATGACATTGTTTCAGCTTCCATAGCACACTTTCATGAAAATGTTCCATTACGAGGGGAACACAAAAAGTAATTTTTTATAAAATCTCAAATATATCAATGATTTGTAAAATATAAGTATGATTGTGATATATCGTTGAAAAGGTAATTTTGTACAGAATGGTAATTTTAAAAAAAATAGTACTTACCATTCAAACTAAAAAAATAGGTTGGGCTTCCAGTCAAACCGGAACTGTCAAATTGTACATTCATGACATCAAATAGATGTATCAAATTTGAAACCTCCATACAAAATAACAACGGATATACAGGGGGTAAATTGGTTTCAGGTCACCCGTTAATTCATCTACCAGTATCTGGCATTGTTGGCCCTATTCTTCTTCAGATTGCACGTGTCTGATGAGTATGGCCAAAGTAAAGTTCTGGTGAAACATCCTGAATTTCTAAAAGTGATTCTTGATCTGCAAGACAAACAGTTCGATCTGTGGATGGAAGCTTTCGAAGAAATCGGGCAGTACGACTTCAGCTTGTTCGATGATGGGGACGTATTGAACAGATACCCTGTGAGTATTACTTTGTGTATAATTGAGGGAAGACATTCATACGATTTCCTTTCTTGCAGGAAACAGATAGAGAATTCTTCAAATATGCAGTGACGATTTATCTTACCAAATTCAACCAAAGCGCCATTGTGAGCTTGGATATGAAGTGTAGGAAACTTGATTCAAATCCTCAGAAAAATGGCGGAAGACCTCTTTGGTTTTGTATAGATGCACGAAGGTGCTGATTTATTATGGATGTTATTAATTCTTTTGAAAATAGAACCGGTGAAAGCCAAAATACAATGAATCTACATTCTAACATATCAATAATAAGATAATCAATAAAATAATAAAATCAACGAGCAAGTCCACAAGTAGTTTATCCACTGAAATCATTTATTTGAAAAAGACTGATTTTGAATAGAATATTTTTATTGATTTTTTAAAAGGTTCCAATGGTAGTTCTCTAATTTGCTGAGAAAAATTTAAAGCTGAAGCAAAAAACAGTCATTCATATAATTGATCTATTTGTGAAAAATTATTCAGTACGGGACGTGCCGTCTATTATTTTTAAAACCTTCCCTGATATTTGTAAATATTAATATACTGTAAATAAAAATAGGGAATGATATCATAAATATGTAAGCATTTAAACTTGTTTGAAGATATTTGATCCGTTATTCACCTCTATGGTGTGTGTAAATTTACAGAAATAAAGTATTTATAAATAACGCCTTGTATATTGATTTTTCAATTAGTTGCCATATCTAGCTTCCCCATTTCGAAATCCGAAGTTTTTGCAACATTAGGACTTTACAGGAGATTGCTCTTCATTCTTTTTGAAAGCAATGTAGTATATCACCTAGAATGGAGACAATGAAACAATGAGGGTAAGAGTGTTTAGCTGTATCACCGAGAGTCTAGGTTTGGTAAGAAGGATTTCATTAGAAATAATAATGATCAGAATATTACATAAAAGCAAATAGATTATAAATAATTCAGCCTTTCGCAAATTTCTTATACTATCAAATAGCTCCAAAGTTTTTCTACAAGATGTAATTCAACGTTCGTCGTGGTATTAGCCAGGAAAGTAGTTGTTTCTGATGGATTTTTAACAAATTATTCCTATTGTACAGGAATATGGTAATGAGCAGTCTTGGTAGGGCAGGACACCTTGTTTTTTTCAGTATGTACTATATATAGTTTCAGAGGAATGTCACTTCAGTATATTCAGTCCTATTTATCAGGATAAAGTCAAACTGTTAAGACCGTTGAGTGTTCTGCTATACAAGACACTATTTGTGCACTTCCTCAGGGATCTTTTTTGTATCAGAAGCAAAATGCTCCGACAGCTCGATTTTTATAATAATCATAGTATGCTATGACAAAACACCATCAAATAACAAAAAAACTTGGGCCAAACCAACAAAATCCATTGAATTGTTATCTGGTACATAATGATAATGTACTTTCTCATTTAAAAAAATGGAAGGGTGAGTACCCCATGAAGAAGGATCATGTCAGGATCGAAACTTGTATGTCATAGCATGGTATGATTATTATAAACATTAGAAAAATTAATAGGGGAAGGGGGTAACACATATTTCAGCACACTATATAATTTATAGGTTAAGTGAAACTTTGCCAAACAGATAATTAATAAAATTTATTAATGGGACAAACAGTTTATACAAAAACAAACGATTACACTATTCACTAATATACAAATCATAGGTTTTCCTGAGATAAAAAAGACACAAACAAAATCCACCACACCAGAGACCCGAAAGTTTTTATATTAATATTACTCAATATACACACATATGTTACACAGGAACATGGTACACTCCTATACACTCCAACTATACCAGATTTGTTGGTGTTATCTTCAAAGATTGGCGATATCTCCATATATAGAATAATCGAATAATCTTGTTGGCATTAATTGTACTCTTTAATTTGAAGGAGTATGTACAGGTTCGGCATTGACATGAATCCTTTCATGGACTTTCAAATTACCTTTTTGAGTAAAAGCTTTGGAGCAGATTTTACAACTGAATTTTTCTCCTGTATGACTCGTCCTATGGACCTTCAAGTCACCCGAAGTGCTGAAAGTCTGGAAACATATTCTGCAATGCAACGGTTTTTCACCAGTGTGACTCCTCTCATGAACCTTTAAACTACTCGCTCTACTGAAATATTTCGAACATACTTTGCAATGAAAGGGTTTTTCTTCTGTATGAAGCCTGCCATTCTTGGAAAAACTTTTGCAATGACGTTTCAAATCTTCCATCCGACTGAAATCTTTTGAACAGATTTCGCAATGAAAAGGCTTTTCACCAGTGTGATTCCTCTCATGACGTTTCAAATCTCCCTTTCGACCGAAAGATATTAAACAGATTTTGCAATGAAATGGCTTTTCACCAGTGTGACTCATCTCGTGACGTTCCAAATCTCTCAATCGACTGAAAGATTTTGGACAGGTTTTGCAATGAAATGGTTTTTCATCGGTATGATTCATCTCGTGATCCTTCAAATTACTAGCTCGAGTGAAAAATTTCAAACACAATTTGCATTGAAATGGTTTTTCACCAGTGTGACATCTCTCGTGATCTTTCAAATTTCTCGATCGACTGAAAGACTTTGAACAGATTTTGCAGTTGAATGGTTTCTCAACAGCATGACTCAGCTCATGATCCTTCAAATTACTCGCTTGACTGAAAGATTTCGAACACATTTTGCAGTGAAATGGTTTTTCTCCTGTATGAACCCTCAAATGGACTTTCATTTCACCCGAAGTGGAGAAATTCTTGGAACAAATTTTGCAGTGAAATGGCTTTTCACCAGTGTGTCTCGTTTCATGACGTTTCATATCTCCCGGTCGTCTGAAATATTTTAAACAAATTTTGCATTGAAATGATTTTTCACCAGTGTGACTTTTCTCGTGAGCCTTCAAATTTCCCGTTTGACTGAAAGACATTGAACATAATTTGCACTGAAAGGGTTTTTCACCAGCATGAAGCCTCTTGTGAACCTTCAAATTATTCTTTTGACTGAAAGATTTTGAACATATTTTGCAATGAAACGGCTTTTCACCAGTGTGAGTCCTCTCATGAAGTTTTAAATGACATATTCGCTGGAAAGATTTTGTACAAATTTTGCAATGAAATGGGTTTTCTTCTGTTTGAATGCTTTCGCTTTCATGAACCTTCATATTACTCCGGTTTACAGTAGATGATTCTTGTTCCTTGGTAATTTCATCTTCAGATAGGGAAACTGAAAAAAAAAGAATATAATAGTAAACAATTGGACAAATTACTAGTATGTGTGAGATACAACTTTTTACTTCTACAAATTCTTAATTCAACTCAAGATGCTTTATTGTCTTAAGTATATATATATATATATACACTTATTGATGAAAATTGTTATATGAATATACATAATGGTGTAATACATCTGTCTCAGTGGCGCAGCCAGGATTTCAGTTTGGGGGGGCTTTGGGGGGGGCTGTGGCCCCAAAGCCCCCTCCAGCTGCGCCAATGATCTGTCTTCATGTCAGAATATATCTTTTTGAATAAATTCTTCACTTCATTCATATCTTTTTGTATGTACTGTCTGAATTTGACTAGTACGGTAAGCTTATTTATGTAATGTATATTTATGTTCTGTACAAAAGTTTCAGTGATGAATAATATATTTGTATTGTTAAGTTTTCTGTATCGCCAGGACTGTAAAAACTACTATTGCTTTTCTTTTATTGTTAATATTATGTTATTCATGATGATATTCTGTGAAACCAAATTGATTTCAGATAAGTTATTAGATTACAAAAAGTTGTTTAATCAATTTTTCAATTGGATGATAACTTTCAATTTTGTTCTTTTATCCAAATTTATGTAGTTTGAAGTAGGTTCGCAATGCGAAGATGGGTAAACTTGATTGTTTCAGCTTTAATTCCGTCTTTGCCTGAGGCCGATTTATTTTTTTAACTAGAAATGTTTTTGACTACTTTATTTTTATTCACAGGTTTTAAATACATTAATTAGAATATGTATTTATGATACACGGATTTTGATGTTTGTATGGTTTTGAAAGTGTCAAATTACCCTGATAGCATAACAGCCTGATGCAAGTTGTTTGTTAGGATATTCTACTTAGGTTTCTAGAAGCAAATCTAACTGAAATTGAGTTTGTTTTATTCATATTGAATCATAAAGAATTGGTATCACACTAGGATTTGTCTTTCTTAAATCAGCTTCAATTAAATTTTTCACAGTCCATAATGTTTTCGTACCAAAGTAAGGTTGTATTGTCTGCAAGCATTGTAAACGTCAATATATTAATTACAAATGGTGAAAAACTGGGGTAATCTTTAAAGATAGTAAAATAAATTAATTTTAAAAAGTTGTTTATAATTTAATTTTTGGCCCATATGTGAAATTAGAAACATATTTCTGAAATAATTGAAAACTGTATTATTTTTCTAAATATTTCCTGTTTCCTGGTTCATTTTGGTCTTTAACATCCTTTAAGATACAAAAATGTTAGTAAAACACTTGGCTGAATCTTAAACCTTTGCTTTTCTGGATTTTTTCTCACCTGTTTCACATTTGACATATTCGTAAAGCATATCAGTGTCCTCGTTTTTTATTTGTACACCGTTATAATTATTTGATAAATTATCGGAAAATTTGGAACGATCTAAATCTGGGTTCGGATTCTTTACATCAACATTTTCTTCAATCCGCTCTTGGTATGTGTCCATAGCATGTTTGTGATCAACCAAGTCTGTTTCACTACTAGAACTGTTATAATGGCTCCCGCAATTAGAGAAAACAACAAATTCGCATGGCTCATGTTTCACTGCATCTTTAACATCCCCTTCTGGCCAATTTCCTAATTTATCAGTATTCATAATCGAATTTTTAATGAATTTTAATATACGCCAACGTAAATGAAATAAAATAAAGAAAATGACAACAACGTTGTCACTTGTGAGTTTGTGACAACTGACAATGATAGTTGTATACAGTGTTGCCGTAACAATAATATTTTTAAAAGAAGGTAGTAGTCCATACTCAAAGTGGAAGACCAAGTTTTTTTGGAAAAAGAACACAAAGTCGTCTCCACAAAGTTTAATAAAGAGATCAGGATAAAAATCCTACCTCAACGCAACAAGACATGTTTCGAACATATATATGTTCATCTTCAGTTTACAGTACAAAAGAAGAGGGAAGAATGTGGGGGGACAAAAAATTTAAATTTTAACTAGGAACTACCAACTACATCTTCAAGCAGACTGTTGTAACTGAACTATTATTCTATATGAATCGTCACATGAATGGTATGAGTCTTGGGATATATTTTGCAATGAAATAGTTTTTTAACTGTGACTCCTCTTATGAATTTTCAAATTATTTGCAATTAAACGTCTTTCTCCCGAATAAATGAATTTTCTCCTGAATATACGGATTTTCTCCCGAATTAATGAATTTTCTCCTGAATATACGGATTTTCTCTTGAATAAACGAATTTTCCCCTGAATAAACGGGTTTCCCCGATAAAAGGACTTTCTCCCTTATACACGAATTTTCTTCTGCATTAAATGGGTTTTCTACTGTATAAACATTTTTCTGTATGATTCCTTCCATGAAATCGGCACGTCTATCGATGCGCGGTAAAAGAAGAGCTCAGTATACATTATAACAAAATGTACAATTTATACTACCCTCTTTATCGTTCGAATACTTTCTCATTCTAATTCGAGCAGCTCAAACGTTTATCGATATTCCTTTATAGATTTGCTAAGCTGTCAGAGCGATGCCTCGTCAATGGTTTATATATCTATATATTTAAATATATAGATATACAAAAGCATGCGGAAGATACCGCGGTGACGTCAATTGAGATACTACATTGCAACATAGGGAATGGTCCATCTTTGACAAATAGTATTCAATGTCCTTGATCAGTTGTCAGTTGTCACTTGTGACAACTTCGCCGTCGCCTGTCATTTGTCATTCTCTTTCTGGTTGGTGCAAGAGGTGGCGGACGTTGGTGTATATTGTAATTATTGTATAAACTATTATTATTTCATAAAGTTCTCTCTATAGAAATTCGATAATGAATACTAATTTATTCGGAAATGGGCAGGAAAAAGGAAGTATCGATTGTAACGATTCCAGTGATGGATCTTCTCAAATAGATGCAGTGAAACAGGAGCCAGGAGAAATAGATATTTTGACTGATTGCAGAAGTTATTATAATGGTGAAACGGACTTTGTTGATCACAAAAATGACATCGACATCTACCAAGAGCATATTGAAGAAAAGGTTGATGTGAAGGATTCGAACCCAGATTCAGATCATTCCAAAATTTACGATAATTTATCAAATAATTATGACGCAGTAGGAATAAAAATAGAGGAGGACACTGATATGCTTTACAAATGTGAAACAGGTGAGGAAAAATACTAAGATGCAAAAATTACTATTAGGTCAAAACACTTTTAAGTGGAAAATAAAACATAATTTGACACTTTCGAAACCATATTACTATGTAGGTTTATCGTATAAAATATTGTACAAAACATCTTTAAAAAATGGCTAAAATCATTCCCTCAGCAAACGATTTTTATCTTTTTTTTTAAAGCTTGCTTACTATGGAAATCGTCAAGCCCAAATAACATGATAAAATGACGACACTGAATGTTATTTAATCTAATATAAGTTATATTATAAGCTACCAAGTTTGAGTGGAACAAAATATAAAGTTATCCAATGAAAACAAAACCTCAAGTGGTATTTAGTGAGATAATATATCAAATCAAATAAATGAATTATTAAATAATAGTATATTCAACATGATTTATTGAATTGAATGAATAATGAAGGCAAATAAAGGTTTATCCACCTGCAAGTACGTTTGTTATGGACGAATTCATACATAAGTTGAATGATCGAGGGTAATACAAGAAGTTTTCATGTCATTGAATAAACTTTTATTTTGAAAGAAAACCTGGTTGCTTGGGTAATTGCAAATGAGATGATAAAATCACGACACCAAAGTTGGAGTGATTTATGACTTTTATTAATATTTTTATATTTAAAATATTTTTTTATTATGACAAATCTATACACATTTATGTACTATTAGCAGTTCTGCTAAATAAAGGATTTATATAAGAAAAATGAAGACATACATTCATAAAATACAAGATATGAAACAAATATTCGTTAGCCATTTTCACATTCGACATATATATTTTTTTCAGTTTCTGGATCAAAGCCATTTGAAGTAAAGGAAGAAACAATATCTGAAGATGAAGTTACCGTGGAACAGGACTCATCTGATGGACATTCGAGGGGTTCAGTGAGTTCCATGGAAAATGATGATGAGATACCACGTAAATTCTGTTCGAACCTTCTTGAAAAGAATCGTGTTAAACGGCAGAGGAAACATATGACAGAGAAAATATTTCATTGCGATGTCTGTTCAAAATCTTTCTCTCATCCAAGAGATTTGAAGGTTTATGAGAAGAGTGACACTGGTGAAAAAACATTTTATTGCGAACTCTGTTCAGTATTTTTCAGTCAAACGCGAAATTTGAAAGTTCGTAAGAGGATTAATTGCGAAATTTGTTCCAAAACTTTCCCTACTCCGTCCAAATTGAAACTCCATCATAGGATTCATACAGGAGAAAAACCATTCCATTGCAAACTCTGCTCAAAGTCTTTCAGTCAACTGCATCATTTGGTGGGTCATGAGAGGAGCCACACTGGTGAAAAACCATTTCTTTGTAACATTTGTTCCAAGACTTTCACCATTTCGACTCATTTGAAAGAACATGAGAAGACTCATACTGGTGAAAAACCATTCAATTGCAAAGTTTGTTCAAAATCTTTCAGTAGAGGCCATTATTTGAAAGTTCATGAAAGGGTTCACAGTGGTGAAAAACCTTTTCATTGTAAAATTTGTTCTAAGGCTTTCTCTTCTTCAAGTTCTTTGAGTATACATGGGAGGATTCATACAGGAGAAAAACCGTTTCATTGCAGAGTCTGTTCAAATTCTTTTATTAGAATGGCTGATTTGAAAATTCATGAGAGGAGTCACACTGGTGAAAAACCATATCATTGTAACATTTGTTCTAAGAGTTTCTCTTCTTCAAGTGCTTTGAGGATCCATGGGAGGATTCATACAGGAGAAAAACCCCTCAAGAAATAGAAATGTGTATTTTTCAAAGCTTTTATTTAAAGGTTTATTCGTTTGCATCTAGGTGTTGCATTTTCCTACATCTGGTGTAATTTACACTTGATTTTAGTATTTGTTTGCATATTATTCTGACACATTCCTTTGTGGATTCAAATTGTGTAAATTACACTACACTACATCCTGATGCAAACGAATAAATCTTAACTTGTAATGTTAGTGTATATGAATGCGTGAGTCTGGGTCAAATCTTACAAGCTGAATTAGACCCCTTCCTCTTACCTTAAAAAATTGAATTTTTACATGTTGGTTCAGTTTCAATGACAATACATTGGATATATATATACAGTGTGTCCACGTTAAGGATGGGATAGCTAGGACCTCAGAAACGGAGTTAAAATGTTAAATTAGAGAAAAGTTGACGAATCCAACATCCTTTTATATGGAGTTTTCAGATCGAGGTATTTTTTTCGGAATTTTGAATAAAGTTTTTTTTTTCGATATTTGTTTTTATTTATTTATGACGTTATAACAAAAAATAAAAAATAGATTTTCATTGCCACTTTTTAAGCTTTCCGAGATACCTTCATCAACTTTTTTCTTTCAAATATGTCTCTGTTATTTTTGTAATAGAATTCGAGGAACATTATTCTGAAAAACGTCATGGCTTATTTCAGTAATTAGGGTAGTGGAGGCATATATAGTCCAGCGGGTTATATGGCCCAGTGTATCTATTACCGAATTTAAAGACAGTTTTCACAATTTAGCAAGCGTACACTCTTGCTCATAGTAAAATTAACATATGCCTGTTGTGCTGCCATTACCCGCTCATTTAGTCTCAAACTGCAGCTCGAAGAGTGATAATCCAGTCCTTTCAGGTATGAATGTAATTTTTACGGGAAGTTTGACATTACAATGTTAGAGAGACCTTGCAGTTTCCAACAACGTCAGGCAGTAATGAAGTCACCGCTAATTTGACATTTACGCAAGCGCAGAGAGAATCTGGAATAAGGACAACTTTAATCAAATACGGCCTGCCTTAATAAGAGGACGTATAAAGACAAGGACTAAAGTTCCTTTATTTCCACTTCGGGCCAGATCGTAAATTATCGTGGATATGACATGACTCATGATTGATAAATATACATATAGGAGTTTCAAATTGAATCGATGTCAAAACCCCCTTGGGTAACTCAGAATAACTCTATCTAGTTCTAAAATTGATTATATAAAAAGAAAAATCGAAGTTTCTAAGATTAAATAAGGGATGAATAGAGGAAACTTGCAATATCTCTTTTTAATCGCAGAATAGGGGCAGTCACTATTGAAATTGAGTTGCCTTAAATACTGCATGGCGTTATTGCAATAATTCTCTGTTATCAGCTAAGAAGATAGCCAAAAACATACTTGTTAGATTTCATTGTATTCATCCTGTATATGGAATATATTTGAGTTTGAAATGTGATTTTGTTTTTGTTAATAATTTCAACTCCAACAGAGGTCAATTGAAAATACGTTCCGTTCCCGCATAAGAAAATCCGTTCCGTTCCGGAATAAGAAAATCCGGTCCGTTCCCGCATAAGAAAATCCGGTCCGTTCCCGCATAAGAAAATCCGGTCCGTTCCCGCATAAGAAAGTCCGTTCCGTTCACGCATTAGAAAATCCGGTCCGTTCCCGCATAAGAAAATCCGTTCCCACACGAGAAGAAAATATCCGTTTTTACAGGGGAATAATAATTTAATCCAAATCATCCAGTTTTTGACCTGTTGATTTAGTATTTTGCAATGACCTTATTTTTTTCTGATATTTATTGTGGAAGAAAACTTTTTAAATAAAAGTTTAGATTAAAAAAAAACTGTGAATCTTGATGTTTAACAATAATCATAAACGTTATTTGCTTCAAACTGTTGTGAATTTCGGCCCATAAATACGCTTCCTTCCTATGAAAAACTATTGGAAATTGTGGTCAAATATCAGCTGCTGGAATTTATTGGAAACAGCATTAATCAACAATCCGGATTTCGACATGAGAAGGCCTCACGTTTTTACTAATTCAATAGAAAACAAACATTTGGAAAAACCATGTTATATGCGTTGTCTTATTTATTATTTTGTGCTTTAAAAAATTTGAAAAAAAAACAAACTCGATAGATATGGTATTACAGACAATGAATTGGTTTAATAATTATTTATTACATCATGAATTAGAAATTTCAAATAGAGTTCCTCAAAGTTACACTTTGGGGCTGATATTCATTAATTTTGTTAATCAACGAGATCATTCAATAGAAGCTACCTAAAACACCAAAAATACGTCACTTTCACTCACTTTAACGAAAGTAAAGTAGTTTTGGTTTTTTGGGTAGCTTCTATATTCCTTGAACTGTATTCACACCAAACGTTTCTTCATTTTTGAACGAGAAATATTTCGCGTTTTGTATAAGCCATAGTTTACGATAAAATCGATGTCAAAAAAAATTCTAATGATTAGAATGTATGTTCTTCACCAAGTTTTCGTTTTGTATCATTAGCTAAACCATTATAACTATTTCAAAATGGACCGCCCAATAATAACTAAAATTCCGTCACTTACATAGAAACACATGAAACTGAATAAATGTTCATAGCATAACTTAAAATAGAAACATTTTCAATATCGCCATCAATTTATGCGTAGGTGACAAATTGGATGTATTACGTGTAGAATTCTTCTGTCTGTCGTTATCAAGTGTGTGATATCTCGGATTACTAAATATATAGCAATCTGTGTCATGAGCTTGCATATAGATCGCTATATATCAAGTATCCGAGAATCGTGATATATTGTCACATTCACACATTTGATAATGACAGTAGATGGTAACTGTTGGACGTCGTGACTCAGACACATGAAGAGACTTAACTTTATTTGTTTCTAGACACTGGAAGCCTAGAAGAATTAACACATACTGATACATTGTCAACCACTTTCAAAAAAACGTGGATGTAGGTTAGTATAATTTTCAACGCATACATTGAAAATTGTTTCAAGAATACAATAATATAATTCCATGCGACTGGAAAAGTATACATATTTTATCACATACATTCGAGAATGGACGATTCCAGACGAGAGTCTAATTCTCCCACTCCGTACCAACGTTGCCAAGTTTCACTCATTATATTGGGTATGCGTGTGGGGTGTTTAGATGACAAAACAGGGCGAACTGAGTTGAGAAGGGTTGAGAAAGTGTGAATTTGTTTTTTCGCTCGCAATTGACACAACCTAACCTGAGCAAGCTAACGACAAAAATTTATTTTTTCCGACAATAAAGCAGATTTTGATTGATTTGATTGATAACCTAGCTTGCGAGTCGAAAATGCGTGAATAAGTTTTCGCTCGCAATTGGTTTCGAGTACAAGTGACAGACCCGAAGCACACGCTATCACTTTATGGTGTACCGGAAAGAGATGCCGATTGTTTTGTTATCGCTATCGCTATGCGAAAAAGTTACAGTGTCCCACTGCTACGGAATACTACCCCTGGGGCGCTCAACTAATATTGAAAAATGGCCAAAGGCAGTCAACAAGGTATGTAGAATGCGGGAATTTCGTTAATTGGGAAATTTATAGTTTATTTACAGTTCATATTTAAGTTCCACGACCTTGAAGTCGACGAGTCGAACTCTTCTCGAAAACATTTTGTCTTAGTCTATTTCACACCCCAAAAGTTTTTCAATTTATTGAATTTTCCACGCGAACGTTATTTTCACAGGTCCTTAGTCTATTATTGAACTGTTGGTCGGAGGTAAGAGTTTATGATATAAATAATTGAAGCTTATTAAATTTTCAACAACAATATTTATATAAATTTTTCTTGTATTCCCAATGGTTACAGAGTTATAGGGCGCTAAAAGATAGCGTTTTTGAAAAAACACGTTAACTGTACAATATTTAAATTTTTTTTAAATCCTTTATTGAGCCCTAAAAAACTTCAAGAGTCTATAAAAGGACACTGCTGCTGTCTACATTTTTACAATATTAATACATTATACAGCAAAAAAACAATATACAATTTTTATGTACATACGCTAATTTTACATTATATACAAGTCAGTCTAGTTGGCATTTCTAATAAGATTTGACAAAGGTTTACCAATTTCTTTGAGGATTGAGAAGATAAACTTCACAGCTTTGTATAAAAAGAAAGACGTATATTAAACAGTGAAATACAAGAACCAAAAAATGCTGAGGAAAAAGAGGTGAGATGCATGAGATGATGATGTGAGAGAAGAAGTGCCCTTTCTTCGCTAACTGCCGCTAAAGCTCGCCTCATATCCACGAGGACTTTTGGTATATTCTTGGTATATTCATCTCTAGGTAGCCAAATCAATGTGCAAAGTTTCAAAACTTTCGGATTTTTCAGGAGGTTCGGTAATTTTTTTAAGGTTTTTTGGCTGGACTATTGGAGCAAATTTTGCAATGAAAGAGCAGATTTTGTAATGAAAGGGGGCTTCACCAGTGTTACTCCTATAGTGAACCTTCAAATCATTTACAATGAAAGGGGTTTTCTCTTGTATGAATTCTCCCATGGACTTTCTATTCAAACCAAGTGGCAAAAGTCTTGGAGCAAATTTTGCAATGAAATGGGTTTTCACCAGTGTGTATCCTTTCATGGACTTTCAAATTACTCATACGACCGAAGTATTTTGAGCAGATTTTGCAATGAAAGGGTTTTCCCCTTAAAGCGTTTTCCCATGACCCTTTAAATGACTAAACGTGGTGAAAGCCATAGAACAAATTTTGCATGAAAATGGTTTTTCTCATGTATAAAACCTTCCATGAACTTTCAATTCAAACAAATGGGTAAAAGTCTTGAAGCAAATTTTGCAAAGAAGTGGTTATTCACCAGTGTGACTCATCTCATGAACTTTCAAATGACTCCTATTTTGCTTTTGTCCACTAATTCATTAAATATTCGCACATATCGTCCATTTATCTCGAAACTACAGATTTCAGAGTGTTCGACTCGCTAACACCCTGTATGAGTTTTCTCATGGCCCTTCAAATGACTAGACGAGGTGAAAGCCTTAGTACAAATTTTGCATGAAAATGGTTTTTCACCAGTGTGTATCCTTTCATGAACTTTCATATCACCCATACGACTGAAGGATTTTGAGCAGATTTGGCAATGAAAAGGTTTTTCCCCTGTATGCGTTTTCCCATGGCCCTTTAGAGTACTAGACGTGGTAAAAGCCTTGGAACAAATCTTGCAATGAAACGTTCTTTCTCCTGTATGAATCCTCTGATGGCGTTTCAATTTATACGAAGTGGTGAAAGTTTTGGAACAAATTTTGCAACGAAATGGTTTTTCCTCAGTGTGAACCATCTCGTGCTTTGTCAAAGTATCCTTTTCACTGAAAGATTTTGAACAGAGTTTGCAATGAAAAGGTTTTTCTCCGGGAAGAATGCTCTCATGGCCCCTCAATCGACCAGAAGTATAAAACCCCTTGGAACAAATTTTGCAATGAAATAGTTTTTCTTCTGTGTGACTTCTCTCAAGAATTTTCAGATTACCCATATGGTTGAAAGATTTCGAACAGAGTTTGCAATGGTCAGGTTTATCTTCTGTATGAATCCTCACATGGACTTTGAATTCAAACGAGGTGGTAAAAGTCTTGGAGCAAATTTTGCAATGATATGGTTTTTCTCCTGTATGAATCCTTTCATGAACTTTCAATTGACTCGAACGGCTGAAGGATTTTGAGCAGATTTTGCAATCAAATGGTTTTTCCCCCGTGTGTGTTCTCCCATGCTCCTTCAAATGACAAGACCTTGCGAAAGTCTTAGAACAAATTTTGCAAGAAAATGGTTTTTCTCCTGTATGAATCATCTGATGGCATTTCAATTTATACGAAGTAATGAAAGTTTTGCAACAAAGTTTGCAATGAAATGGTTTTTCAACGGTGTGAATCATCTCATGACGTTTCAAATTTCTCGATTGACCGAAAGATTTTGAACATACTTTGCAATGAAATGGTTTTTCACCAGTGTGAACCATCTCGTGCTTTGTCAAAGTATCCTTTTCACTGAAAGATTTTGAACAGAGTTTGCACTGAAACGGTTTTTCTCCGGGATGGATGTTCTCATGGCCCCTCAATTGACCAGAAGTATAGAACCCCTTGGAACAAATTTTGCAATGAAATAGTTTTTCTCCAGTGTGACTCCTCTCATGAATTTTCAAATTACCCAAATGGTTATAAGATTTCGAACAGAGTTTGCAATGGTGAGGTTTTTCTCCTGTATGAATCCTCTCATGGACTTTCAATTCAAACGCAGTGGTAAAAGTCTTGGAGCAAATTTTGCAATGAAATGGTTTTTCACCAGTATGAATCCTTTCATGAACTTTCAAATGACTCGTACGACTGAAGGATTTTGGGCAGATTTTACAATCAAATGGTTTTTCCCCCGTATGTGTTTTCCCATGCTCCTTCAAATGAGAAGACCTAGTGAAAGTCTTTGAACAAATTTTGCAAGTAAATGGTTTTTCTCCTGTATGAATCACCTGATGGCATTTCAATTTATATGAAGTAATGAAAGTTTTGGAACAAATTTTGCAATGAAATGGTTTTTCAACAGTGTGAATCATCTCATGAAGTTTCAAATTTCCCGATTGACCGAAAGATTTTGAACAAACTTTGCAATGGAATGGTTTTTCTCCTATGCGAATTCTCAGTTTTTTCGTAGAACTTACTAAACCCATCCGCTGTCCAGCAGATGAGTTATGTTCCACAGTAACTTTATCTTCAGACATTGTTTCTTCCTTTACTTCAAGTGGCGTCAATCCAGAAACTGAAAAAAAAAAATATAGGAAACAATCTGGCAAGTAAATTCTATCAGTCAACTAGTATAATTTTCCGACTGGTATTAATAGTCGTAACCGCCAAAAATTTCATTTGGATTTTTTGTAGAGGACACCGGAAAACGTGAGTTGCAAAAATAATTTTTTGAAAATTGGATGGCTCTCTCTAACCGAATATTTACCATTCATAATGTGATTGTGCACAAACTACACATTGAAAAGAAAACATCTCGCCCACATTTTAACCACATGTTATTATCTATCAGTTTCCGCAATATCATTGGTTCAGCTTCCAATTCACAAAAATTATGAATTATTGAAAAAAGGTTTCATTTCGAGTATTTTCTCAGTGGAAAATGCACCCGTTCTCCGATCGTATAAAATAACCATTTCGTAGGTTTCATAATTCTCTACAAATGTTCTTGGAAAATCCAAGAGTCTTGGATTTTAACTTATTGCCTATTTTCTAAATAGTGGATAGTAGACAGAACCTCAAGTTGGCAATAAATAACTATTCATTTACACAGTTTTGCAACAAACTTGTATCATTGTACGAGACTCATGCAAGGCGAGAGGCATGCAATTATCTGTCTTGCACTGAACATGCATAACGTGAAACTCGCAACTTGAAATCTTTACATGATTTGTCCTAACCAGTTTCACTTTTGATATCTTCGTAAGCAATATCAATGTCGTCCTCCGTTTTGATTTTTACTGCGTCACATTTACTTGATAAATTATCTGAATATTTTGAATGATCTAAATCTTCCAGTATCAGATTCTTCACATCAAGGTTTTCTTCATTTTCCTCTTGGTAGCTTTCGGACGCAGGTTTGTGATCAACAAATTCCGTTTCACTGCTAAAACTTTCAAAATAGCCTCCTTTACTCAATTTTTTCTCGCCAGTTTCATTTTTGATACATTCGTAAACAATTTCAATATCGTCCTCATATTTGATTTGCACTGGGTCACAATTATAGGAAAATTTTAACTCATCTAAATCTTCTGGGTTCAGATTCTTCACATCGAGTTTTTCAACAAAGTTTTTACTAGACTTGTTAAAACAGCTCCCGCATTCAATGAAAACATCGCGTGGCTCAATTTTCACTTCAGCTATTTGAAAAGCTTTACAATCACCAATATCGATACAGTCGATTTTCCCTTCTTCCTGACCAATTTCAAATATGTCAGTATCCATTATGGAATTTTTAAAACTCTTGTGAATAGTACGGACGTTTTCTTTCAGAATTTTCAGAAACAAAGGAAAGTAATACAACCAAAACCCTACAAACGACAGTCGACAATTAAAAAAACTGACAACTGACAGTGGTGTTCAGGGTTGCCAATATAGCTATCTCTTCAGGAGCTAACTGTCGTACCAGCTATTCTAAATTATCAGATATTGGCTACTGAATATGATTTCTCTACGGCTTCAGTCATACATGTTTGTTGAATGAGTAAAACTGGTGTTTACAAGTTACAAAGTTGGCCAAACTGGTGTTCTGTAAGTTGAATAATGGGCAAAACTTGTAATTCAGCTGGAAGCTCGTATTTTTAATTTTCCCAACTGTCAGCGTTATGTGATTTGCATTTTCCAATTTGGAGCTGGCTTTTTATGCCAAAGGTATATTTTTTAATCACGAATTGAATATTTTCACTTTTGCCAGAATTATCGTACAACCAGCCTTATAGTACGCAGCCATATCGTACATAGTACAGAAGGCGAAATTATCGTACGGGTTGGCAACCCTGGCGGTGTTGTGCAGATCAGTGTTGCCAACTGGATGAACTATAAAGTCACTACACAGGTTTATTCGTTTGCATCAGGTGTGGTGTAGTGTAATTTACACCACATTTTGAATCGAGTGTAGCTTTTTGTAGTGGAAGGTGTTCTAGATCTCTTCGCAAGGGTTGTCTTCATACTTGTGGAGTTCTTCACTCTCATATAGAATCATATAAGGTTTTGGGAGTAATATGATTTTCTTTTTGATAGCAGAAGGATGAATAAAATAAGTTTTGAAAGAAATAGATTTCAATATTGGAAAATGGATTAGAAAAATAACGGTTTTTATCCTGTATGAATTTTACCATGGATATTCAACTCGTAGGCTAATGAAAGCCTTGGAGCAAATTTTACATTGAAATGATTTTTCACCCTTTTTCATGAACTTTGAAACCCATAAATTTGAAAGCTTTTGAACAAATTTTACAATAAAATGTTTTTTCACCAGTGTGAATCCTCCCATGAACCTTCAACCTACTCGATTGACTGAGAGCTTTGGTGCAAATCTTGCAATGAAACTGTTTTTCTCCTGTATAAATCCTTCCAAGGACGGCAGAAGTATCAAGAACAAATTTCACAATTAAATGGGTTTTCAACAGAGTGATTTCTTTTGCGCCCCTTTAAATCACACAATTGCCAAAACGTTTGGAACAGAGTTTACAATGGATTTTCTCCCATATGATTGTTTCTGTGAATTCTCAAACTATTAGATGTAGAAAAAACCTTGGAGCAAATTTTGCAATGAATTGGTTTTTCTCCAGTGTGACCCCCAGGGATCGCCTGATTAAAATTAAGTGATTTTTTTTTTATTTTAATCAAATGATTTTTTCATTTTCTTCAATGAATGGAATGAAAAATGTGAAATCAGAAATAACATTTATTTTCCAAAATATAGTCAAAATACAAATTAAACTGATACAAAATGCAAATAAAACATTATTCTTAATATTGAAAAAATAATTGATATTTTTAAAAAGTTTTTACATATCGCTTTATTACCAGTTTTTTTTTTATAAAATATTTCCAAATTGTGTCTTTGTGTCCTTCCACTCATTTTTATTTTACACTTACTTTACTGTTCTGTTACTGTTCAGTCAAGTTTACTTTTATTTTAATTTTTAATAAATTTGGGTTATTATACTTTACTTGGACACAGACACACTCACAGTCTCAATAAAATTTGTCAAATGATTTCGCAAGTTCTGACAAGAATAAACCAATACAAGATATGTCAAAACAAATGCTATTTGTCGTTGTTTTTGTTTGCATGTAAAGATACATAGTTCCTTAAAATCGACCAAAACATATCAATCGATATTCAAAACAAAAAATATAAAAAATTAAAATTTTTTATTTATTTTTTTCGAACCCTGGTAGGAGTCACCAGGGTTCAAAGGACTCGACCGATTGAATGATTTTTAACACGTTTTGCAATGAAACGGGTTTTCTCTTGTATGAATTCTACCATGGATATTCATTTAACTAGTACAGAGTAATGAAAGCCTTGTAGCAAATTTTACAATGAAATGGTTTTTCAACAGTGTGACAGCTTTCATTAACTTTTTGAATAAAATGGATTTTCTCCTGTATGAATCGGCTCATGGATCTTCAACTCATTCGAAGTATTAAAAGCTTTGGAACAAATTTTACAATGAAATGGTTATTCACCAGTGTGAATCCTCTCATGAACCTTCAAACTACTCGATTGACTGAAAGCCTTGGTGCAAATCTTGCAATGAAATGGTTTTTCTCCTGTATGAATCCTTCCATGGACCTTCAAATCACTCGAAGCGTAGAAAGTCTTGGAACAAATTTTACAACGAAATGGTTTTTCACCAGTGTGTCTTCTCTCATGAAATAACAAATAATTCTTTCGGTTGAAAGATTTTGAACAGGTTTTACAATGAAATGGTTTTTCATCAGTGTGACATCTTTCATGATCTACTACATCACGCTTTCGTCTGAAAGATTTTGAACAGATCTTACAATTAAATGGTTTTTCACCAGTGTGTGTCTTCTCATGAACTTTCAATGAACTCGACTGAATGAATGATTTTGAACAGGTTTTGCATTGAAATGGTTTTTCACCAGTGTGACTCTTCTCATGACGTTTCAAATGACCCGACTGACTGAATGATCTTGAACAGGTTTTGCAATGAAAGGGTTTTTCTCCTGTATGAATCCTTAGATGGACTTTCATTTCAAAGGAAGTGGTGAAAGTCTGGGAACAAATTGTGCAATTAAATGGTTTTTCACCAGTGTGACTTCTCTCATGAACCGTCAAATGACATTTGCGGCTGAAAGATTTTGTACAGGTTTTACATTGAAATGGTTTTTCACCAGTGTGAGTCCTCCCATGATCTTTCAATGAACTTGATTGAATGAATGATTTCGGACAGGTTTTGCATTGAAATTTTTTTTCACCAGTGTGACTTCTCTCATGAACTACCAAATCACCCTTGCGGCTGTAAGATTTTGAACAGGTTTTACAATGAAATGGTTTTTCACCAGTGTGAATCCTCTCATGATTTTTCAATGAACTTGACTGAACAAATGATTTTGAACAGGTTTTGCAACGAAGAGGTTTTTCTTCTGTATGAGTCCATCTGTGTACCTTCAACGAGGCAGAAGTATTAAAACCCTTTGAGCAAATTTCACAATGAAATGGTTTTTCAACAGAGTGATTTCTTTCATGAACCTTCAAAGTAAACAATTGATTAAAATGTTTGGAACACAGTTTACAATAAAATGGTTTTTCACCAGTGTGTCTTCTCTCGTGAATTTTCAAACTACCCCTTTGAGTGAAAGATCTCGAACAAATTTTGCAATGAAAAGGTTTTTCTCCAGTATGAATTCTTCCATGGCGCTGCAAAACATGTGGATTATTGAAAGTCTTTGAACAAATTTGGTGTTTCACAGAACGATTATTCTCAAAAGTGTCTGAACACAATTTACGTTTCACCTCAATATCAATTTCTGGAGTCACTGGAAGCATCCGATGTACAGCAGAAGAGTCCTGTTCTTTGATAACTTCATCTCCAGATATACTTTCATCTTTTACTTCAAGTGACCTCAATCCGGAAGCTGGAAAAAGAAATATCATAGTACAGCAAAACCTCTGAATAGCGAACAGCTGCGAGGATTTTTTTGTCTGTAATTAAGAGGTTTAACAATTGAAGACTGGAAGTAACAAAGGTGCTAAGTGCCATAATTTCCTAAATTGATATGTTGCTGTAGAACGGTGCTAATCGACATGCTTTCTGACCTGACAAAGGCGGTAAGTGTCAGGAGTAACATTATGCTTCCTACAACAATAATTAGATGGAGCCACCAACAAATATTGTTCTTTTTATTACTTTTTTCTTGAATATCTCGAGACTGTATTTTTGGCACTTAGCTCCTTTGTTACTTCCACTCTTCAATTTTAATATGCCTTTCAATGTCTTGCAAATTAAAGTTATCCAAAATAGAGCACTGTCAGTGAAGTAATTTGACAATTAGTAAACATTCCATGGGGGGACAAACAAAGCCATTTTCCATAAGACTACACATAGGGCAAAACTTGCAAAAGTAAAAATGCTTTTACAGAATGGGGCCTGTATTACTTTTGAAAGCTACATTCAAATCATAACTTGTAGATTTGAGAATAGCTTTCCATACCAAAACTTTGGTAACATACTTTACAGAATCTAGAACCTTTCCTTGATTTTTCCTCACCAGTCTCAATTTTGATATCATCAATGTCGTCCTTCTTTTTGATTTGTACTGCTTCACATTTACTCAATAAATTATCTGAAAATTTGAAATGCTCTAAATCTTCTGGGTTCAGATTCTTCACATCAAATTTTGCTTCATTCTCCTCTTGGTAGCTTTCGGTAGCAGGTTTGCGATCAACAAAGTCCGTTGAATTGTTATCATAGCTTCCGCATTCAGTGAAAACATCCATTTCGCGTGGCTCAATTTTCACTCCATCTATTCGAAAAGCTTCACTATCACTATTATTACTGAAATCGTTACAGTCGATTTTCCCTTCTGCTTGCTCCATTCCAAATTTATCAGTACTAGTATTCATTATCGAGTATGAACAAAAGTCTCGTAAATTAGACGAATATAGAATATATTTATCAATCAGAAATAAATAAAAATGAATCAAGTGTCAAGTGACAACGAAATCCAATTCTATATTCTATGCACTTGAAGACAAGTGACAACTGACAAATAGTTGAATGCAGTGTTGCCGTGGCAAGAGCACACTGGACGGTAAAATCAAGTGCAAATAAATGCACACTTTGATGTAAAATTTTAAAAATGGAAATTGACAAAACAGGAAGCCAACTGCACATTTGTGGCATTTGGCTAGGAGATCTTGTATATCACAAGGCAACAACTAACGGAGCCACGGAGGCAGCTATAGCTACCTGAGTGACAATCCTACCCAGGAAAATATAAATTGAGATGGATGTAGTGAAGGACAATATATTATGAAATATGAAGGAAAAAAAATATTGAGTATAACCCTCAAATGGAAATGCAACCGTATACTGATGAGCGTTCAAGTACTTGCCTTGTGATATACAGGGTCTCCTAGCCAAATGCCACAAATGTGAGGTTGGCTTTTATATTTCATATATGGTCCCTCTCACTACATCCATCAATAGTGGGGAATGCAGCTAATGTCACAAAAGAAAACTCTGGTAAGTTTATCCAAGCTTTCGGAACTATATTTATTCCATCATCAGGGCAACTACAAATTTAGTTATTATATGTTGATAGTATTATATAAAGATATGCCTTATCTATACTTACAAACTTAGGTGAGGTTGGATGATACGATGAATGTTATAAAAAAATAATTATGAAGTACAGGATGAAGAGCTGACGCATTGCCAATAAAATGAGCGTACACTATAAGCAAAACGAACATTCTTTATAGTAATAACACATTTCTGAGTTATATTGATACATGAGAGAGATAATGCAATAACGTCAGGCAGTATTTAAGGCAAGTTTAATTCAATAATGACTGCCACTATTCTGTGAATAAAAACAGAGATATTGCAAGTTTTGTCTATTCGTCCCTTATTTACACGTGGCGTTCATTATTCATAACCTAAATTAAAACTTCATATATTTATCAAACATGAAGTCAAGTCATATCCACGATAAATTACGATTTTGGTCGATATGAAAATAAATGAACATTAATTCTCGCCTTTGAATATCCACTAATGAAGGACGTATTTTAATAAAGTTGTCCTTATTAATTAATATCTCTCTGTCATCGAGAATCACTTGAGGTATGTTTCACCTTACTATCCCTTATTCCTAGTATATGATAGATATCATACAAGCTGTGGTATCATAAAGAGATGACAAACAAAACAATAGTTTTAGAACAATAGATTACAAAGCAGCTTATACATTTCACAAGTAATTTTATTATTTAAGAGGCAACCTCAACGCGTCATCACGAAAGTCAAATTTTATGATTGCGCCGCCAGAGCTGTAACTAGGTGGATGGCGCCCGTGGCAAATATGTAGGTTTGCGCCCCCTAACAATAGTAAAACCTCAGATAGCTAATATTATTCAGATCCAAAGTCATTTTGGCGCCCCCTGCGGGCTAGCCGAAAGTCATTGATTTTATACAATTTTTTTTTCTTCTTCCGAGTCTATAATCTCCTCAAGAATTCGGCAATTTGCATATTTTTTTCATTTGTCAAACCAGAAAAAAAATGTGCATTTCCTAATACCCTTCTAGTTGAAAGATTAGGTGCAGGTTTTGTAATTAATGAATATTTTCATTATGGACTTTTATTTTATTTTATTGATTTTTGTCCTGTATGAATACTTGAATGGACCTTCAAATTGCTCAAAGTAGAGAAAGCTTTGGAGCAAATTTTAGAATGAAACGGTTTTTCAGCAGTATGACTTCTCTCATGAGCTTTCAATAAACTGGATTGACTCCAAGATTTGGTATGGCTTTCACAATGAAAGGGTTTTTCTTCTGTATAAATCCTCATATGGACATATTCAACTCATACGAAGTATTGAAAGTCTTCGAACAAATTTTGTACATTTAATGGAATAAACCTTACAAAGAAAACTTGTATAACTCAAGAAATTACATACAGAGACCGATATAAAGTATGTACCATAAAAAGTTTGTGCATGTCCGATAACCTAAAAATCGATTTTGACACATGTCACGTGATCGTTGGTATGGCGGAAAATTGAAAAAAATTGCTATGAAAAATCGAAAAGTGGGGTAAGACGGCATAAATAGTTTTATTTTTATTTTCAATCTTGTTTCTGAATATATTTCTCCCCATTTTGAATCGTTCAAAGAGTTTTTTATTGGATTAAAATGAAAATTATCATTAATTAATATATATCAAATTCCAGTGGTATTTAACCAGTCGTTTACTTTATTTTTATTGGAATATAAATATTTAGTTGTTTTAATAATATCTGGTAATATGACAAATAATTTTGGGAATGCTATATTCAATTCGATTTGTTTCCTATATGAATCTTCCTGTGAACCTTCAAACTGCTAGATGTAGTGAAAGCCTTGGAACAAACTTGACAATGAAACGGGTTTTCACCAGTGTGACCCCTCTCATGAACTTTCAATGCATACGATTGTCTGAAAGATTTTGAACAGTATTTACAATGAAATGGATTTTCTCCTGTATGAATCCTCCCATGGACTTTCAATAAATTCGAAGTGATGAAAGTCTTGGAACAAATTATGCAACGAAATGGTTTTTCACCAGTGTGACTCCTCTCATGGACTTTCAAATGACCCGAACTAGTAAAAGATTTTGAACAAACTTTGCAATGAAATGGTTTTTCACCAGTGTGACTCCTCTCATGAACTTTCAAATGACCCGTTTGACTGAAAGATCTTGAACAGCTTTTACAATGAAAGGGTTTTTCTCCTGTATGAATCCTCCCATGGACTTTCAATTCACCCGCAGTGATAAAAGCCTTGGAACAAATTTCGCAATGAATAGGTTTTTCACCTGTGTGAATCCTCTCATGAGCTCTTAATGAAGTCAATTGACTGAATGATCTTGAACAGATTTTGCAATGAAATGATTTTTCACCTGTATGAATCCTACCGTGGACTTTCAACTCTCTCGAAGTATTGAAAGCTTTGGAGCAAAATTTACAATGAAACGGTTTTTCACCAGTATGTCTCCTCTCATGAACTTTCAATTTATTTGATTGACTGAATGATCTTGAACAGGTTTTGCAATGAAATGGTTTTTCTCCTGTATGATTCATTCCGTGGATTTTCAACTTGGTCGAAGTAGTGAAAGCTTTTGAGCAAATTTTACAGTGAAATGGCTTTTCACCAGTGTGACTCCTCTCATGAACTTTCAATGAACTTGATTGACTGAATGATCTTGAACAGGTTTTGCAATGAAATGGTTTTTCTCCTGTATGAATCCTTCCGTGGATTTTCAACGCGGCAGAAGTAGTGAAAGCTTTGGAGCAAATTTCACAGTGATATGGTTTTTCACCAGTGTGACTTCTTTCATGAATCTTCAAATTATTCATCTGACTGAAAGACATTGTACAGAATTTGCAATGAAAAGGTTTTTCTCCTGTATGAATATTTCCGTGGATCTTCAACTTGGCCAAAGTAGTGAAAGCTTTGGAGCAGATTTCACAATGAAATCGTTTTTCACCAGTGTGACTCCTCTCATGAACTTTCAAATGACAGTTTTTACTGAAATATTTTAAACATATTTTGCAATGAAATTGCACTGGGAGGCTACAAGGTACAGCAGATAAGTCTTGTTCCTTGGTAGCTTCATCTCGAGATATACTTTCATCTTGTACTTCAAGAGGTTTCAATCTGGAAACTGAAAAAATAAAAAACCATAGTAAATTCTATCAATAACTAGGAAAGTTTGATCATTTTGTTTGATGGTGTCTGAAAGTAGCAAAGATTTCTAACTAATAATAATGGTGGATTTATAAACTCAAATAAAATAAGAATAAAATGACTAAGAATTAAGAAAGACAAACACAAGAAAACTCCATTAGAGGTTTATATACTTTCATTTGTTGATTAAATTAGGAATTAGCAACTAAGAAGATTGCTTTCTTTCATTTTGTTAAATACAATTATTTG
Organism: Chrysolina haemoptera; assembly: GCA_958298965.1. Taxonomy (NCBI): domain Eukaryota; kingdom Metazoa; phylum Arthropoda; class Insecta; order Coleoptera; family Chrysomelidae; genus Chrysolina; species Chrysolina haemoptera. The sequence goes on from OY282590.1 coordinate 38,152,454, forward strand.
TTTTAATAGAAAATGGAAGTGGGCATGTGCAAAATCGGTGAAATGACATGTGATTTATCATTGAATATATATTTTTTTTAATTCTAAGTGATATTGTAGAGACAGGAGACGATCTGATCTTCACAAAATTTTCTTCCACACCAAGACATGTTTCTTTAACACAGTAGCTTCCTCAAGTAACTATACAATAGAGCCACAATAGGCCATTGGCCGCAGTGGAGAGCCTGATATGGGCTCACTCACATTTAAACCTAACCTAACCTAACTATACAATAAGCTACATATAAACATTCATTAATCACAATTTTCCATCGACCGTTCATTTATGATGTATTTTAACGCACTCAAAATCGTTGATTAATGATCCCTATTAATGAATGATTTTTCTATTAATAAACAATTTCATTATATGCAACCCAACATACATTGCTTCAATACATTTATATTGGTTAGTACTATCTGCCAATTCTGCCAATTCTGAAATCAAATTTCAGAAAATCTTCAATACACCAGTTGTCACTAGCGTTGTTAGGAAGTCACATAGCCGGCTGGTAAAATGTTGACCTGATAATCGCGAGGTTGAAGGTCCAACCCAAATGACTATTAATATGATGGCGTAGAATACGCGAAAAATATTGAAAAAATTCTAGAACTTTTTGCCTAACATTTCGCTTGTAGATGTTATAGGTGGTTTTGTGTGCTAGGATGCCGGATTGTAGCGCACCTTTTACATTTATAGCATTTTGTGACCATAACGAGACACATTCGTTAAATACATAGGTTTATAGAAAGAAAGCTAAGAAAATTTTCTACAAAGTGATGTAGGTGTTATTCATAAAATCCGGCTGACGAAAAAAAAAAAGCTCTGGTAACTGATTAATTGTATCGCCACTTAATTTGAGGGTAAATGAATGGGTGTACTTAGCTTATTGTATAGTAACTTGAAGAGGCTACTGTGTTAGCGAAACATGTTGTGGTGTTAAATAAAAGTTTGTGAAGATAGGAATGTCTCCTGTCTATACGATTACTATGGATCTTCACCAAGTAACAGCCGAGTCAATCAGAAATCTAAGTGATATGTTTGAATAATATCTTGCGATAACAATATAGCATATAGCGCGCATATTGAAACTCATACATACAGTATGTAACCCTTAATTGATGTTTATAAACACCTTCTTAATTGCTAATGAGAGAATTCTCTCATGGTTGCCAACTTCAATTTTTGTATGAAAACTAGGAAACTCTGATTGGACTCAAACTCTCAAACACACTTGGCAGAATCTAAAGTCTAATTGATTTTTTTCCTCACCAGTTTCACTTTTGATATATTCGTAAACAATATCAATGTCGTCCTCCATTTTGATGTTTACTTCCTCACATTTAATTGATAAATTATCAGAATATTTTAAATAATCTAAATCTTCTGGGTTCAGATTCTTCATATCAGGTTTTTCTTCATTCTCCTCTTGGTAGCAGTCGGTAGCATGTTTGTGATTAACACAGTCTGTTTCACTGCTAAAACTGTTATAAGAGCTCCCGCATTTAGTGAAAACATCTTCGCGTGGTTCAATTTTCACTGCATCAATTCGAAAAGATTTATCATCATTGAAATCGTTGCAATCCATTTTTCTGTCTTCTTGCTTAATTCCAAATATATCAGTATTCATTATTGAATTTCTACAAGTCAGTGATTTGACTTTGCCTGGTTTGTTTGAAAAATTACAACAAAAACAAAGTGACAACTGACAGTGATAGTTGTATGGGCAGTGTTGCCACTCCAGAATTTTTTTGGTACTATTTCATCTATCAAAATTGTACTAAATCGTACTAAAACCCAAGGACCTACTATTTCTAGAGAATGGCCCAATCGACTGATTTTATCGGCCTTCTCAATAGTTTATATACGAATTCACTCTGAATTAATACCTTACGGCAAAGACAATGATAATGAAAAATAACTTGTGACATCAATTTAAGTTTCAACAAGTGACTATAAATGTCACAAGTAATTTTTCATTGTATACAAAGCATACAAAAAAATCGCGGTGACGTCAATTGAGAGAACACATTGCAACATAGGAAATTGGCCAGTGGGAAGTGTTATTACATAAATTTTCTGTGTTCCTCTTCTAATTAGTTTTAAGATCACTAAAACGAGTTATGCACAAGTTCAGTTGACGGGTAATCTTCGGTTACAGTGAGCACCAGAATTTACAACGAAAAATTGTGATACTTAGTAAATAAACATACCATCTTCTTTCTACCAGCACAATCTACATAAGTACTTGAATTCGCCCGTTCACCCCTTTTCCACTATCATAACTGAATGTAAACTAAAATGTTATAGAGATTTGGCAACATTGGATATTTCCGATCACTCAATTCGTAGGTTATATTTACCGTTATGGGAAAAGGGTAATTTTTTTAATAAAAAGTGCCTTTTCAATTGAAAAATATTAAAATGGGTGAATTCCAGTATGTAGATTATCTTGGTGAAAAGAAGGAGGCACTTTTTAATTTTTTTTTCGCGGTAGGAACATGTTTCTACAAAAATCAAGTCATCATTCATATATTTCGCTTTGAATTGTGGTGTAACCTTTTTTACCTTTTTATTCACTATGGACATACTAATTACCAGTGTCACCAACTCCCTCGAAGTACTGAAAGCTTTGGAACAAACTTTACCGTGATATGGTTTTTCACCAGTGTGACTCCTCTCATTAATTTTCAATGAACTCGATTGACTGAATGATTATGAAAGGTTTTGCAATGAAATGGTTTTCCTTCTGTATGAATCCTCCCATGGACATTCAATGCATATGAAGTATTGAAAGTCTTGGAGCAAATTTTGTACATTTTATTGAATGAACCTTACAAAGAAAACTATGTTTAACTCAAGAAAATGCATACAATGACCGCTAAAAAGTATGTACCATATAGGAAAAAAGTTTATTACTAGAGAAAAAAATCTGGGGAAAAGTTTGTGCATGTCTGATAACCTAAAGAATCGCAGGTATGACGGAAAATTGAAAAAAAAAATAAAATGCTATAATGCAAAAGTGGTGTAAGATGGCAAAATATCGAAAAATGTTATTTGAAAAAGTTAGTTCGAATTCAATTTTATACACACAAACAGTTTGAAGAGATAATAAAAATATCAATTTTTTCCGTATGAATAGCTTCACTATACTGAAACATTCGTATTTAAATGACAAAACCTCGAAATTTTCTCCACATCAGAGAGTTCGTATTTAACAGTTAAATCAGAATTCCACGCCCATTGTGATGACATGATACTACAAAAACAGGGTTTTTTCCAGTATAAATTCCAGTTCCGATGATAATCGTACAAGAACGTTTCACATAAAATTCTGAAAACTATTAAGCCTCTTTAATTTGACGCACTATTTTTAAGATTATGTGCGAAATGAAACAATCGTGCGCGATTATCATCGAAAATTCATTATAATCGAAAAAACACGATATTTACGGATCGCCCTATAATCGCAAAAATCGTGGAATTCTGGTATGACTGTTAAGATATGAACCAATTCAACAGCCAGGGGTCTGACAAAGTCCAATTTTTTTAATTTAGTGCTCTCTGTTGTAGAGAAAATGAGGAAGTTTTGTCATTACAATAAAAATACCAATGTTTCAGTATAGTCAAGCAATGCATACGAAAAAAATTGATATTTTTGTACGGATAGGAAAATATTCAAGAAAAATTGCTATTTTCAATTTTCAAGCATTACCTCTTCAAACTTTGATTGTATGTATAAAATTTTAATTCAAGCAACTTTTCAATTAACTTTTTTCGATATCTTGTAATCTCACCCCACTTTTAGCCATTTCATAGCAATTTTCTACAATGCGTCAAAATCGATGTTTAGGTTATCGGACATGCACAAACTTTACCCCCCTCAGTAATGAAAGACTTGGAGCAAATTTTGCAATTGAATGGTTTTTCACCTGTATGAATTCTATCGTGGACTTTCAATTCGCTCGAATTGTTGAAAGTTTTGGAGCAAATTTGACAATGATATGGTTTTTCACCAGTGTGAACCCTCTTATGAAGTTTCAAATGACTTCCCTTACTGAAAGATTTTAAACATACTTTGCAATGAAATTGTTTTTGTCCAGTATGAATCTCCGTGTGAATTTTCAAACTACTAAATGAAGTGAAAGCCTTGGAACAAATTTTGCAATTGAATGGTTTTTCACCAGTGTGACTCCTCTCATGAACTATCAAATGGTAGTTTCGAATAAATGATTTTGAGCAGATTCTGCAAAGAAATGGTTTTTCCCCTGTATGAATTCTTCCGTGGATGTTCAAATCATAAGAATTAGAAAAAGCTTTGGAACAAATTTTACAATGATATGGTTCTTCACCAGTGTGTCTCCTCTCATGAACTTTCAAATTACTCATCTTACTGAAAGATTTCGAACAAATTTTGCAATTGAATGGTTTTTCACCGGTGTGACTCCTTTCGTGACATTGCAAATTATCCTTTCGACTGAAAGATTTGGAACAGGTTTTGCATTTAAATGCTTTTTCCCCAGTGTGACACCTTTCATGAGCTTTTAAATGACTTGTTTGACTGAAATATTTCGAACAAATTTTGCATTTGAATGGTTTTTCGCCTGAATGAATTCTTCCGTGGACTTTCAAATTGCTCAAAGTTTTGAAAGCTTTGGAGCAAATTTTACAATGAAATGGTTTTTCATCAGTATGTCTCCTCTCGTGAACCTTCATATCACCCATTCGAATGAAACATTTGGAGCAGAGTTTGCAATGAAATTGTTTTTCTTCTGTATGAATCTTCATGTGAATTTCCAAAGTACTTGATGTAGTGAAAGCCTTAGAACAGTTTTTGCAATTGAATTGTTTTTCACCAGTGTGATTCCTCTCATGAACTTTCAAATTACTCATCTTACTGAAATATTTAGAACAAATTTTGCAATTGAATGGTTTTTCACCAGTATGACTCCTTTCGTGACATTTCATATTATCCTTTCGACTGAAAGATTTGGAACAGGTTTTGCATTTAAATGCTTTTTCTCCAGTGTGACACCTTCCATGAGCTTTTAAATGACTCGTTTGACTGAAAGATTTCGAACAAATTTTGCATTTGAATGGTTTTTCACCTGAATGAATTCTTCCGTGGACTGTCAGATCGCGCGAATTGTTAAAAGTTTTCGAGCAAATTTGACAATGATATGGTTTTTCACCAGTGTGAACCCTCTCATGAACTTTCAAATGACTTCCCTTACTGAAAGATTTTGAACATACTTTGCAATGAAATAGTTTTTCTCCTTTTGAACAGAATTTACGTTTCAACTTATCATTATTTTCCAAAGATGTCATTGAAAGCCTCCTAGGTACAGTGGATATGTCTTGTTCCTTGATAACTTCAGCTCCAGATATAATTTCATCTTTTAATTCAAGACTCTTCAATCCTGAATCTGAAAAAAGGAAAAACTATCTCATTTCTTTAAACTAGCAATCCTTGTATACAGTGTCCTTCAAACAGTTGGCATCATTATGTTATAAGAAATGCTTTAAATAATGGATTATTATGAAATTCGACTTGGGAGTTGAGTCCTGCTTTGAAAAAGATGAAAAATGGCCTGCTCGAACGGGGTCGCGTGCTTTCGCTATCTGTCAAAAATTAATTTTTCCAAAATAATCGCTGAAAATATGCTTATTTCTTTGAATTGTAAGTCAAAAGTTTTTCCTTTTTCATCTATGCCAAATTTGAACGATCTGTTACAACTTCTGGTTTTTGCTTTTTTTTATATTTACGAAATATCAACTGATATACTAAAAAAATTGTAACTTCTACAAAACTGTTTTATACTACTAGTTGCATCATACTATCAAGTCTGAATCACTGAATATCGATGAAGCCATGACTTTCTTTAATAAAATGAGAAAAACACTTAAAATTTCTGTTTTGTTTGATGCAAAATTGCAAAGTTGATATCTTCAAGCATTTACGATAGAAATTCATTTCAATAAATTTTTGTCAGTACTTAGATGATACCAAAAAATTATTGAACTACCACCTTACATATCTAACCAAATTTCAGGACCTTTTATATACCAAATTTTAAGGAATTACAATTTTTTTTAATAATTGCTCAAAATTTGTTGTGTAAAATGACTAAAAGGTCATGGAATTTGGTTGGATACGTAGAGTGGTTCGATTATTTTTTTGTTAATGAATTTGATATCATTTTATTACTGACAAAAATCGATTAAATTAAATTTTTATCGTATATGCTTGAAGATACATCAACTTTGCATCAAACAAAACAGTAATTTGAAATGATTTTCACATTTTCTTGAAGAAAAACATTGTTATATCGATATTCAGTAATTAAAAAAATTGATAGCATAATGGAACTAGTGGTTTAAAACAGTTTTGTAGAAGTAACAATTATTTTTTGGTATATCAGAAATTTTGTATATATTAAAAAATGGCAAAAACTAAAACATTCAGATTTGGCAATAATAATCTACTTTTCTTTTCAAAATTTCTTGAAATTCAAACAAAAAGCCTATTTTCAGCAATTATTTCGAGAAAAATTTAATTTTGACAGATAGTGTCCGAGCAGGCCATTTTTCATCTTTTTCAAAGCACGACTCAAAGTTTATCTGTACAGGCATATTTCCTGAAAAAACGTGATTTCACAAATAATAATAATAATGTGACTAATGACCACAGCAGTCGATGCCAACACAGCAAGAAAAAAAAATAATAATAATGATGTGAATTTTTAAATTCAATTTTCTCCCACTTCTAATCTTCCGAATAATCTAAAATTTGGCAAAATATCAAGGACAGACGATAACAGAAGAATTCCATAATGTTAATGCATCAATAATAATAATTAGAATTTCAAATTCAATTTTCACCATCCAACAATCCCCTGACTAATCTAAAATCTGGCACACATTTCTAGAACCGACAAAATAAAAGAATTCCAAAATTTTAATGTGATGTTATTAATAATAATGATGAGAATTTTCATATTAAATACCAATCCTCTGAATAATCTGAAATTGGGCACACATATCTAGGACTGATGGCAATACAAGTACATCATTATAAAAATCTCAGAGTAATAAAAGACATAAAAATGTAATATTAATGATAATAATAATAATTCCTCACCAGTTTCCCTTTTGATATATTCGTAAACGATGTCGATGTCATACTCATTTTTGATTTGTACTGTTTCACATTTACTTGATGAATTATCGGAAAATTTCAAATGATTTAAATCTTCTGGGTTCAGATTCTTCACGTCAAGTTTTTCTTCATTCTCCTCTTGGTAGCTATCGGTGGCAGGTTTGTGAACAACAAAGTCCGTTTCACTGCTAAAACTGTTATAATAGCTCTCGCATTTAATGAAATTATCATCTTCGCGTGGCTCAATTTTCACTGCATCTATTCGAAAAGATTTGCAATCACTGAAATCGTTGCAGTCCATTTTTCTGTCTTCCTGTTCAATTTCGAATATATGGAATTTCTACAAGAGTCTAGGGATTTGTGATTTTGGGAATGAATAAAATGAAAAATAAACGCAAAGCAATATTAATATCAACATTATCAATATCAAATGCAAATGGACAACTGACAACTTGAACTGGTGCACTCACTGCGCACAGTGTGCACTGACTGATGGTAATTGTTGTTTCCAGTTTCCACAGTGTTGCCACGATTCACGAATATTTTTGGGACCGGTGACGCAGTCGAAAACAAATAAGCTCACGTAGACCAGACAATCGGAAGACTCACTCTCGATTGCACCAAGGAATATTTAAGTATCCTTAAAGTTAAGTAGAGCTTGACCAAAAACTCCCATTGTATTTGTGTAGAAAATTTATTTAAGCTCTACTTAACTATAAGTTTACTTGAATGTTACCTGGTTCAATCGAGAATCAGACATCCTGCTGGAGCATACGTCTTCGGAAGAAATTAAGACGCTCAGACTAGCCAAGACCAGTAAAGCACCAGGCCCAGGCGACATACCAGTCAGAGCAGGAAAAAAGCAATGGTTATTATGATTCCGAAACCTGTCAAGAATCATATGTTTCTGCATAACTACCGCCCACCACCCCAACAGCTTAAAGGCAGGATCACATATACGCAGTAGCGGTAAAACTTCAAAGATATATCACGTCTAGACTTCATTATAATTCCAACTCGATTGTGTTACCTAATTGATAATTTCTTGTTTTGATATACATTCGAAAAAGTACCCTGTTGCGAGAAGGCAAGCTATGCATGTAGCTTGCTTAGGTTAGGTTTGTGTGTCAATCGTGAGCGAAAAAATAAATTCACTCAGTTTTCCTTCTTATTGTCTTTCATTTGAACGTCCCGCCATTGCAGTGACCAATCACGCTTAAAGAGTCGGACCGGTCTCGTAGTAGTAAGCGGTCGGACCAGGAGCGCACAAAATATCACAGGCCGGTCGGACCGGTCACTCGTCACTAGTCACTTCCAAAAAACAAATTCATGCAGTTTCAACAGTTTGCCTTTTTGTTTTGTTATCCAAACACACCGCCATTAAATTTTTTTAATTCGAATTGTGCGCATGCGGAACTGCGAGATCAAAAGTAGAATTGGTACGGTTAGGCTACACGCTTGTCCAACTGTCCATTAAATTAAACCTTAAACCACTTGTAGAGTTGAAACAAAGAGTAGAGTAATACCTTAATCTTTGGTTGAAAGTTGTAGCGTTGTAGGCGTTGTAGCCCACATCTAGGTTGTCTAGGTGGTTCAGTGTTCAGTGGTTGCAAAAATCGTAATTGCTTTAATCCATCCAATATCCAAATAAATTTCAGTAATACAGTAATTGCTACTGGTGAATTCGTAATGGAGCAGGTTGAAAGGAATAACGACCGGAATGATTTCAATGAGGCTTATCAAACAAATGAAGACGAACATGAATATGAAACAGACTTTGTGGATCAAGGCCACAATGATGCTGCCGACAGGCTGAGTGAAGAAAAATTGAATACGGAAAATCTGAACACAGAAAATTTAGATCATTCAATATTGTCCGAGAGTTGGAAAATCGACTGTAAGGATTCGAACCTAGCTTTTCAAATAGATTCAGTGAAAAATGAGCCATGTGAAATTGATGCTTTCACCAAATGTGGGAGTTATTGCCAGGACTGCAATTTTGCTAAAAACATTTGTCAAGAGTTATGTGAAGAAAAACGTGATATGAAAAATACGAACCCAGAAGATTTGAATAATTCCAAATATTCCGAGAATGTATCAACAAGTAAAACTAATACAGCACAATTTAAAAGTGAGGACCACATTGATATTTACCATGAAGAAATCAAATATGAAACTGAGGTGGATAACAAATCGAGTAAACTCTCCAGATTCTGTGAAATTTGTTTCCAAAATTTTGATAAACCATCTACAAGTTATAGAGTCGATTGTAGCTGTCAAAAACAAATTGAGTCCTCATTCTACAATATACATGATGAGGATGTGAAACAAACTTATTTTGACCATACCAGAGGTAATTTTTTTTAATTTTATATACGAGATTAGACTTCATTACCTAACAATTCCTAGATCAATGAATTATGTTGATTAACAGTAAAGTAAATATAATTGAGATTTTATTCACTTATTCATTATTACTTATCAGAATAATTTTCAATATAATATAATTACACACCATGAAGTATATCTCTTATTTTGAGCAATTTCCTACCAATTCAAAAACGTGAAAATTTGTAAACACATTACAATAACACTATAGAAAATAATGGCGAAAAAATAAACACTCGCAAATTGATATAATGCGTGTAAAATTTCCTACCATTTTGAAAATTTGAACATACATTATTATGATACCATAGGACATAAATTATATCGTTCATAGATACATTTACATGAACAAAATAAATGAAAGGAAATGAGTTATTGCTAAACAATCAGCTTTGTTACTGCTTGTTGTTGAACTTTGGGAAATATGTGATGATTTCCATTCCCAGAAACCCTTGCATCAATTTTTAATAATCACAAAAATCATCAGCCATTTTGAAGCTGTCATCTTTAATTTTCAAATTTTGATGAAAAAAGTAATCACCCCTACATATAAATTTCATCTACCCCAAAAACTCTTGTATGCAAATTTTGAATGGAATCATAGAAAAAACTCATCTGCCGTCTTGAATTCTTGAATTAAATCAGGATACCAATTTTTGATAGAATCATTCGATAGGTCACAAAACGAAATAGCCATTTTTTTTTAGAAAACTTCGCAGGCAGGCGCTCAACAACTCACCAAAGTTTCATCATAATTAGATGACTGCTAAAGGAACAAATGAAACAAACGAACAAACATTCACTTTCATATGTTGATAACATCAAAGATATTCCATTAATCAATTTTTTTTTCTAGAAGATCACTAAATATCCTAATAATTGCTCCAAGAGAAATAAAATTCTGTGATAACGGTAGAACATCGTTGCTTTTTATTAGTGATGATTCAATAAAAAGTATTTTAGGGTTTTCAAACTTGTCGATTAAAAAAAAAATAATCAAGTCCGCAATCACATCACTTTCTTTCTCTGACTCCCCGCTTATTATGTTGATGCAGCATGTGGACAAGCTCTATCACTATCCGTTTTACAGTGTGTTGCATTTTTTCTGGCGGCGCAGTGTGGCCAAACATTTCAAGTGCACAGCTCAGACGTAAAAACTGTATGTACTTTTGTACTGAATAACTCGATAAAAAAACACAAGCATTGGTCAAGTAGTTTCATCGGTTGTAATCGGTTGTAATCGGATGTAAAAACGATTTATGAAATACTTGTTCACGACACATTTCTGTGCTGCTTTTTTATACCGTACAAGTAAATGTGATCGACTTTCTTATTACATAACATTACATTAAACACAACACGAAGATTTCAAAGTTAAATATCTTACTTTATTAACTGTGTATTGATTTGTGTATTTATTGAATGCATTAATTTATTTCAACGGAGCATCATAATATCAAGGAGGATATCAACTAAGATTGTTTATTTTTGGTTATAAAGTGAGGACATAACTACCTAGAAGATTCGTTGTTACACTGCCAAAGTAAAAAAAGCATACATATAGTTGGCTATACAAATCAAACATTGGATTGTCGAGAATATATCAACGTTCACAGATTTCATCAGCCAGATTGTTCATTATAATCGATTTTCAGATTCTGGTACGCAGCTTCTTGAAGTTCAAGATGAAGTAGTATTTGGGGATGAGGTTACCAGTAATTTGAAAATCCATGAGATGATTCGGACAGGAAAAGAAGACCATGAGAGCAGTCACACTGATGAAAAACCTTTTCATTGCAAAACCTGTTTAAAATCATTTAGTCTAAGGAAACGGTTGAAAGCTCATGAAAGGATTCACACTGGTGAAAAACCATTTCATTGCAAATTATGCTCAAAATCTTTCAGTAGAGCAGATACTTTCAAAATTCATGAGATGACTCACACTGGTGAAAAACCATTTCATTGCAAAATCTGTTTAAAATCATTTAGTATAATGTACCGGTTGAAAGTTCATGAAAGGATTCACACTGATGAAAAACCATTTAATTGCAAAATTTGTTCAAAATCTTACAAACGACCTGAAACTTTGAAAGTTCATGAGAGGAGTCACACTGGTGAGAAACCATTCCATTGCAAAATTTGTTCCGAGACTTTCAGTAGAGCAGATACTTTAAAAATTCACGAGATGAGTCACACTGGTGAAAAACTATTCAAATGCAAAATTTGTTCAAAATATTTCAGAAGAGGATATGCTTTGAAAGTTCATGAGAGGATTCACGCTGGTGAAAGAAAAATTTATTGCAGAATGTGTTCCAAGTCTTTCACCAATTCGAGTGATTTGAAAGTTCATAGGAGGAGTCACACTGGTGAAAAACCATTTATTTGCAAAATTTGTTCCAAGACTTTCACCACTTCGACTGAATTGCGAGTCCATGGGAGGATTCATACAGGAGAAAAACCCTTTCAATGTAAATACTGTTCAAAATATTTCAGTCAAAGGGGTCATTTGATGGTTCACGAGAGAAGTCACACTGGTGAGAAACCATTTCATTGCAAAATTTGTTCCAAGACTTTCACCACTTCGAATTTATTGATTGTCCATGGGAGAATTCATACAGGGGAAAAACCCTTTCATTGTAAAAACTGTTCAAAATCTTTCAGAAATTCGTGGGCATTGAAAGTTCATGAGAGGAGTCACACTGGTGAAAAACCATTTCTTTGCGAAATTTGTTCAAAATCTTACAGTGGAATAGATCGTTTTAAGATTCATCAATTAACTCATACTGGTGAAAAACCATTTAAATGCAAAACCTGTTCAAAATCTTTCATTCGTAAGGATAATCTGAATGTTCATGAGAGGAGTCACACTGGTGAAAAACCATTTATTTGTAAAATCTGTTTTAAATCTTTCAGTCAATTGGGTGGATTGAAAGTTCATGAGAGGATTCACACGGGTGAAAAGCCATTTCATTGCAAAATTTGTTCGAAATCTTTCAGCAAATCAGGTCATTTGAAAGCTCATGAGAGGAATCACACAGGGGAAAAACCATTTAATTGTAAAATTTGTTCAAAATCTTACAAACAACCTGAACATTTGAAAGCTCATGAAAGGCGTCACACTGGTGAAAAACCATTCAATTGCAAAATTTGTTCCAAGACTTTCACCACTCCGAATGAATTGAAAGTCCATGGGAGAATTCATACAGGAGAAAAACCCTTTCATTGTAAAAACTGTTCAAAATCTTTCAGTCGGTCGGGTCCTTTGAAAGTTCATGAGAGGAGTCACTGCATCATAACACAAACTGATACTTAATACAAACAAACTAAATTAATTTTACTGTACAGTAGCTAAAAACTGATCTAGACATACTACCAATAACTGACCTGACCCCTTGCACTATCTGAAACATGCTTTATTTATACAGGCTGATTCACGGTGGATGGCACATTAGAAGTTTCTGATGAACCAGACATCGGATCACTTTGATGGAGAGCGTTTTGGACATTGTCTACCCAACTGAAATATTTTCGAAAATGCGGTGTTGCCACTTCTATTATAAAGTAGTAGCAACTTTGATTCTTTAAATGGAACACCCTGTATATAATATCATTTTTGGAATCTCCAAAAATTGCCCGACAACTTTTGATGTTTCTCTATACCTACCTATCTGTTACCGTTTTCGAAATAAAAATTATTTTCAATTTTTGTCTTCGGAAATCATGACCTTAAAAATGCTGATATCTTTGAGTTAAAAAATACCATAGTATCGAAATTTGGTTTGGAGTTAGGTGATACTTGGAGGTTTCGCACACTTGATAGTATTTTTTTACTACTCTATATTGAAGTAACGGAGATTAGGCTGGAAAACCTCCAAGTATAACCTAACTCCAAACCAAATTTCGATATCATAGTACTTCTTAACTAAAAGATAACGGCATCTTTAGAGGTCATTACTGTCCAAGAAAAAATTTTAAATTAATTTCGAAAACGGTAACAGATAAGTAAAGGGAAATATCATGAAAAACTGTCGGGCATTTGTTGGAGATTCCAAAAATAATATTATATACAGGAAGTTCCATTTGAAAAATCAAAGTTGCAACTATTTTCTAACAGAAGTGGCAACACCGCATTTTTAATATTAAATGTCCAGAACTTCTCTCTGTAATTGTCCTGAGAGTCAAGCAAAAAGTAACTAGGGATGATAAAACTGTTTTCGTAGAGAACTCGCATTCTACCAATTATGGATTTAATAGTCCAATGTCAAGAATGTTAGGGGAAGCTAAGGCATCAGGACTTTTTTTTTACTAATTCCTTAGAGGCCCTCAGAAAATCTGTAATCATTTATGTATTTTATCTCTAGAATGTTTGTTGATTTTCAGTTATTTTTATTTGTTTTATTTAGCACCTAGTTTTAAGTTTTTTTTTTTAAACATTTCAACATTTTTACTGTTTTAGTTTTAAGTATTTTTTATATATATGAACATTTTACGTTTTGTAACTTGAGGGTTTTCCCATTTATACCAAATAAATAAATACCAGCCGATTGCCGGTAAAATTTTCAATTTCAGACCCTACCCTTCAGTCTTGCCTGCACAATCTAGTTGTTCGATTAAAATTGACTACTATGATTGTAATGTATGGGGCTCTTTAGGATACCAAGTAACAATAAGAGTTTGTTATAAGTAACGTTTGTTATAAGTAGTTTTCTTTCCTAGAAATATTTGCCAATAGGGAAAAGTGGAAAACAGTATTTGTTTATTTTACGCATTTTCGAGTCTCGCAAGCTAGGTTAGCTTGCTCAGGTTAGGTTTGTGTGTCAATTGCGAGCAAAAATAAATAAATTTACGCATTTTTAACTCGGTTTTCCTTCCTCCTTTGTCATCTGAACACCTCGTATGCATTGGCAGTAGAATGAGTAAAACTTGGCAACAGTTGAAGCACCCTGCATTCTATGGACCTTCACTAAGGAATAAGAGGAGAACGATTCTACATAAAGTGAAGAAAAAAAGATAAAATAGTAGTAGGAGCGCGCTCGCTTCGCTCGCGTAGTTCTTGCTATGGACCTTTACCAAGAAATAAGGGAAGAACAATTCTACATAAAGTGAAAAAAAAAGGAACAATAGTACTAATAATAGTAGAAAAGCGCGCCTTCGGCCCACATTGCGCAATTCGTCGTTTTCTCATTATCAATCGATTTTTGGACAATACCTTGAGTTTAGTAATTTTCTTTAGCGTTCATAGTTTTACTTGAAATGACGGCAGAAGTGAAAAGTTTCATTACTAAGTGTATTTGCTCAGTGCTGCAATTCTAAATGTACTATCAGTAGTACCAAAGACAAAGTTACTTTAAATTATTTTCCATTAAAAAACAAAGAGTTATTTAAAACGTGGCAATTTCGTCGTGCATAAAAATGTCTGATAAATTTATTTCAACTTTCGACATCTCGAGTACTTCATTCAAATTTGAATGAGACTGAAATCAAACCCTATGGTCTCTTACGGCATTTAGCAGCTGATCACTAAATTTTTAGCGCCACCTAGTGGGAACGCATTTCGCAATCGACGTTGGTATTAACCAACTTTGTCAAAGGCACTCAAAAATCTATGAAGCCAAGGTCAAACAAGGACACGATCGTGGTATTTACCATTGTCTTCACAGGTTTACATATCCTTATCTAATGGATCTGGGACTTATCAGATCTATAGTTGAACAGACCGGCTCTTAGTCAGTCAGCACCGAAATATAATCTGGTATTGGGTCGAGATTGTTTTTTTTTCCTCCACGACCATTAAATAATGTAGTAATTCGGAAATAATTTTAATCATATTCATTCTTACTCTCGAGTTAGAATTTTTATTCTGAAACACTTGCTCTCTTATGCATTTCGCATGTATTTTCATTCCATAACAAGGCCTTGTAACGTTAGTCTTGACTGGTATCATAGTGATAAGATGTGAATTGAAATTTCAAAATAATTTTTCGGTTGCTTTTCATTTGATTATATGTAAAATTTGTGATTGTGGAGAAAGCTCAGTCTGTTACTCAGTTAGAATGAAAATTCGCGTTGCTCGTGGTTCCTCACGCTCGCCTGTGGCTCGCACTCGGAACTTCCATTCTAACCTTGTTACAGAATATACTATTCTGGCCTGCGGTGCATGAAAGGTCGTCCGAAAGCTATTCTTTCTCATTTGGATAAAGATGTTCGATCTGTTTCGTTTTAGTTGCGCCGTAGGCGGGCTAAGCGTAAAATTCCAGGTGGGGTTGTTGATGAATAAACTTGTTTACCTATGTACGGTGCTGTTACCTACCGCGTCTTCCACAAAAACTCTTGCTCATGCTTTAAAGACAACTATTAAAAAAACACATTATAATGTTCAAATCCTAATTTTAATAAAATCCTCACTTGAATATATTACATTTTCAATTAACTAATATTTACATAAAATTCCGAAGCACCAATGCTGCGAATGCCAAACCAATATGATTGTTCTCAATTTTTGAACTTCCTGATTGTATCTGTACTCGAAAAAAAAACAGCGTCAATAAATAATGATCAAAGCAACAACCAAAGTGTATTGCAAAAGTGCCCTCAAAACTATATCATTCTATCCAATAACCCTAGGATATATACAATTCAACTATCCTTCAAAAATTAACTACTTCTCTAGCTGGCTGCTCGACAGGTATTTAATATCTTCCAACAGATACTTGTGCAATGTTAATCTGTGAGAATTTTCTTGGACATGCTTCTTGTAGTTGGGCAGCAGGATCTTATTCATTTGAACATTGCACCAGTGTCTGGCAGATATAATTCAATGTACATTAGCCAGAGATTCAGCCGTTTTTGTCAGATACTTGTTAGGAATTTGAAAAATGCGAGTAGTAGCTTCGAAAATGAAGGCAGTTTTACGATGGATGGCACATTATGAAGAGCATATTCGGACATACTCTTCCCAACAAAAATATTTTTGACAATACGGTGTTGTCACTTTTATCAGTAACTAGTAGAAACCGCATTGTAGAAAAATTTTAGTTGAGTAGACGCTGTCTAAACATGCCCTGCAGTGTAGTTGTTGCGCAGAACGATCATTTGGCCTCATAATAAACTTATTACTAAACAGAGTGACGAAGGACAGGCCATTTTTTGCGGTTGTCGCTGTATTTCGAGGCATATGCTAAACACTGATTAAATTCGTAATACTCAGAGTTTAGATTTAGAGTTGGCAGCATTGGCGGCTAATTGTCAGGAGGGATCTGCAGGTTTGGTGGGTTCCTCGTAGCGAATCATCATAGAATTGGAGTTGCCCGGTTCGAGTTTGTACCCCAAAGATTTGTAGAACGCTATCAGAGGGTCCTTGCAGTCCAGAGACATTTTGTAGCAGCCGAGTTTTTTGGCAAGGAGGCTCACTGTCAAGACTATCCTGAAAAATAGTACACGGGGTGAAATAACGGAACACAGTGAATTTTTTTGAAAAATTTCTTACAGTTTTCCCAGTTGTTTCCCCCTGTATGTGTTGTTAACAACCACATCTTCCAGCCTGGCTCTCAGCGCACACTCGTGGATGAATTTGAATTCTGTGACGAGGGTGGATGATCCGATTATTTTGCCGATTCTCGTATCTTCGATTACTGTAATGTAATATCCTCCTGAACTGTGCATTTTCCAAAATTGTCCTGAAAATGTAAATACCTTCAAAAAATCCTCTTAGCTGTCCGCTATTCAGAGGTTTTACTGTAACTTCATTGTCAATGATCAGTTCAACTGAGGCCTTAGTATTTTATCTATTCTCTTTTATAATTTTGCCCAGGAGAATTTTTTATAAATACTTGGCAAAACAAAAACTACAAAAATAATTTTTTACAACTATTATTATTATCAAATTAACACTGCCAAAGAAACACTACTATTACTGTAAAAACTGTACTTACGTTCAAATTCTTGTTTGGTAATATTTCCCACTGTAGTGAGCTGGGACAGAATATCCAGGTACCCTTTATCATAGTCGGAAATTTTCAGAGGTCTGACCAAGAGCCATGGTTCCCCAGGTTCTTCATTTGTTATTGATAGATTCAGACAATGGCTCGACAAAGTCCAGTCTAAATCCTTCAGTAACTCTGGATCATACAGATTCTGCTCCGTGTTGGAATACTGAAAAATATTGAGAGTTATGTATCAGTGAAAAAAAAAACGACTTTATATACAGGGTATCTGAAGTGGTCTGTTACCTCAAATTTACCTTTACCACATCTGTTTCCCATTTTTATTTTTCAGCAAAAAAAAAGGTGTTTGAAGAACTTGAGTAGCAAAGATAAGATAAAGTAAATTATTAGGTCTGGTATTTAATTTGGAACCGTTATCAATTTCGTTAGAACAAGATAAAGTTAGAACAGAAAATGATAATTCACAATTAAAATTTGCGAAATCCTAATATCAGTAATACGAATTATGATTGTATTAGAGGATCAAGATAACTGGGGAGATTTTCTAAAATTAACGTGTTGCAAATATATACAAATATTTAAAGTTGACACTATTTATTTGAAACAGTAAAATCGACAAGGTCGAAGTACCCTTCTCTCCAAATATTTCCACCATGTGGAATATATGAGGCAAACATCTGACAAAAAACAACGACTTCCCTGGCTAATACCACGACGGACATTGAATTACATCTGACCGGTATTCATGCAACGTTCTTCTTGAAGGCAATATCTCAGGAAATTGTGCTGGACAGCCTCAAGTCAACCAGAGAATAATAAAGCGATTTAATAGTGGTAATGTTAGTAAAATCACACGCAATTCTCTTTATAAAGCTTAGCATCTTCATAGACTTCTGAATTACAGTGGCAATGTGAGATTTATAGCAGAGTGTGGAGATCCTGAAAGCTGAGTGTAAGGCCAGATTACTTATACAGTATTCGAAAGTAATTCTTGGAAACAGCTAATTAGATCTTTGATAAAAAGGTTGAATAACACTAATAAAGTGGTCATAATTGGAACGCTTGTGGAACACCCAAGGTATTATGTATCAATATCATTAAAATACCTTTGAAAGATAATATTCCCTACACAGTAATTCCTACTTATCCCATTAACATATGGGGGTAGATTAGACTTGATATTTGCATCGCAGATTCAAGTATGGTTAAATAGCCTTTGGCAGTATGACCAGGAAGTGAAAGATACTTGTCGAAAAACAACAAAACTCTTTTCAATCCAAAAAAAATTAAAAGGACCAATATTTTCTAAGAAATTGAACTTTACCTTGCTAGCTCCCATTGTAATGTCTGTTCACTACGACGATAGTATCAGCCTAGGACATAATAGCTTTTCAAACTTAACCTTGAATAACATTCCAATTTTTTTGCGGCAATACTTTCACCAAGACAAATACATCGTTAAAGTTCATTCTTGAAATTTTTGTCAACGTTTGAATTCCGTAATCGATAGGTTATCTCATTCGCATTAAGCGCGGACGTTGCGCCATCTATAATTATTTTGTTTAACTGATAAGTATTCGCATTCTGCGCAAAGGGACGCCATCTATAACTATTTAGATGAATTGATAAGAAGTATATCAGGTCTTTCTTACCAGATATTTGTCTCTCCTTCAAACTTCTCAGACTATGTTAAACCTTTGTATCAGTTATTATGAAAACCTTTCTGAAATGGATTTCAATGTAATTCTGTACGTGATTCATTTAAATTTGAACCACAGAACTCATAATTATATGATGAGTTCTGTGATTGGACCCTGCTTGACTTCTTCTTTTGCACCAGCCCTTCTATTCTAGTTCATCATTGGCTAAAACACGATTTACAGGTGTCAAAATCCACCAATAGTGAGTCTAGAGTGAGAAGCCCCGTTGCGTGAAAATCCAAAAAGAAAGTTGTTAATGAACATTGGCTAGATAGCACTAGCAGCTCAGCTTAAAAATGTCACAGAATGGAACGAAGAAGAAGGTCTTGCAATTTTAATTTTAGTCTCTCAAAGTTCCTCTTCTTGAGAAGTAGTGTACGTGAATGAAAACAAAAACAAAGTATTTTTATAAGTATAATTTTAAATTTAATTTCAACATGTATTAGTATTTTACTCGTCGAGTCTGAGGAGTCCCAAGAAACCCAAAAATGTCGTCGATTAAAGTAGCCACCCGGGTTCGACCCTTCAACCAAAGGTAAATTTAACGCTTCACAGCACAAATGTTACAATGAACTGTAGTTTTAATTAACAGTAATTTTTTTTCGCAGGGAAATCGACATGAATTCTCAGCTCGTCATACAGATGACGAACAAGTCGACGAGAATTCTGAACTACAAGGTGAATCGGTCGGAAAGTCTGAAAACCGAGTTCACTTTCGACTTTTCTTACTGGTCTCATGATCACCATTCTGGTAAATACGCATCACAGGAGATGGTGTACCACGATTTAGGTGCTGAAGTCGTGGACTGTGCTTTTGAGGGCTACAATGCCTGCGTTTTCGCTTACGGGCAGACAGGAAGTGGGAAAACTTATACCATGATGGGCTCTCCTGTGAGTATGAATCTAAAAATAATTTCTCCTAATATTAATATCTTTATGGAAATCACAGAAACATCAAGTCTTCGAACAATCACAAAAATCCGGCAACCCAGAGACCCGCTTCATAATCCTTTAAATGAACTCTGTGGACTTAATAGAATCAATAGTACTAAAACTAACAACAAAAATTAATATACCCAACTCGAACTGTGTGCCTCACAGACATGCAAGAAGAATAAAAAATGAACTTTTCACTCAATTTTTTGTATTTTATTTCCCTTAATGTAATTGTAACAAACAGCCTTATTCCAAACATGTAACAATTATTTCAATAGACAACCTGATTATAAGAGAGAAAGAAAGGATTCGATTAGAGCCTTCACATCCTTCAATATGCAGATGACACCACATTAGTTTCACATATCAAAACCCTGACACACAGAGTGGAAAAACTTCAACAACTCATCTTTAGCACTTGAAGGCCTAACCCAAAAAAATCTCAATTCATTATCTTCCACTACAATCTATATCCTAGAAAGCAGACCATCAGTAAAATACCTAGGTATAATAT
This sequence comes from Chrysolina haemoptera, assembly GCA_958298965.1. Classification (NCBI taxonomy): domain Eukaryota; kingdom Metazoa; phylum Arthropoda; class Insecta; order Coleoptera; family Chrysomelidae; genus Chrysolina; species Chrysolina haemoptera. Next base: position 38,173,134 of record OY282590.1, read on the forward strand.
GGATCAAAAACTCAACTTCAATCAACAACCATATCAAGATCATTTAAAAGACATGCATAACAAGGGGCAATTTCCGAAAAATGACCTACATAAATCAAGGAATCAATATAAAAACAGCAACAAGAATATATAAAATGACATGCCGACCACTATTAGAGTATGCCCACGTAATATTCTCAAGCTGTCGAAGACCAGCCCTGAACAACCTTAAAGTAGCAGAAACATCCACCCTATGATGCATCATAAAAATTCGTCACCCTCACAGCCCTATCCACAATCCTTCAAATATCCTCTTGTATGAAATAACCAAAGTGAAACCAATCAATAAAAGAATTGCTGATTTCACACGAAGATACTCGGAGAAAGAAATCAATTATAATATTCTCAACGATCTTTGCAAGAAGTGAACAGGGCACCAGTCAAAATACAAATATCCAAAAAAAAAAAATTTGAGAAATAATATCAAAGACAAAATAATTTTTTGAAATTTTTCTTTTTATAAACTTTCATATTTTTCCATGTACTATTGGTTAAAGCACATTATGTAATTTAATGTAATAATTTTGCTAATTACCGATAAATAACGTTTATTATTATCGTTATTTATTTCAGGAAGATCCTGGTCTCATTCCTCGTATTTGTAAGGCACTATTCGAGAAAATGTCGGTCGATTCGAAGAAAGGGTACCAAGTAAACGTTAGCTATCTGGAAATCTATCAAGAGCACGTGGTGGATTTGCTTACTAAACGCGGCGGTGACTATTTGAAAGTTCGTGAAGATCCAGGCAAAAGAGGTGTCTATGTGCAAGATCTGACTGTCATTGAAGTTACCAATTACGGGCGTATTCAACAATTGCTTAATCGGTGGGTAAACCAATTTACCCCCCTATATCTTCATTGTTATTCAGTACGGATGTTTCAAATTCGGTACATCTATTTTATGTCATGAATGTACTACAATTTACCAACAGACCAAATATGACACTTCCTGTTTGACCGGAAACGCATCCAATTTTTTTAGAGGGTGTAATTTTTTTTAAGGATTCAGTATAAAATTACCTTTCCAACGATATATCATAATCATACTTCCAACTCGCAAACTATTAATATATTTGAGATTTTATAAAATAGTACTTTTTGTATTCCCCTCGTAACGGAACATTTTCCTGAAAGTGTGCTATGGAACATGAAACAATAGCATGTGAGTAACAATAAATCGATGTCAAAGTTTTCACACTATGATTTGTATTCGGACATAATTATTTTCCCAATTTTTGTTTTTCTTCATTTTTCAACACCAATAAACTCATTTCTTTCAAATCCTAACATTCCTAGGATTTTTTTGTGTAGGTTAGAAACAATACATATGTAGGTACAGGACTGAGGTTATCTTCATAAAAAAATAAATAGGAAACAAAAATAAATAGTTCTATTCATGTTTCATACTTCAATTTAGATAGGATTTTCTAACCTACACAAAAAAAATCCAATGTTAGCATTTAAAAGAAATTAGTTTATTGGAGTTGAAAAATAAAGAAAAACAAATTGGGCAAATAGTCACGTCTGCAGACAAATCATTGTGTGAAAACTTTAACATCAATTTATTGTTGCTCACATGCTATTGTTTCATCTTCCATAGCACACTTTCATGAAAATGTTCCATAATAACAGTAGTTTGTGAATTGGGAGTATGATTGTGATATAGCGTTGGAAAGGTAATTTTGTACCAAATCGTAATTTCCAAAAAAAATGGTACTTTACATTTGAAATTAAAAAATTGTATGAAATTCTGGTCAAACAAGAAGAGTTATATTTGGTCTGATACTTGTTAAATTGTACAATCATGACATCAAATAGATGTCCGAAATTTGAAGATACATCAATTTCAATGGCATTTTTTTTAGTGGAAACTCTCGGAGGAAAACTGCTTCCACGAAAATGAACGATGTTAGTAGTAGAAGCCATGCCATATTCACCATAACTTTTATTCAGGCTGCTGGATATTGTGATGAAGGAGTTCCAATACAAACGGTTTCTAAGGTAATCAATTCAGTGTTACTCTTCTTGCTAAACCCAATTCATACTATAGAGCTATACTGCTGTCCCAGGCGAATCCCCCCATATTTTTGGTGCATTGGTTCCTAGACAGTGAATATTTCATTTTCACCAAGCGACAACCCCGTATTTCAATTTAAAATATAAAATTCAAGCAATTTTATTTAAAGATATTCTAATAAAATAATGAACTCCTAGAAAGTGAAAACCCAATTTACTCCATTTTATTGTTTTTGTGGATACGGAAGTTTTGCTTGGTATAGTTCGCATTATTCTGTGATTTGATATTCTATTATTCAAATAATTCAGGCTTTTCAAACTAGTTAAATACAGGAATAGTCCAGTGTGACTATAAAAATAGCCTATTATCTCAGAATTCTTTTGGACTACATCAATTTTATCGTTGTGAAGATCTTATTGAAGAAAATTTCCTACAAGATGCTTGCCTAACATTTCGCTTGTAGATGTTATTGGTGGTTTTGTGTGCTAGAATGTCGGATTCTAGCGCACTTTTTACATTTTTCGCATTTTGCGACCATAACGAGACACATTCGTTAAATACATATCGTTATAGAAAGAAAGCTAAGAAAATTTTCTACAATATGAAGTTATCGTTTGTTTGCCTAACAGTTCGCTTGTAGATGTTATTGGTAGTTTTTTGTGCTAGGATGTCGGATTCTAGCGCACTATTACATTTTTCGCATTTGCGACCATAACAAGACACATTCGTTAAATACATATCCTTATAGAAAGAAAGCTAAGAAAATTCCCTACAAGATGACGTTATCGTTTGCTCGTGTAACAGTTCGCTTGTAGATGTTATAGGTGGTTTTGTGTGCTAGGATGTTGGATCCGTGAGATACAATTTATTTTTTACATTTATCGTTGTTTTATGGTACACCGTGTATCCGAATAAATTCAAATCATACATTTTCGGAATCAGCATAAAATTTTGGGTATATCGGTAGTAATTTTCAGTGAATCTGACGACTTTGGATTTTTAGCGATTTTTAAGGTATAACCCTTTGACGTTTTTTCGGCTGAAAATTCATTTGATGCCGATCGACTTGAAAACCACAGTATATACTAATTTCGTAATGCTGAATCGATTGGCGTTCGCAGAATTGCTCTATCCCGACCCGTTCGTCGGTTGAAAATATTATCCACGGTTCGGAGCTGCCGTGATCCCGCCAAATAAAATTCTAATTTTTTTCTATGTCATATTCGTAAAATTCAATCTTATTTATATAGGCTTACCGAATTTGAAATCGATTGCTAGTCAAATATGGATTTGGTAGGCATTTTAACGAACGTCTGCACTTTGACTTGGACTGATTTTTAAATTTTTAATTTTTTATTTTTCGCATTATGTGTCATGTTAAATGGATGGCGTAGAATACGGAAAAATTATTGAAAAAATTCTTGAATTTTCCGAAGTATTTTTCTTTGGCGGTTTTATGTGCTAGGATGCCAGATTCTAGCTCACCTTTACGTCTCTTGCATTTTGCGACCATAACGAGACACATTCGTTAAATACATATGCATATAGAAAGGAAGCTAAGAAAATTCCCTACAAAATGACGTTATCGTTTGCGTGTGTAACAGATCGCTTGTAGCTGTTACAGGTGGTTTTGTGTGGTAGAATACCGAATCTTAGCGCACCTTTTACATTTTTCGCATTTTGCGACCATAACGAGACATATTCGTTAAATACATCGTTTGTTTGCCTAACAGTTCGCTTGTAGTGTTATAGGTGCAAGGATGTATAACCCTAAAATATTGAAAAAATTCTAGAATTTTTCTTTGGCGGTTTTATGTGCTAGGATGCCGCATTCTAGCTCATCTTTTTAGGTTTTTCGCATTTTGCGACCATAAATATGCAGGTGTAAACTGCCCCCTGGAGAGTCTGCAAATCAACCGTCTATCTATATATCATTTTATGGCTTTTCATTAACGACTTTGATGGTGTCGCTGTATATAAGCTTTTCATGAAAAATTTCGTGTTGTGTAAGTATGTACAACAACAAAAATAAAACAGTTTGAAATATTATAGATTAAGCAATTATAGATTAAGCAATAAATTCCCAAATTCCTTTTTATGCAACCCTTTCAACAAAGTAGTCTGCAGTTTTTTCTCATACTATACTCTTTGAATCTCTTTGAATCTCGAGATAAAACAGAATCAGAGCAGAAAAATTCGTGCTTGATATGATAGATAGATTGATATCTTTATTTAAAGAATTAAAAAGCCACATTATACATGTATATGCCCAATTAAATGAATGGATTTCACAGTACTGCACAGATTAAAATGTTGCGGCTGCTGAAAACGTTATTTTTCTATCTCAACAAGCGCATTAGTTGAAGAGAAAAAAAAAAAGACATTAAAAACAAATGAACTCCATACTCTTCTCAAAATATTTTCAAGTATAAAGTGTTTGCGTTTTTAAAGACATGGTTTTAATAAGTCGGTAGCCTAATGAAAAATATGATACACTCATATGTAAAAGACCTTTCGTCAGTTTCATTCTATGTGCTGAAAGGTTTAAAACATGCACTTCTAGCTTGTAAAATACTTCATTTAATTTTAGACAATCTAGCTAAATAAAATATTTAACAACATTTTCTCAAATAGCAATTTCTGAACTTTTGGTACCCTTCTTTGTCATTTGAGTGTTTTACAATCACCAGAATGGCTATTTGAAAAATTAGTCAATTCAAACAGATTTAGTTCTAAAAAAATCTTGGAAGCAATGGAAATATAATGAGATTAATCCTGTGGGATTTTCATAGATTCCTCCAGACTGTATAGTCATAATATTTTATTGAGAAAACTATAAATATGGTATCAAGTATGCCGATGATGATGATACCACCATTTTGCTATTAAGTGCAAACTTAGTAAAAATGATGGAGAAATATTAGAAGAAATCAAAGATTATTTCCTCGAAAAAAAGTTTATTCTAAATCTTGGAGTAATCAATAACAGTGCAGAACATTACTTTTGAAGTTATTTAACAATGATTACTCCAAGTATGACACTTGTAACAAGACAAAAGACAACATATTCAATCAGACGTACAACTTTACGCTTCGATAAGGTGTGCTCTGTATCGCGGCAGCTATAATTTTGTTTAGTATATCCAGTAGGTTTGCAACTATAAGCAAAGATGATCATGTGGGAATATTATATATATATCTATTATTTCATATTGATACATTATGAACAAATCCTTGGGAGTTATACTAAGCAGTTATATATCTTTAACTCTCTCTAACTCCCTTTTGAACCGAAAGTAAAAGTGTTTATTTATAAAAACGTCATGATAATTTCAGTTGTATGAGCAATTTATTAGCAGATTAGGCCATTCCAAACATTCAGAATCGGTACAAACCATTTATCTGTCAGATATTCACGAAATGTCATACAGAAGGAAATAAACAATAATCATTGAAATTTTGATATTATAAATTTCATTCATGGGATGTGTCATGAGATGATTAAAAGACCTTGTCGTTTCTTACAAGCTTTTTATTTAACTTGTCATGTTTGAGTGAATCAAATCTGGCAAGTGTTTTACGCACTTCTAGTCGTCCGATAAACTTGGCAGGTGTTCATAATTCCGGTGATTTGAGGTACTTGCATTGTGGCTCTTGGATGTTAGCCTACCCTTCGTGAGATGGCGCTATATGACATTATCCGAATCAATCAAATCAATGTTACATCTTTCCTAAAAAAAAATGCGATTTTACACAAACAAGCATTTCTTACCTGTTCTCATACTAATAACAGTCCTAATAATCTCATATAGCGCTACATTTTGTATCATATACCAATTGAACAATTAAAGTCGATTTGATTATTTTTATTAGTGTAAATTGTTGATGTAAACTTTTCTATTTTAAATATGTAATGGTGTAGCGGTCTATGCTCGAGACAAAAGCTTGGGCCCGTATGTGAGGGGTACTGGGTTCGAATCTGCAAGAGGAACACGTTTTTTATTCACGTTGAATAATTTTACGGTATTTGGAGTAGACTTAAGAACTTCAGTATTATGCACGGCTATGTAGATTTTTCACGAGTCAAGCGACCAACTTCATTAAAAGTACTCATTCCAGCTGAAAATACATATTAGAGACATATTATGGAAGAAAATATTATTATCTCAAGTGTCTAAATAGTCTCCCAAAAATCACGATGGTAAAAAAAACCTAGCAAAGGTCGGTCGCCCAGGTACTTTTACATTTATAAGTGTTGTCAGTTAAATATAAGTGATGCAAAGTGAAGTAAATATCGTCTGAATATAAATATGTAATGAATTCCTCCTTGAGCAGGGATCGAACCTGTGACCTCTAGATTACTGTTCAGTGCTCTAACTGAACTATCGAGGGCCAACGTTCCCATCTGCATAACGGGATATCGCTTTTCCTGGAATTTAATAGAAGTTTGAAGGTGTCATTTTTAACATTAAATTCTAGGGAAAGCGGTATTCTGATATGCAGATACGAACGTGGTCCTTGGTAGCTCAGTTGGTTAAAGCACTGGCTAGTAATCTAGAGGTCCCAGGTTCGATCCCTGCTCGAGGAATTTTTTTTTCTGGAATTTAATTTCTTGAACGTCGCGATTTATTATATAAGTGATGCAGTTGAAGAAATAGGCAAGGGGTGGGGAGGAGAAGAGCTACGATTTTATTGTGCGAATTTCCACGATACATGTTTTCACTTCAGATCCATCTGGTGGATTTGGCTGGCTGCGAAAGGATGAAGACCACGGGAGTGGAAGGCGAGAGGTTGAAAGAGGGGGTCCACATCAACCAATCCCTGGGGACGCTCGGTTCGATCATATCTGCCTTGGCCAAGGCCGGTCGCCACAAACCGGGCCACATACCCTACAGGAATTCCGTGCTGACGTGGCTGCTGAAGGACAGTCTGGGAGGAAATTCCAAGACCATCATGATCGCAGCTATCAGCCCTGCGGGTAATAATAATAATAATAATTCTTTATTTACCGGAAATGACTCATTTGATCTGTTATTGTTTTCATTATTGTCGGTGTGTTAGCTTGCAACGTTGAAGAGACGATAAGCACTTTGCGGTACGCCAATAACGCCAAAAATATCATCAACAAACCGACCGTCAACGAAGATCCTAACGTTAAACTCATTCGGGAACTCCGAGAAGAGATCATCAAGCTCAGAACCATCATGTACAGCGAGCCCAGGACTGATCTGGTGGCGCAGCTTCACGAGAAAGAAATCAGGGAAAAGGTGGGTGCCATATTTGGCGTTTAGCGTGCTCGATCGTGTTCTTGCCAGGTATGTAACTATATTTTTTTTCAGGAATTGACGGAAGAATGGGCGGGGAAATGGAAGGAAGCGCAAGAGATATTGCGGGAGCAGCAGGCATTGGGATTGAGAAAAGCTGGGCCTGGAGTGGTGCTAGACTCGGATATGCCGCATTTGGTAGCTATTGACGATGATCTCCTAACTACCGGCGTTACTCTATATCATTTAAAGGTTAGTTCATGTATCCATTATTAGTTTGTGCACCATGGAGAATATAGAAGTAGTTTTACTTTCCGTCAATTCTTCCACCATATAGGTGTCTCAAAAAGACTTAGAGGAGGCAAAATTAACATTGTTTGTTATACAATTTTTGTCCAACTAGTGGCCAGAATATAATTTGGGACTCAAAGTGCGATCAAATTATACTTTGGCGCCCAACATGGGGCCAAATATAATTTGGCGCCCAACATGTGACGCAAATTCAATTGCTTAAAACGTTAAAACGAACGATTTTTGCCGTATAGGCCGCCACTTATCTTGTTTGAAACTTGTACCGCAATGACCTGGAAGTAAAACTACGTGTATTTTCTGTACAATGGTTTTTGTAACTTTCATTATAACGGTATTCAGGAGGGCAAAACTACTATTGGGACCGACGAGGCGGAAATCAAACAGGACATCGAGCTACGAGGCGCCGGTATGGAGCCGCACCACTGCACCATAGCTTTCGAAAACGGCGTCACCACGTTGATTCCACAGCCGGGAGCTCAGGTCATACTGAACAACAACAATTTGGATTCGCCGGCCAGGCTTTCTCAAGGCTACGTGATTTGCCTGGGGAAGTCTCACATTTTTAGGTAGGAGGTCGACGATGGTGTTTTTGCTCTTCGTGATTTCATGTTTTTCGCTTAGGTTTAACGATCCCGCTGAAGCAGCGGAGCTTAGGAAGAGCGAGAATTCCCACAACTTGTCTCGGTTGAGCCTATTGAGCTGGTCCACTCCGGATTTGGCGATATCAACGGAGAATATAGATTTGTGAGTCGATATTTTTATAGTTTCTACTATTTGTGGGTCCTTTTGTTATTTCGTTAGAATTGCCAGTTTTAGATACTGATTTGTAGTATTCATATGCACGCTGGGCCTAAAATAATTGTTGTGTCACATCAGCCAATAATCATCCTGTGCTATAGTACTAAAAAAGGCTATTGTTCTCTATGATAGAACTTAGTAATAATTTTGTGCTACAGTACCAGACAAATCCAATTTATAATCAATTATGACTGAATAATTTGTTTTACCATGTTCTACAGTACTAGGTAATTCCATTTTACGTGTCTATGCACCGAATTACAATCTGTTGATCTCTGACTCAGCATTGAATTGGTAGAGTTATTGCTACAGTATTTTTCACTGCTACTGATCTGTGCCACAGCATTAACTGATCATTTCATTTTGTGCTACAGTACTGAACAATCATATTGTTCTGCACAACAGCACTGCATATTTCGTGTTATTAATTGATACAGAACTGGACTATTCTATCGTTCTGTGTCACAGCACTAAATAATTGTACCATTATGTGCCACAGAACTGAAAATTTGTATTGTTCTGTGCACAGCACTGAAGAATTTTGAAGTTCTATGCTGCACTTTTGAAGAATTTCATTATGTAATAAAATCTGTTTTTTCGTAATGTGTTTCAACTTTTCTACCAACTTTAATAATGATAAGCGTTTCTTTATTGAATTAGAAATGTCGAAGACGATAAATGTGATATAGAATTAGAGAGACAGAATTTGGAAAAAGAGAAGGAACAGTTCGAAAAGGATCAAGAAGCTTTTGAAAAGCAACAGGAGGATTTTGAAAAGAGAATTAAAACCCTGGAAGAGGCGCAGGCGAAATTGGAAGCCGAAAAGGAAATCGTGCAGAAGGAATATGCCGAGCAGGTAAATATTTTCTTTTTTTGAACTTGTTATGTACCTTAACATTGTCGTTCGGGATGCATGCTGATGAAGGACATTTCTTCGTGCCTTGATTTGGTGGTAATTGCAGACTCGCCAATTGCAAGAAGATTGGCAAAATCTTGCTTCGCAGCAGAAGAGACGGGAATCTGAATTGATGGAGAAAGAACAGGAGCTGGTTTCAAAAAGGATGGAACTGGAAAGCGAAAAGCAGCTTATTTTAGATCAGGTTAGAGGTTGAAACTAATGATGAAAAGACTGTCAATCATGAAAAAAAGCAATATCTTCTATTTTTCTAAAGCAATATCTTCCATTTTTCTCAGAAGAAAATGCTTATATAAGCAAATTATTTACGGTTGGAGTTTTTATCTGCATGTTTATTTTTCACGTTTTTACTTTTTTTTTCTGTTGTTTAGATTAAACAAAGTTGTGACCTACTGCAGGATATCAAAGACGATAGCTTTGTGAAATTCTCGAATACTTGTCACCTAGTCACATCATATGCCAGTGAAATAATTTTTCCTTCTTGTCAAGCCCAAAACATGTTCCAGGTACTTTTTTTATTTCTTTTATTTTAGTTATATAGTTTTCTGGTTGATTTTTTGTTTAGTCCTAATAAAAACAACAAGATGTCCTACCAGGACTGCTAATTGCAATAATCCTATACAATAGGAATAATTGGGTAAATATTTCATCAGAAAACAGCTACTTTCCTGGTTAATACCACGTTTTATATTTTGTAATGACATCATTGTAACTTATCTAAAATTTCTTATTTTCTTGGAACTCCAAGCTGGAGTAAGATTTGCCGTAATTAAAATAAGGTATATTTGTGAGTGCCTTCCACTTTTGGCAAAAAAGCAATTTTGTATCAAACGACTGAACCGTTGCTCAATGCTTTAAACTTCACTTCCAGGCACTGGTATCAAAGTCGGAAGATACTCCCTTATCTTCCCAGGAGAACGGAGATCTCATAGATATCTTGAATAACGTTAAAGGCGTTCCAAACATCCAGTATTTAATCGAAAAACATGTAAGTTATACTTAGTTTCAGCCAGTCGAATAAGTAAACTTTTAAAAAAAAAAATGATTTTATATGAATACTAATAAAGTCGTTGTGCAGAGAAAAGAATTATCCGAGTTACAAACCGAACTGAACCAAAGAATCCAAACTTTATGTGAAAGGCAGAGGAGCGTCGAACTGTTGAATATGAAGATTATCGAACTGGTGGACCAGCAAAAATTACTCAGCTCCAACGAGAGACAAAGAGATGAGCTCGACAATTTGAAAGCCGAACTCTCCATGAGGACCGAAAAGGAACTGAAGGACATCGAATCGAGGAAGCAAGGGTAAGCGTTTTGTTGAGCGGGAGTACCTCGGGGGTCAGTAACGGGGCCGCTGGTGTTCATTTTCGATGAAATGCGAGTATGCTTGAGACGTTGCCGTTTTTAGTTTGACTTTGGACCTGAAACCGATATATTCCACTCCCAGTCCCGATTTGTGCAATGTCAATGTGGAAGATGGTGCTAGGACTGTCAGCAGCGATAGTTATCACACGGCCGCGGATAGCTGCTCTTCCGGGTCCGCTGCTTTGAAAATGGATCACCTGATGAGTGACAGCGGGGTCGAATTGAGGCCGGATTCGAGGCATCAGGATGACAGTGATATGTCTAACTACGAAGACAAGGTGAGAGCGTTTTTCACTTCTCGGAGTGTCTGAGAGCACTGCTTGATGAATTATTCAATATAAATGTTGGTATACTACAGGTTTCGAATATGATGTACGGGACTTTCATTACCTCACTCTTCCGAATTCCTCGGACTTTATATTGCTTTGCCTCTTGCTCTTCTCGCGAAGTTCAGTGATGACATTGTTGAATGATAGACATCGGAATCACATCCACTATCATTATTATATACGTTGTCTCTGTCACCTGCTACATGCTACATATTCGTTCATTAATCGTTATACTAATATTCGTTAATCCTTACAAGTTTGCTCATTATTCTTAACATGTTTGTTCATTAATCGTTACTCGTTAGTCTTTTAATTGTTATATGGTGGTTTTTTGTTAATAGTTACATGTTTGTTTATAAATCGTTACATGTTAGCTCGTTAATCGTTACATGTTTGTTCGTTATATGTTTTTCGTTTGTTTGCGATGCGAAGGTGATGAGCGATTCACAGTCGACAAGTTCGGTAGAAAATCACTGTCACAGCACCAAGAAAACCAAGAGGAAGGCTCAGGAGCGAAATTCGAGAGGGCTGGTGCGTTGGATAGAGGGCCAAAAGCAACTCATCATGCGCAGGTTGGACAGTCAGTGTCCGAAAGCAGAATTAGATATGCTGGTTGAGGTGAGTAACTGTTGTCGGGTTCAATATCAATCGATTCGATTTTTCTACTCGCGATTGTTTCCACATAGTTCAGTCTCTTCGCGGCTCCACCCCAAGTTGACAGAGACTCAAAACAAAACTTCTCGCGACTCAAATTCATCGCGACTCTTTGAGACAAGAACTTCCTAGTTTCAAAATCCAACTCCAAATAGGCTCTTTCCACATAACTCAAAAATCTTCTCTTGTCGCAGCTCCTCTGTAAGATAACTTCTTGGGACAGAAACTCAGAACCAACTTCTCGGGACTCAAAACTTGAAAACTATTTTTTCGCGACGTAAACTTACAAACTTCAAAATCCAACTCCAAATCGGCTTTTTCCACAGAACTAAGAAATCTTCCCTTTTGCAGTTCCTCTATTCGCGACTCAAATTTATCGTGACTCTTTGAGACTAAAAAAGAATTACCCACTTTTTTGCGTCAAGAACTTCCAAATCTTAAAAACCAACTCCAACTGTTCACAGAATTCAAAAATGTTCATTTTCGCAGCTTCTCTATAAGTTGATTTCCCGCGACAGAAACTCAAATTCTCGCGACTCAAAGTCGTGACTCTTTGAGACTAAAAACTCGAAAACCCCCTTTTTGCAGCTCCTCTATAAGTTGAATTCCCGCTACAGAACTCGAAACCAATTTTCTCGGCTCAAATTTATCGTGACTCATTCGATACTAAAAACTCTAAACCCACTTTTTTCGCGACAATAACTTCTAAACTCTAAAATCCAAATTGGCAACTGAGAAAATCTCCCTTTTCGCTATTCCCTCGTAAACTGACCTCCCGCGATAACAACTCAAAATCAACTTCTCGCGACTCAAATTTATCGTGACTCTTGGCTCAAAATACATCTCAGTAATTATTCAAGTGGTATTGATAAGTTTCCAGGGACGTTATAACCCCTGAAACCGCCCTCCCCTTAAGTGTCCCACTGAGCTGTTCATATGTGTTTGTGTATGACTGTTTGTCCACCATTTTGCCTGTTTCTCCGTCCGTCGTTTTTTAATGTCTCTTAATAAATTTTGCGGCACGTTCATACTTATTAACTTTTGATTGGATGAAAATTTGCAGACACTACAAATACTGCAGCAAAAACTTGCCGATATCAGTGGTGATTCTGGATCGATGTTGTCTCCCGCTATACAGCACCCGTTGCAGGATAGTCCAAGTCCTCTCAGGCCTCTGAGTACCGGATCGACTTTGACCCTTTATTCTTCTTCAACGCAGGTAAAAAAATAAAAAATCGACAATTATAATGAAGATATTGAATATTCTCGAAAGCACATCCTTCTCAGTATTCCGAGTCATGGTGAAGAAATTCGACAACCTGTTTCTTGTCATTCGTGATACTCGTTTATGTTGTAGGTTGGGTAGATCACATAATTCTACAAAAATGTTTGTTTACTTCAGTTTGGCCCTAACAACCGCTCAGAACATACTATTTTGACAAAATCCGTATATGTACCTTCCAATAACATATTATTTCCATCAGTCAGGATACAAATGAAAAAATCTGAGAAAATTCAGAGCGCATCTATGTGGTTTGTATACTTATAAGAAAATAGGAAAAAAAAATCTTTCGAAATGTGAATATTATGTCATGGAAAACTGAACTTGACAGTTCTCTTATACCTAATAAACTTTGATTACGAAAATAGAAAAAAATACATTATTTTCTCTGCAAACTCATCTCTTTATATTTTATCCTAATTTGTAAGATAAGTAGAGAAATTGACATATGACATGAGATGTTTGTTCTGTTGACCGTTTGCGGTGTTGCCGATTTTTTTTACCACGGCACGGAGTATGGAAAACCGGAGTATGGCAAAAGTGGTTCTTACCTTTCAGTTTGGATCTGTTTTCAGGTTCAAAATCGACGAATGTTGCCTTATTACCGTTCGATGCCTTCAATTTACGTAGGTAAGTGGGTTATCAGATTTTTCAAGCCGAGTTCAAATTGGCGGGAGAAACAAATTAAACCGTCATAAATTCGTTCAGGTTCTTTTCAAATAATACTGCTTTGTTGTGAAAGTTATTCACGCTCTCAAGACTCCAGTATTGCTAATTCCATATTTTGTAAAACATCTAGGAAGGAAAGTTTGGAACTTAATTGTAATCATAACTTCGGGCACTTTTTCATGATCTGAGTAAAGCCTTCAACTGTGTAACATTCAAAATACTTATGTACATAATTATATAGTATAAATCTGCCTATTAGATCCAAGTGAAATTTGTTTCAATAGAGAGAAATCAGTGTTACTATTAATATAAGTCTGATGAGGTCATACCTCTTCGTCAGAAACGCAATTGAAGTAAAACCTACGATGACGTATTTATTCCAAGAGGGGTGCTGCAGGGTCCAGTCGTAGGGCCTCTGTTATTCTTGATCTATGTAAATGACTTTGACCTAGGATCCCTGGTATCACCTCCGAAACCGTTTACTTGAAAAACCATCGCACTATTTATTCTTTATTTTCTTGTGTCATTTTCAGAAGCAGATCGAGACTCGATCGTGTGCATAACGAGTTACTGTCTTCGAGGCACAGGCTCCAGAACGCATTATGAATACGAGATCAAGATTTCAACTGTGGACGATATGTGGAGCATTCTACGTAGATATAGTCGCTTCAGGGATCTGCATATTGCCATGAAGGCTCGTTATAAAGATAAGGTGAGTCCAATGTCCAATCGTATGCAATTTATTTTCCAAAAATCGCAAATTACCACAAGTTTTTTCCAACACAATTTCAACTTTCCACAAATTTTTTTCAAACTTTTCACACCTGCCACTCGTTATAAAACGGCATTATACACCCTTCCTTACGGGAATGCAAGAGGTTTGATTACACCCTGTATAAGCTGTCTAGTTATTTGAGTTCTATTATAATTTCCCACTTAATATTTCTTGCACCTGTTTCGTTGGCACGAGTTGCTAATTTCTTCAGAGGTTTGTTCATCTTTGATATTACCAAGATAAACAAGTCTCTGAAGAAGTTAGCCACTCGTGCTAACGAAACTTTAGGACACAATTTTAAAAACCGGCCTTTAAACTCAAAAAAAATAGTGATAAAAAAGTTGAAACCAATATTTAATTTTTTTATGTATTTACATGGTGAACTAGCTATTAAGAAAGTTTTCTCGGATTTTTTTTCTCGAAAAACGCAACCCTTAATAGACGACAACTCTTCTAGGTAACTTCAATTCCATTCCCGTCGAAGACCTTGTTTTCGAACACGGAAACCGTGGCGCAATCTAGGAAACGGCAGCTGGAAGCCTACCTTGTCAGGCTGATCGAAACCTGCAAGAGCCACCCGGCGTGCCCGCTGTCTTGTACGGAACCAGTGACCAAGGCGGCTCTGATTTGTTTCTCCTCCTTCTTCAGAAAAGGCGTCTTCGAGAGCGGGAAGTACGGCACTTCATGACTGACGCTTCGGATATTGTAATCGGCGGTGTACTTTGTATATATATATATGTTTATAATATTTTTTTTATGTTTGTTAAACTTTTGCTCGTTATTAAATAGCGTATGTTGAATAATTTCTTTTGTTAACTTGCGAAAGCCCGACCACTTGCTCATTTACTGCCATCTAGCAGCTGGTATATGTGACACAGGTTTGACTATTGTGCGATAGGTGGCGCCCTAAGAAACTTTACTTCATTGTCTAATATTGGCTTTCTGTACGCTCAAAGCTGAGTAAGACCAGGAATGCGACTTGAAGGTTCTGTCGTTGGTCGATAGGGTAAAAAATAAGAATTAAATTGAGCATTTAAGTTGGGCAATACCTGACCGAGTTGAGAAACCCATATAGACGCTGTCATTTGGTAAAAAAAACTCAGGCCAGTGGACCAAACCTCTATATCCACAGCTTTTTTCGGAAACGACCCCACCCGGGTTCGATCTTGGCCGGTGGTCTTTTTTTTTTTTCTTAGGCACGGCACGAGTGATTTCTTGTTTTTCAAGCAACGAATGTCATCGCCGCCCTTCTTTCACGCGGTAACTCTCTTTGTCGAACGACATATTACAAACGGGTAAAGCGTTATCTCCTTTACACAAACGCCATCTATACAGTATCGGAAAGTTTTCATCTTGGGTATGGTAGTTTCATGAGAGCGTAAAGAACAGTTTCCTATATGTTGAGAGAGCATTACAATTTCACCTCAACTCACTCGAGGAAGGGATATCGACGTGAGCTGTTAATTCGTCGGGTGGGGTAACAGGATAGGCGCACAGTAGTGCGTCTCTCTTGTTTATGTGGTATTATCTTATCATTGCGTTCCTTGTTGCTCGCGTAGATTTCTGTCTATACCCTAGATACATTGTTTCCGATACTGTATAATCTTTTGTATATTTTAAATAGGTACTGGCTAAACTACCGGCGAAGGTATTTTTGAATAATACAATAGCCTACCTTTAGGTGTTGGCATGATCATGTAGACTTCAAAATTGCATAAAAGTAAGTGTTCATCGAAAAAAAAAAAAAAACTACCGTTTTATAGCCAACTCGAAGTATATTTCATCACATTTGTAATTATGTAAAAATTCAAACGTTTTATCAATTACCTAAAGACATCAAAAATTCAGTTGAAAAATATCCAGCATACTTTGGCAGCATTTTTCATCTTGAATGTTAACAACATCAAAAAGGAAGTGTAAAAGTAGTCAAAACTCTAAAATCTACCCCTACACTTGGCTAATACCTAAAGCTGTTCGTCCGATATATTACTTTGAAATAAATAATAATAATAAGTACTGAAATCGTCAATATACAACATGTTTCTCAAATTTATGAACACTTCTCCGTTGCTGTCAGATCTCACTAGAGTGAAGAAGACTGCGAAGTTAGCATTTTCTTGGCAACGGTTTCTGAGGTATGGACTATGGAAGTCGACTTGGAAGAAGATGTTGACAGTGTTGCAACATTTTTCAGACGAAGTCTTGACGTTAAATCACATCGTCCAATTTTTTTTAGAATTTAAAGCTTTGAAGTCAACAAATTTTATTTTTTATATTCCTTAGTTTTCCATTTTTTTTATGCTGTCCCTATTATAAACAAAACGAAGACACGGCAACTCTGTTAGCATACATATTCTATAAAACAAAACTTCCTCTGGAAATTTGGCAACACCACACAATCACACAATCTCTTACCGGACTGGTTTCGAATTTGATGAAACATGCTGTAGATTGATCGAATAATCATAACGGCAGTGTAATTAATATCCAACGAGAATATCTGAGTGAAAAATA
Organism: Chrysolina haemoptera; assembly: GCA_958298965.1. Lineage (NCBI taxonomy): Eukaryota > Metazoa > Arthropoda > Insecta > Coleoptera > Chrysomelidae > Chrysolina > Chrysolina haemoptera. The sequence continues at coordinate 38,190,066 of OY282590.1, forward strand.
ACGAAAAAATGCATAACTTTATCATTCAGTTGAGAAATCCCACGATATACACTGTTGCCACTTCAGAATTTTCGCAGAAAAACTCACAACTTCTAACTATTTTAGAAACCATTCATCAAATCAATCATTTAGAGCGTAAAAATTGAAAACAAAAAATTAAAGGTTGAACCAAAGTACTCTAATGATATTTCAGAGTTTGGAAGTGTACACTACTTGTTAAGTGGTGAAAGAGACAAAAAAAGAAGAATCCAATAGTAACAGCTTGTTAAAAATCGCTAGAATTGTTTTTTGAAATCCAGATATTTGTAGATAACTCATAGTTAGCTCCTTTTACCCAACACTTCAGAGGAGATGCCTTTGTTTCGTTCCAAACCTATTTGGAGTGTCACAGGGTTCTGTGGAACCTCTTTTCATAACTCTGAACTTGAGTTTGTCAAAATTTTGATCTGCACAAGAGTTCAATTGTTTAAGACATTATCCACCTACCAACAAGTTCAAAACATTTCAAATCAATTGTTGAATGATGAAAGTCAGCATACACTTCGGAAACTGAACTTTTTGGTACCAAGACGAAAATTTTGGCGGAAACTTTAATTTTTTAATTCATAATGCAGTATCAATCCAATTCTCTCATTTAGTACTTTCATTTTCAACGAGATCAAAAAAATCACCCTGCAACAAACGACCCAAACTTCTGACAAACAATAAATAAGATCATCGAAAAATAAAACAAGTAAGTCACTTGCGGGAAAATCAACAAAAATAAATAACATTTAATAAATAAATAACTGTTTCGGTAACTACGAACGCGAAGCTAGAAAGCTGTGGGTGTGATTTCATTCGTGAAGATTAGTGCCTCAGTGGTATGTATGTACATGCTTCTAACCTGCTAAAATGAGCTAAGCTGACAAGTATCACAGAAAAGTCGTCTTAAATTATACAAGGTGATGACCGCGTTAAGTATCACAAACTAAGGAAAAAATGAAACTGTCCACAGGCCAATCAGAATTGCTAAGAATCAGAAGAAATAGCAGAAACGCAACTTCATCATAGCGAAGCAGCGTGAGTTTCCGTCAACTTTCAATGCGTTAAATTTCACTTCTAATTATTTTATCCCACTTCTGATTATTTTACCCCACTTCTGACTATTTTATACCACTTATTCCATACCACTTCTGATTGACCTGCGGTGTCAGCGAGTGATGCAATCTTAGGTATCGTCACTGCCGAAACTGAACAGAAAGCCCCACAGCGACCGCATGAACGAGCAAAATCAGGAGGCCTGCGACACCTTCAGACCTCTGTTTTTGTTCGACTTGTAGGGCACTTTGGATCTGGGCGGGCTCGGGATGCACTTCAGGATGCCCTGGAATCCGGGGCTGACGTTGTAAGTCGGAACCGTTTGCGTCTGGTAGATCAACACTTCTTCGAGGTCGCTTTCCCTAGAATACAAATGGCGCCGATGAATATCGTGGTCTGTCAAATTATACATTCGTCTGAAAATTAACGATGAGGAAGGGAGAACAATACTATAGATTGAAAAGGTAAATTTTCAATGACGAGAAATTTCCGAAGCGAACTTGTTGGTCGTTGGTCTAGAGGACACTCTACCTGACGTTTCGTCTGCGGTAGCCATCTTTAGAGTCGGTGTGGTAACGGCTGAAGCATTCAAGTCTTTCTTTAGAGCATGCAAGGTAGTTCGCAGCGGTATGTATCAAAGGGTTTTCAGAAGACTTTGGATCGTCCATGGGGCGTCTCCCATTCTCTGGAATAAACGCCACCAAAGCTTCTCTGTATGTAACCGTAAATGAAGCTGGCCTTGAATAGCCTTTTCAAGATGGGCTCTATTATTTCAAGGCCATGTTGCTGTATAGCGCGAAATAATCCGTCTTCAACTATCGACTTGAATGGTTTAGAACATTCGAGTTGTGAAGATTTTCCCCGCTAGGTGTATGCTGGACTGTGAAGGATCTCCAGTTTATTCTCCACAACCGTTTCAGAACCAGGAAAGTGTATCTGCAGAATTATATAACTTATCATGAAATTAGCCAATATCAAATACGAATTTAATCTAGTTACCACGTATTGATAAGTGAATGTACCCTTGACGATGTGGTATAATCGAATTGGTGTTTCGCTTCCTCCAAATATAACAGTTCTATCACGTTTGTCAAATTAGACATATTCCTTAAAACAACATTCGAGCTAATGCTCTCATGGTGTTTCGCAGAATAAGTCTCGTGACTCGGAAGTAGAATCGATTATTTTCGATGCTCTCGTGGTAATACCACTGAGAACACTCAAGCTTTCCTTAGAGTTATCAGGGAACGCTTTCCTCCGGTTGAAATCCACAGGGTGTTTTTGAATCGTCAGAGAAATGAAACCACGTCGCCTTCGGTAGGCTCAAAAGAATCGACCAGCTCGCTTCGGTCGTTGCCACACCGCCTTTGGAGATACCTACCGCAGATGCAGACTTGTCAACGGGCGAATACTTTTTATATGCTACTCAGGCCCGCGACTAGACTTACCGGGCGTTTTCCAAAAACTCATTATACAGCTTCGCAGGTATATGGTTAGCTTTCTCGGAATGATCCACAAACAACTCGGTCTCCCTGTTGTACAGGCACAGAAAGTCGTTCAGCTGCTTGGCGACGATGGCGGCCCTGTCCTTGTAGGCCAGTCTGTTGCTCGGCACCTGAAAAAAGTCGAATTGAAAAAGACGCGACTCGCGCGCAAAATTACGCTCGTACGTTCACGCTGAACGAGTTCTTCAGATAGTTGGAAGCCTTCTGCAGAAACTTGAGCACGATCTCCACGTGGTCTTCTTGCTCTGGGCCAGACACGATCCTCTTCAAGATGCAGACCAGGTAGCGGCTGAAGGTTTTCCTCGCCTCGCGTTGGCTAGAACAGATGACTATATTTCGATACTGGCTAGAAAAACATCATCTTAGCGCTATATTAACTAAGCGATTGATAATAATTGTTGCCCTTTAGATGATTATGTCGTGCTGCAGGTTTTTCTGCTTTTGCCTGCAGCTAATGCGCCATCTCTAGGTTTAAAGGTTCCAAGTAAGTTCGTTTCGTTCTGGGAACCTAGGAGATGGCGCTGGATATATACTCCAGTATTTATCTCAGCTGAAAGTGTTATTCGGTTTGATTGGGTTGAACTAGCCTTCATTGATGAGTGGGAACTACCATGAAACCGGTACAGAGGTGTTCCCCGATTTGAATCGAAAAATAATTTCAGTTAGTATTCAAAGGGCATTACAAAGTATTTCTTGTAGAATGTTTTTGCCAAGTATCAAACAGATATAATTCAACGGTCGTGGAGGCAGTAGTTGTAGTGCCGTTCATTCTTCATTAAAAATCAGAATTCCATGTTTCCAACTTAGAATCTTGCAATTCAGATTTAATATTTTGAAATTCCGACTTGGTATTTCGGTATCACGACTTATTATATCAAAATTTCAACTAATCTTCTTGGAATGCTGACTTAGTTTCTCATAACTCCAACTCAGTATCTCAACATTTTGACTGAGTATCTTAACATTTTGACTCAGTTTCTCGAAATTCCTACTTGGTACATCAGAATTTTATGAATACGGACTTGGTTCTCAGAATACTGAAATAGAATCTCGGAATTCTGACATACTAACTCACAATTTCCATTAACTCGGAATTTCATAATTCCGACTTGGAATTTTGACTTATTTCAGAATTCAGACTTGGACTTCCAAAATTCCGACTTATATAAATCGCAATTCAGACTTGATATATTGGATTTCAAACTGAATGTCTTGGATTTCAGACTTAAAATGTTGGATTTCAGACTTGACATCTTGGATTTCCGATTTGGTATTTCAGAGTTCCGGCTTATATATCGGAATTTCGACCAAGACTTACCAATTGTGAATTCCATAATTCCGACGTAGAATCTTAAATTATATCTTAGAATCTTAGAATTTTGACTCAGTAACTTGGAATTTCCACTTACTTAGTCGAAATAACATAATTCTGACGTAAATTTAGAATTAAAATTGCCGAGGCCCTTCCACATCTCAACGAACAATCCCACAAACGGAAAAAGACGCAAACAGAAAAAGAATATCAAGCAACAGCAAATATTTTCTATATCGATATGATAGTAACAATAATCTACATAAGTAACTGATTTAAAAGTTCGTACTCACGTTATCTTCTTTCCGTTCCGCAGCATCTCCACCACCTTCTTCTTCAGTTCCGAACTGTGAGATTCTCTGGTGACCTTGCAAGGCGCCAGCGCCGATTTGTGACCTTGACTGAGCATCCTCTCGTACCTGTCTTGCCGCCCGTTGAGACCCCTAGTCGCTACTAGAAAGAAATCGAGAAGTTATCAGCGGTTTCCGTGATTTTAGACAAGTGCGGCAAGCCAAATTAAAGGCGGTGTGGCAACGGTCGAAATGCTCGAGTTGAAAATTAGCAATTGCGGACGAAAAAAAAAAAACTGGTCGCGCACTTACCTCTGTGACTGTCTGCAGATTTATCCCTTCTTCTGTCGGACGATTTTGCCCGCGACCGCGGTTTCGCAAGTTCTCTGGGGGCCGTGGGGATATCGGGAAAGAAACAGGAGTTGAGGAGTTGATTGTAGTTGTGAGGGACGTTAAGGGAGTAGCTGCTGGTCGCAGTCCCCGAGATGGGGATACCGGTCGTAGGATCTGAAACCAAAAATTAGTATGTTCGAAAGTTTCAGACAATTACGTAAATTGATTACTTTTATTTCGAGCTTCCATTGTCTGGACTGTTTCTATGACACGACGTTTTAATCAAAATTTAAATTCGAAGAAATCTCCGATCGTTGTCAAGTGTGTACTGACCGCCAGAGTAATGAGAGGAACTTTATATGTCTTGAGGTAATTAACAGGACTACCTATTTTCTTAGTGGGCTGTAGTTGAGCGTAATAATGGAAAGGGGCCTAAATAGCTATTATCTTGCTCTGCAAACCACACACCCTCTATAAACTCTTATAGCTTCTATAAACTCTTCTTTGGAAGAAAAGTTACTTCCTTTCCTTTTTTTCAACTGAAGAAAAATATGAACTCGAATATTTGGGTTGCTGATCCAAAAAAAAAAGTAATATATGTATTGATTCTTTTATGGGTTTTTGCACTGGATTATAATTAAATTTAGTTAAAATATGTCTAGAGTTAGAGCAGCTATAGTTTTAGCAAGTGGAGTGACCAGAATTTTTTTGGGGGGAGAAGGCAATAGTAAAAAAGCCTTGTACATAAGAACATCCTGAAATTTTGGGTGGGGGGGGGGAAACAAGTATAATGCACCTTAATGAATACTCACCCAAATACTGCGAGTACTTCACCCAGCTGTCGGCCGCCGGGAAAATCCTGACGAAGCCGCCTCTCCTCTTAAACTGCGAGGTGGCGTTGCGAACGATCCTTGTCTCTTCCGAGGTGAACTGAAGCGATGCCGTAGACGTCCGGCTCGTAGTGTTGGATTTCGACGCTGTTGTTTGCGGCTTCGGCAAGGAGTTGCTCAAACCGTCGGCAGAATGTACGCGACGGCACTGATGATGATAATAATAGTAATAATACAAATATTAGAGGTCAATAGGATTCTTCTTATTCCCATCTGATGTTTCGTCTACAGCCATATCGACATCGATGTGGATACAACGTATTATGAATAATATGTACTTGACTTGCCATATTATTATGATTTGTCAACAGAATAATAAAATCTGTATTCGCAATGAGCTTCTAATGATGATGATGATCTTATGATTTGTGTATTGGCCCCACGTTGGGCGCCATATTATTATGATTTGGCCAACACGCTGGTCGTTATTTTATTATGATTTGTTTTGTCTTGGCCTTATTGTCGAATAACTTGTCCATGATCATGTGAAATTAATGTAGAAAATAATAATATTATAATAGACAAATGAGTGAATATAGATAATATACATACAAATAAAGAAAAATAGGGAAAAGAACTTAAAGGTATGCATCCAAAATAACGGTTACATTTTGCATAAATAAAAACAATAACAAAATTATTTCAATTACAATTTTCAATATTTTTGGAATTCTCAATCAACCAGTATTTGATTTTGTTCTTAAATCCATAAAAACTACTTTTACTCAAAGAAACTGGCAATTTATTATAAAACTTTGTACCTATATAAATGGCATGATGTTGCATCCAAGTTGTAGAGAACTTTTCAGTCGAAATTCAACCATCCATTTTATTGACTATCTTGATTTTATCGATGACTACCTCTTTTTTAAATAACTAAATCAAGTACTACCTGCACGGCTTTTCATGAGACACTTTCTATAGGATGTAATCTAACTTGTACTACTGTGAAAAAATCCACATGCGCAGTTGTAGATGAAACATCAGGTAAAATTCCGGTATTCTTCTGATAACACTAACTTGTTTTTTTCAATAAAACCTAGTAAATTCAAATATCAAAATGGTAAATCAATCTAAAACTGTAATAGAACAAAGAATATTTGAAACATGAAATGTTCAATATTTTTCGTCGATTAGGGGATTTTATTGAACAGCTACAGGAAGGAAGAGGGCAGAAAAGACGAAATGCCTCGTTAAATAATTACCGGTGAAGCAAAAAAGCGCCACTAACTTCCCGCCTACCAACCTTAACCAGAAGACTTTTTAGACATTAGAACAGAAACCGAAAGAATAATAAAAACGTACCCGATTTATAGATTTGGAAATTCCCAATCAAAAGGCATCAGTAATTTCACAATTCCTCTCCATTGTCAAGTTATATCAGAATTATACGTTTACAAATGCAGAGCCTGGTGCCCCAAACACCCAGTGGGGTCCAAAGCTAAGACATCCTGATTCTGATGCGCAATATCCCAACTAACACAAACTAGGCAAAGTACTAGCATGGTCAGTAACGTTAATCATCAATCGAACAGTACTGCTCCCAGAGCGTTTTCACTAGCATCCGTATGAATTAAGAGATTAAGGGTCTTAAGAAATCACGAATGTAAAAATAGGAGATGGTAGGCTACTAGTCTTTGAATAATTAAATGAAGCATTTATGAATTACATTTTTTAAGGAATTTTTTTTTGGGTAATAATGGGAGCTATGAAATGAAGCCCAACCGCGATTATGAAGTCCTGTTAGAGCTCCCATCTCTGAAAATATTGCAAAAAAGAAAGCAGAAAATGGATTTTATACAGGCTAAAAAGTTCTAAAGTTGAACACCATATTTTTCCATTTAGAGCAACAATGCCTTTAAAATATAAATAGTAGGAAATTACTTGACTTACATGGCTGAATTTCATCTTCAGATCATGATTCTGCTTTGTCACCACGGGCGTTGTAACGATCCTTACCACCGGATCCACTGCGGGTATCCCGATGAGGGACAAAAGGTCCGCCAACATTGCGGATTTCAATCTGACGTCCAACGGACTGTCGCAATTCAGAGAGGGGGATAGATTCACCTCCAACAGCCACGGTTTCAGGTTATTATCAATTAGTACGTCGAAACCATACAATTCTACAAAATACAGTATTTTTTGGCGAAGGTGCACAAACTATATGATTTTTTGAGTTATACAAGTAGCTTTTTCTTTCATTAATTCAACATTTTTGTTTAAAAGTGGTTGACAATGTATCAGTATGAGTAGAATTCTTCTAGACTTTGGCAAAGCCCGTATAAGCCTGTTCTTTATTAGATATGTTTGTAGACCTCATAAAGAAGGTTGTGTTACTTTTTTAGTTGGTCGGTCAACATTGCTTTCGTTTTGTATAATGTTTATTGGCCTCTTTAGGGGAAGTCCGGACAATGCCATTGCCTCGCTTGCTGTTGCACATTTCATAACAGCCCACTAGCTAGGAACAACGGACTGTAGTTGTGTGCTTATAAAAATTGTATTGATTTTTAAACACTATCTCCGATAATTATTATATAGCAATCTGTGTCATGAGCATGCAACTAATGTACCTGCTATGGGTAATTATGCTCTACGTGGGGTCTCTCAGGTCATCAATGTTAATGAATGTGGTAGCGTACCCGTTCCGAGATAATAAAATTAATTTCGGATTTTTCGGGTACATTTAGGTATATTTTTTATGTTTACCGATTCCGACATTTTGAGGCCTCCGAGTTTCTCCAACAGCCATCCCACATTCACAAGGAACACGGTGATTCTAAAAACTGCATTTACCGTGTTCTTCGTTAATGTGGGATAGCTTATGTTGGAGAAACTAAGAGGCCACTGAATGTCAGAATTGGTGAACATAAGAAAAAATACACAGCGAGCAGAAACATCGAAGTCGGGAATAGCAGAACACGTATGGACGAATCAGCTTAGCATCACATAGTCGGAAGCCGAAGATATCCACAAAGAAGAACATTGGTTTATGAGAAAGTTCACAGAAGAGTCATATCATATATTTTGAATAATGACTTGTTCGGTCAACCGAGCATAGAGATTCGGAATGTGTGGAAACCACTTATCACTCGATTAGATAAATTGAAGTTTCAATACAAGTCTGTGTCAAGGCCGGTCATCAAAAATAGCACTCGCCAGAAAACACAATTAAGGTTGGTGTACCTGAAAAGTCCGGAATGAATTTTGTTACCTCGGAACAGGTACGCTATCACATTCATTGATATTGATGACCTGAGAGGTCACAACCACAGCATAATTACCCTATAGCAGGTACATTAGTTGCATGCTCATAACACAGATCGCTATATAAGTATCCGAGATATCTTGTCGCATTCACACACTTGATAACGACAGTAGATGTTAGCTATTGAAACGATGTACTCAGACACAAGTAGAGAATAGTTTCTAAACAATGGAAGTCAAGAAGAATTCTACTTATATAACCTTTCACGATAAATAAATAGTTTTGTTCTTTTATTCAATCGACATTTTGCTCAAACACTTAATTTTGTAATTTTTAAAAAAAATTTTTGGTACAAAGAATTCTTTCTATAAAGTAACTCACCGAAACAATTGTTGCTATAAGGAACGAACATTTTAAAAGCAGATATCACCGAGTTGGCAGACGCCAATATTGCTTTGATCACCATATCTTCGATTTGAGACATCAGCCAGCCGGTATCTTTTCCTTCTGCTTTTAGATGCCTCAAGAGGGCGCTCAACGTCCATTTGTGACCTACGTTTTCAGCAGATGGATCGTCAGATCTGCAAAGTCATTGCGACGTGAAAATTAGTAACGGAACAAATTTTGGATGTAATAAACTTTCTCTCCCACCTCGACCACAACTCTTTTTCATCCAACTCTCTCACCAGTCTCTTAAATTTACATATCATGAATTCAAAATGGCGGCTACAAGATGGCGGTCGAGTTTCGTAATATGGTCCGATTCTATTCAAAATTGATATGTGGGAGTTTTCAGGGTAGAAGATTGTGAAATTTTTATCAAAATTAATGAATTCATGGTAGCGGCTTAAAGATGGCGGACGAGTTTTGTGATTAGTCCGGATCTATTCAAAATTGGTATGTGGAGGTTGAAGAATTCAGGATGGTGACTCCAAGATGGCGGACTAGTTTTGTGATATGGTCCGATTATATTCAAAATTGTTGTGTGGGGGTTTTCGGGGTAGGAGATTGTGAATTTTTTATCAAAATTCATGAATTCATGATAGTAGCTTAAAGATGGCGGACGAGTTTTGATATAGTCCGGATTTATCAAAAGAAGAATTCAGGAAGGTGACTCCAAGATGGCTAGTTTTGTGATATGGTCCGATTCTATTCATAATTGTTGTGTGAGGGTTTTTGGGGGTGGGCGATTGTTATTTTTTTTATCAAAATTGGGGCTCCGTAATGGCGGACAAGTTTTGAGATATGGTCCGATTCTATTCAAAATTGTACGATTTTTTAAATATGATCCGATCGTATTCAAAACTGGTATGAGGGCGTTTTAGGGGTCGGAGATTATAATTTTTTTGTTAATATTCACGAAGGCAAACAACTTTTGTGATCATTGCCTGATTCCATTTAAAATTGACATCTGGGATTTTTGACATAATCACTCACTTGACATAATCACTGTGGTACTTGTTGATGCTGTAATTGCAAAGATGCATGCACGGATTCCAGAGCTGCTTGTGACTAGAGTCGTATTTGACAGTGGCAAACCTCACCAGCCCCTCTTCGTAAATATAGACCAGCAAAGGATCGAAACTTGTAACAACAACGTACAGCCGCAAATCGCATTTGTGCCCAGCTACCAACAGGGGGTTGGAAATATATTTGGCCACCACAACAGGTTCCTCAAGCGGTACTTGATTGGGAGCCTCAACAATGAAAATACCTGAAAGCAACGATTACAATTAGAACAAGCAACAGAGGGGTTATCCCCACAAAATAGAAGACGAAAATGGCCTATACTTACTAATTTTAATAAGATAGTTCGTTAATCCCCCAGCAAAATCGCTTTGTGGAATTTTTTAAACAAGATTAGGTAGTTAAAAAAAATTACAATTTATTTAGTTTTGTAGTATTGAAGGAACCGTTTTACAGTTAATAGAACTTTTGTAGTGCACTATACGACCAATCGGTGCATTTTCTACTTAGAAAATCGGGGAAAACCTTGAAAAAGAAAGAAATTCAATTTTTATAGATCTGAAGCTGGACAAACAATAATGCCGAAAATAATAGATAATAACATGTAGTTCAACTGTGCGCAAGATGTTTTCTGTCTAATGTGTAGATTTTGTCATATTCAAATTCTGTCAACGGCATCTGCAAATAGAGATCAATATCTACAAGGTGTATATTATGGCTTTTCGAGTACCTTTCAGTGACACTTTCAACATATTTCGCACCAGTCTCGTGAAAATCCAAAATATACAAATTGTAGATATTGTTCTCTTTTTCCACGTGCCTTCAACATACTTTATATGACGATTTTCTTTAAATCGGCGCACATTTGAACTACATGTTTTTATGGGCTTTATAATTCTCTCTAAAAAATCTGTAAAACTGTAAAACGATTGTTCAAAGTTGTACTTTTTTCAAGAATAGCAGGCTTTACCTCTGCCTCTGCTTGAAGCGACCGGCTTGACTATCCACGGTCCTTTCATACGATGATGGGTGGTGCACAATTCTCGGTATTCCAGAGGCATGACAAAAGTCTGCGGGATGAAATCAAAGTTCTTGAATCCTTTGGTGTGCTGCATTCGTTCAATGTTTTTATAGAGACGATCCTTGCGGGTCAGTTCGTAGGATCGTGGAAAATGGTTGACCCTCTGATGCGGAGCCATGGACCTTAACGTGCCTGCACGAAAATTAGACATTTGCTAGAACTCAAGCAAGGAGAATTCAATAGAATAGAATAGTTAGAATTTTAGGATGTTTATGACAAGTCATCAGTATTATACAAGCAGTTTTTTGTTAGAAATTCTTTGATAACAGTCTTAAATGGACCAATCGTCACCCACCTCACTGTAGCAGGAAGGATGTAAGCAATAATTGTATATATTTTCGATTTCGGACACGGCTTTAACGATTTGGATCAAATTTTGTATGTGGCTTAGGTTTTGCTTATCAAGTTCATCTACAGGGTTTAACCTAACCTCTTGCACTCCTGTGAAGAGCGGGTGTATAATGCCATTTTATAACGAATGGCAGGAGTGAAAGATTCGAAAAAAATTTGTGGAAAGTTTAAATTGCGTTGGAAAATTCGTCGAAATTTTGGGAACCGCTATCCGTCGAATGTCAGCTGACTTGAGAAGAGAAGCAATAAATAATACTGAAAATGCCGGATGGAAGAAACTGTGTAATTTCGAACAGCGCTTTCCAAGATTTTTCGAATTTTCCAACAAAATTTAAAATTTGCACAATTTTTTTTTTCGAATATTTTACACCTGCCATTCGTTATAAAAAGGTATTTTACACCCGTCTTTCACGGGAGTGCAAGAGGTTAGATTACACCCTCTACATAGGCTTCTTTCTTAAAAAAATTATATTTTACAGAAAAAATTGTCATATGGCGCCATCTTGTAAATTTTTGAGGTACTTGGACTGTAGCTCTTAGATGTTTCTTTATTTCTTAACAGATAACTTTTCTCTTCCTATTATATTTCAGCGTTGACTGCTTTCATTTTGCTTGGACTATTTACTTATATTTCAATGATTATTTTTATCAGTCTTTTTCTATTAATTGTTTGATTTCTTCATTAATTTGTATTTCATATATACTATGTATTGTCATTAATCAATTTATGTAAAAATTAATCCCTCTATAAACAGAAATGTTTCTTGGGATCAATAAAATAAAGTAAGTAACATAGTCAAAGATAAAAATTTTTATATACAGAGTGACCCATTTGAAAGCGGGCCACCTCTCTAAAACAGTTATTTATTATCCGATTCAGTTTTTTTTTTCAATAGATAGAGCATTAATAGTTCTATTTAAGTGCCATAAATTCAAAATAAAAATAAAAATTTCAAGGCTTCGAATTTTTTTCAAGATCAAAAATCCAAAAAACATACTAGCGATTTTTTTGAATAGAATTTGGCGACGCCACTAGATTCATGACATTTTGAAAATTTTGTCAATAAATCAACCCACCGCTTCAATTTCAGAACTTTTATCAAAATTCTGACAACACCACTGGATTCAAAATATTTCAAAATACATTTGGTCAGATTTATGCTCTTTAAGGTCAACATACATTTTACTAGATGAATAATGCAGAAATTATAAAAGGTGTTCAAATTTTCCTCCATTCTCCTGTAGACATAAGTAGATTTTGTGAAGAGAGAGGACAATGTTTACATGTACCAATTCTTATAGCCTTTTTTGAAGCCTAAAAACTCTTATAGAATCAGTGGAGCCCCCATAAGACAGGCCCATATGAGATGACTGAATGAAAAGGCTGGTCAACCTACTTACCTGAGTAGAAAAAACACACCTAAGTTCTCTGGATAAAATCGATGTGGTTGTGCCAGGAAAGTTTATTATCAAGTATAATTCCAAAAATAAATTGCATTACCTGTATTGAAACGTTGAAAAAAATAGTTTTTGTGTTTTATGTTTATTTGAAGAAAGTTTATTTGTTGTCAACCAGTTTTCAGCTTTCCTCATAAGATTTTATTTATCTATCTACCAACCTGGTTTGGGATGAGATCCGGTCCACAGCAAGTTAAAGTCAGAAGAATTGGGGGCCACTTCCTTTACACCGTGGCAGTCGAGCAATTTGGATAGCAGCTTTGTTTCGGCCTGTAGTACTTTGTAAGTGATGTGTAGTTTGTGGGCAGGCTTCTCCTGAATCGACAGTTCCGAAGTGTTGGCTAAAGCGGAACTTCTGAACATCAATACGGCAGTTCGGGAGCCTATCAAGCCCCCGGACAGCCAAGATTCTTCCGATGAGAGGCCCGGGGCTTCTGTGATGATTTTTTCGCTACAACATGTACAGTTACTGTTTCTCTTGTCATAAGGCTTTTTGATTGAATTTGCTACATAGTTCATGGGTACAAAAAGAGCTAAAAAGTGAAATATTTAAAATAAGTAAACCTGTCACTCGTAGCTCTAAGAAAAACATCTAAGGAATCTCGAGAGGAATCTACGGAAACGGTACAGGCAGGAATATTACGATTGGTAAAGGTGCTAAAGGATTCCCAACTTGACAGGAATTGATATGACATAGTTCTGAAATTAATTTTTCATTAAGGATTTGAAATAGCACAAAAAGGTTTCCGTTCACTCACTGATTTGATGGTTTTTGGTTTTCTTTGGTCTCATTGGCTTCTTGTAAGGATTCATTAGAACTACTAGTACTATAGGATGAAATTATTTCATCAGATTTTATATTTTCCATTGCTTCTTTGATCTGGGTTACTCGTTATCCGTGAAATATTAGTTGCTTTGGTAATAACACTGGGACTGAAAAAAGCGACCTTCGTTAAATATTTAGGAACCTGAACGTGACTCTTTTAGGAATGTTTTATTACGTCCACTTAAGGTATCTTTTACACATTTATATTCTTGCCATATGTTTCATTTTTCGTACACTTACATTTTGATGAATCACCGGAAGGTGTTATTTCATATTATTAATTATGGTTCTGCTATCAAATTGGGCTGCAAAATGTGGATTTGATTAGAATATGTGGACTTGAAATTTTGACATGTTATTGATAGAATTTGGGAAGGAAAAAAGATGAAGGGGCGATGACATGACCAAGGTAGTTAATTTATGTATGATAGGGGTTAGCCAATGTAGGCAATGTGGCCATTTTGGACTGCCATGTGTCATACTTGTACGTTAAGGTTATGTCGATGTACGTGTGTCGTGTAATGACGTCGTACAAAGAGGTGCGTTCCTGTACTGAGACTGTAGTAGGTTTATTCGTTTACATCGAAGTGTACCATTTTCCTACACCTGGTGTAATTTACACTCGATTTCAGCATTCGTTTGCAAATTATTTTAACACATTCCTTTGTTTGAACTGCACTCAGCGACACTCGATTCAAAATATGGTGTAAATTAAAAATTACACTACACTTGTTTTGCCTCCCCTCAATACCCTTATTGCGCAGTCGCACAAATAACGATGACGACAAAAGTTGTTATTTTAAGTGGCCCAAAAACTCCCTATAAACATATCTATTGATTCTTTAAAAAATTTATAAACTTGCAACAAAATATGTTAAATTGTTAGAAATATTAACGTAGAGCTTACAGAATTACCACTTTTATTCATTAATTTTGAAGAAGTCAACTAAACTTACCTTTACAGGATTCCGCGATTTTTTAAATTTCCGCTAAATTGTTGTCACTTTTCATTCCGTCAGTACATTTAGTAAAATCTAGTACAAGTTCAATACGCTATGTTTAAGATTTAGTACGTTTTTAGGTATGTTATGGTGGGAAGGAGGTCTGAGAGCACTTTGACCCGTGTTCTGTGCCATGAACATCTTTGCAAAAATCAAATGTCAATTGTGTAATTTTCTAACCTAACCTCAAATATATTATTATTTATATTTATGTAATTTTTTCAAAAAACCAGCGTTGTTTCAAGAAAAACACAATGGCACTATTCAGATTCATGTGGCTGAGAAGACTCGTAAGAAACAATACAACCCCCATCCACATAGACAAAGCTGCTTTGTGGAAATCAAGACTTTCTGTAGTTTACATGTTGATCGCTTGGAATGCATTCGGACTGGTAGCTTACATGTGTTACACTGGAAAAAGCGACTGGGCCAAGTTCTACGGCGTGAAAACCGACGAAGACATGCACATGTCCCCAGGTGCGTTGGATTGAATAAAACACAGAGACTGAAATAGTAAAGAGACAATTTTGAAGTATCCTTTTCTCCAAATATTTCCACCATGTGGAATATAAGGCAAACATCTAACAGAAAACAAGTACTTCCCTGGCGAATACCACTACGGACATTGAACTACATCTGAGGGATATTTGTTGAATGTTCTTACAAGAAGATTCAATCACAAATGCTTATTGTAATTAAACAGTAGACTTCGACTATTTCACAGAGTTTTTGAATAAAACACGAGTAAAAAATAAAGCGCTCTATATTAAAAATATTTTTTGCAGGGCTTCAATGGGCTAAAACACTAGGAATCCAAAACGCAACTGTCTACAAGGTCAAAGGACTCAAAGTCGAAAAAGTAGATGATGACGATGAGAACAAAGCGAGTGAAGTCACTGCCTAAAGGTTACAACCACATTTCCAGGTTCAGACTCAAAAACTAGTATGTAATATGTACATAGCAACTGGCATCATTTCTTTACTTTGATTCGATGCCACAATAAAGATTTCAAAGTCCAGCTCAGATTAATTCCCTGGCGGGTTTCATTTTTATTCTGTTCTGAAATGTTCTTTGTTGTGGCTCCAAACGAAGGAGATTTCAATTATAAATACGAGACAGTAAACAATTTAGGTTCGTAGTACAAGTGGGATATGTCCCACTTGCTCTATGTTCCTACCCGACCTCCTCTTTACAATTCAAATTAGGAACGTTTTCCAATATCCAATCACAGCTTCAGGTATTATTTCGATTGACTCCGAACTTTTCCATTTCTACCATTAAAGCAGATCTGAAAGAACAAGCTCATTCAAAGTTATGAACAATTAGTGGTTTCTGGTTGGATAAAGTATAGACGTGCTTCCAAAATCGGCGTTTCGCCTACAAGTGCGGCAGAATAATCAAGGGGAATGTAGCTGCTTCAATAACTTAGGAGGTAGTCAGGGCCTTTACCCATATGAACGAGACAAAACCTCAAAAAAAAAACAGTAACGGATTATACTATAATTTGACGCTTTTTTGTCTCTAATTAGTTGCGGAGAAAAAAAATGCTGTGTTTCTATGATATATTTTCTCAGTTCTGAAGTATCCAGAGTTTAACGATTTTTGTCACTAATTTGTTTATTTATTTTGAATTCATCAACAAAAAATATCAAAAAAACGATTTTTTTTCAACAGAATTGCTCAATCTTTGTCAACTAAATCTAAAATCACAGTGTACACTATAATCCAGCTACATTTTGATTATTGTGCTTCATATTGTTTATTATATTCATTTTATTATATTTATTTACATATTTATCTGAGATCCTAACAAAAAAAAGTCAAAAAAAAAAATTGCAAAATCGGGGCATGCGAATCATTATGACATCAAATAGTTTTATTAGAATAGTATTTATAATTTGGCAAAATAAAAAAACTTGGGAAAATTTATTGTTGTCATATAGGTATGTATAAGTGTAATTTTAATTTTTTTCAATTTGTGAACTGTACATTAGGTTTCCTATTTGAAATAAAGATTTATCTAAAAAAAAGAAGTGAATATTTCCATAAAAATATAAATGAATAAATAAGACACACTCTCAAGATTGCTAGTACTTTAGTTTTTTTTATAATAAATATATCCATGTCATTATCATTGTTTTCCATCAACATATTTGCAGCAATCCCTATGTTGCAGTCTTTATATCAGGTATATAAATATTATTTTCTCAAGCTTATTCATGTCTTCTTCAGAGCTGATGTCAGATATATCATTCAGAAACATTGTGAACAACAGTGGACCCAATACAGACCCTCGTGGTACCCCGAATTATCAACAATATTATTTGAAAAAATTGAATGACATTTTCTTGAAAAGCATATAACTTCAGTTTTTGTAATAGAACATAGAGTCTCTGTTAACCGACTTTGGTCACTTAGAGTAGTTATTTTTGTGTCCCGTGAATGTCAAATTCCTGAAAAACTGATTATAAATTATGGAATAATCCGTAACAATTTTTTTTTTAATTGTCTCGCTAACTTCATATACATGGGGCCTTTTCCGATTGGTTCTGATATTTGTTGATGGTTAACCATTTTCCTTGCTTGTAGCTTCGTTTTGGTCAGTACTTGAGTCACTTCGAACATTGCCACATCGCCTTTGATAATGTCTGCCGCAATTATAGGAGCAACGTCCAGTATGCCACGGCCAAACGGCCAACCAGACCGAAAATCAGAAATAACTGAGATGACCTACATTTGTCAAGAAAAACTTTGGCTCACCTATAAGACTCATATCTCATGACAATGTTTTGCAATTCCTGTTTGTACAGCCTCGTGAGCATTGCATTATAGCATTCCAGCTCAGATAGCCTGAACATGTCCCATCTCAGTTTGTGGTCCAATTCGGGGCTAGCTAGAAATTGAAGGATACTGTCAAATATAGATAACCGTCAGGAAATAATTCAAATCCAATTAAAAAAAATTGAAGATCTGCAATTTTGATATTTAAAATTGAAACATTCAGTATTTAAAATTCCCTAGTTTAATTTTCCAAATCCACACACATTCATAAATTCAAGATGGCGGCTCCAAGATGGCGGACTAGTTTTATGATTATAGTCATATATATATAATCAATATTGGTATTTGGAGGTTCTCTGGGTGGGAGATTATGAATTTGTTGTCAAAATGTATTAATTCAAAATGGCGGCTCCAAGATGGCGGACTAGTTTCGTAATTATGGTCTGATTCGATTCAAAATTGGTATTTGGAAGTTCTCGGTGTCGGAGACGATTCAAAATTGGTATATGGAAGATCTCGCGCTCGAAGCTTGTGAATTTTTTGTATTTATGGTTGGATTCTTATCAAAATTGGTATGGGGGGGGTTTTGGGGTCGAATATCACGAATGTGTTGTTGAAATTCACAACCGCCATATGGCGGCTTAAGGATAGCGGACGAGTTGTAACAATACAGTGCAGGGCCATCAGACATTTTTTACAATTTCCACAAAAAAAAATTTATTCTAAGCTTATATGCATTAAAATATTTTCCGAAGCTTCGCACACAAAAGGCCGTACATCTCAGAGAACAAATCAAGGGCCTTCATTACTTACTTTTAAAATATACGTTGAGCCAATGAGGAATCTCCTCTAGTAAATAAGGATTGGCAGGAACTAGGACACTATGAGGCTGGTAATGAGTAGGCTTTGGTGGCAAATACCCCTGATACGATTCCGGAGTATAATTGAAACATGGCACTAGACAAGGATGCTCGTACTGGGCTCGCCTGGTTATATGGCTGAAAAAGGACCAATTCCAATCTGTCAAAACTCATACAATAGATACAAAGTAACTGCCAAAATTTATTTACCAAATGGGAAAAAAGTTTATTATAAGAGTGTTGGAAAGAAAAATCTGCGGGAAAGATTGTGAATGTACGATAACCTAAAAATCGATTTTGAGACAAGGATGGCAAAGTATCGAAAAAAGGTATTGCTTACAATTCAATTTTATACATACGAACAAAGTTTGAAGGGGGTTTTTTAATATTTTCCTGCCTATATGAATTTTTTTTCTAATGAATAGCTTGACTATACTGAAATATATGTATTCCATTGATAATGAAAAAACTTTCATATACGGTTTTTAAAACTCTAAAGTGGTATTTTCGTAAGCTTTATGGTAGTTTTTACCCATTTGACATATTTTGTTACACGTTTATATAACTCTTACAGAATAAACAGATATGTTAGTATGTGTGAACATATATTTTTTACAGAATAACCAGATATTAAATACATATGAAAATTAACACTCGTTAAAAAATAACATACAGCTTACAGAATTATCCCTTAGCCTCTTTAATTTGAAGCACTAGTTTTAAAACAATACTCTAACAATAAACTTTTTTCGCATACGGTTACGGTACATACTTTTTGACGGTCACTGTTGTCATTTTTTATTTCTACCTACAGTACCTACTTCACATAGTAAACGCCATAGACAGGCGACTGAATGCACTGCCAACCGGTGGGCAGTCCCTCTCTCTCCAACGGGTGGGACCAATGGGTCGTCTTCGTATTGTGGTCGATGTAGTACTTCCGTCCCCGCAACGTGTAGTCCACGGACCAACCAGGAGGTAGAGGCATTTCTTCGGATTGTTCTATAGAAAGTTCCAGAACGGTTATGTCTACTCATTGTCATCTAAAATGTTTATTTCTGGGAATATTTTAAAATCATCCACATAGGCTGGATATTTGCGATACTCAAATCTGACAGATATGTTATTGATGTAAATTTAAAACTAGAGCGGGCCCAAGTGCGATCCTTGTGGCACCCCTGGTGTATTGTTTGTTTGAAAGTTTCAGACAATGATTGTTCGAAAGAAAGCTGAAAAAATTTCCTACAAGATGATGGTATTGTTTGTTTCCCTATCATTTCGCTTGTAGATGTTATTGGTGGTTTTGTGTGCTAGGATGCCGGATTCTAGTGCACCGTTTATGTTTTCCGCATTTTGCGACCATAACGAGACACATTTGTTAAATACATATGTGTATAGAAAAAAAGCTGAAAAAATTTCCTACAAAAGATGATGGTATTGTTTGTTTCCCTACCATTTCGCTTGCAGATGTTATTGGTGGTTTTGTGTGCTAGCCTACCGGATTCTAGCGCACCGTTTACGTTTTTCGCATTTTGCGACCATAACGAGACACATTTGTTAAATACATATGTATATAGAAAGAAAGCTGAAAAAATTTCCTACAAGATAATGGTATTGTTTGTTTCCCTATCATTTCGCTTGTAGATGTTATTGGTGGTTTTGTGTGCTAGCATGCCGGATTCTAGTGCACAGTTTACGTTTTTCGCATTTTGCGACCATAACGAGACACATTTGTTAAATACAAATGTATATAGAAAGAAAGCTGAAAAAAATTCCTACTAGATGATGGTATTGTTCGCTTGCCTAACAGTTTGCTTGAAGGAGTTATAGGTGGTTTTGTGTGCTAGGATGCCGGACTCGTGCGATACAATTTAGAACTATTTGTAAATTTTTTATTTTTCATTTTTCGAATAGTATGTCATGTTAAATTATATATATAGCTATTGTTTGACTAAATTTCCGGAAGGTGTGCGTAGAATATAAACTCTGCTGTTAAAAGAATCATGTCAACAAAGTATTTCGTTTTTTTTTCCTGAGCTGTTTTTTTCACTTTCTTAAAAAAGCGCCATAGACGGCGTTTCAAAGTGTTTCAAAATTGATCCCCGAGGTAGGCAACCATTCATACCTCTGAGGGAATTGAGAGTTGCTGTAACTTTGGCGGGAGCCGAAATTGTATTTTATGATTTACAGTTTATGTGGCTTATGTTTACAGTGGCTTTAGACGCTTCGCTACAAAGTCTGACATCTCGCTCAATAAACTGGAGTTGAAATCAAATGAGGAAAGTAAAAATAATGATACAGGGTGTCATTTTTGAAAATAACAAGGTCTACTTCTGATATAATAAGAAGTAATACTCTTATGAATATGTTTTAAAAAACCCACTCTTAATACAGTCCATGATACCAAATCAAGATCTTAATATAAAATAGCTCAAAGTAAATATTAGGGGAAACTTTCCTGTAGACCTAGTTACCTTGAGTAGTTTCTGTTCTCCTCAAACTCAACCTCGATTGATGCGCTAGAGAATCTGCGTAAGATGTATTTTGATTCGGACCTCTGAACCTTTCCAAATTCGTATTGCTGTATATAGGAGTGGTATCTTGGCTAGGGTTGAGGATGGAGTTCTTATTGGTGTTCTGATAGATGGGGGAATTTGTTCGGTTGTAACCCGAGTCCCTGTAGGTGCAATTACTTTCTTGCGTTAGCGGATAAATCTGGTCTATTTCTACGTAATTGGCATTGCTCTGGAATAAATTATTCGAATTTTGAAAGAATCAAGATGTCCTGCCAGGACAATAGGAATAATTGGCTCAAAAATCCATCATAAAACAACTACTTTCCTAGCTAATACCACGACGAACTTTGGATTTTAAATAATTGATAAGAAAATATTATAGAAGACAACTTATTCTAGATTGAAAAAAATTCTAAGCATTTCAAAGAATTCAAATGTTTTTTCATGAATAGCCCAAAGTTCCCTATCAAAAGCTCTCCTTTGTAATAATTTTTTTTCATTTCTGATATTATAATGATTATATATTTTTTGCTTTCCTAGATTAGAGAATCCTTTGCCAAAGTTGATTTCAGGATAGAGAGAGGTATTTTATTTTCCGATATTTGCCTTGTTACATATTTCATTTGTTTGCTTTTATTTTCTGAATCAACTGTATTATGTTTTTTATGTATTAGTCATAAATATTCAGGTGAGAGTTAGAATTCCCTTGTTGATGAAATGGTCTATAGGGCTCTCTCATTCACTCTTTGAAGAGGTATCCGACAGCTCTTTTTTGTGAGACAAACACTGCTTGAAATAATTGTCTACTACAGAATTCCCAAAAGACAATTCCATCTCAAATGAGAGTCTATCATAGAGTGGTAAACCATATTCGCTGTAGAAATGATCAGTTCATTTGAGACAACTCTCAGTGCATATAATCCCGATGTCAGTTTTTTTGCTAATATTCTGACATGTTGATCGAATTTTAATTTGTCAACAATTAATATTCCTGGGAATTTTGAATTATTCTTGTTTTCTAAAATGTGTCTGTTTAGACTCAACTCATCGTAAAAAGTGCTGAAGGTAAGTACATTTGTTTTCTCTGCTCTATGATTACATCTGATGAATGCAGAGTTTCTACAAGGCTTTCTCTGCAATTGTTGGTTGCATGGAAATGTTCATCGAAACATTTGGACCACCTATAGATCGATTTCGGGGTTTTGCCCTTATCAGTATAGGCTGTGCCTGCAGAGAAAACCTTGTAGGAACTGTGCAATCAGATGTAATTCAACGTTCGTCGTGGTACTAGCTCGGAGAGTAGTTGTTTTCTGATGGATTTTTCACCCAGCAGTTCTGGCAGAACATCTTAATTTTTTGGTTAAAAGCTCATTGTGAGCAAATGCAGATTCCTCTATACGGGGTGACCCAGAACTAATTTAACCCCTGTATCTTCGTTGTTATTTTGCATAGATGTTTCAAATTTGGTACATCTATTTGATGTCATGAATGTACAATTTAGCAAGTATTAGACTAAATATTACACTTCAGGTTTGACCAGAAGATCATTCAATTTTTTCAATTCAAAATTGAAGTGAATCAGAATTACCTTTCCAACAATATATCACAAACATACTTTTTGTATTACCCTCGTAGCAGAACATTTTCATGAGAGATAGCACATTTACAGGGGAGTAGATTGGTTCCGAGTCACCTGGTATATCTATTTGAATTTTGTTAGCAGCAAACTGATATGCGAGACTTACAGCAGAATTATCGTTATAGGCATTTCCAACATTATGATTCATATAAATAGGTTGAGATGAATTCACACTGGGATGGTTAAAGTTCGCTGACAAGGCTGCATTGTTCTCCGAGGACACACCGACAGAGAGATTGGCAAACCTGAAATTGAAACAGCCTGTATGATAGTTTCCTGGAGATTTTCACTGAAGTGTTTGAATATCGACCACCCACCTCGTAGCTAAATCCGGTACCGATGCGCTTGGGGTATACTTTCCTTCATGGGCCCCCAGACCCACATCACTTATTAGCGTTTTTTGGTTCCCAAACTTCTGGACAGTGGTTTGGGAGCTAGAAGGTATTGTGCCGTTTGGCGTTATTGATGCTCTACTTTGGTTCGAGTAACGTCTCTTTGGTTCCGTTGTCCAGACATTAATAACTAGAAAGGGAGCTTTTGTATACACATATAACCTCAAACGAATTGTAGGGTTCTACATTCTATTATTTGTCTTACCTTACTAGTAAGGCTATACTTACTTGGCATCTCGGGAGGGGTGTCTTTTTTGACATACTTTCCAACAACCCCTTCCTTAATCGTTCGTAAATCTTTGTTTTTTCGTGACAACATTTCGTCGTTTTAAGTTATATAAAGCTATTATAGTCAGCACTGTATCATCATTTCAATATGGCACTAGTTGTTCGAATTTCCTCAAGAAGTATTTGAGAAATTCGATAAAATTTTGAGTCATCCAACAGTGCACTGGTTTTTTTTTTTTGAAAACGGGTTTACAATATTGCGTTTTTTCTAACACGTTGAATACGTGACATGGACTTTTTCAGCATTTTGAGTTGAAATTAACTAAATATGGCTATGATATTTGGCTCAATTCTTAATACAAATTTTCATTGTTTACGAAATGTCACCTGTTACGCCTGCCATAATTTTTTATAACCCTAAAAAATTATTAAGGCGAGTACAATGGGTCATCCGTCATAAGCTGCGTTTTCCTTCGGAAGATAAAGATTGACAAGTGACAGTTCCAGAACCAATCGCAACAGTTAGAACGAGATTAAAGGTGAGTTCCCAAAGCCGCTTCTTTGCTAATAGCGTCACGCCGTCTTCACGTATTCTGATTGGCAAATAGATGAATCGCGTCGGGAATTCGCCAATATGCGTAACACGCGGAGCGAAAAGAGGAAAAAGTGATATTGAAAACTCACCTCAACAGTTCAATAAAACGACATGAATTATCAATACGGAAGAAGAATCACAACAAAAAAACGCAGCTAGAGACTTCGCAAATAGTAGTATTTGAATAGTGTCAAAACTGTCATGTATGTACGTAGGTCAAGTCCACGTAGATTATTTTACTTCAACTCTCTATTAACGTTGTTATAGGTGACTTGTAATCTCACATTCTTTTCAGTGTTCTGTCATTCTGTGATTGTGAGCTAGAACGGTTCCAGAAAGGTCCAAAGTAGTAGCACAGTCGAGTTCTTACAAATTATTTGTGTGAGTACACATCCTAAACTCTAATGTGCTTCTTTTGCTCTGAACTAGTTCCGAACTGCTAACGAAAGAAACCAAAACAAACGTTGTCACTTGTCAGTTTTAATTCTAAAAGTGACATTTAGCGTTTGTAATAAATAATAAATAAATAAAAAGTTAATTCAATAATCTTTAGTCGATTGTGGATTTGATATTAATAGTCTTAGTTCACCTGAAGAGGTACTGAATAACCATGCCAAAAGTACGTAGAAGCAAAAAATCACCACCAGAAGGTTGGGAGCTGATTGAACCCACGTTAGATGAACTAGAACAAAAAATGAGAGAAGGTACGTATTTTTTCACTAATATAAATATTCTGACGTGACATAATTACTCTTTTCCCAGCTGAAACCGAGTCGCACGAAGGCAAAAGAAAAAACGAGTCCTTATGGCCTATTTTCAAGATTCACCATCAAAAATCAAGGTACATCTTTGACCTGTTTTACAGACGAAAAGCTATAAGTCGAGAACTCTACGACTACTGCCTGATGGAGAACATCGCAGACAAGAACCTTATAGCAAAATGGAAGAAACAAGGCTACGAAAGTCTTTGTTGTCTACGATGCATACAAACTAGGG
Source organism: Chrysolina haemoptera (assembly GCA_958298965.1). Taxonomy (NCBI): domain Eukaryota; kingdom Metazoa; phylum Arthropoda; class Insecta; order Coleoptera; family Chrysomelidae; genus Chrysolina; species Chrysolina haemoptera. Next base: position 38,214,876 of record OY282590.1, read on the forward strand.
ACACCAATTTTGGGACAAATTGTATTTGCAGGGTGCCGAAGGCCAAGTTGGAAGAAGGAAGGATAGTGGAGTGTGTACATTGCGGCTGTAGAGGTTGTTCCGGATAATTATCAGTAGTTTTATTAGTTATAGAATTGTATCATGTTTTATTAAGGACGAATATTATTCAATAGTCGAGTCTGAGGGATTGGGTTACTTCTGAAGTTACTACTTGAAGTGAAATTGTGAGAATTTATTCATTAATATAGGTGGTCATAACAACAAAATCTGTATTTTCTTTAATGTATAGTGTTGGCAGTAACTCATTTAGTGATTAATATCAATAAATTCATGATTTGGACGCTGTATAAAAACAACTGGATTGAAATCAACTTATATTACATAACTGTCTTCATAATTCTCTCTCAGAGTGAATAAATTATCCAAGCATTCTTCAAAATCGTCTTTTTGCATGCCTTCGCTGGAAAACTGATGGAACTTGGCAAACTTAATTTTTCTTGCTTCAGTGTGCAAATTTTCCAACATTTGTCCCACTTCTGAACCACTATGCAATCCTGATAGTACTGGGATTTTGTCCACACCTGAAATCATAGAATATGACACCCTTACATACCTTCTGGACTAAATTATTACTCACCAATACCATCAGGCCGGGTGTACTCAGAAACACATCCAGTTTGCCCAATATTTTTCTTGAATATTCTCGGAAAAGGGTTCCTGACGTCCAGGGGTTTCTGCACAACCGTGACGTTACTGGCTGTAGCCTCAGAGGTGTAGGAGAGGTAGAGATTCATCATTTCCTCAATGGTATCACATCTGTCAGAGCAAGCAGAATTTTTTTGTTTCATTTTTAAAGAATAATCTAAACATCAGATACAGGTACATTTGCATTGAATAACGATTCTGTTGACAAATCTTACTTGACACTGATAAAATCAATTATAAATAAAGAACGTGGTATAACATTATCTGTAATATATTTTTATACCGTTAAATAAGTTTCAAAGTTCATTTTAGAAAGATAATTTAAAAGTACAAGAGACAATAATGAAACAGAAAAGATATTAAAGATAAATAAATTTATTAGGTGTTTTGTGAAACATTCTTCTAGTGCCTAGAAAGTTGAAAAAAACTGGATTGAAATTAGAAGAGTTTAGAACTAACTAAAACATGTGCTAATTGCACTGTTTCTTTTATAAACTTAGGCAAGTCATTAGTATAAATAATACAGAGGAGAGGTCCCAGTACTGACCCTTGAAGTACCCCTCAAGTCACTGGTAAACTTTTGTGATTGATGATCCCTTAGAGTCATTTTCATTCACACGTTGATATCTACTGTCAGATATGAATTGTTCAGAAGTAATTATATTGTCTTACCTATAGGCTGGTAGTTCACGTTGTTTCTGAGCCAGATTCAGTGGTTTTTTCAACCTTACCTCAGCAATACCCCTCAATGTAACATGCTGCATCACACGGTAGTTTCCTGGTGAAAAAAATTGATGAGATTATGGTGAATTTCAGTTAAAAGTGAACCCATGTTAGGTTCTACAGAAAAAGTTATAAGGAAATGGTGATTAGAAAAAAAATTACTTGAGAATTACCTACTGTGCAGTTTGGACTGATGCTCTGGAACAAAGGCCCCTGCCACTCGTCCAGGCACTGCAAAAGATCGCCCCCTTCTTTGAGGGGGAACGGTAGGCAGAGACTGGCAGCAGCTACGGTCCTTCCGCTCTGATTCAAATCTGCACAGAGGTCCGACAAAGTGAACCCGCTAGACTTTTGGCGGGATTTCATCGAGAAAGTTTCCAAAGCAGTCGCCAAGATGGCACTCGAGTGATAGGGAAGTTTGTGCTGGAAAAGTAGGGTGATTTTGTCAGTCTCAATTCAAAAAATAATTGAGGCAGATATTTGCTACTTTTGCTTGAAATTGTTTGAAATATTCAAACAGTATTTATTTATTTATTTATTTACGGGCAAGCCCATTTAAAGTATAAATTACAATTCAAAATTATAATTAAAATAACATCATAAGGCGCTGACATACAAATTACAACTAAGAATAAGTTTGAAGGGGTTAATTCAAAGTTCAAAAGGGGTTAATTTGTATTTATACCAGTTTTACATAACTGTCTTGACTGTTTCATGATCTTGTTTTTGGAAATATTATTTTACTTTTGAACAACTTTTTATATTCCTAATATATAATATTGAATATAAAAAAAGTTCCTTTTTTTGTGTCATTACCACTATTTTATTACTAAAATGCCAATAAAGACTAGCTCAATGATAATATGGTCCATTACATTCAGCTTACAGGCACCTTACTTACGTCATAATCCACATTCTTGAACTCTCTTTTTGGTCCCGGCTGTCTCCATCCCGTACCCCCAGCAGAGAGGGGCACTGTGAGTGATGAATTTCCACAGAATTCATTGAAACCCATCGTCAAATTCAGCACCCTGACAGAATCATTGGTAATCGACTGGAGTTTCTCTTCTTCTGTCTGGTAATCGTGGTCTGGAAAATACGAAGGTAACACGGGAAAAACCAGAATCGACTTCCTGCCATATTCGTCTCTTATATGCTCCAAACAGGAGGATGTCAGCCCAGCGAAGGCATTAGTGCAATCTGTAAGAATATGGAAACCCTAAAAATAAAACAGTGAACAACGATAAAAATTGCGAAAATAGTCCCCCAGTGCAACTAATAAGTACTAACTTGAAACCCGTCGCATTCTTCTATGTAATTCCTAATCTTATCACTGAAATCGTCCGCAAACTGCGGAGTTTTCCACAAAGAAACTCCTAGAGGAAAAGCATCGAAAGGAGTATTCTCATTGCAATGTTGGTATTCTTTCACCACGTTAACTGTACGGGGGTGAAACCTAGTATACAAAAAGTCCGACCACACTCTGACATCCTTCTCGAAATTGTAGCTTTCACTAGGCACATGTTGTAGTTTGTCGGGGTCACCCAAGTCTGTTTGAAACTTGTTTTTGGGTTCGCTCGGCCCTTGTTGAACTTCAACGAGGGTCTCGTCCCATTCCACTCTCACATTGGACGGCTGGAGTGAGCGTTCATACAGCTCTCCTGTCTCGGGTAGAGTTCTCAAACTGCCTTTCAGGTCTACGAGAAGTAATCTTGGAGTAAAAGTTACTTCTCCCTAAAATATTTAAAAGAACATGTTTCTCTAGATGTGGCGTGGTATTTCTGCTTTTTTTTGACTCACCTTTGGTGTTACTCCTTCTCTGTATAGGACGTCATGATCAATTTCTGACGGTATACCTGAATTATATTCAAAACCTTGTTCTTGGATGTTCCACCAATGTGTTCCCACAAAATTTGAGTAGTGACCGAACTGTAGAGTGAGAATTTCTTTGACGACCATAATTAATTATTATGGTATTTATTTGCAAGCAAAATGCTTTTATTCTTAGAATTATGGAATATGCTATTTTCCGAAATAAACAGGTAAAGCTGTATCCCAGTGTATCCACAATAGGTTATTCGTTTGCATCGAGGTGTAGCACCATAGAGAAACTAAAAGCACTTTCCTACACCTGGTGTAATTTACACTCGATTCGTTTGCAAATAATTTGACACATTCTTTTGTTTGAACTCACTCAGCTACAGTCGATACAAAATACGGTGTAATCTACACTACACCTTGATGCAATAAAAATAAAATAATCCTAGTACCTAGTAGACACTAGGCAGTCGTTAGTTGGTCGTCATTTGGTACTTTGGTAGTTGGTCGTTGACGTTCGGCCGCTGACTGCTGAGAGCATATTAACCACAATCGGTAGTCCAGTCTGCACACGGATAATAGAGATCTGGTCGTCGCATCCGCCATGTTTGTGACGTCGCATCAATTATAATTTTTGTAAACATACAGTCTCATATTTTGTTCTTAGTGTCTTTAGCTTTAGCTAACTTTTGTCTCTTTTTATCGGTGTCTGCCGAGCCATTGGAAATCTCTATTGGAAAACCTACGAAAATAATTCAATTCCGTTATCGACCGTTCCGGAACAAAAAAAAACAAACATCGTCTTCTGAAATCCTCAAGCAACAAGCAACTGAACGCAGTATTTCACCGAGCATGCCCGTAGGGCAAGTTTTTAAATTCATCGATGGATACATCGATGAATCGATGAATTTAAAAACTCGCCTATAACCCTTAAGAGTTTAGCATCAGGTCACGACCCCTACCGGAATATTTAAAACTTTATGATCAGTGTTTTTTTACAACTGTTCTTGTGAACATCGCAGTTATTATTCAAGAAAACTAATTTACCCATAGAAATTATAATATATATATACAGTGTCCTTCATAAAGTTCGCATCATATGGGAAAAACTTTTATTAATAATTTATTTTGAAATTCGACTTGGGCGTTAAGTTGTGCTTGAAAAAATATGAAAAATGACCTACTTGGATGTGGACACGTGACTTTCGCTACCTGTCAAAAGTCATTTTTTTTCAAAATTATCGCTGAAAATAGGCTTATTTATTCGAATTTCAAAAAATTTTGAAGGAAAAAGTTGTTTCTTTTTCGATTTTACACCTCCATCTCGAATTTGAACGTTCTATTGCAACTTTCACCTTTTGGCATTTTTTTGATAATTACGAAATTTCTGTAACATTAAAAAAATCGTAACTTCCACCAAACTGTTTTATACCACTAGCTCTAATGTGCAACTAACTTTCAATCATGAATCATCAACAAAAATATGTTTTTCTCAAGAAAATGAGAATTACTGCTTAACATTTCTGTTATGTTTGATGCAAAGTTGACATATTTTCAAGCATGTAGGATAAAAATTTATTTAAGTGGATTTTTTCAGTATTAAAATGATACCAAAGTCATAATTCAAAACATCACAAAACTTCTTTACGTGTCTAACCAAAGTTTACGACTTTTCACGGTACAAATCTCAAATTAAATTCTTACCCCTCCGGCTATGAAACTTTCATCAATTTTGTGAAGTAGGCTATGGAGATAAATGAAATTGGTAATCTATGATAAAAATTAAATATATTTAAACAAACTTACAAAAAAAATATTGTCAACCTCACTCAATTAAGAATTCTAGAATGCAAATAAAGTCAAACATGAAAAATTCAAACTTATTTAATAAAAAACACAAATTATGAGTTAGAATTTTCTGAGCCTCACTCAACTTTACATTTCTGTATGCCGCCCTTCTCTTTCAATACATAACATGGTTCTTCTGTGTACATCTTTTACTGCATTTCTGATGAACTGTGGGTGTATATTCGCTACACACTCTCGAATGGTCTGCTCCAAATGGTCAATATCGTTGAATGGCCGGTGCTTGTATACCTGCTGCTTCAGATAACCCCACATGAAAAAATCCAGTGGGGTTAAGTCAGGAGAACGAGGTGGCCAATGATGTTCCCAATTGTTGCCAATTATTTTACCTCTAAACATTTCACCAAGAAAATTTCTTACTTCTGTGGAATTGTGAGCAGGTGCACCATCCAACTGAAACCACAAATCTTGAATAATTTGAAGGGGCATATTGTCTACAACTTCACTTAGTTCATTTCTTAAAAAATTCAAGAATCGCGCAGCGTTTAAGTTCTCTCTGAAAAAATATGGCCCGATAACTTGATTATTCAATATACCACAAAAAACGTTCGTTTTAAACGAGTACTGGTCGCGACATTCAATAATAAAATTAGGGTTTTCCTGAGACCACCACCTGCAATTTTGTGAGCTAACAGTTCCATTTGAAGTGAACGTTGCTTCATCGGTCCACAATATTTTATATGGAAATCTGTAATGTTCGTCACATTCTCCCTGATACCAAGCTGAAAACCCATAACGGACATCAAAGTCCCTTTCCTTCAGGGTATTAATAAATTTCGGCTTGAAGGGCTTGAATCTATTTTTTCTTAAAATTCTCAATACACTGCTCTCGCTTACATTCGTTCTTCTGCTAATTTGAGAAATACTGGACTTTCCGTGTTGTACAACATCCAAACAAACATTTAATTGCACTTCCTCAATGTTTTTCGAAGGCTGATGTGGTTTTTTGAAATCAGTTAAAACTGAACCAGTACTTTTGAATTTTGTCAAAATTCTACTAACAGTAGACTGCTGTATATTTTTTCCTGGGTGTCGTATATTAAAATCTTCAGCGACTTGTCGATGCGGTGTACTTTCTCCACACATTAAAACAATCTCAATTTTTTCTTGTACAGATAACATTATTACGTTTTTCTGAATCAAACGTATTGAACTGCGTATTTAACTGTCAAACAATGCTTAATATGAAATTGTCTCCATTGACTACCTTTTTCATTTGTTTCCAAAGCCTACTTCACAAAATTGATGAAAGTTTCGTAGCCGGAGTAGTAAGAATTTAATTTAAGATTTGTATCGTGAAAAGTCATAAACTTTGGTTGGATACGTGAAGAAGTTTTATGATGTTTTGAATTATGACTTTTGTATCATTTTAATACCGAAAAAATCCACTTATATGAATTCTTATCCTACATGCTTGAAAATACGTCAACTTTGCATCAAACATAACAGAAATGTTAAGCAGTAATTCTCATTTTCTTGAGAAAAACATATTTTTGTTGATGATTCGTGATTGAAAGTTAGTTGCACATTAGAGCTAGTGGTATAAAACAGTTTGGTGGAAGTTACGATTTTTTTAATGTTACAGAAATTTCGTAATTATCAAAAAAATGCCAAAAGGTGAAAGTTGCAATAGAACGTTCAAATTCGAGATGGAGGTGTAAAATCGAAAAAGAAACAACTTTTTCCTTCAAAATTTTTTGAAATTCGAATAAATAAGCCTATTTTCAGCGATAATTTTGAAAAAAAATGACTTTTGACAGGTAGCGAAAGTCACGTGTCCACATCCAAGTAGGTCATTTTTCATATTTTTTCAAGCACAACTTAACGCCCAAGTCGAATTTCAAAATAAATTATTAATAAAAGTTTTTCCCATATGATGCGAACTTTATGAAGGACACTGTATATATATACTTACTTTATATATATTATAATTTCTATGCATTTTACTAGCGATAGTAGCGGCACCATCGGTTAATTTACTCTCAATAAAGAAAACATTGAAAGTACTATTTCCGAACGCACCCAGAGACTTCCAGCATAGAACACATACGTGTTTTGTGACTTCCAGTTTGTGAAAACCTAACCAAGAAAGTAACGTCCGGTCTTGTCTTCAAAGTAGCGTGTTTGATATCACGCTTTTTTTTCGAATACCTTGTTTCGAAAGTTTTACAGGTAAATATTCTTGTTATTATGTTTTATTTGACTCAGTGTGTAAAGCCCAATGATTGTGAAAATGTTTACATACCTTCAACTTCTTGGGGGTATTTTTTGTAGGTTTTTTATATTAAAGCCTTTTGTTTTATTCCAGAAATGACTGACGTGGAACCCAAAACTCCTAATAAGAGGAAAAGCTTCGCCGGCAAAAACAAATCCCCTCAAAAGTCGCCAAAAATGCCGAAATTGGAAAACGTGATGACGCCCAAAAAGCCTGGAACTCCCCAACAGCAAAAGACGCCCCAACAAAATAAAAGCTTCCAGAACAGTGCAAAGAAGTCGAATAAAAAAGCTAATCAGAAAAATGGATCACCCCCCAAAGTATTGAAGCCTTTTGGAGGCACAGCCCTAGTAGAAGGGCCAATAGAAAAGAAGGTTAAAAAGGAAGAAAAGCAGGACAAAAAGGTTAAGAAAGAACAAAAAGAAACCGGAAATAAAGATGAAAAACACGACAAGAAAAAGAAGGACCCATACTTCCTCATCAAACAGCAGCTGAAATCCGGAGACGATGCGGCCAAAAAAGAAGTTGCTAAAACAATTGAAGTTAAGCTTAAAGTGATCCAGGCCAGGACGGAGCTGTCCAAAACAGCCCTGCGCAAAATAAAAATTCTCAAAAGGTTCCAGAGAATAGCTGAAGGCCAAGAACCAGCCCCTCCCCAACAAAAGCAGCCCGGCACCAAAGGCGAAGCATCCAAGAGACGCGAAAGGAGGAAGAACGCTGAAAAGGCCAAAGAAGGAAAGGCGGTCAAGAAACCCGGGCAAGGAGTTAAAGTTGAGCAAGTTGCAAAACCCAAAAAACAGAGAGCTGCTAAGGTAGCAGCATTAAAAGTCCAGCCAGAACCTGAGGATGAATCTGATGAAGATGACGATGACTTCGAAGTGGATTCTTCGTTGAATGAAACAAAGGAGGATGACTCTGCAGAGGAAGAGGACTCTGGCGAAGAAGAGGAATCTGGCGAGGGAGAAGAAGACTCCGATGGGGATGAATCTGGGGACGAAGAGTCCGGGGATGAAGACGAGTCTGACGAGGAAGAAGTTGCTCCCCCACCGCAGGTCAGTAACAAAAAACAAAAAAGGAAGAAGTAGTGGTGACTGACGGAAGTAATTTTAATTTTGAGTTGTATCATCGTTGTTCATTGTAAGGTAAAAATACATTTTTTATAAAGTTGTTTGGTTTTGTTTTCATTTTACAAATCCCTCTACCTAGACTTAGTCAAATTGTTATTGAGATTAATCTTTGTTTTTGTCTTCTGAGACAATAAAGAAAAACCTTTTTTGTTCCAGGTTTTTGTTATGTATGAATGATCATGAAAATGAAATAGCTTTTTTAAATGAAAGGACAAACATAAAAAATCAATAAAGTTATTTGACCTATTTTATTATTGATTTTGATTTTTCAATTATCTCTTTCAGTTTATAATTTATACTTTATGAAGGGTAGTTTGAAAATCCACTATTTCTATTTTTGGAACAATTTTGTGTACGAAATTATTCAGTGTGCACCTGAAAGTATTCTTATTCACTATATGTACAATTACTTGCTTCTACAAAATTTAAGCTGACCCAGTATGTTTAAAATATATCCTGAATATTCTCTATAATAGAGGGACCATATAGTAAAAATGTACTTCATTACGATCTCACTTTTGCAAAATAAACAAATTTCTGACTTTATGCTTGTGCTGTATGCTCTGATGTATGGTTCTTAAAGAACTTTTTCAATTAAAAGAAATCCCAGAATCTTGCAATCAGTCACTGCTACTCTTTCATATTTGATTTTGTCCTTGAAAAGGTATTCAAAAACATTTCTCGGATTCAAATTCAGTAAATATATTTTGCAATCTTGGAAAATTATTGAAAGCATGATTTCAGTAATACTATTATAGTGCAACAAAAGCTTTGCTGTATTGTTTTGAACAACAAAAACCAGAAGCAGTGACTGATTACTTAGACATAAATGATTTGATTTCAACAAATAATGTTCGATAAACACAGGACATGTTTCAATGTTTTTCTACACTATTTTTCACGAGTTTTGTAAAAGTTTTTGATAAGTGCCACATCAATTTGATTGAGACACGATTTTTAACGACCTCGAAAATATCTCTGAAAATACCCGTTGATGAGAAATTTACAAAAACAGATCGATAGTCACACCAATTAGATTTTCATCAATAAAAACACTGAAAGTTCGACTTCCAGTATATCATCATCCATTTATTCAAAAGAACCATAACTCATGGTGTAAGTTTTTTCATTATACATTGGAGGAAAATCGTAAGCTAAAATCATAAGGCAAGTCGGCCCTGAAATGGATCTTTGCGGTACTCCCCAATTGAGCTGCTTTCCATTTAAGGGTTTCATGCACCAGGGCTTGTTAGTCTAGTTTAATCATCGGCTGAAAAATGACATTTGTTAAAATCTACCAATAGTGAGTATAGAATAAGAAGACCAGGGGCTGAACACGCCTAAATGGAAAACGCCTTTAGAGTGCCTGATATTTCTGAAACACCCAAGGTAAGTCATACTTCTGAAAGCATATTATGTGTCTTAATGAATTTAAAGCAGCTTTGTCGATGCCACAGGGCATTCAAGTTTGAGCAATCATGGTCAATACAATCATTAGAAAAAAAAAAGTGCTTTACCCACTTTTTGTTGTAAAATGCTTGCAAGCACAAAGCATTCTCAGGAAGTAATTTCAAATAAGGAGAACTTTTTGAAAATTGAGTAACAAATAACTTGATCTCAGTTACATTTATAAAACATAATGGCGAAAAAATTATCCACGACTATTTTGTTATAGAAATTGACAGCTATTCTGCTGAGCACTGATAAAGCCTGAGCCCTTTCAGAAAGTGCTTTCAAATCATGAGCACCTTTTGAAAATTGAATAGTAGAATATAACTTGATCACAGTTCAAATTGTAAAACAGAATAATGACGAAAGAAATTATCCAGAAACACTATTTTGTCATAAAACTTACACTAAAAAGTGCTTTACCTTACACTGAAAAAGTGCTTTAACTTACACTAAAAAAGTGCTTTAAAACTCTTCCAGTACTAATATGATGAAATATAACTCAATCTCCGTTTAATTTTAAAACAAAATGATGCCAAAAATTTTCCAAAACGACTATTTTGTTATAGAACTTGCCAGCTATCCTACTGTGCACTAATGAAAAATGATCCCGAGACCGTGTACTGAAAAAAGTGCTTTCAGGCAATTTTTATTGTAAAATGTTCGCAGTCACAAAGCACTTTCAGAAAATGCTTTCTTTGTACACCAAAAAAGTGTTTTTGAGCACTTCAGTAATGAAATCCTCTCAAGCACAAAATGCACACCCAGCAAAAACTTTCAGATAATAATTCTCAACTGATATGCTTTTGATGAGTCCACTTGCCTTAATCTATTTTGCTACAATCATAGCATATACATCAGATTGTTTAATAGTAAGTATCCAATATTATCTTTTTGTGGTTCGATATACAAAATATGTCAGAAATCTATTTGCAGAATGCTTTTTTTGCACAAACTTAAAACATCAAAATATAAAAAAACACTCTTACCCTTACATTGTTTTTCCAGTTCAGTGGTGGAAAATAAACACCTTGTATGTTTTGAAACACGAAACAGTAAGCCTTATAATTGGTAAAAAAATATTTTTTGTTTGTGTCAATGGATATAAAGAATTGAAAGACAGCAAAGAAAGAAAATTATACTTGATATGATGAGTTGAAAATACTTTTTTTGGAATAACAGTTATATAACAACTGCTACAATTCAATAAGTATACAGGGTCTACAAAATACTTCTGAGTTGATTTATTAAAATATACTTGTTTCTTCAACATGTATGAAGGACGAAAAAAGTATATACTATATGTATATTAGGTATACATTAATTAATATTGTCAACAGGAAAAGAAGCAGAAAATAGGTGATCCCAACAAACCCAGCACCGAGAAAAAACCGAAGAAACCGCAAGGTCTCAAAGAGGTCGATCTGGATGACTTGAAGACGAATGAGTTTGTGGCCAAAAACCAAAAACGATATGTAGTCTTTGTCGGCAACATTCCTTATGACACTAACAAACAAGACCTTTATGAGCTCTTCCAAAACTGTGGAGAGATCAAACATGTGAGGATACCCACCTTGAAGAAAACTAGTAAGCCCAGAGGTTTTGCCTATGTAGAAGCTGTAAATGAAGAAACTTACCAGGTATAATAATATGGTATATTCAAGTCCCCAATTTCTCTACTGAAGTTGGTGGATAACTGGATAAATTAGGAGCTTCGATATTATTTTTTTAATGTAAAAAATTTCACATATAAAAATTCAATTTGCATCATTGTCTTTTGTCTGAAAACTTTCAAATAAATCTACAGTTGTTTCTCATCACCGAAGCAAATATATTCCATTCTATTATATAGTCTTATGCTTGTTTATTGTAATAAAACTCATTTCATTTCGATTCATGATGTGATCTAGTATCTCTGTTGTCGTGAATGACAATTTTACTGTGGCACAATCTCAGATCAATAAAAGGCACAATTCATTTGCGAATGGCTGAACTGACTCAATCAATTTGCTAGCATTTGGTACATTGCCACCAAATTCTCATTTCCACTTGTTCTTCTCAAAAAAGCTGTGTAGACTTGCTCTATGTTAGATTTTGAACGATTTCGACACATCTTTTTAATGAAATAATACAGAAAAAATATAACGAAAATGTCGGAAATATTATTCTCGATATATTCAACTAGAAACCAACTCAAATTTGAGTTATCTAAGTGTCATAGATTTGCCGTACAAGTAGAAATAAGATGCATGACATTAAACGGCCACCTTTTTTTTAATTTGTACCAAAAGAAATCGCAAAAAAACTGAACGCTTAAAACCGATCCGTTTCATTGGGTCTAATGAATAAACCATAAGCAATTGCTTTTACTTAGATTTCTTGAAACAGATCTATTTTGTAAATTAATGAGAGAGACAAACCTATAGTAAAAGCTTTTGCTAGGTTTTATTCATACCACCCATTAGGTGTACTGTTTGCTCTTAATTCATAATTCAAATCAATTGACTATTCTATCATCTAAGGCCTCTTTTGTCTATTGTAACAAAGTATTGTACCGAAACATTTTTCTTTCAGAGATGCTTGTCCAAACACCACACCTTCCTGAAGGGTCGTCGGGTGAACGTTTTATACACACAGGGCGGTAAGAAGAAGGGGGACGATAAAAAGAAGGAAATCAAAGAGAAAAACTTCAAATTGGACGCTATGCGCAAGAAGGGTATGATATTGGGTAGCAAGAAGGAAAGTCAGAGGAGATCTTTCAGAAGGAAGAAGCAGAGTTTGAGTAAAAACGCTGGGGATGAAGAAAACTAAGGTGTTTATAGGTTAGGTCGTGTGTTCATCGAAGAGCAGCGTTTTATTTCTGTCATAGTGACAGTCACGCCATTTATTGTGAATTATTAATTAATATTGTGATTATATTATTTTGTACAGATAATTGTTTTTTCATCATACTGCACTCCTTTCTTCTTATTTTTCTAAAAGCACCCCTTAAAATATTTTTTAAAGTATGTATTTTTTATTTATAAACTATTCAATACAGGGAATTGAAAGAATAAAAAGCAAGACGCATTTTCAAGAAATTTTATTGAAACTTAACAAATCTGAGACATTGAGAGGCTGTATATTATACTCACCTAAAGTGCTGTAGAAAAAAATTCAAACAGACAATATTACAATTGATAAAACAACATTACCAATGCAAATTTTTACAAGGCAACTTAGCTGTGATAAAACAGTCTTTTTTGTTTGCTTCCGATGAAAATTCCATCAAATGAAAATCATTATCTTGAAATATTTTCTGTGAATTGAAAACCATTGGACACCTTAGATAGAAGTAATTATGTCTTTATATTATAGAGGAGTTGTAATCTTGTCAATAAAAAAAAAACAAACGTTCTTTTCAGAAGAATGAAAAGTGAACTGTCCAAAACATCCAAGACGGTGAATACATCAAAATATAAAAAATAGTAAGAGGCCCCAATACCGACCTTTGCGGAACTCCTGATTTTATTTTGTATTGGTATAGAATGACACACAATTTTTGCAAGTTTAGACGTTGCAGAAGATCTATTTGATGAAACTTTCAGTGCTAATTTTTCTCAAGTATAAGTAATAGTGATTAAGGCACATTAAATAGAAACTTCAATAAAAATGTAAAAGTTCTCATTTGCAAGAAAGTGTTTCACACTGTGAACATTCAAAAATTGATGAGAATTATTGAAGAATGTTTGCTAACCTTGAAAATAGCGTTATACTCAAAAAACCCGTCGTTAAAAACAGATGTGATTGAAAATTTTGAATCGATATAGCCGATACTTGATGAAAATCCATGTTAATAACTATAATTAAACTATAGTTTCACAAAAAAGTGGTTGACAAAACCACGACAATGGATTGTTACGAGTTCAACCCATGGTGGTCAAATGTAATATTACAATTCAATAAATAGAAGCTACCAAAAGGCCAAGTCACACTTTCACTCAAGTAAGCTTATAATAAGCTTATTTGAGTATAATTGCCAAATCGACTAAATAAAGGATATATGTATTTATATATATATATATATATATATATATATATATATATATATAGTGTTCAAGATTTGATTCAAAAGGTTCCAAATATTAATTTTCGTTCAATATTACAAATTGTATACGTGTTTTTCATCACCATTCTCTAATGACAATAATAATAAAACCTCTCACTCACGACAAATCAACTTAAGTTTTTTCTGAACACTGCCTTGAAGATACTCGAAATTGTAATGTGAACTCTGTGGTTTATCTGAATTTCCAAGAACATGCAGTTGCAGTATTGGAGGTTTAGAATTTTAAAGGTGGCAAACAATAATTTTTTCAATAATTTAACACTTTTCAAGGTTGCAGTCAAGACAGGTGGATTCGAGATAAAAGTATTGTGAAAAATGAGAGATCTAAAAGTTAAATCACCACATAGGACCTCGTATATACAGTTTTTGCTGGATTCTGTTGTGATCTGATACGAATGTGGAGATTCCTACATCGGAGAGACCAAGAGGCAATTATCCGTAAGAATAACAGAACACAAAAAGTGGACTCAACGAGGGTCAACATCTAAATCGAGAATTGTTTGCCCACGCCTAGACAGAAAACCATCGAATTCTTTGGGAGGAGGCTAGTGTTCTTCATTGAGAGGAGCATTGATTCACATGCAAATTTATAGAAACCGCCAATATCGAAGCCAATGGTGCCTTCTGTCAACCGAGCATGGAAATGAAAAGCGCGAAACCACGTGAGCCACAAGACCAAGCGTAATTACACCGTGATCACAGACTTAAAAATTCTTAATTTGTCAGTATTCACTTGAAGATGATTACTGATTCAACCAATTGAAACGTAGTGAAGAAATCGGAAGAGATAGAAATATTCAAACCATTAAGACGATAAAGGTCCTAAATGTACCTAAGTAATCAATAATTATTCCGATTTTCAGAATCCCTCTCCTCCAGTACTAACCTCATTCTCCACAATAATCTCATTTCAAATCTCACCGTGACGCATCTCAGACGAAACGGATTACCAACTCAGGGCTTACTCCCCTTCACCCCCGTCCGCCTCCCCCGTATCCAAAAACTCGCGAATGGCATTCCTCAGATTAGAATTGCCCTCGAAATCGGTGTCGGCGAGCACCTCGTTGGTCATCGGGCTGGTGTACTTCCCCGACATGAACCACTCGGTGATGGCGTTCTTCTCGTACGTATATCCGTCGCTGCACGTCACCGGTTCTCGCATTATCTCGTGCGTGATGGGGCAGAGGAACTCGTCAGGTATTTCCAGGCTGCTGGAGCTTTCCATCTTGCTTTCGCCCTTTTTCAACCAGCGCAGTTCTTTTGACAGTTTCTCGGTTGTTTCCTCGTCTGCAAAATAACAATAATTTTTTTAACAATTTTAATAGTACTTGCACTGCACTGTTTTGGTGTAGTAAGAAACTTTTTGGCACGTGACTTAATAAAATGTACTATTAGAAAAAAAAATAGTTACCAAAAACAATTTTGACGTCGACTTAAAAAAATTAATTGGAGGTTTTCTTATATGAGAGCTATCGGACTTTGATAGAATTAAATGCAATAAAAGCCTATGCAAAATACACCTAAAATATTATGATTCATATTTCGATCAAATCCATTAGTTCATCTGTTTTAACGAAGCCTGTAAGAGTTTATCTAACTTGACATAATCGAAACATTTCTCGATATGCGTGTCTGAATCCAATTCACTGATTGTGAGCCACCTAACTGAAATGTGGGGGTGCCTCAATGTATAAACAACGGACCCATCTAACCAAATAGGTTCTGAATGAAGCAGAACAACTTACCCAAGTCTAATCCGCTGCATATGTGTTCTTCGGATAACGTTAACAGCTTCTTTCCATCCAGCAACGTTTTTTGTACTCGTTGGACAAGTTCCTGCAATCCGATATCTTTGACCCACTTCACAACATCGCCAGTCAACCAGTCGACTGTCTGTTTGGACCTGCAGTGGAATTTACCAGCAACGACGGTTTGGAACACCTGCAGAAAAAAAAGGCAGTTTACAGGTTTAGTGGTGCAGAAATATCGTGATGGGAGTAATTGACTTACCAAATTTTGTGGTAATTTCCATAGCCATAGCGTTTTATCCAAACATCCTGTAGCCAGCAGAGAGCAGTCAAGATTGAAGGAACAAGACGTGACGATGGAGTCGTGATCTAGTACAAACATACAGTCGGCGCTGTACACTGACCATATTCTGGCTTGCCTGTATCGATAATAATAATGATAAAATTAGTTATTGCGGGTGGTAGAGAAGAAAACATGCATGGCAGTGGGGTATAAAAATGGAAGGTGCGTTGGGGCAAGTGCGACCACTTTCATTAGTACAACTTTGAAAGGCGAGAAGATATTTGTTTCAATATCCAAGTTGCACTCAATTTTTTGTGTATTCTTTGGTATGCTTCTTGCAATGGCATTTTTGATAATACATGTTACATCTGAACGCTACCGCCACCGCGTATTTGTGGTCATGCCTTTAATAAATGCAATCAAGATTGGAGTGTTCTAACAAAAACTTTCTGAAGTCGCTCAAGAATGCGTACTTTCTCGGAGAAACTTCAGATCTCAAAATACGCTAATCTAGTATTTTAGTCCGTTGCTAAGCAACAAACTTTCCCGTATGGAAAAAGTCCCGGGAATTTTTTTTCCGGCGTCTCAACAATAATGACATCAGTCAAAACTTGTTATGCATGTATAAAAATTTCTCAATTTATGATAAGGTTAATTTCAGAAAAAATAGTATGTGTACCTCGTAGTAAAAGTACATTCCCAAGCTTAACGCCTCGCCTCGGCCAACAATTTACATTGTCGTCCGGGATACTTAAACTACTAGATACACAATATTCTATTGTTAAATAACATGTTGTGATGAGTAAATACGTGAAAAAATATAAACGAATTTATTTCGCTTTTAAGAGTTTATTGCTACTAGAAAACAAAAAAATATTCAGTAACTATAACAAAGAAGTCTTCCAGGTAAGTTGATTTTTCAATATTATATGTTAATCTACCATATAAAGCACCTATTTGACATATGTTATCCAATCCAACAGGAGGGGCAGTTCCCACTTCTGGCCTCGACAAAGCCAACTTGGTCAACTTCATTGTTAAAAAATTGTTAAAATTGTTTTTTCCGTTAACCAGCTGTCGTCCCCTTACGAACGGCAGCCCTCAAAAGTCGAAACTTGTGCGAGCCAAGGATTAACGAGGTCTTACCTTTTAACGTGCGATTCCTAGCACTTTCTCGGGCCATCAGATAAAAATCTGTACTCGCTAGGATTCGAACCTAGTCGACCAGCAGACAATGGTTTCGAACGTGAAAGTCTCAACCACTGAGCTACATGACCCACAGGATTTTGATAAAATACTCACCGATCAGTTGCAGTGGAACATATGAATTCACCAACGACTTGGGAAAATTTAACACAGATAACGTTGCCCCCGTGACCTTGCAGAGATCGCCACAACTTCACTTCGATGTCATCTAGCTGGAGGGTGTCGGATTGCTACAAATCATAGAACAAACTAATAGTTAGGTTGAAAAGTGTATATCTGCAAATTGTAACAAATGATGAACGTTAGATATAGTGTTAGTACTGTAATATCAGCCATCTTGACGATAGGCTAAAAAGGCGGAGATCTATGACAAAGTTCAATGGGCCATAAGCTCATTTGAACCGTTTAAATCACCCCCAGACAGGATTTACTCAGCAATGCTGTCTGGATATCAGCCCCCTCAAGGCCACCATAACATTTACTCGAAGACGCAAACTCTTCAGATAAAGTGGAAGCTCAAATAACTCGGGTCGATTTTACACTCGAAACTAACCTGGAATCAATCACTGGAAAAGGTAACCAAAAGAGCGGAAACCTCAGACCAGACATGCTCTACTGGTTGTATAACACGGTGGTAAATCCTGGTAACATATGATTCTTTGGTATGGTGGTGTAAAACACAACAAAGAAGGACTATAACAAGCCTAAGTAACGTCAACAGACTTGCCTGCCTAGGGATATTAGGGGCCACTGGGGCCAACGTCCACTGCAGCTATACAGAGACACTACTGGCACCGCCTTCCCTCCACTTGGTGGTCCAGGGAGAGGCAAGGTTTGGTGAATTCAAAAGACACTGGACAATTTTCGCATTGAGTCGGGCACATGAGCATCGTAAGAATGTTGACCAGGTTCCTGTTGAACATAAACTCAAAGACTGACTTGAACTACTTATTGGGAGGTATATGCAGTACTTTCGAACTTGCTATAAAAGGGTCGGATAAGGATACATATCCATAATGACTACAGGAGTACCAAACCGTACAGCACGAAGATATGTGCGAGACTGGATCCTTCAAAATTACGAAGAAAACTGGAAAAAATATAGTGTTGGAGTGAGTACTGTAATTACACAACACAAAGGTAAGACACAATTGATCAAAAGAAGTGCACCGGAGGCAACAGTCAGATGGACCTAAAAGGGGGTAAAGTATTTGAGGAGACTCTAACAATAGACCATCAGATATAAGGCTCATACCTCCCATAAAGGGGTTTCTTCACCTCCACAAAAAAACACGCTATAATTTCTATCATATCAATATACATCATTTTATTACTGCACTTCACTACTACACTGAACATCTAGATCATTTCTTACTTTGGGGACGGATATCCTCCACAGTTTGACTAAACCATCGTTTCCGCATGTAGCCAGTAAGTAGGACTGAGCATCGACGACGGCATTGGGAATGGGATCGAGGTTTTGGGAGATATCACAGTATTGTACGCCGTAATCGTGGGCATCATCTTTGGCGAAGAGGCACTTGTAGCAGGCCGTTGACCAGACCTTGAAATCGGCGCTTAGCGAAACAGTTACGAGGAGGACTCCATCGGGAGTCAGGCTAGCGGAGGGGATGGTATCCAGGTGGCCCTCCAGGGTGCTGAAAGTGGACGAAAACAGGTACAATTTTGAGATATTGATAGTAAATGATGTAAAGCTAAAGCAAAACATAATCCAAACATACATAAGATGGATGAGTTATAATTGGTTCATGGAAAGGTCAGTCACTGATATTTATCGCATGTCTATTTCATACCATTGGGCAAATAAGATATGTTGATTGAGTGTTCAAGTGATAGCCAGGTCAGATTAGATGGAACCGTGATTTTCCTTCGACACTTTTTGAGATCACCTTGGCGACTTATAGAGGACGCCAAGGTAATATTCCAGAACATTTTCTCAGAGGACTCTCTAGAACACAGAGGTCAGTACGCAAACAGTAAAAAAAATACTTGAAGTTCTCGAAACGTGTTGTCCTGTACAGCTCCTATAGCGATTGGACTAGCATCTGTATGAACAAGGAAGTGTTAACAATCGTGCAGATAAGAATCAAGTAGTAATGAGATACTGCTTTGAATTATTACATGAAGCTTTTGTTTTCTTGTTCTAAAAGAATATTTTGTTAATGTGAATATTTTGGCTTCCAAAACCAAAATGGGATATAAAATTGTTGGGCACGTTGAAATCCACAGAAGGGTTGGAGCGCTGAAGAAAGAATAAGAGGAATTTGAAATAAAACTCTTTATGGTTACACTCGTGCACTCGTTTGGGATCACATACAAGTCTCCTGAAGACTTCTGAGGGTTGCTCGTAAAAATGCAGCAGAATGACAGAAAAAACAAATGTTTCAGTTAAATTTCCAATTGTTATACTCACACGATCCTTTCCATGGAATTTACGTTCCACATGATAATTTTCTCATCATCTCCAGCTGTTACCAACATCTGATCGTCTGGCGAAAATCGACAAACTTTCACTGACAAAACATTGTTCGGCAAGGACAGAATCTTTTCTCCGTTCTGAAACAAACATTCGCACATTAGCCAAATTTCTTGGCATATCACAAATATCAAGTGGTTATATATGTTATAAGGCCCTTTTAACCACTTTCGTATTCACAGTAACTAGATCTATTTTCAATTATAATTTGAATATCAGTTTAGTTTTGAAAGTATCTCACTATTGCATTCCATATGATAGTGCAACCATCCAAAGAACAGGACGCCAACATTTGGCCGTTTTTCGAAAACTCCACGTGATTTATCGAATATGTGTGTCCCTCAAGCGGGGAATGAACTAACTCTTCTATGTTATTGTTTTCTCCTGAAATCCTGAAGAGTCGAATCAACTTGTCCCTGGAATGAAAATATTGTTGAAGACACTTTAATGGACCTATTGGCAATTTAAGAAAATATGAATGAAATTGAGGAGATCCCATACTTTTGTAGAACTTCTCAATCCGATACAAACCAAACAAAAACGGACATATTTGACAAAAGTAATCCTGGCCACTCTTACCCTGACCCTGTAGCTAGCAAATCTCTACCATGAAAGCAACAGCTATTGATAGCTCCCTCGCTAATATCGTCCATCTTCTCCAACAACGCAACCTTGTTGTTGTCGTTATTTTCCGCCAAATGGGATTCGGAAATGGCTGCTGCGTTGGCCATGGTTATTCTGTTAGGGTTCAATTCCGCATCTAAAGTTATTGTCCCAGTTAAATCCCAGATGATCACCTGTTTGTCGTTGGAACCTGTAGAACCTTGAAATGTACAATTGATCGTTAAATAAGCTGACGGTATTAGTGGAAAACACAGTGCCTAAAATCATAGCATATATAATGCGTGAAACTTATTTGGTCTCATATGTAAAGCCTTTAACACGACTTTGGGGCAATGCAGAGGTGGTAAAGTTCAAACCTGGATTGTTGGTGTCAGGCCATAATCATTACATCAGGTGTTCTGGATACAAACTAACGGAGCACCAAGGATGAGAGACAATATTCTAAGATCCTTTCCTTACTTGCAGAACACTTTAAGTCCATTTATCCACTTTACTTAACTGTGCTATCCGATATTTTCCATAGTTTTACCAAACACATTATTATTCATAATAATTTTGTGAGGTACTCACCAGATACGATAATGCTGTAATCCCTAGAAAATGCAACGCAGTTGACGTATCTATTATGGCCTTGCAGCGAGGCAATGCAATTCCCGTTCTCGTCCCAAATTTTCACTAATCTATCTAGGCTACTAGAAACTAAATAGGCACCATTATTGCTGTATTTTATACAAGTGACGCTCGACGTGTGTCCATCGTAGACATCTAAAGGCTCCACGGTGACTTCGTGTCTCTGCGATGTTTTGTGTTTCAGTACGGATATTGAGGTTATTGTCCATAGTTTGATTTCGTTCGTGTTGCCGCTAGAGGCCAGTCGGTACTGTCTAACCAATGGGTCGTTTTCTGAAAGAATCGAGACCACCAACTATATGTAACCACAGGAGTGAATAGTATTCTTACCATCGAATACGATATGTTTTGAAATGTCTACGCAAAGAACACCCATATCCTGAGCGTTATCAATCCTAGCTAGCGGGGCGCATGCGCTGTCAGTTGTCGTATCAACCACGTCTTGGACGTACCATATTCTGATCACCTCCAGAGAGCAGGCCGTTATAAGATACTGGGAATCTGGGGTGAATGCCAGCGACTGGGTGGTACCTTCATGATCGAACAGAGTCCTAGAAAAAAAAAATTGGTAGCTAGACAGGCGTTAGCATATTGGTCATTCTGGAGGCACTATAGCCGAGAAGGCTATATTGCTATATATAATTAAATATATATTATTATATATAATTGAACACAATTATGATTGTAGGTGTTGGTACAAATTCAACCAATGATGTAGGTTAAATTTTAAGTGAAACAGTATTTCGTATCAATCGACAAAGTTCAGTTGTCCTACTCCAATGTAAGAGGTGCACCACGGCGGGGAAAAAAAATCTTAGTGAAGTAATCGTCTGAGCTGATTCGACTTACTTGATCAAACTCCTATGCACCAAATCCCAAACGCAAATAGCTCCATTATCTCCAGCAGTCACTAGAATAGCACTATCTGGTGAAAATCTAGAAATAACCAGGTTTCAATGTTTGGAAATATTACACGACCATGTTTTCAGAAGAATATCAATCATAAAAATGTTATATGATGTAGCCACTCTCTTTAGTGGCAAAGGTTAAGTTAGGTTGGGTTTTTTGAAATAGGCTCGTATTTCCGTGGAATAATTTGAAAAATGGGGCAACAAAGAGCGACATCTTGCGACTTGTGGATATATTGAAACAATCAGTGGGCATACTACTAACCTGCACACCCTTATGGCGTCCCCGTTAACCTGGGTCATCGTATATAACTTGGCACAGTTGTGTATGTTCCACAGTATGGCACTTCCATCCACTGAAGAACTGGCCAGCATGGAGCCTTGAGGCGAGACCCTGACGCTCGTGACTTGGTACTTGTGAGCCCTCAAGGGCGAGGACGCCCTCTGTACGTAGCCCGAGGAAGGTATCCAGTCCCATATTCGAATTGTTTTATCGCTAGAATAGAAATAGAAAAAAATATATAAATACTTGCACTGCACTGTTTGGAACCTTAGTAATTAATATACTGGAGTTTTATCCCAACACGTGTGTCAATCATCAAAAGATCATCTTCAAGAGAGAAGATTGAACTGTTTCATCTGAGAGATAATTTCAATTTCGTCAGAAGTGGTCAAAATCTCTTGTCATTCGTAGGTTTTTGAAAACCATGAAAGTTATTTTTTAATGGAATATCGTATGGTAGCGTACGTTTTACAATTTTCTCTTTTTTTGACCATGAGGGGACACATTCGTTAAATATATACCAATATAGAAAGAAAGCTGAGAAAATTTCCTACAAGAGGATGTTATTGTGTGCTGGCCTAACAGTTCGCTTGTAGGTGTTATAGTTGGTTTTATGTGCTAGGATATCGTATGGTAGCGTATGTTTTACAATTTTCGCTTTTTTTGACCATAAGGAGACACATTCGTTAAATACATATCAGTATAGAAAGAAAGCTGAGAAAATTTCCTACAAGAGGATGTTATTGTCTGCTGGCCTAACAGTTCGCTTGTAGGTGTTATAGTTGGTTTTATGTGCTAGGATATCGTATGGTAGCGTATGTTTAACAATTTTCGATTTTTTTGAGGATAAGGAGACACATTCGTTAAATACATATCAGTATAGAAAGAAAGCTGAGAAAATTTACTACACGAGGATGTTATTGTGTGCTGGCCTAACAGTTCTCTTAAAGGTGTTATAGTTGGTTTTATTTGCTAGGATATCGTATGGTAGCGTATGTTTTACGCCCTGTATATTATCGAATACCAGAATGCCTAATTGAACACTGCTCCAACTGATATAGGGTAAATAAATACACTGCATCTTCATGTTAATTTGATTTCTTATATAAAGTTATGTATATAAATTTCTGACATGAAAACTTTGATATTCTTACCTTGATCCTGTAATTAGAGTGAAATTTGGAGCAAAATCACAACAGGTGACATCGCTGGTGTGTTCCTGAAGAGTTTGTAATATTTTGCAGTTGTGACCATCAATTGACATAATTTGCTGCAAAAAAAAAGAGAAGAAAATAATTCCGAAGTTTCTAAGACAGTGTACCGAAACTGCTGTACACCTCAATTATTTGAGCTTTTGTCTTCAATAATGGAAACTTGTTCTCAGATTGCAAGGTATATTTATTCACATTCCTATTAAACCAAGTTTGTCAAATAAGTGATGATCGTTTGGGTCAAACCTAAGTAGGAAAAATATATAACTCTTTATTATTCAACGGGAACAATGAAAGTCACATATTGATTTTTGTTTGAAAATATGAACAGGATGTTCATAAAATCAGTTGTGGAATTATCTGCGGTTGAAAGATAAACTTAAGTTGCTATTTTACATCGTTAAAATACACTTTGGGAAGTATTATGTTGAAAAAGCGGGAACATTCTATTAAAATGAAAAAATGGGATTTTTTTTGTAATATCTAACAGAAAACAACTACTTCCCCTGCTAAAGTTACACTGGACATTGAACTACATCTGATAGATATTGTGAAAAGACCTTAACTGAAAAGAAAAAATGTTATTTAAAAGAATCACTCACAGAAATTGT
The DNA here is from genome assembly GCA_958298965.1 of Chrysolina haemoptera. Lineage (NCBI taxonomy): Eukaryota > Metazoa > Arthropoda > Insecta > Coleoptera > Chrysomelidae > Chrysolina > Chrysolina haemoptera. The sequence goes on from OY282590.1 coordinate 38,238,888, forward strand.
TCATTTCATTTATGCAAGGTACGCATGTCTCACAGTAGGTCCCCAACCTGAGTACCTCCCAAGATCTTGAACGATGGAAAATATAGCGACTAAACTTCGTCTGTCGTCGACAAGAATGTATTGGCGATCAATTGTGAGAGTACCTTGCATCAATGAAATGAACGATTTCTGTTAGTGATAATTAAAAAATCAACTATCTGTTTCATCCGTTTCAGATTTTTTCTTTTCAGTAAGGGCCTTTTATTCACAATATCTATCAGATGTAGTTCAATGTCCAGCTTGGCTTTAGCCGGGGAAGTAGTTGTTTTCTGTTAAATATTACAAAAAAAATATTTTTCAATTTCAATGGAGAATGTTCGCCTTTTTCAAAAGTCACATACTTCAGCTATTATAGCTGTAGCTGTTGATTTCTCACTACGAAAACTATGTTAAAATTATTTAAAATGTAATTGTTAATTTGCTATTATAAGCCATTTCAAATACCTTCGACAATTGACTTTGTATATAAATATTTTTATAGTCCACCATATCATCAAGTTACTCTTTGTCAATGTTTCTATTAATATCTTGTGTTTTCTTCTAATTTCTCAAAATGTTTAATTGTTACCTCGTTACTCACAGTTTAGCCACAGCTTAGGTACGTTTAGCACAATTCGAGAGAAACTCCAAATCAGAAATACTTGCAACGTGCTCGACAAGCATCAAGTGGCACATGGAGAATGGCTTGCCGAGGTGAAAAATGTGGAAATTGGATTAATCTCTATGGCAACTCGATGAATATAACGTCTAACGACTCTATGATGAAGTAATAATCATGGAAATAATAGGGTGGTGAGTTTACTGAAGATAGTCGAGGAAACGGTGGTCAAAACTGCGACGGAAACAAAGATAAAGCGACTGAAATGAAACATATTTGCAAGATTCCTTTGGCGAAAACAGTTATCCAATTTTTCTGCTGGATGAGAAGATACTGAATCAACCAACTGAACGATATTTGATCAATTAATAATGTGACAATAGGCCTTTTCATTTAGATGAGTTTTTAAGGCGCATGCGCTCGTTTTGAGCCCCAAAGTCCGATTCGATATTGGGAAAGTGAATAGCCATTGGTTACGTTTTGAAATATTAATTTGAGATTGGCTCAGTTCAAAATTCGCGGTCTGTCAACCTTAATTTCATGACAACAACAATGTGCTTTGGCCCCAATAAAATGATCCATTGGCGTTCGTTCTCGTTATTTGTTACTGATAGTTGTAGTTTATTTTTATTTTTGTGCGTTTGTGATAATATTTATAGTGTAATTCGAAAAAAGTAACTAATTTATTACCTCGACTCTCGACTACTGTGTTGTGTGAAAGCCGCAATGGTATGGAAATGCTGTGTTTGTGGGGAAGAAATCGGAAAAAACCATACTCGAACTTTTCACATGTAAGTTTAAGTTTACTTTGAAAATAAATTCAGAAGTCGAACGAATACATGGAATGGGTTCACAGTGTCTATCTTGCAGTTATTATAATTTTATAAAGTAAGGAAAGTAGCATGACCTTTGGACACTTAATTTTTGTTATTTCCAACCATAGGATCCACATTGATGGATTAATGCTACTACCCCATAACTGAATAAAAAAATATAAAATGAAAAATGCCACAACGGAAGAGGATTTGCACATATAATCTGTATCCTGAGAAATTTTCATTATGGATTCATTACCCAGAATACAGTAAAAACTAGACTCATTTGGGTTCAAAAACTGTTGTTTATTATTTTTGAAACAATCTCTATTTAGATTTATGTTTATTGATTTTATAGCGACGATGTCTAAGTTTCTTTAATATGCCAACTGTGAGGACTGTTGTCAGCAGAATCAAAAAGCACCCATCATTTTCGGAACGTCTTGATCTTCACAATCTACCTAGGGTGTAACTATTTTGCAGGTCTGCAGGTCAGCAAAATGTTCCCAGTGCAAAAACCTTACAGATCAAGAAATCCTTGCAGGTTGGACCGATTTGAGATGTAACTGGTATAAATAAGAACATTTTTGACCAAAAAAAATTCATACCCCCACTCCGAAATATGAGATTTTGCCATATATTGAAAAAAAACTTTGCAGGTCGGCAGAAATTCCTGCAGGTTGGACTGACATGAGATGAAACAAGACCATATCAACACATTTTTGACAAAAAACCTCCATACCCCCACTCCCGAATATAAGATTTTGCCATATATTGAAGAAAAACTTTGCAGGTCGGCAGAAATTCTTGCAGGTTGGACTGACATGAGATGAAACAAGACTACATCAACACATTTTTGTCAAAAAACCTCCATACCCCCACTCCCGAATATGAGATTTTGCCAAATATCGAAAAAAAACTCTGCAGGTCGGCAAAAATTCTTGCAGGTTGGACTGACATGAGATGAAACAAGACCATATTAACACATTTTTGACAAAAAACTTCCATACCCCCACTCCCGAATATAATATTTTGCCATATATTGAAGAAAAACTTTGCAGGTCGGCAGAAATTCTTGCAGGTTGGACTGACATGAGATGAAACAAGACCATATCAACACATTTTTGACAAAAAACCTCCATACCCCTTGGAGAACACTATGATTTCCGATCCTCTAGAAATGGCTCATATCATATCATTTGTGAAAAATATTTCCATAGTACGATTAGTTAGATCTGTGCATGAGGAAACCCGAGTAACAAATTTTCCTCGAGTTTCCTGGTCTATAACGATAACAAATGAATAAAGCGACGTTACATTCCATATCGATTTCTGATATTTTGTATGACGTGGGGTTCATAGCATGATAATGAGAATAAACATCGTATTTTCGATGTATGTAATCAACGCTATTGTACCTCCCCCGAAAGGTATATTTAGGCGCAAATTACATGTATTGGCATCAATAAGGTTTTCCGAGCGGTTCCGTTTTTGATAATATAGCAAAGGTCTGTTTGATATGGCTTTAAGTGAATTTACACTATGTTAAGAGTATGGAGAGAGAGAGAGAGTTTTTTCACTACCTTGCAAGAATACTTAATTTATGACTGATAAATAAGGAAGGATAATTGCAATTTTTTCTCCCGGGGAGGAAAATAGAAACATATTACTCCAGCGACACGAGAGCGCAGCTCTTTTCTTTCGTGCTTTGCCTGTTTTACGATGTTCACACACATCTTTGCGAATACTCTCCGCAGTTGAACCGGTTTATGAAAAAATATATGAGCAAAGAGGGTCAAAGAAGGGGGTCGCTGGTTGCAAGGGGAACCTGCTCATCGACAGATGTATCACGCAGAACTCCATATTAGCGTAATCTTTTGCTCGGATGCATTGGACAACTGATGCCGCTCTGGAGGACTCGTTTTAATTACCATAAGATCTGATCAAGTAAGAGTCCACAGAGAGCAGGTGATCTTTAGAAGGGGGTATTTCAGGAGGACTCCCTGAACCCTATTCTTTTCTGCATCTCACTATTGCCATGGTAGGTTGCATTCGGGAACACCCGTGCAACCTATCAAAGAGTTTTTAGCACCCGCATCCCATACGTGCGAATATTTTCCGCAGTTTACCCGGCGTATGAACAGATTTATTGGTAAATAAGGTCTAAGAAGGGGGTTGCCGTCAAACGCATTTCGTCAAGCTTTCATCTTACAACTTGATAACCTTATTTCTGTGATTTTCTCTGTGAACCGGAAAAATAAGGTATAAGTTCGATTCTCATTTTGGTGTGCCTCAGCATCCATGCTCTCTTTCTCGTGCAATCTTTGTTTCTTTGTCCGACTGGCAAGCAATTCGAACATCACAAATCGCTGACTGTCTCTATAAAAATGAATACGTGGTCTAGATTCCATTGCGTTGCACCACGGCTGGAAGGGAATCAATATCTTGTACGGTTTCGTATTTGACAGGAACAAAAAGCGGCAGTGCCCCACCAAAGTCTCTCCCATATATCGACTCATCGTCCTTTCTCTGCGTTGTGCCGATTCGCCAAGAGTTTCTCCGTTTCCTTCTGGCAGGATAATCAGTTAAGAGATGTTTACCATTAATTCGTGGGAGATATATTCGTTGTCGTGCTGTCGCTTTTGTAGTAATGAAAAATTTCAGTATTCAGTAGTCTTTTCTCTCAGAACAATTATTTTGTCGCGGATAGGGTATTAGGGTATTCTCAAGTATTCCCTGCATTAAGTATTTGCGCAAGGTTAGTTCGTCCTTGCGTCCAAGTGTCACGTGAGACTAGTTCGGTGATTAGAACAGACTAAAAATTGACTCATCACGAAAGGACCAGGCAGTTTTCGGGATACAGGGTGTCGAAGTTGAAAAGTAGCCATTTCTTTAAAGCAATTTTGTACTTAGGAATGTTTTTTTTATGGGTGTTTCCATGAGCAGTGAGACAAATTCGTATTTTTCAGGAATGAAGTGTATCTGTAGTAAGTTGGTGGTCCTGATCACGAATCTGAAAGAATTTCGAGCCCATTTTGCCCCCTAGTATGTTTTACCGTAAAAATAGGTTGTTCCATCGCGAGTGGTGGGCAGTGTATATCACTCAAGCCAACCCAATTGAGGTGGTAGGTGCATTTTGACCTTTCATCTGTCCTGAGAGTTTCATAATTCCACCTCAATTATTACGGAAGATACGAGAGTGTTTCCATGGGAAGTATTTTTGAATTTGTTTCGTATTTTATCTACAGATTGTATATTGAGGAGTCCTGGGGCCCTATTCTCAAATGTCGAATAGCCTATGTCGCATGCGACAAAATATCTCTATCTCTTTCTAATGTTTGGTCGAGAAAAGTGATAGAAATATTTTGTCACATGCGACATAGGCTATTCGACATTTGAGAATAGGGTCCCTGGGCTAGAATTTGGATCGGTCCACATTTTCAATGCAGTTTTTATTTGTCTATCTGATTTGCCGTCAAACTTTTATTTTATTTTAGTTTTTTATTTCTGACAACGTCTCTAGACTCCGCATATGAATCTTGGTGATGACTGCTACAATTACGACAAACAATATCCATCAAAAGCACCGAATTCCACCGCCAGCTCGATCGGGAGCAAATCCACGCCTAATTCGGGGATAATAACATGGCATCCAGGACTAGCAAACGGCTTTTTTACGTATCGTTCGCTGGTTGTAGTGTCCTTTGAGGTTGTCGAGTCGTCGTCGGGTATGGGGTATGCGCGTTCAAAACTCCTTTATGTTTCTGTTCGGGGTCGTAACTCACGATTGGTTACAGATATTGATCTGGCGAGTGTTTATTCCCATTACCGTAGGGGTATTTCGAGCACGTCATTGCGGACTTGCGGAGGCGCGCCTTTGTTCTTCTTATTCCCGGTCGTACATTAGCTCCAAACTAAGTTTGCGAAGTGCGTTGATGCACTTCCATTTTGCAACCCTGTGATCACTGTTGCTGGTTCATCTGGGGATGTTTTTCGTTTTCAGTCATAATATACAGAAGGAACACTGAAAGTCTTCAAATCTACACTATCTTGCTTTTTCAACATGCTTTTTATAATATGAATGCATAATATGTACAGTGAGGACCAAAAGTCCGTCGCACTCCCTGTAACTTCTTTATTTTACAAAAAAAAATTTCAATACTTAAATTGTAGGGTTTCATTCGAACTCTTTAATAGTTTAAGTTTCATTCATACAGGGTGTCTCAAAAAAGCGCAGCGAATTAAAAGTTAATCTTGCCTTCTGTAATATACTCTGGAAGGTCGTTCACAAATATTAAAAATAAAAGTGGCCCTAATACAGAACCCCGAGGAACACCTGTGTCAACACACTCCTCGGCTGACATTACCTCTTCCATAGAGACCTAATTTTTCTGTTGTGGATATATGATTCTTATCCAATTCAGTAGATTCTCCCTGATCTCAAGACTTGATACTTTTTTAAGAAAAAAATGATGATTTACACAGTCAAACGCTGCAAAAAAAACACCAGCTACTTTCCTGCCTGTATCTAGATGTCTGTAGATAATCTAAGTAAACTCTATAAATGGCTAATTCTGTTGATTTATCTGTTCTATATTTATATGTAATAAGTCTGTGATTTGTTTTGATTTTTGTTTGAAAATATGACAGATCTATGTTAAAAAATAACTTTCAAAGTGTTAATCGAAATATTTTCAACTATTCCATCCTTGATATAATTGCTTCTGAAGAGCTTGCTTTCCAATTTTATCAATCTCCCTGATGAGCTTGGCAAAGCAAAATAGATTTTTGTCGACCAAAATGTATTGGGGATTAAATGCGAGAGAAGCGAACCTTGCTTCAATGAAATGGACGATTTCTGTGAGTGATATTTTTTAATAACAGTATCCCTATCTTATTTAATGAATTTTCAATGAAAACTAAAGAAAATTTAAAAAAATCAACAATCTGAATGAAAATGGGAATTTTCAGTTTCAGATATTTTCTTTTCAGTTAGAGTTTTCTTACAATATCTATCAGATGTAGTTCAATGTCCAGCGTGGCTTTAGCCGGGGAAGCAGTTGTTGTCTGTTAGATATTACAAATAAATCACTTTTTTTTTCAATTTTCATGGAGAATGTTCCCCTTTTCAATATGTGATTCGTATCTAAACAATCTCCCAAAAATCACGATATTACAAGAAAAACCCGAGCGAAGTTCGGTGGCCTTATACCATTCTAGGCAGCTAGAAAAATTGCCAAATTAGTCATGGCGAAAATCAGATATAATCTCTTTCCTGAAACATAAAAATGTATTGGTTGATCGCCGTAGAAAAAAAAAAGAAAAATTATTATCAATGGTAAAAGAACAAGACTTCGAGGGAGAGGACATGTAGTTTTACGGTTACCGCCATTGGCGCAGCCAGGGGGTTTTAGGGCCATGCCTCCCCCCCAAGCCATCAAATCAATACGTTAGTCTTGAGCTCTGGTAACTGGTAAATTAAACTGAAATCCTGGCTATGCCACTGGTTACCGCCATATTATTGTGAATTCAGCCCAATTGAAAAAATATGGAGTTTCAAGAAAACGAAGACAACTTTAGAAAAATCTTTTATAAATATGAAACCGATAGTAATCAATTTAAATGAAAGTTCCTCCAGCAAACTTGAATAAGAAAATGGTCCGTCCCTGTCCCTGTTTATGTCTCTTGAAATTTTTGTTGAGCTATCAGTTACAAAAAAAGTTTGTAGAATGAGGCGCAGCCGAGTTCACGAACACGCGAGTACAAAAAAGCTCTTTACGAAAGTGTAACATACAAAGTTTTTTCTTCGACACTTATTATATTTCCAAATTGTAGCAATTGTAGCATTGAATGTTTTTGTTTATGAATTGCCGTCGTATTATTAAATGATGACTTCCGAGTTATATTTAACGCAAAATACTGTATTTTTCAAAAATGTTGAAATGTATGAACAGTGTGTAAAAATTCACTTTACGCACTATCAACAGTGCGTAAACACTTAGTTTAGTCGTAGAAAAAATACTTTAGTTTTGCAAAGTGTCACAACATCAAAATCGAAAATAGGCAAGGTTAATGAAACAAAAAAAAAAGTTATATGATTGCAGATCTCCGCGCAACTTGGCCTCTAAACCAACCGCTCTCCTAATTCCTCCGAAAATCCATAAAAATGTCGACCGCCTCACCGCTCAAATCAACATTACCGCGAAATAAACAAATGAAGATCGAAGACGGCGACAAAAGCCAGTCGCGTCGCCGGCCTGCAACGCCGAATCAATTAAACCCAATAATAAAACAATAACCGAACGTTCGTCGGCGTGAACCTGGCTCTCGTCCGCCCCCCGCCCCCCGTAGACGCCGATCGCTCCGACGACTGTCATCCACTAAAAGCGACCGCTCGACTCTATTCGAGATATTAAGCCGGCATCACATAAAATGGTAGCATCCCGAGTCGATACTTGCCGGCCCAGCGCCCAAACCGGGCGAACCCCGACATTGGCGTGCAAGTTTTTTTTCCTAGGGTACCGGAGAATTGAGAGACTTGGGACAATTTTGAGATTTAATTGAACGTAATTGAAAAACGTTTGAAAAAAATTGACATTTGAGGAAGTCACAACTGTATCCAAAATAAATCATCACATTTCGAAAAAAAAAAACATGCTCTCCCAAGTCACCCGTTGATTTTGAACACTTGGGACACGTTATTAATTTGCGTGCTTGTCGTCCAGAAACGCGTTTTCAAGGTGGCTTGGGACGCATTAAAGATTTTTTTTTCAAAATTATCGATCAAATATATCGAAAACTAGAATAAAATTGAATAATTTGTGTTGATTAGGCTAATAGAGCACTGTCAGCTGACGTCACAACATGGCGGTCATGGAGGGACAAACTATAAGCATTTGACATTTGATGAATTAATTATCACAATGATGCAAAGACGTTTTTCCTAGGAAATCACTTTTCGCAGAAAATTGACCAGAAAGATTCACGTAGCATTATGGAAAATGGGTTCAATGGGTTTGTTGTTTTTCAGTTTTAGGTCTAGGTAAGGGTAGTCAAGTCAGGTATGGTTGGCTAGTAATTTACGCATTTTCAACTAGGGTTAGAATGCATTTTCTATTTTCGACTGACTCGCAGGCTAGGTTAGCTTGCTCAGGTTAGGTTTGTGTGTCAAATGCGAGCAAAAAATCAAATTCACGCAGTTTCAACTCAGTTTGCCTTCTTGTTTTGTCATCTAAACCCCCGCCACACCGCCATTAAATGACCCACTTGGTCAATTACATAATTTTAATTCGAGTTGTGCGCATGCGGAACTGCGGGATCAAAAGTAGAATTGGTACGGCTAGACGCTTGTGAAACTTCTAATTCATCTGCAAGTCCCTTATCAAAATCAACAATAGTATGTGACTGTAACTATTTACAACATTATAACCAACATATTTCATACCTTGCAATGAGTATAAATTCAAATATTTCGAATATTGTTGGCATTTACGAGGGATTTCGTTCACAAAAATTTCCCGATATTTAAAACTTACATAGCCACTATCAAAATAATCACTAATGAGTATCCGTATCACATACGCACCCACTTATTCAACTTCAAATATCTCGAAAACCGTTGATATTTGTGAAACGAAATGTATTCCTTTTTTGCATAGGAAATATTGGGGATTAAGAAAAAGAAGACGAAATCGATATTAATCCAGTGGCGTGAAAGTTGGGGAGGGGCGAATAGGGGTACCCACCTGCCGTACGCCCCTGTTTAGAGTTACAAACACATGATTTGCCTTGAAATATGAAACTGAACGCTGTAAAGTGACATACCAAATTTCATTAAGAAAAGTTGAGTCGTTATGGAGTTATTCTGGAAAATATATTTTTTTGTGTCACTTTCAACATCCTGTAACTCGGTTAATACTCATTTTAGGGTATATGTTTATTGGAACTTTCAAATGAAGTGAGGATTCTACCCTCGGAGTTTATCCCCTTTATTCTGGGACACCCTGTATAAGATCCAAAATTGATGATAGTACGACTTGAAAATTATTGAAAGCCTCTTGGAAACCAGAAAAATCATTTCAATTTCCGGTTATGATCAATGGCAAGAAAAAATTGAAGTTCCAAAAATTCAGTGGTATGGAAAATACACACAATCCGAGAATATAACCAGTAATTGTTTCCGAATATTTATAAACTTTTGAAAGTTTTGGCCGCATTACCTGTTGCAACAGGTACTCCTGATAGGTAATTTTCCTCGCTGAAAGGCCTCAAAAGTCAAAACCTATTTAAGGAATTCCACATGGGATTAGCGTTCACGTCAATTCACTGAGAATATTGTCAACGAGAAGATCATTGATTTATTTGCAGCAAAAAAATCTAGACGACTCAGTATTATTCTGAGACATGGTTCTGACGCCTCTATATATTTTCTATGTATAAACGTGTTTTATTTTGTTTGTTTTGTTTTTCAACAAATTACGTTTTCTATTTAATACACACTACTAGTGTCAAATATTATTATATTAATAAATCTGGCTAATTGCAACGTGGTTCATACCGAATAATATCCAATGTGATGATTGTGTTATTTATTATATTGGCGAAGTTGAAACACTCAAGAACGACTATTTTTTTGAGTTGAGCTATCATCTGTTGTAATAACTGCTGTCATTCCTCTAACACTGCATACTTCATCGGGAGTTTCACCCGCAGCAATTTCCAAGCCTCCGCCTATGTCTCTGCTGCCTTTAATTCATTGCGGCGAAGAAGAAATTGCATGAAATGCAAACTTTTCAATGTACCGCGCACCGAACGCGGCCCATGGATGTGGATGTGCCCAAAAGGCGATAGCTATCGGCCCACTGCCCACCATCTAAAGGCGTTTTGAAACGGGCTAATATTCTATGCTGATATTCTATGCTAATATTCCTGTCACAAGTTGAACCAAGTAATCCAAATTTACAAAATTTTTAGTTAGTCTTCGTGTTCATAACATACGAGTGGGGATAACCTAGTTATTTAACGCCTGATAGTAATTTATTCTACTATTGAGTGTTCGTCGCGGCATTACCCAGATAACTAGTGGATTTTTGTTGTATAGCTATTTGCCTCATATTCAAGCGTGTGGGCCAATGCCTGACTTATTATTGATGCACACACTGGAAGGTGCAAAAAATAATCACGATCACGCAGCCATGGGGAATGTTTGAAAATCTCTTGGTTCCAATCAGGTATTCCTAGAGTTTACAACCACTTATTTAACTAAAAAATCCGTTTTTTAAAGAGTATATATACATTTAAATATGCACACAAACGCAAAGTGCCACAAGCAGTTTTTTTTCATCACTTCGACTCTAAAGTCGAAATTTCGACTTTAATGTTGAAATTTAGACAATAATGTCGAAATTTCGACTTTTTTCTCGAAATTTCAACTTTATGGTTGAAATTTCGAGTTTAATGTTGAAATTTCGAATTATTATCACTTCGACTTTCGAAATTTCGAGAAAAAAGTCGAAATTTCAAGAAAAAAATCGAAATTTCGAGAAAAAGTAGAAATTTTGAGGAAATAGTCGAAATTTACACATTGATATCGAAATTTTGACAAAAAAGTCGACAGTTCGAGAAAAAGTCGAAATTTTGAGAAAAAAGTCGAAATTTACACATTGATGTCGAAATTTCGAGAAAAAAATTCGAAATTTTGGGAAAAAATTCGAAATTTACACATTGATGTCGAAATTTCGAGAAAAAAGTCGAAATTTCGAGAAAAAGTCGAAATTTTGAGAAAAAAGTCGAAATTTACACATTGATGTCGAAATTTCGAGAAAAAAATTCGAAATTTTGGGAAAAAATTCGAAATTTACACATTGATGTCGAAATTTCGAGAAAAAAGTCGAAATTTCGACAATAATGTCATAATTTCGACTTTTTTTCTCGAAATTTCAACTTTTTTCTTGAAATTTCGTGTTTAATGTTGAAATTTCGAATTATTATCACTTCGACTTTAGTGTCGAAATTTCGAGAAAAAGTCGAAATTTTGAGAAAAAAGTCGAAATTTACATATTGATGTCAAAATTTGGACGAAATTTCGAGAAAAAGGTCGAAATTTCGCCTTTAATGTTGAAATTTCGAAGTCGAAGTGATTAAATTTAGACATAAAAGTCGAAATTTCGACATTAATGTCAAAATTCCAACATTAAAGCAGAAATTTCGACTTTTTTCTCGAAATTTCGAATTTAAAGTCGAAGTGATCAAAAAAAACCTCTTGTGGCACTCCTGCGCTTTCGTACAATTGATTGGCCTGTAACGTGAAATACAAAAACTATGTAGAAATAAAAATTAAATCGAGTAATATTCTAAGGACTGACTAAAACGTAAAACTCTCGTATTGGCAAAATGCTTTTATTGGTAATGATTAGTTCGCACAATAGGTATCAAAGGAGAACAACACATATACTAGGTACAGACCCACTTTATAAACCGTTTTATTTTCGAACAAAAACCTGCCCCAACCAGGGTTCATGAGACCGAATAAGTAGACCTAGACGAGAGGTAGGTAGGTAAAACGATTTATCTATTACGTGAAGTATTATATCTATAATACAGTGACATTCAAAAAGTATGTAACAAATTAAAAAAATATTTATTTGTGATTTTTCGAAAAAAAAACATTTACCTACCTGCTTAGGATCGTCTTGATACCTACTTAGCCCATATCAGACATACTGAGCGATTTTCTGTTTATTGAAAAGACGCATTTTTGAAAATTAGCAAAATATTAAGTTCTATTTTTCGGAAAATAAATAACATTTGGATATTTTGTGATAGTAAAGTTCGAATTGGATTCAGTCAGTTATGGAATGTATTTTATCAAAGAGTGTCTTGCAACAGAAACCTTACGTTTTTGCACAAAATTTACTGTTGAATACATTCTTTGGAATATAAAGGAATAATTGACAGGTTTGAATGGTTTTGTCAATCATTATATAGCTGAGGTCATCCTAAAAAACAAATGGAGTTTTTAAATCAATTCCTGATATATAAAATGTCTAAGGAAGTGTATAGGGGTCCGGGCACCCAAAATTAAATTCAGCCTTCTTAGAAACTTCGAAAAATGACGTTTTAATGGGTTTTTTAGAAGGCAGAATTATTGAAAAATTTTATAGCATCCAACAGCTAGGTTTGTGTGTAAATCTCGAGTGGAAAAAGAAATTCACTCATTTTCGATTCGCAAGCTAGGTTAGGTTCGTGTCTTAATCGCGAGCGAAAAACAAGGTAAAAACGTAATATTTCATCCGGTCAAATAAATATTCAAACCAGAAGTCCGGGCGCCCGGACCCCTAGACTATCCCAATTTCTAATTATTAAAAAAAAAATTAAAAAAACGACTTCTGTAGGTAGAATTTTACGAATAATTCAAATTTCACCTTCATATTGTTTAATGATCTCCAATAAATATTTCCTCGAAAAATTTCATTCAAATGTCATGCAAAAAACCTGAGTTCTAGACTTCTAATTTATAGAAGTTCTAGACTAGCACTTCTCTGATTTAGAAATAGACAGAATAATATGAGTCATTGAATAAATAGAACTCTATCTGGGTACCTTTTTATTTTTCAGTAGTAAAAATACACAAAATAGTGCCAGCCAACGTTTCTTAAACGGTACAAATGTAAACAGGACTCCTAGAACTGTAGAACAACTTTTAAACATAAATGAGAGACTAATAGACAGTAGACTATGTACCTATATAGGTAGGAATTATATTTAAGCAGAGGAAGCATTTGATATCTCAGATTGTTCTTATCTATTTATCGTAAGTACCTACCTAGGTATTCATTTACGACTGAGATCATGCATCATAAACAAAACTGATGAATTCTGAATTACATTTACCTACATCAGGTCCTACCTACCACCTACCTATTCACAGAAACTAGAAAAAAAGGAATCTTCATATCGACGACGTTGACAAACTCCCAGGAATTCGTAAAATATTAAAAATCCTATCACACCGCAAAACTTGTAGCGCAAAACATGGTTTCGCAACATTGACAAATAAAAACGATTGGATTACTTCCTAGTTGAGGGAAATACACCAATTAAAAAACCTTCGAACCACCCAAATTATAATAGAACGATGTCACTTACTCAAATCGTCCAAGCAAGAACGTTTTGATACTCGAAATCGTAAAAAAACAAACCGACGACAAGAACACAGCACTCCGGACCGCGGCCGATAAAAACACACCGAAATGAGTAATCAACGTAATTTTTCCAGTGTGCATCCGGCGTCGATGCACGGAACGACGAAGAGAGAGCCAGAGAAGCGAGAATGAAAGCCGTGGACGTTTACGGGGGGTTCCGTGCACGCGGGAGGGGGGTTGGCAAAGCAATCGGACTGACACCAAGCCTAGGTCCGGCCATCTTGTGACGGCGAAACGCTGCTCTCGTCCTCAAAACACCCCCGAAATCGTTGAAAACGCGTCGAATATTTGTGCAAACCTCGAATAAACTGTCCCGGCAGTGCCCCCGAAGCTACCAAGCACGTGCACTTCTTCGGCAATTCGCTAATAACTCTGAAAAGTTTCGGTAATTGTTTTTGTGTTACGGTTTTGTGTGTGTGACTTGCCCGAATCGGATTTCCTACCCACAAATCAAGTAAGTGCACTCCCGTTCAATTGTTTCAGAAATATCCTAGTTTTCTTGTAGTCTCCTTGTAGTTGTTGTCAGAACAGAAATTGCATGAGAATCGATAATTTTCGTTTGAAGGTGCCAACGCTGAATGAAACTATCCGTAAAAAAAGCGGAGCCTGCATAATTGCTAATTAGAAACAATAACAATGGTGTTTAGTCGGTGCGAATCGTGATAACTACGACCAGGTAGGTAACTTGATAACGATAAAATTATTTGTAAATATAATTCTGATTATTACGAAGTTCTTGGAAGTAGGAAACATGGTTTTTTGGATGAGACAAGGCAATCAATTCTTCAGATCACTTATAAACGCTTTCTCGACTTGTAAGCACCATAAATTAGTGCGACAGCTGCATTTTTCAGTCATCTCACAAAGCAGCATTCTTCCAAGACCCATCCATGGCTTTCTTCGATTTTAATGATGTAGGTAAAGATACACCTACAGAGAGAATTCCAGTTACCGCTTTTACCGCTGCTAATGAATTAATTTCTTGCATGTTGTTTCTCTGGCCAAAATGGTTGCTGTAACCTCGATTTTTCTTGTCGTGTATACATACCTATTTATAAGTTATTCGATACGACCGAGGCATTTCGAGCAATTCGTTTTTGTGGATGTGAAATCCTGTTATAATGAGAATGTGAGTGTATAGAACAGAACGGCGAAAGCCCGATTTACAAGAGACTATTCGTTGGGGATTGATACTGAGGTACCTAATTGCGATATTAATCGAGTGTGTGGATATCGGGCGATGAGGATGCGTTAATTATCGGTTTTTTCGCTAGTTCATTCTATTTTAGTTTGAAATGACTAAAAATAGGGAAAATTTAAAGTATTTTCTTCCCAATTACTGGAAACGAGATTGTAGGTAATCATTTTTATTCTTCTCATACGCACAAAATCAAAAATATCTACCCAATGAATCGGCATGGAAATTTTCCTTCATAAACTGTTAATATAGGTCCCGTATCGTGAAACCACAACAATAATAATAATTTTCACCCATGAAAAACCTCTCCTTCAACTGTAACTCGCCAACCGTTAAAAATATCAAAAAAGTATTCATTACAAAAAATAGAGTTCGATAAATGTGAAAGAAAGTTATTTAATAATTTACGAGAAATGAGTTGTGGAATCATCTGCGACTGAAAGACAAACTTTAATGTCTATTTTCCATTAGTCAAGATAATTCTTGTAATGTAATTTTTTTGCAATAATTAACAGAAAAATATTACTTCCCCGGCTAAAGCCACGCTGGAGATTGAACTACATCTGATAGATGTAGGAAAATACTCTGAACTGAAAAGAAAAAACCTGAAAGTGAAAATTCGCATTTTTATTCAGATAGTTGATTTTCTAATCATCTCTAGTTGTCCCCAATACATTTTGTCGACTTAAATCAGATATTGTTTTCTGTTAGATATTACAAAAGAAACACATTTTTCAATTTTAATGGAAAATGTTCCCTCGTTCATTTAAATTTCTTCGCGCGCGGCCTGTCTAAAAAAGAAACAATTAGTCGAAAATTACGAAATCTAGGATGAAAAATCAAATTGGGTTTTGAAAGTGACAACTGATTTTTGAGGGTCATTAGCATGTATGAGTATATAATAAAACATAATGAGGTAAGTAGAATTATCCAGTGATATTTTGTGCTCATAACTGCATACAGTCTTACGAAAAATAACGGGCTTCCTCTAGGGCTTCAATACAATCTATAAATGTGTTCAGTTGTAGTTGAATGGTATTAGTTTGATGCACAAAAGGTGAAAAATTATAAATATTCCTTTCGAAAAAATTATCTGCATCTCAAAATTGCAAAATGCAATGAACAGAAAGTAACAGTGGAAAATATCATGTTTTATTCACAGTTCTATGACTATTAAAAATGGCAAGGACTGCAAGTATTTTTCGTCACGTTCAAACCCCAGTTCGATTTTTTATCCTAGCTTGGGCAACTTTTGAGCAATTGGATTTTATCGATAGGCCGTGCGCGAAGAAATTTAGATGAAGAAATTCGCGCTCAACTCCATATTGGAAAGCTTGACATTGATTTTCTTGTAAACTATAGCTTTTACAGAAAAATTAGTGGATAACTTTTTTAGGAAATTTATCAAGCTTTCTTTTTTGTAATGAACACTTTTTCAATATTTTCAACAGTTGATGAGTTATAGGCGAAAACAGGCGTTTTTAACCAAAGGGGTAGTTTTTTAGGGGTGAAGCTATGTCCCTCCAAAACGGATTATTGTGATTTTATGACATATAGGACCACTATTAACAGTTTATAAAGAAAAATGTCTATGCTTATTTATTTATTGGGAGAATAAGTATAATGCATATTTTACTTCAGGATTGTTTTTGAATTCTTGTACGTTCAAATTTCTCCATACACATCATTGGGCAATGGTTTTCTAACGTTCAACTGTTCGTTGCTGTCCCCAGTTATTTTGAAGGGGTACATGGTACATTATTGATTGGGATTACGTATCTTCTAGTTTGATGAAAGAATCCCAGAAAACAAAAAATACTTTCAACTGTTGAACAATTAACATAATGAAAATTCTGAAACATTTACTTGATATTCGCGTTTTAAAACGGGTCTGTCAACTTTGTTCTCGTTTTTCTGCATCAGTGGTCCGAGTTCCAGATTCTCATGTATGTATGTCATGTGCCGTGTTTGTCAAACTAAACTATGCTACATGCTCCCGATTCCAAAATATGAGCCTCTAAGACAAAGTTCAACTTTACAGGCTTTATAGACCTTTTAAAGGCAGAGCCGGCAAAGTTTTTCAAATTGTCATTTTATTAGTGGTGATAATTTACCTACGTGCTGAATCAAATTTACGTGCTTGATCAAATATACCTATGAACAATAAAGTCGAGTCTGGCAGTCCTTAGCGGCCGGGTTTTTCTCAGAAAAATTCGAGGGGGAAACAACTAGTAATTTTTTGTACACCTAATCAAATCAATGAAGTAATTATCTCTAATGAAAAATAATGAAAAAGTTTTAGGGGACATTGAAAGATAATTACCATTCAATTACGCGGATACGTTGTATGGACATAATTTAACTCTTATGTATAAAAATAAGATCCAGAAAGTCATAAAATAATTCCCAAATACATACAATACATACTAATTCGGCCATTCTGAATCGATTGGCGTTCGCAGAATTGGTTTATCTCTAACTGTTCTCGAGTTGGTCAGCTTTGAATCAGTTTTTAAATGTTTTTTTTTGCCGCCAACAATTTTTATGATGAGTTTTCGACATTATTGTTGAAAGATTCAGAATCAGCACGTCAAATTACTTTCGAGGACAAAAATTTGAAATTCAAAAATGAAAAATAAAAAATCTCAGAAAATTTTATTTTTCATCTTAAACACCTTTTTCCGCCTAAATCTGATATCTAAGCATATAAAAATCATACATTTTTGGAATGAGCATAAAATTTTACGTATACAGTGCGAATTTCAAGTCGATGTTACGACTTGGTATTTTTGATGATTTTTAGGGGTGAACCCCTTGCAACTTTTCGAGTAATTTTTAATTTCTTTTGATTGACTCGAAATTCACAATACATACTAATTCGACCATTCTGAATCGATTGGCGTTCGCAGAATTTGTCCATCTCTAACCGTTCTCGAGTTGGTCAGCTCTGAATCAGTTTTTTGATAGTTTTTTTGCCGTCAAAAATATTTCTGATGAGTTTTCGACATTATTGTTAAAAGATTCGGAATCAGCACGTCAAAATACGTTGTAGGACAAAAATTTTAAATTCGAAAAGTGAAAAATAAAAAATCTCAGAAAATTTAATGTTCTATCTTAAACACCTTTTTTCGGCTAAATCTTATATCTGAGCATATAAAAATCATACATTTTTGGAATGAGCATAAAATTTTACGTATACAGTGCGAATTTCAAGTCGATGTGACGACTTGGTATTTTTGATGATTTTTAGGGGTGAACCCCTTGCAACTTTTTCGAGTAATTTTTAATATCTTTTGATTGACTCGAAATTCACAATACATACTAAATCGACCATTCTGAATCGATTGGCGTTCGCAGAATTTGTCTATCTCTAACCGTTCTCGAGTTGGTCAGCTCTGAATCAGTTTTTTGATGTTTTTTTCCGTCAAAAATATTTCTGATAAGTTTTCGACATTATTGTTAAAAGATTCGGAATCAGCACGTCAAAATACGTTGTAGGACAAAAATTTTAAATTCGAAAAGTGAAAAATAAAAAATCTCAGAAAATTTAATGTTTTATCTTAAACACCTTTTTTCGGCTAAATCTTATATCTGAGCATATAAAAATCATACATTTTTGGAATGAGCATAAAATTTTACGTATACAGTGCGAATTTCAAGTCGATGTGAGACTTGGTATTTTTGATGATTTTTAGGGATGAAACCCCTTGCAACTTTTTCGAGTAATTTTTAATATCTTTTGATTGACTCGAAATTCACAATACATACTAAATCGACCATTCTGAATCGATTGGCGTTCGCAGAATTTGTCTATCTCTAACCGTTCTCGAGTTGTCAGCTCTGAATCAGTTTTTTGATGGTTTTTTGCCGTCAAAAATATTTCTGATGAGTTTTCGACATTATTTTTAAAAGATTCGGAATCAGCACGTCAAAATACGTTGTAGGACAAAAATTTTAAATTCGAAAAGTGAAAAATAAAAAATCTCAGAAAATTTAATGTTTTATCTTAAACACCTTTTTTCGGCTAAATCTTATATCTGAGCATATAAAAATCAAACATTTTTGGAATGAGCATAAAATTTTACGTATACAGTGCGAATTTCAAGTCGATGTGAGACTTGGTATTTTTGATGATTTTTAGGGGTGAACCCCTTGCAACTTTTTCGAGTAATTTTTAATATCTTTTGATTGACTCGAAATTCACAATACATACTAAATCGACCATTCTGAATCGATTGGCGTTCGCAGAATTTGTCTATCTCTAACCGTTTTCGAGTTGGTCAGCTCTGAATCAGTTTTTTGATGGTTTTTTGCCGTCAAAAATATTTCTGATGAGTTTTCGACATTATTGTTAAAAGATTCGGAATCAGCACGTCAAAAACGGGTGTGAAGTTATCCACATCCACAAATGTACACTGAGAAAAAGTTAACTTTGTTGGTAACATTTTTTTTTCTTACTTGAATGACGAATTGGACATTTCTCAATGGCTCCATCATATTTAAAAGGTTGATTACCATGGGATATGAGTATTAGGGTAATTTTTTATGATATGAGAGAGGGCGAAATGGGAGTGATATTAATTAAATGAATAAATTTTGTATTAAGAGGGCCTTGTAGAATATTTTTTATGGCAGATTTGTTTTTAGGAGGCTAGACTACATATTTGTAGGTATATCAATTCATTTGTAGCCCCGTCGGAGGGGGTGTGATTGGGGAGAGTTTTTCGAAAAAAATCAATTTTCTAGGAAAACGACATTGTAGAGTTTTTTAGATGAGATATTCTTTTTCAGGAGGTTGAAATACATAGCTGTGGGTATATCAATTCATTTGTAGCCCCGTCGGAGGGGGTGTGATTGGGGAGAGTTTGTCGAAAAAAATCAATTTTCTAGGAAAACGACATTGTAGAGTTTTTTAGATGAGATATTCTTTTTCAGGAAGTTGAAATACATACCTGTGGGTATATCAATTCATTTGTAGCCCCGTCGGAGGGGGTGTGATGGGGGAGAGTTTGTCGAAAAAAATAAATTTCCTAGGAAAACGACATTGTAGAGTTTTTTAAATTGGATATTCTTTTTCAGGAGGTTGAAATACATACCTGAGGGTATATGAATTCATTTGTAGCCCCGTCGGAGGGGGTGTGATGGGGGAGAGTTTGTCGAAAAAAATAAATTTCCTAGGAAAACGACATTGTAGAGTTTTTTAAATTGGATATTCTTTTTCAGGAGGTTGAAATACATACCTGAGGGTATATGAATTCATTTGTAGCCCCGTCGGAGGGGGTGTGATGGGGGAGAGTTTGTCGAAAAAAATAAATTTCCTAGGAAAACGACATTGTAGAGTTTTTTAGATGAGATATTCTTTTTCAGGAGGTTGATATACATACCTAAGGGTATATGAATTCATTTGTAGCCCCGTCGAAGGGGGTGTGATGGGGGAGAGTTTGTCGAAAAAAATCAATTTTCTAGGAAAATGACATTGTAGAGTTTTTTAGATGAGATATTCTTTTTCAGGAGGTTGAAATACATACCTGAGGGTGTATGAATTCATTTGTAGCCCAGTCGAAGGGGGTGTGATGGGGGAGAGTTTGTCGAAAAAAATCAATTTTCTAGGAAAACGACATTGTAGAGTTTTTTAGATGAGATATTCTTTTTCAGGAGGTTGATATACATACCTAAGGGTATATGAATTCATTTGTAGCCCCGTCGAAGGGGGTGTGATGGGGGAGAGTTTGTCGAAAAAAATCAATTTTCTAGGAAAACGACATTGTAGAGTTTTTTAGATGAGATATTCTTTTTCAGGAGGTTGGAATACATAGCTATGGGTATATGAATTCATTTGTAGCCCCGTGGGAGGGGGTGTGATGGGCGAGAGTTTGTCGAAAAAAATAAATTTTCTAGGAAAACGACATTGTAGAGTTTTTTAAATTGGATATTCTTTTTCAGGAGGTTGAAATACATACCTGAGGGTATATGAATTCATTTTTAGCCCCGTCGGAGGGGGTGTGATGGGGGAGAGTTTGTCGAAAAAAATCAATTTTCTAGGAAAACGACATTGTAGAGTTTTTTAGATGAGATATTCTTTTTCAGGAGGTTGGAATATATAGCTGTGGGTATATCAATTCATTTGTAGCCCCGTCGGAGGGGTCGTGGTGGGGAAGAGTGTTTCAAAAACAATCAATTTTCTGGTGAAACAAAACTGAAAAGTTATTTAGATCGGATAGTCTCTTTCAGGAGGTTGTAATACATACATACAAACTGTGTAGATTGGCCTATTGTCCCTCATCAGATACATCCAGTAGTAAGGTTTTTATAGATGTCCCCAAGCGACTGACATAAACGGGTTCCAATAAAGATCTATTCTTGATATTTTTTGCCAACAAAATAAATGATCAAAACCCCACAACTGAATGTATCTATCCACTTGTTTGATGTCAGGTTTCAATTCCACCTCCCAAGAGTTTTGATCTATGTAAATGGTATCCGATAAATAATATTTAGTGATGACCTATTGTATATATGATTTTTCTTAGTCAATTTTTTTCATTGTCTGGTAGGTATATAATAATAAATTATGTTAACATTTTGAAATACAGCTTTTTATTCACAGAACTTTCATTTTTGATTACGAAAAACATAAAAATTAGAATTGACTATTATTACCATTTAGAGCCGTATGAATGGTTATTCGCCAGCGAACCTCCAAAGTTTCACTACACCAGAAGTAACAGGCATTAGTATTCTATTCAAATTTCCTGGAAAAGACAATCCAACAGGCAAATCTACAAAGTTTGTATGTATGTATTTCAACTTCCTGAAAAGGAATATCCAAATTGAAAAACTCTACAATGTCGTTTTCCTAGAAAATTGATTTTTTTCCACAAACTCTCCACCACCACACCCACTCCGACGGGGCTACAAATGAATTCATATACCCACAGCAATGTATTCTAACCTCCTGAAAAAGAATATCTCATCTAAAAAACTCTACAATGTCGTTTTTCTAGGAAATTGATTTTTTTCGACAAACTCTTCCCCATAACACCCCCTCCGACGGGGCTACAAATGAATTCATATACCCACAGCTATGTATTCTAACCTCCTGAAAAAGAATGTCTCATCTAAAAAACTCTACAATGTCGTTTTCCTAGAAAATTGATTTTTTTCGACAAACTCTCCCCCATCACACCCCCTTCGACTGGGCTACAAATGAATTCATACACCCTCAGGTATGTATTTCAACCTCCTGAAAAAGAATATCCAATTTAAAAAACTCTACAATGTCGTTTTCCTAGAAAATTTATTTTTTTCGACAAACTCTCGCCCATCACACCCCCTCCCACGGGGCTACAAATGAATTCATATACCCATAGCTATGTATTCCAACCTCCTGAAAAAGAATATCTCATCTAAAAAACTCTACAATGTCGTTTTCCTAGAAAATTGATTTTTTTCGACAAACTCTCCCCCATCACACCCCCTCCGACGGGGCTACAAATGAATTCATATACCCTCAGGTATGTATTTCAACCTCCTGAAAAAGAATATCCAATTTAAAAAACTCTACAATGTCGTTTTCCTAGAAAATTTATTTTTTTCGACAAACTCTCGCCCATCACACCCCCTCCCACGGGGCTACAAATGAATTCATATACCCATAGCTATGTATTCCAACCTCCTGAAAAAGAATATCTCATCTAAAAAACTACAATGTCGTTTTCCTAAAAAATTGATTTTTTTCGACAAACTCTCCCCCATCACACCCCCTTCGACGGGGCTACAAATGAATTCATATACCCTTAGGTATGTATATCAACCTCCTGAAAAAGAATATCTCATCTAAAAAACTCTACAATGTCGTTTTCCTAGAAAATTGATTTTTTTCGACAAACTCTCCCCCATCACACCCCCTTCGACGGGGCTACAAATGAATTCATATACCCTTAGGTATGTATATCAACCTCCTGAAAAAGAATATCTCATCTAAAAAACTCTACAATGTCGTTTTCCTAGAAAATTGATTTTTTTCGACAAACTCTCCCCCATCACACCCCCTTCGACGGGGCTACAAATGAATTCATATACCCTCAGGTATGTATTTCAACCTCCTGAAAAAGAATATCCAATTTAAAAAACTCTACAATGTCGTTTTCCTAGGAAATTTATTTTTTTCGACAAACTCTCCCCCATCACACCCCCTCCGACGGGGCTACAAATGAATTCATATACCCTCAGGTATGTATTTCAACCTCCTGAAAAAGAATATCCAATTTAAAAAACTCTACAATGTCGTTTTCCTAGGAAATTTATTTTTTTCGACAAACTCTCCCCCATCACACCCCCTCCGACGGGGCTACAAATGAATTCATATACCCTCAGGTATGTATTTCAACCTCCTGAAAAAGAATATCCAATTTAAAAAACTCTACAATTTCGTTTTCCTAGGAAATTTATTTTTTTCGACAAACTCTCGCCCATCACACCCCCTCCGACGGGGCTACAAATGAATTCATATACCCTTAGGTATGTATATCAACCTCCTGAAAAAGAATATCTCATCTAAAAAACTCTACAATGTCGTTTTCCTAGAAAATTGATTTTTTTCGACAAACTCTCCCCCATCACACCCCCTTCGACGGGGCTACAAATGAATTCATATACCCTCAGGTATGTATATCAACCTCCTGAAAAAGAATATCTCATCTAAAAAACTCTACAATGTCGTTTTCCTAGAAAATTGATTTTTTTCGACAAACTCTCCCCCATCACACCCCCTTCGACGGGGCTACAAATAAATTCATATACCCTCAGGTATGTATTTCAACCTCCTGAAAAAGAATGTCCAATTTAAAAAACTCTACAATGTCGTTTTCCTAGGAAATTTATTTTTTTCGACAAACTCTCCCCCATCACACCCCCTCCGACGGGGCTACAAATGAATTCATATACCCTCAGGTATGTATTTGAACCTCCTGAAAAAGAATATCCAATTTAAAAAACTCTACAATGTCGTTTTCCTAGGAAATTTATTTTTTTCGACAAACTCTCCCCCATCACACCCCCTCCGACGGGGCTACAAATGAATTCATATACCCTCAGGTATGTATTTCAACCTCCTGAAAAAGAATATCCAATTTAAAAAACTCTACAATTTCGTTTTCCTAGGAAATTTATTTTTTTCGACAAACTCTCGCCCATCACACCCCCTCCGACGGGGCTACAAATGAATTCATATACCCATAGCTATGTATTCCAACCTCCTGAAAAAGAATATTTCATCTAAAAAACTCTACAATGTCGTTTTCCTAGAAAATTGATTTTTTTCGACAAACTCTCCCCCATCACACCCCCTCCGACGGGGCTACAAATGAATTCATATACCCTCAGGTATGTATTTCAACCTCCTGAAAAAGAATATCCAATTTAAAAAACTCTACAATGTCGTTTTCCTAGGAAATTTATTTTTTTCGACAAACTCTCCCCCATCACACCCCCTCCGACGGGGCTACAAATGAATTGATATACCCACGGGTATGTATTTCAACTTCCTGAAAAAGAATATCTCATCTAAAAAACTCTACAATGTCGTTTTCCTAGAAAATTGATTTTTTTCGACAAACTCTCCCCAATCACACCCCCTCCGACGGGGCTACAAATGAATTGATATACCCACAGCTATGTATTTCAACCTCCTGAAAAAGAATATCTCATCTAAAAAACTCTACAATGTCGTTTTCCTAGAAAATTGATTTTTTTCGAAAAACTCTCCCCAATCACACCCCCTCCGACGGGGCTACAAATGAATTCATATACCCTCAGGTATGTATTTCAACCTCCTGAAAAAGAATATCCAATTTAAAAAACTCTTCAATTTCGTTTTCCTAGGAAATTTATTTTTTTCGACAAACTCTCGCCCATCACACCCCCTCCGACGGGGCTACAAATGAATTCATATACCCATAGCTATGTATTCCAACCTCCTGAAAAAGAATATCTCATCTAAAAAACTCTACAATGTCGTTTTCCTAGAAAATTGATTTTTTTCGACAAACTCTCCCCCATCACACCCCCTCCGACGGGGCTACAAATGAATTCATATACCCTCAGGTATGTATTTCAACCTCCTGAAAAAGAATATCCAATTTAAAAAACTCTACAATGTCGTTTTCCTAGGAAATTTATTTTTTTCGACAAACTCTCCCCCATCACACCCCCTCCGACGGGGCTACAAATGAATTGATATACCCACAGGTATGTATTTCAACTTCCTGAAAAAGAATATCTCATCTAAAAAACTCTACAATGTCGTTTTCCTAGAAAATTGATTTTTTTCGACAAACTCTCCCCAATCACACCCCCTCCGACGGGGCTACAAATGAATTGATATACCCACAGCTATGTATTTCAACCTCCTGAAAAAGAATATCTCATCTAAAAAACTCTACAATGTCGTTTTCCTAGAAAATTGATTTTTTTCGAAAAACTCTCCCCAATCACACCCCCTCCGACGGGGCTACAAATGAATTGATATACCTACAAATATGTAGTCTAGCCTCCTAAAAACAAATCTGCCATAAAAAATATTCTACAAGGCCCTCTTAATACAAAATTTATTCATTTAATTAATATCACTCTCATTTCGCCCTCATATCATAAAAAATTACCCTAATACTCATATCCCATGGTAATCAACCTTTTAAATATGATGGAGCCATTGAGAAATGTCTAATTCGTCATTCAAGTAAGAAAAAAAAATGTTACCAACAAAGTTAACTTTTTCTCAGTGTACATTTGTGGATGTGGATAACTTCACACCCGTACGTCAAAATACGTTGTAGGACAAAAATTTTAAATTCGAAAAGTGAAAAATAAAAAATCTCAGAAAATTTAATGTTTTATCTTAAACACCTTTTTTCGGCTAAATCTTATATCTGAGCATATAAAAATCATACATTTTTGGAATGAGCATAAAATTTTACGTATACAGGGCGAATTTCAAGTCGATGTGAGACTTGGTATTTTTGATGATTTTTAGGGGTGAACCCCTTGCAACTTTTTCGAGTAATTTTTAATATCTTTTGATTGACTCGAAATTCACAATACATACTAAATCGACCATTCTGAATCGATTGGCGTTCGCAGAATTTGTCTATCTCTAACCGTTCTCGAGTTGTCAGCTCTGAATCAGTTTTTTGATGGTTTTTTGCCGTCAAAAATATTTCTGATGAGTTTTCGACATTATTGTTAAAAGATTCGGAATCAGCACGTCAAAATACGTTGTAGGACAAAAATTTTAAATTCGAAAAGTGAAAAATAAAAAATCTCAGAAAATTTAATGTTTTATCTTAAACACCTTTTTTCGGCTAAATCTTATATCTGAGCATATAAAAATCATACATTTTTGGAATGAGCATAAAATTTTACGTATACAGTGCGAATTTCAAGTCGATGTGAGACTTGGTATTTTTGATGATTTTTAGGGGTGAACCCCCTTGCAACTTTTTCGAGTAATTTTTAATATCTTTTGATTGACTCGAAATTCGCAATACATACTAAATCGACCATTCTGAATCGATTGGCGTTCGCAGAATTTGTCTATCTCTAACCGTTCTCGAGTTTGTCAGCTCTGAATCAGTTTTTTGATGGTTTTTTGCCGTCAAAAATATTTCTGATGAGTTTTCGACATTATTGTTAAAAGATTCGGAATCAGCACGTCAAAATACGTTGTAGGACAAAAATTTTAAATTCGAAAAGTGAAAAATAAAAAATCTCAGAAAATTTAATGTTTTATCTTAAACACCTTTTTTCGGCTAAATCTTATATCTGAGCATATAAAAATCATACATTTTTGGAATGAGCATAAAATTTTACGTATACAGTGCGAATTTCAAGTCGATGTGAGACTTGGTATTTTTGATGATTTTTAGGGGTGAACCCCTTGCAACTTTTTCGAGTAATTTTTAATATCTTTTGATTGACTCGAAATTCACAATACATACTAAATCGACCATTCTGAATCGATTGGCGTTCGCAGAATTTGTCTATCTCTAACCGTTTTCGAGTTGGTCAGCTCTGAATCAGTTTTTTGATGGTTTTTTGCCGTCAAAAATATTTCTGATGAGTTTTCGACATTATTGTTGAAAGATTCGGAATCAGCACGTCAAAATACGTTGTAGGACAAAAATTTTAAATTCGAAAAGTGAAAAATAAAAAATCTCAGAAAATTTAATGTTTTATCTTAAACACCTTTTTTCGGCTAAATCTTATATCTGAGCATATAAAAATCATACATTTTTGGAATGAGCATAAAATTTTACGTATACAGTGCGAATTTCAAGTCGATGTGAGACTTGGTATTTTTGATGATTTTTAGGGGTGAACCCCTTGCAACTTTTTCGAGTAATTTTTAATATCTTTTGATTGACTCGAAATTCACAATACATACTAAATCGACCATTCTGAATCGATTGGCGTTCGCAGAATTTGTCTATCTCTAACCGTTTTCGAGTTGGTCAGCTCTGAATCAGTTTTTTGATGGTTTTTTGCCGTCAAAAATATTTCTGATGAGTTTTCGACATTATTGTTAAAAGATTCGGAATCAGCACGTCAAAATACGTTGTAGGACAAAAATTTTAAATTCGAAAAGTGAAAAATAAAAAATCTCAGAAAATTTTATGTTTTATCTTAAACACCTTTTTTCGGCTAAATCTTATATCTGAGCATATAAAAATCATACATTTTTGGAATGAGCATAAAATTTTACGTATACAGTGCGAATTTCAAGTCGATGTGAGACTTGGTATTTTTGATGATTTTTAGGGGTGAACCCCCTTGCAACTTTTTCGAGTAATTTTTAATATCTTTTGATTGACTCGAAATTCACAATACATACTAAATCGACCATTCTGAATCGATTGGCGTTCGCAGAATTTGTCTATCTCTAACCGTTTTCGAGTTGGTCAGCTCTGAATCAGTTTTTTGATGGTTTTTTGCCGTCAAAAATATTTCTGATGAGTTTTCGACATTATTGTTGAAAGATTCGGAATCAGCACGTCAAAATACGTTGTAGGACAAAAATTTTAAATTCGAAAAGTGAAAAATAAAAAATCTCAGAAAATTTAATGTTTTATCTTAAACACCTTTTTTCGGCTAAATCTTATATCTGAGCATATAAAAATCATACATTTTTGGAATGAGCATAAAATTTTACGTATACAGTGCGAATTTCAAGTCGATGTGAGACTTGGTATTTTTGATGATTTTTAGGGGTGAACCCCCTTGCAACTTTTTCGAGTAATTTTTAATATCTTTTGATTGACTCGAAATTCGCAATACATACTAAATCGACCATTCTGAATCGATTGGCGTTCGCAGAATTTGTCTATCTCTAACCGTTCTCGAGTTTGTCAGCTCTGAATCAGTTTTTTGATGGTTTTTTGCCGTCAAAAATATTTCTGATGAGTTTTCGACATTATTGTTAAAAGATTCGGAATCAGCACGTCAAAATACGTTGTAGGACAAAAATTTTAAATTCGAAAAGTGAAAAATAAAAAATCTCAGAAAATTTAATGTTTTATCTTAAACACCTTTTTTCGGCTAAATCTTATATCTGAGCATATAAAAATCATACATTTTTGGAATGAGCATAAAATTTTACGTATACAGTGCGAATTTCAAGTCGATGTGAGACTTGGTATTTTTGATGATTTTTAGGGGTGAACGTTCCCCTTGCAACTTTTTCGAGTAATTTTTAATATCTTTTGATTGACTCGAAATTCACAATACATACTAAATCGACCATTCTGAATCGATTGGCGTTCGCAGAATTTGTCTATCTCTAACCGTTTTCGAGTTGGTCAGCTCTGAATCAGTTTTTTGATGGTTTTTTGCCGTCAAAAATATTTCTGATGAGTTTTCGACATTATTGTTAAAAGATTCGGAATCAGCACGTCAAAATACGTTGTAGGACAAAAATTTTAAATTCGAAAAGTGAAAAATAAAAAATCTCAGAAAATTTAATGTTTTATCTTAAACACCTTTTTTCGGCTAAATCTTATATCTGAGCATATAAAAATCATACATTTTTGGAATGAGCATAAAATTTTACGTATACAGGGCGAATTTCAAGTCGATGTGAGACTTGGTATTTTTGATGATTTTTAGGGGTGAACCCCTTGCAACTTTTTCGAGTAATTTTTAATATCTTTTGATTGACTCGAAATTCACAATACATACTAAATCGACCATTCTGAATCGATTGGCGTTCGCAGAATTTGTCTATCTCTAACCGTTCTCGAGTTGGTCAGCTCTGAATCAGTTTTTTGATGGTTTTTTGCCGTCAAAAATATTTCTGATGAGTTTTCGACATTATTGTTGAAAGATTCGGAATCAGCACGTCAAAATACGTTGTAGGACAAAAATTTTAAATTCGAAAAGTGAAAAATAAAAAATCTCAGAAAATTTAATGTTTTATCTTAAACACCTTTTTTCGGCTAAATCTTATATCTGAGCATATAAAAATCATACATTTTTGGAATGAGCATAAAATTTTACGTATACAGTGCGAATTTCAAGTCGATGTGAGACTTGGTATTTTTGATGATTTTTAGGGGTGAACCCCCTTGCAACTTTTTCGAGTAATTTTTAATATCTTTTGATTGACTCGAAATTCACAATACATACTAAATCGACCATTCTGATTCGATTGGCGTTCGCAGAATTTGTCTATCTCTAACCGTTCTCGAGTTTGTCAGCTCTGAATCAGTTTTTTGATGGTTTTTTGCCGTCAAAAATATTTCTGATGAGTTTTCGACATTATTGTTAAAAGATTCGGAATCAGCACGTCAAAATACGTTGTAGGACAAAAATTTTAAATTCGAAAAGTGAAAAATAAAAAATCTCAGAAAATTTAATGTTTTATCTTAAACACCTTTTTTCGGCTAAATCTTATATCTGAGCATATAAAAATCATACATTTTTGGAATGAGCATAAAATTTTACGTATACAGTGCGAATTTCAAGTCGATGTGAGACTTGGTATTTTTGATGATTTTTAGGGGTGAACCCCTTGCAACTTTTTCGAGTAATTTTTAATATCTTTTGATTGACTCGAAATTCACAATACATACTAAATCGACCATTCTGAATCGATTGGCGTTCGCAGAATTTGTCTATCTCTAACCGTTCTCGAGTTGGTCAGCTCTGAATCAGTTTTTTGATGGTTTTTTCCGTCAAAAATATTTCTGATAAGTTTTCGACATTATTGTTAAAAGATTCGGAATCAGCACGTCAAAATACGTTGTAGGACAAAAATTTTAAATTCGAAAAGTGAAAAATAAAAAATCTCAGAAAATTTAATGTTTTATCTTAAACACCTTTTTTCGGCTAAATCTTATATCTGAGCATATAAAAATCATACATTTTTGGAATGAGCATAAAATTTTACGTATACAGTGCGAATTTCAAGTCGATGTGACGACTTGGTATTTTTGATGATTTTTAGGGGTGAACCCCTTGCAACTTTTTCGAGTAATTTTTAATATCTTTTGATTGACTCGAAATTCACAATACATACTAAATCGACCATTCTGAATCGATTGGCGTTCGCAGAATTTGTCTATCTCTAACCGTTCTCGAGTTGGTCAGCTCTGAATCAGTTTTTTGATGGTTTTTTCCGTCAAAAATATTTCTGATGAGTTTTCGACATTATTGTTAAAAGATTCGGAATCAGCACGTCAAAATACGTTGTAGGACAAAAATTTTAAATTCGAAAAGTGAAAAATAAAAAATCTCAGAAAATTGAACAGAATTGTAGGTGTATGAAAGTACAAATGGTAAAACATCGGCCGGCAACGACTGTCGCTTCTTAAAATATCTCCCAAAAGAATTATGAGCTTTGTGTTCTGACTTGAACAGAATTTATTATAAGAGACTGTTAGTTTGAAAAAACATGTAACTCGCGGTGATTTCTTCCAAACCACGTGTTATTATTCGTTTTAAAACTATGAAAATAAAAGGATTCTCTAAAAACTTGCAGTGTTGAAATTTAACGTATCAAATTCAACCAAAAATGTTCTGCTACAGTTTTTTCAAATAGCAACCTCCATTTCAGAAAATGTCAATTCAAAGGACAATATTTTCTTCCTGCATATTATGAAGTGGTGGAAAACAAAATAGGTAGTATTTAATAATAATATAAGTAGCGATTATTTTATTCCCAGTACTTTCTGATGTGATAACATGGTATACATATATGTATATATTTATATCTTCGTCGCTAGACATCCGAAATTAAGTATGAATTGAATTAACCTTGATATCGAAGTTTTTTAATGACCTTCTAAATTATGGAAATCACGACAAATGCTGTTAGTGATAGCTAATCCAAGCCAATGTGAGCGCAAAACATTCAAAACCATCTAGATTTCAAGTAGAATGACGTGTAAGTATAGTCATCAAAGTTCATAATTTCACAAGAAGTGGTTATCTCAAAAGGAATTATTAAAAGTTACGGGTTTTCTTGAAGACATCGAAAGAACAAAACGTTTCAGAAATTACTTACTTATTTGAAGCGTTTGTGAAGTTTCAGATTTATTTGATGAAATTGGTATTGCCATATAAGAAATATTTTATTCTTGAAGATATAAAACAAAAAAAGACACTTTCAAACTTCAAAACCCTACATCTCGAATAGTCCAGGAGCCGGTAACACTGAAAGTCCCGTCATAGCGGAATCAAAATTTTTTTATTTAAATAAATCGAACATAAGTATAGGAATAAATTAAGCTCGGTATGCGTGCATTCCTATTGCCGAAACAATGTAAAAAAATTAAAAAAAAAATGGAAAAATGTTTTACCGTCATCGCGGATATTGATTTTTTTGATGTATTCGACAGTAAATTTCATTGGCTTTTAGAAAAAAATCACGCAAACCACTTTTTCTTGCCGGAAGGGTCTGGCATATCTATTTGCCGTGTGTGACGAGGGCTATAATTTCTCCATCATGCCGGAAACTTTTTTTTATATCTTATTTAGTGTTATGTAATTTTTAAAAATATCTTGGTATGCGCTAATGATCATAGGAGTCGATGCCAACATACCAAGAAAAAAAAAAAAGAAAATTTTCTCAGCTCTGTTTTTCCAGAAGACGGCTGCTTGTTTTTTGCGGATGTGACTTCGCAGAGGATATTGAAATAAGACTTTTACTATTACTTATTCCCAAATCATTCTCGATACTGTTGCTTCGTACGCTGTTTTTCAACCGACACCTCGTCGACCTAAACTCCAATTAGGTACATTCAAACGAAACAAGAAACAAACGACCACCGGGTCGAAAAAAAAAATATATCTCGGCGTGGGTCATTCCACTGCCCGCGTCCTGCCCCGCCCCACCTCGCCGCCCCACGGACAAATACCGAAACGGAATAAATCGCTAAACATAATCGGCAGAGGCAGCTGTCTGCCGCTACCGTCATTCGGCCCAAACTCGGCCGTTACTCAGTGTTGCCAACCGAAATTTCATGAAATCCGCATTCGTCATGAAAATATCCTCAATCATACATACATAATATGTTCTTGTTTACTTGTGTGCATGATACAGTTAACTTCCTCTTTTAGTGTTTGGTCTGTTATCCTAACTATAACTCATATAACTACCACCGGTTGTTTTAATTTTTTTTCGTCACCTATCGAAAAATATTTCCTCTCATTGAAAAAATCCTCAGAAATGAGGATTTATTCTCACAGTTGGCAACGCTGCCGTTACTGTGAACGAGAACGGTTAGACATGTGTTAGCGCGGTTACTAAAGTACACGCAGGAAAAAAAAACGTGCCGATGCCGCTGATACCTACCATTCTATATTCCATGCCGGTGAAAAATGCACGGAGAATGCACACACAGTCCGTTAGGATCCATTTTCTCGAATTAGAATTTTTGTGTTTTGAATGAAATAGTATATTGTACAATGAGCAGTAAATGGTTCATTTCATGCAAATTGTACACTATACTTTTTCTACGACCATCTGAATCATAAACAAATCTATAATATATTCTTAATAACACTTTTTATCATAAACTTTCCTGCCGTCATGATTCCCCCTCCTCCCTCCTCCCTCCTCCCTCCTCCCTCCTCCCTCCTCCCTCCTCCCTCCTCCCTCCTCCCTCCTCCCTCCTCCCTCCTCCCTCCTCCCTCCTCCCTCCTCCCTCCTCCCTCCTCCCTCCTCCCTCCTCCCTCCTCCCTCCTCCCTCCTCCCTCCTCCCTCCTCCCTCCTCCCTCCTCCCTCCTCCCTCCTCCCTCCTCCCTCCTCCCTCCTCCCTCCTCCCTCCTCCCTCCTCCCTCCTCCCTCCTCCCTCCTCCCTCCTCCCTCCTCCCTCCTCCCTCCTCCCTCCTCCCTCCTCCCTCCTCCCTCCTCCCTCCTCCCTCCTCCCTCCTCCCTCCTCCCTCCTCCCTCCTCCCTCCTCCCTCCTCCCTCCTCCCTCCTCCCTCCTCCCTCCTCCCTCCTCCCTCCTCCCTCCTCCCTCCTCCCTCCTCCCTCCTCCCTCCTCCCTCCTCCCTCCTCCCTCCTCCCTCCTCCCTCCTCCCTCCTCCCTCCTCCCTCCTCCCTCCTCCCTCCTCCCTCCTCCCTCCTCCCTCCTCCCTCCTCCCTCCTCCCTCCTCCCTCCTCCCTCCTCCCTCCTCCCTCCTCCCTCCTCCCTCCTCCCTCCTCCCTCCTCCCTCCTCCCTCCTCCCTCCTCCCTCCTCCCTCCTCCCTCCTCCCTCCTCCCTCCTCCCATTTTTGTCCCACAAAAAAAAACCTGCTAAGAGGTACTCTTTCATAAATCATTATTTCACAATTCGTGAATTGATTGCTGTAGTAGATCTGCTGTAGAGTTTTTGTTTCGAGGTCTACTGAAACTTTTTTTATTTTTCAGGTGGTAATCGTGATATTAATTGGACTCGGAGGGACGATTCCGGTTCCCTAATGCCTCAACACCGTATATACAGGTGAGAAATCAAAGATATGCACTAATAATGCTGCGCATAAAAATTATTGTAGTGTAAATACTGACACGTTAAAGACTAGTCATTTGCTGTAAATACACACGTTGAATGTTCAGTGATGTTGAAATGATTTGTTTTTTGATTATGCGATGACTTATTTTTCTTCAATTGAGAAATGAAATAGGTATATGTAACCTGAAATCTTGAAGGATATAGCTATTTGTATATCTAGAGCGCAAAGTAATGAATTGCTGTTCGACAAAGATAGTTACCAGAACATTCAAAAAAAGTTTCGAGAACATTCTAGAGTTTCCTATCTATATTCTAGAAAGCGAACTTAGGAGAACTTCACTTGAGTGTCTTTTCAGTACGTTTTCGAACCATCTGGAGCTTCTTTTCTGGATAATTCCACCGAGATCTACATTCTAGATTTTCCTATTTTATATTCTGGAGAATTTCAGAAGTCTCACTGTTTTCTCGAATTTTACAGAAGTTTCTGCAAGTTTCTCATTTAGATTATTTTAGAACATTCAAAATTATTCTCGAATTACTTAAAGCATTTTGGAACATTACAAATAACTCTAGATCGCTTTAGAACATTTTATATTATTATCGAATATCCTTGAATATTTTTGATAATTTCATTCATTATTCGGTAACTTTAGAACGGTTTGGAGCATCATTGATCTTTCCGGGTCATTGTAATAGATATTTATGATTATAAGGATCATATAATGACGATCATTATGGTACTAGCTGTGGAGATTATCACACGTGGCATCAGGAGGATTTACTCAAAATTTTTGAAAACAGTTCCTTCATCAAAACTATTGAAAAATCTTTTCTCAGCTCAGAAAACGTGATTGAACGCCGGCATCAAATTTCAGGTTCACGCTCACCGCCGCTGAAAGTTCTGGCGGAGCCGAATATTTGATTGGTCATAACTCTGCTAAAAATGATCGGAAAAGGAAAAGATCATATCGTTTCTAAAGACTCCTACCTTCTCATGCAAATATGATATGCGAGTATTTGAGTACCTAAAATGTGTTTTGTCGCACTTCACGGAGATGTTTGCGGATGATCCGAAAATCATGGATAATTTAGTAAATTTGGAATTATTATACTGAAGCAGCAACCCATACCATCTTTGGACTATATGCAACAATTTTAAAGTAGTGTGACAGGTCCCACTTATACATGCTAAAAAAAACTTTGTTTTACTCCTGCCTCATATTCAACTTATTCATAAAACCGGCATTCTCTTCAGTAAATGTTGAAAATAATCGCTTATTCATATCCTGCGTATATGTTTAATAACACTGTTGTGAAGTGCAAACCTCAAGCTTGAAATCACATACTTCATTGTAGGATATGTATGAGCGATTATTTTCAACATTTACTGAAGAAACTGCCAGGATTATGGGTGAGTTGAAAACTGAAGCAAGAAAACCCAGTTTTTTCTTTGGCATGTATAAGTGAGACTTGTCTCACTAGTCTAAAATCGTTGCATATGGTCCGAAGAGGGTACTGATTCCTGCTTCATTATTTCATATCAACTAAAATATCCATGACTTACGGATCCTCCGTAAATATCGTAGAAGGGTTATGTGAAGTGGAACAAAACACATGTTATATTTGCATGAGGAAGTAGAAGTTTTCAGGGACGATATACACTTTTTCTTTTCCTTCTACTATAAATTTTAGCAAAGTTTCTTGATAAATCTTATACTTTCCGAAACAACAGCAAAAAAATGTAATTTTTTAAATAAAAATTTGTTTAAGCACCCCTGATTTTTGGTAAACATTTTTTTCTAACAATACAATAGTCATGACGTAAAGAAGTCATGTGCCGAGTTTCAAAGTGCTACGATTCATTCTTCACTTGTGTCTTACATTTATCTGTGGTTACTGCACTATATCTTTAAAAATCCAAACAAAAACGTATCAGCACCATGGTGTTCGGACATAAAGTTTATGAAATTCTCGGCACGCCACTGCCAGCTGCGATTAATAAATAAAAAAACTTGTCTGCTAGCTACCTGATCGCGAAACGATAAGGGCAACAACGGAGGGGTAGGAACTAACCAACAAGTACAAAGTAAGTACATCGATGGGGGAAGTTTTGTATTCGAATAAAAGGGGTCTTTAACGTATGGCACTTCCGTTTTGGCGCATGCACGGCTGAAATCGTTTTTTTATCAGAGTTCGCGTGAATGAACGATAAGGGGGTGTTGTAATTTTGCGTGTGTTATGCAGGAGCGGAAATGTGAATACTTTTTACTTATAAATCTTATATCTTCAAACGAGCAACTCTTTTGGATATATTTATACAGTGCGGCTTTCAATAGTCGTAAACTTTTTTGAAATTAAAACATAGTGATTGCCCGACAGGGGGGTTGGGGGCGGGGGACCCATCAACTCAAAATTTCAAGTGACACATCGTTCAAAAGGAAATTCCATTCTCTTTACAGCATCTGAATTTTTTTGAATTTTGTTAATATTTCGCAGTCGAGCCCTGTCTCCGGAGCCCCGACACATCCGGAGGGCGCACTGGTGTCATTTACTTAGATAGTCACTCTCTATGTCCGTGGTTTGAGCGATTACTGGGCCCGAGAATCATGTGCCCTGAGTAGACGTAGTGAACCAAGGTTGACGGCCTTCTGCATTAGTAAGGCTAAGATTTCTGCCGCATCACGACAAACCAGTATGATATTATTATTATTGTGCAACAACACGTTTTTCTTCAGTTAATCAATAACATTGTTGTTTCCCGAAGAATATGTGCGAATGTGATGAGCTGTGGCAAAAATATGTTCATTATCGATTTCGGTGGCATAAACAATGTTTTTTATGTGGCCCACAACAAAAATCAACCCTTTTGGGATATTTTGAATAAATAGAACTGAATTAAGTATATAAGTGTAATATTATATTTTTCCTTTTTCAGAACTCTTCGATGAGTCCGCTCTTCCTGATGTAGTATTAAGGTAAGATTTGTTTAATTACTGACAATTCAAGGTCATTACTGACAATTCAAGGTCATTACTGACAATTCAAGGTCATTACTGACAATTCAAGGTCATTACTGACAATTCAAGGTCATTACTGACAATTCAAGGTCATTACTGACAATTCAAGGTCATTACTGACATTTCAAGGCCATTACTGACCATTCAAGATCATTACTGACCATTCAAGGTCATTACTGACCATTCAAGGTCATTACTGACAATCCAAAGTCATTACTGACAATCCAAAGTCATTACTGACAATCCAAGGTCATTACTGACAATCCGATCCAAGGTAATTACTGACAATCCAAGGTCATTACTGACAATGCAAGTTCATTACTGACAGTTCAAGGACACTACTGACAGTTCAATGTCATTACTGACAGTTCAATGTCATTACTGACAGTTCAAGGTCATTACTGACAATTCAAGGTCATTACTGACCATTCAAGGTCATTACTGACAATTCAAGGTCACTACTGACAATTCAAGGTCATTACTGACAATTCAAGGTAATTACATAATACTGAGAATGTTCTTGACATGATTTTTTGGGTTTATGACCTTCCACAATCTGAAAATGAAAAAAAAATTTAATCCAAAGAAATCTGTACAAGTGTAGAAGGGCAAATTAATTAATTTGCCCGATAAGTTACTGCGTTCACAAGACTGCTGTCTTGAAAGAAATTAATTTTTGTCAGTAACGTACCCTACACTGAATTTGCCTATCTGAAAAAATGAGATCGAATTAACAAAGAATACTTCTCTATTTTTGAAAACTGTTGACGTTTCGGAGGCTGTATCTGCCTCCGTTATCAAAACTTCTTAGAAAGACGCTGAAGAAACTGAATTTGAATTGTGATTTTGGTAATAAGACCTTTCTTTGACAGAGTCAAATGAAATCTGTCATACATTCTTTTGATTGACATTTGGTATCTCGATACATAGGGTGTTCGGTATCAATCAATCACCATTCTATTAGTTTGAAAAACATGAACGGTGCACTAGAATCCGGCATCCTAGCACACAAAACCACCAATAACATCTACACGCGAAATGTTAGGCAAATAAACAATATCATCATCTTGTAGGAAATTTTTTTAGCTTTCTTTCTATATACATATGTATTTAAGGTATGTGTCTCGTTATGGTCGCAAAATGCGAAAAACGTGAACGGTGCACTAGAATCCGGCATCCTAGCACACAAAACCACCAATAACAGCTCCAAGCGAAATGTTAGGCAAATAAACAATATCATCATCTTGTAGAAATTTTTTTTAGCTTTCTATCTATATACATATGTATTTAAGGAATGTGTCTAGTTATGGTCGCAAAATGCGAAAAACGTAAACGGTGCACTAGAATCCGGCATCCTAGCACACAAATCCACCAATAACATCTACAAGCGAAATGTTAGGCAAATAAACAATACCATCATCTTGTAGGAATTTTTTTTAGCGTTCTTTCTATATACATATGTATTTAAGGTATGTGTCTCGTTATGGTCGCAAAATGCGAAAAACGTGAACGGTGCACTAGAATCGGGCATCCTAGCACACAAAACCACCAATAACATCTACAAGTGAAATGATAGGAAAACAAACAATATCATCATCTTGTAGGAAATTTTTTTGGCTTTCTTTCCATATACATATGTATTTAAGGTATGTGTCTAGTTATGGTCGCAAAATGCGAAAAACGTAAACGGTGCACTAGAATCCGGCATCCTAGCACACAAATCCACCAATAACATCTACAAGCGAAATGTTAGGCAAATAAACAATACCATCATCTTGTAGGAAATTTTTTTAGCGTTCTTTCTATATACATATGTATTTAAGGTATGTGTCTCGTTATGGTCGCAAAATGCGAAAAACGTGAACGGTGCACTAGAATCGGGCATCCTAGCACACAAAACCACCAATAACATCTACAAGTGAAATGATAGGAAAACAAACAATATCATCATCTTGTAGGAAATTTTTTTGGCTTTCTTTCCATATACATATGTATTTAAGGTATGTGTCTAGTTAT
This sequence comes from Chrysolina haemoptera, assembly GCA_958298965.1. Taxonomy (NCBI): domain Eukaryota; kingdom Metazoa; phylum Arthropoda; class Insecta; order Coleoptera; family Chrysomelidae; genus Chrysolina; species Chrysolina haemoptera. Next base: position 38,277,764 of record OY282590.1, read on the forward strand.
GGTCGCAAAATGCGAAAAACGTAAACGGTGCACTAGAATCCGGCATCCTAGCACACAAATCCACCAATAACATCTACAAGCGAAATGTTAGGCAAATAAACAATACCATCATCTTGTAGGAAATTTTTTTAGCTTTCTTTCCATATACATATGTATTTAAGGTATGTGTCTCGTTATGGTCGCAAAATGCGAAAAACGTGAACGGTGCACTAGAATCCGGCATCCTAGCACACAAAACCATCAATAACATCTACAAGCGAAATGTTAGGCAAATAAACAATACCATCATCTTGTAGGAAATTTTTTTAGCTCTTTTTCTATATACATATGTATTTATTGAATGTATCTCGTTATGGTCGCAAAATGCGAAAAACGTAAACGGTGCACTAGAATCCGGCATCCTTGCCCACAAAACCACCAATAACATCTAAAGTGAAATGCCTTCTATAAAATGAAATCGGTCGAGCCATTTTTGTTGCCATTTTTTGGATTCTGGCAAAAAAAGTCATTCACCTTGTCGGTGATACTTTGCTCACAAGCTCGCTCACTTCTCTGGAACGCCTCAGAAATGTTGGCGATCTGTTTTTGTTTTATGAGCATTTTCATAGACGATGTAGCGATTCATTGAAAACCATATAATAATAACAATATAGGTATTATAAACCTACTTCACCCATCTAGACTTTTAAAAAATATTGGCTCTGTGATAGTTTTTGGCATATTAAAGAAACTTTCAGACAGTCTAATTTGAATGAAATTTCAAATGATTTCAAGCGATACCATGAAGTTATAGAAATTTCAGTGTGTTTTGACAAACAATTCGATAAATCACATTTTTCTAAAGATCTATAGCGTCGAACAAATCTTAGCTAAGTAATAGGCAACTCACAACGTACAGGTACAGAAACACAATCCCTGTACGGAGGACATAATTTCAATGTAACCATCCATAATTCTACTTTCCAGTACGTGCACATAAGCGATTCGCGAACGAATCAAGGTGGAAAAAATGAACGCGCGTTACATTCATTCCACTTTGGTACTTTCTCCGAACGCCATTATCCGATTACCGGTACGTTGATCCTGTTCGTTTGCGCTTTTACCGAACTTTGAACCGGGCCGTTGTAGGCCAGTAGAAATACACAATCAATTCACAATAATTCCAAAAGTTTTCGAACTTTGGTCAAATGAATGGTACCTACACCGAGATTAACTTGAATTTTGATGTATACTCGTTGATAAAAATTGCAAAAGTTCTGCAAACTTGGCAGATATGTCGGAAAAATATTCCAAATAATCCAGTACGATTGGGATTTGAGACGAGGATCGATTGTAGCACCACCAAACTTGGTATGCTACTAGTTGAAACCATGCCAAACACGAAAAAAAAAAAATTGTTTACCAAAATTCCAGGGGTGGAACATATTTTTTACTCGTTTAAAAATAAAAAAACAGATTTTTGCTGTAATCTTAGAAAGTATATGATTTATCGGAAAAACAACTCAACAAGGTGAAAAACAATTCAATTTTCCACAAAAATTATTCTTAGTAATTTCTTATGAAATGCGCTCGTTTCCTCAGAAAACGTGTTTGAACGCCGACATAAAATTTCAGGTTCACGTTTAAAGTTCTGGTGGAGCTGAATATTTGATTGGTCATAACTCTGCTAAAAGTGATCAAACAAGGAAAAGGAAAAGTTCATATCATTTCTGAAGACGTTTTTCTCATGCAAATATTATATGCGAGTATTTGAGTACCTAAAATGTGTTTTGTCGCACTTCACGGAGATGTTTGCGGATGATCCGAAAATCATGAATAATTTAATGAATATGGAATTATTATACTGAAGAAGCAACCCATACTCCCTTTGGACTATAATATGCAACAATTTGTGACAGGTCCCACTTATACATGCTAAAAAAATACTTTGTTTTACTCCTGCCTCATATTCAACTTTCCCGTAAAACTGGATTCTCTTCAATAAATATTGAAAATAATCGCTTATTCATATCCTGGGAATATGTTTAATAACACTGTTGTGAAGTACGAACCTCAAGCTTGAAATCACATACTTAATTTTTTATGTAGGATGTGTATGAGCGATTATTTTCAACATTTACTGAAAAACTGCCGGGATTAAGGGTTAGTTGAAAACAGAGGCAGGAGTAAAACCCAGTGTTTTTTTTTGGCATATATAAGTGAGACTTGTCTGACTTCTAAAATCGATGCATATGGTCCAAAGTGGGTACTGATTCCTGCTTCAATATAATTATTTCATATCAACTAAAATATCCATGACTTTCGGATCCTTCGTAAATATCGTAAAAGAGTTATGTGAAGTGGGACAAAACACATTTTAAGTACTCATTTACTCACATGTTGTATTTGCATGAGAGGAAGAAGTCTTAAGGAACTATATACACTATTTCATTGACTTCTACTATAATTTTTAGCAAAGTCATGACAAATCGAATTTTCGGCCCTGCCTGAACTTGCAGTGGCGGTTAGCGCTAGCCTGAAATGTGATGTCGGGGTTAAACCACGTTTTCTGAGAAAACGAGCGTATTTCATAAGGTATTATTGAAAATCATTCTTGTGGAGAATTGAATTATCTCTCAACCTATCGAAATCCTTTTTTTGATAAATCTTATATTTTCTGAAATAATAAAAAAAAATTATATTTTTTTATGAAAAATTTTTTAGGTTCCACCCCTGATTTTATGGTAAACAATTTTTTTTTCTAATAATACATGATGTCGAGATGTCATGTGCCGAGTTTCAGAGTTTCAGAATCTGTTACATTGACCGGAACACATATTTTCGTAATTCGTGGCAATTTTTTTGATAAAGGTGATCTCGAAACAATTGCAAAAGTTTCGAAACTCTGTTGCAAATTTTGAAAAATCTATTCTGAAGCATTCACGAATTTGCAACCATGAAATTTTTGAAAAATCTAATTTGAAAATTAATTAGATTTTTCAAAATTGCCAAGTTTGCAGAACTTTTCGAACGTTTTCGAATCTTTTCAACGGGTGTACAGCAAAATTCAAGTTAATTGCGATTTTGACAATGTTGCGTACTTCGGAAGAGGTTGTAAACTGAGATTTATTGTATTTTCGAAGTACCATTCACTCGACAAAAGTTTGAAAACTTTTGGAAGTATTTTTAAATTTTCGATTTTTCATGTCTATCTCTACTGGCCTATTGCGCGTTGAAGCGAATGCCGATCAGTGATGGAATTAATGGAATTGTCGGCCGGTATTTTCAGGTTCGTTGTGGACTATTTTTGACATTGGGTCTTCTCAACGGACTGTGTATTGAAGATATATACAGTGAGGACTATAGATAACGCATAAATTAATTGTCTACGTTATTAACCATTTTCAAGAAAATCAGTGAAACATTAAAAAAAACTCCCTCAGAGATACAAACAACCATTTTTTTTTTAAATGCAATAGGGGGTCAAATCTATAGAGCCATGTCTTTTTTGAATTTTGTTCATGCGTCATAATAGTTATTTATGTACCGAGGATGAAAAACTGTCTGTTATAGTCGAGCTTGCGAATTGATAGCTAAGGAGCAGCCGAGGCTAGCAATCAAGCGTGAGAGAATAGACAGTTTTCGCCGAGGTGCATATTACATTTTTCCGTCGACCTCTACATACTTTTTTGTCGACCTCTACAAATAATGACATTTTACGTACTAATTTCAGGACGAAAAATCGACTATTTTTGAAGGCAAGTACTTTTCATCCGAAAACACTTTTCGAAAAGAGTTTGCGGACGAGAAGTGTTTGCGGACAATAAGTGTCTGCGGACGAAAAATACTTGCCTGAAAAAATAGCCGATAATTGATTCAAAAATCGGAAATTGGTAGGTAATTTGAAGAGGTCTACGAAAAAATGTAATATGCATCTCGGCGAAACACTGTCTATTTTCTATAAGTCGGATTTGTGCCTTATAAATCATCATCAATTGACGGGAAGTGAAATAGTTCATGGCAAGAAACAGAAACAGAAGTGGATACTCCTGACATGGTTATGTTGACCAATGTGAGATTGGCATGACATGAATTAAATTAATTAACTACGGTTGCTCACCAAATTTCAAGTTTTCAACTCGTGAAAAACTCCCAATGCACGTTCTAAGTAAAACACCCTGTATTGTCGTAATACCGAAGTCTTTTCGAAAAAGATAACAAAAGTGTAGAGGCTATCTTTGGAAATTATTCACAATGACAGTATCGTGGGAAGACTGATAGCAAAACGAGGTCAAGGTCGATCGTCTATCTCGTTCTGTCTCTAGGTCAAGTTCGTTCTCCCCTACTTCCTTGTTTTTCTACCGTCCTCTTCTCACCTCACCGCTCCGCGTTCGTTTTCGACCTTCGTGTGGTTACGCATTTTCAATTCATCGTCATTATCATGTGTGGGATGATGACTGTTGTTTGTCAGTTGTTGTTTTTGTATCTAATTGATGCTGGTAATTGGTGGAATTTGAATTGAAAATTTTTAGTATTGGTTTTTTCGTAGTTTATTCTTTAGGCTTCCGCAATTTTCCCATGTGTACTAGGATATAAAAGAGAAACTGAAATGCAATAGGCATATTTGGGTCTAAAATCAAGAAACAACTACTTTTCTGGCTACTATCACGACGAACGTTTAATTACATCTGATGAGTTTTCTATTGTGTATGTTTTTTTCAATGAGCAATCTTGGCAAGCCATTTTGTTTCATTACATTAGTAAGCTCATTGTAAACAATAGCAGATTCGTTTATTTCTGTTATTGTGGTCATTACGACCACGAAACTGGGTGTTGCTGGTTGAAAAGCTAAGAGATGGCGCTTGCGGTCAAAATTTATCTATTTTGCGGACGTGGTTTCAGCTGAGGTTTAGAAATGGTGATCGAATCCTTCGTTGCAGACATAGTAGTTGTTTTCATAAACCTACCCTATGCTGATGAGGGGCAAAACCCCGAAATCGATCAATAGGTGGTCCAAATGTTTCAATGAACATTTTCTTGCAACAAACAATTGCAGAGAAAGCCTTATAGGCACTCTGCACGGAAATTCATCAGATGTAATTCAACGTTCGTCCTGGTATGAGCCAGGGTAGTAGTATTTGTATTCTGATGGATTTTCGACCCAAATATTTCTATTACATAGGTTTATTGCAATCAGCAGTTTTGGCCGGACATTTTGTTTCATTAGATTTGTACCCTCATAGTAAAAAATTGCAGAATAATAATAATCTTTCTGTTCCCAATTATTGAGTGCAGCACCCCCCAAACACGTTGAAACTTAGATTCGGTCCAAAAGAGAGCCATTCGTCTCCTCGTTGATACTTCGCTCACAAGCTTGCTCACTTCTCTGGAACATCGCAGAAAGGTTGGCGAAAGGTATATAAATATTTTCATGAACGATGCTCTTCCGAAATATCATCAATAGTTCCACCGTTAGCGGTCTCATCGAGATTGACCCGTCGAGCTCAGTCCTCACATCTGTATGCCGTCACTTTGATATGCCGCACATCTGCTTCCCAGGGCTTGTTTTTCCACAAAACGGCAAATCTTTGGAACTCGCTGCCTCCGGAGGTGTTCCCTGAGGCATACAGCCTTCAGAAATCCAACAAGAACACCAATTCGTACCTACTTTCCCTCGGCTCTCACGATGTTCTTTGAATAATACAGGATTTTACTTTTCGTGGGGACCAGAATTTAAAAAAAAGAGGCACCCACCACCATCTGGCAAGAGCTTTCAACTTAAAACCAAATATTTTTCACAATGTACCTACTTTCGAAGAATTTTCACTTTGTAATGCTGATTGAGTTGTAATACTCTTTCAAATATCGTATGAAAGCACCCTGATAATATATCATTTCAATAAGAACATACTTTTTCTTGATTTTTGTATCTTCAACGATATTAATTAATATTCTTTTTTTTTTCAGGGTGCCATGTTTCAAAATGGGCTGAACCCAATCATTCGGCTGAAGAGGACGACAGTGCAACTTTGAAAAAAGGTATCCGATTTTCTATTTTCTTCAAATTGCCGCGACGAGCTTTGTTTTTAACTGTCATTTTTGTTTTTCATTTTCATTGTCGTTCAATTTCCCCAACTGCGACATTCAGCAAATCCGATTCGCTCTCAAATTACTCATAATCAGTTACATTATCCACTCAAACGCGTTTGATTTGACACAACGAATTGTCCGAAATAATATTTATCCTTTGAAATATTCAATCAAAGTCGTAGAATGCCGTGCACGAGAAAACCTAATTCCAACTCGAAATTTTTGACCGAAAAGTAAACAACAATTTGTTTGACAGCTAGCGTAGTAGAGCTGTCGTAAGTAATCGTCATTTTCGCGCTTTTCAACCGAAAGTTTTGCAGCTGAGGTTCAACCCTAGCGAAAAAGTAACCCTCTTGAGCCTTCGGTTCTATAATCGGGCCCCATTTATCGCAGGGGAATCGTACGCAAGAAAAATTTGTCGTAAAGTCAACTCGTTTATATTGCATTGACGTTTCTTTATAGCAAATTTGCTGCAGGTTTTTTCATATTTGGTTTTCAGCATCGTGGATTGGAGATGGACAAAGAAAATGGGAAGAGCAACGAAAATAACTCTGGTTCCAGCAAAAACTCCAACGCTCAAGACCCGTCTATACTCGATGCCGCTAGTTTGTTTGGGGGTAAGTTTTGCGCAGGTTTAGGCACGCTTGGTAGAATCTAGCTTAGTTTTAATTTCTTGGATGGTACCTGGAAATTTCAAATTCTAGATGAGTGGAATAGTCGCCATGAACTGCTATGTTGATGTTTTGAGACAAAAAAATAAGTGTTAATGTTTCATTGATTTTTTTTCATAAAAGACGCCGGATCTTATGCGGGTAAAGGGGAACTTTATAGGGCTCCACCTTGAAATTGAAAAAAAGTGGTGTTACTGAAAACATTTCGTAGTGCTACAAATAATGCACTTCTGAATCTTGAGAATTCTCAAACACGACATTTTCAGTAAAACATCGCAAAAAAAACTCCTTCTTTTTTATCAACTTTTTTTCAGAAGCTGATAATTTTGACGATTCCCTGTAAGTGAGTTGGTTCTCTGCAATATGCACCGCCGACTATTCAGATTCAAATATGAGCAAATAAATGAAAGGGAAGTTATTTGCAGGTTACCAATTCACCAAAATAACAAAAATTAGTAACATTGAGGTTATGTTCGTGGTTATAAGCAGCTCGAATTTTTGTGCAAAACTGTTGCGCTTGGTTTTCGTATTCGTGAAATATCAGTTGATTAGCGTCTGAAAACAAGTGAATAAAAAAGGAGGCATTTTGTGACATTTTTTACAGAAAAAAATCATGTTTCAGAATTTTCAAGATTTAGCAGTGCATAAATTGAAAAGTACTTTGGAGCGATACGAAATATTATATCGTAACTCTACATTTAGTTATTTATTATACAAGGGAAAAAAGTATAAGATTTTAGCTCGAGGTTGTATTAGACAAAAAACCGAGAGCTAAAATCTAATCTTTTTCCCGTGTATAATACACGATGTTTTTTATGTGACGGGAAAAACGACGATTTAATTAAACATCTATCTTAACTTATGTGTATATATATATATATATATATAAAAATAGCTATTTCCTCCTACCCCTATAGAAAGTACACACTTTCCTCCGTCAAACCAGGGAGGAAACTCATACTTTTCCTCCCACTCATTTCAAGTAAGTTGTAAACGATGAAACTTGTGAATCTATTATAATCAAATTGTTTCCGTAATTTCTAGAACATCTTATATATCCTGTATTCTGGTAAAAGTCAAACATGAATGTTACTTTTAGTTCTTTAATAGCTATTTGTGTATTTAGAGCGCAAAGTGATTGATTGTCGCTCGACAAAAACATTAATCTTTGGAGAACGACAATAACACTTTGTGCTTGAAATACACATATTATTTTTTCTACAAGCACAGCTATTAGGAAAGAAATGATCGACACTTCAAATTGGCACCATTACTTGTGAGAAAATCACTCAATAGCAATTCGAAATGTATAAGCTATCTAAATGTCTAATAATTCAAATCACTAACAAGAAAAAAGTAAAATAACGTTCTTAAAAAAAAGTTCCGATTGCCATGAGCTGAACCCGGGACCTTCGGATTACAAGCCCACGACGCTAGCCATTGCACCACCACAGATTCTCAGATGGACATGACTGTATTGTCTATACTTTCCATCATGCAAGTATAGGTCCATTTCAGACAAAAGCAGTTGAGATGCGTTTTAAATTTAAAAAAAAAAGTTCATTAAGTGGGTAGGAGGAAAAACCGTATGTATTACATGGGAGTAAAGTGCCATTTCCTCCATTGGATATTTACTGTCCGACGCGAAGTGGAAAAGTGGCACTTTCCTCCAAGTAATAAAAATAGCGATTTGTAATACAAGGGAGGAAAGTGCCACTTTTCGTCCCGCAGGATGTAGTTTGACATTTTCCTTTTTTTTTTCAGCGTACTGGCCTCGCGGAGGAAGCGACGCGGCTGCGGCCGCCAACCTGTTCGCCGTCGCGAGCGGTGGCGGCTTCGGTATGCCGTCGCACCCGTCCATGCCGTTCGGCATGCTGCCGCCGACGTCCGGAGGCGGCCGCGGAGGAGGAGCGGGCGGCGGCATGCCTCCCTCGTATCCGGCGGCGACGAGCGCCGCCGCCGCCTACAACAACGCCTACACCAACACGCTGTCGGTGGCGGCCAGCCAGGCCGCCAGTTTGGGGATACCGGCTGCAAGTAAGTAAAATAGATAAGGACTAATATTTCTCCTTCTTGTCCTTCTCATTCTTTTCCTTCTTATTCTTCTTGTCCTTCTTCTTCTTGTCCTTCTTCTTCTTGTCCTTCTTCTTCTTGTCCTTCTTCTTCTTGTCCTTCTTCTTCTTGTCCTTCTTCTTCTTGTCCTTCTTTTTCTTCTTCTTCTTGTCCTTCTTCTTCTTCTGCTTGTCCTTCTTCTTCTTCTTGTCCTTCTTCTTCTTCTTCTTGTCCTTCTTCTTCTTCTTCTTGTCCTTCTTCTTCTTCTTTTTTCTTCTTTTTTCTTCTTCTTTCTTCTTCTTCTTCTTCTTCTTCACTAAGTTTTTTACGGAATCGATTTCTCCAGATCAGGTGATTATTATTTAACACATATATAATCAGGTAATTGAACATAAAAAATGATAATAGATCGACCACGTGGAGAATCGGACTGAGAGAAAGCTAGATCAGATGGAAGTTAAGCAACTAGTCCTTGATGCCAAACACGATCAAAGACATTGGAGTTATTTATTGCAACGGCCAGAGTTTCAACATATTTTTCGATAGACTGTTGTCAAATATCTGAGACATAAGCAAGCAGGTCACCAGTTGATCTCTGATCCTGAAAACTATATTGACGATCATTGATAATTCCTGAGAGTTCCAGATATCTTATGAGATCGATATTGGTGGATTTTTTCCATGACACATAGCAGTCTGCTAGGTCTACAGCTGCTGAGTAGGGTCTTTTTTCCTTTTTGGGAACTGGTTGTACTTTTGCAATTTTGATGGAAATACCCTCAAATTATAAGAGAGGTTGAATAACTAGCAAAGAACTGGTGTTAGTTCGGGGGCACATTCTTTGAGAACGATCGACGGAATTCCGTCAGTTACGCTAACTTTGTTGAAGACCCAGCATTTCCCAGTGTATCGTTTGGTGATTTAAAAATCTGATGTGGACGAGACCTTTTTCAGTGGACTGTAGTTTTTTTTTTCATATAGGAGAATTTCCGACAGAAAGTAATTAATTAATTGCCTGCTGTTATTCAGCGTCGTTTTGTATTCTGACAGCCGTCACTTCTGCCAGTCCATCAGCGAGCTATCCTAGCGATGATAAAATTGCACAACACTAGAATAAAGTTTTTGCGAGGTTTACCATAGCGAGGCTTTTCACAGATATTCTAGTAGTTTCTTTTTCAGTATGCTGTCTCATACCGAGTTTTTTTTACCGGGTTTTGGATCGCAAATATGAAAAAACTCGTCGGTATACATGTAATGAAAATGATGTTTTTTTTTTTTATTTTGGTAGTCTGAACATAATGCTTTCAAGTTTCGCAATCCACTCTATATGCGAGAAATTTTTAGCTCACTCATAAAACGCGGTGTCGAATATTCTAGAGGGGGGATCAACAGGTTTCCGAGCCGATACCGTCTTATCGGTATCATTGGAGAGACCATTTTTTCGATGACGCGTACTGGGGATGGTCCCGTAGCTCAGACCGAAAATGATCGCTACCGCCTCATAATTCGGAGGCAGGGAGAGAGAGAGACGGCGACGCTCAGGTTTATCTGGGTAAAGTGTATACGGCGATGTAATTCATTTATTGATCTACTTTTCTCCCTCCCGAGCCGAATTTCGGGCACAGTGTAGCGTGCGAGGCACCGAAGAGACTCCGTCTAGTTGCGGAAAATCGCCGCGGCCGGAAAATTCTCGAATTTTTCCTCGCGATATGCCGACGCTCGGTGGCTAGCGACAAGACGACGATGTCTTCTGCTTTTTCTTTTTCTTCTGGTCTTCCGATGGTAGGTAGGTTTGCGATTTTTTTTTGTTCGGTTTACGCGTTCGGTGCGTCGATTGCTGTGTGACCGTGTGGGAGGTAACCTCACTTTTCGCGCTGACTCCGATCTGTCGGATATTTTTAGATGGCGCGGCCCGCTCAGGCGGGTATGGTTGGATTGCGCTTGCGCCGGGCCACGTGCGCGTTTCGGTGATTGTTTTTTGTGTTTTGAGCAGTACGAGGACTTGTTGCTGTTCTTACCGTTTCTTCGTGTCTTCGTGGATCCTGATTTTTTTTATATTTTGGATCCCACGAGAAGAAAAATCTGATGAATAGAGCGGAACCTCCAATTTTGACAAAATAAAAAATATATACAGTGTCACACATAAAGTTCGCGACATATGGAAGTTTTTTTATTAATAGATATAATGAAAATTTGACTTCACAGTTAGTTTATGCTCGAGAAATGAGTGAAAATCAGCCTGTTTCCTTTTGTTATGTGCTACTCTAATCGTGTCAAATTTGACATTTTTTTCGAAAATCCTCAAAAAATCAGTTTTTTTGGAAATTTCGAAAAAAAGTCAAATAAAAAAGTTGGTCAGTTTCCAATTTTATACATTTGCTCCAAATTTGGACTCTCTACTATAACTTCGATTTTTTTTCATTTTTTTTTTAATTTTTCCATTCTTTCGCTCTATCGATTCGAACGAAACATCATTTAAACTTCATAATTTTGATTACTACGAGACTTCAACGTCATATCTTGCCCAGAAAATACCCACATTGGTCTGTTGCAAAAAAAAATGCACCTCCAGAAGTTCGCCTTTGTTGTTGCAAAGTTCATCTAGTTTTTCATTTCATTGTTGAACTGATTCGAATTTTTAATGTATGGACGATAATATGTCAGTGATCGAAAGAAACGAATTTCTCTCCATTCTCATTACACTCGTATTTCTTTTTTTAATAGATTTTCATCCAGTTTGATTATTATTCTAACCAATAATTCAGTTACAAACAAACCTGAAATATCATACTTTTCTGTAAACTAAACAATGGCCTACAGTTTCTTAACAAACTTTCGTTCTAGCGACTTGTACTTAACATGATATAAACTTTCTTTATTTTGAACAATACAGGACTAACGCAACATCTCGGTAAGAAAATAGTAGGTATAATTGATCGAATCGAAATAGATTTTTTCTTTAGTAGGCTTTTGAAACAAATATTTAGTTTTGGTTGATGTCAAATTATTTGTTTTGTGTACAGATTTTCGTACATTTATAAATCACATATCCCTATTTATTAAAAATGCCACAAAGTCTGTGAATAAAAGGACAATTTTTATAGAACGGGACGAACGGCCCACTGAATGATGAGATCGGGTTCTTTATAAGATCATTGAGATAAATCAATGAATGTTGTTCGTCGATTTTTTTCGTTCAAATTCTTCGTATGTACTAATTTGGCCATTCTGAATCGATTGGCGTTGGCAGAATTTGTCTATCTCTAACCGTCCTCGAGTTGATCACCTATGAATCAGTTTTCAAAAAATTATCATTCATGATATACTCGACTTTTTGTCCGTTGATTTTTTTTATTTTATATATGAATTGAGGTTGAAATTGAGACCAGCCAGCCGTCATGCCAATTTTGTTTGGTGTCGAGGAAAGTATAGCCAGGTGAAAAAGTTTGTAAAAATAGCTCAAAATTAATTATCATTATTATTTTGTTATATTATTAATAATATAATAGAAGAAAAAAGTAAATAATAATAGGTGGCTTTGAATTACTATTTGATAATACCTAGACTGATAAATGTATTGACCAAAAAATATGTTGTCTCATTTTGAATTAAACTTGTAGAAAAAAACTGACGTCATGAAGAAGATAAGATAAAAAATATTATAAGACTTTTATAAGTTTGTGCTGGTCATTGGTAACGAAGGGCCCTGAAACATAGTTTAAGTTTTCATTTCATTTTATTTGCGCACGTGATTTTCTACGAGGGTGATCGATAATATTTATATGTGGCAACACTGTTGTCTACTACATGTTATAATCTTAGGTGTCAACTTCCTGAATATAATTACCCATGTCTCGACCACAGGACGAGTTAAACCAAAAATCATCAAAGTCGTTGAAAGCTGGTAAAATGTTTGTTTTGTATGAGCATACATAATGAAATATAGGTGTCGAATTGACAACTTTTTTTTAGAATTCGTTTAAATATCCAGCATCAGTTTAGAAAAGTTCAAAAGGCAACTGATCCGATTTAAGCTACGTTGACGATTGATTATTTTCCTTCCGACACCACTTCAATTTCCGTAGTGTCATCATTCATGAACTACAAATTGCCGTCGGTTCGCGTGTCTAGAACTCGCCCCTTAACAATATCGACCTTAATTTTCTGTTTCAGGTGCGGCATGGTGGTCAATGGCGTCCCATCTCGCTGCGCAAGACTACCTCGCCCGTTTGCAGGCTTCCGGTTTGAATTTCCCGGCTCTGGGAAACCCCAACGAGTTGCAATACTCCGCTCTTGGACTGCCATCTATCGGCGGCCATCATAAGTCTTCGAAAGGCTCCTCCAAAGGCGGCTCTTCGTCGTCCGCGTCGTCTATGTCCAGGTGAGAAAAACCAACAGTGGTTTTACTATTACATATTCGATGAGTTCGTGGGGTAGTTGTTCAGTAGAAGTATCGGCCTACTTACCGACCAGATTTGGCACCCCTCGATTTGTTGAGTTTTGTAGGAAATGTGTTTTGGTGAAGTTGCTGAAATTTTCGGGGGTAATATAACAAGACCTCGTTTATCGGCGAATAAATTTTTCGATTTGAACAAAAACGATTTTGTTTGAAAATGTATCGAGTTGAATTCGGAGATTTATGTTCTGAATAAAACCCGAGAGCTTTTAAGCTCAAGTGTATTATTCTTTGAGAATGAATCTTTGAATTTAACGAGATGAATTTTCTAAAACAAAAATGTTTGAGTGGACACTCCAAAATTTATTCAATATGATAAACGACGGTCGAGTTATATTTGATCGGATTATTTCCAAAATATGTCAATTAACCAATAACATTTATTGCACGACGTTAATTGTTTTTTTGCACTAGAGGGCGGTAAAGTACACCCGCGGGCGGTAAAGTACACTTTACCGCCCGCGGGCGCATTATGACCCGCGGGCCGTAAAGTTGACAAAATTCTCAAATTGTCTATATTTACACACCATCTCATGGGTTCATCATACCCGTCGCTTACATAGAGAATTGGACTTTATTCAGTTTGGGAAGAATACAAAGTTTCTCTTTTTTTGCAAGTAGTCTTATCTCAATATTAAATTCTGCTGGAATGTTCAGAGTTTTACATTTCGCATATTTTAAACTATCGACGAATCATTTAGCGATGGGTTGAATAATTCAGACTTTTTTTTTAAAGATATATTTGAAACATGTGTTCTTAAGGTATTATGAATAAGAACTATTATTCTACTCATTACACTTCAGCAACTTTCACCAAAACCCATAAATTACCAGCTTGGTTCTCATACGAGTCTACTTTTCCAGATCGCAAAACCACTCGAAATCGTCGTCGTCCTCCCACCACCTCCAGAACCTGCACGCCGCCGCCTCCAAGCTGGACCATTCGATGAAAATCTCCACCTCCATGACTTCGTCCCGCTCCTCCTCGCAAATCAACCCCGCCAAGTACTCTTCCTCCGTTCCCGGTTTAACAATCCAGCCGGCCGTCAAGATGGACAAGCACCATCAGCAGCACCACCAGCAGCAGCAACATCATCAGCAGCAGCAACAGCACCAGCAACATCAGCAGCAGCAGCAACATCAGCAGCGCAAGTCTTCGTCCGGCGGCAACGAATCGAACTACAAGAGCGGTTCCAAGGGGGGCGGCTCGTCCTTCTGCCCGTCGACGTCCTCGGCGGCGGTTTCTAGCCCTGGCATTAAGGAATCGCAGTCGTCGAGTATTTTCACGAGTCCGCTGAGTTTGGTCAGTAACGCGTCTTCGGAGAAGGGGGACGGAGGCGGGGGCGGGCAAGGGATGGGAGGAATGCCGTCCAGTATATTGAGGTAGGTGGATTTTTTTTCCGTTTGTTGGTATGAATATATGTACCACCGCTAGTTTTATTCGAGTTTAAAGGTCGTTTTTTGGAATTGTTTTATGTTTCGTTAGCGCAAGTGGCTAACTTCTTCAGAGGTCTGTTCATCTTTGATATTTCACCGATGACTCAAAGTTTTCTATTCTGCAAGTTTTATTTAAAGAGTCTTGCTCATATGCTCATTAATCATAATTTCTTGTTTTGCACCTATTCTTGTAACTGCATTGTTATTTGATAACATGTTTTTACCTGCTGTCATCAAATTATTCTTATGGATTCTTTCTCTCGCATTTGAAAAAATTGGATTTCAGACTTGGTTGAGGTTCAGAGTTTCTTCTTTCCTATTGAAATAATCCTCTTATGGATCTCTATTGCTTTCCGTACAAGTCGACTACGATTATGTGCAAGGATTCATCAAGCTAAGTAGCTTGAATTTTTTCTTAAATACTTGACTTCAAAACTAAAGCTCTTGAAAATTTGAAATTTGACTTGACTCGATTTACGGTGTGAACTACTTGACTTCATATCAAGTAAAATCAAACTACTTGATATTACTTGATAGCAATTCGTGAAATCCACACCGAAGCGTTAAAATATGGAATTCCCCAAGGTTACAGCAAGCAGGCCTCCGATTGCTCGATGACGACGTGCTGTTAAATAGTAGAACAGAGTTTATCAAGGATAAACAGTGGCGGCAAATTGTCTATGTATGATTTAAGTGATTTGTCCGTAATGGAATCGGAACCTTTTCAAAGCAGTGGCTCAGAATATATCGTAGATGAAAAAGTGTCAAAATTGGATGGCATCGAAACAGAAGTAGAAAATGCAGGGTCGGCGTCATCAAAAGCCAAACGAGATGAAGTTAATAAAAGTGTATCTAATAAAACGAAAAAAATTACTGATTATTTCATAGTCGAGCAAGAACTTAAGACTATTAAAAATACTGACAAACAAGGCAAATGTACTCTATGTACGGCGGTTTTGAAAATGAAAAACTGCGGAACATCTTCACTAAGGCGACATTTTCAAGCTAAACACACTAAAGTCTACGAAAAAAAATTAAAAAATTAAATAAATTAAAAAATTGATCCAGCCCACCTAATTCCGGAGCAAATATACCTACAGGTTCGAATAGGAGTTGGCTTGAGAAGGTTAAACAATAATTAGATTTTACCTATAAGTATCTAGTAGTTTGTGAAATAATTGAATAATCTACAAGGTGGATAAACAAAATTTCCACATCTTATTTTCTCTATTATTTATTTATTCGTGTAGTAATGTAGTAAAATTGTGGCACTTGCTATACATTTTTATACAGGACATTTCATAAATATAACTTATTATTTTGCATCCATATATTTTTATTGTTATTGCGTTTTGGTAACATTAATACAAAAGAGGTACCTACTTGATTTTTCAAGAAAATGTGTACCTACTTGAGTCGACTTGAATTTCAAAAAAAATCTTTGACTTGATTTCAAGAAAAGTCAAGTAGTTAGAAAATCAAGTCAAATAGTGATTCTCTGATTATGTGGTCTGGGGCATAGTAGATTAGGCTTAACGGACTACTCGGCAGTAGCGGAACACACATTTCAAAGACGCTAAACTCCTTGGCCAGACCAGGTGTATCATAGTCGACTTGTACGGAAGCAATAGATATCCACAAGCACACGGATAATTTCAATAGGAAAGAGAAGACTCTGAACCTCTAAACTGGATATGGAACTCCATTTTTAAGCCGGTTCCATACACATCGCGCGTGTACTGAGGAGCACAAATATTTCCGAGTATATTCAAGTACGAGCCATCAGAGCCCCCACACGCCTTGCACTTTTCATTCGCACATAATCGTGAGTCGCACGCACACGCCCGTTCCCGAGTAGGTATTAGGACATTTGGTTGCGGCTAACTAGGCGCAGGGAAAAGTGGGCGCAGGGACAACTGGGCGCAGGGACAACTGGGCGCAGGGCCAACTGGGCGCAGGGACAACTAGGCGCAGGGACGACTGGGCGCAAAAAAAAATTAGACACAAAATTATCTACTAATCATAATTATGAGCAATACCCGTTAAAAACCCTTACATATTATCATGATCGTAATTAGTAACAAGCCTGATGATTCGTTCATCCAGCCGTTGGTACTTCTTGAGCTTCGCCGGTGGTTCATGACTGGCAACCAGCTCCTCATAGTACTGGTCCCGACCATGCTCAATCTCCTTTCTTTTATAAACTTTAACCTGTTAAAGTTAAAGATAGGAGTTATTAAAAATATATCATTAATTTTGTGTCTAGTTTTTTTTACGCCCAGTAGTCTTTGCGCCTAGTTGCCCGTGTGCCTAGTTACCCTTGCGCCTAGTTGTCCCTGAGCCTAGTAGCCGCGCCGAGTTGACTCGAGCCAAATGTCCTGGTCCCTCCCGAGTAGGTTGGTCAGTTGTTTACTATCAAGGACGAATTGCGTGTGGGAGCAGCGCGCCCATTTAAAATCAAAGTAATGGCGAGTATTAATTTCCTTTGACTCGGTACTAATTTACCAACAGTCCGCGGGTATATGCATGTGCGATTAGCAAATATCCGCGAGCATCTCTTCCCACACACATCCGAAGTGCCCGTATTTGCAAATATTCGCGATGTGTATGGGACCCCGGCTTTAAAAACACCTAATGAAATCAGTGAAGTAATTATCTCTAATGAAAAATAATGAAAAAGTTTTAGGGGGCATTGAAAGATAATTACCATTCAGTTACGCGGATATAATTTAACTCTAATGTATAAAAATAAGATCCAGAAAGTCATAAAATAATTCCCAAATACATACCCAATACATACTAATTCAGCCATTCTGAATCGATTGGCGTTCGCAGAATTGGTCTATCTCTAACTGTTCTCTAGTTGGTCAGCTCTGAATCAGTTTTTAGATGTTTTTTTTGCCGTCAAAAATATTTCTGATGAGTTTTCGACATTATTGTTAAAAGATTCGGAATCAGCACGTCAAAATACGTCCGAGGACCAAAAGTTTAAATTCGAAAAATGAAAAATAAAAAATCTCAGAAAATTTAATGTTTTATCTTAAACACCTTTTTTCGGCAAAATCTTATATCTGAGCATAGAAAATCATACATTTTTGGAATGAGCATAAAATTTTACGTACACAGTGTGAATTTCAAGTCGATGTGACGACTTGGTATTTTTGATAATTTTTAGGGGTGAACCACTTGCAACTTTTTCGAGTAATTTTTAATTTCTTTCGATTGACTCGAAATTCACAATACATTCTAATTCAGCCATTCTGAATCGATTGGCGTTCGCAGAATTGGTCTATCTCTAACTGTTCTCTAGTTGGTCAGCTCTGAATCAGTTTTTAGATGTTTTTTTTGCCGTCAAAAATATTTCTGATGAGTTTTCGACATTATTGTTAAAAGATTCGGAATCAGCACGTCAAAATACGTCCGAGGACCGAAAGTTTAAATTCGAAAAATGAAAAATAAAAAATCTCAGAAAATTTAATGTTTTATCTTAAACACCTTTTTCCGGCAAAATCTTATATCTGAGCATAGAAAATCATACATTTTTGGAATGAGCATAAAATTTTACGTACACAGTGTGAATTTCAAGTCGATGTGACGACTTGGTATTTTTGATAATTTTTAGGGGTCCCTTGCAACTTTTTCGAGTAATTTTTAATTTCTTTCGATTGACTCGAAATTCACAATACATTCTAATTCGACCATTCTGAATCGACTGGCGTTCGCAGATTTCGTCTATCTCTAACCGTTCTCGAGTTGGTCAGCTCTGAATTAGTTTTCAAATGGTTTTTTTGGAGCGAAAAATATTTCTGATGATTTTTGGACATTTTCGTTCAAAGATTCGGAATCAGCACGTCGACATACGTTCGGAGAGAAAAATTTGAAATTTGAAAAATTAAAATTTAAAAAGTTCAAAAAATTATTTATCAGATATACTTGCCTTTTTTGCCCGTCGATTTTTTTTGTTCAAATTCCCAATATATACTAATTCAGCAATTCTGAATCGATTGGCGTTAGCAGAATTCGTCTATATCTGAACGATCCCGAGTTTGTGAGCTCTGAATCAATTTTCAAATCGTTTTTTTGGCGCCAAAAATAGTTCTAATGAGTTTTCGATATTTTCGTTCGAAGATTCGGAATCAGCACGTCAAAATACGTCCGGGGACAAACATTTGAAATTCGAAAAGTGAAAAATAAAGAAGTTCAATAAATTATCTATCATTACTCGACTTTTTTGTCCGTAGATTTTTTTCGTTCAAATTCTCAGTATATACTAATTCGGCCATTTTGAATCGATTGGAGTTCGCAGAATTCGTCTATCTCTAACCATTCTCAAGTTGGTCAGCTCTGAATCAGTTTTCAAATGTTTTTTTTTTGCACAAAAATAATTTCTGGCGAGTTTTGATATTTCGAATAATGAATTTAATTAAAATTAATATTGAATTAATAAAAATGTTATGATGTACACCAAATGAAAGAGTAGTTTCCCCCTCGAGAACATCTAATAACAAATTTAACGACAGTAGTAGATGAAAACATGTTTTCAAATAACAAAGCTATTCGATTATTGATGCGAACCAAGACACTAAAATTAATGAGCAAGACTACCTGAGGCAACATCAATACAACTTGCTGTATAGAAAACCTTAAGTCATCGTAGAAATATCAGAGATGAACAGACAGCTGAAGAAGTTAACTACTCGAGCTTGCGAACCGTTAGGACACAATTCCAAAAAACTCGAATGAAAGTTGTGATAATGAGTAATTGAGAAAACTTCGGCCTCGAAATATATACATTTAAATAGGTTAAGTTCGCGGTATATAGGTAGGGCTGAAAATAAAAAAGGTAACCCGGGACCAAGTATGGTAACCATCACCTGGCACGCCTCAGCCCTGCAGATGGTTACCGTACTTAGCATGCTATGACTCATCACTATGAGAATGTCTAGCCTTACAGACATACCGTTCCTCGGAGGGTTCACGAGCTCTTTGTCTATAGAAGCCAACCTACAGCAACAAATATGACAAGTTTTGACACAAAGAATAGCGACGCGTGACTCTAGTCTTTCCTAAAGCCCATCATAGACACAATTGCATAGAGCATAGCATAAAGGCATAACGAATTCAGGCAATCAAAATGCGAATATCGGACGTTACTGGCATTTTGATTGGCTGAACTCCGTTATGTACCCATGCCATGTGCTATGCAAGTGTGTCTGTGGTGGCCTTTATTGCTTGTTTTCACTGTACTGCTGTGATTTTCGTTTGCTCTGTATACCAGTCATCGATTTGCACCCAATTCGAGTATGTCCCATGTCATTCTCGGTAATTTATTTATAATATAGGTACGTTCTGCGGATATTATCTTATCTGTAATCAAAAATATAATATCCTCTGAAAACAAACAATGTATGCATATATTTTGTCGAATTTCGATAATTTTAGTGAACTTCACTGATATTTGCTGTGAGCACGTTTCAATAAATTTTTTTTGTATTTCTTCCCCGCACAGCGCCGCGCTGGAAGGCAGCAGGTAAGATCGAACGTAGAGGCTGTATTTTTGCCAATGTTTTTGCAACAGTTGTTCTGGTTAATTGTGTATCTAGTTGTCATGTAGTATTTTGGTCGTTAAATTAGATGTGTGTTCGATTTGATAGGATTTTTAGTTGATTTGATCCAGTTGACCTGCTCGGAATATTGCGACCTCCCGGTATATTGATTGGAATTCGATATCTCAAAATACGAGGGTTACACCAAAAGTAGGATTTGGCGTGTCAAATTCTCACGCATAATTTTTTGAAAACGGTAGTTTCTATTTATATGGGGTGGCTGTGCTAACTTTATATCAAGTTAACAGTGCCACTCTGTAACTTCTGTAACTTAGCGTATATTCGAAATAAGGAAATGAGACTTTAAGTGGACCGCTTTTACACACAGTGTTGCCATTTCCAAAATATTTCGGAGTGACTCTCGTGTTACGCTTTTTGTGCTGCCCTGCAGCAAAAACCGTTTACAGTAGTCACAATTGACGAATCTTGGATGTATGCTAATGGCCCCGAAATTGAACAACATTGGACTGTATCAGAAGCAAATGGTTAATTGCAATTTAATACAGGGTTGGGTCGTTAAGGAACAACGAAGAAGTAATTCAAAATACCATATGACGACTAGCTTTTTGGTCATATGGTATTTTATATACAGGGTTCACCATGAATAGCTTGGTCGAAATGTACACGGAAAACCACTGAGACCATCATTCTGGAAATGTGTATTTGGTGGTTTAGCCAAGAGCTCGTTACAGCTAAAATATTTTCTGCTTACTACAAATTTCGATAATACAGGAAATGGACTCAAACGTTATTTGAAACGAAAATCCCTAATATTAATAGATATTTTCTCAGTCATTCAATAAGCCTCCATTTGAAACATGGTATGTCTACATAGCGTCGTTTTTGAGTTATTTGAGTTTCTCCGAAATTTTTGCAGATGCATCTCACCACAGACAAAATATCTTTTCTAGACGTGTCTAAAGCCTTCATTCAGAACGTTCGATCGTTCGTTGTTCCGCGCTTCTCATCTAGTTCTTGGTGACGTAACGCATTCCATTGAAAGACGCCGGGTCCAGACAGATCCGGCTCCAGCTCGTTGCAGCATTATTGGAGAGGTAATTAAACGGGATGCCCCACTTGATTCGCCTTCTTATTTAAGACTTTAAGGGTGAACAAATTCGAAAATGAGTTTATGTAATAGCGGGAAGATGTCAGTAAAAAAAATCAATTGGGAACGATTTCTGTAGCAACTTCGAGTGGACTGTATAATAATAGTAATAATAGTTTTTAATAGTTCGTGGGTTATTAAAATTTCCACTATTTCTTGTAGAGTACACGGGATCACACCGTCTGACCATGTACGAGGCGCGTTCCATATATTTCACAGCATATAAACACACCACTCGCGATAATAATAAAAGGAGAGAAGAATGAAAATATGTAATTAGACAAATACAAACAAAAAAATTAAGACGGGACAATTTCTACTTCTTTAAATTTTTTACTATATTTCAATTGATTGAATCTGCAATCGTCTTCAGGTGAATATGAAGACGATTGCAAATTGCAGATTTAAGCAATTAAAACGTGGTAAAAAATTTAAAGAAGTATACATTTTTCAACCATTAAGACGATGGCAGTCATGTAAGTAATCAATTTACTACATCGTCTATAATCTTCAAACAGATGATGGTAGGAAAAATGATACCCGTTGTTACCCAGGATATGAAACGATCGGTTTATTTTATGTTGATTTTGTAGAATATACTGGACAAACCTCTAGATCAGTAGTATCCTCGTGTCGTTTCAGTAGCAGTATCTTTGCGCTCGTATGTGTGTGTACGTCTTTGTAAATGTGTAAAATAGCCGCATGTTGTTTGCAGTGATCCTAATTCAATTTTGGGTGGTGTTAGGTTGCCACCCGATACCGAGATCATCAAGTACACGTCGTCGATCGTGGGTCCGAAGATCCCCGGCACCACGAACAGAGGCAGGAAGAAGACCATCTCGCTGGACCCGCCTTCGGTCAGCCTGCACCCGTCCCATTCCAGCACCGGACTGTTGATCGAGCGAACGACCAAGAGGCCCAAGTTGGCTGTGAGTTTATATCGAATATATACGGGTCGGGATGGAGGGGAGTTGGTTTTTGCGGGAGCGATTCAGGTTTTGCTATCGTTTTTTTCGAATAAATGATGACTTGCCGTGTTTTTCTTCGGTTAGAACCTGCGAATGTTTCGTCTGCAACTGCGACAGTCTTCAGTGGCGTGTACAAAGTACTTTCCGCAATAGGGAATTACACTGCAGTAAAAAGACCCATGATGTATTTGGACCCTAATTAAACATCTTAGGCGTTCAAGTAAAAAAATTAATTTGTCATTCAAAAACTTTATTTCAGATTAGATATCAGTGTAATGTAATAAATTCTTTTCTACCAAAACTTTTCAAGAAATAGAAGGTACTCAAAACTCCAAAACTACGCCACTTTTACTTATATAGTAAGCTCATAGCTCTTGAGAATGCTAGCTTGATTTGCCAAACGCGCATCAATTAAAAGTGACGGAGCTTTAGTGTAGCTTCTATTTCTTGAACTGTATTGACACCAAAGGTTCCAAATATTCATTTTTAATCTACCTAAACCATTTCATTAGTTTATGCTTTAATGGATTGGTTATTTGTCGTGTTCCTGGTCATATTGTTGCCAAATGTTTTTCGATATAATGTTTGATTGCTAATTGAAACACCTTTCCAAAAACGTATCACATGACCTACACTTCTATTTGAAAATATCATCGATGACGTCATCACGATATCAGGTTTTTCTCTAGGTTCCCCCATTACGAAATGAATAATTTGTTCCTTTCATTTGCACCATCTGTATATGATTTGAACGAGGAAATATAGTTCTAGCTCTTCTATCTCAAAGAATAGATATCAAAGGGAACATTTTTCGAAAAAACGTTTGTAACTGTAAGAAATCGCTCCCCCTTTATTTTTTTCAACTACTCTTGTAGAGTTCGACAATTTCACTTTTAGACCTGACTTGTGGTGCTCACTAGCTGCGTTAATACAGAGCTCATGCACTCAGTCATAATTTAATATACATCGAAAGGTACAGCAAAAGATGAAGTCAATTTCACCGTGGAATTTAAGTCTAACGCATGCAAGTTCTGAGTGCAAAATCTTGACGATTAACATGAAATCGTTAGATACGAATCTATGAGATTACATTATAATCCGATTATATCCAACACTGATTTATTGTAATCACTACAATCGTAGAAACAGAATTGTCTGTCCTTTTCGCACCTAGTGCCAACTAGATTCGTCATCTTCGCATCTCATGTCTAAAATTGATTTTGTCCCAACAATATCTTGAAGTAAATCTCTTCCAAATCCTCGAACATACCTTTTAAAAATGTGAGGAAACTTCAACCGGGAAATATTTCATCTGCATTCGTGCAACAGACGTTTTTTCACCAGGATCACGAGCTGTCGCCGCCGTCGACGCCCTCCAACGACAGAGTGGAAGTGATCAAGCTCCCCGCTACGAATGGTAGCCCTTCCGGAATCTCGTCCAGCTACAACAGTTCGGAATCGGCCGGCGAAGCTCCTCTCAACTTGTCGCTGAAGCCCAGCACGGCCTCGAATACGGCCAGTTCATCTTTGACGTCGTTAAGCAATATGTCCGCGAATATAGGAGCAGATCGGATTTGTAAGTAATTTTAAAGTTCATATTTTGTGCATTTTCGGGTGAATAATAACAAATTATGGCAGGAAGTGACACAGACTCTTGATATAAAAGCAGTGCTCTGAATGTTTGTAGACAAGTTTGCTTCAGTCGTGTGGTCTAGAGCACACTCGTATTTTTTTCAGTGTTTTGCTTATAAAATGAAACCTAATACAGCGATATGGTCGCTTCAATAAGAAGAATTGTAGATATTGAAATACGAACAAAATGAGATTTTGAACGACCCGATCGGATCATTAGTAACGGAGAAAAACTGGAAAACCCGTAAAATTCTGAAAATAGTCATGTGTTCTTCATTTGTGTGCAAAACAGGTGCTGTTGGACTATTAGTGTTAGCACAATTGCAATTTGAATTTAGCACTGTCTTGCATTGTGCCTGGATGCTCTAGTGATAGACCGATTTCAATTTCTCAAACAGATTTTTTTGAACAAAAGTATAGTACTACAAAACTTATATTTTCATTTTTCGCTACAATGCCGTGAAATGAGTGAAAAAAAGCTTACAAACATGACTGAAAACGGTCTCAACGGTTGCGTAGAAGAAGAAACCGTGAGGTGAGGGGAGGGGAGGTGATAATCCCTTCACAATACACCTCCCCTCACCCCACGGTTTCTCATTCTACGCGATATCAAAAGTTCACGTTTTCTCATTTTTTCAGCTCGAAGGAAACCGGGTCCGAAACCGAGACGCGTCGTTCCGCCCGGCGCCGCCCAGTTGCCGCCGAGCGCTCCGAGCGCCTCGCTCGTCCAATTGTTCGCGCAGGCCGACTCGCCGAGGCCGCCCAGTCGAAACGAAGGTTCCGACGGCGGCAGTTCCACTTCGTCGACGTGCGCTAGCTCGTCGGCGACCGCGTCCGCCGGCGGCACGACGATTTCGCCTGTTTCCGGAAGCCACGGCGGTCAGAAGGAGGGCAGGCCGAGGAATTTGGGCCGGGGCGTCAGCAAACCGAAAAAGAACACCGTGGCTTCGTTGCTGGCTCAGAGCAGAGCGCTAGGTAAGCAGGTTATTAAAATTTTGTGATTGGTGATTGCCCGCGCGCAGTTTTTCAACTGTCAAAAACATTTCCTTCCTCAGGTATCAAACCCGTTCCAATCTTGGACCCGAACGCGTCGATGAATCAGCAAATGAACCTGCTGAAGTCGAACATTCTCGCCGCCCAGCAGTACCTCTCGGAGGCGGGAGGGGGCGGCGACGAGAAAGCGCTAAACAAATTTTTACAGGAAAAATTCAAGGGTACACTTAGCGATTCTAGTACGGTAGACGCTACGTCTGATTCCGATAACTTTACTGATTCTAATCATACTGATTCAGAGATGGAGATGGAGGTGGCGGCTAAAAGGCAGAAACAGTACGACGAGAGGTTGCTGAGGGTGCCGCTCGAGAAAGGTGAGTCTTTGCATTGTTTTCTGTTATTGTGGTAAGATCGTAACTTTCTTGATCGGTATCGAAAGTAAATGGTTGTTATTGTATACAGTATCGGAAAGTTCTCATCTTGGGTATGGTGATTTCATGAGAACGTAAAGAATAGCTTGCTATATGTTGAGAGAGCATTACAATTTCTCCTCTACTCGCTCGAGGAAGGGATCTCGACGTGAGCTGTTAATTCTTCGGGTGGGGTAACAGGATAGTCGCACAGTAGTGTGTCTCTCTTATTTATGTGGTATTTTCATATCATTGCGTTCCTTGTTGATCGCGTAGATTTCTGTCTATACCCCAGATGAAAAGTTTCCGATACTGTATGTCCAAGTCTTGTTAAAATTTTGCTCGGGCTTGTTTCAAAAGAGGACCAAGTGCGGTTCTACTAGGACTCAATATGGAAAGTGATCCATTACCGGACTCAACGATTGTACAATACAAAGGATGGTCCAGTTCGGTGATTGTACCTGTCTTCCCCCCTCTTGCCACCAGCTATGAGTGACGTCACTGGGCCTCTATTGTTGTTGGTTTGCCCTAAGAGCCCATGCATTCTTCTCGGTTTCCAAAACTTTCCTCTCGGTTTCCAAAACTTTTCTCTCGGTATTTATATGGAAAAACCTGTTGATTTTTTTGGTGTTTCTGGTTGACGTATTGATTTTCTTTTACTCCATTGAGTTTTTAGAACTCTAGATGCCCTAGTTTGCTGTGGATAACCCATAAAATGAACTGATGCTGTGTGAGTTTTGAACTTCATTTCGTGATAAGGCACTTCGATTTACTGAAAAGGTTTGTGGAAAATTAGGTAGCAAAAGATGAGCCCATTTTGATAAATAGAAATTAATAAGTTTTATCGATATAAATTGGGGTGACGTTCGATAATATGCCTATGCGGAAGTGATTGTAAACGAGAAGTATCAATTGTTGCTATGGATTCATTTGAAAAAAAAAAAACGACGGAAAAATTTCACCAGTAGGTGTCAAAAAAAATAACGGTTCTTATGGCAGACGAATAGTTCTGCAGGCCTGGTGACGTTAAATTTGTCGAATGTACAGAGATAGAAAATTAGCCATCCTGGGTAGTGTATAATCGTACCGGACCTTGTTATTATTTGTGTTTTTGAATGGGAATACAAGATGCAGATCGCATCCTTGCCGATTATTATTTATGCCTCAAGTTTAATTCAACTGATTTGATCACCCTGAAAATCGATTTGTTTGTGAACAGGTTGGAAAAGAGAGACAATAATTCGTGGCTTGACGAAAAATGGCGGCTTGAAAGGCGACGTGACTTACGTTGCTCCTGAATCTGCGAACAAATTCAAGCAAATGTCTGACGTCACCCAGGTTTGTTCTTTGAATCGCAAAAAAGTAACTCTCTCCTAATGATTTCCTCCATGCAGTTTCTAGAGTATCAGAAAAATACCGAACTTTCGAAGGACAACTTCACCTTCAGCTGTAGGATCATCATAGGCGATTACTTGCAGCCCGTTCCTGTCGAAATGCAGACTGACGACACCGAATTTATCCATTTAACAGAAGATGATGTCAACCGAAGGTAAGGAATCAACAGTTTATCAAGTAGACTGAGGAAACCACTAAACAATATCGAATTGCTGCAAATTTTTAGTAAAATTTATTTTGGGAGTGTAAACTTTTCAGTTAACTGCCAGTAAGTTTCCTCTCCGTTAACTTACAGAAGTAAAATTGTATTTTGCGAGTGTTTACAGACAATTTAATGCGAATATAGTTACCAGGAAGTTTACTTGAAAACTTGTACACAATTCATGGTCAACTTCTATGAAAGTCTACAAAAAAATTGATTTAGTTTTCCTAGTGCTTGAATTATTGCCAGAAATGTTTCGAGTGCCTACAAGAATTTTTAAAGGAAATAAATTTCCGACAATTGATTCAAGCATGCGGGGGATTCGGAAAGAAAATTTTACAACACAATATATCCAACAATTCATAAGAAAAAATTAACCATGGGTTCACCTGAACTATTTAAATACATACTACAAAAAAAAAGATGCATGAAAATATTGATATGTAAAACACTTTTCAGCGACAGAAAATTTGCACGTATTTCTACACAGATAGTTTTTTGTCAGTTTGTTGGTTGGATGTAACAAGTAAACAAAATGAGAGTCTACCACTTCAATATTGGTGCGTTCATTTACAGTGAGTTTCAAAAGTTTTCACCATTCGGGAAACTTTTTTATTATTGATTTGTCAAAAGATTTTATTTTTCATAAAAATTGATACATTGCGAAATACTTGTATTTGAGGTATCAAAATTATCAATTTCCAAACAGTGTACAGGGGAGAAAAAAAATTGAATTTTCCTGATACCTCAAATACAAGTATTTCTCAATGTACCAATATTTATGAGGAAAATTCTCTGACAGATCCATATTATAAAAGTTTCCCGAATGGTGTTAAACTCTCTGTTTTAACTTGTTACATCCAAACTGACAACAAACTACCTTTGTAGAAATTGTGCAAATTTTGTGTCGCTGCCTCCCGGGCCATTACAAATGTAAAAATTATTCATACCTGCTGCAATATTTTGCAATTTACAATGTTTAGTGGCTTTGTATATTTCGTACTTTCTATTGTTTGCTAACGATCTAACGATCTAGTTAGGCATAGCTATGAATGGGTGGGGGGTGGACAAAGTGACCCGTTACCTACTCCGCCTTTTTCGTAGGTTAGAGGAGTTGAAGTCTGCCATGAGAACAAACCTGCCCGTGGAGCAACGGATAGAGATGGCGCGAAAACAACAGGCCGCCAGAGCTGCGGCCAGGATTGATCGAGAACAGGCGAGGATAACGAAGGAGATAGAGAGGTCGGAGAGGCAGGAACAGGCGAAGAGAGAACGTGAAGCGAGATCTCAACAGATGCTAGAGGTGAGTCTGTCGGTGTTGAGAGTTGTTATGGGTTCCGTGTTATGTCGATAATTTTGGTTTTTGTTTTGGCTATGCTAACTGACAATGTTTAGGACGGTGGTCTGCAGGAAACTATATGATAATTTTGTACACAATCATCATAATTCTTTTATGTAAATGGTTGATTCAGTTTCAAAGGTTCTGACGGCATAGAACACCCTTCTTCATCGAAAGGACGTGAATACTAATTATCATCCATTGTATTTGCCATACACAGTGATTATTCCAGAAAGAACAAGTTATTTTCAGAACATCTTTGTTCTGGAACATCATTGTTCTACTCTGCTAAGAACTTCGGTTATGGATTCTCTCATCATATTGACTAAAAAATTTTCAACCATAATGACTAAGTCTGCATAGTCCGTCGACTATCAGACACTATAGTAGAGGCGACCATACCACTTCCTAGGGGCTTCAGTTTGGCTTTCTTGACTAATCACTGGCTGCATAGCCTCATCTATCCTTGGAGACTACCAGGAGAAGTCAACCTTTCACTGGCCTTTCACTCACTTTTCACAGACTTTTCACTGATCTTCACTGACTTTTCACGGACCTTTCACTGATCTTCTACTGATCTCTCGCTGACCTTCCACTGACCTCTCACTGACCTTCCACTGACCTCTCACTGACCTTCCACTGACCTCTCACTGACCTTCCACTGACCTCTCACTGACCTTTCACTGACCTCCCACTGACCTTCCACTGACCTTCCGCTGACCTTCCACTGACCTCTCACTGACCTATCCCGGAAGTTTCACTGACCTCTCACTGACCTTTCACTGACCTTTCACTGACCTCCCTGACCTCTAGCTGTCCTTTCACTGTGGATCTCGACGTTTTGTTCCGGGACCGACGGTCCAAGTCTGCATTCACCTCTGTTTCGTTTCTTGTAGACCATCCCATACTATGTTGTCATTATTTTTCTCACCCTCTTCGTTGAGATGAAAACAATACCGCAGAATTCCATATAAATATTTGATACGCATGTAGTTGTCCAATTGTTATATTGTTTTCACCATTTAATGTCTCTCGGGAGTCGTTTTTTCGTGAGAACTGGAAAAACAAACGGTCTACTCGAGAGATGCGAATGGTTGCGTTCTTTTGTTTATGTTATGTTTGCATGGCAGGCCAAAAGGAAGCGACAGGAGGAGATAGAGAGGCACAAGCAGGAAGAGCACCACCGGAAACAACAGGTAGGAACGCTGATTGCTTTTTGTTTTTGTTTTTTTTTGTCTCCGTATAATGACAGTTGCATGGAACGTAACCGATGATAATCTGATTGTTCGTTCGTGATGGTAGTACCTCAACCCTTATTTTCTTCGTTTCAGGAGAAAGAGTTGAAAAGACAGCAAGCCGCTATTATGAAAGAACAAGTAGGTTGTTTCACTTTATTTTTTTTTTCACAAATATATATGGGGAAATAAAAGGAAGAATACTTATAGTAATACAGTACAGCCACCCGCTCTCCATGAAATTTTAAAACAAATATCGAAGTTGTGTGGAAAAACGTCCAATTTGTTCCAGATTTAACACGACTTCGATATATTTGCTGGTTTAAAAGTTTGTAGGTGAGGATCTTTTTTATGGCCGCACTGTATTTGCGAAATATCAATTTATGAACAACATAGAAGCTAAATGTGTGAAGGAATTTGCAATTGTTCACAATGAGCTTGTCATGAAATAAACAAGGTGTCCTGCCCTACCAGGACTGCTCATTGCCAAATTCCTGACAATAGGAATAATAGTGTCGAAAATTCATCAGAAAACAACTACTGGCTGGCTGATACCACGACGAACGTTGAATTACATCTAATTAATTGCAGAGAAAGCCTTGTAGGAACTCTGCACGGAAATTCATTAGATGTAATTCAACGTTCGTTGTGGTATTAGCCAGTAAAGTAGTCGTTTTCTGATTGATTTTCGACCCAATTATTCCTTTCACATAGGATTATGGCAATGAGCAGTCCTAGTAGTGCAGTACACCTTATTTCTTTCTAGAAGCTGAATATGAATGTTTTAATTTTCATTATGAAGATGGTCGTCTCAAGTTTCTAGAATGCTTTTGTTTATTACTGAATGTATTAACGTTAATGGAAAATCTTTAATCGCATCAAATCCCTAACGCCATTGAATTTGTAATAATAAAAACGGGGAAAATTTGATTTTTACGTTAGACTTATATCGTCATCGAATTTGTAACGCCTCGGTATTTTGTTTTTCTAGTGAAAGTTGGCATCCCTCATAAAGTTTGACACCTCATGTCTATTTCAATAAAAGTTTAATGGGTTCGTTACAAAAGATGCCTGTTCTTCTCAACCGAGTCCTAAATGCTTATTTTGATTTCCAAAAGCACCTATAAAATACTTGATGTGAAGTAGCCTCGGAACTGATCCTTGTGGGATACCCGGTCGAATGGAGAAGGTAAGGCAACTTTTGGAACGACGATCATTCACTAAAAAAAAAAAAGATACATGTGAACATTTCCCGTTATTCCATTTTGTTGCTTTTGTGTTTTCGTGTTGTAAATAATGTGATGACGCGTATTTTTCTCCCTAGATGTACATACAGGAGATCAGTAAACAACGAGAGATGCTCTACACCGTCGAGCTGGTATGAGTCTACTTTCTGTATGAATGTGTCTTGATCCTGGTACGCGCCTAATTCCAAAATCGACTTTAGTTGGTACTTTACCGTAATGCTAGACATTTTTAATTCTAGTTGTATCATGGAATTCGGCGGTGCACCGAATTTGTATGCTGCTACGGTGGGATGTTGCTAATTTCTCGTCATTTTGGCTGTTTCTTCTGTTCTAACGCTACCGTCATTTTGTTGCTAATTGATTCATTTATATTAACTCTTATGGAATGGCTTACTTGGTACTACAACACGCAGGGATATCACAAAACTGATGTTACTGGTAATATCGAATTTTCAGGGGCGAGGATAAGTTTCAATAACTTAGCATGCACAAAATCTGTAGTGCAGCTACGACCTGTTGTGCTTTGTCATTGGAAGTTTGTGTGAACAGTTAATATAAATGGAGAATAATGAAAAGGTTTTGTCAGAATTTATAGAAATATACCGTTCTGATACATGCTTGTGGGATGTAAAATGTAACGAATACATGAATGAACACAATCGAAATGCAAGACCAATCGGTTCGGTGGCTTAATTTGCTTCGGTACACACTGATCGAATCTCGGCCAACGAAGCTGTTAGTTGTCATTCGTTGTCCTTTGTTGGCCTAGTGTGTAAGTACTTTTACACAGACTATAAAAGAGGTTCGATTCTATTTCGTATAACGTGTGGAGTGTTATCATGGTCATTCAACCATTTCATACAAGCAAACGCAACGCTACTACACTTGGTAACGACAAACTCGTCAGCATTCAATCTTCCTGTGAGTAGAAAAGGAAGCTATTCATCTTTATTCAATCCATATATGTTTCCTACGACAAGCAAGTTAGTGATCTTTGGGATGGGTAGTCATTAATAATGCCAAGGTTGGCAAAACTATGGAGCTAGTGTTGCTTGGTGTTTGTGTAATCGTAGTACCTTTAGAGATGCAGATGTTTATTTTATTATGACATCAGCAGTTTGATGAGCGTTCTCGTAGTATCTCAACTTTCGAGTTGGCCCTTTTCTCCAACCTTTCCGTTGGATTTTGAGGTTGCTGTTGCTTTATATTCAGTTATTAACTTATCATCAATGACTAGGTATACTAACATAAGTTTGTGATATCTCTGAACGTGTTCAGTTTCTCCGATATATGGGATGCTGGAGTTGGGCTGTGGTACTTCCTTAACTTTAAACGTTCATTTTAACACGGCACTTTCTCGTTCACACCAAGCTATTCCTTTTGAAACCTTTATCCCTCTTCTAGGAACGCGAGAGGAGAAGACAGCACATGGCGCTGGTGAAGTCTCTGGAGAGCAGGCGCAAACTGGAGGAGCGTGAAAGAAAAAAGCAGCAGGTTCTTGCCGAGAAGCAAGCGAACAAGGAGAAGAAGATGGAACAGCGAAGGATAGAGATGGAAATACTCACTGAGATCCGGAAACCGTGCGAAGACTTGGAGCTCGACCCGACACCCTTGCCAGAGTACGAGCGCATCCCAGGGCTGAAATTATCGGGCAAAGCTTTCGCCGACGTTGTCATGGTATTCGAGTTCCTGCACAACTTCGGCGAGACGCTCGGCTTCGATATGGACTCGCTGCCGACCTTGGGGTCGCTCCAGCACGCGTTGATGCCAAACGAGCATTCGGCCGAGGCGGAAGACGAGCTTTTCTCAGTGATGACGCACCTGCTCGTGTGCGCGATCGAAGACCCCGGCATCCCGAACCCGGCGCGGTACACCACGATGCTCGGGCAAAACCTGCGTCAGGCCGACATCACGCCGAACACTATATCCGAGATCCTGCGCATCTACATGTACGCGAACGCGACCGGTGAGGTGAAGGCCCTCACGGGCATCCACTTCGAGCGGGACCGCGAGAAACGCGTTGCCGACCATCATCAGACCGTCGAAGAGATGGTCGTCACGCAGTCGGGCAAGAACGCGGCCTACTACGACGTGCTGCACGCCACGCCTACGTACAAGATGTCGGATTTGCTGAAGCACAAGCCGTTCGCGGCGCTCTCGCCGACGAACAAAGCGGAGATACTGGCGTACTTGTGCAACGAGCTGCTGCAGAACAAGGCGGTGATCAGGCAGATCGAGAGCTCGCTGGAGTGCGTCGCGCAGCAGAAGAAAGAGAAGTGGCTGCTGGATATGAAGATAAGAAAGTGAGTTTTTCTGAGTTAATATCTAGTTTTATATATGCCAAACAGGCTGGGGCCAGGTACTGGATCTTGTGGCATGCCGATTTTGATTTTATGTGTTTTTAAGGTTGAAGATGTTGCACAATAGGAAAGTGAGGACTGAGGCGATGGAAAAAGCTCAGATCAAATTAGACGGTGACGATTCAGCCGCTGATTCGCCCTCGTTACATAAGGATGATCTTCTCGATGAAGAGGAGAACGAAATGAGTGAAAGTGAGAGTGTGGGGACCCAGCCGGAAGAGGTAAGTGAAAAGGGTTGAATTATGCGTTATTGTCAAGAAATTTTCAAATTTCATCAACATGGCATCATTGAACTAGATATATGATATATAAGCATTAATTTAAAACATTCAACTCAAATGGAGACTGCCGACGTTTCGACGTTTATTTAACGTATTCATTGCTTTTTCCCGTTATTCGTACATCTACTGTTCATCTGGTGTAGAATTTCTGAAAATAATCATTACTATGCTGCTACTGTTGAAATACACTAGATGAATAATAGATGTCCGAATAACGGAAAAAACCCATGAATAAGCCGTGGCACATTTATCCATCCCAAATTCCATTCCAATAGCATGCTCTTGCACCATCCTTAAGAACGTATGTTGATCCTTATCTCCAGAGGGACATATTTTGAGGTTAACCAGACCAACTGAGGAGAATATATTATTATTAGTTTTACCAGTTATGAATTATGAATAACTCTTTACTTTGTTTCAAGGAGGAAGACAATAAACTAACCGGCGAAGAACTCGGCAAGAAACTAGAAAAGCTCGTAAAAACTTCGGAAACGCACCTCCAAACGCTCAACACGGCCTCGCTGCAACTGCGCGCCATCTGTTTCGGCCAGGACAGGTACTTCCGCAGGTACTGGTCGCTGCCGAAAGCGGGCGGCGTGTTCGTCGAGGGCATGGAGAGCGCCGACCCCGAAGAGACCGAGGAACAGCGTCGCCTAGACAACTTCGAACTCTCTAAAAACGGCATTCGGTGTCTGAACGACATCGACAACATCCGGGAGAGGATCGAGGAGCTCGAGGATGGCAACGTTGACAAAGAGGTAAGATACGATGAGATAAGATAGCTTTATTTGAAGATAGGTACGTCCTAATATACAATAAACAATAATATTAATCATTGATATTGTTATTTCGTTTAGATATTTCAAATTCGATACATCTATTTGACGTCATGAATTTACAATTTGTCGTATTGTCTACTTTACGGCAGGGGTTATAATGCGGCCGCGGGCGGTAAAGTGCCACTTTACGCCCGTTAAACCGCTAGTGCATGTAATATATTTTTGATTGATTGATTGATTGATTTTATACATTTTGTATCATCACCCGCATTTATAAAGGTCAGCAACATCGTCGGAAAAAACGAAACGGACACCGATCCGAGACTAACCGTCGAGAACGACGAGAACGAACACCGGAAGACGCCGAACAGATTAGGCGTCGGCGTCGTCGAAAACGGCGAGGTGCTCGACAGAAACGAACAAAACCTCGCCGAACTCAAGCGCAGCGTCGACGTCATCGTGCAGAACCTCGAGCGGAACCTGGAAATGGAGAAGGAGCAGAAGCTGAAGGAATCTCAGGCGGCCGACATGTTGAATCACGTCGTCGTCAAGAAGGAGGAGGATAGGGAGCCGTTCGGTAGCAAGAAGTTTAATTTGTTCGAACGGCTTGGGCAGTGCATGGAGCGCGAGAACAAGAGCGAGGAGGATTTGAAGGCCGACGTCAAAGCGGAGGTTAAGGTTAGTTTTTCGTAGTTGTTGTATACCTTCTTGAATGAAACCGATAGTGTTGAATTATGATTTCTAAGGGCTCCGTAATACCCGATAAAAATAGACAAAAGTTCTCGAATTATTCATCCTTGTTGCACTCTATGATTGGTCACTATAATGGCGGGGTTAACGGAAAAAAACTCTTTCAACAATGTAACAACATGGCTTGGTTGTTGATCCATGGATTTCCAGTTGCTTTGTTTCAGAAAGTCTTCCAGTGCTCTATCTGGGTATCTTTCCGTTTCTTGTCTGTCCTGTTGGTGATTAGTTCAATTTCAAGTTGTTATTTGTTGCTGCATATAGTCCTTGCACTTTCCTCGACAAATTTCACGATGACTTTTTTGGTCGATGTTACCTAGTTTGAATGGAAGTTTAGGTATTGTCCGGTGTGTGTTTTCCTTTCTATAGACCAATGTTTGAATTGAGTCTCCAATTCTTTCGACTTTGACGCCTAGGAACGGAAGGGCGCCGTTGTCCTTCTTTTGCATGGTGGATTTAATGTCTTCCTGATTTTATTAATATCTTACAGGAGGTTTCAAGATGTGGGACTCTTATAATATGAACGTATCATCAACGTAGCTAAGCCAAAGTTTAGGTTTGGTTTGGCTTAGGTAGGCTGATAAATGATACGTTCATATTGCGGGATCATGGAGTTCATCACCTCAAAACTTCCTGGGATATATCAATAAAATCAGAAATAACATCAAATTCACCATGGACAAGGAGTGATTTTTTATGCCAAAAGGCATCCTACCAAACTCATTATTCGTATTTTGTCTGATTTATATTGTTTTCAACTATTTATTGGGCTATTTTATGAAAATTGAAATAGAACGTTAGTATTCTTGTTCTTGTGCCAGATTCAATCAGTACTTTTGCAAAATTGCTTGTGTGCCAAAACATTGGTAAACTTGAAAGATAAAAGCAAACGTCATCGATGGATATTTGTGAATCATCTTTATCTTCATTGCAATGTACTTTTCAACTACCGTACGTTT
Source organism: Chrysolina haemoptera (assembly GCA_958298965.1). Taxonomy (NCBI): domain Eukaryota; kingdom Metazoa; phylum Arthropoda; class Insecta; order Coleoptera; family Chrysomelidae; genus Chrysolina; species Chrysolina haemoptera. The sequence goes on from OY282590.1 coordinate 38,313,710, forward strand.
TCCTGCAAAACTACTGTTTATTTGGAAATAAATGTCTATTCTATTCTATTTCGAGATTGACTACTCATTTAAGTACTTCTTTATGAAATCTTAACAAAATTAAGCATCTGACAGTGTGTTTGTGTTCCAACATCGTTTCCTATTGGGAATAGTTTAACTTTAATTACAATTATTGTGTTATGATATGTTTCCAGATGTTTCCGAGAACTCGAAAGGCATTGCACAAAACTGAATGGATTGTCTGATTTTTACTTTTCTTCCACAGTTCTAATGTACTGAAATTAACACTCTTTATTAATAATGATGTATATGTACTGAGGTTGTGGGTGAATCCCAGACATTAGTTGAAACTGAATTTGTGTTTTTTCTGGTTTTATGTAATTTTACCATAATCACCGACTTTTCTCGTTTCAAGGAGGAACTCAAGAACGAAATACTCAACGAACTCAAGTCTGAAATAAAAACCGAACTGAAAATAGAAACCAAGTCCGAAACCGAAGAAGAGAACGAGCACAAGTGGTTCAGCATTTTAACCACCGACGGCGCCTCCTGCGACGGCATCCACTTAACCGCGGGCAACAAGTGGGAGAACGGCGTCGGCGCGTGCACGCGCGACATCACCGAACTCAAGATCCCGGTGTTCCCGCCGCCCGGCGCCAATTCCTCCGTGACCTACCACGGCGCTTGCGACAGTCCCGCCCCCTTGCAGATGACGCTCGAGGAGAGCGTCCAGCTCGAGCACATCAAGAAGCACGGCATGCCGATCGCGAACGAAAAGAAGAGCGTGCCGGCCGATAAGAGGTACGGCTGGTGGAGGATCTCGGATACCAATCTGTTGCGCGAGGTAAGTGGGGATGGATCCAGATGTGGAGGGGGTACACTGGTCGAAGTATGCCCTCTTCAACTTGGAGTCTCGACCTTTGACTGGATGTCCAAAGACTAATTACGTTAACACGAACAAAAAGCGACTTTTGCCGCTAATCCTGTGGTCCCCACCACTACCAAATTGCATGACCTTCAAACCAATTTTTGTGTCGACCACCCATAACTACCAAAGGAAGGCGTCGGTATTTAATATTTGTGACCGACTGCCGTACGACATTACTTTGGGTGTATTTGTCGAATTTGTGTGATTGGCTTCTTGTTTGTGTAAACGTAAATATTCTTTGGTGATGACATTCAATGTCGACTTCGGCAGTCATTTTCAGTGACATGGTTAAAGTACTCTTCTTGACTTTACAACTAAAACTGCAGCTCTCGTTCTTGACACGCCATTAATGATACTGTTTTGGCGCGCACTTTTTGTGATGGTGGCTTTGCGCATATTTTCATCTCATATTCGGTAACATGGTTTTGTTTTGGCGCCCTCTCTCCAGGGTTCGAAAATATCATGATATTTTTACAAATATCAAATTACATGATATATATCGGATATATATGGGACGATTGTCCAACGAAGAACATAAGATCCTACTAGCAATGTCGTATCATTATCCAACCAGAATGATTTTGGAAGCCTCAGAAATACGCAAGCCCCAAGAACACTTCAACAGAAAAGAAGAGAGAACATACCTACCAAAGTTCACACAGGACTGAAAGGTGCCAAAACTACGCGCGAACATACTGTAATGAAAATGGTCTTAGCTTTTTTTTACAAATTTATTTGAACCCAATATAACTGGAAATATTTATCTGAACAAGTATTTACATTAACGCTATCTAATTTATTTCACGCTGCGAGTTATATGACCAGGATCACTTCAATACACAATTAGTTCTATACTGATTGCCCCTCTGGCCATGGCAAACTCTTTATATAGCGTAGTACAGTACTTTCCGAACAGACCGAATAGTTCTTCTATTCTAGTCGCGTCGAGATGGAGCCATCGCGAATGATTTTCTCTGTGGTATCGGACGCGTGGTCTGGCTTTAGAATCGTCACAATACCATCACAGAAGCGAAAAACTGTGTTATAAAACAGCATCATAAATGGTGTGCCAGGAAAGGGAGCTTCACTTTCAGTCCAGAAGAGTACTTCTATCACGCCACTGAAGATAACTGCTGCAGTTGCATTCGAAACCAACCAGTACAATGACACTAACCGCGAAAGCCTGCATTCCTAACACACTGTATATTTTTCAGGTCCTAGATAACCTGCAAATGAGGGGTGTTCGAGAACGGGAGTTGAAACGTAGCTTGATCAGCGTGATGCAAACGGTTTATGACAGGAAAGGCAGGTTGTTCATCGAAGAAGGCGCCGCGGAGCTGACGAACCTGAAGGCCGAGCTGATGGACGAGGTGACGTACGTCGACGGTCACGCGCCAACTCCGGACGAACCCGGCGCGTGGAGTTTGACGCTCGCCCGCAAGGTGGACATGTTCTTGCTCGAACAGGTCAGTTGAAGCGATAGGCTACGAGACCATATAACATTTTGATGTAGGCTGATCAGTAAAAGACAGTTCGTAAAAAAAAAAAACGGTAGTAAGAAAGAGAAATTATGTCCTGGGTATTTTCACCGTTTACCATTTCATTCTGGGTCATTTGACCCCTTCAAAGTGTAATATGGGCTTGTAGTCTACAATGCTTGAGGAAGGCGATCTTTTGATTGAGCGTTTTATTGGTAGGTCGAAGCTCTGGAAGACAAGGTGGCCAGTGCCAGCATGCAAGTCAAAGGGTGGAAAATTCCCAGCAGAGATCTGGGGGAAATCCCGTATCGGCAGATTGTGAGCGTAGTCAAGGATAGGTTAGCGTCGCTGGAGCTCAATATCGAGAGGAGATATTTGAAACCGCCGTTGGGTGTCAAGTGAGTATAATATTCAATCAATTTGAAATATATTCTTTTGGATATTTCCGAGCCTGAATTTTTCATTGATGCCCCAAGTTGGGCGCCAGTTTTTTTTTCGACAGGGTCCTCTCGACTTTAATCAGAAATATTTCCAGTTCTCTTTGTGGTCTTTCTTACCTTTGAAAGTCTCCAGATTGAAAAATATACTCGGAAGACGAACTGCTGTATGGGAGAACTGGTATTATTTTTATCCGATCTGCCGCTCCCGCGTTTATTGATGTCTCAAGTTGGGCGCCAGTTTTTTCGACTGCATCCACGCGACTATGATAAGAAATATTTCTAGTTCTCTTTGTGGCCTTTCTTACCCTTGAAAGCCTTTTAATTAGCCTGTTTCCTCGGAAGATTTTGAAAATTTCCGCCAGAGGCAGCACTAGTGGGGGTACATGAAATTTTTTGATTTCACTATTTATAGTAATGTTAAATGTATGTCTTATCATTAATATAAATGAATTAATAAAGTAAATTTTTGGCGGTCTTAAGTATTTTCGGAGATACAGGCCTATTTTGAATGATGACTGGCTTTCCGAGTGTACGTTCCTACCGCAAAATGTTTACTGGAATTGGAATACGTTTAATTTTTTTTTTTATTTGCAAACAGCACTTTTCACTAAAAAAGTGGACTTTATTATTGTCATAAAAATATAACCTACATTACAATATTGGGAATTTTCGTTCTTGGCGGAACTTAGTACAACTTCACGATTGCGAATATCCAATGTTGCCAAATCACCGTGAATGTGAGAGCACACATTTAAAAAAATAACGACCCAATTCAAGTTGAATGCAATCGTATTACGCAAATCTGCATATTATGTACCCTCCACTAGTGCTGACTCTGGCGGATCTTTTCAAAATCTTCCGAGGAAACTGTCTAATTGAAAAATATATTCTGGAGACGAACTTGTTTTCTGGAGACTGCTATTATTTCGATCTGCGATGATTGTAGCTGTAAACATACAATTTTTTTTCCAGCACCGGCGACCCCAACCTGGCAGCAATGGCGCAAGATGTCGCGACCTCCAGCGGTTGCGCCAGCGCGGCCAGTAGCGGCTGCACCTCGACTTCCGGCGGCCAGCCGGCCGCCTGCGGCTCGTCCGACGACATTCCCAAAGGACTGGGCGTGTGGCGCGAGGCCATCACGCGGTGCTTCACGTCCGCGCAGCTGGCGATGTGCCTGTACGCGCTCGAGGCGTCCATAGCGTGGGACAAGAGCATCATGAAAGCTGTGAGCGCTCCGAATGTCTTTAATGCCCGCAAATATAACAGCAATCTGAGCGTGGGTGGTGCTTGTTGCTTTCCTTTTTTTAATCGTTTGTTTCTCTGTGTGTGTCTCTCTCTTTTTTTCTGATGCGTTGAGGTTTGCGGTGGAGTTGTTTCGTTCTGGTGGTTTTTGTAGGGTTAAGCTTTGAGGATATTTGTGGTAGTAAGTTTAAGTTAGTGCGGTTGATACTGTCTTTGTTCAAATTGAGTTTCATCGCGATGGCGCTGTTGCCAAAAATGCTCGTTTCCATGAGTTTCAAAAGCGTTTTTTAGGTTCGGGCTACTCACGTTTCTTGCCTGTATACGGTCTACAAAAAAATAATCACTTATAAAACAACTTAATCCGTTATAAAATGGTACTATACAACCGTCGTTCACGAAGATGCAAGAGGTTAGATTACACCCTGTATTTCTTTAGTTATTCTAATACATTCAGAATCAATTTTTGAAATATTTGTATTCACGGGTAATTATGAACTTTTTTAATAGTACAATATTGAATTTTTAAATTAATAGGTGATAGGATCGTACTAATGTGCATGCGTTCTTAGAAATACATCATACAATTGGTGCAGGTGCCTATCTGAACATTAAAAATAGAAAAATAAATGGCATTTACTAACTTTCCGCTAATGAAAATCTTCTCAAACGAAACGACTCCATTCAGTTTGTGTTAGTCTGGACACCTGTTATAACGAATTGAAATATTGTAATTCTACAGGGTGTATGAGAAATCCGATCAGTCTGAAGTTTAAAACAGAAATAGACAATAGAAGAATTTATCAGACGAGTATGTTGTTTAAACGACTCTCTATGATGTGGCAACAATGTGTTATAAATCAGTACACTGGTGATAACAACTTTTTGCTTTATGAAATTATATATTGGCTGCTAATTACGGTTAAATTGTCTGCATTGAGGCATTATTATGTTGTGTTACTGTTTTTGGTTGGGTAGCCAATTTGGGTCTTCTTTACTCAAGATCCAAATTCAGTAGCCTCTGTTATGTGCAATCAAGCGTTTATGGCCCCGAGGCTTCGGCAGACTTAGGTTTCTTGCGATGCCTCCGGTACCAATTTTGGCTGCTGTTTTCCACCTAACAGGGTATCAAAAGCTGAAGATACGGGTAATCAGGGTAAACAAAACATGGAATCCTAACCTCACCATAACAGGCAATATGAGCATGGAACAACGTTGATTCAGAGAAACAGCACTTCAAGTTACAGATAATATTTGTAAAAAAGGTTCTCCTCCATCTAACCTATATTTGGTTTTGCACTAGACCCTCTGTTATTGCTGAAATACAACTCTTCATCTAGTTATAATACAGGTGTCCAGGATAAAGCGAAAAACATCTACAGCCTTCAGCTGATTCTTTCTCATTTTTTTTTCCTTCTTCAAACTCGATAATCTCAACTAACTAACGCAGACTGTACATATCTACTAAAATACTAATCTGTCTCACTCAATTTTTCTCTATTATTATTTTTTTCGATGTCTGTCGATCCCTTGCAATATTTTTCATGATTCTCTTCCAGAACTGCCAATTCTGCCATAGTGGAGACAACGAAGATAAGCTGCTGCTTTGCGACGGTTGTGACAGAGGTTACCACACGTATTGCTTCAAGCCGAAGATGGATAATATCCCAGATGGAGATTGGTAAGTTTTTCGAATTCGAAAATGAATTGAAAAAAAACCATTAGGAGTGTCAAAATGTCGCTTTATCAATGGAGTCTTTCTTTGTTGTGTCTCCACCGTTGATATTTGGTGATTTGAAGTGAAGATTCCACTACTGTTATATTTTGAAAGCTCCGAAGCTTTTGGTACATCAGCAGTTTTATAAGGGTTCGTCTTTCCTTGGTTTCTACTTTTAAAATAACCCGAAAATGTTTCCAGATGAGAAACCAATGAACCAAGGCAATTTTTTGTCCTTGAAGATTCCTAGGAATTTAAATTAAATAGTATAAATTGTCAATATTAGAGCTGAAGGTGAGCAAGTTTGTTTTTTGATATTAAATCACAAGTAGTTTGCGTCACACCATTTTTCACAACTTCTAAATCACCAGAAATAGTTTCTTTCATATGTGAAAAAAAATTTCTATGCCAAAGGATCGCGGTGTCGTCCGCAAAGATCTTAAAAATTCCCTGAATTGAGAGGGTAACTAGGCCATTTCAATATATAAGAAAAAGGATTGGACCCAGAACTGATCCTTGTGGAACGCCTCATGAAATATCCTTCATGTGTGATAATTTTTCGTTTGATCTCACTAACTGTTTTCTATCACTTATGTAAGACCTGAACCATTCATTACACACTCCTCTAAAGCCATAGCAGTCCAGCTTTTGCAAAAGTAGTTCATGATTTACACAATCAAAAGCTTTGGAGAAGTCGCAGAATACTGCTGATACGACCTTCCCATTGTTAATATAATAATAATACTTTATTGGAAATAGGAAAACCCTAATATACAAACATAAATAACATAGTAAATTACAAAATTAAAAAATTTACAAGATTACAGATTGAGATGTGTGTAGACATGTTCAAGACAGGGAAAGATTGCATCATTTGTGCCTTTTGCCTTCTGAAAGCCAAATTGACAGTTGGTTGATATATTGTAAGTATAAAGATAAGCTAATAAGTACTCTTTTTTTCAACAATTTTTCTATGATTTTTAAGCTGTCTTGTCTTCCCAATATGTTTCTGCAGCATATGCGACTAATTCTTGTCAAGGTTGTAGGTTGATAATCCTATGACACTCTATATCATTCTCATTATGAATTTTCGGTAATCCACAGAGCCATAAAAAATGTTTGGAGAGTTTTACCAAAGAAGTCCACGGCAAAACCTGGAAACTAACCAGATCATTAACGCCAACCATGGAAACATACACTCCTATTTAGTTGTAATCTTATCAATCTTTATTGTATTGAAAGTCCTCTTCGATAACCAAGCAGCCATCAAAGCGTTGAGCTCTTCTAACATCAACTCGAAGATGGTTTGGGAATGCCTAGACAAACCGTAATGATCTAGGCAGGAACAACAAGGTGACCCTCCTCTGGGTGCCGGGGCACGTCGGAGTGGAGGGCAATGAACAAGCAGACACCCTGGCACGAAAAGGCGCAGCAACGCCACTGATCGGCCCAGAACCATTCTGCAGACTTCGAAAATCTTACTTCCGAGAAGAACTTAATAAAGCTGAAGAAGCAATGCAACATGCTGGCAACCAAGCAAGATCGAAGACACTGATTAACCTCAGCAAAACTAGTCCTTCATCAACGTCATTTGCTATTTTTTTTCAGGTACTGCCACGAATGCGTGAACAAGGCTACCGGCGAAAGGAACTGCATCGTTTGCGGGCGCAAATCGTCTCTGACGAGCACGCGACTGATCCTGTGCGAACTGTGTCCGCGCGCCTACCACACCGACTGCATGCAACCCGCCGTACAGAAGGCGCCGCGCGGCAAGTGGTACTGCTCGAACTGCGTGGCGAAAAAGCCGCACAAAAAGGCGGCGCGCCGGAACAACAAGCCGACGAGAGATAGCGAGTCGTCCGAGCATCCTCCTTCTAGGTGAGTGAACACGAAATATATTGTAGAGAAAAATCGTTTCCGAAGATTTAAGGACGTTCGGTAGGGATGAAGGCCTCGAATGAATTTGTTTGAAATTTTGACTAGACTGGTTTTTATTGTTGTTACAATAAACCTGTCAAAATTTCAAGAGGTTCATCTGTTTCGTTTTCGATATATTAAATTTCGAAGATCGGCCATTTTTTTAACACCATTGCTTATGGGAAAAGTGATAAAACCTCTGTTTTAAGAAAATTGGCCCAAAGAATTTCGCCATTTTTTTTGTAACCTATAAATACTTTACCACACATTGAAAAAGTTCTTGAAATACTAGTTCAGAATCAATTGTCAACATATTTTAATAATAATCTTTTCTTGGAAAATCAATCTGGATTCCGTCAACAAAATTCATGTGAAACAGCGCTACAGTTCACTATATCAAACTGGAGAAAAATAATTGATGATAAAAATTTTTTTTTTTGTATTTAAAAAGAGCATTTGAAACAAATGATCCTGCTATTATGATTAAAAAATTACAATACTATGGAGTGGGAGGTAAGGTCCGTAAATGGATTGAAACGTATTTGGAAAACAGACTACAAAAAAACAAAATTGGTGAATATATGTCGGATGAAATTCAAAATGACATTGGTGTACCTCAAGGTAGCCTGCTAGGTCCATTATTGTTTATTATTTATAAAAACGATATAAATTATTATGCTAATGGTTTTGATTTTATGAATCTATATGCAGATGATACTCTCATTGCCTGCTATGGTGCAGAACTAGATGTAATTGTTAATCGCGTTAATGAGGCACTGAAAACATTGAAATATATTTAAAAATTAATAAATTAAAAGTGAATGGCAACAAAAGTAAAGCTATGGTTCTGGGGACTGAACAAAAAGTTGCAAATGTATGTTTGAGCAACTTGAAATTGAAAATCAGTTTGTAGAATTTGTGAAAAACTTCAAGTACTTAGGTTTAATTATTGACGATTGTCTGGAATTGAAGGGTCGATTATATTACAAAAAAATATCCAAAAAACTTTTTTCTTTTCAAGATTAGCTCCTCAATTGACATTATTTGGAAGAACAACAGTATACAGTACTGTAGTCCAGCCTAATTTTGATCACTGTGCTTCATTGCTTTATCTTCTCAACAACCAACACAAAGATAACTTGCAAAAATTACCAAACCGAGGCATGAGAATAATATTAAGATGCAACCGGTACACATAAACTCGATGTTAGAAACATTAAATTGGTTTTCAGTGAGAAATAAATTATCCTTAAACACCATGGTTTTCATTTACAAACTGTCAAAAAATATGCTTCCATTTTACTTCAATGTTTTCATCACCTATAATAACGAAAACCATCAGTACAATACAAGAAATTCCAACATTTTCAATATAAACAGGACCCGATATCATTCCTCAATAAAAAGTTTATTTTTCAAAGATCTCAGTGATTTTAATAATCTACAATGTGACGTGAAAAACACTGTAACTCTCCAACTTTTTAAAAACAAACCGATAGCACACATATAATGAAGTCGTGATATTATAGATATACCGGGTATGGCTCGCCCCTATAACTTTTTTGTTTTTAAAGATATTGAAATGAAATTGGGGGATCTATATAATACATAAAAATGCATTTTTTGACAAGTGAATCAGCTCTATGCAACTTCTAGTCTCACCGGAAGTGATATAATCTTTCGATTTTTCAATGAGACACCCGGTATATTTTCACTTTATTTGTCTCCATATGACATTCTGAATATAACCAATACGTTAGGAATAAAATTAATAATTTAAACATATCCAAAGCCCGATTGAAAATTAAATATCGAAAAAAAAAAAATGGTCACAAAAAGTAACAAGTGATACATGGTTGTATTCAGAATGTCATATGGAGACAAAAAAGGTGAAAATATACCGGGTCTCATTTAAAAATAGAAAATTTATATCACTTCCGGTGAGACCGGAAGTTGCACCAATCTGAGTCACTTGTCAAAAAATGCAGTTTTATGTTTCATACAAATCCTCCAAATCTCATTTCAATGTCTGCAAAACCAAAAAAGTTATAGGGGCGAGCCACTTTTCGTGGACACCCGGTATATAAACTTTATTATTGTATTTGTTAATAATTATTGTCAACTATCAAAAGTAATCATTTGTTTGTATATGCATATTTGTTTCTTTTTTGTTTTTCTAATTTTAATCTGTTTCAACCCCCCTTTTTTCAGTCCCGCCCCCTCTCACAGCTCCGTAACCACCAACGAAGACCTGCCGATGCCGACGCTGAACTGCAGCCAGAGCGACGTCTCGAATTCGAGCCTGGCGAACGTCGGGTCGCCGTCGTCGGCGGCCGGCCCCGCGACGCCCACCGCCTCCGTCTGTCCCGTAGCGGCCGCCGCCAAGAAGGAGCGCGCCAACAAGAAGCTGGCCAAGGAGCTGGGCCAGTGCAAGGCGCTGCTGGAGGATCTAGAGTGCCACGACGACGCTTGGCCCTTCCTGCTGCCCGTCAACACCAAGCAGTTTCCCACCTACAAGAAGATCATTAAGGCGCCCATGGATCTGTCGACGATCAAGAAGAGGTTGCTGGAGTTTGTGTAAGTATGATAATTTTTTGTCTCGGAGCTGCAATAATTCTAGTCCAAGAGGCAAAGCCGAGAATTTTCTCTGAATTTATTAGGGCTGGTTTTTCGTTAATTAGTTATAGTCGATGTGTACACAAACGTACTCTGGTCAGTCAAGTGAATCGTAGAACAGGCGACTTAGGAGCGACATCGAAGATTTACCGGGGTAATAAAATGGATTTATTAAAGCTGAAAATTGTTATACAACTTCTATAATGCATATCAATGAACATTATGTAGGTCAGTCTCTCATATATTAGAACAGAACTGGTAAGTCAGTCGGAATTTAGAGGGTGTTTCATAATTGAATGCTGATCTCAAAGGGTGATAATACTTGATAATTTTATTAATTTTTAAATAATTATAAGAACGATTAAGAATGATTTTATGAAAAATTCTTTATATGAATATAGGTCTGCAGCCGCATTATTTATGAGAGACAGGATTTTGAAATTTAACAAAAAAACATCAGTTCTTCCCCAATACTATCTCAAAAACCGCTTTGGGTTTTTCTTTCCAATTTAGTTAATGATAAGTACTCATAAACATAAAAATTTTCCATGATAAGGTTTTACAGATTTCCATCAGTATCGTCTCTCTCACTCTTTATCACACAAAATATTGCCATGCAAGGGTTTCGTTGTCTCCAACTTTCAAGGTTTATTTTTCATTATTAATTTAATAATTAAAATTTTTTTTTTCACTTTTTTTAAATTTTTAGTCTCTTCTGAAAAAAATCGAGAGTCCATGTTTTTTTGATGATTTTCCAATTTTTTTGGAAAAGAACCAAATCAAATTTCGAAAATGTGAAAAAAAGAGACCATGGACTGACTGATTTCAATTGATATGCATTATTTATAGGAGTTCTATAACAATTTTCAGCTCTAATAAAACCATTTTGTTCGGTTAAGTATCTTCGATCGTTATTAAGTGTGTATTAATAGCCAGGAAAACGAGAGAAACTTTATATGCCTGAAGGTATTTTTTCAATTGACCATACTCAAGCCTGGTAAGGGATAGGTGCCCTTATCGTTTATATTATTCTAGAATTGACCTGTTATTAATTAATATTTTTCACACATTCTTAATTTTGATGCAATGATGACTGAACGCATTGTTAGCTTGGATGTATAGGCACTCCTTAAATTATCGTTCGAACCAGTGTTCTTCCATGTCTAAGACGTTGGCATCTTTCCACTTGATGCGGTGGTGTCTGGTGTCCAAGCGTGTTTTGCGCAATTTTTCGAATTTTCGCATGGCTTAACTAAGCCTAAGAATATAAATATAAGAATATAAAAATACTGGCTTGAACGAAAATAATAATAAAACACTGCAACTGTGCTCATAAATGATATGTTAGCATTATTGCCATTCACATAATTTTAAATGTTATCACTGCTTTGTATTGTATTATTATTATTTTTTTTTCTCACTGTTATTTACCATTTAGTATTTGAGCCCCATCCACGTACAGGGATTCATCCCTTTGTGGATTACCTCTTATTTACCAAGTTTGTTTCTCAATGTCCTATGACCTATTATATGGTAAATAAATATTATTATTATTATTATTATTATATAAAAAGCTCGGATTTCTTCTAAATTTCACAGGTGCGTTTCTACATGCTACACTAGTACCCCATTAAATTTATATTTTCAACAAATCTAGAATAGTGCATTGGTATGAAACTTATCATGTCGACTTTTTTCAGCTACAAATCGAAGGAGGACTTCTGCGCAGACGTCAGGCAGATCTTCAACAACTGCGAGACGTTCAACGAAGACGACAGTCCCGTCGGAAAGGCGGGCCATTGCATGCGGCAGTTCTTCGAAGCGCGTTGGAACGAGCTGTGCGCCCCGCCCGCCACCAGCTGAGTGTCGTCGGAGCCACCCGCGACCCCCCGAAACCGAAAGACGGTGCCCGCCGCGACAGAGAACTTTCGCTAGAAATCGCGCCGCGGGCGGTTCTGAACGAAAATGATAATAATATTTTCAGTGTGTGATAAGAAATGACGTTGTACATTGTAGGGCTTTTCGATGCTGTCGCATCACTTAATATGTCGGGATTAGTTTATCATTTGTTTTCGTTTCGTTTTGTTTGTTCTTTGAGCAAGTCGTCGCGTGTAAAACTTTGTATTTTTGATAAATTTCACGTTATTTAAATATTTTATTTATTTAGATTAGGTGTGTCTTTTTATACTTTTATTTATTTCACGAAAAAGTTTGGTTTTTCCGTCATTCCATCGGTAGGTCTGTGGCTGTGAGACGGAACCGCGGTTCTGATTGTGCTGCCGCCGTTTGAGAACGTTAATTTCCAAATCTTCTTGGGCTGGTCTTCCAACTTTTATGTTCGGAATATTCGAATGCAATTCTTGTGTTTGGAGCCTTCGAATGCAATTTCGGCGTTCGGAACCTTTGAATGCAAAAGTTGCATTCGATGGCTCCGAATACAAGAATTGTATTCGAAAGCGCCGAACTTAAAAATTGCATTCGAGAGCTCCGAACGCAAAAGCACGACCTGTTATCAATAAGTATATTTTTGTTTTATCCATTTGACATTATTGAGATAAGGGCAGCATAATCAGAAATCTCCGCCTTTTTGCCTCAGGACGAATTCTTCGCAGCACAAATCGCCTTTGTTAGACTTCACGGCGTTCAAAATTTCACCCTAGCTGAGTGTTTCTAGCGAATCTGTATAAATTGTAAAAATGACATTTTCATCGCTCAACTCTTAGGCTACGAAAGATAATATTGTTTTATCATAAGCTGAACAAAGTTCTGACAAGCAAAAACTGTATCGAAATAACTGAATGTGTTTGGTAGGCTAGTTCTTTATTTGCACTAATATTGATGCAAAACATAGAACTAGGTTATATTTGAGTGTAAGATATTTATAATTATATTTGCTTATAAATGTAATCATTTGTTTCATTATTCCTTTTGTACCTCAACTAGTTGAATGCAGTTTACAAGGCTTCTTCTGTGTTAGAGCCCTCGAAAACAACTTTCGGAGCTTCCGAATGCAACTTTTGTGTTCGTAGCCATCTGATGCAACTTGGTGTCCGTAGCTCTCCAATGCAATTTTTTCGGAGCAATTTCTTTGTTCGAAGCCATCGATGCAACTTATGAATTTGGAGCTCTCGAATACAATTTTTGTATTCGGAATCTTCGAATGAAAATTGTATTTCGGAGCAATCGAATGCAACTTTTGAATTCGAAGCTCTCGGATGTACCTTTTGTGTGAGGAACCTTCGAATGCAACTTTGTATTCGGAGCAATCGAATGTAACTTTTAAAATCAAAGCTCTCGGATACACCTTTTGTGTTCGGAACCTTCGAATGCAATTTTTGTATTCGGAGCCATCGAATGCAAGTATTAAAATCTGAACTCTCGGATACATCTTTTGTGTCCGGAACCATTGAATGCAACTATTATGTTTGCTGCTATTTGGAGCCCTGGAATGCAACTTCGGTGTTCGGAAACTTCCAATGCAAATTTGGTGTTCGGAACCTCTGAGTACAACCATTTTGTTCGGTGCTACCGAATGCAACTTTTGTACTGGAGCCCTTGAATGCAATTTTTGTGTTCGGAATCGTTGAAGCCATTTCGGTGTTCGGAGCCGTCGAATGCAACTTTTGTGTTCAGAACCTTTGAATGCAATTTCGGTGTTCGGAGCCGTAGAATGCAATTCTTGTGTTCGGAACCTCTGCACGCTTTTGATCGGTACCATCGAATGCAACTCTTGTCTTCGGAGCCCTCGCATACAACTTTTGTGCTCGGAACTTTCAATTGCAACTTTTGTAATCATTCATTCGAACGCAACTTTTTTGATCACAAGTTGTATTCGCTGGCTCCGAACAAGTTATATTCGATGGCTTCAAACGAGAATTATATTCTCTCTTTAATCACCCGATCGCAAAAGTTGCTTTCGATAACTCCGAACACAAAAGTTGCATTTTAGGGCACCGAACATAAGTTGCAATCGGTGTGTCCCAAATTCTATGATTTCTTAGTGACTGAACGTTATTACCAAGGTTTTTTAGGTTTTTTGCAACACTGATTTTGGTGAAATCTTGATCGGTGCCATTGAACGCAACTTTTGTCTTAGGAAACCTCGAATAAAACTTTTGTGTTCGGAACTTTCAAATGCAACTTTTGGCATCGTACTTCCAATGCAACTTTATTGATCACAAGTTGCATTCGCTGGCTCCGAACAAGTGACATTCGATGGCTTCAAACGAGAATTATATTCTAATCTCTCTAATCACCCGATCGCAAAAGTTGCTTTCGATAACTCCGAACACAAAAGTTGCATTTTAGGGCACCGAACATAAGTTGCAATCGGTGTGTCCCAAATCCTATGATTTCATCGTGACTGAAAGTTATTACCTAGGTGTTTTGTAACACTGATTTTGGTAAAATCTTGATCGGTGCCATCGAACGCAACTTTTATCTTCGGAAACCTCGAATAAAACTTTTGTGTTCGGAACTTTCAAATGCAACTCTTGCAATCGTACATTCAAATGCAACTTTTTTGATAGCAAGTTGCATTCGCTGGCTCCTAACAAGTTACATCCGATTGCTTCAAACAAGAATTATATTCTAATCACCCGATCGCAAAGTTGCATTCGATGATAACGAAAACGAAAGTTCGGCTTCGAAAAATAAGTTGCATTCGGTGGGTCCGAAATCTGAACGTTACAACCAAGGTTTTTGTAACTCTGTGATTTTGGTGCAATCGCACGCAATTTTTCTGTTGCTGACGCATGAAATGATGGTGATGAGGAAGAAAGAAATGAGAGCTGAAAATTTAGTGATAAACTTTTTACTGCCAACAATTTTATATAATTTTTTATATAGGTAACTATAAATTCATATAAATTAGTAGTTCAACGAGTTATATGCACTATTGAGAAGAGTCAGCATCACTTGATAATTGAAAGGAACACAATAAAAAAAGGGGTGAACGAAAATAGCATTACTGCACGACTGACTATCGTTGATTTGACTCAAATATCAAAGAAGTCGACTATACCGGAGCAGCATTACACCAATCCATAGAGCATAAAATGAGTGATTTTTTTAACAAAAATACGATTAAAAAACCTGCTGTACATCCAGGCACGCTGCAAAATGGTGCAAAAAAAAGTTCAAATTGCCTGTTTTGCACACGAATGAACTACACATGATTCACTACTCTCGTTTAAAAGGCCACCCTACGAATTGAAAAATGGCGAAGTTATGAATTAAAAACAAAATCGCTTTTTTCCGGCCTAGTTCGGAAAGTACATAATAGCTCAGTCGTTATTTCGCTGATATGGTGATGATCATCTGCATTTATCAAAACGATAACCAAGATTTTCATATTTACATTGACAACAACGATGCGAGTACATACTTCCCGGACTAGGCCGGAAAAATGCCACCTCTCTCAAAGAAAAAGAAAAACCTATTCCATTTTTAGTGTTTTGCTCATAAAATGAAAACTTATAGAGCAATCTGGTTGCTCCAAAGACAAGAATTGTAGAAAATTGAAATATGATCAAAATGAGATTTTGTACGACTCGATCGGATCATTAGTAAGGGAGAAAAACTGAAAAAAACGGAACATTTTGCGATTTTTAAAAAAATTCACCTCCGCCATTTTTCAATTCGTGTTGGCCTTTTTCACGATAGTAGTGAATCAAGTATACTTCATTTGTGTGCAAAATAGGCGCTTTCAGGTTTTGGAGTAATTTTTTTTTGTGTTACCTTGCAGCGTGCTTGGATGCTCTAGTGATGGTCCGATATCAATTTGTCAAAAAAAAAATTCTCAACTAATTGGCTTACATGGAAATAAGTTTTACATTAGTAAAAAAATGGCACAAAAAATACATACATGAAATATACAAAAATGCTAAATATAATTAGACTAAAAATGCACTTTCAATAACAACAATTGACCAATTTTGTAAAACGTGAATGAATTTCGAGCAAAAAATGTCTCTAGATGAACAATTGAGTATAATATAAATAAAATAAATATAATTTATGTAAATATCACAAGGATAAAAATTTGCAAACCCTTCTAGAACTCGCATAACGAGCTATAGAGTTCTTCACGAAATCAAAATACTGTTTTCGGTCTCGCTGACTTATTTATACCAATTTTGGTACTAGAGCTACGTAGAACTTGTGAAGACCCTCGATTGAAAAGCTGCAAATTTTTCGTTTCACAAATTTCCCGCCTGAACACGGCTCAAAATATATTTTTTCATACTTTTCGCTGCCTATTCCCGGATATTACCCTAAATTAAACTAAAAACAAAAACAATTTTTACAGATATGTACAAATCTACAAAAACGGAATGTGGCGATTAACGAATCAAGATCTCTTGAAAATACGAATGGGCTTACAGCTTTTCAAGCATCGGCAAGCCAAGAGACTCTGGAACTTCAATGTCCTCCAGGCAGATAACTGAAGGGTTGAAAGTGAAGCGTATCGGAAACTGGTACTTGACGTCCATCAGAAGAGTCTGAAAATTAAATTGAACATATGAATGCCATGAAAGAAACAAAGTGTCCTGCCTACCAGGACTGCCATTAGCATGGACTCCCGTGAAGGACGGGTGTATAATGCCATTTTATAACACATGGCAGGTGTGAAAAATTCGAAAATAATTTGTGGAAAGTTCAAATTGTGTTGGAAAATTCGTAGACATTTTGGGAATCGCTGTCAGCCGAACGTCAGCTGACCGGAGAAGAGCCGCAATAATACTGGGACTGCCGGATGGAAGAAACTGTGAAATTTCGAACAGCGGTTTCCAAGATATTCCGAATTTTCCAACAAAATTTAAACTTTCCACAATTTTGTTTCGAGTTTTTCACACCTGCCATTCGTTATAAAATTGCATTATACACCCGTCCTTCACCGGAGTGCAAGATGTTAGATTACACCCTGTATACTGCTAAAACAAAAAGGGATAATCCTTGCTACGCGTCCAAGGAAGAAGAAAATGAACACCAGTAAAGAGCAATCACAAGGCACTGTCTAATTGCAATACCTAGAAGGTGTTACTAACCGAATGGGAAAAATTCTAAAAAACGAAATATTAACACCGGCTTCAAACGAAGAAAATATCGGAATATCTGAGATCAGAAAAACACAGCAGAAATTCACTCAAAACAGCGGGAGTTTCCAAGATTTCATGTAACTGTTTATATCGGTCAAACGAAAAAGAGCACTGGTACTCGCCTAGAAGTACTCTTCTAGGCGACCACGCTACTGAAGGTAGTTGCAGTGGAAACGTTTGGATACTTTCACCAAAACACAAAAAAAAATAACTTGTTTGATTGATGATCTATTTATTTTGTGGAAATTCATGATGAAATAAGAAAAGGAAGAAAAAATATAACTTTTGTCCAGTTTCCACTAACACTTTTCTACTCTATTACGACCGGTTTCGGCTGTTACACCATTTTCAAGCAACTACAGATTACATCAAGTTCGTGAATATATATACATAAGGCAGTAATTAAAGAAAGGTTGGGTTTTACCTAACTGATGTTTCAAAGCAAGTTGGAAAATACCTGGAATCTACCTGATGAGTCAATCTAATATATCCAATAGGGGTTCATACAATCGGTGGGTCCAACTTTGTTATCAAAAGTCACAAATTCAGAAGTAGAGCTACATAATTCTAACTGGTCATTGAGGGTATCAAAATTGGGGTTTTTATTCAATTTATTTATTTCCAAGGCTTCCAACAAGTTCATTTCTCTTCCTTTATTGCACGTATGAAGGATTTTTATGTTATTTTTATTTATGTATGATTCGTTTCTTGCAAATGTCTATATATATCTGATTTTTTATCTGATAACACATGTTCACGGTACCGGGAAGAAATTTTGAAATAAGGTACCGTGAACATGTGTTATCAGATAAAAAATCAGCTATATATATTTGCAAGAAACGAATCATACAATAAATAAAAATAACATAAAAATCCTTCATACGTGCAATAAAGGAAGAGAAATGAACTTGTTGGAAGCCTTGGAAATAAATAAATTGAATAAAAACCCCAATTTTGATACCCTCAATGACAAGGTAGAATTATGTAGCTCTCCACTTCTGAATTTGTGACTTTTGATAACAAAGTTGGACCCACCGATTGTATGAACCCCTATTGGATAAATTAGATTGACTCATCAGGTAGATTCCAGGTATTTTCCAACTTGCTTTGAAACATCAGTTAGGTAATCAAACCCAACCTTTCTTTAATTACTGCCTTATGTATATATATTCACGAACTTGATGTAATCTGTAGTTGCTTGAAAATGGTGTAACAGCCGAAACCGGTCGTAATAGAGTAGTAAAGTGTTAGTGGAAACTGGACAAATGTTTTATTTTTTCTTCCTTTTCTTATTACAAAAAAAAAATAATGAAAAAACTCACCTGTTGTGCCTGTGCGTTAGGACGCTCCTGCAGCTTGGCTTGCACCAGCCTGATGAAAGACGTGGGCACCCTCTGCTCGAACTCGTCCACCGGCGTGTACAAGTTGAGGATCTTGCAGATCTGCAGCGGCGTCAGGGCGCTGCACATCTCGCAGATGCTGGCGACGTCTTCGCCTGTTTTGCGCGCTTGCAGCAGATGCGCCGCCTGGATGACGGGCTGAAGCGTCGCTTGAATCGAAGTCTCCTAAAATGATAATAATAATAATAATAATAATAATAATGATGATAATACACGCCTCGTATCCAGTGTGTGGTAGACTACGTGGCGGTCAATAGGCCTTTCACGACTGCAGTGCGGCAAATTGAAAATTGAAACGAGCTCACGATATATATTAAATCAAGGCGTGCTTTTCACCATTAAGCAGCAATGCCTTAATATATGAATGCTCGTGGCTGCAAAAAAGTCACCAGTGAGGAAGGCGAGAAGCATTGCAGAAAACACGAAGTTCTCGCTTATTTCAAGAGCCTTCACGTGTTGAGGATAACTCGCCGACCACTAGTCGGGTTGAAACTACTTAACGTAGATAATGTGGCCCTAGCGCAGTTCGAAGCTTTCTGCGGGAGGCTTCATCAACCTGAGCACAACGATCTGCGCAGTCCGATAACCTCGGAAGAAGTTAGACAGGCCCTCAAACTCGAAAAACTTTGCTGTTCCAGGCTCTGATACATAACTAATGGTGGAAAAAAATGTCCAAGCATCTACCACCACCTGGCACGGGCTTTCAACTCATAGCTAGATAGGGAGCAGGAGATTCCGGACTGGTTTGTCGAGCGGCGAACAGTGGTCATCCCCAAAAACGGAGATATGTCTGATCCAAAGAACTACAGACCGATAACATATGCTTGAATGCATGTTATAAGATGTTTACGCGCATCCTATGCGAATACTCTTCGCAGTTAACCCGCTGTATGAACGGATATAAGCGTAACCTTTTGATGACCTGGATTCAGATGCCTGGAGTTACCTGATCAAGTAGTGGACCGCTCTGGAGGACTCGCTTTACCATAATATCTGGCCAAGTCAGGGTCCAAACAGAACAGGTAATCTTTAAAAGGAACTTATTTCAGGAAGACTTCCTCCTCCTCTTCTTTTCTGCATCTCACTAATGCCATTGTCCGTTGCACTCAGAAACACCTGCGGCACCCCCAGCAACCGGAGGCACAAGCTCACTCATTTATTTTACATGGATGACCTGAAACTATATGCCTTCTGAAAGAAGGATCTACATCAATCCTTGGGGTGGTACAAGAATACACGCATGCTATCTTCATGGAGTTTGGGATCGACAAATGTGCCATGTTTCATCTCAAAAGATGACGATGCTCACCACAGGGTACCTTTTCGAATGTGTATCAAGACAATAAGTCTGAGTTGAAAATGCGTTTGACACACAACCCTGTGGTGAACAGGCAAGCTACGTTAGCTTGCTCAGGTTAGTTTTGTGCGTTAATCGCGAGCGAAAAAACAAATTAACGCATTTTCAACTCAATTTGCCTTTTCCTTGTCTTGTAAACGTCCCACTATTACAGTGATCAATCATTACTGAGGATTTTAGTTTGAGATTTAAGCTCTCCTAACTCATTTCATCTGTCATCTATCACCCGTCATTTGCCATCCGTCATGCGTCATCTATCGTCTGTCACCTGCCATCTTTTACATATACGTCATTTGCCAATACTTTATCTGTCACCTTTTTTTTGTAATCTGTATCACTGTTTATGACGAGCGCTTGAATCCTAAACTAGAATCCTTGAACTGCGCTTGGTAATATTTTGTCAAGAATGACAAGAGCGCCCTGTGTATGGCTGGAGTACGAAATGTTCGGTCATTGATATGTTATTATTAATTGATCTATTCGGGAACCATGCCCGACCATGAATGAGTCTGATGACAGCTTGGCCATGACACTCGGTTACACCGATCACAGTGTCACTGTACCGGCCAATTGTAAATAACACACTAGTATAAATGAAGACTCATTTATGGTGGAAAGGATACACATTCAAATTCCAGCCAAGATTGTTGTTTCATTCATTGAAGTCCATAGCCAGTGTGGCTTGGGCTTGGCCCTTTTGGGCCTTGCATCAATTAGTTGTTAGTGTATTAATGTTATATGTATATGTATACTAATCCAAGAATAATAAATAGAAAGTACTATCTGGTCTGCCCTTCATACTCGGCCCTCACGATATTAGTGAACGTTGCTAGTCTTCCCACTCCTTGTAAAGCTAGAAAAAAAAGTCAGTACTTACGTCCAAGTTTTTCTCCCTGGTCCACATTTCAAAATGCGAAAGGTTGTGTCTGATCTGGAAGCCTTTGGACCAATGGCACAGCTCCTTCCTCAGCAGCAGATTGTTCAAACTGGACGCGCAGATGAAGTAGAAGACTTGCCTGAAGATTTGGGATATGATCTCGGGGTCCACCGCATAGAACGTCAGGATCTGAACATAATCAAAACGAAGGCAATTAGTCGCAATCGATATATATATATATATATATATATATATATATATATATATATACATATATATTTAAATTTCTTCAAATTTCTTGACTTAAACCAAGTTCTGTGCAATGACTATTATTACTTTTATTATTATCGTCTTACAAATGAAAAACGTAGATAACCCTCAAACATAAAAATAGTAATTTTCTTTGACGAGCGTTTCACAAATATTTCCAGGAACTTTACGTCACTCCAAGTCCAAGTCTGTACATGTTTGCCCAACCTGTAACAGGGTGTACTCTGATAAAATGAGTAACGCTTTCGCGGCCGAAGTTTAAACGCCGTCATTATTTGTAATTTTTTCCTAACGTAACATTAGCGGCAGAGGTCTAATCATCTTTGACTCGTAGTTTTCCATTCCGCAAGTTGTATTTATGTTTCCTCGGGAAGTGTTGCTCATTATTATAGGTCTTGTTTCGCATCTATACTTGTCATTATTGTTTTTTGACTACATGTTTTTACCTGCTCTTCCAGTTCCGGTTTAGGTTTAGAGTCTCTTCTTTCCTATTGAAATTATCCGTGTGCTTGCGGATCTATCTTTATAGAGATATCTGTTGCTTTCCGTACAAGTCAAATGGGTTAATCCTAGTCCGGGGCAAGGAGTTTAACGTCCTCAAAAAGTATCCCTGAGCGCGTCTTCCTCTACTGCCGATTTGTCCGTTTGGCCTTATCTACTGTTTCTCCGATGCCCCTTCACCCTTGTTTCTACGGATCTTTTCGTGGTTCCGATATACCTATATCGAAACCACGAAAAGATACGCTCAACTCCTTGCACCAAACCAGGTGTATCATAGCCGACTTGTACGGGAAGCAATAGAGATCCACAAGCATACGGAGAATTTCAATAGGAAAGCAGAGACGCTGAACCGAAACCGGATCTGATGTCCCATTCTTAAAAATGTGAGTGAAACAAGAACAAAAAACAATTTAATAACAGCCAGGTTTTTTTTTTTTCAGTTTCAGATGTCAAAATCTGAGTGATTGAATCTTGTTGCTGGCTGGGGATAATCCTCCACGATTCACTGTTGCGTTAATAATTAACAGTGCTGCTCCTAAGGTGGCGTATGGAGTTAGTAACAGTGCCTATCCAGAACACGTGACTAATGACCATAGCAGTCGATGCCAACACACACACAAAAAAAAAATAACAGCAGGTAAAACATGTTCAGATAACACAGCAATAATTATAAATAATTAAGTATAGATTTGAATCAAGACTCTATAATTAATAAGCAAGACTACCTGAGGCAACATAAATTTAACTTGAGGAACTAAACACCTTCAGTCATCTTAGAAATATCAAAGATGAAAAGATCTATTCCAAAAAAAAAGCTCGAACAAAAATAGTGATAGTGATTTATAGTGCGAGTTAAACGGTTGGTCAAATGAGGAAAAAATTGGACAAATTAAAGATCTTTCCAAAGCTGAAATTCAGATTTTGAATCAATAGTTTCTTACTATCAGGGCCACCTTTCAGTTTAAAGGTCGATTTATAAACTTGGCGTTCCGTTCGCCGGTCAATTTCCAGTTCAATACACTGGAATGCGTAAGATCCTTTCTGCATTCCGCCGATGCCAACGTCAAGCCCAACGGCGAACGGTGAGCGGATCGTCAAGTTTATGAATCGGCCTCCAAGGGTGGTAGTGACAAGAATGACTGTCACTTAAATAATATATCAATCTGCTGACGTGTTATCATCTTACCTTGTAGTGATTCGTCAGTTCTTGGAGCAGCGCGGTCGTCGGTTTCTGACTGCCCGCCGGACTGCCCATGCCGCTGGAAGAGCTGCCCATCCTACCCCTGAACCCGCTAGGCTTGTTGCCGCTTATTCCCGGTATTTCTTCGTGTTCCAATATGGCTGGAACTATGAACGGCTGAATTTTCTCCTCCAGGGTCGTTATGACCGCTGAAAACGAAAGACCGAATTCATTTTCTTCTTGGTTTGACAAAAATATTTAATTTTTGAGATTGAATATTTTTCAGATTTCACTGGGTTATTGACAGCCTGTACTTATTGTTGCCAAAATGGTTTTTGCTTCTGCGCGTAATAGAACTTTATTGATAAGTTAAAAATAAGGGTAGTTTTCTCCTGATCAAAATTCTCAATCTTGTTCCACCCTGTACACTGATCAAAAATTTTGAGTTTTGATAACTCAAATACAAGTTATTTTGCAATGCACCCATTTTTATGAGGAATACAATTTTCTGACAAATGGATAATACAACGTGATCTTATGTTCTCCCAAACCTAAGAAGTAAAAATACTATATTATATTATATTATATTATATATATTATATTATACCCATATACAACCGTCTACGGTTTCTTTGGGTTTTCGATTGTTGCAAAGGAACATTATAGGTATACTTTTTAATTAAATTTTACATGTTGAAACTAAACTCATTGTAACTCATTGTTTATATGTATTTTTTTATGCAATAAATTATCATTATATTATTATTATAAAAATACTGTATTGATGAGGATAAGCAAGGAATTTCAATTGGCAATTGCTCAGAAATTATCAAATTGGAATTCGCGGCACCCAGCCAAGTTAAAGATAGGTATAATTTAAAAGGTCTTCCTGCTCATAGAAGAGAACATAGCGATTGTGCTCATGAGGGATTTAGATGAAATTGGGGTTACATGGGTAATCATTATATTCATGTCACGTGCTCGCGGATGTCTACAGTATGCTATGTAGTGTCCTCTGTAGGTGTTCCACTATGATGTAATTATTATTTTGAAAGCACCAAAATTTTAAAAACTATACTAGATATAGAAAAGTGTGTACTCGATAATGTGAACAAAAAGTTATTGGCGAAAATTTTTCTTATCAAAAAAATCACGGGTGTTTGCTCCCCGCCCAAAATTTTGTTGGATGAATGGTGTAGAGCACTTACTATACCATACCGAACCACCACCCCAAGTTTCATTATTTTGGGGCATAGTAGTTCATAATATTATAAATTCTTTAATTCGTCAACATCATCCGTTTCACTCGAACATACTTTGAAAATAAATTACAAGCAAAATTCGATGCAGTATGAATTATAATCTTCATTCTTCGATTATTGAATTATTATAATAATAATAATATAATAGATGGAAACGGTACATTTTTTCAATTATTTTCTCCAAAGCACAATACGACAATACCCAATTTGATAAGATTTAATTTTTTTTCTTGAGCACTTGTATTTAATGCTGAAATCGAGGGTTTTGAAGCAAGTCTCATAAAAGCGAAAAATAACCGAACATCTTCACACTTTATTAATATCCAACTAAAAAAAGAATACTTATATTGAACTAACATCATTTTGAACTTTGCTACTGAAGAAACTAATCGATAGGGTGGTACAGCCCCAGTCTTCTCTTCTCCAAAACAGTGCCCCTTCTCAACGATGATAAAACAGTATCCTTTTCCTTCTTCATCATTGCTACCAATCTATAATAATTGTCAAGTTTCGCTTTAACCCTCGCTTCGAAAGATCTCCCTACTTCCTGGTGGGAACTGAAATATTGAATGAGGTCTTCCTTTGATACGCAGTACACTTCAGCGGTCTCTAGAGCTATAAAGGTCAAAGGGCTAGTATCGTATTCCTTTAATGCCATCCAAAGCAATCCAAACTCATCTCCTTCTCTCAAATGCATGAATTCAACTCCTTTATCGTCGTACGCAGCCACAGTACCAGATGAGATGAAGTGCGCATCGTAATCATCACCTTCTGATACTACTACATCTCTGGAGAAATACATCTTGGATTTCATGATAGTGAGTAAATCAAGTAAATCCTTCCTGGAGATTTTACTCAGTACGGGGTGCTTCTCGATAAGCGACTTGACCCCGAACAAAAATAATTCGGTCTTCAGATGATCCGTTAAATGCGACTGAATCTCTTCTTCGTCGAAGTGTTGTTTCCTTGACTGTTTTTGAAAACCGGCCACTACTCGCTGCTTCAGATTGTCGGGTAATTGCAAAGAACGCAAGTAGGTCTGTAATACTGCCATATGCTGCTCGTATTTGCTGTCGGCAATATTCGTGATATCGAACACTCCAAGAACCCTAGCTATGAGGTCCAACGTGTACAATCGTCCTACGAGAGATAACAAGAACAGCACTAAGTTCTGGTAGGGATCTTTCGGCTCATAGTTAATGTCTGCGCCAAAAAAGTAGCATACGACAAGGAGAAAATCACTGCAATACATTTCAAGTCTCGTCGGCTCTTTTTGTTGAAGTCCAGACTCCTCCGCGTAGGGATTTACATTAGGGTTTTTGTGTTCTAGAATGATGACGGATAAACAAGTGATCAAATGCAAAAGAAACGCCAATTTCAGGATCTCATAAATTAAGAACGACGTGAGTTTTTTCAACCCAAAGAACAGCAAGTTGTTATCAAGAGTGGATAAAACTGTTCTGAATCGCGCAAAATACGAGACCATGGCGACAAGAAGAATACAAAAATGGAACGTTGAATTGCTTGTACATAATCTCAGAGGAGTCTTCATCAACAATATCAAGTCGAAAAAAAAGTAAGTCTTAAGGTAATGCAAAGCTATCGCTTTGGGATGAATGCATATTTCTTTCGTGTTATACTTGACGTATCCGGTGAAGAAAAAAATTAGCATGAAAAAGGCCCAAAGCACGTTTGCAAGGATATCAATTATTATAAATATCTGTCCAAACTGGATTGCTAACAGTGCGTATCTGAAAGTCATAAGCACCAGAAACACCATCTCCATGATGCCATTAGCCTTGCTGAAAGGGTGGATAATGTAGCGGTGCGGGCTATTGAGGTGCCTCTTGAATTCGAATCTCATGGATTTGGTGTTGGAGAAGAAATTCTTACACTTCCAATCATTCAAGTCCAAAATGATGAACTGCCTCAGTCTTCTGAGCAGCACCTCTATAGAAAATCTTTGAGGACTAAGTGGCACGAAACAGGACTGGATAACATCAATGCCGAGGTTGCAATTATGACGATTAGTCGAATATTTTTGCATGATCTGTTTCATCTTAACAGATTTGAATTTTCTTGACCGCCGTCAATTTGACATTAAAATTAGGGTGTTACTGACAATAGACATTAGACTAGGCATGAGAAAGAGACGAATGAGGAGAGAGTACGAACAAGGATGGAGTAATTATGGGAAAATGTCTATAATCCCAACTGCGAGAATGTGATTACGATTCCGAATGCCGTTTGGTAGTCTCCAAAAATTGTTGCAAACCCGACTGAGAACCATTATTACGAAATGAAAATTCTGACCTAACCTTTAAGCGACGAGACAAACACGTAATGAAATAATAGAGATATTGCAATAACGTCAGGCAGTATTCCACCAAGTGGAAATATGAGACAAAATTAATTCTGACAGTTTCAGTAATTGATGGTCTGCTAATGTATGCCCAACCTACTCACCAGTTCTATTAACTGTATAAGTTACTTTCCCCCTTCTTCTTTTTCACCAACCAACATAGTGAGAGTCTGGTCTATAGCCCTAATGATAGCATGATTTGGTTTTGTATACCCACCAGCGTTCGTCTCCACACCAATTGAATCAAAGAGGATTACCTCGTGTTTCTCGTGATATGATTTTGAAGTTTCCATTGATTGACAATTGGAAATAGCGGGATCACCCTTTGATCAAACTAGATCTGGCCTCACCATCTAAGACATTCTGTGAAAAGGATGTCTATCTCGAGGTGATATCTCTTGAATAGCCCCTCCAGTACATTTTGACCTTAGTGGGTTACTTTCCCAATACTTGTAAAACGATTGCCGGGAATATAGGAATATCGTTATTTCATTTCGTTCTTACTTGTGTTTTCTGACGATAAGAAGTCTGAACAGATTTAATAATGCAGTGATATAGTTTTGTGTAGAAAAAACCAAACGTTCAAATGTCAAATTGAACATGTCTGACAGCTCGACCACAGTATTCAAGCGTTACAGATCGTTTTCAGACTTGTATTATGTTGAATTTTTCGTGAGCAAGTAGTGTAATTTTTTACCAAAATCGAAAAATGGATCTGTTTTTCTCAAAAATACGCTCAAAAGGGAATCAACCAATTACTTTTGCACAATATCCTCTCGATCTGAAAAGGGGAACATTGTCCATGAGAATTGAGAAATGAAAAATGTGATTTATTTGTAATATCTAACAGGAAACAACTACTTCCCCGGCTAAAGCTACGCTGGACATTGAACTACATCTGATAGATATTGTGAAAAGACTCTAACTGAAAAGGAAAAATCTGAAAGTGAAAATTCGCATTTTCATTCAGATAGTTGATTTTTTTTAATTATCTCTAGTTTTCATTGAAAATTCATTAATAAATTAGATAGAATGTTATTGAAAAAAATCACTCACAGAAATCGTTCATTTCATTGAAGCAAGGTTCGCTTCTCTCGCATTTAATCCCCAATACATTTTGGTCGACAAAAATCTATTTTGGTTTGCCAAGCTCATCAGGAAGATTGATAGAATTGGAAAGCAGGCTCTTCAGAAGCAATTATACACATCAAGGATGGAAATCGATGGAAATATTTCTTCTGCGGTTACACTTTGAAAGTTATTTTTTGACATAGACCTGTCATGGACATTGCATTTTGATTTTTGTTCGAAAATATGAATAGAATATTCATAAAATCTGTTGTGGAATCATCTATTCACATGAATATATTTGCAAATGCAAAAATTATAAAAGGGTTCAAATTTTCCTACATTCTCCTGTAGACACAAGTGAATAAGATTTTTGAAAGATGCTTCTATTCTGATCAGTATTCCAAGGTAACATTACCGAATGCGTTACTTATGAGTTCCTTCATATTTTCCGTGTCGTTGGAGTCTCTGCATGAACAATGCCTTTTAGTATCACCACAAAAAAAACAATTTTTGTCAGATCGGGTTATCTAGGCGGCCATTTTGTAGGCCACCCTCTACTGATCCACCGATCTGGAAAAACATAATTGAGATGACCCTAACATTTATTGAATAATGAGCCGGCGCCCCATGTTAGTGTATCCACATCAAGTTTCTTGAATGTAAATTCATATTCTCCAATAGAGTGACAAACTTATTTCGCAAAAATTACAAATAGATTTGTGCATTAAGAGGTCTGTCAAAAAAATAAAGTCTGATCACTTAATCTCCAATTATTCCACCCCACACATTCAGAGACCATTTGTGCTGGTTATCCACTTTTCGTATCATCCTTCAATTTTGATCCAGATAATAGTGAAAGTTCTGTCTGTTCACGAATCTATTTTTATGAATTGTTTTCTGTGAAGAGAAAATCTTGAAAGACATCTCGATTTTGTTGTATTTCTACAGTTACAAAAATCCATGCGATTTTAAAAATAATTTTCAAGCAGTTTCCGATGGAGTTAAAAATGCCTGATATGTATTGAAATAATGTCGTTTCAGGATTCTCTGAACTGATCCTTTTCTCACCCCCGTAGTTTCACATATTTCTCTTTGACTAGCAGTTGTGTTTTCGCGACGGCTAATTGTACATTCAATTGATTTTCCTCTTTCACCATTCGTCACAGGCGTGGTACGATTTGGTTTATGATAATCCACTTTTTAAGTTTCCAAAAACTTATTCAGTGAACTCTTCTTCCATCAGGTTGTCTTTCATCAGGATATTTAACCACATTCAGTCTGCTAGCTAGAAGACACGAAAGTATCACATCATAGGCGAGGAAATTGTTCCAGTAATAACTCCTGAAGTATTCAAATGAATACCAAAGTGTGATACATCATTGGAAAGTAAGTTTTGTGGCCTTTCCACTCATGAAATCAAATGAGTGGGTTTCCATTTGAAATAATTATTTTCCAATTTGCGTTTTGATCCATCCGGAACACAAAAAGTCATGAAAATGCAATTGTGTGTCATGTTACAGAAATTAGACCATATTAAAGTCATTTCACCGTCCGTACATTTCAAAAATTATTTTTTCACGCGGAGTTAAAGGGTGTTGAATAACTCATGTTATTTCAAGTAATACCGATACATCTCCGAAAATAACAATGATGAACACTACATGAATCTATATTTTTTAAATGGTCAAAGTATTATCTATTCAATCATGTGATGAAATATGGGGTGTTCCATTACAAAAAACATAACTTTGGTTTGTTGCACTTTTTTGGGTCACCTTGTATACTTCGGAATATTTTACAAAAATACTATCCCAAGAAGGAAATATGCTTGCATTCGAAAGAAATTTTAAACTTGCGCCGTTTAGGAGCTATCGACCCTGCAGGACCCTGCAGAAATATGAGGGAACCGCCTAAGGAGGGTGACACGCTGGAGAAACGAATTTCGTGACACTCGTTTCAAGAAACATGCAACTCGTTTCAATATTAAACAACCCATGTAGACCCAAGGAGACCAGAAGTTATTGTTTCGTCAACAAGTTGCGCGAAATTGAACGTGCTCTGTTTGTTGTTATTGGTTTCTTGAAATTCGTTTATTTTCGTAGTATTCGCCGTGCTACGAGGATGGTATAGTAATAAAATATATTATACTTCTTCGGATTTTATTATAATAGGCGATACAAATTTTCCGGGTTCAGATAGCTTAGTGGTTGAGACTGTCGCGTTCATATCCGTTGACTGCTTGTCGGCTAGGTTCAAATCCTAGCGACTACTGATTTTTATCTGATTGCCCTAGAAAGTGGTAGGAATCGCTAGTTAAAAGGTAAGACCTCGTTAATCCTTGGCTCGCACAAGTTTCAACTTTTGAGGGCTGCCGTTCGTAAGGGGACGACAGTTGGTTAACGGAAAAAACAACAAAAACAACAACAAATCTATAAAACTGTTGAAACTTATGTGGGTGTTGTCTTAGTTCTTCTCCAATGACGGCCGAACTAGAGCGTCTTTTTTTCTTAATTACTCTCTTTCGGTGTCGGCGGTTCGCCAACCATAATAAAACTACATTTTCTTCATCGAAAGGCATATTTGCAACTAGTTTCATATAAACATGTTTCAGGAACATGTTTCAGGCAATCAATTACTCTAGAGTGTCACCTGACTAAGGTGTAAATGAGATACTAGTACTTTTTATGAGGATAGACTTGACTTGATAAGATAAAAATAAGGGTAGTTTTCTCCTGATCAAAATTCTCATTCTTGTTCCACCCTGTACACTGATCAAAAATTTTGAGTTTTGATAACTCAAATACAAGTTATTTTGCAATGCACCCATTTTTATGAAGAATAAAATTTTCTGACAAATGGATAATAAAAAAGTTTCCCATATGGACATTTTGAAACTCACTGTATATATACATATATTGATTATTGATGCTAATGTGCGTTAATTTAGAAATATACGACTTGAAGCATATACAACGTGATCTTATGTTCTTCTAAACCTAAAAAGTAAAAATACCATATTGATGAGGATAAGCAAGGAATTTCGATTGACAATTGCTCAGAAATGATCAAATTGGGATTGGTGGCACCCAGCCAAGTTAAAGATGAATAGAGTCCAAAAATTCGTCGGGACTTGGCGAATATTTTCGTTTCAACGAATTTGAATAATTCCGTATATATTTACATCATAATGTGAAATACAAATGATATATGAAATAAAACTAAGTATAATCTAAAAGGTCTTCCTGCTCATAGAAGAGAACATAGCGATTGTGCTCATGAGGGATTTAGATGAAATTGGGGTTACACGGGGAATCATTACATTCATGCCACGTGCTCGCGGATGTCTACAGTAGGCTATGTAGTGTCCTCTGTAGGTGTTCCATTATAATGTAATTATTATTTTGAAAGCACCAAAATCTCAAAGACTATACTAGATATGGAAAAGTGTGTACTCGATAATGTCAACAAAAAGTTATTGGTGAAAATTTTTCATATCAAAAAAATCACAGGTGTTTGCCCCCCGCCCAAAATTTTGTTGGATGAATGGTGTAGAGCACTTACTATACCATACCGAACCACCACCCCAAGTTTCATTATTTTGGGGCATAGTAGTTCATAATATTATAAATTCTTTAATACGTCAACATCATCCGTTTCACTCGAACATACTTTGAAAATAAATTACAAGCAAAATTCGATGTAGTATGAATTATAATCTTCATTCTTCGATTATTGAATTATAATAATAATAATAATATAATAGATGGAAACGGTACATTTTTTCAATTATTTTCTCCAAAGCACAATACGACAATACCCAATTTGATAAGTTTTAATTTTTTTTCTTGAGCACTTGTATTTAATGCTGAAATCGAGGGTTTTGAAGCAAGTCTCATAAAAGCGAAAAATAACCGAACATCTTCACACTTTATTAATATCCAACTAAAAAAAGAATACTTATATTGAACTAACATCATTTTGAACTTTGCTACTAAAGAAACTAATCGATAGGGTGGTACAGCCCCAGTCTTCTCTTCTCCAAAACAGTGCCCCTTCTCAACGATGATAAAACAGTATCCTTTTCCTTCTTCATCACTGCTACCAATCTATAATAATTGTCAAGTTT
Organism: Chrysolina haemoptera; assembly: GCA_958298965.1. Lineage (NCBI taxonomy): Eukaryota > Metazoa > Arthropoda > Insecta > Coleoptera > Chrysomelidae > Chrysolina > Chrysolina haemoptera. Next base: position 38,345,551 of record OY282590.1, read on the forward strand.
CGCTTTAACCCTCGCTTCGAAAGATCTCCCTACTTCCTGGTGGGAACTGAAATATTGAATGAGGTCTTCCTTTGATACGCAGTACACTTCAGAGGTCTCCAGAGCTATAAAGGTCAAAGGGCTAGTATCGTATTCCTTTAATGCCATCCAAAGCAATCCAAACTCATCTCCTTCTCTCAAATGCATGAATTCAACTCCTTTATCGTCGTACGCAGCCACAGTACCAGATGAGATGAAGTGCGCATCGTAATCATCACCTTCTGATACTATTACATCTCTGGAGAAATACATCTTGGATTTCATGATAGTGAGTAAATCAAGTAAATCCTTCCTGGAGATTTTACTCAGTACGGGGTGCTTCTCGATAAGCGACTTGACCCCGAACAAAAATAATTCGGTCTTCAGATGATCCGTTAAATGCGACTGAATCTCTTCTTCGTCGAAGTGTTGTTTCTTTGACTGTTTTCGAAAACCGGCCACCACTCGCTGCTTCAGATTGTCGGGTAATTGCAAAGAACGCAAGTAGGTCTGTAATACTGCCATATGCTGCTCGTATTTGCTGTCGGCAATATTCGTGATATCGAACACTCCAAGAACCCTAGCTATGAGGTCCAACGTGTACAATCGTCCTACGAGAGATAACAAGAACAGCACTAAGTTCTGGTAAGGATCTTTCGGCTCATAGTTATAGTCTACACCAAAAAAGTAGGATACGATAAGGAGAAAACCATTGCAATACATCTCAAGTCTCGCCGCCTTTTTTTGTTCAGGTCCAAGCCCCCTTGAGTAAGGATTTTCCACAGGGTTTATGTGTTCTATGACGATAATGGATGCACAAGTCATCAAATGCAAAAGAACCATTAATTTCAGGACCTCATAAATTAAGAACGACGTGAGTTTTTTCGACCCAAAGTACACCAAGTTGCTATCAAGAGTGGACAAAATTGTTTTGAATCGCGCAAAATACGAGGATAGGGTGACAAGAAGAATACAAAAATGGAACGTTGAATTGCTTGTACATAATCTCAGAGGAGTCTTCATCAACAATATCAAGTCGAAAAAAAAGTAAGTCTTAAAGTAATGCAAAGCTATCGCTTTGGGATGAATGCATATTTCTTTCGTGTTATACTTGACGTATCCGGTGAAGAAAAAAATTAGCATGAAAAAGGCCCAAAGCACGTTTGCAAGGATATCAATTATTATAAATATCTGTCCAAACTGGATTGCTAACAGTGCGTATCTGAAAGTCATAAGCACCAGAAACACCATCTCCATGATGCCATTAGCCTTGCTGAAAGGGTGGATAATGTAGCGGTGCGGGCTATTGAGGTGCCTCTTGAATTCGAATCTCATGGATTTGGTGTTGGAGAAGAAATTCTTACACTTCCAATCATTCAAGTCCAAAATGATGACCTGCCTCAGTCTTCTGAGCAGCACCTCTATAGAAAATCTTTGAGGACGAAGTGGCACGAAACAGGACTTGATAACATCAATGCCGAGGTTGCAATCATGACGATTAGTCGAATATTTTTGCATGATCTGTTTCATCTTAACAGAGTTGAATTTTCTTGACCGCCGTCAATTTGACATTAAAATTAGGTTGTTACTGACAATACACATTGGACTAGGCATGAGAAAGAGACAAATGAGGAGAGAGTAAGAACAAGGATGGAGTAATTATAGGAAAATGTCTATAATCCCAACTGCGAGAATGTGATTACGATCCCGAATGCCGTTTGGTAGTCTCCAAAAATTGTTGCAAACCCGACTGAGAACCATTATTACATAGAAATTATAATATATACTTATACTTACTCTAGAATGCCAATTCAATGGGACGAAAGTGTTGTAAAAAGTTCGATGCATTATTTAGTGCGCATGATCAGGATCAATTCCATTCATACCAGGGTGGGTTTCAGTGCGATTTTTAAATGATTCATGATATAGAGTAAAATCGATATAATAATACGTTGGTGTCAGGGCAGTCTATGAGACATGAAAAGTTTTGGTGGGCATACCTATGTTGTGAAACTCGGAATTTCTCGGATATAATCATATCAGCAGGCTCTTCAGAAGCAATTATACACATCAAGGATGTAAATCGATGGAAATATTTCTTCAGCGGTTACACTTTAAAAGTTATTTTTGACATAGACCTGTCATGGACATTGCATTTTGATTTTTGTTCGAAAATATGAATAGGATATTCATAAAATCTATTGTGGAATCATCTATTCACATGAATATATTTGCAAATGCAAAAATTATAAAAGGGTTCAAATTTTCCTACATTCTCCTGTAGACACAAGTGAATAAGATTTTTGAAAGATGCTTCTATTCTGATCAGTATTCCAAGGTAACATTACCGAATGCGTTACTTATGAGTTCCTTCATATTTTCCGTGTCGTTGGAGTCTCTGCATGAACAATGCCTTTTAGTATCACCACAAAAAAAACAATTTTTGTCAGATCGGGTTATCTAGGCGGCCATTTTGTAGGCCACCCTCTACTGATCCACCGATCTGGAAAAACATAATTGAGATGACCCTAACATTTATTGAATAATGAGCCGGCGCCCCATGTTAGTGTATCCACATCAAGTTTCTTGAATGTAAATTCATATTCTCCAATAGAGTGACAAACTTATTTCGCAAAAATTACAAATAGATTTGTGCATTAAGAGGTCTGTCAAAAAAATAAAGTCTGATCACTTAATCTCCAATTATTCCACCCCACACATTCAGAGACCATTTGTGCTGGTTATCCACTTTTCGTATCATCCTTCAATTTTGATCCAGATAATAGTGAAAGTTCTGTCTGTTCACGAATCTATTTTTATGAATTGTTTTCTGTGAAGAGAAAATCTTGAAAGACATCTCGATTTTGTTGTATTTCTACAGTTACAAAAATCCATGCGATTTTAAAAATAATTTTCAAGCAGTTTCCGATGGAGTTAAAAATGCCTGATATGTATTGAAATAATGTCGTTTCAGGATTCTCTGAACTGATCCTTTTCTCACCCCCGTAGTTTCACATATTTCTCTTTGACTAGCAGTTGTGTTTTCGCGACGGCTAATTGTACATTCAATTGATTTTCCTCTTTCACCATTCGTCACAGGCATGGTACGATTTGGTTTACGATATTCCACTTTTTAAGTTTCCAAAAACTTATTCAGTGAACTCTTCTTCCATCAGGTTGTCTTTCATCAGGATATTTAACCACATTCAGTCTGCTAGCTAGAAGACACGAAAGTATCACATCATAGGCGAGGAAATTGTTCCAGTAATAACTCCTGAAGTATTCAAATGAATACCAAAGTGTGATACATCATTGGAAAGTAAGTTTTGTGGCCTTTCCACTCATGAAATCAAACGAGTGGGTTCCATTTGAAATAATTATTTTCCAATTTGCGTTTTGATCCATCCGGAACACAAAAAGTCATGAAAATGCAATTGTGTGTCATGTTACAGAAATTATACCATATTAAAGTCATTTCACCGTCCGTACATTTCAAAAATTATTTTTTCACGCGGAGTTACAGGGTGTTGAATAACTCATGTTATTTCAAGTAATACCGATGATGAACATTACATGACTCTATATTTTTTAAATGGTCAAAGTAATATCTATTCAATCATGTGATGAAATATAGGGTGTTCCATTACAAAATACATAACTTTGGTTTGTTGCACTTTTTTGGGTCACCTTGTATACTTCGGAATATTTTACAAAGAATGTGCGTTAATTTAGAAATATACGACTTGAAGCATACAACGTCATCTTATGTTCTCCTAAACCTAAAAAGTAAAAATACTATATTGATGAGGATAAGCAAGGAATTTCGATTGGCAATTGCTCAGAAATGATCAAATTGGGATTGGTGGCACCCAGCCAAGTTAAAGATGAATAGAGTCCAAAAATTCGTCGGGACTTGGCGAATATTTTCGTTTCGACGAATTTGAATAATTCCGTATATATTTACATCATAATGTGAAATACAAATGATATATGATATAAAACTAAGTATAATCTAAAAGGTCTTCCTGCTCATAGAAGAGAACATAGCGATTGTGCTCATGAGGGATTTAGATGAAATTGGGGTTACACGGGGAATCATTACATTCATGCCACGTGCTCGCGGATGTCTACAGTAGGCTATGTAGTGTCCTCTGTAGGTGTTCCACTATAATGTAATTATTATTTTGAAAGCACCAAAATCTCAAAAACTATACTAGATATAGAAAAGTGTGTACGCGATAATGTCAACAAAAAGTTATTGGTGAAAATTTTTCTTATCAAAAAAATCACGGGTGTTTGCCCCCCGCCCAAAATTTTGTTGGATGAATGGTGTAGAGCACTTACTATACCATACCGAACCATCACCCCGAGTTTCATTATTTTGGGGCATAGTAGTTCATAATATTATAAATTCTTTAATTCGTCAACATCATCCGTTTCACTCGAACATACTTTGAAAATGAATTACAAGCAAAATTCGATGCACTATGAATTATAATCTTCTTTCGATTATTGAATTATTATAATAATAATAATATAATAGATGGGAACAGTAAATTTTTTCAATTATTTTCTCCAAAGCACAATACCTAATTTGATAAGTTTTAATTTTTTATCTGGACCACTTGTATTTAATGCTGAAATCTAGGCTTTTGAAGCAAGTCTCATAAAAGCGGAAAATAACCGAACATCTTGACACTTTACTAATATCCAACTCAACAAAGAATACTTATATTAAACTAACATCATTTTGAACTCTGCTACTAAAGAAACTAATCGATAGGGTGGTACAGCCCCAGTCTTCTCTTCTCCAAAACAGTGCCCCTTCTCAACGATGATAAAACAGTATCCTTTTCCTTCTTCATCATTGCTAACATTCTATAATAATTGTCAACTTTCTCTTTAACCCTCGCTTCGAAAGATCTCCCTACTTCCTGGTGGAAACTGAAATATTGAACGATGTCTTCCCTTGATACACAGTACACTTCAGCGGTGTCCAGAGCTATATAGGTCAAAGGGCTAGTATCGTATTCCTTTAATGCCATCCAAAGCAATCCAAACTCTTCTCCTTCTCTTAAATGCATGATTTCAAGTCCTTTATCGTCGTACCCAGCCACAGTACCAGATGAGATGAAGTGCGCATACTCGAAATCATCACCTTCTGATACTATTACATCTCTGGAGAAATACATCTTGGATTTCATGATAGTGAGTAAATCAAGTAAATCCTTCTTGGAGATTTTACTCAGTACTGGGTGCTTCTCAATAAGCGACTTGACCCCGAACAAAAATAATTCGGTCTTCAGATAATCCGTTAAATGCGACTGAATTTCTTCTTCGTCGAAGTGTTGTTTCCTTGACTGTTTTTGAAAACCGGCCACCACTCGCTGCTTCAGATTGTCGGGTAATTGCAAAGAACGCAAGTAGGTCTGTAATACTGCCATATGCTGCTCGTATTTGCTGTCGGCAATATTCGTGATATCGAACACTCCAAGAACCCTAGCTATGAGGTCCAACGTGTACAATCGTCCTACGAGAGATAACAAGAACAGCACTAAGTTCTGGTAGGGATCTTTCGGCTCATAGTTAATGTCTGCGCCAAAAAAGTAGCATACGACAAGGAGAAAACCGCTGCAATACATTTCAAGTCTCGTCGGCTCTTTTTGTTGAGGTCCAGACTCCTCCGCGTAGGGATTTACATTAGGGTTTTTGTGTTCTAGAATGATGACGGATAAACAAGTGATCAAATGCAAAAGAAACGCCAATTTCAGGATCTCATAAATTAAGAACGACGTGAGTTTTTTCAACCCAAAGAACAGCAAGTTGTTATCAAGAGTGGATAAAACTGTTCTGAATCGCGCAAAATACGAGACCATGCCGACAAGAAGAATACAAAAATGGAACGTTGAATTGCTTGTACATAATCTCAGAGGAGTCTTCACCAACAATATCAAGTCGAAAAAAAAGTAAGTCTTAAGGTAATGCAAAGCTATCGCTTTGGGATGAATGCATATTTCTTTCGTGTTATACACGACGTATCCGGTGAAGAAAAAAATTAGCATGAAAAAGGCCCAAAGCACGTTTACAAGGAAATCAATTATTATAAATATGTGTCCATACTGGATTGCTAACAGTGCGTATCTGAAGGTCATAAGCATCAGAAACACCATCTCCATGATGCCATTAGCCTTGCTGAAAGGGTGGATAATGTAGCGGTGCGGGCTATTGAGGTGCCTCTTGAATTCGAATCTCATGGATTTGGTGTTGGAGAAAAAATTCTTACACTTCCAATCATTCAAGTCCAAAATGATGACCTGCCTCAGTCTTCTGAGCAGCACCTCTATAGAAAATCTTTGAGGACGAAGTGGCACGAAACAGGACTTGATAACATCAATGCCGAGGTTGCAATCATGACGATTAGTCGAATATTTTTGCATGATCTGTTTCATGTTAACAGAGTTGAAATTTCTTGACCGCCGTCAATTTGACATTAAAATTAGGGTGTTACTGACAATAGACATTGGACTAGTCATGAGAAAAAGACAATATAGGAGAGAGTAAGAACAAGGATGGAGTAATTATGGGAAAATGTGTATAATCCCGACAGCGAGAATGTGATTACGATCCCGAATGCCGTTTGGTAGTCTCCAAAAATTGTTGCAAACCTAACTGAGAACCATTATTACGAAATGAAAATTCTGACCTAACCTTTAAGCGACGAGACAAACACGTAATGAAATAATAGAGAGATATATCAATAACGTCAGGTACTTCACTCACTTTGTGATTGTGACTGATTTAGCCAAATGACAGATTCATAGATTATGATCTGCCCTATGGAGCGTTCATTCATTTGTTCATTACCATTCACTCAGTTAATTCGGTGATCACGTGGTACTGCGCTCGATTTTGCATAACCGAATGCAAGGACTATCCGAACGCACCACTTGTATCCCAATATGTCAGCTGTCGAGAATTCCTGTCATTCTATGTATCCACCTCTGTCTTGTAACCGCAGGTTTAGCACTGGATAAATGCACCGCATGAAAGCAATATCCGTATAAAAGAAGAATAATTCACTATGTCAATTTTCATTTCAATTTGATGGACACCACGTGACCACGCCAAACTATAAATTCATTTTCTGATAAACTTTAGTAACTTCACCAATTTACCAGTATTGAATATAAGTGGCCTTCTAGTCAACTCTGACAATAATTATACATATTTTTAACCTAATTCTGGCTGTATTTGATGGACACCATAATTATAATTTGTTTTATGATAAACTTTACCATTATTGGATATTACTAACCTCCTAGGCCACTCTGACAATTATATATATGTTTCAATTAACTCTGACTGAATTCAGTCTTCTCAAGAGGTAGACGCCTACCTCTTATTTATGTATTGGTGGTATCCATAGATTAATTAATCTATGGTGGTGTCTTGTTTTACCGATCCTTTTTTATGTCCGCTGAGAACTTTGTGAAACTCTTACAAACCCTTGCAAGAAACTCTCTTACAAGACACAAATTTATGTCGATATTTGTCAAACTATGACAAATTCTTGCAAAAACTCTTTACAAGAATCTTTCACTTCACTTTTATTGCCATTTTCGATTTTTTCGTTTGAATTTCTTCTAGATATTTTTGATCTCGTGAAATATACTCATAGCTGCTAGCGGCTATTTTCTTTGTATGATTCTGGCAGGGTCACTATGACCACGCTGGAGATCGGTCCTTTTCCTTCGAGCAATGCTTCCAAACTATTTTACCGGTTTGTCAGACGAATCTGCAGGCCTGGAACTGGGGAAGAGAATCTCTTTATCAAAGACTGAGGTGTCCAGCCTTTCAAGATGGCATTCCGTCTCTTGACTGAATCAGAGTGAATATCTGGGCCCAAGCTCGATTGAACTTTCTTCAATTTGGCCCCCAGGCATTGACAATAAATTGTCGTTCAAAGGCACATCTGAAATGTGTCACCTGAAATATGACTCACCTTGATTGAATACATGTTGTCTCAACATACATGAGGCGTCTCGCCTCAAAAATAGTAGGCATCTGGAATAATATGATTCCATAGCATCATCTTAAGTTGCAGACGTCTCGTCTCAACAAGCATGAGACGTCTCGTCTCAACAAGCATGAGACGTCTCGCCCCAGCAATAGTAGGCGTCTCGCCTCCATCTTGAATTGAAGACATCTCTTCTCAACAACCCCAAACTTCCTGAAAACCTGACATGTTAATTTTCCGTCTTTAATGTGTCAAAATCATCGGCAGGATGATGACAACGCCGTAGAACTGGATCTGTATCTTTTACGTTTCATTTCTTCATTCAATTGCAAACTTGTTCGGATTGATGATCTTATTGCGTTCGCGCAAAACAAAAGATTGATTATCAATCAATGATTAAACTCAGGTTAGTATAGAGCCACAGACACGACGGTACAGAGATGGGTGCGTTTTGTTGGCCTGAAGCGACACGGTTGCTTTAAAAATTTGATTGTTCAAACGGAAAACAAAGGGTACTACATTTGATCATTGAGAACAAGGCGTGAAATATAATAGTTTATCAGACAGTTCAGAAATAGTATAATTACACAAAATAACTTGAGACAAATCTTTCAAAACACCACATTCAAACACATCAACGCGATAATGACACGATACGACAACAACGTTTTTCCTGCACTCACCGTTTTCACGAGTCTGACAGCATAATGATATCTTTCTTGCACTATTGAAAAATGTTTATGGTACGAGTAGACTAACAAATGAGGGTAAAAAATTGTAAATCTCGATTATATTTCCGTAGCAATAGTCCTCCAGTACTTATTTTTGATACTTCGAAAACGGCGTCATTGAGCCACAGCATTTCAGAATATTTCCGGCGATCTCGCGTTCGGGACTCTAGACATGTCCTTTTTACCCATAACTATTAATTCCATCCTTCACAGTACCTTTTTTTCTAATGTTGTCCGCAGGGAACTGCGTTTTAAAGTCACGTGACAGCCAGTCCATATCCTACATCCTACATAACTATTATAAGTCTATGGTTACTGACCTAATGTCAGATATATGAGTTTATAGGGTGTTTGCCATAGAAATTATAATATATATACTTACTCTAGGATGCCAATCCCCTCTTCGTGGGACACTGAATAGTGTTGTAAAATTCCAAATGTTTTCATCAATGCGCATTGCGCATGCACATAACCAGTCTCCTAGCTCTGCAGCGTTGACAAATTTCAGAAAATTGTATCTTTGTAGTCGAGATTCTGTCGAAAATAATTTAACATTACTGTGAAGCCTACCCAAATTCCCGTTGAATTGTTGGGATCGTGCAACAGTGTTAACAGTTTTCAATTGCCGCAGAGGAAGGAGGGTAGTTTGCCAGAGCCGGTTTGGGTTAGTTTGGTGGTTTAGGCGATTTGTGTTCATTGTGAAATTAACCATTAACGTTATTGTGTTTATTCCGATGTGCTTTTCTTATAACTGTTGTTTACTTCAATTATTCATCGGTAGTGTGTATGTTATTGGTTTTCGGGTTTTTCTGTAGTGAAATTTTAATTTTGACAATGAATTGTTGATGTTGATGGCAAATCTAATAAATAATATAAATAGAGCAGAAATACCTCCCATCTTTGATAAAACTGAGAATATTAATCCTTTCTTTACGTTTGGATTATATAAATCATTTTAAGCTTGACGAGAGCAAGGCATGACATTTGGATGAGAGCATTGGGGAGAGATCCTACAGTGGAGCATCTGACTGAAAAAAAAAGTCATTTGCAGCAAACATTTTTCTTCAAACGATGTATATATGAAGGGTAGTCGAATGTTATTGAAACGAAATGCAGTTCCAAGTCTTTTTTTACGAAAAAATTAGTTACTACCCAAGAAAGGTAAGTCTAGGTATATAACAACTATAGGAATTTTCAAATCTTTAAAATCTGTTCAATTCATTCATGATGTAAGTTTTATAAAGGATTGCATTTTTTGAGGAATTAGCCGATGATAATTTAAATTAATAATGAGAAAAGAATAGATGGAAACGGTACATTTTTTCAATTGTTTTCTCCAAAGGGCAATACGAACGCTGCACAATTTGATAAGTTTGAATCTTTTATCTTGACCACTTGTATTTCATTCTGAAATCTAGTGTTTTGAAGCATGTCTCATCAAAGTAAAAAATAATCGAACATCTTCACACTTTATTAATACCCAACTAACCAAAAAATACTATAAATTATCAACATTTTGAACTTTGCTACTGAAAAAACTATTCTACAGAGTACAGCGCCCGTTTTCTCTTCTCCAAAATATCGCCCTTTCTCAACGATGTTAAAATATCATCCTGTTCCCTCTTCGCTTTTCCTACGTACCTATAATACTTCCCTATTTTCTCTGCCACCTTCTTTTCGAAAAATCTCGCAACTTCCAGCTGGGAACTGAAATATCGACTGAGGTCTTCCCTTGTTACGTAGTACACTTCAGTTGTCTCAAGAGCTATCCAGGTCAAAGGGTACGTTTCGGCTTGCTTTACTGCTATCCAAGGCATTCCAAACTCGTCACCTTCTGACAAATGCAGGATTTCGTGTCCATTAACGTCGTACCCAGCCACAGTACCAGATGAGATGAAATACGCATACTTGATATCATCACCCGATAATACTATTACATCATTGGTGAAATACATCCTGGATTCCATGAGAGTGAGTAAACCAAGTAAATCGTTCTTGGAAATTTTCTTCAGTATGGAGTGCTTCTCAATAAGCGACTTAGCCCCGAACAAAAATAATTCCGTCTTCAGATGATCCGTCAAATGAGATTGAAACTCTTCCTCGTTGAAGTACTGTTTTCTTGACTGTTTTTCAAAACTGGCCACTATTCGCTGCTTCAGATTGTCGGGTAGTTCCAAAGTGCGCAAGTAGGTCCATAGTACTGTCAGATGCTGCTCGTATTTGCTGTCGGCAATATTTGTGATATCGAACATTCCAAGAACCCTAGCTATGAGGTCCAACGTGTACAATCGTCCTACGAGAGATAACAAGAACAGCACTAAGTTCTGGTAGGGATCTTTCGGCTCATAGTTATAGTCTGCACCAAAAAAGTAGCATACGATAAGGAGAAAACCATTGCAATACATCTCAAGTCTCGCCGCCTTTTTTTGTTCAGGTCCAAGCCCCCTTGAGTAAGGATTTTCCACAGGGTTTATGTGTTCTATGACGACGATGGATGCACAAGTCATCAAATGCAAAAGAAACATTAATTTCAGGATCTCATAAATTAAGAACGACGCGAGTTTTTTCGACCCAAAGTACACCAAGTTGCTATCAAGAGTGGACAAAATTGTTTTGAATCGCGCAAAATACGAGGATAGGGCGAGAAGAAGAATACATAAATGGAAATTGGGATTGGTTGAACATAATCTCACAGGAGTCTTCACCAACAAAATAAAGTCGAAAAAAAAGTAAGTCCTAAGGTAATGCCAAGCTATCAATTTGGGATGAATGCATATTTCTTTCGTGTTATACTTGACGTATCCGGTGAAGAAATTTCGTAGCATGAAAAGGAACCAAACCGCGCTTACAGCGATATCGACGTCTACAAATATCGCTCCAAACTGGACTCCTAATAGTGAGTATCTGGTGAGCAGAAGCGTCAGAAACATTATATCCAAGATGCCATTAACCTTGCTGAAAGGGTGGATAATGTAGCGGTGCGGGCTATTGAGGTGCCTCTTGAATTCGAATCTCATCGATTTGCTGTTGGAGAAGAAATTCTTACACTTCCTATCATTCAGGTCCAAAATGATGACCTGCCTCAGTCTTCTGAGCAGCACCTCTATAAAAAATCTTTGAGGATGAAGTGGCGTGAAACAGGACTTGATAACATCAATGCCGAGGTTGCAATTATGTCGATTACTCGAATTTTCTTCCATGATTTCTTTTATATTAACAGAGTGTAATTTTCTTGACAGTAGCTGTCAGTTTGACACTATTATTTGTGCGTCGCAGATCTGGTTTCTTTGACAATGCGTTTCTCCTCATATACCGTGTGAGCATTGTTACTTTTTGTACAAAATACCAAAACAGACGGAGACATATAATGATGATAAATGAATTCAGTGATACAATGAGGGTCAGGTAGCTCAGTGGTTAAAACTGTCACGTTCGAAACCATTGATGCTGCTGGTCGGGTAGGTTCAAATTCTATCAACTACAGATTTTCATTCTGATGACCCGAGAAAGTGCCAGGAATAGCACGATAAAAGGTAAGACTTCGTTAATCCTTGGCTCGCACAAATTTCGAGGGCCGCCGTTCGTAAGGAGGCGACAGCTGGTTAACGGAAAAAATAATCTTAACAACAATTTTAACAAAAGAATGTCATTCCTTTAATGGGTTTGGATGTCTTTGACAAACAATTTTCTGGAACTTCGCGAAAATTATTTATATTTTCAAGTCTTTTAGTTTTTTTTCCAAATATGTGAAAATTTTCGACATCTACTAACAATTACCCAAAAATCCGTTGTGAAAGGTTGGAGTCATTTACTTCTAGAAATTTCTGCAATGATTTATAAACATTATTTATCTCCCTTACCTTCATAAATAATTATAATAATAAATAGCGCATACTCATATCAGAGCGGGGCTTGATGGAAAGGCGTCTGCCAAGTTCAAACCTCGGTCGGACCTAGACATTTTTTCAATTCAATTTGACTAAATGAAATCTCGTGGCTCGACTTGAGTGAGTTCCGAGGTGGCGTATGGTGCTAGTAACAAAGCCTGCCCAAACCACATATCAGCTGATGATCCCAGATATCGATGCCAGTGTAAACACAGAAAAATATGTTTATGCGAGTACCCTCTGCAGTTGACTAGGTATACGAACGGATATGTATGCAAAGAGGGTCAAGGAAGGGGATCGCTCGCTGCAAAGAGAACTCGCTCATCGATAGATGAATAACGCAAAAAATCCTATCATATTTCACAAATTTTCGATATATTCAAAGATATTCGTACAAGCTCTGCTTTTGAGGAGTTTTTTAAAAAATCTGAGAGATTCGTAGAAACAAAAAAGAAAATATGGAAAAATCAACTCGAGCATCAGTAACAGTTGATAAGTGTTTTACATAATTGCATCTATGGAAATCAATCGCAAAACTTTGGGTGTTTCGAGTTGCCTACTCTAGCTAGAACATCTGACCCAATTAATGAAAGGAAATGTGGACACTCAACATTATTATTCAGAATCCTATCTAGGAATGTCTGCACAAACATTTTGAGTGGTCAGTTTCTATTTCTGCTGTACTGCGAAGTTCTCTTAGTGAATTATCAATCAGAGGCATGCCCAATTTGTAAACTAGGTTACATCTCAAGAAGTTGTTTTGTATTTTCTCTACAGACCTATATTATTGATATAAATTTCATATGTTTGTGACCAACTCCAATGTTGATCTAACCAAAGAATAAAATAAATGATTTTCATGGAATTACCATCAATTTATTCTCCTATGGCCCTGCACACAAAACCTGGCATTTTTGTCGCTTTACTGATAACCTGTGTAGATGGAAATCAACATTGATGTCGATAAAAAATCCAAGGTTCCGAACGAATTTTACCCTTGGGAGTGGTTCACCATAAATGTTATAAAATTTAGTTTGTCCAAGTGACCGAAAAAAAATTACATACTGCGTTTTTTGCATTCAAGTCCATGTAAAAGTCACCATTTACCAATTAAAGTAAGGTCGTTTTTAATATTCTCACAATCATACGAGTATTTGTTGTTGATATGGCTGTAGATTTCAAGATCAGCTGCAAATATCAAAATTTTTTTAATGGTCAATTATTCCATCAATTTTATTGATTAAAATATTACAGTTCTTACCTGCTCTCATGCTAATAAAAGTCCTAATAATGTTATATAGCGCAATCTTGTACATTCATGTGATACCTACTTGCATTGTTGCTATTGCCCGCAACGTATTTTAAGTCGTCATTTTATAAGTCGTGACAATTTAGGTGCTGAATTTCATATACCAATTCAAGAATTAGAGTCGATTCTAGTAGTCACCATCAGCGGCCGGGATATTATCAAAAAAATTGGTTTTCTGTCAGAAAACAACTACTTCCCTGGCTAATACCTCGACGAACATTGAATAACATTGAATGACAGATATTCGTGCAACGTTCTTACAAGACCCGGTTGCAAATGCTTATTGTAATTATACAGCAGATTATCTTTCATTTGGCTGGCAAAGACCACCTGTAGACGCGTTTCGAGGTTCTTGCCGCTCGTCAGTGACAGGGTAGGTGGTCGACTGGGGCAGGACGACTTTAATGTCGTCCGATCTACCCTGCGAAACGCGTCTGCAGGTGGTCTTCCCCAGCCAAATGAAGGAGAATTTGTTGTATAATTACAATGAGTATTTGCAATTGGGTCTTCTTGGAAGAACGTTGCACAAATATCTATCAGATATAGTTCAATATCCGTCGTGGTATTAGCCAGGGAAGTAGTTGTTTTCTGTCAGATGTTTGCCTCATTTTCTCCACATGGTGAAAATATTTGCAGGGAAGGGTACTTCGATTTCGGGCGATTTTACTATTTCATTTATTTGATACTCTCCGGCAAAAATTCTTGAACCCATCCATTTGGTGAATAGGCGATAATAAACTATTGTTGGATGTGGGTGCGATCCATCAGGACGATCATATGCCCCACAGTATTACCGGCTTTCTTACTATTAAGTATATGCTTAATCTACACGAAATTATTCGAATCTTCAATCTAAAACATCGTTCTTACCTTGGAATATCCAAACGGCCGTATCGGAAAATATCTGACGGTACTCCGAAAGGTCAAAGTTTCGCAAACATTGCTCGTTCTGTTTGGGCGTGTTTTTCTTCTGGAAAGCCTCATCGCCGCTGTACTGCTTCATATTGTGAATCAGCCTGAAATGAATAGTTGAAAAAAGGTTAATACAAGTATCACACAAATAAAAAGATCTGATATCGACACATCTGACGTATATCGAAATTTCGCATAACGTATGAAATAGCGACTTTTCTAAAAAATGTGTTGTTGCCACTACAAGTTGGTTTTCAGGCAACAGTTGGAAAATTTAGTATCACCACTAATAATAAGAGAGCCGGTAATACTGCCAACAAATGAATGTGTTGCTTTGATTTTTATGTCCGGAAGGATGTTCAATGACTGATAATAATAACACTCCCTCATAAACACTCGTAGAGTGTACCCAAAAGCATACCCTGGCGAGTTGAGTATGGCTATTATTATTTGCCGTGGTGCTCCGAAGCGACTTACTAATCTTGGAGCGTGTATCTACTTTTCGGCTGAAGGAAAAAGTGAAAAACCTATAGTACCATCTCAATGTCTTTATCAATGTTATAACCAACGTCAATGAATGAGCAGAAAAGACAACTGACGTGTAGAGGGTTGCTATCTTATGCCATTGGCATAGGGTTGCCACCCCTCCCGTGGCCGGAACCCCTGGTTGCCGGGCGTAAGCAACCCCTGTTTTTTTGTCTTCATCATAATTATCGTTTCGATAGTTGATAATTTGCCTATGTCTTCTTGAATACGCTACTTGGCGGAAAACATACGGTTGCCTCAATTTCGATTGGCGGAAATGGTGGCAACCTTCGTCCAAAGTCGAGCGCACGCGACATTTTTCGAATCGCGCGCGAGACGCAAGCCCCTACGCCACTGGTTTTGCAACGACATTCCTTCGTGAAAAAAAAAATTAAACTGTTGTACAAACTGAGTAACAATTATTGTTTGACGAAACAAAAATTTACATATTGATTGAAAGTTTGATTTTGTGGAGGAAATCCAGTTCTTGACATGATTTTTTGGGTTTATGACCTTCCACAATCTGAAAATGAAAAATATTTTTTTAATCCAAAGAAATCTGTACAAGTGTAGAATGGCAAATTAATTAATTTGCCCGATAAGTTACTGCGTTCACAAGACTGCTGTCTTGAAAGAAATTAATTTTTGTCAGTAACGTACCCTACACTGAATTTGCCTATCTGAAAAAATGAGATCGAATTAACAAAGAATACTTCTCTTTTTTTGAAAACTGTTGACGTTTCGAACTGAATTTGAATTTCGATTTTGGTAAAGAAAGGTCTTATTAATTAATTTGCCCTTCTACACTTGTACAGATTTCTTTGGATTAAAAAAATGTTTTTCATTTTCAGATTGTGGAAGGTCATAAACCCAAAAAATCATGTCAAGAAAAATTTACATATTGAATAAAATTGAATCTGAAATTTAATTTAATTTTCCAAAATATATTCATTTACTGTGGTGTAACCTGGTGTAGACAGGCTACTTTTAATATATTTTGTGACCTTCCGTTCAAACAATTGCATAACTTATCGACTCGTTGCTTTTGTTTTCATCTGAATGCAAAAAATAGTCGGAAATCATCCGATTGGAAAAATGTCGCGTGGGTTCGACTTTGGGCGACGGTTACCACCAATTCCGGCAATAGAAACTGAGTCATCCGTATGTAGCGTATTCAAGAAGATATCGGGAAATTCTCAAATAGCGGTACGATAATATGATGACGAAAATATAGGGGTTGCTTACGTCCGGCAACCCGGGGTTCCGACAGCGGGAGGGGTGGCAATCGTATGCCAATTGCATAAGATGGTAACCCTCTACACGGCATTGGACTTTTTTTTTATAGAGCTCATTTATTGATGATGGTTAAAACATCAATAAAAACATTGAGATGGTGCCACCAAAAATCAGTAAGTCGCCTCGAAGCACCACGACAAATAATATTAATAGCCATTCTCTACCCGCACAGGCTAAGCCTCTGGGTACACTTCACGAGTCTTCACAAGGGAGTGTTATTGATTTTATTGACAATGGGCCTAATGAATAAACCTTAAGCAATTGTTTTCACTCAGATTTCTTGAAACAGACCTATCCATTTTGTTAATTAATGAGAGAGACAAACCTATAGTAAAAGCTTTTGCTGGATTTTATTCATACCACCCATTAAATAACCTTCCGGCAATGAAAACCGAAGCAACCTATTGGTAAATAGCCGATTATAAACAATTGTTTCATGTGGGTGTGATCCTTTAGAATAATCATATGCCCGATAGTATTACCGGCTCTCTTACTATCGAGACAACAGTTTGGAAATTTAGTATCACTACTAGGATATACTCCTACATTACACTTTAATAATTCAGCTCCAATGACATGAAGACAGTTTTCAATTCAAGCTCATCAATTTACTGCTGAAAAAAAAAATCAATCGCACCCTTGACCTCTTTTTACTAGCAGCACACAGGTAGTTGGAATTGAATTCTGCCTCCATTTCCACATCACTAAGGCAATATGCTACGACTCTTGCCGAAGGTAGACTCATAAAAGTTTGTTGCTGTCTGAACAAGCATTTTTTTCACTTTGTGGAAGATGCCATCTAGAACTTTGGGTCTACCAGATGATTTGATTCTCATCGCGATAAGGCGTCACAGTCAATGATAATATGGAGACTCTTTTCCCCATTAGAGACTGTTTCCTCCTCTTCATTGGAGACTATTGTCTGTTCCACACTTCTCTCCTTCGCTGAGGAGACTGATTCCTCCTCTTTGGAGACTGTTTCCTCCTCCTCCTCGGTGTATATTGTTTACTTCTAATAATAGACTATTTCTTCTTCTCACTGGAGACTGTTTTCTACCCCTTATTAGAGAATGTTCCTCATGAAACACTGCTTCCCCGTCCTTATTGAAGACATGGTGGATATTGTTTCCTTCTCCCCATTGAAGATTGTTTCTTCTTCACATTGGATACTATTTCCCCCCTTGCTTGAGACTTCCTCATAAGAAATTGTTTTTCCTCCTCATTGGAGACCATTCCTTTCTTCTCATTGGGCAATGTTTTCTACCTCTTATTGGAACTGTTTTCTCATCGTTTTCGAAAACTGTTACCTCCTTCCCATCGGATTCTGTTTCCTCTGATCTTTGGAGAATCTTCCTCATCGGAGACTGGCTTCTCCTCCTCGTCGAAGACTATTTTCCTCTCCTCATTAAGGACTGTTTCTTCTCCTCATTGAATACTGTTTTTATTCCCCGGTGGAGACAATTTCCTTGTTCTTAATTAAGACTGTTTCTCTTCTTATTGGAGACTGTTTTCTCCTCATTCGAGACTGTTTCTTCCTCGTGGGATGGTGTTTTCTTCTACTCATTAGAGACTTATCTCCTTACTCCTCATCAGAGACTGGTTTCTCCTCCTTTTTGGAGACTGTTTTTCTCTTCTCATTAGGAACTGTTTCTTCCGCCTCACTGGAGATGTCGCAGTGCGCGCAAAGAACAGCAGTATAAATGACGTGCCAGAAACGAGAGCTTCAGTTTCAGTTAACAATAGGTAACTATATGTTCGAAAAAATTATATGCCTTCTAGAAATCACGAACCAGAGATGAAAAATGAGATTAACAAGAACATAACGTCGTTCACAAAACAATCAACTGGAGACGGTTCACGAGAAGTTGAATTCAAAATTCTGACGGTAACTGTTTGTATAAAAGCATGCATACCTGAGAGTATTCGATAGCCAAAGGGTTGTCGTTTCGAAATCCGAATGTCTCTTCTTGATGAGTTTCTTGACGGTGTTGCCGAATGCAGAGAGAAGCGTCCTAACCTTATCTTCGTCGTTGATGTAGTCGGTGTGTCGAACACACATGAATATTATATAGGCGGGCAGCCCGGGAAGAAGAGCGACTGCAGTGCGTGGTTTCAACTCTGAAAAAGTCCGGAAATACTTTATGCTACAATGCTGGAATACAATAATGAATTGAAAAATTTGAAGAAGAGAGGTAGAGGAAAAAAGGGAGGATGAAGAGGAAGAAGTGGAAGAGGAGGAAGAAGAGGAACAGGAGGAAGAAGAAGAGGAAGTGGAGGAAGAAGAGGAAGTGGAGGAAGAAGAGGAAGAGAAGGAAAAAGAAGAGGAAGAAGAGTGAGACGAAGACGAAGATAATGAAGAAGGAAAGGAAGAGGGATTCAAAATGAAAATAATTTTCTGGACTAATCAATTATACCAAACATAAAACTCACCTACGACGAGCTTCTTCATGATGGTATTCTCATCGCCCTTTCTGAAGGCGAACATCCCCAGGTACTCGCGGTCTTTTTTCCTGATGGTGGGCGCCGATCTGGTCAACGCCGTTGGAATCTTCTCGGCGTCCTCAGTTGTAGCGGGAGCGTCCAAATCGAAACCCGCCTCCTTCAGCTTCTTCGCGAGCCCCTTCAGCTGCCTCTTGAGCTTGCGCACCGTTTCGTTGAGCAGATCGTTCTTGTCGTGCAGATCGAGATTTTCCGACGTGAGTCGCGTGATTTCGGCCTTCATGAAGGCCTCGCCCTGCGACTTGGGATTGCCGCCGAGGTTGGCCGACAGGATGCGCTGCTGGCGCTCGTTGTCTTCGCGCAGCTTTTCGATCTCGAGCTTGAGCTCGCGTTCGTGCGCCTTGTACTTGGTCTTCTCGTCCTGCAGTTCGAGCTCAAGCTGTTTGTTGATCGTCTTCTGAGTTTCGTATGCTTGCGCCAGTTCGCCGTCTTCGTTTATGTATTCACCTATGAAGGTAGAGTCAGGGTTCGGGGATTACCAGAGAAACGAAAAAATAAATCGTGCAAAATCATAAATGAAAGATAAAAATACAAGGCGCAAAATAGCAACTTTTCTATCGCGACTTATGACAATACCGGTACAATTCTGTTAAAATCGGTAGTATTCAGGACTTCATTCTGTTTCAGTTTGTTTATATTGTACTTATATCGTTTGACAAGAATCTTCAATAGTCGTCAGATGTTGTGTGACGTCATTTATACATTCCTATTGGCAATTTTTTTTCCAGTCGATTCAACTTTATGTATGGGCCGTGGTGGACGAGATGAGGAAGCGTTAGCTTCTCAACCATAAGGGGGTGGGATCAAATCCCATTACAGTCACGGGCCCTTCTGTGGCATAATGCGTCAAAAGGCAAGGGCCTCGTCTTCTCTAGGTTGTACAAGTATCCCGAAGACTTTTGAGGGTTTCTCGTGAAGGATGAACGAAAAATTGATCAAACATTTTTTAAAGGTCTATCAGCATATCGAGCCTCAAGCGAGAAGTTTCCCCATTGTTTGTTTGAAGGTTGTAGATGATGTATTAACTGATTACTCACATTTCAGACGTCCATGATAACGCGTTTTTAATTACTACGCTCGGTTGACTGAAAGAGCACCATTGGTTCGATATATAAAGTTTATGAATATGCGTTTGAACCAATGTTCCACTCTATGAAATCTTATCCCAAAGAAATCGGTGGTGCTCTGTCCAAGCATGGTCAGCAATTCCCGATCTATATGTTTCCCCTCGTCATGTCCACTTACTGTGTTCGACTATTCTTACGGATAATGGCCTCTTGGTCTGTCCGATGTAGAAATATCCACAGTCACATGGGACCTCATAAATAATGTTTTCACTGGATTCTGTTGTGGTTTTCAGGAGTCTGAAGTTACTCCGAGAAAGTAAGCATACTTGGACGACAAAAAAAAATTAGACATGAGCGTACGAAAGTCCTGGATACAACCGATATTTGAAATGTATTATTGCGAATTTATTGCAAAAAACTGTTTTATATTGCCCCTGCTGTGCCGTTATGCATACCTGTCCTTGTTTTGTTGTTGAATATCGATTTCATATTGCTCGTCTGTGCCGCGAGAACGCCTTTTAGCTGGATGATTTCGTCGCTTTTTCTATCGAGTTCCACCTGTAGCGCTGCCAGCTGCTCTTGTAGCTTAGAAGAGCCCGTTCCTAAAGTAAAAAACAGATATGATAACGGAAAATTTGGGTTTTTTCATTAATTGCAATTTTTCTCTCGCATATGTCTTACAAGGTTGTAATATTCACTCTTCAAGAAGTCAGTTGAAAAAAAATACATCAGTGTTATTATTATTATCATTATTAACTCGCAAGTACCAGTTCTTAATTTTCAATGATTCCCAAACAAGAAGGAACAACATTGCAATTATTTTGATCACATTTCGTGGTAAAATACTAGTTTTCAGGTGATATTCGCTCTTCAAAAAGTCAGTTGAACATAAAATTGAATCGATCAACTCGCAAGAACCAGTTAACAATTTTCCCGTTGGACTAAGAAATGCCCCTTCTGATTTCCACTTACCCATCAGCTAAAAAATCCGAATCGCAACATGCAATGAATTTAAACAACCGTGCCTAAGGTTGGTTGGTTGAAAGCTGACGAGCGAAATACAGGGTTTACGATAGGGGATTCCCTTATCACTGAGACCAGCTGGTTTCTAGTAATAGGTCTGTGTTTTTCACCAGGTTTAGTGATCTATTTACTAGGTGTTTCGAATTCATGCCTGTTTCTAGGTTGATCTTTCCGAATACAGTGTTGCATCTGTTGTGCAGCGCATCGCATAGTATCTCTGATTGTTTAGAGATTCCATCAGTTCGTCTACTACCATGTCCCACAATAGGGCGGATAGTATCCCTTCCTGTGTGGTTTCCTTGTCAATTTCGAGCTGAGCGTAGTCTTCAAACAATTTGGTCTGGGCCTATCGATTTTGGAGCATTGAGACTATCCACTTGCAGGTGGTTTAGTCAACGATTTTTTTGCTGGGCGCTGAGACCATACTTGCGAAGAATGTATTGTCGAAGGATAATTTCAAAGAGAATGCATTGTCATCAACGGTGTAGATTATAGATTATATATTTGGGACTTTCGTGCTACAAGCCTCTACACCGCGACCTTTTCAGATCTATTGTGTTTGTCCTCGAGATCATTTAGAGTTCTTTGTCTAGCCCTGTCTTCTTTACGAGACTCCACAGGCTAGTTTTTAGAACTCCCATGAATCTGGGAGCTCTTGGCTTTTCTTCTCCCAGCGTTAGAAACCTTTGCCTTGACAAGCCCTCGCAGTGGCATAGTATGTGTACTGATGTTTCCTCTTCTTCCTGACAGAACCTGCATAGCATTTCTTCTGCCAGGCCTATTGTACTCATATGTTTGTTGAGCCTACAGTGCCCTGTGAGAAGTCCTGCTACTATTCTAGTAGTGTCCCTCTTCTGGCTTAGTAGATAGTCTGTGAATGTTGGCTGCGGTTGTTTGATAAACTCTTTGTTCTGTCTCATCCCTGGTGCATTGTTCCACCATTCTTGAGACTTCTGTTGAATCCATGATTTGGTGTTTGTTTTTAGTACAGCTTTTGCTATACCGCAATACGGTTCTGGGCCATTCAGGGCCTTACTTGCTCCTTCTCGGGCTAGTGTATCGGCCTCTTCATTGCCTCTATAACCTGTGTGTGCTGGTACCCAGGCTAGTGTCAGTCTGTTCTGACTATCAACGGTGTATGTATTGAACTAAAATAATGCCATTGTGTTCGAACATTTTAAAATAAAAATTTTATTGTTTTCCACCCCATGCCCAACCAACCCTCCTCCCTTCCCCCAGTGGTACCAAAACTCACCGTCGTTGATGCTACTCTGCAGCTCGAGCAATCGCGACTTGAGCTGCGAATTGCAGAGTTCCAATTCGGATATTTTGACGGCGCTCTCGGCTTCGTTCAGCGCCTTTTCGGTCTTCGGCGACAAGTCGATCTCGTCTAGACGTTTCTGCATGCGCACCTTCTCCCTCTCGACTTCGGCGAGTTTGTGCTGCAACTTGAGGACGAGCGCGACGTCCACTTTGGCTTCGGGTTCATGTTTTGCGTTGGCCTCGCTGGTGCTGGTGGTGCTAGGGGTTTGACTCTCACTCGAAGCTGGAATCATAGTAATTACACTCAACCTGTATCGTTGTTTTTTCAGATTTATTTACATATATATCACTAGTTGAAACTTGATTTGAAACGAACCATGGAATCCAAAGTTAGACGATTATCTACTCATTGGTAGGCAGCCAACAATGTTGTTGTTCTAACCAATCCAAGGTTCAATCAAGTTCCTAATGCGTAAGAGGAACGCAAATGAAACCTAAAGTGAAGAGAGTGTTTTTGATATAATTCCGAGAGTTCTATCATCTGCCGACGGCCGTTTTGTTGTTTAGAACGCGCCAGGACAGCTCTATGCAAGCTCTCAAAATGACGAGTTGCAAACAACTAAACGGCCGTCGGCAGATGATGGAACTCTCGAAATTACATCGGGAACACTCTCTTCACTTTAGATTCTGTTTGCGTCCCTTTTAACCCATTAGAAACTCAATTGAACCTTGAATTGATCAGAACAGAGTTGTTGGCTGCCTTCTAATGAGTAGACAATCATCTAACTTTGGATTCCATGGATCGTTTCGAATTAAGTTGCAACTAGTGACTGCAGATGTCGCAAGTTACTTTTCATCGCAACTGCATTCGCAGTAAGGTATTATTTCAGAGTAAGTTCGTTTTGATTTCGAAGGTTTCCATAAAGCTGTCCCGACGATTAAATAGAAAACACATACTGCATTATATATATTTGCATAGAACGAAAAGATGTCTTGACGAGTAGGAAACTACGAAACAGCTGTCGGCAGATGATTGAACTCGCGGAATTAAATCGAAAACACCCGAATGTAATATATCATTAATTTAGCACTTGAATGAAAACTACCACAAGTTTCATCGAAGATTATTTTTCACAACCCGACAGAACAAACTGAACAAGAGCGATTCATAATGTGTATACAGTAGTCGATATTCCACCATCATTAGTTTCACTTGACACAGTTTGTGCCTGTTTTTTATGAATATTTAGGCCACGGAGACACCTCAAAATTCGTTATAAAAGTAATTTTGAATAATTTGTTACAGCTGAAGTTCACGATATATACATATATATAATTGATGAATATGTAAAACAAAAATCTGCAGTTTTACATGTTGGTTCCGTTATCATTTCAGTTAGTAAAATATGATTTTTATTACCATCAATGTAGTAGTTCAGTTCAGAATTAAAATAGTTTGCTACAGGCTATTTACTCACTTAATTATAAAAAATATCGTCAAATTATTTTATAGTATCGGTACCCGACTAGGGTTTTGTTTCGATACTTCACCAGTTTCTAGTAAATGAGATATGATAAAGCAGATAAGAGAATTAGATTAAACGTATATAATCAGGGGTAATATAATAAGTGGTATGATTATTACCGATAATTTTTTTTTGCATTGGGATTGCCAATGAATTGATATTCCAAAAAATTATAGGATTTTAATCATACCACGAATTATATTTAGGACGACAATATATCGATTTGAAAAAAAAAAGAAAAATCGTGTCACCTGGTAATTGATGCTTTACTTCTAGCCGTATTCAACGGAATACTCTTTTCCACGGCCTCATCTATGATACCAATGGACATTTGTCCCCAACGATCGCTCATATTGATAAATAAAGATAACTAGTCAAAACACATAAATTTGACGTTTATAATTTAAATCATTATTTTCACTTGACAGATAGTAAAACAAAAACTAAGCAGGTTTATCACCGTGAAAATACAGCGACAAGCTATACTTTTACTGTAGTTCCGATTCTATTGGCTGGATTTCAAAATTTGAAATCCACTAAAACTACTATATTTATCAATGACTTACCTTCCGCTTTCCAATCGATGTTCTCCAACTTCTCCCTGGTTGAGCTGTTGCTGGCAGTCGACCTAACCGACCCGTACCCGTGATCTTCCGGCAAATCCAGGGCCAGGGCGTTCTCCTCCATTCCGGAAATGCTGCTGATGTCGCTGATGTTCCTCCTGTGCGAGCCCAGATGCCCCTGCGCCGCGTTCAACTGGTTCATCAGCTCCTCGCAGTGCTGCTCGAGAATATGGTGGTCGTTCAGCAGCCGCTGGTACGCCTCCCTGTCGCTGTCGGCCTCGTTCAGCATCATCATCTTCTCCTCTTCGAGCCGCACCTTAAGGTTCTCCTCGGCCCCCTTCTCGTTGGATTTGACGATCTCGTTGATGTTCTCTAACTCTTGTCGGAGTTTGGCCGTCTCTTGCGCCCACATCGCACGGAGGTTTTCGGTCTCTTTCTGGGAACGTTCTTGCTCGTGGAGCAGGTCCATCTTCTCTTCGCGCTCGAGCTTCACTTGTTCTCCCAGGCTGGCGATGGATTTATTCTTCTCGATGAGGAGGTTGTTCAGGTTCTTGATTTCGATTTCCATGGCGCGGAACGACTGCATTTTGGTCCTGCGAACAGAAAAATGGAGTATTTTATGAAACAAGATACCTCTAGGAAATGATTTATGTTGGGCACACGCGATAAAGTATAAATACTCGTTTCGAAGAACACTCAATATGACTTTTCGGGCGGATAGGATGTCTGACAATTAGAACGGCAATCCTAGATGCGATTCTGATAACCAATCTGGTAATCAAGGTAGTCCAGTCGAGAGGTTTTTTTTCTCTAACCAGTACCAAAGTTGATGAAATTTGGCATACTTGTAGATTTTGAGGCGGTGAATCAAAAAATAGCAAAATCCTTGATGATAAATGTCGAAAAGGGGGTGAAACTACCATCTGAACCTGGGCCTGGTCACAAATCTTTGATTCAACATGCTGTTGCTTCTACCACACTTGAAGTTATTTCTGCTTCTAAAGGACATTAAACATTTTTCCTTGTTTAAGTTCGGTTTTCACACCCTTTCCGACACCCCTGGGCAAGGATTTTGGTATTTTTGGTTTTTGGATACTAAATACTAGATATCTTTACCAAATTTTAGCAACTTTGGGCCCGGTCAGAGGTAGGGGGCTACTTTGGCCTAGAGTAAAATGGAAAGGATATAAATGAGTAAAAGGACAGCAAACAATCAGATAAGTAAATAGGCTGCACCAGTTCAAGCCATAAAACCCATGTAATTTCTTATAGAGCTTAATTCTGCACGTTTTGATACGTAAAAAGATATCCTTGCGGTACACCCATTCGCTGGCCGTTCGTCTTAACGATCGCGCTTATAACAAGAAAACAATAATGATTATAGATGGAAGTGGGATAATATTAATGATGAATGAAAAAATTAAATTATACTGATCCTCACACACGTCCACTCAATTACCACTTACTTGAGCTCGATAACATCGTTCTGGTAACTCTTCAGCTCGTTGTTGGTCTTATTGAGTTCGTCGATCCTCTGCTGCAAGCTGATGATCTTATTCTCCAGGCCGCTGTTGAGTTTTTTGACGTGTTCGATGGATCTAGCTTCGATTCTGAGTTTCTTGTACTGCTTCCTGGCCAAGTACCTCCTGATGGCCGATTGGCATACGACGATTTTCCTGTGAAGTTTTTTGGCCTCTCTGCGCGCCAACCAACCGCGGACGTGCTTCTGGATCATAGTCGCCTGAAAAGGAAAGTAGCATTGTAAAGATCCGCGATCATTGGTCAAATATTGAAAATAAACCGAGACAGAAGATTTGTCAGAACACAATCATGGGTCAGTCATTCAGAAATTGAGAACAAATATCAGAGTTTTTTTGAAAGATCGTTCAGTAACAGTGCACATGAATGAGGCACAGATAATCAGTTAACACATACACTAATCAATACAGCATAAAATGAGTGATTTATGAACAAAAATACGATTAGGAAACCAACTGTGCCATCACATGGAAGATCGTCCGTAGTTATATTTTGTTATGTTTTGGTCATTATCATTTAAATACAAAAAAGGATTTTTTTTAGTGTTTTGCTTATAAAATGAAAACTAATTTATCTATCTGGTTCGTTGCTTGGGTGGACACTCTTCATTCGTTTGATGAATGGAATTCATTTCCCTAACGAACCTATTTAATGTACTTGATCATGATATTATCGAAAGAATTCATTGATATTATTAAGATCCGTATACAAAGTATGGATAACCAGTGGTACATTGTCATAACGATTTCGTTCAATGGACCAATATTAATGAAAATATTCATTGAGCCACTGAACTTTTTCATTTTATTCAGGTACCATATTTTTCTGTGCACACCGATCAACCGAGTTGGTGCAGTGTGCCTGGATCCAAATTCAAACGTATATTCTCATTTCTGGCTACAATGCCGCGAAATGGGCGAAAGAAGCTTGCAAACATGATTGAAAACGGCCGAGCACGCCTATGCTGTCGAGTAGTAGGAGAGGCCGGGAAATGAGGGTACGTGATAATACCTTTACAATACGCCTACTCTCACCTCTCGGTCTTTCATTCTAAGTGACCGCTTACGAGGGCTCGGTCGGTTTCAATCATGTTTGCAAGCTTTTTTCATTCATACTATGTATACTTTTACTTTCAAAATTTCTTCGAGAAACTTGAATTTGATTATCACTAGAGCATCCAGGCACGCTGTGCCTGTTTTGCTCACAAATCAAGTAAACATGATTCGCTACCTCCGTGAAAAGAGCCAGGTCACCCCAATGGCGCGGAAAGTACGCGCGAT
Source organism: Chrysolina haemoptera (assembly GCA_958298965.1). Classification (NCBI taxonomy): domain Eukaryota; kingdom Metazoa; phylum Arthropoda; class Insecta; order Coleoptera; family Chrysomelidae; genus Chrysolina; species Chrysolina haemoptera. The sequence goes on from OY282590.1 coordinate 38,373,006, forward strand.
CCTACCATCACAGAAACTGCGCGCAAAATCAGCACTTTGAATGACGTGCCAGAAACGAGAGCTTCTGTTTCGGTTGATACGTCAAGAAGAGCACATCGACCACTCCACTGAGGATGACTGCCGCAGTTGAAATTGAAACGTTTAGGGATTTTAACCGAAGGAGACCAACGGCAAAAACCGGAAACCAACCAAAACAAAATATAAACGTTTGATTATCAAAAGCGTCATGTATGAATGATATTTTTCTGTTGGTCCTATGATAAAAACCGTTTTTTAGAACTTACCGCTGCATTGCATCTGAGTTGCTGGAATTTCACTCTAGCTAGATATCCCCTAGCGTGAGTCTGTATACCGGTAACGCACCTCTTCAGCCTGAGATACTGCACTCGCTTCACCCATCCTCGGATGAAGCGCTGAATAGTTTTGGCGCTGCGCTCTCTCCTCAGATTCTCCGCCAGCCTGTAAAAAATAACTAAAGTCCAACAAACGCCGCTCACCTCGTAGCTGAAAAATTACCTTCTGGCCAACAGGCCTCGTCCGTACTGCTGGATCAGCATGACCGACCTCCTCAGCTTCAAGTACCTCTTCCTAGCGACGAACATCCTCACGGTCTTCTGCATCGTGACGCAGCACATGCGCAGCTTGTCCGCGCGCAGCTTCTCCAAGTAGGCCACTTGCCCGGCGCGGAAGAAAATCTTCGTCTTGCCGAACTGATAGACGTCCGAATTTTTTATACATTTTCCCAGGATGTTCTCGCACGTCTTCTGCATGTTGTTTTTGTCGACGTCCTTGAACTTGCACAGCACCCTGTAGCGGTAGAAGAAGTCCACGTAAGTCCACCTACTGGGAAAGCCCGCGGAGGATAGTCTGATGGTTTCGAGGACTCCGCAAGCTCGCAATTGTTGAACGGCGCGCTTGGGGTTGTATTCGAAGGCCGTTTTAGAGTCGTTGGGCTTGATGCACCTCACGTAGTGGGGCGTGGTCGCGTTCAGGGTGGACATGAGCATGTTGAGTGAGTCTCTGAACTGAAACAAAGGAATCGTGAATAGGGCCAAAAATGGTCTGGAAAAAACAAGAACAGCCAAAAGGAGAGTATTCCGTTTTTTCACATTGGTTTGCTAACAATGCAAACTGACATGGACATTGGAACGATCTGTACGCAACCAACTGAACGACAATGGCAAAACTGTGGCTACTGTTTTCCGCGACTTCTTGAATGCTTCAGATTGCGTGAATTATGTTATATGGCTAAAATACTAATCAAAACGCTACGGTGCTGTGATTTAACACGTTCACTGGTCATGACGGAATATGACGGTATTTGCCGTCATGACCACTTTCAACATTGCGCACGACGGGTATTACCTACATCAGCAGTTCAGCATGGCAAACTGTGGTATATATTAGCGTTCACCCAGGGCGATTCTTATTTGGTGAGCGTCGTTGAAAGCAACGAGGAATAGGGAAAGGAAAGGTTTTCAGTCTGTCAATATATATTGTGGAACCACAGGCAGTTCCATTAGTTTGGGAAGACAAATAACAACTGAGAGATAAAACTGCGATCCAATATATTGATGAATTTTGTACCCTACATGCAAATGACAAGTTTTCTCTGCCATGGTTGATTCCTAATTATTGTGCTGAACTGAAATTTATCGCAAAGCAAATGTGCATGTTCGTGTAACTTGGAACATTCCAAATTACTTGAACCACAATTTACCACGGCCCAGTTGGTCTGTGCATATGCTTATTTCGAAGTTATTTGGGGACAATGTCGGAATGACTTTATTTTTTACTGAAATGTATGTTAAAATAGAGAAATGAATGGAGTGATCAAATCAGATCGATTTAAACAAGATTTGTGTAGTGTCTCAGTGAAATACGGCATCCTAGCACACAAAACCACCTATAACATCTAAAAGCAAACTGTTAGGCAAACAAACGATAACGTCATCTTGTAGGGAATTTTCTTAGCTTCCTTTCTATATGCATATGTATTTAACGAATGTGTCTCGTTATGGTCGCAAAATGCAAGAGACGTAAAAGGTGAGCTAGAATCTGGCATCCTAGCACATAAAACCGCCAAAGAAAAATACTTCGGAAAGTTCAAGAATTTTTTAAATATTTTTCCCGTACTCTACGCTATCTATTTAACATGACACATTATACGAAAAATGAAAAATTAAAAATTTAAAAATCAGTCCAACTCAAAGTGCAAGACGTTTGTTAAAATGCCTACCAAATCCATACTTGACTAGCGATCGATTTCAAATTCGGTGAGCCTATAGAAAAAAGATTGAATATCCCGAATATGACATAGAAACAAATTTAAAAAAAAATTGGGGGGAACAGGGCAGCTCCGAACGGTGGATCACATTTTCCACCGACGCGCGACGAACGGATCGAGATAGTTGCGAACGCCCGTCGATTTAGCACAGATGTTCAAGTCGATCGGCATCAAATGAATTTTCAGTCGACGAGACATATGAAAGGCTAAGACGATATGAGATGAATATATTTTTGAGTGAACTGTATGATATTTCTAATAAATATTGCAAGAGCAATGGGATATGACAGACATGATTATGCAGTTTTTGAAAATGAAAAATGACAAATTTGAAAGAAAAATGTCAGATTTGATTCAAGATAGAGTTTATAACTTACTGAGTCGTTTCAATCTTTCAAAAACTCACCTGTGAGCAAACCGACTTTTTGTGACTCTTCTGGGACACCACCGCCGGCTTCGCAGCAACGATCCTCAACTTGGTACCGGGCGGAGCCAGTTTTTGCGAATCCGAAGCAAACAACCGCTTCACCAAGTGGTTTTTGCTGGCTTTAACGACGTTAATCTGCTCCTCGATAACGGTATCGCGATTCTTCTCCAGGAACCCGTTGCTCTCATACTGCACTTTGTCGGCAAAGTGGTTGACGATGAACGACGAGGAACCGAAACGTCCCTTTGAGAAGTGGGTGTATTTTGCACATTTTGTGTACAGTTTCTCAGTCCAGGACGCATCTGAACCACGTGGCATCTGAAAATATCAAGTGAGAGATAACGAATATTATTATAATTGTGAGGTACAGTCCTGATATAATGTAATCTAAAACACCTCTATCTATTTTTTCAATACTTCATTCAATTTTTCTCCGGATTTACTTTTTATGCGGTTCATTAATTAAAACAATGTAAACAAAACAAAATGAAACAATACTTTTTTGTCGAGATATTGAATTTTAAAGTTTTCAAGACTCTTTTTGGTAATCACTGATGAGAGGTCTACCGCGCTGAAATACTTCCAGCGAACAGACACGCTGTGGCCTGGAGAATAAAACCAGTGCCTCCCAAACAAAGGTAACAGAGCGATTCCACAAAATTCCATAAAAATTTTCGACAATTTTTGACTGCTTCCAAAACGAAAATTCTTGCCATTTATTGATACATTATGTTCCATACAACCCATTTCTTTATTACTTCAATTTCGGAAACACCCTGTATGTAATCATTTTTTGATCCAACAGAAAGAAAAATCAAAAAACATAATAACATATACATCCTAACAGATGGGACTGATCTGTATGACTTAACGGTGATAATATCATAAGCGAAAACTTAAAATGTTAATAATGAGACAATCAATAATGATGTCCACCCATAACTTCCTTTGAACCAATAAATATAATTCCTCATAAACATTCATTTCGGACAGTTTATAAGAGCAAGAATCCAAGAATTTTACCTTGCACTCCTCGTCGAGCAGATCCAACACCCCCAGTTTCGCCTCGATCAAGTCAATGCACGGCTGGTTGTCGTAGAACTCGATCATCTTCCACTCTATCCCCTCGCGGATGTACTCTTCCTGCTCCAGCTTGAAAACGTGCAAGTTGAACTGCTGCTGCAGCTTTTCGTTGGCGTAGTTTATGCAGAACTGCTCGAAAGAGTTAGTCTCGAACGTCTCGAAGCCGTAAATGTCCAACACTCCCACGAATCTATGCTTGGGCGCGTCGGATCCCAATGATCTACGAACGGAAAACAGTTGAAAGTTTTCGATGGCCGCACGTTGGGCGCCGAACTACTCACCTGTTGATGACGAGGACGATCCAGTTGAAGAGAGCGGCGTAGATGTGCTTGGCCAGCGCGTCTTTGGAAAAAGTCGCCTCCTCGATCGACATGGGTTTCATAAACACGTCCCGCATAGATACCAGTCTTTTCGTACACAGCCACTGCCGCATGTCTTCCTCGTCGATTTCCAAAAGTTTCGAGAGGACTTTCATGTGCTCGTCTTCAGGCTGAAATACAACACGAGATGAGATTGTTTATCGGTAGCGAGGGGAAATCAACTAGTAATATTGTGTACACCTAATGAAAATAGCGCAGTAGTTACCTGTAATGAAAAATAATTACAAAGTTTTAAGGGGTAATGAAAGATAATCACCAGTAATGAAAAACAATTACTAGCAATGAAAAAAAATTGCCACTAAGGAAATGTGCTGAAAAATAATGAATATTGATGAAAGATAATGAAAGGTGGTGAAGAATGAAGGAACGGTAAAATAATAAACCACAACAGAAAGTAATAAAGGTTAATGAAATGTAACATGGAGTTGAAGAGAAAATGGAAGCCAAAAAAGAGTATGAAAATAATGAGTTGTATTATAATTTTTGATATACAGAAATTCAATTGAAAATTGCAAACAAAAATATATTACTCCGTGAACAAAAAAATATAAATAATGCCTCATTCTGTTACTCGGACCAGGTACTTAAGAATTACATAAGCTCCCCGTCCGTGGGGTGAGTGATTACTGGGTCCGAGAGTCATGTGCCCTGAGCAGATGGAGTGAACCAAGGCTGATGGCCTTCTGCATTCTTGCGGCTAAGATTTCTGCCGCATCACGGCAGGCCGGTATAATTTTCAAGGACCAAGGACCTCTATGATCAGAACCACCATTTTAACAGAATGGTTTGGGTAGAGCCTGCGGAGTTCAAAGAGTAACTCTCGATATTTCCTCCTCTTTTCGGACTATGTTCGTTTCGTCAGGAAAGGAGAGAGAAGTGGAGAGGAACTCTATGACGAATATCGTCCTACTTTGATGGTCGAAGAGGAATACATCAGGCTCATTTACTTGTATTCGCATGAGGGTGGGGAATGAGTAGTTCCAATAGATTCGGCACTTCTCATTCTCCACAATGGATTCAATATCCGCCGGACCATAAGGCAGCACCGGTGTATCGTCTATACCGTACGAGTGTCGTAGATGTATCTACGTTAATGAGGAATAATGAAGCCGTAATGAAAAATAATTAAAGAGTTTTCAGGAATAAGGAAGGGTTAATTCCATGTAATGAAGCGTAATGGAAATGAGTGGAGACTAATGAAAATCAATGAATAAATGTAATATAATATCTGGTAATAATGAATAATGCGAAACAATGAATGATTAATTTAAATAATGAATTTAATGAAAATGAGTAATGAAGTCATGAAAATGTTGTGATGTACAGTAAAACCAACCTAGCTTGAGACGGAATTACTGGCTGCGCACTTGTCGTCAATGAATTATAGTCCGTAATATATCCAGTGATAAGGCGCAAATTGAAGTAATCAAAATGTTTAATGAAATTGGTTTCACTGTAAACCTAATGAAAGAGTTGTTTCCTCCTCGATCGGTAGTATCGGCAACTTCAATCGTCTTGAAACGTGTCCAACCCTCATCAGATGGTAACTGTATAATGAAGGTATTGGAAACCACTGATATTCTTACTGCTTTAACTAGCGAATATTCTGAAATGTAAATAAAACACCAAGATCTATTGATAGATATTTACCCTTATGAAACACCCCTCTTGGTCTTGCTCGTTTTCAGTTTCGATGATGCATTCCACGAACTGTATGTTTCCGAGATGCAGAACAGACGCCAGAATTTTGAACATGTTCGTTTGTTCTTTCTCCGAGAATCCCAACATGTTTAGCGCGTTCACAGTGTCCTTGAAGTCTTCGTAGTCATTTATACCGTCCACGTCGGGACTTCCCCCTTGGTTCAGGTAGTGGAATTTATTCTGATGGTCTGAAATTGGAGAAAATCCATTGATATGCACTTGTTTGCTAAGGAATACTTCAAAGAGTGAATGGGAATGAAGGGAGGTATGGCTATGTCCAGATATGAATTTTATGGAATACAAATTTTTGTTTCATACTTTCTGACAGTAAACAGATGACGGTTATACCAGTTCTGTCCCACTACACGAAAAAATGTCTTGTGTGACGGACCTGGTACAACCGTAACAAAAAAAAAAACAAAAACAGAAGGAAACTGTTAATTTCCAACTGAATGAACAATCCCACAAAATATAGCAATAGTTGGAACAACAAATCTGAACGAACCGTGAGAAGGAAACAACTTTCTTACCCAAATGTAAATGTGGCAACTGTTGTCTTGCCGAGCAAATCTGGTAGAATATGTGGTAGTTCCTTTCGTCGGGCGCTTGGAAAACCACTCTTGATTTTTCCAAAAGATACGTCCTCATCGATGCCCCGTTTATGTTGTACTGTTTATTGAACTGCAGCTCGATGAACTTGCCGAATCTCGAACTGTTATCGTTTCTAGTCGTTTTCGCATTGCCGATTGCCTGGAACAAATTTTGGGATAGCACTGAATAAATGAGACATAGTAATTGTCAATGTTATTACTCAAATGTAAAAGAGCGCTTTCGACTTATATTCTCATATTAATAATTTCAATTCTTCAATACTGAGCGTTCAAGAGATTAAGAGAACTTATCTCAAGCACCCCACGCTTTGTTTACATTTCAGTAGTTACATTGACAATAATTTTTTACTTTCTAGTTCATGTTTGGAGTGAAGTGTGTTTTTTAGTTTTTCGAAATATAATCTTATTTTTTTGCTGAAAAAATCGAAACCTCCAATCCCAAAAACCCCATGCCAATTTCGAATCAAATCTGACTATGATCGCAAAACTTTCAACATCTTAGGCAGCCTTAGCGAATTCATGGATTTTGACAAAAAATAATTCAGAATCTCTTACCCCGAAAATATTCACATCGGAACCGCCCTCTTGAATTTTTGAATTTTGATAAAAAAATGCATGATCTTTGACCTCGAAAACCCTTACATACATATTTTGAATTGAATCGGATCTCAATAAAAAATCTCATCCACCACCGCCATTTTGTTTTTTCTCTAACAAATATTCGATAATGATTAATTTTTATATAAACCACTTTTAAATATCGTGAATCCAGTGGTGTCGTCAAATTCTATTTAGAAAAATCCCTAGTATGTGGATTTTTGAACTTGAAAAAAACTCAAGTAGGCCTTGAAATTTTATTTTTATATCGAATTTATGGCACTCAACTAGAACTTTTGATGCTCGATAAAATGAAAAAAAAAAAATTTTGAATTGGATAATAAATAAAAGTTTTAGAAAGGTGACCCGCTTTCAAATGGGTCACTCTGTAGATAGATAGATACAGGTAAAGCTAATATAATCGTGTTAATAACATCACTGATCAAAGCGCGTGTTTTTTGATACACAAGAGAATATAATAGAAACAAAGACTACCTGTGAATGGTCTACTGTGGCAGAGCCGAATACTTCAGGTAACGTTTGATAAATCACTTTATTTAAATATTGATGAATTTCAGCCGAGGCACTATGTAGATGTGAGGTTTTGGTTGAAGGACGACCGAACGCTGAAGAAGAATGAACTGTATCTCTGGGTTAACTGGCTGTGACTGGTCGTTTCTCACTTCTCAGGAAAAAGGTCTCTTTCCGTCTCGAAACCGGTAAATTAAAATTGCTGAATTATTATACTACGGATTTCCAATCATTCACAATTTGGGAAAACCGGCTAAACTACATTACCGTAGGTAATTGTTAAATCGGATTATAGGACAGCAATTTGTCTTTTGGTAAAATATTATGAGTTGAAAGTATCCGGTTTGTTCGTAAGATACGACACATCAGCTGGATTAAAATTGAAATATATACAGATGCTGAGAAATGATATTTGAAACTGTAATGTGTGAAATATTGACCTAATTACCAATTTAGATGTATGAAGTATAAAATGCGAGTGGGATAATTCCCCACAACGATAACAAAAAATGTTGCGAACTTCATTCGTTATGATTCTCACCTCCATGATGGGACTGCTGGCCAGCACCTTCTTCTCGATCTGCGTCTCCGTATCGTTGCCTCCCACCGTGGCGAAATACCTCATCGTGTACTTCGCGGAGACGGTCTTCCCGGCCCCGCTCTCCCCCGAAACGATGATACTCTGGTCGCGCTGCTCCCTCTCCAGCTTCATGTATGCTTCCTCGGCCACGGCAAAGATGTGCGGGTCCAGGTTGCCCAGGGCCTGGCCGCGGTACGTTTGGATCGTGTCGATGTCTGCAATAAAAAAAATAATGTTGATTAGGTTTGGTGTCCGTAAATAATATGAAAGAGAAAGTTTAGCGACAATTCAGACATGAAAATGAAAAGATGAAAAACTGAAATAGAAATGTGGACCAGCCGTGGATCGAACCCGGGCTACACACACACACGAACTACACCACCGGTCCCTGACTTTTCATTTTCATGTCTGAATTGTCGCTAAACTTTCACTTTCAAAGAAAATAATACTGATTATTAAAAAAGGAAGTAGCAGGCTAATAGGTCAACAAACATATGACTTTTGAGTTTGGAGTATCTCCATGGCGAAATGGTACTCATGGAACATGTAAACTCATCAGGAGTTTACATCCCCTTCTCCCTCAGATAGCACAAATACCTTTTGTTCCCCTTTTCAAACATTTACAGAAACGTCTTCGAAATGTCAATACGTGGACGTCCATAGGATGTCCTCTGTTACCGCAATCCACTTACAAATAACGTTTCAGAACATCCCTATAAGGTTTTCTGTGACGTTCATGGTCCGTTTTGGAAAAGCTTGGGGCCGTTTTCGAAAATATCTCCCAGACGTCATAAAAACTTTTTAAGGCGTTCACAATAAAGTCCTCAAAATGTCGAGGGACCAACCTAAGGACGCCCCTAGGCTGTCCTCTTGTTACTATTCTCCAATTACAAATAACGCCTCAAAACATCCGTATAAAGTCTACTTAGACGATCATAGAAGGTTCTGGTTATGTTTCCCGTTATTTAAATGAATATTCACAACTAAAAAGTGTATTTATTACTCTGGTACGAAATGAGCAGCATAATTATACGAAATGAAATGTTCAATAATCTTTTCAGCAGGGGATGCCCATGCCATTTGGAGATTTCGAGAAATCCACCAAATAATATACTTACCTCAATAATTACACTTCCCCAGTTGTTGTCACCAGTTGAATAATTCTCTAATAATATTTAGGAATTGTCGCGAGAATGGTAAAATGGAAAATTTCACAATCCCAGTGAAATACATTAAAATGGAGAGACAACTGAATGAAAAACACGAATCACGAATGAGACATGACATACAATGAATGAAAATGTTGACTGACATATATGACATTGTTGACTGACATATATGACATTGTCATCTGAACTCATCCATAGGCGCGAATTCCTCGACATCTTCGGGATGTCACTGGAACAGTGATGACATATATGCTGACCCTAATAATGTTGCTAGCTAGTAAAAAACATGATGTTCTCTCCAGGCTTTTGGCGACACATTTAGGATAACGTTAGGCGAATGTGTGCTATATGGGCTGTATGGTCTGTGACCGTGAAAGAGTAGTGATGTGAGTATTTATTTTTAAGCCAGCAACCATTTTTTCGTCGACCTCTACAAAAAATGACATTTTCGTATTAAATTCTGGACGAAAAATCGACTATTTTTGAAAGCAAGTACTTTTCGTCCGCAAACACTTTTCGTCCGCAAACGCTTTTCGTCCGCTTTGGTTACTATGCCGTATCATAGTGACCACAGCGGACAAAAAGCTATTATGATACGGCATAGTAACCACAGCGGACGAAAAGCGTTTGCGGACGAAAAGTGCTTGCGGACGAAAAGTGCTTGCGGACGAAAAGTGGTTGCGGACGGAAAATACTTGGCTAAAAAATTAGTTGATTATTGATTCAGAACTCGGAAATTAGTACGTAATTTGTAAAGGACGATGAAAAAATGTAATATGCACCTCGGCGAAATACTCGCCTGCGTGCTAGCCTTAGCTACGCCTCAGCTAATAGACAGTTTTTCGTCCTTGGTACATAAATAACTATTGTCGAGCGTTTTTTCATTTTTTTTGCTCTAGAGCGGAAATACTGCCACAAAAGGACGTCATTTTTGCGTTGAAATCTGAAAGCGTCAAATGCTACTTTGGTAAGAGGTTGTAGAAAAATTGTATATTGTTGTACGCAATAGCAATATGAAATTTTGCTGTTTAATTTGATGTCACGAATCTTATTCACAGTAGTTCTAATTATGTAGAACTGTAATAAAGTTTTCGTGTTACTGTACAGCTACACTGTCTCATTTAATGCTAGGATCGCAATGAAAGTAACTGCTTATTACAAAACTTTGGAGTCTCTAGGCGAGTCGATTTTTTTACGAATTTCACATGCAACAATATCGATTGGAACGATTGGAGAATTTCAAATGTATCCGCGAAAAGTTGAACGCGACTGGTTATCGTAATGACTTTTTTCACCAGTGTTCACTACAATTATGTACGATAGCTATGAATAATGGTTAAACGTTACAAAATGGTTATTCCGTTATAATAACAGATACTAGATGAATAACTTCACTGTTATAACACCAAAGGGGAAATTATGGAAAGAACTGACGCAAGACGAAAGTGAACGAATAATTAAGAGAAGATGAAAAATACCTTCATTTTCACAGTATTAAAACTACATCAAGACCTAACTTATTTAACAATATTGTATATTGAGATTCTATATAGCTAGCATACAGCTTCAAGGAAGTAAAGGTGCAAATAATAATAACAATAATGTGGAGACCTATTCTAAACTTTGAAAGAAGAATTTGCCCAAATATGTAAAAAACATCTATGTTTGGGAGTGGTTGACAATGTATCAGTATGAGTAGAATTTTTCTGGAATTCCATGGTCTAAAATTATGGAATAAACAAGAGAAACCTCTTGAGTATTCTCGAAACTTTAGGAAGGTTCTAGAGGTGCTTGAAGTTTTCATATTGTAAGGCAGGTGGTTGTATACAACGGCCCATTCCTATTTCTGATGAAGCTATAATTGGGTAAAACGTACTATTGATTTTTCATTTTTCATTTCTGAGGATAACAAAAGGTCTCTGAAGTTGTCTACTAAAATGGTAAACTACCTATTTTAATAAAACCTGAAGCTAAACATCTCATGATGGATTTGTACTTCTGCTTTTAGGTAGTTAAAAATTAAAATTTGTTTATACGAATCTCCCAGGTTTTCGGAGAAAACCTCTCAGAAGCAGAGCTTGTGCGAGCAAGGGAGACCCGGGGCATACAGCTTAAAAAGTGGATTCCGAACCACTTTACCTCCGTGATGGCGGTGGGGATCGAACCCGGGCCGCCTGGGTGACAACAAAAGCTCTTACCACCTCGACCACTTCGCGTTTTTCCTGACTTTCTCTGTGGTGCTGGGTTTTTTATTGTTCATACCATTTTTATCCCTTACCATTAGTTTTAAAATACTTATGTCACTATAGCGGATTTCTTCTGCCGATATTAAACCATAGAAAACAACGAAAAACATTTTTTTTGTAGAAATTATTAAAATTGCGTTGTTATTCGATATTAATACACAAGTTAGTCTACCCACGGTTTTTATCTTCAGTACTCATGCAGAATTGATTGGATTAATTTGAACCGATTAAATTTCTGTGTAAGCTAATACGCCGAATGACTCATATGTTATACAATTTAATAAACAGTTTTCACTTCATTTCATTAATATTTAATGAGAGACATTGGTTCAATTAATATCAAGTAAAGTGAAAAAAAAAGATGTTTTCTGAATATTATTGCCGTAGTAGCATTGACCAGAAAGTTTCTGCCCTAAATCAACGTTATACCACGGTGGGTTTCAAAAGTTTCAGTTTCAAAAATTTTACGTTTTTTTATCAGTTTTTGGTAATTTATTTCTCCAAAATCTGCAGCAAAAACAAAGAGAGTGCTTCTGATACGCACCGACAATGCTCCTAATTATATTAAAGCTGCCGCGAAGAAAGTAATTTTGAATGTATTAATCTGAACCAACGATTTTCATATTCACACTAGTATCGATATGAATCTCATATTTATACTTGTGCAAATATGACCGTCATTTTGACATTCAAAATGTAAACAAAAAGTTGCCATATTGAAACGAAATTACAAAAATAATTGAAAAGAGGAACATTTTCCAAGAGAATTGAAAAATGAAAAATATGATTTATATGTAATATCGAACAGAAAACAACTACTTCCCCGGCTAAAGCCAACTACATCTGATAGATATTGTGAAAAGACTCTAACTGAAAAGAAATCTGAAAGTGAAAATTCGAATTTTCATTTAGATAGTTTATTTTTTAAATTTTCCCTAGTTTTCATTGAAAATTCATTAAATAAGACAGGGCAGAATGTTATTAAAAAATATCACTCACAGAAATCGTTCATTTAATTGAAGTAAGGTTTGCTTTTCTTTTATTTAATCACCAATACATTTTTGTCGACAAAAATCTATTTCGCTTTGCCTAGCTCTTCAGGAAGATTGATAGAACTGGAACTGGAATTGTTGGAAATATTTCTTCTGCGGTAACACTTTGATAGTTATTTTTTGACATAGACCTGTCATGGGCGTTGCATTTTGATTTTTGTTGTTATTTTATTTTAATATTTTCATTTCACGCCTCCAGCTTTTGGGAAATTATTTAAATTTTTGAAAGTTCTTTGTTTTTCATACAATGCATATTATTTTCCCAAAAAAAATAAAAATTATGTATAATACAGACTTTTGCAAAGGAACACGCACACATCTTATGGAAAAATATCTTGTAGCTGGAGCAATCCTGAGTAAAAGTCTCCATTCATATGAAAAACTGATTATCAGTGATGAATCTATAGAGACGGAAGAGAAGGCTGAGGTGAAACGTGACAAGAGTGTACAACAAACACTACTCACCGTATATAGGCAGGTCATCATACGGATTAATGGCCACCAGGACGATGCCACAATACGTGTAGATATCCTTGTGCTGACAGAACCTGACCTGGAGGTTGTGGAGCACGGCTGGTTCATGGAGATACGAAAGGGCCGTAAGATCGTTCTCGCCTATCAAGATGGCGGGGTTCCGCAGAAAGGGCAGGTCTTTTTCGGACTTGACAGAGAGGACTTTCACCTCCTCTCCGTCAGTGGATACGCTGAGGGTGGTTTTCGAGGGGGAGTAGTCTTCGAGCAACTCGGCCCCCTCCCATACCTTGTCCGGGTGCGGTATCCATACTTTCGCGCCCTGGAAAAAAAAATCGAATTTTAAAAAGATATCATTTTTTAAATGAAGTAGAAACATGGATGTTTTCATCCAATCCTCGTAATAAACTGATCATTTAAGAATGGGATATTTCCCACTTTTTTTATCCGTATGGGGTCAGATTCAGAATAGCCCATGATTAGTCCTGCCTGCCGTAAAAGGCGACTGAAAGGATAAGCATAGGTGGTAGATGATCTCCACCATCGCATGGTGAAATTCCACCATATCAACTATTTTGTAAAGAATTTCCACTTCAACACTCTAAAATGATTTATTTGGCACTAAACAGAATACAAACAATACTCAATTTATTTACAATTCACTATTTATATGCAATTAATTAGTAGTACTTCGCTTCCCTGGACTATTTATTTTCACTCGGCAAAATTTAGACTTCTCAGCGACTCGTGCGCGGCCTCATTTGTAGTTGGAAAAAACCTTTCCTAGGCTTATTTGGATTCGTCTATTCTCTTCTAGAGGGCATCGCGTAGCTGTTAGAGATTCAGCGCGACCGTCTGATGATTCATACCGTTTGAAATGTGTTTACCGCTGCCTAGACAAAGTCCATAGTCTTCCTGTTCGGTCGATAAAGATGGTTACTGCACACCAAAATCTTAATTCCACTGAATATCTGAATACCGTTTCTAACATGCTTCTAATGACTCTCCAATCCAGCCCCGCAAGCCCCCAGCTCTATTTTGGGATTGCCAGGTCTATGAAATTTTGGTCCAGCATCGTATCTGGTGAGGCTCTCCTACAGCCAAACTAGGTCGCCGGTCTTGAATGCTCCATAATCTGCGTTGATATCATAGGCCCTCTTCATTCGGTTGCTGGCATTCTCGATATTCAAGCAGACTCGCTCGTGGATATTGTCCATTATCTGCCAGAGTTCGCTGAAATAATCTTCTTCCGTGGTGTCTTGGCCTGGTGGCGTTCCGAACATTAAGTCACAAGGGAGTCGTAGTTCTCGTCCCATAATAAAACTAGCAGGGGTTTCCCGGTGTACTCGTGCTCTGCTGGATGTCTTTTGGAATGGGACAGTTTCTGACAGCTTTGATTTTCTAGTCGTCCATTGCTACTCATTTCCCAGAGACAATGTGGCCAAGGTAATGGACTTCCTTCTGGAACAGATGGCATTTTTAATGGCTCAGTTTCAGTCCAGAGTTCCTCAGACGCAGGAATACCTTCTCTAAATTTCTGACGTGGTCTTAGAACGACCTGGCGAGTACGATGATGTCGTCGAGGTATACCAGGCACGTTTTCCATGAGAGTCAATTCAACGCAGTCTCCATCAATCTCTTAAAGGTGGCTGGAGCGTTACAAAGGCCGAATGGCATAACTGTGAACTGCCACAATCCTGAGCCGATAGTGAAGGCTGTTTTTTCTCTATCTTTTGGGACCAGTGCTGCCTGCCAATAAATAATAAATAATAAATGGGTATACAGCACAGAGGGCCCGTCGAGGGGCCCGTGAAGGTACGAAAGGGCCGTGAGATTGTTCTCGCCTATCAGGATGGCGGGGTTCTGAAATAAAATCTTTCAGTTCAATGCCAAAAGTATCTATCAAACACTTGGGTTTCTGTTTCGAGCCAAGAAGTATTTCACTTTTCGTCATGTTTCATAAGGCATAAATCCGATCTGTCCTGGAAAACTGTTCCCATATAAGATGGCAGCATCCATTGAAACTTTTAGATTCTGCCCGTAAAAGAGCCAATCCTCTCGTCGGTGCATTCAACTTTTAGATTCTGCCCGTAAAAGAGCCAATCCTCTCGTCGGTGCATTCTAATGAATGGCGCTAGGACTGCTAGAAGAAAATTATTTACCCATCCAGTAAAATATCGCCTTCATGTATTGCAAGGTACGTGAATATTCTGCGGAACTTACTCTATGCTATTCATCGCAGTTTGGTAATACAACAACATCCAACACAATAATTCGTTAACCGTTATCTAAATCGTTTTGCATATGCGTGATTTCATCCAAATTAACAAGGTATACATACGAAAATTTCCATTTAAAATTCACCACACACGGTTGTTAGTATGTGATTTTTTAACGGCAATAGCACAGGTCAAATTTGCCGGAGGACAACAGTGTTGTCAAACTGCAATAAATATACAGGGTGTTTCAACATCCATTACAAATATTTTAAAGGCATATTTCCTGGGTCAAAATAAGACGTGATTTTTCGCATGTGTCCGCAACCGCTTTATTTCTCAGATACAGGATGTTGAAATTAAACAAAAAAAATCAGTTCTTCAATATCTCTGAAACCCTTTATGCTTCTTTTTTAAATTTTGGTACATGGAAAGTACCCGTTATAATAGATTTTTTCCATGTTAAAAGTTTTTATTAATATTCATCAATGGCGTAAACATATCCTGCCGTATTTTTGATCAAAATAAATACGCTACTGTTTTTTGTCAAATAAGTATTATTTTCATAATTGTCTTCTATCTTCTCTTAAAAATGGCAATGAAATGCAATTTGTTTTTTTTATCGAAAACTGTTCGCCGCAAGAAAAGAGTCATGGGACCATTTTTATGAGTATACAGAAGACACTCATACATATAATGTTCATTTGAAAAAAACACAGTGGCGTATCAGTATTATTTTTGGAGAATTTCGGACATGTTTATGGAAAGAAAAGCCTTACACCAGGAATATGATGCGAGTCATAGAACTGAAGTATTGATAAGAATTTTGTTTGTTTACGATAAAATCATGGATCTCAGACTAGTTGGCGATCAGTATATTATTTGTTGAATACATATATTCATTGATATCTCTTGTTTTCATAGCTGATAACGCAGAAGATGATTTTAAAATACTTTCCCAATAATTTTTTTTTGTTCTCACTGCACTCAATTTGAACATGATCATGATAAGAATGATGACGTTGATATTTTTTCATTGTTTCTTTATTTGAGACATCATTCTAACGAATCTTAAAAATTGATTAGACTGAATATATTCATCCTCCGTGATTTTATCTTGCATTTATAAACGAGTTGAGGAGCAAAAAACTAAAAAATTAAGAAATACTCATAATACCAAAATTAGATAAAAGCAAGTGGATGTTTCAAGTGCATTCCGCAAACTTGTTGATATTTTCTTAAAAATTTCCATTGTGGAATATTCTCGCCGTGAAATAATTCTTTCATAAATAAAAAAAATTATCTATACAAAAAAGTTTCTTCAAAAGAAAAAAATTAATTCAAAAAATAGAAAACTATACACAAACAACAAATTTACTTCAATTTCACTCGACGCGGTTCGCAGGAGCTGAAGGCATTAGCTCTTGAAGATGCTAACTTGGTTGGTGAAAGGTGCATGGTGTGAGATTGGCGTAAATTTGGGTAGTTTTCAATTTCGTGAATTAATTTTCTCTTTAGATGGAGAGCATTATCATCTTCAAGTGAGTGAATAAGATTACTTTTTTAAAAATTTTCGATTTTTCAACTTTAAGAAAACGTAACTCATCAGAAAAAGAACTTTTGTTTTCTGCATTCAAAAAAAAAGAAATTTCTTGAATAGAGAAAACGAAATCTTTTAGATAATATATTATTATTGGATTATTTGCTTGATTTGCTTTTCATTCGTCCATTGTTTGGACTGTGTCTTCAAGAGATTCCATATGCAACAAGCATCGAAATCCATGACACAATGAATCGATTTTGGGTTTTCGAGGTTTTTGAACTTTGTCGTGAGCACGTTTCGCAGAATAATTGTTTAAAAAAATACTGTTTTACTAAATAACAACTCTGGAGTCATATAGCAACCGCAAGACACTTAAATTTCATAGAGACTGTGGTTTTTTGCGTTATACAGATTGATCATAATTGTTACGATATCTGAACCAACAATGCATTTTTTTTTATTTAATAGATGTCATAGAGATCGTAAACATTTCTCTGGAATAACATTTCTTTATTTTTCCTCAGATCACAACGAAAAATTCGAAAAAAGAATAATGGCTATTTGCTAAATATGTGAATTTTTATTGCCCTACCAATTGTCTATCGAAAAAAAAAAAAATCAAATCTACTGAACATTTCATTCCATGCGTCTATATTTTACTTACTTTGTAGATCTCCCTTATCCGAACTAAAACCTAAGGGTTATCGTACCCGTATTTTGGGGTGAAACATATTTTTTTTTCGTTTAAAATTATTCCTATGGCGTCTAGTCAAAATACAATAAGCAATTGAAACTGGAGTGTGGTGTGGTGTAGTGTAGTGTAGTGTAGTGTAGTGTAGTGTAGTGTAGTGTAGTGTAGTGTAGTGTAGTGTAGTGTAGTGTAGTGTAGTGTAGTGTAGTGTAGTGTAGTGTAGTGTAGTGTAGTGTAGTGTAGTGTAGTGTAGTGTAGTGTAGTGTAGTGTAGTGTAGTGTAGTGTAGTGTAGTGTAGTGTAGTGTAGTGTAGTGTAGTGTAGTGTAGTGTAGTGTAGTGTAGTGTAGTGTAGTGTAGTGTAGTGTAGTGTAGTGTAGTGTAGTGTAGTGTAGTGTAGTGTAGTGTAGTGTAGTGTAGTGTAGTGTAGTGTAGTGTAGTGTAGTGTAGTGTAGTGTAGTGTAGTGTAGTGTAGTGTAGTGTAGTGTAGTATAGTGTTGTGTAGTGTAGTGTTGTGTAGTTCAGTGTAGTGTAGTGTAGTGCAGTGTAGTATAGTGTAGTGCCGTGTAGTGTAGTGTAGTGTAGTGTGTGTAGTGTAGTGTAGTGTAGTGTAGTGTAGTGTAGTGTAGTGTAGTGCCGTGCACTGTGGTGTAGTGTAGTGTGTTTTGTAGTGTAGTGTAGTGTAGTGTAGTGCAGTGTAGTGTAGTGCAGTGCCGTGTGGTGTAGTGTGGTGTAGTGTGTTATGTAGTGTAGTTTAGTGTGGTGTAGTGTAGTGTAGTGTATTGCAGTGTAGTGTAGTGTAGTGCAGTGCAGTGCCGTGCAGTGTGGTAGTGTAGTGTGTTATGTAGTGTAGTTTAGTGTGGTGTAGTGTAGTGTAGTGTAGTGTAGTGTAGTGTAGTGTAGTGTAGTGTAGTGTAGTGTAGTGTAGTGTAGTGTAGTGTAGTGTAGTGTAGTGTAGTGTAGTGTAGTGTAGTGTAGTGTAGTGTAGTGTAGTGTAGTGTAGTGTAGTGTAGTGTAGTGTAGTGTAGTGTAGTGTAGTGTAGTGTAGTGTAGTGTAGTGTAGTGTAGTGTAGTGTAGTGTAGTGTAGTGTAGTGTAGTGTAGTGTAGTGTAGTGTAGTGTAGTGTAGTGTGTTTTGTAGTGTAGTGTGTAGTGTGTTTGGTGTAGTGTAGTGTGTTTTGTAGTGTAGTGTGTTTGGTGTAGTGTAGTGTAGTGTAGTGTAGTGCAGTGCAGTGCCGTGCAGTGTGGTAGTGTAGTGTGTTATGTAGTGTAGTTTAGTGTGGTGTAGTGTAGTGTAGTGTAGTGTAGTGTAGTGTAGTGTAGTATAGTGTAGTATAGTGTTGTGTAGTGTAGTGTTGTGTAGTTCAGTGTAGTGTAGTGTAGTGCAGTGTAGTATAGTGTAGTGCCGTGTAGTGTAGTGTAGTGTAGTGTGTGTAGTGTAGTGTAGTGTAGTGTAGTGTAGTGTAGTGTAGTGCCGTGCACTGTGGTGTAGTGTAGTGTGTTTTGTAGTGTAGTGTAGTGTAGTGTAGTGCAGTGTAGTGTAGTGCAGTGCCGTGTGGTGTAGTGTGGTGTAGTGTGTTATGTAGTGTAGTTTAGTGTGGTGTAGTGTAGTGTAGTGTATTGCAGTGTAGTGTAGTGTAGTGCAGTGCAGTGCCGTGCAGTGTGGTAGTGTAGTGTGTTATGTAGTGTAGTTTAGTGTGGTGTAGTGTAGTGTAGTGTAGTGTAGTGTAGTGTAGTGTAGTGTAGTGTAGTGTAGTGTAGTGTAGTGTAGTGTAGTGTAGTGTAGTGTAGTGTAGTGTAGTGTAGTGTAGTGTAGTGTAGTGTAGTGTAGTGTAGTGTAGTGTAGTGTAGTGTAGTGTAGTGTAGTGTAGTGTAGTGTAGTGTAGTATAGTGTTGTGTAGTGTAGTGTTGTGTAGTTCAGTGTAGTGTAGTGTAGTGCAGTGCGGTGCAGTGTAGATTATTGTAGTGTAGTGTAGCGTAGCGTAGCGTAGTTTAGTGTACTGTAGTGTAGTTTGTTCTGTAGTATGTTGTAGTGTAGTGTAGTGTAGTGTTCCCTGAGGCATGCACCCTTCAGAAATTAAAGAACACCAATTGTTCTTTGAACAATACAGAATATTTCTTTTCGAGGGAATCAGAAAAAAAATACATCCAACAAAAATGCCAGTTTTATCCCGCTTTCCTCCCAATCCCAAAATTCGGATTTTCAACTGGATAGCCTGCCTTGTGTTACATGATCTTCCAATGAAGGGCATTTCCTGACAAATATAATGTTCTATAACAATCGGAAATTTTCATCCTGTGATAAGTTGTGGTTGTGCATCTATTTCTTTTTATCCCTCCTTATACATCTAACGTAATAATGCTAGTTGAAATGACCAATAATCATTGAATCTCTAAAATTCATCTCGAACGCAGCAGAACCATAAGTTTCAAAACCGCCCGAGTGCAACAAAAAACCCCACACTGTGCCAGTACCTTCAAATACTCATTCGAAAACTCCCGCTGCTGATGCAAGGCCAACGTCGAAAAGGCACTATGCCCCGTAGCCCACAATTTCGCAATATTACGTAATTGCGTCAGAAATCCAGATAAAATCTCCAACAAATCTAACAAAAGCTTGCCACACATTGCGCAATGTTGCGTTCGTCGAAAACAATGCACTGTCGACTCATATAAATACGAAACCAATCCAAAACTTGATAGTATTCCGCGCATTTAGCTCAGTGAACGACTCGCAGTGCATAACGAGCTGATATCGCGTCTAAAACAGCTCATTAAAAACGAAAAATTGTGAGATCGTTTAACAAATTGATAGTGCGGGCCATTAATAGTATAGTGCGTGCTCGAAAATAGTGCAAACAGGTCAGGTAATCTTGACGAACAACCAACAGTTTGCGCTTTGTTTCAGACTCATTCAAACAACATGGCCACCGTGGAAGTTCCAGTGGGCAACGCAGCAGCGGCTTTGCCACAGGGACTGGAAGAAATCATCTACGCTTCCGTACAAAAGGCGCTAGCAACTTTCATGGCAAACAGACGATCGCGGTGCAGAGGCGAACATGGAAGAAAAGATCTTCAGGACCAAGACCTACCCCCTCACCACCAGCCTGAAGAAGCACAGGAAGGAGGACAAATGAGATTCAGAGGGCCATGGGGTCGCCACGGTATGAAACACGGCCACCCTGGTATGAAACATGGCCACCCTGGTATGGAAAACGGCCACCACGGTATGAAACATGGCGATCGTGGTATGAAACACCACCACGGTATGAAACATGGCCTCCATGGCATGAGGCACAGTCACCATGGTATGAGACACGGTCACCACGGTATGAGGTATGGCCGCGCTGGTATGACGCATGGCCACCATGGTATGAGACATGGCCAACGATTTTCCTTCTTGGCGTGTGGTGCAAGACCTGCCGAGCAGCACAAAGAAGGAGAAGACAAACCGGTGGAAGTAGTAGATTTGGTGGAGCAAGAGGAGGGGCCTTCGGCAGAGGGGGAGTTGCAAAAGGGTATTGAAAATATGAGTGTAGGCGATAATGCTTCTGCTGCTGCTGCTGAATCAGACAAATGATATGTCGTAGTGGCTTTGAATGATTGCACACAGAAGATTTATGCATTTTCATTTTGGTAACATCAAGAGGGAGAAATATAAAAAAGCAATAGTAATCATGGAGATTTCATTCCAGTATAAGTGAGTTTATTCGTACAATATAAAATACTTTGTGTTCATTAGAAAAAATTACTCAAGCTTCACTTTCTTTGCTTTAATTTACAAACCAAAAATTACAATTCTCTACTACTCTCGAGTTCCGAGATATTCTCTGTCTTAATCGTCGTGGGATACACTGTATATTAGTATTTTCATCACCTAACGAAATTAAAATCATATTTTGTTAAAATCTACTCACTTCGTGAAAATATCCGTATCATAAAGGGAACATTGATATTCCTAACAATTTCTTTGAAAGAAAATATAAATGAATGAACATGTCTTACTATGTTCAATATGGGGGTTGGAAAATGCACTGTGTGTAATCATTCATCAATTTGATCTGAACAATATTTTTTATAATAGAGGGACATTTAATCGACATATTATTGCTTGCATCATATTTTATTGGTGGTAGACTGAAAATTATTGCATATTATGAGATATTGTTAGGCAACGCAAATCATATCTTCCCAAACATTCCAATTTAGGAAGTTTATTTTATACTGCTTTTATAATAGTAATATTTATAATATAAACTAAAGATTAAAGATGCATTATATTGAAATGATTATAAATAAAAAAACTGATTTTATTTACTTGTTATTTATTTATACTCCCTGAACTATCATTTAAAATATTATCATTTTGGTGCCGAAAATCAAGAAATAGGTGCTACTTTGAAGAGCTTCGAGAAGATATTATTATTTCAAGAAGAAAACTATGATTCGAAGAACAAAAACCCAAATCAAATGAAAAGAAAAAATGGTCTTCTGGTACTGAGAAAAAAATAATAACGAGTCTTCAATTATCTTGCAGAAAAATCTAAGGAAATCCGAGGGAAATCGAAAAATCCATTTTTTCCAAAAACAAATGATGTCCTAATATTCTTCATAAAATTCTCTACAAAAAAGGTATCAAAAAAGTTTTCTTGAAAATGCACCGTTTTCGAGTAAAATGATTTTTCGATTTTCCTCGGAAAATTCTTTTACTTTTAGGTAAAATTTACCATTTTTCCGCTACTGAAATGCTTTGTGATCATGAAAAAATATGTGCTGAACCCGTTTTGATTGACACTATAAGGAATTCGTTCACTGCGTGAGCTTCGCGAGCTTCGCGAATAAAAAAATGTCGGTTTCATGCAAGGTAAAAGTATCGGGAAATTCAGTGCCGGAAAATCCACACGAATGACTTTTTCAAAAATGTCTCTTCTGTTATTCATAGTCGAGACATATCTGAATAATTTGGGAAAAGGTGATCCTGAAAATATCATTATGTGACTGAATGAGAGAGTACTGAAAATTGAGAAAATCGCATTTTTTCGAATTTCGAGAACGTTTTACTGGAAAACGGTACATTTTCAAGAAAAACTTGTGTAGTTAAATACATATGAGTATAGAAAGAAAGCTGAGAAAATTTCCTACAAGAAGATGTTATTGTGTGTTGGCCTAACAGTTCGCTTGTAGGTGTTATAGTTGGTTTTATCTGCTAGGATACCGTGTTGTAGCGTATGTTTTACAATTTTCGCTTTTTTTGACCATAAGGAGACACATTCGTTAAATACATGTCAGTATAAAAAGAAAGCTGAGAAAATTACCTACAAGAGGATGTTATTGTGTTGAAAAACTTGTAGATACCTTTTTTGTAGAGAATTTTATGTAAAATATTATGAAATCATTTGTTTTTGGAAAAAATGGATTTTTCGATTTTCCTCGGAAAATCGTCCATAAAAATTTTCCGGATGCTTTCACGGCTTATCACCCTCGAAACTCGGATTCAGAGGGTCAAAATACATAAGAATAACTTGGGTGATCCCGTCGCGCTTCATCGGTTACGAAAACCCTCCCTGCCACCGGACTATTATGAATGCTAGCAAGAATTCAAATAAACATTCACAAAGGATTTCAGAACTTCTTATACTGATTCATAAAAAATTCCTGTTTCCTTCGCAACATTTCGAAACGAAAATAATTTTTTTTATCGAGGTTGGCTTGATATTTTTATTTTGAAGATATTCTCACTGGAAACTCAAATTTGACACATTGAATGCGTGGAAATAATTAATACCTATTTTTTTGAAGCTATGTAAAACAGGTTACCCTTTTCGTGCTCACTGTATTTATTACGTCTTCGATTATTCAATTCTGTTTCAAATTATTGATATTAGAAATCCTTCCTCAGAGTTTTTGCATATTAATCTAGCGAGATAATAAGCTGGGAAATAAGAAGTGAAAGTGACTTGTCTATATTACGCCTAATGAATATCTGAGCAAATTCTTTTCCATTTGTGGGAGTACAGGCATAAAACAATCACTATTGTTTGAAAAAGATCTATTAAAAAAAGTACACTATCGCAATATCTCTTCCTCATATATATTTGAATATGAAAAACTATAATATAAGTGCGAAACTGTAAGAATCTTTCTCCACAACCTTCATAATCCAGTACGATTGGGTTTTGAGACAAGAATCGATTGTAGCACCACCAAATTTGGTGTGGTAGTAGTTGGAACCATGATAAACACGAAAAAAAAACATATATTTTTATTCGTTTAAAAATAAATAAATAGATTTTCGCTGTAATCTTGGAAAGTATATGATTTATCGAAAAAAAAAAAACAGGGTGAAAGACAATTCAATTCTCCACAAAAATTATTTCTAGTAATTTCTTATAAAATGCGCGAATTATCTCTCCACCTATCGGAATCGTTTTTTGATAAATCTTATATTTTCTGAAATAACAACAAAAAAAAAAATTACATTTTTTTAAATGAATTTTTTTTAAGGTTGTGGAGAATATACCATTCATGGGTTAAATTCTCATTGGTAGTGAATGAGAAGAGCGTGGTATTTGAGGCAAGTGTGAGGTTATATTAGTTATCAGTTTTAATTATAGTTTAAAAATGTTCACTTAGGACAAAACTGCAGTAAGTGCAAATATAAAGTGGTAAAAAAACATTGAAATTTTTATTTCTCATTTTTCATGGAGATTTCCACCAAAAAATTATCCTAAAAACTCCCATTTCTATTTCAAGAATTTTATCGAGCAGATATGATATTAAATGCGAATATGGATCCCGTTCCAAGGCCTTGTGGGAGTTTCGAATATCCGGGCGCCTATCAATTGGCACGATTTGATATTATCAGAAATGGGAAATGAACTGATTCCAAGAAAGTATACGAGGCGAAGTGGAAAGTCAATTTTGTACTGTTGACAAACTAATATTTATTAACTTGTACATATTTCAATAGTGAATTGTCTTGAAGTTATCAATTTTTTATGTATTTCTAAAACTTTTTTTAATCAATCAGCAGAGTTTTTAGAATAAGCGAAAATTGAAGATCATCAAGATAAAAGCGTTTAACTTTTTTTTTGCTTGTGGCTCCCACGAAAATGAAAATCCTGTAATGTTCAGAGAACATCGTGAGAGCCGAAGTAGGTAGGAAATTATGTTCTTGAATTTCTGAAGGCTGTAGGTATGCCTCAGGGATCACCTCCCGAGGCAGATAGTTCCAAAGATTTGTCGATCGTTGGAAGAATGATCCATGGGAGAAAAATGTTCGGCATGTCAACAAAGTGGCAGCATATGAATGTGAGGACTGAGCTCGAAGGGTTAGTCTCGATGGGACAACTAACGTTGGAACGATTCGGATGAAAATATCCCAGGGGGAAACTACTCTTTCATTAGGTGTACATCATAACATTTTCATTAATTTAATATTGATTTTAATTAAATTCATTATTCGAAATGTCGAAAACTCGCCAGAAATTATTTTTGCGCAAAAAAAACCATTTGAAAACTGATTCAGAGCTAACCAACTTGAGAACGGTTATAGACGAATTCTGTGAACTCCAATCGATTCAGAATGGCAAAATTAGTATATACTGAGAATTTGAACGAAAAAAATCTACGGACAAAAAAGTCGAGTAAGTCATAATTTTTTGAACTTCTTTATTTTTCACTTTTCGAAATTCAAAATTTTGTCTTCTAACGTATTTTGACGTGCTGATTCCGAATCTTTGAACGAAAATGTCGAAAACTCATCAGAAATATTTTTGGCGGCAAAAAAACCATATAAAAACTGATTCAGAGCTGACCAACTCGAGAACGGTTAGAGATAGACGAAATCTGCGAACGCCAGTCGATTCAAAATGGCCGAATTAGTATGTATTGTGAATTTCGAGTCAATCGAAAGAAATTAAAAATTACTCGAAAAAGTTGCAAGGGGTTCACCCCTAAAAATCGTTAAAAATACCAAGTCGTCACATCGACTTGAAATTCGCACTGTATATGTAAAATTTTATGCTCATTCCAAAAATGTATGATTTTTATATGCTCAGATATACGATTTAACCAAAAAAGGGTGTTTAAGGTAAAACATCCAATTTTCTAAGAATTTTTTATTTTTAATTTTTCGAATTTAAATTTTTGTCCTCGGACGTATTTTGACGTGCTGATTCCGAATCTTTGAACGAAAATGTCGAAAACTCATTAGAAATATTTTTGGCGGCAAAAAAAACATCTAAAAACTGATTCAGCGCTGACCAACTCAAGAACGGTTAGAGATAGACAAATTTTGCGAACGCTAATCGATTCAAAATAGCCGAATTAGTATACACTGAATATTTGAATGGAAAAAATCAACGGACAAAAAAGTCGAGTAAGTCATAATTTTTTGAACTTCTTTATTTTTCACTTTTCGAAATTCAAAATTTTGTCTTCTAACGTATTTTGACGTGCTGATTCCGAATCTTTGAACGAAAATGTCGAAAACTCATCAGAAATATTTTTGGCGGCAAAAAAACCATATAAAAACTGATTCAGAGCTGACCAACTCGAGAACGGTTAGAGATAGACGAAATCTGCGAACGCCAGTCGATTCAAAATGGCCGAATTAGTATGTATTGTGAATTTCGAGTCAATCGAAAGAAATTAAAAATTACTCGAAAAAGTTGCAAGGGGTTCACCCCTAAAAATCGTTAAAAATACCAAGTCGTCACATCGACTTGAAATTCGCACTGTATATGTAAAATTTTTATATGCTCAGATATACGATTTAACCAAAAAAGGGTGTTTAAGGTAAAACATCCAATTTTCTAAGAATTTTTTATTTTTAATTTTTCGAATTTAAATTTTTGTCCTCGGACGTATTTTGACGTGCTGATTCCGAATCTTTGAACGAAAATGTCGAAAACTCATTAGAAATATTTTTGGCGGCAAAAAAAAACATCTAAAAACTGATTCAGCGCTGACCAACTCGAGAACGGTTAGAGATAGACAAATTTTGCGAACGCTAATCGATTCAAAATAGCCGAATTATTATACACTGAATATTTGAATGGAAAAAATCAACGGACAAAAAAGTCAATATATCATCACACATAATTTTTTGAACTTTTTTATTTTCCATTTTTCGAAATTCAAATTTTTGTCCTCGGACGTATTTTGACGTGCTGATTCCGAATCTTTGAACGAAAATGTCGAAAACTCATTAGAAATATTTTTGGCGGCAAAAAAAACATCTAAAAACTGATTCAGCGCTGACCAACTCAAGAACGGTTAGAGATAGACAAATTTTGCGAACGCTAATCGATTCAAAATAGCCGAATTAGTATACACTGAATATTTGAATGGAAAAAATCAACGGACAAAAAAGTCGAATATATCATCACACATAATTTTTTGAACTTTTTTATTTTCCATTTTTCGAAATTCAAAATTTTGTCTTCGAACGTATTTTGACGTGCTGATTCAGAATCTTTGAACGTAAATGTCGTAAACTCATCAGAAATATTTTTGGCGTCAAAAAAAACATCTAAAAACTGTTTTAGAGCTGACCAACTCGAGAACGGTTAGAGATAGACAAATTCTGCGAACCACGAGTATATAGTTCTTGACCTGTCAATTGGAACTGTTATGATAAAAAAAGATATCAACTTAATATTCAATTTTTCTAATAGTAGAATAACACCTTGTAAATGAGGCCAAAATACTGGTGATTGGATATATATATTCCACTGACGTGCAAGGTCAGACAAACATAGCCTCGCTTACAACAATATTGCATTAAAGTATTTCCAAATATTTACTCTAAACAAATGATATTTTCTAGCCCATCGTATCTCAAAACGATTCTATCAACTACGTAGGTGACACAAACAAAAAGATTCTCTTTAGAAATGCAGGTATGAAAAAAGTACCCTGCTTCATACTGCAAAAATGGTTATTTAACGAACAAGTGTATTAATAAGGGCGATTAACAATCGCGCGTTAATGTTCGAGATTGTTAATCGCCATTTTAATGCACGAGTTTGTTACAAAACTTTTCAGTCTACCGTAGTTTTCCAATGTTTATTTATTTAACGATACGATAAAAAACAATCACTATTTCTTATTTATATTAACTCTAATCAAAGATAGTTTAATTTTCCTTAGTGGTAGTTTTGTAGTATTTTTTTCATATTGAAAAAAAAAAATTGTTTTCATGTGGATTTGAACTGTCGACCTCACTGTCGCATCGTTACCATTACGCCACGAGATTGCAAATGACAACTGGTGTATTGAAGATTTTCTGAAATTTCATTTCAGAATTGAAAAATAAATAATGACAGATAGTACTAACCAGTACAAAATATAATAGAGCAGTGTATGTTGGGTTGCATCGAGGGTTGCATATAATAAAATCGTTGATTAATATAAAACATTATTCATTAACTGGGGTCATTAATCAACGATTTTGAGTGCGTTAAAATACATCATAAATGAACGATCGACGGAAATAGTACATTTTTGGGGTCTGAAGTTGTTCCGAGAAAAAACGTATTCTTGGATTTCAGAAAAAAGTTATTCTTGAACATAACTTGTCGAATTAATTTATCCTTTGTGTTTAGAAGTCGGTTAAAATACAAGAAATAATGCAGATTGAAACACAGAATGAACATTTACTTTCACAACGGAGACAGGCAGATCTACGATTGAGTAGTTCACCTCGTATCTTTTTTTTTTGTTTTATAAGCACGCCCATTACAATAAACAAGGTGTAAAACAATTTGATTTTTCAAAGATGGGTAGTTATAGACAAATCATTGGAAAACTCTTTTTACCCTTTTTACCGAATTGATATATCCTTTTTCTACAACTGCTATGAAAAGTATTTCTCATAGCTTACTTACTTTCAAAACCATGTTTTGCTCATACTGTGAGAAATATTATTTCTCACGGCACTTTGCCCACACCACATACATTTATATGGAGAATCAACAAATAATATTGACTAAAACTAGTTGGCTGTTGTACAGCTTTACACAGTTGTCACAGCTGTCAAGAACTGTTATATTTTAAATAAATTATTCAACTGTTAAGAGGTAGGATACTTTATGGCTATTTTAGTTTTGCTAACAATAAAAATAAATATTGAGTTATAATACTTGCATTCTTTAAATTTGTGCAGTTGTAGAAAAAGTATAGTGTCCAACATGTGGGGAAAGTTACTTTTCTAACTCGTGTGTTTGCGGCACTCGCACAAGGTGCAAACCCAACTTTTTACATCATAGAAAAAGTTTATTTAGAAAAGTTGTTTTCAACGAAAACATGAACATTCAAATTCAAAATCATATAAGTAGCGACCTACGCGAAAAAAATTAAAATTAAATTTTTTATGATTAAAGTGCACATTTGTATTATTTAATCGTTTGCCATAATTAATTGATTTATCCAATAATTTTCTCTCATAAAATTTCACTGATAAATATTATGGACGAACATACAGAGTGAAATATCAAATTTAAAATATCAAAAAAAAAAACTAATAAAAATTCAAAATACAAATGATAAATTAGACCAAATTTTGCATTGCAATTCGTTGTAGGAATATGAGGGAGGCGCCCAAAGTGCATATAAGATACTAGTACTCTTTATGAGGATATAACCAAACAAAATTGGGAAAAAATCTTTTGGTGCGTAGTTGGCTGTGATTCCAAATCTGAATATTGTTTTTTATTCTAAACAACTTTTCTAATTGAACATCTTTTATAAAATCGAAAATAAGGGTAGTTAGTTTAAACTTGATAAAATTTCTAATATTTTTTGTTTTCCCCTGTATACCGTTTAGAAATTTAAAATTCTGACAACATATATGCAAGTTTTCTGCAATGCACCAATTTTATGAAGAATAACATTTTCTGATAAATGGATAATAAACAAGTTTTACATATGGTGCAACCTTTTTGAAACTCACTGTATAATCCATTTTTCATTATTTCGAGATAAAAGTCGAAATTTCGAGATAAAAGTCGAAATTTCGAGATAAAAGTTGATATTTCGAGATAATAGTCGAAATTTCGAGATTAAAGTCGAAATTTCGAGATAAAAGTCGAAATTTCGAGATAAAGGTCAAAATTTCGAGATAAAAGTCAAAATTTCGAGATAAAAGTTGAAATTTCGAGATAAAAGTTGAAATTTCGAGATAAAAGTCGAAATTACGAGGTAAAAGTCGAAATTTCGAGAAAAAAATCGAAATTTCGAGATAAAAGTCGAAATTTCGAGATAAAAGCCGAAATTTCGAGATTAAAGTAGAAGTTTCGAGATAAAAGTCGAAGTTTCTAGATAAAAGTCGAAATTTCGAGATAAAAGACGAAATTATGGAATATAAAAAAAACCTTTATGTTTGAATTGACAAACTTACAGTGTTGTCGTGGAGAAAAAACAATTTGTTCTAGGCTGAGCCCTAGCGGAATGCCGTTAGATCAGTAAAGTTGTTAGCCAAGTTGATTCGTTTGGAATTTTCCGTGAACCTCGTGAACCTGCAATCGGTGCATGTCTCTCGAAATCTAGTTTTTGCTTTCTGTGACTATCTACGAGAGAGAATGGTCGTTTTTGTCGGGCGCACTGAGCTCGTTAACCTTTGCCGGAGCAGGATTGATACGGTCCGCGGAACCGGTCGCTAGAGATCGGTACATGTTGTGTGTGAGAACGTTTTATTTACTATAGCCCGGTCAAGTTAGACACACAAGGTTGAAAAAATTTGTGTAGAGCTGAAAATTCATAGGAAAGTTCGGAATACCATTATAAATTAAATATAAAAAGTCCCCATCGATCTGACACTTGCAAAAAATAGTTATTTTTATATTAAGTACGAAAAATTAGTGTTTTTTAGCCGAGAGTGTTAATTTTCCACAGGTCGAGGCCAAAAATAATTTCGAATGTGCCATAAAAACACGAATTTTATACACGAATACAAACAACATTTTTTATACAACTGTGAATGTGAATTTACATCGTCTGAAATATATTGAAAATAAATACCTGTAAGTAATTATTGTTCAAACTTTACTATCAATTATTATTCCAATAAATGAAATTGTTTTATGATGGATAATCAATTAATAATTGACTCTGTTAAAAATAAATCCTTCAAATGTAATATTATATGTTTATTTTCTGAATTATTTCGGCAGTGAAGAAAAGTATTTTTTCACGGTTTTTACATTTCATTTATAATGGCGTTTCAAATATTCGTACAAATTTTCAGCTCTATACCAACTTTGTGAACTCTTCCCTATTTTTTGGGCCAACTTGACCGGATTATATTATTTACTACCCAGCGGTGTCTCCCATGGATCTGCGACGTGCGTTTAAATTTTTAAAGAACAAGTCTGAGGAATGTTGAAAGCAAACGGATTGGCCGGTGGGTGGATTTGTTGCTGGTTGAATTTCTACCAGTAGGACAAGAAATAAATTCTTGCAAAAAAAATTGAACCGACTTCTTCAAGGAGCAATTCCACATTGGAAATGGATGTTTGGAACCTCTGGTGTGAGTACAATTCAAGAAATAGAAGCTACCCAAAACTACGTCACTTTCACTCGACGCGCGTGACGTAGTTTTGGTGTTTTTAGTAATAATAATAATAATAATAATAATAATAATAATAATAATAATAATAATAATAATAGGACCTGAGGTAGGTATTTCCAGAAATAACGTAACATATTTAAAGGAATTTTTAAAAATATTTCAGTACAGAACAAAAAAAAAACAAGTTGAGTCATGAAGTACAAATTATCATTTCATACAGATCTAAGCTGATATGACTTGTTTGAATGGAAGTAAATAGAGATAACGTAGTGATTCACTGATAACAATCCTCGTAACAATCCGCTTCAAATACGTAATCCAAATACTTAATAATAAAAGTTTTTAAACACGAAATTTCACCTGTTTTATTGTTCATTATATCTCGATCATTTGAAACAAGTATAATTCCCAAAAAATGGAAATTGCAAAAATGTCTTCCATCGTTGAAATTGGCGAAAACGCATTCAAACAATTATCGACCAATCTCTATACTTATTGAGCTCGTGAATAAAATAATAGGCGATATCTCCGTAGTCTTTATATATAACAGCGAGGGGGAAAGAACTAGTAATTTTTTCTACACCTAATTACTAATTACTTTCAATGAAAAATAATAAGAAAAGTTTTGAAAAACTATTGAATTTGATTGATTTGACCATTTTGATTAGCGTAAATTTTTCATGTAAACGTTTCAATGGTAAATCTGTAATGGCCAAGCGGTCTAATGCTCGGGACATTATGAGTAATGAAGTAATGAAAATTTTATGTTGTACACCTAATGAACGAGTTACTTCCCCCAAGGGAGAAAAAACTAGTCATTTTTTGTACACCTAATGAAATCAGTGAAGTAATTATCTCTAATGAAAAATAATGAAAAAGTTTTACGGGGCATTTAAAGATAATTACCATTCAATTACGCGGATACGTTGTATGGACATAATTTAACTCTTATGTATAGAAATAAGATCCAGAAAGTCATGAAATAATTCCCAAATACATACCCAGTACATTCTAATTCGGCCATTCTGAATCGATTGGCGTTCGCAGAATTGGTCTATTTCAAACTGTTCTCGAGTTGGTCAGCTCTGAATTAGTTTTCAAATTGTTTTTTTGGCGCGAAAAATATTTCTGATGAGTTTTCGACATTTTCGTTCAAAGATTCGGAATCAGTACGTCAAAATACGTCCGAGGACAAAAATTTTAAATTCGAAAAATAAAAAATAAAAAATCTCAGAAAATTTTATGTTTTATCTTAAACACCTTTTTCCGGCTAAATCTTATCTGAGCATAGGAAAATCATACATTTTTGGAATGAGCATAAAATTTTACGTATACAGTGCGAATTTCAAGTCGATGTGACGACTTGGTATTTTTGATGATTTTTTTTGCAACTTTTCAAGTAATTTTTAATTTCTTTTGATTGACTCGAAAATAACAATATATACTAATTCGGCCATTTTGATTCGACTGGCGTTCGCAGATTTCGTCTATCTCTAACCGTTCTCGAGTTGGTCAGATCTGAATTAGTTTTCAAATTGTTTTTTTGGCGCGAAAAATATTTCTGATGAGTTTTCGACATTATTGTTAAAAGATTCGGAATCAGCACGTTAAAATATGTTCGAGTACAAAAATTTTAAATCCGAAACATAAAAAATAAAAAATCTCAGAAAATTTTATGTTTTATCTTAAACACCTTTTTCCGGCTAAATCTTATATCTGAGCATAGGAAAATCATACATTTTTGGAATGAGCATAAAATTTTACGTATACAGTGCGAATTTCAAGTCGATGCGACGACTTGGTATTTTTGATGATTTTTAGGGGTGACCTTGCAACTTTTCGAGTAATTTATAATTTCTTTTGATTGACTCGAAAATAACAATACATACTAATTCGGCCATTTTGAATCGACCGGCGTTCGCAGATTTCGTCTATCTCTAACCGTTCTCGAGTTGGTCAGATCTGAATTAGTTTTCAAATTGTTTTTTTGGCGCGAAAAATGTTTCTGATGAGTTTTCGACATTATTGTTAAAAGATTCGGAATCAGCACGTTAAAATACGTTCGAGTACAAAAATTTTAAATCCGAAACATAAAAAATAAAAAATCTCAGAAAATTTTATGTTTTATCTTAAACACCTTTTTCCGGCTAAATCTTATATCTGAGCATAGGAAAATCATACATTTTTGGAATGAGCATAAAATTTTACGTATACAGTGCGAATTTCAAGTCGATGCGACGACTTGGTATTTTTGATGATTTTTAGGGGAGAACCCCTTGCAACTTTTCGAGTAATTTTTAATTTCTTTTGATTGACTCGAAAATAACAATACATACTAATTCGGCCATTTTGAATCGACCGGCGTTCGCAGATTTCGTCTATCTCTAACCGTTCTCGAGTTGGTCAGCTCTGAATTAGTTTTCAATTGTTTTTCTGGCGCGAAAAATATTTCTGATGAGTTTTCGACATTTTCGTTCAAAGATTCGGAATCAGCACGTCAAAATACGTCCGAGGACAAAAATTTTAAATTCGAAAAATAAAAAATCTCGGACAAAAAATTTAAATTCGAAAAATTAAAATTTAAAAAGTTCAAAGTTTCAAAACTTTTGTGATTATTTCGAGACCACCTTGATCGAAAAAACTACCACGAATAAAAAAATAATAGTTTAAAAAAACTAAAGAACACGCTTTACTTCCAACATGGACTAAAAAGTAAAAAATAATTGACAATTTCAATACTCAAATGTTAATAAAATCATCAACTGTCTTTTAGGTTTCTTTTGATACAAAATTTTTCCATCAGTAATTTTATTCGACAAACTGACATTGGACAAAATTGCTCGACCTATTTTTCATCTCAGTTTTTCTCGTGAAATTACTGGTTGGCAAAATTATTTCGTTGGAGAAAGGAACGTATCATATAAAAAAAAGATAAAAAAAGCTCTTGTGACTGTTGACAAACTCAGAAAAATATTGCTAGCTTTTTGCAAGTATGGTGGAGAGTATTCGTAAAATCTTGATCAATGTCTGAATTACATACTTACTATTTATTCATTTTGACTAATTCGCACATTCACAATTATTTAAAATCTGGTATCAATATACAGTTTTTTTTCTTCATTCCCGACTTTGATCTACACTGACGTTTAATGAAAATTTCTGTGAAACAAAAAAGGGACGCAAGTGACAGTCAAAGATGTCTAGATATTGAAACACCACAAAATCATGTTATGAATTTAATCTTCAAGGGACGAAAACATTTACCTACTTTCGATCACAAGTAGGTATATAAAATATTGTTACTTAGGGTTGGTATGATACATTTTCATTTATGATAGGCGAAAAATACTTTTTCGGATATTCTATCTCAAAATCATCAACGAAATCATGTGAATAATTATCTCAAAATGGATAAGTACGAACAAAACAGAAAAAATCCTTACTTTCGTGTATAGCTCCAAGGTTGTCATTATTCCGCACAAAATAAAAAACTAGTTCACTTTTTCACTTGCCACTGTTGTTTTTCATCACGTTTCCCGACCGCTTAGCCCGTTCGCGACTGAAATTGGACGATTTTTCATAATTTTCCACGACGTTGTCACCTGTGCTCTCGTTATCTTATCAGCGATTTGGAAAATGTAATTTTAATTATAAATATCGCGGATTGCCGTGTATCGCGTATGTGGGACAGATGACAATCGGGTCGACGTGAATGCTCACAGCGCACCACGTTTCTGGCCGTATTGATCGCGAGAGGGTTTGCGCAATGTTGCCGGCTCGCGGAGGAAAGTCCGAGAAACCGCGGGTCAGGGACAAACAAATGTGAACGGACTGGCGGGTTTTTGACGAACTGTCGAACTGATGCATTTTTGTAATTATTTAGACAGACGGATTTTTGGAACTCAGTGAACGACAAGGAATAGTTGAATGAATAAAGAGATTATGTGATTTTCGATCAGAGCGGCCCGTCAGTTTCAAACACATTTTTCCAAAAAATCCAAATCCAAATTCATTTTTGGCGGTCACTGCTATTTACGAAGACAAAGGTCCATTTTATTGTGAAACTTCACCACTTGACATATATGTTATTGAAAACACACAAACTTTGCCCTTCTTTTGATGAAATTAAACGAACAAATTTATTCAACGAAGTCAAAATCCCCTTCTCTCCGCACTATTCCACAAAATGGAATATTTTACAAACTTACGACTTGTGAAATGTGTTGCATATATTCAGGCAACTGTCAAGAAGGACCATGCAATTTATTCGCAAAAGGAACAAAGCGGGTTTATCAGCGAATACATTTTGACAGATGAGGGAAATAATCATTTCAAATACCGCGAGTGCTTCAAATTTTATCAACAGTAAAAACATATGAGCTTTTTTTTATCAGATACATTCCTTTTTTCAACGAAATGATTTGGTAACAGATGAAACAAAAAATTATGTTGAAAAAAATGTATCCATTAAAAGAAAGTTCTAGTGTTATTTACTTACCTATATTTGAATTTGAATCACACCGACACTCAAATATCATAACCTTCATGGATAACTACCCTGACATCTACCGAAACCCTCTAGTGTACCAATTTTGGTTTCACTTCCAACCGATAGATGGTAGCACATAATGTCTAATACTGTGTAATTTGTCCCAATTCACACCAATGTCCCAAGCAACCCAATTCTACGGTACTTACAATTATTCTGGTGTACTTAAAAATCGAGAAACGGAAAAAAATATTTTGTATTGTCTATGGAAAACCTTCACAAGCATTGTATATTCTTTGTCCATGTTTTTTAGAATTTTTCAACGATTTCAGAGCTTATTATGATGTGCAAGTTCCGAAATGCCAATATGCTGGGATGTGTAAGACATACTTAAGTCGTATGGATGACAAGATGGCACCAATATCGTTTACTCCATTTAGTTGTCTAACATTCTCATCATTGGAGTTATACTTTGATTTTTGTTTCATCACGAGTGAAAGAGATGAAACAGAATAAGCGAAGTGGGAGCTTAATTCATTAAGACCAAAATACAAAAATCAATGGCCCCAATAGGGAGCCCCGGGGAACTTCCTGAAATTTTGTTCTGGTAATATTAAAAAGTAGTCGTTAGTTTTTTTGAAATTCTGTACTGACGGTGGATAATTTTTCCTACAGCCGGTTTTTTGATATCCTGTAGCGTAGTTTGACTGACAGCTAAATTTTACTGATGTTAGAATGTGGCTTTATTCCTTCATTTGAGTGAATTCCAGCCCCAAGGACCGATTTATCAATGGTCAGAAGGGTCTCTGCTGTTCATTCCTTCATTTTAGCCAAGTCAATTTATTCTACGACAATACAACAGTTTTCCTCTCACGGCGTTCTAAAGAAACGAGTCGTGTGTATCGAACATCAAAGCATCGCTTGAAGACAACGATCAGAGCAATCAAAGTATACTTCTCTGTAAAATCAACTTCTAAATATAAAGGAAAATTCATTTTGTACAGTTGGGCTATTGTCTTAGAGAGGGCGCTGCATGTTAGAACCGGTAGATGAAAACATAATGGTATGGCAAGGACTCTCTTGTCTATAATCCTTGAGGGTATGGACCGTATATGTATATTGGGGATTCAACATTAGATGCCAGCGCCAAAGTGGCAGAAATTGAACTACTCAGAGATCACAAGTTCAACAAAATGCACATAACCAATAGCTAAAACGTTGTATGAGGATTAAAATCTTGGGAATTTTTACAAAAGGAATAATTTCAAGATTTCAATGTACTTATCTATAATGTCAAAACTTGACACCAGAGGGAGTATCCCTTGTGTTGAATTCCCAATACTTGTTACTCTGTTTAGTAATTTGACAGTCCGCATATACCAAATTCCTGAAAATTCGGTGACTATTTCCTGAAATTTCGGTGAATTAATTATCTGTCACCAGAGCAACCGTGCTTTTTCCTCGGTAACTCGGAAACCGCTTGTCATTTGTCAATCGGAATCATTTTAATTAGTGCCAGATTTGAAACTTTGGATCAAAAATTTAATATTCATCTCAAAAAAGGTCCGAAGGCATTATATTCAATTGTTTTTTGAAGAAAAAATTATACTTTTAACAAATTTATTTCAAATAGTTGACTAAAGACAAGTGACAAGGGGTCCGTATATGTGCAGCCGGTTGCTTGAAAACTCAGAAACCGCTACTTACCGATCAGAAATGTTCGGCGATATACGGACCCTAAGTGTCTCACCTCAGTAGTGTACCATATTTTATTTTGTAGGGTAGATAAAAATTAGGTAAGTTATTAATCCGAAAATCATGTACCCTGAGTAACCAAAAGGAACGACATAGATCTGACCTGGCCTCTGTGATACTGTTCCCATATATGAAGTGCAGCTCCTACAAAAAGAGCCATTTGTGATGCTCTGCTTACTTGCTCACTTTCCTGGAACACCAGATGAAGTTTAGCGATTTCTATAGATTTTTACGTTATTTATCGATGAACGCTGGCTGCACCATAGGCCTAAGCGTTCGTCTTGTGACGCATCTATCTCTCTTCCACTCCATCGGCCGATGCGTTCGCGTAGAAGAGAGACAGTGGCAGCACAAAACCTACACGTGAACTGTTTTGTTAAATGTTCATAAAGGGAAGTGAAAAGTTATTGTGGTTTTCAATTGCGGCAAAAAGATAACTAATTCTTGCCTTTTTAAAATTTTATTAGCGATATAATCTCATATATTTGTTCTTTGATTTTTGAAAAATCATTCCTAAAAACGTCTTAATATTCATTGGACATTTTACATTGAATAAATGCGTGAAGCTGAATACACTTGTTTGAATAAATGGAGCGAAGTTTTGTATAAAAGTGTATAAATTCTCTTTATTACAAAGCGCTTACGACTTTCGTCATCTTCAGTGCTTCATGTCAGGCGACAGGAAGTTTCGAAATATGTAAAAAACATTGTTTAAAATTACAATATCATGTTATACTGAATAAGAACTAACGAAAAGCATGTTAGAACTCAGACCATGTGGCTTTTGTAAAAGCGATGAGGAAGGACAAGACAGAATGTCACATTCTGTCTCGTCGAAAGTCGAAAGCGCTTTGCAGTAAAGAGAATTTATACACTTTTATACGAAACTTCGCTTCATTTATTTTACATTGAAACTTTCTACACCAATAAAAGACTGGAGATTGTGATCGTTTTGGTACGGAATAATGGTTTATTT
The DNA here is from genome assembly GCA_958298965.1 of Chrysolina haemoptera. Lineage (NCBI taxonomy): Eukaryota > Metazoa > Arthropoda > Insecta > Coleoptera > Chrysomelidae > Chrysolina > Chrysolina haemoptera. Next base: position 38,411,381 of record OY282590.1, read on the forward strand.
CAATTCAGCGCTAAAAATTACATTTGTAACGTCATCTACCTCATTTTTAATAGAAATTGGAGATTGCACATTTTGGAACCAGGCCCCTCATATCATATGCCGTCACTTTGGAGACATGCCGATCATTTCTTTTTCAACGAACGCCAAAGCTTTGGGACTCGCTACCTGTGAAGCATACAACCTGCAGATTTCAAGAAGAAAACCAATTCCTACATATTTTACCTCTTGTCTCACTTTTCCTTGGAACCAGAACTCAAAAAAGCGTCGATTCCTAGTAGTACCTAAGTAGTTACTATTCAGTACTTCAAATCAGGAGGCTGGGCTGGAACAGTCAGTCGCAGAGGCCGAACTATCCGTAACCGAATAATAAATAAGTGGATTTTCACGTTTGTCTGCATGGTGCCTCTCCCAAAACAGACGGCTCCACGTGCAGCGGTCACATCGTCGGATATGATGAATGATATCCATATCCATGAATGTGAAATGTGGGAGAAGAGAAAAGGCGTGTTTGTCCCCAGCATTGGCGGCGGCGATTTAAGGCTCGTCGGTGCAATGACTCGAGAATGTCTGTTAACGTTTTAATGAAGATGGACTAACGAGAAAAACTCGTTGGTTTCATAGCGTCCCGCTATTCGTGCGGCGACTGTCGAGAAATCGAGAATCGGTCGAAGCAGCGAGCGCGGGGAGAAGAGGGGCCGTGGGAGCGGTTGCTTACACAAAAAATATGATATTTTACGATTGTAAATGGGTAAGCCAAAACTACAATATTTGTTGTATCTGTATACATGTATACTGGTCAAACATGACAATATATTTATGCATGTGTTAAGGAACACACATATCTTAATCTAAAAAACTATTTCATCTGGAAAGCAATCATACTGTTTTTTTGAGATTTGTCGGTCACTGTGAAGAAACAGTATTGTGCTCCCACCAACCTCCTCTCGTACAGACGTCACAAAACATTTACAAATCAGCAAATATGCTCATTATATAATAGTGATCTGTTTCAATGCAAATCGATAGTAATAATCAATTAGTTAAGTTGCGCTTTTCATTTTCAATACCTAGTGCCATACCTTAATAAATAATTTTTTGCCATTTGCATAAACGTAGAAAAAATGTTGTATGCAACTCGTGCAAAAATTGTTTATTGCACTCAAAGTGTTGTCCAACTCGGCCTAACGGCCTCGTCGAATTTTACGTCGAGTGCAATCAATCAATCAATCAATCAATTTATTCAATTCAGATACGTATTGTTACAAATAATGTTTATCGCTTATCTTTATGGTAATAACAGTAAAAATTCAAATAAATAAGTGGTGGTGTTCAGTTCTTGGGAAACGCCTAAGCAAAGCTTGTGTTGCGCATTTTCCCAGACCTGGACACAACCATGAATGTAAATAAGAAGAGAAAAAAAAAAAACTATTCATTCCTTTCAGTAAGAAATAAAAAATTAAAATAAAAATCGACGATCAACCCACAAAAGAACTGGATTAGAGAGTCACGAAAAAAGGGAGACAGGTTTGAGTTAAATTATAAGTCACACCAGGCACGATTCAGTTGATTGATTCAAATGTTTTTTTTAAGCAATCAAAGTTGTGATCAACGAAGGATCTAATTGTTTTTTTGCGTTTTTTAATATTTTTTATATTTCTAAGTTCAATGGGAACTTGATTGAGAAGTTTTGGTCCAAAGTAAGTAACAAACCTTTGGGTATATACATTTTTACAAAAAGGAACACTAATTGTTCTCTCGGATCTGGCTCGGGTGGCATGTGTGTGTGTCAGATATGTAAGGGGCGAGTTCATCGTCCATAGTATACAGTGATAGGCGTACAATTTTCTAACGTTGAATAAACTAGCCTCCTTATATAAGCTCTCAGTTGAATATCTTCTATCTTTTTTCAGTGCTATTTTAAGCAAAGTGTTTTGTATTACTTGCAGATTATGTAAGTGTGTTTTATTCAGCCCACCCCAAACAATAAGACAGTACCTTAAAACTGATTCAGCTAATGCATCGTATGTCATTAATAGTAAATGTTTATTAAGTTAAGCAATAAACACTTACTTTTTGCACTTGTTGCATAAATAACTAATCTCAAATGTGCTTGATAAAGTTCTCTTGAGCTCTTGAACGCTCTGTATTGTTAATTTAAACTAAAAAATATGAGAATATAGATCGAAAGCACCCACGCTTTTTTTACATTTGAGAAATTAAATTGTCAATTATTTTTTACTTTTTAGTCCATGGGAAGTAAAGTACGACGCCGTAGAAGGGCCAACAACAAAATATTTTTCGAAACATTTGGAATTGCCACTTTGAACTGACAATTGCCACTTTAAACTGGCAATTGTCACTTTGAACTATAAATTGTTACCCAAAAAAGATATTTATTGCCAATTGCATGCATAAATATTGTTTTTTTTTCAATTAACAATTGCCAGTACAAAGTGACAATTGTCAGTTCAAAGTGACAATTGCCAGTTTAAAGTGACAATTGTCAGTTCCAAGTGCCAATTGCCAGTTCGAGGTGACAATTGCCAGTTTAAAGTGGCAATTGCCAGTTCAAAGTGACAATTGTCAGTTCAAAGTGGCAATTCCAAATGTTTCGAAAAATATTTTGTTGTTGGCCCTTCTACGCCTTCGTGTTCTTTGGTTTTTTTAAACTATTATTTTTTTGTTAGTGGATAATTGCGATATCTATAAACTTTACAGATATTAAGTGATTCACTTAGCCGTATGGAATATGGGTTCAATTGGTTTGTTTTTCTTCAGTTTGGTTTGTTTGTCCCCCTATGACATTATTCGGCAACTGTCATATTACGTCACTGACAGTGCTCTGTTGATATTTATTCAGTTAAAACTTGATTTCCAATGAGTTATGGTTCCATTATAACAGAATCCTCGTTGTGAATTCCAATCAAAGCAACCGTTACGTCGAGAAACAAAGAAAAATCGCCTCTCATACACTTCGCATTCATCGCCGCTCGCGCATTTTCTCCTCCATTCCGCTAATGGAATAAATTGAAGATAGGTAGACATACACAAAGTATTCCCATGCAGTTATAATGGCAGGTCTATCACGGTTTGGTAAATAGAATTATCCGTCGAACCGTTGTTCGCATCGGCTAATTGCCTCACGGCTGTCATTAACGCCGTAATGCTCTCCAAAGTCATCGTAAAGACGGTCAATTATCCACATGTCCACGCTGTCGATGGTTACAATACTATATTTCAGCGATGGCGGCAGTCGGAGAATAAGTTGACCCGAATCATTGCCAGCCAAGTGTGCACAATATTTCATCCGAAGACCTTGTGAAATATCATCGATTAGAAATTATAATATATATACTTACTCTAGAATGCCAATTCAATGGGACGAAAGTGTTGTAAAAAGTTCGATGCATTATTTAGTGCGCATGATCAGGACCAGTTTCATTCATACCAGGGTGGGTTTCAGTGCGATTTTTAAATGATTCATGATATAGAGTAAAATCGATATAATAATACGTTGGTGTCAGGGCAGTCTATGAGACACGAAAAGTTTTGGTGGGCATATACCTATGTTGTGAACCTGATTAAATCCGAGAAATTCATCGAATAAAATAACAATGAAAAAATATATCTTGAGTATAGGTAACTATTGGTGACGTTTCTGAAATATACATATTTTATGATTTTTTTTAAGTTCTAATTCCCACGGAAAGAAACATCCTGTATTGTTCAGAGAACATCGTGAGAACCAAAGGAAGGTAGGTAGGAATTGATATTCTGCGAAACAGATTTTCGGCATGTCTCCAAAGTGACGGCATATGGATGTGCTGAGGACTGGAGCTCGACGGGTCAGTCTCGAAGGGACCGCTAACGGTGGAACGATTGATAATATTTCGGAAGAGCATCGTCCATGGAAATATCTTTAAAACACTGACAGATCGCCAACCTTTCTGCGATGTTCCAGAGGAGTGAGCTAGCTTGTGAGTGAACTTGTTGGATCACATTCTGAAATTATTGCCAAGTGCGTATTTATTTCATTCACGATTTTTCTCCGTTCTGCATTCACTGGCTGATATCGGAGCTTTGGAAGAGAAAGAGGTATGAAGAGTACTATCATCTGCAAATCTGATTACTGGGCATGAGGTAGCTCCCAACAAATCATTGATGTGAAGAAGGAAGTGTTGGTGCTAGAACTGATCCAGCGGAACACAACTGGAGAGGCAAGCCATAAGATGGATGATTCATCCAGAAATATCTCAGTCCTATTTTCAAAATATCAAATTGGAATCTGAACTGAAAATAGGATACAACATTCAATATAATTATATTAATTAAACTAAAGGTTTAGTTAAGCAATATGCACATCTTTGCACTTGGCTACACCATACTGATGATGACCAACAGTCTGAGGCACGTGTCGACTGTTGGTCTACATTTTAAGGGTTATACCCAATACATTCGTTTTTGGTGAGTTAATACAGCAAGTGAAATAAAATGAGAAATAAAACAAAATGAAGAGTAATAATAAATTGATTGTTTATAGAGCTACAATCTACAAAATAAAGAGAAAAAAGAAAAGAAAGACTGCTACATATTACATAATGTTTTCATTCAATAAAGGTAGTACTCTGTGTTTATTTTTCAAATGTGTACTTTTTCCTGACGGCCAATAGAACTACAAAAAGAATCTACAAAAATATATAAATGGTTGGGGTAATAAGTGCATAATTTTGATTACTGAACATACTAAGTTCGAATAATGGATTCCAGGAATATTTCCTCTATTTCCACACCATAAAACTAAACATTGTCAAAATTAAAATTTCATTACAGAAAAACCCGAAAACCAATAATATACACACTCATGAATAATTGAAGTAAACAACAGTAATAAGAAAAGCACATCTAAATAAACACAATGGGTAGTATGTATAAACCTGGAGCAAATGCTTTTACTCGGATTTCTTGAAAGAGAGCTATTCACTTCGTTAAACAATGAGAGAGACAAACCTATAGTATAAGCATTTGCTACCTTTTATGAATACCACCCAATAACGTTAATGGTTAATTTCACAATGAACACAAATCGCCTAAACCACCAAACTAACCCAAATCGGCTCTGGCAAACTACCAGCCTTCCTCTGCGGCAATTGAAAACTGTTAACACTGTTGCACGATCCCAACAATTCAACGGGAATTTGGGTAGGCTTCACAGTAATGCTAGGTTATTTTCGACAGAATCTCGACTACAAAGATAACATTTTCTGAAATTTGTCAACGCTGCAGAGCTAGGAGGCTGGTTATGGGCATGCGCATTGATGAAAACATTTGGAATTTTACAACACTTTTCAGTGTCCCACGAAGAGCGGATTGGCATTCTAGAGTAAGTATATATATTATAATTTCTATGCTGTTAACACTTTCATCAAGATGGACCGTTGCTCAGAAATAGCAAAAATATACAGTGGTGTACCTCAAGGTTCAATACTAGGGCCAACATCAGTCACTGTTTGCAGATGATCCTACCATTTTTTGCCACTCATACAGTGTTATCCATTTAAAATGGAGAAGCACCCTTATAAAACCTACATTCTTCAACTGATTTGAATGATTTTTTTTTCCATCAGATAGGCATTCACAAAGTATACTACAAAAAATTTGGCTATTCCCCTGGTTTAACGATGTTTTTGAATGGATCATGTGAAAATTACGTTCGAATGTATTAATCCATAAAAAAAGTAATGAAAGAATAAAATTTAAAAAAGGTGCCGTTTAATCAACCTACCACTTCAATTTCAGAAATTTATATACCGGGTGTCCACAAAAGAGGCTCGCCCTTATAACTTTTTTGTTTTTGAAGATATTTGAATGCAATTTGGAGGAGCTATATAATAAATAAAACTGCATTTTTTGACAAGTGATTCAGCTTCATGCAACTTCCGGTCTCACCGGAAGTGATATAAACTTTCGATTTTTAAATGAGACACCCGGTATAATTTCACTTTTTTTGTTTTCATATGACATTCTAAATACAACCATCATCATTTTTAACTTTTTGTAGCCAAACATTTTTAAAATTTTTAAATTTATTTTAGAATCTAGAGGGCTATGGATACGTTCCAATTATTAATTTTAGTCCTAAATTATTGGGAATAATACAACTTTACGGCTTTCAGTTAAAATGCATCTGCTAGGTAGAATTTATTTTTTAAATTATTATTATTACTTTTTTTTTCAAATGGCAACAAACATAGTGGCTCGTTGGGTCAGAAAAAAAGAGCATTCCATTACGATTAATTTGATACCGCATATTTTTAGGTCTCGAAGAAACTTTCGTCAACAAACTTAAAAATATTACGGTAGATCTTTCTTTTTCAGTTTAAAATAATATTAAAATTCATCGAATAACTTGTGACCAACAGAAATGATATAACAAAACTATCAATCCAAAAACTAATATCTCCTTATGTGAATGATATTATTAATATGTTTTTCAATCAATAGCGTCCACAATAGTTTCCTAATTTAGATTTGGAGAAGTGAAGTAAGATAACATGGCGATTTTTTATACAATACACCTTAATTACCTTGTTCTATCAATTATGTAGGTCACAGGTTTCCTAATGGATTTGAATCTCATTTTATTCCGAAATATTATTTCATTTCAAGAAAGAGTAATCTTTTCAAGTTTTTTTTTAACAGAAGTTTGTCTGAAACCTATAACAGTAAAGCGGTATCAACATAATCGTAATAAAATTCACAAAATTTCCATTAAAAAAAATTTAATAATACAAATTCTAAAATTGAATTGTAAGTACATAGCAGATATATTCCAATATTCAATATTCCACAAAAATGTTAGAACTTACTGAAGCTGAATTATATGCATTCCTGGAGACAGGAGCCTTCTGGATGTTTAAGTGGTCCCAGCTGCTTCATCAGTCCGTTGGATAGGGGAGAACGAGCTGAGATGAACTCAAATGGAACTCGACTGTAACTGTGGAAGTCACACAAAGGACTAAACCACAACCTGGACCATCGAGATGTAGTGAATCAACGCACAGGTTTCCGCCCAAGAATACCAAATGGCAGTTAAAGCAGAATGCTGAACCACAACCTGGAACGTCGAAGCACAGTTTACAACGTCACAGAAAAAAATTGGTACCTGAATACAATGAAAAAGTTCATAGACTCAATGAATGTTTTTATCATAATTGGTCCAATGAACGCAATCGTTATGTCAATGTACCACTGGTTATCCATACTATGAATACGGATCTTAATAATATCAATGAATGCAAGTACATTAAATAGGTTCGTTATGTTAATGAATTCCATTCATCAAACGAATAAAGAGTGATCACCCAAGCAATGAATTGTATTCGTTCAACTGATGAAACTGTATTCATCAGAATCATTATTATTGTTCGTTCTTCGAATAAATGTTGTATGGTTGATATAATGATTCAGATTAGTTCGACGATGGATATTTTTCATCAATCCAATGAACGGTGATTATTAAGTATCGGTTATTCCTTGATTCTATAATTGATATACATTAAATCTATGTTTCAGTTTATTCTCGTGATGCTTTTACACATTGAACTAATTATTTTGTTTATCATTTGAATAAGTGGTATTTATTCAATCATTGCATATCATTCGTAAATGCAATGAAGGCCTCCCACTGATATTGAGCATACAGTGAGTTTCCGAAAGATATGCAAAATAATTAACATGCATTCATCAGAACATCGCAATCCTGATTGGAAGGCGTATCTCCAAGTTATCTTTTATTTCGGCTGGCTCCTTTCAGAGCTCTTCGGATGTCTCTGTAGTCTGTGCTACCTGAGAAGATGCTTCAACGATCGCTTCTGTCTGCTTAAGTTAACCGGCTCTGTGCAAACAACGAAGTCGTGCGGAGTGGTCCCTCTAGTGGAGGCGCTGTGTACTCTACCAGCTAAAGCTAACTTGCCAGCAACGGAGATTTCAATGCGAGGATTCGGCTGAACAGATGCCGGCAAAATTTATGAGTATATTTAAACACGAGATGGCTTGGTTCGACATAAGGCTTATTATTATATTCATGAACATATTAATTACGGACTTATAGAATGGGAGGAAAATGTTGCTTCTATCTGCCTAACAAAACTGGGACTTAGTAACTTCGTTACACCTTCTATGATGTTTCCATAGCCCCAATAAAACCTGTGTGTAGATCTGAAAATAGATTATCATTGATTTCGATAAACTTGGATTCATTGTAACAATAAAATCATCTCTGGGACCATTAATTACGTTCATTGATATGATGAACAAATTCAAATGGATTCAGTGTACCCCTTTCATTACCTCAATGAACTTTTCCATAGCATCAACGAAACCTGTTCATAAATGTAAAAAAAGATCATCTTTGATCTCAATGAACTTGAATTCATTGTATCAATAAATAACTTCGTACATCAGTGAATGTTTAATCATTATCACGATGAAAAGTTAATTGTGCCAATGAACGGAAAGGTAATAAACGGTATCCATTGATATTATGTACCACATTTTTTTCATGAAATAATATACATTGTTCTAATGTACTTTTTTTTCATTTCAATAATCTTTTCCAAAGCCGTAACGAAATATGTTCATAGGTCTGAAATTAGATCATCATTGATCTCAGTGTACCCCTTTCCTCACCTCAATAAACTTTTCCGCAGGAGCAACTAAAACTGTTCATAAATGTAAGAAACGATCATCTTTGATCTCAATAAACTTGAATTCGTTGTATCAATAAATACCCACAAAAGTCAGTGAATATTTATTCATTGCCACGATGAAAAATGTGTTTTGCCAATGAACGGAGAGGTAAAAAACGGCATTTATTGATATAACGTACCACATTTTTTTCAGTGGTCTTTATTGAAAAACCGCTTACTGGCCCAATTGCAAACCAAGGTTTCAAATCACTTTCAAAATAACACTCAGAAATTTCCACATCCACGCCGCTAAAAACTCAATTGGAAAGAAAGCAAGAAAGGAGAATTTTGAAGAAGAAAGATGAAGAGGTGAAAAAATCTGGAACCAAGAAAAGAAAGGCGGAAGAAGTAGGAAAACTGGCTACTAAAGCAAAGATAATTGATGATGACGATGATGAATTAGATGAGATGAAACTGGCAAACTTTCTTCTCATTCACACTTCGAGTACCATCATTCGGTATATAAATACCACGGCCGATAAATAATAACAGCTCGCGAATATTTCGACAATCTCCGTCGCGATTGCATTCTGCACTTCGATGTTCGTTCCCAAGCAATGAAAGCCGGAAATTGATGAAACGCTCGTACAGAAATGAAATTTCAAAAACGCGCCAATGTAAATTTCAGTTCGAAATCGTGTCGACTAACTGTACAACCGTAAATTTATGGACGGACTCAAGTTCAAGTCTTCTTCGCCGATAACCGCTGCATGATAATTAAATGAACGGCCCGATGCGATGTTATGAAATTGCTGATTTGTACGGGGAAGGCAAAGAAGGCGACTTTTCCTTTTTTTACGAGGTACTGTTGATTTGGATGAAATAGTAGTTTATGTATCAAGTGAGTAAAGTGATACTTTTTTTTACGAGTAGGAAATGTTGACAATTCCTTCAAGTAAAAAAACACTTTACTCACGAGATTCTTACAGTATTTTATCTACAACTGTAAAAAAAAATAACCAATTCATATTTTTTTGCAAATATGAAATGAGTTTGGCATATTTTTATTGATTCATTATTCGAACAAAGTTCGAACAGTATGCCGGAGAGTTGAGTTTCAAACAAATGAAACGGATAATTTCGACAGAGTCGAAATCTCTTTCTTTTCACACTATCCCGCAAAATGCAAAATTTGAAGTGAATATTAAAATAACATATTCATCGAGGTCAATATTATTATTTTTAATGTTGACTTGACTTTCGAATAACTAGTCCATCGAAGTACCTTTTCATTTTCTTAGATTTGTATTCAAAATAAACAATCCTCGTGAAGCAACGAATACATTTTTCTTTCTTTGAACTATGTCAAGGAAATCTCATATTTGCACTATCCATGATTTTCTCCGTTCAATCTTCATCACTTTTTATTTCTACTTAAATTAGATTTTTTATAGTTATCAAGAATTCGTTATCTGGATAGATGCCCAATTTCACAAATTTCATTAATTATTGTTGTCAACTAGTTTCTGACGGCCAAACAGCCATGGCTACCTTGATGGATTACCTAGTGTAGATTAGGTCCAATAGTTCCTTAGAGGTATATGCTATTATTTTGAATATATTCGCCACGATAGTTTGGAATTTTGATAATACTTATTTAATAGTAAAAATGCTAAGAATATTATTGGTAAAACATTTGTATATCAGATATTTATAGGTTATTAGTTGCCAAAGAAAATGAGACCTGGCTTTATGACAGGATTTCGTTATTATTCGGATCTGTCACTGTTGTTGCATGAAACTATTGGTTGCCTGGCAACAGCCGTTAAAAAAGTGCTCTTTTTTTTACGCTTTTCCGTTTAATAATGAAATCGTATGTTGATAGTGAAATATTGTAATACTTTACGCACACAAACCACACAAAAAAGTGGACTTTTTTGACAGTTGTAGAAAAACATTAATTTAGTTAGAATCTTCTTAGTTAAACATACGAGACTATCTATTTTGATGAGTCTGTGATTCGTCTCGAACTAGTCGTCTTTCGCTTTGATCAAGATTCCCAACGATATTCAGGAGTAATACCACGAGTGATTGAATTTTCGCGATAAGTCTGTCGATTTATTTCTGAACAAATTTAAAACATCCGGTCGTGCAAGTTTTTCGACTGCCGCCCCTTTTTGCCCCTCTGTAATCCGGCCTTGCTAAAAATTCCTTCCACCTCGATTTCAGCTATCTAAGGGCCAAATTGAAACTAATGAACTGAAAAGTGAGATTACAGGAGACCGGCTAATTTCAATTTTTTTTTCCAGCCTCGGCCCCAACCAAATTTCCTTCCGCTTTGTCAGGTGATAACTGATCACTTTCTGAACAACATCTCAACGGAAGGAATATAGAAGACGCCTAAAATTTATCAAAATATTTTCCCTTGTTTCTCGGCTGGGCCCTACTCAAAATCAAAAATATTTTGGATTTGGTATCTTCGATGTAAGTACTTCCATTCCGTAGCTCGGAACGGGCATTGCTGTTCGGCGCATTTTTTCACTGGCCGGCGCATTTTTTCACTGGCGACTCCTATAAGATGAGATAGTCAAAACAAGAAATTCAAAATTTTTCATTTTTCTTTTATAACACCAGAACTAAAGAAGCTAGATCACATTTTTTTTTCATATATATAATTGATCTCTGAAATACGCTACTTTGCCCCTATTTAACCACTCATCTATCTCTTAGACTCGAATTTGAATAAACTTCTATAATCTTCCTGGATAATTCTCAAATAATCTCCATTAAATCTTCATTCATATCCAGTCTCTTCCATATAAAAAAAAATGTAGCGCATTCATTCATCTCGTGAATGAAACCAGAAATCGCCAAGGAAACCATTGGGTAACATAATCGAATCCAACACTTTTATATAACCGTTGGATAATACTCGAAATGACGTAAAAATAAAGGATAGTTATAAAAGAAATTACATTGATCTCTGGCGAGGCAATTCTATTGATATAACCCTGCGATATACCGCTAGTTTATAATCTCTGGTGATAGCTGTGGTTAGCCATACCGGCTCAAACTAATACTTATTACATGTTATGAAGACTAATATGTATCGGGATCTTATCTGCAGCTTGTATATCTTATGAGATATGGACGATATGTCATCAAGCTCGAGAAAGTAACGATTTTTTTTAAGTCGTAGTCCGGTGGCAGCGATGTATTATCTTTCAATGACCCATTTTTGCGGTATATCAAAATGGGACCTATTCAGGTCGATTTCTTATGTTATTCTACACATAGAATGGAAATCTGCGACATGGCAGCGTGGTCGTGGCAAAAGTTAGATGGACAAAACGAAAAAAAATTAAACATTCCAGAAATAAAAATGAAGGCGCTATAACTCCTAGTATAATACAGGTATTCAAAAAATTCTTTCACTCTTCGAAAGGCCTATTCACCTAGTTTGAAACGAGTCATCAAAAATTTCCAAAAAAAAATAATAAATTTCTGAAAATAATCATTATTTCATGCTGAGATTAAATTTCCAAAAAATTGATTTTGTTGGTATTTGGACAATATTCGTTATGCATTTACATTAAAGTATTCCGCGCCGGAAATTTAAATAAATTTTTTTCTACAAACGTCAAAAAATTAAATTAGGTAGTATACAATTTTGTCACAATTTGAAGTGTTAAAAAGCCTTACTTAATTATTGTTAAACATTCAGAAATGAAAAATGATTTCTTGGATTTGTACATGATTGAGGACCATAAAGTTAAAAATAAATGATATTTGCCTGATTGAGGATTACATGCAGTATGCGAAAAGATACAAAGAAAAATTAAAAAAAGGGTCACTTCGCATATTGTTCTCAATGTGCGAACCTTGTCAGTTTTTGACGTTTGGAGAAAAAAATGTTTTTTTGTTTTTTTTTTAACACTTGAAGAATTGAGGAAATGACATTTTGTATATTTGTTTGATTTTGCTGTGATATTTTAAAGAGGTGAAACATACAACCCCTATTTCATTTGATACTAGAACTTTTTAACAAAATAATTTCTTGATTTGAACATATCTATTGAAAAGAACTTGTTACAAAACTTTCTTAACTTAACTTGTGAAAGTGTTCTACTTATATATTGGAGCAAACCGAAGAGCTTATGTTTACATGAAAGACAAGGAATCACCCCCTGAAAACTGTGGCACTTTTTTGGAAACATCCTGTAAGAGTATAGTGTAAGAATTTCATGCCATTTCACTTTCTGTCAATTGTTTATGATTTATAAATCACAGACCCGACCTGTCCTAGAATACGGTATCCATATATGGAATGCAGCCCCTAAACACATATTGGAACTTTCAGATTCTGTCAAAAAAAGATTCATCTCGTCGGTAATGATTCGCTTACAAGCTGGCTTATTTCTCTGGAACACCGCAGAAAGGTTGGTGATTTTATCTGTTTTGTAGATATTTTCATGCTCATCTAAAATCTCAGAAATAGTTCCAACGTTAGTGGTCCCATCGAGATTGACTCGTCGAGTTCAGTCTTCACATCTGATTGTCGATACCTTGGAAACATGCTGGGAACCTTTTTCCCAGGGCTCATTCTTCCAACGAACGACGAAGCTTTGGACTTCGCTGTCCTAGAAGGTGTTCCTTGAGGCATACAGCCTTTTTTTTAAGTTCTGGTTCCCACGTTCTTGAATTTCAGAAGGATGTATGCCTCAGGTAACACCTCCCGAGGCATACAGGCAAGAAGAAGTTTACTTCCTACCTACATTTCCTTGGCTCTTACGATGTTCTATGAACAATGTAGGATATTCCTTTTCGTGGGAACCAGAACATGAAAAAAAAAAGATCAAAACCATATATCATTCAGGATTTTTTTAAAATGATCATTTGAATATTAATTACCCCATGAAAAAAATTGCAGGTTCCGATAGATAGATACCATCCGAAAGGTTCTGTAAAAAACATCGCTACCCAAGTATCTCACTTTTGAACCCAAAACCACCCCTCCTTCGCTCCAACCGCCACAGCATTGACCGCGAGGCCTCGCGTCCCCGCAGAGGCCAAGCATCCAGCCGACACAGCCGCGACCCTCACTCAGCCTCTCTTCTTCTTCTTCTTCTCGGCGGCCGGCCCATACCGTTGCCCAGTGACGTCGCCGGCCCATCATACACACAGTCCTGTAATCTAACTGGTCTCCGGCTTTACCGCTAGCCGTGTGCCGCTACGGCTACGGTGTCACTGACCCCGTCGGCTGCTCACCTGGCCCGCGTTGGGGCTCAGTTAGTGGCGCACCGCGCGACAACAGGTGCTTCTTCTCTTGTTCGCTCTGAGCTTCGCTCCGCGCTACCCTTATCGCGAACGGTCCGCGCTACCCTTTTTTCTTCGGCGGTGCGCTCGATTAGGTGCGATTTTTCCGGTTGGAGTTTTTTTTGTGCGTGCGGTGGTGGATACGTTGTTCTTGGTGTTTGTGGATATTGACTGAAACGCGAGGGTGAGTTTTGCGGTTTTGAAGTTCAATGTCAACGATATGTGCTTTTTTTTTGGTTTCGGATACGTTTCAAAACTATTCTATTATACAGGATTATTCAAATATGAGTGTCTAGATGAGGATCGAAAAACGGCGAGACTAAGAAGATGATTAATCATTATTCATGAAAAACTGGACATTTAGTTTTTTTGCAACCAACAAAAGCAAAATAGGATTTACACCGGAGTCAACAGTTTTTTTTTTATAGAATTCAACGATTTCTTCATTTTAATAATGATGATAACAATAAAAAAAGCCTTCATTAAATTAGAAAATATTCCATATATTCCAAATATTACCTGGAACCTAGCAGTAAGACGTTATTTCTTCCATCTAACCCGAAGAGAGAATACAAGATAATATTTGTTCGTGACAAAAAAAAGATAAAATAAGAATTGAAGAATACATTGGAAAAAATCAAAACCATAAGTGTTAATTTATTTATTTATTCATTTATTGATTTTTTATTCATTCAACGGGTAGTCCCAATTAAAATTTATAATAATATAAAAAATATAATATTTTAAAACTAAAAATAATCAATACATACATATAATAATGCAATAACAGTAACATTAGTAATAATAATAGTAATACTATATAGCAACAGAAACAAATTTTAGAAAACATTTTTTAGTCCACCTATTGACGTTCAAATCAATTAGAAATAAAATCTCACACTAAATGCTGACAGAAAAAATTTTGTTCAAAAAACATGCCTCTAATAATTTTCCTGTGCGCTATAGATAATAAATTCATCTGATTTCTTACATTGGGCCATATGAATAAACCTTATAAGCAAATGCTTTTACTCGGATTTCTTGAAACAGACCTATTCATTGTGTTGAGTTATGAGAGAGACAAACTTAAAGTAAAAGTATTTTCCTCCTACCCCTATAGAAAGTACACACTTTTCTCCCTCAAACCAGGGAGGAAAGTACTTTTTCTCCCCCTCATTTCAAGTACGTTGTAAACGATTAAACTTGTGAATCTATTATAATCAGTTTCCATAATTTCTAGAACATCTTATATATCCTGTATTCTGGTAAAAATCAAACATGAATGTTAGTTACTTCTACTTTAGTTCTTTAATAGCTATTTGTGTATTTAGGGCGCAAAGTGATTGATTGTCGCTCGGCAAAAAGATCAATCTTTGGAGAACAACAATGACACTTTGTGCTTGAAATACACACATTATTTTTTCTACAAGCGCAGCTCTTAAAAAAAATTATCGGCACTTCATTCAAATAGGCACATAACATTACTTATGAGAAAATCACTCAATGGCAATCCGAAATGTACAAGCTATCTAAATGTCCAATAATTCAAATCACTAACAAGAAAAAAGTAAAATAACGTTCTTAAAAAAAAGTCGTAATTGCCAGGAGCTGAACCCAGGACCTTCGGATTACAAGCCCAACACGCTAGCCATTGCAACACCGCAGATTCTCAGATGGACATGACTGTATTGTCTATACTTTCCATCATGCAAGTATAGGTCCGTTTTAGATAAAAGCAGTTGAGATGCGTTTTAAATTTACAAAAAATAGTTCATTAAATACTGTATCTAAATCAAAATCTATCGATGAAGCCCAACATTTCGAGTGATTTAGCTACAATATGCTCATCATGTAATAGTAATATGAAATTCAAATCGCAATCGAAAATACTGTCAAAATCCTTCAACCCTGACTAGCTATCAATTCAAATATTACTGATTCTTCAGTCATGTGAAACAGGATGATTAATTCTGGGGAATATTTGACAGATACATTTAGATATAGCCAAATCTAAGTGGATCATAGCACACCAATCATGGAACTCAATGTCAAATTATATAAGTTGAATAACAGAGGTCCATGGTGGGATCCTTGAAGAACACCTAAAGGTACCGAAGTTGGAATATTATCTGAGATATGATGCGGAATACCGTATTAAGTTCTGGTTCCTACGAAAAGAAGAATCCTGTATCGTTCAAAGAACATCGTAAGAGCCGAGAAAAAGTAGGTAGGAATTGGTGTTCTTTTTGAATTTCCGAAGGCTGTATGCCCAGGGAACACCTCCCGAGGCAACAAGTTCCAAAGCTTTGTGGTTCGGTAGAAAAACGAGCCCTGGGAAGCAGATTTGCGACATGTCTCCAAAATGACGGCATATGGATGCGAGGGCTGAGCTCGATGGGTCAATCTCGGTGGGACCGCTAACGAAGTCTCCGTCTCTCCACACTTTTTCACAAAGTGGAAAATTTGAGGCAAATATCAGTCAGTAAACAACTACTTCCCCCTACGAACATTTAATTACATCTGACATCCATTTGTGAGAGTTGTACTCGAGCATTAGCTGTCCGACCAGACTGGGTCTGCACTGTACTGATGATCGCAGAACCGTGAAACCTGTTTAGATATAGTGGCCTGTTTTGATAACATTTGATAGTTGTTACAGTAAGCATGCTCTATTTTCATGTTATGATCTGAGATGCTCTTCATCAAACAAAATTTTCCTGAGTTGAAGATTATCCCCTCTTTTAAAAAGTGTTGTATGTTACACCATCCACTTCCCTGTTGTGCAACAACCTCCATTTGAACACGCCACCTACAACTTCGACGATTTCGAAGGAAACATAAACAATACGACAGAAACGGAGAGTTTTTCTTCCAAAATCGAAATATTAGCAAACAACAGCGATTCTCAACGAACGAATTGCACGAAAGCATAAACAATTCCGATTTTGATTGGATAAGCTTTTTACGGTGTCAATGACATCGCTTGGAAAATACCTGTCAATTGAATAGTTAGGAATTAGAAATAGACGAGGCTTAGAGTGTTTTCACGCGTGGAAATTTATTTTTTGACGCTGGAGGTTTTAATTGATTTTTTAACGCTGGAGGTTTTTCAACGCAGAATATATTAAACACAACATATCTTTGAAGAATAAAAAAAATACATACTGGCGATAACTGAAATCATCAGTAACTTATTTTTTTGTCGTTTGAAATGTACCTTGAAGGAGATAGTTTAAAAGCTTCCAGGGGAGTTAGAAGACACTGATTTTTTTTATGTAACATGAAGGCTATTTTGATTTATATGGAATTATTTGCGGCTGGAAGACAAACTTTAGTCACTATTTTCCATCGTTCAAGTTAACTTCTTTTATCCAATTTCAATGGAGAATGCAATGCCCATGACTGGTTTTTGTCAAAAAACAAACTTCATAGTTTTATTTCAGAAGTAATATTTCCATCATTTCCATCCTTGCTGTGTCCTTCTGAAGAGTCTGCTTCCCATTTCTTCCGATCTCCCTGATGAACTTCGAAAAGCGAAATAGATTTTCGTCGATAAATTTGAATTGGGGATCTAATGTTAGATGAGTGTACCTTGCTTTAATGAAATGAACGATTTCTGTTAGTGATATTTTTGAATAACATTCTCCTCATCTAATTTATTTTTATGAATTTTCAATGAAACCTAGAGATAGGTGATTGAAAAAATCAATTTTTCGGCGAAAAGAGTCGGAAACGCTAAAATTTATTTTCAGATAATTCTTGTTTTCAATTATATTTATATATGTTTGTTAAATGCTAAAAGAATCTACTTGGTTTCACAATAAATTATTTATTGAAAAAGTCGACTGAAAAAAATTGTATATTTTATTTAAAAAATAATTTTGGGGCCTGGGGGCCTTCACACCTTTGTTGCCCCAAGGCCTCCATAAGGCCCTACATAATCAACAAATCTGTTGAGGAGGAAATTTTTCCAGATCTACTCAGAATGCGAAAAATCATTACAATATTGAAGAAAAATAACTTTGTCTCGATTGATAACTATAGACCAGTGATTTTTCCCAGTGTTATTAGTAAAATAGTTGAAAAATGCTATATTGTAATTTTTTTGAGTATAATGAAATCAGTGAACATCAAAATGGTTTTTGCCCAGATAGGTCCGCCGAAGGTACGACTTCTATAAATTATTTTCTCAGTGGTATCTACTGGGAAAAATACCTGCACTTTCTTTCGTTTTATCCAACGCATTCCTGATAAATTATATGAAGCAAGATTTTCAAGGAGAAGGTTTAAAGTTTTGGCTGGTTTCCGGGTTCCTGGTTCCGGGCCAAAACATTGACGCCAGCCGTGAAAGCCTATATACATTCCTATATAGAAGGTTTAGACTTACCTTTAATTCTGCAGTAGGGCACAAATAAATACCGTTTCATACCATTTTTTTTTCATACATTTGAAAATGCAACCAGTACTGGTTTATTAGGATTACGCACCAGTTCTGATTGTTTATAGGGATACTTGCATGAGGTTGGAAATTATTCCAACAAAATATTTCCATCACTTTTCCCGACTATGCATTGAAAAGAAATGGGGACATTTTGTCGCATGCGACATGGGGTAATAGACATTTGAGAATCGGGCCCCAGATCGTTGATGTAACATTGAGCTTCACAACCAGTGACAAAACGAAAGAACTCTTCTTTCCTCGAGGGCAACCTTTCCTTGTTGTCATTCTGACTGTCTTCCCTCAAAGATCGTCGCCATTTTTAGCATTGATTGCATCCATGTAATCCTTAGGGCATTAATATTTATTTCTTCTAATATTCGTATTGGTTGATGTTGATGAAAGCACTTCGATCCCCACCGCCATCACGGAGCTAAAGCGGTTCGGAATCCACTTTTTAAGCTATAGGTCCCGGGTCTCCCTTGCTCGCAGAATCTCTGCTTGTGAGGGGTTTTCTCCGAAAACCTGGGAGATTCGTAAATTTTAACAAATTTAATTTTTAACATAACATTCTAATATTTAACATTGCTTTTATTTTATCTAACACCAAACCGTTTGAACCTGGAACTGAAATGTAAATAACGAGCTTATTGGGATTGAAATAAAAAAAAATGTTTCGACATCTACGAGTGCTCTGTAAACAGGACAGTAACGCAACGAAACTTGTAAAAATACTTCAACCGCAACAAAATTTGGCAAAAACTCTTTCCTCCTTGAACCAGTGGCCATGAAACATCTCGTTCGATGATAAAAGAGAAGAAGAAGAAGAAAGAAGCTGCTGTTTGGCCTTGTACAAGCGGGTCGACAAACTCTTGGAATGCATATTTTTATTCGTTTTTGGGAAGTAAATACCGGTCCGGCCAGCTACAATCTGGTGATTCATTATTTTCCTTTTGATTTTGTCGAATATTCGAATGATATTATATAACTTTGTTGTTTATACAGGGTGTTATATGAGTACGTGGCCAAACTTAAACGGGTGATTCTTTGGGTGATTCTAAGACGAAAAGTTCATATTAACAAAGTTCCGATAATACTTCGTTTTCAAGATAAAGGGTGTCAATAGTACGGTTCTCTACAAAAAAGGTATCACAAGTTTTTCTTGAAAATGCACCGTTTTCCAGTATTCCAGTATATGTTTTTTCTCGAAAACAAAGCAAAAAAAATTCTGAATATAAAAAAATTACTCGTCCACCATCTTGGGCCGCCATCTATATTTCATAAATTTTGACAAAATATTCATAATTTCTGACCCCGAATACCCTTACACACTAATTTTGAATCGAATCAGACCATAATGACAAATCATGTCCGCCATCTTGGAGCCGCCATTTTGTTTTTTCTATAACAAAAATGTCATATTGCATTGTCACCGGAATTATGAACACCTGCCAAATTTCAAATCATTCTGACGTCTGAAAGAGAGTAAAACTCACGTTCAAAATTTCATTTACATACATAATTGAAGCTCATATAAGTGTGTTGAAAAGGGAAACATTCAGCATTGAAAATAAGAAAAATTGATTTTTTTTCAAATGAAAAAGAAGACGGGAACATTCTCCATGAAAATTGAAAAATGAAAAATGTGACTTATTTGTAATATCTAACAGAAAACAACTACTTCCCCGGCACAAGCCACGCTGGACATTTATGAATTTCCTATTCATATTTTCGAACTAAAATCAAAAAAAAAAAAGAAAAAGAAGACCTTCTATAAAAATGAAAAATTTGTTTGTAATCTAATATGTAACAAATGGACGTTGAACTATTGCTGACTGATATTTCAAAAACATTATTCATTTTTATGGCATTTTTTTTTCATTATCAAAAAATCCATATATTCAATTTTTAATAGATAATATTTCTCTTTTTAGCTAGACCTATTACCTATTAGATAAAAAAAAACATTACGGCATACCTCAAAACATTCCGAGTGTTTCAATCCTTCTAGCGATGTTTTCGTGATAATTCCCACAACAAAACATTGCCCGCCTATCGCAGAACACACTGTATTCTTGTTAATCTCCTTCGCGCAATAATCTTTCGAATTCATAATATATCCATACTTTGAACGGTCAATGACACTCACAATGTATCTGCATCTGCGAGTTCATACATCCATAATGAATGCCGGAGTTGGTCTTCCGTGTCCACATACGAAAATATATTCGCATTGTAGCCTTTCGGATCTCAGAAGGGTTACATAATTTATGCTAGAAAGGGTGGAATCAGCATGAGCAGATTTTATCTTCGTACGAAGTGAACTTTAACATTTGAAAATATATTAAAAAATTTGAAAAAAAGAACAATATAGTTTATTTTCGTCGAGCTCTACAAAAAATTACATTTCACGTACTAAATTCTGGACGAAAAATAGACTATTTTTTAAGGCAAGTACTTTTCGTCCTCAAACACTTTTCGCCCGCAAACGATTTTCGTCCGCTGTGGTCACTATGTCGTATCATAGTGACCGCTGCGGACGAAAAGTGTTTGCTGACGAAAAGTGTTTGCTGACGAAAAGTGTTTGCTGACGAAAAGTGTTTGCTAACGAAAAGTGTTTGCTAACGAAAAGTGTTTGCTGACGAAAAGTGTTTGCTGACGAAAAGTGTTTGCTGACGAAAAGTGTTTGCTGACGAAAAGTGTTTGCTGACGAAAAGTGTTTGTGGACGAAAAGTGTTTGCTGACGAAAAGTGCTGACGAAAAGTGTTTGCTGACGAAAAGTGTTTGCTGACGAAAAGTGTTTGCTAACGAAAAGTGTTTGCTGACGAAAAGTGTTTGCTGACGAAAAGTGTTTGCTGACGAAAAGTGTTTGTGGACGAAAAGTGTTTGCTGACGAAAAGTGTTTGCTGACGAAAAGTGTTTGCTGACGAAAAGTGTTTGCTGACGAAAAGTGTTTGCTGACGAAAAGTGTTTGCTGACGAAAAGTGTTTGCTGACGAAAAGTGTTTGCTGACGAAAAGTGTTTGCTGACGAAAGTGTTTGCTAACGAAAAGTGTTTGCTGACGAAAAGTGTTTGCTGACGAAAAGTGTTTGCTGACGAAAAGTGTTTGCTAACGAAAAGTGTTTGCTAACGAAAAGTGTTTGCTGACGAAAAGTGTTTGCTGACGAAAAGTGTTTGCTGACGAAAAGTGTTTGCTGACGAAAAGTGTTTGCTGACGAAAAGTGTTTGCTGACGAAAAGTGTTTGCTGACGAAAAGTGTTTGCTGACGAAAAGTGTTTGCTGACGAAAAGTGTTTGCGGACGAAAAGTTTCTGCGGACGAAAAATACTTGCCTAAAAAAATAGTCGATTATTGATTCTAAAGTCGGTAATTAGTAGGTAATTTATAAAAGTCGACGAAAAAATATAATATGCACCTCGGCGAAACACTGCCTATTGTCTCGCCTGCTTGCTAGCCTCGGCTGCGCCTTAGCTATCAATTTGCAGGCTCGACTATAATAGACAGTTTTTCTCTTTTCTCTACAAAAAATTACATTTTACGTACTGAATTCCGGACGAAAAATCGACTATTTTTTAAGGCAAGTACTTTTCGTCCGCTGTCCGTATCATAGTGACCACAGCGGACGAAAAGTGTTTGCGGACGAAAAGTGTTTGAGGACGAAAAATACTTGCCTAACAAAATAGTCGATTGTAATTAGTAGGTAATTAGTAGGTAATTTGTAGAGGTCGACGAAAAAATGTAATGCACTGTCTATTGTCTCGCCTGCATGCCAGCCTCGGTTGCGCCTCAGCTATCAATTTGCAGGTTCGACTGTAATAGACAGTTTTTCGTCCTTGGTAAATAAATAACTGTTTTAAAATTATTTATTCCGAATACAACAATGTACCACTTAATACGGTGTCATTACTTTTCACACCCTTTTCGTCTATTACCACGATTTTCGAAGAGGTTTTCAACAGCGTCAACCCAAACTACAATATTTTTTTAATTCAGGTTCGTATTCAAAAGTCTTTTGAAAAATGTGAGATGATTTCAAACGTATTGAGAACGTCATGTCTGTTTCGTTATTGAATTTAGAATGAAACATTTAAGACTAATTCCTAGAATCATACCATAAAATCTTGACACGATGCACCTTTGTAGCTTTTCTAAACGTGCGCTCCTAATTGCCAAATAAAAAAATCGTAATTGACTGCATTTCGTTACAAGCGAGTATGATAAATTGATGAAAAATTGCGTGGAAATGTTCGCCCCACGCAACATCCTCCAAGGTCATTGCCTTTTCTTCGACCTTTTATAGCTCCCCGTTATGAACATATTCAGACATTTAATTTGTGTCCCTTTCCATTCCTAAGGTTCTCGAACTCTAAAATTATTCGGGTCGAAAAATGCCAACAACCCTTGGCTATTTCGTATCACGCTGTCGAGAATTAAAGATAAGGTGTATGAACTATATTGAGACTGCCGGAAGTTGGCGAGGGGTTGTTCCCAGGGACCAGGGGCTTTTTTCGAGTTCCTCGGGTCTCTGACGAACATGAACCATACAAATCTGATTGCTGATTCATTTCAACACTCGCGGATCCCATTTTAACACTAGCGGACCCGGCAGACATTGTCCTGCCGCATCATCGTTATTGGTGTGTATATTTTTGATTCGCCTTCTGACTCCTCCAATATATTTTTGTCAATGTTATTGTCGGGCTCATTTTATGGCGAAGTCGCAGACATATGCTACTCGTCCAATGAAAAATCACTAAATTTGCAATAAAAAATATTGAGGGTCACTCATCGTAATAACAACTATTAAATATCTCGAATTTAACCAAGCAATACATACATATCACCTGTCATCTGTCAGTTGTCATCCCTTACCACTTGCCAGTTGTCACCTGGCACCAATCATCAGTTCTTACTTGCCCCTTGCCCTTTAATGCGTTCCTAACACTGATTGTTAGAGGAATTTTGAAATATTTAATTTGAAGGATAACAACCGATAATTCAATTCAATGATGAAAAGGGGAACATTCTCCATGAAAATTGAAAAATGAAAAATAGATTTTACGAATTTCCTTTCCACATTTTCGAACTAAAATCAATTTAATGAATTCATGGAAGTTCATTCACTTTCTGAATTGGATACGAACATTACTGAAATCTCATCCTCATATATATATCTAGGAAGTTAAAACAGAATAAAAAGGATCTACAAACGCTAGGTTTTCAAAACAATGATCATAATAATGAATAGGAAAACTGTATCATTAGAGATCTTTGACTCAAATTTGCAACATATTGAAACAACGTCGATAATATTCCCTTAACCATTTACCAAAATGTTTTTTCTTTTCAGACTTTTTGAATGGACTCTCTGTAGGACCGAAAAGAACCCATCGTCAGCCATGTTTTGTGAAATATTCTGCACATCCAAGAAAAAAAAAGAATAATAATTGTTTTTCCGTCAGTCGGTTGAAACAGACTGTTTTGACTGCCAGCAATTTCACTAAACATTTTTTTTTTCTTCCGCCACATGGATTTTGTGACATAATTTCGAAAATATTCGCCGTTTAGTGCCTTTCCAAGAATTCACGTTGCTGCGTCCAAGGATATGATACGATGCCCAGCACTATAAGAGGTAATTTTTTAGAATACGTAGGGTGATGGGAATCAAAATATTTATTTGGAGCAAAGTAAGGTCATATATAATTTTTAAAAAAACATCATTTAAAGTTTAACGAAGAATATGAAAGAGGTTTCTGACAGGTAAACCTCATAGAACAGGAACACACCTAAAAACAAATAAAGCGATAAAATATGCTTCTTGGTGGACAATAAGCCCTAACTCTGCCTTTTGTCAGTGTTATGACCATTACCAATAAATGTACTCAGTGAATAAGACTGTCGATAAAATCTTATATTATTATTATTATAAGTTTGTATATCTGAAAAACAAATACAGCTACTTATTTGTAATACAACGTAGTTAGGTAGCTGTATAAGTATCCACACACTATTGCTTTCTTGATGTGATCAGCGTCAGTATAAATATAGACTAGTACTGGCCCGAAATGATCACCTTGTGGAACTCTAAAATCAAATAATTCATCATCATAACTAATTTGTGTTCTACTTAAGGAGCATAACCTTTCAGGCGGTACAGAGGGGGTACCTTGTCATTTTTTAAGTCGCGTGCTTAGATGTATTCACACTTGGCATTCGCAATGTAGTTTTCGTGACTCGAGTTTAATTTCTTGTATTATCTCCAAAAACATATCTCTGAGTTAGGTTGATCGCGCCTCTATGAAAAAATCGAATTACTTACTCGGAGCACAGAACAGGCTTCAGGAAATTTACCTTAGGGCACTACCAATCTGAATTTGGAGTTTCCTTGTATAAAACAAATATCCGTACTGTCTGAATTTTGTTTGGTGTGGAATACCGAGTTTTAGGCGTTTGATTTCCATATTATAAAGACATGATGGTGAGAACTATGAACGAAAAATGAAAAATTAGAAAATTCTATACCATTCTATGTCTACATTCTGATAGAAAATCAGCTATAAAATCTAGAAAATTCTTCAAGGCGTGAACTCAAGAAATTGGTTCTTCGTCTGATAAAACCTGCACCACAAGTGTCCAGAATATTGGTAATTGGTACAAATATAAAAACTTTTACGAATATAAGTAGATATATTCATTTAAATTCATACCACTGTAGCATTTCATGAAATGCAGACACTTTCATGAATAATATGATTGTCTGTGATTTTTGGTAAAAAATTGCCACTGTATACTTGGAAGCAGGTCATTAAGCCACACACAATGTCCTCTCGATCATTTTGCCCTCCCAATATCGCCTTGGAGCTCTCCGGTTATTTGCACTCAGATCATTTGTTCTCACTCGCATCCATGCAGGCGATTGTACACGGTTAATGAAAAAAGAGGCTCGTTAGTGTGACTGAACATAAAGAAAAGTGGACTGAATCATGTGGAGAGTTGCCTTGAAATAAAATTTTTATTGAAGATAAGCGTATCCACAATGCCACTGAAATTTACCCTACCCACCACACCAGTAGTATTTCTAAACTGCAAGTCCACAGAATAACCGTTCAACTCAGCCACTTCCTCGATGATCATTTTCTCAGTTTTGAATCTTTGTTGATTCGGAAGTAGAATGTCATCTGGAATGGTACAAAGATGGCTCAAAAATTGCTGAGAGTACAGACGCAGAAATATAAGGAGTGAGGCCAAATGGAAGAGTACATGCATACAAATGAATTTGGAAAGTTGATATCAGAAGAAACTCTATTTACATTCCATTTGACAGCCACAACGCAAAGATATCAATGTTAAGGAACACCAGAAGGGTAAACCCAGTTCTTGCTCGCCAGCGTCAAACCTACCAACCACAACAGGATTTGTCTTGTGATGTGAATCATACCTAGGAAAGTTACATGACGAACACAACTGATTTGGCCTCGCACCAAATACTCCGAACCTATGGGCCAGTTCACCAGCATTTTTCAAGCGGAAATTCATGCCATGGAAAGGCGCATTCAGTTCAACCTTAACAGGAAATACCGGAACAAGGAAATCGTGATCCTCTCCGATAGTCAAGCAGCCATCAAAGCGTTGAGCTCTTCTAACATCAACTCGAAGATGGTTTGGGAATGCCTAGACAAACTTAATGATCTAATCAGGAACAACAAGGTGACCCTCCTCTGGGTGCCGAGGCAATGAACAAGCAGACACCCTGGCACAGAAAGGCGCAGCAACGCCATTGATCGTGCCAGAACCTTCTGCGGACTCGGAAAATCTACTTCCGATAAGAACTCAATAAAGCTAAAGAAGCATTGAGAGCAACATACTGACTGAGACATCCAGGGCTGAGGCAGGCCTTCTCAGCAATTTCATCCGAGCAAGATCGAAGACACTGATTAACCTCAGCAAAACTAGTCTGAAGACAATCACGAGATTTCTAACGGGGCATTGCAGACTCAAAGAACACCTGAGGAAGCTAGGCTTGTAGGAGGACAACACCTGCGGATTCTGTGGGGAACATCCAGAAACACCCCACCACATATTGATGGAATGTTACGCTGTACATTGTAAAAGATTGAATATACTGGGATACACCAGCTGGCTGTGGAAGAAATACTACGAGTAGACCCCCTCAAAATCCTGAAATTTTTTAAGGAATTGAGGCTTGAAAGGCTGCTGTAAACAAGAACACCTTGTAGAAGAAGATGGGGCACAATAGATCTAATCAGGTCGCAGTGCATCAGTCACCATCCATACTTACCAATACCAATAAACACAACTGATAACCCATTATGGTAAAATCACGTGAGAAATTGTAGGCCAGACCACCCCTATCGCATTTCACGTGTGAATCGGCAAGAAAACAAAAGTAAAAGTTTCAAGAGTACGTACCACGAAAAGGTCAATAACGGCATAATATTAAGAAAAGGTTCATCAACCCACGATTGCACGAATATCGAATAAAGAAGGTCGATTAGATTTTTATCGGTGTAGAAGCTATTAATAATACAACAATAGTCGCTAAATACTAGAATTAGCGATGAGCGTTGATGAATGGGTATGCTCGCCTTCAGTTAAGTATTTTTTTGTACAACTGACATTAAAAATGACGTTTTTAATTCATTGACACATGAACTAAAAACTGACGTTTTCACAAAATCACTTTTAACACTAGTGTTAAAAGTACTTTTAACACTAGTGTTAAAAGTAAAATGACAGATGAGATGATGGATACTCAGTAATATAGATCTCTCTAATAGAAACACTTCAATCAGATATTATAATCAGAACACCTACTCAAGAGGAATCGTTTATAAAAGTTCACACATGTATTTGGTCGTTTGCGCAATTGATAATACTAATTCCTTTTGAAGTTACAAACGAAGTAGTATTTAGTCCAACTGTAGAATGTCCTTCATCACTGACAAATAATGACATTCATAAATAAAGTGCGTTGGGGTTTATTATTTTGAAGTATCTGTCAGTCAGCCTTGTAACCCAAAGATCGTGTGTTCGAATCCTTATGGATCTTATTTTTTTTTGTTTTTTTCTTACTAGCAGTAACTGTTGAACAAAAAATTTTGTATGATACATTTGTTAAAAGTGATTTTATTTTGCTCGTGGGGTTGCTCCACTCGCTAACGCTCGTTTCGCAATATTCCCCACTCACAAAATAAAATGCCACTTTTAACACTTGTATCATAAATAACTATTTCCAAATTTTGACATATAAAGTGACACTTTTCAAAACTGTCGTGAATTTCCTAACTGATTGGGAAAAGTTCATTAAATCATCAATTTCTTGGCAGGAATCAATGGCAGCACAGCAATTCTTGCAGCCTTTTCAATATCGTTAGTGATATCTGAACCGAAATCAGACATTTTTATCTGTATAATGAATTATTTCTGTCTTTGGAATTGAATAAATAACTTTTGTCAATGTTGACATTGAAGTTATGTGTTAGGATCATCAATAACAGAGATTACTATGAAAACATACCTTCAGATATACCTACTTAATTTTCCAGATTTTTATATAAAAAATACATATTCATATTTCATTTACGTTCACAGGCTTTCCAGGTATTCAAAATTAGAAAAAATCTTGTATGTCACATGTTACGATATAGCATTTTGTGTAACTCGTGTCATTTTGACCCAGACGAAAACATGTTATTGCGAATAAATGTCGGAGGTATGAATTGTCGGCAAAGAATACAAATATTGACGAAAAATTGTTTTTCAGATACCACATTTATATTGCAAAAAAAGAGCAATGAAGATTCATATATTCTACCAAAACTTCAAATTCATTAAAAGTACTTACTTATTCCAGATGAAAATCTTAGACATACAAGAAACAAAATGGAACGAAATATTATTATCTTAAGATTGTTTATAATAAAGTGTCAAACTGAGTGCATTCATATTTTTTTAAATGAAATGATTGCATATTCATATTTAATGAGTATGTGATTCGTATCTAAATAATCTCTGAAAAATCACGATGTAACAGAAAAAG
Source organism: Chrysolina haemoptera (assembly GCA_958298965.1). Taxonomy (NCBI): domain Eukaryota; kingdom Metazoa; phylum Arthropoda; class Insecta; order Coleoptera; family Chrysomelidae; genus Chrysolina; species Chrysolina haemoptera. Next base: position 38,439,881 of record OY282590.1, read on the forward strand.
CTCGGTCGTCAGATACTAACATAAATAAAAATCGATGGGACATCGATGGAACATATACTTTTCAACCCTATTCGGGTTTTTTATGCGAAAATGAGGCACCTAAATCTGTCACATCTCAAAAACGGTGGATCGTATAAAAACGGTTCACTACAAAAATTGTAGGAGATATCATGCTCTACAACTTTTATAAATAATACGAATACCATTTAACATATAGGAAGCGAGATCTTTGGAAAAACTGATATTTGTGACCTTTGACCTTTAATAACTCGAGACACGGACAGGTAATTTTATGAGACTTTTGACACCTCATTTAAAATGCCAAAACAAAGGTTTATGCAAATATTCAGTTGAGTACCATTCATTTTGAGGTTGACCTCTTTTCTCGGCTTATATGACCGTACTAATCGATATCGATGAAAAATCAATAGCATAGGTCGAACTGTAAACGAAAACCAATTTTCTGACCAGAATGCTTTTGGTATTCACCACGCCCCCTAGTTGCACAACATGTCGTCATCATCGACAGATTCAAATTAGGCTTCCCATAGTCGCTCGATCGATGATACTATAATTATAAATCCTGTTATTAATTCAAATTAGGAAAACATCGTGAGAACAGGAAACCAAGCAGGTCCGATATTTTGACGCGTCCGTCTAATTTGCTTAGTCTCAACAGCTTCGTTGAATTGGAGAACGAAAAAGTACCAAATCGTGAGGGAGTTCACTCGGTAGGAGCGAAAATCATAACGGCTATACCGGGTGTCCACGGAAAGTGGCTCGCAAATATAACTTCTTTGGTTTTACAGATATTGAAATGGAATTCGGAGGATCTATATAATACATAAAACTGCATTTTTGGACAAGTGATTTAGCTTCACCCAACTTCCGGTCTCACCGGAAGTGTTGTAAACTTTCGATTTTCAAATGAGACACCCGGTATATTTTCACTTTTTTTGTCTCCATATGACATTCTGAATACAACCATGTATCATTTGTTACATTTTGTAACCGATTTTTTTTTAAATTTAGATATTTATTTTTCAATCTAGAGGGCTATGAATACGTTCAAATTATTAATTCTAGTCCTAAAGTATTGGGAAAAATACAACTCCACGGTTTTTGGCCAAAATGCATCTGCTGGGTAAAATGATTTTTAGTTAATACCTCATGAAATACGCTCGTTTTCTCAGAAAACATTTCATGCTCGCGCCGCTAACCCGCCACTGCAAGTTCAAATTAGATTTATCATAACTTTACTAAAAATTATAGTAGAAGGAAAAGAAAAAGTTCATATCGTTCCTGAAGACTTCTACTTCCGCAGGCAAATATAACATGTGAGTATCTAAAATGTGTTTTGTCCCACTTCACATAACCCTTCTACGATATTTACGGAGGATCCGAAAGTCATGGATATTTTAGTTGATATGAAATAATTATACTGAAGCAGGAATCAGTACCCTCTTTGGACTATATGCAACGATTTAAGACTAGTGAGAACAAGTCTCACTTATACATGCCAAAGAAAAAACTGGGTTTTACTCCTGCCTCAGTTTTCAACTCATCCATAATCCCGGCAATTTCTTCAGTAAATGTTGTAAATAATCGCTCATGTACCATAAAAAATGAACTTTGTGATTTCAAGCTTGATGTTTGCACTTCACAATAGTGGTATATAAATATACATGCAGGATATGAATAAGCGATTATTTTCAACATTTAGTGAAAGGAATGCCGATTTTATGGGTAAGTTGAAAATGAGGCAGGAGTAAAACAAAGTTTTTTTTTTGGCATGTATAAGTGGGACCTGTCACACTACTTTAAAATTATTGGATATTGTCCAAAGAGGGTATGGGTTGCTGCTTTAGTATAATAATTCCATATTTACTAAATTATTCCTGATTTTTGAGTCACCCGAAACAAAACACATTTTAGGTACTCAAATACTCGCATATTATATTTGCAAGAGAAAGTAGGTGTCTTCAGATACAATATGAACTTTTCCTTTTTCTTCTCCGATCATTTTTAGCAGAGTTATGACCAATCAAATATTCGGCTCCGCCAGAACTTTCAGCGGCGGTTCAGCGTGAACCTGAAATTTGATGTTGGCGTAAAATCACGTTTTCTGAGAAAACGAGCGCATTTCATGAGAAATTACTAGGAATAATTTTTGTAGAAAATTCAATTGTTTTCCACCCTGTTGAGTTGTTTTTTTTTCCGATAAATTATATACTTTTCAAGATTACAGCAAAAATTTATTTATATATATTGAACCAAAAAAAAATATGTTCCACCCCTGGAATTTTAGTAAACAATTTTTATTCGTGTGTATCATGGTTCCAACTACTAGCATACCAAGTTTGATGGTGCTACAATCGATTTTTGTCTCAAAACCCAATGGATTAATAGGAAAGACCGCCAAAAAAAAAAAAAGGAAAAACTTCGCCAAAAAAAAAATAGTCGGTGATTCAAAAATATACGCATCAATAGACAGTAACGACAGTACAATTCACCCTGTAGAATTATTTGTAAACTTGGAAGTAACAGGCGTGCCTTTCTATAAACTGGAGCTTGGTGTCCCAGTTCTGCAAACAAAACGCAATAAAAAAATCTCAATAATAATATCACCGCATCGCCCTCGAATCACAACCTCCTTCCGTTCCTCAAACCCATCTTCAAGGCCGCTAGTAGGAGATTTGAGCCGGTTCTGGGCCTCCCCCCACCACTATGACGTCATCAGTGACCTTGACCTATGACCTCGACCTATGACCTTGACCCATGACCTTGACCCATGACCTTGACCTATGACCTATGACCTTGACCTATGACCTCGACCTATGACCTCGACCTAGGACTTGACCTAGGACTTGGGCTTGCCCTTAGCCTTGACCATGATGTATATTGTTGGGAGGTGTTCAGGGTTTGTGTTTGACATTGAGATTATAATGACTTGGATTTTTTTTCATACACGGACAAGTACTTTTTCCAAGTACTTAATTTATTTTTCTTACCTCAATGTCTTCCATGTCCTTCATGTATACTTACTCTGCCATTGTGTATGATCCTAATGTGTGGAGTACGCATACAAATCTAAACCGAAGTATAGAGAGGGTACACGTCTGCACGCCACGGATATCCAGTCAGACATGTGATTCCCCTCCGATGATGTATACCTTGCGATGGTGGTGGGGGGAGAGGTCGCGTGACGTCAACGCTATGCGCATCCGACGACGATCCAGTGATGTGTGTCAGACTCTCGCTCTCGACATGGTTGGCTTTCTCCCACCCTTTCTCCCCACCATCACTCCCACCCCGTCTCCTCACCCTTTCTTCTCCCACCCTTTCTCCCCACCTTAACCCAAAGGCTGCGGTCATGCAGCGACTACGTGGCTTTAACGTTGAGATATACTTGGAGGTACTTTGAAAATTTTGGTATGACCTTAATGAATGCTATACATGTATTCAGTGTTTGTGTTTGACCTTGAGATGTCATTGTGATGACTTGGATATCATTTTTCATACACGGACAAGTACTTTTTCCGGGTACATATTTACCTCCATGTCTTTCACCGTCCTTCATGTGTACCTACTTTACTATTGTGTATGATCCTTATGTGTGGAGTACATATAAAAATCTATACCGAAGTATAGAGAAGGTACACATCTGCACACCACGGAGATCCAGTCGGATATGTGAACTCTGAGAGATACCTTGCTATGGTGGTGTCGTGACGTCAACGCTATGCGCATCCGACGACGATCCAGTGATCGTGTCAGGATTTTGCTCTCGACACGGTGGGGTGGGTCCGCGCTGACGTCACAACACCCATACGCAGAGGTACTTTGAAAATGTTGTATGACCTTCATGAATGCTATACATGTACTTAAGGTTTGTGTTTGACCTTGAGATGACATTGGTGATAGATGGGAGAGATTACATACACGGTAATGAAGTTCTTGGTTATTGTGTCCTGTTTCAATTGTATTCATGATTGATAGTGTATGTTATGTGTACGTACTCTTAAAAACTATAAAGTTTAAACAGTACATACAAAAAACCATTGACATTGGGTTTTTTTCTTCATATATACGGTAATGATGACCAAGCACTTTTCTACTCTGCGTTTGATCTGCGTATGACCTGTGTACGGTAATGAGTATACGATCGAGTATTTGAGTACTTAAATAACTCCATGTCTCGAACTATGTATGATCATGTGTACTCCAGACTTGCTACTGTGACCTTCATGGTGTACATACAAGTATAAGTAGCAAGAAGCAAGTCCGAAAATTCAAGAAATCTAACCACACACGCACCGTCTGTTAGCCATTAAACGCCGGCGATGAATGTACCGTTCCCTCAGGCATGACCTCCGCATGACATCCCCTTCCTAATTTTGTGAATGGTCTGTGTGTGACACATCACACCAGGAGCTCGCTAAACCAGTCATATTAGTTTCTCATCAAACTGGTGGTCCACCAGTGAAAAATTAGATACGGTTGCTTCGACCACTATGTACACATGTGATAACAATCATGTGCTAACAATTCCGACAACATAACTGATGATCAACGTATATAAAACGTATATAAAACGTATACAAAACGTATATAAAACGTATATAAAACGTATGTAAAACGTGTTTGACATTCACTTGTCCTCACTTGATATTTTTTTTTTATTTTGTATTTGTATAAAACTTACATCTAATTCAACATTTCTACAATACTTAAACATAACTTAACCTATCTATATACAACCTAAATACTATACCTATGGCAGGCTGCCGCCATCCTATCCATGGCGGTGCGGACTTCTGCTCTCACAGTGTCCCTCCTGGTATGCTTTTCAGCTTCCAGGAGGGCTGCATGTTGATCTCTCTCCATGAGAGCTGCCTGTTAGCGGGTAATTTCTGCCCGCTCTCTAGCGATCTCCAGGCAGCCGCGCTCAACCTCATCCAGTCGCTCCAACACCTGGTCAATAAAAGTCCCCGGCCTTGCTTCGAGGACGTTTCTGGTTGGCTCGCTTGCCGTGGTGGAGGTGGTGGTGGAACAACTGTAATGACGGGAGAAAGGGGTATGTCTGCAATTGTTGGTTCCAACTGTACAACTACAGGAGCAGGCATTACTTCAACTGGTGCCACTATAGTTGCAACAGGTGGTGCTACAACAGTTGAGGATGCCTTCTTTGACGGCCATCCTCCAGAGTACGGGCTATTTCTACTACAGTTCCTACGGTACTCAACAATAGGACCAGCCTTACTTGTACTACTGTGACTAGTAGATTGCTTCTTCGATGATGACTTCTTTGGTGGCTGTACCATGAAATCATCATCGCTGTCCGCAATATTTATTATAGGCATATCTTCCGTCGACAATTTTGCTCCAGCGTTACGGGATCCTTTGGGAGCAACTCCATCAACGAACCCACCTCGTCGTTTGCGTTGGTCCATCTGCGCACCTGCTGGGGAAGGCGTCATCGGCGTTCATGAATACAAGATTGTTAACTTACCTTCAAATTATTCTACTTAGTCCTGTAATACTGAATGCTGCTGGCGACTGGATGCCGCAAGTGGCTGGCGACTGAAGATTATTCTGGGGGAGTTCTTGTTTTAATCACTCAGGCCTCCACCCCACTCCTACTCTTCTTCTCCGACCTACTTCAATCCCCACTATGTCTTAAGCCACGTCCCTTTCTTAAGCCACACCCGCTTTCTTAAGCCACGCCCCCTCATACCAGGCTTTGCAACCCTAACCCATCTCCACCCCTATTTCAACTCTGCTATTTGTTACAATGCATACATCCCCCTACGGGGCAAAGCTGATATAGAGATGAGTGACATGAATAACAATTAAGTATGGGAACATTCGCATATTCCACTGTATCATGTGAATAACCATGCTGATACCACCCACCATTATTATTCATGCCGCAATACCTTAAAAAACAAATGTCACATAAGAAACGCTTTCTATTGTCACAAGTATGAATTGTGACAAAGTAACAGCTGCAAAAGTACAAATTACTGGCAAAGTTTTCTAATGCTTCAGTCATTTTTATTTGATGGGCCTTGCTCACGATGGTTTCGGGCACATCCTCACAGTCTGGTACAATTCCATCATCGGCTGGTGCTTCTTCACCGTCATCTTCGAGAAACTGTTCTCCGTCTAAGTCTTCCCCAGCTGGATTGTCCTGGCGGCCATCTTCAACATCTCTGTGGTCATTGAATTCACCATTGTCACCATCAGCCACTACAACTCCATCCTCCTGTTCGTCACCATCCTCATCCACTACAACTCCATCTTCCTGTTCCCAAACAAAATCGTCGCCTGCCAAAACTTCAACCTGATTGTTGACATCTAATCGAGAGAGGGCTTCCAATGCAAAATCAACTTGATCAACCATAATTAGTGACGCACATGAATGTATTAATGAAATTCCCACGGTCCCTACCCACTATCTACCGAAACTGCAAGAAAAAAAAGTGGATTTTACCTCTGAAATATGACAAAAAAATTGAAAGAATTTTTTTCCAGTAGCATTTATCATTTTGAATCTTTTATCTCAATTTTGATATTTTCCGATTAAATCCATTATAACGTGAATACAAAAACATTTAGTATATTTTTGACGAATGTACAAATACATGAGAAAAAAAAGATGCAATGCCTATGTTTCCTGGCTTTTTTTTCCAGTAGCATTTAACATTTTGAATCTTTTATCAAGTATGGTATTTTCCGATTAAATCCATTATAACGTGAATACAAAAACATTTAGTATATTTTTTGACAAATGTACAAAAACATGACAAAACAAAAAAAAAAAAAATGCAACGCCTATGTTACCTGGCTGAGTTAGCAAGCCGACTCGATCGCTCTATACCTGAATTCAAAGATAGGAGCAGCTATCAGCGCTCGGCCTGGCGTAGTTCAAGTATACTTTACGATTTCATAATGTATGTATCAACGCCAATCTTCACCAACAAATAAGAAACTGTGAGAAGCTTCTAAGGCGTGGTGGCATTTAAAATACTGCACCCTTTCGTCACAATGTTTGATGAACAAAATATTTTGAAGCGACACATTTTACGCTTCCATAAAATAGGTATGTGATGTTTGTTACGTACTAACATTGCTACTTATAATCAGAATACGAACAAATGAGCAAAAAAAATTAACTATTTTGAAGAATATTACATTGATCGATAAAAGTGGACACAGGGAACTATACCCCTAACCTATTGGTTGTTCATGCAAATAAAAATTGAAAAAGTGAAAAGAAACACTTTGTTGTATCTGAAATTCACTATTATAGAGAAGTAATGAATTTTCGATATTCAGTTTTGAATCTTATCAGCCACCATCAATGCAATCAGAAGTACAGAGATACAACTCGTATACAGTGAGTTTTAAAAAGTTTGCACCATATGGAAAACTTGTTCATTATCGATTTTTCAGAAAATTTTATTCTTCTTAAATATTGGTGCATTGCAGAAAACATAAAAGTTGTCAGTATTTTAAATTTCTGAACGGTATACAGGGGAAACAAAAAAATATGAAATTCGATCAGGTGTAAACTACGCTTATTTTTGACATTATCGAAAAAAAATTTAATTTAGAAAAGTTGTTTTGGATCAAAACCAACATTTCAATTCAAAATCATAGCCACCTACGCAGAAAAAATAAAAAAAATCACATTTTTATGATTAAAGTGATCGTAAAGATGCAGATTTTTATTATTTAATATTTTTCCTGGGTTTGCCTCTAATATAATGATGGTCATCAAAAAACCTATCGAGAATGTCTATTCCCATTCTATTTTTATTCTTTTGAAAAATGCAAATTTCAGGTTTCTTGATTTATTAATTCGAGAAAAAGCTTAAATTTCTAGTATCCTCTTGGAGGGAAATTGTACAAATTTTAGATGTAATTCAGTGTTCGTAGGGGGGAGTAGTTGTTTTCTGCCAGATATTCGCAACAAACTTTCTACTTTGTGAAATGGTGTGGAGAGAAGGGGATTTTGACTATTCTGGTAGTAATATTCAAGTGATTTCACTCGTTTTATGCTTCTTATGAATCATATACAGCTGACGGAAACTGAAGCAGCTGTTGGTATGCAACAGAATATCAAGTTTTGAGAGGCACTTTTATCGATATTACATCACACTGCACTATTTTGGGAAAACAAATGACATTCTTCCGAGAAACGATGTTTTCATTGTTTTAAAAGTTGAAAGGTTATATACGAGACTTGTTAACAAAATGATATTTTTTGTTGAGATCGGAAAATATTTTAAAAATGCAATTTTCAATTTTTACTTCGTATATAACTGTGAAACCTAATTCTAAACACCTTTGCAATGCCCTCTGAACATTTCCTATTCTCGTGGACAGAACTTAAAAAAAAAATGTCTACATTCATGCAAAAAGAAAAACTTTATTGACCTATATTTAGTGGAAAAAGAAGTTCTTCATTGCACTAGTGCAATAAAGTTTTTATTACACTCATCTGTCATTCTACTTCAACGTGCTGTCATCATGACAAACATAAACGTTCAAACCTACTACATATTGAGTAGATATTCTGTGAGATTGGCAATAAGTTTTAAACAGTTACATATTTTATATTATTTTGTACTAATTTTAGCAGCCAGACTTGAAAAAATAATGTCTACCCGAAAATAACTCCATAATCGAAACTGATCCGCTTTGCTCTAAACCGCCTACATGCATAGAGCATACTGTCAGTACTATGACCACATCTCGTGATAACATACGCGCTCACGGCTACTGTGATTTTGATTTTTATAATGCATCTGTAGTTACAGAAACGTCAGTCAAAAATTAATTCTGACAATTACGGAATTGAAAGTTTTAAAATGAGTAATAATAATGGAAAATAGATGATAGTGATTTGTTTCAATGCAAATCGATAGTAATAATTAATTATTTAAGTTGCGATTTTCATTTTCCTACACCTAGTGCCGCACCTTTATAATTCATTTTTTTGCTTTTTTGCATGAACGTAAAAAAATGTTGTATGCAACTCGTGCAAAAATTGTTTAATGCACTCGACGTGAAATTGTTCGACGAATTGAACTGTTATCGAATAATGTTGTATTGAGTCCTTACATTCTTCATTTCTCCGCTCAGTTGACTGAAAGCATTGTTGGCTTGATTGTATAGGGACTCTTTGAATTAAAATTGTTGAAAAAAAAAACCCGTTAACCAGCTGTCGTCCCCTCACGAACGGCAGCCCTCGAAAGTCGAAACTTGTGCGAGCCAAGGATTAACGAGGTCTTACCTTTTAACGTGCGATTCCTAGCACTTTCTCGGGCCATCAGATAAAAATCTGTAGTCGCTAAGGATTCGAACCTAGCCCGACCAGCAGTCAATGGTTTTGAAAGCGACAGTCTCAACCACTGAGCTACCTGGCCCCTAATATGCAATGATACGTTAAAATTTATTTGATTGTCTTTGGGTAGAATATTCTACGCTAAAAAATTACAATATTCCTTAGGGATGCTGTCACCCCAAGAGAGAACAATACCATTATTCTATTACTCATAATTTATTATGGGAGTTCCTCTAATATAATGATAGTCATCAAAAACCTATACGAGAATATCTATTTCCATTCTATTTTAATTCTTTTGAAAAATGCAAATTTCAGTTTTCTTGATTTATCAATTCGAGAATAAGCTTAAATTTCTAGTATCTTTTGGAGGGAAATTGTACAAATTTTAGATGTAATTCAATGTTCGTAGGGGGAAGTAGTTGTTTTCTGACAGATATTCGCCACAAACTTTCCACTTTGTGAGATGGTGTGGAGAGAAGGGGATTTTGACTATTCTGGTAGTAATTTTCAAGTGATTTCACTCGTTTTATGCTTCTTATGAATCATATACAGCTGACGGAAACTGAAGCAGCTGTTGGTATGCAACAGAATATCAAGTTCTGAGAGGCACTTTTATCGATATTACATCACATTGCACTATTTTTGAAAACAAATGACATTCTTCCGAGAAACAATGTTTTCATTGTTAACAATAGTATATTATATGGCAAGGGACTAGTGAATGTTTTGATCCTGCACGTGATGTTTATTGCCTGAGGCCCCTGAGGGCTAGTAGAGCTCGAGTGCCAATAATCTCGTAAGGGATAAAATATTACTTTAGTCCTGTGGCACATACGCTATTTTTTGCACTTCCCAGTATTATAAATTTCAATAATAATACAACTAATTATTTTGATGAGTTATATAAACATGGTACTTAGATTACTTAAGTAGGGAACGTCATAGTAACGGTGTCAACAAACTTTTTCAATTCAGTGTCATTTCAGTTAATGTTGACATTAACCGATACATCAAGAACATGACATCTCTTCACTTTCCTCTAATATTTACTTATCAAATACAAATAATCGCCCGTTTAGTTTCATCAATTGTTATAATATTAATGTCACATACAATCTTAATTCAATCAATAAAGATGTATAATGGAATATTTCCTAATTTTTGTCCTAGTTATTAATAGTGTAGCTGTGGTAATTTTTGTTTTTTACTTTATCTCCCTAGGGACTGAAAGATACATTTTATACGGGACTAAAGTGACAACTTTAATATTAACTTTAATTATTAACTTTAATAATAATATTTTTTGTTGAGATCGGAAAATATTTAAAAAATGCAATTTTCAATTTTAACTTCGTATATAACTGTGAAACCTAATTCTAAACACCTTTGCAATGCCCTCTGAGCATTTCCTATTCTCGTGGACAGATCTGAAAAAAATTTTTTGCTCATTGATATCAAAATGGAGTTGGTATGCTTATTCTTCAAAAATTTGAATCAAACACGGACCGCAATTATTTCCATAGATTGAAAATGTCGCACTTTACAAGGGTGGATCAGATATCATCGTTCGTAAAGTCCTTTACGAGTTTTAACGATTCATTATATAGACAGTGGGTTGGAATTTTAAGTATTGAAAAGCTTTTTCGGCCATGTTACGGTTGACATTTATTGCCTTCTAAATGAGGTGATGGTGTATTATTTACAAAAACATGTTCAAAGATCACTTCAACAGATTATAAATTCACGGTTTGAATACCTACCTCTCAGAACCCTTTTTTTTTATGCTACATGTGTAGGACCATCTAATTTATAGCTTGCAAGAAGAAAGACAGCCTTATTCAAATCTTCAAAATTAAAATACTAGGTGCAATTTTGAAATCGAAATAATAATCTCCTGAACATTCAATGTTTGGAGAATAGAAAACATAGTGAATATGAGACAGTCAAATTGTGATGCTGTAAATTTACATTAATTTGTTAATTATTTATTTCTTCCTAGCAATAAAAGCGATTATTATTATTACTATTACCAAATATTGTGAAAAATCGACAAAAATATATTGTTGACTTATTTTATAATATGCAATGATACGTTAAAATTTATTTGATTGTCTTTGCGTAAAATATTCTACGCTAAAAAGTACAATGTCCCTTAGGGATGCTATCGATATTTCAAAATTAATTTCAAATGTTGAAGAAAAATTATAATGCTGTCTAAGAAGCCCCTCTATTGGTGAAATAATTTTAGATATAGTTCATACATGCAATACATCTATTGGTTGATATTCTATTTTTTATTGTTTTGGGGTTGGATTCTTCCTACTTTTTTGGTGGGCGTTTCTACATAATGGTTCAAATGGTTATAAAATGAATGAACTTGTGTTAAATAGTTCATAGTTCTTTAACTTTAGATCAATTTAATTTGACTTTGAAAATTATTGGAATTATTAAAAAAAATGGGTCCAATCGTTATTTTGGAAAATATTCTGTTACGTAGTGAGCGGACTCATAATTTTTTCAGGGGTAGTTTTTTTCGTTGAATTGTCAGGCAATAAAATTCTCATTACTGCCAGTGTCAAGTTTACTTCGATAAAAAAAAAGCTCTCGTGTAATCATAAGTGATAAAAATACGATCTCTCATGTATTTACCTCCAATTAATACACGCCTAATCTGACAGTCAATGAAATTACTTCAATTTCTTAGAATCGACCAATCAATGGTCGTTGCAATTCCACTCTAGAGGTTATATATTTTCGAGTTTTCAACATAACATGAAATGGTAAGATTTGGTCGAGAATCGTTGGAATGTTTTGAAAAAAGTGTTTCTCCGAGAAATGCTCAATAAATAACTAGAAGTCTTTATGGAAACAGTTTGAAATATTTCTGAAAGAGAAGCATTGTGAACTTGGGGAACTACTTCAAATGCAGAGCTTGGACTATAGTCATGAAAGATTGGGCTTTCAATATGAATATATTTATTGTCTGTTTGTCATATAGTTGTGTATTAATCTCTCTAAAATACATTCGAGATTATATTTTTTATATATCTACGAAGGTGTAGAAGGGCCACAGTAATTATTTTTTATAATTCCGACTTAGCATCTCGGAACTCCGACTTACTAAGTCAGAATTACCTAATTCCGACTTAGTATCTCGGAATTCTGACTTACTACCTCGGAATTAGATAATTCAGACGTTATTATTTTTTATAATTCTGACTTACTAAGTCCCAGTCCGGAGTTATAAAAAATAATTACATCGGAATTAACTAATTCCGACTTGGTAAGTCGGAATTCTAAAAAATAATTACTATGGCCTTTCTACGCCTTCTTAAAATACATTTCAAATTGCAATCAAATTTTATTGTCTTCTGACAAAACATCTCGAATCAAGGGAAGTAGAAAAAATCGCTCTAGCGCAAACTCTCGCGATTTTTTCACTCCCTTGATTCTCGATTTTTTAGTCATGACAATAAAATTTTCCATGCAATTAAAAATTCATTTATCGATAAAAAATATGACCTCTTATTTATTTATCCCCGAATATTTCAAAAATGTACAGGGAGTGTGTAGAAAAAACACATCAAAACATTATTCCAGAAATATATTTTATAATAGAAAAACAGAAAAATCACTATTCATCGCTCTCAAAAGCCTCATCAAGTTCTTCTCGCCATTGTTGTTCTACAATTCTGATTGTTTCGTATTCACTTATGGATTGTTGAAGCTCCATTTGAGCTTGTTGAAGGCAGTCGGTAGGAATATGGTTCAGTTGAATCTCCTTTTGCAAATTCTCGGACTCCTTTTGCAAATTCTCAGACTCCTTTTGCAACTTGGAGATTTCCAACTCTAAAGAAACTATTTTATTTTCAATTTTATGCGTTTCATCGATTTTTCCACGAATATAAATATCCATTTTTTCGTAACGATGAACTGCTAGTTTGGCATCAATGATCCTTTGTTTGCTAACTTTCTTCTTCGCTATATATTCCTGAACTGGTTGGAATGATAATATTGTTGTTTTGGACTTCACTTCATATGTCCCAGAAGCCGAGGGCCTTGAAATAATTAATGGTTCAATGAGTTTTTTTTTCTTCATTGGTACCTGGCTAATTTCATTGGATAGTCGTTTCACACTTTTCTTCTCTTCTTTATTGATCTTGATTGATGTTGCAGGCATAAGGTCATCATAAGGGCATCTGTCATAGTAAGATCAATGTAGCAATCTTGAATAGGCTTTGCAGCTGTAGGCGTAGTCATCTTTAGAAACTCGTCATAATTTATGGTGCACAAATCATTGGAGTATTCACAATTATTAACAGTCTGTTGGTCTTGATTCACTAGTGCCACAAAAGATTCCTTGGATTGAACAGTTTCACTACGTAACAGAATATTTTCCAAAATAACGATTGGACCCATTTTTTTTTATAATTCCAATAATTTTCAAAGTCAAATTAAATTGATCTAAAGTTAAAGAACTATGAACTATTTAACACAAGTTCATTCATTTTATAACCATTTGAACCATTATGTAGAAACGCCCACCAAAAAAGTAGGAAGAATCCAACCCCAAAACAATAAAAAATAGAATATCAACCAATAGATGTATTGCATGTATGAACTATATCTAAAATTATTTCACCAATAGAGGGGCTTCTTAGACAGCATTATAATTTTTCTTCAACATTTGAAATTAATTTTGAAATATCGATAGCATCCCTAAGGGACATTGTACTTTTTAGCGTAGAATATTTTACGCAAAGACAATCAAATAAATTTTAACGTATCATTGCATATTATAAAATAAGTCAACAATATATTTTTGTCGATTTTTCACAATATTTGGTAATAGTAATAATAATAATCGCTTTTATTGCTAGGAAGAAATAAATAATTAACAAATTAATGTAAATTTACAGCATCACAATTTGACTGTCTCATATTCACTATGTTTTCTATTCTCCAAACATTGAATGTTCAGGAGATTATTATTTCGATTTCAAAATTGCACCTAGTATTTTAATTTTGAAGATTTGAATAAGGCTGTCTTTCTTCTTGCAAGCTATAAATTAGATGGTCCTACACATGTAGCATAAAAAAAAAGGGTTCTGAGAGGTAGGTATTCAAACCGTGAATTTATAATCTGTTGAAGTGATCTTTGAACATGTTTTTGTAAATAATACACCATCACCTCATTTAGAAGGCAATAAATGTCAACCGTAACATGGCCGAAAAAGCTTTTCAATACTTAAAATTCCAACCCACTGTCTATATAATGAATCGTTAAAACTCGTAAAGGACTTTACGAACGATGATATCTGATCCACCCTTGTAAAGTGCGACATTTTCAATCTATGGAAATAATTGCGGTCCGTGTTTGATTCAAATTTTTGAAGAATAAGCATACCAACTCCATTTTGATATCAATGAGCAAAAAATTTTTTTCAGATCTGTCCACGAGAATAGGAAATGCTCAGAGGGCATTGCAAAGGTGTTTAGAATTAGGTTTCACAGTTATATACGAAGTTAAAATTGAAAATTGCATTTTTTAAATATTTTCCGATCTCAACAAAAAATATTATTATTAAAGTTAATAATTAAAGTTAATATTAAAGTTGTCACTTTAGTCCCGTATAAAATGTATCTTTCAGTCCCTAGGGAGATAAAGTAAAAAACAAAAATTACCACAGCTACACTATTAATAACTAGGACAAAAATTAGGAAATATTCCATTATACATCTTTATTGATTGAATTAAGATTGTATGTGACATTAATATTATAACAATTGATGAAACTAAACGGGCGATTATTTGTATTTGATAAGTAAATATTAGAGGAAAGTGAAGAGATGTCATGTTCTTGATGTATCGGTTAATGTCAACATTAACTGAAATGACACTGAATTGAAAAAGTTTGTTGACACCGTTACTATGACGTTCCCTACTTAAGTAATCTAAGTACCATGTTTATATAACTCATCAAAATAATTAGTTGTATTATTATTGAAATTTATAATACTGGGAAGTGCAAAAAATAGCGTATGTGCCACAGGACTAAAGTAATATTTTATCCCTTACGAGATTATTGGCACTCGAGCTCTACTAGCCCTCAGGGGCCTCAGGCAATAAACATCACGTGCAGGATCAAAACATTCACTAGTCCCTTGCCATATAATATACTATTGTTAACAATGAAAACATTGTTTCTCGGAAGAATGTCATTTGTTTTCAAAAATAGTGCAATGTGATGTAATATCGATAAAAGTGCCTCTCAGAACTTGATATTCTGTTGCATACCAACAGCTGCTTCAGTTTCCGTCAGCTGTATATGATTCATAAGAAGCATAAAACGAGTGAAATCACTTGAAAATTACTACCAGAATAGTCAAAATCCCCTTCTCTCCACACCATCTCACAAAGTGGAAAGTTTGTGGCGAATATCTGTCAGAAAACAACTACTTCCCCCTACGAACATTGAATTACATCTAAAATTTGTACAATTTCCCTCCAAAAGATACTAGAAATTTAAGCTTATTCTCGAATTGATAAATCAAGAAAACTGAAATTTGCATTTTTCAAAAGAATTAAAATAGAATGGAAATAGATATTCTCGTATAGGTTTTTGATGACTATCATTATATTAGAGGAACTCCCATAATAAATTATGAGTAATAGAATAATGGTATTGTTCTCTCTTGGGGTGACAGCATCCCTAAGGAATATTGTAATTTTTTAGCGTAGAATATTCTACCCAAAGACAATCAAATAAATTTTAACGTATCATTGCATATTAGGGGCCAGGTAGCTCAGTGGTTGAGACTGTCGCTTTCAAAACCATTGACTGCTGGTCGGGCTAGGTTCGAATCCTTAGCGACTACAGATTTTTATCTGATGGCCCGAGAAAGTGCTAGGAATCGCACGTTAAAAGGTAAGACCTCGTTAATCCTTGGCTCGCACAAGTTTCGACTTTCGAGGGCTGCCGTTCGTGAGGGGACGACAGCTGGTTAACGGGTTTTTTTTTTCAACAATTTTAATTCAAAGAGTCCCTATACAATCAAGCCAACAATGCTTTCAGTCAACTGAGCGGAGAAATGAAGAATGTAAGGACTCAATACAACATTATTCGATAACAGTTCAATTCGTCGAACAATTTCACGTCGAGTGCATTAAACAATTTTTGCACGAGTTGCATACAACATTTTTTTACGTTCATGCAAAAAAGCAAAAAAATGAATTATAAAGGTGCGGCACTAGGTGTAGGAAAATGAAAATCGCAACTTAAATAATTAATTATTACTATCGATTTGCATTGAAACAAATCACTATCATCTATTTTCCATTATTATTACTCATTTTAAAACTTTCAATTCCGTAATTGTCAGAATTAATTTTTGACTGACGTTTCTGTAACTACAGATGCATTATAAAAATCAAAATCACAGTAGCCGTGAGCGCGTATGTTATCACGAGATGTGGTCATAGTACTGACAGTATGCTCTATGCATGTAGGCGGTTTAGAGCAAAGCGGATCAGTTTCGATTATGGAGTTATTTTCGGGTAGACATTATTTTTTCAAGTCTGGCTGCTAAAATTAGTACAAAATAATATAAAATATGTAACTGTTTAAAACTTATTGCCAATCTCACAGAATATCTACTCAATATGTAGTAGGTTTGAACGTTTATGTTTGTCATGATGACAGCACGTTGAAGTAGAATGACAGATGAGTGTAATAAAAACTTTATTGCACTAGTGCAATGAAGAACTTCTTTTTCCACTAAATATAGGTCAATAAAGTTTTTCTTTTTGCATGAATGTAGACATTTTTTTTTTAAGTTCTGTCCACGAGAATAGGAAATGTTCAGAGGGCATTGCAAAGGTGTTTAGAATTAGGTTTCACAGTTATATACGAAGTAAAAATTGAAAATTGCATTTTTAAAATATTTTCCGATCTCAACAAAAAATATCATTTTGTTAACAAGTCTCGTATATAACCTTTCAACTTTTAAAACAATGAAAACATCGTTTCTCGGAAGAATGTCATTTGTTTTCCCAAAATAGTGCAGTGTGATGTAATATCGATAAAAGTGCCTCTCAAAACTTGATATTCTGTTGCATACCAACAGCTGCTTCAGTTTCCGTCAGCTGTATATGATTCATAAGAAGCATAAAACGAGTGAAATCACTTGAATATTACTACCAGAATAGTCAAAATCCCCTTCTCTCCACACCATTTCACAAAGTAGAAAGTTTGTTGCGAATATCTGGCAGAAAACAACTACTCCCCCCTACGAACACTGAATTACATCTAAAATTTGTACAATTTCCCTCCAAGAGGATACTAGAAATTTAAGCTTTTTCTCGAATTAATAAATCAAGAAACCTGAAATTTGCATTTTTCAAAAGAATAAAAATAGAATGGGAATAGACATTCTCGATAGGTTTTTTGATGACCATCATTATATTAGAGGCAAACCCAGGAAAAATATTAAATAATAAAAATCTGCATCTTTACGATCACTTTAATCATAAAAATGTGATTTTTTTTATTTTTTCTGCGTAGGTGGCTATGATTTTGAATTGAAATGTTGGTTTTGATCCAAAACAACTTTTCTAAATTAAATTTTTTTTCGATAATGTCAAAAATAAGCGTAGTTTACACCTGATCGAATTTCATATTTTTTTGTTTCCCCTGTATACCGTTCAGAAATTTAAAATACTGACAACTTTTATGTTTTCTGCAATGCACCAATATTTAAGAAGAATAAAATTTTCTGAAAAATCGATAATGAACAAGTTTTCCATATGGTGCAAACTTTTTAAAACTCACTGTATACGAGTTGTATCTCTGTACTTCTGATTGCATTGATGGTGGCTGATAAGATTCAAAACTGAATATCGAAAATTCATTACTTCTCTATAATAGTGAATTTCAGATACAACAAAGTGTTTCTTTTCACTTTTTCAATTTTTATTTGCATGAACAACCAATAGGTTAGGGGTATAGTTCCCTGTGTCCACTTTTATCGATCAATGTAATATTCTTCAAAATAGTTAATTTTTTTTACTCATTTGTTCGTATTCTGATTATAAGTAGCAATGTTAGTACGTAACAAACATCACATACCTATTTTATGGAAGCGTAAAATGTGTCGCTTCAAAATATTTTGTTCATCAAACATTGTGACGAAAGGGTGCAGTATTTTAAATGCCACCACGCCTTAGAAGCTTCTCACAGTTTCTTATTTGTTGGTGAAGATTGGCGTTGATACATACATTATGAAATCGTAAAGTATACTTGAACTACGCCAGGCCGAGCGCTGATAGCTGCTCCTATCTTTGAATTCAGGTATAGAGCGATCGAGTCGGCTTGCTAACTCAGCCAGGTAACATAGGCGTTGCATTTTTTTTTTTTTTGTTTTGTCATGTTTTTGTACATTTGTCAAAAAATATACTAAATGTTTTTGTATTCACGTTATAATGGATTTAATCGGAAAATACCATACTTGATAAAAGATTCAAAATGTTAAATGCTACTGGAAAAAAAAGCCAGGAAACATAGGCATTGCATCTTTTTTTTCTCATGTATTTGTACATTCGTCAAAAATATACTAAATGTTTTTGTATTCACGTTATAATGGATTTAATCGGAAAATATCAAAATTGAGATAAAAGATTCAAAATGATAAATGCTACTGGAAAAAAATTCTTTCAATTTTTTTGTCATATTTCAGAGGTAAAATCCACTTTTTTTTCTTGCAGTTTCGGTAGATAGTGGGTAGGGACCGTGGGAATTTCATTAATACATTCATGTGCGTCACTAATTATGGTTGATCAAGTTGATTTTGCATTGGAAGCCCTCTCTCGATTAGATGTCAACAATCAGGTTGAAGTTTTGGCAGGCGACGATTTTGTTTGGGAACAGGAAGATGGAGTTGTAGTGGATGAGGATGGTGACGAACAGGAGGATGGAGTTGTAGTGGCTGATGGTGACAATGGTGAATTCAATGACCACAGAGATGTTGAAGATGGCCGCCAGGACAATCCAGCTGGGGAAGACTTAGACGGAGAACAGTTTCTCGAAGATGACGGTGAAGAAGCACCAGCCGATGATGGAATTGTACCAGACTGTGAGGATGTGCCCGAAACCATCGTGAGCAAGGCCCATCAAATAAAAATGACTGAAGCATTAGAAAACTTTGCCAGTAATTTGTACTTTTGCAGCTGTTACTTTGTCACAATTCATACTTGTGACAATAGAAAGCGTTTCTTATGTGACATTTGTTTTTTAAGGTATTGCGGCATGAATAATAATGGTGGGTGGTATCAGCATGGTTATTCACATGATACAGTGGAATATGCGAATGTTCCCATACTTAATTGTTATTCATGTCACTCATCTCTATATCAGCTTTGCCCCGTAGGGGGATGTATGCATTGTAACAAATAGCAGAGTTGAAATAGGGGTGGAGATGGGTTAGGGTTGCAAAGCCTGGTATGAGGGGGCGTGGCTTAAGAAAGCGGGTGTGGCTTAAGAAAGGGACGTGGCTTAAGACATAGTGGGGATTGAAGTAGGTCGGAGAAGAAGAGTAGGAGTGGGGTGGAGGCCTGAGTGATTAAAACAAGAACTCCCCCAGAATAATCTTCAGTCGCCAGCCACTTGCGGCATCCAGTCGCCAGCAGCATTCAGTATTACAGGACTAAGTAGAATAATTTGAAGGTAAGTTAACAATCTTGTATTCATGAACGCCGATGACGCCTTCCCCAGCAGGTGCGCAGATGGACCAACGCAAACGACGAGGTGGGTTCGTTGATGGAGTTGCTCCCAAAGGATCCCGTAACGCTGGAGCAAAATTGTCGACGGAAGATATGCCTATAATAAATATTGCGGACAGCGATGATGATTTCATGGTACAGCCACCAAAGAAGTCATCATCGAAGAAGCAATCTACTAGTCACAGTAGTACAAGTAAGGCTGGTCCTATTGTTGAGTACCGTAGGAACTGTAGTAGAAATAGCCCGTACTCTGGAGGATGGCCGTCAAAGAAGGCATCCTCAACTGTTGTAGCACCACCTGTTGCAACTATAGTGGCACCAGTTGAAGTAATGCCTGCTCCTGTAGTTGTACAGTTGGAACCAACAATTGCAGACATACCCCTTTCTCCCGTCATTACAGTTGTTCCACCACCACCTCCACCACGGCAAGCGAGCCAACCAGAAACGTCCTCGAAGCAAGGCCGGGGACTTTTATTGACCAGGTGTTGGAGCGACTGGATGAGGTTGAGCGCGGCTGCCTGGAGATCGCTAGAGAGCGGGCAGAAATTACCCGCTAACAGGCAGCTCTCATGGAGAGAGATCAACATGCAGCCCTCCTGGAAGCTGAAAAGCATACCAGGAGGGACACTGTGAGAGCAGAAGTCCGCACCGCCATGGATAGGATGGCGGCAGCCTGCCATAGGTATAGTATTTAGGTTGTATATAGATAGGTTAAGTTATGTTTAAGTATTGTAGAAATGTTGAATTAGATGTAAGTTTTATACAAATACAAAATAAAAAAAAAATATCAAGTGAGGACAAGTGAATGTCAAACACGTTTTACATACGTTTTATATACGTTTTATATACGTTTTGTATACGTTTTATATACGTTTTATATACGTTGATCATCAGTTATGTTGTCGGAATTGTTAGCACATGATTGTTATCACATGTGTACATAGTGGTCGAAGCAACCGTATCTAATTTTTCACTGGTGGACCACCAGTTTGATGAGAAACTAATATGACTGGTTTAGCGAGCTCCTGGTGTGATGTGTCACACACAGACCATTCACAAAATTAGGAAGGGGATGTCATGCGGAGGTCATGCCTGAGGGAACGGTACATTCATCGCCGGCGTTTAATGGCTAACAGACGGTGCGTGTGTGGTTAGATTTCTTGAATTTTCGGACTTGCTTCTTGCTACTTATACTTGTATGTACACCATGAAGGTCACAGTAGCAAGTCTGGAGTACACATGATCATACATAGTTCGAGACATGGAGTTATTTAAGTACTCAAATACTCGATCGTATACTCATTACCGTACACAGGTCATACGCAGATCAAACGCAGAGTAGAAAAGTGCTTGGTCATCATTACCGTATATATGAAGAAAAAAACCCAATGTCAATGGTTTTTTGTATGTACTGTTTAAACTTTATAGTTTTTAAGAGTACGTACACATAACATACACTATCAATCATGAATACAATTGAAACAGGACACAATAACCAAGAACTTCATTACCGTGTATGTAATCTCTCCCATCTATCACCAATGTCATCTCAAGGTCAAACACAAACCTTAAGTACATGTATAGCATTCATGAAGGTCATACAACATTTTCAAAGTACCTCTGCGTATGGGTGTTGTGACGTCAGCGCGGACCCACCCCACCGTGTCGAGAGCAAAATCCTGACACGATCACTGGATCGTCGTCGGATGCGCATAGCGTTGACGTCACGACACCACCATAGCAAGGTATCTCTCAGAGTTCACATATCCGACTGGATCTCCGTGGTGTGCAGATGTGTACCTTCTCTATACTTCGGTATAGATTTTTATATGTACTCCACACATAAGGATCATACACAATAGTAAAGTAGGTACACATGAAGGACGGTGAAAGACATGGAGGTAAATATGTACCCGGAAAAAGTACTTGTCCGTGTATGAAAAATGATATCCAAGTCATCACAATGACATCTCAAGGTCAAACACAAACACTGAATACATGTATAGCATTCATTAAGGTCATACCAAAATTTTCAAAGTACCTCCAAGTATATCTCAACGTTAAAGCCACGTAGTCGCTGCATGACCGCAGCCTTTGGGTTAAGGTGGGGAGAAAGGGTGGGAGAAGAAAGGGTGAGGAGACGGGGTGGGAGTGATGGTGGGGAGAAAGGGTGGGAGAAAGCCAACCATGTCGAGAGCGAGAGTCTGACACACATCACTGGATCGTCGTCGGATGCGCATAGCGTTGACGTCACGCGACCTCTCCCCCCACCACCATCGCAAGGTATACATCATCGGAGGGGAATCACATGTCTGACTGGATATCCGTGGCGTGCAGACGTGTACCCTCTCTATACTTCGGTTTAGATTTGTATGCGTACTCCACACATTAGGATCATACACAATGGCAGAGTAAGTATACATGAAGGACATGGAAGACATTGAGGTAAGAAAAATAAATTAAGTACTTGGAAAAAGTACTTGTCCGTGTATGAAAAAAAATCCAAGTCATTATAATCTCAATGTCAAACACAAACCCTGAACACCTCCCAACAATATACATCATGGTCAAGGCTAAGGGCAAGCCCAAGTCCTAGGTCAAGTCCTAGGTCGAGGTCATAGGTCGAGGTCATAGGTCAAGGTCATAGGTCATAGGTCAAGGTCATGGGTCAAGGTCATGGGTCAAGGTCATAGGTCGAGGTCATAGGTCAAGGTCACTGATGACGTCATAGTGGTGGGGGGAGGCCCAGAACCGGCTCAAATCTCCTACTGCTTCCCTCGGCTTTTCCGGACCATCCAACATGTGACCTTCCCGAAAAATCGATCGTCATTCATTAATCATTCAGTCGCAATTAACTTCTTCGACGAGCGCTGTCGAGGGGTGGACGGGGCGGAAAAATCAGCGGGGCTGTGCGTGGCGCCGAAGTGCGTCGACCCATACCGCCGACCGACCCACAGACCGACCCATCGGCATCGCCATGGTGCGAAAGGTTGGCGACCGGCCAATCAACCGCCGAAATAATTGAACCCGGTTGCGGTGGCCGCGGCGGACGATTCTGAGGAGAAACGGCGCGGTGCAGTGGAGTGGACGGGGATTTTCTTTCGGGAAGGTTGTATGTCCTAGCAAGCACAGAAACATTACCTGACTGTAACGTCATGATACACAGAGGCATTGAACATCCCATGTAATGTACCTTGTTTGATTGATGATCTATTTATTTTGTGGAAATTCATGATGAACTAAGAAAAGGAAGAAAAAATATAACTTTTGTCCAGTTTCCACTAACACTTTTCTACTCTATTACGACCGGTTTCGGCTGTTACACCATTTTCAAGCAACTACAGATTACATCAAGTTCGTGAATATATATACATAAGAAAGTAATTAAAGAAAGGTTGGGTTTTACCTAACTGATGTTTCAAAGCAAGTTGGAAAATACCTGGAATCTACCTGATGAGTCATTCTAATATATCCAATAGGGGTTCATACAATCGGTGGGTCCAACTTTGTTATCAAAAGTCACAAATTCAGAAGTAGAGCTACATAATTCTAACTGGTCATTGAGGTTATCAAAATTGGGGTTTTTATTCAATTTATTTATTTCCAAGGCTTCCAACAAGTTCATTTCTTTTCCTTTATTGCACGTATGAAGGATTTTCATGTTATTTTTATTTATTGTATGATTCGTTTCTTGCAAATGTCTATATATATCTGATTTTTTATCTGATAACACATGTTCACGGTAGCGGGAAAAAATTTTGAAATAAGGTACCGTGAACATGTGTTATCAGATAAAAAATCAGCTTGTAATGTACTTTAAATGTTCGCGGGAGCTCCCTGCAACCGCCAAATTTCCGCAACACAGTACTTTCACACTACGTACCAGTAATATCGCCATATAATTTATGTGTCATGTTGCAAAATGTAACCATGAGAAGTAGGTTGTTTCTCATGGATCTGTGCAATGTAGGCACTACGTTATTATGTGATATATCTACTATAAAATGTTCTCTCAATGTTACTTTTCAATATTGATGAAATATTTATGAAATGCATTTTTATTTCGTTACTGTTCAACATTTAAAAGAATAGTGACTGCTTAAGATTGATTTTTGAGCTATAGTGAGTTTTTTTTTAAGTCCATTTTTCCAGTTTCTAGGTTTTCAAACGAATCAAGTTTCAGGAAAACGGGTATTACAAAAAAAAAACGAAAAATTTCATTACACTACATCTCAAAAATCGGCCCTGTGCACTATTTTCTATTTTTCATATACAGGGTGACCCAGGGTTAAACCGCCAAACGTTCAGTATCGGTTTTTTAGGTGAAAATAAGAGTTTTTCTTCATATAAGCATGTGTCCCAATTTTCTTCGTTTTCAATATACAGGGTGTCAAAGTTTTAAAAAAATATATTTTTTTTAAATTTCAAGTACAATAAAATAAGCCTTTTATCACCGCAAATAAGCATGCCAAGTTTTATCATAATCAGCCGAAAGATTTTTGAGTTATGAATAAAAATCCGATTTTTTTTGAAAACTTTGACACCCTGTATTTTGAAAACGAAACAAGTTGGAACACATGCTTATTAGCAGAAAACATCTTATTTTTATCTAAAAAACCGATACTGAACATTTGGCGGTTTTACCCTGGGTCACCCTGTATATGTTAATTATCAGCTAAACGACATACCAATAAAACACCGTGTGTAATTGATCCAGAGATTCATCCATATATTTTATTTTGAGGAATTGTGGAATTGAGGAATTATAAAACATAAATTATGTATTTTTGTTTTCTTCTCTTTCCGCTTTCCGCAGTGGTGAATGACTTCAGAATTCTCTAAACCAAATTTGGTAACTGTAGGAAGAATTGCATTTTTAACTCCCTTCAGGAAAGAAGTCTAACCCCTTTTGAGCTTTTACTGTCTTTTGATAAATGAAAAATAGAAATAGTCTATTCAACATGACCAAAAGATTGCTGCTCACGCAAAATGTTCATCCGACTGAATTTTTACTAATCATTCATTTTAAAAAAGCGTTTCTTCCGTGTAGGTGAGCGAATGCTTTTCTTCGGCGTGAGTGAGCAAGGGCTTTTCTTCAGCGCGTGTTAACAAAGGACTTTCTTCAGCTCGTAACCAGAGGCTTTTCTCCAGCACGAGTAACAAGCGGCTTTTCTTCAGCACGAGTAACAAGAGGCTTTTCTTCAGCACGAGTAACAAGCGGCTTTTCTTCAGCACGAGTAACAAGAGGCTTTTCTTCAGCACGAGTAACAAGAGGCTTTTCTTCAGCACGAGTAACCAGAGGCTTTTCTTCAGCAGAGGCTTTTCTTCAGCGGGTAACCAGAGGCTTTTCTTTAGCGGGAGCAAACAAAGGCTTTTCTTCAGTTTGAGTTGACAAAAGCTTTTTTCAAATCAACCACATCAAAACGTATCTCACTGTTTGACGTTTGTAGAAAAAATTCTGTTTGCATCTCGTGCGCGAAATACTTTGGTGATCTCAACAAATTTTTTTTTAACTCGGCTGCGCCTCTTTAAAAAAAAATAGTCCCCGATCACCAAAGTAGCATTTCACGCACTAGATACAAAAATAACTATTTTACGTTTATTTTATTCTTCTTAAAAATCATATTGCGGAGTTAAGCCCCTGATTTCGCATGATGAATTGAGTTTCTAAATATTTGTTTACCAAATGCAACCCATATCTTCATCGATGACCGAATCGAGTTAAGCGGGTTTGTGCTTAGTAGGTGTACACGCTAGAAATCAACGCGGAATTTGGGTAGGACTAGTTGTCTTTTCGGTGCTTGCAGAGGCTTCGGTCGGTTATTCAACTTTGCAAGAACTGTTATTCGTTTTTCGGCGGGTACTCTGGTACCTCCATCCGTACACGTCGATTCTCGGTAATTGCAGAACTCTTCGCAAGCTTGAACGAATCCTGTGGTTTCGCGAAGAATTTTTATTGTGTTACCTGTTCTCCGAGAATATTGCAAATTTCGTTTCTTAGTAGACAGTTAGAAGTTTCCGAAAGTCACATGCATCTGAGGAATTTACATTTTTTTTAAACTAACGACGATGAAATAAATTGCAGTGTTTTAGTTCAAAACTCCTTTGGGCAGTTCCAAAATCAACGGCATACTCAAAAAGTGAACATTTTCACGATGAGAATTAGATTTCTCATCTCGAGATCTTTTCTGACGTTCTCTTACTTCATTGTCAAAGAACGGTTAAATTCAAACTTCTTTTTTTAATTGGTATACAAAATGATATTTTAATGGTTATTCAACGAACAAGTGCATTAATAAAGACGATTAATAATCGAAATATTTGAGATTGTTAATCGCCATTTTAATTCACGAGTTTGTTACAAAACTTTTCCGTCAACCGTAGTTTTCAAAAATAGATATATCTTGCTTTCAATGTTTATTTATTTAACGATACGATAAAAAACAATCCCTATTTCCTATTTATATTAACTCAAAGGCAGTTTAATTTTCCTTTGTGATAGATTTATTTAATTTTTTCAAATTGAAATTGAAAAAAAAAAACAAGAAAAAAACTGCCTGATGTGGGTTTGAACTATCGACCTCTGCATCACGTCTCATCTGTCTGCCTGTAATTTTACGTGACAACTACTGGTGTATTGAAAATTCTCTGAAATTTTATTTGGGAATTGACAAATAAATAATGACAGATAGTACTAACCAATCTAAAATGTATTAGAACAATGTATATTGAGTTGCATATAAGCAAATCGTTGATTAATAGAAAATCATCATGAATGAACGGTCGACGGAAATAGTAGATAACACATCCAGACGAATCGAAATCACTATGTTGATTCCACAATCGAGAGATGTTGTAGTTGTAGTTTTTTCATAAAGTGTACCAAAAGAATGCATAAGTTGTGGAATAGTGTAATATAGGTATTTGTCTTGCTAGGGAGGAAAGTGCCACTTTTCCTCCCGCCGGATGTAGTTTGCCCGACGCGAAACGGAGGGCAGTACACATCCAAGGGAGGAAAAGGCACTTTACTCCCATGTAATACATATGCTTTTTTCTCCTAGCCACTTAATGAACCTTTTTTTGTAAATTTAAAACGCATCTCAACTGCTTTTGTCTAAAATGAACCTATACTTGCATGATGGAAAGTATAGACAGAGCAATGGCTAGCGTCTTGGGCTTATAATCCGAAAATCCCGGGTTCATCTCCTGGCAATTGCAACTTTAAAAAAAAAAAAACGTTATTTTACTTTTTTCTTTTTAGTGATTTGAATTATTGGACATTTAGATAGCTTATACATATCGGATTGCTGTTGAGTGATTTTCTCATAAGTAATGTTATGTACCTATCTGAATGAAGTGTCGATAATTTTGCTTGTAGAAAAAATAATGTGTGTATTTCGAGCACAAAGTGTCATTGTCAGTGTCAAATACACAAATAGCTATTAAAGAACTAAAGTAGAAGAACATTCATGTTTGATTTTTACAGAATACAGGATATATAAGATGTTCTAGAAATTACGGAAACAGTTTGATTATAATAGATTCATAAGTTTCATTGTTTACAACTTACTTGAAAGAAGAGAGAAGAAGAGTATGAGTTTCCTCCCTGGTTTGAGGGAGGAAAGTGTGTACTTTCTATAGGGGTGGAAGGAAAAAAAATTACAAGTAGTCACTCCATAGCTATACATAATTTGTTGCTTTCTGGTAATAGAGTTTTTTTTCTGTCCATTCACTTCCTCCTATCAATAACCCTCGATTCAACTCGCACATCCTCATCTCGCAATTTCTTGCAGCGTGTTTTCTCAAATTATCTTCGAAATACGCGGCTATTAATTTGTGACCCGCGGGTCAATTTCCATTTATCCGGCTGTCTCTCGTCCATTGTCAGTGTTTCAGTAATAACGGGACGCAAATTACGGCATTAGCTTTTCTATTGATATTAACGCGAGATATCGGATGCTGGACGAGCGTTCTAACGGTGAATCTGCGAACGATCGTTCGGCAATTGGACAATTACCAATTTTTACGACGGGCCTCTTCATCGATCGGAATGCTGTCAAGTTGTCGCATTCAAAGGTTCCGAAAGTGACGCATCTTTCGCAGAAGTCAAGAAACAAGGTGCGGTGATAGATATATACCTATATACATATAATGAAAAATAACTTGTGAAATCTACAGTCGCTGGTTGAAACTTAATTTGAAACGAACCACGGAATCCAAAGTTAGAAATTTTTCTACTCATTGGCAGGCAGTCAACAATTTTGTTGCTCTGTCCAATCCAAAGTTCAAATAAGTTTCTCATGCGTGAAAAAGAACGCAAACAGAATCTGAAGTGGACGTCGTTTCGTTGTTTACAACTCGTCAGGACAGCTTTACGGAGCTCCCGAAATCACTCTGAATCAATACCTTACGGCAAAGCCAATGATAATGAGAAATAACTTGTGACATCTACAGTCACTAGTTGAAACTTAATTTGAAACGAACGATTTCGGGAGCTCCATAAAGCTGTCCTGACGAGTTGTAAACAACGAAACGACGTCGGCAGATGGTGGAACTCTCGGAGTTAAATCGAATAACACACTCTCTACTTATATACATATATTTAATACAGGATATTTTTGAAGAAAAGAATAAACATCTTCCTCAAAAGGTGCCCACGAAAAGTAAAAACTCTGTAATGTGAGAGTCGTGGAAAAGTAGTAGGAAGTTGATGTTTTTCTTGAATATCTGAAAGCTGTATGCTTGAGGAAATACCTCCCAAGGCAGTGAGTTCCAAAACTTTATCGGCTTACAACGCCAAGATACGATCAACGCTTACCGAAATAATGTCACTAATACATCACAAGAAAAGACTTTGGAAGTGATACTCATCGAAATTTCTCAAAACACCTGGTATCAACACTACGATTTTTAGGTCGTGAGTTTTAAGAATTTATTGCAAACTCTGAAAACAATAAAAAACTTCACTTCAGAAAAATCATCGATTGAAAACTAAGTTGAATTCATTTCCTGGTTTGGATGGAATTAGCCCCTTTTTTGCTCAATTGATTTGCCGAAACTCTCTGCTATCCGTTGTCAACAATCATGTCTGTCTCTTTTCCAAAATCCCAAATCCCACGGGCTTGAAAGAAATCGTCTGTCACTACTATTTTCAAAAAAGGCGAATAAACTCAATCCAATATAGGCCCATTAGTCTTCTATCAGTACCTACCAAAGAAATAGAATCAATTATTGTAGAAAATATGTCAGAATTTTGGACAAAAAATGCAATCATACCATCGGAAGAAAATGGTTTCGTCAAAGGTAAATCCACCACCAGCAAATTTCTACAGTGCTTAAACGATACAGTGCTGGAACGATAAAAAAATACCGATAGATATCGTTTATCTTGACTTTATCAAGGCTTTCGACAGGGTCCCAATGGGGAGGCTAATACAAAAACTTGACAAATTCGGTATTCGGGGCAAACTAAACCTTTGGATTGAAAAGTATATGACCGACAGAACTTTCACGGTCAAAGTGGGACACTCCTTTTTTTCGAACGGACAAGTTACAAGTGGAGTTCCCCAGGGGTCTGTACTTGGCCTACTCCTCTTCGTTGTTTACGCAAGTGATCTTGCTGTATAGAAATGCCTTAGTTGAACATCAAATCCTTCGAGAAGACCTCAACTGGACAACCCTACGCGAAGCGGAGGAAGACAAAGAACCGATAGCTAAAATCTATTACTTTTCCCGTGTACAATACACTATTTTTTTCAGTGACGAGAGAAACGAACATTTAATAGTGAAAAAAATCAAATGTCTACGCCATTGGTACGTGGTTCAAAGCGACAGTTAGGCAGATATCTACCTTCACCTATGTTTATATCCGGAAAAAAAGTAATTTCATGAAAAGTCATATCAGTACCTCTCAACAGAGATAAGATGTCAAACTTTTTTCCCGTCATGGTAAAAACAGTATTTTTTCTATACGTAGGATGCTTCCGTATTCATATTGAGAAAGAGTATTGATATCGTCAATCCTATCATCGCCTTGTAGTCGTGCGTATCAAATTCGTAGAGGCTCAATATCATCTACGCTCTAGTGGAATAGCCAGCTCGGAAAACTTGAAAGTTCAAAGAGTGGAACAATAATCGATCCTCGATATCTCATCGTTCAACAATGTCTACGGCCTCCCACGCCACCCAGGCATAAGAATATTGTATAAAAACCTTCGAGGAAGAAGACGAGGCAGATGGCGGAGATCATGTATCGTCCCATCTGCGGTGTACAGTTAGGTCACGACCCTAGATCTCCTTCCGATACGATACGGATCGGGTATTCGCTGGTTTTTTCGGCGCTTCCTTATTTTTTCTCATACTCGGTGAGCCAAAACACAGGTGTTACCGAAACTGACGGTTTGACAAAGGTCTTATAGTACAGTGACCACAGACAAATGTAATACCATAAAAAATGAACTATGTGATTTCAAGCTTGAGGTTTGCACTTCATAATAGTGGTGTATAAATATACATGCACGATATGAATAAGCGATTATATTCAACATTTACTGAAGGGAATGCCGGTTTTATGGGTAAGTTGAAAATGAGGCAGGAGAAAAACAAAATTTTTATTTTGGCTTGTATGAGTAGGACCTGTCACACTACTTTAAAATTGTTGCCTATAGTCCAAAGAGGGTATGGGTTGCTACTTCAGTATAATAATTCCATATTTACTAAATAATTAATTTTTTTCGGATCATCCGCAAACATTTCCGTGAAGTGCGACAAAACACATTTAGGTACACCAATACTCGCATATTATGTTTGCCTGAGGAGGTACAATTCTTCAGAAACGATATAAACTTTTCCTTTTTTTTCGCCGATCATTTTTAGCAGAGTTATGACCAATCGAATAGTCGGCTCCGACAAAATTTTCAGCGGCGGGTAAGGGTGAAAAGTTGATGTCGGCGTTCAGTCACGTTTTCTAGGAAAACGAGCGCATTTCATAAGATATAACTAGGAATAATTTTTATGGAGAATGTGAAAGGTTTTTATTTGAAACCATTCTAAGTATCGACCAAGTTCCAAGGGAGATATGTGATCGAAAAAAAATTAAAGGGAGATATGTGATCGAAAAAAAATTAAGCCATACCTATCAAGGCAAACGTGGCATATTTGAGAAAGTCTTTTAGTCTTTCGTTAATAATTTTGGTCCTATTTCAGTTTTCAAGGATGTTATTTTCGCGTAATATCGTCTGTTTTTGAACCGATATACTATTTTCGAATCTGCATTGAGGAAAACAGCGACCTGATATCAAAATCACCCTCTACAGCAGTTTCATTCCATTACTAGCACAGAGGACAATGAAACCTGGCGATCGAAATAAGGATTTACATCCTTGTGGCGCAAGCGTGTTGTACGAAGCCCGTTTCACACCAGGACAATGCGCGAATCCTCTGCCTCAGGAAGTAGGTATTTTTATCTCTCGCAAAACGGCGTTCATTGACTCCCAAATTCAACGTAATGGATTCTCACGGACTCATTATTTTTGTTATAATGGCATCTACCTGAAATCATGATTCAAAATCGTAGAAAGGATACGGAAACTAAATTTTCATCGAGTATTTTCAGCTTTGTATCTAAATTACATGTGAATATTTGTCAAGAATAGTGAATGGTTTTACAAAATTTTCTTCTTTTTCCTAAAAGAAAATCATTTGAGAGAAAAATACCACAAGTATTTGAATTGTGGTTCATAAGAGAATTGAAACTGAATTTAGTTATATTTTTTTTTTCAAATTGTGATAAAATAAATTTCAAATTTACTGAGATTAATTTTTTTTTTAATCCAGTACGATTGGGTTTTGAGACGAGGATCGATTGTAGCACCACCAAACTTGGTATGCTAGTAGTTAAAACCATGATAAACACGAAAAAAAATTATTTATCAAAATTCCAGAGGTGAAACATATATATTTTTTTCGTTTAAAAATAAAAAAATATATTTTTGCTCTAATCTTGGAAAGTATATGATT
Organism: Chrysolina haemoptera; assembly: GCA_958298965.1. Classification (NCBI taxonomy): domain Eukaryota; kingdom Metazoa; phylum Arthropoda; class Insecta; order Coleoptera; family Chrysomelidae; genus Chrysolina; species Chrysolina haemoptera. The sequence goes on from OY282590.1 coordinate 38,472,034, forward strand.
TATCGGAAATACAACTTAACAAGGTGAAAAACAATTCAATTTTCCACAAAAATTATTCCCAGTAATTTCTTATGAAATGCGCTCGTTTTCACAGAAAACGTGATTGAACTTTCAGGTTCACGCTTAGCCGCCACTGAAAGTTCTGGCGGAGACGAATATTCGATTGGTCATAACTCTGTTAAAAATGATCGGAGAAGGAAAAGGAAACTTTAATATGGTTTATGAAGACTTCTACCTTTTCATGAAAATATAATATGCGAGTATTTGAGTACCTAAAATGTGTTTTGTCGCACTTCACGGAGATGTTTGCGGATGATCCGAAAATCATGAATAATTTAGTGAATATGAAATTATTATATTGAAGCAGTAACCCATACCCTCTTTGGACTATATGCAACAATTTTAAAGTAGTGGGACAGGTCCTACTTATACACGCCAAAAAAAAAAATTTGTTTTAGTCTTGCCTCATTTTCAACTGACCCATAAAACCGGCATTCTCTTCAGTAAATGTTGAAAATGATCGCTTATTCATATCCTGCACATATGTCTAATAACACTATTGTGAAGTGCGAACCTCCAGCTTGAAATCACATACTTCATTTTTCATATAGAATGTGTATGATCCATTATTTTCAACATTTACTGAAGAAATTGCCGCGATTATAGGTAATTTGAAAACTGAGGCAGGAGTAAAACCCAGTTTTTTCTTTGGCATGTATAAGTGAGACGTGTCTCTTTAGTCTAAAATCGTTACATATGGTCTAAAGAGGGTACTGATTCCTGCTTCAGTAAAACTGTTACATATCAACTGAAATATCCATGACTTTCGGATTCTCTGTAAATAAGGCGAGCCTGAAATTTGATATCGGAATTTAATGAGGTTTTCTGTGTTTGTGAGAAATTACTAAGTATATTTCTTGTGGAGAATTGAATTATCATTCGCCTTGTTGAAATTGTTTCTTGATACTTTTCGAAACAACAGCAAAAAAAGTGCTACGATTTATTCTTCACTTATGGCTTATATTTGTCTGTGGTTACTGTACTATTATTGAATATGTTTTCTACCAATGGAAAGAAAATTCATTGGTGTTCGTCTTGAATTTCTGCTGCCTCCCGAGGCAGCGGGACCATAGTTTTGCCGTTCGTTTGAAGAAAAAGCCCCGGGAAAGAGTTGTTCTACATTTCCAAAGTGACAACAAAGGAATGTGGAGACTGGGTTCGACGGGTCAGTCTCGATGGGATCGCTACCAGTGGAACGACTGATGATATTTCGGAGGAGCATCGTCCATGAAAGCATCTATGAAACAGACAGATCGCCAACCTTTCTGCGGTGTTCCAGAGAAGTGAGCAAGCTTGTAAGCGAGTGATAGGTTGGCCATTAATTGACAAATCATGAATAAATGAATGTGAAGTGGTAAATTATTTGTGACGAGATATAGCGGGTCTCGTCAAACTAAACAATTTATTATATGAAATAGGTATGAATACGATGTGTGTTTTTTTTTAAATTTTATATATTTATTTTACTAGTGTTAAGTTGATAAAGTGATAAAAGTCATCTTGTCAAATGAGAACAGTGTGTATCAACACAGGATTTATTCTTCGGTAGGTACTGTAGGTACTGCATAAAATATGCAATGATAAATATATAAATATTAAAAAAAACATCGTATTCCTATCTATTTCATGGAATTTTCGACTAATTTGATATATTTTTCAATCAGATTTCACATCTTCGTTTTCCCTTAGAAGCTTGTCAAAATGGCGTTGTTCTTGCACCGGTGGCCAAAATACCTCTTTCTTCCTTGATGTCAACCAATTTTGTGATACTAGGGCTAACCACCACTACCGCGAAAGCTTTTTACAACGTCTTAAAGACGTCTTCTGGCTGTGACAAATCAACGTACCTAGGACGTCCATTGGATGTCACCTATATGGTCCCCTACGTCCAGAAGGTGTCGAAAAAAAGACGTCCCTTGAACGTCATGGTGCTACTTGGGCAATTGTCCAGGATGCAGGACGGGAAAGTATGCTGAAATTAATTGGACAAATGGAGATCATGATGTATGACACATATATATGATGAATGGAAACGATATCAGAGTTATCCTTGGCATGTTCAAGGGTCTAAAATTTTACACAACCTACAAATGGCGATAATGGCACTGGTGCATCCGCGACATGCATGATAATTAGTCTCGCGCCAGAAACTTCCGCTCAGTTCATTCCATTCCATAAGTTGATACCGTGAACTACATGCACGTAAATATGTGGGAAAATTACGCATTCTACCGATACGATGCGAAGTAGTATCAACGCACTTTGATCGCGATACATCCCCTTGACGTGCGCATATTTCTGACCATACCCAAACCGGAAAAGATGAGGAATCGTTCGGGTATCTTCGGCTGACAGAAGGACAAAAATATCTACGAAAAATACAATAACTATGTTGTAGAGCTCGATCTACCGATCGGAAGGTGCGTCTATCTTTGCTGAGAAATTCATCAGTAAGTTCAGCACTGAAATTCAACTTCAACGTCGGTGGATATACAGGGTGTCTCCGAAATTCGAGCGATAAATGAAGTGGGAAGTAGAAGATGACAAAACAAAACGAGTTAAAAATTTGTTAAAATTTTGATTTTAGTTCGAAAATATGAATAGGATATTCATAAAATCTGTTGTGGAATCATTGCGGCTGAAAGACAAACTTTAGTCGCTATTTTCCATCGTTCAAGATAACCTCGTGGGAGGTATTTATGTTGAAAAGAGGAACATTCTCCATGAAAATTCAAAAATGAAAATTGTGATTTATTTGTAATATCTAACAAGCCACAAGCCACGCTGGACATTGAACTACATTTGATAGATATTGTGAACTGAAAGGAAAAGAAAAATCTGAAAGTGAAAATTAGCATTTTCATTCAGATAGTTGATTTTTCAATTTTCTCTAGTTTTCATTGAAAAATTCATTAAATAAATTGAATAGGAAGAATGTTATTGAAAAATATCACTCACGGAAATCGTTCATTTCATTAAATCAAGGTTCGCTTCTCTGGCATTTAATCCCCAATACATTTTGGTCGACGAAAATCTATTTCGCTTTGCCAAGCTCTTCAGGAGGATTGGAAAAACAGGCTCTTCAGAATCATAGACATCAGGGACACTTTGAAAGTTATTATTTGACATAGACCTGTCATGGGTATTGCATTTTAATTTTAGTTCAAAAATATGAATAGGATATTCATAAAATATGTTGTGGAATTATCTGCGGCTGATATTTTTTAATAACATTCTCCCTATCTAATTTATTTAATAATTTTTTCAATGAAACTAGAGAAAATTAAAAACTATCTGAATGAAAATGCGAATTTTCCCTTTCAGAGTTTTTCTTTTCTTTTCAGTTAGAGTCTTTTCACAATATCTATCAGATGTAGTTCAATGTCCAGCGTGACTTTAGCCGGGGAAGTAGTTGTTTTCTGTTAGATGTCACAAATGAATCACATTTTTCAATTTTAATTTTCATGGAGAATGTTCCCCTTTTCAATTGTTAAAATTTGTTATTACGAATCTATGATATATTTCAATCTATATACTTTATTCAATGAAAATTAGAGAAAATTTTGTTAGGTTGTTATTAAAGCTGTTACTACTACCTCTACTACTTTTGATATGAATAATAGCGTCATATTAAAACGGTGAAAATCTGAATCTGAAAGTTTTTCTAATTTCAATATTTTTCAGTTTTCACCAACTTTCCGACCACTTCCGACGCGTTTTTCCAGCTCGGGCAGCGATGTATTTCCTTGTTTCCTCGCATCCTTCGTCTTGCAATTCCGGGAATTTTCCCTTTGTGAACCTGCCTCTGCCTAGCGCCGCGACACCCTAGTGGCGCTTCACGCAATCAGACTGCATCGTTTCCAAACAGACAGACACGCTCGATTACCGAAAAAAAACCGGTTCGGCCGTCGAAAATTCGTGAAAAAACCTCGGCCCCCGCGTACCAGTGCAGTCTCGCAAGTCCCCCGATCGTGCGGCGGAAAAATCACGGAAAATCGCCGGGGAAATCAGCCCTACATTCGCGTTTCTCTAACCTGCATTGGAATCGATCGGAAAAAAATATTGATCGCGCTCGAGTAGTGTTTACGGTGAATTTTCCGAAAGCCCTATGTGTTCCTCGATCAGTGCTCCTGGCGGTTTTCCGGTTAATTCATAATTAGAAAAAAAAAAAACTGTAAAGTTTTGATATATTAGTCCGGTGACAGGGAGGGTTTTTGTGGCCGATGAAGTGCGACAGGATCACCCAAAATTTTCTTATGCGTGTTTTGGCCCACTGAATCCGAATTTCGCGGGGGATAAGCCGGTAAAGCATTCGAAAAATTGTTACAGACGATTTGCCGAGGAAAATAAAAAAAATCTGTTTTTTCCAAAAACAAAAAATGTTATAGCATTCTCCATAAAATTCTCTACATAAAAGGGTCTTTCAAGTTTTTCTCTAAAATCCACCGTTTTCGAGTAAAACATGCTCGAAATTTGAAAAAATACGATTTTTTCAATTTTTAGTGCTCTCTCTCTCAACAAAAGAGACATTCCTGAAAAAGTCATTCGTGTGGATTTCCCGGCCCTGAATTTCCCGATACTTTTATCTTGCATGGATGAACGTTTTCTTCACAAAATTTAATAAAACTCCCTTGTGTCCTCGCTAAGAAACTCAACTTCAGTTTTATGATTTTCAACACCATTACTATTTATTTTTTAAGTTCATCAAGTTGATACCTCGTTTCAGACAGGCTCTATTGAATTTATTTCCGATTTATTTAATTTTTTTCGTAAAAATAACCCCCTCGTTCCCTCGCTAAGCATTTGATCTTCAGTTATATGATTGTTATTATGATATTTCTTTTCAGACAGGCACTAGTGAATTTATTTTGATTTTTTCGACAAAATTCCTTTTCCCCTTGCCAAGGAACTCATTTCCAGATATCTTATTGTTATTATTATTATGAGTAGTTCTCTAGATCCATCAAGTTGATATCTCGTTTAAGACAGGCTCTAGTGAATGGTATTTTTCTGACTTTTGAGTACGTTTTACTGGAAATACATAAGAAAAACTTGGGTGATCCTGTCGCACTTCATAGGCCACGAAAATCCTTCCTGATACCGGACTATATTGAGATTATAGGCACCAAAAGGAGACAAAATCAAAACAGTTCTCATCAAGTTAGAAGTGTGAGCTTCACCCACAAAAATCACCCCTGACAAGCATTGCAGTGGTTTTTCTCGTGTCTCTCAGAAACCATTATAGTCGCACAGAAATTTTTATTTTTATTAAAAATCTTCCTTATAAAATTTTTGACATAAAAGGTTCCTAAAAGTATTTTGTTTCATCAAATTAATTTTGAGCAATGAATGATTAGGAGTTGCATTCAGCGAAGATTATGCTATACCGAAATTTTGTTCATCTGTCTGCAAATTAAACATGATTTTAATTCGATGAATACAAACAAAAGATGTTGAAATAATTTTCGATGGCTGCGAGGGCAAAAAGGGTACTATATTTTTGAAATAATTCAACAGATATTTCGTTGTAAATTTTCACCATCTTTGCTTCCAACAGATATAATGAATGTATGAAATTATTCAGGGTTTCCCAGAATAAAGTGGACAAACTCCGATGGTAGTATTACCGAGCATTAACCGTCTTACAGGGTATGTGACAAAAAATATGTTTTCCAGAGGAAACTTTCCTCAATGAAATTTTGTATGTCACTTGACAGCATTCAGTTTCAAATTTCAATACAGATCACGAGTATGGCAGGTGTATACCCCTAATCGCCCATCCCCAACTTTCACGCCACTGGATTAATATCGATTTCGTCTTCTCTTCATTAAACCGCAATATTTCCTACACAAAAAAGGGATGGGTTTCATTATCAAAAACATCAACGGTTTTCAAGATATTTGAAGTTGAGGTTGAATAAGTGCGTGCGTATTTCATATGGATAATTACTCTTGATTAGGTATTTTGTAAGTTGCTGGGCAAGTTTTGAATTGAATAACGGATTTTTTTTTCAAACAAAATCGCTCGTAAATGCCAACAATTTTTGAAATATTTGAATTCATACTTATTGCAAGGTATAAACTCTGTTGCTTATATTGTTATAAATATTTACCTACACAGTAGCTGGTGCGCAACCTCAATCCTAGCAAAACAGTGCTGGTTCCATTCACCGAAAGTACGAACTTAAAGCCCCAACTCTGAATGGAACCCAGCTAACATTTTCCAAAGAAGTGAAATATTCGGAAGTTATAATAGACCAAAAACTGACTTGGAACAGCCAAATCAACCACATTCTTTCCAAAGCTATAGTGGTAAGCTGGACATGCCGCAGAGACATGGGGTCTGAAACCAAAAATGATTTACACCAAACGATCATCAAATCCATACAATATTTACGTACCCCACTGCAGCCTTAGAGGTAATGCTAAACCTTTCTCCATTGCACGAAGCATCAAACATTGCCTTCAGACTGAGCGAGACAAAATACTCAAAAGCAGGAAATTTGATCGGACACTTAAAGATTTTGAAACATATTTTCCTGGAAACCATGTCTAAACCGACAGATTTCATGCCAGTTGGGTGCGACTTATTCTAACTGCGGTTTGAAGTGGTCATAAACAGCCACCAAACTTGCACAGAGAACGTTCCTCAACTGGGAAGGGATGCATCAGTGTGGTACACAGATGGATCTGAGATGGATGAAAGGGTTGGGTAACGCCCACTGTTACAGGACCAAATTTCAGGCTCTCAAAACCCCTTGGTAACACCCCAACCATCTTCCAAGCAGAAGTACTTGCATGTGGGTGCCAGGTCCCAGAGGAATTGAAGGCAATGAAGAAGCAGATTGCCTTGCCAAAGAAGGGGCAAACACACAATTTCCCGGCCCAGAACCCTTCTATGGACTCGTCAAAGCCCACTTGTAATAAGAGTTCCGACGCTGGGAAGCCGATGAAATGAAATCTCACTGGAATAAAGTGCCAGGACAAAGACAAGCGAAAAAACTAGTGTGCATATCGCCAAAGAAAGCTAAACAGCTTTTCGAGTTGGACAAGAAAGACTTGAAGATGGTAACGGGACTCAGACATTAGGAACTCAGCTCCCAGGAAACTGATAAACTTTACAAGAAGTCTCGGAATCCCGGGCATCAAATTTATCAGTCGAAGTGATTGTGAGGCTGCACAGTCTATACGACCCCCTACAATCTACAATCTCTACCTACACATTTCTTTAAAAAATCAAATTTTGATACACACGCACTTATTCAACGCAAAATATCTTAAAAGCAGTTGATATTTTTTATAATGAAACCCATCCGTTTTTTGTATCGGAAATATCAGGGATTGAGTTAAAGAAGACGAAATCCAATGGCGTGAAAGTTGGGAGGGGCGATTAGGGGTATACTCACCTGCTGTACGGCCCTGTTATCTCCTAACACATGATTTGCATTGAAATTTGAATCTGAAAAACGAGATAAAACTCAGATTGTATTAAGGGTGGTTTTTTAGGTGAAGCTCACCCTACTAACTTAAGAACTCTTTTGATTTTGAAAGCTCTTCCTTTGTTGTGTATAATCTCCGAATGGCAAAACTTTATAATTTTTTTTTTCTATTCGGCATTTCTAGGAGTAATATAAATGGACTAATTGCCAGTTTTTTATCGTAGCCTTCTCAAAATTTCCGTAATTTTAGCAATACACTCATCAATCTACTAAATAAATGAGATTTCCAAAAGACTGTTTCGCTTCAGACTGAATTTGACTGAAAACATCGTGACTGACGTTTACACCAAGAATTTTCTTTCGATTTCTTCGATTTTTTGGTGTCCGATGGGGTTTTGTCGTCGAGCGTTTTTTTCGTGTTTGATGTTTTTTACGATTTCGACAATTTTGTAAAATTTTTAGAATCCTTTATCAATTATTCGTCGTGCTTGCCTAGCCGAGGAGAACTTTCGAGGTGGGCTGTTTTTATATATGTTCCAGTTTTATTCAGTAGTAAAAACATAGAGAAAAACTTGACATTTTTGTTTGCGTATCAATGGTACGTAAACATAATTTCTAGAACATCTTATATATCCTGTATTCTGGTAAAAATCAAACATGAATGTTACTTCTACTTCAGTTCTTTAATAGCTATTTGTGTATTTAGAGCACAAAGTGATTGATTGTCGCTCGACAAAAAGATTAATCTTTGGAGAACGACAATAACACTTTGTGCTTGAAATACACACATTATTTTTTCTACAAGCGCAGCTCTTAAAAAAAATTATCGGCATTTCATTCAAATAGGTACATAACATTACTCATGACAAATTCACTCAATAGCAACCCGAAATGTACAAGCTATCTAAATGTCCAATAATTCAAATCACTAACAAGAAAAAAGTAAAATAACATTCTTAAAAAAAACAAAAACGTTGCAATTGCCAGGAGCTGAACCCGGGACCTTCGGATTACATGCCCAAGACGCTAGCCATTGCACCTCCGCAGATTTTTGTATATTGTCTATACTTTCATCATGCAAATATAGGTCAGTTTCAGACAAAAGCAGTTGAGATGCGTTTGAAATTTACAAAAAATATAAAAAAAGGTTCATTAAGTGGGTAGGAGGAAAAATCATATGTATTACATGGGAGTAAAGTGCCTTTTCCTCCCTTGGATGTTTACTACCCTCCGCTTCGCACCGGGCAGTCAACTACATCCTGCGGGAGCAAAAGTAGCACTTTCCTCCCTAGTAATACAAATAGCTATTGAAATCCACTTCGAATCGGGAAGTGGGCAACATTTTACTGGACTGGGCTTTTAACATAAAAGTGGTGAATGACGATGAATATTACTTCAAATACACTAGCAATACACGCAAGGATTATGTTTTAATGGAATAAATTCTCCCTGAATAGGAATGGAATATTCAACACAAAAAAGGCAGTACTAGTGAATAAAACTGGAACAACACATTCATAGAGTTTTTGGTGAACAGAGCCAAGAAAAAAATGATAAATAATGTTGAGAACTGATGCAAAAAAGTTATAGGTTTTTCGGTAGCAGAATCAGCTCCAGAAATTCCTTGGATTGTAGCATAAAATTCAAACCACCGATGATCAAAATCTCTTGGTTTCAAAGTATGAAGGAATTATGTGGGGGCGAATATTTTATCTTTTAAAAGTACTGTTGTAATGTGTACAACACTAGTGAATAGTGAGATTATCAATCACTGGTTTGAAACAACCATGACTGAAATTCTATGAAAAGAAAAGCCAGAACAAATTTAATTTGATATACGCCAATAATTCAATATGAATAATATGCAAGATAAGAAATTGTGATTTTTTTCAAAAAGCATAATTTGACAGTCGTGGAAAAAGTATAGTATTCTACTTGCATGTTACGGGTATTATTCACTTGGATGCCGTAAACTTCGTCCGCGTGAATAATAGCCACCATAATACGCTTGTTGCCCATTGTACTATTATCATTAAAAAAAGAACATTACTTTTACAACCACCTACTGCTATAATAATCGGCACCAATCACGGCTCTGTTCTCGAAAACCACCCCCGCAGCCGCACTAACCCGCCCCCGCTCCGCAGGTCCTCCGCCACACTCGTCGAACGCTGTACCGAAACGGCTCCAAAATTTCTTCTACCGGGCTAATCATAAAGAAACTGAAGCTGGCTGGCCAGGAGATCATCACCATCGAGCTGCAGGAGGTAGAGGATGCGCCCGTCGCCGTCGCCGAGGAGCCGTCTCCGACGCCTCCTCCACCGGCGGTCGCGGCGCCCCAGGAGTCGCGGATCGAGACCGCGCCTACGTCCACCGCCCCGCAGAGACCGGCGCCGTCGACTTCGCCGCCGAATACTATGACAGGTCAGTTTTGTGTTTGGGAGTGCCGCATGGGTCCGTTCCGGGACCGTGTTCAATTGCGATATATGTAATGATTTTTTTGCCCATTGCAATAATCCCACACAATAAAAGTAATTGGGTCAATAACATCAGAAACAACTACATGTTTGGCTAATAGCCCGACGAACGTTGAATTACATGTAATGAATCATTATAACATTAATTTTCTTGAAAATATCCTTATCTTATCTAACAAAACTTTTGAGTGATGTCACTGGTGCTACGAGAACATCAAACGTTGCGCATCTTCTAGCAAAGGTTGAGTGATCGGGAATTTTTCTGAAAAGCTTGTCTTTTTCTAGATAGTAAACTTATTCCTTACTTTATTTATTTATTTTATTTATTTATTTGTAATCAACAGACATATGTCCAATTATAGACTACATTCGAGACATATAAAGTAATAATAGTAGTGAATATGTATTTACAAATGATTATTTACGGAAAAGAGTAACTTATGAGTAAACTATGGTATCAGTGTGAGAAAAGTTCGTCAAGATATCTTTTAAAACTACAATAGTTGCAAAAAAATATATCTACATGATTGAGATATTGATTGGCAGCTTGACAAATTCTGTAGATTGGGGAGTTAAGTCCTAAGTTTGAGTGGGGCGTTGAGACATGGAGCATTGCGTTAATATTTCTCCCATTGTATTGGGGCACTGCAAATTGTATGCGACCTAATAATTGGCTGCAGTTAGTTTGCCCATTTATGAGTTTGTATATGAATAAAAGACCCATTATGATGCGCCTAGATTCTAGTTTTTTGAAAGACAATTCTTGCAGAAGTGTTATGTAGGGTATATCAAAATAATAAATACCATTTTTTTTGTAATATAAATACCTCAAGAATTTCTTATAGACTTTTTCAATTTCATTTTTTGCCTCTGAATAGAATGGTGACCAGATGATTGATGCATACTCTAGAATTGATCTAACAAATACATTGTAAAGATTCTTCAAAGTTTTTTCTTTTTGAAAACCACATGAATTTCTGACAACGAACCCAAGTAGTCTGTATGCTCTATTAATAATGTTTCGAATGTGCGTATTAAAAGTTATCGTCAAATATTACTCCCAAATCTTTCGCTTCTATTTTCTTTGTTATTGGGGTGTCATTGATTTGATAGTCGTATGAGATTTGTTCTTTTTTTCTGGTGAATGTGATGTAGAAACATTTAGATATGTTGAAGTATAACTTGTTGTCCACTGACCATGAGTAAATTTTGTCTAGGTCTCGTTGAAGAAGGAGGCAGTCATCAATTATTTTTATTTCCCTGTAAATTTTGAAGTCGTCTGCGAATAATTGGGAATGTGAGTTTGAAAGTACAGCTGGAAGGTCATTTATCTTACATAAAAGGAAAAGAGGGCCCAGGTTAGAGCCTTGAGGTACTCCTGACAATGTATGGAAGGTATTAGAAGATGCACCTCTGTATACAACATATTGTGTTCTGCTTTTCAGGTAAGAGGTGATAATTTTCATGATATTGTTTGAGATACCCAAATTACATAATTTATGAAGCAGTATATCATGATCAACTTTGTCAAATGCCTTCGCGAAATCTGTATATACCACATCAATTCGACTTTTTTTATCGATTGCATCATTAACAGACTGTGAAAAATTCATTAAATTAGTTACGGTGGATTTTTTATTCATGAAACCGTGTTGCTCATTACATTTTCGAATATTTTACTGGGAGCACAAATGATTGCAATTGGTCGGTGATCAGAGATATCGTTTTTATTTTTTCCCTTAGGTATGGGACAAACCTTTGTGCATTTCCACAATCTAGGATAAATTCCAGTACATATACACTTTATATTTATTAATTCGCATATGTCAATTTCATGTCAATAATAATTATAACATTTCGACTATAAAGTGAGTGTTATTAAAAATAAAAAAATTCTTATTGCGGTCAGCAATATTCACAGCAATAACATATACCTCTTAGGAAATATTAGACACTAGGTAATCATATCTTTATCGTCCGAATAGTTTTTCACTCTAAATTCACGCATCTCATACGTTTATCGACATTCATTTATAGATTTAAGCTGTACATGATTTTAATTTATTTATGTAATTCTCTCTGCCATCAATTGAATTTCTAAGAATATCTTTGGGTTCACCACCAATAATCGTACCACGACCCTTGCCTTCGTACAAAGCGTTAGCACTCCGCATAATTATGTAAGGTTTAGGTGAAAAATCCATTGAAAAGGCTTGGAAATCTTTTGAAGTACGTTTGAGAACTACTCATTACGAGTTTTGCTTTCATTACAATAGTCGTATGAGCACATCGCGCTGTGAGTTTTAAAGCAGCGCCGCACATATAGTGCATCGGGTGGAAGAAGGGGAAGAAGAAGACGGAGAAGAAGAAGAAGGCTCGGTTCGAGCGGGCGCGGCGGCTGAGTCGCGTTATAAACTAACGGACACCGCGGATCGCCTAACTGTAACCTCACCGAGGAGCTGGTAACCTAGTGCGCTTCCACATGTACCGCTACTCGCAGCCCGACAACATTGTTATTACATTCGCACACGGTCAGAGTTGAGTTATTCCGACGTTAGTTACATGTTACATCGTTGCGATTCCCAGCGGGTACCACAGCCAATGGGCTTCTATGGGTATGGCAGAACGAGCGATGACATGCAATTTTGGAAATGGTGAAAAAAATTGGAGGTTGTTTCGCTTTTTAATTAAGCGACTTTACAAATAGAAGGAGATATTCCTAGCAGCATTTCACGGACTATCTGACGACAGATTTGGTGCAAATATTAGTCATTTATTGACGGTCAGCAAAAAACGTCGTACCGACGGCGTCGTCAAATAGTTCACCAGAAAGTTGTGTGTATAACAATAGCTCGACGTCATCTATCCGACTACTGACCTGATTTGTACCAAATCCGACAAAGAAATTTGAGCAAGTATCAGTCGTCCATTGACGGTCGGCAAAAGACATTGCACCGTCATCGGATAATTTACCAAAAAGTGGAAGTTGTGTATCCAACGACGGCTTGACGTCATCCATCCGACTACCGACCTGATTTGTACCAAATCTGAGAATGAATTTTGTGAAAGACGGTCGTCAAACGACGTTGCATCGTCGTCGGATAGTTTACCAAAAAGTGGAAGTTGTGTATCCAACGTCGGCTCGACGTCATCCATCCGACTACCGACCTGATTTGTACCAAATCTGAGAATGAATTTTGAGAAAGTATCTGTTGTCCATTGACGGTCGTCAAATGACGTTGCATCGTCGTCGGATAGTTTACCAAAAAGTGGAAGTAGTGTATCCAACGTCGGCTCGACGTCATCCATCCGACTACTGAGCTGATTTGTACCAAATCAGAGAATGAATTTTGAGAAAGTATCTGTTGTTCATTGACGGTCGTCAAACGACGTTGCATCGTCCTCGGATAGTTTACCAAAAAGTGGAAGTTGTGTATCCAACGTCGGCTCTACGTCATCCATCCGACTACCGACCTGATTTGTACCAATTATGTCGAAGAATTTTATACAAGTATCTGAACTCTCAAATTCACACTTGTACAAATCTGACTGCCATTTTTATTTTTGTTCGAAAATATGAATAGGATATTCATAAAATCTGTTGTGGAATCATCTGTCATATTGAAGCGAAATTATGCTTGGTTTATGCACCCTACCTAAGAACTAAACCTTAGACCTAAGAACTAAGAACTGAGAACTAATAGTGAATCAATGCAATGTGCTTAGTACTAGTTGAAGTTTCATCAACGTTCGTGTTGTTTTCATATTAATGAACTCTTAGTTCTTAGTCTTATAGGTTTAGTTCTTAGGTAGGGTGCAAAAAATTATTTATAAAGTTCTATGGCCGTATCATTCACCAGTGTACAGTAAGTATACCAATCTCAGGTCTTTTCATTCACCTCTTTTCCAATAAATCCGTATGTAGGAGAGGCGCGGCAAGCAAAACACTGAAAAATTACCGACTTTCTCGCATTTTTAAACAACCGCTAACAAACACAGCTGCATTCGTGCATATGGTTGTTAATGCCTTTTTAGATACATTTTAACGATAGACCTACTTGGATATTATAGGCAATAAATATTCATGAATTTAAATGGAGTTTAATTTTCAGGAATTTTCTGTGGAGATGTATATGCAGTTTATTCAATTGAAGATATTATATGAATATAGGATTTAAACGATTTCATTTGTAATTCCAATAGAGTTCTTTGTATCTGCATTAATACGAGTATCAATTGTAGCTTTTCCTAGCATTGAAATGGAAGATTTCTTTGGTATTGATACTCCTGACATAATTACTCTAGCCAATGTGAGATCAGCCTTCCTAGAAAAGAGACATGCTTGGGTTTTATTAGCATTGAATTCTTCTCAGTTGTTGGATCCCCATTCTAGCTTTTTGCTGAGTCCGTATTTTTCAGCTGAGTCCGTATTTCATTCATTCACGATTCTTCACGGTTTATTTCTGATTTCACTAGCTGATATCAGAGCTGTGAAAGAGAAAGCGGTTTGAAGGGTACTATAAAATAGAAACAGTGTTGGTGCTAGAGTATATCTCTGCGGAACACTAGAATTTATTGGTAGAGTATCGGATGATACTACATCGACCACTAGGTAAAGAGATCGGTATGAAAGAAAGCTAGATAGCAAGGAACACAACTGGGAACGAAACCATAAACTGGAAGTTTGGCAATGTGTCCTTGGTGCCAAATGCGATCAAACGCTAATTCCTAAGCATTCTAGACATTTCATAGGTTCGATGTTGATAGCTTTTTCCATGACCCCGACGTAATTGATAGCAGTGAGATAGGTCTGTAGTTGCTGGGTAGTACTTATGCAAATTTTCAGTTGGACGGAAATACCTTCAAATTATATAGAGGTTGAAATTCATGGTCGAATTTTGCACAATTATTAGTTGAAATATGTTTTGCGTCTAATATATGTTTGTTAATTATTTGGACCCGCCAGTTATACTGGAAAATAAATTACCTCACACTTGTGTGAGTTTCATTAATTTCTATGTCTGATTTTTCAAATATAAATATTGATTTAAGGAGGGGTTTACCTTCTGAAATAGGTCTAAGTAAATCTGCGGTATGAAGGGAGAGGTAAGAATTCCAAGTGGTGGAGGCGAAGCCTCCCAATAAAAGATATCTAATATTGTCTCACTCCAACTCATTTCGGTGTGGACCATATGCAACGATTTAATGCTAGTGAAACAAGTCTCACTTATACATGTCAAAGAAAAAACAGGGTTTCACTCCTGCCTCAGTTTTCAACTCACCTATAATCCCGGCAATTTCTTCAGTAAATGTTGAAAATAATCGCTCATACACATCCTACATAAAAAATGAAGTATGTGATTTCAAGCTTGAGGTTTACATACTTCACAAAAGTGTTATTAAAAATATATATGCAGGATATGAATAAGCGATTATTTTCAACATTTAGTGAAGAGAATGCCGATTTTATGGGTAAGTTGAAGCAGGAGTAAAACAAAGTTTTTTTTTTGGCATGTGTAAGTGACTTTAAAATTATTGCATATAGTCCAAAGAGGGTATGGGTTGCTGCTTTAGTATAATAATTCCATATTTACTAAATTATTCATGATTTTTGCGTCACCCGCAAACATCTCCGTGAAGTGCGACAAAACATATTTTTGGTACTCAAATACTCGCATATTATATTTGCATGAGAAGGTAAGAGTCTTCAGAAACGATATGAACCTTTCTTTTTTCTTCTCAGATCACTTTTAGCAGAGTTAGGACCAGTCAAATATTCGGCTCCGCCAGA
Organism: Chrysolina haemoptera; assembly: GCA_958298965.1. NCBI lineage: Eukaryota > Metazoa > Arthropoda > Insecta > Coleoptera > Chrysomelidae > Chrysolina > Chrysolina haemoptera. The sequence continues at coordinate 38,487,801 of OY282590.1, forward strand.
AGTTTCAGCGGCGGGTAAGGGTGAATCTGTAGCACCACCAAGTTTGGTGGTGCTACAATCGATTCTTGTCTCAAAACCCAATCGTACTGGATTATTGTTGTATATTTAATTTATATATTATATATATTAATATCGATTATGTTCAAGTGACACAATTTGGTGATATGAATCATTGTGACAATGCACCCAACAAGGACACGAAATGAAGCAGTACACAGAACCAAATCCAACCAAACACAGTCTCAATCAATTACCATCAATCAACATTCAAACATTCATTACTATTACTTCCAAATAGATAACGATGTGTTATTCCACGCGCAGAAATATAAATACATCCACTGTAAGGAAAAAAACTCAATATTATGACTGCTCGCAATGTTCGCACGCACACGTTCCCACTTCGGTCATACTTCGGTCATTCATTCTATCGTCGTCCTCGTCTAGCACGTGTCGATACGACGTGCCGTCCTGCTCGCGAACTCCACTATACGCGCCGTGTTGCCGGATTGCGCCGTGAAAAAGAATCGATACTAATAATGCAGACAACGTTAGGTATATGCGGTGACGTCGTTTATTTCAATTGGTTAGGAGGGGATGGCAATGATCAATGGGATCAAGATGGAATATTCCGTGACAAACATTCCGAACAACAAATTCTTGTTCGTTGGTATGGAATTTGGCCAAAAAGTTTGGAAATGGTAGATTTACCATTTAACAGGCATGAAATAGTAAAATTCGAAATGTCGAAGTACCCTTCTCTCCAAATATTTCCACCATGTGGAAAATATGAGGCAAACATCTACAGAAAACAACTACTACCCTGAATAATACCACGACGGACATTAAATTAAATCTGTCAGATGTTTGCCTCATATTTTCCACATGGTGGAGATGTTTGAAGAGAAGGGTACTTCGACATTGTCGATTTTACTATTTCATTCATTTGATACTCTCCGGCAAAAATTCTCGAACTCTGTTCATTTCCTGGTGTCTTTGCTACCGCTGATTGCTTATTGGGTTCCCCACAGGTGGCGCTGCGACTGACTTTTACTGTAAGTCGCTGCTCCATTTGTGAGGAAATATTAGTTATACAGTGGATTATAATTCATTGGGCTGGGGCAGAACGACTCTAATGTTGTCCCGAGTCTGACCTACACTGTCACTGACGAGCGGCAAGAACCGCAAAACGCGTCTGCAGGTGGTCTTCCCCAGCCGAATGAAGGATAATCTGCTGTTTAATTACAATAAGCAATTGCAACTGGGTCTTCTTGAAAGAACGTTGCACAAATATCTGTCAGATGTAATTCAATGTCCGTCGTGGTATTACCCAGGGAATTAGTTGTTTTCTGTCAGATGTTTGCAACATATTTTCTGAATGGTGGAAATATTTGGAGAGAAGGGCACTTCGACATTGTATGTACTATTTCATTCATTTGATACTCTCCGGCAAAAATTCTCGAATTTACTAGGCACATAAAATCCATTGCAGAAGTCAATATCTTCACCAACATGGTTTTTCTGTTTCGTGTCAAGAAGTATTTCACTTCTTGTCAACTGTCAACTGAGGGGTGGAACATATTTTTTTATTGTTTAAAAATAAATAAGTAGATTTTGGCTGTAATATTAGAAAGTATATGATTTATCGGAAAAACAACTCAACAAGGTGAAAAACTATTCAATTTTAAGTAAATTTTAACTTTTTTAAATAAAATTTTTTTTGGGTTCCACCCCTGATTTTTTAGTAAACTATTTTTTTGCTAACAATACATGTCATGTGTTGAGTTTCAAAATGCTACGATTCATTCTTCACTTGTGGCTTACATTTGTTTGTTGTTACTGTACTGAATAGAGTTTCTTTGAAAAAAAAAAAAAATTTTCTGGGCATTCCTTGCGCCCCTCGAAGCCTCAAATAAAAAATAATTATTTCTAAAGAGAGCTTTTATAGTGAGTGCCATATGACATGAAGTCATTATATTTTATATGAAGTCATTATATTTTAGAAATCCCGATTGGTTTAACTGGTCCAGTGGACTAGCGATATTCTGTATATCTATCTGTTCACTTTCATTTTCTTATTATAGAAAATTTCTACAGATCATTGACGATAATTTTTCTCTTCCGTACACCTCCTCATCTTCAAGAAACATTTCTGGTCACGGTCACATCCAACAGACTGAAAACCCACACGAGTCGCCGAAAATTCCCCGTCGTTTCGTAACTTCGAACGAACCGGCAACGCCGCACGTGGGAAGCGAGTCAAGTCTGCGATGTCCGCAGTCGTTGCGCTCGTGACGTCACCGTTTCCGCGTACGTCACGCGGGTCAATAAACTGCCTTGAAAGGTCGGCGAGGTTGAGCGTGCGCTTCGTCTACTCGACGCTAGACGGCGCTGCGCTTATTGACGCGGCGTTCAATTTTCCCCCAGCGCGCCGCAGCCGGTGTATCGATTGAGAAGGCGTTGTTAGTGCGGGAGATGTGGCACCGAAACCGGAAAACTGTTAGCCACGTACAAAATGTCAGATAAAATTTTCAAATCGAGAACGGTGATAGATAAAATAATTCTGCAAACGTCAATCGACTCAGAATGCTAAAATTAGTATATTCTGGAAATTTGAAGAAATAAAAAATAAATTACTCGAAAAATCACCAAAAACTTCGTTTGACCCATTACCAATTCACACTATATTTATTAAGTTTATAGTATTTATGGTCTTTTTATTTTTGGAAAAATTGAGAAGTTCAGTGATATGTTACTGTTTTCATATTACGTTACAAATATTATTTTGAACATATATTAAAGAAGTTACGAACGTGAAATGTGAATAACTCAACCAGATTGCATAGTTGAACAAATTGCGTTAGGCTGACAACACACCGAAAAATCAAAAACGCCCTAAAGCAAAACTTTTTCAAGAAATAAAGGATGACCACACACCGATAAATCAAAAACGCGGTAAAGTAAAACATTCGCCTGAAAGCTAAACGTTATGCTGTACAGCAAAACAATACAAATGTTTTCTATCCCAAACGCTTTTATTCAAAACATTTTGTAGCAAGCAGGGCCGATCCAAGTATAGGTGTAGCGCGTGCACCGCACGCGGGCGGCCGAAACAAGGGGCGGCCGCAGGCCGCATATAGCTCACGTTCGGCACGCGGCTCGCAGATTAATGGTCAAAACAAACTATATCTAAGCGGTCTTCTTTGTTGAAGGGATGCCTAATTTTGGCGTTGAAACGCTTAGAGTTCAAAGAATCTGACCCCAAATATTATGGATCAATATACTTCTGTGGTTTGAAGACAGTCACTAATTTTTTTGTAGAATTAACTTATAAACATACTCCAACATTTTACAGAAACTCTATAGCGGACAGCAATAGTTGCTTAAAAACCCGAGAATTTGTTCAAGGTATAAAATTCATTTATTATTGGATAACAAACGTTATAAGTTACAATCAAAAACATTATTTATCTACCTAAATTATCTAATTAAGATTCAAACTGGTATGACCACACCTTCATGTGTGGTGTTCTGTACAAAAATATTCTCAACGACTCTTTCAAACCTCCGAGTATTCGTACAATTCGAAAGGAAAGTTATTAATCCGCGCAAGAATCTACAAACATGTGCGTACGTACGTGTTTTTCCTCACATGATCTGAATAATTTCAGTTAAAATTATAAAACTTAGTGATTATTGTGTGAAATGTCCATAACAAAAACCTTCAAGTCATTCTTTCTCCTGGGGGAATACAGGGTTGCGTACAAAGGTCTCGAACAAGTTTTCAAACTGAGAGTCAAAGAGAGCTCTAACAATCTCCAAAGCCTCATAGTTTCATAAAATTTATTACGTTTCTAAAATGGAGTTTTTTTATATCCAATTTTCAAACTATATTTTCTTAATATTGTTGTTGTTACGTGTTAGTGATTCTGATCTTCTGGGCAGCTAGTTTCATCAAAAGAGAAAGTCAAAGAATTACAAGTGTTAGAGAGAGATAAAAGATGTAAAATAGTTGCTTAGAGTCAAGGACTGTCAACTACAGCTTAGAGCAGCTTTACAGACACAAATGAACAAAACTAATTCAATCTGACGTTGACATTTCACAGTTGACATAGACTTGAGTATTATGACTTTGAAATTATACAATTGTACCACTTTTCGACTATTTTCGAGGATGTGGTACCACTGTACTTTCAACGCCCGAAAACCACATGTACCACTTCTGGCAATTATGGATATGATAATTCCCCATAAACAAGAGATACGGACTACCGTGCGCCTCTCCTGTTACCCCACCCGACGCATTAACGGACCACGTGGCAATGCGACACAGCGCACACAGCGTACGTCGATATCCCTTCCTCGAGCGAGTAGAGGAGAAATTGTAATGCTCTCTCAACATATAGCAAGCTATATATTCTTTACGCTCTGATGAAACCACTATACCCAAGATGAAAACTTTCCGATACTGTATATACGTGTGATTACTTCCTTTTGTGCTTATTCCAGATGAGTTTATCATTTAGTATTAGTCTCAGGTATTTGACTTCTGGTTCCCAATCAATAACTTTTCCTCTAATTCGATGTCTTTGAGGTTAATAGAGCACTGTCAGTGACGTAATATGACAGTTGCGGAACAATCTCATAGGGGGCCAAACAAGCAAACCAAACTGAACAAAAACAAACCCACTGAACCCATTGTCCATAAGGCTACGTGAATCACTTAATGTCTGTAAAGTTTATAGAAATCGCAATTATCCACTAACACCCACAAAAAACGAATTTTCATTTCATCAAATGTCAAATGCTTTGTTTGTCCCCCCATGACCGCCATGTTGTGACGTCAGCTGACAGTGCTCTATTTTCCTTGTAAAGGCAACCAAGGTAGCCTTGGTAGGGTTGACACAACCTAACTTATGTCACAAAATTGATGATTTTACTGGGTATTTAGATATCTAGTAGTCATGTTATGGAGTTAGTGTCCATAAAATGAACTGAAGCAAAAATAATAATATAATGTTTCTTTGAAATTATGCTCGAATAACGGCCAACCCTATTCAAGTGAACCAAGCACGCCCATGCCTAGAAACGAACATAATCACTTTCAGAATTTCGCAAGAACCGCTTGTAGGCCGTCCAGAAAAATCACCGCGCATACGACCGTATATGGATCTCGAATAATACCCAACAAAACTCGATATCCTCTCTTTCATGCGGACGAACAAACTGCAAAAAAAAATGTTTTATTCCGAAAGAGAAAGAACTGAACATCCGATATTATTTCTCGTATCCGTTCTTAAAGATGTTTCTTTGTTGCAGGTAAGCGAACGTGACGGCTTGCGCAAGAAGGACGAACAATTGCCGTTCGATGATGGTATAGGTATGGTTGGAATATTTACTAAGTCAGCCAAAAAAAAATTTACAAAAGAATTCCTGATCAGGTTACTCCTATTATTATTGACTCAACTGCCTGAAAGCGCAATAATTTTAATCACAACCGTCATGCAAGTAGTTTTGTAGAGGTATGTAGAGGTATCAGCCAGGTGTAGTCCAATAGTCGTCGAGGTATTAGCCATGACAATATCCGTAGAGCGCTTATAATAATGAGTAACGAATCAATGCATTTTTGAGTGAATGAATATCTGAGGGATATCGGCGAAGGCACAGCCAACTTAATCTTCCGAGCGGTGGTGAGAAAATCGGCAACACCGCATAAAAGCGTCCTACTCATTAATTCTTTAATGTTAATTATTCGGCTTATTCGGAGAATTAGGGAGAAATCATAGAAGAATAAATTTTAAGAAAAAAGAACGATGATTTTTTTATTTAATCTTGTTCATCACAAACTGAAATCCGAATATATTCAATTTTTTAGATATGGGAAATCTATCAAGTTTGGTTTTTTCATGCCATAAAATTCACATTTCGAGAGATTTTTCTAAAATATTTTTTATAATAAGTGCAGAAACTACATAGATGATCTCTGATTTTTTTCAGATTTTTCATTTGAAATCTGACTTATTATAAAAAATATTTTAGAATAATCTCCCGAAATATGAATTTTAGGGCATGGAAAAACCAAACTTGACAGATATCCCATATCTAAGAAATTGAATATAGTGGGATTTCATGGAGAATGTTCTTCTTTTCAACATGAATACCTCCCAAAAGGTTATCTTGAACGATGGAAAATAGCGACTAAAGTTTGTCTTTCAGCCGCAGATGATTCCACAACAGATTTTATGAATATCCTATTCATATTTTCGAACAAAAATCAAAGTGTTAGAATATTCATACCGTACCTTGTTATGGAATGCAAATACGAGCGAAATACATGACTGTATATATTCTATTATTGAAAATAATATCGGAATTACTACATTCTTTCTTTCTTTCTTGATTGTGGAGAATTTTTTCATTTTTTGTATAAACCTGTCGTGAGTGTGGCATTTTCATTTTTATTCAAAATTGATAAAATCATTTGTGTGGAATCATCTGCAGCTGAAAGAAAATCTTTATTCACGATTTATTGATATATAAAAGACATATCTAACAAATTTTAGGTTTAGTTTTCGGTTATTTTCTTCGAATGTTCGTAATGAAAACTAATTTCTCACTAACGCAAAAACTTCTGCTGAACAGCCGTTACTAAATCCTGGTAAACACAAAGAAAAAAAAGGCACTAGCGGTATTACCGTAATGTTTGTCGTTCATGGAAATTGGCACACACTATCGCAAATTAATCGTTCGGAACCGTACAAATTAATTAATCGAAATCAATCAAGTTACTAATTGATTTGTAAAATATGAATTCGCCCATTTCGTGCAATTGCATTAACGGAAATTGAAAATTAATATGCGCACGTGGCATTATTACATTCATTAATGGTTTATTTACGATACAATATCTGGCGGGGCACTGGCCATGAATAAAGAATATGAATTAAACATTTTTTGCAATAAGAAGAAAAACTATATAGTGTGGACACTGTTTGTGATAGATGGAAAAAAATGTATTATCAGAGGTACAGAATCACTGTGTATGGGGTCGTTTATGTATATTGGAAAAAGTCAAAATCGAATTTGACAAATGTCACGTAACCACCAATAAGGCGGTAATTTTTTAAAAATGAATTTCGGATGGGCGAAGAGTGGGATTATTTTCAAAAACAAAATTTAATCACTATACATAATATATAATACGTAGGTATCTAACCGTATATGATTTATCAAAGCATGTATTAGTTATTTAGAAGAGAATTTAAAAACAATTGTATGAAACCCTAATTTTGTCCACTGAAAATATAAAAAATATTATGAGCACTTCTAGACGTGTTTACCAGCAAATATTCAAATTTCAAACAATACTTATTATCAGGTTTACCTGGACTGTTCAACTTTAATTTGACCTTACCTCGGAGCAAGTGTTCCAGAGTGACATCAGCGGTCCAATACATCTACAGGGTACATGCGTGACGCATCTGTCAATGAGCAGGTTTTCCTTGCAGCCAGCGACCCCCTTCTTTGACCTTTTTTCTCACATATACCGGTTCGTACATCTCATCAACTACGGAAAGTATTCGTTTATATAAAATGTTGGCAAACAATTCATAACAAGTAATTAAGCATGTTAGTGCTTTGCAATTCTCTGGATCTGGCACATGCTCGACAGACCAAACTGGAATCCATTGCTCCCCATCTAACTATGAGTTGAAAACTCTTGCCAGATGGTGATTGATGGTGGAAAATGTTTTCCATTACTAGTTATCCAGCATATCAGGGCCTGGAGCAGCCTAGTTCTCCGAGCCTTCTTCTGGAGTTATTGGTTTGCACAGACTATTGTGCTCGGGCTGCGGAAGTCACCTGCAGAAACCTCGAACTGCGCTAGGACTGGAGTATCTGAACAGAGTAGTTGCTGATACTCATAGATGTTCTGTCAGAATAATTCCCCGATTAGCTAAACACAACAAGCGGTGGCTCTTGTAATGAGCCAGAAGGTTTGTCGCAGAACTTCGGATTTTTTGCGAGATTTTTTGCCCCACTCACCATGGTGATCAATGAATACATTAATATTAATCATATTGTAACGATCCAGAGCCGGAGCTGTTCACTGCTAACCCGTCTGCTTCTCACCAACTCACAAAGAATACCACTAATAACATAGACCGGGGCCGTTCTGAACAAAAACTCGAGATACATCGAGAACCCTATTAGGTACATGTATACCACATATACAGGGTGTTCCAAATTAAGTCGGCACCATTGCCAACTCCGTTATTATTGATGCTACGAATTCGGTTAAATTGGCAAACTGGTAGCATTTTTAACGGCCTTCTCGACGCCGAAAACAAAAAAAAAATTGACAGTTTTATAAATATTTTCGAAATATTTCATAAAATGATATTTTTTTAAAAGGAACACTCTATATTTTATCATGCATTTCGACTTGTAACTACATTCTCAATAACAAAGCTCCTATGACTTTTTTTCCTAAAGTTGAAAATAAGTCAGTTTTGTCAATAGGAAACATTTATAAAAATCGGATTTGATAAAGCCGCTATGAAATATCGAGTAAATGTTAAAAAAACACCGCCTTCTGGTTGGTCTAGAGGCTAAGGCTCCTTCACCTCACGCCGGCGACCCGTGTTCAAATTGTGGACGAGCTATTTTTTTTTGGATTGCCAGTAATTTGGATACCGACTCTGGCTATATCTATTACAGAATTGTACATTCAATTTTAATCTAGTAAATAATAAAAGAAATGAATATTATTATAAGGTAATCAGTGATCAATAAAGTATCGAGTGTGTTGTCTGTATCTGAGATCTGCGTTTGTCGAAAAAATATTGTGTGTATTTCGAGCACAAAGTGTAATTGCCGCTCTCCAAAGATTACCGCGCTCTGTTTGAGCGGCAATCCATCACTTTGCGCTCTAAATACACAAATAGCTATTTCCAACCGCATTAATATGATGCTCCAGCATTTTCTGTTCTGTACAAAAACGGCTTCAAAGTTATCATCATGGCAGAAATATTTTGACTCACAAACTAAATACGGCTAGTGGAATGGTTTTAAGATGGAAATTATCGTTTTGTAAATTAATACCAAATAGCTCATTTGTGTCAATTGACGGGTTTCACGAGTTCAAATCCCAGGGCAATTTTTTCTTTTTACTATATTATTTTGCTGTTAGTAACAGAATATTGTCATTCGTATAAATACCAAAATTGGGTGTTTGGACAATCATGAAGTTTTATTCGCCAAAACAAAGAAATTTTTTGTACTAGTGAAAAAAATAAATATTTCCACATAAGTCGCTCATTTTCAATTTTAGGAAAAAAAGTCATAGGAGCTTTGTTATTGAGAATGTAGTTACGAGTCGAAATGCATGGTAAAATATAGAGCGTTCCATTTAAAAAATATCATTTTATGAAATATTTCGAAAACGCGACTGTCAATTTTTTTTTTTTCGGCGTCGAGAAGGCCATTAAAAATGCTACTAGTTTGCCCATTTAACCGAATTCGTAGCATCAATAATAACGGAGTTGACAATGGTGCCGACTTAATTTGGAACACCCTGTATACTGAGACCGTGACCAGAGATGGCAGTTACAGTTTAACACAGAGAGTAAGTTGGCAATACATAGTTAACTCAGTGGAAATTAGAGTTGCCATAGTAGTAAAAAATACATCAGTAAATCAGGTTGCCTATCGATTCCGATAATAAGTACTCCAGAAAAAACAGTTGTACACCGGGCTCGAACCGGCTATCGCTATGCCGAAGTTTCGAACAGCCTGCGCCTCAGACCGCTAAGCTACCGGACACCCTGATCTAGAAAACAACCCAACACCCCGTATAACACGATTCCAGTACCAGACTCTCTACCAGCTCCGTTCGTGTCACAAATTTTCCATAAACAAGTAGATGCGCCGTTTCGGAATCTATTTCGATCGCCGCCAAATTATCATCTGACGAAATTCGCACGGAGAGAATATCAAATTCCGGCGGGGCGATCTTTCACGAATTTCATGCACGGCCAACACGACCGACTGACTAATTCGCGGTCGTTATTTCCATGCCCCGAAACGTGCGAAACGTCCGCTTGCGACACTTTTCAGAAGTCGAGAAGGAATTAATTTCTTCTCGTACCGTCTTCTTTCATGAATATACAGCAGATGAGGAGAAGTCAACAATCTTGATATTTGGTATTACCACGAACCAAAAGTGTCTTTTTCAAATACGGTTTTCTGTTTCATGCCAATACATTATATTCCAATTTCCGTCAGCTGTTAATGATAAGGCACAGATCCCACTTGTCTTGTAATAATCCAATATATGGAGTGCACATAGTGGGCATAGAACTCCACCTGGGGATAGCGTCTCGTAGCTTCCACCTCCATTGTGTCCCCTTCACCCAAGCATGGCCGATATCCACTGGTTCAGGGCTGGAGTAACGTTTTTTACCCATGAGGACTAATATGAAAGATGCATATGCTGTGTTATCTGACACCCCCCCTACGTCAAGAAATACATTGAGTGCAATTTTTTCATCCGAGAGAGATTTCTCCATCCTTCCGACTAAGCTATGGAGCGCCGTCTGACGTGATTTCCGTTGTGGATAGGTGTGTTTTTACTCCAAGAAAATTGGTTCCTCTGTATCATTATCTCGAATATTCCTATCAACTAGTTTTTCAATAAACTGGTGGATGTAGCCGTTACTGCATGGTAGGAGATCATCATGAAAACTTAGAAATAAAAGTTCGTTTGTTTTATATCACTTTGTATTTGTGACACTTGCGTTACTGTAGTTTCGCCCTATATAAACATTATCAAACTATATTTCAAACTGATAACTGAATATACCAACACCAGTGTTGCCGATAACGTAGACATGAAACGCTCCAAAGTTTAACTCGAAACGCTCCCTTTTCGCTCACTCTCCAAGGCCGATTCAGACACATGGGTACCCACCCATGTATCTGCGTCGTTCCAGAGAAGTGAGCGAACCCAGGTAGCACCTCATATTGGTTGAATCTTGTTTTCTTATTGGGCCAATATGGATATATTGTAAATGTAAAAATAATATTGATCCAATATGGGTGCATATTGGAAAAACAGTATTTCATTAATAATATTGGTGGAATATTGGCTCAACCTGTTCTGAATGTAATATTAATATTGGCTGAATAATTTTCACCAATATCGATAGAGCTCCAGCATTGCGATTTCAATATTCCTCTTATATCGATTTTAGAGATAAAAAACAATATTGTATATCCAAGTTTGATAGCATATTGGTAGAATATTATTTAATCCATATTCGAAAAATTATATTGACCCTATATTGATTGACATTGTTACGAAAACCTCATACCAATATTTGAAAGACAATATTGATCCAATATTACAAAATGAAATTGAAATTTGATATTGGCCGAATATTCAATAAACAATATTGAAATGAATTATGATCAAACTTGGGTAAAAAACCGCTAGGTGACCCCACATATGGAACGGCAGTTGAATCATAGTAACATATACTGAATAAAGCTTTTCACAATGCATTCACAAGTCAGTCTACTCAGTGGTTGATTGAAGTCGAAATGAAATTGTAGAATTTTCAAATTATTCGACATTTTCTGGAAGTATTTTATCAATGTTCCCAAGGCAATATATTTACTTTGAATATTTTACCAATATATACAAAATGATATTGTACCAATATCGCTAAATATTTTGAGGCCAATATTGCTTCCAAAATATTTCACTGATATTATTTGTATATTGTCCAAGTTATATTGTACCAATATCCCGAAAAAATTATATTTTTATAATATTCTACCGATATTATTCCAATATAAAAGTGATATTGTACAAATATCGCTAAACATTTGGAGGCCATTGATTCAAGAATATTGGACCAATATTATTTTCAAAATATTGGACCAATATCGCCGAATGTTCACTTATTTTTCCCATCAATATTGTTATTTGAATATTTTGCCAGTATTTTCACAATATTGTACCAATATTATCCCAATATGAGTGTGCTACTTGGGAAGTATCAGGTTTTTATCAGTTTCGAACTAAAACCCAAAGCAACATTTTATACGTGAAAAAAATGTTAAAGGTCCATTTTCAGCCTTTCTCTTTCCGACAAAAAATGTCATCAAACTCGTGGAATTTGATAAAAGGATAGGAATGTATGATCAACTTCCTCATTTTTCCGAGTTGGTCAATTATTATCATCCATTCCTCAGAGGCCGAAATATTCAAATTCAGAAAACTTTACAATATCATTGAGAAGTGATATGCTATTACACTAACCGAACAATCTTAATTTCATGACGTAATCAACCGAGTGACGAGTGACATTGAAACAATTATGCATGAGAATTGCCAAGCGCCTGCGATATCAATATTAATAATAATGCACTGTTTGGGGAAACGTTCGTCGAGAAAAAGTAATTAATGCAAAATAGATTCGACCAGCATATGTTTCAGCCGGGTAATCGACTTTTCAAGAATCGAACGTAAACAGACGAGGATAATCATTGATGGGAAATCGTAGGAAATATTCAAGGTCGATTTTACTACGTCTGACATCGTTTTATACTACAAACACAGCGACCGCCATCATATTTACCCGTAATTTCTAAAGGACGAGCGTTTATATAGGTCGGCGATATATCGGTCAAACGGACTTGAATCATAGCCTGGTTCGCAAGTGCTATTTTATCGAAAAGCTGGCCCCGACCACCGAAAATTGTGATTTTGGTCTTATTCGATTCGAAATGGCATCTACACAAAATGGTAAATTGGAAAATTTGGGGACGGCAAAAATGGTAAAAGTTATAAGCAATTAGGTAGGACAAACGGATTTGGTTTTTTGGAAATATTCTAAAAACCATTTGGGATATACAAAATTTGAAAAAAAGTCCCTAAAGAGCAAGAAATTTATTGAAAAAGAGAATTCGCACTACTCTTCGTTACATCGAAATCAGACAATCTAAAGACCTATTTTCAGGTCACATTGGGTTTATTTTATAGTTCAAAACTAGTTTCACTTTCATTTTGAAAATTTTCAGTAGTATTTATTGTTTAGAAAATGTTGTTAAAATTTAAAAGTTGGTAAATTTATTTTGAAACGGGCGTGGGCCAATTTTGAGACTGCTATTCAAATTTGTTGAAAAAATCATCCCTGTATGAAATCCATCATAAAAGGTTTTCTGAACAATGCGTTTCTTAGGAATTAATCTGAATTTATTCCAATTCGGAAAACTTACACCTTTGGCAAAAAAAGTTTTCCTGAACAAAAAATTTCAATTGAAAGTACTAACATTTCTTTACAGAATATTTCAATTAGAGATCAACTGGTCACCTGCTTACTTATGACTCATATACAGTGTGTTCATAAAGTAACCCCACCCCTAACTTCTGAACGGAGTGGAATTTTCTTTTGATTTTTTTTTGGTCAAATGGTAGTTCATAACCTAATTTTTGCCAGTAACAAAAAATGTCTACCTTTCAAAATGGCGGCCAGGTACCATCTTGAAAGATTTTTTTATATGGCATGGGGGGTCGAGTGATACCTCATTCCTCTTATCGATTTCAAACAAGGACAGGCTTCTAGAAGAAGTTTGATTCTACATACGTGCTGTAATGGAAATTAAATTTTTAATCCACTTTTTCATAAAAAAAATCTCAAAAATTTCCCAAAAGTACAGTTATTTTGAAGCAATTTTTTTGGTAATAATTTCAAATATACAGAGAAATACCACTGCTACTTCTACTATCCATGAAAAGAATCTTGAGGTGCTGCCGCAGACAAAGTTACATAGAATCAAACGTCCTCTAGAAGCCTGTCCTTGTTTGAAATCGATACGACGAACCGTTTTTGTGTTATCGACTCTTTTACCCTAAAAAACGGCCAAAATGTGATCATGGCTCATGAATGAATAAAGAAGAATCGTGAATGAAATAAATACGGACTTGACGTAGCAACAATTCTACGATGTGGATCCAACAACTTGGAAGAATTTAATGCGAATAAATCCCAAGCATGTCTTTTCTCTAGAAAGGCCGATCTCACAGTGGCCAGCGTGTCAGGAGTATTCATACCAATAAAATCTTCCATCTCATCTACCATCAGCAGTACCCTTTCATGGGAGATGTGAGGTCCATAAAAGTGTCTCTCGAAAACTTGATTTTCTCTTCTGTGGCAAAAATTATTACACTTTCCTTCAACTGATTATGATTTATAAAGGTCAAAGCGAGTACTGTTGCCATATACTCTGAAACACCGCAAAAAAGTTGTTGATCTGTCTTTGTTTCATAGATTTTTTTCATTATGATGGCATTTGGGTCTTTCACGGGAGAACGTTGCACAAATGACATCTGTCAGATGAAGTTCAATGTTAGTCGTGGTATTAGCCAAGGAAGTAGTTGTTTTCTGTTAGATGTTCGCCTCACATTTTCCACATGGTGAAATTTTTTTTGGAAAGGGTACTTTGACATTGTCGATTTCAGCAACATTGTTGTTTGTTTTATGACGTTCATTTCAATGAACTGCAATATCAACGTGAACAATAAAAAATGCAAAAACCGACTTCGTGCAATTTGTCTGGTGCATTATTTTTCCAATCCCGCTGAGATTCGCGAAAATACATGCGTTACTTCTATGAGTAATTGAATCGTTAAAAGAAAATGCACATCTGCGTTGCAAATAAAAAAACCTGTCTTTCGGCTAATTTGAACGTCATTTGCCAGAGAGTTGCTTCAAATGGAGCGCCGAAATATGAGATGCACTCACAGCGTTAATAAAAAACGCATTGATTTATTTGCGTGCACGGCAGATGTCAGGTTTTTTTCGAAAGCAAACTGTTAATGGGAGTCTCATCAGAGTCATCGGAAGACATGCAAACATTCCAAAATTTAAAATATGTTTGATTAGATTTCTAGAGATGACAAGAGAAAGTTGTGGAGTTCCATTGAGAAAACCAGAATTCAAGAAAGTTAGGCGTCATCTGAATGATAATCGAAGGTTCAGTTCAGAGTCAATATTGCTTTAATGACATATAACACACTATTATTTTTATTATTATTATTGCTCGGCGGGGCAGGCTTTCAACCGAACTGTAGGTAGTTCTGTGCAGAACCTTTCTGGTCGCCGCTGTCAGGTCTACCTCGTTAATGCTCTGGTTCTTCTGATGAACTGCTCGAGATTGCTCACGAGGTTTTCGCATGGGATGATATCTTCTGCACTAGTGTCCAAAGCTTTCCATCCTCATGTGAGCCAGCGCTTCGCATTCAAGCACTATGTGGGAGGCTGTTTCTTCCTCCTCATCACAGAACCTGATGATGTAGAGTCTTGGTACATGTGGTGTTTTCTGAGATGGTAGTGCCCTATTAGGAGTCCCACCACATTCTTTGAGAACCGGTCGGTTGGCATTATCATCATCATCTTTCCGTGAGTGTTGCCTGAGGCATTCACACAGGAAGGTTGGTGATGGTTCTCAAACCATTTCTTCTTGTCCTGCTTAATATCCCCAAATGGGATTCCACAGGCTAGTTCTGATCCGATGAGAGTTGTTGCTGCCCTGGTACCCAGACAAATTTCACCTTGTTCTGTGCTCCTAGACTGCTGATGTTTTTTTTGAGCCTTCCAAACTAGTTTGGAAGAAAACCTGCATGATTGGTTTATAAACTCTCCTCAAACGAAAATAGCCATTACTTTGGCTTGGAATATAGAGCCTTGAGTACAGAGGCTTAGACTGATGGCTTGCCTGGTCTCTCCCTGTATATTCTAGCCCCTACTCCATTGATTGTCCACGATCCCTCCGTGTACCCGATCAGCTCTCTTGACAGCATTGGTATGGCCTTAGATGTGGCTTTCCCATCTTGTATGATGTTGGTGTATGTTCCATGAAAGGGGAAGGTTGGAGTTATTTTTTCCTCTATCATATTGGAGTGGCCTAGAGTGTTGTCTCTCCATTCATCCATGCACTTTGGCCTGGAAGCTTCTATCCTCGCCTTCTCTACAATATGTAAATGCAGGGGAGGTAGTTTCAAAATTACCTCCTGGCTAATCGTAGATGTGCTGGACTCGCACCAGTCCCACGAGCATGGCCAGTCTTTGCAAACTAGCCAGCCTCTCTCTGGTTGTCACTTTTTCAACCTTTGGCAACCACAGCAGGGCTACATACTTTATTGAGAGCCTCACAATCGATCGCCATGCTTATGCTGAAGGAACGCCTAGCCTTCATCAGTGATGTCCTTGTCCTTGTCAGCACTTTTTCTATGACACTTTAGGTACCCATTCAGAAACAACAGAGATAAAGTTGAAAAAAAGTTGAAAACAGAACATGTGGAATAAATCTATAAATTAACTTTTTTATACATTGCACAAACCGGTAAAACTTTCGAAAAAAGAGTAACTGAACATATAGGAATAATTTTGTAAACCGAAAAACTGAATCAAATTCTGCTACAAAAAGCAATATGATTCCGAATATGATTTTGAAGTCATTCATGTCGGACACAAAAAAACTGATTCTCTTGAAAAGTTTGGAGATAAATGAAAGTAAACATTTTTAGAATTTAATTAATAGCCAGACAGAATTAAGTAATCATATTTCAATTTGTTTTCGAGTATTGACAGGAAAATATATGTGATTATAAAAGAAAAACAAGTAATTAATTTGTGGAAATCGATAAGGTGTCAGGTACACAAATTGAAACTTAATTAATGTACGGTTTAAAAAGTTTATACTTACAGTGGATTTCAGGGTTTCATTATCTGTATATCATTATGAAGAAATAAGGTTTACGGCCATTTAGACATAATAATTATAAATGATTTCGATCAACGTATCAATTGCAGCTCTTTTAAGATCTTGGAGATATATTTTCGTTTAGTGTATGATGTTGAAATATTCACAGATCCATACCTACCCAAAGTAAATATGTCTTTCAGCCCGTCAATGTGTCAACTGACCTAATTTTTTTGATAAAAAGAATGCACAATTCAATATATACGATGGAAACAGGGTCCGAGACCCCTGATCAATATTTTTTTTTTTCGTATTCGTTTTCCATGTCCACAACCTTTCAGACATTCTCTATCTATAGCTTTCGAGTAGAGCAGGATGTGAAATTTTTTTAAACTAAATAATTCAACCATCAGATATTTTCACTATTTTTACGGATTTTTCCAATTTTAACATCGCGAGTTTTCTTAACTTTTTTGTGGAGGGGTGTTCCTACCTACATGGGGCTCGAACTGACTATCGCTATGCTGGAGTTTCAAACGGCCTGCGCCTTACACCGCTAAGCTACCCACTACCATATTGAACTCTATTCTGATAAATCAATATATGTACTTTATCAAAGAAAAATAGACATGATAGATAATGAAATAGAATATTATCATGATCGCTACGGTTATTGAAAGCTCTTGCTTCACACAAAACAACTCCAAATACTTGAGTCAAGCCTTTGTACATCTATTAGAGGAAATTCTAGCAGAGACGAACAAATTGAAGTTTCCTTTCGTGTATACATTACACTACATACACTCGCGTTATCGATCGTTCTTTGTAGAGAATACAAAGACATTTTATCTGCCTTCCGACCGCTTTCCTTTTACGAGTACGGCATCGTAGTACAGAGTGCATGGAAGAAAGCGCGACAGTCATCGTAGGACGTCTTGAAAATCAGTTTAGAGTTAATGATGAAAGAAGTAATTGAAATTTAGAATGGGCAAGCATCAAATAGAAACAACCGCTTTATCGAAAATGGATGTTTGGAACCTTTGGTGTGAATACAATTCAAGAAAGGGAAGCTTCCCAAAACACCAAAACTACGTCACTTTCACTCGACGCGAATTTCGCTAAAAAAATTAGCATTCTCAAGAGCTATACGCTTACTAGTAAGCGTATAAACGTTGACAATGCACTACCAATTTCTGTTGGATCTGCTTTGTCTGTGGAAGGCATAGAACCAACCATTACCAACAGGATCTACACCATGCTTTTGAACAGAACAGCTATGAGTCTAGTTCCTAAATTGTAGATAGTGACTCATAGGTTGTACGGTTCATAATTCATATGAAGCAGGGCAAGAAATAGAACAGAAATCAGCTAGGTACTTAGGTTTTAAATCAAGTTTTACTTTGCCACTGTCTCACATCCCCCCTTTCAAATCCAGTAAAAACCTGAAAATGTACGATGAGTCACCATCTACAATTAAGGAACTAGACTATATACATTTCTACAAGGCGAGGCCATTCGGTTTACGGTCTCCAGGACAATGCACTCAATGTCCTTGATAGAAGATCTATGAACATTTGCTGAAGACCTTTCATTTTAGCAAGGACAACGTCACTTTCAATTGAAACCTATCCTTATCTATGTATCCCAACAAGCAATTTACCAACTTCAACATACAATATCGGAAAATTTTCTACTTGGGTATGATAGTTTTATAAGAGCGTGAAAAATAGCTTGCTATCTATATGTTGAGAGAGCATTACAATGTATCCTCTACTCGCTCAAGGAAGGAATATCAACGTGAGCTGTTAATTAGTCGGGCGAGGTAACAGGATAAGTGCGCAGTAGTGCGTCTCTCTTATTTATGTGGTGTTATCATATCATTGCGTTCCTTGTTGCTCGCGTGTGATTTGTGTGCGTAAAGTATTACAATATTTCACTATCAACATTCGATTTCATTATTAAACGGAAAAGCGTAAAAAAAGTGCACTTTTTTTAATGGCTGTTGCTAGGCAACCGACAGTTTCATGCAACAACAGTGACAGATCCGAATAATAACGAAATCCTGTCATAAAGCCAGTTCTCATTTTCTTTGGCAACTAATAACCTGCAAATATCTGATATACAAATGTTTCACCAATAATATTCTTAGCATTCTGACTATTGAATAAGTATTATCAAAATTCCGAACTATCGCGGCGAATATATTCAAACTAATAGCATATACGTCTAAGGAACTATTGGACCTAATCTACACTAGGTAATCCAAGGTAGCCATGGCTGTTTGGCCGTCAGAAACTAGTTGACAACAATAATTAATGAAATTTGTGAAATTGGGCATCTATCCAGATAACGAGTTCTTGATAACTATAATTTAATTTAAGTAGAAATGAAAAGTGATGAAGATTGAACGTAGAAAATCGTGGATAGTGCAAATATGAGATTTCCTTGACATAGTTCAAAGGAAGAAAAAGGTATTCGTTGCTTCCTAGGATTGTTTATTTATTTTGAATACAAATCTAAGAAAATGAAAAGTTACTTCGATGGACTAGTTATTCGAAAGTCAAGTCAACATTAATAATAATAATATTGACCTCGATGAATATGTTATTTTAATATTCGCTTCAAATTTTCCATTTTGCGGGATAGTGTGAAGAGAAAGGGATTTCGACTCTGTCATGCATGTTACTTAGCTCCTAGGGCGCTAAGTGAAGTTGCTTAGAAAAATTTCAACAATCTGTATCTCGAAAACGAATAATTTTCCGATAAACATTCTATAGGAAAAAAGTTGTTTATTTTGACGAGATCTACCACATACTTAGTTTTTGGAATGTTCTCATGCATCAATATAGAAAATTACAAATGTCTCGAAAACGATCACCTCCAGCATTGTTGAGAAAGTGTACGTTTTTTACTTGGAAAAGGTGTGAAAATGAGGTTTTTTCATGAAAAGTACCAAAAGTTTACTGTCAAAAATGTTAGGGCAATTTGAAATGAATAATGACAGCGTACGCAGCGCCCTCTGGATGTTACATGAAAATTGATGCGAAATTATGATTTTCCACGCAAAAAAAACCCCGGATACCAAATTTCGTGCAAATAACTTATTTCTTGCAAAAGTTATTTTCATAAAGCGAAAAAAAAAATCAATTTCAACACCCTGTATGTCCGAAAGGAAGCATTTCCGGACAGAAGTTTATATAGACTTTTTTTCTTAAAATTGTCTCAGGAATACGTCACTTGAATATTTTAACGTACTTATGTTACACCCTGATGTTTCACCAAAAAGAAAAAATATTTTGTAGGAATCTAAAGATTAGCTCGATAATAAATCCACGTACCACCTGGTATATTCACATACGAGGCGGTAGTGCTTTCTATTCGATACAATTTGAGATAAAAGATATCTCTCCCAAGACACTAATTAATCCCTGTCATGATGGAGAGCGAAAGTAGTCTAAACTTTTATGGGGGTGGTAGCACAGTTGCTGCTGGCAAAAAATCATTATATAAATATTTGTTTAATTCGCTTTCAAGATCGATTAGATTTCTACCGTTATCGTTGCTTAAAAAGGCGGTACGTGTACGATGTGAAGAATGGTCAGAACCACTTGATGGCAACGGAACTAGGTTAATATTATTAGTATACCGGGTGGCGCATTTAGATGTACCCCACGAAACGAAATTGACAATTCACATCGGTAACTGATAAAGGAGAATCATTTTTCAATGGTCATCCAGTATATTTCCCTCATATATAAAATTTCTCATAAGAGGAATGCAAAAATACAGTTGTAATTGCATTGCAGAGCAATAATTGCACTGCGAAAACATCTCGTTGCCATGACACCACAAAATAAACTGAAAAATTTGGAATCAGCAAATCGAAATACGTTCGAGGACAAAAATTTGAAATTTCAAAAATGAAAAATAGAAAAGTTCAAAAAATTAACTATCATTTTTTCGTTCAAATTCCCAGTATATACTAACTTGGCCATTCTGAATCGATTGGCATTTGCAGAATTTATCTATCTCTAACCGTTCTCGAGTTGATCAGCTCTGAATCAGTTTTCAAATGGTGTTTTTGGCGCCAAAAATATTTCTGATAAGTTTTCGACATTTTCGTTCAAAGATTCGGAATCAGCACGTCAAAATACGTTGGAGGACAAATATTTGAAATTAAAAAAATGAAAAATAAAAAAGTGCAAAAAATTATGTACGGTAAATAAATAATATACTCGACTTTTATGTCCGTCGATTTTTTCCGTTCAAATTCTCAGTATATACTAATTCGGCCATTCTGAAGCGATTGGCGTTCGCAGAATTGGTCTATCTCTAACCGTTCTCGAATTGGTCAGCTCTGAATCAGTTTTCAAATGGTTTTTTTGGCGCCAAAAATATTTCTGATGAGTTTTCGACATTTTCGTTCCAAGATTCGGAATCAGCACATCAAAATTCGTTTGAAGACAAAAATTTTACATTCGAAAAATGAAAAATAAAAAATCTCATAAAATTGGATCTTCTACCTTGAACACTCTTTTCCGGCTAAATCTTATATCTGACTTATCTGAGCCTATATAAATCATACATTTTCGGAATGAGCATGAAATTTTACGTATATAGTGCAAATTTCAAATCGATGTGACAACTTAGTATTTTTTATGATTTTTAGGGGTAACCAACCCCCTTTCAACTTTTTTAATTTTTCCATTGACTCGAAATTCACAATGTATACTAACTTGATAATTCTGAATCGATTGGCGTTTGCAGAATTTGTCTATCTCTAACCGTTCTTGAGTTGGTCAGCTCTGAATCAGTTTTCAAATGGTTTTTTTGGCGCCAAAAATATTTCTGATGAGTTTTCACATTTTCGTTCAAAGATTCGAAATCAGCACGTCAAAATACGTTCGAAGACAAAAATTTGAAATTTGAATAATGAAAAATAAAAAAGTTCAAAAAATTATTTATCATGATATAATCGACTTTTTTGTTCGTCGATTTTTTTCGTTCAAATTCTCAATATATAATAATTCGACTATTCTGAATCGATTGGCGTTCGTAGAATACGTCTATCTTTCTATTCGCATTTGAGTAAATGCTCTTTGAACCTAGTTTTCATAGATATCTGGTTTATCCTATATATCCTACAAATCCATAATGATTGGCAATCCACTGGAATAGTTGCCGACATTCCTGATCGCCTCGAAGAATAATTTTTCCAAAATTCCGAGAGGTATAGTGAACAAAAATAAACTCGTTGCACTAATAATTTCCAGTAATTGAGACAGAAATTTGCGACGGATTCATCGCCGCCATATTTCATAAACCTTTCCAAGTACCGAACCATTTAAATCACGCTTTTTTGACGAACGGCTATCGTTTCTTTAAAATTAGACCGCGGAATTGTTGATTTTCGAGCCAGCGAAATTTTTATTCCAGGATGCATAAATACTGTCATAGTTTTTAGTTTGTTTTCTGCGCGATTTCGGGAACTGGTTCTTTTCCTTTTTTAAGCCAAATTAACGATTAACACATCAAGATGTTCCTTGTCAGCTCATCTGGCGGAAAAAGTTTTAGCGAGCTCGTGTATACGGGAATCCATTTGGGAATTTTTGTGCTTCTGACATTTTTAATGGATTGAATTGAATCAACCTGGCGTATACTTGGCAACCAAAGACCAAAAAAACTGTTTGAGATTGATGATTTTCCCTTCTTAATTAAATAAAATCGCTGCATATTTTTCTAAAAATTGGAGATTAATGATTTTTTTCTTGATTGTGTGAAATTGCTGCATACAAACGTTTTCCTGAAGTAAAACAAGAATAACGGACAAAAAATTTATTGTTACTATGTGATTAGTTCAAGAAATTAATCACTTATAATTGCACAGGTGCTTTGTATTTTATCGGGTAAATTTGGGTTGTTTAATGAGAAACTGTTTCCTAGCAATTCGACGAGACCGATTTTTTCAATGAAAACTAGAGAGAATTAAAAAAATCAGCTATCTGAATGAAAATGCGAATTTTCACTTTCAGACTTTTTCTTTCCTTTTCAGTTAGAGTCTTTTCACAATATCTATCAGATGTAGTTCAATGTCCAGCGTGGCTTGTGCCGGGGAAGTAGTTGTTTTCTGTTAGATATTACAAATAAATCACATTTTTCATTTTTCAATTTTCATGGAGAATTTTTCCTTTTTCAACATGAATACCTCCCAAGAGGTTATGTTGAACGATGGAAAATAGCGACTAAAGTTTGTCTTTCAGCTAATACCACGACGGACATTGAATTACATCTGAGAGATATTTGTGTTCTTCTAAGAAGACCCAGTTGCAATTGCTTATAGTAATTAAACAGCAAATTATCCTTTATTTGGCTGAGGAAGACCACCTGCAAACGCGTTTCGAGGTTCTTGCCGCTCGTCAGTGACAGGGTAGGTCGGAAAACACTAGAATCGTCCTGCCCCAGCCCGTGGACTCTGAAAATTCTGAATCTGTGATTGGTCAAATGCCGTTGAATAATGGGTTAGAATCCACGGTGTCTTGCAATCATCTTCATTCCTCAACTAATAATCAATATGTAGAATGTAGAGAAATATATATTATTAGGATTACAGGAAGTGAGAGAAATTTGAAATTAAAAAATTCACATTTTTTTTCCATCAGGAATATCCCAGTTGCGCCCTGTCTCCGGAGCCTCGGCACATGTCCGTGGGGTGAGCGATTACTGGGCCCGAGAACCATGTGCCCTGAGCAGACGCAATGAACCAATGGATGGAGCCTGCTGAGTTTAAAGAGTAAATCTCGATATTCAATCCATTTTTTCTCCCCTTTTCTAATAATGTTCGTTGGCCGAGACCGCATAAGCTTGACACGCAGACAACAAATGCATATTAAGGTCCCATTATTTTCTTTCTCATATTCTAGTAATTTTCTGAAAGGTTCGCCACCGCATCACCAAACTTGGGTCTTTTCAGAATTTTCGAAAGACTTCCGGAGCTTCTGTTATGCTTAATTCTAAAATTTTTTCAAAAAATTCCAGAATTTTACTAGAGAACAGTATAGAGTTTCATGGTGGTCGAATTTGTGAAAATTTCACAGTTTTTTTTTTCAGAACCTCCAAATAGACGTGGTGTATGAGTGTACGACTTGTATTACCTTAAAAAAGATATATCTTATCAGATTCGGCCGAATGACCAGCAATTTATGATAAATTTCTTGGGTTCTTCTTGCAAAAAATACAATTGTCAACTTATTTTCTTTAATTGTCAAAATTCCTCCAAAATTCTCTTTTTTTCAACAACAACAGTCATCTCCAAGTTCAACATTGAATGATACATATGGGATCAAATAAAAAATATACATGTTCAAAATCCAAATGAGTGGATAATTCAACTCCCAAACACAGGGTGTTTCTTGAAAATGGCTAATGACGTGGAAAATAAATGTATCCGTTACTTTCGGACTGCACTGTATATGTATGACATCTAAAAGAATTGCTCATTTTAACACATTAAATTAGACTCATGCGTACAGGCCCCAACAAATATCCATATTGCATTCATCTCTTTAAGTTTCTAGTCTGACTAGGCTGAGAATCGAAATATAAATATGCAATGACACTTTATAAAAGTTGTTCGAGTAAGAACACCTTATATGCAATGAAACATTGCCGTTGATTTGTTTTTTCATGTGGATTTATTAGACATATTCCGTAAAAGGAGAGATCCAACAAGTTTCGGAGAGCGTTGAACTCGACGTATTAGGAATGATTAGGTCTCGAAAAATAAATACGCCGAGATGAAAGTTGATTTGAGGATTTGGCAACTGCAATTATTGCGATTTCTCTAATTTTTTATGACACATACGAGATTGAGAATTCACAAGATCGACATGACAATTTGGAGCTGACGAGTGGACTCTGTGTTCGTGAACCTTTGAACAAATTGATTGAATGATTTATTTTTGTTAGAAAGACATATTATTGTAAAGATGGGCGATAGAAAATCTAGAAAAAAGAAATAAACTTAGGCGTACCTCAAGAAAGTGTATTGTCACCTCTTCTTTTGCTGTAAATGCCTTCCCAAGACATCAGCCTTGTCATATTTGCCAGGAACACACCGATATAAGTATTACAAAAGAATTATATGACGAAGTATAGTGGACGACGGACATTGAATTAGAGTCGTCCTGCCCCAGCCCAATGAATTAAAATCCACAATCGACTGTATAAGCGATGGGATCACCCAAGTTATTCTTATGTATTTTGACCCGCTGAATCGGAATTTCGATGGTGAGAAGCCGTGAAAACAACCGGAAATTTTTCATGGACGATTTTCCGAGGGAAATCGAAAAATCCATTTTTTTCAAAAACAAATGTCATGATATTCTGCATAAAATTCTCTGCAAATAAGGTATCCACAAGTTTTTCTTGAAAATGCACCGTTTTCCAGTAAAACGTGCTCGAAATTCAAAAAAATGCGATTTTCTCAATTTTCAGTGCTCTCTCATTAAGTCACATAATGATATTTTCAGGATCACCTTTTCCCAAATCATTCATATATATCGACTATGAATAACAGGAGAGACATTCTTGAAAAAGTCATTCGTGTGGATTTTCCGGCACTGAATTTCCCGATACTTTTATCTTGCATGGAAGCGGCATTTTTTTATTCGCGAAGCTCACGTAGTGGACAAATTTCCTATGTCAAAAACGGGTTCAGCACATATTTTTTCATGATCACAAAGCATTTCAGTAGCGGAAAAACGGAAAATTTTGCTTAAAAGTAAAGGAATTTTCCGGGGAAAATCGAAAAATTCCAAAAACAAATAACTCTTCAATATATTCCATGGAATTCTCTACAAAAAAGGTCTCACAAATTTTTCTTTAAAATGCACCGTTTTCGAGTAAAATTTGCTCGAAATTCGAAAAAATGCGATTTTCTCAATTTTCTGTGCCCTCTCATTCCGTCGCATAATGATATTTTCAGGATCACCTTGTCCCAAATTATTCATATATATCTCGACTATGAATTACAGAAGAGACATTTTTGAAAAAATCATTCGTGTAGATTCGTGTGAAATTATCATTATATGACTGAATGAGAGCACAGAAAATTGAAAAAATCGCATTTTTTCGAATTTCGAGCACATTTTACCCGAAAAAGGTGCATTTTAAAGAAAAATTTGTAGAGAATTTGTTTTGGGAAAAATTAATTTTTCGATTTTCCTCGGAAAATTCTTTTACTTTTAGGTAAAATTTTCCGTTTTTCCGCTACTGAAATGCTTTGTGATCATGAAAAATTATGTGCTGAACCATTTTGATTGACACTATAAGGAATTCGTCCACTACGTGAGCTTCTCGAGTAAAAAAATGGCGGTTCCTGCAAGGTAAAAGTATCGGGAAATTCAGTGCCGGAAAATCCCTACGAATGACTTTTTCAAGAATGTCTCTTCTGTTTTTCATAGTCAAGATATATATATATATATATATGAACAATTTGGGAAATTCTGAAAATATCATTATGTGACTGAATGAGAGAGCACTGAAAATTGAGAAAATCGCATTTTTTCGAATTTCCAGCACGTTTTACTGGAAAACGGTGCATTTTCAAGAAAACTTTGTGGATACCTTTTTTGTGGAGAATTTTATGCAGAATATTATCATTTGTTTTTGGAAAAAATGGATTTTACGATTTCCCTCGGAAAATCGTCCATACAAATTTTCCGGATGCTTTCACGGCTTATCACCCTCAAAACTCGGATTCAGCGGGTCAAAATACATAAGAATAACTTGGGTGATCCCGTCGCGCTTCATCGGCTACGAAAACCCTCCCTGCCACCGGACTATAATATTTCCTCACAAATGTAGCAACGACTTATTGGTTTACGTATGTTAATTACCTTGCCAGTACCCATACCACTGATTAAGGGTTTCACACATTACGGACTTCTATATGCTCGCTTGACTGAAGAAATTATTGTTCATAATATATGCACTCTCTTTGTATTTCCTTCTACACCAGCTCTCCTCTGTGTGGATGACTTGGGCTTCCGTCCATTTGATGTTGTGTTGGGTCGTCCAAACATGATCCGCTATTCCTGATTTTGTTGTTTCTCCTCGTTGAGAGTTTATTTTGTTTTCAGCGAGTCTCACGCTCAGTGATCTCTTGGTTTCTACAAGATAAGCTTCGCCGCATTCACAGAGCACGCAGTTTTTGGAGTCAATGTCAACGTTACGTGACGAAGCATGTCCGCGCAGGGTGGCTTGTGTCGGCTTGTCTGGTTTCTTGTTGTTGTCCCGCCGCGGGCTAGAACCTCTTCTATGTGTTTCTCTGAGTACCCATTTTGTCTCAGATCTTTCCTGGGGAGGGTTGGAGTAAAACCTCACTACTTATCACCAGGGGGTGGTTAAACTGTGGCTGAAAATCATCACGTGACCAATGGACGACCCCTAACGCCAATACTTCAATCCGACATGAGAGACGAAAAGCCATCTTGGCAGCGGCTTCAAATCAAAAGGCACGCCGCGATCGGACGTGATGTTGGCAACTGACACCGTGTCCGTGTATAATTAGCGGGAGGTAGTTAACCCAGGTAAAAGTGATTTAAATTTAGTCGCTGACCCATATTCTTCCTCTCCTCGCATAAACGTCTGCGGATTTTATCTCTCGGGTGAATTATTTGCTCGTCGAGCTCTGTCCGATATTACTGAATGCAGCTGAAAACACATCGACGCGAGATATTGGTGGCGTTGTGCGCATTGAAAAGCTTTCGGTGAAATGAAACTTTGACGACAGTTGCTGGAATTCACGAAATAATACAATTTACGTAAAAAAACGAAACATATTGGATAATTCGGACCAATCATTCAGATTGGGCTCATTAACTTTTCATTCATCAAACGAACGATTTCGAGGCTTTTCTCACTGAAAATGTGCGAACAATTTGCATTCCTACCATAACTGATACCAAAAGAGACGGCAATTTTTCAAAAAGTGAAGAATTTCAAGGCAACGCGAGAATAGAAAAATGTATTATTCCAGTCTATTGGGTTTTGAGACGAGGATCGATTGTAGCACCACCAAACTTGGTATGCTAGTAGTTGGAACCATGATAAACACAAAAAAAAGTGTTTATTAAAATTCCAGAGGTGGAACAGATATTTTATTTTCGTTTAAAAATAAATCAATAGTTTTTTGTTGTAATCTTGGAAAGTTCATGATTTATCGGAAAAACAACTCATCAAGGCGAAGAACAATTCAATTTTTCACAAAAATTAATCCTAGTAATTTCTTATGGATGCGTTCGTTTCCTCAGAAAACGTGATTGAACGCCGAGATCAACTTTACCGCTGCTGAAAATTCTGGCGGTGCCAAATATTTGATTGGTCATAACTCTGCTAAAAATGATCGGAGAAGAAAACGGAAAAGTTAATATCGTATTTGAAGACTCCTACCTTCTCATGCAAATATAATATGCGAGTATTTGTGTACCTAAAATATGTTTTGTCGCACTTCACAGAAATGTTTGCGGATGATGCGAAAATCATGAATAATTTAGTAAATATGGAATTATTGAAAAGGAGAACATTCTCCATGAAAATTGAAAAATGAAAAATGTGATTTATTTGTAATATCTAACAGAAAACAACTACTTCCCCGGCACAAACCACGCTGGACATTGAACTACATCTGATAGATATTGTGAAAAGACTAACTGAAAAGGAAAGAAAAAATCTGAAAGTGAAAATTTGCATTTTCATTCAGATAGCTGACTTTTTTAATTCTTTCTATTTTTCCTTGAAAAAATCATTAAATAAATTAGATAAGGAGAATGTTATTAAAAAATATCACTCACAGAAATCGTTCATTTCATTGAAGCAAGGTCCGCTTCTCTCGCATTTAATCCCCAATACATTTTGGTCGACAAAATTCTATTTCGCTTTGCCAAGCTCTTCAGGAGGATTGATATAGGATTGGAATAAAACAGGCTTTTCAGAAGCATACACATCAGGGATGGATATGAGAGAAACATTTCTTCTGCGGTGACACTTTGAAAATTATTTTTTGACAAAGACCTGTCATGAGCATTTTGATTTTAGTTCGAAAATATGAATAGGAAATTCATAAAATCTATTGTGGAATCATCTGCGACTGAAAGACAAACTTTAGTCGCTATTTTCCATCGTTCAAGATAACCTCTTGGGAGGTATTCATGTTGAAAAGGAGAACATTCTCCATGAAAATTGAAAAATGAAAAATGTGATTTATTTGTAATATCTAACAGAAAACAACTACTTCCCCGGCACAAGCCACGCTGGACATTGAACTACATCTGATAGATATTGTGAAAAGACTAACTGAAAAGGAAAGAAAAAATCTGAAAGTGAAAATTTGCATTTTCATTCAGATAGCTGACTTTTTTAATTCTTTCTATTTTTCCTTGAAAATATTTGCAACTAATATCTCCCAGGATAGCTTTTGGGTTTCAAGAAATAACAGAGTTATACTGAGAAACGAATAAAAGTGAACTTTACTAGAAATTGCGAAATACAATTTTCAGTTTTCAAAAATCATCAATAAAAAATGTCAACCCCTGACAGTCCTCTCTTCCCCCTGGAAACGGCCTCCTCCTCATCGCAATATAGGGTGACTTGGAAATAGATAACATTCGGCCATCCTGTATTATGTTTGTCCTCAAACATAGTCTTCTAATTTAGCTGGCTTCTTTATTTCTCGTTTGGGTCTCTCTTTCTTCTCGGGAATCTCTCCTACATCCTCATCACTTGGAATCCAGTCTTCATCACTAGGGCTGCCACTCTCTGAAGCCTCAGAACTTTTCCCAGAAGTCACAGTTTATGTTGGAAATATTTGCAACTAATATCTCCCAGGATAGCTTTTGGGTTTCAAGAAATAACAGAGTTATACTGAGAAACGAATAAAAGTGAACTTTACTAGAAATTGCGAAATACAATTTTCAGTTTTCAAAAATAGAAAGAATTAAAAAAGTCAGCTATCTGAATGAAAATGCAAATTTTCACTTTCAGATTTTTTCTTTCCTTTTCAGTTAGTCTTTTCACAATATCTATCAGATGTAGTTCAATGTCCAGCGTGGCTTGTGCCGGGGAAGTAGTTGTTTTCTGTTAGATATTACAAATAAATCACATTTTTCATTTTTCAATTTTCATGGAGAATGTTCTCCTTTTCAACATGAATACCTCCCAAGAGGTTATCTTGAACGATGGAAAATAGCGACCAAAGTTTGCCTTTCAGTCGCAGATGATTCCACAATAGATTTTATGAATTTCCTATTCATATTTTCGAACTAAAATGGAATTATTATACTGAAGCAACAACCCATACCCTCTTTGGACTATATGCAACAATTTTAAAGTAGTGTGACAGATCCTACTTATACATGCCAAAATAAAAACTTTGTTTTACTCCTGCCTCATTTTCAACTTACCCATAAAATGGGCATTCTCTTCAGTAAATGTTGAAAATAATTGCTTTTTCATATCCTGCTTATATGTTTAATAACACTATTGTGAAGTAAAAACCTTCATGTAGGATGTGTATGAGCGATTATTTTCAACATTTACTGAAGAAATATCCAGGATTATGGGTGAGTTGAAAACCTAGTTTTTTCTTTGGCATGTCTAAGTGAGACGTGTCTCACTAGTCTAAAATCGTTGCATATGGTCCATAGAGGGTACTGATTCCTGCTTCAGTAAAACTATTTCATATCAACTGAAATATTCATGACTTTCGGATCCTCCGTAAATATCGTAGAAGGGTTATGTGAAGTGGGACAAACACATTTTGGGTACTCAGATACTAACATGTTTTATTGCCATGAGCAAGTAGAAGTCTTCAGGATCGATATGCACTTTTTCATTTCCTTCTACTATTATTTTTAGCAAAGTTATGACAAATCTAATTTTTGGTCCTGCCGAAAATTGCATTGGCGGGTTAAGGCGAGGCTGAAAATACCGACCAAAGTTTGTCTTTCAGCCGCAGATGATTCCACAACAGATTTTATGAATTTCCTATTCATATTTTCGAACAAAAATCAAATTTTATTATATCAGAAAATATAATAATATCCATACACCATCAATAACTGAAAACACCTGGATTTCCATTCGTCTCCATTCTGTTTGTATTTCTTCGTTCATCGCGTAGCGATGATAATTTCAGCAAATTGGTCACACTAATAGACCGCTATTTATCTTCAAACGGTTTTCAAATTGCCCTCCACACCATTGCCAACGCATAAGTGCGGATAATAGCCGCTAAAACTGCACGAATTACAGCAGAGATATAATCGAATTGGGCAGCAAACACACTTGCGTCGCGCTTTTAGGCCAAGAATTTTAGCATTAAAATTCAAAAAGGGGAAAAAATCACAAAAGAAGCGAAAAGTTTCACAGAAGTTGTATTTTTATGCTCAATAACACTGTACAAATTTGCTAGCTCGGGTAAGGCAGGCAACATTGTTGAATATGAAACATAAACCAGGTAGTTTATATTGGCTACTCGAGAACGGTTAGAGATAGACTTATTCTGCGAACGCCTGTCGATTCAGAATGGCCGAATTAGTATGTTTGGACATTTCGAGTCGATCGAAAAAAATAAAAAATTACTCGAAAAAGTTGCAAGGGGTTGACCCCTAAAAATCATGAAAAATACGAAGTCGTCACATCGACTTGAGATTCGCACTGTATACGTGAAATTTCATGCTCATTTCAAAAATATATGATTTTTATATGCTCAGATATAAGATTTAGCCGAAAAAAGGTGTTTAAGGTAAAAAATCCAATTTTCTGAAATTTTTTATTTTTCATTTTTCGAATTTAAAATTTTTGTCCTCGAACGAATTTTAACGTGCTGATTCCGAAATTTTTAACAAAAATGTTGAAAACTCATCAGAAATATTTTTGGCGCAAAAAAACTATCCAATAATTGATTTAGAGCTGACCAACTCGAGAACGGTTAGAGATAGACAAATTTTGCGAACGCCAATCGATTCAGAATGGCCGACTTAGTATGTTTGGACATTTCGAGTCAATCGAAAAAAATAAAAAATTACTCGAAAAAGTTGCAAGGGGTTGACCCCTAAAAATCATGAAAAATACGAAGTCGTCACATCGACTTGAGATTTGCACTGTATACGTGAAATTTCATGCTCATTTCAAAAATATATGATTTTTATATGCTCAGATATGAGATTTAGCCGAAAAAGGTGTTTAAGGTAAAAAATCCAATTTTCTGAAATTTTTTATTTTTCATTTTTCTTATTTCAAATTTTTGTCCTCGAACGTATTTTGACGTGCTGATTCCGAAATTTTTAACAGAAATGACGAAAACTCATCCGAAATATTTTTGGCGGCAAAAAAACCATCCAATAATTGATTTAGAACTGACCAACTCGAGAACGGTTAGAGATAGACAAATTCTGCGAACGCCAATCGATTCAGAATGGCCGACTTAGTATGTATGGACATTTCGAGTCAATCGAAAAAAATAAAAAATTACTCGAAAAAGTTGCAAGGGGTTGACCCCTAAAAATCATGAAAAATACGAAGTCGTCACATCGACTTGAGATTCGCACTGTATACGTGAAATTTCATGCTCATTTCAAAAATATATGATTTTTATATGCTCAGATATAAGATTTAGCCGAAAAAGGTATTTAAGGTAAAAAATCCAATTTTCTGAAATTTTTTATATTTCATTTTTCGAATTTCAAATGTTTGTCCTCGAACGTATTTTGACCTGCTGACTCCGAAATTTTTAACGATCCGAAATTTTTAACGAAAAAGTCGAAAACTCATCAGACATTTTTGTGGCGGCGAAAAAACCATTTGAAAACTTATTCAGAACTGACCAACTCGAGAACGGTTACAAACTTTCGTCTCAATGTCTCGCCAAATAAATAATTTATTTACTCAAACTTGAGAATAGTCGCAAACTAGCAGAACGATAGAGGGTGATATTTTCTTTGTACCCACCAATTTGCTACTCTTGCATTTTTTCCCTTCGAGTAAATAACCACAATTGTTCATAATAATTTTTTTTAAACAATGTTGCAATACTTGTACGAGGGGGGAAATTTGTACAGTTTTATAGAGCACCAAAATACAACTTTTGTGAAAGTTTCCCTTCTATTGTAATTTTTTCCCCATTTTCGATTTTGAATTCAAAAATGATTGGCCTATTTTCCAAACCGGTCTCGCGTTGGTCCGTATCGTAATTGTAATTGGAACTGCCGCTCGAACAGTTATTGATTGCATTTCGATTTCCGAAGAGTATTTAGTGTTGCGAAGGGTGTTTGACGGCTTTCTGATTCCTTATGCAACCGAGAAAGTTGGGATGGAGACGGAAAGTGATAGCAAGGCACGATTTTTTTTTCTGTTTCGGCAAAGTACGCGCCAGCCAAATATTACGACAAGGTACTGTTCAACGTGCTTCAATCGTCTTCTCTTCTGCACCGAGAAAAAACTTTGATAACCATTATTAAAACTTTAGTATTGGAAATAAAAAAAAGCACCTGTATTTAGGACTGGGTCTCACTTCAATTGCCACTAGAAAAAAAAAGACCCAGACAGGGTTTAATTGCCACTATCAAACTAAATTTCAAATACTTTTGAAGTAGTGTTTCCTGCTATCAAATGCAGTACTAAGTACGGTTCTATCGATCATCAGTGCAGACCCGGTCAGGACGGAGAGTCCCTGCTTCTATCCGACAACCTGCAATTGAATACTATTTGTTATGGGTATATTTTAACTGAGCACCAAAATAATTATTGTGCTACAACATATCGTGCCAAGTTTAAATAATATTTGACCACCAAAAGTAATGAACGAGCACCAAAAAACCTCAACCAGAAATTGAATTTATGAGCACATGAAATGTTAAAAAGTTGGCATGAATATTAAAGTGGTACCTGATGTAATTAAAACCTTAACACCAAAATCATTAACTAATCTCTCACGCATTTCAACATGCAAGCTAGGTTAGCTTGCTCCGGTTGGGTTTGTGTGCCAAGCGCGAGCGAAAAACTAATTCACGCATTTTCGACTCGCAAGCTAGGTTTATCTTGGTGCTCAAATATTTATTAATCAAGTAAGATTTGTAGTGTCGATAATTAGTTGCTGCTGAAATATACAGGGTGTTTCCGAAATTTGGGTAATAAATGAAATGGGAAGTAGAAGATGACAAAACGAAAAGAAATGAAAGAATACTTTTTTGTCGAAAAATATATTTTGGGAGATATTGAAATTTAAAGTTTTCAAGACTTTTTTTGGTCTGCAATCTGCGCTGTATACTGGAACATCTTTGACTGCTTCAAAATCGGAAATTCTTGCCATTTATTGATACAATATGTTTTATATAACGAACCATTTTCTTAATTGCTCCAATTTCGGAAACACCCTGTATGTGTGTATCACATCACATCACATCACATCACACCACACCACACAACAATACACTACACTGCACACCACTCCACACCACTCCACACCACTCACACAGCTCCACACCACTCCACACCACTCCACACCACTCACACAGCTCCACACCACTCCACACCACTCCACACCACTCCACACCACTCCACACCACTCCACACCACTCCACACCACTCCACACCACTCCACACCACTCCACACCACTCTACACGAGCACTAATCACTGTGCTTTGGGACAGCTCTGACTACACAACACTGCACTACACTGCATTACACTACATACACTACACCACACTACACTAATCTACTCTACACTGCACCGCACCGCACTGCACCGGACCGCACTACACTACACTACACTACTCTACTCTACACTACTCTGCACTACACTACACTACACTACTCTACTCAACTTTACTCTACACTACACTACACTACACTACACTACAGTACACTACACTACACTACACTACAGTACACTACACTACACTACACTACACTACACTACACTACACTACACTACACTACACTACACTACACTACACTACACTACACTACACTACACTACACTACACTACACTACACTACACTACACTACACTACACTACACTACACTACACTACACTACACTACACTACACTACACTACACTACACTACACTACACTACACTACACTACACTACACTACACTACACTACACTACACTACACTACACTACACTACACTACACTACACACTACTCTACACTACTCTACACTACACTACACTACACTACACTACACTACACTACACTACACTACACTACACTACACTACACTACACTACACTACACTACACTACATTACACTACACTACACTACACTACAATACACTACACTACACTACACTACACTACACTACACAACACTACACTACACTACACTACACTACTCTACACTACTCTACACTTCACTTCACTACACTACACTACACTACACTACACTACACTACACTTCACTTCACTACACTACACTACACTACACTACACTTCACTTCACTTCACTACACTACACTACACTACACTACACTACACTACACTACACTACACTACACTACACTACACTACACTACACTACACTACACTACACTACACTACACTACACTACACTACACTACACTACACTACACTACACTACACTACACTACACTACACTACACTACACTACACTACACTACACTACACTACACTACACTACACTACACTACACTACACTACACTACACTACACTACACTACACTACACTACACTACACTACACTACACTACACTACACTACACTACACTACACTACACTACACTACACTACACTACACTACACTACACTACACTACACTACACTACACTACACTACACTACACTACACTACACTACACTACACTACACTACACTACACTACACACTACTCTACACTACTCTACACTTCACTACACTACACTACACTACACTACACTACACTACACTACACTACACTACACTACACTACACTACTCTACACTACTCTACACTACTCTACACTACTCTACACTACACTACACTACTCTACACTTCACTTCACTACAATACACTACACTACACTACACTACACTACACTACACTACACTACACTACACTACTCTACACTACTCTACACTACTCTACACTACACTACACTACACTACTCTACACTACTCTACACTTCACTTCACTACACTACACTACACTACACTACACTACACTACACTACACTACACTACACTACACTACACTATACTTCACTTCACTACACTACACTACACTACACTACACTATACTTCACTTCACTACACTACACTACACTACACTACACTACACTACACTACAATACACTACACTACACTACACTACACTACACTACATTACACTACACTACACTACACTACTTTACACTACACTACTTTACACTACACTACATCACAACATACCCCATCACTCTTGTTACTATATTTTGACTTTAGTCGCCATCGTTTAAGATAACCTCTTTGGAGGTATTCATGTTAAAAAGGGGAACATTCTCTATGAAAATTGGACAATGACTGCATACAGATTATAATAGTGGTCCGCTAGATTAAGGTGTTCATCTCTTTCGAACTGAAAAGAAAAGAAAAATCAGTTAGTCTTTTCACAATATCTATCAGATGTAGTTCAATGTCCAGCGTGGCTTGTGCCGGGGAAGTAGTTGTTTTCTGTTAGATATTACAAATAAATCACATTTTTCATTTTTCAATTTTAATGAAGAATGTTCCCCTTTTCAACCTCTACAGACTTATGCACTCAATTCAGACTACGCACAATATTCGTACATATGCTACGTTTTACTTGCTTATTTAGTGTTATTTAGCTTTATTTTTCTCTTTTCTATAGAGTGTCATAGCACTCTATAGGTTTAAGTTCTTGTTCACAGTTACATGTTTACATTATTGTTATAAGCAGTCCTGTAATTGGGTCTTGTGCCTGTTTGGACAATAAACAGTTTTTTCTTTTTTTTTTTTTTTTTTAAAGAATTTATACTAAGGAAAATCCACAAAAAGGGCACGCGTAGTCTTATGGAAAATGGCTTTGTTTGTCCCCCCCCCATCGAATGTTTGCCAACTGTCAACTTACTTCACTGACAGTGCTCTATTCGAATTTGCTCAGGGGCGATAAAACCTTCCCGACGCCCCTCGTATTTCTCCGCCTACTCCGCTCTAATCAGCAGTCAGACCTCGTCCTGCCCGTCAAGACTTCCATGCACATAACACAAGAGACATTCCGGTAGAGCGTCGTCAGCGGCTATCGACGCCGTGACGTCACCGCGAGTCAAAACATGGCGTCGCCTTGACGACGACACGGCGCCGAGTGCGGCTGCAAAGGGCTCGGTTGGAAGTTGGCGTCGCGGTGCACATAATGCCCTTTGTGCCTCTTTTCGAAAGCCCGAGCGCTGATGAATAGGAAATGCGGGGGGCGCCAAGAGGCACTTGTGCTGCGCTGTTTTTTTTTTGTTCGATGTAGCGATGTCTTCTATATCGAGGGAGAAGTATTTCAACGAGGGTCGCTTGGAACGATTCGATTTTTTCTGATGACGCTATTTGTTCTTCTTTTAATATTTATGACATAGTTCCCTGGAAAACCTAGCAACTAATAACTGTTAAGTCCAGTTACGAAAAACTATAAATCCAGTACCGATTAAGTTTTGAGAGGAGGATCGATTGTAGCGCCACCAAACTTGGTATGCTAGTAGTTGAAACCATGATAAACACGAAAAAAAAATTGTTTAACGAAATTCCAGGGATGGAACATATTATTATTTTATTGTGTGCGTAAAGTATTACAATATTTTACTATTAACATACGATTTCATTATTAAACGAAAAAGCGTAAAAAAAGTGCACTTTTTTAACGGCTGTTGCTAGGCAACCGACAGATTCATGCAACAACAGTGACAGATCCGAATAATAACAAAATCCTGTCATAAACCCAGTTCTAATATTCTTTGGCAACTAATAACCTATAAATATCTGATATACAAATGTCTCACCAATAATATTCTTAGCATTCTTACTATTAAATAAGTATTATCAAAATTCCAAACTATCGCGGCGAATATATTCAAACTAATAGCATATACGTCTAAGGAACTATTGGACCTAATCTACACTAGGTAATCCAAGGTAGCCATGGCTGTTTGGCCGTCAGAAACTAGTTGACAACAATAATTAATGAAATTTGTGAAATTGGGCATCTATCCAGATAGCGAATTCTTGATAACTATAAATTTGAATCAAGTAGAAATGAAAAGTGATGAAGATTGAAAGGAGAAAATCGTGGATAGTGCAAATATGAGATTTCCTTTCATAGTTCAACGAAAGAAAAAGTTATTCGTTGCTTCACGAGGATCGTTTATTTATTTTGAAAACAAATCTAAGAAAATGAAAAGTTACTTCGATGGACTAGTTATTCGAAAGTCAACTCAACATAATAATAATAATATTGACCTCGATGAATATGTTATTTTAATATTCGCTTCAAATTTTCCATTTTGCGGGATAGTATGAAGAGAAAGGGATTTCGACTCTGTCGAAATTATTCGTTTCATTTGTTTGAAACTAAACTCTCCAGCATACTCTTCGAACTTTGTTCGAATAATGAATCAATAAAAAAATGCCAAATTCATTTCATATCTGCAAAAAAATATGAATTGGTTATTTTTTTGACAGTTGTAGAAAATATACTGTATGAAACTCGTGAGTAAAGTGTTTTTTTTACTCGTAGGAACGCCGCACTCTGCCTACTGCGTCGTGCGTCAACATTTTTTATTCGTAAAAAAAGTATCACTTTACTCACTTGATACATAAATTACTATTTGCTGTAATTTTGGAAAGTACCTATATGATTTATCGAAAAAACAACTCAACAAGGTGAAAGACAATTCAATTCTCCACAAAAATGATTACTAGTAATTTTTTATGACATTTACTCGTTTTCTCAGAAAACGTGATTGAACGCCGACATCAAATTTGAGGTTCAAGCTTACCCGCCACTGAAAGTTCTGGCGGAGCCGAATATTTGATTGGTCATAACTCTGCTAAAAATAATCGGAGAAAGAAAAGGAAAAGTTCATATAGTTTCTGAAGACTCCTACTATCTCATGAAAATATAATATGCGAGTATTTGAGTACCTAAAATGTGTTTTGTCGCACTTCACGGAGATGTTTGCGGATGATCCGAAAATCATGAATAATTTAGTGAATATGGAATTATTATATTTGTTATTATTTTTTTTTCATCCATTTATTAAATCCCCAAAAAACTGTACAACGGGAAGTACAATCTTATCCAGGGAAACCTCTGTTCATCACATATTTAATAAAACTATAACAGTTGCTGATTGAAAGTATTTCATATATACATGACTGCACCAGCAGTTTCATTCTAGAAGATACACATTTATACATATTTCTAGAGATAATTATACAATTTTCTGTTCCATGCTAGCTGAGAAAAAAACTCATAGAATTGAAAATTTGCGAAAGGCTGTACCTATATTTAAAATCTATTTTTATGTTATTGAACTTCTGATTTAAGTGATATACTGTTGAATCTTTCCACCTTCGAACTTTCAAGCTCCGTTCTACGTCCTACCCTACTTTGATATGAAAAAAAGGCACCCGAAACCTTTCCCCTAGTCCTACCTGCCCACGTCTATGCCCTGCAAGGTTTTGAACCGTTCCGAACGAAGAACGGTCCAGATTTACTGTTATGATCTCGCGCTGCACCCACCATATGCCTTCTATTATATCGGCCATCTGTAGTAGATTATCGACTATCGAATTCGTTTCCAAACTTCCTCATACCCGACAATAATAATTATGTACCATGATTCGTGGGAATCCCTTCGCTGAAGACGATCGCCCTTTGTCTTCGTTTTTTTTTTGGAAGGGCTACCTGAGACTGGGGGTTTTATTCCGTGTATGGCGTATTGAAATGAAACGCCTTCGTCTGTTTTTTTGTCGGATGATATTTCGTATTGATTATTTCCCTTAACGCAGCAAAATAGGCAATATTTCCGTGGAATATTCAACGCTAGGTAGATGGGAAGGAACTCGATAGATTCCCTATCTTGTCAAATCGGGAAGTGTTAGAAATTAGCTCTGTTTTGATGAAACGAAAGAACACTCTTTTGTCTTATTTCCACTAGATTTTTATTGTTACGACCGGTTTCGGGTTTTATCCCATTATCAAGTGTAAAAAACTAACTAATACAATTGAACTCTAAGCCTAGTTATATAGGGAGTTTGCAGGTAGGCTGGATGGAGAGGTAATTAAGGGAACAAGGGTGAAACAATATAAACTTAAACCCTGGAGGTGATAGAAATTACCTTGGTTGTCAAATTTATAAATTCAAAAGTGGAGACCTACACAAATCGAGTTGCTCGATGAGGGTTCTAAATTTCTGGCTTTTAATTGATTTATTAATTTCCATGGCTTCCAACAGATTCATTGTCTTCCCTTTATTACATGTGTGTAGAATTTTGAGGTTATCTTTACTTATCTTGTGTTTGGATTCTTGTAGATGTTCGTACATTGTTGATTTTTTGTCTAAACCGACGCGACGTGTTCACGGAACCTTACGTCAAAATTTCTACCGGTTTGGCCTGTATATACTGCAGAGCATTCCCCGCATTCTAATCTATATATCCCTGATTTTTTCATTCTGTCTCGTTTAGGTTTTGCATGAATGAAAAAAAAATCAGGAGGAGGAAACCGACTGTGCCATCTTGGAAGACTTTACTTAGTTGAAACTAGAAAAAAAAAAGAAAAAAAAAACGGAAAAAAACCTGAAAGAGAAGACAAGGAAAAAAACTGGAGAAAACAGCTAGGAAAAAGGAGAAAATATTTCCTGGGGGTTTTTGTTCCCGGGGGTTCTTTTTCCTATTTTGTTTTTAGTGTTTTGCTTATAAAATGAAAACTAATACAGCAAACTGGTTACAACAAAGGGTAATTGTAGATAATTGAAATACGGCCCGATCCGATCATTGGTAATGAAGAAAAACTGGAGAAAAACTGGAGGAAAACTGGAGAAACCAGATAATGTTGCCCTTTTCACAAGAGTAGTGAGTTATTTGTTGTTGAAACTGTGGCGTTCAAAACCATTGACTGCTGGTCGGCTAGGTTCGAATCCTAGCGACTACAGATTTTTATCTGATGGCCCGAGAAAGTGCTAGGAATCGCACGTTAAACGGTAAGACCTCGTTAATCCTTGGCTCGCACAAGTTTCGAATTTGAAGAGCTGCAGTTCGTAAGGGGACGACAGTTGGTTAACGAAAAAAACAATTTTAACAAACAATTTTTTTAATTTGTAGGTATTTCATTTGTGCGCTGTCGTACCATTCGTTTTGGTACAATTGCAATTTGATTTTCTTTTCACTATCTTGCAGCGTGCCTGGATGCTCTAGTGATAGTCCGATTTCAATTTCTAGAAGACACTTTGATAGTGGAAGTAAAGTAATACAAAATATATATTCTCTTTTCTCGCTACAATGCCGCGAAATTTGTGAAAAATGCTTACGAAAATGGCCGAATATAGGAGAGACCGGGGGATGTCGGAGGCGTACTGATGATCGCGTCCCTAGTGGATTGAATTTCGCCTCTAAACTGTTAGATTATTTGTTGCTGGTTGCTGGTGCTTTCTCTGGAACATCGCAGAGGAGTTGGCGATCTGTATCTGTTTTATAATTATTTTTAGGAGTCCCATCGAGACTGACCCGTCAAACTCAGTCATCACGCACAGTTGATCTAGGGCGCATTTTTCCAACGAACAAGACAGCTTTAGAACTCACCGCTTTGGGAGGTCTTGCCTGAGTCATACAGCATGCAGATATTCAAAAAGAATAGCAATTCTTACCGTCTTTCCCTGGGCTCTCAAGTGCATTAATTTTTTTATGTTGAATGATTTACAAAATCTCTATGCCTTTTGTAACTATTTCAATCGTTTATTTGAATCTCTATTCGACAAAAAAAATAATAATAAATAAATAAAATATATGAAAACATTACTTAGTTCAGTAGGAAAACTTATTCTATATCCAATGTTTTATGAAGGATCACATTTTGTACATCGGTTTTTCAAAATACATTTTCTCATAACTTTTTGATTTTTGAAAAAAATTATACATTTGGACCACCTATAGATCGATATCTGGGTTTTTGCCCTCATTATTATAGGGTAGGTCTCTTCAGACAATAACTAATGTTTCAATGAACATTTCTGGGCAACTAGCAATTGTAATTCAACGTTCGTCGTGGAAAGCCAGGAAAGTAGATGTTTTCTGATGGATTTTTGACCCAATTATTCCTATTGCATGGGATTAAGGCAATAAGCGTCGTCCTGGTAGGGCAGAACATCTTGTTTCTCTCTTGACAAGCTTATTGTGAACAAGGCAGATTTCTTCATTTGAAGACTCACAAAAATCTTTTTCGCAAAGTTCCTTCTTTGAAGGAAGCACAGAGCTTTGGAATTTGTTGCCTCCTGGAAGCATATAAAAGAAAAAAAACTCATTTTCTCCTCGGTTTCTCAATGATCAGGAATACAACAATAATTTTTGAAAATCGGTAAATTTATTAAAATCCTACTTTTGCAAATATTTTCGACGACTGTTTCGCATGCATCTTCTTTCAATTTCTGAAATCTGGCCAAAGCTTATAAACTGAGATAATAACAATCAACCCTCTTTTCGCACAAAAGGCTTGACTCGAAATCCATGCAAATGAGCCATGTCCGAAAAGAAATTTATTGTCATCCTGTTAAGATGTCAACAGTGACTTGTAAATATCACCGATGCGGCCTACCCCGAGCAAC
The DNA here is from genome assembly GCA_958298965.1 of Chrysolina haemoptera. Lineage (NCBI taxonomy): Eukaryota > Metazoa > Arthropoda > Insecta > Coleoptera > Chrysomelidae > Chrysolina > Chrysolina haemoptera. The sequence goes on from OY282590.1 coordinate 38,530,436, forward strand.
CCTCTAATTGAGGGGTGACAACAATAAACAACGTTACGGTACTTTGTAGGACTGCCACAAAAAACAAGGTGGATTCTGCTCTGTGGGGTTGCCATTGTAGTCTAGACAGGTAGCGGGTGTCTTCAGCTTACGGGTGTGAAGTTATCCACATCCACAAATGTACACTGAGAAAAAGTTAACTTTGTTGGTAACATTTTTTTTTCTTACTTGAATGACGAATTATACATTTCTCAATGGCTCCATCATATTTAAAAGGTTGATTACCATGGGATATGAGTATCAGGGTAATTTTTTATGATATGAGAGAGGGCGAAATGGGAGTGATATTAATTAAATGAATAAATTTTGTATTAAGAGGGCCTTGTAGAATATTTTTTATGGCAGATTTGTTTTTAGGAGGCTAGACTACATATTTGTAGGTATATCAATTCATTTGTAGCCCCGTCGGAGGGGGTGTGATTGGGGAGAGTTTTTCGAAAAAAATCAATTTTCTAGGAAAACGACATTGTAGAGTTTTTTAGATGAGATATTCTTTTTCAGGAGGTTGAAATACATAGCTGTGGGTATATCAATTCATTTGTAGCCCCGTCGGAGGGGTCGTGGTGGGGAAGAGTGTTTCAAAAACAAACAATTTTCTGGTGAAACAAAACTGAAGAGTTATTTAGATCGGATAGTCTCTTTCAGGAGGTTGTAATACATACATACAAACTTTGTAGATTGGCCTATTGTCCCTCATCAGATACATCCAGTAGTAAGGTTTTTATAGATGTCCCCAACCGACTGACATAAACGGGTTCCAATAAAGATCTATTCTTGATATTTTTTTCCAACAAAATAAATGATCAAAACCCCACAACTGAATGTATCTATCCACTTGTTTGATGTGAGTTTTCAATTCCACCTCCCAAGAGTTTTGATCTATGTAAATGGTATCCGATAAATAATGGTACCTTTCTAAAAAACTACAAAATACATTCTTCAGTCGTGTGCTTGCTTGCAAGACTCAGTTTCTCTGGGATCGATATAAATAATTTTTTTATTTTTCATTTCTACCATGATATACACCAATGATTCCTATTGACGTGTAATGGCATAATTGATACTTAAGGCGTCTTCTGTTTTATCCACGGAAATTAACTTAATGGAATATTTTTTACTTTTACTTTTGAAACTGAACAAACTCTCAGGCAGTAAATGAAACACATAAAATAATTTTATCCACAATCACCTTATAATTGAAGTTTTATCCACACTTATGAACTCTTAGACAAACTCTCCCCCATCACACCCCCTCCGGCGGGGCTACAAATGAATTGATATACCCATAGCTATGTATTTCAATCTTTCAATCTCCTGAAAAAGCATATCCAATTTAAAAAACTCTACAATGTCGTTTTCCTAGAAAATTGATTTTTTTCGACAAGCTCTCCCCCATCACACCCCCTCCGACGGGGCTACAAATGAATTGATATACCCACAGCTATGTATTTCAACCTCCTGAAAAAGAATATCTCATCTAAAAAACTCTACAATGTCGTTTTCCTAGAAAATTGATTTTTTTCGACAAACTCTCCCCCATCACACCCCCTCCGACGGGGCTACAAATGAATTGATATACCCACAGCTATGTATTTCAACCTCCTGAAAAAGAATATCTCATCTAAAAAACTCTACAATGTCGTTTTCCTAGAAAATTGATTTTTTTCGACAAACTCTCCCCCATCACACCCCCTCCGACGGGGCTACAAATGAATTGATATACCCTCAGGTATGTATTTCAACCTCCTGAAAAAGAATATCCAATTTAAAAAACTCTACAATGTCGTTTTCCTAGGAAATTGATTTTTTTCGACAAACTCTCCCCCATCACACCCCCTCCGACGGGGCTACAAATGAATTGATATACCCTCAGGTATGTATTTCAACCTCCTGAAAAAGAATATCCAATTTAAAAAACTGTACAATGTCGTTTTCCTAGAAAATTGATTATTTTCGACAAACTCTCCCCCATCACACCCCCTCCGACGGGGCTACAAATGAATTCATATACCCACAGCTATGTATTCCAACCTCCTGAAAAAGAATATCTCATCTAAAAAACTCTACAATGTCGTTTTCCTAGAAAATTGATTTTTTTCGACAAACTCTCCCCCATCACACCCCCTCCGACGGGGCTACAAATGAATTGATATACCCACAGCTATGTATTTCAACCTCCTGAAAAAGAATATCTCATCTAAAAAACTCTACAATGTCGTTTTCCTAGAAAATTGATTTTTTTCGACAAACTCTCCCCCATCACACCCCCTCCGACGGGGCTACAAATGAATTGATATACCCACAGCTATGTATTTCAACCTCCTGAAAAAGAATATCTCATCTAAAAAACTCTACAATGTCGTTTTCCTAGAAAATTGATTTTTTTCGACAAACTCTCCCCCATCACACCCCCTCCGACGGGGCTACAAATGAATTGATATACCCTCAGGTATGTATTTCAACCTCCTGAAAAAGAATATCCAATTTAAAAAACTCTACAATGTCGTTTTCCTAGGAAATTGATTTTTTTCGACAAACTCTCCCCCATCACACCCCCTCCGACGGGGCTACAAATGAATTGATATACCCTCAGGTATGTATTTCAACCTCCTGAAAAAGAATATCCAATTTAAAAAACTGTACAATGTCGTTTTCCTAGAAAATTGATTATTTTCGACAAACTCTCCCCCATCACACCCCCTCCGACGGGGCTACAAATGAATTCATATACCCACAGCTATGTATTCCAACCTCCTGAAAAAGAATATCTCATCTAAAAAACTCTACAATGTCGTTTTCCTAGAAAATTGATTTTTTTCGACAAACTCTCCCCCATCACACCCTCTCCGACGGGGCTACAAATGAATTGATATACCCACAGCTATGTATTTCAACCTCCTGAAAAAGAATATCTCATCTAAAAAACTCTACAACGTCGTTTTCCTAGAAAATTGATTTTTTTCGACAAACTCTCCCCCATAACACCCCCTCCGACGGGGCTACAAATGAAGTCATATACCCACAGCTATGTATTCTAACCTCCTGAAAAAGAATATCTCATCTAAAAAACTCTACAATGTCGTTTTCCTAGAAAATTGATTTTTTTCGACAAACTCTCCCCGATCACACCCCCTTCGACGGAGCTACAAATGAATTCATATACCCTCAGGTATGTATTTCAACCTCCTGAAAAAGAATATCTCATCTAAAAAACTCTACAATGTCGTTTTCCTAGAAAATTGATTTTTTTCGACAAACTCTCCCCCATCACACCCCCTCCGACGGGGCTACAAATGAATTGATATACCCACAGCTATGTATTTCAACCTCCTGAAAAAGAATATCTCATCTAAAAAACTCTACAATGTCGTTTTCCTAGAAAATTGATTTTTTTCGACAAACTCTCCCCCATCACACCCCCTCCGACGGGGCTACAAATGAATTGATATACCCTCAGGTATGTATTTCAACCTCCTGAAAAAGAATATCCAATTTAAAAAACTCTACAATGTCGTTTTCCTAGGAAATTGATTTTTTTCGACAAACTCTCCCCCATCACACCCCCTCCGACGGGGCTACAAATGAATTGATATACCCTCAGGTATGTATTTCAACCTCCTGAAAAAGAATATCCAATTTAAAAAACTGTACAATGTCGTTTTCCTAGAAAATTGATTATTTTCGACAAACTCTCCCCCATCACACCCCCTCCGACGGGGCTACAAATGAATTCATATACCCACAGCTATGTATTCCAACCTCCTGAAAAAGAATATCTCATCTAAAAAACTCTACAATGTCGTTTTCCTAGAAAATTGATTTTTTTCGACAAACTCTCCCCCATCACACCCCCTCCGACGGGGCTACAAATGAATTGATATACCCACAGCTATGTATTTCAACCTCCTGAAAAAGAATATCTCATCTAAAAAACTCTACAATGTCGTTTTCCTAGAAAATTGATTTTTTTCGACAAACTCTCCCCCATCACACCCCCTCCGACGGGGCTACAAATGAATTGATATACCCACAGCTATGTATTTCAACCTCCTGAAAAAGAATATCTCATCTAAAAAACTCTACAATGTCGTTTTCCTAGAAAATTGATTTTTTTCGACAAACTCTCCCCCATCACACCCCCTCCGACGGGGCTACAAATGAATTGATATACCCTCAGGTATGTATTTCAACCTCCTGAAAAAGAATATCCAATTTAAAAAACTCTACAATGTCGTTTTCCTAGGAAATTGATTTTTTTCGACAAACTCTCCCCCATCACACCCCCTCCGACGGGGCTACAAATGAATTGATATACCCTCAGGTATGTATTTCAACCTCCTGAAAAAGAATATCCAATTTAAAAAACTGTACAATGTCGTATTCCTAGAAAATTGATTATTTTCGACAAACTCTCCCCCATCACACCCCCTCCGACGGGGCTACAAATGAATTCATATACCCACAGCTATGTATTCCAACCTCCTGAAAAAGAATATCTCATCTAAAAAACTCTACAATGTCGTTTTCCTAGAAAATTGATTTTTTTCGACAAACTCTCCCCCATCACACCCCCTCCGACGGGGCTACAAATGAATTGATATACCCACAGCTATGTATTTCAACCTCCTGAAAAAGAATATCTCATCTAAAAAACTCTACAATGTCGTTTTCCTAGAAAATTGATTTTTTTCGACAAACTCTCCCCCATCACACCCCCTCCGACGGGGCTACAAATGAATTGATATACCCACAGCTATGTATTTCAACCTCCTGAAAAAGAATATCTCATCTAAAAAACTCTACAATGTCGTTTTCCTAGAAAATTGATTTTTTTCGACAAACTCTCCCCCATCACACCCCCTCCGACGGGGCTACAAATGAATTGATATACCCTCAGGTATGTATTTCAACCTCCTGAAAAAGAATATCCAATTTAAAAAACTCTACAATGTCGTTTTCCTAGGAAATTGATTTTTTTCGACAAACTCTCCCCCATCACACCCCCTCCGACGGGGCTACAAATGAATTGATATACCCTCAGGTATGTATTTCAACCTCCTGAAAAAGAATATCCAATTTAAAAAACTGTACAATGTCGTTTTCCTAGAAAATTGATTATTTTCGACAAACTCTCCCCCATCACACCCCCTCCGACGGGGCTACAAATGAATTCATATACCCACAGCTATGTATTCCAACCTCCTGAAAAAGAATATCTCATCTAAAAAACTCTACAATGTCGTTTTCCTAGAAAATTGATTTTTTTCGACAAACTCTCCCCCATCACACCCTCTCCGACGGGGCTACAAATGAATTGATATACCCACAGCTATGTATTTCAACCTCCTGAAAAAGAATATCTCATCTAAAAAACTCTACAACGTCGTTTTCCTAGAAAATTGATTTTTTTCGACAAACTCTCCCCCATAACACCCCCTCCGACGGGGCTACAAATGAAGTCATATACCCACAGCTATGTATTCTAACCTCCTGAAAAAGAATATCTCATCTAAAAAACTCTACAATGTCGTTTTCCTAGAAAATTGATTTTTTTCGACAAACTCTCCCCGATCACACCCCCTTCGACGGAGCTACAAATGAATTCATATACCCTCAGGTATGTATTTCAACCTCCTGAAAAAGAATATCCAATTTAAAAAACTCTACAATGTCGTTTTCCTAGGAAATTTATTTTTTTCGACAAACTCTCCCCCATCACACCCCCTCCGACGGGGCTACAAATGAATTGATATACCCACAGGTATGTATTTCAACTTCCTGAAAAAGAATATCTCATCTAAAAAACTCTACAATGTCGTTTTCCTAGAAAATTGATTTTTTTCTACAAACTCTCCCCAATCACACCCCCTCCTACGGGGCTACAAATGAATTGATATACCCACAGCTATGTATTTCAACCTCCTGAAAAAGAATATCTCATCTAAAAAACTCTACAATGTCGTTTTCCTAGAAAATTGATTTTTTTCGAAAAATTCTCCCCATTCACACCCCCTCCGACGGGGCTACAAATGAATTGATATACCTACAAATATGTAGTCTAGCCTCCTAAAAACAAATCTGCTATAAAAAATATTCTACAAGGCCCTCTTAATACAAAATTTATTCATTTAATTAATATCACTCCCATTTCGCCCTCTCTCATATCATAAAAAATTACCCTGATACTCATATCCCATGGTAATCAACCTTTTAAATATGATGGAGCCATTGAGAAATGTCTAATTCGTCATTCAAGTAAGAAAAAAAAATGTTACCAACAAAGTTAACTTTTTCTCAGTGTACATTTGTGGATGTGGATAACTTCACACCCGTCTTCAGCTTGGGGTTGTGTCTTCAACATTTCACCACTTGACGATGAGTATACATTGATTTATTTTCGCATATTACGGTTTATGGGTACGACGATAGTGTGAGAAGAATTTTTCAATTTTTTTTACGGTACAGTAAACCACAGACAAATATAAGCCACAAGTGAAGAATGAATTGTAGCACTTTGAAACTCGGCACATGACTTCTTGCATCATGTATTGTTAGAAAAAAAAACAAGGCGAAAGATAATTCAGTTCTCCACAAGAAATATTTAATTTCTCACAAAATGTGCTGGTTTTCGGCAGGGCCGAAAATTAGGTTTGTCATAACTTTGCTAAAAATTATAGTAGAAGGAAAAGAAAAAGTGTATATTGTTCCTGAAGACTTCTACTTCCTCATGCAAATATAATATGTGAGTATCTGAGTACCCAAAATGTGTTTTATCCCACTTCACAATCCTTCTACGATATTTACGGAGGATCCGAAAGTCATGGATATTTTAGTTGATATATGGAATAATTATACTGAAGCAGGAATCAGTACCCTCTTTGTTCTCATTCACGAACTATCACATAAAAAGTAGTATAGGCCATTTGGGCTTTTATTTTGTTTGAAAAGAGCCTCTTATTTTTATCTACAGCTTGACCTATTTTATATAAATATTATTATAAAATATTGGTGATTCTTCTCGTAATAGACAATTTGTCGAGATTCGACGTTTTTCGCAATATGTTTTCAGTTACCCATTTCATTTGAAAACAAATCAGTTATCAACAATAATTGTACTTCTTTTTCAGGTGAGTTTCACGATTGGATGATCGACCGCCTTCAGCCTTATCCGTAAGTAGATCGTTAATTAAGTAAATGTTACATAAAATCGGAATAAAGCAGACGATTATAACGTGGAATATCAGGTAATCTGACGTTAATTAAAAATCTCGATGGTGATGAAACAATTTTAATTACTAGTATCAGTGTTATTATTGAAGCGACTACACTTTGCGTTTCCATATATAATCATTAGATAGCCACATCATTACGGATTATTTGCTATGCATGATCCGTTCATATATAACAATACATTTCTTCTGCCAAAATTTTATTCATCCCAGAATCAGCTTTACTAGGAAGAAAGTCGTTTAGAAATTATTACGTTGTAATTTTACACACTGAAAGATTGAATCCAAGAAACTTGAAAATTATCTATGATGAGAGAAGTTAGTCATTTTACAAACTGATTAAAACTGAAAAAATAGTTGAACGATGGTATTATTTAGAGTTGTTTAATGGTTACTTTGGAGAATTTAACCCATCAAACTTCAAAACCATCTATTCCGAGAGACGTAAACTATTTTTACAAGCTGATTTACTGAAAAAGTAGTCAAACAATGTTATTTATGTTTGTTGGATGGTTACTGTGAAGAGTTAAACCTACGAATCTTGAAAACCACCTATTACGAGAGACGCAAACCAAACTGGTTTACTAAAAAGTAGTCAACCAATGTTATTCATCGTTGTTAAATGGTTGTTATTTTGGAAAAACAAAACTACGAATCTTGAGAACCATCTATTTTGAGAGAAGTAAACCATTTTACAACCTGATTTACTGAAACAAAACCACGAATCTTGAGAACCATCTATTTTGAGAGACGTAAACCATTTTACAACCTAATTTACTGAAAAAGTTGTTGAACAATGTTATTCATCGTTATTTTGAAGAACTGAACCTACGAATCTTGAAAACCACCTAATATGAGAGACGCAAACCAAACTGATTTACTGAAAAGTTGTCAAACAATGTTATTCATCGTTGGTAAATGGTTGTTATTTTGGAAAAACAAAACCACGAATCTTGAGAACCATCTATTTTGAGAGACGTTAACCATTTTACAACCTGATTTACTGAAACGAAACCACGAATCTTGAGAACCATCTATTTTGAGAGACGTAAACCATTTTACAACCTGATTTACTGAAAAAGTTGTTGAACAATGTTATTCATCGTTATTTTGAAGAACTGAACCTACGAATCTTGAAAACCATTTAATATGAGAGACGCAAACCAAACTGATTTACTGAAAAGTTGTCAAACAATGTTATTCATCGTTGGTAAATGGTTGTTATTTTGGAAAAACAAAACCACGAATCTTGAGAACCATCTATTTTGAGAGACGTTAACCATTTTACAACCTGATTTACTGAAACGAAACCACGAATCTTGAGAACCATCTATTTTGAGAGACGTAAACCATTTTACAACCTGATTTACTGAAAAAGTTGTTGAACAATGTTATTCATCGTTATTTTGAAGAATTAAACCTACGAATTTTGAAAACCATCTAATATGAGAGACGCAAACCAAACTGAATTTTTGAAAAGTAGTCAAAGAATGTTATTCATCATTGTTGAATGGTTGTTACTTTGTAAAAACAAAACCACGAATCTTGAGAACTATCTATTTTGAGAGACGTAAACCATTTTACAACCTGATTTACTGAAAAAGTTGTTGAATAATGTTATTCATCGTTATTTTGAAGAATTAAACCTACGAATTTTGAAAACCATCTAATATGAGAGACGCAAACCAAACTGAATTATTGAAAAGTAGTCAAAGAATGTTATTCATCATTGTTGAATGGTTGTTACTTTGTAAAAACAAAACCACGAATCTTGAGAACCATCTATTCTGAGAGACCATTTTACAAACTGTCATCGTTACTTTATTCTGAGAGACGCAAACCAAACTGAATTACTGAAAAGTAGTCAATTTAATTCATCGTTGTTATATGATTGTTATTTTGAAGAAATAAACCCACGAATCTTGAAAACCATTTATTCTGAGAGACGTGAACCATTTTACAAACTGATTCATTGAAACAGTTGTTGAAAAATGTTTTTCATTGTTACTTTAAAGAATTAAACCCACGAATTTTGAAAACCATCTATTCTGAGAGACATAACCATTTCACAATTTGATGTTATTCTTTATTGTCAAATGGTTACTTTGAAAAATGAATGAAATTCGAAAACCTTCTATTCTGAGAGACTTAAACCAAATTTAAGAACGATTTCAAAAACTATTTCAACCATCTAACAATCCGAGTTGAAAAACCTACCTATTGATTCATCTTTTCTCTGTTCAGCCTATATTTGATATTCTTCAAGAGCATTTAAAATTTTTGTTCCTCTCAGCATATATTTTCATTCCGAAATTTACAGTGATTTTAAAGTTATATTTTGTACCTACATACAAGAGACTTGAAAAATCAAGAATATATTTTTTCTAAAAAAAAAAAAAAATAATCATTTGACTTCTAATTCTACCCACGTTTGACATTCATCAATAATACTTAACGATAAATTAATAAATTCAATATTTGATTTCAATTTCAGGATTTTTGTTGGACCACCTTGTATGTCCATTTTACTAAAAGCGAACGACCTTTGCCAAAATCGCTAAGCAAATTCGAACGGTGTATAATTATTCGCAGTAATGGCGAGAAATTGATTAGATACGAGAAAATAGGCGATCATTGGGCAATCAATGACTGTTAGTCCAGGAAACAAGAATGATTTCGTGGAAGTTCTGAAAGCTGTAATAAATTTTTATTATCCTATCCGGGTGCTACTGAGACACTAATGTATACAGGGTTATTCACGTTATTCGACATGAAGCATTATGGCTCAAGCATTTTTTTTAGGAAGGATTGGGACCTATGTTGTATAGGGTGTGCCAAAAACACGAAACGTAGCAAATTTGTTATTTTTTAAATGGAATACCCTGTATATCCACATAAAGGCAAATTTTGAAGATAGAATCCTCACTCAATTTTAAGGCTATGAGTTTCAATGAACATATACCATGAGATGAATAATAACCAAGTTACATAATAACACCATAATGGATCCACTTTTCGTAATGAAATTTAGTATGTCACTTGACAGCATTTAGTTTCAAATTGTAATGCAAATCATGTGTTTGTAACTTCAAACAGGGGCGTACGCCACTGGATTAATATCGAATTCGTCTCCTTTTTCTCAATCCCCAATATTTCCTGTACAAAAACGGGATGGGTTTCGTTATCAAAAATATCAACGGTTTTCAAGATATCTGAAGTTGAATAAGTGCGTGTGAGCTTTCCAGTTGTCTTACTATCTACAGACCAATTTTCAGATTTTATAAAACAGTTGAGACATACGTGTTTTTTTTACAACTTCGGAACCACCTCCGCGTCAGTTGGCCCAAAAACTGGCTGACTGACGGCAGTCTATTAATATTCAATATATTCATGACCTAATATCAGAATTTCAGCCTTTATAAAACTGTTGTATTTTTGGTCCCTCAGCTCTCCGACTAACCTAACCTAACCTAACTTTTAAAAAGGCGCCTTTTCGAAAGTTACCATGGCTACATCAACAACTCTAGAACCGTGAAGTCTAAATGACAATTTTATGATTATTAATCTGACAGGAGTACTTTAACGTCAAATGAAATTTACAAACAAATACAAAACTTTTGTTCAAACATTAATGAAAGGTAAACTGATGTCACATCACGAATTCAACAAAAGTTCTCATTTCCATTATTTGTAATAACGAAACCAGTACTTATGATTTCAAAGTGCATCAATTGAAAAAAAATAACGTAAAGTATTCGTGGATAACTGACCATTCAAACACGCTCTATTTCAAGCATGACGGCGTAGCAGGACCTTTTTATCCACTCATATTTTAATATACCTAACTACTATTTGACCTTAGCCTTAACAATGGTTTGAATATAATACCAGATGGATACCTATCGTTTAGAATTGAACACAAAACATCTAGTACAATATACTGTTGCTTTGAAGTGACCTTGTTATCCAACTTGTTTCTTCAACCAATGTTTTTCAACCATTTTTCCGTTGTCTCCCCTATGTGTTTCACGTTATTTTGTGATTTGCTACAAATTTCGAGTTAGGTTACAAATAATTTCAACTTATTGTTCACCTTCTAATCTTTACCGACTTTCGCGTTCTCTTCCTCCGACTATAATACGTTCGTCGGTTGTTTTAGTGCCTAGGTTTGGATTTTGGACGGTTCAATGACATCTGTTCAACCCGAGTCCATGACTAAGTGAAGGTGCCGAATTCCTTTCTCCTTACGTACGAACGGTTTGCCAAAATTCATGCAATACTTATGTGGATATGATATGCCAGTTGAAGATAACTATGAAACGATCCAAATTTGGAATGATTAGGACAAGAAATTGATCTCACGGTACATTTGAATCATATTATTATCTGTACACCATATAGAGCCCTAAATAAATATCTATCAGGGATACGGTCAGTGGTGAAAAAGTTACTCTTTTTTGTTACCCAAGCTTTCGGGTATGTTTATTCGCTTTGAATTTTGTAAAGTTTTTGAATTATCATAATTCATGACGTGGTTATTATCCAACACATGTTTGGTTAAGGCACAAGAATTTTCTTCAAAGTTCTGCAATTGCTTTGTAATGCTATTCTCGATTTCAAATTATTTTTTGTCTGACCTAAATACTTTTTACTACAATTCAAACAGGCAATATCATAAACTACATTGGACTTTTCAGTAATTGGATCAATTTATTGAATAAAACAACTTTCATTCAAGTTTAAATCCAAACACGAAAAATGAATTTTTTCTCGGCAGTAAAAGATCTCATTTTCTCATTGTGATAATTAATTCTCACATGGTTTTAATATTGTCAAGGTAGAGAGGAAAAACAGTTTAATAGAGATCCAATATGCAGAATAAATGGAACTTTGCCCTTTCCTTTCGAAATCTATCGCTGTCAAAAATAAAATAAATGTACCTAATATTTGGAGAAATTAAGACGTTAGCTATTTTTATTATTATTATTAACTGTAGCTGGGGGCAACAATGCTGATTCAATTTCCAAGAAACGTTAGTTTGCAAGCAAAATGATTTCTGGAACCAACACTGATGTATGCAATCATGCAAATAATATGGAACTAGTTAAACCGAGCACATCTCCATTTCTCCAAAAATGGCTGTTGAATAGAAAATTATTAATATTTGTTTGTCAAAAAGGACTCTTTTAATTTTAATTGTGGTTAGGTCTTGTTAAGAGTTTCTTGTTCCAATGTTATTGGTTTTGTAAACTGTTTTTGTTTCAAAAAACTAAATTGGAAGAAAGTTAGGTTAGGTTGGGTTTGATAAAAAACATGAAATCAAAAACGTACTTCTGTTGGTATGCTTGATTTTCTATTACGCTATGTAGAACAAATTATAGTAGGTACTGGTTTGGAGCTAAGAGCAGAACACAGAACTTCAACATATTCAAAAGAGATCGTGGAATAATCCTTATATGATCTCGACAAAACGCGATAAAAGGAAAGAAATCGTTATTAAAATCTCGTCGCAACATTAATTTCCTTATGGACGTAGGAGTCGGCCGCTGCACAGCGTTATTTTAATCGTTTCCAAAATAAGAAAGTAGAAATCTGCTGCTGTTCTACGGCGGCGGCAATCTTTACTGAATGAAGGCTTAATAATTCAGACAATCTTGGTTGTATCACTTGTGATCAAATATGGCATTAATTCGATGCTTTTTATTGAAATCAAATATTGAACGAAGAGGTAGTGCTGTAGGTTTTCCGGGTTTTCCTGCAGCTGAAAAGTGAATACGCCACCAACAATCAGTAAGTCGCCCCGGAGCGCCACGGCCAATAATAATAGCCGTCCTGTACCTGCACAGGCTCTACGAGTGTTTATGAGGGAGTATTATTATTATTATTATTAATAGCATTACATTCCCGGACGATAATGCAAATTGATCAGGCTAAAAACTGCCATTTATCAGTCTTCTGGAGCCAGTTCTACCTGCCAATCTACACCCTTCAAATCTAGAGTCGAGAATAGCGTGTTCAGTTGACAACAGTCTAGGGCAAATGCGTGTTGGTCCATCTTTCTTCATCGCTAGTACGGTTGGCGAGGACCAGGGATTGTTGGATTTTTCGATAACCCTTTTCTTCATATTGATTACTATATTGCGAGCCTCAGCTTTCTTAGCCAGAGGAAGTCTTCCAGATGACTGTCGGACTTGTCGAGTCTCCACAGTGTCAATATTGTGCTGAACCACCTTCTCTTTTTACCACCTTCTCTTTTCCCATCCGGTATCAACTATATCTCCTCTCTTTTTGCTGAATAGCAGGAGAAGAAATTTCTCAGTTTGGACTGTTGAGCTGCTGGTTATATGTCCTTGGAAGAGATGGCATCTAGTGCTGCCGACAAGTTTCTGGCTTGGCTAGCAGTACCGTGTATAATATTTATAGAGGAATTTGACGAATAGTGCCTTAAAGTTGTTCCTTTAATCGAGATCACTGATAAGTAATTGACATTCATGACCCTTACTGAAACAAAATTATCAACACGCAAAAGAATCTTCCCTAGTGCAACCCTTGTCGAATTTTCTCATCATGAAGAACGAGCTCGAACATCATCAGGTTTCCATTGCTCCATTGCGAGCAAACAGGACCCGGATCATTCCTTTAGTCCTTCCATGAACCGCCAGCTCTTCTCCGTTACTGCGAAAAAACCGTCTTCAAGATTCAGCTCGAACCCTTTCAAAACCAATTTGATTTGTAGCTCCCTATGTACAATGGCTTGCTCTCATTTTGTTATGCATAGCTTTCAAGTTGACGGTTGAATTCTTGCTAGTATAAGGATCGCCTTTGAAGGAATTTTTGCTTTGTTGTTGAAAGATAGCAACATACGCTGGATAAAGGCCGAGGATTGCTCCTCTTCATCGATACGACTCAGATTCAGGGTTGCCTGGCTCTCTGCTTGGCTAGCTGGCCCTGCGCCTGCAAGGCCCGGGACGCATACAAGCAAAACGTACCACGTTTCAGTCAATGGAAGATATTCTAGCTCTCTGATTGGTTGTGACCAAACCCAGGGGCATTTTGCCATCCAGACTAAAACGTGGTGCACTTTGTCGCTCGGAAATTTATTAGAAAGAATTCCCTGTGGTGAACAGGCAAGCCAGGTTAGCTTGCTCAGGTTAGGTTTGTGTGTAAATCGCAAGCGAAAAACTAATTCACACATTTTCGACTCGCAAGCTAGGTTAGTTTGCTCAGGTTAGGTTTGTGTGTCAATTGCGAGCAAAAAACTAATTCACGCTAGTGCAAAATTCACCACGTTTCAGTCTGGATGGGCAAAATGCACCTGTGTTTGGTCACAACCAATCAGAGAGCCAGAATATCTGCCGCTGACTGAAACGTGATACGTTCTGCTTATATGCGACCGGGACCTAAATCAGCGTTACTTCCTTTGCAGTCGCATAGTCGCAAGACTCTCTAGAGCGTCTCTGCACTCCTGAACCAGTTTTGATCTGGTTCTGGTTGCGTTCAGGGCTGTGATAGCGGCCTGACTGTCAGAGCAGACTGTCTCCCTGAGTCCGTCCTCACCTCTTCCATTCTGGTTGCTTCCAGGATTTCATGCTGCTAGGAAAATTGCACAAACTCGAAAGTCCTCGTCAAGTCCACGTGGAGTAGCAGACGGTTCATTATCAGAGATTTTGTTCTGACCTCTGAGAGTGCCGCCAACTTTAACTTCGCACAATATCGTTTACTTGCCTATACCAGCGCCGCCTGCGATCGAGAGTATTTTCATGTCTTTTCGCGAGTATTACGTGGCGGGCGATCGAGTCGGCCATAAATATCAGCGCCGATAGTATTATTCAAAAAGACGGTGTATATTGCATATGAGATATGGACATATCTGGTTGGATTGCGTATGCTAACAACGGCCGTAAAATCTGACCTATTCATAAACCATACGCAATGTGTGTACCTTTACGATTTATTGGAGGTGAGTGAGACTATCGCCGAAGAATGTTTATTCGTCGATGGGGATATAATTTGAAGCGTTTTTATGTTGGATTCGATACTTTCTAGCTGGTGATTGCGGTTTTGACATAGTTTTTTCCTACGAGCGTGCGGAAAAGTAACTTTTCCGCACGACTTTTACTTTTCCGTACGATTTTTACTTTTCCGCACGATTTTTGTATTGTTGAAAATGAGGATATTTAGGACTAACTAATTGATCTATGTAACTATTCTGTCTTATTAGTCATTTTGTAGCATTATTATAAAAATTTGTTTATTGAAAACCTTGTTTTTTCTTTAATAAGATGGACAGAAACACCCGTAGAAAAAATATTGTGCCTAACTCTTACGGAAAATGTCTTTTCCGCCCTTAACGGCTTGCCCGAACTCCGCTGTGCAATTACCGTCACGTGCGGAAAAGTACTACTTTCCGCACTTGTTAGGTAAATCACTATTGTAGGTATCATCATAGTATTTTGGATTCAGAAACAGAACTTTTCTTAATTTGAGAATTTCAAATTTCTGATTGATACATCATCTAGTTAGCAGCGAATTGATTCAGATCTACCACAAGGTAGCTTTCCAAGCCGGCTTTTTCCCACTCTCTATACATTGCCTCATTCACTAAGAAACTAAAATTGTGCGATTTCCATCATATTATCATAATCATAAGATATTGAATACATGAAAATTTAAAAATGAAAAATATAATTTTTTTTATAATATCTAACAGAAAATAACTACTTCCCCGGCTAAAAAGTCATGCTGGACACTGAACTGATACATATTGTGAAAAGACTCTAACTGAGAAAATATAAATCTGAAAGTGAAAATTCGTATTTTCATTCAGATAGGTGAAGTTATTATTCCTACGCAAAGGCAAATCCTGTAATGTTCAGAGAATATCGTGAGAGCCGAAGGAAATTAAATGGAACACCCTCCGAGGCACTGAGTTCCAAAGCATTAACGTTGCACTGGCACAGTAGGAGAGAAATCCCTTTTTTACTAGAGCGTTTGCTACAAACTCGGTGGATGCATTGTTGAAGACACCCTTGATGTTTATATATACATATCTCTTTGTCTTTCAAGGACCTCATTAGTAGCCTGTTGAGGTCGTCCAGTGCTAAAGGCCATCACAGACACACTTGCATATCATATAGCATAAGTACATAACGGAGTTCAGCCAATCAAAATGCAGGTATAGACGGATATTCGCATTTTGATTGGCTGAATTTATATTTTTATGCTATGCGCTATGCAAGTGTATCTGTGATGTGCTAAGTCTGTTGATTTGCCAGGTTGTTACGCATATTGGCGTTCTCCCTACCTTGTTTGTAGTACCTCATCTCTTTGTATATATCATCCTTTCCAACGTTTTGAGAGAAAAACACATGCCTTTGGTGTCTTGTCGCCTATTCTCCCTACCTTTGGGATATGACTTTTGCCTTTTGCCACATCGTAGGTTTATGTCGTAGTGTTATGCAAGCCTTGAATATACGGTACAGGTATGGAATAAGTATTTCCTTTCCCTTCTGGGGAAATATGGGGTATATTCCATCTATTCCAGGGGATTTGTATGGTTTGAATTCACTGATAGCTCACCTGATTCTATTTGGTCTCGATATTTCCGTAGCAAGCCTCCATTCCCAAGTTGTTCGCCTGTTTGGCCTGCTTCTAGTGCTGTCTATTGTTGGGCCAAGAATTACTGAGGCTGGAAAGTGTGCTTTTGTGGGCATCCTTTCTTTTGCCTTTTGTCTTTTTTCATTATTTTTCAAGAAACCTACTTGGTTTAGAGTAGTTTCTTTGGCTAAATCCTTATGGATTCTGGACCACGTGATTGTCTTCTAGCCTTACTAATGTCTTTGTTGTTCTGCGTCAGTTTAGCCTTGTATGTGGTACTATCTTGGTTGGATTCTACTCTGTTGAAAAGCTTCCGCACCCGTCGTAGAAAAAAACCGCATGGTAAAATTTGTAGAAAATTGTATGCTCTTTCATTCTTGAAGGAAAGGTTATCAACGACAAATTTATAGTTTTCAACTTATAAGCAATAACCCGCAGAAGAAAGAGATTTTTTTGGGTTTTTTTTTCTATTTTTTCAATGTTCCGCCACGAAAATTTGTTAGCAAACCTCAGATTCGGATTCAGCACGCCAAAACACATAGAGAATGGAAGGGATCTATCAAAACTACCCCACAACTTTCTTGGTAGAAATACAATTTGATCAGATTATAATTAGTTCTCGAACAAAAATTGAATGTTACAAAATGTATGACATGATATACAGGGTGCAATCTATCCTCTCACCCTCCTATACAAGACCCCAGCCCGTCTCATTTGTAAGAGACACCCCAAGGGTAAACTCGGTACCTCGATACTGTGTGTCGAATTTTTGGAAGATTGTTTTAGATAATAAAATTCTTGACAAATTATTAAATGAAATCACGCGTATGCCACTCAACTATATATTTCAACAAAAAACGAATCTCAACAACCCCCGAAAACTGGTTGTTTCTACAGCTATGCCAGAATTCCGAGTATGCGATAGAGGAAACGATCGTAAAATTATGAAACTAAAAGGGACACTTATAGAAAACGTTGTTTATGCGCTCGGCGCGGTCATTGGCATCCAGATTTCATACGATCTACATACTGATGTACGATTTAAAAATAGTTCCAGTATTATAAGTGAAGCATTGTGAATGCGCCATACATTATTCATATATTCCGGCGATACCGTGATTGATGGACGAAAATAAAAAAGCCGATATGTTCCCGAACCCAACTCAGGTGACATGAGCGGTTGAGGCTGCCAGAGCACCAGGTATGACTGATATCTTGTTCCGATTCCATCCCAGTTGTGGATTGTTCGTTAATAACTCCGCAAAAAAGCTTGTTTGTGGAAATGACATGTTTTCCCAGGTAGCACCATGACGTTCAAGGGACGTCTTTTTTTGGACACCTTCTGAACGTAGGGGACCATATAGGTGACTTCCAATGGACGTCCCAGGTACGTTTATTTGTCACAGCCAGAAGACGTCTTCTAAGACATCCCTTGGACGTCTTTAAGACGTTGTGATAGGCTTTCGCGGTGGTGGTGGGTTAGCCCTAGTATCACAGAATTGGTTGATACCAAGGAAGAAAGAGGGATTTTGGCCACTGGTGCAAGAACAACGCCATTTTGACAAGCTTCTAAGGAAAACGTCGATGTAAAATCTGATTGAAAAATATATCAAATTAGTCAAAAATTCTATGAAATAGGTAGGAATACAATGTTTTTTTTAATTGTTATATATTTATTATTGCGTATTTTATGCAGTACCTACAGTACCTACCAAAGAATAAATCCTGTGTTGATACACATTGTTCGCATTTGACAAGATGGCTTTTATAACTCTATCAACTTTAAATATGTTTCAACATTAGTATTATAAATATAAAAAAATTATTTTAGCAATTGTTCAATAGGGGGCGCCATTATTTTGGCAGTAATATTCAAATTGAAAAATATTTTCTGCTCGCAAAACATAATATTGGAAAAAATATCCAGTTAGAATTGACTTGGTTAATTGATTTAGAAACATGTAGTGATAAGTATATTGTTAATAGTAATTTGCCAGTTACAGGTCCATAGAATGACGAACATGAGACGTTTTAAATCAGTGCCGTAGAGACGACGAAAAACTGACGTTCTCAAGACGTCATCATTGAGCCATAAGACGTACGAGGGTAATTAGACCAAAATATGACGTCTCTTGAACGTCATGGTATTACCTTGGGTTATTAGTAAACCTATTACTACGAAAGCGCAGGAGGGCCACAAGAGTTTTTTTTCATCACTTTTTGAAGTTGAAATTTCGAGAAAAAAGTCGACACATCGAGAAAAAAGTCGAAGTATCAACTTTAATGTCGAAATTTTGACTTTTATGTCGTTTATACACATTTACAAAAAATATAAAATAAATTTCGACCTTAGAGTCGAAATTTCGACTTTTTTCTCGCAGTCGAAACATTAATTTTTGACAAAAAAGTCGTTATTTCGATTTAGAAAAAGTTAACGAATGTGTCTCGTTATGGTCACAAAATGCGAAAAATGTAAAAGAGCGCTAGAAACCGGAATCCTAGCACACAAAACCACCTGTAACACCTACAAGCGAACTGTTAGACCAGCAAACAATAACATCCTCTTGTAGGAAATTTTTTTTGCTTTCTTTCTATATACATATGTATTTAACGAATGTGTTTCGTTATGGTCAAAAAATGCGAAAAACGTAAACGATGCGCTAGAATACGGCATCCTAACACAAACCCGCCAAAGAAAAATACTTCCGAAGTTTCCTGAATTTTTTTAATATTTTCCTCGTACTTCACGACATCAGTTTAACATAACGCGTTTTCTGAAACATAAAAATAAAAGAATTACCAATCCGTCCAACCCAAAATGTAGACATTCGTTAAAATGCCTACTAAATCACTGTTTGACCAACAATTGATTTCAAATTCGGTGAGCATATAGAAAAAAGATTGCATTTCACGAATATGACATTGAAAAAAAATTAGAATTTTTTTTGGTGGGAACACGGCAGCTCCGAACGGTTGATATCATATTCAACTGTCGAAAGGGTCGAGAGAGAGAGCAATTCTGCGAGCGCCAATCGATTTAGCATGACAATATTAGTATATACTGTGATTTTCAAGTCGATCGGCACAAAATGAATTTTCAGCCGAAAAAACATCAAAGGTTTTACCTTGAAAATCACCAAAAATCCAAAGCAGTAAGATTCACTGAAAATTACTGAAGATATAACCAAAATTTTATGCTGATTCCGAAAATGTATGATTTAAATATATTCGGATACACGGTATACCATAAAACAACGATAAATGTGAAAAATAAATCACAGACATCCTACACACAACTACCTATAACACCTACAAGCGAACAGTTAGGAAAAAAAACATAACATCTTGTAGGAAATTTTCTTCGCTTTCTTTCTATATGCATATATATTCAAGGAATGTGTCTCGTTATGTAAGGACTTCGATGCAAGTTGAAATAATTCATTGTTTGATATCACATGATATAATGAGCATATCGATTTAACATTTACCTAATGGGTATAAATAAGGACAACGTAGAAGAAGTTTAATCTCCCCTCTTGAAGACGATCACCTGATTGAGACACGTGTGAAGGTGTTGAAAAAACCTGTTCGGTGATTATTAATAATAATAATAATAATAATAATAATAATAATAATAATAATAATAATAATAATTATAATAATTATAATAATTATAATAATTATAATAATAATAATAATAATAATGATAATGATGTTGGGATAATACTCCAGTGTATTCAAGACATTTACTTATATTTCAGAGAAAACTATCAATAAAGTACTCATTTTTTTGTAGTGTTATGAAAACTATTTCTTATGCTCTTCGTAAATCCGTAACATCAATATAGTATTTTGGTATCGATTATAATATTGATATAAGACAACCTAAATAATTTTTTGCCTTCGCCTTCAGTGACTTTGTGCAACTTGTAAGAAAAGCAGTCTTCCGACTTCTTGCATTATACAAATTAGTGAAGAGAGTGTGAAACCTAATGAAAACTGAGCTCGGAAGTAACATGTTTGCAAAATATTTATTCCGGGAATGAAAATTGCAATTGTCAAGTTAGTTACCAACTATATCTACGAAATGAAGCAACAATAAACATTTGCGACGATTGCTGAACCTAGTCAACCACAAACGGAAACAAAACCAAATAACATCTGTCATCTGCATCATACACTATCACAATATCCATTAATTTGCTTCCTTTCCCTCGGACTTATTCTTACAAAGTTCCACATACCAGCCTTTATGCCACTGCATTCATTCAAAAAACAATCGCATCACGCATTAGCGTTACAACCAACTGTCACCATTATATCATGAACAGTTGAAAAGACAGTTACATCTACCTGCCTACCGACTAGACTAACAGTATTCTTCTCGCAATCCTCGACTTCTTCAAATCTTCTTGGAAGCAGGTCATTTAATCAACGACGATTCTATAAATTCCAGAACATCAAGTTTCATTTTGAGATATCCTAATTTATAAAAAATTCCGAATCAATTGGGAATGTTCAAGAACGTTCCTAAAACATTTTGGAGCATCTTAAATAATTCCGAAACATTCCACTACATTTAAAAAAAGGGAAAAACCAAAAACTGAAAGGACCTCGCAAAATCCTTATGGAAAATGGCTATCGGCTAAATTCCGTGAAAAATTGGACTGAACATTTTTACTCAACTAGTATAGATGAAATAACTGTGTGACGTTATCAACAGTAAAGAATGTTTGATATATTAATTAATATATTAATCCGATCTAAAAATATAGGGGTTAACGTACCCTTATTTTCGAACCACCCTGTATAAAAAAATATATAATTTAGCTTCGGTTGATACTGAGGGAGTTCATCATGCCTATATTGAATAGTCATTTCACACTGGTTGGAATGAAATTAATCCAATGAATGTATGTTCTCCCTGTTGTAGAGCACACAAAACGGAAAAGTATCATGGATACGAGATCAAGGTGAGGCATGGTATTCGCAAAACAAATAATCGGTTTGTCAATTCTTGGAATTGTTAAAAATTTTTAGCAAAAATCTTCACTTTTCATCTCTGACACCCTGTATCTCGAAAACTAGTCGGCCGATTTTTTTCTGCCCATAGACACTTTGCCGAGGAAGTCAAAATCTACAACATATCAAAAATTCATGAAATTTAGCCGAGAGCCATTTTCCATAAGGATTTTTCCTTTGCGCATGTTTCATTTAACAAGATTTTTTCCGAAAACGAACCGGGTGTACCACAGAAAATTTATTCTACCTCGCGATTGCAAGAGACAGTTTCCGATCGACTGCTTTTAATCACCAGCCAATCATAACCGCATAACATTATTTACATATACAGTACGAGTCTTCGTAACGGTCCTTTCCTTATTGCGAAACTATTTGAAGCAGATCGAAGGAAAGTCCGACTTTATTGGCAATAAAGCGATGAAGTGCGGCTTGCTGCTAGTTTATGAAAACATCAGAATTTCTCAAAAGTCGACTTTCACAGGTACTCGCCATAATAAAACTGTCTTAACGGTTTTATTGCCTCGACACGTTTGCCGTAAATAGATCAAGAATCGGAGAACTTGATGAATTGTGGCAATTGAGGAAAGGACATTTGGAAGAGTTTTGGAAAAAAATTACGATATACAGTGCCCTAATTTCTTGCGAACATGGAAATATAACAATAATTTCAGTTTGTTAATCTATAAAGGTAACATACCTATTTAACATATTCTCGCTAATAGATCGTCAGCTAGTGACAGATTTAGGTGCCCCATTTTCGCAAACAAGCCTCGAATAGGGTTGAAAAGTATATCGATTTGGAGTAAAATGAAGATATTTTTACGAGTGGCTCCTGGGGATAACATACCGAGAATTCGATTTTTCAGAACAGTGCTTATTTGTTTCCCTCGTGTTTCTATTTACGGTACGAAACTACAGAGGGTGATTCGTTAAGTCGTTTTGAGAAAAAAGTTTTTATGAACATATGTTCGGAGTTGCTTCTTTTCTGAGATACAGGGCATTGATTTTTTTTTCAAACGCCTTTGTATCTCAGAAACGAAGCAACTCCGGACATATGTTCATAGGAACTTTTTTCCTTAAGGCGACTTAACGAATCACCCTCTGTAGTTTCGTACCGTAAATAGAAACACGAGGAAAACAAATAAGCACTGTTCTGAAAAATCGAATTCTCGGTATGTTATCCCCAGGAGCCACCCCTTAAAATATCTTCATTTTACTCCAAATCGATATACTTTTCAACCCTATTCGAGGCTTGTATGCGAAAATGGGGCACCTAAATCTGTCACTAGCTGACGGTCTATAAGGAGTGTTAGATTTACGCAATAAAATGAGATAAAATATAATGAATATAAAAAAATATGTTGAATGAAGAAATAACTTTTTTCTACAACCATGGTTCAAAATACACTTTTCTGCATAGGTAAGAATAGAAGTTTATTGGTCATATTACATATCAATATAATATATTGGTAGCAAAGCAAGTGTTCGGAACAAAAATAAAGCTATAGAACAATAAAATAAAGAGCCAAAAAAAAAACGCTTCACCTTGTACAATTAACAAAATTACATTTATCAAAGGGTGGTATTTAAGTGCCTACTAAATTCCTTCAATTTTTCTGTACAAAAAAAATATACTTTTATTTCCCAAAACTACTAAATGCTCACCAAAATTAAGAAAAAAAAAATTTACATCATGATAGTCTCTTATATTATTTTGTTCCTCAAAATAACTTCTGTTGGCCAAAATTAATGAATGTTCACCAAATTTTAAAATGCGTGAATTTGGTTTTTTGTTTTTTCGCTCGCAATTGAAACACAAACCTAACCTGAACAAGCTAACCTAGCTAGACATTTATTTGGGTTCCATTAAGACTTTTTGATTTTCATTAAATTTCCTCTCTAAACTGTTATTTATTATCCGATTTTTTTTTCAATAGCTCCAGTTGAGAAATTTAAATTCTAACTACACCACTGGATCCAGAATATTTCGAAATAGATTTGGCCAGAAATTCATCGTAAAAATTATATAATAATAAAATTTTATAAGAATGTCAGAAAAAAATTATTTAATTATTTTATAATTTTGTATATTTGTGAATAGATTTCAATGAAATTCTAAACAAACATATTTAGAAATATTCTGAATTCAGTGGTGTAGACAGAATTTTGATAAAAGTTCTGATTTTGAAGTGGTGGGTTGATTTATTGAAATAATTTTTAAATTTATTTTATTCCCGTGTAACTTTTTTGTTGAACCACATGAATATGTCGTTAATTCATCGTCAAATTCTATTCTGAAATTCTAAAAAAATCAACTATCTGAATTATCTATCAGATGTAGTTCAATGTCCAGCGTGGCTTTTGCCGGGAAAGTAGTTGTTTTCTGTTAGATATTACAAATAAATCACATATTTCACTTTTCAGTTTTCATGGAGAATGTCCCCTTTTTCAACATGAATACCTCCCAAGAGGTTATCTTGAACAATGGAAAATAGCGACTAAAGTTTGTCTTTCAGCCGTAGATGATTCCACAACAGATTTTATGAATATCCCATTCATATTTTCGAACAAAAATTGTACCAATATTATACCAATGTAGTTAATTGTGTACCAACCGATATTGTACCATTATCGCTCAATATTTTGACGCCAATATTGTCCAATATTGTGAAATGTTCACCTTTTTTTCTCGCCAATATTGTTTTTGAATATTTTGCCAATATTTTCACAGTATTGTACCATTGTTGTCCTAATATAAGTGTGTTACTTGGGAAGTTTGGGATGACCTAATAATATTAATAATAATAAAGCTTGTTTTCAAACAGATGTGTTAAGTTTATTTTATTTATGTTTGCTTTAGCAATAATGATGATAATAGAAATAGAACAAATTTGCGACAGCCCATCTACAGCCTACCAGAAAAAAACCAAGACCCTGCCCAACAAAAATATCTTCACCCACCCGTCTCTGCCTCGAACGGGACCCCCGAAATCGCCCAAGAAAAAGAAAAAATTACAGTTAGCCACAGCACAGAGTCATGCGCCAGCTGAATCCTTGCAATGCCCACTTTCTACTTGTATATTCGTTCAGTGTAGACAAGACAGCGTACGCGCAGCGTTCGCGTGCAACAAATTTTCGGCCGCGCTTCTCTCGACGTCTTCGCAAGGACCTTTATCGTCGTGCGGATTTGTTATTTTTCGAGAATTTTCGGTTCCGCCGAAGTTCGCGAGTGTGACGCCGAGTGTTGTGTTGATTGCGTCTTTTTTCAGGCGCTGCGCTCTTTGGATTATCGAGATTTTATTGTTTTCGATTGGAAGGTGTGTAATTGGTTTAGTTTGTTATGCAATTAACGTACGGGGTGTTGCGGAATTAGGCTGCGGTGATTATTGGGATGGCTGGTTGGGGTTTTGTGACGGTAACGATGATGGTTCTTGAGGAATCGAAACGCTTTGGGTGATGTGGTTCTGAGAAGTTGATGTTAAAAACTGACCTCTCCAGTAACGAAAAATTATTCAAATTGGACGTCTTCATTGAAATTTCTTAACACACATGGGAGAAAAATTAACGTTCATATACAAACAATATGACAGTTTATTTTAAATCAAGCGTGCTTCAACTCAGAATCATAAAAAAATACAAAAACTAATGTGAAAATACAGATTTTACCTTTATCAACAATTTCAATAATTGGGTGCATTTTAATCTTTCAAAATATCTTTTATTGCAAAAATGTTGTTGGTGTCAAATGTTACTTTGAAACACCTCCTCAGTTGAACACAACTTTTTGAAACCAATACAGTGGTATTCTAAAACCTAAAATCCATTCAGTATCGAGCTCAAAAAACTCATTTGTTTTGTATCAATTAAAAATATACTACTTTTATAATTTTCAAATTCAAAATTGGTATGTTTGACAATTTAGAAAATGCCCTCTGATCAGAATAAATTAATTCAACTTTTGTTGTAACATAAAATTGTATGCGACAACAATAACAAAACACATCCGAATGAAAACAAAATCTTGTCAAAGTCCTTAGTTTCTGTGGCAGCTATAGCCTATAAAAACTATCCAATATACAAATGTTATACCGATAATATACATAGCGTTTTGACTATGAATAAAAATCGAAACATGTTGCGGCGAGCAGCGGCAATATTCACAGCAATAACATATATACACTCCTTCAAGGAATTTTTGGATATATTCATTCAAATTGAGTAATCCAAGGTAGCTGTCGCTGTTTGGCCTTTAGAAACTAGTTGACATGAAATTAGTGAAATTGTGCATCTCTTGCAATCTCTCGAGATAATGAACACTTGATAACTAAGATAAGTAAAAAGTGGAAAAAGGGAAGAGAGAGAATCGTGGATAGTGCGAATATGAGTTTTTCTTGACTAGCGTGAAAAAACCGGAATTCCTAGCTTCAGAGTAATGTTTGTTGTTTTGAAGAAAAACCTAAGGAAATGAAAAGATCCTTCATATAGATAAGTTATTAGAAAGTTGAGTTAACTACCTACAGCTTACGGCGTCGTGTGTCAATATTTCCTACTAGAAAAATAATCCACTTTACCCATTTTATACATAAATAACTATTATTCAATGTGCTGTGGGTAGTGCCATTAAAAATAACGACATTTCTTCAATAGTTGTCACCAGGTATAGAGTGATTTCGTATATTTTTAATTAACATTCTGACAATCACTTCCATTTTGACAAAATTTGAAAATTCATCATATAGTGTTCGACATTTCTTTCTTGGTTTAAAAACGTCCTCAGATTCAAAAATATAATAGAGGGTTAAATATATCCGATAATGGAGATAAAAAAAATCAAGTGGAAAAGTTATACCACCTTCTTCATTTGAATATCTTTCAAATCCTCTTGCCACTTTGGCTCTAGTGTATCCCACATAAATGTTAATATATTTTCAACTTTTCTAAAAACACTGTAGAATTAATATCCACCCATCCTCCGCAACTATATAAATAGCAATTCAATATTTATTTTTCTGACCATCGCATACACTTTGCCAAAAGCCAAAATGTTATGGAATTTTGTTTTTGTTTGTAAAAGTACAGCGCGTCCCAAATCAAGGAGCAGGTTCCAAAAAATCAGATTACTAGTTTATTTGAACAACATTCTTAGTCAGATGTGATTGTTTTTTATCAATCAATCAATCAAATAAGTCAAGTAATAGTTAACTCAAACAACTTATTTACTTTCAAACAGTTGCGTCTTAATTCTTAACAAAATTCAAGCAGGTTTTTCATTTTCAAAATCGTATTTTTATCGATATTCAGTAATTAAAAGTTATCAGAAAAATGCGAGAAAATATGTATCAGAAATTTCATAGATATTAAAAAAAAATGGCAAAAACTAAAAGTGGCAATAGACAAATATGAAGAATCGGAATGGAATAGTATATTCTTCAACGATAGATATTATTCTTGAAGTCAAAGATTCCTAAACGAGCCGTAGGTGAGTTTAGAGAGAATAATGCTCATCATACGCGAGTTGAAGACTATATTTTCTTACGACCTTACGAAAATTTATAAATTTATAACGGAAGCTCAGTTTGTGGTATTTATAGACATCTATCGAAATTATTGCCTTTATTACCAAAAAGTAGTGTAGATTACAAAGCAATATAAGGAAGAATAATAATTGTACATGAATAACTGAATGCTTGAGAAGAAAAATAAAAAAACAGGATTCGAACTCACGCTCTTATAACAACCTTTAACTTTTCCGCGGGTCCGTACCACTGGACCACACAGGTACTTACAAAATTTGTGCATGACATATCACTAAACAAACTCTGACCAAAAACCGAGATTGTGTAGAATGTTGAGATCAATATTATTCGAAATACATCTGTTGCAAGAAAATTTCATCAGGAGCTATCAGTAAAAACAATATTTCAATTACAATATTGGTGGAATATCGGCTCAACCTGTTCTGAATATACATTGTTCCATAAAATATTGGGTCAATATTGATTGTATAATTTTCACCAATATCGATATTGTCTACATATTGTTTCTTGCATCTAGCTCTAATATTGCAATTTCAATATTCCTCTCATCGATTTTAGAGATGAAAAACAATATTGTATATCCAAATTTGATAACATATTGATGGAATATTATTTCATCCATATTCGAAAAATTATATTGACCCTATATTGATTGAGATTCTTACGAAAACCTCACGCCAATATTTGAAAGACAATATTGATGCAATATTACAAAATAAATTTATCACCATAATTGAAATTTGATTATTGGCCGAATATTCATGAACAATATTGAAATGAATTATGATCCAACTTGGGCGAGAAAACGCCTGTGGCTCCACATATGGAACGACAGCTGAATCATAGTAACATATAGGTATTAAATAATGATTCTCACAATGCGTTAACAAGTCAATCTACTCAGTGGTTAATTGAAGTAGAAATGAAATTGTAGAATTTTCAAATTATTCGACATTTTCTGGAAATATTTCATCAATGTTTCCAAGGCAATATATTCACTTTGAATATTTTACCAATATACACAAAATAATATTATACCAGTATCGGTGAATATTTTGAGGCTAATATTGCTTCCACAATATTTCACTAATATTATTTGTATAATGTCCAAGTAATATTTTACCAATATCCCGAAATAATCATAATTTTATCTCGCCAATATTTCGTTTGAATATTTTGACAATATTTTCAAGATATTCTAGCGATATTATTCCAATGTGAGTGATATTGTAGCAATATCACATTTCGAGGCCAATATTGCTTCAAGAATATTGGACCAATATCGCCGAATATTCACATTTTTTTTCTCACCAATATTATTATTTGAATATTTTGACAATATTGTCTTAATATTGTCTCTATATGAGTGTGCTACTTAGAAAGGGAAGGGGGAATATATTGCGACAAGAATTGGGGGTGTTGTTTCCATGAGAGTTGGGATACACTGTATATTCGATTCAAATAATAATTAACTTCGTTAAAAAAAAAACCATTCCAATAGAATCCAATAGATCCTGACTGTATTGAAAGATATTGAGCTCCGAAAATGTCATTACCTACATAGAGGTCATAGCCTCCGAAAAGTCGTTTCATAAAAAGAGAATTATTCTTGGTTAATTTGATCTAATTTTTTCAGATAGGCAAATTCAGTGTAGGATACGTTACTGCCAAAAATTAATTTCATTCAAGACAGCAGTCTTGCGAACGCAGTAACTTATCGGGCAAATTACTTTTACAGATTTCTTTGGATTAACATTTTTTCATTTTTAGATTGTAGAAGGTTACAAACCCAAAAAATCATGCCAAGAATTCAAACATTATTTTCACTCGTCACATCGAGAAAGCGGCTATTTCATTTGTCTTTTCTCTTTATGTCCACATCCTCGTCACCCAACCACACATTAATGGATCGATCACCGTCGCCTTCGTATTGAACGCAACACCCTGTATACGACCACGTAATAAGTAGAAGCGCGCGTTGTTATTTCAGTGCCTCCGACCGACGCCGACGTGACACTCGGCGAAATTGCATGACGAGTACGAGTCGATGATGAATTAAGTAATTATAAATTTCACAGCCAACTTTATTATCCGTAAGATCGTTGGCAGAACGAAAGAGAAATAGATGGAATACAAATGAAGAGGAAGAAGTGAATACGCGGCAAAAATTTCACTACGCGATATGACCTCACTCAAAAATAATAATAATAATAATAATAATCATAATAATAAA
The DNA here is from genome assembly GCA_958298965.1 of Chrysolina haemoptera. NCBI lineage: Eukaryota > Metazoa > Arthropoda > Insecta > Coleoptera > Chrysomelidae > Chrysolina > Chrysolina haemoptera. The sequence continues at coordinate 38,560,093 of OY282590.1, forward strand.
AATGTGAATACTCTCCGCAGTTGACCTAGTGTATGAACGGATATATGAGCAAAGAGGGTCAAAGAGGGGGGTCGCTGGCTGCAAGGAGAACCTGCTCATCGACAGATGTATAAAGCAGGACTCCGTGCGGTATAAGCGGAACCTTTCGATGGCCTGGATCGATTACATCGATTACATCGCATGAGCTAATCATGCATTTGCTCAGATGCCTTGCGGTACCCGATCGAATAGTGAGATGCATTGAACAGCTGATGCCACTATGGAGGACTCGCTTCATCATAAGATCTGGTCAATCTGGATGACCTCAAACTGTATGCCTCTGGAGAAAGGGACCTACTTCAGTTCTTGAGGGTGGTGCAAGAGTATACGCGTGCTATCGGAATGGAGTTCGGGCTTGACAAATGTGCCACGGTTCATCTCAAAAGAGGACGATGCGAGGGATACGAAGAGGATGTCCAGCTCGTAGATGGAAGCATCCTATATCATCTTGCCGGAGAGAGGTATACCTACTTGCGAGTGGAGCAACGCCGCTCCCAAGAGGTAAAAACAGTTAAAAAACTCTCTCCGCGAGAAGTATCAGCACAAACTCCGACAGATCTGGTCATCAGAACTGTCGGGGAAGAACAAAGTTGCTGCAACTAAACACAGTTAAAAAACTCTCTCCGGGAGAAGTATCAGCACAAACTCCGACAGATCTGGTCATCAGAACTGTCGGGGAAGAACAAAGTTGCTGCAACTAAACACAGTTAAAAAACTCTCTCCGCGAGAAGTATCAGCACAAACTCCGACAGATCTGGTCATCAGAACTGTCGGGGAAGAACGAAGTTGCTGCTACTAATATGCTTGTCGTTCCGATCTTACTCTACTTCTTTGGAGTGGTGAAATGGACTCAAGAGGAGCTGCGACAACTCGATGTGAAAACTCGCATCTTAATAGGAGCTTGCATCTTAATAGGAGCTTGCATCTTAATAGGAGCTTGCATCCTAAATCGTCCGTTCCACGGTTGTACTTTCCCAGACAGCAGGGAGGCCGTGGACTTTTTAGTTTGGAGTGTCTACATAACAGAATGGTACTGGATGGAGCCTGTAAAGTTATCAGGAGTTCAGATCCCCTTCTCTGCTTGGTCTGTGACCATGAGAAAGCAGGGATCGGAGCATTTCTTTACAAGGCAGCAGCCAGTGCAGCCGATGAACTTGGTCTCGTTTTCGACTTTGAACGGGTTGATCCAAACTCTGTCACCGAGTTGGAGCCCGTTCAGCAAAAGGCTCACATTAAAGCAGTGGAGACAGGAGTGCTTCTGCAGCTGCATAAGGATAAGCCAATACATGGGGTCTTCTTTAAGAACATGGAAGACCTTGGCTTATCAAAAAATCTGACCTTCGCTTTTCTCAGGTCAAGTGAGCTGAAGTCGGAGATCGAGGGATTCATAATGGCCTGCCAGGATGGTGTCTTCAACACTCTGGTCTACCGTAGCCGCGAGATGGGTATAGAGGTCCCCGACACTAGATGCAGAGCGTGTCGTGGGGCGCCTGAGACCCTCATGTATTTGCTGTCAGCATGTCCAGCATATGCGGTCCCAGTCTATATCCATAGGCATAACGCTACTCTACGAGTGTTATACTACCATCTACGACACTCGTACGGTATAGACGAGACACCGGTCTTGCCTTATGCTCCGGGGGATATTGAGTCCGTTGTGGAAAATGAGAGGTGCCGAATCTATCTCAGGCAAATACAACCAAATAATCCTGATGTAGTCCTCCTCGACTATCAAAGTATACGATACTCGTCAAAGAGTTTTCTGCTCCTAGCGAAACGAACATCGTCCGAAAAGAGGAGGAGAAACGAACAAAATATCGAGAGTTACTCTTTGAACTCCGCAAGCTGTACCCAAACCATTCTGCTAAATTGGTGGTTCTGATTATAGGAGTCCTTGGTAGAATGAGGTACACGCTGCTCTCTAATCTGAAAATCATACCGGCTTGCCGTGATTTGGCAGAAATCTTAGCCGGACGAATGTAGAAGGCTGTCGTCCTTGGTTTACTCCGTCTGCTCAGGGCACATGATTTTTCGGACCCAGTAATTGCTCACCCCCCGGTCGTGGGGAGTGGTTGGGTAAATGGCACCAGTGCGCCCTCCGGATGTGTCGGAGCTCCAGAGACAGGGCCCGACCGGTATAATCCACACGGATATAAAAAAAATAGTAATGATAATATTTATTTTCAAGAATGCTACAATTATTTGTATAAAAACAATTACATGTTATAAAATGACGTGCCTGCTAGTGTTATATTCGTGTTCTATGGCATTTAAATTTAAAAGTTGACGATTTTTAAACAAAAAAATCAAACATTCAAAGAGCTTAAACAGTCATATGTTTTTATTCCTAAAATTTGTTCGACAAGAGTCCTTATACAATTTACAATTGACTTTTCTCATTATTCTTTTTTGAATAATAAATATTCCATCTGCAGTCTTATTAGAGCCTTAAAAAATTATTCCGTATCTCATGACAGAATCAAAATTTGCAAAATAAAGAGACAAAGCTGCTTGCTTTTCCAAATGTTTTCTGATTATTCGTAGTCCTCAGGACACTTTTCCAAACTTCGAAGAGTTTCCTCTTCATGTTGTGATCAATTTAGCCATTCATCAATATAAACACCCAAATACTTGGTTTCGTGTGATAACTGAAAATTAATATTAGTAAATGATGTATCATTTGGTTTTTTCTCTGCTGTTCGATAGTTCGCAAACATTTTCACTTTCAGATTTTTTCTTTCCTTTTCAGTCTTTTCACAATATCTATCAGATGTAGTTCAATGTTCACCGTGGCTTGTGCCGGGGAAGTAGTTGTTTTCTGTTAGATATTACAAATAAGTCACATTTTTCATTTTTCAATTTTCATGGAGAATGTTCCCCTTTTCATTACTTATCACTTTAGTTTTAGATTCGTTCAATACTAACTTATTTGTTTTCAAACAATTTTTAGTTTTCTGAAAAAGGTTGAAACAGTTTACCATCATCTCTGAATATGTGTCTCCTCCTGCCAAAAGGCTTTTATCATCAGCATATATAGTTAAAAAGATTATCTGCTATTTTAGATTTGCATAAATCATTCATAAATATAACGAACAACAGTACTTTGCGATCATATGATAATGAAGCCGTACTTTCTTATAAATAATCAAATTTCCACCGATTTTTAACAGATTTTATTGCTACATTCTTCATTAAGGACAATGTAGATATCGCTAAAGGTTTCTTCATTCAGAATTGTTGATAGACGATTCAGCCATATTCGTGTTTAGGCTTTCTAGATATTTCAAGAGTCTGCTCTGGTGAGATTTTCAACTAATGGCGAAGGCTCTCTCGAATACTTATTAATCAATGTACGAACGAGAAAGAGAAAAACTCTGAAACGACATCTGAGATAACAAAAAAAGTAATATGGAAAAACTTCAAGGATATGCCATCAGCCATACAAAAAAAAATCTTCAAAATTGGGGTGCCTCGTAAAAATATATTTATAGTAACAAAAATGATAATGTCAAATTGAAATTTACTTCCATAGTTTAGTTTTCAAAATCCATAGTGTATCTTATCTCAGAATTCAATCGATTATGTCAACAAGCTTTATCGAGTACCTCAGATACCACTTTTTTTTTCATCTCTCACCTTGCATCATCCTTTTTACTTATCCATTTGTGTACAATAAAAATTAATAATTCCTTCAACAAGTAACATCATTATCTTTAATACTCTCACGATTATAAAAATTCTAAGATTTCCTAAACCGTAACAGAACAAACTTACCTTATCCACACTACGCTCACAAGTGATGTAAGATGATGACATCATTTCGAAAGATTTACTCGAGGATTTACTCTTAGATTCTATTGCCCATTTTTTAAACAAAAAACACGTACACTCTGTCCATAACGTTACTCGTCCGTTAAAGCCGATTCAGATACATTGGTGACTACCCCGATTTTTTCTTTTCAGTTAGAGGCTTTTCACAATTTCTATCAGATTTAGTCCAATGTCCAGCGTGGCTTTAGCCGAGGAAGTAGTTGTTTTCTGTTAGATATTACAAAAAAAATCATATTTTTCACTTTTAATGGAGAATGTTCCCTATTTCAACACAGTAAAATAGTTTGGACATTATCAAAGATTCACACGAAGGGATCTTCAAGTGTTTAGACAGCACGTGCATGCTCTGAAGGGTTTCTGGGAACGTTGCATGGCAAATCTCAGTTCAGAGTCCACAATCATTGTTTTCTTCAACTATTTTATTATTATTGCTCGGCAGTCATTCAAAGTGCAGGTAGTTCTTTATAGATCCTTCCTGATTCCTGCTGTCAGGTCCATCTTCTGACAGTGTCTAAAGATATCCATCCTTAAGCGAGCCAGGGCTTCGCTTTCCAACTCAAGTGGCATGCCATGTTGGGAGTCACACCACCTTTCTAAGGGAGTTCTAGCTCAGTTCGAGGAATTGTCTTGATATAGTCGGTCGATTGGCCCATCATCACCATCTTTCTGTGAAAATTGCCTGAGGCATTCTCCCAGGAAGACTGATGATGGTTCTCTACCCATTTCTTCTTGTCCTGCTTTTTAATGGTAATCACACTATGCACCAGCATATTGAAACTGCTGTGAGTGAACAACTGCTATCATTCTTGAAAGAAAATTCAGAACTTTCACCGTATCAACACGGTTTTACAAAAAGTAAAAGCACTGTGACTGCCTTGAACAAGTTTGTCAGTGAAATAGTTGAGACTGATAAGTCAAGGTGGGTCTTGGACTTTTCATAGACTACTGCAAGGCTTTTGACTGTGCAATCACCAAATTCTATTGCTTAAATTATCAAGGTACGGTTCAGTTAAAATCTTGCAGAACGTTTTCAAAAAGTCAGCATAGGAAGCAATGTTTCAGGTCTCGCAGCCGTTACGACTGGAGTACCTCAAGGGTTCATATTAGGTCCTACATTGTTCATTGTCTTTATAAATGACCTGCTCCTCAAGGTATTGATTTAGAGTGCATTCGTTTTGATTTCAAGATATTCCATAAAACTCTCGAAATTGAATCCAAAACACTCTCTTTACTTTGGATTCTGTTTGCGTTCCTTTTAACGCACTCAAAACTTGATAGAGCCTTATTGTGTCGGTCAGAACAATAGAATTGTTGGCTGCTTGCCAATGAGTAAATAATCATCTAACTTTGGGTTCCATGGTTCGTTTCAAATGAAGTTTCAATTAGTGACCATAGATGTCGCAAGTTACTTTCCATTGTAAAAGAAGTAGTTTCCGAACCGAAACTGAAAAGTGAGTCGAAATGAGTGTTGTGAAGCGTGTTCGTGTCATTTTTGAACCATTCATACATTCGGAGCATCCGAACGCATCTGTTTATCGAAATTTCTACATTTTGATATCTGCGTTCCACAGAAAAACCACCAACATTCGTACGAATCGAGTAAAAAGAGACGCGCTTTCCCTTTTGGATGTCGTAACAAACCGAGAATTACAAAACTAAAAATAGTAAACTTGTGGTTAATGAACTTCCCAAGGTAAGGCGCGATTTTAACGCGCGCCGATGAAAAAACACAAATGTGTGTCAACCGTATTCACTATTCGATTCAAATCGAATCAGAAAACCTTGGTGTTGTTGTTTTCTTTCTTTCTCGCCGCGGACGGAGTATTTGCGACTCGCTGAAAATGTCCACTGAATTGAATGACGTCATAACAGGCGATACCAAACGATGGGAACGTGAATTAATATCGTATATAGTATGTCACATCCACTTATAACTTTCCAGTAGAAATATCTTGGGAATAAAATAAGATATCGACAATTCATTATTAGATACAATAGAAAGAAGTCTGGACAGTTTTTGGACAATTTGGGTGTTCCACAAGGTTCGAACTTAGGACCTCTTCTATTCATATTTTTCATAGACGACTCACTATCCTATCTTCACGTTTTATAGAGCTCCAGTAGGATATTGTTTCTATTATGGAATAGGTTCAGAATAGTATATTCTGTTACAAAGTTAGAATGAAAATTCGATGCGAGTAGGACATTCTGAGTGCGAGCCAGAGGAGAGCGTGAGGAATCACGAGCATCGTGAATTTCCATTCTAACGAAAATCCAACAAAAAATTATTTTGATATTTCAATTCACATCTTGACACTATGATAACAGTCAAAGCTAACGTTATTAAAATTCAATTTTTCTGACAGAAAAAATCAGAGAATGAAACTATTTCGACTGTTATTAGTATTTAGGGCAATGCAACACTACAAAGCATTTAATCTATTTGGACTCGCGTTAAATATAATTCATTCATATTTTTTGGCATAAAATCCAGCTTGGGTTATTAACCGGTGACTAGCCAATACGAAAATAAACATATCATTAAGCTGAGCGGATTTTGTTGATACGCCTGTGAAGTCGTTATGTCATTTGAGTTTGTTGCCAAAACGTCCCCACTGTTAGCATAACGATGGACACATTCACTGTAACGAAAATGAATGATTGGATTCTCATTGCTGTGGCTCATGGAAATTGCATTTGAGCTATCTAATACACAGTATCATTACGTTATTGTAATCAATTTAGAATAGGCGAGAACACGAAATTTTAAAAATATATTGTTCTACATTCATGCAAAAAGCAAAACTTTATTGAACTATATTCAGTGGAAAAAAAAGTTCTTTATTGCACTCATCTGTCATTCAACTCCAATGTGCTGTCATCATGACAAACAAAAATGTTCAAACCCGCTACATATTTAGCAGATATTCTGTGAGATAGGCCATATGTTTTAAACAGTTACATATTTTATATTTGCTAGTAGCCAGAGCTAAACAAACAATGCCATCCCGAGCAAAACTCCATAATCAAAACTGATCCGCTTTGTTCTAAACCGTCTACCTGCATAGAGCAAACTGTCTGCACTATGACCACACCTCGTGATAACATACGCGCTCACGGCTACTGTAATTTTGATTTTCATAACGCAACTGTGACTATAGAAGTCAAAAATTATTTCTCACAATTACAGAATTGAAAGTTTTAAAATGAGTATTAATAATGGAAAATAGATGATAGTGATCTGTTTCAATACAAATCGATAATAATAATCAAATAGTTAAGTTGCGCTTTTCATTTTCCAACACCTAGTGCCGTACGTTAATAAATCATTTTTTGCTATTTGCATGAACGTAGAAAAAATGTTGTATGCAACTCGTGCAAAAATTGTTTATTGCACTCAACGTGTTGAGTGCAATAACGGCCTCGTCGGACAATTTCACGTCGAGTGCAACAAACACTTACTTTTTGCACTTGTTGCATAAATAACTATTAATGGATTCTGCAGCTTCTGAATATTAAAAAAAATGTATACCCAAGTTTGATCATAATTCATTTCAATATTATTTATTGAATATTCGGCCAATATTCAAATTTCAGTGATGGTGACAAATTTATTTTGTAATGAAAAGGGGAAACATTCTCCATGAAAATTGAAAAATGAAAAATGTGATGTATTTGTAATACCTAACAGAAAACAACTACTTCCCCGGCACAAGGCACGCTGGATATTGAATACACAGTAAACCCAAGAGGTTATCTTGAACGATGGAAAATTGCAACTAAAGTTTGTCTTTCAGTCGTAGATGATTCCACAACAGATTTTATGAATGTCCTATTCATATTTGCGAACTAAAATTAATTTGTAATATTGTATCAATATTGTCTTTCAAATATTGGCGTGATATTTTCGTAACAATCTCAATCAATATAGGGTCAATATAATTTTTCGAATATGGATGAAATAATATTCGACCAATATGCTATCAAACTTGGATATACAATATTGTTTTTATCTCTAAAATCGATATGAGAGGAATATTGAAATCGCAATATTGGAGCTAGATGCTGAAAACAATATGTAGGCAATATCGCTCTATCGATTTTGGTGAAAATTATTCAACCAATATTGACCCAATATTTCTTGAAACAATGTATATTCAGAACAGGTTGAAACAATATTATAATGGTAATTATAATAATTATAATAGATTTTATTGATAGGAATTTCAATAACAAATGAAATTTAAGTACATCATGTAAAAAAATACATTATCCTATCAGATGGCAGGATTCAATGAATGACAATGATAGAGTACCACGATCATACTTGCTCTTCCATATTCCATATGCACCCATATTGGTTCAATATTATTTTTACATTTACAACATATCTATATTGGCCCAATATGAAATCAAGATTCAGTCAATATGAGATGCTACTTGGAAGGCAAATAGGAGGCAATGAAAAAGCAGACCAACTTGCGAGACAATCATCTGAATCACCATTCACAGGCACAGAACAATTTTCGACTCCGTGGGATAGTGTGGAAAGAAGGGGAATTCGGCTTTTTTCGTTTCATTCAATTAAAACTCTCCATCATACTTTCGAATCCATACAGAACCAGTGTATGAATTCAGCGGACTTGTCTTGACGGTGCATTTCTTTATTCACCCCTAGCATCTGATTCCATCGACATCCCCACGACACCCCTCAGTAATTTCAAGATCCCTTTATTCTTCCACTCCTTCTGGAACACAAAGTCGTAGAGGATGCACGACTGCCCTCCTCCCGTCGTCGGCAGAGAATCAATACCGTGTGCACTTTAAAGAGGATATGCCCTTATGGAGAGGTCGGAAAATTCTCGGGAAATTTTCGAGAATTCGCCGTTGCCCAAACAGCTGTTTAATATTCGAGGACCCGCCACCATCCGGATTCGGCTCGATGAATTTCCACGAAATTAGAATTCAGATGCGAGAATTTCAATTAAGAGACGGGTGTATTACAAGGAGAGACGACATGGAGTTGATTCTTCGAATTCTCTCTCTCTCTTTTATGGCCAAGGGAATATTGTCTTTACACGACTTTGATACAACTTTCAAGATAAAATCTGTGTCACACTTCTTGTCATGGAAGTTTAGAAAATATCTCTTGGTTTTGATAATAATCCTTGACTAGAGAGGGCCAACAACATTGAAACTTATTGGATTTAAATAATTGTTGATTCTTTGTTGCAAACATTTATTTGATCACAAACAATGATATTTCTATACAATCAATCGTTTTTTTCATAGAAGATATAAGTTTATATCAAAAGTTATACCCAGCAACTTAAGACCTATCGCACTACTATTTGTTACCTCGAAGGTCATGGAAGAATCCATCAACATCAGACACATGAAATATCTAGAACGCTCAGGAATTATCAATGATCGACAATATGGCTTCCAACATTGGAGGTCAACTGATGACCTGCTTGCCTATTTCTCACTTATTTGGTAGAAATGTGTCGAGAAATATGTTGAAACCCTGGCCATTACATTAGATATCTACTAGGCATCTGCGGCATCCTAGCACATAAAACTGCCAACGAAAAAGTTCGAAAGTTCTAGAATTTTTTCAATATTTTTCCCGTATTCTACGCTATCCATATAACATGACACAGTTTTCGAAAAATGAAAAATAATTAATTTAAAATCCGTTCAACTCAAAGTGCACACTTTCGTAAAAACGCCTACCAAATCTATGTTTGACTGGCAATCGATTTCAAATTTGGTCAGCTTATAGAAAAAAGGTTGAATTTAACGAATATAACATAGAAAAAAATAAAAAAACATTTTTGGCGGGAAACGGCAGCTGCAACCTCTAGATAACATTTTCAACCGACCACCGGATCGAGATAGAGAAATTCTGCGAACGCCAATCGATTTAGCATGCTGAAATTAGTATATGTTGTGATTTTCAAGTCGATCGTCACAAAATGAATTTTCAGCCGAAAAAACATCAAAGGGTTATACCTTAAAAATCGCCAAAAATCCAAAGTAATCTGATTCACTTGAGATTACCACCTTTATAATCAACATTTTATGCTGATTCCGAAAATGTATGATTTGAATATGTTAAGATACACGCTGTTCCATAAAACAAAGATTAATGTGCAACAAAAATTGTATCCTAGTGTAAATTTTAATAAATACGGATTAATTATAGAATGAGTATCCATGACGTGACAATGAGTCATACTTTTTCGTGCGTGCAGCCGGCGTGCATCGATTTATAAGACGTTATCACGTCAAAAAAATAATATTAATATCAATCGGAAAAAGCAATATATCCAATACCAACTACATCAAATCGTCTGATGTATAAATAAATCAAAAATCTCAATGGAGCACTGTCAGCTAACGTCTTAACATGGTGATCAGCTCATGGGGGTACAAACAAAGAATTTGAGTTTGACAAGAAAATTGTTTTTTTGCGGTGGTTAGTGGTTAATTGTGATTTTTTTGAACTTTACTGAATTTGGTGATCCTATTATTTGATAATATTTTGAAATACTCTTGCCTCAGATGAGAAATCGTATAATTTTACTAATAACTTCGCTGTTAGTTTTGCGATCTTTGACAATAAATATCTACTAGTAATCAAAACCCTCCGTCTTTCATAACATCCTCCAATGTTGACTTCAATGTTAATAAATTCCCAGCGTCTTTTTTTTTCTACGTATTCTGCGTAGGTACATGGTCTGGTGGATATTCGGAACGATCTGACTAGTATGTCTCTATACACCAGCAGTTTCTACCTGTCTCTGTCTTGTTTGTATAGAATGAAACTTGGAAATTTCACGTGCTGGTCTGGATCGAATCGGTTATAACAACCCATAACAACACAAGTCTTCATGATTTATGTCCTCAAATCTAAAAGAGAAAACTGTATGATACCTATCATCACAACAACTTATTTTTGAATTGGAAAAATCCATGTTTCTAACGCCTCTACAGACCTATGCACTCACTTCAGACTATACACAATGAATAATACTCACTAAAATGCCAAGAACGTGTTTTAATAGAATTTTTTTCGCAGAAAATCCACAAAAACGACACGCGTAGTCTTAGGGAAAATGACCAAAACAGCTTTGTTTGTCCCCCGATCGAATGTTTGACAACTGTCAATTTACGTCACTGACAGTGCTTCATTACGTAGTTCCTAAATATAAATTCGAATCAGCAACGGTACCGAGATATAACCCTGAGGCACGCCTGCATCGATTGAAACCTTTCACGCTTCCCTAATCCCCTGCCATTTTCCGTATATCTTGTCGATTCCAGCCGACCCTTCGTTCTCGTCGCGTTGTCGAACTTTTTCTTGTAGCGAACTGACCTCGAAACGTACGGAGGATCGTCGTTTGGATTTGGGATCCCGTCACGTTATCATCATTATCGGATCACCGTATTGAATAACAGTAAAACAAGCGCGGAACGACGACCTACGCGTCGTCGTCTCCGTTGGATAGGTCGGGCTCGATTCGCTGCGATTTTACGCCGTCGTCGGCATTAACGACGGCCGGAAAATAGGCCAGTTAAACAAAGGAAACTTTCACAAAAGGTGTATTTTGGTGCTCGATAAAGTGCCCTTCGGCTGATTTTTTTGAGATTTCATTATGTTGTAGTATTCGACCACTTTATCAAAAGTGTCAACTGGCCCAACACGATCCTATGGCTAGTTTTGCAGATATTGGGTGTTGAAGTTAAAAGTGGTCATTTTTTTTCATTATTTTTTTCTACATTCATGCAAAAAGCAAAACTTTGTTGAACTAAATCTAATGGAAAAATAGTTCTTTATTGCAGTGGTGCAACAAAATTTTAATTGCACTCATTTGTCATTCTACTTCAACGTGCTGTTATCATGACAAACATAAACATTCAAACTCACTACATATTAAGCAGATATTTCTGTGAGATTGGCAATGCGTTTTAAACAGTTAAATATTTTATATTATTTTGTATTAATGTTAGCAGCCAGATTTAAACAAACAATGCCTTCCCGAGAATAACTCCATAATCAAAATTTATCCGCTTTTTTATATTTCATTTTTCGAATTTCAAATTTTTGTTTACGAACGTATTTTGACGTGCTGATTCCGAATCTTCCATTGAAAATGTCAAAAACTCATCAGAAATATTTCTGGCGGCAAAAAAAACATCCAAAAACTGATTTAGAGCCGACCAACTCGAGAACGGTTAGAGATAGACACATTCTGCGAACGCCAATCGATTCAGAATGGTCGAATTAGTATCTATGGTGAATTTCGAATCAATAAAAAAAATTGAAAATTACCCGAAAAAGTTGCAAGGGGTTTACCACTAAAAGTCACGAAAAATACTAACTCGTCACATCGTCTGGAGATTTGCACTGTATACGTAAAATTTCATGCTCATTCCGAAAATGTATGATTTTTATGAGCCCAGATATAAGATTTGGCCTGAAAAGGGTGATTATAGTAAAAAATCCAATTTTCTGAGATTTTTTATATTTCATTTTTCGAATTTCAAATTTTTGTACTCGATCGTATTTTGACGTGCTGATTCCGAATCTTCCATTGAAAATGTCAAAAACTCAACAGAAATATTTCTGACGGCAAAAAAAACATCCAAAAACTGATTTAGAGCCGACCAACTCGAGAACGGTTAGAGATAGACACATTCTGCGAACGCCAATCGATTCAGAATGGTCGAATTAGTATCTATGGTAAATTTCGAGTCAATAAAAAAAATTGAAAATTATCCGAAAAAGTTGCAAGGGGTTTACCCCTAAAAGTCACGAAAAATACTAACTCGTCACATCGTCTTGAGATTTGCACTGTATACGTAAAATTTCATGCTCATTCCGAAAATGTATGATTTTTATGTGCTCAGATATCAGATTTAGCCGGAAAAGGGTGTTTATGGTAAAAAATCGAATTTTCTGAGATTTTTTATATATCATTTTTCGAATTTCAAATTTTTGTACTCGAACGTATTTTGACGTGCTGATTCCGAATCTTCCATTGAAAATGTCAAAAACTCATCAGAAATATTTCTGGCGGCAAAAAAAACATCCAAAAACTGATTTAGAGCCGACCAACTCGAGAACGGTTAGAGATAGACACATTCTGCGAACGCCAATCGATTCAGAATGGTCGAATTAGTATCTATGGTGAATTTCGAGTCAATAAAAAAAATTGAAAATTATCCGAAAAAGTTGCAAGGGGTTTACCCCTAAAAGTCACGAAAAATACTAACTCGTCACATCGTCTTGAGATTTGCACTGTATACGTAAAATTTCATGCTCATTCCGAAAATCTATGATTTTTATGTGCTCAGATATCAGATTTAGCCGGAAAACGGTGTTTATGGTAAAAAATCGAATTTTCTGAAATTTTTTATATTTCATTTTTCGAATTTCAAATTTTTGTCCTCGAACGTATTTCGACGTGCTGATTCCTAATCTTTGAACGAAAATGTCAAAAACTCATCAGAAATATTTTTGGCGGCAAAAAGAACATCCAAAAACTGATTTAGAGCTGACCAACTCGAGAACGGTTAGAGATAGACACATTCTGCGAACGCCAATCGATTCAGAATGGTCGAATTGGTATCTATGGGGAATTTCGGGTCAATAAAAAAAATTGAAAATTACTCGAAAAAGTTGCAAGGGGTTCAACCCTAGAAGTCACGAAAAATACTAACTCGTCACATCGTCTTGAGATTTGCACTGTATACGTAAAATTTCATGCTCATTCCGAAAATGTATGATTTTTATGTGCTCAGATATCAGATTTAGCCGGAAAAGGGTGTTTATGGTAAAAAATCGAATTTTCTGAGATTTTTTATATATCATTTTTCGAATTTCAAGTTTTTGTCCTCGAACGTATTTCGACGTGCTGATTCCTAATCTTTGAACGAAAATGTCAAAAACTCATCAGAAATATTTTTGGCGGCAAAAAAAAACATCCAAAAACTGATTTAGAGCCGACCAACTTGAGAACGGTTAGAGATAGACATATTCTGCGAACGCCAATCGATTCAGAATGACCGAATTAGTATATACTGAGAATTTGAACTGGAAAAATTGACGGATAAAAAAGTCGACATATCTTCATACATAATTTTTTGAACTTTTTTATTTTTCATTTTTCGAAATTCGAATTTTTGTTTTCGAACGTATTATGACGTGCTAATTCCGAATCTTTGAACAATAAAGTCAGAAACTCATCCAGAATATTTTTGGCGCCAAAAAAAACATCCAAAAACTGATTTAGAGCTGACCAACTCGAGAACGGTTAGAGATAGACACATTCTGCGAACGCCAATCGATTCAGAATGGTCGAATTAGTATAAATGGTGAATTTCGAGTCAATAAAAAAAACTGAAAATTACCCGAAAAAGTTACAAGGGGTTTACCCCTAAAAGTCACGAAAAATACTTAGTCGTCACATCGTCTTGAGATTTGCACTGTATACGTAAAATTTCATGCTCATTCCGAAAATGTATGATTTTTATGTGCTCAGATATCAGATTTAGCCGGAAAATGGTGTTTATGGTGAAAAATCGAATTTTCTGAGAATTTTTATATTTAATTTTTCGAATTTCAAATTTTTGTCCTCGAACTTATTTCGACGTGCTGATTCCTAATCTTTGAACGAAAATGTCAAAAACTCATCAGAAATATTTTTGGCGGCAAAAAAAACATCCAAAAACTGATTTAGAGCCGACCAACTTGAGAACGGTTAGAGATAGACACATTCTGCGAACGCCAATCGATTCAGAATCGCGAAATCAGTATATACTGAGAATTTTAACTGAAAAAATTAACGGATAAAAAAGTCGACATATCATCATACATAATTTTTTAAACTTTTTTATTTTTCATTTTTCGAAATTAAAATTTTTGTTTTCGAACGTATTTTGACGTGCTTATTCCGAATCTTCGAACCAAAATGTCAAAAACTCATCCAAAATATTTTTGGCGGCAAAAAAAATCCAAAAACTGATTTAGAGCTGACCAACTCGAGAACGGTTAGAGATAGACACATTCTGCGAACGCCTATCGATTCAGAATGGTCGAATTAGTATCTATGGTGAATTTCGAGTCAATAAAAAAAATTGAAAATTATCCGAAAAAGTTGGAAGGGGTTTACCCCTAAAAGTCACGAAAAATACTAACTCGACACATCGTCTTGAGATTTGCACTGTATACGTAAAATTTCATGCTCATTCCGAAAATCTATGATTTTTATGTGCTCAGATATCAGATTTAGCCGGAAAACGGTGTTTATGGTAAAAAATCGAATTTTCTGAAATTTTTTATATTTCATTTTTCGAATTTCAAATTTTTGTCCTCGAACGTATTTCGACGTGCTGATTCCTAATCTTTGAACGAAAATGTCAAAAACTCATCAGAAATATTTTTGGCGGCAAAAAGAACATCCAAAAACTGATTTAGAGCTGACCAACTCGAGAACGGTTAGAGATAGACACATTCTGCGAACGCCAATCGATTCAGAATGGCGAAATCAGTATATACTGAGAATTTTAACTGAAAAAATCAACGGATAAAAAAGTCGACATATCATCATACATAATTTTTTAAACTTTTTTATTTTTCATTTTTCGAAATTAAAATTTTTGTTTTCGAACGTATTTTGACGTGCTTATTCCGAATCTTCGAACCAAAATGTCAAAAACTCATCCAAAATATTTTTGGCGGCAAAAAAAATCCAAAAACTGATTTAGAGCTGACCAACTCGAGAACGGTTAGAGATAGACACATTCTGCGAACGCCTATCGATTCAGAATGGTCGAATTAGTATCTATGGTGAATTTCGAGTCAATAAAAAAAATTGAAAATTATCCGAAAAAGTTGGAAGGGGTTTACCCCTAAAAGTCACGAAAAATACTAACTCGTCACATCGTCTTGAGATTTGCACTGTATACGTAAAATTTCATGCTCATTCCGAAAATGTATGATTTTTATGTGCTCAGATATCAGATTTAGCCGGAAAACGGTGTTTATGGTAAAAAATCGAATTTTCTGAAATTTTTTATATTTCATTTTTCGAATTTCAAATTTTTGTCCTCGAACGTATTTCGACGTGCTGATTCCTAATCTTTGAACGAAAATGTCAAAAACTCATCAGAAATATTTTTGGCGGCAAAAAGAACATCCAAAAACTGATTTAGAGCTGACCAACTCGAGAACGGTTAGAGATAGACACATTCTGCGAACGCCAATCGATTCAGAATGGTCGAATTGGTCTCTATGAGGAATTTCGGGTCAATAAAAAAAATTGAAAATTACTCGAAAAAGTTGCAAGGGGTTCAACCCTAAAAGTCACGAAAAATACTAACTCGTCACATCGTCTTGAGATTTGCACTGTATACGTAAAATTTCATGCTCATTCCGAAAATGTATGATTTTTATGTGCTCAGATATCAGATTTAGCCGGAAAACGGTGTTTATGGTAAAAAATCGAATTTTCTGAAATTTTTTATATTTCATTTTTCGAATTTCAAATTTTTGTCCTCGAACGTATTTCGACGTGCTGATTCCTAATCTTTGAACGAAAATGTCAAAAACTCATCAGAAATATTTTTGGCGGCAAAAAGAACATCCAAAAACTGATTTAGAGCTGACCAACTCGAGAACGGTTAGAGATAGACACATTCTGCGAACGCCAATCGATTCAGAATGGTTGAATTGGTATCTATGGGGAATTTCGGGTCAATAAAAAAAATTGAAAATTACTCGAAAAAGTTGCAAGGGGTTCAACCCTAAAAGTCACGAAAAATACTAACTCGTCACATCGTCTTGAGATTTGCACTGTATACGTAAAATTTCATGCTCATTCCGAAAATCTATGATTTTTATGTGCTCAGATATCAGATTTAGCCAGAAAAGGGTGTTTATGGTAAAAAATCGAATTTTCTGAAATTTTTTATATTTCATTTTTCGAATTTCAAATTTTTGTCCTCGAACGTATTTCGACGTGCTGATTCCTAATCTTTGAACGAAAATGTCAAAAACGCATCAGAAATATTTTTGGCGGCAAAAAGAACATCCAAAAACTGATTTAGAGCTGACCAACTCGAGAACGGTTAGAGATAGACACATTCTGCGAACGCCAATCGATTCAGAATGGTCGAATTGGTCTCTATGGGGAATTCCGGGTCAATAAAAAAAATTGAAAATTACTCGAAAAAGTTGCAAGGGGTTCAACCCTAAAAGTCACGAAAAATACTAACTCGTCACATCGTCTTGAGATTTGCACTGTATACGTAAAATTTCATGCTCATTCCGAAAATGTATGATTTTTATGTGCTCAGATATCAGATTTAGCCAGAAAAGGGTGTTTATGGTAAAAAATCGAATTTTCTGAGATTTTTTATATATCATTTTTCGAATTTCAAGTTTTTGTCCTCGAACGTATTTCGACGTGCTGATTCCTAATCTTTGAACGAAAATATCAAAAACTCATCAGAAATATTTTTGGCGGCAAAAAAAACATCCAAAAACTGATTTAGAGCCGACCAACTTGAGAACGGTTAGAGATAGACATATTCTGCGAACGCCAATTGATTCAGAATGACCGAATTAGTATATACTGAGAATTTGAACTGGAAAAATTGACGGATAAAAAAGTCGACATATCTTCATACATAATTTTTTGAACTTTTTTATTTTTCATTTTTCGAAATTCGAATTTTTGTTTTCGAACGTATTATGACGTGCTAATTCCGAATCTTTGAACAATAAAGTCAGAAACTCATCCAGAATATTTTTGGCGCCAAAAAAAACATCCAAAAACTGATTTAGAGCTGACCAACTCGAGAACGGTTAGAGATAGACACATTCTGCGAACGCCTATCGATTCAGAATGGTCGAATTAGTATCTATGGTGAATTTCGAGTCAATGAAAAAAATTGAAAATTACCCGAAAAAATTGCAAGGGGTTTACCCCTAAAAGTCACGAAAAATACTAAGTCGTCACATCGTCTTGAAATTTGCACTGTATACGTAAAATTTCATGCTCATTCCGAAAATGTATGATTTTTATGTGCTCAGATATCAGATTTAGCCGGAAAATGGTGTTTATGGTAAAAAATCGAATTTTCTGAGATTTTTTTTATTTAATTTTATGAATTTCAAATTTTTGTCCTCGAACTTATTTCGACGTGCTGATTCCTAATCTTTGAACGAAAATGTCAAAAACTCATCAGAAATATTTTTGGCGGCAAAAAAAACATCCAAAAACTGATTTAGAGCCGACCAACTTGAGAACGGTTAGAGATAGACACATTCTGCGAACGCCAATCGATTCAGAAT
Organism: Chrysolina haemoptera; assembly: GCA_958298965.1. Classification (NCBI taxonomy): domain Eukaryota; kingdom Metazoa; phylum Arthropoda; class Insecta; order Coleoptera; family Chrysomelidae; genus Chrysolina; species Chrysolina haemoptera. The sequence goes on from OY282590.1 coordinate 38,578,328, forward strand.
GGCCGAATCAGTATATACTGAGAATTTTAACTGAAAAAATTAACGGATAAAAAAGTCGACATATCTTCATACATAATTTTTGAACTTTTTTATTTTTCATTTTTCGAAATTCAAATTTTTGTTTTCGAATGTATTTTGACGTGCTGATTCCGAATCTTTCAACGAAAATGTCGAAAACTCATCAGAAATATTTTTGGCGGCAAAAAGAACATCCAAAAACTGATTTAGAGCTGACCAACTCGAGAACGGTTAGAGATAGACACATTCTGCGAACGCCAATCGATTCAGAATGGTCGAATTGGTATCTATGGGGAATTTCGGGTCAATAAAAAAAATTGAAAATTACTCGAAAAAGTTGCAAGGGGTTCAACCCTAAAAGTCACGAAAAATACTAACTCGTCACATCGTCTTGAGATTTGCACTGTATACGTAAAATTTCATGCTCATTCCGAAAATGTATGATTTTTATGTGCTCAGATATCAGATTTAGCCGGAAAATGGTGTTTATGGTGAAAAATCGAATTTTCTGAGAATTTTTATATTTAATTTTTCGAATTTCAAATTTTTGTCCTCGAACGTATTTCGACGTGCTGATTCCTAATCTTTGGAAGAAAATTTCAAAAACTCATCAGAAATATTTTTAGCGGCAAAAAAAACATCCAAAAACTGATTTAGAGCCGACCAACTTGAGAACGGTTAGAGATAGACACATTCTGCGAACGCCAATCGATTCAGAATGGCGAAATCAGTATATACTGAGAATTTTAACTGAAAAAATTAACGGATAAAAAAGTCGACATATCATCATACATAATTTTTTAAACTTTTTTATTTTTCATTTTTCGAAATTAAAATTTTTGTTTTCGAACGTATTTTGACGTGCTTATTCCGAATCTTCGAACCAAAATGTCAAAAACTCATCCAAAATATTTTTGGCGGCAAAAAAAATCCAAAAACTGATTTAGAGCTGACCAACTCGAGAACGGTTAGAGATAGACACATTCTGCGAACGCCTATCGATTCAGAATGGTCGAATTAGTATCTATGGTGAATTTCGAGTCAATAAAAAAAATTGAAAATTATCCGAAAAAGTTGGAAGGGGTTTACCCCTAAAAGTCACGAAAAATACTAACTCGTCACATCGTCTTGAGATTTGCACTGTATACGTAAAATTTCATGCTCATTCCGAAAATCTATGATTTTTATGTGCTCAGATATCAGATTTAGCCGGAAAACGGTGTTTATGGTAAAAAATCGAATTTTCTGAAATTTTTTATATTTCATTTTTCGAATTTCAAATTTTTGTCCTCGAACGTATTTCGACGTGCTGATTCCTAATCTTTGAACGAAAATGTCAAAAACTCATCAGAAATATTTTTGGCGGCAAAAAGAACATCCAAAAACTGATTTAGAGCTGACCAACTCGAGAACGGTTAGAGATAGACACATTCTGCGAACGCCAATCGATTCAGAATGGTCGAATTGGTATCTATGGGGAATTTCGGGTCAATAAAAAAAATTGAAAATTACTCGAAAAAGTTGCAAGGGGTTCAACCCTAAAAGTCACGAAAAATACTAACTCGTCACATCGTCTTGAGATTTGCACTGTATACGTAAAATTTCATGCTCATTCCGAAAATCTATGATTTTTATGTGCTCAGATATCAGATTTAGCCGGAAAACGGTGTTTATGGTAAAAAATCGAATTTTCTGAAATTTTTTATATTTCATTTTTCGAATTTCAAATTTTTGTCCTCGAACGTATTTCGACGTGCTGATTCCTAATCTTTGAACGAAAATGTCAAAAACTCATCAGAAATATTTTTGGCGGCAAAAAGAACATCCAAAAACTGATTTAGAGCTGACCAACTCGAGAACGGTTAGAGATAGACACATTCTGCGAACGCCAATCGATTCAGAATGGTCGAATTGGTATCTATGGGGAATTTCGAGTCAATAAAAAAAATTGAAAATTACTCGAAAAAGTTGCAAGGGGTTCAACCCTAAAAGTCACGAAAAATACTAACTCGTCACATCGTCTTGAGATTTGCACTGTATACGTAAAATTTCATGCTCATTCCGAAAATCTATGATTTTTATGTGCTCAGATATCAGATTTAGCCAGAAAAGGGTGTTTATGGTAAAAAATCGAATTTTCTGAAATTTTTTATATTTCATTTTTCGAATTTCAAATTTTTGTCCTCGAACGTATTTCGACGTGCTGATTCCTAATCTTTGAACGAAAATGTCAAAAACGCATCAGAAATATTTTTGGCGGCAAAAAGAACATCCAAAAACTGATTTAGAGCTGACCAACTCGAGAACGGTTAGAGATAGACACATTCTGCGAACGCCAATCGATTCAGAATGGTCGAATTGGTCTCTATGGGGAATTTCGGGTCAATAAAAAAAATTGAAAATTACTCGAAAAAGTTGCAAGGGGTTCAACCCTAAAAGTCACGAAAAATACTAACTCGTCACATCGTCTTGAGATTTGCACTGTATACGTAAAATTTCATGCTCATTCCGAAAATGTATGATTTTTATGTGCTCAGATATCAGATTTAGCCAGAAAAGGGTGTTTATGGTAAAAAATCGAATTTTCTGAGATTTTTTATATATCATTTTTCGAATTTCAAGTTTTTGTCCTCGAACGTATTTCGACGTGCTGATTCCTAATCTTTGAACGAAAATATCAAAAACTCATCAGAAATATTTTTGGCGGCAAAAAAAACATCCAAAAACTGATTTAGAGCCGACCAACTTGAGAACGGTTAGAGATAGACATATTCTGCGAACGCCAATCGATTCAGAATGACCGAATTAGTATATACTGAGAATTTGAACTGGAAAAATTGACGGATAAAAAAGTCGACATATCTTCATACATAATTTTTTGAACTTTTTTATTTTTCATTTTTCGAAATTCGAATTTTTGTTTTCGAACGTATTATGACGTGCTAATTCCGAATCTTTGAACAATAAAGTCAGAAACTCATCCAGAATATTTTTGGCGCCAAAAAAAACATCCAAAAACTGATTTAGAGCTGACCAACTCGAGAACGGTTAGAGATAGACACATTCTGCGAACGCCTATCGATTCAGAATGGTCGAATTAGTATCTATGGTGAATTTCGAGTCAATGAAAAAAATTGAAAATTACCCGAAAAAATTGCAAGGGGTTTACCCCTAAAAGTCACGAAAAATACTAAGTCGTCACATCGTCTTGAAATTTGCACTGTATACGTAAAATTTCATGCTCATTCCGAAAATGTATGATTTTTATGTGCTCAGATATCAGATTTAGCCGGAAAATGGTGTTTATGGTAAAAAATCGAATTTTCTGAGATTTTTTTTATTTAATTTTATGAATTTCAAATTTTTGTCCTCGAACTTATTTCGACGTGCTGATTCCTAATCTTTGAACGAAAATGTCAAAAACTCATCAGAAATATTTTTGGCGGCAAAAAAAACATCCAAAAACTGATTTAGAGCCGACCAACTTGAGAACGGTTAGAGATAGACACATTCTGCGAACGCCAATCGATTCAGAATGGCCGAATCAGTATATACTGAGAATTTTAACTGAAAAAATTAACGGATAAAAAAGTCGACATATCTTCATACATAATTTTTTGAACTTTTTTATTTTTCATTTTTCGAAATTCAAATTTTTGTTTTCGAATGTATTTTGACGTGCTGATTCCGAATCTTTCAACGAAAATGTCGAAAACTCATCAGAAATAATTTTGGCGGCAAAAAAAACATCCAAAAACTGATTTAGAGCTGACCAACTCGAGAACGGTTAGAGATAGACACATTCTGCGAACGCCAATCGATTCAGAATGGTCGAATTGGTCTCTATGGGGAATTTCGGGTCAATAAAAAAAATTGAAAATTACTCGAAAAAGTTGCAAGGGGTTCAACCCTAAAAGTCACGAAAAATACTAACTCGTCACATCGTCTTGAGATTTGCACTGTATACGTAAAATTTCATGCTCATTTCGAAAATGTATGATTTTTATGTGCTCAGATATCAGATTTAGCCAGAAAAGGGTGTTTATGGTAAAAAATCGAATTTTCTGAGATTTTTTATATATCATTTTTCGAATTTCAAGTTTTTGTCCTCGAACGTATTTCGACGTGCTGATTCCTAATCTTTGAACGAATATATCAAAAACTCATCAGAAATATTTTTGGCGGCAAAAAAAACATCCAAAAACTGATTTAGAGCCGACCAACTTGAGAACGGTTAGAGATAGACACATTCTGCGAACTCCTATCGATTCAGAATGGTCGAATTAGTATCTATGGTGAATTTCGAGTCAATGAAAAAAATTGAAAATTACCCGAAAAAATTGCAAGGGGTTTACCCCTAAAAGTCACGAAAAATACTAAGTCGTCACATCGTCTTGAAATTTGCACTGTATACGTAAAATTTCATGCTCATTCCGAAAATGTATGATTTTTATGTGCTCAGATATCAGATTTAGCCGGAAAATGGTGTTTATGGTAAAAAATCGAATTTTCTGAGATTTTTTATATTTAATTTTATGAATTTCAAATTTTTGTCCTCGAACTTATTTCGACGTGCTGATTCCTAATCTTTGAACGAAAATGTCAAAAACTCATCAGAAATATTTTTGGCGGCAAAAAAAACATCCAAAAACTGATTTAGAGCTGACCAACTCGAGAACGGTTAGAGATAGACACATTCTGCGAACGCCAATCGATTCAGAATGGTCGAATTGGTCTCTATGGGGAATTTCGGGTCAATAAAAAAAATTGAAAATTACTCGAAAAAGTTGCAAGGGGTTCAACCCTAAAAGTCACGAAAAATACTAACTCGTCACATCGTCTTGAGATTTGCACTGTATACGTAAAATTTCATGCTCATTCCGAAAATGTATGATTTTTATGTGCTCAGATATCAGATTTAGCCAGAAAAGGGTGTTTATGGTAAAAAATCGAATTTTCTGAGATTTTTTATATATCATTTTTCGAATTTCAAGTTTTTGTCTTCGAACGTATTTCGACGTGCTGATTCCTAATCTTTGAACGAAAATATCAAAAACTCATCAGAAATATTTTTGGCGGCAAAAAAAACATCCAAAAACTGATTTAGAGCTGACCAACTCGAGAACGGTTAGAGATAGACACATTCTGCGAACGCCTATCGATTCAGAATGGTCGAATTAGTATCTATGGTGAATTTCGAGTCAATGAAAAAAATTGAAAATTACCCGAAAAAATTGCAAGGGGTTTACCCCTAAAAGTCACGAAAAATACTTAGTCGTCACATCGTCTTGAAATTTGCACTGTATACGTAAAATTTCATGCTCATTCCGAAAATGTATGATTTTTATGTGCTCAGATATCAGATTTAGCCGGAAAATGGTGTTTATGGTAAAAAATCGAATTTTCTGAGATTTTTTATATTTAATTTTATGAATTTCAAATTTTTGTCCTCGAACTTATTTCGACGTGCTGATTCCTAATCTTTGAACGAAAATGTCAAAAACTCATCAGAAATATTTTTGGCGGCAAAAAAAACATCCAAAAACTGATTTAGAGCCGACCAACTTGAGAACGGTTAGAGATAGACACATTCTGCGAACGCCAATCGATTCAGTATGGCCGAATCAGTATATACTGAGAATGTTAACTGAAAAAATTAACGGATAAAAAATTCGACATATCTTCATACATAATTTTTTGAACTTTTTTATTTTTCATTTTTCGAAATTCAAATTTTTGTTTTCGAATGTATTTTGACGTGCTGATTCCGAATCTTTCAACGAAAATGTCGAAAACTCATCAGAAATAATTTTGGCGGCAAAAAAAACATCCAAAAACTGATTTAGAGCTGACCAATTCGAGAACGGTTAGAGATAAACACATTCTGCGAACGCCAATCTATTCAGAATGGTCGAATTAGTATCTACGCATAGAGCGAACTGTCTGAACTATGACCACACCTCTAATATGATTTTGATATTTATAATGCAACTATAATATCAAATTTCAGACTCGCTTTAACCGCCCCTGCCATTTCCAGCAGGGCCGAAAATTAAATTTGTCATATCTTTGCTAAAATTATAATATAAGGAAAAGAAAAATTGTATATCGTTTCTGAAAACTTCTACTTTCTCATGCAAACATGATATGTGAGTATCTGCGTACCCAAAATGTGTTTTATCCCACGAGCAAACGTATAAGGTTATGATATAGAAAAAAAATTACTTGGAAGAAACAAACAGCCGTCAATTAATTCTCGATAACATGTCAGATCATATGACTCATAAGACAGTAATGTTTTGTCGACTTTATAAAAAGTTTGTGAACAGAAACATTATGACTTCATAAGATGCTAGCATTATCCACGATTTTCTCTATTTTGTCTTCATCTCTTTCATATCATTGAGCTAAACACTATTACAATTCCACGGATTTTCTTCTACTCGCGACACTTTTTGCTGCACATGTACATTTATTAGTACATGTGTACTAATCGCTTGAAAAACTTGCTGTGGATATTCAATCGTATTTACTTCAGCGTCATAACTAGTAATGCCGACGTCTGAATACATTCACAAATTTAAAAGAAAATTTCTATTTTTAAATTTTTATGAATCATCGTCATAAGATAACGAGCACATTTCATAAAAAATTACTAGTAATCATTTTTGTGAAAAATTTAATTGTTTTTCACCTTATTGAGAGGTTTTTTCGATATACATATACTTTCCAAGATTACAGCAAAAATCTATTTATTTATTTTTAAACGAAAAAAAAATATGTTCCATCCCTGAAATTTCGGTGATTTTTTTTTTCATGTTTATTATGGTTTCAGCAACTAGCATACCAAGTTTGGTGGTGCTCCAATCGATCCTCGTCTCAAAACCCAATCGTACTGGATCAAACAGAATTGCTCTTGATTCACATGATTTACACAAAGTTGTATAGTTTTATTTACTTTCATGAAATTTTCCTCCCTTTTGTGATGTTTTCTTCATTTTCGTTTTCAAATGGCTAAAATGATTGGCCTAAAATTCACTACCATCTTCGTGTAAACATCATCTATTCTGCATCTAAATTATCCGTAATCAAAGCGGTAAACATTAGCGAGGATCACGGCGGGAAAGCACTGAAATAACAACGGGCGGTGTGTGTACAGAGTGTTTCGGTGAGGCCTGCCTTACTCGAAAAATATCGTGATTCATTACTTCAGCATCACCAACTATATAGATTGATAGGAATGTTACTGCAATAATTTCAATGGATGGTAGCTCGAATCGAAGAATATTAACTTTCATAATATCCGCAATATAGTACATTACAGTACGTCCAACAGAAAACAACTACTGTCCCCTACGACCGTTGAATTATATCTGTTTGACATGAGGCAAAGATTTCTACAGTAATAACTTTGCAATGCTCTTCAAATACATAGCTAAATTTATTTTTTGATTTAAATGCGAAACGCCTTCATAGTACTTGAAAATCATCAGCGAAGGCTAGGGAACCATATCAGTGGATAAGGAAAAATTGTGATATGACTTCTACGATAACAATGATTTCATATCTGTGGATTTCAGAACTGAAAAATTGCATCATTTTTGGTTGGCGTTGAGAACACTTTTCAATTTGAGTTCAAGCTATCATCTATTGAAATTACAAGAACCTTCCTCCCTTCTATTCAGCTTTGCTTTCACTTGGTGTTCTATATCTACTTTCACGAATCAACTATTTACGATACAAGTTCGTGAAATAGGTCTTTTTGTGTGATCATACAACGTTTTTTCTACGACAGTTATTGAGAAATTGTACAAATGCATCATTAATTCAAATGTTTTATGTTATGAATTGTCGTATTATCAAATGGAAAATGTTGATTTTTTACACACTCTTAGAACACATGTTTTGTCAGCCCATCGAAACACACTGGTCTATCTTCTATGCACTGTAAAATGACTCCTTACTAGCGTCAAATTTTTTTTTCAAAACTCCAAACTTTCTTCGTGTATTTTGAGCACTATATCTGGCTTGAGTAGTTCAACAAATTTGATAGCTTTGACAGAATAAAGCTTTAACAAACCATAATTAGACCACACTCAAAAATTAGCATGTCCTATGAATGTCCTTGGCTAGAGGCTTGTGAGCCTCTGGGTAGACATTCAAGAAGTCTACTAGGACAACAATGCCATGAATAAATCTCCATTTCCAGGGCAAACTAACCTAATTTTTCAAAAAAAAATCTGACTACACCACTGGATTCGCGAAATTTTCAAATGGTTCATTTATGAAATATGAAAATTATGCGTTAAACGGCATATTTCACATACTTCATTTCCCTATAACTTTTTTTTATATCTGACACACAATTTACATATGAACCATTTGAATATGTCACAAATCCAGTACTGTATTCAGATTTTTTTCAAAACAATCGCTAGAATTTTTTAGATTTTTGAGAAATAAAATAAGTTGGCTCTGGAAATGGAGATTTAGCCACGAAATTTGGTGTCCTAGCGGACTTTTTGAATGTCTACCGAAATAAGAAAAATCATTCCAATCGGCTAAAAAATGTAAATTTTATAAGGGTGGTTCCATCCTAAATGGGTCACACTGTATACCCTTCTTTATCTAATTTGCAATGTACTAATATTCTAATAGTCCCACAGAACACTCAACTACGCCAAGTCCTATTATTTCTATGGCATTCATAGCCCTTCAGAGGCTCATCAAGATAATAATAAAATGTTGAATCTCACATTCTCGGAAATACTTATCAGGCATTTAAAACTAGCGGGGAGTCATTTTACTAATAAACGCCAAAGTCTCATAAAAGTCAGAGCCACGTTCAAGTCTTTCTTCATTTTCCCAGGCTGGCAATCCAATAACTCCGAATGGCGAAAACAAAAAGCAACGGATTCGTATTATGAGGAGATGGCGTATATATTGTACGAAACGTACGAAGAACAAGGCTGACATGGCTAGCATATCGGACTATAGTGAAACTAAAAACTGTTCTTGAAAGGACCGTGCAACTTTTCATCATTAGTTGACGAATTTCGCGTAAACCTGTCCATCTGTTGTTTTTGAGTGAGTTTTCAGTGATAAAAGTTTGTTGCGGGATGCAAACGGACAATCTGGCAGCTTCTGAATGGGATTAGGAACAATCATTCGCGAAAATGTTTGAAATGTGGAACAATGTAACGACGAAGATAGAACTTCAACAGGCCCACACGCAACAACCCCATACGTCCAGCGGATCCATCAAAGGTAGAGTTTTGCATTATTTTTAGTTTTTAGCAACGGTTGTGGACTTTTTTTCGGGTGGAAAGTATCTTTAGGTAGAGTGACTGACCTGAGTTTACGTGTGTCTTGAAATGCTTGTGTTAGGGGGAAACAGCTGAGGAAATTTTGTACACCAATTCCCAAAAATCGTAAGGAATGCCTCTAATATCCAAATTATTCCCAAGTAATACCCAAGTTATTCCCGAGTAATACCCCAAAGTAATGCCAGTGACACTCAAGTCAGAAAACTAATAAAAATAATAAATCGTGTCTTGAAGTTAGGGTTGTTGCATTGCACAATTCTGATTTCCGGCAGTGCTCTCTTGCTCTCTAATTTTTCGGACCTTTTTTTTTAACTAATTCCTCTAATGCCCGAGTAATACACCAGTAATACCTGTGATACCCAATTATTTTCAAGTAATGCCTCTAATCCCCGACTAATGACTAATACCCGAGTAATGCCCCTAATTCCCGACTAATACCTGAGTAATACCACTAATACCCAAGACATATACACCAAAATTTCCCAGCGGTTTCCTCCTCGGGTTTTTCCTACAACATTTCAAATTCAAATACTTAATTTTTTTGAATAAATGTTCAGTTGCGCCCTGCACCATAATAGTTTGACAAATACTTGGAATCTGTTTTTATGAACAAATTTAATTTGAGCACCATTCCAAACATTTAACAGCTTTACCCGTGATACTCTTTCTCAGATTCTTAAATCTTCTACAAGTAATCTCTGTCATCACAAGTAGGTAACACCCCAAGAATCTTGCGAGTCATTAGGTTAGGGGGGATATAGCTAGCGGTCAATGATACATCAGTTATCATCGATCAGTAACAAGTAATCAGCTTGTTGTTCAACTGTTCACCTCATACAGTGATTCTGAGTTAGTTATTCGCCGTGATTAGTATCCTCTTCCAGGTTTTCTCGTTCAGTTGAAGGTTGGCAACGTGCCATCGTGTTATCAAACACAATAACACTTTATTTACAACACTATCACCAGAGTTAACAGCAAACAATCTAAACCTTCAAACCTACACTAAACTGGTTACTGATTAGTGATCGAACGAGTGGATGATAACTGATGCAGTCGATAGATTGACTGCTAGCTATATACCTTCTATCCTAATGGGTGGTCGGTAGCTTGACGGCCCAAGGCGCAGGCCGTTCAAAACTCCAGTATAGCGGTAGTCGGTTCCAGCCCGATGTATGTACGAGAAATTTTTTCTCAAATATATCGATAAACGACCAAAGCTCTTGTTGAAAGCAAGTGTATTGTGTGTTGTCTAGATGCCAATCTCGTCTAGTGCTAGCTTGGAGTACACGCCGGCCACCCGAGGTGGTGCTGTAGGTTTTCCGGGATTTCGTGCAGCTGTGAATACGCCACCAAAAATTAGTAAGTCGCCTCGGAGCGTCACGACAAATAATAATAATAGCCGTCCTCTACCCGCACAGGCTATGCCTTTGGGTACACTCTACGAGTGTTTATGAGGGAGTATTATCATTATTATGACTCTTAAAGTTCTTGGGGTTTTACCTGCTTGTAATGACAGAGATTATTTGTAGAAAATTTACGAATCTGGGTCAACATATTACGGGTGAAGCTATCAAATGTTTGAAGTAGTACAGTGTCATCAAATTTGTCTGGCATCTCGTTTCGTCATTGGAGGAAAGGCGCCAAATTCAAATTACAATAATCATCATCCTATAAACTAATCTCACTAAAATAATAATATAACAAAGACAAACAAGTAATAAACAACTAGGAATACAAAATTACAACAATTAACGGATATGATATGAGCAACAGGCTTTATTCACTTATTCGAAAATATAAGGGATATTTATTTTGTGGCAAACATAACCAAAGTTACCAATTTCAGGACAGCCATTACTTATTTCTTTCTATCATAAGAACCCTGGGAATGGTACACAAATTAGATTTGTTCCTAACAACGGATTCCAATTCCAAATGGATGTTTGAATCCTTTGGTGTAAAAGTGACGTAGTTTTGGATCTTTGGGTAGCTACTATTTCTTGAATTCCAATTATTTGTCAAACTGTTATGGTGCAGTGCAAAACTGAACAATAAGTCAAAAGAATAATGAACTGTTTGAATTTGAAATGGTGTTTGTAGGAAAAACCTTACACTTGTTATGACTGGCTCTTATTATCATTTTTCAATTAAAAACTTAGCAAACTTCATTTCCACAAAAGCAATATATCAATAATTCCAGCTATTTTTGGAGTATATGCCGATGATAACAAAACTTTCAACAATTCTCGAATGGAAAATTCTATATTCTTTACGTTCATGGGTTAAGAGATTTTTACTCCTTTCACTTTTTCACAACGTTTCGATTGCTTTCATACGCAGGTGGATACTGAACAATTTAGGTGCTACCAGGTATTTTATAGGTGTGTCGAAATGGTATAATTATGGTGTAATTACTCACAGTCTTGTGACGCGTTTTTTCATCCCTCCAAAACGATCCATAAACGGTCTCCATTTGGCGAGATCGGACTCAACCCCTATTCGAAAAAAGCTAAGAAAACTTGCCAAAAGTAAATCAGAAAAATTTGTGAATATTGTGAAAAACATCGAATAATTTCACTAAAAAAATTCACCACTTGCCCTTTGAAAGCCAGATAGAGAATGCGCTGCATCGAGATTTAACTGTAACATATTTTAGTAATATTGATAAATATTGAACAAAAAAAAATTATTCAACTTTACAAGAATAATGTCGATAAAAAAGTGGTAAAAAAGAGAAATGAGTAGGCGGCAAAAAAAACAAGGCGTGTGGTGAGGGTGTAAGTTCAACCAAACAAAAAACTAGAGACGTAATATTATCAATAAATCATAGTTCATTCACGTAAGTTTTTATTTTCATGTATACAGGAGGAGTTGTTAGTTTTTATATTATAAGGCAGTAAATTGTTTAATTTAGGTCCTTAAAAGTAACTATCGTTCCGTGTACAATTATAGTATTAGTTTGATTGAGAACAAAAAATTGTACACAATGAGATAGAGATAGATTGTATAAAATATTAATTGTGAAGATATCCTTCTAAGGAAAATGTGAAAGCGTTGCTAAGTTCTTCATTGAAAATTGGTATAATTTATCTTAAGAGGCATGTTTTTCTGATAACCTTCATTAATGACAATTTTTCCCTATTTAGTTTTCTGTATACGTATCAGTTTGCATGATTGGCCTTTACATATCAAAGTGAATTCTCATAATTAAAAGTAACTTCTGACATCTATAGTCACTAGTTACTTCACATAATAACTGTCTTTGCCGTAAGGTATTGATTCAGAGTGCGTTCGTTTCGATTTAAGGAGTTTTCATAAAGCTGTCCTGACGAGTTGTAAACAACGAAACGGCTGTCGGCAGATGATAGAATTGAATCGAAAACAGTCTCTTCACTCGTGAATTCTCATATCTGGCAATGCTAACAGAATCAAGACAAACAACTTTCTACCTGGAAAACTGCATTCCAAATATTAACAGATTCTCTTGTCTGCTCAAAATATATGTATTATGAATGATATTCAGCTGGAATTGACTTATTAATTAAACCTCCACAACTTCTTCTGGAAATCAATAACTATCATGCGCCCTGACCATGTTTACTCATTACAGAGAACTGAATAATATAATCCATGATGGAATAAGTAAACAGTTTCAATGACGGATTATTGTAACTAATATCGTGTCTCATCTGGACGGAATGGAATTTCCATTCGGAGTATGACAATAAACACTTTATCCCACTACCAAAGCTTACCGGAATGGGTCGATAGTCCTTGAAAAGATCTGTGGAAAAGTGGCTTGAAGTTTTTTCTCCATAGATCAGATTTTAGATATTTTCAGAAAATTCAGAACAACAAAGATCTAGATGATAATACGAAATACGATGAGTATAATATAAAGCTCAATATAATCTCAAAAGTGGGACTTAGTTCCCTCCTGCTCATAGAAGAGTACATAGGCCTCCGCTCAGAATGGATTCTGGTTTATGTTTTTATACCCTAGTTAAAAAAAAATTTAATTATCATTTATTTAGCTAAGACTTATCCAGAAAAATGAAAAAAATCTCTCCCATCTCGTTTCGGAAATATTATAGAAAATGGAAAGAAGTATGAGTAATCCAGTACAATTGGGTTTTGAGACGAGGATCGATTGTAGCACCACCAAACTTGGTATGCTAGTTGTTGGAACCATGATAAATACGAAAAAAAAATTGTTTACCGAAATATAAAAATAAATAAATAGATTTTTGCTGTAATCTTGGAAAGTATATGATTTATCGGAAAAATAACTCGACACGGTGGAAGACAATTCATTCCACAAAAATGATTCCCAGTTTTTTATGCAATACGCTCGTTTTCTCTGAAAGCGTGATTGAACGCCGACATCAAATTTTAGGTTCACGTTTATTCGCCGCTGAAAGATCTGGCGGAGCCGAATATTTGATTGGTCATAACTCTGCTGAAAATGATCGGAGAAGGAAAAGGAAAAGTTCATATCGTTTCTGAAGACTCCTACCTTCTCATGCAAATATAATATGCGAGTATTTGAGTAATGAGTACCTAAAATGTGTTTTGTCGCACTTCACGGAGATGTTTGCGGATGATTCGAAAACCATGAATAATTTAGTAAATATGGAATTATTATACTAAAGCAGCAATCCATACTCTCTTTGGACAATATGCAAAAATTTTAAAGTAGTGTGACAGGTTCCACACTCCTACCCATAAAACCGGCAAAATAATCGCTTATCCTTATCCTGCAGATATATTTAATAACACTATTGTGAAGTGCAAACCTCAAGCTAGAAATCTCCTACCTCATTTTTCATGTAGGATGTGTATGAGCGATTATTTTCAACATTTACTGAAGAAATTATAGGGATTATGGTTGAGTTGAAAACTGAGGCAGGAAGAAAACCCAGTTTTTTCTTTGGCATGTCTAAGTGAGAAGTGTCTCACTAGTCTAAAATCGTTGCATATGGTCCAAAGATGGTACTGATTCCTGCTTCAGTATAATTATTTCATATCAACTAAAATATCCATGACTTTCGGACCCTCCGTAAATATCGTAGAAGGGTTATGTGGGATAAAACACATTTTGGGTACTCAGATGGTCACATATTACATTTGCATGAGAAAGTAGAAGTCTTCAGGAACGATATGCACTTTTTCTTTTCCTTCTAATATAATTTTTAGCAAAGTAATGACAAATCTAATTTTCGGCCCTGCCGGAAATGCCAGTGGTGGGTTAACGCGAGCCTGAAATTTGATATCGGAATTCAATCAGGTTTACTGAGAAAACGAGCGCATTTTGTGAGAAATTACTAGGTATATTTTTCGTGGAGAGTTGAATTATCTTTCGCCTTGTTGAAATTGTTTCTTGATAAATCTTATACTTTCCGATTTTTTTATAACTCACCCTATAATTAAAAATTTCATTAGTTAAATTTCCCAATTGCTTAAACACAACTTTTTTATAGTGAATTTTGTTACCCCTGCAGCAAAAAACACCTACCCACGCCAATGGCCACAGCAACATTCTACATCGATTCCCTATGATTCTGAATTCCTGGTCACCTTCCAAATATCCTATAACCGCTCATACCGTTATAATTTTAGAGTTCAACGTACCATATGTATAGCGTGGAAATGTTATCCAACTGGTAAATCTCTGATTTCAACCATTTATTGACGAAATTTCTGTATGGACCGGGGTACTGTTAGAAGCGATAAAAAACTGTAAATTTCGGCAATAAGGTCCGTTAGAAAAACCAGAGCAATTGAAGTGGATATCAATAAAAATATCATTGGCGTAGGGACAGTGCTTTCATTTTGATTTGTTCTACTTCTGAAAGGTTATAAACTGTTTATTTTTTGAATGAATGGGTCGAGTTAAAAAAATACTTTACAATTCACCCAACACTATCTCTAATTGCTAACAAACGTTTCGAAACACTGTGTCATCTTCTGATCGAATTATAAACTAACCTATCTTCTTAATAGAATGTCATCTCCTTAAATACTGAAAATTACATAGGAATGTAGAGAGAGGTAAAGGGGCATTTGGGAAACTACTAATAACATTATCAATTTCATAGTCTCTTTAGAACGAATGGAATACATTAGCAATATTAGTGTTAGTATTGGCTGTCATCGAAGATCGTTGACAAAATGTTTGAGTTTTCAAGTAACGTATTCATCTTGAATAATTGTGTGTTAAAAAAAACTGTATCGAGCGATTCAGAAATGGAATGTGAATATGATGATTTTATTTAAATTTTCAATCCACCGAATTCAACAGCATTTTATGTTGAACAAAAAAAATTCGTCTGCGGCGCTTTTTTATCCCCCCATGGAATAAAGCTGTATACTCGCCTCTGTCTTTTTACCGTATACTCGGCGCCTAGCGATGGTGTGCTCCTCTGTCCTTGATTTCTAGAACTGCCACTGGCCATCATCAGATAGGGGGGTGTTATCCAAATTGTCTGAAGAAGGCACTGGTGATACCTATATTGAAACCTGATAATTCGAATAAAGAGAGAGAATGAGCGATGGTGTGCTCCTCTGTCTTTAATTTCTAGAACCGCCACTGGTCATCATCCGATAGGGGGGTGTTACCCAAATTGTCTAAAGAAGGCACTGGTGATACCTATATTGAAACCAGGTAATTCGAATAGAGAGATAGAATGAGCTTCCATACCGACATATATAAAATCCTTGTCTTACCAGACACATTACCAGGCTCAGAGAGGCAAACATGGCGGGCTCATTCATCAAGCTCTGGATATTTTCCAGAAGAGTAGGGAAGAACCGGGGTAATAATCCAGCGTCACAACACAAATGCAAGAAATATTCGCCCAGAATGTTATTAAACATCCTGCATTAGCGTTGTAGGAGGCGTGAATACTACCGAATTTTACCATCGTGCGTGTAGTGAAATGCACGATTTAGCGTTACCATCAGAGCGGGCGAACATCAGCGCCCTCTCGCGGGGGTTCTGGGTTCACTTTGGCAGGGCGCTCTTCTGCTCTCCTGATCGAGAGCAAAAGAGTTGCTACTTCTGCGTCTATTTCTCCATCCTCCCCTGACCCCCCCGGAGAAATAGTGGAATATATGTAATATCATTAAATGGAATGAATCCCGTAGTCTCTCCTATAAGATTGCAATGCAACATTCAAATCGGGTGCGGAACTGTGTTGACGTGAATCAAGCCTATATTAATTTTCAATCGGCAGTACATGAAATTGCTACAGATTTGAATCTAAGTCGAACTGTAAGAAAGCTCTCTCAAAAACAAAATAGTAGACCATGGTTTGACAGCGATTGCCATCAGTTCAAACTGAAGGTAAAAAAAAATCTAAACACATGCAAACAACACAACTTTGCTCTAGAACACAGAAAAAATTACCTGGATTCCAAACGATCGTACAAAAAACTTTTAAAACAAAAAAAATACACATATGATAGTGACCTGTTAGCCACACTGGCAGACAGTAGAAATCCTAAAGCTTTTTGGATGACTTTGAAAAAATTCCACAAGCCAAAATTACACGAAACACTACCTATTCCTGTGTGGGAGGAATTTTACAGCAGTTTATTCCCACCTAGACTCATTGAGAATAACTTTTTTTTCGACGCACTCAACCCGTATCTCGATACGCCAATAAATACCTCAGAGCTGTATTCTGCTATCAACGGATGCAAAAATAATAAGTCGCCTGGCTCAGATAATATTTCTTACGAATTCATTAAAAACTTGCCCCAAAACTGGGTACTTTACCTTACTTGTATGTTCAACAAGATTCTTGAATCTCAAAGAATTCCCGCCGGCTGGAATGATATTATTCTAACAATGCTACACAAAAAAGGCCCACGCGAAAACCCCTCCAATTATAGAAATATTGCTCTTATCAATTGCTTAGCAAAATTATTTACTCAGATACTACGAAATCGTCTTGAAAATTGGGCTGAAAATTTCAAAATAATACCAGAATGTCAATCAGGGTTCAGGAGCAAACGAGGATGTGTAGATAATGTTTTTATTTTGAGTGCCACTATTCAGCTACATCTGCGCTTGAAGAAAAGAAAAGTGTTTGCACTCTTCGTAGACTTCAAGCGTGCATTCGACTCGGTCAATCACAATCTTCTCTGGCATAAACTTTACGGCAAGGGGGTTAGTTCGCGCCTCATATCAATCCTCAGAAATATATACGAAAGTGCAACTATGAGGGTTAAAACAGCAGAGGGGTATACAAGGCCCTTTGACATAACCACTGGAGTTCTCCAGGGCGAATGTTTGAGCCCTACCATCTTCTCTCTTTTTATGGCAGACATTGAAGATTATTTCCTGAATAAGGGCGCGCTTGGCATAAACATTGACAACAATCACAATCTCCTGATGCTGCTCTACGCTGATGACCTAGTAATTTTCTCTGAATCTGAAGTTGACCTTGCAAAGAAACTCCGTATACTTGGAGAATACTGTGCTGAAAATAGTATCTCAGTCAATAGCGATAAAACGAAAATTGTTCAATTCTGTCGATCGTCTGGTCAAAGAACGGACTTAAAATTTACCCTACAAAACGCACCCATTGTAATCACTAATAGGTACACTTATTTGGGAGTCACATTCACGTCATCTTCATTCTTCCGAGAAATGGCCTCATCAGCTGCAGAAAAAGCTAAACAAGCAATAGGAGCTGTGCTCCCCTTAATGGCTGACTGCAAAATGAACTCCTGGTATTCGCGAGTGAAATTATTTGATTCGCTTGTGGTGAGCATTTTACTAAACTGTATCCCAGTTTGGGGACTTCGGTATTTTGACGTAATAGAAAGAGTTCAACTCAAGTTCTTTAAACGTCTTCTTCTTTTACCAAGCAACACCCCGGATTATGCTGTTAGGCTCGATTCAGGTCGTGTCAGAATGTCATACACAATCCTCAAATGTACCCTCAATTTCCTTGTGTACTAAACTTGGGGGGTACCCCTTTTGTAGGTGTGTAACCTTACCCCAAGGTGACGCATCAACTTGTCGTCACGAAAAGTACTGACCTTTAAGAGGGTCGTTAAGTTTAATTATGGAAAACTGTTTTACCTGTACCAGTCTTTATTTTTGCTTTTTCTTCTTTCTCTCGGTGATACACTGACTCTACAGGTATCTGAGGAAAAGTTCCCCAGACCAGATTTCCTTAAAGGTTTTCAAAGAACCTCTGTGACCCAGGACAACCCAGATAAAATAATTTGGCAGCAATGCTATCACCACTCCGCGGTTTTTAGGATGTTAGAAAAAAAATTATCTGGTGCGGAGACGCCAGATAGGAATAAAAATTAAAGTTCGGTCTATCTGGTTTATCCTGGCCGTAAGGGCTAGAATTCGGCTGCCTGCACGAAGAGGCAGTCTTTTGGTTTTGCAAGTCTTTGCTCAGGTATTTTTGGGAGTAGAGAAGGAATTTTACAAATAATAGTCGACCGTCGGAAAAACGATATCTATTAAGAAAAAAATGATAAAAATAACTCAAATATAAATAAAACAAAACCAAATAAATGGCTATATATATAGATAAATAAAAAAAAAAAAAACTATTTGATGAGTGCAATTTGCCAGGAAGTCTCCTGGTGATTTTACAAATAATCACGAAGGAAAATGTCGAATTAAACAAAATTATATAAAATGCCAAAACCGTTTCTATATCAATAACAAAATGAGTTCTCTTAGGGAGTTCTTTCAACGATTTCCAAATCAGAATTATCAACTGTGTCTTCCACTTAGCGACACTCACTATGATTCCTACGTCTAACCAGAGCCAAGGTCCCTAACTATTACTTTGAACAAACTATGGGTTGGTGTTCTGAGAAGATCTGGCTAAGTGCAAAAGATAAGCATTCGTAGCAGAGAAATAAACATATATGAGTTAGTTCATGTATACATCAATTGGGTTTCTTACCAAAACAAAAACAGCTAATCCTTTATGTATTTATCGTCTGGGACGAAAGACTCTATTTGAAATCCCGGTCATAGACGCGTCTTTTATATATTTAATTTATCACAAGAAATAATTCTAGAATTTTAGATTCTAGAATTCGGATGTTTCTAAGATGGCAAATTTTCGATATAAAACTATACACAAACCGTTGGAAAAATGTGCAGATATAAACCGACCTCCCGACCACAAACGAAAACTCAGTTTTCTGACTGATTTCTACCGAACCGCGCGCCTGACTGCCTTTCCCTCGACATTTCTGATCAGAGGTCCCCTCCCAACATTCGTTGGAGGTACCATTTTTCGAGTCCTCCCTCAGGAACCAAATTATCAGTCATTCGTCCGTTGGGCCATAATTCAGATTTCTTCACGATGAAAAATGAATTAGTCCCGCCCAATTCAAGATGGTCGAATTTTTCTGCTGAATCAGTATTTCCCACGTTCAGTGCCTAAATTAAAAATTAATGCAAGCTGACCCCCGTCAGCAAAATTCGTAAGTGTCAGGACGTGTGTATCGCTTTCCAACTAAGCAGTCTCCCGACTCAATGGTTTCATTCATTGATCTGCTTACTATTAATACAAGGCCCTATTCTGAACTCGATATTTTAAATGGCCTTTTTCCGCGGTAGACTAAACAACAGGCCGCAATTTCTATAAGGAGATTACGTGTTTTTTTTCTTGTCGTGAATGAGATATTTCCGATGGGAACGAGTTTTAAGATTTTTGTATTTGTTTCACGAATTAAATGTCTTTCGATATGACTTTATGCATTTGAGAAATAAAATAACCCATATGGCGATTGTTACATTACTCCCTCCTTTCAAAAAGTTTTGGGCATACCCAATGCCACAACTTTTCCAGAACAGCGTTCCCAAAACACCACCAACTTTCATATTATTCAATTCACTTAATTTACTCTTACCTATGTTTATCCCCTTGGAAAAAGTATGGGCACGCCCATGCTTTTTCCTTCTTTTTGTCAGGGTGACAAAACTATTGATTGGGACCGACATTTCTGATCGCTCCTGGTATATAGAAGAAGCACTGAATTCAAATATTTCTTTACCAAAAACAAACGCTAAACTGTCTTTTCTGAAAGAGCCGGTCCTGTTCAATATTTGGGGAGGTCCAAAAAAAAAATACAGATAACAAAAAAAATCAATGTCGAATAAGAGTACAATATTTTTTTTTCCAATGTTTCAATACATAGAATTCAGCATCCTACTAACAAATTTACTCACTTTTCGCGCGCACTTTACAATATTTCTCATATTTCCACGCACTGTGTTCGCTGCCATGTGTTGTAGAATGATCGTTGGGTGGTAGGGAATAGCCTTCACGTGCTGATCTCAGGACTATTTGGGTCTCCTCCTCTCGTTCTGATGACTATGTACGCGGAATGTCTGTTGTCAAACTTTTGACTACGTTTGACTATACCATTGCCGAACATTGGTATTGTTGAGGTTTTCACTTGCCCCTGAGTTAATATAACTGTCTTGTTTCGGCGTACCGTTCACTCGCGCGAGAATTTACTATTTGTGAAACTGGATTATCTTGGCTGGTCGGTTGTAACTGGTGGACACTCGGACCAGTGTTGTATTGGTGGGTATATATTTATGGCGGGCGCTTCCTCGATTGGGGTTGGTGATTCTGCAGGGGGAGTTGGCTCGTCTCGCTGGCGGTTCACTTGGTATCGGTGAGTTATCCACATGGTTAGGGTATTCCATAGGCTGGCTAGTATTATGACGCTGCATCCTACTGTTTGGTAAAGGTGTACTCCGTTCAGGACTACTCCAATTCCGTACTTTAGCATTCTGAATATTGCATAAAAACCCATCAGACCACTCATGAAAAGTCCTAGGTCAGTGAACCAGCCCCAAATTTGATGCATGGTATTGTGGGCTAATTCTTTCATCTCTGCGACGTCAAAAATGCTGACTGTGGAGAAACCTTGACTATTGGTTTCGAGGCCAGCTACTCTGCGAGCTAGAATGTTTTCAACAGCCTTTCGCTCGTTCCCAAAAGTGAGTATCCTCTGCGCGGCACTAATTTCTTCCTGCGTGTAAATGCCTAAGGAACCCATGGGTTGAATCGGTTTGAAAGTGAGTCTCTGACTTGTTTCTGGTGCTAGTTCTTCCGGTCTTCTCTTAACGGTTGGATAGGGGCTCAGTCCCATCCATTGGTCGTCTATTAAATAAAGGGGGGGCATCAAGCTATTGCAGTCCACCTCTTCAGCGTGGGCTTGTACTATTCTGGTAACGGGTGCCATGAATTTGGACTCGTTGTTCATCATTATCGGTAATTCATTGTAGCAGTTTTCGGTTCGTCTTATGGTGACTACTCGGGGTACGCATTTCATTATGTATAGGACCTCGCCTAGTACTCTTCCTACGTATCCTCCGCTTTCTTTTACCAACTGACTCAGGGTGCTGGGAACTAGTGGTGCCATTAGTAATCTGTTTTTCAGTATCTCGCGCTGCATGAGACATCTTCGGTGGATGGTGTCTGTATACAGCCGATCCAGCTTCCTGGTGTATGCCTGTTCCACATATAGAAATTTGCTATTTATGTAAGCCATGAGGTCTGCATTGTGCGGCAGAATTGTCACTTTCGGCATCAGAAACTTCTCTTGGTTCCCTTCTACTACCAATATCCTAGGATGTTCGGTCTGCCAGATCTCTAGCTGACAGAGGTTGACCTTCTTCACTAAGGTAACCGCAAAGACCTTCGTATTGTCTTCCACAACTATAATTTGCTCAGTAGTAATTTGGTTTCTTACTTTTTCTGCCTTGCCCTGATAGAGCAAGCTCAGCTGCTCCTCACAGGTCCTCAAGGGTGTGGCATCCCATGTAACTTCCCCTATAGTAGTGTCGAAGCAGTAGCCCTTTAGGTATGGGCAGACGACTCCTCCCAATAGGCTCACTTCATTCTCCTCCGTCTTGATTTTGGCGGTGTAGTCCGTCGTTTGAATTTTGACAGTCGCTATGATAACAACATCTTTCCATACTTGTCCGTTTTCGTGGTAGGTTGTCCCCTGGCAGGTTCCCGCGGCGTCCACCACTCCTTCTAATGTGAGTGAGGCTGTAGTGGTGCCATTCATCGTTATCCCTCCAATCTTCTGACGATACAAATTAATGGTTTGGTATCGATGTATGTTACGGCACTCTTCCGCACCAACCCGGTAGACAAAGTTAGTAATGCCTCCGGCTACTATGGAACTGTGACTGTGCATGCCACAGTGACTTATGATGCGTGTGACTTCGATTAGGCAAGTCCACACATGTTGAAGAGAGAATTCGTCTCTCTGAATCACTTTCACGTCCACGGCTTCACTTTGGTAGGCAGTTTCTATACTTGGACATCTCGCGACGTCGCGAATCGAAACTGCTGTAATTTCAGTGTCTTTGTCATCACAATCGTAGGCAATGATGGTCTTCACCTGAGTGACGAATCCAGAATACAGGAGGTAGGTTATCCCCACCACCATTAATGCTGGCCTACTAGGCCCCATGTTGCCTTCTTTCTTCTCGAATACACGTGTTTGACGAAAGAATGTTCGGTTAAAAAAACAGGTTACAAAACAAAAAATAAAAAAAAATCTAGACAATAAAATAGTATGGTCAGATTACCCTAAGACACACTTAAATATTTACTTATTCTATTTGGCTCCAGTTTATAATTTACTTATATACTAAACCGCCGTTTTGATCTTCCTCAGCATCCGTTACCATTCCTGCAACAACAGAGTAATTAGACATCAAACAAAAACACAAGAAAAAAAAAATTTACATAGTCAATACGAATCCCAATTCCCCAAGCTTCGGTGTACGATACCTCACCTAGCTTTTCATATACCTCTAGTACGTTCACAACATACAATAATTCATGCCTCTTTATATCCGTATCCTACGGATAACAAGCTTAG
Source organism: Chrysolina haemoptera (assembly GCA_958298965.1). Lineage (NCBI taxonomy): Eukaryota > Metazoa > Arthropoda > Insecta > Coleoptera > Chrysomelidae > Chrysolina > Chrysolina haemoptera. The sequence continues at coordinate 38,601,577 of OY282590.1, forward strand.
CTCTCTGCCTTAAACTTATAAGGCCCGATGGCCAACAAAAAAAAATGGGGTCAGATGTGATCAAGTAGAGTGTGACTCTACTTATGTTTAAAGGAAAAAAAAAAAATTAAATTAATATTAGGCTGCTCAGATGAGGGAGCAGTTACCCCGGTCTGTACTACTAGTCAGTCGTGCAGACACATATATGAACAATCGGTAAAAAAATGAAAAATAAATAAATGAAATCAGCCTGCTCAGATGAGGGAGCAGTTACCCCGATGTAGACAGAAATTACTTCAATACAAAACAAAAACACCAATCCCAATCAAAACACCTGAACGGGTATACTGAATTGACTTGTCAGTAGGTGGTAACAAATGTGGGAAAAAAACAGAACCGACATGAAAATAAGAGAAAAAAATTTAATAAAAGCGTACAGAATAAAAAGAAAAGGGGTGAGGGATTTTTTTATTTAGCTGTGCGCTAAATTAGGTGATGTTAGGAGTGTCCTCTGAGTCATAAGTAACGGGGCTTCAGGCGCCAGCTCCGGGTCCCAGGCTGCGGTCATGAATAACGGGGCCCCATACCTCAGAGTCACTCCCTTCCTTTTCCCCACGGTTTGTGCCATGCTTTGGGGGACTTTTACCCTCCCGGTGGGCACACTTCCCGGCAGCATGATTCTTAGGCCTCCGCTGCAAGGCCCTAAAAAAACTACTTCGGCTTACTTAACACACCATCACATTTGATGGCCTTGCCTCACCTATAACAAAAAAAATGAAACTCCTTGTCTGGTCAGTTTTCTTTTGCTGAAAAAAATATTATCTGCTCTACCGTCATCTTCATCGGGTGGCCTCGCCTCACCTATAAACTCATTAAAAATATACTCCATGCTTGGTCTGGTTTACTAAACAAAAGTCTGTGTCACCACCAATTTTACCAGGTGGCCTCGCCTCCTCCTATAAACCAATAAAAATCAAACTCCGTCCCTGGTTTGATTTCTTTTTACTGAAACAGAAGAAAAAAATTATATTATCTCTACAACATATCATACCCATTGTTGTCGGAAAAAAAATTAGACGTAAACTAAAACTCCTGGTCGGTCAAGGTTTCCTTGGTCGGCTTCATGAGATAGGAATTTGGGGTCGGAGTTCAGTTAGATATATAGTGTCACCCATCTCATTTCCTCTTTCTCAACGCTGATTTAGTACATGAAACGATCTGGCGGCCTTCTGACGCGCGTGGATCGCCTTACTGGACCTGCTGGTTCGTCCAGTATCCCATCTTCTTCACTGGCCGACTGGTCCTCGCTTTCCGCTTCCCGACTTTCCTCACTGTCACTTCCCAGTATCGGTATCTCGACGTACGGCGGTATCATCCCTGGGTAGGACTTAGCCCTTTCTTCTATTTCTTCTTCCGGGTCCCTGTCATCTTCCGATTCTTGGTATTTCTCTGCCCTGCTCCTGGTTTCTTCCGCTGGTAGAGGGTCCTCCCTCGCCACGTAGGTTTTCAATCTGTTCACGTGAACCATCTGTTCCTCTCTTCCTCCGCATTTCTTGATTTTATAAGTTACCGGCCCTTTTTTTTCTATGATTCGGTATGGTCCAATCCATTTTGGTACCAATTTTCTTGATAAACCTTTCTTAACAGCCATGTCCTTCATGTACACTTGATCCCCTATGGCAAACTCCTGTTCTCCTGCCTTGCGATTGAACCTCTTGATTCTCTTCGCCTTTTCCCTTTCGGTATTTTGGTATACGTTAGTGTATACCTGCCTCATTCTTTCTAGGAATTCTGCTACGTAATTCTCGTCGTAGTCGTATCGTACTCTGCCTGATTTTATGAATGCATCTACAGGGAGTACTTGATCCCTCCCATGGAGTAGAAAATAGGGACTATATCCCGTGGAATTGTGGGTACTTCCCCTATAGGCCATTAATACGAACGGGATCCAGTTATCCCAGTCTCGTTGGCTCTCACTGATATAATGGGACAGCATGTCTTTGAGCACCCTGTGCATCCTCTCTATTTGCCCATTCGTCGTCGGTGCATAGCTTGCTGTCTGTATTTTCTCGATCTCCAGGGCCTTGCACGTTTCCTTGAAGAGGCTGGAAGTGAAATTTGCCCCTCGGTCAGTCAGCAGCTTCTTTGGTGTTCCATGTCTCACGATAACCTGTTCCACGAAGGCTCGTGCGATGGTATCCGCTTTCTGGTCTGGTAGCGGGATTGCTTCGACGTATTTGGTGAAGTAATCCTGGAATGTCAACAAGTATCTGTTTCCGTTCAGGGAGGTCACCAATGGTCCGACAATGTCCATAGATGTCAGCTCCCAAGGTTCGGTAGTCGGGGTGAACCTTTGGAGTGGCGCTTTCTTCAAATGGGGAGATGTCTTTCTTCTACTGCAGGGTTCACAGCTGGCGCAATAGTGGATTACCTCAGTGCGCATATTTGGCCAAAAGAATCTTCGTTTCAAACTAGATAGGGTTTTCTGTTGCCCTACGTGTCCCGCCATCGGTGAATCGTGGAAATCTTCCAAAACTCTAGCTGTAAATTTCTTTGGAACAATCAATTTATCTCCGTCTTCTTCAGCGCGATATAAAATGCCATCTTTCGTCATATAGTAGTCCTCTTCTTTTTCCCAATCACCATTCACTTGCTTAATAATCTCTTGACAAAAAATGTCCTTTTCCTGTGCGGCTCGTAATTCTTCGCGATCCCACTCTGGTATCATTCCCGTGTCCGGTTCTTGATTCACCTTAATAACACATACTTTTGAGGTGCCCTCGTATATAACAATTTTTATGGTTGAATTATGGAACACGAATTCTAACATTTCCAACACTTGGTCCCACAAAAGTCCATCCAATCCGCATCCTATCTTAGGGATAGCTAAATAGGCATCCTTGTTTTTCTCACAACAATGTCTGAGATCTTTTAGCACTGTCCACATAGCTCTGTAAGAGGGTTTTTCATAATAGGCGGCTTTTGTTATCAAATAATAGATATTTCGTTCCGGTAAATTCAATTCCGCTGTTTCCCCAAGGTTCTTGTTTTGTTGTTTCAGAATGTCCACGGAACCATATATGCTTTTGAATCGTTGCGCAATTCCTTTTCCCATGGCAAAATCCTGTGAAACACAATGGGCTAGCGCCCAATCTTCCGGAGCGGAGAATAAATCTCCTTGACGAGTAGTGATGTTCTTGGCTCTAGGTACCTGGTGTTGTTTCCGGTATTCCTCGAATTCCTCGTACTCTAGGTCGAGAAAGTGGTCGTCTTTGTTGTACATTCGACTCAGTGCGTCGGCGTTTCCGTGAAGTCTTCCCTTCCTGTGGATTACCGAGAAATCATATTCGGCTAGAGTTAATGCCCATCTCACTAATCTTGAGCCGGGGTCCTTTAGGGTCAAAAGCCACTTCAATGGTCGATGGTCCGATATGACCGTGAACTTTCTTCCATACAGGTAGCATCGAAATGTTTGTATCCCAAATACTACTCCTAATAGTTCTTTCTCTGTTGTGGCATAATTTTGTTCGGCTTTTTTTGAAGGTTCGGCTGGCATATGCTATAGGTCTTTCGTAGCCCTCTCGTACTTGGCTAAGAACTGCTCCCACCCCTGATCCAGACGCATCCGCAGCCACTACAAAGGGCTGTGTAAAATCGGGGAAGACCAGTACCATATCTGATGTCAAGGTCTCCTTCAAGGTCTGGATGGCTTCCAGCACCGAAGGTGTCAGTTCGAATTTTACCTCTTTCTTCGTCAGGTTGGTTAGTGGAGCAATTAGCTCGGCAGCATTTGGTATGAACCTTCTATACCAGTTCACTAGTCCTAAAAATGATCTTACTCCTCGTACGTTCTTCGGTAACGGAAACTGATGTATTGCCTCTATCTTTTCGGGGTCCGGAAATACTCCATCTTGAGTAATCATATGACCTAGGTATTTGACCCTTTTTAACAAAAAGTTGCACTTGCTTGGCTTCAATTTGACGTTGACCTCTCTCACCCTCTCAAACACCTTCCTTAACCTTCCAATATGGTCCTCGGCGCCAGTAGAATTGAAAATTATGATGTCATCTAGGTAGACCATGCATATGTCTCCTGTCAAGCCTGACAAGGTTATGTTCATAAATCTCTGGAATGTTGACGGCGCATTGACTAATCCAAAAGGCATTTTTAAATATTCGTAGTGCCCTTGAAACGTACTAAAACCTGTGAGGGGTATATCTTTTTCTTCCATGTCTATCTGATGATAAGCTTCTGCGACATCCATCACGGAAAATAGGGCTTCGTCCCCTGAACTATATCCCTGGATCAGATCCGAAATATTTGGTAAAGGATAATATTCCTTTTTCGTCACGCTGTTGAGCCCTCTGTAATCGATACACATCCTCACTTTCTCGTCCCCATTAGGTAGTTTCTTCGTGACCAACACCACCGGTGCTGACCAAGGGCTATATGATGGTCGAATAACTTCCGCTTCCAGTAGTCTGTCAATCTCTTTTTTCAAAACTTCTCGTTGATGGTAAGGTATTCTATATGGTGCCTTGCATATAGGTTGTGCTCCTGGCTCCAAGGTTATGCTATGCTTGACTTTCGTGGTGCTGGTTCTCACCACATCTTCATCTATAAATAGATCCTGATATTCTTGAATCAAAGTCTTCAACTTATTCTTCGTACCTTCCTCCAAATGATCCAAGACAAACCCGCTATTTCTTCGTTCTTCATTTCCTAGTTTAACTACGCCAATCGTCCTATCCGTCTTGATCACCTCTTTTTCTGTTTTCTCGCACGACACCGCTGTAGCTACTTTTTTCTTTCTGCTTAATTTTACCTCTTTGCATGAAGTGTTTATGACTCGTACCCAGATTCTTCTAGCGTTCTCCGTCACGATAGTTGCCGTGTGGACCTGACCATCTCCTATGTCCACTGGTTCGCATACTAATAGTCCTCCTTCTATTTCTTTCTTCAGTTTTGCCGCCACGAGTGCTTCTGTTCTTGCAGGTATAATAACGTCTTCTTCTAGCAAGATATCTGTCTCCCAAAGTCGCTGTGAGCCTCCTTGGCTCATGGAATCCTCTCCTGTTTCTTTTACCTCATCTTTTTCTGTCTCCATCCATCTCTCTTCTAGCTCTTTGGCCTCCTCTTCGACAGGTACTTTCGCCTCCTCCGAAGGTGGTTCAGTTTGGACTTCAATGTGACATACTTCTATTATATTTTTCTCTTCTTCCTTGTCTTCTCTCAGCGGCGTTTCTTCCCCTATCTTCCGTTCTTCCTCTGCTTTTCCGTCTTCCTCATTCGCATAGAATTTTCCTACTCGTTGGCACCATTCTTCCTTCTCTTGGTGACTCGTCCTCGGCGTCGCTTGGCTTACTTCTTCATCTTCTTCTCTTCTTCTCACGTTTGTCCAAAATCTTTTTCTCCCTCTTCTGTTATTTTTCAACCTTCTTTTTTCATTAATCCTCTTCCCTTGGCCACCTTCATAAGGCCTAGATCTATAGTAATTATTTCCTCTGGTATATCTGTCTCTCCTCCAAATCTTCCCAATATTCCTAGGGGTACTGCTTCTAGCGTCCTCGATTTCTTCCGGGTATAAAAGCTGGAAAATCTTTCTTTCAATTTTCACTGTTGGGTAAGTTCCATATCTGATGTGGGCCCGAGTGGCCTGCAGGAAATCTCTTCCTAGGATTGCTTGAACGTTTCCTAACGTGCGGTTTCCGCAAACTATGGCATTCCAATTTTTCCGCCATTTTCCATCTCCACTTTCTATTATGACCCTCGAAGTTCCTCTTGTTCTCAAGGGATGGCCTGTCACGCTTGACAACTGGAATCTATTTGCTTCACTATGGTCTATATTTCTTCTATCTACCATCTCTTCCTGAACTATCGTAACTGCTGCGCCCGTGTCTATCAACGCATAGCAAGATATTCCATTCAAATATATTTTAATAACATGCGGCACGTCTCTCATTGTAAAAGCTGATACTTCCGGAATAACCATTTTCACCTTTTCTCTCCGGTGGTACCTGGGTGGTCGTCTATGAAAATTTTGATACCTTTTTGAATAAAAAGTTTTCTGCCAGTATTCTCTGTGACCTCCATCTTGGCAGTATGATTTCGGTCTTATTAGTTTAAATTTTCTTGATTTTTGTCATTGGTTGGTGGTCCCTGCGGCCCTGACCTACCTTCGGGTTTTCGCTTTGGGATAGCCCCAGTAGATGGTCTCCAATCTCGTCTCTCACCCTCTCTTCTACCTCCGTCTCTTCTTCCTGCATACTGTTGAAATCCCCCTCTGCCTGAACTCTGTCCTCTCGTCGGGTATCCTCCGTTTCCTCGATTCCGGTTCCTTGGGCAATCTTGCGCCCAATGTCCTTTCTCTTGGCACACAAAACAACTATTTGGGCTTCTGTCCTGGTACTTCATGCCGTAACATTCCCTAGCGAAGTGGCCATACCTTCCACAGTTGTAACATCTTTTGTCTTCCTCTGAACTGAAATTTCCCCTATGGGGTTTAGAACTCCGACAATCTTCCTTGACGTGTCCCTTTTTGCCGCATGCATAGCAAGTCCTTTCTGTCTCCACTGTCGATACCCTTGAGTTTCCTGCTCTTCCCTGCAACATCATCGCGGTCATTTCTTGTAATTTCACCAATTCCTCGGCTTTTTCTAGGTCCAGCTTATCTTCCCTCAATAAGAGGATGCCCACCTCTCTCATCAAATCCTTCCTCAGTCCCACTTTGAATTGATTCAACAATAGTTCCCGGTTTTTCTTCTTGACTCCCGCTTCTTCTTCCGTTGTGGCTCCCAGCAAATCTTCCTTCAGTAACTTCGCTCCTAGTGTCCTCAACCTCGTGCAAAAGGACGACACATCCTCATCCGACCTTTGGAAACACTTACTAAGATTCCACTGACTTTCCCCTGGTAATTTTATGGGGGTAAACTTTTCTAAAAATTTTGCTTTGATTTCAGGATAAGTCAAAGCGTCCAACCCTGTATCCGACTTAAAAAAATTATAGGCTTCTCCGGTGAGTTTGAATTTAAAGAGTTTCCCCGTATCCTCTTGAGTCCATCCGTCCAATTTCGATCGCGATTCCAATTTTTCAAAGTATCTAACCACCTCTTTACCCGAAAAACTATCCAATGTGGTTGCCACCATTCCCAACGAATAGACAGTGGGCAACCGGAGAACTGGGGCAGGGGCGGGTCCTCCTGCCTGGGGGTTATTTCCCGAACCGGTTTGCATGGTGACTTAGGGTTTACCACCAAATATACGCAATATAAACAAAAATTATTCAATGGAGTCCTCAGACTTAAGCTACCTTCCGAATCACCTTGTATACAATACCAAAAGTTAAAAAAAAATTAATATTCTCTACGGGTTTCGAATTGAATTTCTGTATCACCCTGTAGTATATGACAATCAAAATCAGAAAAATAAATAATTATTTGATTTTATTAAATTCCGATTACGTTTCAGTTTCAGCAAGATTTAAAACAAAAAAAAATCAAAATAAAAAAAATGACAGTATTATTTGACTACCATTCAGTTTCACCCTGTGTAGCAAAATTCAAAACAAAAATGAAAACTCAAAAACAAATTAACAATATTATTGGACCTTACGTGTTTCGGACTACCCTTCAATTTCACCCTGTATATCAAGATTCAAAGCAAAAAATAAAAAAAAATAAAAAAAAATAAAAAAATTAATTGTCTCTACGGGTTCCAGACTACCCTTCAGTATCGCCCTGTATAGCAAGATTCGGAACAAAAATGAAAAAATCTAAAAAAATTAAGGTGTTAATTGACTTCCCGGGTTTCAGACTACCCTTCCGTTTCACACTGTATATCAAGATTCAACGCAAAAAAAAAATTGAAAATCAAAAAAAACATTAATTGACCTTACGGGTTTTAGACTACCCTTCCGTTTCACCCTGTATAGAAAAATAAAAACAAATGTCAAAATGTCACCGAATAAAACTCCAAACAAAAATTGGAAAAATCAATCGTCAAAGAGCGCAACCAAAATTATTTTGCCTTTTATTTAAGACCAAAGACTTCTAATCGATTATAGTTCTCTTTTCCGTATAATTCAACGAAACTCCGCTAGTTGTCTTTTCCGTATAATGACAAATGACGTCAATGCCAAAATATAAAATGTCCGCTACCTTAAAAAAAAACCGCCAAAACAAACCCGAGAGAAAAATTCAACTGAATTATTCTCAGTACGAGGGGAAATTGGTTTCCCCAAAACACTCAATCCGCTACAAAAATAATATTGACAAATTGTCGATTACCGTTTCGTTCCGCCCGGCAGAAATATTCAATTGAATTATTCTGAGTACATTAAAAATTGTTTTCCCGACGCCTACAATAATTTGAAAGGGAAAACTTCAACCAAGTTTTCCTTAAGCTGCGAGTCAGCCCAAGCCCACGACTATCCTTCGTGTATAGCTAGCCGGAATAGCTAGCTATCTGCAGTGTCCTCTTCTCTTGCCGGTGAATATTATAGTCACTAAGGGTTATTAGACTTTGGAGTGCTGTTATCAAGACAGTTTCAAACCTTTGTTTTTATGGCCTCTTCTACGACGTCCTACCCTGTAATTCCCTAACTGATAAAAAAAAATCAAACCGTATTTTCCCTAACTCAAAATTAATCTATCTCTGAAAATGAGAAGGAATATGTTTTCTAATGACTTGTTCTTTACTTTACATAAAATTATGTATTTACTCAGCAAAAGGCAGGTAAAAAGACAAAACAACAAAAAAAATATAGAAATGTATATGAAAAATTGAAGATATTTATTTTATTAAAGTTACTGACTCTTCCGTTGAGTATAATCTCAAGGAACGCGGCTAAAAAATGCCCAATGTGACCAAAATATTGAAATTAATGATTTTTCTACTAATTAAAACGACAAATTTCGACCCTACACTCAAAGCTAAATATATCTGACCGGATTTGCCCGAAAATGTATTTTTCAGACCTTTCGCTTTCGATGAGAAATAAATAGATAAACAACACACTCACAAAGTCAAACAAAAATTTTCTGCTTCGAATTGGCTTTCTTTCTGAACTTGAACTTAACCTTTTAAATTAACTCGCTGTATCTCGAGACAGAAAAATATGCAATTAGTCTTTTCTTAAGGAATGATTCAAAAGAATTTATAGAATATTCGTTTTTCCAACACTATAGCTTTAAAAATAAAAGTCCCGTTTGCCACCGAAATTACTCTCTTACTCCTTAGTTTTGTATTTTTTTTCTCCTATAATCTCTGAGCAATATTTAGTTAGTTGAACATACTGGGTTTATTTTCCTAATAAATCCCACAACCCTTGTTAGTGAAATTGTGACTAGGTTTTCCAAGTAAATTTCACAGCTGTTTTCACCAAATTTCACTCGGTTTATCCAAATAAATGTCGATATATCCCACCGCTGTCACCAAATTGTACTAAACTTGGGGGGTACCCCTTTTGTAGGTGTGTAACCTTACCCCAAGGTGACGCATCAACTTGTCGTCACGAAAAGTACTGACCTTTAAGAGGGTCGTTAAGTTTAATTATGGAAAACTGTTTTACCTGTACCAGTCTTTATTTTTGCTTTTTCTTCTTTCTCTCGGTGATACACTGACTCTACAGGTATCTGAGGAAAAGTTCCCCAGACCAGATTTCCTTAAAGGTTTTCAAAGAACCTCTGTGACCCAGGACAACCCAGATAAAATAATTTGGCAGCAATGCTATCACCACTCCGCGGTTTTTAGGATGTTAGAAAAAAAATTATCTGGTGCGGAGACGCCAGATAGGAATAAAAATTAAAGTTCGGTCTATCTGGTTTATCCTGGCCGTAAGGGCTAGAATTCGGCTGCCTGCACGAAGAGGCAGTCTTTTGGTTTTGCAAGTCTTTGCTCAGGTATTTTTGGGAGTAGAGAAGGAATTTTACAAATAATAGTCGACCGTCGGAAAAACGATATCTATTAAGAAAAAAATGATAAAAATAACTCAAATATAAATAAAACAAAACCAAATAAATGGCTATATATATAGATAAATAAAAAAAAAAAAAACTATTTGATGAGTGCAATTTGCCAGGAAGTCTCCTGGTGATTTTACAAATAATCACGAAGGAAAATGTCGAATTAAACAAAATTATATAAAATGCCAAAACCGTTTCTATATCAATAACAAAATGAGTTCTCTTAGGGAGTTCTTTCAACGATTTCCAAATCAGAATTATCAACTGTGTCTTCCACTTAGCGACACTCACTATGATTCCTACGTCTAACCAGAGCCAAGGTCCCTAACTATTACTTTGAACAAACTATGGGTTGGTGTTCTGAGAAGATCTGGCTAAGTGCAAAAGATAAGCATTCGTAGCAGAGAAATAAACATATATGAGTTAGTTCATGTATACATCAATTGGGTTTCTTACCAAAACAAAAACAGCTAATCCTTTATGTATTTATCGTCTGGGACGAAAGACTCTATTTGAAATCCCGGTCATAGACGCGTCTTTTATATATTTAATTTATCACAAGAAATAATTCTAGAATTTTAGATTCTAGAATTCGGATGTTTCTAAGATGGCAAATTTTCGATATAAAACTATACACAAACCGTTGGAAAAATGTGCAGATATAAACCGACCTCCCGACCACAAACGAAAACTCAGTTTTCTGACTGATTTCTACCGAACCGCGCGCCTGACTGCCTTTCCCTCGACATTTCTGATCAGAGGTCCCCTCCCAACATTCGTTGGAGGTACCATTTTTCGAGTCCTCCCTCAGGAACCAAATTATCAGTCATTCGTCCGTTGGGCCATAATTCAGATTTCTTCACGATGAAAAATGAATTAGTCCCGCCCAATTCAAGATGGTCGAATTTTTCTGCTGAATCAGTATTTCCCACGTTCAGTGCCTAAATTAAAAATTAATGCAAGCTGACCCCCGTCAGCAAAATTCGTAAGTGTCAGGACGTGTGTATCGCTTTCCAACTAAGCAGTCTCCCGACTCAATGGTTTCATTCATTGATCTGCTTACTATTAATACAAGGCCCTATTCTGAACTCGATATTTTAAATGGCCTTTTTCCGCGGTAGACTAAACAACAGGCCGCAATTTCTATAAGGAGATTACGTGTTTTTTTTCTTGTCGTGAATGAGATATTTCCGATGGGAACGAGTTTTAAGATTTTTGTATTTGTTTCACGAATTAAATGTCTTTCGATATGACTTTATGCATTTGAGAAATAAAATAACCCATATGGCGATTGTTACACTTGATAAACTGCTCCGAATGGAAGACCATCGCCTTCCTAAAATATGCTTCATGCGACTAGCTTCCCTTAGTTTCACCAATGTAGATATTAGGTATAATTGGGTATCACAACTAAAGAAAGAGTTTGATCTTTCTGGTTTTGAAGCCCCTATTAACGAGATCGACAGCAATACCCTCAGACGAAATAGAAGAGCTATTCTCTCTACATACTACAGCAAGCTCCATGACTCTGACCTATCTCTAGCTGCTCGTTCCTCATCTCTCACACTGTATCGCAATTTCCAACTATCAGTATCTCCCCAAAAATACTTACTTTTGAAAGTACCTATACAAATTATTAGAACTCTGGCTCAAATAAGAATGGCTAGTGAGTATGGCATAAAACTTACATACAATGGTAGTACCTATCGTATAATCCCAAACGAATTATGCACCATGTGTAATCAAAATGAACCCGAAACACTGCAACATATTCTCTTTGACTGTCCAATATATTTTTCTATGAAACCCTCAGATGTTCTCTGCCTGACAAGTTGTAATGATCTAATGACATTTTTCGAGAATGTTACTTCTACTGAAGCAAAAAAAATGTGTACTCATGTTTGGAATATACTGAAACTCCGTTCATTTGTTCTGAACGAATAGAAAGACCTTCACTATTGTTTTTTTGTTTTTATTTTTTTCTACATAACTCATATTGTTTTTTTTTAACACTTCAAAGTTAGGATTTCCCTCTTTTTTTTTTTCTCTCTTTTTCTGTAATTTAAGAATGAATTCATACCTATGTTATAATACTCTATGTAACAAACTAACAACCCATTGCTATATGATATTGTAATCATTAGAGGCAATAAAGAATTGAATTGAATTGAATTGAAATTGTAATATCAGTGATATGTTACTTACCATGACATTTTATAATAAAACCCCTATTTATTTATTGATTTATTTGGTCGCAGGGTCGCGGGTTCAAATCAGAGCGAGAACAAAAATTTTTTCTTTTTTTTTAGTTTAATTCAAATTTTTGTTGATGAAAACTTCATTGAGTGTGAATTATATATTATTTTTTATGCATCTTTTTCTTATAGTTCAAAATAGTTTAGATTAACCCATGGTTAGTTATTTCTCATATGCTGTTGAAGTTTTGGTCGTAGAGAAAGTATAGTCTCTAACTCGGTTAGAATTGAAATTCGTGTTTGTGGTTTCCACTCTCATTGAATTTTCATTCAAACCTTGTAACAGAATCTACTATCCACACTTTCATGCACTCTAATCGATATTCTAGAAATACGCCAAACTGTGACAAAAAAAACTTCTACCTCATGGACTCCGTCACTAAACTCGAAAACATGCAACTAAATCCATCGATTGCGACGAAGAGGCGAAAGAAGCTACTCGATGTTTTTTTTTTTGCTATTACACGTTATCAAAACGACCTATATATGGCCGGGTTCATTAAACTGAGTCAGATAAGGCGAACCAAAGAAAAAAATATACAAACAATGAGCGTATTTACTTCCATTACACCAAATTATCATATTTACCGACACTATCGGGAAAAACAATTGAAAATGTTTGTTCTTCTATTACGACATCCACAGATAAACCCTTTGTTCAGGGTTTATCTAACGTTCAATATTCACAAAGATATCGATTTCGGTGGGGGCAATAAAGACGGGGGTGCGCAAAATAGTTTAAAAGAATATAAAAAATGAGGAACTGAAATTCCCGAACGTAAAATTCGTATAAAGGGATGAAACTAAGTCTAACTAATGAAATCTGATCTTCGGCGTTTTCCTGGATCTTCTCAGGAGATTTCCCCATTTGAGGTTACCTAATTGTTATTTTTTTTTTTGTACTTAGAAGAGATTTTGGGAAATAAAGACTTTTTATTATTATTATTATTATTAAAAACTTATACAGTATCGGAAACTTTTTATCTGGGGTATAGATAGAAATCAACGCGAGCAACAAGGAACGCAATGACATGATAATACACATAAACAAGAGAGATGCACTACTGTGCGCCTAACGCATTAACGGACCACGTGGCAATGCGACACACCGCACACAGCTCACGTCGATATCCCTTCCTCGAGTGAGTCGAGGAGAAATTGTAATGCTCTCTCAACATATAGCAAGCTATTCTTTACGCTCTGATGAAACCACCATACCCAAGATGAATACTTTCCGATACTGTATATGATCACAAATTCAACCAAAGCTTTTCAGATAATCTCTAAGAAAATAATAATACATACTTAGTGAGGGGGTAGTTTCCCCTCCCCTCCCACACCCTCTGCAACATAGTCCGCTTGCAAATGTACAAAAAACATGTCCCGTGGAATTTTTGATGATGCAAGTATTAGTCTCTTCGTTACAACATGGATAATCAGTATTTGGATGGTGGACAGAGTAGACACTAGTGACAGATCGATCTTATACTCGAAAAACAAAATGGCCACCGCCCTGTCGTACATGGTACTGATTTTCGAAAAAAAAATGATCCACACTTCATTGACATTACTTATGAGAAAATCACTCAATAGCTATCCGAAATGTATAAGCTATCTAAATGTCCAATAATTCAAATCACTAACAAGAAAAAAGTAAAATAACGTTCTTAAAAAAAAAATAAAAAGTTGCAATTGCCCGGAGCTGAACCCGGAACCTTCGGATTACAAGCCCACGACGCTAGCCATTGCACCACCACAGATTCTCAGATGGACATGACTGTATTGTCTATACTTTCCATCATGCAAGTACAGGTTCGTTTTAGACAAAAGCAGTTGAGATGCGTTTTAAATTCACAAAAAAAGGTTCATTAAGTGGGTAAGAGGAAAAATCATATGTATTACAATAGGAGTAAAGTGCCTTTTCCTCCTTCGCGTCGAGCAGTAAACTACATCGTGCGGGAGGAAAAGTGGCACTTTCCTCCCTAGTAATACAAACAGCTATTGTCCTGGAATATTCTCGTAGGAATCCATAAACAGAAAAGCATCACCACTCCATGTTTCGCGTCAGTTGATCTGATTGCGTCTAGTCTCCAACTACCAACCACTGTCAAATGTTACCAATTTTTTTCTCGTATTTCACCACATCGCACACTGCAGCAATACCATCCGAGATTCCGCAACCACCAGGAAGACTCGGCGATAACGTCGAGCATATGATTTTTTTTTATTAACGATCTTAGATAATTGAACGTTCGCCAGGATTTACGTAACGTACTGTGTAAGTACATAAACACAAACACATACGAGCAGAATTAATTTCAACTTTCACTTTTTTAACTTCGAGAATTCGCTTGAAACGCTCGCAGGTGGCCGACCGGTGATTACCTGTCAGAATTTGTTACCATAAATTAACAGTTTTCAAATTCGATATTCGATCGATACGGAGTGATTCTAGAGAAAGAGATCGGCACAGCGATAGTGCATGGTTTTTTATCGAGGTTCGTAAAAGGCCCAGTTCAATATGTGCAAGAGTTTTCCCGTAATCGCACTTTTATTATTGTTTTTTCATGTGGTCACTATTTCTTCATGTCATATTGTTCTTGGTTGCCCCATGTCAGTTCTCTATCCCTATCTCCTGCAGGTCCTCTCCACATGACTATAGCTTGTTCTTTCATGGACGTGCTCTGCTTCTTTTCGTACATTTTTTCTCTTTTACCAGGAATTTCCTTACCAGTTTATTTTCTTGCTATTCACCCATGTAAAAGATATTAACTTTTATTGATTTTGTCGACAAAATGTTTGATGCCACTATCGGACAACGCAATAATCTATATCTCGAAAAGGGGAACATTCTCCATATGAAAATTGAAAAATGTGATTTTATGAATATTCAATTCATATTTTCGAACAAAAATCAAATCAGTGTCATTTTACTGGATGTTGTTTACAAATAAGTTACTAGGATCAGGATAAAGAGAACGAATTTTGAGAGGACACTCAGAGGGAGAAGTATGGGAGTATTGTTAATTTTTCAATTTTCTCTATTTTCATTGAAAATTCATTAAATAAATTAGATAGGGACAATGTTAAAAAAAAATCATTTCATTGAAGCAAGGTTCGCTTCTCTCGCATTTAATACCCAATACGTTTTGGTCGACGAAAATCTATTTCGCTTTACCAAGCTCATCAGGGAGATTGATAGAATTGGAAAGCAGGATCTTCAGAATGATCCCTTTTTCAACATGTGTACCTCCCAAAAGGTTATCTTGAACGATGGAAAATAGCGACTAAAGTTTGTCTTTCAGCCGCAGATGATTCCACAACAGATTTTATGAATCTCCTATCATGTTTTCGAAAAAAAAATGCGGAGCGATAATTGCACTGCGAAAACATATAGTCGCTAAGACACCACAAACAATAATATACTGAAAAATGTCAGATACACGTTAAAAAGCGAATAAACGTGAATTATATTCGTTCATAAAAATTATCAGATAATTTTACATTTAACTTTATTATTTTATCTTATAAAAATTGCACCCGGTTATTTATATATTTTGTAAAAGAGCTTTCCTTCTTCGGAATCGGTCTCTTTCGCCATAACATGAAAATAAACTCTTGCAATTTTCAGATAACACGCTTTCTTGCAATTTTCATGCACTGGTGCAATTTTAAGCGATAATTTTTGAACTGTACCGAAATTCTACGTTCAACATTTTCCATACCATTTTCAAAATGATGCAATACGTATTTCACATTTATCGTTTTCTTTTTTCCGTTTAATCAACCTTCGGCAAGGATCGAGCAATCCGCTTACAATATTCTCCTCAACGCAATTCCGATTCTTATTGCGCGTTTTACATTTTCGTCAAAGTTGAATTGCGACAAAATCATTGAAAACGAACTCTCCTGACCCGCGCGATGTTTACTGCCATGACAAAACTAGAAGAAACTTTCAAAACACCATAACCAGCGCTAAATCCTTCGAACGATTACGAATTATCTAGAAAAAACCCAACCCAATTAATATGCAGGCAACGATTTGTTTAGCAACAAGGATTTTCTTCGAAACGGGCGAACAAAAAATTGACCTGTTTATTTTTATTGCAGATCGACTATTCCCGATAAATATTGTTTTCGGATGCTTCTCAATATACACCTCATTCTATGCGGGTGCCGTTTTTTTTAATGTGCTAATCAATAAGAGCATGATAATCCAGTACGATTGGGTTTTGAGACGAGGATCGATTGTAGCACCACCAAACTTGGAATGCTAATACCATGATAAACACGAAAAAAAAAAATTGTTTTCCAAAATTCCAGTGGTGGAACATATTTTTTTTTTTTAAATAAAGCTGAAAGTCCTGGCAAAGCCGAATATTTGATTGGTCATAACTCTGTTAAAAATGATCGGAGAAGGAAAAGGAAAAGTTTGTATCGTTTCTGAAGACTCCTACCTTATGCAAATACAATATGCGAGTATTTAAATTTTGTAGCTCTTCACGGAGATGTTTGCGGATGATCCGAAAATCATGAATAATTCAGTAAATATGGAATTATTATACTAAATCAGCAACCATACCCTCTTTGGACTGTAATATGCAACAATTTGAGAGTAGTGTGAGAGGTCCCAATTATACATGCCAAAAAAAAACTTTGTTTTACTCCTGCCTCATTTTCAACTTACCCATAAAACCGGCATTCTCTTCAGTGAATGTTGAAAATAATCGCTTATTTATATCCTGCATATATCTTTAATAACACTATTGTGAAGTGCAGACCTTCAGCTTGAAATCACATACTTAATTTTTTATGTAGGATGTGTATGAGCGATTATTTTTAACATTTACTGAAGAAATTGCCGGGATTATGGGTGAGTTGAAAACTGAGGCAGTAGTAAAACCCAGTTTTTTCTTTGGCATGTATAAGTGAGACTTGTTTCACTAGTCTAAAATCGTTGCTTATGGTCCAAAAAGGGTACTGATTCCTGCTTCAGTATAAATATTTAATACCAACTAAAATATCCATGACTGATGATAATCCGTAAATACCGTAGAAGGGTTATGTGAAGTAGCGGTAGATTTCAAATTGCGCGTTCGATCATGGTCTAGTATCACTGGATATATTACGGACTATAATCCGTTGTACGACAAGTGCGCAGCACGCTATCACGCCTAAAGTTAGTCTGGTTTAACTGTAATACAGAACGTATATTCTCATTTCTTGCTACAATGCCTGGAAATGGGTGAAAAATGCTTGCAAATATGACTGAAAACGGCCGAGCTCGCCTAAGCGGTCAAGTAGCAGGAAAGACCGGAAGATGAAGGGCCGTGATAGTGCCTTTTTGATGAATTCACAAAATGTGACAGCTTTTGTAATGTATTTGAAAAGTTTGTCGATAGATAATTGTTTGTATCCATGACAAGACTTTCAGAGTATTCAAGGTGTGTTCTCTTATATTTTTCTAATCTCTCTTTTTCAGGAAATGGCAATCACAAAACAATTTATTCTTTTCAATTGGATATAATCGTTAATATTTTTGGATCGTGGCAACATCATCGAGTGAGAATAGATTAATTAGGGATTTTAAAGATACCCTTGACGTAAACAATGTAGAGAATGGCCTCAGAACTGATTCTTACAATACACTATAGGCGAATCATGCCCTTGTCAAGCTGAATTTTTACCGAGCGATTCTCACTATTCCTGCTCCTTTCGGTATTTCCGTTATTTCTGTGACCGACTGCATATCATCATTTCCTGCTAATCTCGCTATCAGTTTGCCTGCCATTTTCGCTATTCCTGCCCAATTGGCATTCCTGTTATTCCTGTTATCCTGCGGATACCGCTATCCGTATAGCTCCTGAAACAATTTTTTTGAAAGGCCCAGAGGCGTTGCAAGTTCGTTATAATAAATTGATCCATCAAGAAGAGAGTATGTTGAATAATAAAATATATCAACTTTCAAATTTTGTTGCTTCCTTGTCAAAAATGTCACATGAAATCTCGATACACGATTCGATGACATATTCCAATTTTAATCACAATAATGTTTTGAATGAGGATAAAACACACAATTTATAATCTTATTCGGTATCGTATAAAAAATTCAGGATTTGATGATTCAATATGTATTTGGATTTCCGTTTTCGTTTCTTTCAGAATGAACTGCATGATTCTTTTACAGTCGTGATCACAAAGCTCTAAATGTCCGAATGTATCTCTAACCAGAGACTTCTACCGGAGTGCTTCTACCTCTACTCGAAAGATGGAGCTGCCTAGACCACATTTTATAGAGAGGGATCAGAATGGGCAAATAGCCAGCCATAGTAGGATGCGAGTTGTGAAAATATGGAGGAGGAACAGATGGCATTAAAACTGTCTGAAAAGATTTAGTCTTCTTCCTTTTCGTTTCTGTCATCATTGCTGATATAAAAATATAAAATATGTAAATTTACACTTTTTATTACTTCCGTTTGTGCATTTGTGCATATAATAATAATCCATTGGATTTGTTATCTTCATATGGAACGTGCCAGGAACAATCTCGCAGAATATCTTTTTTTTTTATAGTCATGTGACTGCTATAAAATCTCAAATGTTCTCATTCATTTTCAACTAGGTGACCTCATAGAAACATGTAGGATTCATTCCAGGAATCGCTGATAGAAACGGGTAACAGTTATGTCAAAAGCACATTCAAGTATCATAGATTTACGTTAGGAAATGCCATTAGAAATTAAGGAAATATGTATCTTTAATGTCTTTTAAATACTGATGAATATCGAATATGGCTCTATACGGATTTGCGGTTTCATTATCCAACTTGGATCTCATAAATTCTCCTATAATTTTTTTTATTACTCTCTATGAGACATTTTTGGCAGAGTATGGTGTGTTTTTCCTGCGACCGACTGCATATCATCATTGCATGCTAAACTCGCTTTTATCTTCCTGTCATTCTCACCATTCCCGCCCAATCGTCATTCCTGTTATCCCTGCTTCTTCTCCTGCAATTGCTGCTATCCATATCGCTCCTGCTAGTCCTGCTACGTTCAACGGTACCTCTCCACTGCGTTTAGTGTGCAAGCAAATCGTGAGTATTGCAGCTCGATGTATGTCCTTGGCTCGAGTCTTTCAACTCGTGACCTACTTAGAGCGAATGAATTTGCCGGCATCGCGACGGAGCGGCACACCGCGATGTTGAACGGTGAACGCGCTCGAATACAGGGTGGTTCGGTTTAGCGACGGAAACCGTGATGTAATAGTAGACGACGATGTTGGATTTTTTTCATCGATTGGTGCTATGATCTTTAGAGTTGCTGAAAATATTATAAGTGTCACTTAGGTCGATCCTGATTTTTCGTAATTACTCATACGAGAGAATTAATAAAGGTTAGACTTTGATCATGGCTATGTGTCTCAAAAAGGAAAATACTTTGCAAAATATCACATTACCCGATCTTAATAACACAACCAAAAGCGAGATCGAATCATTGAATGGTGAATCAAATTTTCAGAGGAAACGAAACGTTTAGTGGCCTTCCTGCCAAAAATGTCTCATAGAAACTAATACAAAAAATATACATATATGAGACTTTATGAGATCCAAGTTGTATAGTGAAACCGTAAATCACTACTGCGACTCAATTTCCTCCAGATATAACCTATGGTGTTACCGATCAAAAAAATCAAAGAATTGGTTTCATGCATGACAAACTTATCGGCGATGGTAAGGTATTGAAATGTAAGAAATATATTCGGCTATTCGACTTTGTCCAACTTAACACTGACACGGTGGACTTTGTGACTATCAGAATAAGCGTGAAGTTTTGCGTTTACCATGAGAATTTCAAATCGATTTTGGGATTTTGGGACTTTTTTGGCAAAAATTTCAGAATACTAGACTATTTCGAATTAATTATCGTTCGCAGAAATATCATTTCGATCACCGTTTACAAGATAGAATATTCATGTGGAGTTGAAAGCTGGTACTATTAAAAATAAAATATAAATCATTTTGTAAAAAAATTGTAGGTGTCACCCATCTGAATTATTTACATGGACTGAAATCGCCTGTACAGGTTGAAAAAAAAAACAAAACTTACCTCATCGAAAGAAAATTTTCATTCTGAATCTGAAAATGTGTAGTTGACCCATGTTTAATAACTAATTCAGTTAGATAATCCTGATTTTGTAAATAGGGTACCTACTGCACATACCAAAGAGGAACAACCAAGATTATAAGAATTATTTCCCACAGTTGTAGAACATACCTCCATGTTGACTTTTGTATAAATTTATGTATATCAAATACTAATGCTCCAGCGTATGTTGGGAATCTTTTTCTTTTAACCAATATATCGCTTTTAGTTTGGTTTCTAGCTGTTTTTTCCATTATTTGTTTTTGCCAAATTAATCTTGTGAACTAAAACTGGTATTCCACTCAAACTGATGATGAAAATAATATCAAAAGGATATTTATCGAAACTTACTATTTTTATTCGTTATATACTTGCAAATAAAAGTTCTATTGCATATAATGCTGCGGAGGGTTTTATTTCAAACACTTTTATCAATTAGTTACTCATCGTAGGTAGCTTCAAGTCAAGTCAAGTCAAGTCAAGTCAAAATATACTTTATTGTCTAAGATAATACATCTTGTTGACAAAGCATGAGATTTCGTATAATAAAATACATGTCAAAATATAATAAATGCAAAACAACAAAAACAGATTATCACTAACAAAACATTTAACATTTAAATGACGACAATTAGGAACTTACAGATTATCACAGTAGAATTCGTTGATCGAATAATAGGCCTTATCTACTAAAATATTCTTAACTGCACTTCTGAACTTTTTTTTATCTGTAATATTTTTCAGGATAGTAGGTAGATGGTTGTACACTTTAATACTTTCATAAATCAGAGAATGCTTAGTCAGAGCAGATTTTGGAATGGGTAAATAAAGCATGTGGTCCTGCCTGGTACTGTAACAATTAGTACCAGGAGTGTACATGCTAGCTTTATTTTTATGAATTAGGCATGCTGTTTCCATTATGTATAAACAGGTTACTGTTAAAATTTTGTGGCGGATGAATAGAGGCTTACAATGATCCCTTGATTTAGACTTTGAAATATATCTCAATGACCGTTTCTGGAGAGCAAATATCGTATTATGTAATTGTAAGTTACAATGGCCCCAGAAAGCTATTCCATAGCGAATATGAGATTCAACTAATGCAAAGTAAGCCATTCTAGCTGTATTATATGTATTCTTTTTCAACTTGCCCGTTTGTCGTTGATAGCAACTATTAACACTCAACGGACGCGAATATTTTATTAGAAATGAAAAACAAAAAAAACCATCAATAAACATTAAACGTTGTTAAACACAGTCGACTAACTACCTGTTGGATAACATCCAATTAACATATTTTCTAATGCTTGAACAATAAGAGAATGGATATGACTTTTGGAAAGGAAGTTTCTTGAAGACATATTCGAATTATAAATTATGCATTCACATGGAAAGTGCGTGAAGTTGGTGTTGAAAACAACGTTGATGGCAGAGTATGAAGAGTATGAGATATTCGATTGAACATCATTTGTAGAGTACATGATGAAAATAACAAAATATAAATAAAAATTTTTAACGGAACTAAACACCAACCGAGAATGGAACATAGAATCCATTTGAGCACTGGGAAAGAATACCATAGCATTGTACATGGACGGGTCCAAAACTCCCGAGGGACCCGGAGCAGGAGTCTTTGGGCCTCGCACCAGATACTCGGAACCCATGGGACAGTACCCCAGCATTTTTCAAGCAAAAATTGACGCCATCGAAAGATACATTCAGTTCAACCTCAACAGGAAATACCGGAACAAGGAAATCGTGATCCTATCCGATAGTCAAGCAGCCATCAAAGCGTTGAGCTCTTTACATCAACTCGAAGATGGTTTGGGAATGCCTAGACAAACTTAATGATCTAGGAGGAACAACAAGGTGACCCTCTTCTGGGTGCCGGGGCATGTCGGAGTGGAGGGCAATGAACAAGCAGCAATAAAGCTGAAGAAGCAATGAGAGCAACACACTGGCTAAGACTTCCAGGGCTGAGGCAGGCCAAAGATCTCCTCGGCAATTTCAACCGAGCAAGATCGAAGACACTGATTAACCTCAGCAAAACTAGTCCAAATACAATCACAGGATTTCTAACGGGGCATTGCAGACTCAAAGAACACCGGAGGAAACTAGGCTTGGAGGAGGACAGCACCTGCAGATTCTGTGGGGAACATCCAGAAACACCCCACCACATATTGATGGAGTGTTACGCTGTACATCATAAAAGTTTGAATATACTGGGATCATACTAGCTGACTGTGGAAGAAATACCACGAGTAGACCCTCTCAAAATCCTAAAATTCCTGAAGGAATTGAGGCTTGAAGGGCTGCTGTAAACAAGACCACTTTGTAATAGCAGAAGAAGATGGGGCACAATAGATCTAATCAGGTCGCAGCGCATCAGTCACCATCTACACTTACCAATACCAATACCAAGTTTTGAGGCTGATTTTGCATTGGACATTGCCGTTTTTATTATAAACTTAAAGGTTAATGTAAAAGAAGGAAAAATTAAGAAACTTTTTATACTCATTATACAGAAAAATGGACATTGCCGGTTTTGATTCTAGGCCTCTCAGCTTTACAGTTAACCTACATCAAGTTTGCAAAGATATATTACAAATGTGAAAATCATTCATACTTGCTGCAATATTTTGTAATTTACAATGTTTACTGGGGTGCGGATAAGGCTGGCGGCACACCAAGAAATCAAAAACGTTTTAACGCAAATCGTTTTTGACCAGCTTAGGTAGAAGTGACACACACTGGTACGGCAAAACAGGGAAACACCTTTAGTCTCTCTAAGGCTGACCACACACCGAAAAATAAAAAATGCCTGAAAGCAATACAGTTTCATGCGGTTTTTCCTCCTACCCCTATAGAAAGTACACACTTTCCTCCCTCAAACCAGGGAATAAACTCATACTTTACCTCCCTAGGGAGAAAAGTACTTTTCTTCCCTTTCCATGAAACTTGTGAATATATTATAATCAAATTTTTTCCGTAATTTCTAGAACATCTTATATATTCTGGTAAAAATCAAACATGAATATTACTTCTACATTAGTTCTTCAAAAGCTATTTGTGTATTTAGAGCGCAAAGTGATTGATTGCCGCTCGACAAAAAGATTAATCTTTGGAGAACGACAATGACACTTTGTGCTCGAAATATACACATTATTTTTTCTACAAAAAAATGATCGACACTTCATTCAAATAGGCACATAACATTACTTATGAGAAAATCACTCAATAGCAATCCGAAATGTATGAGCTTTCTAAATGTTCAATAATTCAAATCACTAATAAGAAAAACGAAAAATAACGTTCTAAAAAAAAATTGCATTTGCCAGGAGCTGGACCCGGGACATTCGGATTACAAGCCCAAGACGCTAGCCATTGCACCACCGCAGATTCTCAGATGGTAATGACTGTATTGTCTATAATTTCCATCATGCAAGTATAGGTCCGTTTTAGACAAAAGCATCAGTTGAGATGCGTTTTAAATTCACAAAAAAAGGTTCATTAAGTGGGTAGGAGGAAAAATCATATGTATTAAATGGGAGTGAAGTGCCTTTTCGTTCCTGGAATGTTTACTGTAAGTAAACTAAATCCTGCGGGAGAAAAAGTGGCACTTTCCTCCCTAGTAATACAAACAGCTATTAAAGAGCCTGAAGGTGTTTCCCTGTTCTGCCGTACAGGAGGAAAAACAACTTTTACCTAAATTAGTGGAAAACGTTTTGCGTTAAAACGTTTTTGATTTCTTGGTGTGTCGCCAGCCTTAAACCGCTCGAAACAAACTGTTTCTGGATGAATCTGTTTTGTGTGATTCGTGTATTTCAAATTGATCTGTCTTGCTATAAAATGTTTTGGATGAAAGCGTTTGGGAAATCTCGTTGTAGACAACACGTTGAAGCGCCGACTCTATTTGCACTGTTTTGCTAAACGTTTGCTAAACGTTTTGCAAAATATTTTGTTAAACGTTTGCTAAACGTTTTGCAAAATATTCTGCTGTCAGGCGTTTTTGATTTATCGGTGTGTGGTCAGCCTTTATTTCTCAAAAACGTTCCGCTTCAAGACTTTTTTGATGTTTCGGTGTGTTGTCAGCATAAGAATAAAGTAATTGGGATAACATTCATAGTCGTGATAGTTGTAATAGTTCGCTGAAGAACGCTGCATAATAATCAAAACCGGGGCCACCCCGTATGCCAAAATCTAGTTATAAGCCGCTCAACTGCAACAGGCGCGCGGAGCACACTAGATAATCATAGGCTATTGTGACATAAGATCGCATACAACAAACATGCAGTATTGCGCCTGTTCGGCTTGTATACGCAACAGCGTAGTTCTGTACGCACTCTCGCATACAAATGACACTTTTACGGCCGATTTACGGCTATCTCCGTCGGCCGCTACTCGAAATTACCTGCATACCGCGAATACGGGTTTTTTCCGCAAGGTTTCGACGATGGCTGAATAAGGTCATGATGGATTTTTCGAGTTGGGAGGTTCGAATGGGCGTTCTATTCTAAAAGTTTTCTCAGACATTTAATAGTCTTCATTCATTCATTCACCATCTTCCACTTGAGGAAAAAAGATATTCCTAGTTTACTGCAACAGGAGCTCATTTTGAAATTACTTAAATAATTAGGAATTTGAGAGAAAACACTTGGTAACTTGAAGTGACAGGTATTTATTGACAACTAAACAAAACCAGAGAAAAATTAAACAATGTGTTCAAATTGCCTGCGAAGCGCAGTCGAATGCAAGCCTGGCAGCTTTTTAAAAATATTAGAATCTTAAACTATGAAGTTTTGTACCTGCGGCACTCGAAATACTGATAAAATAAAAGTGCCAATATCTTCAAAACTCTCAATATTTTATTAAAATCATATGGTGATATTCTGATCATTTATGAGCTAGACTATCAGCCTTCCAAAGGATGGCGTTGAGTTATGGGACACCCTGTATGATCGTGACCTTTGAATGAGGGAATTAGGGAAGTACTGTCTGTGATTAGGGCGTAAATAGTTATTTATGCAAAAAGTGCAAAAAGTAGGTGTTTATTGCACACTACAATAAACTCTTTTTGCACGAGTTACATACAATATTTTTTCTACGTTCATGCAAAAACCAGAAAATGTTTTATTTAGGTGGCACTAAACTGTAAGGAAGACATTGTTTGTTTAAATCTATCTGCTAAAAGTAATTCAAAAACATGTATAATTCAGATGATATTCGAAGGAAATAATTTTATTTTTAACAAATTGCATTTTTTAGTAATTTCATAGTCCATTATATAATGAATATGATGAAACATGCAACTATTTAAAACGTGATACAATCTCACAGAAAATGGGCTAAATTGAATATTGAATCAGTTCAACTTTTACAAAGAAAAATTGTGTTTTGCCTCTACGTAAGTCTTCGTAAGTCTTCGTAAAATGTGTCCATTTAATAATTTATATAAGTATTAAACAGAAGCCTGATTCCTACGGTTTTCTACGGATACAAAATCAAATCTATGTAGCAAATCAGTTTAATCACAACTCTGGAAGAATAAGTCCCCATCAATTTTATAGACAAGGAATTTGAAGAATTTCCTCTAATACATATTGAGTATATATGGAATTCCATTTGAACGAAGCCTATTCTAATTTTGATCTGACCGAACTGAAAAATAGAGAGGTTGATGCTAATATATTGTTGAAATTCTTACAATTCCTGATAATAACATATACATTGAAATGATAATGTTATTTATATGAAAGATGAAAATTTCATCAAAATAAACACCCATATCCCCAATCATTTCATTTTTTTTCTAATATTATGATATTATTTATATTGTGAGGGTACTTGCAACATATTCACTTTTCGACCAAATGTTACTTTTTTACATTTTGATCTATTCAGATGTATACAATTAGCAATGCACAAATCATGTAAAATATCGATTTGATTTTGCAATATGATGTAATCCTCCAAACTGACTCAGAAAGTTGCCCAAAGTAAAATATTATTCAAAATCTGTTCACAATAACTGCAAAGAAAGCATTCAAATCAGTTACAACAAAACCTCCAAAATCGTATACTGGAAGTGCTCTTATGCTTTTCTCGCAAGATGGAAATATAATCCAGTCCGTCCTCGTTTTCGCCAGAAAAGTAGTTGTTTCTGATATATACTTGCCACATGGGGTAAAGCTTAGGTCAGTTCCAACTATCGTTATCATAATAATTGGGCCAGAACTTGGATTTCACATCCATTTCTGAAATCTATCTTTCACAATTTCACTCCAGTGTATGTTTCTTGTTCATTTCTCAAAATTATTATGAAGATTGCGGAATGTTGAACTTTTAAAACCAACTACACCATATTGTAATGTTTAGCGACGTGCTTGATCACATATATTCATTGTTGACAATTCTCGATGCCGAAAAAGTATATAACGGTTCCTGTTTTATAATTTTTAATGTTAATTAAGAATCCATCACGGTAGGCGAATGAAACAATATATACTCACTCCATCCATAGTTATATTCTAAACTAAAGTGATTTACAATACTTTCCCAAAATAAATTCATTATAACTATGATAATTTCCAAGTGAAACGACACTTGAAACACTTCCATGAACTATCTAATTTCTTTCCGTTTTTCCTTGCTCCGTCCCTGTAAGTTCAAACTCATCAAAAGGTTAAACTATCGACCAACATCCGTTCTCCGATGCCATCATCAACTGTTCAATCTTCGTCATCTTCATCGTTTATCGACAGGTCGCGTTTAGCATACGGAACGTTTTGCAAGAGAGGAAGAAGAAGAAGGCATTCGCCGTTGTGTAATTGAATATCAAAACGATTGTGGTGTCACGTTCCAACGATTTATCTGCATTTATTACCGTTTACCGGACTCTGTGATTTGCAACTATTTACTGGATTGAATGGATTTCATGAAACAATTTCGAATGATATTATTCTCGAGGCGGTGTTTTTGGCCTAATTCCCATCTGTCTATAGTTGGATATAAGAGTAATTTGCTTCCAGAGTCATAATGAGTCTGTGAAAAAAATGCGACAAGCATTCAGGATTTCGTTAATGAGAAAAATGAAGGCGTCAATACTGATGCTTATTTTATTAATATTTTCATAGAAATTTTCAACATTCGCGCCTCTATAAAGGAAATATTCGTAAATACGGCTGAAATAAATAGTTACTGCTTCGGATTTGTTATACTTGTAGATGAAACAAGAGTTTATTAGCATGCCCTTTGGTATGAAAAATGTGCAAGTGCCATACAGCGCATAACTGATGCGCTCTCTAGCAGGCTTTACCAATAATTGACAAAAAATGCTTCGAGCACCAAGCACTCTTGAAAAGTACTCCGATATTTCTAGCACTTTTAATTATAAAAGGCTCGCGATTACTAAGCACTTTCAAAAAGTAATTCTATTCAGGGAGCACTGAACACTATAAGCAGTTCTCAGACTGTTAGATACTGAAATTCAATTGAGCACGTAAGATTTCAAGCGGTTATTGTATTAACCGGTTAAAAAACTACAGTGTAGCGGAACATATCGCGAAGTAATATAATTTGTTGAAATTGAATCCTGTTCAATGAAGTTTCAGTAGCTTATGTTTGTAACAATTTCAGAAGTGCTACGGATTTCCATTAAGTAACAACCGAATCAATTGAAAACTTGGGTTACTCTTTCTACTCACATTACTGGCAGTCAGCGTACCGTGCTAAATGATCAATAATTATTCACAGGTTTACAATCTGTATCTAAAGTAAATTTTTGAAAATATGACCATAGCAATCCAATTTTTTATACATCAATACATCGCTAGGGTTACTGTCTGGTTTCAGGCAGAGTAGGTCTTGCGGAGTAGATCTTGACCTGTCAATTGAAACTGTTATGACAATCTGAAAATATACAATTCTGTTGTTATAATATGAATTCGTAAAAACAGTACGGCATGTGAAGCGTTTTTAAACTTCTTGTGACACTCGTTTATCAATTACTCCAAGTACGGATTAGAAATGTAGTGTTTATATTATTGATTATCAATGATATTTGTGAAGCATGCTGACTATCGTAGAGTTATCATAACTGGTGACTATTTGACGGCAGGTGGAGTCATAGTAGTTGGGGTTAGTAGTAGTTGTTGATAATTTACACTTTCAAAGTAGTCTCTCAATTTTCTCAATTTTATTGAAGAAAAACTGGAATTCAACTTTTAGGCATCTCAAGCTGACGCCATCACGCAGAGTTTAGTGTCAAAACAGGCATTCAACACCGTAGCAAAAAAGAAAAATTAGCCCTCAACCCCTAGGCTTTTCCATCCTCTACCCTCCTCACATAGAGGCTCGTTTCAACTTCTCGAGCAACTTCATGTTGTCTTATTTTGCTTCACTATAATGTACACTACAGAAAACTGTGATGAACTATGGGATCTAGTGGATGGAAATTACAGGAACTTCAAAAGGAAAGAGTTCAGAAGCCGAATGAAAGGTAAGATAAAAATTTCTGGAAACAATTTATTATTCCGCTAATTAATTTCTAGGCTCGATATGATTGTTTGATTAGAAAAGGCAATTGTAGGAACGCATCATAAAAACCGCTAGTGAAAAACTAATTCAAGCATGTTCGACTCACAAGCTAGGTTAGCCTGCTTAGGCAGCTCAGGTTAGGTTTGTGTGTCAAGTGCAAGCAAAACACTAATTTACGCACTGTTAACCCAGTTTGCCTTCTTCTTGTCTTTAATTCAAACGTCGTAAACGTAAAATTGCATCTAGCATCTATATGCAAATGTGCATTGAATATCAAACGCTTTATTCCTACCCCAGTTTATTCATCAAAATTGAAATTACCTCTACCTTCTTATTTTAATTAAGTGTTTTTTTCGTCCATTACCACACCGCCTTTGAAAATGTCTACCGCAGATCTAGATGAAACGTTAGATGGAATAGATTTGATGTCATGACGAACAGACCCAAAATTCACCGAAAATTAAGACATCTTCAGTATTATTATCATCAATCTGAACTGAACGTAACAGTAGGTAGTCCAAAGTACTGTCCATAAAATCCTAATCTGAAAACAGTAGGCATCCAACAGTCAGTTGCCACATAAAGATGATTACTAATCTTCTAGGCATAAAATGTTGAAAAAGAAACAATTACAAAGTTGCGGTAATAGCCCAGAAAAATTAGGTAAATATACGGTATAGACGGTAAAAACGTATGCACAAAACAAAACTAGTTTTTTTATGTTCAAATTTATGCTCTCTGCATGAACAATTTGTTTTTCTTTTGTGAGGAACTATAATAAACCTGAAAAGTAGGTTACGATATGAATGTTTTTCAGAAAATAACAAATTTCTCACATTCCAGACTTTGCATGCGTGAATGATTTTCATCATTATAATAACCTCAATTTTATTCACTGACATGAAAGACGTGAACTAAGTGTGTGATCCACCGGTTTTCGAATTGGGGACCGGTAGCATAGCGGTTAGCGTGCCCGACTAGAGATTGGGAGGCCCGAGTTCGAACCCCGGCTGGTCCACATTTTTATATCAGTTTTTAAGTTTTTCATCTTATGTCTGACTTGAACATGTCCAATTTTACAATGGAACCGAACCGAAGCGAAAGCTTTTGGAGAATAGGACCGCTATCAAAATGGATGCAGGAAGTTGAAGAGGATCAACGCACAGCAGAAGTGACACACTGACTGATGACAGAAGTATAGATTGATAGACTTGGAGTGATCCACGAGTTCAAATAAATATCTAATACACCTGGAGCATTATTCCCCAGGTGCAATTTCGATAAATCCACTACAAAGTTGCGATAACGCCGACTGGCAAATCGCCAACGGTCTGCACAACGCCAATAAAAACAATAATGTACCTGACTAATTTATTTTCGATATGAATAAACATAAGAGTTCGGTGAAAGTTGCTTTGTGGCGTAATATTTTGTTTATTGTGACACACACAACAACAAGCACGACTTTTTATCGTAAGCTGAATTTTTAATTGCTCGCGTACCGCTAATTTCATCAATACAAGGTAGCTCACAAAATATATTTCCCGAAAACTGTCATCAAGTTTTGGCATATTCACTAAAATCTGAGTGAGCAAAGTGGCTCTTTTTGGTTAGACATCAGGAAATAGCCATTTGTGTATTTAGAGCATAAAATGATGGATAGCCGCTCGACAAAGAGAGGTAATCTTTGGAGAGCGGCAATTACACGTTGTGCTCGAATTGTTTTCGACAAACGCAGACCTTAGATACTGAAAAAACACACGATACTTTATTGATCATGCATTATCACCTAATATTATTATTCATCTCATTTATTATTTACTAGACTATAATTGAATGTACAATTTAGTACAATTAAATAGATATAGCCAAAGTCGGTATCCAAATTGCTGGTGATACAATCCATATCTCTAATATATAGAACATAGAAAAAATGTTGCCCAAGATTTGAACCCGAGTTGCCGGCCTGAAGGACAGCATTTCCAATCATGGACACCTTCACACTGTTAAGTTACACGTTATTAATAATGTACACGCCGGCAAATCGGAAACATCTGACAAGCGAGGGTTTTCTCAATTTTGTCGCTCTAGAGCGAAAATGCTGTCAATTAATGCCATTCCTCAGAAAACTGCGCCAAAGGCTGGTTTCGAAAGTCCTGGGACGTCAGAAACATGCGCAGTTCAACAAAAATGAACGAATATGAATCTCAAAGTGAACATTTCTCATCAACAATGCATGATCCTGACGTCCTAGAACCAATATTTTTCAGGACCAGAACAAACCTGTTATGTTCTAAAACGCAAAATACTTTGGTGAATTGCACCACTCTTTGAAGTGGTACTGTCTTGATGATTTCTGGGAGATTAATTGTAAAACCACACTTACAATACTCTTCTGCTAAATGCTCGTCTTCACTTTCAGAGCTCATTCCCAGTTGAACAATTTATTTTTCCTCGGATGATGTACCTTCGCCAGCTACACCTAAGCCTCTTAGGATTTTTGTGTTTTCCAGGTTAGTTTTACAGCAGGCTATACACCAGTCTATATAGGTTCTTCACCGGTTGACTGCTGTATTCTTCGGGAGTTACTTTAGGTTTCTCGAATATTGCCTATCTCTTGCGGTCTAATGCCTCGCATTCTGACAGTACATGTCTGGCTGTTTCTGTCCCTTTACCATATTGTCTGCAGGAAAGTTCTCAGTTGTACAGCACCATTTTGTGCAGGTGTTTTCTCATTGGGCTGTGACCAGTGAGAAGGCCTGTTATTGTTCTAACTTGATTCCTGCTCAACTTGAGTAGTTCTTCAGTTCTGTGTTTTGACGGTCCTTTAATTAATGTTTTGCCGTGGTGCATGAGAGGGGCTTCGCTTGACCCAGTCACGAGTGCTGGTTCTGTGCCAATGTATGGAGTTGATGACCCCTTTCTGGCTAGCTCATCAGCTTTTTCATTGCCCTCGATTCCACAGTGTCCTGGAACCCACGTCAATGTTAATTTGTTGTTCTGTGAGAACACTGGGTTCTTCTCTGCATTCCCATACCAGTCTTGATGTCACTTTCAGATTTATGAGGCCCCTCAGTGACGTCTGGCTGTCGGTGCATATTTTGATGAAATAAAACTTAGATGAATATATATCTGTGACATTATTCATTAATAATCGTCTTGATTCAATGATTAACAATAACAGATACTTATTTATTAATTGTTCATTTTCATTTTTTTTTTAAATAATAGAAAATGGGTTTATGGTGTTTATTAAGTGATGGATCAAAAATAAACAATGGTTCATTCTCTTCGTTGTGCGCTACTTTTCCCCAATAGTCCTAGCGAGAAATCAAATTGCAGACTTTTTGTGTGATTGATGACTTGTTTATTTTGTGGAAATTCATGATCACTTTGATGAAACGAAAGAACACTCTTTTGTCTTATTTCCACTAGATTTTTATTATTACGACCGGTTTCGGGTTTTATCCCATTATCAAGTATAAAAACTAACTAATACAATTGAACTCTAAGCCTAATTATATAGGGAGTTTGCAGGTAGGCTGGATGGAGAGGTAATTAAGGGAACAAGGGTGAAACAAAATAAACTTAAACCCTGGAGGTGATGGGAATTACCTGGGTTGTCAAATTTATAAATTCAAAAGTGGAGACCTACACAAATCGAGTTGCTCGTTGAGGGTTCTAAATTTCGGGTTTTTAATTGATTTATTAATTTCCATGGCTTCCAACAGATTCATTGTCTTCCCTTTATTACATGTGTGTAGAATTTTGAGGTTATCTTTACTTATCTTGTGTTTGGATTCTTGTAGATGTTCGTACATTGTTGATTTTTTGTCTAAACCGACGTGTTCACGGAACCTTACGTCAAAATTTCTACCGGTTTGGCCTGTATATACTGCAGAGCATTCCCCGCATTCTAATCTATATATCCCAGATTTTTTCATTCTGTCTCCTTTAGGTTTTGCATTGAATAGAATTCTGCCGAAACCGGTCGTAACAATAAAAATCTAGTGGAAATAAGACAAAAGAGTGTTCTTTCGTTTCATCAAAGCAAATTGCAGACGCTTTCAAAGTATCCAACGATAGATTATTTTAGAATATTCGTTTCCTTTTTGCTGAATTCCAGATTGGTTGAGATAATAATTTTACATAAGTTTTATCCAATTTCCCCACATCTAATATGGAATACTTGGAATAATCCACCATTAGCGCCTCCTCCTATCAAGCCTTCGACCGCTGTTGCAAGAAGTTAATTCGGGGGTCCAGAGCTCGCTCGAAAAATTTAATGTAATTTTCGCGATACCGGTTTTGGTAATTGGTGATTTGAAGAAAGTAGTCATCTTGCGAAATTCGACGGGGCAACAATCCGTGAGAAGCAGTGGCGGAGCAAATAATTCTCTATATCGATTTCCTTGTCAATATTTCCTTATTCAAAAAGTTGAAAAGAGGGGACATTCTCCGTTAAAATTGAAAATTTTAATTCCCATGAACACTTCCAAAGAGGTTATCTTGAACGATGGAAAATAGCAACTGAAGTTCATCTTCCAGCCGCAGATGATTCCACAACTGATTTTATGAACATCCTGTTCATATTATCCAACAAAAATCGAAGAAAATGTTGTTCCTCTTCAACTGGCGGAGCAACTAACTCTCCATATCGATTTCCTTGTCAATGTTTCCTTCCTCAAAAAGTTGAAAAAAAAAGAAAATGTTCCTCCTCTCCAACATGCGACAGGGAGTCATCAAGCCAAGTAGCTTGAATTTTTTCTTAAATACTTGACTTCAAAACTCAAGCTGAAAATTTGATATTTGACTTGACTCGATTTACGGTGTGAACTACTTGACTTGATATCAAGTACAATCAAACTACTTGATATTACTTGATAGCGATCCGTGAAATACACACCGAAGCGTTAAAATATGGGATTCACAGAGGTTACAACAAGTAGGGCCTTGATTGCTCGATGACGACGTGCTTTTAAATAGTAGAGCAACGTTAATCAAGGATAAAAAGTGGCGGCTAGAGAATAATTGTTTATGTCTGATTTAAGTGATTTGTCCGTAATGGAATCAGAACCTTTTCGAAGCAGCGGCTCAGAATATATCGTAGTTGAATAAGTGTCAGAATTTGATGACATCGAAACAGAAGTTGAAAGAGTAGGGTCGGCGCCATCAAAGGCCAAACGAGTTGAAGTTAATAAAAGTGTATCTAATAAAACGAAAAAAATTGCGGATTATTTCATAGTCCAGCAAGATCCTCAGAGTAATAAAAATACTTACAAATAAGGCAAATATACCCTATGTACGGAGGTTTTGAAAATGAAAAACCTCGGAAAAACTGCGACATTTGCAAAAATTTGGAAAATCCAGCCCACCTAATTCCGGGGCAAATACCTCTACAGGTTCGAATAAGCGTAGCACAATTTCAGTTTGAGTTGGCCATATATGTTAAAATGTGGAAATCCCATATAGTTTACATGCAGTGTGCGAAATAGGTATTTCGCACCACGCACGGTGTCATGGTAACGAAGGAAAATGAAAAAAGGTGCCACTTCGCATATTGTTGGCAATGCGCGAACCTTGTCATTTTTTGACGTTTGTAGATAAATGTATATCTTTCTAAAACAAAATCAGTGTTCAGTTGAATTGTACATGAATTTCATAATTCAATGATCTGTATATTTGAACAATTTTATATATTTTTGATATATCTATGGGTACGTCTCTGGAGGTATTAAAGTGGTTTCGCAACCGCAAAATTCATAAATGAACCTTGTGAGAGTTTTTCTTCCATATTACAATAATAACATCAAGACAACTTCTGTCGTTGGTAAACTTTCACATCCTCGATTCATTCGTTGGTTGCATATACCTATATATTCGAAATAAAGTAATTATGTGGGATTTTTGTTTTGTTTTGTTTCGACATTTTCTCGCTAAAAATTCGAAATCGTTGGGATATATTAAAATCAGATGGATATATCGATTGAAACGAAGTACAGTTTTTAGTTGATGTTTTTCGAGAAACTTATAGTAGTTTATCGAAAAGTCATGTTAGGTTTTTGGTTTGCGAAAAAATTTACTTTTTTCGAAAAGGAATGTACCTCTATTTTTCAAAAGTTGGAAAAGATTTATTGGAAATATTTTGTTGCCATCTAATGAACTATTTACATTTTGGATATCAAAGAGATTCTCATGAAACTGATTCATCATAATTCGTTTTCATTTACATCCTCCTGGTACGTCATCACATTATTAATTATCGAAATATTGGCATCATATCATGAATTCAAAACAATACCTATACTAAGAAATAAATCGCTTTCGATTTTTGTATGTTTTGTTTGTTTTGTTGTTTTGTACGTTCTGTTGACTGTAAAACGATTCTTTCAATAGTTTTGGGAATACTTGCAAAAAACCAAAAAAGTTGTAATTTTTTCACTATTTCTTGGTTGAGAAATTCCACAAACCGATTTTGCTGGGGCGAAAACCGGGGTTTTAACGAACTATCTTATATAAATCAGCAGGGGTCATTTGCATCTTTTATTTTGTTGGCGAAAAATCTTCTATAGCTTGGTCTACATCCCCAGGCTTTCCCGACACCACATCCATACCCAAGGAAATCCCCTTATCTGCCATCCTCGCATCTTACATACAATGCGTCACGTCTTCCGCGAAAACAGTTGAACGACGACGCTGCCTACGTATAAAACAAAGTTAGCCTGACCGGCGGCGAGGCGACTAGTTCTAGTCTTATCCATCCTAGCAAGCCGTAGAACTTGGTGCAATGACCTAACTAACGAGTCAGTCACAGTGACCCACTTTTGGAACGCTCCGCGCGTGTTATGTTACTAGATGCGGCGTTGCCGTTACGCGAAAGTTTTCCGTAGATATTATACTTTGCGAGGGGTATGGCAATCTGTCGAAATCGGTATAAGTATCGAACTATGAGATTTTTTTCGGTCCGATCTAAACCAATTATACTGTTATGACGTATTATCGCTGGTTTCCTGAGTTTTTCACCTAGTGCAGTTGTTGCAAAACTCAAAATTATGAATGATTTATTTATTTATTTTTCCAACAGATGACAGTTATGACAGTCATAACTATTATCCAACACATTAAACTTATGACTGTCATTATTAATGTCATTTTAGACGAGTAAACTATCAAATAACACACTAGTGTGTTATAATCCATAAACCACCAGTGCGTTATGAATTATAACTCACGTTTATATTTAGAGTAGTAGTACCAGTGAGTTATGGATCATAACACACCAGTGTGTTATATGATAGTTTACTTGTCTGAAATGACATTAATCATGACAGTCATAACTGTCATGTGTTGGATAAAAAAATATTTTTCATTAAAAAATTAATAAATATAGTTTGGCAAAAAAATTACAATTTCTTTCTTTTTCAGGTAAATATCACGAACTTATCATCCCTTCCATAACCCTGAATCTCACGTGAGTACACTTGGTAAAGATTGACGATCATGACTGGATTATAATTGAAAATATCATTGAATGCGATTTTTCTTCTTTCAAAAGCAAATATGTAGCTAAAGAGGGACGAAAAATGCAATATGATGTTATTTTGTGAGACAAAGTGGAGTATATTAAGAGACAGAGAAAATAAATAGTAGCTATAGCTAATAGTAGAGCGTGAAGTTTGATGAATGAGGCGAAGCCAACCAAGTTCAACAAAACGCTCGAGTACAAAAGAACTTCGCACGAAAGTGTATCATACAACGTTTTTTCCACGACAATAATCATATTACGAATTTGTAGATATTGTATCATTTTTTTTGTGTTTACATTACATCATTAGTATAATCATATGGAATGAAACATATCGATTTTTGTAAAAAAAGAGATGAGGTTTTCAACATTACAATTTTTACTAAGAGTTTCATGTAGTTCTTTCGGTATTCGAAATTTTGTTCTTGCTTCTTGGAATTTGGGGCATATGCTATAGATCCGTAGTCGATTTTGGACCTAATCAGTGATCTGTAGAGTCGGATAAGTGTTGTTGTGTCAGCACCCCACGCTGTGTGGGACAACTTCCTCAGTAAACTTATACCTCCCTGGTACCAATTGTATCAATTGTATCATCAATTTGAATTTTTTATTTTATGAATTGTCGTGGTATTATCAAATGATGACTTGCGAGTTATATTTGACGTAAAATACTGTATATTTCAACAATACATAAATGTATGAGCAGTGTGTAAAAGTAAACTTTACGCAGGGGTGATTTTTTTATCATCACCTTTATAATATCCCTGAAAAAATAGTTGTTTGGGGAAAAATATTTGTCATCCGGCAACGCTGTAACCGTAGGTCAGCGGCAAACATTGAATATATGGCGAAGGTGCCGCATCATGTTTGTTGTTTCTGCGGTATCATTAACTGTGATTCTCCATTACATTGTAGCTGTCCTTGTTTTCATTGCATAACAGAGGTATACACATTTTCATTGATACGAGCTATAAAAACGGTTTGTTCACAGGGAATATTTAATGAGTTTGAGTCATGAGCTAATGCAGTCACAAAACGTGTAAATCTGAAAAAACATTTTTTTATAAATTGAATAAATAATGTGTAAAATTTGAAAAATATTAGTGGGACTAATAATAAATGTTTTTTTTTTGGCGCCAAAAATATTTCCGATGAATTTTCAGCAATTTCGTTCAAAGATTCAGAATCAGCACGTCAAAATACGTTTGAGGACAAAAATTTGGAAATTGAAAAATGAAAAAAAAAAGTTCAAAAAATTATCTATCATGATATATATACTCGACTTTTTGTCCGTCAATTCTTTCCGTTCTCATTCTCAGTATATACTAATTCGGCCATTCTGAATCGATTGCCGTTCGCAGAATTGGTCTATCTCTAACCGTTCTCGAGTTGGTCAGCTCTGAATTAGTTTTCGAATGGATTTTTTGGCGCCAAAAATATTTCCGATGAATTTTCAGCATTTTCGATCAAAGATTCGGAATCAACACGTCAAAATACGTTTGAGGACAAAAATTTGGAATTTAAAAAATGAAAAAAAAAAAAGTTCAAAAAATTATCTATCATGATATATATACTCGACTTTTTTGTCCGTAAATTTTTTCCGTTCTTATTCTCAGTATATTCTAATTCGGCCATTCTGAATCGATTGACGTTCGCAGAATTGGACTATCTCTAACCGCCAAAAATATTTCCGATGTTCAGCATTTTCGTTCAAAGATTCGGAATCAGCACGTCAAAATACGTTTGAGGACAAAAATTTGAAATTTGAAAAATGAAAAAAAAAAGTTCAAAAAATTATCTATCATGATACACACTACTTTTTTGTCCGTTAATTCTTTCCGTTCTTCTTCTCAGTATATACTAATTCGACCATTCTGAATCGATTGGCGTTCGCAGAATTGGTCTATCTCCAACCGTTCTCGAGTTGGTCAGCTCTGAATTAGTTTTCAAATGGTTTTTTTGGCGCCAAAAATATTTCCGATGAATTTTCAGCATTTTCGTTCAAAGATTCGGAATCAGCACGTCAAAATACGTTTGAGGACAAAAATTTGGAAATTGAAAAATGAAAAAAAAAAGTTCAAAAAATTATCTATCATGATATATATACTCGACTTTTTTGTCCGTAAATTTTTTCCGTTCTTATTCTCAGTAAATTCTAATTCGGCCATTCTGAATCGATTGGCGTTCGCAGAATTGGTCTATCTCTAACCGTTCTCGAGTTGGTCAGCTCTAAATTAGTTTTCGAATGGTTTTTTTGGCGCCAAAAATATTTCCGATGAATTTTCAGCATTTTCGATCAAAGATTCGGAATCAGCACGTCAAAATACGTTTGAGGACAAAAATTTGGAAATTGAAAAATGAAAAAAAAAAAGTTCAAAAAATTATCTATCATGATATATATACTCGACTTTTTTGTCCGTAAATTTTTTCCGTTCTTTTCCTCAGATTATACTAATTCAGCCATTCTGAATCGATTGGCATTCGCAGAATTGGACTATCTCTAACCGTTCTCGAGTTGGTCAGCTCTGAATTAGTTTTCAAATGATTTTTTTGGCGCCAAAAATATTTCCGATAAATTTTCAGCATTTTCGTTCAAAGTTCAGAAATCAGCACGTCAAAATACGTTTGAGGACAAAAATTTAAAATTTTAAAAATTAACAAAAAAAATTCAAAAAATTACCTAACATGATACACTCGACTTTTTTGTCCGTTAATTCTTTTCGTTCTCATTCTCAGTATATACTAATTCGGCCATTCTGAATCGATTGCCGTTCGCAGAATTGGTCTATCTCTAACCGTCCTCGAGTTGGTCAGCTCTGAATTAGTTTTCAAATGGTTTTTTTGGCGCCAAAAATATTTCCGATGAATTTTCAGCAATTTCGTTCAAAGATTCAGAATCAGCACGTCAAAATACGTTTGAGGACAAACATTTTAAATTTTAAAAATGAAAAAAAAAAGTTCAAAAATTTATCGGTCGTGATATACTCGACTTTTTTGTCATTCGATTTTTTATTTTCTTATTCTCACTATATACTAATACGGCCATTCTGAATCGATTGGCATTCGCAGAATTGGTCTATCTCTAACCGTTCTCGAGTTGGTCAGCTCTGAATTAGTTTTCAAATGGTTTTTTGGACGCAAAAAATATTTCCGATGAATTTTCAGCATTTTCATTCAAAGATTCGGAAACAGCACGTCAAAATACGTTTGAGGACAAAAATTTGAAATTTGAAAAATGAAAAAAAAAAAGTTCAAAAAATTATCTATCATTATGTACTCGACTTTTTTGTCCGTAAATTCTTTCCGTTCTTATTCTCAGTATATACTAATTCCTCGAGATGGTCAGCTCTGAATTAGTTTTTGAATGGTTTTTTTGGCGCCAAAAATATTGCCGATGAATTTTCAGCATTTTCGTTCAAAGATTCGGATTCAGCACGTCAAAATACGTTTGACGACAAAAATTTGATATTTGAAAAATGAAAAAAAAAAGTTCAAAAATTATCTACCATGATATACTCGACTTTTTTGTCAGTCGGTTTTTTCCTTTCATATTCTCAGTACTTACTAATTCGGCCATTCTGAATCGATTGCCGTTCGCAGAATTGGTCTATCTCTAACCGTTCTCGAGTTGGTCAGCTCTAAATTAGTTTTTGAATGGTTTTTTTGGCGCCAAAAATATTGCCGATGAATTTTCAGCATTTTCGTTCAAAGATTCGGATTCAGCACGTCAAAATACGTTTGACGACAAAAATTTGAAATTTGAAAAATGAAAAAAAAAAAGTTCAAAAAATTATCTATCATGATATATTGAGAAGATACCTGAAGGAAATACGGGAAAGTGGTGAAGAAGGCAGCTACATACGAGGAGAAAAGCTCTATAGAAACAACATAGGATACACAGCGGAAGAGATATTAGATTTTGAAAAAAGTATTGAACCAAAAGATATCCCAAAACCCACTAGCGCACCAGAAACCCCTTCGAAGCCGCTCCTAGAAAGAACTGAGAAAGAAGAAAGCGAACCAGAAAAATCTGCAAAGAAGACAGAAGAGGTAAAAAAGAAAAACATAGTCACCCGAAATATTGAAGGCAGTTTCACACAAAGCAGGCCGGAGACCAGAGAAAGGAAAAACCCAGCAAAAGAGATA
Source organism: Chrysolina haemoptera (assembly GCA_958298965.1). Classification (NCBI taxonomy): domain Eukaryota; kingdom Metazoa; phylum Arthropoda; class Insecta; order Coleoptera; family Chrysomelidae; genus Chrysolina; species Chrysolina haemoptera. Next base: position 38,642,124 of record OY282590.1, read on the forward strand.
AAAACTAGGTCTACCCAAAGAAACGCAACGTAGGTTACTTAATATTTTTTCTTAACTTAACTTCAAAATAAGTATAAAAAAGTTTATCCTGTTCTACTTTCCTTTCCCGCACTAAATATAGTAATTATGGATCCTTATATTGATAATTTCAAACTGCCAAAGATTGAAACTGAGATAGCAAAAAACACAATGGAGTATAACATACTAGTAAAAAAACAACCTAAACGAAACCTTCGAATATTCCACACTAACATCCGTAGTATCGTAAAAAATATAAATGAACTAAAAGTAGTCTTACATGAATATGAAGATGAATTCGATGTCATAGTTCTCAGTGAAACATGGAAAATCTCTGACTTTTTCTCATTAGACTTAGCAGGGTACGATTTGATATATAATAGAGGTATAGTGAATCAAAATGATGGAGTGCTGATTTACATAAAAAATCAATTCGAGTATTCCTACGAAGTGATCGATCTTGACAAAATAAAAATAATTGAATTAAAGTTAAAATATAACAAGTATAATATTGACATAACCGCAATATACAGGCCACCTTCTACGTATCCTCTGAGGTTCAATAGTAGTCTTGCAAAGCACCTGGAAACAAGAAAAAGCTGCAAATCTGATTTCAAAATAATAATAGGAGACATAAATATCAACATTTTGGATAATAGTGACATAAGCGAGGAATATCTCAATATTCTGAGTGAATGGGGCTTTATTTCGACCATTAACACGCACACTAGGATCCTAGGCAGAGCACGGTCTTGCCTGGATCACATATTCGTGAAGACAGATTCTCCGCATGAGTGGCTAAGACCATTCGTCGTCAAATCGTGCATCACTGATCACTTTCCAGTAATCCTACAAATTAAATGTCAAGATGATAGGAAACAGGAACAAAAAATTCAGAACGAAAAATACCAAATATACATTGACAAAACAAAGCTTCGGGATGAACTGACAAAGGAAACATGGAACAATATATACTCAGAAGATGACGTGAATATAATGACAAACAATTTTATAAAAACTCTGAAACAAAAAAGTGAACTCGCCACGCATAAAGTCGCATTAAGAAGAAAAAACATCAAAAGAAAAGAATGGATCACGGACGGACTTGTGAATTCAATCAATACAAAAAATGATTTATATAGAAAACTGCAGAACGAACCGGATAACGAAAATATTAGAAAAGAGTTCAAAAAATATAGAAATAAGTTAAATCAACTAATACAAGACTCAAAGATTAAATTTCTCGAAAAGAAGGTTGAACAAAATATAAACAATCCAAACGGGCTATGGAAGAGTCTTAAAATTATAAACGGTAAACAAGATCACAGTGAACTGAAATCCATTACAACAGAGGACGGAAACGAACTAACAGACAAAAAAGAAATCGCGGAACACTTTGCTCGTCACTACGCTACAATAGGTAAAAAACTTGCAGAAAAAATCACCCCGGGACCGGTAATTAATAAACAAACAACTCGAATACCTAATTCTATATTCATAGAACCCGCAACCGTCAATGAAATCAAAAAAATTATTTTATCGCTCAAAATAGGTAAAGCTCCAGGACTGGATAATATAAAATCCGAGATATTAAGGGATCATTCAGACTTCATTTCAGCTCCTCTAACCTACATCATAAACAAAGCCATCGACACAGGGACATTTCCTAGTATATTAAAAAATGCTTCAATAAAACCTATATACAAAGCAGGAAACAAATAACTGGTAATAAATTACAGGCCAATTTCTTTAATAAACAGCGTTGCGAAAATCTTTGAAAAATTTCTGAAACTACGATTCGAAAGCTTCTTTAAGAAATACAACGTCATGTCCGAAAAACAATACGGCTTCAAGGAATCCAAATCAACTGAAGACGCAATGATGGCCCTGCTAGAACAAATCTATAATGCTATGGATAAAAGTAAACCATGTCTCTGCATCTTTGTTGATTTGGCAAAGGCCTTTGACACGGTCAACCATAGAGAGCTTCTTCGAACACTTGAAGCTGTAGGTTTCCGGGGAATGACACTCAAGCTAATGGAAAGCTACCTTAGTGAAAGAAAGCAGGTGGTCAACATTGATGGCACGATAAGTTCAGAAAAAACACTAGAATACGGCGTACCACAAGGTACTGTGTTGGGACCTATACTATTCAATGTATACATCAATGATCTATTCCAAGCATCAACACAAGGCAGCATCATTAGCTTTGCTGATGATACTGCGATTTTCTACGAAGATTCAACCTGGCATTCCCTAAAAAATAAAGTTGAAAAAGACTTCACGAATGTAATGAACTTCTTCCAAAACCGATTACTTACCATAAATTTCCAGAAAACCTTTTTTATACCTTTCACTTGCTACAGCGATACTCTCCCAAACTACAGCCAACTGGAATTCAATAACGGCCTTATAAAGATCCCCCTAACTTTTCACATTAAATACTTAGGAGTAATTATAGACAGCCACCTCAGATGGAACTACCACTCAGACTATGTATCAAAAAAACTAAAGAGCATGGCCAACAGATTTAAAGTTTACAGAGAAATATTTGACTTGAAATACATGACAATTCTATATAACTCATTAATCCAGACACACATAACATACGGTATAAAGGTCTGGGGAGGAATCGGAGACGTCTACTTGAAACCATTAGAGATATCACAAAAATGGATCTTGAAAATTATACACCGCAAAGATTATAGGTACCCAACTGAAACACTACTCACAGAAGCAAAAGCCCTAGATGCCCGTCAACTGTATTACCAATCTTTAATCCTCCACCATCATAAAAACAAACACAAACACGAGCACATACAGCACAAACATGAAACACGCTTCAAAACCAAAACAACTTTTATTCCAAGAGTTAATACTAAAAAATGTCAAAGATCATTTACTTACCTTTGTCCAGTCTTATATGCTGATATACCTGATGACTTAAGGAGAATTCAATCGCTAGGCCTACTGAAAAAAAAACTAAAAAATTGGCTGCATACTTACCCAAGATGTGAAATACATCGAGCAATTGATAGGAAAAACTTGAAATGAGATTCACTATGCCTCTTGACCATATTAACTGTATTTAAACATGGATTATCACATAATTTTTTTTACTCATTTTTATTTTTTTAATATTTACGAATGTATAATTGTCACCATATCCTTCTGTTCACACTACACCTAACCACCCCATTGTAAAATATGTATATGTGTATATATGTGTATATATATATATGAGTGTATATATGTGTATATATAAAATGTAACATGCAAAATGTAAAATGTAAAAAAAAAGTAAAATGTAAAATTTAAAATATAAAATGTGAAACATGAAATGTACCTAATGTAAAATATAAAAATGTTACCTACGCCCATGCACAAGGGAAACCTTTTTTTGGGCGCTCTGTATTTATTTACCACCATTGCTACCACATTGTCTATTATATATTGTATTTTTTTATACGGTAAATAAATTGATTGATTGATTGATTGATATACTCGACTTTTCTGTCAGTCGATTTTTTCCTTTCTCATTCTCAGTATATACTAATTTGGCCATTCTGAATCGATTGCCGTTCGCAGAATTGGTCTATCTCTAACCGTTCTCGAGTTGGTCAGCTCTAAATTAGTTTTTGAATGGTTTTTTTGGCGCCAAAAATATTTCCGATGAATTTTCAGCATTTTCGAAATTTGAAATTTGAAAAATGAAAAAAAAAAGTTCAAAAAATTACTTATCATGATACACTCGACTTTTTTGTCCGTCAATTCTTTCCGTTGTTATTCTCAGTATATACTAATTCGGCCGTTCTGAATCGATTGGCGTTTGCAGAATTTGTCTATGTCTAACCGTTCTCGAGTTGGTCAGCTCTGAAGTAGTTTTCAAATGTTTTTTTTGGCTCCAAAAATATTTCCGATAAATTTTCAGCAATTTCGTTCAAAGATTCGGAATCAGCACGTCAAAATACGTTTGAGGACAAAAATTTGAAATTTGAAAAATGAAAAAAAAAGTTCAAAAAATTACTTATCATGATACACTCGACTTTTTTGTCCGTCAATTCTTTCCGTTGTTATTCTCAGTATATACTATTTCGGCCATTCTGAATCGATTGGCATTTGCAGAATTGGTCTATCTCTAACCGTTCTCGAGTTGGTCAGCTCTGAATTAGTTTTCAAATGTTTTTTTTGGCGCCAAAAATATTTCGGATGAATTTTCAGCAATTTCGTTCAAAGATTCGGAATCAGCACGTCAAAATACGTTGGAGGACAAAAATTTTAAATTTTAAAAATGAAAAAAAAAAAGTTCAAAAAATGACTTATCATGAATCATGATATACTCGACTTTTTTGACCGTAAATACTTTTCGTTCTTATTCTCAGTATATACTAATTCGGCCATTCTGAATCGATTGGCATTTGCAGAATTGGTCTATCTCTAACCGTTCTCGAGTTGGTCAGCTATGAATTAGTTTTCAAATTTTTTTTTGGCGCCAAAAATATTTTTGATAAATTTTCAGCAATTTCGTTCAAAGATTCGGAATCAGCACGTCAAAATACGTTTGAGGACAGAAATTTGAAATTTGAAAAATGAAAAAAAAAAGTTCAAAAAATTATCTATCATGATATACTCGACTTTTTTGTCAGTCGATTTTTTCCTTTCATATTCTCAGTACTTACTAATTCGGCCATTCTGAATCGATTGCCGTTCGCAGAATTGGTCTATCTCTAACCGTTCTCGAGTTGGTCAGCTCTAAATTAGTTTTTGAATGGTTTTTTTGGCGCCAAAAATATTGCCGATGAATTTTCAGCATTTTCGTTCAAAGATTCAGATTCAGCACGTCAAAATACGTTTGACGACAAAAATTTGAAATTTGAAAAATGAAAAAAAAAAGTTCAAAAAATTATCTATCATGATATATATACTCGACTTTTTTGTCAGTCGATTTTTTCCCTTCTTATTCTCAGTATATACTAATTCGGCCATTCTGAATCGATTGCCGTTCGCAGAATTGGTCTATCTCTAACCGTTCTCGAGTTGGTCAGCTCTGAATTAGTTTTCAAATGTTTTTTTTGGCGCCAAAAATATTTCCGATAAATTTTCAGCATTTTCGTTCAAAGATTAGAAATCAGCACGTCAAAATACGTCTGAGGACAAAAATTTTAAATTTTTAAAATTAACAAAAAAAATTCAAAAAATTATCTAACATGATACACTCGACTTTTTTGTCCGTCAATTCCTTCCGTTCTCATTCTCAGTATATACTAATTCGGCCATTCTGAATCGATTGGCGTTTGCAGAATTTGTCTATCTCTAACCGTTCTCGAGTTGGTCAGCTCTAAATTAGTTTTCGAATGGTTTTTTTGGCGCCAAAAATATTTCCGATGAATTTTCAGCATTTTAGTTCAAAGATTTGGAATCAGTACGTCAAAATGCGTTTGAGGACAAACTTTTTAAATTTTAAAAATGAAAAAAAGAAAAGTTCAAAAAATTACTTATCATGATACACTCGACTTTTTTGTCCGTCAATTCTTTCCGTTGTTATTCTCAGTATATACTAATTCGGCCGTTCTGAATCGATTGGCGTTTGCAGAATTTGTCTATGTCTAACCGTTCTCGAGTTGGTCAGCTCTGAAGTAGTTTTCAAATGTTTTTTTTGGCTCCTAAAATATTTCCGATAAATTTTCAGCAATTTCGTTCAAAGATTCGGAATCAGCACGTCAAAATACGTTTGAGGACAAAAATTTGAAATTTGAAAAATGAAAAAAAAAAAGTTCAAAAAATTACTTATCATGATACACTCGACTTTTTTGTCCGTCAATTCTTTCCGTTGTTATTCTCAGTATATACTAATTCGGCCGTTCTGAATCGATTGGCATTTGCAGAATTTGTCTATGTCTAACCGTTCTCGAGTTGGTCAGCTCTGAAGTAGTTTTCAAATGTTTTTTTTGGCTCCAAAAATATTTCCGATAAATTTTCAGCAATTTCGTTCAAAGATTCGGAATCAGCACGTCAAAATACGTTTGGGGACAAAAATTTGAAATTTGAAAAATGAAAAAAAAAAAGTTCAAAAAATTACTTATCATGATACACTCGACTTTTTTGTCCGTCAGTTCTTTCCGTTGTTATTCTCAGTATATACTAATTCGGCCGTTCTGAATCGATTGGCGTTTGCAGAATTTGTCTATGTCTAACTGTTCTCGAGTTGGTCAGCTCTGAAGTAGTTTTCAAATGTTTTTTTGGCTCTAAAAATATTTCCGATAAATTTTCAGCAATTTCGTTCAAAGATTCGGAATCAGCACGTCAAAATACGTTTGAGGACAAAAATTTGAAATTTGAAAAATGAAAAAAAAAGTTCAAAAAATTACTTATCATGATACACTCGACTTTTTTGTCCGTCAATTATTTCCGTTGTTATTCTCAGTATATACTATTTCGGCCATTCTGAATCGATTGGCATTTGCAGAATTGGTCTATCTCTAACCGTTCTCGAGTTGGTCAGCTCTGAATTAGTTTTCAAATGTTTTTTTTGGCGCCAAAAATATTTCGGATGAATTTTCAGCAATTTCGTTCAAAGATTCGGAATCAGCACGTCAAAATACGTTGGAGGACAAAAATTTTAAATTTTAAAAATGAAAAAAAAAAAAGTTCAAAAAATTACTTATCATGAATCATGATATACTCGACTTTTTTGACCGTAAATACTTTTCGTTCTTATTCTCAGTATATACTAATTCGGCCATTCTGAATCGATTGGCATTTGCAGAATTGGTCTATCTCTAACCGTTCTCGAGTTGGTCAGCTATGAATTAGTTTTCAAATTTTTTTTTGGCGCCAAAAATATTTTTGATAAATTTTCAGCAATTTCGTTCAAAGATTCGGAATCAGCACGTCAAAATACGTTTGAGGACAGAAATTTGAAATTTGAAAAATGAAAAAAAAAAGTTAAAAAAATTATCTATCATGATATACTCGACTTTTTTGTCAGTCGATTTTTTCCTTTCTCATTCTCAGTATATACTAATTCGGCCATTCTGAATCGATTGCCGTTCGCAGAATTGGTCTATCTCTAACCATTCTCGAGTTGGTCAGCTCTGAATTAGTTTTCAAATTTTTTTTTGGCGCCAAAAATATTTCCGATGAATTTTCAGCAATTTCGTTCAAAGATTCGGAATCAGCACGTCAAAATACGTTTGAGGACAAAAATTTGAAATTTGAAAAATGAAAAAAAAAAGTTCAAAAAATTACTTATCATGATACACTCGACTTTTTTGTCCGTCAATTCTTTCCGTTCTTATTCTCAGTGTATACTAATTCAGCCATTCTGAATCGATTGGCAATTGCAGAATTTGTCTATCTCTAACCGTTCTCGAGTTGGTCAGCTCTGAATTAGTTTTCAAATATTTTTTTGGCGCCAAAAATATTTTCGATGAATTTTCAGCAATTTCGTTCAAAGATTCGGAATCAGCACGTCAAAATACGTTTGAGGACAAAAATTTGAAATTTGAAAAATGAAAAAAAAAAAGTTCAAAAAATTATTTATCATGATATACTCGACTTTTTTGTCAGTCGATTTTTTCCTTTCTCATTCCCAGTATATACTAATTCGGCCATTCTGAATCGATTGGCGTTCGCAGAATTGGTCTATCTCTAACCGTTCTCGAGTTGGTCAGCTCTAAATTAGTTTTTGAATGGTTTTTTGGGCGCCAAAAATATTTCCGATGAATTTTCAGCATTTTCGTTCAAAGATTCGGATTCAGCACGTCAAAATACGTTTGACGACAAAAATTTGAAATTTGAAAAATGAAAAAAAAAAGTTCAAAAAATTATCTATCATGATATATATACTCGACTTTTTTGTCAGTCGATTTTTTCCCTTCTTATTCTCAGTATATACTAATTCGGCCATTCTGAATCGATTGATTTTCGCAGAATTGGTCTATCTCTAACCATTCTCGATTTGGTCAGCTCTGAATTAGTTTTCAATTTTTTTTTTGGCGCCAAAAATATTTCCGATGAATTTTCAGCAATTTCGTTCAAAGATTCGGAATCAGCACGTCAAAATACGTTTGAGGACAAAAATTTGAAATTTGAAAAATGAAAAAAAAAAAGTTCAAAAAATTATCTATCATGATATACTCGACTTTTTTGTTAGTCGATTTTTTCCTTTCTCATTCTCAGTATATACTAATTCGGCCATTCTGAATCGATTGGCGTTCGCAGAATTGGTCTATCTCTAACCGTTCTCGAGTTGGTCAGCTCTGAATTAGTTTTCGAATGTTTTCTTTTGGCGCCAAAAATATTTTCGATGAATTTTCAGCATAATCGTTCAAAGAGTCGGAATCGGCTCGTCAAAATACGTTTGAGGACAAAAATTTGAAATTTTAAAAATGAAAAAAAAAAGTTCAAAAAATTATCTATCATGATATACTCGACTTTTTTGTTAGTCGATTTTTTCCTTTCTCATTCTCAGTATATACTAATTCGGCCATTCTGAATCGATTGGCATTTGCAGAATTGGTCTATCTCTAACCATTCTCGAGTTGGTCAGCTCTGAATTAGTTTTCAAATGTTTTTTTTGGCGCCAAAAATATATCCGATGAATTTTCAGCAATTTCTTTCAAAGATTCAGAATCAGCACGTCAAAATACGTTTGAGGACAAAAATTTTAAATTTTAAAAATGAAAAAAAAAAGTTCAAAAAATTACTTATAATGATATACTCGACTTTTTTGTCCGTAAATTCTTTTCGTTCTTATTCTCATTATATACTAATTCGGCCATTCTGAATCGATTGGCATTCGCAGAATTGGTCTATCTCTAACCGTTCTCGAGTTGGTCAGCTCTGAATTAGTTTTTAAATGTGTTTTTTTTGGCGCCAAAAATATTTCCGATGAATTTTCAGCAATTTCGTTCAAAGATTCGGAATCAGCACGTCAAAATACGTTTGAGGACAAAAATTTGAAATTTGAAAAATGAAAAAAAAAAAGTTCAAAAAATTATCTATCATGATATATATACTCGACTTTTTTGTCAGTCGATTTTTTCCCTTCTTATTCTCAGTATATACTAATTCTGCCATTCTGAATCGATTGACCTTCGCAGAATTGGTCTATCTCTAACCGTTCTCGAGTTGGTCAGCTCTGAATTAGTTTTCAAATGTTTTTTTTGGCGCCAAAAATATTTCCGATGAATTTTCAGCAATTTCGTTCAAAGATTCAGAATCAGTACGTCAAAATACGTTTGAGGACAAAAATTTTAAATTGTAAAAATGAAAAAAAAAAAAGTTCAAAAAATTACTTATGATACACTCGACTTTTTTGTCCTTCAATTCTTTTCGTTGTTATTCTCAGTATATACTAATTCGGCCGTTCTGAATCGATTGCCGTTCGCAGAATTGGTCTATCTCTAACCGTTCTCGAGTTGGTCAGCTCTGAATTAGTTTTCGAATGGTTTTTTTGGCGCCAAAAATATTTCCGATGAATTTTCAGCATTTTCGATCAAAGATTCGGAATCAGCACGTCAAAATACGTTCGAGGACAAAAATTTGGAATTTGAAAAATGAAAAAAAAAAGTTCAAAAAATTATCTATCATGATATATATACTCGACTTTTTTGTCCGTAAATTTTTTTCGTTCTTATTCTCAGTATATACTAATTTGGCCATTCTGAATCGATTGCCGTTCGCAGAATTGGTCTATCTCTAACCGTTCTCGAGTTGGTCAGCTCTGACTTAGTTTTCAAAATTTTTTTGGCGCCAAAAATAATTCCGGTGCATTTTCAGCAATTTCGTTCGAAGATTCGGAATCAGCACGTCAAAATACGTTCGAGGAAAAAAATTTGAAATTTGAAAAATGAAAAAAAAAAGTTCAAAAAATTATTTATCATGATATACTCGACTTTTTTGTCAGTCGATTTTTTCCTTTTGTATTCTCAGTATATACTAATTCGGCCATTCTGAATCGATTGCCTTTCGCAGAATTGGTCTATCTCTAACCGTTCTCGAGTTGGTCAGCTCTGAATTAGTTTTCGAATGGTTTTTTTGGCGCCAAAAATATTTCTGGTGAGTTTTCAGCATTTTCGTTCAAAGATTAGAAATCAGCACGTCAAAATACGTTTGAGGACAAAAATTTTAAATTTTAAAAATTAACGAAAAAAATTCAAAAAATTACCTAACATGATACACTCGACTTTTTTGTCCGTCAATTCTTTCCGTTTTCATTCTCAGTATATACTAACTCGGCCATTCTGAATCGATTGCCGTTCGCAGAATTGGTCTATCTCTAACCGTTCTCGAGTTGGTCAGCTCTGAATTAGTTTTCAAATGTTTTTTTTGGCGCCAAAAATATTTCTGATGAGTTTTCAGCATTTTCGTTCAAAGATTAGAAATCAGCACGTCAAAATACGTTTGAGGACAAAAATTTTAAATTTTAAAAATTAACGAAAAAAATTCAAAAAATTACCTAACATGATACACTCGACTTTTTTGTCCGTCAATTCTTTCCGTTTTCATTCTCAGTATATACTAATTCGGCCATTCTGAATCGATTGCCGTTCGCAGAATTGGTCTATCTCTAACCGTTCTCGAGTTGGTCAGCTCTGAATTAGTTTTCGAATGGTTTTTTTGGCGCCAAAAATATTTCCGATGAATTTTCAGCATTTTCGATCAAAGATTCGGAATCAGCACGTCAAAATACGTTTGAGGACAAAAATATGGAATTTGAAAAATGAAAAAAAAAAAGTTCAAAAAATTATCTATCATGATATATATACTCGACTTTTTTGTCCGTAAATTTTTTCCGTTCTTATTCTCAGTATATTTTAATTCGGCCATTCTGAATCGATTGGCGTTCGCAGAATTCGTCTATCTCCAACCGTTCTCGAGTTGGTCAGCTCTAAATTAGTTTTCGAATGGTTTTTTTGGCGCCAAAAATATTTCTGATGAATTTTCAGCATTTTCGATCAAAGATTCGGAATCAGCACGTCAAAATACGTTTGAGGACAAAAATTTGGAATTTGAAAAATGAAAAAAAAAAAGTTCAAAAAATTATCTATCATGATATATATACTCGTCTTTTTTGTCCGTAAATTTTTTTCGTTCTTATTCTCAGTATATACTAATTCGGACATTCTGAATCGATTGCCGTTCGCAGAATTGGTCTATCTGTAACCGTTCTCGAGTTGGTCAGCTCTGAATTAGTTTTCGAACGGTTTTTTTGGCGCCAAAAATATTTCCGATGAACTTTCAGCATTTTCGTTCAAAGATTCGGAATCAGCACGTCAAAATACGTTTGAGGACAAAAATTTGAAATTTGAAAAATGAAAATAAAAAGTTCAAAAAATTATCTACCATGATATACTCGACTTTTTTTTCAGTCGATTTTTTTCTTTCGTATTCTCTATATATACTAATTCGGCCATTCTGAATCGATTGCCGTTCGCAGAATTAGTCTATCTCTAACCGTTCTCGAGTTGGTCAGCTCTGAATTAGTTTTCGAATGGTTTTTTTGGCGCCAAAAATATTTCCGATGAATTTTCAGCATTTTCGATCAAAGATTCGGAATCAGCACGTCAAAATACGTTTGAGGACAAAAATTTGGAATTTGAAAAATGAAAAAAAAAAAGTTCAAAATATTATCTATCATGATATATACTCGACTTTTTTGTCCGTAAATTTTTTCCGTTCTCATTCTCAGTATATACTTATTTGGCCATTCTGAATCGATTGCCGTTCGCAGAATTAGTCTATCTCTAACCGTTCTCGAGTTGGTCAGCTCTGAATTAGTTTTCGAATGGTTTTTTTGGCGCCAAAAATATTTCCGATGAATTTTCAGCATTTTCGATCAAAGATTCGGAATCAGCACGTCAAAATACGTTTGAGGACAAAAATTTGAAATTTGAAAAATGAAAATAAAAAGTTCAAAAAATGATCTATCATGATATACTCGACTTTTTTTTCAGTCGATTTTTTTCTTTCGTATTCTCTATATATACTAATTCGGCCATTCTGAATCGATTGACATTCGCAGAATTGGTCTATCTCTAACCGTTCTCGAGTTGGTCAGCTCTGAATTAGTTTTCGAATGGTTTTTTTGGCGCCAAAAATATTTCCGATGAATTTTCAGCATTTTCGATCAAAGATTCGGAATCAGCACGTCAAAATACGTTTGAGGACAAAAATTTGGAATTTGAAAAATGAAAAAAAAAAAGTTCAAAATATTATCTATCATGATATATACTCGACTTTTTTGTCCGTAAATTTTTTCCGTTCTCATTCTCAGTATATACTAATTTGGCCATTCTGAATCGATTGCCGTTCGCAGAATTAGTCTATCTCTAACCGTTCTCGAGTTGGTCAGCTCTGAATTAGTTTTCGAATGGTTTTTTTGGCGCCAAAAATATTTCCGATGAATTTTCAGCATTTTCGATCAAAGATTCGGAATCAGCACGTCAAAATACGTTTGAGGACAAAAATTTGAAATTTGAAAAATGAAAATAAAAAGTTCAAAAAATGATCTATCATGATATACTCGACTTTTTTTTCAGTCGATTTTTTTCTTTCGTATTCTCTATATATACTAATTCGGCCATTCTGAATCGATTGACATTCGCAGAATTGGTCTATCTCTAACCGTTCTCGAGTTGGTCAGCTCTGAATTAGTTTTCAAATTTTTTTTTGGCGCCAAAAATATTTCCGATGAATTTTCAGCAATTTCGTTCGAAGATTCGGAATCAGCACGTCAAAATACGTTTGAGGACAAAAATTTGAAATTTGAAAAATGAAAATAAAAAGTTCAAAAAATGATCTATCATGATATACTCGACTTTTTTTTCAGTCGATTTTTTTCTTTCGTATTCTCTATATATACTAATTCGGCCATTCTGAATCGATTGACATTCGCAGAATTGGTCTATCTCTAACCGTTCTCGAGTTGGTCAGCTCTGAATTAGTTTTCAAATTTTTTTTTGGCGCCAAAAATATTTCCGATGAATTTTCAGCAATTTCGTTCGAAGATTCGGAATCAGCACGTCAAAATACGTTTGAGGACAAAAATTTTAAATTTGAAAAATAAAAAAAAAAAAGTTAAAAAAATTATCTATCATGATATATATACTCGACTTTTTTGTCCGTAAATTTTTTCCGTTTTTATTCTCAGTATATACTAATTCGGCCATTCTGAATCGATTGGCGGTCGCAGAATTGGTCTATCTCTAACCGTTCTCGAGTTGGTCAGCTCTGAATTAGTTTTCAAATGGTTTTTTTGGAGCCAAAAATATTTCCGATGAACTTTCAGCATTTTCGTTCAAAGATTCGGAATCAGCACGTCAAAATACGTTTGAGGACAAAAATTTGAAATTTGAAAAATGAAAATAAAAAGTTCAAAAAATTATCTACCATGATATACTCGACTTTTTTTTCAGTCAATTTTTTTCTTTCGTATTCTCTATATATACTAATTCGGCCATTCTGAACCGATTGCCGTTCGCAGAATTAGTCTATCTCCAACCGTTCTCGAGTTGGTCAGCTCCGAATTAGTTTTCGAATGGTTTTTTTGGCGCCAAAAATATTTCCGATGAATTTTCAGCATTTTCGATCAAAGATTCGGAATCAGCACGTCAAAGTACGTTTGAAGACAAAAATTTGGAATTTGAAAAATGAAAAAAAAAAAGTTCAAAATATTATCTATCATGATATATATACTCGACTTTTTTGTCAGTCGATTTTTTCTTTTCTTATTCTCAGTATATACTAATTCGGCCATTCTGAATCGATTGACGTTCGCAGAATTGGTCTATCTCTAACCGTTCTCGAGTTGGTCAGCTCTGAATTAGTTTTCAAATTTTTTTTTGGCGCCAAAAATATTTCTGATGAATTTTCAGTAATTTCGTTCAAAGATTCGGAATTAGCACCTCAAAATACGTTTGAGGACAAAAATTTGAAATTTGAAAAATGAAAAAAAAAAGTTCAAAAAATTATTTATCATGATATACTCGACTTTTTTGTTTTCCTTTTGTATTCTCAGTATATACTAATTCGACCATTCTGAATCGATTGCCGTTCGCAGAATTGGTCTATCTCTAACCGTTCTCGAGTTGGTCAGCTCTGAATTAGTTTTCAAATGTTTTTTTTTGGCGCCAAAAATATTTACGATGAATTTTCAGCATTTTCGTTCAAAGATTCGGAATCAGCACGTCAAAATACGTTTGAGGACGAAAATTTTAATTTTTTTTTTCGATAAATCATATATCTTCCAAGATTACAGCAAACATTTATTTATAAATTTTTAAACGAAAAATTAATATATATATCCCACTCCTGGAATTTTGATAAGCAACTTTTTTTCGTGTTTATCATGGTTCCAACTACTAGCATACCAAGTTTGGTGGTGCTACAATCGATTCTTGTCTCAAAACCCAATCGTACTGTATTACCGACATTATTTCCTTTTATCGAACCCCTATCTGTTCCTGCTCAATAAGTTCCGCCACTGGAAGCAAGCCATAAAATGCACGCGGAAGTTGTCAGACAGCTATTCTTATCGCCCTGCTGGAATACATGTATCGAATGCTTTATTATTCTGTTGATTTGGTTTAGAGACTTCCTGAATGAAATATGGCTTCTCGGTTTATCAACATTTCACATTTTTCGATCCCAATTTCTCCGTCGACTAGGAAACTCGGGGTGGATTTTTTTTTATTGGGGAAATGTTGTTTATGCCTAAGTAAACTAGGGGAGAGTGATTGAAATTATCGCAAGGATATACCAGGTGTCCGCAAAACGTTAGGGGTCATTTATTTTGGATTAAAAAATGTGCGCAAGTTCCTTAGTATGTGTTCAAAAATGATTTGTGTGAAATGATTTAATTCAACCTGTCTTATTACGTATGACTGCATTTTTCGATTTTTACAAAATTGAGCCAGTATATATTTCCAAAATCGTGTGAGGAAATTTTCGACGTATCATTGCCAAACCTTATATCTGAGCATAAACATTTCATGTATTTTCGAAAAGAGCATGATATTCTGTATATAATGCTAATTTCAATTTGTTTATTTGAGGATTTTCTAATATTTTCGGACTATTTTGTGTTTTTCTTTTTCATTTGTCTATTACCGTTCTCGGGTTATCTAGAGTTTTTTTACTTCAATAATTTGTTTCCCCCATAATTTTTTTCACGAAATTCAAACGCTAACGCCTCGTGCTACATTATCTCCCACTAGTGTGAAAAATGTCACTTTCCGCAATAGTAATGTAATATACTATATCGCATCGCCGAGAATTCTGACGATTCTCGGCAAGGGTCACATGAAGATTCAAGACCGATCAAGTCGATCACAGACGGGCCAAGAGCCACATTAGTAGTGAGGTTATGTTAGTCGAGGCAGTCGATTCAGTTCAAAGTCACTCTGGCGAGACAAAAGTAGACTAGAAACAGATTCATTCGGAGCTTTTAATTTGACTTCCTGAAAAACAAGCTTAGTTCACTTACGTGTCAACAGATGGCGTTAGTGAATAAGCTTCTGCTCACGAAATGACCCATGTTAAACAAGCTTAGTTCACTTACGTGTCAACAGATGGCGTTAGTAAATAAGCTTCTACTCACGAAATAACCCATGTTAAACAAGCTTAGTTCACTTATGTACCAACAGCCTGCTAACAAAATGAGCCTCTGCAGAGCAAGCTTAGTTCATTTATCAACCAACAGATGGCGTTAGTAAATGAACTCCTGTTCACAAAATAACAAGCTTACTTTACTTATGTATCAACAGATGGCGTTAGTAAATGAACGCTGCTCACAAAATGACCCCATGCAGAACAACCTCAGTTCACATATCAACCAAAAGGTGGCGTAAATAAGCTCCTGCTCACAGAAGGATGAGCTTAGTTCCCTTATGTGCCAACAGATGGCGTTAGTGAATGAATCCTTCTCACGAAATGACCACCTGCAGAGCAAGCTTAGCTCACTTATCAACCAACAGGTGGCGTAAATAAGCTCCTGCTCACAGACGGATGAGTTTAGTTCACTTATGTAGCGACAGATTGCGTTAGTAAATAAGCTCCTGCTAACAAAATGGCAAGCTTAGTTCGCTCATGAACCAATAGATAGCATTAGTGAATAATCTCCTATCACCAAGTGACCCTCTGCAAAACAAGTTTAGTTCACTTATGTACCAACAGATGGCGTTAGTAAATAAGATTATGTTCACAAAAGGTTAAGCTTAGTTATTGAACCCTGCTTACAAAATGACCCCATGCAGAACAAGCATAGTTCACTTATGTACCAACAGATGGCGTTACTAAATAAGCTCCTGCTCAAAAAATGACCCCTTAAAGTATAAGCTCAGTTCACTTATGTACCAACAGATGGCGTTAGTCCTGCAAAGCAACCACCGCAAAGCGAAAACAGACGTATCCAATAATTAACATTTGTCCATTTGATGAAAATAGTCATAGAGCAAATTTCTTAACACCCCATCGAAATTTCCGCAATCCCTACAAAACAACACGCGAATCCATAACCAGGAAATACAAACAAACGAGCTCGTCGATGTCAACGTCTCCTTATCTCTCGCAGCATCCGCGGATCTTCACCTGTTTCGTCCCTGCGCGAGAGAGAGAGAGGTCGCCAACCCCAGGGACAAGAAGAGCGCCTTCGCTGCGGGCATTTTTCGTGTGTTTTCAGCGACGATAATTTGTTTATCGCGTCGCAGAGAATTTCGACGATTTTCAGAAAGGGTCACGAGGAGATTCGAGACGGTAATGACCGAAGGAGAGCCACAGGCGGAGAGCGCGACGGGCCAGGTTAGCCATGATTGTGGTAAGGTTATGGTAGTTGAGGCAGTCGATTTAGTTTAAAGTCCCTCTGGCGCAGAGCGAAGGAGAATAGTACTTGGTATTACTAACTTACTTTTCACACTGCTGATAATCTTTTCGCACTGGTGATTCACTTTTGGCACTGGTGATTCACTTTTCGCACTGGTGATTCACTTTTGGCACTGGTGATTCACTTTTCGCACTGGTGATTCACTTTTCGCACTGGTGATTCACTTTTCGAACTGGTGATTCACTTTTCGCACTGGTGATTCACTTTTGGCACTGGTGATTCACTTTTCGCACTGGTGATTCACTTTTCGCACTGGTTATTCACTTTTCGCATTGTTGTTTTAAAGTGACGTTTTTCGCATTGAAATGACAACTGACAAATAGCATATTTTAGTTGTCAGTGTCAAAGTAGTTGTTTATGTATCAAGTGAGTAAAATGATACATTTTTATAAGTAGGAAATGCGTCCTGTGCGGCGTGTAGCCATTTCTACAAGTAAAAATAGACCTTACTCACGAGTTTTATACAGTATTTTTTCAAACAACTGTAAAACTTTTCATTTCCTTAGATTTTTCTTCAAATTGAAAAATACTCGTAAAGCAACGAGTACCTTTTTGTTCACGCTATTCAAAGACAAATTCACAATCGCACTCTCCAAGACTTTCTCTGCCAATCTTCATCACTTTCCATTTCTGCTTATATTAAATTCATAGTTATAGTCTATACGAAGTCAGATCTGACAGAATTCCCCCGATCGTCCTCAAAAAATGTCCTCCCGAACTAAAACCAGTTTTTTGCAAGTTAATCAGCCTCTCTTATAATTTGAAATTGATTATTGTATGTTTTCTATTTAAATTTTCAATATTTGTATCTTCAATTCCTTGTTTAGGTTGTACATATTATGGGAATCATGACGGCAGGAAAGTTTATGATAAAAAGTTTTATTAAAAGTATTACAGATTTGTTTATGATTCAGATTGACCCATTTCATGCTCAATTAGAGTCTTTTCACAATATCTATCAGATGCAGTTCAATGCTCAGCGTGGCTTTAGCCGGGGAAGTAGTTGTTTTCTGTTAGATATTACAAATAAATCACATTTTTCATTTTTCAATTTTCATGCATGGAGAATGTTCCCCTTTTCAATTAGGTGAGTAATTATGAAATGAATATCAATAAAAGCATAAGTTTACAGCGCCTCTCTACTGACGATAATGTACTAACCCTAAAAGAATCTTCAAAAAAGTACATCAACATATCATTATTTTCAATTTTATCAATCTAGATAAACTGGTAAGAGTTCATTCACATCCAGTGGATAATCATTGAAAGATGACATATGCAAAAATGCTTGATAAGGATTCTCGAATTCTGTTGTTAGGTGAACTTCAAAAATTGTTTAAAGGTTGCAAGGTCAATTGAAAAATTTAGCCTTATCAAATTGCAGGTATCTCTGAATATCTTAATAAAATTCGCACAGGTACAGTGTAGTGCGGTGTATAAAAGTACCTATACCAGAGTTTGAATACATTGTTTCCAATCTTATAATCTTCAATATTTTTAATAAAAAGCCTAACAGTGGCAAGGCCTTTACCATGGTGAACTTCATTTTCCCAGCTACTCATAGAAGCTCATTAGTGATAATAATAAAACTGGGTAGGTGAAAAACTTTCAGTCTATATAACTACCAATATAAAAAGAGATCATTTCATGGTGGAAAAACTGAATTAATTTGGAATATTGCAAAAATATAAAAATTAGTGAAATTAGAAACAACAGGTCATAATAACAACCTGTGCCGCATCAAACGCAGGGCCCACTGAGATTAGGAGACATGATTCTTCCACGCTAGTATCTTTATTGCTGAACTGATGAAGGATTATTCTTTCGAAACATACAGTATCGGAAAGTTTTCATCTTAGGTATGGTGGTTTCATAACAGCGAAAAGAAAAGCTTGCTACTTGCTATATGTTGAGAAAGCATTACAATTTCTCCTCTACTCGCTCGAGGAAGGGATATCGACGTGTGCTGTGTGCGGTGTGTCGCATTGCCACGTGTTCCGTTAATGCGTCGGGTGGAATAACAGGAGAGGCGCACAGTAGTGCTTTCTTTCTACATACATATGTATTTAACGAATGTGTCTCGTTATGGTTGCAAAATGCGAAAAATGTACAAGATGCGCTATAATCCGGCATCCTAGCACACAAAACCACCTATCACATCTACAAGCGAACTGTAAGGCAAACAAACGATAACTTCGTCCTGTAGGAAATTTTCTTAGCTCTCTTTCTATATACATAAGTATTTAACGAATGTGTCTCGTTCTGGTCGCAAAATGCAAAAAATGTAAAAGATGCGCTATAATCCGGCATCCTAGCACACAAAACCACCTATAACACCTATAAGCGAACTGATAGGCCAGCCAACGATAACATCATCTTGTAGACAATTTTCTCAGCTTTCTTTCTATACACATATGTATTTAACGAATGTGTCTCGTTCTGGTCGCAAAATGCGAAAAATGTAAAAGATGCGCTAAAATCCGGCATCCTAGCACACAAAACCACCTATAACATCTACAAGCGAACTGTAAGGCAAACAAACGATAACTTCGTCCTGTAGGAAATTTTCTTAGCTCTCTTTCTATATACATATGTATTCAACGAATGTATCTCGTTCTGGTCGCAAAATGCGAAAAATGTAAAAGATGCGTTAAAATCCGGCATCCTAGCACACAAAACCACCTATAACATCTACAAGCGAACTGTAAGGCAAACAAACGATAACTTCGTCCTGTAGGAAATTTTCTTAGCTCTCTTTCTATATACATAAGTATTTAACGAATGTGTCTCGTTCTGGTCGCAAAATGCAAAAAATGTAAAAGATGCGCTAAAATCCGGCATCCTAGCACACAAAACCACCTATAACATCTACAAGCGAACTGTAAGAAAATTTTCTTAGCTTTCTTTTTATATACAAATGTATATAGTATGTATCGAATTTGGAACAAGAGAAGCTGCTGGGCAACATTTCCTTCGGACCTACCACCAAGTTCAGGCTTAGTATGATGTATACGGGAGTCCAGAGCAATGTTAAAAAACAAAAATTATTTTTTCTCTTCATTCATGTTCATCATATTGACTGAAGTGCTTTCAGATGCAAAAACAAATTGTGTATATTTTTGTCTCAAAAGTATGTTATCGTACTCAGAATCGTTTCTAGAATCCAGAAAAGTAAAAATATATAGGGTGTGTCATTTGAAATTTCCAAGTTGGGGTCATTTCCGTTGAAACGGCAGAGATAGGGCAGTGTGAAATAAAAAAAAAAACAATTCTTGAATCCGATACCGCTGTTATTAAGTTCATACACTTGAAACTCTGCAATCTGTCGCTTGTCTAACTAATACTTCAACACCCGGTATATTAAAATGGATGTTCTAGTTTACCCCTGTAAAGTGGTTTTTGGAACTGGAAAAATGTTTCCCACAATTTGTAAATATTATTACCCACCCTGTATAAAAGTTATCATCACTACCGCTACCATTCATTGTTTTTAGGGATTTGGGGGTGGAATGATATATTTGGTCCTTAGAGCCGGATTAATATTTTCTTCTAAATTACCTATAAAATGCTACCTTCCATAGATTCTTAAAAAAAAAAACACCACAACAGCTTGACTCATCCCCAACCGCCGAACCTCGCGTGCACTGATAACACCGCACAGGGCCCACCAAAACGACACGCGCTTCCCGAAAATCGCCCTCGCCGTCCCCCTTCGCCTCCGCCCATGCACTCAATCATAGTGTGTACGGCGAGGTCGATGAACCTCCGCGACCGAGTGGGGAACTCTACGTCACCGAAATCGAAGCTGCGACCTACGTCACGCCACAGTCAACGCTCCGCGCTTCGAGCAAGACGGAGACGCAAGCATTCGCTTGGAGAACATTCCCGTATTACTACACAGATACGCGGATAAATCGCCGGGACGGACTTTCTTAAAAAATGTCCAAAACGCGAGACGGTTCTTCCTGGTTTTTCGGTTTTTTTCTCCGCGGAACGCCGTAGTGATAGTGCTGCGACTAGGTGAGAGCGCGACAGTGGTAAATTTCGGGTGGGCCAAACAGGTGGCAAGTTCCTCAGTTCGTCAACGCGGCGCCGACGAGGTATTATAGCGAAGAGTGCGAAAAATTGGAAAGTGTTGTGAAAAAATTGGAAAGTGTTGTGAAACCCATACTCCCACTATATTCCCTCGCATAACCACCCTCGCGGTCAGTGTTAAAGCCCTAGGTACAGTCTCGAGCGATAAACCTCCTAGGAATGAAGGCGAATTTAATATAATCAATCATCTGTTGTTGTAAGTAATCGGTCGTTGACATTTCGAGTAAAAATAGCCAGGCACGCTGCTACACGGTCTCTCGACTCTTTTTTCCGCATCTTCCTAGCGGATGGGTCTAGGAATTTTTCTCTCGGCTAGCTCTGCTGGCCTTTAACGATCTCTCCATATTCGGCGGTTAATAACCTCGAGTTCAATGGCTCGTGAGGCAATCACCGCGCCTTTGGAGTCGAAGGAAAACACGAGGCAGACTCTGTGGAAATTCCATCAGGGAACGCTATACTCGAATCGAGCGGGGTTGAAACTAGCCCCGAGTTTGGTTTGGAGCTTTATTCAGACAAAAAATCATTGTGTAATATCTGAATATCATGCACTGTATAACCGATTCAAACTAGGTTCATCGACACCAAAATAACGTGTTAATTTTCAGGCATTTGTTATGACACGAGCTCCAAGATAAACTACCCCCGAGTTTGTTTCAGAGCTGCATTGTGATATTTCTTAAAATCATGGATTGCAAAATCGATTTAAACAGGGTTCATCGACACCAAAATGATGTGTTAATTTTCAGGCATTCGTTATGACACGAGCATCAAGCGAAGCCTCAAATAATACAACAGTGAAAGTCATTGGTAGCTTTATTTTTCGGTAGTTTAGTTTTTTAATTCTTCCATGCTGTGAACTCGGATTTTCGATCTTCTAATGACAGTGTATCCATGTGATACCAAGTTTTTGTCATTCGCAAATGGTTTCTGGTGAGGCTACCCTTTCTAATTTCTTCGAATTCAAAATTATTTAATTTTTTATCAACAACTACAATAACTTCATTTTCCGGTTGTGGTTTTCAGTTTTTAAGTTCTTTCAAACTGAGCCCA
Source organism: Chrysolina haemoptera (assembly GCA_958298965.1). Lineage (NCBI taxonomy): Eukaryota > Metazoa > Arthropoda > Insecta > Coleoptera > Chrysomelidae > Chrysolina > Chrysolina haemoptera. Next base: position 38,664,172 of record OY282590.1, read on the forward strand.
GATTTTTGTCTTAAGGTGGATCTAGCTTTGTGACGACGGGTTTTTTTGTTGTTCGCGAATAGTTTTTGATAAGACAACCCTTCCTAATTTCTTTGATATCAAAATTGTTTAGTTTTTAGTGATACAACAATGAAAGTCATCGATAGCTTTATTTTTCGGTTGCTTAGTTTTTTAAATGATTTCAAGCTGTGACCTCAGCTTTTTTTACTTCAAAGATCGGTCTAGCCTTATGACGACGAGTTTTTTTGTTGTTCGCGAATAGTGAGACAACCGTTTCTAATTTCTTTCATATCAAAATTGTTTAGTTGTTTATGTCATCAATTACTTCAGCTCATATTGTGACTGGAGCTAAATTTAGATTCAGTTATCAGTGATATAATTTCAAGATATCATTGAACTACACTGCTTGTGGAAACAATTGGATACAAATAATGTAATTTGTAATTCAAAGTGTTACTGCGGAAGAAATATTTCCATCATTTCTATCCCTGATGTGTATAATTGCTTTTGAACAGCCTGCTTTCCAATTCTATCAATCTCCCTGATGAGCTTTGCAAAGCGAAATAGATTTTCGTCGACCAAAATGTACTAGTGATTAAATGCGAGAGAAGCGAACCTTGCTTCAATGAACTGAACGATTTCTGTGAGTGATTTTTTTCAATAACATTCTCCCTATCTAATGAAATTTCAATGAAAACTAGATAAAAATGAAAAAATCAACTATGAATGAATATGCGAATTTTTACTTTCAGATTTTTTTTTCCTTTCAGTTAGTCTTTTCACAATATCTATCAGATGTAGTTCAATGTCCAGCTTCAGCTGGGGGAGTGGTTGTTTTCTATTAAATATTACAAAAAAATCTCATTTTTCATTTTTCAATTTTCATGGAAAATTTTCCCTTTTCAACACATACCCTTTCAATATTGAAGCTTATTATTTAGTTTTCAGTTTGCGTTAGGTACTATAAAAGCGTGCTTTTTCAGTTTTTGACACTTTTATTAATTTTCTACTTTTTATTTCATATTTATATAAAATCTTATGAACTTTAATTTATTATCTTCTTATTATTATAATAAGTATCAATATCATATTATCAGCATTTGATACTATAATATTGCCTTGTCATCCAGTTCTCAGCTATGTTTAAAGTCAATTCATAATCGATTCTGAAATTTGTACCAAACAGAGAAAGTATGTTTATATTATTCGTAGAATTGCTCTATCTCGATTCGGTCGTCGGATGAAAATATTATCTAGAGGTTGCAGGTGCTGTTTTCCCGCCAAAAATTTTTCAAATTTTTTTTATATTATATTCGTTAAATTCAATCTTTTTTCTATACGCTGACCAAATTTGAAATCGATTGCTAGTCAAACATAGATTTGGTAGGCGTTTTTACGAACTTGTGCACTTTGAGTTGGACCGATTTTTGAATTTATTGTTTTTCATTTTTCGAATACGGTGTTATATTGAATTAAAGGCGTAGAATACGGGAAAAATACTGAAAAAATTCTAGAACTGTCGGAAGTATTTTTCGTTGGCGGTTTTATGTGCTAGGATGTTGGATCCTATAGCGCACCTTTAACATTTTTCGCATTTTGCGACCATAACGAGATACAATCATTAAATGCATATGTACATAGAAAGAAAGCTAAGAAAATTTCCTACAAGAACATGTTATTGTTTGCTGGCCTAACAGCTCGCTTGTAGGTGTTATAGGTGGTTTTGCGTGCGATACAATTTTTTTTGCACATTTATCTTTCTTTTATGGTACACCGTGTATCCGAACATATTCAAATCATACATTTTCGGAATCAGCAGGAAATTTTGAGTATATCGGTGGTAATTTTCAGTAAATCTGATAACTTTGGATTTTTGGCCATTTTTAAGATAACCCTTTGATGTTTTTTCGGCTGAAAATTCATTTTGTGCCGATCGACTCGAAAATCACAGTATATACTAATTTTGGCATGCTGAATCGATTGGCGTTCGCAGAATTGCTCTATCTCGATTCGGTCATTGGATGAAAATGTTATCTAGAGGTTGCAAGTGCCATTGTCCTGCCAAAAATTTTTCTAGTTTTTTTCTATATTATATTTGTCAAATTCAATCTTTTTTCTATACGCTGACCGAATTTGAAATCGATTGCTAGTCAAATATAGATTTGGTGGGCGTTTTTACGAACGTGTGCACTTTGAGCTGGACCGATTTTTAAATTTATCATTTTTCATTTTTCGAATACTGTGTCATATCGAATTGATGGCGTAGAATACGGGAAAAATATTTAAAAAATTCTAGAATTCTTGTAAATATTTTTCGTTGGCAGTTTTATGTGCTCGGATGCCGGATCCTAGCGCACCTTTTACATTTTTCGCATTTTGCGACCATAACGAGACACATTCGTTAATTACATAGGTATATAGAAAGAGAGCTATGAAAATTTCCTACAAGATGATGATATCGTTCGCGTGCCTAACAGTTTGCTTGTAGGTGTTATTCATAACATCCGGTTGACGAAAAAAAAAGCTCTGGTAACAGATAAATTGTATGTTCAGCCCCCCCCCAAACTGAAATCCTGGCTGTTTTAAATTTTTCGTGAAAATGACCACCTTTTTCCCTTGCTGAGGAAGTCATTTTCATTTATATTATTGTTATCATTATTATGAGTATTTCTCTGAATCCATCAAGTTGATACCTCGTTTCAGACAGGCTCTAGTGAATTTATTTTCTAATTATTTAAACTTTTTCGGGAAAATTACCCTCTTTTCTCTTGCGGAGGAACTCATTTTCAATTATATTATTATTATTATTATTATTAGTATTTCTCTGGATCCATCAAGTTGATAACTCGTTTCAGACACGCTCTACTGAATTTATTTTCGATTTATTTTAGTTTATGCAAAATGACCCCCTTGTCCCCTCGCTAAGCAACTCAAATTCAGTTATATGATTGTTATCATCATTAAGATTTGTTTTTTATTTTTATCAAGTTGATACCTAGTTTCAGACAGGCTTTAGTGAATTTATTTCTTACTATGTATATACAGGGGGTCCAAGATAAAGATGGGATAGCATTAGGATCTCGGAAACGGGTGGAATCACAATGTTGGTTTGCAGAAGTGCGATAACGGAATTCGAAATATTTTGAATAAAGTAAAATTTTCAATTTTCACTACAATGGTTTGTTTCCGAGGAACCTTCATCAACTTGTTTTTATAAACACGGCCCTGTTATTTTTATTACAAAATTCAAAGCCATTTTGTCTTCTGAAAAACTTCATATATTATTTATAGTGGTTTAAACATATTTTTAGCACATTATTCAAAATCATTCAGGAAAAACCTTCTGAAAGCAACCCCTAACTTTGATCATTCGTTGAATAAAACAAAAAAAGTAATTTAGTAGTAATTTTTTTTTATTGAAAACTTTATAAGGAACATTTTCAGTGCAAATACAATTTTCTGTGCGACCAATGGTTTCTGAGAAAAACGAGTGAAACCACCAATGCAATGCTTGTTAGGGGTGTTTTTTAGGGGTGAAGCTCACACTTCTGACATAAGAATTGTTTCGATTTTGAAAGGTCTACTTTAAGTGCATAATAATCTGAATATATTAAATCTTTATAATATTTTTTTTTTCTAATTTTCCCAATATCAATGGATTACTCTCAAACCCGCAGAGTTGTAGAATTAATCCCGGACTATTAATTATTGTTATTGGAATCTCTCGAACCTTTCACGAATAATTACAATTTATAGGGGCCAATTTTCGAACCGATTGTGTTGAAAACATCTACCGAAATAGATTTCGATGATTCGAATGACTTTCGTGTGGGCCGGGTACGAAAAGTCAATGACCTCGTGAAAGTTTTGGAGTTTTATTAGCGATTTGTCACTGTTCATGGCATTAAAGGCCGCGAAGAAACATTTTTTACGATCCAGTTGTGTCAGAGAGTATTTCATAGAAGAGAATCTTGATAACATTCATTTTTGGAAATTGATGAATAATGCCCCCATTTAATCCAGTCCGATTGGGTTTTGAGACGAGGATCGATTATAGCACCACCAAACTCGGTATGCTAGTAGTTGGAGCCATGATGAACTCAAAAAAAAAATGTTTACCAAAATTCCAGGGGTGAAACATTTTTCTTTCCGTTTAAAAATGAATAAATAGATTTTTGCTGTAATCTTGGAAAGTATATGATTTATCGAAAAAACAACTCACCAAGGTGCAAGAAAATTCAATTCCCCAAAAAAATTATTCTTGGGAATTTCTTATAAAATGCGCTCGTTTCCTCAAAAAACGTGATTGAACGCCGACCAACTTTCTGGTTCACCCTTATCCGCCGCTGAAAATTCTGGCGATGCCGGATATTTGATCTGCTAAAAATTATCAAAGAAGGAAAAGGAAACGTTCATATCGTTTATGAAGACTTCTACCTTTTCATGCACATATTATAATATGCGAGTATTTGTGTACTTAAAATGTGTTTTATCGCACTTCCGGAAATGTTTGCGGATGATCCGAAAATCATGAATAATTTAGTAAATATGGAATTATTATACTAAAGCAGCAATCCATACCCTCTTTGGACTATATGAAACAATTTTAAAGTAGTGTGACAGGTCCCACTTATACATTCCAAAAAAAACTTTGTTTTACTCCTGCCTCATTTTCAAGTTACCCATAAAATCGGAAATCTCTTCACTAAATGTTGAAAATAATCGCTTATTCATATCCTGCATATATATTTTTAATAACACTATTGTGAAGTGTAAACCTCAAGCTTGAAATCACATACTTCATTTTTTATGAAGGATGTGTATGAGCGATTATGTTCAACATTTACTGAAGAAATTGCCGGGATTATGGGTGAGTTGAAAACTGAGGCAGGAGTGAAACCCTGTTTTTTCTTTGACATGTATAAGTGAGACTTGTTTCACTAGCATTAAATCGTTGCATATGGTCCAAAGAGGGTACTGATTCCTGCTTCAGTATAATTATTTCATATCAACTAAAATATCCATGACTTTCGGATCCTCCGTAAATATCGTAGAAGGGTTATGTGAAGTGGGACAAAACACATTTTAGATACTCACATGTTATATTTGCATGAGGAAGTAGAAGTCTTCAGGAACGATATGCACTTTTTCTTTTCCTTTTACTATAATTTTTAGCAAAGTTATGACAAATCTAATTTTCGGCCCTATCTGACCTAGCAGTGCCGACCCCCCAACCTCGGCGCCACTCTCTTAGGGCAACGACCGCGGCCACAAACTCGAAATGTTTCTGTTTGTGTTGATTTTAGCGATGACCCGGGCCACACCACGAGAAACGCTCCTTATCGCGAAGGAGACGACGGAAAAGGAACAACGATTGAACCGGACCGGGCCCATCCGCATTGATTGGAAAAGAGTTGAGACGTGTAGTTGTAGCGGCGCCTCGAAGCGGCAGGGGTTTATTTACCGGCCGCGTAGAAATTCGGCGAAAAATTTAAAAGAAATGGCACTAATCGTGGGTTACTTTGGGACTTCTTCATCATTATACAGCGTGACTCACGGTCGATGGTAGGTTACACGTTCCTGGTAAATGCAACCCAAGATTTTTCTAAAAATTCCCCACCTGTTCTATCGATCTAAAGAATTTTCGGCATTGCGATGTTGCCGCTTCTATCAAAAAGTCCTATCAACTTTATTTTTTTGAATAGAACACCCCATATATTAATACATTTTTAGAATCGCTCTTTTATTTTAACGCTTTTTTGTAAATAATGTCCTTTGCCTATCTCTATCGGTTTTCGAGATAAAAAATAATTTGTGTTAAATATGGTGCCAAACATAGGCCTAGTTGAACTTGAGTACATCAGTACTCGCAATTTATGAAAAGTTGATATTTTGATTATAGTTTGTACAAACTCGAAATATTTAATTAACACCAAGAAATCGACTACTTATCATACAGGGCGTGCTAAAATTACTATTATTTCCGTTATGCATAAAAGTGGTCAAAAGTATATTACTCAATAAATCGAAAGTTGATGGAAAATGCTTTGGGATGACATATTATGTCCATATACCTAAATCATCAAGTTTTCTTAATAAAGCCGTTTTTGTGGAAAAAAATTTTTTTTGAATTATTCAAACGAATTTCTTATGAACTTATTTATTATACACGGACAGTGTGATTAAATCATTGCCAGAACTTGCAGAAAATTCAACCAAATGTACACTGACTGAAAAAATTGACCTAAATGTTTTCTGTATTTCGAAGAGCTTTTTCATTTATAATGACACACTAAGAGATATCTCCAAATATTGAGGACGACTCCTACTGATTTTCTTGAAAATTTGCCATCAGAGGAATATATTTCCAGCAAACTTTACGATATTTTTGACAGTCGTTGGTTTGGGCATTTAGGGCCGTGGGATTGGACACCGAGATCACTCGATCTCACGCCACTTGACTTTTTAATGGTGTGTTTTAAAAGAAAGGGTATACAGTATTCCAGTGCCTACCAAAGAAGAACTGCGACGGCGAATAGTCGTCCCGTACAAAAGAATATTTTAAAATGTTTAAAATGTAATGGACAACATTTCCAGCATTTATTGTAAAAATATGATATTCTGTTTACAATTTTGTTATTTTTATCCTAATTCTATTATTTTCTGTACTTTCACATATTATATCCCTGAAGATCTAACTTTTCACCTAGATATGTGGGATAAAAAGTTGAATTTTGGTACAGTTATTCCCTGGAAACTTTGAGCCATAGTTAATGAAATCATTCTATAATCTTACAAACTTCCTCTCCTTCATTAGTGTTAATTCAGGATATATTTGGTTGAATTTTCTTCAAGTTCTGGCAATTATTTGATCACATTGTTCATGTGTAATGAATAATTGCATAAGAACTTCGTTTAGATAATCCATATTTGCATTAATTTTGGGAGATATTCTGAAATACTGTTAATAACTATTTGTCAAATGCTTGATATTTCCACGGATACCTAAAATCGAGTTCTTTACAAATAATTTTTCTTGAAGCATTTTTCATCATCTTTCAAATTATCGTTATAATTTTAGTACGCCCTCGGAGTCGATTTCTTGGTGTTGAGTGAATATTTCGAGTTTGCCAAACCATAATCAAAATATCAACTTTTCATGAATTGCGAGTACTGATGTTCAACTAGGACTATGTTTTGTACCATATTTAATACAAATTATTTTTCATCTCGAAAACCGATAGAGATAGGTATAGGACATTATCAACAAAAAAGTGTTATAATGGAAGAGCGATTATAAACATTTATTGATATACGGGGTGTTCTATTCAAAAAAATAAAGTTGCTAGTACTGCTACCATCGACCGTCACGATGTATATAAACTACAAGCCCTCATAAAAATTTGGGGAGGGTCATATGACCCAGCATGAAACATATACAGAACGATGCTGCTGTTCTGGTTGGTGCATTTGACTATAATAATAATGATAATAAGTTTAACATCTGAAAATGTGCCTTCGGACGAAAATTCTTATACGGCATTCCTCACGTTGGATAGATTATGAAATAATAGTTGCCTAGAACCTACTGCCGTACAAAAAAATGGGAACGGAAGCGAGGAATTTTTTTTTTTATTTTCAAAATAAAAAAAATCCACAAGTACACAGTATATCAACATTTGTTTGAATCAACGTATTTTCACAAAAACAACTAAATCATTCTGCGATGGTCTGGAATGGATAGTTTTGGGAGTTTTTCTCTAGAATCGTGCTAAGAGATATTTTGTTTGAATAAATAAAGATTTTTTATCTTGAATCTGATGATGAACAAATATGTGAAGATAAGTGAAAAAACACTTTGAAGAACTCAAATACTTTTTCACTAGGGTATTTGTCGTGAGTAAGTTTATTCATTCAGTTAAGTTCTTCAAATTCAAACCAATATTTTTCTTTTAGCACGTTTCAATCAACCGAACTAAATTCAAGAATTTATATGAACAGATTGCATTTTGAGATGATGAACCGATTTTTGGAGAAACGCTGGCAGGTCAATTTTATTTAAGTGATACCTCAGTCGTAAGATCTGCCTTTCTTGAGTAGGTAAGGTACTGAAAAAGTGAAACTCATGCTTCAATCAGCAGCATAAAGCGAATATTGAAATATTTTTGAATATATGTTCAACAATATTTTTTTGTTTAGCCACTTTCCTCTGAGGTCCACTCTAGGTCAGGATAGGTTAGGTTTTGATTGAGTGGGTCTATTAGGGCCCTCCACTGCGACCCGTGAGGATCTATTGTGGCTCAATCTGATTCATATTCCACCAAATAAACTCAGCTTCTTCAAGAAGTTGATTAGTTCACGAGGTGAATGACCTTTCAGCTCGGATGGCAAGAGTGCCAAACATTGAATATCTTCTGTCTGGTCTGAAAAACAAAATACGTTTTGCGCAAGGCAGTATCCACTGAAGTCCACCCTACGTATGGAATGTTAGGAAATACTTCGAGGTGCTGTAGAATAGCCAGCGCGTTCTCCAGACTTATCCCTGCTTGACTTTTGCCTTTTTGAAACCAGGCCAATACAATGTAATAAAATCTCTGGAAGAGATGCAATGAAGAATTGTTGAAGTATTCGAACTACATTTCTACTGTACAAAGTGGTAAATCTGTAGCAAAAAAATAGCATCGTTATCCGAGTTTATTGTTAAAGACAGGAGTAGAATTTGGCCTAGCTAATCTTTGGCTATTCTGGTGGACACCACACTAGCAACTTTGGTGACAGAAAATTTTCAGAACTGAAATTTTTTTCATGAACGAAATGAATCAGTGGTTGTGGTTGTTCTGATTATGAATTCGAGTGTTCTAGCTCATTTTATTCAGTTTTGTTCTATCTGTCGCTTCCACAAATTTCCTAATCCTACGACAAAAGAACGGAACTTATGCAGTTATGTTCATGAGAAGTGGAACGCACTGTATAAACTGTAAAAGGAATGAATATTTTACCCTAGTTTTCCTAGTCAGTCACAATCATACACCCAAAATCTATCAAGGTCTTAGTTTGGTGCAATTCCTCCTCCCCCCTCCATACCTCAGGAAACTGAAACTGTCCATTCCAAGCCAAAGCGTGATTCCGAACATATTGTCGGTTTTTTCTTTTACTTCCCGCAGGTATAATGGAAAGCGACGTGATAAACGAAAACTGAAAGACTGACGAACGTTTCCCGGTTAAACGCTCCACCAAAAACACAGTTTTTTTTTCGCCGGACACCGGAGGTACGGAACCTTCGGCCATGCACCCTTGCCCTTCCGTACGGTCGAGGGCAGCAAAAAGTGACTCGTGCGTCGTGAAATGGAACCGTTTCCGGACTTTTTCGGTGCAGGGGACAGTTGGAGCACGACCGATAGCATGGAGGTGGTGAAGGGGGACAACGTTTCGTCCGCCGATTCCACCACCCCGCCGCCCCGATATTTCGATGAGAAGGAGGATAAGAAGAGCGCTAAGTCAATCCGAGGTAAAAGTACGGAGTATTTTTCATTTTACAATTGCTTACGATCGATTATCAAATTTTTTCAATATTTTGGACGCTCCTGGTATATGTGCACATTTGCTACTAGTTACAACCATTGCTCACTATGAATACTTTTCGGAAACTATTCAAACAATTCAATAGAAAGTAATGCTTCAATATTGGGCCTAATGAATAAACCTTAAGCAAATGCTTTTACTCAGATTTCTTGAAACAGACCAATCCATTTTATTAATTAATGAGAGAGACAAACCTATAGTAAAAGCTTTTGCTCGCTTTTATTCATAACACCCATTGTCATAACATCAGCTACAACCGTTGCTCACTATGAATACTTTTCACAAAATACTCAAACAATTCAACAGTAAGTGATGTTAGAGATATAATATTACCTTGACTTCATTACCATCGCTGCCAATATGGAACGAGTGATCACTACTGTCAACTATGAATCAAGTTTCTTTCAATATTTTGGACGCCCCTGGTAGATTTTACATAGTCACTTGCTACAACCGTTGCTCATTATGAATACTTTCCGGAAAATATTATATATTGTCTTGACATCAACATCCATCGCTAAAAATATGGAAAGAGTCTTTAATATTGTCGACTATGAATCAAGTTTCTTTCAATATTTTTGACGCTCCTGGTATATTCCACATAGTCACTGGCTACAACCTTTGCTCACTTTGAATTCTTTTCGGAAAATGTTCAAATATTTTAACAGTGCTATAGTTACAATATTGTCTTGACATCAACATGCATCGCTAACAATATGGAAAGAGTGTTCAATATTGTCGACTATAAATCAAGTTTCTTTCAATATTTTTGACGCTCCTGGTATATTCCACATAGTCACTGGCTACAACCTTTGCTCACTTTGAATTCTTTTCGGAAAATGTTCAAATATTTTAACAGTGCTATAGTTACAATATTGTCTTGACATCAACATCCATCGCTAACAATATGGAAAGAGTGTTCAATATTGTCGACTATAAATCAAGTTTCTTTCAATATTTTTGACGCTCCTGGTATATTCCACATAGTCACTGGCTACAACTTTTGCTCACTTTGAATTCTTTTCGGAAAATGTTCAAATATTTTAACAGTGCTATAGTTACAATATTGTCTTGACATCAACAACATCAACATCCATCGCTATCAATATGGAAAGAGTATTCTATATTGTCACGTTCAGTATTATCTCTGTTGGCCCTAATGTAACTAAATATAAGCATTGATTTGCGAATAGAGTAATGATTTTCTTCCATATAGTTTTTATTTTCCCTACTCGCGTATACATTCTTCTATCGGCTGTTGCAACATACAATAACATCAACAATATTGCGACTACAATGTTCCTTCGAAGTAGATATTGAGACTGAAACAAATATCTGTTTTTGATCCAGTATCTTGGTTGAAGTATTAACTAAAAATTGTCCGTAATTATTCAATAAGGGGGTTGGAATACTGCGGAATAACTATTAATTCAATATTTACACCAACAACCTAGCAATTTTGGTTCAATTAATTTATGAAAACAATAACCGAGAAACATGGTCTCCAAACGTTCAATGTTGTCATGCTTTCCTGATAAGTGTTTCAAGCAATTCAGTAATCTCGAATACTGAATCAACAACATTTTTGACTAACTCCGTTTATACCGCACCAAAAAACGTTCTGGGATAAATCGGTATTTTTAGGGACAATATTGTACTTGCACTATTGATTCAATTAAGTAGAATGCTTCAGTAACATTTTCTCGGAGTTTCAAATATTGAATCAACAACGTTTTGACCAATACCAAAGAGTGTTCTAGGGCAATTCATTTCTTAGGAACAATATCGTACTTGCAATTTTGAATAAATTGACTAGAATACTTCAGTAATATTTTTCTAGGATTTTTTCATACGGAATCAACAACGCTAACTTGACTTGCACCAAACATTTTTTTTGGGCAATTCAGTTTTATAAGGAACAATTTAAAATAATAGTGAATCATCAACGTTTTGACCGACCAATACCAAAAAGTATTCTGTGACAATTGATTTTTCAGGAACATATTGTAAACTTTCTTTGGAGTTTCCAAACAGTTTATACTGTTACAAAGGTATCTGAGGGTAATTTATATTTTAAAGAACACTAAGAACAACATTATACATGCAATATTGCATATCGGTGCGATAAGGCACTCGCAATATTGCATATCGGTGCGATAAGGCACTTGCAATATTGTATATCGGTGCGTATATTATTGACAATCCTACAATTTCAAATACGTTAGTTATCAGTTATTGAATCGAATTTTTGTTTCAGCCCAAATCGAGATCATCCCCTGCAAGGTCTGTGGGGATAAAAGTAGCGGTGTGCACTACGGAGTGATAACTTGCGAGGGATGCAAGGGCTTCTTTCGGCGGTCGCAGAGTTCTGTGGTGAATTACCAGTGTCCCCGGAATAAGAACTGTGTGGTCGATCGGGTGAACAGGAATAGGTGCCAATATTGCCGCCTCCAAAAATGTTTGCGGCTGGGAATGAGCCGAGATGGTGAGTAGATTGTTGTTTTTTTTTTTTAGAGTTAGGAACAGGTGTACAGGGGAGTTTAGCCACTAACACTCATCTTGGTAGACCCATTATTTTTAATTCAAATCAAACTGTAAATAAATCATAACGATTCCATGATAATTATTATGATTTTGTATCTACGAAGCTTGATTTGAACAAATACTCAAAGATTAAACTTTCTACAAAACACCTGCGTACTAAAATAAATACAGCTGGTGTTCGAAGAATTACTCTCGACGACAATCTCAAATTAGATTTGAATACCAATGAAAAAAAATTCAAAATTCTTCGGCAGTTGAAAATAATCAGAAAACTCAGAAATTTCACTAGTTGATTCATTTATTGCATACAAACGCACTAAGGTCATTGATTTTTTGATCATGATGGGGAAATTGATTCCGTATAAATATCTAAAGAGTTTCTTCTTATCCAATCCAGGTTTTTATTTGCAAAACTCAGTTCAAAAACCTTCAACAAAGTTCCAATCATTTCTTCCCCAATATCTATGAAAACGTTTCGGCTTCTTTTTTCAATTTCAGTACATGCAAAGTACGCAATAACTTTCTTTTTCATAATGAATGTTGTCCTTATTTTCGTCAGTGGCTTCCATGTTAACATGCCCTGCCATATTTTTGATTAACATTTCGATTTTGATCAACAGTTCCTGAGTTAGAAATTAAAATGCATTCGTTTGCTTGTACCAATGTCGATTGTCCTCAAACAATCCCAATTCATTGTCAACCATGTTCAATTACTTGCCTATTCACAAAGTCACTATGCTGTCATATTATATTCACTGTCTTGTTTGTTTAAATTTCTCTTGTTACATCATTAGAGTGCATTTCAAGAGATTTTTTCAGTATTAGTTGTTTTGTAACATATTGTTGTACTAAAAAGATGGGAGTCGTAACATTGATGCAAGAATGTGGGTGCAGGTCACAATCTTTGATTTCAAGATTTTTCGTATCAAACTAAATGGTGAACCCGTTGAAAAGTGTATGAGGTGGCGAAAGATCCCAGTTTATATGTAAACCTGGCGTATTCACCAAAACTCATTATGAACTGAGATAATATGTGGCTCATTCTGTTTAAATTAAATATTTTTCAATATTGAATATTTTAATTTTTCAATGAGCCTATATTTGGGTGTAACTTGTTTATTGAATTGATTATTGAAAGCTGTGGCTGATTTCTGTTCAGGCGTTGCTTCGCGACTAACTAAATTGAATGTTGATTATTGAAAAGTTCTTGAATATTGAATGTTTTTCAATTCTTCCATGTCATGCAGGTGATCCAAAATTTTCAATAACAGTTTCCCAAGTTCTAATTTCATAGGCATATGATTAAGGAACAGTTTACATATATATATATTTACATATATTCACAAATTAGTGGGAAGCAGTCAAAGGGAGACCAATTAAGACGATTTATTCGTTTTTAAGTCAAGCTTTCGAAAATAACTCATTTTCTTCTTCAAGACGTAACTAAAATTAGTTGTTAAATAAATATGTGATGTTATTACATAATTTAAGATACTTACTAACATAAAATTCAAAAGAAATTGGATACAAAAAGAAACATACAGGTGATAGACAGAATTTGAAAGGACAAGTTGACAACAAATTATGCTTGCTCGATCATATTTTTGGTATTTCAAATTAGAGATACAGAGTGAGAAAATATAAAAATATACTATATGTATAAATATGTAAATAATCATTTCAAGGAGGACGAGGTGAGATATTTTCTTTATGTTTTTTTAGTAAAAATGTATATATGGTACTAAGATCTTGGATGTCTGTTCTTTTATTCATTGTTTTTTCAGTATTATTTATATGAACCATTTCAAGAAAGAGGCGTTTATTGAGATTTTGTTCATTACTGAGAATTTTTGCATTGTCATAGTCAATAATATGGTCTTTATCTATCACATGTTCAACAAGACTGCAAGATCTGACATTCCTTCTGCAGTCACTTTTATGTGAAGTTATTCTGTTCTTGAGCATTCTACTTGTCTGACCAATGTATACTTCCTCACAACTTCTACATGGAATTTCATAAACAATATTGGATCTATTTTTGATTGGTACAGGAGTTTTCAATTTTGAGTATACATTGGTCAGACAAGTAGAATGCTCAAGAACAGAATAACTTCACATAAAAGTGACTGCAGAAGGAATGTCAGATCTTGCAGTCTTGTTGAACATGTGATAGATAAAGACCATATTATTGACTATGACAATGCAAAAATTCTCAGTAATGAACAAAATCTCAATAAACGCCTCTTTCTTGAAATGGTTCATATAAATAATACTGAAAAAACAATGAATAAAAGAACAGACATCCAAGATCTTAGTACCATATATACATTTTTACTAAAAAAACATAAAGAAAATATCTCACCTCGTCCTCCTTGAAATGATTATTTACATATTTATACATATAGTATATTTTTATATTTTCTCACTCTGTATCTCTAATTTGAAATACCAAAAATATGATCGAGCAAGCATAATTTGTTGTCAACTTGTCCTTTCAAATTCTGTCTATCACCTGTATGTTTCTTTTTGTATCCAATTTCTTTTGAATTTTATGTTAGTAAGTATCTTAAATTATGTAATAACATCACATATTTATTTAACAACTAATTTTAGTTACGTCTTGAAGAAGAAAATGAGTTATTTTCGAAAGCTTGACTTAAAAACGAATAAATCGTCTTAATTGGTCTCCCTTTGACTGCTTCCCACTAATTTGTGAATACATTTTGAACAGTCACGAAAACGTCCCCTTATTTACATATATGTAATTCTTGACTTGCTACAAACATATAACTTATGTAAAGTGGTTAAATAAAATCTATCTATCTATCCATAAACTTGAATATTTTATAGAGGTTATGTATTAATTCTTCATGAGTTTCCGAACCCAACTACTCAAAACAAGTCTAATTCTTTTAGTGAGAAAATGTGATATCTCCTTGATTTTTCTCTTTCAATTGCACCGTTGTAAAATGAAAAAGAAATGTGAAAACAACAGAAATTACATATAGAATTGAAAAATATTCAATATTCATGTACCTGAATAAGACTGAATAGATGATGTATCGAAGCTGGCAACACTTCCGTTCAAAGATTCGGAATCAGCACGATAAAATACGTTGGGATGCAAAACTTTGCAATTCGAAAAATGAAATATATAAAAGTTCAAAAAATTATCATGATATACTCGACTTTTTTTTTTTTTTTTTTTTTTTTTATTAGCATATACCGCATCAACCATACACGGTCATTAGCGGTGGTACAATACATTTTAGTTCAATATGAGATTCAAAACAATAACAACAATAATATAACAGTATATCAAATGTCTTTAGTGAGATTTGTTAGTTTCAGAAAAGTCATCAGGATTGCGATATTATCCCTGTGAAGGCTCTTTTGAAGATCGGTGGTCATGCCGGCTATTGTTCTTTCCCGTTGATAAACTGGGCATTCTGACAGAATATGCTTCACGGTTAGGACGGTCTGGCAGTCTTCACATCTTTTTGCCTCCTCTTTTGAGAGAATGTGTTGGTGGGTGAGACTTTTTTGTCCGTCGATTTTTTTCGTTCAAATTCTCAGTATATACTAATTTGGCTATTCTAAATCGATTGGCGTTCGTAGAATTGGTCTATCCCTAACCGTTCTCGAGTTGGTCAGCTCTGAATTAGTTTTCAAATGTTTTTTTGGCGCCAATAATATTTCCGATAAGTTTTCAACATTTTCGTTGAAAAATTCGGAATCAGCACCGCAAAATACGTTTGGGGACAAAACTTCGAAATTCGAAAAATGAAAAATAAAAAAGTTCAAAAAATTATCTCTAATGATATACTCGACTTTTTTGTCCGTCGACTTTTTCCGTTCAAATTCTGAATATATGCCAATTTTGCCTTTCTAAATCGATTGGCGTTCGCAGAATTGATCTATCTCTAACCGTTCTCGAGTTGGTAAGCTCTGAATTTGTTTTTAAATGTTTTTTTGGCGCCAATAATATTTCCGATGAGTTTTCAACATGTTCGTTGAAAAATTCGGAATCAGCACCGCAAAATACGTTTGGGGACAAAACTTTGAAATTCGAAAAATGGAAAATAAAAAAGTTCAAAAAATTATCTCTAATGATATACTCGACTTTTTTGTCCGTCGACTTTTTCCGTTCAAATTCTGAATATATGCCAATTTTGCCTTTCTAAATCGATTGGCGTTCGCAGAATTGATCTATCTCTAACCGTTCTCGAGTTGGTAAGCTCTGAATTTGTTTTTAAATGTTTTTTTGGCGCCAATAATATTTCCGATGAGTTTTCGACATTTTCGTTCAAAGATTCGGAATCAGCACCGCAAAATACGTTTGGGGACAAAACTTTGAAATTCGAAAAATGGAAAATATAAAAGTTCAAAAAATTACCTATCATGATATACTCGCCTTTTTGTCCGTCGATTTTTTCCGTTCAAATTCTCAGTATATACTAATTTTACTATTCTCAATCGATTGGCGTTCGTAGAATTGGTCTATCTCTAACAGTTCTCGAGTTGGTCAGCTCTGAATTAGTTTTCAAATGTTTTTTTTGGCGCCAAAAATATTTCCGATGAGTTTTCGACATTTTCGTTCGAAGATTCGGAATTAGCACGATAAAATACGTTGAGATGTAAAACTTTGCAATTCGAAAAATTAAAAATAAAAAAGTTCAAAAAATGATCTATCAATCATGATATACTCGACTTTTTTGTCCGTCAATTTTTTTCGTTCAAATTCTCAGTATATACTAATTTGGCTATTCTAAATCGATTGGCGTTCGTAGAATTGGTCTATCTCTAACTGTTCTCGAGTTGGTCAGCTCTGAATTAGTTTTCAAATGTTTTTTTTGGCGCCAAAAATATTTCTGATGAGTTTTCGACATTTTCGTTCAAAGATTCGGAATCAGCACGATAAAATACGTTGAGATGCAAAACTTTGCAATTCGAAAAATGAAAAATAAAAAAGTTCAAAAAATGATCTATCAATCATGATATACTCGACTTTTTTGTCCGTCAATTTTTTTCGTTCAAATTCTCAGTATATACTAATTTGGCTATTCTAAATCGATTGGCGTTCGCAGAATTGATCTATCTTCAATCGTTCTCGAGTTGGTCAGCTCTGAATTAGTTTTCAAATGTTTTTTTTGGCGCCAAAAATATTTCCGATGAGTTTTCGACATTTTCTTTCAAAGATTCGGAATCAGCACGATAAAATACGTTGAGATGCAAAACTTTGCAATTCGAAAAATTAAAAATAAAAAAGTTCAAAAAATGATCTATCAATCATGATATACTCGACTTTTTTGTCCGTCAATTTTTTTCGTTCAAATTCTCAGTATATACTAATTTGGCTATTCTAAATCGATTGGCGTTCGTAGAATTGGTCTATCTCTAACTGTTCTCGAGTTGGTCAGCTCTGAATTAGTTTTCAAATGTTTTTTTTGGCGCCAAAAATATTTCCGATGAGTTTTCGACATTTTCGTTCAAAGATTCGGAATCAGCACGATAAAATACGTTGAGATGCAAAACTTTGCAATTCGAAAAATGAAAAATAAAAAAGTTCAAAAAATGATCTGTCAATCATGATATACTCGACTTTTTTGTCCGTCAACTTTTTTCGTTCAAATTCTCAGTATATACTGATTTGGCTATTCTAAATCGATTGGCGTTCGTAGAATTGGTCTATCTCTAACCGTTCTCGAGTTGGTAAGCTCTGAATTTGTTTTTAAATGTTTTTTTGGCGCCAATAATATTTCCGATGAGTTTTCAACATGTTCGTTGAAAAATTCGGAATCAGCACCGCAAAATACGTTTGGGGACAAAACTTTGAAATTCGAAAAATGGAAAATATAAAAGTTCAAAAAATTACCTATCATGATATACTCGCCTTTTTGTCCGTCGATTTTTTCCGTTCAAATTCTCAGTATATACTAATTTTACTATTCTCAATCGATTGGCGTTCGTAGAATTGGTCTATCTCTAACCGTTCTCGAGTTGGTCAGCTCTGAATTAGTTTTCAAATGTTTTTTTTGGCGCCAAAAATATTTCCGATGAGTTTTCGACATTTTCGTTCAAAGATTCGGAATCAGCACGATAAAATACGTTGAGATGTAAAACTTTGCAATTCGAAAAATTAAAAATAAAAAAGTTCAAAAAATGATCTATCAATCATGATATACTCGACTTTTTTGTCCGTCAATTTTTTTCGTTCAAATTCTCAGTATATACTAATTTGGCTATTCTAAATCGATTGGCGTTCGTAGAATTGGTCTATCCCTAACCGTTCTCGAGTTGGTCAGCTCTGAATTAGTTTTCAAATGTTTTTTTGGCGCCAATAATATTTCCGATGAGTTTTCAACATTTTTGTTGAAAAATTCGGAATCAGCACCGCAAAATACGTTTGGGGACAAAACTTCGAAATTCGAAAAATGAAAAATAAAAAAGTTCAAAAAATTATCTCTAATGATATACTCGACTTTTTTGTCCGTCGACTTTTTCCGTTCAAATTCTGAATATATGCCAATTTTGCCTTTCTAAATCGATTGGCGTTCGCAGAATTGATCTATCTCTAACCGTTCTCGAGTTGGTAAGCTCTGAATTTGTTTTTAAATGTTTTTTTGGCGCCAATAATATTTCCGATGAGTTTTCAACATGTTCGTTGAAAAATTCGGAATCAGCACCGCTAAATACGTTTTGGGACAAAACTTTGAAATTCGAAAAATGGAAAATATAAAAGTTCAAAAAATTACCTATCATGATATACTCGCCTTTTTGTCCGTCGATTTTTTCCGTTCAAATTCTCAGTATATACTAATTTTACTATTCTCAATCGATTGGCGTTCGTAGAATTGGTCTATCTCTAACCGTTCTCGAGTTGGTCAGCTCTGAATTAGTTTTCAAATGTTTTTTTTGGCGCCAAAAATATTTCCGATGAGTTTTCGACATTTTCGTTCAAAGATTCGGAATCAGCACGATAAAATACGTTGAGATGTAAAACTTTGTAATTCGAAAAATTAAAAATAAAAAAGTTCAAAAAATGATCTATCAATCATGATATACTCGACTTTTTTGTCCGTCAATTTTTTTCGTTCAAATTCTCAGTATATACTAATTTGACTATTCTAAATCGATTGGCGTTCGTAGAATTGGTCTATCTCTAACTGTTCTCGAGTTGGTCAGCTCTGAATTAGTTTTCAAATGTTTTTTTTGGCGCCAAAAATATTTCCGATGAGTTTTCGACATTTTCGTTCAAAGATTCGGAATCAGCACGATAAAATACGTTGAGATGCAAAACTTTGCAATTCGAAAAATTAAAAATAAAAAAGTTCAAAAAATGATCTATCAATCATGATATACTCGACTTTTTTGTCCGTCGATTTTTTTCGTTCAAATTCTCAGTATATACTAATTTGGCTATTCTAAATCGATTGGCGTTCGTAGAATTGGTCTATCTCTAACTGTTCTCGAGTTGGTCAGCTCTGAATTAGTTTTCAAATGTTTTTTTTGGCGCCAAAAATATTTCCGATGAGTTTTCGACATTTTCGTTCAAAGATTCGGAATCAGCACGATAAAATACGTTGAGATGCAAAACTTTGCAATTCGAAAAATGAAAAATAAAAAAGTCTATCTCTAACCGTTCTCGAGTTGGTCAGCTCTGAATTAGTTTTCAAATGTTTTTTTTGGCGCCAAAAATATTTCCGATGAGTTTTCGACATTTTCGTTCAAAGATTCGGAATCAGCACGATAAAATACGTTGAGATGCAAAACTTTGCAATTCGAAAAATGAAAAATGATCTATCAATCATAATATACTCGACTTTTTTGTCCGTCAATTTTTTTCGTTCAAATTCTCAGTATATACTAATTTGGCTATTCTAAATCGATTGGCTTTCGCAGAATTGATCTATCTTCAATCGTTCTTGAGTTGGTCAGCTCTGAATTAGTTTTCAAATGTTTTTTTTGGCGCCAAAAATATTTCCGATGAGTTTTCGACATTTTCTTTCAAAGATTCGGAATCAGCACGATAAAATACGTTGAGATGCAAAACTTTGCAATTCGAAAAATTAAAAATAAAAAAGTTCAAAAAATGATCTATCCATCATGATATACTCGACTTTTTTGTCCGTCGATTTTTTTCGTTCAAATTCTCAGTATATACTAATTTGGCTATTCTAAATCGATTGGCGTTCGCAGAATTGGTCTATCTCTAACCGTTCTCGAGTTGGTCAGCTCTGAATTAGTTTTCAAATGTTTTTTTTGGCGCCAAAAATATTTTCGATGAGTTTTCGACATTTTCGTTCAAAGATTCGGAATCAGCACGATAAAATACGTTGAGATGCAAAACTTTGCAATTCGAAAAATGAAAAATAAAAAAGTTCAAAAAATGATCTATCAATCATGATATACTCGACTTTTTTGTCCGTCAATTTTTTTCGTTCAAATTCTCAGTATATACTAATTTGGCTATTCTAAATCGATTGGCGTTCGCAGAATTGATCTATCTTCAATCGTTCTCGAGTTGGTCAGCTCTGAATTAGTTTTCAAATGTTTTTTTTGGCGCCAAAAATATTTCCGATGAGTTTTCGACATTTTCTTTCAAAGATTCGGAATCAGCACGATAAAATACGTTGAGATGCAAAACTTTGCAATTCGAAAAATTAAAAATAAAAAAGTTCAAAAAATGATCTATCAATCATGATATACTCGATATTTTGTCCGTCGATTTTTTTCGTTCAAATTCTCAGTATATACTAATTTGGCTATTCTAAATCGATTGGCGTTCGCAGAATTGGTCTATCTCTAACCGTTCTCGAGTTGGTCAGCTCTGAATTAGTTTTCAAATGTTTTTTTTGGCGCCAAAAATATTTCCGATGAGTTTTCGACATTTTCTTTCAAAGATTCGGAATCAGCACGATAAAATACGTTGAGATGCAAAACTTTGCAATTCGAAAAATTAAAAATAAAAAAGTTTAAAAAATGATCTATCCATCATGATATACTCGACTTTTTTGTCCGTCGATTTTTTTCGTTCAAATTCTCAGTATATACTAATTTGGCTATTCTAAATCGATTGGCGTTCGCAGAATTGGTCTATCTCTAACCGTTCTCGAGTTGGTCAGCTCTGAATTAGTTTTCAAATGTTTTTTTTGGCGCCAAAAATATTTCCGATGAGTTTTCGACATTTTCGTTCAAAGATTCGGAATCAGCACGATAAAATACGTTGAGATGCAAAACTTTGCAATTCGAAAAATTAAAAATAAAAAAGTTCAAAAAATGATCTATCAATCATGATATACTCGACTTTTTTGTCCGTCGATTTTTTTCGTTCAAATTCTCAGTATATACTAATTTGGCTATTCTAAATCGATTGGCGTTCGCAGAATTGGTCTATCTCTAACCGTTCTCGAGTTGGTCAGCTCTGAATTAGTTTTCAAATGTTTTTTTTGGCGCCAAAAATATTTCCGATGAGTTTTCGACATTTTCTTTCAAAGATTCGGAATCAGCACGATAAAATACGTTGAGATGCAAAACTTTGCAATTCGAAAAATTAAAAATAAAAAAGTTCAAAAAATGATCTATCAATCATGATATACTCGACTTTTTTGTCCGTCGATTTTTTCCGTTCAAATTCTCAGTATATACTAATTTGGCTATTCTAAATCGATTGGCGTTCGTAAAATTGGTCTATCTCTAACCGTTCTCGAGTTGGTCAGCTCTGAATTAGTTTTCAAATGTTTTTTTTGGCGCCAAAAATATTTCCGATGAGTTTTCGACATTTTCGTTCAAAGATTCGGAATCAGCACGATAAAATACGTTGAGATGCAAAACTTTGCAATTCGAAAAATGAAAAATAAAAAAGTTCAAAAAATGATCTATCAATCATCATATACTCGACTTTTTTGTCCGTCAATTTTTTTCGTTCAAATTCTCAGTATATACTAATTTGGCTATTCTAAATCGATTGGCGTTCGCAGAATTGATCTATCTTCAATCGTTCTCGAGTTGGTCAGCTCTGAATTAGTTTTCAAATGTTTTTTTTGGCGCCAAAAATATTTCCGATGAGTTTTCGACATTTTCTTTCAAAGATTCGGAATCAGCACCGCAAAACACGTTTGAGGACAAAACTTTGAAATTCGATAAATTAAAAATAAAAAAGTTCAAAAAATGATCTATCAATCATGATATACTCGACTTTTTTGTCCGTCGATTTTTTCCGTTCAAATTCTCAGTATATGCTAATTTGGCTATTCTAAATCGATTGGCGTTCGTAGAATTGGTCTATCTCTAACCGTTCTCGAGTTGGTCAGCTCTGAATTAGTTTTCAAATGGTTTTTTTGCCTCCAAAAATATTTCCGATGAGTTTGCAACATTTTCGTTCAAATATTCGGAATCAGCACCTCAAAATACGTTTGGGGACAAAACTTTGAAATTCGATAAATGAAAAATAAAAAAGTTCAAAAAATTATCTCTTATGATATGCTCGACTTTTTTGTCCCTCGACTTTTTCCGTCCAAATTCTGAATATATGCTAATTCTGCCTTTCTAAATCGATTGGCGTTCGCAGAATTGATCTATCTCTAACCGTTCTCGAGTTGGTCAGCTCTCAATTAGTTTTAAAATGTTTTTTTGGCGCCAAAAATATTTCCGATAAGTTTTCAACATTTTCGTTCAAAAATTCGGAATCATCACCGCAAAATACGTTTGGGGACAAAACTTCGAAATTCGAAAAATGGAAAATATAAAAGTTCAAAAAATTACCTATCATGATATACTCGACTTTTTTGTCCGTCGATTTTTTCCGTTCAAATTCTCAGTATATACTAATTTTACTATTCTTAATCGATTGGCGTTCGCAGAATTGACCTCTCTCTAACCGTTCTTGAGTTGGTCAGCTCTGAATTAGTTTTCAAATGTTTTTTTTTTGCACCAAAAATATTTCCGATGAGTTTTCGACATTTTCGTTCAAAGATTCGGGGACAAAACTTTGAAATTCGAAAAATGAAAAATAAAAAAATTATCTCTCATGATATACTCGAAAACAAGCTTTTTTGACCAAACGGGTGCATTTTAATGGTGAAGCCTTGTCCTTCCAAAACGTATCATCCTGGTTTTATGATAAATTTGACCTTATTGGGTAGATGTTATGCATATTTTACTTCATCGACTGAACTAAGTGTAATTGAAATGCACTTTATTTCCAAAAATTCTATCAATATGTAAAATTCTCAACACTTCCAAACAATCTTCCCTGTACACCAAAGATAGGTATATAACTTTTTCACCACTAGATCATAGTTTCCATCAACCGGCAATCAAAACATCGTATCATCCATTCTCCACTGACCTGTACGACCGATATAGAAATCACAAAACGTAATATGACAACTGAAACACTTTCGAACACTCCTCTAACCTTCTGGTTTTCGTCTCTTTCAGCTGTGAAATTCGGAAGAATGTCAAAGAAGCAAAGAGAAAAAGTCGAGGACGAAGTTAACTACCACAAGGCACAGATCAAGATGGCGCAGCAACAAAGGATGCAAAGTGACTCTGCCCCTGACAGTTCTGTGTTCGACCCACCCACACAATCCACCGGGGATCAAGTTCTTCATAATTATAACGGAGGGTGAGTATAAACTTTTTCACAGTGCAAGAGTATCTGAATATCCATCACGATGGACCTTGAATGAATGTCCACAACACTGGAAAATTTGATGGTTTATCATGATAAGTGTCACAATGTACCGACTGAGATGAATTTTCATCATTCTGCATGAAATTCCATTGAAGTCTTTTATGGTGCATACTGAAATGAATGTCCATCATACACACACATACACTGTAATTTATGTTCATAATACTGCACAATCAAGCAAATGTCCATGAAAGTGTGTAATCCAGTACGATTGGGTTTTGAGACGAGGATCGATTGTAGCACCACCAAACTTGATATGTTAGTAGTTGGAACCATGATAAACAACTCAACAAGGTGAAAGACAATTCAATTCTACACAAAAATTATTGCTAATTATTTCTTATGAAAAGTTCATATCGTTTCTGAAGACTCCTACCTTCTCATACGAATATAATATCCGAGTATTTGAGCACCTAAAATGTGTTTTGTCGCACTTCGAGGAGATGCTTGCGGATGATCCAAAAATCATGAATAATTTAGTAAATATGGAATTATTATACTAAAGCAGCAACCCATGCCCTCTTTGGGCCATACGTAACAATTTTAGAGTAGTGTGACAGGTCCCACTTATACATGCCAAAAAAAAAAACTTTGTTTTAATCTGCCTCATTTTCAACTTACCCATAAAACCGGCATTCTCTTAAAAATAATCACTTATTCAAATCCTGCATATTTGTTTAATATCACTATCGTGAAGTGCACACCTCAAGCTTGAAATCACATACTTACTTCATTTTTTATGTAGGATGTGTATGAGCGATTATTTTCAACATTTACTGGAGAAATTGCCGGGATTATGGATGAGTTGAAAACTGAGGCAGGAGTAAATTTTAAATAAATCATCTTGTATATTGTTGCATACCTATTTAAATTTCATGTTGAATATTAATAAAATATTCAATACCGATAACTGTTTATGTGACAATTGAATTGAAAAATTCGAATTTCTTAACGCATTTTCATCCAAGACCAAGTCTATCAAGACTATCAAGACCAAAACCAAGACCAAGACCAAGACCAAGACCAAGACCAAGACCAAGACCAAGACCAAGACCAAGACCAAGACCAAGACCAAGACCAAGACCAAGACCAAGACCAAGACCAAGACCAAGACCAAGACCAAGACCAAGACCAAGACCAAGACCAAGACCAAGACCAAGACCAAGACCAAGACCAAGACCAAGACCAAGACCAAGACCAAGACCAAGACCAAGACCAAGACCAAGACCAAGACCAAGACCAAGACCAAGACCAAGACCAAGACCAAGACCAAGACCAAGACCAAGACCAAGACCAAGACCAAGACCAAGACCAAGACCAAGACCAAGACCAAGACCAAGACCAAGACCAAGACTATCGAGACCAAGTCCAAGACTGAGCCAGTCTCGGCTTGGTATTGAAACACCAAGACCAAGACCAAGATTTATTTTTCGGGACCAAGACCAAGACTGATCTCTCTCGCGAAGCCCTAGACAAATATTATGGTTTGACGTAGTCATAATAATAAATACTGTGTGTCATGAATACCATGATGATCATGAGATGGTCTGCTCGTTAAATCAAAACTACTTGTCAGTCTCTTATACATTCATGTTAATTTTTTTCCTTATTCCAGATATCCCTACACCACTGACCTGGGCACCTACACCACCCCGTACTACACGAGCCAAGCGCAAGTGCAATCCAACACTGTGACGTTGTACGACAATAATGTCGCAGACTACGCCGTAGACAGCACTACGGCATACGATCCCCGGCCAGGCTTGGACCTCTTGACGGAGACCAGTAATATGATGACCGGAATGGTTAGCACTGGTAGGTACCTTAACATTCAATCTCTTGAAAAAACTAGTCTGTTAACTGTATAAAATCTGAGTAGTAGGGCTATACAGATTCTAGACCACTTTCCACTAACTTCTGAACATGTCGGTATGGTGCTACAAGGAGACATTGTCTAAAATGTGGTAGAGCTAAATTAGGTCCAAATTTTGCGGTGATCCCAATTTGAGTTTGAAGAAGTGCTGGAGAGCTTTCAATGTCCAGAGAGTCGTGGAACGTTGAACTAGAATATGTATACCCTTACTGCTAACATGCACGATATCACCAAGTTACTTCAACTGAACTAGCTTTAATTTTTATTATAAAAATGTTTGCATCCATCAATATCTAGAAGAACCAATAGGGTTATGATCGTTATCTCGCACACTAGCTCGTAAAGCTACTCACAGTAAATTCTCAGCTCGTCAAATTACTGACATTAAGTGCTCACCTCTTACTGAGTTAACTCGCTACTTAGCTTACAACTGTAACAACACATATCAGTTTGATGAAATGGCTAAGGCTTTCGCGACCAAAGTTTTTTATTCGTGTTTTGAGACCATCGTCTCTTGGAATTGTTTCCTAACGTTTCGTTACCGCGAGTAACTCCTTCAGAGGTCTGTTCATATTCGATATTTCACCGATGACTAAAGGTTTTCTATTCTGCAAGTTATATTTATGCTGCCGCAGGTAGTCTTGCTCATTAATTATAATTTTTTGATTCGCATCGATACTTGTTGTGTTGTGTTGTGTTGTTATTTGATAACATATTTTCACCTGCTGTCATTAAATTGTTCTTTGTGATTCTTTCCCTCGCATTTTCAAGAGTGGGATTCCAGATCCGTTTAAGGTTCAGAGTCTACTCAGAGTCTAATCGTTTTCGTTGAAATTGAAAAATGTCTTCGCTGATAAACTAGGTCTTATTATATTACCCCTGAATAAATTCTGCCAAATAGTAAAAATAACATCCGTAAAAGTCAACTAAATTATCACCCAACATTGAATCAATCCGTATTTTCACTATATTTATTTGAAAAGTGTGGCCGAATATTCACGAAATCGAACGAAAAATTACGAAGAGGTAGAAGAGCAATTATTATTGATTTTTAAAAATTTTTGATTATTCCGAGTTACATAGTCAGAATTACGACTCAGTATTTCATAATTAAGAAGTTCCGAGATACCAAGTTAGAACTCTGACTATTTATCTCAGAATTAGCTAATTCCGATATGCCAAGTAAAAATTCCGGTTAAGTATCTCAGAATTAGCTCATTCCGAGATGCTTAGTCAAGATTCCAAGTCACCTAACTCTGAAATACCAAGTCGGAATGCTGATTCTGAGTTACTAAGTCGGAATTCTGACTTGGCGGAGTCAGTAAACAATAGTATAGTAAATCAGTTTCAGCTAATTCTTAGATAGTAAGTCGTAATTCTGACTAAGCATTTTGGAATTAGCTAATTCTATCATACTCATTCGGAATTCTGACTAAGCATATCTGAATCACCTAATTCTGAGATATTGGGTCGGAATTCTGTCCTACTGTTCCAGAATTAGCTAATTCCGAGATACCAAGTCTAATTCACGAGTCGGAATTCGGACTAAGTATCTCAGAAATAGCTAATTCCTGGATACCTAGTCAGAATTACGACTTAATATCTCAGAATTGGAATTCCGAGATACCAAGTTAGAATTCCGTCTCAGTACACTAGAAATGAATGATTCCGAGATGCTGATCAAATTTCTGACTCGGTATCTCAGAATTAGGTAATTCCGAAATACCAAGTCAGAATTCCGACTTAATATCTTGGAATTACCTTATTCTGATATACTCAGTCGGAATTCTGACTTGGCGCTCAGTTTGTTCTTCAGAAAGTAATAGTATAGTAAATCAGTTTCAGCTAATTCATAGATAGTAAGTCGTACGGACTGGCTTAGCATTTTGGAATTAGCTAATTCTGAGATACTGAGTTGGAATTCTGACTTAGCATATCGAAATTATCTAATTCTGAGATATTGGGTCATAATTCTGACTAGGTGTCTCTAATTCTGATATACAAAGTCGGAATTCGCAAAAATAAAAAATTCAATAATAGTGACCCTTCAACGCATTGGTGAAAAATACTACACTAAAGTATTTCTTTCAAAAAAGTTGTTACAAGCTAAAACTGCTTATTTATCAACATTACCTAAAAATATTAGCACTCTTTCAAACAAACATAGTGTAAAACCAGCATACACAACCCAACAACCCCGTTCTCATACCATAATTTCCTTGCCCAGGCAAAACTAACCCTAACGGTGGCGGTGGTGGCGGTGGTGGTGGTGGTGGCGGCGGCGGCAACACGAAACAGCCCTCCCTCTCCCTGACCGACGCGGCGCGCTCCTTCAAACGCATCAGCCAGACGTCGAGCAGTACCACCCTCTCCGGAGGCGGCACGTTGGTCTCCGTGAAGCAGGAGGGCGGCGTCGAGCCGCTGCTGCCGCCCCCTTACGTCGACAGCACGACGTTCGTCAACTCGCCGAGCGTGCAGCAGAGGCAAGGGGGCGGCGGGGCGGCGGTGGGGATGCAGCAGAGGAGCGGCGAGGACTGCGAGTCGGTGGCTACGCCTGGTAAGTTGGCACCCGAGTCCTTTTTAACCGTCCTTTCCTGGTACTAAAGTTTTTTGGTTTGGCCTGGGGGCGGTGAATTATGTCATATATGAGTATGGTGAAAAACACTTCTTAGTATCGAAACAGTACTCAAAAATCCGATAATTGTCACTTTCAATGCAATGTTCTTTTCAGTTCCAGAATTGTCAGTATATTCTGATAATTATTATTATCTTCCTACTAAGTGTCACTTTTGTAGGCAATTATCATTTTTAACCGAATAAGATGATCACTTTGATCGCAAATCACCACTTTCATCATTACCATTATCACTTTTAATAATGAATGCACCTCTAGTTGAATAATTGTCATTTATGATCCGATAATTGTTAGTTAGAATTCTGTTAGAATCTGTTACTCTTTATTCTATGAGTCAGAGTATTTTGATAATTATCACTATCTTTCCAAAAGTGCTACTTTTGCCAGCAATTGAAGTTTCAATCGATACAAAGTTATTTTATTTCAATTATGGTCACTTTAGTCGCAAGTTATCATATTTTTCTGTAATGAACGTACTTCTAATTGAATCATTGTTATTCTTGATTTGATAATTATCAGTTTGATTTCTGTAGCTGTTGCTCTTTATTCGGCAAGTCAGTGTCTTCAAATAAGTTTTAAGCAGCAATTGTCAGTTTCAACTGATGAAGAGGAATTTTATTTCAATGATGATCAAATGCAAGTCATCACTATGTTTTTTCTTTTCGATATTATGAACCTTTAATTTGATAAGTGTAATTTTTTATTCAATAAGTGTCAGATTGAATTTGGTAGCTCTTTCTCTTTATTCGATGAGTCACTGTACTCTGATAATTATCAATATCTTTCCACAATTATCAGTTTCAACCGATAAAATAGTTATTTATGGTACTAGTGTATTAGGTTGAAAATAAGTCACGCGAGAAAGATTTATACCTCGAGGCCGTCAGATCGAGTGGTATACATTCTCAAGTGACTCAGAAAACATAACACACGAGTGGCATACAATGTTTTATCCAACAAGTGGAAGAAAATTTTTTTTTTTGAGATTTATCAATTTTATTTCAATCGCGGTTACTTTAATCGCAAGTTGATAATTGTCAGTTTTATTTAGTTTTAGTTAGATAAGTCATTGCATTCTGATAATCATTATTATTTTCCCACATGTGTCACTTTTATCAGGTTTAACCAATAAAGGGTCAATTTTTTTCAAAGATGGTTACTTGTCATTACAAGTTATAATTTTCATTATTACCATTATCTTTCCTGATAATTTTTCCATTCTCCATCGTCCAAGATAACCTCTTGGGGGGTATTCATGTTAAAAAGGGGAACATTCTCCATGAAAATAGAAAAAAGAAAAATGTGATTTTTTTGTGATATCTAACAGAAAACAACTACTTCAACTTCTTCATTTTTCAATTTTCATGGAGAATGTTCCCCATTTCAACATAAAATCATTTGAACTTTACGATTCTCGATGTTGCCATGGTAACTTAAAAATCGCGCGTTTTTAAAAGTTTGATTTGTACACGCTGAGCGTGCTTTACATAAGTAAAAAGGAGCACCAATTGAAAAAAGTAGTATCGTCAGCATGAACGAATATTTATATAAGTGAATGAAAAATAGAGTGGGCCCCGATATGGATCCTTGTGGTATCCCAACACTAGCTGCTGCTAAAACGTTTCCCGTACATTTCAGATCCCGGCGAAATAACCGCCTTATTCGCGCAGACGATAAGAGACGCCCACATCCGCACATGCCTTTTCACGCTCGAGCACATCCACGAGAACTTCCGGCAGCCGCGCGACCTGTCGCAGCTGCTGTTCTACAAAAACATGGCGCACGAGACGCTCTGGATCGAGTGCGCCAAGAAGCTGACCGACCTCATCCAGCAGATCGTCGAGTTCGCCAAGATGATACCCGGCTTCATGAAGCTGTCGCAGGACGATCAGATCGTGTTGCTGAAAGCGGGTGAGTAACGAAGAGATGGTGTGGGATTTTATGGAAAGTGTGGTGAATGGTTTTGGGTGTTGGAAGAATGAAAGGAATGGGTGCGAAATTACCTGATAGTGCTGTATTGTCTGATGTCCAATAGCCCACGGTCACATGACGTCATACGTCAGCTGTCAAACAGCCCTTGGGAAAAAACAATTATTGCCGTACACTGTAAAAAAAATAACACCAGAGAACACCAGATAACACCATTCGGTATAGGTACTGATAATTATATTGAATATTTCCATGGTATATTAAAAATCCCGTATGAAGCTAGACATTTTCGTATTCAAGTAAACATGCGATAATTTTGGTAAACGCGGATTTTACGGTAAAGAAACAAAGTGGTAAAGTGTCAAGTGTGACACAACTCAAAACAGAAATGTATCGTTATCGGTAATCTTCTACTACTGAAATTAGAGAATATAAAAGCTAATCCATCAAAAAAAAAACACCAAAAAGGAGTAAATAGTCTGTCTAGAGAGAATTTATGTCTTTTTTGGAGCGAATATTAATCTGCATATGAATGATTTCATGCTGTTCATGAAATAGTCTTCCTAAATAATGATAAATAGAGAATATTATTTTCTTTAATTCATCTCGAGTAACTTGTATTTTGAGACAATTCAATTCGACCATATGAACATTAATAATCATAGAATAACTCCCGACAGCTTTAGCAGTAAGTGCCTAAATTTTTTCATTTCTTAATTTTCGTATTTAATATGTTTTAATAAATTTCATTTTAAAAGTGCCCCTGGGTACGCAAACTTTGGCAATGAAAACGGTGCCGCCATCTATTGTTTAATAGCTAAATGTTGTTTTTTGCGTGTACTATGGTGCGCGGGAGTATCAACACGTCCTCCATTGTCGAGTCACACTGGTAATGGAAGCATTGTTTAAAATGGAAGCATTGACTAAAGCTTGGTCCATGGTGGAAAAATGAGGTTTTAGGGGGCAAATGTACTCCTATACAACAATAGCTACCGCGATTAACAACGTAAAGCTATCGAACAACAGGTGGCGTTACCAAAACTTTCGCCGAAGTTTGACTAACCAGGGGCCCGATTCTGAAATGTCTACTACCCTATGTCGCATGCGACAAAATATCTCCATTTCTTTTTAATGCTTGGTCGAGAAAAGTGATAGAAATATTTTGACGCATGCGACATAGGGGGAGTCGACATTTGAGAATAGGGCCCCAGAAAAGCAAAAGTGACTGAATGCAGTTGCAGTTACTGTTTTAGAATCTGCTTAGGGATTGATACCAATTTTAGATAATAATGAATAAGTAAAATGTGATTGATTCAATATTGTATTTTTTATTATTCCACTAATGGAATAATGTAATTTCATAATTCCACTAGTAGTTCATAAGTGTGGATAAAACTTCATTTATACGGTGATTGTGGATAAGAGATTTTTTGCCAGAGTTATAAAGATTTTTTTTCCGGATATCTATTGCTCCTTCTTAGTAGGATCAAAATTAAACATTGTATATGGGGTGTAATCTAATTTTTTCCACTTGTGAATAACGGTTGTTTATTTCCATTCTATAACGAATTACAGTATGAAAAATTCGAAAAACTAACTTTTGAGAACTAATATCCACGAATTCTATCTTGACGTGTATACCGGGTGACCACGAGATATCTTGATTTCGAATGCCATTCAAAATTATTATTTTTAGGTTTATTTCCTATGTTTTCGAGTTTTATGATTAAGAAGGAATATGTTTTAGCGACAATCCAGACATGAAAATGAAAAATTGAAAAAGTTGCACACACTCTTAGTTCGGTCTTTTCATGTTAAGCTGCGTATTCACTAGAACATTCGTTCCGCATGAGCATAGCATGAGCACCGAATGAGCACTGACCGAGCGAATGCTCGGACAGTGTTGAAGCTGATTTGAGCACAAGCAGAATGCGCGTACGGTGCTCGGGCCGATCCGGTTTTTGTCGATTTTTTTCGTGTTCAGTGCGGACGGTGAAAGTGCGCTTGACGTTCTGTAATTTTGATATTGATGAGTATGGGTATTTGTACGCGACTGACTGTGGATCGGTGCTCATGCGGTGCTCATGTGCCAGGAGACACTATGCAGCCTGAGCTTGACCCGAGCATCTCATGTGCTCATTCGGTGCTCATGTGCCAGGAGACACTACGCAGCCTGAGCTTGACCCGAGCATCTGATGTGCTCATTCGGTGCTCATGTGCCAGGAGACACTATGCAGCCTGAGCTTGACCCGAGCATCTCATGTGCTCATTCGGTGCTCATGTGCCAGGAGACACTACGCAGCCTGAGCTTGACCCGAGCATCTCATGTGCTCATTCGGTGCTCATGCGGAACGAATGCTCTAGTGAATACGCACCTTTAGTATTAAAAATGTAATTAAAATAAGAAATAAGATCACCACAGTGTTGTGGGACACCCTATTTTCAACAACTCTTCTCTCTTGCAGGATGTTTCGAACTGGCCGTAATAAGGATGTCGCGGTACCTGGACTCGACGCAGAACTGCGTCCTCTTCGGAAACACGATGCTGCCCTGCGAGGCCTTCCTCACGACTGACACGAACGAGATGAACCTTGTCACGAGCGTTTTCGAAATTTCCAAAAGTCTGGCGGAGTTGAAATTGACGGAAATGGAGATGGCGCTGTACTCTGTATACGTTTTGATGTGCCCCGGTAAGTAACCGTCATTCATACAGCTTTTCTCGTTTTAGATAGATAGATAGATATATCGGGTGACTAAAACTAATTTACCCCTTGTGTCTTCGTTGTTATTTTGTATAGGTGTTTCAAATTTGGTGCGTCTACTTGATGTCATGAATGTACAATTCAGCAAGTATTAAACCAAATATGACACTTCCGGTTTGACGGAAGCTCATCCAATTTTTTTAGTTCAAATAGTAATTTTTTTTTTTTTTTCGAAAATTGCGATTCGGTACAAAACTTCCTTTCCAACAATATATCACAATCATACTTATATTTCACAAATCACTGTTATATTTCAGATTTTATGAAAAATTCCTTTTTTATTCCCCTCGTAACGGAACATTTTCATGAAATTGTACTATGAAATCAATGCGTGAAATAGACCAAGATGTATATTTATCAACAAACTTGGATTAGTGCATTGCTTAAGTTGTTTCAGCAAAAAAATTTTTGGAAAGTTTGGTAAGTACTGTGTATTTCTACATGGTGTGAATAGCACAAATCCTCATCACAAATAATCAAATTTTGTGTTTTTCCTCTACCGAGCTGTAGATTGTTTGCAACAACCAAGCTTCTGCTTCGAATATCAGAGTCTCTGCTTGGTTAAGGAGAAGTGAATGTTCCTATTGGAGCTAATACGAGATGTATCATCTGCAAAAAAGGCAACTTGACATTTCGTCAATATTTGATAACACACAGATCATTATTGATGTAAATGGTAAAAAGCAGCGGTCCTCGAACGGATCCTTGGGGAACTCCGTATTGAATAGTTTTGAGTTAAGATTTGGAATGTTTATTCGAGTGTACATATTGCTCCAGATAAGACTTGATAATTTCTACGCCGGGCCCCAAAAGAAAGCTTTTCCAATAAGATTTCATGGGAAACACAGTCGAAGGCCTTGGAGAGGTCATGGTCAATAACGAATGCTCATGTCCCTCCAGATCTTCGACTACACTTTCCACGATCTCAAGAAGAGCCTTAGTTGAGGATGTTTTACTGTGGAAGCCAATTTGGGCAAACTGTAAGAATTAAAACTTATCAATTCTCAAGGCACTTGGAAGAATATCTTGAATAAATGAGTAATCAAAACCGTCGATGGTGCCACTAAACTGTCAACCGTAACTTTCAGAAGAGTATCATTTGAGCCATAAACATCAGTTGTTGAGTATTTGTTCAGCTTGAATCTGGGACAATTGCCCGATAACATTCTCGAATGGACAATTGCCCGACTGGACAATTTCCCGAAATACAATTGCTCGAAGAACAATTGCCCGAAAGGAGAAATTTTGGGCAGAAATATGCACACAGAAGAATACCAGTGATGGTGTAAACAAAATTCACGAGAATATCAACTCAAAAAGAACTTTAATGCACTTCGTACAAATATATGAATATATGCAAAATACTTGACTGTAATAACGAATGTTGTCAATCTGACATATAGTTATTTACCTAACAAGTGCGGAAAGTGGTACTTTTCCGCACGTGACGGCAATTGCACGAACAACGCAGAGCTGAGTTCGGGCAAGCCGTTAAGGGCGGAAAAGAGATTTTCCGTAAGAGTTAGGTACAATATTTTTCCTACGAGTGTTTTTGTTCATCTTATTTATGAAAAAACAAGGTTTTTAATAAACAAGTTTTTATAATAATGCTACAAAATGACTAATAAGACAGAATAGTTACATAGATCATTTAGTTAGTCCTCAATATCCTCATTTTCAACAATACAAAAATCGTACGGAAAAGTACAGCTTTCAAAACGAAAAATCGTGCAGAAAAGTAACTTTTCCGCACGCTCGTAGGAAAAAGTTGTTTCCTCGCGTATCGTTAGACATGGGTGGAGTAGAAGGTGATTTCTACGATAATACCAACATAAATAACCGATTTTTTTTTTAATATTGATTGCATATATTGTGTTCGAAAAAAAGGAGTGAATATTTAGTCTGATCTAACTAGAACGAACTAACCTTACATAGATATTTGAGTGCGTGGCAATTTAAAACCCCCCGAAAATATATAATATAAATTTTTTTAAAGTTGCAATTGTACATTAGATCAATTGTGTTACGGTCATTCTGGAAATTGTCCATTCGGGCAACTGTTTTTGGGAAATTGTCTTTCGGGAAATTATTTTCGAGCAATTGTTCGGAAGCCGTTCAACTTAGGTATAATATGACGTATCTTGTGTGAGGTCGTGGCATATAGAAAAAAGTTACAATTGATGAGTGATAGATATTTTAGATAGTCCGAATTTCCAGTTCCAAAGCATTTAATTATTTTATTAGCTTTAATACTGAAAAAAAATGAAAGTTTTTGAAGTTAAGAATTGCTTATTTTTGGAGCACAATTTCTATTACATTCTAAAATCATAAACCATCTTTTAAACAGTTATAACTATTTTAAGTTTGAATATTTGAAAACAGTACAGTTCACAACAAACCTGTACCCAAACTAATGATTGAGATTTGGGCATTTCTAGTGTTATTTAAAATTTCAGAGAGAGCAGGGCTGAGGGGAGCAGCCCAAATCAGATTGCTGGGACAAGCGGCAGTCCAACTATTGAAAGGGGAGATCGAACGTAGCCACAGACTTCCGCTGAAGGGTGACGTGACTGTATTTGACGCCCTTTTGACGAAGGTCCCGTCACTGAGGTAAGAATTACGTTGCGAAAACGAACGTTATTATTAGGAGGTTTCTGCCAGTATTGCGATTTCTGAGCCACTGATACAGTGTCACACATAAAGTTCGCCACATATGTAAGTTTTTTTTAATAACAAATATAATGGAAATTTTACTCCGCAGTTAGTTTGTACTTGAAAAGTTAGTAAAAAACAGCCTCTTTTGTTTTGTCACGTGTTATTCTAACCTGTAAAATTTTACATTTTTTTAAAAAATCCTCAAAAAAGCAAGTTTTTTTTGGAAATTAAAAAAAATGCCAAATAAAAAAGTTGCTCAGTTTCCAATTTTATATCTTTGTTTCAAATTTGGGCTCTCTACTGTCATTTCGATTTTTTACAATTTTTTTAATTTTTCGCTTTATCGATTCGAACGAAAGATTCAAATTTCATAATGTTTATGAGACTTCAACGTCATATCTTGCCCAGAAAATACTCACATTGGTCTGTTGCAAAAAAAAATGCACCTCCAGAAGTTCGCCTTTGTTGTTGCAAAGTTCATCTAGTTTTTCATTTCATTGTTGAACTGATTCGAATTTTTAATGTATGGACGATAATATGTCAGTGATCGAAAGAAACGAATTTCTCTCCATTCTCATTACACTCGTATTTCTTTTTTTAATAGATTTTCATCCAGTTTGATTATTATTCTAACCAATAATTCAGTTACAAACAAACCTGAAATGTCATACTTTTCTGTAAACTAAACAATGACCTACAGTTTCATAACTATTCAAAAGACTTTCGTTCCAGCGATTTGTACTAAACATGATATAAAATTCCGTGATTTTAAACAATACAAGACTAATGCAACATCTCGTATAATTGATCGAATCGAAAATAGAATCGAAATAGATTTTTTTTTTAGTAGGCTTTCGAAACAAATTTTTAGTTTTGGTTGATGTCAAATTATTTGTTTTGTGTACAGATTTTCGTACATTTATAATTTACATATTCCCTATTTATTAAAAATGCCGCAAAGTATGTGAATGAAAGGACTATAATTTGTATAGAACATGAAGGACGGCACACTGAATAATGAATTTGGGTTCTTTATAAAATTATTGAGATGAATCAATGAATGTTGCGATCTTTTTTTGTGAATTTTGTTCCGGTTATTATGGTTTATTACACGTCTAATGGTGAAAATATAGAATATAAAATTTATGAAATTAATTTAAAAAATGTTTGTTTGTTAGAAAACTTCATACATCAAAATATTTCGAACTCATTTGCAACTAATGGGACACAAATCTGTTAAAAAAGGAATATGAGTATAATAAGAATGAAGAGAAATACGTTTTTTCGTTACTGGACATATTAACGTCCAAACAACGAAAATACGAATCAGTTTAATAATGAAATGAAAAAACTAGATGAACTTTGCAACAACAAAGACGAATTTCTGGAGGTTCATTTATTATTTTTTCTGGTAACAGGCCACTGTGGGTATTTTCTGAGCAAGATTTGACATTGAAGTCTCGTATGTATCAAAATTATGAAATTTGAGTCATATTCCGTTCGATTCGATAAAGCGAAAGATTCGAAAAATTAAAGAAATGGAAAAACTCGAAGTGACAGTAGAAAGTCCGAATTTGGAGCAAAGGTAATATTGGAAACTGAGCAACTTTTTTATTTAGCATTTTTCGAAATTTCCAAAAAAACTTGATTTTTTGAGGATTTTTTAAAAAATGTCAAATTTGACAGGTTTAGAGGAACACGGGACAAAACAAAAGAGGCTGTTTTTTACTAATTTTTCAATCACAAACTAAGGGGGGGGTTTCTTTATGGACACACTGTATTCTTCATACATTTCATTTCATCCATTTTTCATTTTTGATATTTCACTGTTTTTATTTGTTTCCAGAGAAGTGAGCGTCCTTCACATGGATACGCTGGGGAAACTCAAGAGGGCTGCTCCCTATCTGGAATTCCCTCCGTTGCATAAGGAGCTGTTCAGCGTGGACATTTGAGACCGCTGAACGATTCCCCAGATCTGTCGCGAACGGCAGTCCAGGGTAGCTACTGTGAGTAAACCAAGCCATATTCGGTCGGAACTGGGATATCTGAAAACCGCGTTCATTCATACGAGTTTTTGCTATAGTGGGGTTTTCAGGCATCTTAATAATATCGTCGTGTTCCAAAATAACGAATCAGGCTTCAATAGGAAGCTATAGTAGAAAGTCAGATAATTTTCAATAGATGGCGATGCGAGCGCAAAGATCATCATATTTCTAACTAATAGGACTAGGACTCATTATATAGACCAAGTTATAGAAGTTATTTCACCCACAAAATAAAAGACGCAAATGGCCTATTCTAATTTTTATAAGATAGTTCGTTAATGAAAACCCCGGTTTTCGCCCCATCAAAATACTGAAATACTGATGTGCCTTTAAATTTTTTAAAACGCTATTGTACAAAAACTACAGATCGGACAGAAAATATTGTTTGTTCATCTTCAGATTTGTAAAAATTATGATTTTTTTGAAAAATAGTCTCATTTTCGAGGTTTTTCCGGACTTTCTCAGTAGAAAATGCAAAACGTTTCCTTCAATACTTTTTGGGATAATTGCAAGAAATTAAAAAAGTTAAAATTTTGTTCACTATTTCTTGTTTAAAAAATTCCACAAAGCAATTTTGCTGGGGCGAAAACCGGGGTTTATATTTACGAACTTTCTTATAAAAAGTAGTCTAGGCCATTTGCGTCTTTTATTTTGTGTGAAAAGAGCCTCTCATTTTCATCTACAGCTTGGCGTATTAATGATATTTTACAATAAGTACTTCAAATTTGATCAAAATAAAGGCCAAAGTTTAATTTGTTTGGAGCACCACGTCTATTCCCGTAGTATTTCCCCTAACCATCATTTTTCTGTTTCAGATTCCTTCATACTGAATGTATCGGCCTTAAATACATAAATAATATAAAATTATAATTTCGTTATTATGGAGTAACATTGATTGTTGTGACGAGTGAAAGCAGATCCCCCGATTGTCGTTGAAAGAACCGCTAAACGACGTCGTTGAGCCAGGCCCTGATTTAAAAGTACAACTTTTCATTTGTTGTTTGTTATGATATCTACAGGGGGTGTCCGGATAACCCGGCCAACTTCCGTTAGATGCTGAGTGTCTAAGTTCTGAATCCTAGGTGCTGATTTAGTTGTGTTTGAAGCTAACGTTTTGCGGTTTTTCCAACGTGCAAGTTATATATCTGCCACTTGAGTAACACGCTATTCTACACATAAGATTTAAAGTTATATACACTATTGATACTATATAACGTTCGGCTACCATGTTCGGAAATAGTAAACACTTATTTTAGTTTATAAAAATGATAGTTTAGGCTGCGTTACTATACCTAACGTATACTGAAATATTAAGTCGGTCGTATAGGAACGGACTGAGAATTATTTTATCGAATATTTCGAGCATCAACTTTTTTCTGAATCGTTTGAGAGACTTTGGGCCAGAGCACTAGAGAGAGGTTGCCTTCGATCTGGTTCTTCTTATGGGACTGTTTAATATTCGAAAAATCACTTTAGTTTTAGATGTATTCTAGCTAAAATACGATACAATATAGAAAGACTGTATGCTTAAATCGGTAAGTTTTTACTATTTTTCAACGCGGTGCTTTTTTTTATTAGCTAAGTTTTATTTGGTGACACATGGTTTTATAAAATACTATATATAAAGAGATGTATATGTATAAATTATATGAGATAGATTATAGAATATTTATAAAATAGAACTATATCTCGGTTTTCTTCACGCCAGTTTTGCTTCTTTTCGAACGAAAGGAATTTTCTCGAATCGAAACAAAGCCGGTTGCTGATCTGCAGAGCATTATTACCTAAAAAGATATTACATAAACACTTTTTCAACAATTTTTTACAAGGTTTTTTCCGCATTCGTCTCCATAGTGAGTTTGTAAAGATCCTTTAGTTGTCTTTGTATCCATTTTGTTTTTCCATCGAATGTATTTGACTCCTAGACTCCAAAGGTGAGAACTTGGCATTAATATCTTATTAAAATTTATATCTTTTTTTAATTTCCTACCTCAATGGCACGAAACAAACAGGCATTATTAATGATTTCATTCAAAGGTGTTGATGATATTGATCACCCCCAATTAAATTGGTTTCTGTAAAAAATAAGTCAACTTTTTAGTTCATTTCACTTGAAAATGCTCAAAGTTTACCTTCTGAAGTTTAGGCCATTGCAACAATTGAGTTATATATCTTTGATTTGATGAAAAGAATTAGTTTGTTGGAAAATAAAATTGTTACAAAGAAAACAAGAGGTGTTTCAATTTATCTACCACTTTCCTTCCCTAGATCATCAATTTATCCAACATTTTTCTGCAGTCAAACTCAATCGTAAAAATTGCTATATTCTTGTCTAATGAGTGTTTGTTCAGCTCAAACGTTTTTAAGTCGAATTCAGACCTGTTCAACATTTGATCCAGACCTCTATTCAATATCTGATCCAGACTTGTTCAATACCTGACCCAAACTTGTTCAATATCTGACCATAGCTGTTCAATATTTGATCCGAACCTGTTCAATATCTGATACAAACCTGATTAAGATCTGATTTATATCCGTTTAATGTCTGATGGAGACATGTTCAAAATCTGATCCAAACATGTTCAATGTCTTATCAAAACCTGTTCAGTATCCAATTCAGACCTGTTCAATATCCAATTCAGACCTGTTCAATATCTGTCTATAATGAAACTACAGTTTGAATGATTTTCACGTGAAAAAGGTTAACAAAACCCACGACAATCGATTTTCGTTGGTTTTGTAATCCTTATTTTTACGAAAATCATTTAAACTGTATGTAGTTTATCATAGATATTAACATGGATTTTCATCAGGTTTGGACTACATCAATTCAAAACTGATCAAGACTTGTTTAATATCTGCTCCAAAGCTGTTCAAAAACTGATCCAAAGCTGTTCAATATCTAATACACATCCTTTCAATGTCTAATCGAGACTTGTTCAATATATAATTCAGATGTGTTTGAATTATGAACCAGTCTTGTTCAATATCTGATCTAGACCTGTTCAATATCTGATCCAGATCGGTTCAATATCTAATTCAAACCTGTTCAATACCTGATTGAAACCTGTTCAGTATTTGATCCAAACCGGTCCAATATCTGATCTAAACCTGTTCAAAACCTGAACCAGACTTGGTCAACACTTGAATACCTGACTGAATGATTATCATTCATTGATCAAAGGCGGGATGGCAGCTATCTTGAAAAGGTAGTGCCTACTGTGATTTAAGGCTAGGAGGAACTCGATAACCACAAAATATATGTCGCAAATGATTCAACATAACACCAAATGATAACAATAATAAGGCTCGTTGATAGTTGAAAACAAATATAATTAAATTTTTTAAGAAAAAATAATTGAACGAATTTGAGGAATTAAATAAAAAAAAATTTTTGGTCTGTCTTCCAACTCCATTTTTTTATGTCATCACGAATACCATTTACCAAAATTTCTGTGTTTTCTGTGTTTATGGAATATTTTTCAGGCCACAACAACGTACGGTTCTGCTTTAGGTTTAGATTACAGAATGCTTGGAGATGTTATCCATTGTCAAAACTAGTTGTTATTCGTAGAATATACAGTGTTGAGAAACTATCTATGATTTATCATGTGAATTCAACATCACAGCAGCATGCTATATTATTTGTTGATGGAAGGTTATATTTGAATTTTTTTTGTATAGAGATTTTATGTTAAAATATAGGATTAAGTAAAGTTTTGGCAATTGTTAATATCTGGCTATTATTGGTTGTAAAGTAATCTAACAAATCCATGTTAATTTTATGAGATATCCCAAGGATGTAATATTATGTACAGGGTCATATGAGAAAACGTTCGGTTCATCAATACTTCAAGTATTCAATTTTTTATATACAACTACAGAAAATTGTAGAAAATTTCTTCACTGTTTTTGAGATATTAATATCAATATTTTTACGAATATAACATTGTAAAAAATTAATATTCCTCTTTTAGCGGCATTCGTAACATGGCGAAACAATAAGTATTTCGTTTCAAAATGTAATAATTCTCATATAATATTATCGATTCTAGTTGACACCTCCGGGTCAAAATTGAAGTTCATCATATTCAAAACACGATGATAAATCGTAATTTTTACAAAACTAATATAGATTCTTCTGATTTTATACACATCAAATAAACTGAAATATTTATGAACCAAACGCAGAGTCAAACTATCATTTATAAAACATTTTTCCCGGTGATTTGAACTCATCCATCATTGATATTCTTTTTACTGAAAAAATATTTTTCTCCCACTCCACTAATATTGATTATCAAATGTCTCTTCTGTTTTTTGCCATTTTTGTGCAGTCATATTTATAAAAAAAAACTGAAATGTATCTCACATGGCTGTTACATTTCTTTTGACTGTTATGATATGTAAAGTAGCAATTTATTGTTAATATTTCATTAAAACGGCATTTTCTGCCAAAATAAATGAAAGAGTATCTTTTTTTCCAATATTGAATTGATTGTTAGTAACTTTTCGCAATTGTTGATCATTTGAAAAAATCTTTTAATGGAAGGTTAACAAGATGTGCTTTATGAAATTGTAGAATAGCCATTTTTGTAAAATCTTGAGGGTTGGCAAGGGGTAATGGTATAGCTATTGTTAAATAATAATAATTGAAGAATATAATGTTCGAAACATATTTCTTTACTACAAAAAATCTGTACATTTTCCTAATTTATTAGATCTTACTACTGGTGAAAATTTAAGCTAGTTTCTAACAATTATTGTTTATATATTTTATTTCTGTTGGTAATATCGACAATTATTATTTTTTGTTAATATTTTTGTTAGCACTGCCCGCGAAAAGTATTTAGTAGTTATAGACCCCTAACTGTATATTTTGTATCTACTGTAGTTTTTTTCTTTGTAATTGAAGTGCAATTTTTTAGGAACCGTAACAAAAATATTCACAAATGTATTCAATTGTTTTGTGCACCAGTAGAAATTATATATATTTTTTGTATTCATATGCTGGTTTTATTATTTTATCCCAGAAATGATGAAAAGTTCCTTTTGTACTTGCGGTATCACAGTTTAGTAGAGTTGTCAACTACACTCCAAAGCATCAACAGAAGTATCCCTCATAATTCTCCTGAAAATTGGGTAGGTTGACCCAAAACAATTCATGAGCAGGTACCATCTACCCATCAAGAGAATATTTTCATGTTGAGGCTACAATGGTTATCTAATTTATTTAATGATTTGTTCAAGGAAAACTAGAAAGAATTAAAAAAGTCAGCTATCTGAATGAGAATGCAAATTTTCACTTTCAGATTTTTTCTTTCCTTTTCAGTTAGAGCCTTTTCACAATATCTATCAGATGTAGTTCAATGTCCAGCGTGGCTTGTGCCAGGGAAGTAGTTGTTTTCTGTTAGATATTACAAATAAAGTCACATTTTTCATTTTTCAATTTTCATGGAGAATGTTCTCCTTTTCAACATGAATACCTCCCAAGAGATTATCTTGAACGATGGAAAATAGCGACTAAAGTTTGTCTTTCAGTCGCAGATGATTCCACAAAAGATTTTATGAATTCCTATTCATATTTTCGAACTAAAATTGACAAAGATATTGTAAAATATGGTGGAAAAAATAATTTAGTTGTGCAGATCATTTTTTCTCTGGCTAGGGTAGTTAGTCTGCATAAAAGACAAAATCTCTGAATCAGTTATAGATAATTTTCAAGATATATCGTTGTAAGATCACGAGACCCGGCGCTAACCACTGCGACAATCATAAGCCTTGACGCTACACCGGCACAAATTTTGCAAGAGCAGAATTTTAAGAACAGGATTACCCTTAGTGTAGGTTAAGGTATGTTAGGTTAGGTTTCTGAATACTTATCTGCGGGTGCGGTTTCAGTTGAAGCTTTGAAATGGAGATGTGATCGAAATAAGTTTTGCAGACATTCGTTTTTTTCTGCCTTGACCTACCCTATACTGAAAGGAGTTGTTTTCTGATGGATTTACTATTGTATACGATTATGTCAATAAGCAGTCCTGGTAGAGCAGAACACCTTGTTTCTTTCATGATAAGCTCATTGTGAACAATGGCAGACTCCTTTATATACAATAATTCTTGTATGGGAAAATGCATCGAAACAACAAGAACAACATTAAATATCTTAGGACCAACTTTCATTTGACTGAAATTGACCATTACGATTTTTCCTATGTTCATTTACACCCTGTACAATGCAAATACTTTGCCAATGTGAATCATCACTACAACAAAGGTAATAATCAACATTTCCTGCTTAGATCATTTCTAAGTGAAGCGCTCTAGTACTAAAACAAATTTGCATCGAAAACAATTAATTTTCATAATGAGGTGCCAGTTACCTTAAGTCATAGTGATTTTTTATCCGCATATCTTCTATGAAATCTACCTCACTACCTCTGTAATCATCCCAAC
Source organism: Chrysolina haemoptera (assembly GCA_958298965.1). Taxonomy (NCBI): domain Eukaryota; kingdom Metazoa; phylum Arthropoda; class Insecta; order Coleoptera; family Chrysomelidae; genus Chrysolina; species Chrysolina haemoptera. The sequence continues at coordinate 38,708,348 of OY282590.1, forward strand.
CGTGAATAATAATCAAGATTTATTCAGAAACGAAGAGATTTGTCAGGGATTTTGACCTTCAAAAAAGTTACTCCCTGGACAGAAATGAGCATTTATGAAAAATAAGTATACTGGTCAGCTACTAATGTAGTTCGATGCCATGTCATATTCTTTGTCTTTTAACAACTGATAAGATGAACAAGTTCACTGGCTAAAAGACTGATTTTACGAAACACACCAGAATAAACCTCCATTCTTTATTGATATATTATACTCAGATAAATGGCTGAAGGAGTCCTATATTCCAAGTATCACATCATACCAATTGGTCGACAGATCGAAAAAAAGTCAACCTAACCCACGCAGAAAACAAAATTGTTTGAATCAACAATTAACAAAAATTGCATGGATTTAACAAAATCTGCGGATCATAGGACAAAATATTTTATTACAACATTTTTTTTTGTTATTTTCCAATTAAATATTTTGTTTACGTAAAGAATTATTATATCAACCTTGACATGTGGTTGGTTGAAAGAATAGAACATATTTTGTTAAAAAAATACAATATCTGCTGTTATGAACTCAGTTCATTTGTTAGAATGACTTAGTTGGGAATTGAATAGACATATAATGTGTATCTGGTTACAAAAACTTCAGTTATAAATTTAGAGAAGATGTATTTTCAAGATGATAAAATATCTGTTTAATGTAATTGACCATAGTAATTTGATCAATGCAATAGTATTTGAATTCGACAAAATTTTTGGTTTCAATAACATATTGAAATTGTCGAATTGATAAAATTGTTATGCGGATTCAATAAAAAACTTGTTTCTATCAATATAACTGCATCATTAAATTGACACGTTTTTTTTTCATCTAACAAATTGTTTTGTTGGAATTTCACAGTTTTTTTACAACTTCATAATGTTACAATATAGGTGTTTCTGTTCAAATAAAAACTTTTTATGCAAGATAATGGAATTGTTGTATTAACAAAATATGGAATTTGTTTCTAATATGCAAGTGATTCAGTGGACAAAATACACATTATTGGAAATGAATAAACTTTTTTGTTGATATTTTTTGTTATTATTGTTAAATGAACGAAATGCATTTTATTGAGCCAACACCAAGAATATTATCGAACCAAGATATTTTTTTTTACTTGAACTGTAAGTTCAAGTACATTGAAGTAAATGAGGTCAGTTTTATTTTTTGTCAACGATTATTCATGAAGTAACCGAAATTTGTGTTAGGTGATTCTTCATTACATGTACTTCAAAATACTTCAAAATACCGTGCGATATTTTCTTCCGCCCCTGTAAAGACTCCAGCGAACGCTCCAACTTTTACTAGCTCACTGTATAACAATAAAAATTCGCCATCACACTCGCTGACCAGTTTAGCATACGACGACCAGAAAAAAAAAAGATTCCTTCCTCGCCGTATAATTAGGCGAGTAGGACGGTCCGATATCATCCGCGGCGCGGGCAACACAACGAAGACATCTTCGAGCAGGTCTCACGACCTTCTGGTTCCCCATCAGTCCGTTCGTCCCATCCTGTGTTGCAAGACATGGGCTCGACGAAAGTAAACAATTGAAGACGATTCATTAGCCGGCGTGGCCATGCGAAAAACTTGATCGCTAATCGAAATTACGTTCGTTTGTTTCGGTGCGGATGCTGTGATATGCCGGTTGGTCCTGGAACGAAGTTGATTTTCGGAAAATGTTCGCGAGTTTTTGGCTGGCGAAGATGACGACGGGTTTGGCTGTTTTGAGCTTCGTCGGAGCGTTGAGTATTGATAATCAGCTCACTCCACTCGTTAGCGGTAAGTTGGTAGAGAAATATTCACATATTTAGTGAAAGTAATCAACAGAATTATAGTAACTATAATAAGATTTATCTGATATCCACACTTCATACTATTGAAGATTCCAGAGTTATTTCCTTGTAGTGATATCAGAGACACTGCAGTCAAAAATAGTACATTACGTTACTTGTGTGGAAAGTGAAGGAAATGGCACTTTCCACACAAGTAATGTACAGTATTTTTCCGACGACCACAGATTAATGCATAATTGCAAAAAAATTTATATATTTTTACTTTATTTTGAGAATTAGAGAATTTTACAATAATCCAGTACGATTGGGTCTTGAGACGAGGATCGATCGTAGCACCACAATACTTGGTATGCTAGTTGTTGGAACCATGATAATGACGAAAAAAATATTTACCGAAATTCCAGATGTGGAAAATATTTTTTTTTTATGAATAAATAGATTTTTGCCCTTTTCTTGGAAAGTATATGATTTAGGAAAAACAACTTAACTAAGTGAAAGACAATTCAATTCTCCACAAAAGTGACTCCTAGTAATTTTTTACGAAAAGCGCTCGTTTTCTCAGAAAACTTGATTGAACGCCGACATCAAATTTCAGGTTCACGCTTACCCGCCGCTGGAAGTTCTAGCGGAACCGAATATTTGATTCGTCATAACTCTGCTAGAAATGATCGGAGAAGGAGAAGGAAACGTTCATATCGTTTATGAAGACACCTACCTACTCATGGAAATATAATATGAGTATTGAGTATCTAAAATGTGTTTTGTCGCACTTCATGGAGATGATAATTTAGTAAATATGGAATTATTATACTAAAGCAGTAACCCATACCCTCTTTGGACAATATGCAACAATGTTAGAGTAGTGTGACAGATCCCACTTATACCTTATACATGCCAAAAAAAAAACTTTGTTTTACTGCTGCCTCATTTTCAATTTACCCATAAAATCGGCATTCTCTTCAGTAAATGTTGAAAATAATCGCTTATTCATATCCTCCATATATGTTCAATAACACTATTGTGAAGTTCAAACCTCAAGCTTGAAATCATACAACCAAGGTTTTTCTTTAGCATTTGTTTCACTAGTCTAAAATCGTTGCATATGGTCCAAAGAGGGTACTTATTCCTGCTTCAGTATAATTATTTCATATCAACTGAAATATCTATGACTTTCGGATCCTCCATAAATATCGTAAAAGGGTTATGTGAAGTGGGATAAAACACATTTTAGGTACTCAGATACTCACATGTTATATTTGCATGAGGAAGTAGAAGTCTTCAGGAACGATATACACTTTTCCTTCTACTATAATTTTTAGAAATTTTGGCCCTGCCGGAAATGCCAGTAAAAAGCTGTTTTATTGGCTGTGAAAGAAGGCCCAAGCTCATACCTTGTGGCAGTCCTAAATTCCTAGTTATATCACTGACAGTACTCCTTCACAGGGTGATGAGGAAGAGGATCCACCACCTTTAGTTATTCTTTTATATCAAGCAGGATTTGACATGTCGTTATTCCTAGATCGACTCAAAATTGATTCCTCCTATCTGAAATCATATTTACGAGCTCACCGCACAGCCATGATGATCGAATTAAAGCGCTATAAAAACAATCTAACTGTTAAAACAGTCGCGAATCAATGTCCTTGATCGTGAAATATGTTAATGAACTTGAGATATTTTTCGCGCCGCAGGACATTTCTTCGCAGCATGAAAAACTTACGACCTAGTTCAAGTCCCGATTTAAACGTATACATCGCGGCAATATTCGCGCACACACTCTACTGGGTGTTCTGTATTGGTATTGGTAGGTATGGATGGTGACTGATGCGCTGCCACCTGATTAGATCTATTGTGCCCCATCTTCTTCTGCTATCACAAGGTGTTCTTGTTTACAGCAGTCATTCAAGCCTTCAGGAATTTTAGGATTTTGAGGGGGTCTACTCGTGGTATTTCTCCCATAGTCAGCTGGTATGATCCCAGTATATTCAATATTTTATGATGTACAGCGTAACACTTCATCAATATATGGTGGGGTATTTCTGGATGTTTCCCACAGAATCTACAGGTGCTGTCCTCCTCTAAGCCTATTCCTTAGGTGTTCTTTGAGTCTGCAATGCCCCGTTAGAAATCCCGTGATTGTCTTCAGACTAGTTTTGCTGAGGTTAATCAGTGTCTATGATCTTGCTCGGTTGAAATTGCCGAGATCTTTGGCTTGCCTCAGCCCTGGAAGTCTTAGCCAGTATGGTGCTCTCATTGCTTCTTCAGCTTTTTTTAGTTCTTCTCGGAAGTAAGATTTTCCAAGTCCGTTGATGCGGCTTTTCGTGCCAGAGTGTCTGCTTGATCATTGCCCTCCAAGGTGTGCACAGTCGGTGGAGGTTGAACTCCTTACAACGTGTGTTATCCCTTTGAGTCCGACTTTAGCCAACCTGAGGTTTGCTTCCCAAGCAGTTCTCCTCACCATGATATGAGATAAGTGAGGTCCAGAATGACCTCTATTGCTGCTGTTGGAGTCGACCTCATTGCTCCTGTTATACAAAGACATGCTAGTCTTTGCACTTTCTCCAAGATTTTCTTTGTGTAGCGAGCTTGGTCCTGCCGTGCCACACTACTGCTCCGTAGGTGATCATAGGTCTCACTATCATGGTGTACATCCATCGCAGTACTGATGGGTTACAGCCCCATGTTTTTCCTGCAATATTCCTGCACACCATCAGTGACTATTTTGCCTTATTAGCAATCTTTTCTACGTGTCTTCCAGAGTAATTTTGAGTCTAGCGTAAGCCCCAGATACTTCACCTCTTGCTGCCATTCTGTCAAGTCTGCTCCGTCGAGGTGAACAGTCCGTAGGTGCTGAATCTTTGTTCTTCTATGGGTGTTCTGTATGATCAACAGCTTCTCAGATGGATTTGAAAATTTGAAAATCACGTATTTCATTTTTCAGATTGTTTCGAACGATTGGCCATTGGCGAGAGATTGAACCAGGACAAAGTTTACAAAACTTTCAAGTATAACACCGTAGCCGATTGCAAGAAAGCCTGCTCAGAACAGAAAAATTCCTGCAAGGCATTCGCTTTTGGGTAAGTAACCATAAATAATGAAGTAGGCAGATAATAGCGACGCTTGGAAGATGAATATACAGTATGAAATATCTGGGGAATGAAAAGAAAAAAGTATCAAGAAATATCCAAATCTGATTTGAGGTAGGAGGAACCAAATTAGGAACTCATGTTGAAAGGGAAACATTCTCCATGAAAATTGAAAAATGAAAAATGTGATTTATTTCTAATATCTAATAGAAAACAACTACTTCCCGGCTAAAGCCACGCTGGAAATTGACATTGACAATAGGTTTATTCGTTTGCATCAAAGTGTAGTGTAGTGTAGTGTAGTGTAGTGTAGTGTAGTGTAGTGTAGTGTAGTGTAGTGTAGTGTAGTGTAGTGTAGTGTAGTGTAGTGTAGTGTAGTGTAGTGTAGTGTAGTGTAGTGTAGTGTAGTGTAGTGTAGTGTAGTGTAGTGTAGTGTAGTGTAGTGTAGTGTAGTGTAGTGTAGTGTAGTGTAGTGTAGTGTAGTGTAGTGTAGTGTAGTGTAGTGTAGTGTAGTGTAGTGTAGTGTAGTGTAGTGTAGTGTAGTGTAGTGTAGTGTAGTGTAGTGTAGTGTAGTGTAGTGTAGTGTAGTGTAGTGTAGTGTAGTGTAGTGTAGTGTAGTGTAGTGTAGTGTAGTGTAGTGTAGTGTAGTGTAGTGTAGTGTAGTGTAGTGTAGTGTAGTGTAGTGTAGTGTAGTGTAGTGTAGTGTAGTGTAGTGTAGTGTAGTGTAGTGTAGTGTAGTGTAGTGTAGTGTAGTGTAGTGTAGTGTAGTGTAGTGTAGTGTAGTGTAGTGTAGTGTAGTGTAGTGTAGTGTAGTGTAGTGTAGTGTAGTGTAGTGTAGTGTAGTGTAGTGTAGTGTAGTGTAGTGTAGTGTAGTGTAGTGTAGTGTAGTGTAGTGTAGTGTAGTGTAGTGTAGTGTAGTGTAGTGTAGTGTAGTGTAGTGTAGTGTAATGTAATGTAATGTAGTGTGATGTGGTGAGGTGCGATGCGGTGCGGTGCGGTGCGGTGCGGTGTATTGTAGTGTAGCGTAGCATAGCGTAGGGTAGTGTTGTGTAGTGTGGTGTAGTGTAATTTACACCACATTTTGAATCGAGAGCTGAGTGCAGTTCAAACAAAGGGATATGTCAAATTAATCTGCAAACGAATAATAAAATCGAGTGTAAATTACACCAGGTGTAGGTAAGTGCTACATCTCGATGCAAACGAATAAACCTATTATGTTTCTAAATTAATTTTTTTTTTATATTTCCATAACAACTCCATATTTCAAATATGTATATCTTTAGGGTTAATGTTCTGTGTTAGTGATTAAAAATCCTGCTGAATAGGTCTTGAACTGTCAATAATTGAAATTGTTATAATAACTTTGTTATGGTAAAAAAGATATCGTAAAGCGTTCATAAACTCCTCGGGACTTTTTACAGATTCGATCCAAAAGAGAGCCATTCGTCTGGTCGGTGATATTTCGCTCACTAGCTCGCTTACTTCTCTGGAACATCGCAGACAGGTTGGCGATCTGTCTCTGTTTGAAAGATATTTTCATAGACGAAATATCATCAATCGTTCCACCGTTAGCGGTCCCACCGAGATTGACCCGTCGAGCTCAGTCCTCACATACAAATTCCGTCACTTTGGAGACATGCTGCACATCTGCTTCTGAAGATTTGTTTTTCCACAGAACGGCAAAGCTTTGGAACTCGCTGCCTCGGGAGGTGTTCCCTGAGGCATACAGCCTTCAGAAATTCAAGAAGAACACCAATTTCCACCTATTTTCCCTCTGCTCTCACGATGTTCTTTGAACAATACAAGATTTTCCTTTTCGTGGAAACTAGAACCTGAGAAAAAATTATGTCGTTCATCTTTCTGGAATTCTTTGAAAATTATCTTCTTGTTTCGTATTTATTCAAAAATTATTAATTTCACATTTAATAGGGACGAAAGTTTTATAATGCAAACCATACGCAATCACAACTACGAATAACCATCCTATTTTTCAGAATATCAGCCAAAGGCAACGCCACCTGTGAACTCAGCATCAACGCCATTAAAGAAACAGCCGAATTGAAACCTATCGGAAGCGTCGCAGACACCGACTTCGACTTGTACATAAAGAAACTAGACTGTACCCTAGTCATCGATAAATCATCGCACCCCAAACCATCCGAACAAAATTACCAGCCCTCACCGAAACCGGTAACGCTAGGCAACATCCGACCTCAAGACGAAATATTCTTCAAACCCCTCCAAAACACCTTCGACGAGCATGAACTTCCGGATAAGCCACCTCACACTCCAGATCTGAGTCACCACTACCTTCACGTGTCCGACAAGAATCCGTATGGAGAGACAAAACCAAATCAGCCGCCTCACCCGCCTGATTTGAGTCATCATTACCGCCCCTCACCAAATAAGGATGGGATCCACAATGTGCATACTTTGGTGAGCGTAGCCAGCGGTCCTCAAACTGTTCTGAATCCTGTTCATGGAATATTAGTCGCGGGTGACTCCAGTGGAGGATATGGAGGTAATATTATCTTTTGATTTGCTCCCTAGTTTAAAAAGTAATGTTCTCTACCAATGCAAGAATTTCTGGACACAATTATATTTCCCATAAAAGTGGAACTTAAGAAGTAAATCATATAAGTCATTCTTCCATTATCATTCAACTTTTTCAGGGCAACATGCTGACAAACTGCCCCCATTCAGACCGGAAGCTCTGGACTTCCCCTACGATGACCACAAAAACCGACCAAGACCGGATGATTTCGACAGACCCAACCAAGACTACGGCATCAGACCGGTTCATGAGTCAAGTGGAGAATACGGGCATGGGGGCTCTTTTCAGAGACCTCTCAGCCCTGTAGAAAGACCGGATCTGGATAGATACGATATTTTAAAGCCGGAGAGCACTGAATACTACTCTGACAGGTAAATTGGCTACGAGGTTTCGAAAGTCCATTGTCGTGATTGGTTGAAAGTTTTTTCGCGGCGTTTCAATTGTCACTTATAATATCACAAGAGCTTAAATTATTTCCGGAAATTTTCTGAAAATATTCGTGTCCGAAAGAAAATTTCCAGGAATAATTCAAGCTTGCGTGGTATTCGGTAAGAAAATTTCACACCATAATTTGGAAAAAAATTATTAATCCAATCTGACATTTTAAATTAATTTCACTGCTTGTCAAGTCCACCATGTTTGGTTAAATAAAAAATATTACCAACTTCAGTTACACCAGTAATTAGATCAGTCTATCGCCCTTTCATAATTTTAGGTCACTAAAGGTGGTAGAAATGTATTTTTTGTTAAAGTAATCCATAACACTTCTAATGTAAAACATATAATATTAACATGGTTTGTTGCAGTACGTGGCCGTGATATAGGCGGCAACGTGGCGTGATATAGGCGGCCACGTGGCGTGATATAGGCGGAGTTACTGTATAGTAAATCAGCAAACAAAGATATTATTATGTAAAACATTTCTTGTACGCATTTGCGTTAAACAATTTGAGAAAAATGAAATGCTTTGAAAAGTACAATTCATGTAAATACTGCAAAGAGTTGAGTCAAGTGCAAATATGTCATCCAAAATTAATATATTTAACGAATTTAATCGAATTTTGCGACCAGAAAGCATTAGAGTCGAATGGTTTGTTTACGAAAATCCAAGAAAGTCTGCTGCAGATGTCAAGTAAATATGGCCTTTTGCGTAAAAGAGATTTGAATAAAATTGTTTCAAAATACTACATATATGTCTTAAAGACAGAAGAACACCAATTCCCACCTACTTTCCCTAGTCTCTCACGATATTCTTTGAACAATACAGTATTTTTTTTTCATAGAAACTTGTATTTAAAAAAAAACAGAATAATTTGTTTATTTCACATTCATAATTGTTTTTTCAATAATTTTTTATAATATGTACTTATTAGGTTATTAGTGAATTCACTGCCCCATTCACTTTTTTCTTAAATCCTTCTAGAGCCTAACTTTGTTTGACGGTGAATATTTGAATTTTTGTAAGCTTCACGTCCTTAATTTGCTCCCTCAACCCATCTTCTGTCATGAATCCGAGTTTATTGACATTGAAATGTCCCAATCAATAAAAATTTAATCAACTTCACATTTTTTTTTCAGATACGGCGACAGACCGTCAAGAATTCCCTTCCGTCCGCATTCCAGCTACTTCGATAGCGACCGCCCCCTCCCCGACAAGTACGGCTCACTCATACCCCACCCGGACGCATACAACAAAAGACCCCCAGCCCAGGGCGAATATCTCTTCGAACACGAACACCAGCACCAAGAGTACCATAGCGAATATTTCCATCAATCAGTCGAAGATGATCCAAACTACCACTACCACAGACCGTCGAGACCAATACAAGACTACGACGATAGAAGGCGACCACAAGGAGGCAATGGCATACACGGAGAAGATCACCATAAACCGGACTACCATGACGAAAGACCTCTTGTCGATGATCACTACGATAGGCCAGTTGCGCTAGCCCAGACTTACGATGGAGGAAGACCTAGGCCTAGACCATCACATACTTATAGACCGCATCAGGACGAGAGGCCTCTGAAACCTCATCCAGATGGCTATGGGTTCACAACCAAACCAAATGGTATATACGATGATGAGAAGCATACTAGGCCTCTGTCGAAACCTTTGGAAGGTTATGGGGGTGAGAGCACCAGACCTGACACCTACAGACCAAGTGTCGATAGACCCTATGCGGACTCAGGACCTTATGTCGACAGACCAAACAGTAACAAGCCTTACGATGACTCAAACCCAAACAATAGTATACTGTACGAGGGCTCAAGACCAAGTGTCAATAGACCACACAGCACTAGACCGTATGACTCTGGACAAACTATCAGCAGACCTTATGAGGACTCAAGACCACACAGTAGCAGACCTTATGATGATTCAAGGCCAGATAGTTACAAGCCTCCTGAGGACTCAAGGCCACACAGTAACAGACCTTACGATGACTCGAGTCCACACAATGATAGACCTTTTGATGTCTCAAGACCACACAGTAACAGACCCTACGCTGACTCGAGGCCACACAATAGACCTTTTGATGACTCAAGGCCACAGAATGATAGACCTTACGATGACTCGAGGCCACACAGTAATATACCTTACGATGACTCAAGGCCACACAGTAACAGACCCTACGATGACTCGAGGCCCAATAGACCTTTTGATGACTCAAGGCCACAGAATGATAGACCTTACGATGACTCGAGGCCACACAGTAATATACTTTACGATGACTCAAGGCCACACAGTAACAGACCGTTTGAAGACTCGAGACCACACAATAACAGACCGTTCGAAGACCCGAGGCCTTATGAGGATGAGAAGCCGAATAGGCCGAAACCTATTGGCAATGGGATAAGTGCCTATCTTGGTGGAGACGATAGGAATTCTCCAGGAGGGGACAAGAATTCCAGGCCGATCGTGACTCATAGTACTGGGTCTAATGGGGAAGAGATAACTTCTATAATAACGGAGATTGCCGATGGTAAGTAATGATAATAATAATATACCTACAGTTGGAAGAAAAATTGAATCCTGTCGAGGATACAAGATTGGTATCGTTACTTTTCCGCACGCTCGTAGTATGACCTTTTTTATGATTTCTTTCTCCTCTTTCAAAAAAACATCCATTCTTGATTAAAAAAAACCTCTGCTTCATCCCAAACCTGAATTGGAAACACCAGAATTGAATTTTTTACGACCTTACGACCTGAAAAAATGCTGTTTTTAAAAACTTCACTTCATTTTTCACGGAAGAATTAGAAATCCTAGCACATAAAACCGCGAAAGAAAAATACTTCCGAAACTTCTAGAATTTTTTCAATATTTTTCCCTTACTCTACGCCATCAATTAAGTATGACACATTATTCAAAAAATAAAAAAATAAAAAATTTGAAAATCGGTCCAACTCAAAATGCAGACATTCCTTAAAATGCCTACCAAATCTATTTCTGACTAGCAATCAATTTAAAATTTGGTATGCATATAGAAAAAAGATTGAATTTCATGAATATACAGAAAATAATTTAAAAAAGTTTTTCAACCGACGAAAGGATAGAGATATAGCAATTCTGTGAACGCCAATCTATTCAGAATGACGAAATTAGTATATGCTGTGATTTTCGAATCGATCGGCTTCAAATGAATTTTCACCCGAAAAAACATCAAAGGGTACCTTAAAAATCGCCAAAAATGCGAAGGTCTCAGATTAACTGAAAATTACCACCAATATACCCAAAATTTTATGCTGATTCCAAAAATGTATGATTTGAATATATTCGGATACACGGTGTACCATAAAATAACGATAAATGTGAAAAAAAATTGTATCGCACGGATCCGACATCCTAGCACAACAGCACCTATAACACCTACAAACCAACTGTTATGCCGACAAACAATACCATCATCTTGTAGGAAATTTATTTAGCTTTCTTTCTATATACAAATGTATTTAAGGTATGTGTCTCGTTATGGTCGCAAAATACGAAAATTGTAAAAAGTGCACTAAAATCCGACATCCTAGCACACAAAACCACCTCCAACATGTAAAAGCAAACTGTAAGGCAAACAAACGATAACATCATCTCAAAAAAAAATTCTTAGCTTTCTTTCTATATAGATATGTACTTATCGAATGTTTCTCGTTATGGTCGCAAAATGAAAAAACATATTAGGATAAATTTTGTGATGAAACACTAACACGATGTATATGAAAATAGAAAAATACATATTTCTGGTGTGGGTTGTTGTGAATATATTTAAACCATCTACGTTCAATCCTAAGATTCTTGTCTGGAAATAACTGTACTCCATCAATGACTTCTTTTCCTATCTTTACCTTTTTTCCTGTTTCTACCTCTTTTTCTTTTTTTTAACGCCTGTATACGGAAATTTAAATGTTATGCATTTTAAGTTAAGACATTTACTGCAACAAAAACCTACTGCTCAAAATATACACCCACCCAGATATTTAACGCTGTAAACCCTGCAAAACGAATCACACGGTATATGAAACGATGCATTGCATAACCATGCAGTAATCTGCATATCACAAAGTGCATTCAACACCAGTTGGGCCGATTTGATAGATGGCGTCAAAACATTAGTTATGCACATTAACAACAATAAGCGATCATTGTTGTACACTGCAGAGACCTTCTATCATTATTTATTATAGCGCAACAACATTGAGAGATTTCAATCGGATGAATTATGTAAGTGTAATCATTCACTGCCATAATGAAGGCTCGCTTGAAGCGAAAAAAAGCACTCGGGTATCTAATCAACAGTAAACAAACAGCAAACAACTAGATACTTACAGTGTATGGATTTTTTTTCTGAATCTCTATATATCATGAATTTCAGTAGAATTAATTTGATAGACCAAGCTGTAGAAGTTTTTTCACCCACAAAATAAAAGACGCAAATGGCCTATTCTAATTTTTATAAGATAGTTCGTTGACGAAAACCCCGGTTTTCGCCGCAGCTAAATCGCTTTGTGGAATTTTTTAATAGAAATAGTGAAAAAAATTACAACTTTTTTGGTTTTTTGCAAATATTCCCAAAACTATTGGAGGAATCGTTTTACAGTAATCAGAACTTTTGTATATACACCTACAACGAAGGCTTGTTGTGGCAAATACGGTCAGAAAACAACTACAACTCCCCTGGCTAATACCACGACGGGTATTGAATTTTATCTAACATATATTTGTCCAATAAACTTCATTGCACTTGTTTCGCCAGCGTGAGACCAGAGTGACCAAATGACCGGAGTTGTGTGGCTGTCAGTGATGACCCACCCTGTACCGATGACGAGGCAATAACCTCGAAACCTGTCTACAGGTCATCCCCATGTCCGAATCGAAACAAAATTCTGCTAGTGGGTTACAGGGGAGCACTTGCAACTGTTTCCTCTGCAATGAGGTACCTTGAACTGTATGTGTTAGATATAATTCAAGACCCGTCGTGGTATTAGCTAGGGAAGTAGTAGTTCTCTGGCAGGTATTTGCCACAATAATAAGACTATGCTGAAGGTGTATATGGGAATGAAAATAGTAACACATTGGCAACGAATATCGCTATTAAAATCTCTATTGTTTTATGTGCCAACGAATGAAACTGTCAATCCTTCGAAATAAAAGTGCGTGTTCGACCGGATTGCATATACAGCTTGGCAAATCTAGCTCTGAATGTGAAATCGCCACGCATATTGATGCGCCATAGCAGAAGGGATCAGTGTAATATAGTCCGTTAAACAAGTATGAGTTATAACTGGTGTATCTGTCACATCGCGAAATGCACTATGAAGTTAAGGGATATTTGGATAACTGAATGTACAATTGTACTACCCTCTTCATCGTCCGAATACTGTCTTATTCTAAATTCGCGCATCTCATTCGTTTCTCGACTTTCAGAGCTAGATTTGCCGAACTGTAATTTTCCAAACTGCTGCGTCTTGGAGTTATTTTCACACAGTTAATCCAGCTCAGAAGGTGATCTAGAAAATCAGTTATTCCCGTTTCAGATAAAAATAAAAATAATTACAAGGACAAATTACGTAATTTCTTAAATTATTTTTATCTAACGAGCCAAAATGCAGCTAACAACGTTTGATCGTTGGGCAACACCACGTAACAATAGAATCGGTAATAATGAGGATAATTTTAAAAAAATATCCAAACCACATATAAAAATGTTAATCATTCCGTATCCTTGTTGGTAAAAATGCACGCATCCTGTGTTTTCGAGAAGACAGCTTGTTCGAAATGATTGGCGGACTAGGTAAAGGTCCGGTCACACGTATCCATTCTATGATGTATATAAAATATGCAGCCAACTTGGTTTTTTGGTATGGACACCATTGTTTATAGGCTCTTCGTCCTGACCGGGTCTTCACTGATGATCGGCAGAACCGTTTGCAGATATTAACCGGTTGTGACTAAATTTTGCTAGTTTTTACAGCAAAGATCTATAATAAAACTATAGGTAGTTTAAATGATGATAAGTACCTTTGCATTACTAATTAATTACATCTAACCTTTCCAGGAAAACAAATTGATTCGTGGTGAGTCATTGAAAAGATTTTGGGAATTTTTTCCATTTATTAATCTCCATACTTCCTGGAAGATTCAGCTTCATACCTTTGTTTTCAACATGAAGGATTTCAAATTCATGGTCGAAAGTATGGTTTTTGATTAATAAATGATTAGCATGAGTGGAATTTTATATCAGGTTTGCAAAGCTGTTTCTGTGCTCGGTTACGCGTTTTTTGAGGGTTCTACATGTTTGGCCTAAGTAGAACTTGGAACAACTACCGCAGTTTAATCTATAGACTCTTTCACTACGTACAAAATTTCGAATAATAATAATCATTATAATAACGTTTATTCGTAATTCAATGATTAAATGATACAGGTATGGAATGTAATCCATTTCTTAATAAATATCTATTGTTGTCAAAGGTACAATTTTTTTCCAAGTAAAAATTATAGAATTATAAAAGGGCATATTTATAGACTTTTAATTTATATGATAGAATAGCATTTATTTTTCAAATTGTTTTATCCGTTAACCAGCTGTCCCTATGAACGGCGGGTCTCAAAAGTCGATACTTGTGCGTGCCAAGTATTAGCAGGTTTTACTTTTCAACGTGAGATTCCTAGCACTTTCTCGGGCCATAAGAAAGAATTGTGCAGTCGACAGGCTTTTAAACCACATGACCGGCAACCAGAAAGATTGGAAAGCGGCGCTCCTAACCTCTTGGCTACCAAATGGAACTTTTAGAATCCCAAAGAAACAAAAACACCAGAACAAAGAAACAATCCACCTAATTTCAGTTTCTTTCTTGGAGATTTTTTTACTACTCCGCAACAATCCTGTGATCATGGTCTAAAATTCTTGAATGCTTTGAAATTATTCGTAAGGAAATAAAATGGCTAATCATTTTACCTTATTTACTAACAAGGTCTATTCTAAATTAGTTGGATTATCTCATTACTTTATGTAATATCGAATTAATAGGTGGATAATTCCAACAATATATCATATATGGGTCTTCTGAGAAAGAAAGCCAAATGCATTTAAAAGAATTTTTTCAATAAGGAATATTTTTGAATTTTGTTGTTTCCGTCAACCACTTCACCTTAATGAGCAACCCTCAAAAGTCTTCACGAGACCAGGATAAACAGGAAAATAATATGTGTGAGAGAGGCTTAGCTCGTTCAAAATGATTGGCAGACCAAGGAAATTGTTCACAATTCAAGAGTGACTGCGTAATTGACTAATTTACTTGGGGATCATCTTTGACGACCTTGAAAACTTACCGGTTGACTTCCCGTTTATGATTTCTTGCGTTATTTTTCTAGAGAATATTTTTTGAAGTATTTTTGTTGTTGAATATAGAAGAGAAAAGTAGTAAGTCATGACTCTCCTAAATTTGTCTTCATTGCCCTTCAAATAGATTTTTCTAATCATCATTATTAATAAATCATGGAAGACAGACTCTTGTAAAAATGCTGTTTTGCGTGGAAACAACATTTCTTCACAACCATTAAAAAATGTATTAATTCCCAAAATCATTTTCAGTCATAGAACATATACATTCTTACTCTTGAGTTAGAATATTTATTCTGAAACACTTGATGTCTAATGCATTTCGCATGTATTTCATACCATAACAAAGCCTTTTAACGTTAGCCTTGAGTGACAAGATGTGAATTGAGATGTCAAAATAATTTTTTGTTGGCTTTCCATTATTATATGTAAAATTTGTGATTGTGGTGAAAGTCTGTTACTCGGTTAGAATGAAAATTCGATGCGAGTGGGAAGTTCCGATCACGAGCCCCAGGCGAGCGTGAGGAACCACGAGCCTTATACGAGAATATACTATTCTTGGGTTTGAATAATTTTCTAGTATTCCCCGTATGAACAATGAGAATCGACACCATCATCCAAACTCTTTATCATGTACAAATCTTTCATTGTTGAAGTCGAAAACTTGTGTAATGATAATTAAATTTTAATTATAACTAATTATTGGCAAACCTTTCTGATCTTGTACACTTGGAATTCGAATTACCATCGTTATCGATGAATCTTGGACATAATTAAAACCCACGCATAATTTTACCTGCTTTATAGTAATTTTATTGCTGTTCTGCCTAGGGAAACAATGAAATTGGTGGTTACTCAAAAATCTGTATGAGTTTTCAAGGAACTTATATGCCTGAAATAGTTCGAGAATATTACCTCATAAAAATAAATTAATGAGCATTCTTCTTGTTGCTAAAATTGTTTTTTTTTGGTTATTCAGATAGGAAAATTAGTAGGGAAATAGTAGTTCTTTTCGGAGAAAATTATATTTCAACATAGTCAAAATTATTCTTAAATTAGTTTCAGTTTGGTTGACGATTTGCATTTTTTCAATGAAATTTCGTTTACACGAAAACTAACAGTACAATTCGTAAAAGATCAAACGACTAGGACAATACGAATCAATTGTCTATGTAATCGTACATACACGAATTCATCAGAATAAATGAATATTTCCGGATAGCCTAAATCCCACAGTTCGTTGCAAATTCGGCCAAATCCATTGGCGTTACCGACTTCCATCCCAGATTTCAGATCTCCGATCGGAGGAGAAACAGATGTGTTTGGGATTCAATCCAAATTATTGCCATCCATTCTAGCACAACACTAAGTCTTTTTCACATCAATGATTTGTTGGGAGTTTTGCTGATGATTCAACAACTATTTTCTCAAAAAATACTGATCCCACAGTGGCCATCTTAACTATTTCAAGAGTATCCATAACAGTGAAATATTCCCCTTCAATGCTCGGTATTATCACCAGCAATACCCTTTCATGGAAAAACCATGTGAGGTCCATTGCCAAAAGTGCCTCTCAAAAACTTGGACTTCTATATTGTGCCACCCAGGTAGCACCATGACGTTCAACAGACGTCTGTTTTTTCGACACCTTCTGGACGTAGGTGACTTCCAATAGACGTTCCAGGTACGTTGATTTGTCACAGCCAGAAGACGTCTTCTACGACATCCCTTGGACGTCTTTAAGACGTTGTAAAAAGCTTTCGCGGTGGTGGTGGTTAGCCCTAGTATCACAAAATTGGTTTGACACCAAGGAAAAAAGAGGTATTTTAGCCACTGGTGCATTTTGCCAAGCTTCTAAGGGAAAACGTCAATGTAAAACCTGATTGAAAAATATATCAAATTAGTCGACAATTCCATGAAACAGGTAGGAATACGATTATGGAATCTTTTGGTTTCTTTTTTCAATAGTAATATATTTCGATGATTTGAAAACAGTTATATCGTCCGCATACGCAACAAAATCTTAGTGGAATATATGATCTTCAAATCTGTTGGTGTATAATATAAAGAGAATCGGCCCCAATATGGATCGCTGAGAGACACCCACAATCCTCAAAGATACACATGTTGTTAGGAATTTAAAATATTACGCTTGTTGATAAAATCTAACATATTTTCTAAAAAATAATTTATCCATTATTTATCGTTTTGTTTTAGATAATACTTTTGTTTTGGAAAACATAAGTCAAAATTATAACGTAAGATATTGTAAAATGTGTCAAATGCTTCTACAAAACTAGATTGGTAGATCCTTCCTCGTTTTGATATTTCATACCTATTTGTGGGGAGTTATAAAGCCAAAACGTATAACCAGCACTACGCCACTGTTGACTGGTCCCATTCATATCAGTTTCATTCATACTGATTCCACAATCATTACAATCCACTATAACTCACTCGAGCTGTTATCGAATTTTCACCACACCTCTTCGAGAGAAAGAGAGGGTCACTGATGAAATCCAGAATTTTGGTAACAGGTGGTCCATGCAAAATATTTATTTATGATAAAGTTCGCAAAGTAGGCCTTTTGTGTATAGCCGAGCTCAACAAACACGCGATTACAAAAATATCTAACATACACATAAAACACTGTTTATTTGGAGGTTAGTTGGGATTGGGATAAGTATATGTTAAGGAAAAAAAACTTATTGTTTTCTTGTCGACGTTTCGAATTCAATAACATGCATCCTCAGGGCTCTGTAACAGTGGTTTCTCATGAAATTGTTTTTTTTAACTTGCCGCGATGTAATTTATAATACTTAATACATCGGAAAAACAAGTCAATATCGGGAAGTCTCGAGCATTGTGAACTATCGACAGTATGGTGTTTGTCGCCAGAAATCCCCGTAAAATGCTTGCGTATGTCTCACATACTTCCACTTTAATCTCATCCCTTTTTTTAGTAATATTTTTCAGATCGCTATTTATTTTGTGAATAACCAGAGGTAGATACTGCAACCGAAATAACGAAAATATCAGGTTAGCTTGCTCAGGTTAGGTTTGTGTGTCAAGCGCGAGCAAAAATATAATTCACGCTACTTCCACTCGCAAGCTGGGTTAACTCGCACAGGTTAGTTTTGTATGTCAAGCGCGAGCGAAAATTTAGTTCACGCATCTTCGACTCGCAAGCTAGCTAGCTTGCTCAGGTTAGGGTTGTGTGTCAAGCGTGAGCGAAAACCCAATTCATGCATTTTTGACTTGCAAGCTAGGTTAGCTTGCTCAGGTTAGGTTTGTGTGTCAAGTGCGAGCAAAAAGCTAATTCACGCATTTTCGTCTCGCAAGCTCAGATAGCTTGCTCAGATTAGGTTTTTGTGTCAAGTGCGAGCGAAAATTTAATTCACGCATTTTCGACTCGCAAGCTCAGCTAGCTTGCTCAGATTAGGTTTTTGTGTCAAGCGAGAGCGAAAAACTAATTCACGTATTTTCGATTCGCAAGCTAGGTTAGCTTGCTCAGGTTAGGTTTATGTGTCAAGCGCGAGCAAAAATCTAAGTTATGCATTTTTGACTCACAAGCTAGGTTAGCTTGCTCAGATTAGGTTTGTGTGTCAAGCGTGAGCGGAAATCTAATTCACGCATTTTTGACTCGTAAGCTAGGTTTATTTTGGTGCTCAAATATTTAGTGTTCAAGTAAGATTTGTGGCTACTGAAATATATAAATGGACTTCAAAACTTAATACTTTGGAGCTCAAAAATAAATAATTTGGAAATTCTGGTGCTCAACCATGATTTTTGGTGACACAAGATAAATATTTGGAAATCATGTCAATATTACTTTGGTGTTCGGTTAAATACGACCTGTTTTTTTTACTGACACATTTTTCATATCTCCCTGAGAATAAACCTGACTTTCTCATTGTAAAGCAGAACATTTTTCACGCCCATATTTTCCAAATCCTTATGGAAAATCATTGTAGAACCGTTTCAACTGGACCACCCTGTACATCAGAGGTATCCTTGATTAGAATGCATAAAATCGACGAAATCCCAGCGCGAAATCCCAGTGTGAAACTAAAAGTTCTTGCACATTTTTCAACCGATAACATTGTCCATTGTTCTACACTCATTGTAAAGTAACTTAACGTTCGAGTTGCGTCTCTCAACTTTTGCGTCAATTATAAGTCTTTTCGCACGTGAGGCATCGGTGTCTTTATTTTGGTTGATTTTTTTTTTTTTTCGTTTTTCATTTTCAACCAAGGTGTTCATATTTTTACGGTATATATTCTATTGACTTTTGAGCAAGCAGTGTACAGGATGTGTTCCTAGCTGTGTGGCATCTTCGGCCACTTGTTTTTTATTTTAATATGAAAGTGTTCTGTGGTTCTGTGATATTCCTAGTTGGATTTTGTGCGAACCAAGTTTCCAGTTCCATCATCATAGTGGAAGATGCCAAAGGTAAAATATCATACAGAGAGAGATTTACAGGACAGGCAGGACAATAAAATTAAACAATTAAACAGGCATTTTGAAAAGTGCTAGCACTGAAAAAATTGATATAAAAAATACTTTTTGAAAACAAGCTCCTATTAATAACCTACTGAACTAAAAAGTTAAATATAATATTGAGTGAATGAAAATAAAAAACTTTTGAAAATTTGAATATTTCCTTAAAAGACTGAGGTTGCATTTCAAGAGTGGAGGCATTTTAGGCTTCGAGCTTTCAAGGAAATATTTAAATTTTCAAAAGATTTTTTTGTACAACTGTCATTAAAAATGACGTTTTTAATTCATTGACATATGAACTAAAAACTGACGTTTTAACACTAGTGTTAAAAGTAAAATGACAGATGAGATGATGGATACTCAGTCATATAGACCTCTAATAGAAACACTTCAATCAAATATTATAATCAGAACACCTACTCAAAAGGAAACATTTATAAAAGTTCTCACATGTATTTGGCCGTTTGTGTAATTGGTAATACTCCTTTTGAAGTTACAAACGAAGTAGTATTTAGTCCAACTGTAGAGAGTCCTTCATCACTGACAAATAATTACATTAATAAATAAAGTGCGTTGGGGTTAATTATAGTTGGAACCTCTGCCTGTCTGCCTTGTAATCCAAAGATCGTGTGTTCGAATCCTTATGGATCTTATAATTTTTTTGTTTCTTTCTTACTAGCAGTAACTGTTGTACAAAAAAAATTGCATGATAAAAGTGATTTTATTTTGCTCGAGGGGTTGCTCCACTTCACAAAATAAAATGTCACTTTTAACGCTTGTAACATATATAAATATTGTTTTTATACACTAATTATCATTTTTTACTTTTTAGTTCAATATTTTATTAATAAAAGATTGTTCTCAAAAAGTTTACACTACCATGATGAAACATCGATCTCTGAACTGGTCGTTGTTGGGTACCCAGGTGGATTTCCTCTAGTTTTGAAAGGGCCAACATTGTCTTGAATGCACTTGTAAAAACTGTAATGCGGCCGACATTTCCTGAACGCGTCTTATCCCTTTCAATGTCGAAATGGTAATCATTTTCAAGTTTGCTAGCTTCGTTCAGCTCCTGTCTCGCCCCGCAGCATTTCCGGCAATCAGTATCAGGGACCTTCATACCCATTTCGCGGCTACGGTAGACCCAGTTGTTAAAGACACCATCCTGGTAGGCCATTATGAATCCCTCGGTCTCCGACTTCAGCTCACTCGACACAATAAAAGCCTAGGTCAAGTTCCCGGATAAGCCGAGGTTCTTGAAGATGACCTCAGGCGTATCCTTGTGAAGCTACAGCAGAGCTGCATTTTCTTTCTGCCGAACGGGTTCCAACACGGTAAGAGATTTCGGGTCGCGCCGTTTTGTCTTGAAGAGAAACGCTCCAATCCCTACATTTTTGACTTCACAGGCTTCGGCAAATACTCTGTTGTGAAGACACTCCAAACCCAAAAGTCCTCGGCCTCTCTCTGTCGGGGAAGATATAACCGAGAAACAAACGATTTAGTATCCAAACTCCTGTATATGTGCATGCATCATCTTGCGCGTCTTCACGTCCTAGTTTTTCCTGTGTCCACTACATTACTCAGAAGGAGTAGAGTAGTATCGGAACGGCCAGCTATTTGTAGCAGAAACTTTTGCTCTTTGCCGATAGTTCTGATGACCATCAGATCTATCAGTTTATGTCGATACTTACCTTTTTGAAGTGGCGTTGTTCTATCCTTAAGTAAGTTTCTCTAGCTTCAGAAGGATGTTTCCGTCTTCGAGCTGGACGTCCTCACCACAATCTTTGCGTCGTCCTGTTTTGAGAAGAACCGTGGCACATATGTTGGTCCCAAACTATATGCCGATAGCGCACTGTACTCTTGCACACTCCTCAAAGACTGATGGTCTTTTTCACCTGAGGCATAAAGTTTAAAGTCATCCATGTAAATTAGATGGGTGGCCTTATTGCCTATTGCTGGGGATGCCACAGTTGTATTCACGCGTATTCCTCAGCTCCACGGACAATGGCAAAAGTATACGAAAGAGAAAAATGCTGAGAGAATACCCCCCTCTAAAGAGCCATGAGTTGAAAACTCTGGCCAAATGGTGATGGGTGCTTGGAAATTGTTTCAATCAGCAGTTTCCCAGTCCATGAGTACTTGGAGCAGCCAAGTTCTTCGTGCCCTCCTAATCTCGTCGAATTTACCCAGAATTATTGGTCTGGCTCTGGCTATCGAAGCCCATCACATAACTGCGCTGGGGCTGGTGTGTAAATTATTATTATCATAAACTGCAAAAATAACTTGATATCTTTGGAACGTTTGGAATTGACTCTCAACGACAATTTCAACGACAATATCAACGACAATCTAAGCAATGACTGTATAATTTTTGTTGAAATATAAACTGATGATAGCTTTTGATTTCCAGCATGTTTCCGCAGAGTTTTGGCAGGCAAACGAGTGTCTCAAATCTTCGTCAAAAGGGGATTGACTTGCGAAACGGTTGAAGAATGTCAAAGAGAATGCGCGGACGAGAAGAGGTTCAGCTGTGAAGGATTCAACTACAGGTAGGTCTAGATTATCAGTTACAGAACTCAAAATGAGTTTTTGCTAATAAATAGCTAGTCATTGTTTTTTCTGACTTCTCTGTACCATAAAGTGTTCCATGCCCTTGTTCTGGTATGTTCCATGATTCTTTTTTCTATCTACATACATTTCCTTGATACCTATTTTTTGTGGGTTGGACCCATTGTAGAGTAACAATGCCAAGCATAAATTATCTAAGTTGAACAGTACAACATAATAAGCCAAAATACAAAGTTAGATGAATTATGAGAATTAAGTTACCTCAACAGGACATATTCTTGCTTTTTCTTTTTTCAATTTTTGCAATGCAAAAATATTTCTTAAATCTGCTGTTGTATTTCCAAATTCTGTTTCATAAGCAAAATGGACTAGTAAGACTTTATTGTTACAATATCAAGAAATTCTAAGAGATCATAAACCTTCAGAATACTGAAGACTCATTATTTGAATAGTAAAATTATAATGATGGGACAGACGCCAACCATATACCGTGACTTCTTGGTGTGATTAATGATATACTAGCTACCTAATTATTCCTCCAAGGTGAAGTAATAATATATTGTGATTCTCACGGATTATTTAGGAATATATATCATTTGACGAACAATGAACATAATCTCCAAATGAATCATTAACAGTTGCCTCCGTTAACTACACAATTTTCAGCGGTAATTATACAGGGTGTTTCGATAGTAAGCTCACAAGTTTATATGGAAGTCTCCCTCATGAAATGATGGACTTGAAATGGTATTCGAGAATTTTTGCCGGAGAGTATCAAATAAATGAAATAATAAAATAAAATATGAGGAAACATCTGACAGAAAACGACTACTTCCCAGGCTAATACCACGACGGACATTGAATCACATCTAACAGATATTTGTTCAATGTTCTTCCAAGAAGACCTAGTTGAAATTGCTTATTGTGATTATACAGCAAATTATCCTTCATTTGGCTGGGGAAGACCACCTTCAGACGAGTTTCTTGCCTCTCGTCAGTGACAGGTTAGGTCGGACAATATTAAAGTCGTCCTGCCCCAGCACAATGAATTATGATCCACCGTATAATATTTCCTCACAAATGAAGCAGTGACTTACAGTAAAAGTCAGTCGCAGCGCCACCCGCGGTGAAACCAATAAGCAAAGACACCAGGAAGTGAACATCAGCAGAAAAACTATACCCATGAAATTTTTTTAATTTTGATGTGATCTCTCGAAGTGGTCAAAAATGCAACCACTGTTTTTCACCAGAACTTTTCAACAAAATAAAATTTCTTGAATTCTGAACGATTTGTTAAATAAATATTCATAGGTAGCCTTTATATTGGTATTTCTTTTACTCTGCAACAATTTCACAAAAAAATAATAATCTCTGTGTTTTTTTTTCCTCTTTGGAAGCGTGTAACTTTTCAAGGACAGGCTGAGGAGCTTTTGTTTTCATGAAAGACACCCTCCAATTTCCGACTCAGAATCACCCCCTAAAAACTTTCGCCCTCATGCGCAAACACCCTTCATAAATAAGATGGTTCGCCTTACTGACCAGCTTCCCTTACAGGTTGGACCCTTCCGGCCGAGGAAAAGGCGAATGTGAACTCATAAATCAACCCTTGTCCCGCCTCGACATCGGCAGAGACCTCTATCCGGATCCGGACTACGATTATTACGAAAGAGACCGCAACGCGGCGCCGCTGAATTGCAACCGCTGGCCGAGCGGTAACAGGTATGGAGGACACGGTGGCTATAGTGGAGGTGGAAGCTACCATCATGGCTACGGGGGCGGATACGACCACGGTCACAGAGGAGGAGGAGGAGGTAGTGACTATTACGCTGATAGGAGATACGACTATGAAGGTAAGGTTGGGTTACGTCAGGTTGGGAAAAGTAAGGTGATGATAGTTTAGGTTATGTTAGTTTAGGTGAGGCTAGGTTATGTAAGATTGGCTAATGGTAGGTTAGACTATTATTAATATTTGTTCTCAGTCCGCGAAGGGCGTGCTTTTTGATGCAATCATATGGGTGTCTCTGAAGAACAATATTCATTATTATACTGGAATATTGAGAAATATACATATACTTGAGACATACGCCAGCAGGTCACCAGTTGATCTCTGATGATGGAAAACAAATTGTCGATCACTCACAATTACTACGTGTTAAAGATATTCCATAAGCTCGATGTTTATAACTTTTTAGATTCGAGATAACAGATCGTAATGCCATAGGTCTGTACTTGCTGGAAAGGGTCTTTTTCCCTTTTTTGGGAACTGGTTGTGCTTTTGCAATTTTTCTGCATTCGAAAATTGAACCATTTTTTCAATTTCACGAAAAACCGACAAAAACTGAATACACTTCCGTAAAATCTGACAGGTTTCTGACAGGTCGATGAATACTCGTATTATTGCATTCATTTTGAGGCTTTCATAGCCCTTCCAGTATTCAAGGGAAACTACGAGTGTGTTATATGGCTGAATTCAGAATTTGGTGCAGAATCGCAAAAGACATTTAAAAATCTGGGGTGCCAATCAAAAAAGTTGGCATCGGCGTCGCGACGCCCTAACGGATGACGCATATTAATGAATCTTTACGTGAAGAAGAGGACCCTTTTACATCAAAAACATCTGCTTTCGCAAAATATAGATATACTCTTTAATTTTCCAGATATTTGCTCGCGGAGTTTTATATGGGACACCCTGTATAGGGTGTTTTCTAAATTGGAGCGATTCAGAAAATGGGTTGTTATATGATGTTACAATAAATAACAAGAATTTTAGTTTTTGAAGCCATTAAAAATTACAGCACTTGTTTGATTCTTCCGGCCACAGCGTGTCTGTTCGCTGGCAGTGTTTCAGCTCGGTGTAGACCTATGATCAGTGATTACCAAAAGTGTTTCGAAAACTTTAAAATTCAATATCTCCCAAAATAATGTTTTCCACTGTCCACTTCAATTATAGCTCCAATTTCTGAAACACCCTGTTTATCTTAATGAAATAAAAAACATTTTCTCACGAAAGTTTTCACATGCCTAATTTTCCTTTTCATTATCCTGAGTGAGCAAATTCGATAAATTTATATTTCCAGCCCCCAGAAGACCTCCTCCAGACTACGGCCCGCCCGTCCTCAGGAGACCCGGCGACCGCTGGTCAGACGATGACAGGTACAACAGAAGACCCCCCCGCCCCGACAACGATTACGACCAGAGAAAACCCCAGATTCCCTACGACAGAGATTACCGACCAGGCGGCAACAGAAGAGGAGGTAAATATCTGCCAGACTCCGTTATCTTGGATGTTTTGTGCATACAGTTTGCCACGTAGCACGTAGATGGAGCAACGTTCACGCCACTTGGTAGCACTTGGTCGCACCGAAAATGTATAATATGTTTCACTCAAGCACCAATACTACTTTTGATCCCGCAGTTCCCCATGCGCATAAGTTTTAATGGCGGTGTGTTTAGACGACAAAACAAGAAGGCAAACTGAGTTAAAACTGCGTGAATTTGTTTTTTTGCTCGCAATTGACACGCAAACGTAACATGAGTAAGCCAACCTAGCTTGCGAGTCAGTAAAAAATGCGTGAATTAGTTTGCATGCAAACCGAGTTGAAAATGTGTAAATTACTTGCCAATCATACCTGACCTGACTACCCTATTAAAAACCTATAAAAATATAAAATTGTTACGAAATAACGAATATTTATCCAAAATTCAGAAAGAACATGCGTGGAGCAGCCATTTTGACGGTTCACCCCGCTTCTAGCGTAAACAAGTGCGCATGCGGACCTGCGGGATCAAAAGTAGAACTGGTACGGCTAGACGATTTTATGTTTCACTGCCTGACTCGAATATTGAAAAAATTAAACTTCTTTTCTCAAATTTCAAACTTTTCCTACACAAACAATCACTTGATACCGTTTCCAAAGTCTCAGTCTTGGCATTGTATATTGTATCTTTACAGTTTTTCCACGTTTTACGCTTTCTAAATGATGTGTGTGGCTTCAAATACTCTATTTTTCGAAGATCTGGAAGAGATACCTGAAATTAAAAAAATCTTCATTTTCACGTCAGTAGTGGAGCAATGGGTCTATCGGACCCGCTGTGTGTTAGAGAGAGAAAGTATGAGTTGTTGAGAGCATGCCGGTCGCTTCGCGTTTATCGTGACGCAGTCGAAGCAGATCCGGTTCAATTGTAATAATTCCTCAGTAGAGAGCATAAAATGGATTTTTTTTGGTGAAATTGAAATCGAAAATTATGTATCTATTGAGTGTAAAGGATTGCGGCGGAGAATACGGGGTAGCTCAAAAATATTTAATAGGAATAATGAAATATTAGGCGTTCAATGACGCGTATACGACGGAAATTTATTATATTTCACTACAGAGGGAGTGATAGTGGTTGTTAATGACATCCAACAATCGAAAGAAATAGTAGCACAATGTCTCCTGAAGAATACAGACGTAAACTCGAAGAATTTGGTAGAAATGTTCGAGAATTGAGTAACGATATTCAATTTTACGAAGATAAGAAGAACGTTGTGAAGCAACTGAATGATTTATCTATTTGGGATAGAGCATTACAACGTGAAACACCGCAAACAATATATCCTTTACGTAGGATCAAACCTCATCTACTGCATGGTGCTACTTTTTTCTCTTAACCACAAAATCAAATAATGTATTCCCGAAAACAGAAGAAATCGATCGAAGGTATACAGAACAAAAATGTCGAATTATGAACTGATGGGAGAAAACACGCTGTATTTGCTACCATTGTTCCGAAGAATACATCATTCAGATATACTGGTAGCGAGATTCAAAATATTGCGGAATGGTCCGATGAGGTGGTGATGAAGAATTAAAAACTCCAAGTGTCAAAATTGCTCGATTGTGGGATCTGAACTTTACACTATTTTTCTCATGTTATTGGTAGATAATAGAGAGATATGTAATATTAGCTTGAAAGAAATAAACCTACTCCAAATCAAATCGCATTCATTGTTTCATTCCAGCAAAATTATTATGATCAGAAAGTCATGCAAAGTGAGAGGACCGATCAAAAATAAAATTTACAATCATCATGCATGAAAGGTTTGTTATTCGAACTGAAATAATCCGCCAACCGTATAAGGTGAGGCTAAAAAACTGGGATTGGTAATTATCATATAAAGCGTTTGTTATTCGAACTGAAATAATCTGCCAGCCATGTAAGGCGAGGTGAAAAAAAAAACTGGAATTGGTAATTGACATGCATGGTAGGTTTGTTAATCAGAATGAAATAATCTTAAACTCATGTAAGGCGAGACGAATAATAAAAATGGAATAAATAACTTTTCCATCGAGATAATTGCGATGAATAAATTACTTTTTTATCTCAATGCTATTCAACGCAAACAACATTTTGCGCAATATTCATTCAAGCGAGATAGTCTGAAAGTCATGCAAGGTGAGGTGAATAATTAAAAATAAAATTTATAAATGTTATGCATGACCGGTTTGCGATGCTAATGAGATTTCGCGGTCATTCCAACGCCCATGCGAGAAACACGTTCTAGGCGATATCAAGTTACTCGAGACACACATTTTTTTATTCATCTCGCAAGGAATAAAAGCAAGAACGACGATTGTGAAAGCATCATTCCACAATACGAATCCCAGCCATTACAGTGAACTACTCGTCAGCGAACACCACCATATAATAAAGTAAGTTTTTTTTGATATAATAGTTTTTCATGTTGTTATGATTATGTGAAGTTCAAATAATGTTTTCAACCGATAATATTTTTGCTTTGCATGTATACGATTGAGATAATAGTTTAATTACCATCTTTCCACTCAGTTAAAGTGTTATTTGTTTCTCCACAACCGTTAGAGAATTTGCTCTTGCAATTACTTTGCTCTCGATATTGAACAAATATTCTAAGACATTTACCGTCTAATGCTTTTTGCCTGTTTTTCAATCTATCTCTCGGTAAGCAATGAATATTCTAACTCAGTTGTATCAATAATGATGTTAGTCTTCGCTAACATCAGATGTGAATTTGATTTAATGTAAAAATATGTGATTGTGGAGAAAGCATAGTTTGTTACTGGGTTTGCATGAAAATTCGCGATGCTCGTGGTTCCTCACGCCCGCTTTCAGCTAGCGCTCAGAACTTCTCATTCGCATCTTATTTTCATTCCAACCTTGTCACAAAAATATACTTTTCTATATTTATATTTTCCCATTAACATTTCTCGAATTCCAAACTCGAGGCATTCAATAGAAATTATGTTGTATTTTTCTTGATACTCGGTTAGAATGGAAATTTGTGATATTCGTGGTTCCCCACGTTTGCTTTTAGCTCGCGCCTTGTAATATATTATACTATTCTATACTTATATTTTTCAACAACATTTCCTGAATTTCAAACTCAGAACATCCAATTGAAATGATGCTATATTTTTCTTGATAGATGGATCTTTCAGCAATTAACCTGAGTGCTGCCGCCGCCACGTACAAGCCAACTGTTCCTCTCAAAAGTCTGCCAGTCGACCAACTTCACCTGATAGAGGATATTCGGGTGGTTGAAACAAGATACGGGGAAGCAATAGTCGTAGAACTTGTTGAAGCTAACGTATTCCTACCCAAGAGAGTTACAGAGGCGGTAAAGAAGTCACTACCGGCATTTACACCGAAAACTTACAACTTGGTGACCCGCAAGTCTTCGAGCAGCAGCAGCAGCAGAAGGGAGGTGGAGGTGTTCGAGATCCAGCCTGTCTAGTGGGAAAGAGTGATATAAGTGAGTTATATTTCTTTTGATTTTCTGAAATATTTGATACGATATGGAAAATTTCAATAACACCCTCACCAAAATCGATAGAACTCTCCTAGAAATTAAAAATAATTACTCAAAACCAATGGCTAGCTTTGCATTAAAATCAATTAGATCACATATCCAAAAATGTATCTCAGCTCTCAAAAAATATAAATTTTCAATTGGACAAAAGCGTAAAATTCAAACTAAAATTGGAGAGCTTAAACGGATGCGATTTTACATTAAATCTATGAATAAACATACTGCTTCTAAACAGAAGCATTCAGTTCGATGGATAGCTGTGAACTCCATTTTCAATTCCAGAATTCAAACAGGTCTCGTTGTGAACTTAAGTCATAAGGAAATCAAAGATTTTTTGCGTGATTCGTTCAGATTGGTCAAAAATAAAATTTTGAAGGCCCTAAAAGTGTTTACAATGTTGAAAGTTAACTTTTTATTCTGCGGTGATTTTGTGAAAAGAGCGAATGATGGTGAATTAGTTGATAGAAAGCACTTCAATACACCTAATACTATTGTAGACGCAGGAACGGATTTGGGTGATTGGTTCAGAATTGATGTTATCGATATAATTTTAAATAAGTTGAGTGAGTTCGCCGAAAAATGTAGTGGCTGGGCTTTGAGTAAAATAATTTCCTTAGAAGTTGCAATCAATAAATTTCAAATGGGAAATGGTTCATCTTATATCAGACTACCAGAGCAAATTTTGAAAAAAAGAGCATGTATTAATGTTAAGAATACAGATTCCTCTTGTTTTTATTGGAGTATAGTTAGTGCGCTCTATCCTGCTAAATCACATTCCGATAGAATACAATCATATCCTCATTACAGCACGGTTCTGAATACAGATGATCTTGATGCACCTATGCCTCTACATTGCATTACAAAATTCGAAAAATTGAATAATATATCTGTTAATGTATATGCTTTAGAACTGATTGAAAGCGGTGAAAAAACATCATTCTACTCAGTAGTACCTGTACGTTTAACTTCAAAAAAGCAGGAGCGTCACGTTAATTTGTTAATTATTCAAGATAAATATTTTCCAAAATTAAATGAATATGACGCTCCACCTGTAGATAACGAAAATGTTGAAATAGGATATCATTATTGTTGGATTAAATCCATGTCAAAACTTTTATCGAGACAACTGAGCAAATCAAATAGGAAAAAATATTTGTGTGATAGATGTCTCAATTATTTTCATACTCATCAAAATTTAATTGATCATAACATACTTTGTGAGAATATAAACGAATGTAAAATTTCTTTTCCGAAATATGACTTTGTTGAATTCAGAAATCATATTTACAAGCAAAAATGTCCATTCATAATTTACGCAGATTTCGAATCACAGTTGGAGAAATGTAAAACCAGAATTTCTGACAAAACGTTGAAATACCAACATCATAAATCTTACAGCGCAGGATTCTATTTCAAGTGTTCTTATGATGATTCATTGTCATTCTATCGAGGATATCGTGGTTCGGATTGTATGGAGTGGTTTGTTAGGGAAATGTCAGATATTGCTAAATTTGTTGAGTCGAAAATCATAAATATTGTGCCAATGACGAGCACGCCCGATATTGCTAATGCTACTGAATGTCATATTTGTGAAAAACCATTTTCCAAGCAGGATATAATTGTGAATGACCATTGTCACTTCTCAGGGGTATTTCGAGGATGGGCGCACCAATCACCCTGTAACATTAACTTCAAAAAATTATTTGTAGTACCTATCGCATTTCACAATCTCTCAGGATATGATAGTCATTTCATAATTCGAGATATTTCCAAACATAGTCGCGTGAGTGTACTCCCAATAAATAGGGAAAAATATATTTCCTTCACTCAATATGACTCTGAAACTAATATTAAATTCAGATTCATTGACTCTTTCCGCTTCTTAGGGGCAAGTCTCGATGCTCTTGTATCAACTTTGAAAATAAATGATTTAAACATATTGAAAAAAGAATTCAGTAGTTTAACAGAAACACAATTCAAATTATTGACGAGGAAAGGTGTTTTTCCTTATGATTATATTGATAATGAGGAAAAATTGGGTGAAACTGAATTACCGAATAGACAACAATTTTACAATAGATTGAATGAAACTAACATTTCTGGTGATGATTACACTCATGCTCAAAATGTTTGGAAGTGGTTCAACATAAAAACACTTGGAGAATATAGTGACTTGTATATGCGTACCGATATTATTCTCCTCGCTGATGTTATGGAAAATTTTCGAGAGTCATCTATCAAAACGTACTCTCTCGACCCAGCTTGGTATTACACTATGCCTGGATATACTTGGGATTGCATGCTCAAGTATACGAGCTGCAAATTACGGATATTGAAAGATGTAGACATGCTTCTGTTCATCGAAAATGCGATCAGAGGAGGAATATCAATGTGCTGTAATAGGTACAGTGAAGCAAATAATAAATACATGTCAGCTAATTATGATCCTGAGAAACCATCAAAGTACCTGCTATATTTTGATGTGAATAATTTGTACGGGAAAGCCATGTGTGAACCATTACCGTACGATGGATTTGCCTGGGTTGATACAAACATCGACGTCACTTCCATCCCTGATAATGCAGAGGAAGGTTATATTCTCCAAGTAGATTTGGAGTATCCTCCAAACCTCCACGATTTACATAAAGATTTTCCATTTTGTCCCGAACATCGTGCACCACCAAATTCAAAATTACCAAAGTTAATGTCCACTCTTTACGATAAAAAACAATATACGCTGCATTATCGAAATTTGAAACAAGCTTTAGATCACGGATTGAAATTAACTAAAATACATAAAGTTTTGAAATTCCAACAGTCTCCGTGGTTAAAACCCTACATCGAATTGAATACTCGATTAAGAACTTTAGCTACAAGTAGCTTCGAAAAAGATTTGAGAAAACTAGCAAATAACGCAGTTTTTGGAAAGACGATGGAAAATATTCGTAACCACCGCATTGTTAAATTGGTGCGAATGTACGAAGGACGTTATGGTATCAAAAATCTGATTGCCAGCCCTCGATTCCATCAGCGAACTGTTTTCGATGAAGAGCTTGTAGCTGTTGAGCTGAAAAAGTCTGAATTGATTTTCAATAAACCTTTATATATCGGTATGACTATTCTCGATTTATCGAAAATTGTTATGTATGATTTTCACTACAATTTCATGCTACCTACCATGAGAGTTTCTAACTGTAAACTGATGTACACTGACACAGACAGCTTCATTTATGAGTTAACCTGTGATGATGTATATAAAGAAATGATTTGTGAAAATATTGAAAAATTTGATACATCTGACTATTCTCCAAGTAATATTTACGGCATACCGCGAGTGAACAAAAAGGTTCTAGGTTTGATGAAAGATGAAGCTAATGGGAAAATTATAACACATTTTGCTGGGTTGCGCTCCAAGATGTATAGTTATAAATTGGATATTACGGATGATGATATTGAGAAGGAAAAAAAACGATTGCAAAAAAAGGGGATTAGTAGTGATGAATTAGATAGAGAATTAGAAAATTTGGGTATAACAAAAAAATCGAAGGGAATCAGGAAATGTGTTGTTAAAAACAAAATATCTTTCGATGATTATGTAGATTGTTTGAGAGCCAACACCGAAAAGACTGTAACCCAACAAACAATCCGTTCCTACGTTCATGAAGTGTTTTCCATCGAACAAACTAAAATCGGCTTAAGTCCACACGATGATAAACGCAAACTCATCACAGATTCATTTGACACAATTCCTTGGGGTCATTTTAGTTTAAAATGATTTTTTTTGTTTCAGATAGTCTTAAAAGTGTTTGTACGATGAATTTAAAGCAACTCTGCATAAAAACTGTTTGTGAAAATCTTAAAAGTGCTACAAGCTTCATTCAAGCATCACCCTTGCCAGTGATATTAACCAAAAAAGTTATTCAAAATTTTGCTCATTTCAAATGGCTACAGATTAATCGACACCAGCATGAAATTGATTTTGATATACTTATCAATTTCGAAACATTTGATAATTTTTATCAAGTGCGTCCTGATTTTCGGGAGGCATTACTGAATGTTAATAATTTAGAGCCATATTGCCGTCAGAACTCCTTTTGCGTTTGGATGAAATTTTATGAATCTGATGAATTTAATATATTACTTTGCGAAGGATGTGTGAAAGCCTTTATCGTAGCATGGGAACTTTCACACCCGAAAATTAAAGTGAATTTTGTTGTTAGACATAGCCATGAAATATTTTCTGATGAAGAAGTGCATACGGTATACCAACAAAAATCGAGTTGGTGTCAAAATTGTTTCACACACTTTTTATTCGATTTAAAAGATCGGTATGACTGTATAAATGACTTGCATAAAGATAAAAAAGTTAAATTTAATTGAAATTTTCCATATTTATATTATATTTTTTAACAAACGAAATGTAACTCACATTTTATATGTCATTTTATGTAGTGTCACCTTTATGAATAAATGAAAAAAATATAATTTTTTTGTGTTTTATTTTTTATTTCTCAAAAAATTATTCAATAAAGAAAATTATTCATAAAAATAAATCAGTTTCGATAGCATATTTTTCAAGTCGTCCAAAAGTTTGCTATTGGGGCATGTGATATCAAACATGTTCCAGTCAAAGTCTCCTACTTCAATAAGCTTCCTCTGAAACTCATTATACTTAAAGTAGGTATTTCCTTTGAAAAAATACATGTGTCCATCTATGTAGCGAAATGCTGAAGTAATACCATTAGGAATGTCTGGAAACACATCTTCTATACGTCCTCTATTAATGATGGAAAGTGCATTGATATCCATCCCATCGAATTCAATGAAGGAAGCATTATCATAAAAGATGTAAGATTTCCCTGCATACGTTTGAAAAACAGCATTCATTTTGGAATGTGTAGGTAATAAGGGAATGTCAATATCTCTACCGATTTGTAAATTGGGAAATGAGCTTGAATAGAATCTATTATTACCACCGACAACAAATAAATTCCCATTACCAGTTTGAAAAATGTGATTTACTCCTATAGTTCGTAGTTCTTCAGGTAGGTAATTTTGTAGATTCTCAGGTTCGCGCAATTTCACCTTTTTTTCAGATGTAATATCAATTTTCCACAATAGTTTTTTAACTATAATGTACAATCGATAGCTTGGAAATCCAGGTGCATACGCCAAAAACATAGAATCTGGGGAAGATTTTACTTCACATAAATTCCTAATGAATCCGGATGCATTTTGTGTGGAGAGTCGTGTGTTTGTGGTATGAGTTTTGGGTGTTGTTTTACGAGTGGTGCTGGTGGAAGTCATCTGAGTAGTACTTGTTTTTGGGAGTATTTGAGTAGCGGTTGTTTTTGGTGGTATATATTTGGGTTTTGCAACAAATCGGTCCTTTCGGTCATACAGTGCTTCGAGCCCATTTATATCATCACGATGTATGGGACGGAATTCAGTCTGATACCATGGGAACATAATTGCATTTTTTGTATCACTATGAGCTAATCCTAAAGAATGACCAATTTCATGAACCGCAGTCATCAGTAAATTTGTATATCCGTAAGGTATTTCACCGTTCCCCGCATACCATTTTTCTTCACTATCAAAATGAATTTCTATGCAAATGTCAGTTGGTGTAGGGAAGAAAGAATGAGCGAGAATGCGACCTGGACCATCGAGAGGAAAACCGCAATAAGCGGTACCCATACAAGTACTACGAAATTGATGCTCAAATTTAACGAATGATATCGTAATATCTGATCTAGTAGGTATTGTCATCATTTCAAATGTTAAAGTTGATGCATTCTCCCACATGGCAAAAGCTTTTTTGAATACAACAAGGTATTCATTATAGTCTTTATAATTGTTACGTGGATAGCGTGATAAATACCACCTCAAATGTGTTTTATTCCATTTAGTTTGCACTCTAAAATCAGTTTCAGCAAAATGACATCGGGGTCTCGCAATCAGATCGAGCGTTTCATCATTCAAATCTCCGTCCACAGGCAAATTATAACGTTCTTGGAAATCACTTAAAGATGTTGAAAAATCTACCTGTGAATTATTACTGACGTATCCATACGTTTCAAGGAACTTTTGAACGGCACTTGAATTGTTAGTTACTTCTGCTGCAGTGACTGACAGTGTTGTTGTTGAATTATCGACTACTGTGACTGACAGTGTTGTTGTTGAATTGTCAGTTACTGCTGCTGCTGCAGCGACTGACAGTGTTGTTGCAAGAAGCAATACTTTGTTCATTCTCAATGCTAGTATGTAGTAGAATGAGCACACCAGAGATTATGATACCCCTAATATACTATATATAAAAAAAAATAATAAAAAAAAATGTTTTTACGAATTTTATTTAATTACATAAATCATACAATAATTTGTTTCTATAATAAAATAGATATTCTCTTAAAGCGTTAGCGTATATGCTATCTATGGAAGATGCTTGACAAAATCCGTTTACAATTTCTTCAAGAGTCAAATTTGTTTTATTTTCACGTAACCATGACTTGATTATATCAAAAACACCTCGATAATAAGCACAAAAGTTCAAAGCGTCCAGCATAGCTACTCGATCTGAAAGTACTCCCATATGTATATTGAGAACGTCAGCGACTTCTTGCTCAGAAAGTTCTACGTTGAGAACGTCTTTGGAAATTGCTATGCGCTTGATACCGCTTTCGATGTACTGAGTGACGTGAACCAGATC
Source organism: Chrysolina haemoptera (assembly GCA_958298965.1). Taxonomy (NCBI): domain Eukaryota; kingdom Metazoa; phylum Arthropoda; class Insecta; order Coleoptera; family Chrysomelidae; genus Chrysolina; species Chrysolina haemoptera. Next base: position 38,744,264 of record OY282590.1, read on the forward strand.
TCCGCATCGTATGGTGATGGGATCATACTCATCTAAATAACCATCGACTGAGGTTTTGAAGAAATTTTCCTTTATCGCCAATAGGATATCGATGAGAGTCGCCCACTCGAAAGTGGTGAAACTAATTTGACGGGTTGAAAACTGCTGTTTCAAAATGATGCATGTACTGAAGTCTCGAGAGGGGCTCAGACCGCAGCGAATCTCATACAGATTCATCGGAAATACCATTAACAATAGTTGATTTTCTTTTTGGGCAGCAATTTCGTACCGTTCAAGCACCTTGTCGATTGCGCAAAGACGCTGCTGCTTATAATCATCATCACTATCACACATTACTTCAAAATCAGTGACACTACTGCTACGACTACTGTAACCACTGTCGAGAGACATTTTCAGTTAGACTGGAAAGCAATATATTCCTGCATATGATTATATAGAATCAGATCACGTGATTGTTGTGATTTTTGTTGGTATTGTTTGACTTTGCTGCATGAATATGAGCAAGATTAAAAACGGGCCCATACATTTCATATAAGTTGTGCGTATATTTCATAAGATCCTATACAAAATCAGCGTTTTCTATCCAGCTGTTATTTTTGGCATTCAAACCAAGCCATTTAACGTACATTTTACTACCTTTTCTTCTCAACACTTTTTCAACGAGATAAATCTCAGGATTAGCAGTTTTTTGTAATTCCTCCCCATAGAAAGCACCTCTTATCGGTATACCATGCATATCTTCCAACATAAAGGTGGCAGGATTAGTAATGTTGGTTTTGATGATTTTGAATAGTTCAGTAGTCCAATTAGGTGTATAACCTTTTTCAAAAACGTGTTTTGCTTTACTGATTCGCACAACATCACCGACTTTGAACTTTCTTGGTCCAGCTATTTTCAGGTGGGTGTATGTTGATTTGAGGATTTTTTTCTCGTTCGATTTGTTTACTTCGGACGGTTTCATACCAGTCTTAGAGTGTTGAGTATCATTGTATAATTTTGTGATTTCAGGTAATATTTTCAACCATTTGTAGGTGCCATTCAAACTGAAATACTTGTAAAGCCTTTCTTTTAATGTTCTTATGACACGTTCAGCTATGGCTGCTTTCAAGGCGCTGTACGTATTGTAGTGATTTATTCCATGTTTTTTCATCAAACTTTGAAATTTACTGTTGTAGAATTCTGTCCCCTGATCTGTCTGAAGATTTTTTGGACAACGTTTTGTATGTTTCAAAATATCTGCAAACTTTTCAGTAAGTTCCGCACCCGTCTTCGTTTTCAGCGGTCTAGTCCACACGAATTTCGAGAAACAATCTATAACGACTAGAATGAGTTTGAAATTTTGATTTTGATGAGCGTACGGCCTCATTTCAGCCAGATCCATTTGCCACAAATCATCCAATCCTTTGATGATGGTTCGACGTCGGGGAAATTTTTTTCTAATTGGTCTGTGTAGTTCGTTTACAAGTTGAATCTTCTCTTTGGAAGTCATAACTGAGGTTAAAGATAGAAAAGCATTACATTTATTGTTTTGGTAGATGATCTAACTTGAAAATGTTTCGTTGCTGATTCTTCCAATGGTATCAATGTCAGTTTTTGAATTTGTTCTATTGGATTCTATTTTGGTGATTTGTTGTTTGAATCGATTCAACTCCTTTTCAAATTTTTTGTTTGATACTCTACTTTGCTCCATGAATATTTTCACATCCTCACTGTTTGATTGAATCACTTCAGATATATCTTCAGTTTTTTTTGATATATGATTACGAATATTTTTCATTTCAGCTTTATAATCCCTATCAAGTTCATCACACAGAGCAAATAGCTTCTTGTAGCGTTCTTCGTTCATTTGAGACAATTGAACTAAGGTATTGTTGAGATTTTGCATTTTTCCATCAGATTCTTTCAACAATGTACTCACTTCATTCCGAATATTTTTCATATCTACTTGCATTTCAGCAGAGTCGGAACTCAGTTTATGCACAGATTCCATCATTTGCTCGGTACTCCGATCTATTACTTCAATTTTATTTTGAATACTTTTTAGATCAACCTGCATTCTATCAACCAAATTAGTAATTATTTTATTTATTCCATCCACATATTCTTTGTTAGCTGCATCCGTACCGATTGTAGGTCGTTTGACATTACTCAATTTCAGATTGTCAAAGTCGATATTACCGTCAGGTGTGTGCAACAGACCTCCGCCAGGGTGTGCGAGATGTTGCAATTTTCGCTTTCTGACTGCGTTGCTGTCGCTACGCCCAAACTTATCGATAGTCATTTTGAAAATGAGTATGCAACGATCAAAGCACAACATCTTATAAACAAATTATCGAATGATTTCAGCTTCTTTGAGCTCATTGATTATGGCAAGAATCTCATTATCATGGGAAGAATTTCCGGCATCTTTGGAGGCAATCAGTAATTTAAGTCGTTCGCACAATTCATTCGGATCATCCCAATAAATATATTCCACAGGTTTAGTATTATATGACATGTGTTCTACAATAGGTTTTTGATGAGTCCGTAAACCAGCACCAGACGTTTTTCGATGATAGCTTGCTGGAGGAAACATCGGTTTGATAATGTGTGTATATTTGTATCTTTGGCTACTTTTTTGGCGACCCCGAGTATTTTTGTGAGCGCTTGATAATTTTAAAATCTCTTTATATGCTTGCAAATCCTCATCATTATAGTTTTCAGGCATGTTGAGAAATATCAACTCATATAGGCCGGGCGTTCCTTTAATTTGATAATTATCTATTATAATATATCCGTAACGTTTATCAAAATCGATTTGTTTCCGACCTAAAAACCATTTTGACCCAACTCCATCATATACGGGACCGTATATTTTATCAATTTCATCGCTCTTTCCCCAATGTTTCATAATATAGGGTTGAGACATCTCAGGATACTGGTCAATATATTCCTCTAAAACATCTTCAGAAAGCGGTATCGGAAGATCACCTTCTTGCTCTCCCTCATTTTCCTCAAATACATCAGCATCATAATCCAAAACATCACCCGTATCTGCAACATATTCGAAGGGTAATGACGTTTTTTCTTGCTCTTCAACTTTCTCTGGTTTAGGTTCAGTTTTCAGCTCAGTTTTGATGGTAGCTTGCGGTGTTATATTCATTAGTTTCTTCAATGGAGTAGATAAGGGTTGGAAAAATTTCTGTAATGATTCATCTTCTTCAGATTTACCTAATTTTAACGCTAAATATTTTTTTCGGATGACATTTGCAATTTCATTGATTTTATTCTTTCGAATGACATCAACTTCTTTGCTTAGAGGTTTCATGATTGTGAATGATACTTCGCAACTTATACTGCTATACTTATATATTTGTCGAATCCATGACGATAACGACCTGCATTCGAATCGAAATCTTTCACGATCACAATGGGTCCAAATCGATTCGAATTCCAACATTCAGCACACAAGCTCTTGAATTGATCGAAAGACATGTCAGGTGAAACGTGTTCATCGAATACATGTTTCAAATTGATTTCATCCTGTTTGAATAGCACAATCATATTGCAATTGTCCCGTATCAGCTGTTTGGGGATTTTTGAGTATGTCTGACATAGATAAGCAGCATCAATGTTCTTGTGTCGGCACATAGAGTAATATTCTCGAATTTTCTGCTGACTATCGCATGATACATCATCGAAAATGAAAATGGAATTAGATTTAGCATCGTGAGGACTTATGATTTCTTCATTTTCCCTAAACGGGTGATAGCCTACACCTCTAACTTTCTCTAATATCTCTTGCACTAGCTGATATTTCGGTTGATACAATGATTTGGAATATACGTAGATGTTTTCGAATTTAGCACCATTTGGGTGGAATAACAATGTAAGGATGGCGTTTGTCTTTCCGCAACCGCTTGGTCCACAAATGATTGCACGAAAAGAATTAGGTAATAATTTACCGTGCTTCCCCTCAACACTGCAAACTTTATTCAAAAAGTCTAAATTCTCGATGGGCAGTAACTTTTCCTGTTGAATGACCTTCATGATGTGAGTATAAGTCAAGTATGTCGCGTCTATATATTAACGCATTGACAACATCTCTTATCATTATCAATGTTAACTTACGAAGGAGCAGGTGTTGTCAATTCACTCATCAACAAGCTCCCGTTCGAGTTACATTTACCGGGTTATTCGTTTTGTGGACCAGGCACCAAATTGGAGAAGAGATTAGCACGAGGTGACGTAGGTGTGAATTCTTTGGATGAGAGTTGTAAAGATCACGATATTGCATACTCTCAAAGCAACTCTTTAGAAGATCGACATAAAGCTGATAAGGTATTGGAAAATAAGGCCTGGGAACGCGTTAAATCGAAAGACGCAAAATTTGGTGAGCGAGTAGCTGCTTGGTTTGTTACATCAGGTATGAAAGCTAAACGTAAGCTTGGAATGGGAATGCAACCATCCTTTCGACGTACCATTCTTCAGAAAATTATCAAAAATTGGAAACCGCATCCGAGTAATGTTAAGAAGTCTAGCGCTTCAGCTTTGCGGATAGCTAAAATGGCTTTGAGCCAAGCTGGAGGTCGGAAAAAAATACGTATACCAAGAATTATTCCATTCGAATCAAAGTCTGGAGGAATTCTACCACTCATACCCATATTTGCTGGACTTTCAGCATTGGGTTCCCTAGCAGGTGGAGCAAGCGCAATCGCTAAAACGGTTATTGATGCCAAAAATGCTAAAAAGAAACTCGAAGAAGATCGACGTCACAATAAATCTATGGAGCATTTGGGTTCCGGTTTATATCTGCGCAAAACATCTCGAGGATTTGGGCTGTTTCTGAAGAAGCAGTCACAGCAACGCAAAGGCCGCGGTCTCAACTTGAAAAAACAAAAAAACTCCTGTTGAAGCTACCCAATAGAGCATTATATGACGTGGAAATCAGTCAGTGTGCTCGTCAACTGAAAATACCATATTTTCGTGGAGTCTTCATGCGTGACACTTTGCCAGCTTGTGGACCTTGGTTACGAGAATGTGCTGTATTGAACTTGGACTCTCAGATGAACATGGGTACTCATTGGGTAGCTTATATTAAAAATGGTAATGTTGCAGAATATTTTGACAGTTTCGGGAATTTGAAACCTCCAATGGAATTAGCACGATATTTTGGGAAGGGGGTACGAATCACTTATAATAATAACCATTATCAGAATTTCAATCAAAGTAACTGTGGACATCTTTGCCTACAGTTTCTACTTCATGATGTCCGTTGAAAACGAAACGATTAGATTTAAATCTTTGAGGGATTTCACTGATGCTGAACTCCAAGCTTTGTCTATTGACTATTTGATAAGAAATGCAGGACCCTGGGAGCTTTTGGATGTGTGGCATAAATTACCCAAAGCCTATCAACTTCGCTTTGCTTTGCAAATTCGTCTACCATGCTTCATCCATCATCCAACTGAGTTTGGACTGTCAACCATATCACTAGAAAAAGCACAATATGATGGACCTGTTAGCGCACAATTTGAATGTTATTATTGTAGGAATAAATGATATTTGTATCACTCAGCTTTTTTGTTTCATTCTAGACCTTCAATAGGTATCGAAAACTCAAACATATCAGGAATATTGGTTTTTTATTTAAGGTTTGTAACTGTTTGATGTGTGTCAGTCATGTCTATGATATTAACGTTAACAAGTCGTTCTTCGACACTTTCTACTGACTTCACTCCACCCATTCAGCTAGATTCTGATTCGGAATACAGTTTGGCTTTATTAAGTTTCCATTCATACAACAGTATACCAAACATTGAAGAGGGTACAAAATTCTATTACTACGAAAACGCTGACAAAACGAAAAGTAGAAGTATTGATATCCCTGCTGGATCCTACGAAATTGATGATATTGAGTCTTTGATAAGTAAACATATTCTACCTAAAACGTTTAAGGAGGCACCTGAGGAATTTTTCTATCTCAAACCCAATAATAATACTCTGAAAAGTGAAATATTTTGTCTGAAACACCAGATAGATTTCACTCATGCAAATAGTTTGGCTCACATTTTAGGATTTTCACCTACTCTCCTACAGCCCAACATTCATTACGCGTCCGATCTACCTGTTGATATTATTAAAGTACGTACGATACATATAGACAGCAACATTACGTTTGGAGCCTTCTACAACAACGTACCATCACATACGATATACGAATTTGCTGTTGGTGTTGATCCTGGTTACGCAATTGACGAAACACCTAATCACCTAATTTATCTACCTGTTTCACATAGGAACGAAATAAACAATATTACACTGCGTGTGCTTGACCAACATTCCCAACTGATTGATTTTCGAAACGAAGAAATAATAATTCGACTGGAATTGAAGCGGAAGTATGGTGTTAACTATCTATAAGAACCATTCATCAACATTCAAACCATCAGTCTTCACCAAGACTTTTAACCACCGACAGCTATTAACAGTGGAAAATAAATTGTTTTTGAAATCTCTTGGTTACCATGTTGTCGAATCAGGTGTTCAACATTTTCCGAAAACCGCAAAACGATGAATCCATACAAAAGGTAGAGTGGCGGACCTACTACCCCTATGTCAAGTCTTTTCGAAACAATGATGTTATTGAAATCAACATTAACCAGTCAGATGCCTACGATGCATTGTATGATAGCATGCTTTTCATTAGTGGAAAGGTTGTGAGAACCAAAGGCGCTGGCAGAGTATCATTCGTAAACAATGCAGGTGCCTTTATGTTCCAATCAGTCAGTTATGAGCAGAGTGGTAAGGAATTGGAATCAGTTCGTGAAGTTGGGATTGTGAGTACTGTAAGAGGCTTCCTCACGTACACTGACGAAGATATCAGGCATTTGGCAACCTCAGGTTGGACCTTTCCTAATAACGTGGGCGTTATTAATACATCGCATCTAACATTCAATATGCTCATACCCGTAAAGCATTTTCTAAATATTTTCAACGATTATCAGCATGTTTCTTACGGTAAACATACTATCCGATTGGTACGGGCTGGAAATGATAGCAACTGCTTCAAAATAGAAGAGACTCCTGGTGCACTAACACCTGCGACTGAAGTTTCGCTAGAAATTGAAAATATTGAACTCAAGGTCAAGCGAATTTTTCCTCATGACCAAATCAAATTGCAACTTTTGAAGGCCATCAAAGCTGACACTCCTATCCTAATGCCGTTCAGAAAGTGGGAGCTACATATGTTGCCAGCTCTGACGACGGGTGCAAATAATGAAATATGGGCTGTTAAGACCTCCTCATTCCTGGAGAGCCCTCGCTATGTGATTGTATGCTTCCAGAAGGATCGGGATTACACCAAAGTCAATGCGGATCCTACATTATTCAATCATACGAATATTACCAATGTAACGCTTACTCTGAATGGGGAAAATTATCCCAAAGAAAATATGCATCTGAATTATGCCAAGGGGAATATTTCGCAAGCCTATTTCAACTACGCACAATTCGGGCTCAGTTACAAGAATACTCATCAACATAATCCTCTGTTGAGTTTCAGTGAGTTTGTCGGCAGATCTCTCTTTGTCATCGATTGTTCCAGAAGGGACGAAAGTATCAAAAGTTCCAGTGTTGATGTAAAGCTTGAAATCGAAGCAGCTGAGGGTTTTCCTGCTAATACTCGTGCCTATTGCATAATTGTGCATGACACCGTCATCGAACACCTCCCACTCAGCGAAATCATTAAGAAATGGAACTGAAGGTATGCTTCTTTGTCAGTGTCTTCCAGAAAGCCATCATGAGAATAGCTGTTGTAGATATTCAGGGATTTGTTATTGAGCAACAATTCCAACCTAAGGAGATAGCTGTTAGGACTGGAGTTCAATGTAGTAACTTTTTATTGCTTCCAAACAAACCGTTTTCCTCTTTGAGTAAAGAGGATAGGCGATCTGTCTGTTTTTTGGAGCGAAACATTCACGGTTTGAAGTATTCTTCCGGCTTCGTGGAATACCACCAATTGGATAACATTCTCAAAGAAAATCTGAATGATGTTGATATTATCTATGTTCGAGGATATCAAAAGAAAGAGTTTTTAACTTCAAAATTTCAACAATCAAGTATATGCTTTCCACCACGCATTGTGAATTTGGAGGATTATGATAACACATCATGGTTGGTTCCTTCATTCGTCAACGATGGTATTTCACCTTGTATGCATCACATTCGCACGCAAAACCAAAACAACTACAATTGCAGCCTCCGCAACGTTGATATTTTATATAAATGGCTTTATGATATGCTTCCAAAATAATGTGCATTTTTTTAATGGAATAAATAAAATTTTGAAACATCACTCTTCCTCTTATTTTGATTTTGTACACCCACAATATATCTTTAACATACTTACTGAGTAAAAATGGATACATTTTCGTAAATGAAAACGGTAACATTTTTATCAAACTTTTTTCATATACGACTGCGGCTTTCGTAAACGGAAACGTTTTCGTAAAACGAATGCACGCATGAAAGTGTTTACAAAAACAAAAACGCTTCTGTAAAACAAATGTACTTGAGAAAGTGTTTACGAAAAACAATTACGTTTTTTAAAATGCGTAGGCTACGTCACTTCTGACAGTCAGCAAAGTAAACATCATCATACGTTGAAAGAAACTAATATTCAATTATATATACTTATAAGTCGGGTTGGCCGAGCGGTCTAAGGCGTTGTGATGTTAAACTACGGTTTAACATCACAACATTTACATGAGTTCGAATCCACACCTAACTTATTTTAATTCTATTAGCGATTTGGTGACGTTACGTTACTTATGACAGCTGGTGGAATACATGACATCAAACGTTAAGATTTGGGAGTCAATTATGATTAGTACCACCTACATCTTATTTACCAATATTTATTCTTGGGAACACCATACATACTCATCCTTCTGCCATTTGACAGCCAACCACCATGCTATCTTATGTTGATCTTTCATGGGACGCCTATTAAATATTTTTGAGTCACCCTGTATTCTCCGCCGCAAGAATTCTTACAATTGAACCGGATCTGCTTCGACTGCGTCACGATAAACGCGAAGCGACCGGCATGCTCTCAACAACTCATACTTTCTCTCTCTAACACACAGCGGGTCCGATAGACCCATTGCTCCACTACTCACGTCTTCGGAATTTAATATTTTGAGATGAAACTCATATACAGGGTATATCTTCATAATAATGAGAACTTAAAGTAGCATGACTCTAAAAAATCTCTAGAGGCGGTAAATGAAACTTTGAGAATCTAACTGAAATGTTTCGCTTATTGTTTTTCTCGGTATTAACATAATTTTCGTTATTTTCAATAGGACTCGCTATATTTAATACACCACTTGTCAGAAATTTATAATATGAGATGACAGCATGTAGGGAAGGAGCAGAAGGCTTTGAGCAATGGATCATATGGTCGCGAGTTCAAACCGAAGTGAGAGCGAGTTTTTTTTCTTTCTCCTTTTTTCAATTTGAATTTTTAATGAAAACTGTTTCTTGAGTGTAGTTTATATATCACTATTATTTTCAACCAGTTTTTTCTGTAGTGAAGAAACAGTTTACGTTTAACCAGGGTTAGTTATTTCTTATGAATTCTTTATTGTTTTTCCTTTAATTTGATTAAAATTTTTGTTCGTGGAGAAAGCACAGTCTGTTATTCGGTTAGAATGAAAATTCGCGATGCTTGTGCGGTTCCTCGCGCTCGCGTTTCGTTTCGCGCTACGGAACTTTCCACTGCTCTCATTCCACTACTCTCGAATTTTCATTCGAACCTTGTTACAGAATATACTATTCTGTGTTTGAATTACTCTTATTGTCAATAATAACGTAATTTTTGCTCAAAAGATTTATTAGTATTTTTTGGTGATGAGTTTAATGTGTTTTCTTTCGCCTGTGCGCAAAGGAGGCTGACAATGTCGAAATTTTGATTATAAGTGGTGATTTCGCTTACAAATTTCGGAAATTGGGAAAATTTTATTTTAGGTTTCCCTTCCAGAGCTTCACACCATCCTTTTATTGACCTCCAACCCATGTAATCAAATTTATTCTGACATTAAAGATTTCAAAAAGTAACACTTTGTTTTTTTTTCAGACTTCTCCCACTCACACCACACCCAAGACCACTTTCACCAAACAGACAGAATCGACGACAGGAGATTTTACGTCACTCGCCCCCACAAACCTGACCCCTACGAACCTTACTCACCCCCTCGGTACCACGAGCACCAAAAAAACAAATTCTGGGACACTCCAAGGTATGGGGGTTCCTCAAGACCACCAGAAGGCAACAGAAGGAACTACTATTTGCCGCCCACGACGGAAAGTACCAAGGATTGGGGCCAGTACGGTGGTACCGGTGGTACTTTTGGCAACGAGTACCACCTGTATGGGGATAAGCACAGCTATAACTACTGGGGTTTGGGCAAGTATGGAGACAAGTATGGTGGTACCACTGCGAATGGTATCGAAGGGTCCTACTTGCCGCTGCCGAAGCCGCAGATCGGTGGGTTTCTGCCGGTGGTACCCAAGCCGCAGGGGAGCGAAGGGTATTTGGTACCGAAGCCTGTTGGTTTAGGAAGCGGAAGTTATTTGCCGGTTCTGGATAATTCGATTTTGCCGTTAGAACCACGAAGGCCGCCCAGTTACAATTTTATAAAAGATGGTAAAATATGCTTCCATATTATACCTTGTGTTATAAATAGATAGATTTTATTTATCTGTAAGATTATAATGGTTATATCAGACGAGTCATAAAATGCAATAAGTATAAAACATTAGCAGGAAAATTCAAATCACATTAGACATATCATATTCATTTAACATATTACTTTAGTTTTCTGCATTCACAGTAAAGGAACAATCATCGGCAAATATAACAGACCATTCTCTACTCATATGTATATGCTAGCATATCATTGATGAATGAGAGAAAAGGTCCCAATATAGAACCCTGGTGAATTACTAGGTTAAAATCATAAAAGTCTGTTATCTTATTGTTGCGTTTTAGATGAATTTGTCTATTTGAAAGATATGACATTAGACTGGATGGAAAGTTATCCCTAAATCCCAGGTTATATAGATTTTTCTCTAAAATAAAGTGATTCAGAGTATCAAATACTTCTGATAAATCGAAGAAGAGCGCTCCAACGTATCTTTGTTTCTGAGGTATGTATACATATTCAAAAAGATCACTGGATTTTGGTGATTTGTGATGATTTTAAATTTAGAAATAAATGACATTATTTTATTACATACAATTATTTTAATTACTTTACTCAATACAGGTGTTACAGTAATAGGTCGATAATAATCGATAACAGTTGTATTTTTGCTTTTGGACACTGGTGTTACAGTATTTTCAGTTTTTTTGGGAATTCACCAAGTTGAATAGATGAATATCTGTTGTGAAGCAATACATTCCTACAGAGTTCGTAAAAATAATTTTTGAACTAGAATTCAATATGTTGAAATTGATGACGCTAGAATTACAAAAAATAGACAAATGTCTGATGGTATGTGAAAATTTCTCAAAGTCCAGTCTAAACTATACCATACACCATTTTTTGCAACTTCAATTTACAGAATGTTCACTGAGAAGTGCCAGTGGATTTCGTCTACACAAAGGAATAGTGAAAAAGTTTTACGCCGTCCCCAACATCTACGAATGCGAACTGTTGTGTTTCAGAGAAAAAGACTTTCCTTGTACTTCGTATGCATTCAGGTAAAAATACAAAATAGATCAAGGGATCAGAGGATCCAAAAATTTAAGACTTTACAAGTCTTCCATTTGGTCTGACAGATAGTATAACTACTCTTTTTCTAGATATACAGTCACATTATCTACTCCGACAGACAACTGCTACCTCAGCAACAGAAATTACAAGGAGCTGGACTTCTATACTGATCTAGAACCTGATAGGGACTTCGACATTTACACCATGAATAACAAAAATAGCTGTGAAGAACCTATAGTCCAAGGCAGAGATCATAGCGGTATGATATAATAAATTTGGTCTGTAAATTAATGTTATTTGAACAAAATATATATTTTTAGATTGTTTCTGGCGTGTCAGAAGCGGTCAGCGTTTGGACTATAAAGTCGTGCGAGATTCTTTGACGGTCAAATCCATAGTGGACTGTCAAATCGAATGCCTCAAGTCGACCAGATTCACCTGCCGAGCTTTCAGTTACAGGTATCTCACGTCAAGATTCTATTTACTCATATATTATCGTTCCAAATAGCCCCAGAACGTATCCTTGTAGCACACCTAATGTTTCGTTTCAGGTATGGTTCCCCTATTATCGGTGGGTCGATAGACAACTGCCAATTGACTGATTGGCCTTTTTATGAGCTGGATCCGAGAATACATTTCATTCCAGAGCCTGGTTTCGAAGTATACGATAGAGGGAGCTTTGGGCATGGGTGTGAACCGGATCATTTTGGAATAAGAGGTCAAATCTCAAAGGATAAACATGGGATATCTAAAGCTGATCAACGTAAGATCCACTGAATTCAGTATATATATTTCAATTCGTCTCAATAACTTGTTTGCATCAATACTAGGTTGTAGGGGCTCTAATGCCGCACCTTGTGGCATTCCACATCGTTTTTTCTCATTATACTGTTCAATAGAATTTTGAACAACCTCTGAAAGGAAAGTTAAGGAAAGAATAGGATCACTGGAGAAATATCAAAATAAAAAAGTGGGAAGACTGAAAAACATGTTTTTGTCATAACTTTACTTCTTGTTTCAGTATGTTACATCGGATTCGGATCACCTGCACGTCTGCTACCCCAGGCGACCAAGAAGTCATTGTATGTTCTCTCTGAACTGGCCTGTAAAGAAGAATGTTCAATAGCAAGGCAGACAACTCTGTTTCAATGCATGTCTTTCTCTTTCAGGTAATTACAAATAATTTTTAAAATATTAAAGCTGAAGTAATGGGCTTCGCGCATCCAAGGAGCCCCAGGGATCAGTTCTTGGGCCCTAGATCCACTTCATGTATACATCATAATTTCTGATATTTTTAGGACCAGCAGTGATAAGAACTTACCAAACTGTTACCTGTCCGACATATACCAGAGAGATTTATTAATCAACATGGATTATGTATACGACCCCGATTTCTGGTTGTTTGCTTGGGATAACTTCAATCCAGAATGCGTGGCACTGGCATCTGAACCACGTGATAATCATATAGGCGGTGAAATCATAGACAGAAATGGTAAGGGCAAAAAATATGATATTATCAAGTTCTCCAGTTAATCGAAATCATTAAGATCAATGACAACCGTTGAGTTCCTTCTATCTGCAGGAACAATCATTATTGTGTTGTCTTTCCTTAGATTGTTCAATGTCTTCCATGTGAAATCTTCTTCTAGAATATTTTATACCACGGTGGCGATAATCTTATCGCATTAAACTGTGCCTAGATCTTTTGAAATTGCGGTAAACTTAATTATTTAAAATTGGTATACCTGTATGGCCTAGGTAAGGTAAATACCATATGTACCTTATCACAGGTCCAGAAAAACCACACATACTTATTGTCTATTTCATAAATTTCTAAAACTACAAAAGATTTTGTGTCTTATTAGGATGCCCTCCGAATGTTTTTATATTTTCACAGAGTTCCTCCATGGGTTGGATACATGGAGATTGTACAGTGTCAGCGGATGGCCTTGTAAAAAAGGAGCTTTGTGTCAACAGAACAGAGAAACGGGCTTCTGGTTTTGTGAGCTAGAAGGAGGAGCAAAAGGCGCTTGGGACTATTGCTGCAGACCAGAACACCAGTGTGGGGCTTCTCATGGGTACCAATATCAATGGTAAATCATTCAAACATAAATAAATATGAATATTCAAGCACGTGACAATGTTACAAATGCTTCAGGTTTTGGTTCCATGGCTAAGGCTTTGGTTGATTCATAATATGTTATTATCAAACATTAATACTAAGTTGTGGTGTAAACTAAGTTAGGAGACGAATAGAATACTTGCTGAGGACTTCCGCGAGGTTCAGTTTTGGGTCAAATTGTTATCATAGTTTCGATGAAAAAATATAGATGGAATATACAAATTTTGACCTAAGAAATTATCAACCAAGTGAAATAGAAACTTTGGGACTTTGTCAGATGAAATATACATACACATAAAGGAGTCTTCAAAGTATGAAGATTACATTTATGACTACCTAACCTCTCACACCAGTGGGAGGGTAAAATCTACGGCTTAGATGGTTCAATGCCGTCTAATAACTAGTTCAAGTGTTCCAGTGGCTATACCAAGGCAATGTGACATTACAAGTCCTAAAAATCGTAAAGAAAAAAAGGCCCAAGCGTTGCGCGTCGTGGCAATGAACACAAGGATATGCTTACCTGACTCTGGATCCTGTACATACAGAGGACAATTCTCGTAAAAAATATACTACGACTTAAATCGTTAGATACACGGAGAAATGTTCGGATGTGAATTATTCTGTAATTATTATATTATGTTGAGAACAAGAAAAAAATAAATAAATTTCAAATTTCAGGTGTTATGTCGGCCCAACTCGAACGCAATGGAGGAAATGCAGCGATCGTTACTTCCCATACATCCACAATGTCATAGACCGAATAGACCACATAAAACCGTACCTGCCCGATTCTCAGAAGCCTTGGGTACCTCCCCCTCCCCCCGTTCGCCCGGGAGGACGACCCGATAGACCCCCAGCCCCTCCCCGGCAGCCTCCTCCGAGGCCCAGTCTGAATCAGTACGAAATGATTTTCGACGAAGAGTTTTTGGAACCTCCAAAACCAGGTAAGAACTCTAGTTGGTATATAATCCTTTGATTAAATTAACAGGTCTCAAGTTCGATTCCCAGCCGGTGCGAAGTTTTTTTTTCAGATGTGAAAGTTTGAATGATTCATTTTCGTTGCCGGCTGGAAATGATCCGTACGTACCTGCAAAATTAACAGATTCCATGTCCTTCTTCTACAAACTTTGACGAGCGGTCGCATAATTCGAAACAGGTGCGTATAAAGGTATAAACGATTTGATTGGAGTAAGAGATTGATAGGGATATCAGGAGAAATTGGCATGGTGCGCAGTTCTATGGTCTATCTCCTGTTTATTCAATCCAAGGCATAATCACATCACATAAAATAAACTTGATTCAGGATTTCGTTCCAGGTGGTTTTGGACAACCGAGACACTGGCCCGTGTCCTACCTGCACAAAGAAATGCCCCCCAACACAACCGACTCCAGAATCATGCGCATGGAAGAGGAGAACCCAAAATACGCCGCCATCCAAAACTTAATCAACGTCATCAAGAGCAACGATCTCAACAACATCCAGTACCACATCTCGAACGAGTCCAACAAGGCGGACGACATCCTCTTCGTGAAGATCCCGCTGCCGACGAATTTCACGAGAAATGTCATCTCCAGCAACAGCAGCGTCAACTTCCAGAAAGACGACAACATCAGCAAAAGATCCGGGAAATTCGTGCAGGGTGTACCCAGATGGAGCGATGTGGAGAAATCTACCGAGTCGACTGAAGAATCCGGAAGGAGTTCGAAACCTATCCCGGCGTATACCGAGGCAACTGAAGGGTCCGAAAAGAGTTCGAAACCCATCCCGGTGTATAGGAGAGCCTTTGTAACGAGAACTAATGTTACCAAACATGGAAGCTATTCATAAGCCATTATTTCATTTAGAAAAGGTCAGTAGAAAAAGACTCGCAATGCACTATTTCCTTACAACACAGGAACATCCCAAGCACGTCTCTTTTATGTCTCAAAGTGTACCATCTGTACAAGGTCATGTTTCTGACTTCCCAGAGATGTCCCGCAGAGGATATCCGGTGGATGCTAAAGCTGGTACGTCTCTGGGACAATCCAGAGATGTCCTCAGTACCAAATTTTTCATTCGGCGCGAAGCGAAGTGTCCGAAACGAGGCGAGTGCTTTAAAGGAACTTGTACACGGGTGTCATACGATTTTTTCTATTAGGCCTGCATCGTGACTTCAGAACCCAAATAGTCACTCCTCACGTCCGTGGTGAGTGATTACTAGCTCCGAGAATCATGTGCCCTGAGTAGACGTAGTGAACCAAGGGCGGTCTTCTGCATTCGTCCGGATAAGATTTCTGCCGCATCACGGCAAGTCGGTATGATTTTAGATTATAGAGTAGCGTGTCTATCATCCCAGCAAGTACCCTTATCAGTGGCACAGCCAGGATTTCAGTTGGCGGGGGGGGCTGAACATACCATTTATCAGTTACCAGAGCTGCGCCAATGATCAAAACCTCCATTTTAACAGAATGATTTGGGAAGAGCCTTCGGGGTTCAAAAAGTAAATCTCGATATTTAGTTCGGTTTTTCACACCTTTTTTCGGACGATGTTCGTTTCGCCAGGAGCCGAAAACTCTATGACAAAGTTGTCTTGAGAGCCGGTCTGTCGGCACTATCATCGTCATCTTTCCGAGAGTATATTGCCTGAGGTAGGAGCTTTCTAGGAGAACGTCAATTATTTCTGATCAGTTATTTGCTCGTTAACCAAATTCAAAGAAGTTATCAAATTGTTACATGATTCGTAGAATCCATAATTCGGTACTGTTAGCGACATCGTTTGGTCAGAGGAGTCACTTGATTAGCAAAAGATTCGTACTCGAAGTAGAAAACTCTTTTATTACAAAAGTTGTGCTGTTAAGTTTTGAAACTTTTCTCACAGATGGCGCAAATTATATTTCCACACAATTTAAGATCACTACATTATTATTCTTACGAATTTCGAATTTTGATTCAAACTAAGGAGTCAATTTCCCAAATTTATCACAATATTTCAAAGAAGTTATCAAATTGTTACATGATTCGTAGAATCCAGAATTCGGTACTGTTAGCGACATCGTTTGGTCAGAGGACTCACTTGATTAGCGAAGGATTCTTACTTGAAGTAGAAAACTCTTCCATTACAAAACTTGTACTGTTTAGTTTTGAAACTTACCTGACAGATGTCGCAAATTATAACATTTCCACACAATTTAACATCATTACATTAATTATTATTCTTACCAATTTCGAATTTTGATTCAGAACAAGGAATCAATTTCCCAAATTTATCATAATATCTCAAAATACTTGTTTTAAATTACCGTATTATTTTCGATTTTTCCAGTTTTTGCTGCCATCTGTTTGTCAAGAGGTAAACTCCACATTGAACATTTTTCAATTTATAAAATTCAGTGTTTTTCAATGTGCAAAGTGGTATCTTTCGTGTATTATAAACTATTCTTAAATTTTCAGAACACTCTTGGATACCCTGGAAGATTTCACCTTGCCAAATGGATCCTTTCAATACATATTCCTAGATCTCAGCAAAAAAATCACTTCACCATGACCATTATCGTCCTATGCAGCATATACTTTATTAGATATAGTTGATAATTTTATTTTATAGGATTAGTTTGAAATAAATGGAACTACCTCGAAACATATTGTTTAATTTTTTTTATTTATTGGAGAACTAAATTCCAGTTACACCAAGTTCTGGTATGCGGAAGTTTGAGGATTGATAATCGAATGAAAAAAAAAACATTTAACTGATCAAATTACAATACTTATTTTTGAATCTAGTGCGCGAAATGTTACTTTGGTGATGACTGATTTTTTTTTAACGACGCAGCCGAATTATTTTGTCACAACTTGAAAAGTGTTGAAGAGCCTTATTAAATTATTGTTGCACGGTGTCATGGTAACGAAGGAAAATGAAAAAAAAGGTCACTTGGCATATTCTTGTCAATGCACGAACCTCGTCATTTTTTGACATTTGTAGAAAAAATAAAGTTCTACGTTTGAATGTTGCTACTATCACAGATATTTCAGTAAATCGGCCGATTTTGTAACAAATGGTAGATTGATTCTGTTTCCAGATGAACTTTGAATGATAAAATATTGGATATTTACCGAATAGTCAGGTTTATAAATGATAAAACACTAGATTTCAACAGTTTATTATGGCACAAAAATACACTATCAAAGGCACTTATTTTAAGCTCTATCATACCGTAATCTCTCAAGACATTTGGCGTCTCAGATAAAAATATATATCTATTCTGGTCCTATGTATAACAGTTATATCTACTACTTACGCATGGTTCACGAACACAAAAGCCCAAAAATACACGAAGATATGTTTTGGCGCAGTGCGCGCAGGATACCTATATTGGTGCAGTGCGTGAAATGCCTCTAACGGCGCTGTTCTTGCTCTCAGCCTTTCTGAAGACAATTGGCGACGAAGAGTATGTTCTATTTGAGATACGAAACTTTCAAGATATGCGCTGATAAATTTAAGAAAATTTTGAAGCACGAATTGCTTAAAAAAAATCGCGCTAAACTACTGATTCAAAAAATCATACCTCTAGTATGGTAATCAGGGAATGTAAATATGTAAGTGTGAACGAGGAAGACAATAGGCCCGAAATCTGAACCTTGTGGAACACCGCTAAATTTTGGCAAGCTGCACTTGTAATCACCATTGATATCAGATAGGCTTGTGTGTTGTTAGAATGAGACAAGAATCAACAAAAACGAATAATATTTTGAAGTACAGATGAAATTTAAATATAAACTGACCTAAGTCTAGAATAACTGCAATATAAAATTTTAACAATGTACTAACTAAATAACAATACAAGTAATGGAAACAATCGAATAATACCCAGATAATCACCCTCGGCCTCCTCGATTCTTCATGGATATTTTTGACAAGCAGTGATGATCTGATGATCAATCTCGATCTTAAACCAAGGGCGAACAGTTGAATAAAACAATATTCAACACGATAAATGTAAATGTAAGCTGCGAGAAAATACCTCTTGGATGTAAAAAAAAAGCTATGTTCGAATAAAATTATTTGTAAATCCATAATAGTAAAGGAGCCGGTAATACTGTCGGGCATATAATTGTTCTGCTTCACTTTTCATGGCCGGAAGGTTTTCCCACGCTGATATCAGCAAATTTTCAACTATCGGAATGATAATATAATGAAGAAAAAATATGGGTTGCTTACGCCTGAAAACCAGGGATTCCGGCAACGGGAGGGGTTGCAACCCTATGCCACTTGCATAAGATGGTAACCATCTACACGGCAGTGCACTTTTTTTAATAGAGCTTATTCACTGACGTTGGTTAAAGCATTAATCAAAACATTGAGGTGGTGCTGTAGGTTTTCCTACAGCTGAGAAGTAAATAAGCCACCAAAAATAATTGAGTCACCTCGGAGCACCACGGCAAATGATAATAATAGCCTTCTACTACCCGCACAGGCTATGCCTTTGGGTACACTTTACGAGTGTTTATGAAGGAGTGTTTTTATTATTATTAGTCATTTTCCAGGAATGGAAACCGAAGCAACCTATCAATTTGATAAATAGGCGATTAAAAACTATTGTTTTATGTGCGATCCATCAGAACGATCATATACCCGATAGTATTACCAGCTCTCTTACTATAAAATAAGTAAGGACTATTTTGATTCGCGCTCTCAAACGAATCTAAAATGAGATATCCAACATTGGCATTTTCTAAAACTAGGTTGAGAGCACCACAAAATAAATAACTGTGCTTGTTGATAGCACAATTATTTGAAAGCTGTTCTACTTTAATAACTAGGCTTTTTGGTATTGTTCAACCATTTATAAAAATATTTGTATACATCTTAACAATACTCACTAGATAGCTTCTGTAAAGCTATTACTCGAAGAGATTCAGAATAAACTAACCCCACTTATAAACAAAGTTGGGGTTAAAATGTTCTGAAACCGATAAAGGCATCATTTTGAATAAGACACAATATTTGTAGATGCTATCGTCATCTCCAGACGAGAGAATTTTCTGTTATAAGCGCTTATAAGAAACAATCTCTAAAAAATGTTTCATGAACCTCAAATTATAAGTTCATCAAGGAAAGAATAAGAGTATTCAACGTCAAAGTTGATCGATGAATCACTAGCTAGATTCAATTCAATCAAATTCAGAATAAACTCGTAAAACAAGTTTTCAGAAAAATTATAGAAAAAAAATGTTAATAGAAGAATCAAATTCAATCAACAACAAAACAAACATGAAACTAATTCAATAAAATATTGAACAAACGTAGCAATTCACCAATGGCAAATGCAAAGATCCTAAACAAATAAATGATTCCTCAATTGATGAATCTACCAATTGTCGATAACACGCAAAATTTATTTAATAAATCCATGTCAGCTTTAACAATAAAAAAATTATTCAATAACTGCTGCCAAAGATGGTGAAATATGAATAATTATGGAAAGTAAAATCGTGTAAAATTTCAGAGCAATCCGTCATGATTTATAACATGCTTCAGTTCGCCAGCATCCAAAAATGCGCTTCTGAAGCAAACACACTATGTTTTGATGACACACTACGATGGTTGATATTCTATTTTTTATGATTGGTCGTGATTTCACGTACTTTAACTACCGTGCGCGCTTTTTATAATTTTCAGTCACTCCGGCGTTTATATGGTGCCTAGTTGTCCTTACAAAAATCTTTAATTTCGCAATTTCCTGTCGGAAATTATGCTAAAAATCCATTTTAAATCACCAGCTTCATTCCAATAGACCCACGTTTGATAAAGGAGGAAGGACAGGGATTATGGCTGTCCATGTGTTCGCATCCAACGCGCTCCCATAAATTCAAAATGTGATTTTTTGGTCAAAATTTACTCAGTTTTCCACTTCTTGTAGGGAGAGCACACTGTGTAATTCTTCGTAGTTCACCATGTATATGCCTCTCTGAGCAAAGCACCAAATGAACAAACAATTAACGAAGTCCATGTATGGCAAAAGTTGCCTAACAGTATTCAATGACAAACATGAACTCAATCAATGTAAGCTGCAAACTAATAAATGAATTAAATGCGGAGGTTAAACGAAAGGTAATCGCTGAATGTTCAAGTAAAATTTTTCAATGTTACCTCAATCACTGAAGAATACGCCAATCAAAACAAAGTGGGCGAAATAATTACCGAAATAAAACAAAACATAAAGATGTATCACTCAGAAACAAATCTTTAAATGAAAATGAATAAAGTTTTTCAAGACAAAATTCAATGACAAATGTGATCTCAATCAATGTGAGCCCCAAACTAATCAATGATTTTCAATGGGAAGGTTAAAAGATAGTCAATCAATGAATGTTGAAATGACATTGTTCAATGTAACTTCAGTCATTGAATCAATCAAACCAACGTAGATGAAATAATCACTGAAACAAACCATCAAGTGAATAAATCTGTGTCAATGCCGGTCATTAGAAATAACGCTCGCCAGAAAACCCAATTAAGGTTGGTGTACCTGAAAAGTATGAAATTCATTAACATTGATGACCTGAGAGACCCCACGCAGAGCATAATTACCCTGTTGCAGGTACATTAGTTGCATATTAGTGACAGATTGTATGCGAGATATATTGCCGCATTCTCACACTTGATAACGACAGTAGATGTTGACTGTTGAAACGTCGCGACTCAAACACTGCAGAGAATTATTTTTCTTTGATTCTAGACAATGGAAGTCAAGAGGAATTCTACAAAAAAAAATAACCGTTGAAGATCTAGACATCACCGTTTGTTGATTGCAAAAATCAAAATGTTTCGGTGAAAAAGTCCTCGGGTTGTTCAATACCTAATCTTAAACTACTGGAACAACCCCTAGATCTAATCATTTGACGGATCTTTTCAGCAACAATACATATGAGTTGTTGTCCTGTTGCATGACCTCCATGGCGAACATCGTTTCGTCTTTGATGTGCTTCAGCAGGTCGTTGTTCAACTGGACGTGGATGGCCTGCGGTCCCTCCACGTAGATGTCGCGGACTTGCTCGCGCGGCAAGCCGATCATCGCAGACAGCTTCTGCGCAAGCTCGGTCTTGCTGTGCGAAGACAAGAAGATGGCGTGGTAGAGCGTGGAATTGTCCCGGCAGACGTAGATTTTCAATTTGGGGGCGATGGTTCTGAAAAGAAAAGTGTTGCATAAGTGTTTGGATGGTGAATAGTCAGGTTTGAAATAATTATAGGTACGGAGAAAGCGAATGAATCAATCGACTGAATGCAGTACAGTCCCCGCAATTGATGATCAGATAAATAAATTGAAAAAAATATAACTGTACTCACCTTAGATGAATGGAGTTATGTAGTCTGATACCATCAGCATCTCCGCATATTTGTATCAGATCCTCCCTGGACATTCTGAGCATATCGTCTCCGGAAAATCTTCCGAAGGTATCCGTGTACTTTTCGAATCTGTTCGCCTTCAACCATTTTCCAGTTTCTTCTGGTGTCGACTCTTGCGACAGATTCAAGTTGTTATTCAGCGTCTAGAATTATAAAGAAAGGAAAAATGACAACGGTGTTTCAGCAAACAGGTTTATGTTAGGTATCGAGCTAATTTTCAAATTTTCAGACATGCAGATAATCTTATGACGAACGGAACATAGGAAACAATAATTGGATCCTAAAGTATTGCTTAAACATGGTTGTCAAGATCATAGTGACCAATGTCCAATACGATTGGGTTTTGAGACGAGATCGATTGTAGCACCACCAAACTTGGTATGCTAGTTGGACGGTGTTATGCACTAATGAGTCAAGCCACATTTTTTTTATAATTGAGTTATCACAATCATTGGAATCGCAAAGTGTTATTCTACAATAAACAGAAATGATTCACCCCGCAATTATATTGACGATAGTACTAAGCCACATTCCATCATGCCATGATTTTCTAAACTATTTTGATAATTTTTACGAAACTAGCTGACCTGACTGTGACTTGATCCAGTATTGCATAACACTGTCCAGTTGTTGGAACTATGATAAACACGAATATAAATTTTTTACCGAAATTCCAGGGGTAGGACATTTTTTTTTTTTTTTTCGTTTAAATATAAATGAATAGATTTTTGCTATAATCTTGGAAAGTATATGATTTATCAGATAAACAAGGTAAAAGACAATTCAATTCTCCACAAAAATGATTCCTAGCAATTTTTTATGAAATGTGATCGTTTTCTCAGAGAACGTGATTGAATGCCGACATCAAATTTCAGGTTCACGCTTAGCCGCCGCTGAAAGTTCTGGCGGAGCTGAATATTTGATTGGTCATAACTCTGCTAAAAATGATCGAAGAAGGAAAAGGAAAAATTCATATCGTTTCTGAAGACTCCTATTTTCTCATGCAAATATAATATAATATTTGAGTACCCAAAATGTGTTTTGTCGCACTTCACGGAGATGTTTGCTTATGATCCGAAAATCATGAAAAATTTAGTGAATATGGAATTATTATTATACTGAAGCAGCAACCCATACCCTTTTTGGACTATATGCAACAATTTTAAAGTAGTGTGACAGGTCCCACTTGTACATGCCAAAAAGAAAACTGTGTTTTACTCCTGCCTCAACTTACCCATAAAACCAGAGTTCTCTCCACTAAATGTTGAAAATAATCGCTTATTCATATCCTGCTTATATGTTCAGTAATACTATTGTGAAGTGTAAATTTCAAGCTTGAAATCACATACTTCATTTTTTATGTAGGATGTGTATGAGCGATTATTTTTAACATTTACTGAAGAAATTGCCGGGATTATGGGTGAGTTGAAAACTGAGGCAGGTGTAAAACACAGTTTTTTCTTTGGTATGTAAAGTGAGACGTCTCACTAGTCTAAAATCGTTGCATATGGTCCAAAGAGGGTACTGATTCCTGCTTCAGTATAATTATTTCATATCAACTGAAATCTCCATGACTTTCGGATCCTCCGTAAATATCGTAGAAGGGTTATGTGAAGTGGGATAAAACACATTTTGGGTACTCAGTTACTCACATGTTATATTTGCAAGTGGAAGTAGAGTAGAAGTCTCCAGGAACTATACACACTTTTTCTTTTCCTTATACTACAATTTTTAGCAAAGTTATGACAAATCTAATTTTCGGCCCTGCCGGAAATGGCAGTGGCGAGTTAACACGAGCCTGAAATTTGATATCGCAATTCAATTAGATTTTCTGCACTCGTCTTTGTTGCTATTAAGAAATCTCACTCATGGACTTTGTCAACTCGTGAGATTTCTATAGCAACAAAGATTTGTGCTTCTAGTTAAAGTTATCAAAAAATTACCACCATTGTCTAATTACTGTTGATAACTATGGAAAAACTATGAATTCCCGTTATCATCTGCATATTAAGACAGTGCATTTGTGCAGTGGCTTTGTCATGATTCACTCGTTAATCATTCAGTTCATATGCTGATTCAATTAAAACGCTGCAGGCAAAAGTATAAACAGAATTCAACACAGTGCTTATTATATTAAAGATTTTTGGACAATATTTTCAGACCAGGTTCAATTATGACCTGAACTGAATAGAAGAAAAATTCCTTTGGGGTTCAAATACTCTAAAAATGTCAAGGGTCTGCTGAAATCGGACAAATAAACTTACATGTGTCTGAATCGTTTGTTGTGATTTCTCCTCTTTATTCACAGAAGTTTTTTGGGCTGAATTCTGCGGTACAGCAGCAGTAACGGCATTATTGTTAGTTCCATCATCAGCCACTTTCGGAAGAGGCAAGTTTGGAATTTGCGGATTTCTGGAGATCAAAAAATATTTTAATAATTATTGCTGAAGCAGTTTTTTCAAAGGTGGCATTCAATTAATGGAATGTTATACTAAACCACGAATATTTCTCTGTAAATGATTCATAGTTACTGTAAGACAAATACCAAACATAGAAAAAATTCTACATTCAAATTTTATTCAACCATAAATTCTAAGTGAAGAAACGTTTTCAACAAGGATTATTTCCTCCTGTATGATAAAATATATTTTCATTTGATTTTATATATTGGTCAGAATGGATAATATAAATTAACCCCATTTGGGTCTATCAGTTGTAGTTCAGTTGTAAAGGACAGTGGATGTTACCAGATATTCTATAAAATTGTCATCATTTTACATTTCTAATTGAGTTTTTTGTAATCTAGAACTACGAGGGTACGTGAATGACTTAGACTTAACAAAAATTCTAGAATCAGATTTCATTCCTCTAGTAAAGGCTGATCTCACAGCCCCCCCTGTAACTATGTCAGGAGTATCGGAGGAGGTATCCATGCCAATGAAATATTCCATTTTAATGCTCGGTATTACCATCAGCAGTACCCTTTCTGAGAGAAATGATATGAGGTCCAATGCTAAAACTGCCTCTCAAAAACTTTTTTGTTTCCTGCCAGAAGCTATTTCACTTGCCGTCAGCGGATTGTGATTTATAAAGCAATACCTGGCCTGTCTTGCAGTACAGTTTCCATGTATATGGATTGTAGCATCTAAACACGCACCTAAATTTGAAGATTCAAACAAAAAGCCATTCGTTTTGTCGGTGATACTTTGCTTACAAGCTCGTTTCCTTCACTGGAACACCGCAGAAAGATTGGTGATCTGTCTCTGTGTCACAGATGCTTTCATGGACGATGCTCTTCCGAAATATCATCAATCGTTCCACCGTTAGCGGTCCCATCGAGACTGACCCGTCGAGCTCAGTCCTCACATCCATATGCTTCAATTTGAAGACATGCCAAACATCTCTTTTCCAAGGCTCGTTCTTAGAAAGAACGGCAAAGCTTTGGAACTCGCTGTCTCGAGAGGTGTTTCCTGAGACAGCTTGCAGAAATTTAAGAACACCAATTTCTTCCCACTTACTGCTCTCACGATGTTCTCTGAGCATGACAGTATTTTCCTTCCAGTGGTAACCGTAGGAAAGCTACAAACAATTTCAATTGCATTAAAAAGAAATGATTTCAGGCCTAATGCTGATCCCCGTGGGACACCAATTTCGTGTTCCATTCTGGTGCACCTAATTCACCGTGATAGATATGATTTGAATCAGTCATAAATTACTTCTTATTCTATAGTGGCACAGGGTAACAGTCAAATATGATTCCTTGTTTCCTCGTCCTGCCAAAAGCCGAGATTAATTTAGATAAATTGAATAAACGAGTGGTGGCCAATTGTCCAATTGGTGTTATTATCTTTCTCCGAGAACTGTTTATAGAATACACCAACAACAAATTGTACCTTCACTGGCTATTTTTAGTTGCAGTTTATTTTGGTCATGAAATAACAGATGGAGGTATATTACTTATACCATGATGTAATTTATAAATAGTGACTGGATTGAATGTTGTTCGTTCATTGTTAGCTTCATATAACCGGTTTATTCCCATTTAATATTGATTTTATTCATTGGATGGTTCTGGGGAAAGGTTGATTGTACCGAATTTGTCTGCCTTTATTCATGATTTATCAAATATCGATCATAAAAATCATGAAGTTCAGACTGTTCTGATCTAACAATCATGAATAACTCTGTAGTTTCAAAAATACTGATACTCATGTCCAATAATAAACATCCATTGGACGTCCAATTCATGTACGTGAATGTAGTTGAAGAAGAAGAAAATGTTAGGTTAAGTATTCTCTATGCATTGTTTTTTGGCTTGGCAGATTTGACATGATGACATGAACAAATGAAGTCTGCTGGATAGTTTGATAATTTGGATTTATTGTAGACATAATAGTGTTGAAATTTTTGTGTTTTGACGATTTCTATATATCTTCAACGAATAATCACGGATAAACTTATTCTCATTACCGGCTTTTACCTGTTTGAAACGAACAATAAAAGGTACAGCATGAACTCTAGAAAACACCTTTTTAACAAATAGAGAGCATTGCGAAACATATGTTTTTTTACAAACAAAAGTTGTTCGTAGAAACTCAACCCAATTGTGATTTACAGGAATCTAACCTCTCATCGGTCAGATACTTGTATAGTTTTGAGGAGGAATCGAACAAATCTGATGATAGCAATGTGGGCATTAAAACATAATGTCTCTCGTAACGCTGTCAATGATTTATTGAGAGTTTTACAACCACATTTTTCTGAATTAGAATGCTGTAGCTATTGACGACTGGTCGTGAAATGTACTATCCAGTGAGTTGGATTATATAGTAAGCAAATATTGACAA
The DNA here is from genome assembly GCA_958298965.1 of Chrysolina haemoptera. Lineage (NCBI taxonomy): Eukaryota > Metazoa > Arthropoda > Insecta > Coleoptera > Chrysomelidae > Chrysolina > Chrysolina haemoptera. The sequence goes on from OY282590.1 coordinate 38,771,379, forward strand.
CTACTGCAAAAATGCCCAATCAGTAAAACCAATCTACCGATAGATTTTAAATTTCCCGTGCGTTCATGTTGAGTATCTTATCACTAGATATCACTATATCACTAAAATCCGCGTAGTCCAACAATTGCGCAATACGTTTTCACGTCTGTTATAGTCTAGTTCCTAAATTGTAGATAGTGACTCATTGTACATTTTGAGGTTTTTACGGGATTTGAAAGTGCGCGGGGATGTGAGAAAGTGGCAAAGTAAAATTTGATTTAAAATCTAATTACCTAGCTGATTTCTGTTCCATTTCTTCCCTGCTTCATATGAATTATGAACCGTACAACCTATGAGTCACTATCTACAATTCAGGAACTAGACTATAGGCTGGTTCAACTGACGAATAGATTTTTTTTTTCTACGACCTCATGTAAATATGCCCCTTTATATGTGCTTTATCGATCAAGGAAGTAAGCCGATTGTAAAACACTTTTCATTTCTACATCGCAAATTGTACTGTAATGATGATTTCAGTACAGGACATTTCATTTTCCACGACTTTCATGAACTACTAGACTGTCATTTTCATGATCATAAATAATATAAGATCGAATCAAGTTTGTTAACGTTCTAATAATTTGACATTTCACATCAGTATTTCCAAAATTCGTTTAAAAAAATAAGTATTCGAAAATGAATAGTTATAGTGAGGATGATTTGACATTAACACCGCTAATTGATGACAATCGAATTCTATATTTTCGAATAGTTGACAGGAAGTTTCTATAGCAGTTAATTTCATCATATTATTATGTGGGCTCGTCGCAGCGATTGATGAGTAAAGGAACAGTCAGGATTTGGATGGTGGGGGTGAGGGTTCAAATCCCATATAAATCACAATTTTTTTTCTTTTATGAAATCGATTAGTGTTCGATTTTTATTATAATTTTCAATATTTGTATCTTCAATTCCTTTTTCAGGTTGTATGTATTATGGGAATCATGACGGCAGGAAAGTTTTATGATAAAAAGTGTTATTAAAAATATTACAGATGTTTATGATTCAGATGGTCGTAGAAAAACTATAGTATACAATTTGCATGAAATGACCCATTTAATGCTCATTGTACAATATACTACTGTTTCACCCTTTGTATATTTGTCACTTTGATCTAATTGTTCATAATTGCATTTTATTTGACAGGTGCTGCAGAGAATGCATGAAGGGTCGCAATAAACCCACTTACTCAAGGCCCAACCTACGCACAAAGCTTCAGCATTGCATCTAACACGTTAGTTTCGAAAAAAACTCAAAGGTACTTCTAGAAAATACCTACACATGCACAGCCCTCAGATGGTGTTTGACGTTAGCAGCGTTCCTCTTCATCAACGCCCTCAAACTGGGCGCGTTCATCCTCTGCAAGCGCGCCTTGTTCCTGCCGCCCCTCAACCGGGGGTGGATCCTCAGCCTCAACCGCTTCGCTATCAACCTAGCCTCCGCGATGTCCCTGGAAAAGGCGTGGAGAAACTGCGCCTCCACCACGTAGTCACTCTCGGTGACCGTCACGGTGTGAATCAACAAGAAAAAGTCGTCCATCTCAAATAAGAGCGACGGAAGTCCTACCGTGGCAAAAATGGACGGTCCTCAAAAGGTGAGACGTAGAATTTCTTCTCTTGACCCAAACCTTCACGAGGCGCGGCTTGATGTCATCTGAAGAACAGCGTTTGTAGTTCCACCATGTAAACGAGTAGCTCTGGATAGACTTGGGGTGTTGCATCAAAGGTATTTTCGACGAGTACGACCATTCCTGTACCATGAGCGATGCTTTCATAAGATTCCGCTTCCAGCGCGTTCTGGATTCGCACTTTCTCAAACACTGCGTAGCGACAAAACACTTGCCATTCGCGTTCACCGATAAGCCTTCTTCGATTCAGCGAAAAATCATAATTCTGTTCTGAACACAGTCGAAACACCAGTCTGTCCGCCGACACTAAATTTAGAACGATTGACGACGACGAAGACGAAGGTGGCAATGGCAAACCGCTTTATAATAGTTGATAATCGCTCGTCGAAAACAAACTGAACGCGATCGCTAGCTAGATCGCAGTCGTCCGAACCGGATTCAACTGGTTGCAGCGGGAATATGCGGTTCGATGCAGTGGGTACGGCGAACATCTAGCGGGCCGATTATGGTTTAATTTTATTGGAGAATGCATACGCGCAGAGGGAAGAGTGCACGTAAATGACGCGGCGTTGCCGGATTTATGGCGTTGCGATGAAGCAGCGGGTCAGGGCCGGGCTGGCATTTGGCTGATTTTGTTCACGCTTTTTTTCGAGTTGGAAATTGATCCTCCCGCTAAATATTTGGAACTTGATTCTAATGGTAAATCCATCATTCTACCGTGAAGTTTCCATCATAAAAAATTTCATTTTTGACGATAAAGATTATGGTTTTTGTTCGAAATAATAGTAAAAAATGGTATTCACGTGTCTTTCTCAGCCTTTCAAAGGAGGAGAGTGTTTTTTTTAGCATGCTTAAATTAGCTTCATTTGTATGTATGTATTTAACGGAAACTTTGAACGTGATTTTCACCATCTTCCAGACGTCCGATGATTTGGAATGTGTTCGTAATTCCGGTGACAATGCAATGACATTTTTGTTTTAGAAAAAAAAATGGCGTCTTCAAGATAGCGGACGAGAATTTTGATTATGATCAGATTCGATTCAAAATTGGTATGTGGGTTTTTTTTAGGCCGGATCCTAGCGCACCTTTTACATTTTTCGCATTTTGCGACCATTACGAGACACGTTCGTTAAATACTTAGGTATTTAGAAAGGAAGCTAAGAAAATGTTCTAAAAGATGTTATTTTTTGCTGGCCAAACAGTTCGCTTGTAGGTGTTATAGGTAGTTTTGTGTGCTAGGTTGCCGGATTCGTGCGATATAATTTTTGTTGCACATTTATCTTTGTTTTAAGGGACACCGTGTATCCGAACATATTCAAATAATACATTTTCAGAATCAGCATAAAATTTTAATAATATCGGTGGTAATTTCGAATGTTTTTTCGACTGAAAATTCATTTTGTGCAGATCGACTTGAAAATCACAGCACATACTAATTTTGGCATGCTGAATCGATTGGCGTTCGCAGAATTGCTCTATCTCGATCCGGTCGTCGGTTGAAAATGTTATCTAGTGGTTGCAGCTGCCGTTTTCCCGCCAAACATTTTTCTAATTTTTTTCTGTTATATTCATGAAATTCAATTTTTTTTCTATATGCTGACTGAATTTGAAATCGATTGTTGGTCAAACATAGATTTGGTAGCCTTTTCCACGAACGTGTGCCCTTTAAGTTGGACCGATTTTTAAATTTATTATTTTTCATTTTTGTAATACTGTGCCAAGTTAAATTGATGGCGCAGAATACAAAGAAAATATTGAAGAAATTCTAGAACTTTCCGAAGTATTTTTTTGGCGGTTGTATGTGCTAGGATGCCGGATTCTAGCGCACCTTTTCCAATTTTCGTATTTTGCTACCATAACAAGCCACATTCGTTAAATACATATCGGTATAGAAAGAAAGCTAAGAAAATTTCCTATGAGATGATGTTATCGTTTGCTTGTCTAACAGTTCGCTTGTAGGTGTTATAGGTGGTTTTGTGTGCTAGGATGCCGGATTCGTGCGATACCAATTTTGTTGCACATTTATTTTTGTTTTTAGGGACACCGTGTATCCGAACATATTCAAATCATACATTTTCGGAATCAGCATAAAATTTTGAGTATATCGATGGTAATTTCGAGTGAATCTGATGACTTTGGATTTTTGGCCATTTTTAAGGTAACCCTTTGATATGTTTTCGGTTGAAAATTCATTGTTTGCCGATCGACTTGAAAATCACAGCATATACTAATTTCGTCATTCTGAATCGATTGGCGTTCACAGAATTGCTCTATCTCGACCCGGTCGTCGGTTGAAAATGTTATGTAGAGGTTGCAGCTGCCGTTTTCCCGCCAAAATGTTTTCTAAATTTTTTCTATATTATATTCGTGAAATTCAATCATTTTTCTATATGCTTACCAAATTTGAAATTGATTGCTAGTCAAACATAGATTTGGTATGCTTTTTTACGAACGTCTGCACACTGAGTTGAACCGATTTTTAAATTTATTTTTCATTTTTCGAATATTGTGTCATGGTGAATTTATGGCGTAGAATACAGAAAAAATATTGAAAAAATTCTAAAACTTTCCGAAGTATTTTTTTTGGCGGTTTTATGTGCTAGGATGCCGGATTCTAGTGCACATTTTACATATTCCGCATTTTGCGACCACGAGATACATTCGTTAAATACATTTCCATATAGAAAGAAAGCTAAGAAAACCTAACAGTTCACTTGTAGGTGTTAAAGGTGGTTTTGTGTGCTAGGATGCCGGATTCGTACGATATAATTTAGTCCAATTTTGAAATTTTTCATTTTTAATTTTCCGAATAGTATTTCATGTTAAAGTGATGGCGTAGACCCTTGTCCCCTCGCCAAGAAACTCAAATTCAGTTATATGATTGTTATCATCATTACTATTTGTTTTTTATGTATAACAAGTTGATACCTCGTTTCAGAAAGGCTCTAGTGAATTTGTTTTCGATATATTTTAATTTATACAAAATGACCTTCTTGTCCCCGAGAGTAACAAATTTCTTGGATAATAGAGTATTTATAGGCCATCCATCTATAGTCATTATTATGTGCTTCAAAATCCACTCATCCGTACCAAGAAGTAAGTAGCTATCTGACAGATAATTGATGATGATGATGATGAATTCCGAAATTAATCAAAAACTAACCTGTCATTGTTGAATTCTACATCATCGGGAGTCAAAGGAGGTGTTGACAAAACAGCATCATTTGGCAACTGGAAGAAAAAACAAAGTTAGGACAACTGGCAAAGCAGAAATAATAAAGGAAATAATAAAGCCATTTTTGAAAAGGCTATTCACGGCCAGCTTCATCTAAGGTCACATCCGGCAAGTTTGGAGGAAGGCTGTGGTGGCGTTCATAGTAAAAACTGGAAGACGCCCAATGGACGAATCAACAATGTCCTACTGCCCCACCACTCTCACCTCCTTTCTCCTAAAAGTAACGGAGAAAACAATAGACTGTTAGGAGCGATCTCCTAGAAGTAACACCGCTCGACAAGAAATAACAGTTTGCTAGTTGAAGGTATTGAAGAGACAAACGTGGCAAAAGATGTTGGCTCTTTGTGTCATCATAGACATTGATCGTGCTTTTGATAACATATCACATGCCTCCACTATAGGAAAGAAATATAAACGATTCACTGATCATTAGAATACACTCAATCCTGCGAAAATGGTATTTTCGACGCCTGCGGTGTTACTCAATGAGGCAGAATCATTGAGGTGATTTTTGGGGGAAAAAGAGACAGACACAGCAGAAAAATGTTGTTCCCAAGGGGGAGTTCTATCACGTTTAATGTGGTCCCTGGTTGTTGAAAACATGATAGTCAAGCTACAAGAAGATGGATTCACGACTCAAGGTTACGCGGTGGTGCTGGTCGTCACCATCAGGGGCAGACTTGACGAAGTTGTTTCCAAACGCATGAAACTAGCCGCCAACATATTCAGAAGCTGGTGCGCAAAGGAGAGACTTCATATCAATCCATTCACCAGGACGCGAATGTTTGAAATTGAACCACCAACTCTGAAAAGAACCCACGTAGCATTTTCCAACGAGATTATACTCGACTAACAACTGATATTGATCCAATTGAGCCAATTCAACCACACACTTTCCAAAGCTATGGCGAAAAGCCGAACATGCCGCAGAGTCTTTCATAAGGCATGGGGTCTGAAACCAAAAAAGGATCTACTTATCATACCAAACATTATCAAACCCAACAATGCTTCACTGTTATGATGATCAAAGATGCAACAACTTTCAGCATAAGTCACGGTGCAGAAAACGCAGCGGTTAGCTTGTCTGGGAATTACAGAGGCAATATTTATGTGCCCAACTGCAGCATTAGAGGTAATGCTAAACCTTCCGCCATTGTGTCATGTGTAATGAAAGAAGAAGCAATCAGTGATCTGTCAGCAATCTGTCTTTTGACTGCCTGCAGCGGTAAAGTTCATTTATTTCTCTTAAGTTCTCTGCTATGGTAAACCTTGTTTTTTTTTAATGAACCCGGTTTCGTTTGCATATTTTTGAATCCTTAAAAGAAGACTCCCAACTACACAATGAGACAGGCCATCATAATTTCCCTTCATCGTACACTTTTCGAATATACTCACATCATTGAGCACCGTACAATCATAACTAGGCTGGTACTTCTCCTGTTCCGACATCGGCCTCTTCATGATCTTCTCCCTGTCCTGTTTGTGCTTCCTGTCCGCCCCCTTCAGCTTGAAGACCTTGATCTGGCAAGCAGCCGCGTGCAGTCTTTTGTTTCCGCTGACGCCCATCTCCGAATGCTGATACGTTTCCACTTGGATTCGGAACGGTACGCCCTTCTCCCCACCGTGCTTCTTCGGGGTGAATTCCGTACTGATACAGTTCACCTGACAAAAATGCGATATTTTGTTTAAAACTTTATTTGTTGGTATGGCCCCATGTTGTGCGGCAAGATTTTACATGGCCCCACGTTGGGTGCCAATTTTCTTTATGTGGCTCCAAGTTGGGCGCCAATTTTTTTTAGTTTTCAGCTGACCACTCACCTTAATGTACACTCCGACCTCTTTGGTGGGATCCCAGTTGAATTTGATCACGTTGAGTGCGCTAGACGGCTGATAGATGTCATACGCTCCATAGGAAAGGGGAATGTCGACTTCTAAGATCCTGTCGCCTGGCCGAGCCCTCTGCCAGGAGAGCATCTGCTCCTTCTCCATGTATTGGAGACGTCTCTCGTGGAAGCAGATACGAACGACGGACTGCAATACAACAATCAGACTAAATATTCGCATCAGATCATTAATAGGGTAGGAAATATTTCAAACATGAAAATCATCAAGTAGTCGGTAGAAATCACAGGCACTTACTTTGAGTAGTTTTCCTCTGTAGAAGGACAGGTCTCCCAGTTTCTTCAGTTTGATCTCGTAGCTCTGCCCCTGGTTTAGATAGGTTAGGGTGTCTTCGTTCTGTTTGGTGGCTATGCTGGTCGCTGCTGCCAGCACGTATTGGAAGCGACTGTCGTCGATCAAGTTATAGTTGGTGGAAGATACTGTGTAGCTGTCATGGGAGTTCTGAGAGGAAAGATTGTTGGCTGGAAGGAGAAGAAGAATTGTTAATTGAGAAGAGATATCCTGTAATAGTCAGAGAAAATTTGAGGACCAAGAGAAATAATACTTCTATTACAATAGCCACTAGCGTACAAGCGAATCAATTTTCAACATTGTTAAATGATTTCAGGACTCTGTAAACGGAGATAAAGTTGACATATATGAGAAAATAGAAAAAAAAAATGTTGAAACATGCACCATGACCAGGCTGTTGAGACAAGCACAGCGATTGAGAATTATTTCAGTTTCGTTTCAACACAGTTCAGAATATTGAACTCAAAACGTTATAGAAACTGTTACCCACCGAATTTATTTGGTGCCCAGAACAGATCCCTAGGCCTTCTATTGTGAAAGTCTGGACAAGTTTCACTTACATATAGATTCCTTGCATGACTAGGACTGGAATAGGTCGAGTGGAATACCCCTGGCACCATAGTGGTTCAGCTTTTCAATGAGAGAGAGAAACTTTGTAGGGAATCGAAATGATAGACAGTGACGCTATACGAGTATCGGAGCCAGGATACACCTTGTGGCCGCAAAACATATACAGTCTGTCCACTTTTGACTTTATATGGACATATGGCGACATATGAGATACTTATTTTTGTTTTGACATAAAAAGTAACTTCTCATAAAAAGGTCTGCATGTTCTAGAATTATTAAATCTTGAAATTTTTCAAAAAATCTGAATCTGGTACGAAAGTAATGTATTTCTCCTTGTGACAATATTGAAAAATTTCGTTACGAAGTTATTCAAAATCGAAAATCGCGTAAAAATAGGCAGTCATATCCATCTACGCAGAAAATTAAAAAAAAAACTATTATTTAGATTTTTTTCTACAAAAAACTTATAACCCATTTCTACCGAAATTTTACATGAAAACTAGTTGAGCCTGCTGCTTCGTTCGAGAGAAGTTTATGAACCTTCCGCGAGAGCCTATATTTTGAGGGGTATACCTGAAGCGTTATTGTAAAAAAAAATCTAAGACAAAAAATATGTCTAGTTCATTTTATTCATTTTTGGCATAGATGATTATAAATGCTTATGTGAACATGAATTTCAAATCTGAACAACTTTTCACAAATACCTAACAGATCATTATAAATGCTTATGTGAATGTGATTTTCAAATCTGAACAACTTTTCACAAATACCTCCTTTAATCCTGTACCAAATTTGTATTTTTTAACAAACCTGGTATACGAGTGACAAACTTTGAGATTTTATTTTTCAAAATTGGGTTCTTAAATATGCTGAACTTTTAATGAAGAATCACTTTGTTTCCTACTACCAGATATAAAACAGTTTCCCATATGTCGCCATGTCGCCAACTTTGACTGGACATACTGTATGTTTCAGAACCAAATCTTATAAGAACAGCTCTGGAAAGAAACAAATACTTCCACCAAATTTTCGAATCGATTTCAGAAATTCGATTTTTTGGTGAAGGCTGTCCCACTGTTTGCCGGTACTAGAACTGTGCCGAGCACCGACAAAAAGTACTTCGAGCACTAAGCACTATTGAAAAGTTCTCCGAAATCTCGAGCACTAAGCACTTTAATTTACGAAATGCTCGCTATTACTAAGCACTTTCAAAAAGTAATTCCAATCAGGGAGCACTAAGCACTGATGCACTTCTCGGACTAGATACTTGAGTAAGTGAAACTTAATTGAACAAGTAAGATTTTCACAATAGTATATTGTGTATATAGTAGTAAAAGAAATGCTTGTTTACATTGTGGACTGGAAATGTGCTTTTACTACGAGGTACACATACTATTTTTTCTGAAATCGCAATCAACCTTATCATAAATTGAGAAATTTTGAATGATGTCATTATTGTTGAGACGCCATAAAAAAATTTTCCGGACCGGACTTAAATTACTTTTTCTACTCACATGACTATAATGGCATTCAGCTTACCGCGCTATTTTCACAGATTCACAATAGGTTTATTCGTTTGCAACAATGTGTAGTGCAGTATAGTGTAGTGTAGTGTAGTGTAGTGTAGTGTAGTGTAGTGTAGTGTAGTGTAGTGTAGTGTAGTGTAGTGTAGTGTAGTGTAGTGTAGTGTAGTGTAGTGTAGTGTAGTGTAGTGTAGTGTAGTGTAGTGTAGTGTAGTGTAGTGTAGTGTAGTGTAGTGTAGTGTAGTGTAGTGTAGTGTAGTGTAGTGTAGTGTAGTGTAGTGTAGTGTAGTGTAGTGTAGTGTAGTGTAGTGTAGTGTAGTGTAGTGTAGTGTAGTGTAGTGTAGTGTAGTGTAGTGTAGTGTAGTGTAGTGTAGTGTAGTGTAGTGTAGTGTAGTGTAGTGTAGTGTAGTGTAGTGTAGTGTAGTGTAGTGTAGTGTAGTGTAGTGTAGTGTAGTGTAGTGTAGTGTAGTGTAGTGTAGTGTAGTGTAGTGTAGTGTAGTGTAGTGTAGTGTAGTGTAGTGTAGTGTAGTGTAGTGTAGTGTAGTGTAGTGTAGTGTAGTGTAGTGTAGTGTAGTGTAGTGTAGTGTAGTGTAGTGTAGTGTAGTGTAGTGTAGTGTAGTGTAGTGTAGTGTAGTGTAGTGTAGTGTAGTGTAGTGTAGTGTAGTGTAGTGTAGTGTAGTGTAGTGTAGTGTAGTGTAGTGTAGTGTAGTGTATGTAGTCTAGTGTAGTGTAGTGTAGTGTAGTGTAGTGTAGTGTAGTGTAGTGTAGTGTAGTGTAGTGTAGTGTAGTGTAGTGTAGTGTAGTGTAGTGAAGTGTAGTGAACTGTAGTGTAGTGTAGTGTAGTGTAGTGAAGTGAAGTGAAGTGAAGTGAAGTGAAGTGAAGTGAAGTGAAGTGAAGTGAAGTGAAGTGAAGTGAAGTGAAGTGAAGTGAAGTGAAGTGAAGTGAAGTGAAGTGAAGTGAAGTGAAGTGAAGTGAAGTGAAGTGAAGTGAAGTGAAGTGAAGTGAAGTGAAGTGAAGTGAAGTGTAGTGTAGTGTAGTGTAGTGTAGTGTAGTGTAGTGTAGTGTAGTGTAGTGTAGTGTAGTGTAGTGTAGTGTAGTGTAGTGAAGTGTAGTGAACTGTAGTGTAGTGTAGTGTAGTGTAGTGAAGTGAAGTGAAGTGAAGTGAAGTGAAGTGAAGTGAAGTGAAGTGAAGTGAAGTGAAGTGAAGTGAAGTGAAGTGAAGTGAAGTGAAGTGAAGTGAAGTGAAGTGAAGTGAAGTGAAGTGAAGTGAAGTGAAGTGAAGTGAAGTGAAGTGAAGTGAAGTGAAGTGAAGTGAAGTGAAGTGAAGTGAAGTGAAGTGAAGTGAAGTGAAGTGAAGTGAAGTGAAGTGAAGTGAAGTGAAGTGAAGTGAAGTGAAGTGAAGTGAAGTGAAGTGTAGTGTAGTGTAGTGTAGTGTAGTGTAGTGTAGTGTAGTGTAGTGTAGTGTAGTGTAGTGTAGTGTAGTGTAGTGTAGTGTAGTGTAGTGTAGTGTAGTGTAGTGTAGTGTAGTGTAGTGTAGTGTAGTGTAGTGTAGTGTAGTGTAGTGTAGTGTAGTGAAGTGAAGTGTAGTGTAGTGTAGTGTAGTGTAGTGTAGTGTAGTGTAGTGTAGTGTAGTGTAGTGTAGTGTAGTGTAGTGTAGTGTAGTGTAGTGTAGTGTAGTGTAGTGTAGTGTAGTGTAGTGTAGTGAAGTGAAGTGAAGTGAAGTGAAGTGAAGTGAAGTGAAGTGAAGTGAAGTGTAGTGTAGTGTAGTGTAGTGTAGTGTAGTGTAGTGTAGTGTAGTGTAGTGTAGTGTAGTGTAGTGTAGTGTAGTGTAGTGTAGTGTAGTGTAGTGTAGTGTAGTGTAGTGTAGTGTAGTGTAGTGTAGTGTAGTGTAGTGTAGTGTAGTGTAGTGTAGTGTAGTGTAGTGCAGTGCAGTGCAGTGCAGTGCAGTGCAGTGCAGTGCAGTGCAGTGCAGTGCAGTGCAGTGCAGTGCAGTGCAGTGCAGTGCAGTGCAGTGCAGTGCAGTGCAGTGCAGTGCAGTGCAGTGCAGTGCAGTGTAGTGTAGTGTAGTGTGTAGTACTAGATACACAATATATTATTGTGAAAATCTTACTTGTTCAATTAAGTTTGACTTACTAAAGTATCTAACAGTCCGAGAAGTGAATTAGTGCTTAGTGCTTCCTGATTGGAATTACTTAGTAATAGCGAGCATTTCGTAAATTAAAGTGCTTAGTGCTCGAGATTTCGGAGCACTTTTCAATAGTGCTTAGTGCTCGAAGTACTTTTTGTCGGTGCTCGGTACAGCTCTGACCGGCAAGCAGTGGGGCAGCCTTCACCAAAAAATCGAATTTCTGAAATGGATTCGAATATTTGGTGGAAGTACTTGTTTCTTTCCAGAGCTGTTCTTATAAGATTTGGTTCTGAAACATACAGTATGTCCAGTCAAAGTTGGCGACATATGGGAAACTGTTTTATATCTGGTAGTAGGAAACAAAGTGATTCTTCATTAAAAGTTCAGCATATTTTAGAACCCAATTTTGAAAAATAAAATCTCAAAGTTTGTTACTCGTATACGAGGTTTGTTAAAAAATACAAATTTAGTACAGGATTAAAGTAGGTATTTCTGAAAAGTTGTTCAGATTTGAAAATCACGTTCACATAAGCATTTATCGGTTAAAAAATTTAAGTTTTATAAGGATGCTTTCATCTTAAATGGGCCACACTGTATATTATGCGGTCATATTATTTTCTAAATGAACAATGTACAAAAATAACCACGATTTTGTGTTCACTTCTTCCTTTTTTTCATATGGGCCTTATAATCCGAATAGCTGTATAATACGGCCCAAAAGTTAAGTTCAGTTTTTTGTCCATATTTTTGAAAACAAGTATTATTAACCTATTCAATTAAATGGAGGTGGTTACTTTGTAATACAGCATTTAATAAAAATGGGTATGCGATATCCGAAATAAAACTCTAAAATAAGGTGGGCCATATTTGCCGACACTACCTTATACGCCTGTTGGGCGTTTTTAGAACTTACCATCCATGACAGTCTGCAAGCCAGCAAACCCGCTTTGGCTGAGGAGCTGGTTGATGGTACTGTTGAACATGTTCTGGCTGTTGTTGTCCTCCATGGTACTGTTGACGACAGCGGTGCCATGGTGGGTGGACGTGGGGCTCTGTCGGAGTTTTTGGGCTACTTGCAACGTCGTCACATCGTTGGATGTCGGCGAAGGAGCTTCTTGCTTGAACACCGTCATGTTGTTCATAGACAGGATGTTGTCGCTGGAAATCAAAGAGGAAAATTATTTGAAACAATCTATATTAAAACAGAAAATGACGATATCCACTTACTTGACGCTATAAGAATTGCTGACCAAATCATTTCCACCCAAACTCAGCGAGCTCTCGATATCTGTGTTCAAATCTCCATAATCTTCAACTTCCCAGTGTTGGATTTTCACCGATCCTGAAATAGACCAATTAATCATTTTCTGTAGAAAATCAAAATATTTAATAAGTAGTAAACTGTGAATTTGTATTTCATATTTTGTAGTAAAGTGATTTGATTTGAATTACTGATTTTTAAATTAGGTATAAAATAAAAATCAACACCGGTGTGAATTTGGCAGTTAATGTTCAGCAGTAACTTTCGATCCAGCAGTGAATCCACCAGTGGCGTCGGTAAAAATATAATTTTCATTGGTTCGGAATAAATTTGGATTCCTGTGAAAATATTCATTCACAATGAGTAGTTTTCACATAATGCGCATTCTTCATCAATTCCATCCAATGGCAGGGGGTATGAAGGGTGAAAATCAACCCTCCGAAAAAATTTAAATTGACAAAAGCCTTCAGAAAAAAACCGCCAGTATGAAATTAACAGAACACGTTTATAATCACTAAATGAACATGCCGTATGAATTTTATCAATATGCAAAGGGGATGATGGGGCTAAAATCAACCCCCGAATGACATAAAATAGAAAAAGCCTTCAGAAAATATCTGCCAACATATAATTCACAGAGCAAGTTTCCTTCCTGAATACGTCCCTGGTGACCGAACGTCCTAAAGAATGCGTCTTAATACTTGCTTATACCAACGCTATTTAAGCTGCTTAAGCTTGTTTGCTAGATCGACCAATCGCCTACCAGAATTTTACTCCTTTTAATTCAAAAGGTCGCACACCAATTTATTAATTGACGTCAGTAGCAATTTTTCCCGGCCAAATGTGCAAACTTAAATTGCCCACAATCGTCTACACTACGTACAAGATGTTCAGAATGTATAAGACGAGACAGAAAGGTCATTCATGTCATCTTTTATATTTCGGCCAATCTTTGTAAAAAATACTGAGATAGGTAGAATTCTAATTGAAACAAGAGAATTCTTGAAAATAGCTATGTGTATTACTAGGGGCGAAAGTGCCACTTTTCCTCCCGCAGGATGTAGTGTGTACTTTCTATAGGGGTAGGAGGAAAACATTATTACATAGCATTGAGAAATTTTTTGTTAAGTGTGTTACTTCCAAATGTATTCTTGTCTATTGTACCTAAATTTATATTTAACATTATGTATCCAGAATGATTTATATTTGAGTTATTTGTGTTTTTCTGAAATTTTGTATGTATGTATGCTATTAAAATAGTGGCTTAGAATACGGAAAAAATATTGAAAAAATTCTAGAAGTTTCGGAAGTATTTTTTTTTTGGCGGTTTTATGTACTAGGATGCTGGATCCTAGCGCACCTTTTACATTTATCGCATTTTGCGACCATAACGAGACTCATTTGTTAAATACATAGGTATATAGAAAGAAAGCTAAGAAAATTTCCTACAAGAGGACGTTATGGCTTGCTTGCCTAACAGATCGCTTGTAGGTGTTATAGGTGGTTTTGTGTGCTAGGATGCCGGATTCGTGCGATACAATTTTTGTTGCACATTTATCTTTGTTTTATGGTACAACGTGTATGCGAACATATTCAAATCATACATTTTCGGAATCAGCATAAAATTTTGAGTATATCGATGGTAATTTCGAGTGAATCTGATGACTTTGGATTTTTGGGCTTTTTTAAGGTATTAATGATGTTTTTTCGGCTGAAAATTCATTTTGTGCCAATCGCCTTGAAAATCACAGCATATAGTAATTTCGGCATGCTGAATCGATTGGCATTCGCAGAATTGCTCTATCTCGACTCGATCGTCGGATGAAAATGTTATCTAGAGGTTGCAGGTGCCGTTTTACGGCCAAAAATTTTTCCAATTTTTTTCTATATTTCATTCGTTAAACTCATTTTTTTTCTTCACGCTGACCGAATTCTAAATCGATTGCTAGTCATAGATTTGATGGGCGTTTTTACGAACGTGTGCACTTTGAGTTGGATCGATTTTTAAATTTATTATTTTTCATTTTTCGAATACTGTGTCATGTTGAATTGATGGCGTAGAATACGGGAAAAATATCAGAAAAATTCTAGAACTTTCGGAAGTATTTTTCGTTGGCGGGTTTATGTGCTAGGATTACGGGTCCTAGCGCACCTTTTACATTTTTCGCATTTTGCGACCATAACGAGACACATTCGTTAAATACATAGGTATATAGAAAGAAAGCTAAGAAAATTTCCTACAAGATGATGTTATCGTTTGCGTGCCTAACAGTTCGCTTGTAGGTGTTATTCATAACATCCTGCTGATGAAAAACAAAAGCTCTGGTAACTGATAAATTGTATATTCAGCACCCTCCAAGCTGAAATCCTGGCTACGCCACTACAACGGCTAAACTTTAACCATATTTTTGATAGATTGCTGCCAAATATGCGAGACATAAGCAAATAGGAGTAGAATTTAAAAATTACATCGTTATTTTCTTACAGACACTTCTTACGAAATGATTACAAAACAAGCTGTAAAGATTTCATAAGCGAGACGATTTCATAAGCGAGAAGATTTAAACAATAATAATAGTAATACATGAGTGACTCACCCTTATGAGCGTTCGCCTTTTTTCCTGCTCCCTTGCCTTCTAGGGAGAGCGGATCCTTCACCAGCTTGAATCCGCTCTTGCTTTTCCTCTCTTCTTCTACGAAAGAAAGCCTCCTTTTGCGAGTGCTTTTGCCGTCGCCCTCGTCGATTTTTAACGCGTTCCACCCGAAAATGTCGCCATTGTTATCCATACTGCACTCGGTAGGGATGTTCCAGGAGTTTTTCGAGCTACCGGAGCTTTCATTCAACAGAATTTCCGCGTTATCGTACAACTGATAATCCATATCTAGGCTACTAGGCTAAGCTAGTCTAACGATCTCTGGGGTCGACCCCAGGGCTAAGTCCACAATCCCTCGATGTTCGCGTAGTTTCTTTAGAACATTACGAAGAACGAGTTGTACAATTTTTTTATGCCCGTGGTTTCGCGCTGACGATGATTCTGAAGGAAGCTAGGGACGCTTAGCATTGTATTGGACGGCTCAAAATCCATTTATCGCGCGCTAGAGACTGCCCTGTAGATCGAGGGTGCGGCCAGCCGAAGGGACGAGTCGGTGCTAGGGCGTTTTGCTCCCCCAAGCCGTCTTGGCGAAACTACTAACTAAAAGTCGTCCGAAACGTCGCGTTTGCACTCGTCCGCCGGAACCCAAGACTTGCGAAGTGCCGTGATCAACTGACGCCCGTTCGAACTCGATGTTCTCTGCGGAACGGCTTGATTTACTTAAATTGATCTCAATTGGCGGGAATAATTCGGATTGTGTCGCGCGTGTAAAAAATTATATCTTCCGCGAGATTTTTTGTGCTTTTAAATTAGGCCTCTCTTTCTCTCGCGCTTTTGGATGAAGAACCCGCACAGTCGCAGAAGTTTGAAGGGGTCGGCTGAGGAAGGCTTCAACGGGAAAACTAAGGATGAGTCGAACCTCGGATGCATTCAGATTCTGGAATGAAGAATATTAATGATGAATAACTTGGAGTTGGATAAACTGCAAAGCCTGTTTTGTGCGCACATAAAGTATGTACAGTATCGGAAAGTTTTCACCTGGGGTATGGTGGTTTTATGAGAGCGTAAAGAAAACCTTGCTATATGTTGAGAGACCATTACAATTTCTCCTCTACTCGCTCGAGGAAGGGATATCGACGTAAGTTGTTAATTCGTCGGACGAGGTAGTAGGAGAGGCGCGCAGTAGTGCGTCTCTTTTATTTATAGATTTCTGTCTATACCACAGATGAAAAGTTTCCGATACTGTATAATTCATTATTCTTATGAAAAGAGCCAGTCGTACAACTTGAAAAATAGCGGAATTATTAAAAAAAAACAAATCTCAATTTGTTCGTATTTTAATTCTCTCTATAATTATTGCATTCGATACAATGTTATGGGTGTATTATTTTTCATTCCATTCAATTAATTGCGAGTCCCAAAATGGCATACTGTGGTTTCTCTTAGTTTATCACAATTTATCTTTTAAGCGTATTTTGACTGACAGCTAAGTTTGACTGGTAGTGAGATTTGCAAAAGTTAATGAATAAACTCGGAATAAACTCACATTTTAACTTTAAGTCACGTAGCAGAGATATTTCACTGAACATTGATAAACCCCTTAGAGAGGGTTAGTGAGCTCCAAGTAAAGTTGTCTCGTCATCAAAATTCTGTGGTCCCTTGGTTTGTCCGAATTCGCAAAAGGTTAAGGATATTTGAACTCTACTCCGGCATGTCTGGCAGCCATTTTATTCGCAGCAAAATTACCGAATTCGGAAAGGTATGATTACTTGTAATTCGGACTCCCTTCGTCTTAATTGTTGACATATTTCTACTTCTTTCAATTTTTTCACTACGTTTTAATTGCTTAAATCTGCAATCGTCTTCAGGTGAATATTGACAAATTAAGAATCTACACTATGTTTTATAGGACTGCCGGTATGGTGTAATTACGTTGTAATTACGAGCGGTCTTGTGGCGCGCATGCTCCCGTCAAAACGGTCAATTACACCATACCGGCAGACCCATAAAACATCGTGTAGATTCTTAGTTTGTTAGTACTTATTCGCCTGAAGATGATTGCATATTCAAGCAATTGGAACGTAATGAAAAAATTGAAAGAAGTAGAAATCATTCAACCATTAAGACGGTGGAAGTCGGAAAAACAAAAATCGGAAAGGTATGTTTTCGCCTTAAGGGAGACGGATAAATGGTTAGGTACGACGGCCAGGTCAAGTCGTTCAGTTAGTTTGATAGATAGAATCAATTTGAATCATTTGAATTTTAAGTGACGTTGTAATAAAGTTGACGAGATTTTATAGTAAGATTTTATAGAAAAAGCACAGAAGATTTATAAAATCATATTAGTTTTTTTTCTGTAATCGAACTGCACAGAAGCCCCCGTGAATCAAACATCATTATTGGCCCAAATACTTGCAAATAACTTCACAATTCACAATTCAGAACAGTCCTTCTCCAACAATCCTCTCCACACCTCATAATGGTGATTCAAGTCTTTAACAGTGTGAATTTTGCACAGAGTCCCCAAAGCACCATTCGAAGATTTCGCTCCATAAAACACTCGTTTCACCCTGCTGTGAATCAGTCCCATCGCGCACATAACGCAAGGCTCGCGAGTCAAATACACATAGTAACCAGTACACAAGTATGGACCGTCAGCTGGCTGAACCAATTCCTCCTTCGTTTTGAACCTACTAGCCCCAAATTGAATGGCAGAGTGCCCAATGCGAAGGGATTCAAGCAAGGTTTTCGGTATCCCACGCAAGTCTAGGTCTCCTGGGATATTCTGGGAGTTTTGTGTTGTCCAAAACCCCCCATTTTGGGTCCTAGCGACGTTGTCAATAGCTACCATAGCAGCATGACAACAGGGTCCTTCGTTTGTCTGCTGGAAACCAATAGCAACTACCGAGTTTATATTAGGATCCACCACTACAGCCCCGATTTGGTGCCCATTGTGAAAATGCTGCTTCGCATACTTGGCCACGTCGATCGCAACCCTCATATACTCTACGTGATTTTGGAGCTCCGCAGAGGAGAACAGGGTGTTTGTGGCTAATTTTTCTATGTATTTGTTAGAGTGAAAGTTGCATGGCCATAGTTTGTTGGCTTTCTCGTATTGGAACCGGGTTTTTGGCGGCACTTTCGCCACAGTGGCGACTTTAATGTTATTCTCCAAAAGGGTAATGTCGAAGTTTTTCTTATTCAATAGAGAATGCACCGTGTTGATGTCATGATTTTTTACTGGAAAAAGAAGAACTTCTTTTCCTTTCACTCGTTTCAAATGCAGCAGTTCTGGTAGAGGTAAAACTGAATTCAACTCCACTATCACCCTTGATATGTTTTTTGGATTCGAAATTGAATCTACGAATACTTCGGTGAGAGGGATGTCTGTGATCAAGTCATCTGGTAGGACTGGTTGGAACCATTCTTTGTTTCCAGCATCCTCGACGTTTGTATCCAGCTTCAACCTTTTTGAGTCTTGCATTCTTGTTTCGTTTTTGGTAGTTGACACTCTTTACGGCAGCGTGGAACTTCTATTTTGCTTGATATTGGTGGTACCTACCTAACACAGTCTAATATTATAATAATAATAGTATATTTGATAAATATTATTGATATAGGAATGTAGGCTTTCACGGCTGGCGTCAATCTTTTGGTTGATTTCCGGGTCTTAGCGTGGTCTTCTTTGGTTAAAATCTAGAAACGTTTCAAATGCCACTATGGCAGTACTCTTCTTGAAGTATCAACTGAAATTGAAGGTCTCCTTTCTCGGTTTGTCCTTGTCCCAATCAACAATTTCACTTGTGCTCAACTAGACGTGTACCAATAATACTCCTTTTCGTTTGGCCAATCCTGTAAACTCCCGCTTATTCCAGTGGATCTCTGCAGTCTTTTGCTGATCTCAGTGCCTTGAGGTTGCTCGTCACTGGTGTTTCTTTTCTTCTTCCTTGGACGTGTAGCACGGATTGTCTTTTTTGTTGTAGCCGTTCGCTTGTAACACAGTTATTAGGTGTTTTATTTCGTCCTCGCTGTGCCTTGGTTCACAAAGTTCACATATTCTCAAAGCTCTGTTCACCAGGGTGTTGACGGTTCGTTTCTGTTTTGGATGATAGTTGGATTGATGATTAGATATCGATCTGTGTTTGTTTTCTTCCCGTATACCTTATGGCCTAGTTGATTAACAGAAAGGAACCGTCATCAACACCTTAGTGAACAGAACTTTGGGAATATGTGAACCAAGGCACATCGACGACAAAATAAAACAGCTAATACCTGTGTTACAAGCGAACGGCTACAACAAAAAAGGCATACACCGTGCTAGGCATCCAAGAGAGAAGAAGAAGAACACCAGTGAAGAGCAACCTCAAGCCACCGTCTATCTGCCATACATAGAATAAGTCAACAAGCGAATTGGGAAAATTCTAACACCATCTTCAAACCAATGACTGAAATATTGGAATATCAGAGATCACGAAAAGACAGCAGAGATCCACTCAAATCAGTGTAAGGTTTATATCGGTCAAACGAAAAGGAGCATTGGTACCCGCCTACAAATGAAGTTGTCGATTAGGATAAAACGAGGAGTCTGCAGTCGCCGTACATACATTGTCCGACGGAGAATACCTACAAGATCAATTTCGAAAATACCGAGAGCCTAGCAACGCCACAGAAATACGCATACACCAAGATAACTTCAACAGAAAGGAAGAGAGAACATATCTACGAAAGATCTGGCACACAGCATTGAAATGCATCGAAAAGAAGCCATGTCATCCGAATCGCTCAAAAGTACGCGACACTGAAGATGGTTGCCACAGTTGCGGTTGAAACGTTTGGAGATTGTTACCAAAGAAGACCACGGCAAAAACCAGGAAATCCACCAGAGCAAATAATATATTATTAAATCAAGTATAGAATTTGCAACTCTACTTCTGTGATGCTAGAAAATAATATTTTTCCGGTACCGGGAGTATAGACAGTGCGTTTTTCATTCATCATTCAGAAAATGCAGTTCTCTTCAATTTTGTTCGCTGATTATTATATCCTTGAACAAATCATTTAACACCAATTTAAGGAGTCAACTGATAGAGGTCTTGGGAATAACGTTTATTCGTAATCTTGAGCAAACATTTAAAAATAAAAATCGCCACATCAAGATCAACACGAATCTGCAATTAGACATAATTTTTCGAGGAATAATCGGAACTGTTCAGCGTTTCAAGTAATATTTTTATTGCTAATTCGTCCGCACACATGAAACTCAAGGTTTTATCAGTAAAAAGGATTTTGATATCAATTACAGACATAATAAAAATGTATCCTACCTAAAAAAACAAGTGACAGATGAAAGAAGGCCAGTACTATAATTTCGGGTTCATCTCAATCGACAAAATAAATGGATGTGAATTTCAGCTTTTTCCAGTTCATTGATTTCTTGAACATCTAGCCACATACACAACAGCACTTTTTATATAAATCAAAGGAAGATATGCAAACTGATGTGATGACACTTCTACAAAACGTGATTTCACAGGTGATAAAAAGAAGAATCAGATTGGGAAGGCGAACTACACTATCGGCAGATAAACATCCATGCGCCATCTATCGGATAGTAGGAGATAGTGGGTTGTGATATTTGTGCCCCAGATGTCACTTGAGCCGCGCAAAAGGTACGCCATCTGTAATTATTTGGTTGACCTGATAAAAAAATATATGTATGTATCTATTTTAACCCACTGATAACCGTCGCCGTCGCTCGAAAAATCGCACTTGCTTGAAAGAACTTTTTATCCACTCATACTCCAATATAGAATCATACATGTTACGTCTGAACGCCATCGCCACCACCACATATTTAAAAATAAAGAATCATATTTTATAATACCTTATGACCTTCACCGTTGTTTGATAATACATTTACTTAAAAATCTTTGTGATTTAGGTGCACAATTTTAGTTATTCGATTGAAATTGACAATTGAGATTGTGATGTATGGATACCTACTTTCCCTCGGCTCTCACAATACAGGATTTTCCTTTTCGTGGGAACCAGAACTTAAAAAAAACAATTGACTATGATTGAGAGCTATCCATCTTGATTGAGAGATTGACAGAATCCCACCTCAGGTGTATATTGTATTTATAATAAAATTTTCCCCAGCGCAAACCTCTAGCCACAGAACACTTAAACTCTACCATGATACAGAACTACAGAACAGTAAGTTGACAGATGACAGATATGTTATTTGACATTTGATTGTTAAATAATTTGTTATGGTTATGTCGATGGTTTGAATGTCAACAAATTTCATATAGGTATATTGTATCTATTTCCTCAAAAAAGATCCTTCATATCACTTTAAAATGTCGAAAAGACTCCTCAATGCTTTGGACTATCCCCAAGCAGACAATGTGAACCTAAATGGTAAGAAAAACAAACCGCTTACCTTTCAGAGGCCATGGTGTATGCTTTCCAGATGAAAGAACTTTCCGGACCGTGTTGATATGGCTGGAAATCAACAAACTCAAAAGAGCTCCTCCGAACATAGTGAACTTTTTGAAAAATATCAATTCAAGCGACTGGGACAGGGTGTACAGCGAATATAAGGATGGAGTAGGCTGTCCAGTATTAGAAACGAAACTTGAAGAGTTACAATGGCTTCTGGGGTATGCTGTACAGCTTGAAACCAGGAACAACAGTTGGTATAATAGTAGATAAGGTTGAGCTGAAGCTCATATTTCTTGTTTTCAGAACATGTATATATGAAGCATGCTGTTGAGAATCTACAGAAGACCAATGTTCCCAGTGTCGTAGCAGAGAATTCTCTGGATAAATTGGATTGTACGTATTCCTTCAATGTTCAATGTTAGTAGTAGTAGTAGTAAACTACGGTTTTCGCCCCAGCAAAATTGCTTTGTAGAATTTTTTAAACAAGAAATAGAGAAAAAAATTACAACTTTTTCGGTTTTTTGCAACTATCTCAGAAGGTATTGAAGGAATCGTTTTATAATTAAATAACTTTTGTAGAAAATTATAAAACCTACAAAACAATTTTTAATGCGACCGGATCAGTGCATTATCCACTGAGGAAATCAAGGAAAACCTCTAAAAAGAGACCATTTTTCAAAAATTCATAATTCTTAAAATATCACAGGCAATTGATAGTTATACAAGACAGTAACAGATTCAGAAACCTATAACAATAATACTAAAATAATGAACAGTCAACAGATACCTTATAATATAGAATGATTTTTCCACATAGGTGTTTTATAACGCTCCAATTCAATGTGTCCAAGAATCAATGACATATTATTTTCATCTATTTTATCCAATGTGATAAAGCTCATTGGAAAGTTGTTTCACATGAATAACTCTTCCTGAAGGACTATGTTATCAGTATTTTTTTTATCTTTTAGTTAGTAGCAAAGAATTCACAGATGGTATCAATGGCTTGGCAAAGATTTTAAAAATTGTCCCCCACAGTGATCCATTTGTTACACTGAGGGCTGTGAGAAAAGTGGTAACAAAAAGAATGGCCCCGGACTGTGTTGCAAACCCTCAAAAGTACATCCTCACTGTAAGTATGAAAATTGGGGGGAAATTGGTTATCATAGGTGTGAAATGGGTTTTAAAAGCTGTGGTAAATTGCTAGTAATTTTTTTATATTTTTGACCTTGAAAAATCAGATTAGTAGGCCCTGGAAATTGAGATTTATTCATGAAATTTGGTGTCCTAGTAGACTTTTTGAATGTCAACCTGATGAAAAAAAAAATATTTCAATCGGTTGGAAAGTGCAGATTTTACAAGGGTGCTCGGTCTTGAGTAGGTCACACTGTATATTCAACTCCATAACTTTCTGTGGCTTGTTTTTTCAAAGCTTTGTGGCAAATCATCATTATAAACGTAATGTATGATTTTTCGTGTTTTAGGGAACTCCATTTCCAATTCAAGATTCAGATCTAGGTTTCGAGCTGGACGATCCAATCTTGAACCAAGCGGCAAAAATTCTGCGAATGCTCTACATTCAGGATTTGAGAGAGCTGCAGACAAGGGCGAATGAGTTGATCGTTGCTGTACAAAATATTACGGCTAACCCTAAGACTGACACAAAACTGGGAAAAGTTGGATTTTGAGTTCGGAAAAAATGTGGAGTATTCCAGTATATATTGTGACTGCATTCTATGTAAATCTGACACTTGCTTGAATAGATAGCTAAGAGAGTAAATTGGTGTATTTTTTGTTCTTAATTAAGGAAATTTACAATGAAATGTACAAAAAAATTATCCATTGGCATTTCAAGACTTCAGGCTAAGTTCATGTAAACGTAAGGTGAAATAACGCAAGAACAAACGAAATTTAAACTATTGGAATAGTGTACCTCACCTTGCGTTTCATCAGAAACGTTGCCACATGATTCTAATGGTTTAAATGTCTTGCATTACCTTTCCTAACGTTTACATGAATTGGGCTTCATTGTCCATGAGTTCTAAATGGTGATTTGTCGAAAATTTCTCCTATCCCTAGTCCAATGCTTCCTGAAACATTTATGAACAAACTCTCCAATCTATCTTTTATTTTGTTTTATTACCAAGTCCTAGGAGTTGCAATGGGATTTTTGAATTTCCTTTAAGACTCTTAGCAGTTTGTAATAAGTAAATTCCGATGCCGCAGAGACAACAAACTGATACTACTTTGCAGGAGAAACATGACTTCAACTTGTTTTCTGCTTCCATGTTAGAACCTATTAATTTTTCAAGTTTAGAATTCACAGTTTCGTCTTCGTACAATCGTTACATCTTTATTCTTTATCTTCATCCAAAATAATAAAAAAAAAACGCAAAATAATTATCACAGAACACAAAACAATATTTGCCTGGTGTTATTGTTATTATTGAATGCGAGCGTTTGTTGAACTTTGACGAACTCTAGAGGCAGAGTAGATAAGAAATGAGAGAGCTTTTGGATTCAAGGTCAAAACCTATGAGAGAGCTTTTGGATTCAAGGTCAAACCCTATGAGAGAGCAAAAGGATTCAAGTTCAAAGGTCACAGTGCACGTGTGAGATTTCCTGGAATTTGCTGACATCCGGTTACATGTCTACACAGCGAAATTCGATACGGGTTCAGTGACCTTCAATAAATGCACGTGTGAGATTTCCTGGAATTTGCTGACATCCGGTTACATGTCTACACAGCGAAATTCGATACGGGTTCAGTGACCTTCAATAAATGCACGTGTGAGATTACCTGGAATTTGCTGACTATCGATTACAAACAAGTCTCAACAAGTTGGAGAAATTTAATAAGGGTTCAGTGACCGTTTTCAAGGTCAATACATGGTTGTCAGATATCCAGAATATTAATTCAAAATAAAGTTAAACTGAAATATTCCCCCACTATAATTGAAAATATATATAAACCGAGAACGATATCACACACCAGACATTCCATTATCATAATGAGTATTACCGAGTTCAAATTCAACTTGTCATCAAGTGATTATTTCTGTAAAGAAAAATCAAAAGTAGTGTTGAGTGAAAGAAAATTCCCATTAAACAAATCTAAAAGTAAATTTGTTGTTGTGAATCTTTCATATGATTTGAATTTCACTCCATGTATTGAAATTGCCGGAAATAAGGGAGATCGAGTGATTTTCACAGAGCATGAGTGGAAAAAGTTCTTCACATACCAAGGAATCATTACCAATTATTTTTACTCATCCGATGAAGTAGAAGTTATTGAAGACGATAGATTCACCATTGAGTTCAGTCAATTTACAAACGGAAAAGTAGTTAAAATAAAAAAAGATTACTCCTCAGTATACTTGGGGTTTGAAACAGTCTGCAAGCTATGGGAACTCCAACCCTTAATTGAATATAGGGTAGATATTTTGAAAAGACAGCATTATGGACAATATTTCCAAGTTTTGAAAAACGGACTCTGTAAGCTGAGCGGTGATCTGTTGCAAAATGCTTTAGATTTGCTCCAGCCAGAAGTGAATCGCAATAGTGAAAATATAAGTCTAACTCTGGAATTCATCCATCTTTACCCGGAAGTTTTCAGAACTGAATTGTCTGATAAACCATGAATAAGGCGGTGACAATTGATGAGAGTCAAAACAAAACTGTTTATATGTACACATGGAAATTTGCTTACAAGGATTGTCGGAAAATGTATTGGATGTATGCAGCAATCGATAGAATGCGCTTCAAGAAGCGAATATCAGAAACCTCGAGGATCGTCGCCCCCATTTTGGATTCAACACATAGAGAAATAATATTCAATAGTAGATTTTGTGATTGATTTGTAATTTTATATTAATAAAACTTTTATGTGAATATTATATGGTTTTATTTGAAAAAGTATCATACAAAATCATTTTTCGATATCCACGAATTATATTTATTGCTTAAACCTAACCATTTGATGTACAATTTGTCTCCTTTTTTTCTTAAAATTTTTTCAACCAGAAACACATCAGGATGTTTAACTCTTTGAAGTTCTTCTCCATAAAATCCGCCTTGTATGTCAACATTATCTTGATCTTTAAGAAAATATACTGCAGGATTCGACTGATAGACTTTTCTCACAATAAAAATTTCATTGGACCAGTTTGGTGTATACCCTTTATCAAATGCCTCTCGATACTTGCTTATTCTTACATGATCATTGATTTTGAATTTTCGTTTTCTTGGGTCCACTGTTTTGAGGTGACTATAAGCGTTTTCGAGTAAATACTTTTCATGACATTTTTTTACATCTTTGGGTTTCATTCCTATTGTCCTGTGTACGGAATTGTTATAGTTAGAAACTATTTCTGGTAGAATATCCAACCACTTGTAATTTCCTTGTAGGCTGAATTGTTTCCACATTCTATTTTTCAGAGTTCTGTTTACTCGTTCAACTATGCTAGCTTTCAAATTGGAGAAAGTGCTATAATGGTTGATTTTCCAATCATTCATCAACTGTCTGAATTTACTATTGTAGAACTCTTTTCCCATATCCGTTTGTAGATTTTTTGTTGTAACTTTCATATCTCTCAATATTTTTTGCATCGCACGAGTCACATCTTCCCCACTTTTAGTTTTAACAGGCTCGCACCAAACATATTTGGAAAATACGTTTATAACAACTAAAATGTATTTAAATCCTTTGTTAGTTTTTGAATATGGAATCATTTCAACCAAATCAGCTTGAATGAGATCATTTAAACCTTTGATGATAACACGCCTCCTTTGAAATCGTCTTCGTGAATTTCTATGTAACTCTCCTACAATGTCTTCTTTGATTTTATCCATTTTCAGTTATAGGACACTGAAGTAAAATTTCGACAAACAGTTGATTATGCTGCTGCTGATCGACTAAGAAATTGATCTTATCACCTTTATTTAAAAACATTCCTATCAGACTAACCAGTGAACCAGTATCTGCATACTCTTCTCCTAGTGATATAGATATATCTTCTGGCAGGGAGTTGATGCTTTCAATTTTTCCGGAAACGGGAAACTCATACGAAGTTGTACCATTTTCAAATACAAAGAAACTAACACTCTTCCTGATATCCTTGATTGCCCTCAAATGAAGAACACATTTGGTATGACACGAAGATGGATTCCATATGTAGAAAGGTGTGTTGATTGAGGAGGTTTTCGGAAGTATTTCTGATTCAGAATATGGTGTTTGAGATGTTCTCAAAAAATGTCTTCCAAATTTATCGATGGGCATGGTGCCACGGTTAAACACCAAATGGAGTTAAATCATATAAGTTTTTATTTTATTATTCCTGCCTCGCGAAGTTCCTCAATTATGCTTATGATTTCGTTATTCACACCGGTGTTTCCAGCACACTGTGATGCAATCAAGAGTTTTAATCGCTCCACTAGCTCATTGAAATCATCAAAATATTTATATTCGATCGGAAGATTGTTGAAATCAAGCAAAGTTAGTCCTGAACCCCTTTTACTTCTTGTTGTGGTGCCTGGAGCCGAACTGATTCTTGGTCTGGGCTTGGGAAGAGATAAGTTGGGTTCCGTGAGTTTTTGACTTTTCTCAAGTTCACGTTCTTTAGCCAAAGAATGTAGTGTTGTAATTCGTGGTTTTATTAAATTAACAAACTTTGACGCGTTTGATGTTGATAGACCCCTTGTAGGATCATAGCGGAGATATTGTGCATTACTCCTTCTTATTATATCGATGTATGAATCAAGATCTTTATTTTTGTAACCAAGCGGTTGTTTCTTGAACATCAGTTCATATAAACCCGGAGTTCCAGTGTATCTGAACTTATTATTTATTACAATATCGGCACCATCAAAACCAACAGTTGCGTTACCTATGGCAAATTTTTCCGTAGAGGCATCAAAATATACTCCAAAAGTATCGTCAAATGCATTTTTCGTATCTGAAATTTTGTCTTCTATATATGCACGAGGCAACGGCTTCGCGAATTGTTGTAAGTATTGTTGCTGTGCATTCATCACAGGTTGCATACTTTCCTCAAAATAACTCCCTTCGAAGTCGGATGGTGGAATGGTTGAATCATATTGAAATGTCTCTTCATCAGGAGTGATCTGATAAAATTCTTGAGGTGTTGGTTTATGAAATTCACGGGGTGTTGGATGGTGTAATTTTTTGGGTGTCGATTGATAACTTGAAAGAGGTGATTTAGTTTGATGTTTCAATTCTTGCTTCAATTCTTGCTTGAACTGTGTCGTTGGGGGTTGTTGAACAGCAGACAAGAATTGTTTCAATGGCTGAGTAATTGGTTCATACGTTTTTTCTAAATGTGACTGAGATTCTGCAATATCAGATTTCAAAGTTTTATATTTTCTTCTCAACGCTTTCCTTGCACTCAATAGTTGTTCTTGTAAATGACTGTTCATGATGACTGACAATCATTCCCCAATCTTGAAGTTTATATATGAATAAATGTGTCGAAACCCTTCCTGTATCGTCCCTCGTTTATAGAACAATCTTTATCGATAACGAGAAAACCATATTTATCTTTCCAACAATAAGAGCAGATTTGTTTGAAATTCTGCAAGGACATATCTATACTGACATGATCATCATATATATGTTTCAGATTTGTTAGGTCTTGTTGGAAAATTATAAGCAAATTAGCATTGTCTCTAATGAGTTGTTTGGAAATGGCCGAATAGGTTTGACATAAATAGAAACAATCTGTGTGTCTGTGACGGCCGAAACAGAAATAATTCTTGATTATGTTCTGATCACATGTGGCAACATCATCGAATATTATGACTGAATGATCTTTTATATTTTCAGGAAGAATAACTTCAACAGAATCTTTATATTCATGAAATCCAATTTCTTTCATAGGCGCCAGCAAAATCCTCAAATAATTATATTTAGGTTGATATAATGATTTGGAAAATAAGTATACATTTGTGAAGCGAAGACCGTTAGGTTGTTCCAGCAGAGACAACATCACATTAGTTTTGCCTGACCCACTTGCTCCAACAAGTAACCCTCTTTTAGATTGACCTCCAAATAATACACCATGTTTTCTAACGGTATTCTCGAAATTGATCTCATCATGATTGAGAACTGGAAGCAACACCTTTTGTTTTTCAGTCTTCATCACATCGGAATAGTTATTAAACTGGCATTAGTGCAGATGTAATAGGTATATATACGCGTGTCTGACTTGTTCCAAACATAATATAATGGGACAGCGAAGGAAATTAGTCGTTAGTACGAGCCGAAACACAAGAAAGAAAGGTCGAGGTTTTTTGAATACCTTGATCAACAAACTTCCTGTAGAACTACATGTCCCTGGATATAATTACTGTGGTCCTGGCACCAAGTTGGAAAAGAGATTATTGAGGGGAGACGTAGGCGTGAATCCTCTGGACGAAGCTTGTAAGCGACACGACATTGCTTACTCCAACAGTGAAGATTTAGAAGCAAGGAATATTGCTGATAAGAAACTTGCAACGTTTGCTTCCGAACGTTTGAAATCTTCTGACGCAAAATTGGGGGAAAAAGTGACAGCATTTGGGGTATCTAATATTATGAATCTCAAAAGCAAGTTGGGGATGGGATTAAGACGAAAAAAGAAAACAGTGAAGAAGAAGAAGGGTGGTGAATTGAAAGTTGCCAGGAAACGAAAAAATAAGCAGAGAAAAAGAATCATACCAATTCCAAAGAAGGGTGGATTTCTACCATTTTTACTACCACTTTTAGGGGCGCTAGGTGCTGTAGGAGGAGGGGCAGCATCTATCGCTTCAGCAGTCAACAAGGCAAAATCTGAAAAACAAAGACTTGCTGAACAAAAGAGACACGATTTAGCGATGGAACAAAAAGGAAAAGGTTTATATTTGAGACCTCGTAAAGGTTATGGAATGTTTGCTCAGCCATATCAAAAAAACTGTTGAAGTTACCACGCCGAGCCTTGACCAATATTGATTTGATGAAGAATGTAGAGCGTTTGGGGATTCCTTACTTTCGAGGTGTTTTTATGAGAGATAAACTTCCCAGAAAAATTGGAAGCAAGGAGTGCGGTATTATCAATCTGGATTCTGATTTAGGAGAAGGGACTCATTGGACTGCATATTCCAAGGATAATGCCGAAGTTATATATTTCGATAGTTATGGAAATCTTAAACCACCCAAGGAATTGATAAAATACTTCCTCAGCGCTGGTGACGTGAATAATATAAAATATAACTATGATTCTATGCAGAAGTTCAACTCTTATCAGTGTGGACAATACTGCCTTTTGTTTTTATATAATCAATATCTCTGATGTATTTCCTTCATTAATCAATAAACTACCACTGAGAAAATATGTCTTTTACTTTCACATTGAGTGATTCATCCTCAGTGTTGAGTTATAATTTCAACCCTCCAATTTATCTGGACGATGATGTGGAATATGAGATAGGCTTGGCAAATTTTGATTCGTTCAATGTTATTCCAAACGTAACAAAACTGAACAATGTTTTGGTATGGGGTGATCACGATGAATTCAGTTATATCATTCCTGAAGGGTTTTATGATGTAACAGATATTGTTGATCTCATCATTAAACAGATGACTAGCAACAATGAAGATGTTGTGATATCCATCGACCCAAACTGGACAACTTCGAAAGTGGTCATCCGGACAAACACTAAAATCAATTTTTCAGTACAAAACTCTATTGGTCATTTATTGGGATTCGAGAAGAAAATACTCAATGCAAACGGGATCTATAAATCAGACCATGAAGTGAAAATTCTTTCAATCAATACAATTTGCATTGATTGCAATATTGCGATGGCTTCATTTTTGAATGGTAATCCAGTGCATATGATTCATCAGTTCTTTCCAACAGTGCCAAGAGGGTATAAAATAGTTGAAACTCCATTGAACATTCTGTATTTCCCCGTCACTGTTAAAACAATCAACAACATCACTGTGAGAGTTGTGGATCAAAATTTCAATTTAATTGATTTTCGAAACGAGGAAGTTACTGTTAGATTGCACCTGAGAAGGAAGACTTTCTGAATAATGGTGTGGAGATTTGATAACTCAGCATTCCAACAACCCTATAAAAAGAAGGCGAAGCGAGCTTTGAAAAACAGTTTGGAAGCAACTGCCGAATTACTAACACCAGAAAACAAACAGTACTTGAAATCTTTGGGATTAAAACTCTTAATATAATGGAACTGCTACAAATCACGAGTGAGCCTTTCATTGACAATACAATCGAAGATTATCAGTTTCATACATATCAGCCATATATCACCAATGAAATTAAATATAATGATGAAATAAGAATTCCAATTCAAGACTTGGATGCTTATACATTACCCTGTAACTCATACATCTACATAGAGGGGAAGCTCACAAGACCGGATGGGAATCCAATTACGAAAATAAAATTCGTCAACAACGCAATATCTTTCTTATTCCGTGAGCTAAGATATGAGTTGAATGGTGTGGTGGTAGACTCTGTCAGAAACATTGGACTAGTTTCAACGATCAAAAATTATTTGTCTATGAATGAAAATGAAAGTATTTCAATGCAAAATGCTGGTTGGTTTCCTAAACTTGATGCGACTGATAAAATATTAGTTGATGACGAAGGGAATTTCAACGTATGTATTCCGCTGAAGTTATGGGCTGGCTTTTTTGAAGACTTTCGGAAAATAGTGATAAATATGAGACAAGAACTAGTTTTGATTCGTGAAAGTCATGATTTGGATGCTGTGATTAGTATAGATGATTCTGAAAACCCCAAAGTAGGCATAAGCAAGCTGAGTTGGTGCGTTCCTCATGTGACACCGAGTATTCAGGAACAACTACGATTGAATAAGATCATAAATAGCAATGTTGAACTACCTTTGAAATTCAGAAGGTGGGAATTAATCGAATATCCTTCTTTAAATGAAACAACAAGACACACTTGGGCAGTGAAAACAACTACGAAGGTTGAAACTCCTCGACATGTTATTATTGCATTTCAACATGCTAAAAAAGAAAAGCTCACCACCGATATGAGTACATTCGACCATTGTAATCTGAGTAATTTAAGAGTATTTCTGAATTCCGAACGATTTCCTTACAATGACTTGAATCTTGATTTCAAGAACAACAAGTTTGCAAAACTCTATGAAATGTATGCCAACTTTCAAGAGAGCTACTATCATATTAAATCAAATCAACCTATTTTCAATCCAAATGAATTTAAAGTGAGGGCACCGCTGATCCACATCGACTGCTCACGTCAAAAAGAAGCGATTCAGACCGGTTCCATAGTACTCAGAATTGAGATTGAGACTGCTGAAGTTACACCCAAGAATGTGACAGCTTATTGCCTTATTCTACACGAGAAAGAATTTTCATATAATCCATTGACTAAAATTGTTAAGCAATTTTAATGCGCATGCTCAACTTGTTGTTATATATAAAGATTTTCATGTTTAAAACATCAGTTTGAAGATGATATCAGAGTATCGAAGAAGATTGGAGCAGCACCATAAGAACCTAAAATTACTCAAACAATTGATTGAGTCATACAATTTGAAACGATCATTGATAAGAAAATTCACTAATTTGAAAATATGATATTGGTGATAGATGTACAAGGTTTCAAGATCGAGAACGATAAATTTTTAACCAAGGAATTTGCCGCTTTCGATGGAAGTAGAGTTTCTCACTATGTTTTCAAACCTCCATTTCCATTAAACATGCTCCCACCAAAATTCCACAGTCAAGCCACTTGGTTGATGCATAATCACCACTGTATAGATTGGAATGACGGGTTCACACCATTGCATCAATTCGGAAATATAATTAAGAAGCTCACTGAGGGAGTTGACACTATTTTTGTTAAAGGAAAGGAGAAAGCTGAATATATCAAAAAGTTCACCCATCAACCAGTCATAGAATTTGAAGAGCAACCCGGTTTACGAGCCTCTGAAGCAAGTTGTTTTCATCATAATAAAGATAATTGTATATGTGCACTTTCAAATGTTTATTTTCTATATCAAATGTATATAATGGATACATCTAAATAAATATTTCCCAAAGAAATATATTTTATTTTACAGTCTTTTATTATATGAATTTAAGTCAAGATCATTTTAGACTTGTCACGACAAGTCATGCACTTGTCTAGATACCAGATGTTGTCACATGGAAGTCATTGACCTTGCAACACCTGCGATTCATCAGAATGATGACTCATCACTTTCTAGCATCCGGTTGCCTAGACACCAGATGTTTCCCGAAAGGTCACTGAACGCTATACAGCAATGCGCATGCTTATATCAAGAGATTTATCTATTTAATTGCAGTTGTTATAGCGATTATGGTTAGTGAGGTTACTACTGAGCTGAATGAATCATGAAGTGTAACAAATGTGGAAAGGATTTTTCATCAAAAAGTAACTTAAACCGACATATACGAAATAACTGTCCTCTCAATGATGTTAGCGGTGTACCTTCTAAACGAATTAAATTGGGTGATTCATCTACAAGTGTTCCAAATTCGAGAAAAAGGTTAGATGCGAATATTTTGTCGAATGTGGACGACGCTATAGAGCAACTTCAGCACGCATTCAAGAATAGGATAGCAAGCTATCGATTCAAAAGTAGTGGAATACAAGTTGATTACTCTAACTTCATGGAAGATGTTAAACCGAAAGTTCTGAAAATCATCTCTGATTATATACAGGAATATAACAGCTTGAAAATAAATTTTGAACTATTTGGACATTATATCATACCTGAGAAAGAATTAGGTGACATGAAATCCTTCAACACAAAAAACAAAATTATAACTTGTTCCAGTGACTTGGATTGCCTCTATGCGGAATTCATGAATGAGATGATTTCAAAGGCTTCAGAGTTCCAGGAAAGAGACTCAGGCTGGTCATTACAGAAAATTTGGTATCTGGATGTCAATATAAACAAATATAATCCACTATCAGCCTCGTCGTATATTAAGTTACCCAAAACAATTAATATGAAACAAGCCGTTTTGAATGTGAAGAATTTGGATAATGCTTGCTTCGCTTGGTCCATTATGGCAGCAATTTTTCCTTCGAATGGTGATCCTTCGAGTCCATCTTCATATCCTCATTATACTACATTACTCAATTTCCAAGGCATTGATTTTCCAGTGAAATTGAAGGATATTTCTAAATTTGAAAGAATGAATAATATATCCATTAATGTATTTGGTGTAGATACGAAATTTAAGGATGGAAAAATGGTTACCAACATCGTGGGGCCCTTACATTTCACAACAAACCGATCTGCAACACATGTGAATCTTCTGCTGATTACTGAGTCGGATGGGAATAATCATTACTGCCTCATTACAGATTTGTCGAAGTTGGTTACACGACAAAAATCAAAGCATAATGGCCGTATGCACATTTGTGACGGTTGCCTCCAATTCTTTCCTACAAGTGAAAAACTGAAGACTCATCAACAATATGATTGTAATCATCTTTGTGTGATACTCCCAAAATCAGAGATGATTATCAACAAGTATGGTGAGGTTGTGCCTGGAAATATTCTTAAATTCACCAATTTCGAGAAGCAGCTCTCAGTTCCTTTTGTGATCTATGCTGATTTTGAGAGCTTGCTGAAACCTATTCATCACAGTCAGCCATCTGATGAGCACTCATTCACATTGAAAGCATACGAACATGAGCCATATTCATTCGCTTTCTATTTGAAGTGTAATTTTGATGACAAATACTCGGAATTCGTACAATATCGTGGAAGTGATTGTGTCGAGGTTTTTGTCAGGAGGTTGGATGATCTTGTCTTGGAATTATACAACAAACATTTGAGACATGTGAAAGAGATGCTGCCACTCACTGAAGAGGAAGAGAATGAATTTCAGAATTCTACGAAATGCCATATTTGTGGTGACTCCTATAAACCTGATGACATCAAAGTTCGAGATCATTGTCACTTGACTGGTGTGTACCGCGCAAGCGCTCATTCGAGATGTAATTTGCACTATAAAGTAGTGAAATTCATTCCTGTCTTTTTCCATAACTTAACAAATTATGACTGTCATCTCTTCATAAAAAAATTGGCTTCGAATAAAGAGAATATCTCAGTGATTGCCCAAAATAAAGAGAAGTATATTTCATTCTCCAAAACATACTTGGTTGAAAAATCAGAAAACCCGAAAATTAGAGACAAATTCATCACCTTGAGATTTGTTGACTCTTTCCGCTTCTTATCAAAATCACTAGATAATCTGAGTAAAACACTGGAGCCGTCTCAATGTCGGGAGGTGAGGAAATATTTTCCAGACCATAGGAAATTTAATATGATAAGACGCAAAGGTGTTTTTCCATATTCATATGTTGACTCATATGAAAAATTGAATCAACCTACATTACCAACTCAATCTGAATTCTTCGATATTCTGAGTAGTAAAGAAATTTCCGAAGAAAACTATAAACGAGCTTGTGAAGTATGGCAGGAATTCGGATGTTCAACTCTAGGAGAATACTCCGATGTTTACCTGAAATCAGATGTTCTACTTTTGGCAGATGTCTTCGAAAATTTTCGGGAGGTGTGCTTGGACAAATATAAACTTGATCCTGCCCAGTATGTAACAGCTCCTTCACTCAGTTGGGACGCAATGTTGCGTTTAACCAAAGTAGAATTAGAGCTCCTAACTGATATAGATATGGTTCACTTTTTCAAGAAAGGGATTCGTGGCGGAGTAAGTCAGTGCAGTAAAAGGAAGGCTATAGCTAATAACCCATTTATATCATCTTATGATGCTTCCAAACCTAACTCATATATTTTGTATCTCGATGCAACCAATTTGTATGGAGCTGCTATGAGTGAATACCTTCCAATGCGAGATTTCAGATGGCTTGAGCGGTATGAGCAAGAAAACTTAGACATCTTTGAAATTGGAGACACATTGTCGAAAGGATATGTATTGGAAGTTGATTTGGAATATCCACCACACTTACATGATGACCATAATGACCTTCCTTTTTGCCCGGAGAATATTAAGCCTCCAGGAAGCAAGTATTCCAAGTTGACTCCAAATTTGATGAGCAAGGAAAGATATATTATACACTATAGAAATTTGAAACAATGCTTGAAATATGGATTGAAATTGACGAGGATTCATAGAGTTTTGGAGTTCACGCAATCAGCATGGTTGAAGCAATATATTGATTTGAATACGAATCTCAGGAATTCTGCCAGGAATGAATTTGAACGTGACCTCTTTAAATTCATCATAAACTCAATTTTTGGAAAAACCATGGAAAACGTGGACAAGAGACAAGACATTAAACTATGCAGTCACTGGGAAAATATGCCAGGTTCTGTGGGAGCTGAGGGATTCATATCAAAACCTCATTTTAAATCATGTTCAGTATTTGATGAGAACTTAGTAGCCATTCAAATGGAGAAATTGACAGTTACCTATGACAAGCCACTTTATGTAGGGTTTTCAATTTTGGATATTTCAAAAACGGTCATTTATGATTTTTTGTATGGCTACATCAAAACAAAATATGGTGACAAAGCAAACCTCTGTTACACAGATACCGATTCATTGATCTTGGAGATATTCACGGAAAATGTATACGATGATATTAGGGAAAATATTGAATTATTTGACACTTCTAATTTCAAAATTGACAATATCCACAAAATTCCCAAAACAGTGTCAGTTGTCGGCAAGATGAAAGACGAATTTTATGGATCACCAATAGAATGTTTTTATGGTACAGGCGCGAAGGCATACTGTGTTAAGACAACAGAAGTCATGAAAAAAGCCAAAGGAGTTTCTAAAAATGTAATAGAGAATGCACTCCAAATTTCAGATTACATTCGAATTGTTGAAAGAGGTGGCTCTATCTTACGAAAAATGTATATTTTTACTTCTTATTTACACACCATTTACACGGAGCTGAGAAACAAAATTGCGTTATCATCTAATGATGACAAAAGATTTGTTTTACCCAATAATGTACAAACATTGGCGTGGGGTCACTATAAGTTGAGTCCTAAAGATGAAGACGCAGTGTTGGATCTCTTACTATTAATGTCAGAAAATTTAATAGATGAATAAATTTTGGATATTTAATTGGTAAATAAAACAAAGATATTGAATGATGTTTTTTATTTAAAAACCCTAATACATATCATTTCAAACTACGTAAGCATGAATAACATCTTGATTGTGGAGGTGGCGGGCCATCTACATGTTCCTCCCACTCAGGTCGATTATGATGAATGAAGCAAGGTAGCTGAACCTGTAGTTCAAACTTGTCCGTATACTCATCTGGTAGTTTGTGCCATGCTGAAAGAAGTTCCCAAGACCTAGCTTTTCGAATCAAATATTGTAACGGAAATTGCCGCAGTTCTTCTTCAGTGAACTCGTATAAGGGTTTGAGGTGCTTCTCATGTTTGGTTATAAGATCAATTATGCACTGAACACTATCCATATTTTCTGAAATATTTCCACCAATGAAGAAAGAAGGATCACTGAGGAGCACACAGCTATGTAGTAAATTAAAGAGTGAACTGTTCTAGACTCTGAATCATCTTTTATATTAGCTGATGGTGGGGAGGGATATAGCTCGATTATGTCCGTTTGTTCAGTGGAATTATGTTTTCTTATTAATAACTTATACTTTGTACTATTGGTGGGTACTGAAGTTTTGACGATTCGTACATTATTAATTTCAAGTGGTATCATTTTCACCCACTTAGATGGCCAAGTTTCATTCCACGTACCATTGCTATCGAAGCAAATGAAAATTTCTCCAACTTCACTGGGTTGGTGTATGAGTAGAACACCATGCCAAATAGCTTGTAAAATTATAAGATTTGTGAACATGTTGAATGGTTCACATGAACTAAAGTTGAAAATCCATTCATTATAGTGATAAATGAAAAAGGCAGGATGGAAGGGGAAAAGAAAGCATAAATATCCGAAAATTATTTATTTATCTGTATATAGGTATATAATTA
The DNA here is from genome assembly GCA_958298965.1 of Chrysolina haemoptera. Lineage (NCBI taxonomy): Eukaryota > Metazoa > Arthropoda > Insecta > Coleoptera > Chrysomelidae > Chrysolina > Chrysolina haemoptera. The sequence continues at coordinate 38,809,039 of OY282590.1, forward strand.
ATCCCTCTGAGTGTCGGATCCCTTGCATAACCTGCTCTTCTGTGAGTTCTATGTTCCTGGGTGGGCATGTGACTAATCACTTTTCTCCCCTAGTTGACTATGACGGAGCCTTTCCTGCCTTCTGAACCTTCTCTTCTCCGTCCTACTTGCGCCAATGGGTGGGCACCTGACGATATCCCTGTTCAAGTCAGGTATGTAGCTGGTGTAGTTGTCCTCATTCCAGCTCTCCACCTTATTGTTGTCTCCAACTTGTTGGTTTCTTTCCACCTCCAGCATGCTGTGACGGAGCCTCTCCTCCCTTGTAAATCTGCTTTTCTCCGTCCTACTTGCGCCAATGGGTGGGTACCTGATGATATCCCTGTTCAAGTCAGGTATGTAGCTGGTGTAGTTATCCTCATTCCAGCTTTCCACCTCATTGGCGACCCCAACTTGTTGGTTTTTTTCCGCCTCCAGCCTGCTGTAACGGAGCATCTCCTCTCTTGTGAATCTGGTTTTCTCCATCCTACTTGCGCCAATGGGTGGGCACCTGACGATATCCCTGCTCAACAAGTCAGGTACATAGGTGGTGATATAGCTGTCCTCATCCCAGTTCTCCATGCTTCAACAAATCCCTAACTGGTGAGTTCAGTATTCCTCGGGGGTCGACTAGGAACCTGGTATAAATTATTAGCGGCCTGGTATCCAAACAGAATGAACAAAACCCGATTCTGAGTTTTGGTTGGCTGGACCAATAATTACTTGATAAAAAGCGAATAACTTTTCTTCTACACACACAACACAAAATTCTTTCAATTACTGAAATATTTGTAGAATATGTTGACATACTTTTACTATAATGCTATTTCATTCTTTATATATCCAAAACTAATTAGTGGAAAGGGGAATACATACTCAGCATATCTAAATTAAGTATGAGTGGGGGATACTTAATCAGCATATTTCAGGAAACATATAGTGCTGACTCCCTAACCTTGAGAGAAGCCATTGAACCAATCACAGATTTCTTTGAACTAACTAGATATGTTTCGCAAGCGGAAATATCAACAGCGAATTCCAGGAAACAAATCATTCACACATGTACTCATTAACCTTGAAAGACACCAACTTATCAGTAATGTGAGCATCTAGATGTTAAAAGTTTCGAGTAAGCAGGTCATCGATATTTGTCGACGCAGGGTTACTTAATACCCCAAATGGAATTTCTACACTTTTGTATATATCTGAGGATATTGCTTTTTCGTATGATTAATCTATCAACTATGGAGGTTGACGAAGTTGACTTAGGTTTTGAATCTGAGTGCGATGAAATTATTTGTGATATGGAAGAAGTCGATGATAAAATGGAAGATATCCAAATTATTGGAAGTATGGAATTCGTGACCACAAGTGTATACCAAAGTATGTGCATTACAGAACACTACTTTACCACTATCTCAGAAAAAGAGAGAAAAATGTGTATTGTGTGTTTTTACGACTTTGCGGCAGAGGTGAATTCGAATATAGAGTGCCAGCAAGTTTCAAACCACTACTCTGGAACAGTGGATAGTGTGCATGAACGCTGTATCTCCTGCCATGACTGTGGAAGACAATTAGGCATAGTGTGTCTAACAAGATGCTGCATGGTGTGTAACAATTGTAATTTTAAATTTCCTGAATAAATTTTTATTGCATATTTGAATTACTTGATTATTTACTCCACTATCAAAATTATAAACAGATATAAATTATGCTGTACCCGAACATTTCCCAAATTCATTATTATTTTTTGATTCAATTAAAATTATATTCTTCTTTAGTTATTCAATTATTACAGAATAAAAAATAAAAATACAGTACTACTATATACCTGATATACTATATATCAGTTCAACCAAATGGCTCTAGATGTCGCTTCCTGTGCTACATGTCTGTATTATTCGTACTACCAGTGTACTACGAATTTTACAGTCTGTCAAACCAAACTAAAATTATAAAGAAGAAGAATGGGGCTATCTGCTCTGTGGTTTCAAACTTGTATTTTGTTTATTTGAAAATCAAAAAATTCGTTTTTCAAGTAAATAGTTTTGAAGTTTTGTGTAGTTGTGTAGAAAACAGTGTATTTTGGTTGAAGATCTACAAAAAATGCACTGTTTTTCAGACAGGGACTCTGTTTGCAAATTTCTGCATAATCAGCAAAACTTATGCTTCTGTGTGAGGTGAAGGTATTCTTCAAACATTTTAAGTGATAATAGTTTTATGAAAAAAGAAAATGGTTAAGTGTTCACAAGAAGGAATTGAATTCAGTGCTGTTTTGATCAGATAGTGCTTTTTAAGTGAGTGTTCAGTTTTATGGCTGTTAAAGGATAACTTTGATTTTGGTGAGTTTATAAAAATAATTGGACCAATTTATGCGCTATTGCCATAATGATAGTCCTAATTATTGGTCACTGTCTCATAAAATCAAATTTTACTGTACATTTATGATTGAGACAGTGCCAGTAATAAAAACTATGATTATCGCAATGGTGCATAAATTGATCCTTATTAATTCACACTGTGATTATCTAAAACATATTTCAGTAATGAACGTGGCTCCCAAACAGATAAAAGACTAGAAATAATAATAAAACAATAGAGATACTTTGAGTTTTCATTTATTTTTTATATATGCAAAAGCTAATAATAAAAAATTGTATAAATAGGTATGGTATAAAAGAATATTATATAAAAATATGTACATGAATATACACCAAAGTAATGTTTGAATATCACTAAATTCACTGGGCCAATTGTACAGGACAAGTTCAACAACGATTCAAGTGAACCAAGTTTAGCTGTTAGGGATTAGCCAATCAAATTTCTAGTTCCTTAGCAACCGAACTCGGTTCACTTGAACAGTTGTTGAACTTGTCTCGTATAACTCGCCCTAGGTCAGAAAAAATGTAAAACATGTATCCATGAATAGGCACCGAAGAAATGTTTGAATATCACTCAGTCCACTATGTCAGTTTATCCACACCTATCGTAATGGCCCGATCCAGATCGTCAATCTCCCTCTGCTTTGTTTTGTTGTCACGGAGCAACCTTTGAATTTCCAGCTTGTTCTCCTTTAACTGGTCCTCCAACTCTACCTTCCTTGCTCGCTTCTTCTCTATGAAGGCACTCAGTAAATTTTTTATCTCAGCGAGATGAGTGTTATGCTCCTGAGTGCCTTCGAGGGAGTTCGCAGTTTCATTCGGGCCCTGTTCGCCATCATCTCCTGCCTTTTCTTGGATGGAGTTGTCCTGTTCACCATCTTCGCCATCTTCACTCCCTTCATCTTCTTTGGTTATTGTCTCCATTTTGATGTCTTCCCCATCATCACTCTCCGAATTGCTGGGGCTCTCAGCTTCGCTTATATCCTCGTATATGGCAGCTGGTGTTGAGGTATAAGCTGGTACGAAACCCTTCCTCGCAGCATTAATCGGCCTCAAGTTCGAAAAGGTTCCGTCCAATATTTCAATATCACTGCCAATACTAGAAGTTGATGTATTTTTCACTAAGCGGAAGCCCCCATCACTCGGAAGCTTCTTAAAATGCGACAATAACCTAAGCTTCTTCACTGGTGCTAACTGACTTTTGCTTCCAACTCGCGATTTCATTTTGTAAGTATAGTGGATTATTAATTCGCTTCACTAAAAAAGTTTTACTAATAATCGAAGACAGTGAGTTTGGCTTTACATATTCCTATCCCCTCATAATCCCATTTTCATGAAGCATCTTCAAAATGAATTTGCTTCTGCCTTTAAGTTTTCAACCAATAGAAACACTCCTTCACTCCCCCCAGAGCAGTAAGTAAATGTCTACATTAGTAGAAGGGCTTTCTCAAATTTTCCCATGAAATATTTGCCACAAAATTCTGAATAAACATTTTTTCCATAAAATTATGTTTCTCATAGGTTTCTGCAACAAAGCAACTTGCAATCTGAGACCATCTTCAAATTTCAATATCCTACAATGAAAGAAGAGACATGCTCTCAAAATAAAATCATGTTTATGTTATTTGATAAAAATTTATGCAAGTCTGCAGATTATTTATCACTCTGTCTGAATATTTGAAACATGGGAATCAAAAAATGCGGAATTTTGTCACTAGACACTTGGGTGTTGAATTATATAACTTATGAAAATTATTCAAGAGGTATTTCATTATGGTTATCATTTACAGGGTGTACCTAATAATTATTAAAACATATTTTTGAAAGTAATGGTAATATGAAAGTTTTATTTCAGTAATCCCTTAAGGGTACCTCATGATTATTAAGATTTATTTCTGAAGCTACTGGTGATATAAAAGTTTCATTATAGTAATCGCATACAGGGTACCTCATGATTATTAAGATTTATTTCTGAAGCTACTGGTGATATAAAAGTTTCATTATAGTAATCGCATACAGGGTACCTCATGATTATTAAGATTTATTTCTGAAACTAATGGTACTATAAAAGCTCCATTTTAGTAATCGCATACAGGGTTGCCTCATGATTATTTAAGATTTATTTCTGAAACTAATGGTAGTGTGAAAATTACAGGTTGTCACACGATTATTAAAATTTCTGAAACTAATGGTAGTATAAAAGTTTCATTGAGAGGGGCTCATTTGAAAAATTTGATTTTTATCTTTATATCAAATTATCAATATTCTGGATATCTGTCATGTATTGACCTTGAAAACGGTCATTGAACCTGTATTACATTTTTCTAACTTGTTGAGACTTGTAACCGGACGTTATCAAATTCCAGGAAATCTCACACGTGCACTGTGACCTTTGAACTTGAATCCTTTTGCTCTCTCATAGGGTTTGACCTTGAATCCAAAAGCTCTCTCATAGGTTTTGACCTTGAATCCAAAAGCTCTCTCATAGGTTTTGACCTTGAATCCAAAAGCTCTCTCATTTCTTATCTACTAGGCAGGTTTTCACGATACGAGAAATTGTTAACGAAGGGATTGGAACAATTTATTGTTCAAATGAATCGAACGAGTGCGTACTGTGTACTTACAACGATTTCTTGTCCAATAGTCAGTCTGGATCGTGGTCCACTAGTTTTTGACGGAGGAAGTACTGTGGTCGGTTTACATCTCGTTTGTTCAGCAATGAAATTGAAAAATCGCGAAGACCGAAAAAAATGTGGAGCCACCAGTGGTGGCAGAAGAAAAGGGCATTTTTGCAAACAAAATTATTGATGTGATGTGATCAGTTGATGAAACACAACGGAAGCAGCAAAAAACATGACCGTCAGCGAAACAAAGAACTCACCCCCTGAACAGCCAATGCAAACTGCTATGGGACTCTGTGTACCATAGAATTCTTATTTCAACAGGTTAAGTGGGAGGACATGATGGTTAAATTCGTGGGAGAGACGGAGACATAACAGTCGACATTAGAATCCCACAGTACACGGAGTCCCATCCTTGAGCCCAATCGTAGCGATGAATAGCGTACTTGTTTACACGTTCCAGACGTTACATAAGAAGAGTAAACTTCTTCTTGGCCGTTACATACATCTGAAAAATTTGATCATTACGATAAATTGCTAGCATTTATCGTAGTGTGAAAACCTGCCCTAAAAAATTCCATCTATCTAGGAAACGAAACCTTCCGATAAATATTTGAAACTGTTTCAGATACGTTTCGATGTTTAGTGTACAACACTCGTCATATGAAGGTGATTGATACTAGGCATTTTCCATTTAGGAGTGTAAAGCCCCGAGCACAGAACTTCCTGGGCCTTATAATTCATCCTCTCCCAGCTGGCAATATGGCAAAACTGAGAAGTGATATGACATATGTCAAATGTCATATTATTCATGTCATGTGCCAATTTATGCTAATTTCAAAATATTTTAAATATAAATATAAAGTCAATTAATTTATAATATATTCCATATAAAGTTTTGTAGGTGACACTCGTAATTAATGAATCGACCATAACCTTCATTTAACTCAGTTCAATAGATTAGGTGTCTCAGGTTAGTATTCGATAACTTTACAAATCATAGATAGCATTTCCATTGTCAAACCTTTACGTTTGTTATTATTTCAGATCAGAATGTTAACTCTTACAATAAGAAATGTCATCAAACGCACTGTTGGCAGAGGTTTCGCAAGTTCTTTAGCAAAATCCAAAGAGCATATAGATGCTTTACAAGAGACATCTCTGAATGAGAAATGTTTTCTAGTTGATGAGAATGACAAAATTATAGGGCAAGCTAGCAAGAGGGAGTGCCATTTGGTCCAGAAAAATGGAGATATTCCCCTACATAGAGCGTTCAGTGTTTTCCTTTTCAACCAAAAGGGAGATTTGTTGTTGCAGAAGAGGTCGTCTACGAAGGTATGTTGGTTTTGATTTATTCAGAGAACTCTTTTTGTAGTAGCTATAAATGTTAAGTGAGGTTGTCCATGGGAGTGAAATTAGCCTGACAAGCAGGTCTACTCTTCGATCAATCTATGTAACGTATTGTGTCACTATATGGGTACTCATTTTGTCACAGTTATTTATGATAGTGTTATTGAAATATTTCCATATGAACTTGTTGCGAGGATAAAAGCCTATCATCTTCGAATAGCAATACACATCTGCAGATTTTCTGGGTTTCCCTGCAGCTTTGAAACAATAATAAAAATCTACCTCAATCACTCTTATGAGGGTACTCATAAATATAGTACAGGTATGGGACGGCAATTATTATGTTTTGCGGTTGCGCCAATGTATTCCAGTAAACCAGTACAGTGCACAGAATAATTTTTTAGGTTCTTCCATTACTTTTAGTTTTGTTTTGTTATAAAAGTTAATGAATATATATTAATGAATATTGTTTTTGAAGACAAAATACTCGTATGTGCAACAAATAGAACCCAAAAATACAATAAAATACTGATATTGATATGACCAGTGTGTTATTTAAAAAAAATCCATCAGGTAGTTCTGGTTTCAAGTAAGTAAGGTTCTGAGAAGTCAGGATTATGCCCAACTGATGAAAAATGGACCAAAATTGACCTAAAATGGAACAATTCTTATCAATTGATCATAATCCTGATATCTTGAATCCAGAACAAACATGATATATCACAGTTCACACCTAGCATAGATGGTCTAGAATTCATAATAAGAAGGTATTATTCATCTGAATTGTGTAAACATTTACAGTTTTTAACTAATTATCTGAACTGTTTACTTCTATTGATTAGACAATCTCTTATCAGTGATCAATTATTAAGGAAAGGAAGAGATTTTTTTTATTTTATTAAGAGCCTCTTCTTCAGGTAACCTACCCCAACTGCTACACAAACTCCTGCTGTAGCCATCCTATAGCAGACGTACCAGGAGAAGACGAGGACAAAGACGCACTAGGAATAAGAAAAGCAGCCCAGCGACGATTAAACTACGAACTGGGCATCCCGTTGGACAATATCCCCATAGAAAAACTCAATTACATCACCCGGATACACTACAAGGACGAGGGTAATGGAAAATGGGGAGAGCACGAGATCGATTACGTCTTATTCCTTCAGGCAGATGTGAAGGTCAAGCCGAACTCTAGCGAGATATCTGAAATCAGCTTCGTACCAAGAACCGAGCTTGACGAATACATTCCCACTCTTAATGGACCTTTGACACCGTGGTTTAAGATGATTCTGAAGCATAGGCTGAGGTTCTGGTGGGATAATCTCAACAATATCGGGGAAATCAAGGATCACGAAAATATTCTACAACTCAAGCTCTGAGCTGGTGTTATTTTTGTTCTCGTGTGGCATTATTTTTTATTTTAACATACTTAATTTTTGAATTGTTCGTTTTTCTCAAGGGGCGGCTGACTGTTGAGAGTTGAATTAGTTATAAGTATATTTATTTTAATATAGTGCAATTATATCTTTTTTCTGGTCGTTTTTGTTACTCGTTATTTATTGTGTTGAGTCCAATAATAGCACCAATTATATCGAGGCTAATTGCTTCATTACTGGAGTTTTTTGGCAAATTAGAAAACTGACGAAAATATCTTCGAAAGCAATTCAACATTAATGACGCATACTAATGGATATTCAGTAAGATCCATAAGTAACGGATAATTTAATTTTCTACATAATTAACATGACATTTTATGAGTGGAATCCCAAAATACGTTAATGTTTAATTTGAAAATGAATTTTTTAGGCATAATTGTATACCTTCCCCATCAACCACTTAGGATTGACAGCAACCTCTTCAAATTTTTTAAATTGAACCTATTGAGTATGATAGACCATCAGAAAGGATTTTCAATTCTCTGTCCAGAAATATGAGGTGTTTTGAATATTGTATATTCTCCATCAAGAAAATTAAATTTGTAGTGTATAAAATGAAATGTGATCAACACTATATCTATGTGCCAAATGTCTGCCTAATTTGACATAACTATTCAATTGAAATGAACGATTTTTCTGATACATAGGTGGAAAATAATAATAATAATGCATTTGCTGTCAACATGTCCAGCATATGTAGACTCGGCCTATATCCACAGACATAACGCGGCACTACGAGTGTTGTATTGCCACCTACGACACTCGATCCTATTCTTCATCCTCGTTTCATTGCATCTGCTCAGAGCACACGATTCCCGGACCCAATAGTTTTGGGTAATGATCAACCCAGCGCGTCCTCCAAACGTGTCGGAAACATTGGAGGAATTTCTAATAATAATAATACTTCCTCATAAATACTCGTAGAGTGTACTCAAAAGCATAGCATGTGCGAGCAGATGACGGCTATTATTATTGGCCGTGGCGCTCCGGGGCGACTTACTGATTTTTGGTGGCATTATTTACTTTTCATCTGTAGGAAAACCTTCAACACTACCCCGGATGGTCGGTGTGCACTCCAACCTAGCACTAGACAACTCACAATACACTTGCTTTTCAACAAGGCATGTGGATGTCTTTTAAGACGGCTGTAGTCTTTTGGTTATGCAAATAATTCAAATTTTGATATTACTAGGATGTGGTGATAAACCAAGAATGCTGAATCAGGTATGCCAGATATTCACGGTAACATGAAAACTTATAACAGGCATTTCATCCGTTGATGTTAGTAAAACGTCGGTATTGCCTCTTCTTGAATCAAATGAATTTAATGTGGGCAGTGTTTTTCTTTTTTAAAACAAATACCACCAATCTAAAATTAATTTGGTTCAAAAACTTAGCGACGATGACCCTCATCGCCGACTAAAATTTTGTGAATTTATGCCATGGCCAGATTCACTTCAAGTTGCCTAAAACTAAATAAATTAATACACAAAGTTAGATATATACTTTATTTTTGTAAATTTTAGAATTTTTGTATCCAGATGAATACATGATGACACAGGAACTATCTTAGAAATACTGTTGAGAAATTATATCATCGAAAATTCTGACTGGCCAACATAATGTACAGAGCGTAACTATAAAACCTAGAATGATAGCTGATGATGTCACAATTGTACTGACATGGCCCATACTTGTAGAAGGCGATTGAAGGCAGGCAGTTCTTGTGCTACCCTGTATACACTGTATTACATACACACTTTTTTAATATCGTTCAACAGTAATAAACATTCTAAAGGTGAAACAAAATACGAAGAGGTATAAAAATCACTATAAAAATATCTATATTAAGTATGGAAGTTCAATAATAATGATAATAATAATAAAATTGATATAGTTAAGGCTCACTTTCTGCATCACAATGAAATCATGTTACAGTTAATTAAATAAAACTTTACATGTACTACTTTTATTTACGGGTATTTCCGAAATGGAGCGATAAATGAAATGGGAAGTAGATGACAAAAAAAAATTAAATGAAAGAATACATTTTAGGAGATATTGAATTTTACTTTTGTTAATCACTAATCAGAGGTCTACAGCATATGCAAACCGATTCAAACAAGTGCCTCCCAAACAGAGAGGTAACTATTAGCGCCAATATTTTTAAAATTTTTGATTGCTTCAAAAACAAAAATTCTTGCCGTTTATAGTTACATTAAATCCCATATAACAACCATTTTCTCTGTCGCTCTAATTTCGATACACCCTGTATGGTTACAAACTCAACAATTAAAATTCTGGTTTGGTTAGAGCCTCTAGAGGCTTATGACACAAAGAAATTATACAATACGATTATCTTATTCGAGAATAGTACAGTTATATGGATTCTCCTACAAGTTCCGAGAGAGCTCGGTATAATGCCCATTATTTTAACAAGCATACACGCCCATTTCTCATCATTAAAACCTTACAACTATTGAAGGTAAAAAAAAATGAGGAAAACATTGAAAAACTGGAAGGTCTGCAAGGTTCAGTGCTTGGTCCACTTATTCTCTTTCATTATTGGTAAATATGCGCTTTAAGGTGGATGTTTCATCAGAATGTAATTTATCAAACTATTGAACTGACGGAATATGTATGTATTCCTTCCTAACAGTAGGTATATAAAAAAGTAAAAATGATATTAACATAACATAACATAATTTCAGTAATCCATAATTTATAAGAATGGATGAGTATTTTATACGAATGGTTTTATAATCAATTTGTATTCACAGAGTCAGAGTATAAATCATATCGGCTAACGAATACTAAAATGGAGTGTAAAGTACACTGAGTGTTAGAAAATAAATGAAAGGACCTCAACTGAGCCATACCTTTCATACCCATGATCGACTAATTGAGATATAATAGGGGTGTTTTAGAGAAAAAACAAACTTTGCCTAAATGACATTCACATACCTATTTTGATGCTTCATTGAGCATTTCATTAATATAGAATGAAGGATTGTCTTTAACCTATTTTTATTGATATTTGTAGAGCACTTTGAAAATATGGTCAAGTAGCTCAGTGGTTGAGACTGAAGCGTTCAAAACCATTGACTGCTGGTCGGCTAGGTTCGAATCCTCAGCGACTTCAGATTTTTATCTGATGAGAAAGTGCTAGGAATCGCACGGTAAAAGGTAAGACCTCGTTAATCCTAGGCTCCCACAAGTTTCGACTTTTGAGGGCTGCCGTTCGTAAGGGGACGACAGCTGGTTAACGGAACAAACATCAATTTTAACAACAACAAAAATTTAGTGAAACCCTAAAATACATATTTACGTCATTAAGCTTCTTTGGAGTATTATGGAAGAATAATATGAAGGTGGGAGCTATTTCTCTTTCAGTTGAATGAGAAGAATCCATGTACTGTCTCACTTCCATTCGAAAACATCTCTTTGTGTTAACTATCTTTTGTTAAATTCAAAACCTTGGAATAAGGTTAGCTTTCGAAAACGTTTTCATGGAAGTGACACAACTGTTCACTTCTCTATTATCTATTTGCTCCACCTCGGCTAATCTTCTTTGGGGTGGGTCTTGAAAATATTGGACAGCTCGTCGATGAGGGTTTCATACCTGAAAGCCACCCTAATATCGGGAACATTCGTTCTGGCGATATCATTTCCCGCCACCCCCTCCTTGGTGTAGTTCGGGCCTAACCAGTACTGTTTGGTTTTGTGGGAGAAACCAGACATGAGTACACTGTTACGAGCCAGTTCGCACATGTCACAGCTGGACAGCTTCCAAACCTGAAGAAGAAACAAAAATCAACAATAAAGGACACCTGAGAAACGTGAAATGTTACAGATCGAATTAGCAAGAGCACCACCACAGCCGACTTAATCTTCCGAGCCGTGGCGAGAAAATTGGCAACAGCGCATTAAAGCAATTTCACGTCCTACTCATTCATTCTTTAATGTGAATTTCTCGGCTTATTCGGAAAACTAGGAAAAAAACAAAAGATTGAATTTTTAGAGAAAAGAACGACGATTAATGTGGTCATTTAATTTTTTTCATCACAAACTGGAATCGAAATATATTCAATTTCGTATATATGGGAAATCTGTCAAGTTTGGTTTTTCCATGCCCTAAAATTCACATTTCGGAAGATTTTTTTAAGATATTTTTTCTGATAAGTGCAGAAACCACATAGATGATCCCTGATTTTTTTCAGATTTTTCATTTGACTGATGCAACTATATAATATGTTATTGGAAGGTACATGAAAAGTCATTTTTTGTGCCGATCGACTTGAAAATAACAGCATATACTAATTTCGGCATGCTGAATCGATTGGCGTTCGCAGAATTGCTCTATCTCGATTCGGTCGTCGGTTGAAAATGTTATCTAGAGGTTGCAGGTACCGTTTTCCCGCCAAAAATTCTTCTTATTTTTTTTCTATATTATATTCAATCTTTTCTCTATATGCTGAGCGAATTTGAAATCGATTGTTAGTCAAACATAGATTTTGTAGGCGTTTCTACGAACATGTACACTTTGAGTTGGACCGATTTTTAATTTTATTATATTTCGTTTTTCAAATACTGTGTCATGTTGAATTGATGGCGTAGAATACAGGAAACATATTGAAAATTCAGACTTTCTAAAATTTTACCAGATCCTAGTACACCTTTTGCAGTTTTCGCATTTTGCGACCATAACGAGACACATTCGTTAAATACATATCGATATAGAAAGAAAGCTAAGAAAATTTTCTACAAGATGATAGTATCGTTCTCGTGCCTAACAGGTTATAACATCCGGCTGACGAAAAAAAACTGTGCTAACTGATAAATTGTATGTTCAAACTGAAATCCTGGCTGCGCCACTGACGGGATCTAGACTGCAATGCTGCAGAAAAGACCCGAAGCACAACAACATACTAAGAGGCAGTCTGGTCCTCGGATGCATACCAAAACCATCGAGGCACGATAGGATCTAAAATCAATGAGTCTTATGACATTTGTACTCAATACTGCGGATAAGCTAGTGAGAAGACATATTTTACGGACGGCGTGCTGGGAATAGATTATTCCACCGGGGACAATGTGTCTAGAACACTGGCTGTTCAGACAGCATTTCACCAGGTAATGACGAGGATGAAAAAAAAAACTCTGGAAAATAAAGAGGTACTATTAATAGCGTTTCTAGACAGAGAAGGGGCTTTCGATGATACCTCACAAACTCAATCGCCAGATCTCTTAGTCGGTTGATACACATTAATGTGTGAGAGGAGACAAGAGGATGAACGACACAGGGCATCGATTCCTTGGCTACGCTGACGACATAGTAGTCTTAGAAAATATAAAACAACGGTTTTTAACCTTGTTACGAGACTTTCAACCGTAACAAAGCAACCATTCACTCGAATACGAAAAACAGAAAGGCCTAGGATCAATACGACTTTGAGAGAAAGACATACAGAAAAAAGAGGAAGTCAAATAACTTGGAGTAATTCTTGACACCAAGCTGACCTTGAACCAGCATCTAGAAAAAAACAACCAAAAGAGCGGTGATGGCCACACTCTTTTGGAAAAAAAGGGGGTTAAAACCAGTGGTTGTACACGGCGGTGGCCATGCCTTCCAGTACTTACGCTCCTTTGGTGTGGTGGCCCAAGACACAACAAAGAGGACCGATAACATGACTAGCCAAGGTGCAAACGCTTAATTTCTGAAACATAATTCCGATGTGTTGGAAAACTATAAAAAAAGGACAAAGAGGGGATCCAGCTGGAAACAACTGCAGAATACACCACGTAAAGAGTCTGCAGTTGATTTTGTTACTCATGACAAAGAAAATACGGTGTCAAGAAATGAAACTTTCAACGACAAATGCAAATTAGAAAGTGAATATCAGTTCGAGTGAACATAAAGAGAATAAAGAGCGATGACATCAGTGACATCACACAATTTTCTCTAGAATGTGAAGAAGACGCACAAGAAAATGTTGAAGTGGAAGAGGAGAATTTGTCAGAACAGATAAAAGTGAAACACGACCAAAATAATACCACAATTGTTTCTTACCTGAGCAGCGATACTGTACTCCTCCATCAACGGCTCTTTAGTGAAGTGGAACTGCAAGGGGTCGTCGGTAGACAGAGAAACCACTAGCCCTCTCGCCAAATACTCCGGCAGGGGATTCCTGTGATAGTTCAAGAATAGGCTGTTATTCGACAGGGGACTCATAGCGATTCCAATCTGAGCCAGATAGTACAGGTACTGTAGTACTGGAACCTTCCTTAAGAGCAGCCCGTGCGAGATATTTTCTGAAAGCATGTACCCGCACACTAGATGCTGTACGGGCCCCGCTTCCCCGCAATGGGGCCTCAGGGAGAAGGCATGCAACCCCTTCTCAGTCCTGAAGTTGTTCAGCACCTGTAATAATGGGTAATGCATTTTAATAAAAAAAATTAAAGGTGGCCCTGTATGTAAAGGAATTATTGCGTCATATAACCCCACGATTTAGAGTCGACGTAAAAATTATATTCTTGACCGAAACCAGCTAGCCTTCGGCACTAACATCCACAATTCGGCGTGGTGACAGTTTGCTACTAACTATAGGGAAAAGGTGGCCACACACATACAGATATTGATCTGCCTGTTTGTAACGGGTTTGATACGCGGAGTTATCTGCAAGTTTTGCCCTCTAACAAGCAGTTTTGTTTGTGACTGGTCATCGGTTTTAACCGTGGCGTATAAAAGCGTTGCGGTTCAAACTGGCGGACTAAGCTTTATGTGTGTGGCCGGCTAAAGGGCTGAACTAAAGGGTGGAAACACCGTAGACCCCAGCTATCAGAAAAATAAACCATCAGCCAATTATTACACACCGTCAGGTTGGCGTACATGTAGTAGAGATAGTAGGCGTAGTTGGGGTTCTCGGTGTCGTTCCACTGGTCCGGAGTGGGGGTGTCCTTGTCGAAGAGGGGGTTCTTCTCCGGCTTGCTCTCGTCGTCCACCGAGTCGAATCCGATGACGTACTGCAGGAACTTGTGCAGCTCGGGGTGCGAGCTGGGTTTCGCCGTCACCTCGAACAGTGGCAGGAAGATGTTGTCGATGACTTGCTCGAAGTTGTTGAGGACCTTGTTGAGCTTAAAGATGTCGCTGAAAAAGAACATTCGTAAGTGGATGAAAACCAATAATGATAACAAGAGCGGGGATAAGCGTAGTGAGAGAGTGCTCGCTTGATGTCCCAGGTTCGATTCCCAGTCGGTGCAGATTTTTTCCATTTAAGATGTGAAAGTCTGAATGATTGAATTTCGTAGCCGTCTGGGAATAATCCTCCATGATACACAGTTGCGTTAACAATCAACAGTGCTGCTCCTGAGGTGGCGTATGAAGTTAGTAACACAGCCTACCCAGAACACATCGCTCATAATCATAGCAATTGATGCCAAAACATCAACAACAATAATAATGATAATGACAATAATAATAATAATAACAACGAGTGTTGTGCTACCATCTACGACACTCGTACGGTATAGATGAGACACCGGTGTTGTCTTATGCTCTGGGGGATATTGAGTCCGTTGTGGGGAATGAGAAGTACCGAATATATTGGAACTACTCATTCCCCACCCTCAGGCAAATACAAGCCAATAAGCCTGATGTAGTCCTCCTCGACCATGAAAGTAAGACGATTCTCGTCATGGAATTTTCGGCTCCTGGCGAAACGAATATTGTCCGAAAAAAGGAGGAGAAACGGTCTGAATATCGAGACTTACTCTTTGAACTCCGAAGGCTCTACCCAAATCATTCTGTTAAAATGGTGGTTCTGATTATAGGGGTCCTTGGTGGTATGATAGACACACTGCTCTCAAACTCAAAAATCATACCGGCTTGCCATAATATGGCAGAAATTTTAGCCGGACGCATGTAGAAGACCGTCATCCTTGGTTCACTCCGTCTGCTCAGGGCACATGATTCTCGGACCCAGTAGTTGCTCACCCCACGGACGTCAGGACATCAGGAGTTTAGATCCCCTTCTCTGCATGGTCCGCGACCATGAAAAAGCAGGGACTGGAGCATTTCTTTTCAAGGCTGCAATCCGGGCAGCCGATGAACTTGGTCTCGTATTCGACACTGAACGGGCGAACCCAAACTCTGTCACCGAGTTGGAACCCGTTCAGCAAAAGCTCAACATCAAAGCTGCATGGGGTCTTCTTTAAGAACATTGAAGACCTTGGCTCATCAAAAAACCTGACCTTTGCTTTCCTCAGGTGAAGTGAGCTGAAGTCGGAGACTGAGGGATTTATAATGACCTGCCAGGATGGTGTCTTCAACACCCTGGTCTACCGTAGCCGCGTGATGGGTATAGAGGTCCCCGACACTAGATACAGAACTTGAGATCCTTGCATTGCATTTGCTGTCAGCATGTCCAGCATTTCAGATGTGTTGGTTCTTATGACCTCCATTATGTTGGTGTGGCCTAAATTGTTGCCCCTCCATTGTTTCGAGCACATTAGTCTGAGGTTTCTTTCCCCCCTCCCCCCCCAATGAGCACAAGGACGTTGAAATGACGTTGTGAAATGGCTGGAAACCGAACGTTTTTTCAACGGAAAAAAATGTCGCGCGTAACAACATTATATTGAAAAAATTTAATAAACAATTCTTTTTGTATTAACATAACATTTGATAAACGTATATTTAACGAGTTGTTGAGGAAGTAACGTTGGAAACATATTATCTTTATAACGTATTCTTACTACAATATGCGAATGCAAATAAAGAAGGCTAAAAACTACCTCCAGGCTAATCGAAGATGTACTATAGACATAACACTTGAGACCCCAAGCATATGTCCAGTCTTTTTTTTTTAAGAGCCAGCCTCCATCTTGTTGTGCCTTAGTATGTCGCTAATTCTAGAGATCGTTATAACTTCATATTATTCAATGTCGGTGGTTGTGGACGCGATGAATGAATACTTGTTAAGCTTCTAGTGAAAAGAAGAAACAATAATAAATTGTGTCTGTCAAGAAGTGATCAAATCAATAATCCCTCCAGAACATTGAACTCACATGCGTTGCTATGGTATTATAAACGATTTAGAAATGTATTGATTTTTTCGGAGTGTTCTATGTATGATTCGATTCTTCGTAAAATGGTGAAAAAGAAAAGAAAGCAAAGAAAATCGTGGAACGAAAGATGTCCCTACTCGAGACTCCGCAAAAATCTGGTATGAAATTATTTGTAATTCAATTTTTTTCGAAGCCACGACATAATACATTATTTAACTCTAAATTCTTTCGAGGACGATAGAAAATCGTAATTCAAATTTCAAATCGAGTCAAGCACTACAGATTCTTTCAGGCACTAGAAAAGACGGCAGTTCAGGATTCGAAAAGTCGAAAAATTATGAAATTAAATGCAAAATATAATGGACAGACACGAAAATATATAAAAATAAGACATAGAGAAAACAGCATATATAGAATACGGAATAATGGAAAAATCAACAATCGCTCATCATGTTTCGTTATGGTCGCAAAAAGCGAAAAATGTAAAAGGTGCGCTAGAATCCGGCATCCTAGCACATAAAACCGAAAAAAAAAATACTTCCGGGAGTTCTAGAATTTTTTAAGTATTTTTCCCGTATTCTACGCCATCAATTTAACATGACACACTATTCGAAAAATGAAAAATAATAAATTTAAAAATCGGTCCTACTCGAAGTGCACACGTTCGTAAAAACGCCTACCAAATCTATGTTTGACAAGCAATCGATTTCAAATTTGGTCAACGTATACAAAAAAGATTGAATTTAATGAATATAACATAGAAAAAAATTAGAATAATTTTTGGCGAGAAAACGGCAGCTGCAACCTCTAGATAACATTTTCAACCGACGACCGGATCGAAATAGAGCAATTCTGCGAAAGCCAATCGATTCAGCATGCCGAAATTAGTATATTCTGTGATTTTCAAGTCGATCGGCACAAATTGAATTTTCATCCGAAAAAACATCAAAGGGTTATACCTTTAAAAACGGCCAAAAATCCAAAGTCATCAGATCCACTTGAGATTACCACCTTTATACTCAAAATTTTATGCGGATTCCGAAAATGTATGATTTGCATATGTTCGGATACACGGTGTACCATAAAACAAAGATAAATGTGCAACAAAAATTGTATCTCACGAATCCGGCATCCTAGCACACAAAACCACGTATAACACCAACAAGCAAACTGTTAGGCCGGAAAACAGTAACATCTTCTTGCAGGAAATTTTTTTAGCTTTCTTTCTATATACATATGTATTTAACGAATGTGTCTCGTTAGGGTCGAAAAATGCGAAAAATGTAAAAGGTGCGCTAGGATCCGGCATCCTAGCACAAAAACCGCAAAAAAAATACTTCCGAAAGTTCTAGAATTTTTCCGATATTTTTCCCGTATTCTACGCCATCAATTCAACATGACACAGTATTCAAAAAATGAAAAATAATAAATTTAAAAATCGGTCCAATTCAAAGTGCACACGTTAGTAAAAACGCCTACCAAATCTATGTTTGACTAGCAATCGATTTTAAATTTGGTCAACGTATAGAAAAAAAGATTGAATTTAACGAATATAACATATAAAAAAATTTGAAATTTTTTTGGCAGGAAATCTGCAGCTGCAACCTCTAGATAACATATTCAATTGACGACTGGAACGAGATAGAGCAATTCTGTGAACGCCAAAATTAGTATACTCTGTGATTTTCGAGTCGATCGGACAAAGTCATCAGATTCACTCGAAATTACCACCGATATACTCAAAATTTTATGCTGATTCCGAAAATGTATGATTTGAACATGTTTGGATACACGGTGTCCCATACGTGTACTCGTACCGCCCTAAAGATTTTGCCGCCTGGTGCTATAGCACCCAAAAGACCCCTGGTTAAGACCGCACTGTTTTCACCTAATTAATAAAAAAATACTCACAAAAGCCTTGGTACTTGAATCAACCAACGCACGTTATCCGAGTACACGTTGTTTTCCAGCGCCCACTTGGCCAGTTTGTCCCACTCGTCGGCGGTTTTCCCGTAAATGCTGAGCCTCAGCTCGGCGTTTTGGTATTTCGATTCCTCCAAATCGCTGGCGACCTCTTTGATGATGTTGGCGAAGTACTTGCCATTGAGGTAGTTGTCCGTCTTCATGAACACCTCTCTGAGTCTGCTCTCGCCGATGGGGTTGTACTTGGCGTTGAATTTGTCGAATCTGTGGAAGGTGTTTCGGTCTGCGTGGACGTCCAGCATATCGACGGTCAGGTCGTAGGTTGTGAGGCTCATGGACTAGAAAAAATAAGTAGTTCATCAGTATTATAAGCAGTTTTTTTGTTCTGGTTCCCACGCCATGGAAAATCCTGAATTGTTAAGATAGCCGAGGAAAAGATGGAAAGAAGGTAGGAATTGGTGTTCTTCTTGAGTTTCTTCAGGCTGTATTCCTCAGGGAACACCTCCAGAGGCAACGAGTTCCAAATCTTTGCCATTTTGATGTGAGAACTGAGTCTCGATGGGACCGCTAACGGTGGAACGATTGATGATATTTCGGAAAAGCATCGTCCAAGTGAGAAAACAACTACTCAATGTTTTCCTTGAAACAAGCACCCCCACTGACTATTTGACTGGATTAAAGTGATCCGATTTCGTTTATAATTCTGTTGTTGTCACTGACAACTAAATTCTAATGATGAAATGACAACGCATGCAGAGCTCGTTTTCCCACCGAACGGCAAAGCTTTGGAAATCGCTGCCTCGGGAGGTGTTCCCTGAGGCATGCAACCTGCAGAAATTCAAGGAGATCTCCAATCCCTACCTACATCCCCACTGCTCTTACGATGTTTTCTAAAAATTACAGGACTTTCCTTTTCGTGGGAACCAGAACTTAAAAAAAGTGTACTCACCTGAAATACTTCTTTCAACGACATAGACACACCCTTCGTAATTGACACTACTTCGTCAGCGTTATTCTTAATCGTCTTCTTGATGAACCTAAGCAGATGCTTCTGATTCATGCAGGAGGCTGCGTGGATGTGGGTGTCGACTTTGCGAATGTTGTAAAAGTCTCTGTGAGGCACGGCTTTCTGAGACGCCAGCTCGCGGAGCTCGTTGAGCAGGACGTGCAGCTGGAACTTGGACGAGAGGTACGTCAAGCGGCGGTAGCAGAATGATTTCCTAGAAGACGCAAATAGTGAAACAGATGCTCATTTGGCGTGATGCACAACTAGCTCGTTCGAACTGATTCTAGGAGATCTAGAAGTCTCGATATGTTCTTTAAATCAGGTTATCAAATTTTATCAGGTCTAACCTATGTACTTAACATATCCGGTTCAGGTTCAGAGTGTGCTTGTTGATCTCTACTGCTTCCCGTACAAGTCAACTATGATACACCAGGTCTGGGACAACGAATCACATTCTCTGTAGTTTCGTACCGTAGTTAGGAAACACGACGAAAACAAAAAAACAATCGATTTTCGATATGTTATCCCCAGGAACCACTCGTGAAAATATCTTCATTTTACCCAAAATTAATATGCTTTTCAACCCCATTCGAGGCATATATGCGAAAATGGGCCACCTAAATCTGTCACTAGCTGACGGTCTAATAGTCGACTTGTATGAGAAACAATAGAGATTCACAAGCGCACGACGAATTTCAATAGAAAAATATTTTATATTAGATAAAGAATTGGCCGTGGTAACGTTTTAGCCGAAGTCTCAAATAGTCCCAAACATGACTTAGACAGCTTAGAACACCGTAGTTAGTAAAATAATAAAAACAATTAGAATCATGAAATTCATAGTTCATAGAGTGAGCTCAGAGTCGATGAAGCTAATGCAGTAACAAGATCCTACGTTTGGGATAAATTGATACGTACAATGGTCCATCAGCAATCATATTGCACATGTTGTAGAAGTCTGTGG
The DNA here is from genome assembly GCA_958298965.1 of Chrysolina haemoptera. Classification (NCBI taxonomy): domain Eukaryota; kingdom Metazoa; phylum Arthropoda; class Insecta; order Coleoptera; family Chrysomelidae; genus Chrysolina; species Chrysolina haemoptera. Next base: position 38,829,798 of record OY282590.1, read on the forward strand.
TGAATGCAATGACGTCGGGGTATTCATAGGCGCAAGGCTTTCCATCCTTCATATCGCTCTCGTTGGAAAAGACATTGTAGACGCCACGATTCTTCTTGTAAACATGTTCTGTGTCTGGAGTGTCGGGGGCTTCCCAGGCCTTGTGATTTGGTGGGTGAATGCCGTGATCTAGAAGTTTGTAGTTTATCAAAACACTTATTCAAAGTATTTGTGAATTCGGGTAAAGTTACTCAGTAGTTGGCACATAATAGAAACAATCCTAATTGGATATTGTAAAGCACGTGCTCACAGACTACTTTGATCGCGATTGTGAGTGAGAATATGAGAATATCGAGCAAGACTAGCTGGAATTGATGGATATCAAAAGATCTTACATCAGTCCGTTAGAAATGCCGTATTTTTGATCCCTCATATTTTCCAGTTACAATCACATCATCCTCTAAGTTCGTGACAAATAGTGGTAGTGAGTTCTCGAAAATTATAGAGACGTTCGACAGAAACATTTACATATTCCACGAGGCAACATAATCGCTATATTTTCGAGGACTTAATGGTAGTAGTAATGGTTTATGCCAAATGTTTGTTATGAAGAGCAGAGTTGAGTGAACTTCCTCGAAACACTTTCTTATTGCAACAATTGTATTCCTGAAACTTTCCCGTAATTCATTCATTCAATATAAAACTCAAACCAATAATAGAAAAATATTTTGTAACCACCTTTTTGAATATATTTCCGTAAAACAAAACCGTCTCAACTCACTTATGACGTTAGAAATCAAACTGTGAACTTTCATGATTTGATTAACTTAATTGGTTAGCCACGCAACAGACTGAAAATCCAAACAGTCCTTAATTAGGATGGAAAACCAAATAACAACAACGAATAGGTTATCAAACGACCTATGGAACCACTGCACCAAAAGCCAGAAATTGCTTCTTCAGGAGCAAAGAATGAATGAATATTGGTCCAATTTTTCCATAGTTTTTCCAAACACTGCGTTATTAACACTTAACCTGTCTAGTGAGGTGGTATGTATACTCTGATGTGTTTGTTTGCTTGTTTTAAAGGTCTCTGGCTTGTCGTGCACAAACAATGTTATTTACCTTCCAAGAATTCGTCGGTAAGAATCTGCTCGACATTATCTTTGTTGAGTGATCCCAAAACAAAATCATCGAATGAAGCTCTTGCCGTTCTCAATAGCAGCTCGGTGTATTCTTGATCTGACAACGAACAATGCAATGTGAGATCAGGTAGAAAACATGCAGAGGTAGGCAACAAAAATAAACGCCAGAAATTTTCAGTCAAGTTTTTAGTAAATCTTCATTTTGGCTGATCTTGACGCTCTGAAAGGATTTGATTTTGGAACTTTGTGGGAATCAAGATGGTATTCGCGGAATCCATGATCGTATACGACATGTCGGCGGTTTGCAGCTTTTCTCGTACAGCCAGCCCTCTATTCATTTTTGGTTTTGCTCATTTTCAATAATTTTTTTAAAAAGGAGTTACATTATAATGTGCCAGAATATAGGTAGGTAAAAGGCTGCGAAAGTCATAATTGCTAAGGGAGGATAAACCAGCATCTGAAGTTTTTTTCTGGTAGAGGGGAGAAGCAGATTTAAAGTGAATATCATTCATGCAATGATAATAAAATAACAATCTGCCTGTAGCCGATCTAACAACCGGATTGTTTTGTCGAGGCAATTGTAATTCAGTGTTACCCACCTTCTATCGACTGCTTCTCGTCATGGTGCTGCTGTTCTTTGTCCGGATCAAGAAATCTAGCCACCGTTGAGGAAAAGCTCTGGTGTGACATCTTCATGTAACGTTTTCTAATTTGTAATGCTTGGATGAGTAGCTTGGATGCCCTTTCCAAGTCTTCGAGTGGGACCTAAAAAGATATTGATCGAATATATTCATAAGGTAGTTTCAATTGACAGTTGGGAGTTTGGGAAGCAATGTTTGAAACCATCGTCTTTGAGCGACTTGAAGATACTGAAAATGACATAGCCATAAAGTGGTAATAGCACTAAGACCGATAAGTTTTGTCTTCGCTATTAAGTGAAAGTTTTTCATTTCATCCACCTCAATGTACTAGAAAGTTTGAATTCAGTGTTCAGTTTACTCATCCAGATAGAACGGGACCCAAAACTCAACCTTGCGTTATACCAACCTAAGCAGTTCTCAATGAATAAGCGAGTCTTACCCCACTGGTGTCTTCCCCAGATATAGAAACTCTCTGGAAGTGAGGTACGTACAGTTCATGTTCGTCTAAATCTTCTACTTCAATAGGTCCCGCGATTGATGGCTCGTAATGACTTCTTTTGTCTCTGCAAAGAAACGAACGTATGACAAAAGAGATCAGAAATTTCAACAACAGCCTACTTGTTAAGTTGACGCTGTATGGCTAATTTCTTCTCAATCTGCTCAATGGGGAACTGAGGTACTTCGTACGGGGCGGAAATCTCGTTCGGCAGTTCAGGATCTCCACCACCAAAAGGGTCGGCGGCTACAAACGATGGGCTCTCATCGCCTGAAAAATAGAATAGGTAGTTTCAGTTTCGGTTTCAAATCACATTGTATGAACAGAGCTATGTATATAAATGAAGCTGAAGGTATTGTCAAAGTCAAAGACATTATTACCCTAGGCATGTACATGGACATTATTTACATTCCATTGTCAAAATGAATTAGTAAACGAATGATATATGCCATTTACCTGTTTTGTTGCTAAGCACGTATGGTCTATTTACAGTGTCGGCAGGGGGAAATAGTTATTTACCTAACAAGTGCGGAAAGTAGTACTTTTCCGCACACGACGGCAGTTGCACGAACGACGCGGGCAAACCGTTAAGGGCGGAAAAGACATTTTCCGTAAGAGTTAGGTACAATATTTTTCCTACGAGTGTTTTTGTCCATCTTATTTATGAAAAACCAAGGTTTTTGATGAACAAATTTTTATAATAATGCGACAAAATTACTAATAAGACAGAATAGTTACATAGATCATTTAGTTAGTCTTAAATATCATCATTTTCAAAAATACAAAAATCGTGCGGAAAAGTAAAAATCGTGCGGAAAAGTAACTTTTCCGAACGATTCTAAATCGTATGGAAAAGTACAACTTTCAAAACGAAAAATCGTGCGGAATAGTTACTTTTCCGCACGCTCGTAGGAAAAATATATTATCTGCACTGTTTCATTAAAACATTGTATATAAGTGGTAGCTGTTTTAGTTGGTAACTCTATTTGAAAAACATGATGTAGCGATAATAAAGTGTGTTTGCTAAAGAAATTAATGAACTTTATGGACAGATATAGTTTGAACTTTAATCAAAGTTAAACATCAATCACTGTGTAAACTAACATCGAGTCTTGGTCAATTGTAAAACGAAGAAGATATCTATAAAGCCGAGTTTAATATTGAACTTGATATACTAAAGAGTGTTTTCAAGGAATGTAATACTTATTCAAGAACAGAAATAGTAAAAATATTAGAAAAAAAAGTTACACTTGTTGAAATCGTGCTGAGGAGAGAAGTAGAAAGCTGGAAATTGAACAAACAGCAGTTATACCTATACCCTCTGACGAAAGCTTGTCTACCGGTTCCTCACTATCATTCCTGGTTCGAACTTTAGCATCACATTCTTCGGGAAAAGGCCTATTGAAGAAATACATCGTGTAATTGTCGCCTAACTACTGACCCGCACACACTGTCACCGCGTATGTTTCATTGGGAAAGCGTTCGAGTTGTGAAAAGGTCGCCCCAATTGCGTCAATCTATCGATATCTTCGGTTTATCATACGCCGACTGCAGCAGGATTCGGACGATGAGCTAACTTAATTAAATTCAGTATTATTTCGGATTAGGAGCGACGAGGCCAATTAGTCGAATAGTACGGTCGAATTCGGATTAGTACGGTCAAAGTAGGAACAGAACGCAATTGAATGTGATTGAAAGGAACAACCATTTATTATACAATGTTCCTTCTTCTCATGTTAATGGGAAAGGACAGGGCACAAAACCCTATAAAAATGGCTTTCAGCTAAAATTGATAATTTTTTATATTTTGTTTGGTTCAAGACCCTGAACAACGAACATGTTTTAAATGTACAAACAGATAATTAGGGTAACAAAGAAATGTTAGAATGTTACACCATAAAATTCTTAGTAAAAGTTATAGTAAGGCTTCTGAATTTTTTGATTTTCTGATTTTATGAAATTTTTCGAATTTGTAATAGGTTTGATATAATTTTGAAGATGATTGTACATCTTGCATCCATTGTAAATAAGTTGCAGACTTACGTTGGATGGATAGATGCACAGAAGATTTTAATATACTTATAAACATACAAAAAAGTTCGGAATCAAAACACTGAAATCTATAACAATAAATTACGTAGTCTAATATATATAACAAATATATGAGCACAAAGCTTCCATTTGAATTATTTTTGGATACAATTTTCGTGTAATTTTTCACACCCAAACAAAGCACCAAGGTTTCTGACCTTGCGATATATTTGCGAATTTGTCGGTCGCATTTTCCTAATAGTAAACAGATAAAAATAACTTTTGGCAAAGATAGTACTGCAACTGCATTCATTTTCTCATTTATCCTGCTCTTTATTTACCCGCTGGTGGCTATTTTTGAATTATTTTATTACTCTAATTCAATTCCCATCTGAGTTTACTCATGAAAAAAATTGTGAAATTTTGCACAATTCAATAGGAATACAATCAAGTTGTTTCACTGGCTGATATCGTAGCTTTGGAAGTGAAAGCAGTATGAAGGGTAGCTCCCAACAAATCATTGATGTGAAGAGGAAACAGCGTTGGTGCATAAATGGGTCCCTGCGGAACATCATCATTTATTGGAAGAGTATCGGATGATACTACATCGACCACCACGCGGAGAGATCGGTATGAGAGAAACGGCCAGAGTTTCGCCATATTTTTCGATAGATCGCTGCAAAATATGTGAAACATAAGCATGCAGGTCACCAGTTGATCTCTGATGCCGAAAACCATATTGTCGGTCCTTGAGCGTTCTAGATAACTCATGAGATCGATGTTGATGCCCAAAAGATAGGTAGTACAGGACCTCTAGACCTATAAAGTTTATCTCATTTGACTTAATAACTATCGGAGATACTAAACCGATTGAAAAGTCATTGTGCTCATCGTAACAATGTAGACAATGGAAGTTTGCAATAAAAGTTTTCTATTTTGGTTGGCTCTTGTTTGATTTGCTATGGTAGGTGGATTTGGCAGACCCTAATATCTCTTCGGATTCGATGATGGTAACTCAAAATACAGCAAACTATAGAAAACTATAGTGCCTTCTACCTTACCTCCACCACTCCTGTCATCATCGACGAAAGAGTTGACCTTCAGGAAAGTGGGGGCGTTCACAACACTTAGTTCGTCTGGATCTGTGGGCACATAAACTCCGCGAGAACACATCTGGAGCTTCTGAAAAATTCCGCAGGAACGAAGGAATCACGCAAACAAAAATGTATTCACTTAGGTAATGGCACAACAAGCTATCTGGGTCGGCTTTGAACTAACAGTGATTCGAGGATTGACTGGCACATTAACAATCCGCATAAAAATAACCGCGGTCGAAAATAAAGCGAGTAAAAAGCGGTTCGGCGGATATTGGAGACGCAAATTTTACGACAGTCTATTGTCATCGTCATGTGATCCAAGAGATAATTTCCGAGGTCGTATGTATCAGCTGGTGAATGCGATAAAGCATGCAAATGCATTTGGGAGTTGAACACTAATCGGGTCATTATAGGTTTAACTTTCCTAGTAGCAGGACCGGCCCTAGAATTTTTGCCCCTTCAGGCAATACCAAAATTTAATTTATATCATACTAGTTCATTATTGTGTTTTTATTGCTTAGGTCTTCTCCAGCCAAATGAAGGATAATTTGCTGAATAATTATGATAAGCAATTGCAACTGAGTCTTTTTGGAAGAACGTTACACAAATATCTATCAGATGTATTCAATGTCTGTCGTGGTATTAGCCAGGGAAGTAATTGTTTTCTGTCATATTTTTGCCTCTTATTTTCCACATGGTGGAAATATTTGGAGAGAAGGGTACTTCGACATTGTCAATTTTAATATTTCATTTATCCAAATACATATTGAAACTTTTAAATCTCGTCCAAAAAAGAGGTATTCGTCTCGGCGGTGATGTTTCGCTTACAAGCTCTTTATTTATCTGGAACACCGCAGAAAGGTAGGCGAACTGTCAGTTTTATAGATATTTCCATCGACGATGCTTTTTTTAAATATCATGAATAGTCCCACCGTTAGCGGCCCCATCGGGTCGGACCCGTTGAGCTCACTCTTCACATCCCTTCAACGTCACTTTTAAGACATGCCCAGTACTCGTCTTTTCAACGAACCACAAAGCCTTGGAACTCACTGCCCTGGGAGTTGTTCCCTGAGGCATACAACCTGTAGAAATTCTAGAACACAAATTATTTTCAACTCTCCTTCGGTTCTCACAATGTTCTCTGTACATTAGCAAATTTACCTTTCCGTGGGGACCAGAACATAAAATAAAACAATTTACTTATATTTTGAATATGGTAGAAATAACAGTGAAATCATCGACTAGATTTTGTTTTTTGGCTTATCTTCTATTCAACTATACCAACGTTTGTGTATGAATAATGATAATCTATCAAGCGCTTTTGTTTCACATTGACCACTCAGTAAATTGATTATAATATTTGGTTCTGCGTCTGGTTAATTGGCATTGGCCTCTTATCAATTTTGATAAGAATCTGTGATGAGCACTCTGCTATTTTTAGTCTTCAAAGGCTGTTTTCGTTGAATTCTGAGTGAGAAATATCCCACAGCAATGCAGTTTCAAAAGAACGGTTGCCCCATTATGGTGGATTTATAAACTCAACCAATAAACTAAGATTTTGAAACATTAACTATTAGCAATTAGGAAGGTGTTTATAAACGTCATCGCTGTGGGTTTATACGGCAAATAAGATAAAAAGAGAAATGAGATAAGGAACAAGACACAGCTAGACCCGTATAAAGTTTTATCGTATCATTGAATATTAAGCTTCCTTTAAGTTGAATCTTCATTACAAATTATTAACATCATAACAACACATAATACATCAGTTACAATATAATACGTTAGTTACTTCATAATATCCAAGATACCAAATAACGTGACATAACCAAAGTTGTTGATTTCATTTTCACATCATCGTTGTCAATGTCAATGATACGATAAAGCTTTGAATATAACTTGATTATTATGCAATTTAAATAAATCTCGGAGGTTGCACAGGCGACATCCTCGATTATTATAAATCGTATAATAATCTTGTTACATTAATGGCTATAGACGAATTGAATTAAATAAGAAGTATGCATCAGCCACGTCCATGTCCTGATGGTTGAAACAATTATTACTACCCCTACTCGCTTGAATCCTCAATCCTTTTCAGGTGAATACTAACATAATATGCTATGCGATGTTTTTATAGGTATGTCGATATGGTGTAATTACGGTGGTCTTGTAACGAGCGTGGTTTCGCGTTTTACTCCCTCCAAAATGGTCCCTGAGCGGTCTCCATACGTTTTTAATTTCCACAATCGGTTGAATGAAGGAACCATTGGCTTCGATATGGGCGGTTTTTATGAATTTGCGTTCGAACAAATGTTCCTTTCTATGAAGAACACTAGCCTCGTCCCAAAGAATTCGGTGGTGCTCTGTCCAGGCGTGGTCAGCAATTCCCGATTTAGATGTTTCCCCTCTTTGAGTCCACTTTTCGTGTTATTCTTACAAATAATGACCTCTTGGTCTCTCCGATGTAGGAATCTCCATATTCACATGGGACCTTGTAATCTTCGTGGACATTATCAAAGATGTTGAACTAGGACCTGAAGATCGTTTCACAAGCTTTGACGTTGAGAGTCTTTATTGTCCTCATAGAAGAGTCCCTTAACATCAAGAGGAAACTGGAAGAAGACATTCAGGATCGACCTCCCCTCCCGATATTGGAACTACTGCAGTGCTGCCTATATAACTCATACTTTCAAGAAAAGGACCGTTTCTTTTCCCAAGTTGATGTCCGATGGGATTATACAGCAAATAAGATAAAATAAAGAATAAGATTAGAAACAAGACATTGATAGACCCGTTTGTTCAGATGAATTGATTCAAATAAGAAAGTAAAATCAACCAATTGAATCTCGGTTTTCTTGACATAGATCTTCATGCCAGCTCTCAGTGCTGTCAACAATTTTCATCAGTACAGGCGCATTTGTATTTTCAAGCTAAATAAGATAAGAAGTTAAACGTTTTCAACTCTCATTTTATCTTTTATTTCTTATTTAATCTTATTTGGTCTTTAAACGTTCCAAATTGAAGTACGTATCACATAATAATATGTGAGCCTTGTGTTCAGATATGTGACTGAATCTCTCAACCCGGAGAATCGGAGTGCTTTTTGATCTACTCGCCACTTGGTGGAGCGGCTAACACCCGTTTCATCAGCGTGAGACCAGAGTAACCAAATAGACGGAATGGTGTGATTCGGACGGGGATCAGGTGACCTCAAGGCTTTCTGTGGTGACCTACCCTGTACTAATGACGAGGCAACAACCTAGAAACTAGTCTGCATGGGGCCTCCCTGTCCGAATCAGAACAAATTTTAGCTATTTGGTCACAGGAGAGCACTTGGAATTGTTTCCTCTGCAATGAGGTACATTGCACAAGTATCTTGTTAGATATAATTCAATACCCGTCGTGGTATTAGCCAGGCGCCAGGGGAGTAGTTGTTTTCTAACAGATACTTGCTATAATAGCCTACAGTATTGTAGGTTGATGGGAGTAAAAACGGTAAAACATCGGTTTTGGCAACGACTATATCGTTTCTGAATTTCGTATGTTCAACTTTCTTATCTTATTTCTTATTTCATCTTATTTGCTGTATAAACCCACTGTTTATACAGAAAATTTACTTCTAAATTTGACTGAGTATATAATTCCACCATTAGAGCCTATCAATAACCTCATTCGTGTAACAAACTATGTTATAAACACAGCTGATCGTTATCACGCGAAAGACCAATTTATTATTTTCTTAGACGCGAAACTTGTTCCAATAACAGCTCAACCAGCACGCAGCACGATAGAAGACTCTCAAACGAAAAATCAATACGCAGTCACTTGTATACATAACCTTGCAACTTGTTTCTGCGGAAACATGCAACTACTGACCTGTCCTCTCTTCGCTTTTCTCCTGGTCTGCATCTCCTTCTTGATAATCCGTATAAAAATTTATGATAGGTTGTGCCTGTGGTACGCCATTTGTGTATACATCTCCCATGCTGGTATGAAATAAACTTCGAACTCAATAGTGTGCTATGGAAACGAAACACGTATGAACACCTTCGTTTTTTCGCGGTTCGCGCGACAACTTCGATTCGTTCACGGCCGACTCTGATAAGAACGTGTCAAGTCAAAGAAGATGAACTTACTACTGCAGTTATGAGTATGACGAGTATGTTATTCGACACTAATTCTCGAGAGTACTGAACTGAGCGTAAGTGCGTGTCTGAGATCACTTCAGCATCGAGAATCGCGCCGAAATATTGATTCTGGCACGGTGTGCTTCGAATTAATAGCGCTGGAGAGATTATTTATGATTTGGAATTTATATGTGTACGGGTTGTCTACGCACAAGTCAAGTTCAAAGCAAATGTATTTTTTCTGGAGCAGAAATAAAGTTGATAAATGGCTAAGACTTTAGCGGCTGGTATTTTCACTTTCACTATTTTATTCGTCGTTTTCTGGAATTGTTTCTTAACGTCCCAGCAAACACAGTTACATCACATAGATATCGCAGCGATGTATCGATGTAGCATGTGTACCACTCAGTTTCATCCATGCGACACCCCTACGACAAGTTCTCCGATATAACAACAATGTATTCTGGAGGTGTAACTACGATGTGTTTTTTATGATAATACTGCGATGTGTTTTTGAGTTATTCACGAGATGACTTCATTTTGAAATCGCAGGTATGCGAACATATGACATCACAGCGATGTACTTTAGTTTAGAGGTAAGGAAACACGTAGGGGAATAAATCAATTGAAAAAAGCCTTGGATTAAAAATATATAACTAAAAATTCATTGTCCATAATAACTACTCAAGTAAAATGATGATTTTCAAAACATCTGACAAGAAACGGCGAATCACTTCAGTAAGTGCTGCCTCTGTAGTAGTATTATTATACATATATATATGCAGGATATGAATAAGCGATTATTTTCAACATTTATTGAAGATAATGTCGATTTTATGGATAAGTTGAAAATAAGGCAGGATTTTGAAACAAAGTTTTTTTTGGCATGTATAAGTGGGACCTGTCACACTACTTTAAAATTGTTGCTTATAGTCCAAAGAGGGTATGGTTTGCTGCTTTAGTATAATAATTCCATATTTACTAAATTATTCATGATTTTCGGATCATCCGCAAACATCTCCGTGAAGTACGACAAAACACATTTTAGGTACTCAAATACTCGCATATTTATTATATTTGTATGAGAAGGTAGGAGTCTTCAGAAACGATATGAACTTTTTTATTTCCTTCTCCGATCATTTTTAGCAGAGTTATGACCAATCAAATATTCGGCTCCGCCAGAACTTTCAGCGGCGGGTGAACCTGAAATTTGATGTCGGCGTTCAATCACGTTTTCTAAGAAAACGAGCGCATTTCATAAGAAATTACTAAGAATAATTTTTGTTGGAAATTGAATTGTTTTTCACCATGTTGAGTTGTTTTTCGATATATCATATACTTTCCAAGATTACAGCAAAAATCTATTTATATATTTTTAAACGAAAAAAAAAATATGTTCCACTACCTACTAGCATACCAGGTTTGGTGGTGCTACAATCGATTTTTGTCTCAAAACCCAGTCGTACTGGATTAAAACTCATTACATTACTCCATTCTTGACGCATATTCCTGACGCCGGTCCTGGCAGCAGCCTTGCCTACCAACAGGTCAGTCTCATCTTCCCAATTGATTAAACCAAAAAATAAAAAATGATTATCTTACGTGAAAACAACAATGTAGGGGAATTTATATATACGCTATACGTTTCACAACATCGGTAGTCCAACTCGTCAAAAAACCACCTCAGTCTTCAGTTGTTCGTGATTTTGATTTGTTTTCTTCCGCTTCTCCGCCATGTTAGTACGATACGCGTCGAGGCAGTTCGGCTTGGGTGCCAGGTAGGCCAATCCGTAGAGGATTTTTTCGTAACAAAAATACTGGAAGGAAACCAACTGTGCCATCACTTGAAAGACAGTCCCTAGTTATATTCTGTTATGTTTTGGACTGGCAACTGTCTATTAATTTGTTTTAACATTTAAATACAAAACACGTGTTTTTATTAGTTTTGCTTATAAAATGAAAAGTAATACAGCAATCTTATTGCTCCAATGAGAAGAATTGTAGATAATTGAAATACAAACAAAACGAGATTGTAGGACCCGATCGGATCATTAGTAACGGAGAAAATAACCTGTTTTGCGATTTTTTTTCAAATTCACAGCTCTGCCATTTTTCAGTTTGTAGGGTTGACCCATTTCATGAAAATAGTGAATTATTCGTTGTTCATTTTTGCGCAAAACATGCGCTGCCAGACCAATAATTTTGGCACAACTGCAATTTGATTTTTTTTTTTCAGTGTTCCTGGATGCTCTAGTGATAGTCCGATTTGAATTTCTAAAACAGATTTTGCGAAATGGCGGAATTGTGAATTTAACAAAAAAAAAATCAACAAATTTCCCGGTTTTTCCAGTATTTCTTCGTTACTAATACTCCGATCAGGTCGAACAGAATCTCATTTTGTTCGTATTTCAAATTATACCGGTTGACCCAGAACCAATTTCCCTCCCTGTATAGATGTTTCAAATTTGGTACGTCTATTCAACTTCATGAACATAGAATAATTTAGCAACTATCATACCAAATATGACACTTCCGGTTTGATCGGAAGCGCATCCAAGTGTTCAAATGGAAAGTACATATTTTTTTTCAAAAATACGATTCCGTACAAAATTGCCTTTCCAACGATATATAACAATCATTCTTCAAATTCACAAACTATCGATATATTTGAGATTAAATTTTAAAAAAATACTTTTTGTATTCCCCTCGTAACGAAACATTTCATGAACGTGTGTTATGAAAATGAAACAATAGCATGTGAGTAACAATAATTCGTTGTCAAAGTTTTCACACTATGATTTTTCTGCCGACGTATCTTTTTTCCCATTTTTTTTTCTTTATTTTTAAACTTCAATAAACTAATTTTTCTACGACTGTGCGTAAAGCGACACTTTTGCGCACAAGTGCGTAAAAAACACCTGTTCGTAAAATCATCAACAGTGCGTAAAATAAATTTTTACACACTGTTCATACGTTTATGCATTTTTCAAAATTACAGTATTTGCTGTCAAATATAACTCATTGGGAAATACGACGACAATTTATAACTTAAAACATTCAAACTAATGATACAACTGCTACAATTTGGCAATATAATATCTGTCGAAGAAAAAATCTTTGTATGATACAGTTTCGTAAAGGATTTTTTGTGCATCTGTCATTAGAAATGACGTTTTTAATTCATTGACATATAAACTAAAAACTGACGTTTTCACAAAATCACTTTCAACACTAGTGTTAAAAATACTTTTAACACTATTGCTAAAAGTAAAATGACAGATGAGATAATGGATACTCAGTAAAATAGATCTGTCTAATAGTAACACAAATCAGATATTATAATCAGAACACCTACTCAAAAGGAAACATTTATAAAAGTTCGCACATGTATTTGGCCGTTTGTGCAATTGGTAATCCTAATTCCTTTTGAAGTTACAAACGAAGTAGTATTCAGTCCAACTGTAGAAAGTCCGTCATCACTGGCAAATAATGACATTAATAAATAAAGTGCGTTGGGGTTTATTATAGTTGGAGCATCTGCCTGTCCGCTTGTAATCCAAAGATCGTGTGTTCGAATCCTTATAGATCTCATTATTTCTTTGTTTTTTTCTTTCTAGCAGTGACTGTTGTACAAAAAAAATTGTTTGATACAAGTGTTAAAAGTGGCATTTTAATTTGTGAGTGGGGAATATTGCGAAACGAGCGTTAGCGAGTGGAGCAACCCCACTCACAACTATTTTGTACTCGCGTGATTGTTGAACTCAGCTGCGCCTCATTCAAGAAACTTCACGTTCATACAAAAAAGTCCTACTTTACGAACTTTATAGCTTTATAGCATTTATAGCTATTCTTTCAAATGCTATTGGATTTTTTGTGTAAGTCAGAAAGTCCTTCCTATATTGAAATACAAAACATGAAAAAAACTAATAATTTTTGTTTTCTACTTATTTTTCATTTATGAAGATAAATTGAAAGATTCAATACGAATAATGTAAGAGTAGAATGGAGATTAAGAAACAAAAATAAGTAGTTCTTTCCATGTTTTGTATTTTCGTATAGATAGGAATTTCTAATCTATACAAGAAAAATCCTATATCAGCATTTGAAATTAGTTTAATTAACTAAAGAAAAACAAAAATTGAGAAAATAGTTACGTCTGCATACAAATCACAGTGTGCAAACTTTTATATCGAATTATTGTTACTCACATGCTATTGTTTTATCTTCCATAGCACACTTTCATGAAAATGTTCAGTTCAGGGGAATACAAAAAGTATTTTTTTATAAAATCTTAAATATACCAATAGTTTGTGGATTGGATTTTTTTGAAAAAAATTCACTAATTCCATTCTCTACTGGTGTCAGGATACTTTCCACGAGTGCCACCAGAGCGACGGCAGGAGTGACCGAGGTATCGAAGAGGGATGACTATTACAAAACGTTGGGCGAACAGGTGGACGACTCCAGGCCCCCGGAATGGGACACTGCAAGACCCTACGAGGAGATTCCAGGCCCCAAGCCTTTGCCGATCGTGGGGAATATGTGGAGGTTCATGCCGATCATCGGGGAGCTGTACCAACTATCGATAATAAAGATGTTCAACCAGTAAGTCAGATATCTGAAACACAAAGCTCGGAGTACTTTTGGGAGATCGTTTAATAACGATAGTCGTTGCCGACCGATGATTTACCCTTTTTACTCTCATATACACCTAAAACAACTACTCCCCTGGCTAATACCACGACAGATATTGAATTATATCTAACAAGATACTTGTGCACATTGCACAAGTATCTGTAACCGAATAGCAGAATTTTGTTCAGATTTGGGCAAAGGGATCAACTGTAGACTAGTTTCTAGGTTGTTGCCTTGTCATCACTATAGGGTAGGTCACCGCAGGTAGCCTCGACGCCATCTGTTCCCCGTTCGAATCATTAAATAGACGAAGTGGTGTGATGACTCGGGAAAATACGCAACACAAGCTTTGCTTGGGCGTTTCCCAAGAACTAAACACCACCACTTTATTTCTTTTATTTTTATTTTTCAAATTTACTGTGAATCCTATCAAAGTGTATCTGTGTCGCACTCATTGGGCACATGGAGAAGTTTTTTGCCCATATCCCCGCAGCCGTTTGACATAATCCCATCAAACATGGTATCACTGGATTCGTAATGACAATCCCTAACCAAATATGCTGGGTGTCCCATTGAAAAATATCACCAAAGTCCTTTTTACTCAAATACGGATAACCCTATATATTTTGGGTGGGGTTCAAAAATTTGCCTATCGGAAAATGAAATCGACCTGTACGTGGATTTTTCTTAAACTATCTTTATATTCAGAAATAATGAATGTAGTCCATAATTTAGCGCAGCACTGTATATAATAATCCAATTTAAGTGATAAAAACTCGAATAAGTCGCCATTGTATGGTTCATTAGGTGATAAGTAAAGGTAGCAGAGAAATTTGGTCTGTTTGGTATTAGCTAGCTTGAACCACATCACTCGACATAATTTTGAAATATTTGAGAACCTTTGGCTAATATTAGCAAACACATTCAGGACGCGTGCACGTCGATGAGTTTAAAAATATTTACATACATAAAAATTAGATAAAAGGGTTTATTGTAGATTAACCCGTGTATTATACAGTATTTTGCATACTTTGTTTTCCATATTGATTCAGCTCATTCAATTGTTTATTATGTTCCGGAGATACGATAACTAAAACAAACAAAGTGATTTTTGGAATAATTACAATCATTATCACTTTATTTTTCTTTCGACACACAGGGTGTAATCTAATATCTTGCACTCGCGTGAATGTTGATTGTAAAATACCAATTTAGAGCTAATATACATTTTCTTCTTTATATACCACTTTCCGTGGAACACTGGAGTGCGATATAAGTTACTTTGCTATGTGGTCGTAGGAAAAAAATTGATTATGGTTGTGTACATTCCATCTAACATCTAATAGAAAATTACCGATACCACTTCATTTTTTCCACGAGATATTATTTCTATACAGTAGTAAAGGTTCATTAAAAAAAAAAACAATAAACAAGAACTGTCGTTGTATACGCTGGGGACTCACATGTAAATTTTGTAAAAGATTAACCAATACCAATGATTATGTTTCTTCAAGAAGAATTTCAACTCCATATTGATATCTATTTTTCCAATACAGAATATTTAAAAAAAATCTGATTTTATTTTCGATTATGAACGCCACATTTTTTGATAATGCAGCAGGCGTCCTGCGACTGCTTCAATTTTTTTTGTTATTTTTGTATTCAATATTTTAATGAAGTTTGTTTTTATTCACAGATTCAAGGAACAGTACGGAAATGTGGTCTCCATGAGAGGTATTCCCGGAAAACCTGAGTATGTTTATCTTTACGATCCCATAGATATGGAAAATGTAGGTTAATCTGAAAACTGTTGTGCACGGTTGAACTTTTTTAATAAACTATTGCAGCTTCTCAGGAATTCTGGAAATTTCCCTTTGAGGAAAGTATTGGAAGTTTTCGTGTACTATCGAACCGTCGAAAGGAAAGAAGTGTTCCAAGATATCGGAGGTATTTTAACAGTGTAAGTTTATCATACTCACTTTGAAATTATCTAAACTAAGTCTCAATTTTTTTTAGGCAAGGGGAAGAGTGGTACAAAATACGATCGATAGTCAATCCTATTCTCATGCAGCCTAAAACCATCCACCAATACATTTCCAAGCTGGATGCTGTAGCGAAGCAAATGGTGGACAATATAAGGTATTTTTCTAAAATTAATGAGAACCGTCAGATGCCGGAAAATTTCGTCAACGAGCTATACAAGTGGGCTTTGGAATCAATCAGCGTTATGGCGCTCAATAAACGTTTGGGTAAGTGAAAAAGAACTCACTGAGCGGTTGAATTATAAATCAAGTACATTGGAATAAAAAAAAAGTTAATAAAATGCTAACATTGGATAAACGATCTAACAAATGTTTTAGGTTGTCTGGATCTAAACGCACCTCAAGATTCTGAACCAAGGAAACTAGTGAATGCCGTTTTAACAATGTTTCACCAATTGTATCTTTTTGAAGTGCAGCCACCGTTTTGGAAATTATTTAGAACACCATTATACAAAAAATTCGTCGAAAATCTGGATTATATTACTGGGTACGTAGTATTGAAATGACTGGAACGATTTTAAAATGAAAGTTTTTTCAATTCGTTTTCAGTTTATAAACGTCATATTTAAAAGTTTTGCAAAGCCTTGACTAGACCGGTAAAATAATTCTTCGAAAACAGCAGAACAGCAAAAATTCGTATCTTTCAAATCATCTAATGCTCAAAATAGATAATCAGCTAGCTGATACCCTTTCAGTATCTCTTGGAGTGCCTCATGACTCTGTTTTGGGGCCACTTTTATTTTTGCTGTTTGTCAAAAAGAGTGAACAAATTATGTTTGCTGACGATACTACGATAACAGTATCGGGGAATCTCCTGACGAACTTCAAGAAATTTGGAATGATTAATAATTTCGACCTGAAAATGTCTCTTTCTGATTCTACCATGATGGACTTAAACTCATACTCAGATTCACAGTATCAGAGTTAACAATTCTGGGGAGTAGGTTACTAAGGTAAAACCTCCACCTTCAGAAAGTCTCCATTTTACAACTGTGTTACTCTTTGTAATACACTATACCAATCAAAATCAGGGACCGAAATATTTTTTTAATATGTTTTATATAGGCACATTTCAATATTTTGTATTTTGCAGGTATATATTTCTGACTTGCCTTTTGTACCAAGTAGGTACGTTATTCAAGGTCAATGAATACTTACTTCATGCTTATGCACTGATTATGATTTATAAAGTACAGATCTTGGAATGCTGTTCCCATATATGGAGAGTAGCCCCCTAAACAGTCACACACAACTTTTGGTTCTGTTAACCCAGTATATTCGGAGTGATACATGCAGTTGGTATAGATTTTGCAATTCTGTCTTCATTATTATTATTATTAATTCTGATGGAAGCAGGATTTGTATGATGAATGATAGTCAACAATTACATGTTTAGACAAAACCAACACGAGCTGTCCAACTTGCCCATAATTCTGATACTTTGACAAAAAAAGAACACTAAAAGCGATTCCAACATTCATGCCTATTTATTCAATAATCAAGGATGTCAAAAGGCTAAGATTTTCAAAAACTTTTTTGAGGTTATATTGGCAAATTTTGAGCTAATAGTATGTCATGAACGATTGCAGGCCTATTGCATTGTAATTTTTTTGGTGTACCACAAGTATCCATTATGAGCCCAGTTTCGATAAAATTCGACTGAGATCTAGAAATAAATGTACTGCTTCGGTTGTCGTAATTATTTCGAAATAAAATATTAGTTCAATTAGTCAAAAGCTTTGAAGATTGTGCTAATATAATTTCTTCCTCATATTCACATTATAAATAGAATGTTTATGGATAATGTTATTTCCATTTTTGCATGTAGCGTTTTAATGAAAAACATCGATAATGCTCTATTGGAACCCACCGACGATTCAATTCCTGAACAACAGCTCAGTGTTCTTCAGAGGCTTGGAAAGAAAGACAAAAGAATTGCGTTAACTATGGTTATGGACATGATGATAGCTGGATTAGATACGGTAAGAATTAATAACAGAATTCTATCATTAGCATCACACCATTCAATTGAATGATTTCTTATTCGGTCATTGGTAATAGTTAATTTGTTCAATTGATGGTTACTTATATACCAGACAATGACTTGATCCAATGTAAACATTTTTCTGCGTCATGTAACAATTTTTTCTTAGTTGGAGTCTGAACCTATGAGTTTCTGTATGCAATAATGCATTACAAAATTCAAGTCTGTAAAAACACATAATTTTAATTGTATTATCATAAAAGAAACATCGGATCCCAAACCATCAACTTCAATTTGATCTTCATTGAAGGCACTTTCCCAGATAGTTTCAATTCCACCAGAGTTTTTATATTAACAAAAATGGGGTGTTACAGAAAATGACAATTAAATTTTCCGACCCCCGCCGAAACCATCAATGAGCGATTTCCAAAAGATTTCGATCTTCGCGCTGGGTTGACTGAAAGCTATGTTGGCTTTTATATGAACAGCCTCTTCAAATTTTTTTCTGAACCAGTGTTCCTCTCTATGTAATACTCTCGCATTCTTCCATCGAATTTGGTAATGTTATTTCCACACATGCTCTGCGACACCAAATACTGACGTGTTAAATAAATGTCGATTACATAATATCAAAATAAATTGGTATAATGTTAACTTTACAAAAAGGTCAAGTTGGTTAGCTTGACTTGATATCTTTTCCTTTTGTCAATCTTACTTTCATCTCAAATGAGAAAAGCAATGGCTTGCACCATACCCCACAAACTTACTATGAAAAATCATGAGTTTTTGAATAAATTTGAGAAAATTAACGAAATGATAACATGAGGGCGAGCAGGTCCGGCCGACATTTGCGAAATGTCGGACACACTCGCTCGCTGCGCTCGCGTGTCTTGTGTGACCACCTTTTTTTATGACTGATTTCAGCTAAACTGAAGCAGACAACTTGGCAACCATGCATTCTCACAACATCAGAATTGTGTTTTTGTTTACTCGTTTTGCCACAGTTTTTGCATAACCGATTTCAGCTAAACTATAACTGAACCACGCATTTCCGCAAAGTGAAAATAGTGTTTTTGTCCACCATAGCAACGGTTACCATGACAACAGTTTTTTCGTAACTGATTTCAGGTGAACTTAGACAGATTTGGCAACCACGCATTTCCGCAAGATCGGAATTGTTTTGTTCACTTGTTACCAGATCAACTGTTGCCATGGCAACAGTTTTTCCATAAATGATTTCAGCTAAACGAAACTTGACCCTCGATTAACTTCTGATTGACTTTCAGACTGGCAAAACCTTAGGGGCAATTTTGTATTTCCTTGCCAGGAATCCGGAAAAACAATCCAAGCTGCGCGAGGAAATTTTCAGGAATCTTCCCGAAAAAAACTCCCCCATCACTGCCGAATCTTTAGAAAAATCACCCTACTTGAAAGCGGTCATAAGAGAGTCCAACAGAATCGCACCTGTTGCCGTTGGGACTGTAAGGACCACTGTCAAGGAGTTGGTACTGGGAGGATATCAAATTCCAAAAAGGGTCAGTTACAATCTTCCTGATGCAATTAGAATAATTAGAATAAGAGTTGCATATAGAACGAATAATATGTTGTGGAGGTTTATCAAAAATAATACAGACAGAACTTCCAAATTTGAGAAATCAGGGTTATATAAATTAAATTGTGGTACTTGTCCTAAGGTATATATTGGTCAAATTGGTGAAACATTTAGAAATCGCACTCATGAACATCATATGAGTTATACTGGAAAGACACTCAAGATTATATATTTTTACCCGGGCCACGCCAGGCGTTGAAGCTATCTTTATATATAACAATCCCTTGGCACGAAGTCAGTTCACGCCTCTGGATAACACTGCTGGGGGATGTCAGCGGGAGGGCAAAACCAGCCCACGTCTGTCCCCGGTCAGACCCCACGATGTTGTGTAGGCTTCTTACTTGTCGTGCTTGTAAGTTAGAGTATGTTAGGTTTCATGTCCCCGTCTCCTCCAAGTTATACGGGGGGTATTGTTACTTTATGTGTAAGACATCAGGTGGTTAGGATCATGTATTGTTGGGGTTTTCGTGATCTCCCGGAAAAACAACGAGAAAACCAGGTTCGAACAATCATCCTAAGGCGAAAGGTTCATCCCTCGTCTTCTGGGATATCCTGGAAAACTTCCAGTGCCTGGTAAATGAGCTCACCGTGCCTTTTGTTTGATAAATTCCTGGATGGTTGGAATATCAGCTAGCCCCCTCAGTGTGTCTAGCCGTTACTGTCCGTAACGATAAGGAATACTTTGTTCTGCATCCTCTCCAAGCGCAAAATGGTTGTTTTGGGGACGCTGCAGAACACTGGACATGCATATGTCATCGCTGGCTTGATGATTTGCTTGTTGATTAACACTTTGGTCTCCATGGCCAGCCTGGCATCCCTGGCTATCAACGGATATGTTCTTTTTATAGATAGCAGCCTCATCTCATTGGATTGCCAAGCTGGCATGCTTACCAAGCGTTAATCTCCTGTCCAGCTGTACTCCTAGATACCGCACGGATTCGGATTCGTCGAGGGTATCTAGAGCCCTGAATCCTCAAAAGATTTCCACGAGTGAGCGCTTTCTCTTTGTTGTGAAATTCATGAGGTCTGTCTTCGCTGTATTGGATAACACAGAATCGATTTCAAAGAAATTTTGTAAATATATATTGCTTGGTTTAACTTGAGATATGATAATTTTTATTCCGTTAAGGATCCCCAATTTTTTTTAATTTAATTTAATTTAATGATTTCTTATACAAC
Organism: Chrysolina haemoptera; assembly: GCA_958298965.1. Taxonomy (NCBI): domain Eukaryota; kingdom Metazoa; phylum Arthropoda; class Insecta; order Coleoptera; family Chrysomelidae; genus Chrysolina; species Chrysolina haemoptera. Next base: position 38,850,769 of record OY282590.1, read on the forward strand.
TACCTTTTGTCACGCCTTCTGAATCTTTACTAATGGTACTGCAAGAAGTATACTTCAGTCAAAAATTTTATAGTTTGGTGCTTTTTGATAATTCGTGAAACTTTGTGACGATAAAAAATATTTTCAACAAGTTCTATGCCATTTCTATTTCAGACCAATGTAATAATGGTGACAGTTTGCTCATCAAATTCGACGGAAAACTTCAAGGACCCCGAGAAGTATCATCCGGAGCGATGGTTGCGAGAAATAAATGACGAATACTCATCCAAGAACGCCCACCCTTTCGCGAGTCTACCGTTTGGCTTTGGAGCAAAGTCATGTGTGGGTATGAGGTTCGCTACTCTGGAGCTTGAGCTGATCCTTATAAACGTAAGTGGTTGATTCATTGTTTAAAGGTGGGAATAGACCAAGCAAACATTGTTTTGCCGCAGGAGCAACACTTAAGGTAAGTACAGACCGGCTAACAATTGGTCAGATAGATGTTGTCAACATGTTGATAGATACTCGGCAACATAGCGCCGATGTTGGGCGGCAAGATAACAAAGAGTTTTGTTGCGTGTTGAATGTGTCCGTGTTTTCAATTCGAAATGGAAAACATCGCTCTGTCTGGACGGTGTAGTCAACAAGTGACGTATTGCAATCTAAAAACGTCCTACTTTACGAATTTGTATCAAGAATAACAATTTGAATTTATTCAATTTTCTTTCAGATCATCAGGAATTTCGAGCTGTCATGGGAACATCCTGACATGAAGTTCGCTTCCGATTTGTTGTATGGCATCAACGATCCATTGAAAATAACTGTTAAAGAATTGACCAGTATTACAAATTGTTAAAATGCGATATAGTGGACTGTCTTTTGTATATGTTGCTGGTAGCTCAAAATAACAGGAAGACGAAATGCGGAATTAGATTATTATTTCTGGCATTGAATTGTCACATTGACATTACATTTTTTGTAAATAGCAACAGTAGAATTGTTTTTTATACAAAGTATATCACTGATGAAACTATATCTTAACATACTCCCCGCCTTGAACTAGCATTAATATGATTGTTCAATACAAAACTATTCATTAATAATTATAATACACAATAAATTGATTTCATTAATTCAGATCATTTGCATCACTAGTATTTTTCGTTTCTGGTAAAGGAAGTGGATACAGTCTGGAAACTGCTCGCTTCAGTTTGCTTGATGAAGTCTTGATTGTAGCAACCCTAGCTACCATGTCATCACCGTAATGAAGTTCTTCTATTCTCCCCAATAGCCATTGACAAGGAGAGCTATTGTCATTCTGGATCAAAACTAGACTCCCTACTTTCAGAGGTGGAGAGGTTTCTTTCCATTTCAGTCTTTGCTGAAGGTGAGATAGGTAATCTCTTGACCAACGACGCCAAAAATTTTGCTGAATTTGTTGCAGAAGTTGGAATCGAGAACATCTGTTCATCGGAGTATCCAGCAAATTGGGATCTGGAGCCATTACTAAAGGTCTCCCAATTAGGAAGTGAGCCGGAGTCAGGGGTTGTAAATCGTTGGGATCAGAAGATAAAGGATACAAAGGACGGGAATTCAATATACCTTCTATTTGCACCAATACAGTATTAAATTCCTCATAAGTAAATTTAGTTTCACCTATAACTCTTAACAAATGATGTTTAGCGCTTTTAATTGACGACTCCCAGAGTCCTCCAAAATGCGGAGAATTTGGTGGAATAAAATGCCACTCAATGTTTTCGTTGGCACATGATCTCAAAATTTCAGTTTTTGAATTATTCAAAAATATTTGAAAATTATTCAATTCGCTTGAAGCACCTTTAAAATTTGTTGCATTATCTGAAAAAACTTGTAGAGGTTTACCTCTTCGAGATATAAATCTTCTGAATGCTGCTAAAAAGCATTCAGTTGTTAACTCAGTGGCTAATTCTAGATGTACTGCTTTACTAGAGAAGCAAACAAAAAGGCATAAATAACTCTTGATAGGTTTTGAGCCGCGACCTTTTCTGTCTTTCAAAATGAAAGGGCCACCATAATCTACGCCTGTCACATGAAATGGATGCGTCCCAATTACTCTTTCTTTAGGTAAATGTGCCATTATGGGATTGGCAATAGATTTAGGTTTGAATCGAAAGCATTTCATACATTTATGTGTGATTTTCTTAGCCAAATTCATTCCTGAAATTGGCCAATAATTCTGTCGCACTGTAGATAATAATAATTGAGGACCTGGATGTAGCAGCTTTATATGATTTTGTTCAAAGATACATTTAGTCAGAACATGATTCTTGGGTAATAAAATAGGATGTTTTTCATCATACTCTAAAGAGGAATTCTTCAAACGACCACCAACTCGCAATAGCTTGTTATTATCTAAGAAAGGAGTCAATTTCAATAATTTGCTTGTGGAATTCAATCGCTTATTGCAACTCAATAACTCAATTTCATTCGAAAAATCATCTTTTTGGGCCAATTTAATCAAATGAAACATTGCACTATTTAACTCAGCAACAGAAAATACACCAATAGAATGGTTTCCTTTCTGTTGACAATTAGAAATAAATCGTAAAATATAAGCCATGATACTTTTCATTTTCCGAAGAGATGAAAATTTATCAAATGGGAATAAATCAACCTTTTTAATTGTTGAAAAAACTTGTTTTTTCAAATCTGGTACATGAATCATTGATAATGGTAAGAGAAACTCTTGCCATTGAGATTTGTCCAAAGATAACCAAGAAGGTCCGTGCCACCATGATTCGTTATTTAATAATTTACTTGGGAAAATTCCCCGCGAAGCTGAATCAGCTGGATTATCTTTCGTATTTATATAATGCCAAGAATCTGAATGTGTTAAAGATTGAATTTCTGAAACACGATGTTTATTAAATATTTCCAGACCATTCGGTGGTTTATGGATCCAACACAATGTTATTTGAGAATCAGACCAAAGATGATAAGTAAATTCAAGTGTGATTGAACTTCTCACCTTTTTTAGCAAACGAGCTAGCAAAAGTGCACTACATAATTCTAATCTGGGAATTGTAATAGATTTTAAAGGTGCTACTTTTGTTTTGGCACATAATAGATGACTCTGAATTTGTCCATCAACATCAATACTTCTCAAATATATGCAGGCGCTATACGCTTCTTTTGAAGCATCACAAAATCCATGCAACTCAATTGTGATTGCATTTTTACATAAGACATGACGCTTAATTTGTAATTGACAAAGACTTGATAGATCGTTTGAAAACTTTGACCATTCAGATTTCAATCCATCAGGAACTGGGTCATCCCAATGCAGTTTCAAGGTCCAAAGCTTTTGAATCAAAATTTTCGCTTTCACAATGCATGGACTAACCAATCCTAGAGGATCGAATATCTTTGCAACCTCAGAGAGTATTGATCTCTTAGTGATGTGTTTATTTAATATGACATCAGAATTGACCTGAAATGTCAGTAAATCTTTTCTGCAAATCCATCTTACGCCCAAAGTTTTCGTTTGCTCATTGTCACTAAAATCAAGAATGCTAAATGATTCATTTTCATTTTCGAGTTCTTTCAGGACTTGAGAACTGTTGGAGACCCATTTGCGTAGAGAGAACTTTGCTGAATCCAAAATATCTGACACCTGTTTACAGACTGAAACTGCTTCCTGTTCAGTTGTGAATCCAGTAATCAAGTCATCAACATAAAAATCCCGATTTATGATATTTGCAGGAATTGGGAATTGATCAGTGAATTGAGATCCTAATTCACGTAAACACCTGATTGCAAGATATGGCGCAGATCGCGTTCCATATGTCACAGTGTTCAATTCATACACCGAAATATCATCACATGGATTGTTTCTCCAGACAATTCGTTGGAATCGTCTATCATCAGGATGAACCAATATCTGACGATACATTTTAGAAATATCTGCAGCTACAGCAATATAATGTTGCCTGAATCGTAGCATTATTGAAATTATTTCATTTTGCATTTTAGGTCCTGTATACTGTAAATCATTGAGAGACCAACCACTTTGCGACTTGGAAGAACCATCAAAAACTACTCGTAGTTTCGTAGTGAGACTATCTTCTCGAATAACCCCATGATGAGGTAAAAATTAGGACATATCAGAACTCTCGTCATTATTCACAAGGGTCATATGAAACATATCTGAATACTCTTTTAAAAATTTTGAATATTCAACTTTAAATCTTTGATTAAAATTAAATTTTTGCTCAAGACTCTGTAATCGTTTAATTGCTATTGCTTTTGAATCACCTAAATTGGATGGAGGAAATTTAAATGGAATTCTCACTATGAATCTACCTTCTTCGTCACGGGTATAATTTTTAATGAAATGTTCTTCACATTGAATATCATCAAGAGACATTTGAGAATTTGCATCAATGTTTTCATCCAACTCCCAAAATCGATTGATATCTAGATGGATGTCACTATTTTTGGAAAAAATACAATTCGTTTTTGATATGAACTCATTCATTTTTCCAGAAATAATCCAACCCAATTGCGTGAGCTGTAGAATCGGGAAATTTTTACCTAAATTCATACTTTGAGGTAATAGAAGTTCCCAAAATATTCCAGCTCCAATAAGCAAATCAATTTGTTTGGGTACATTGAAATGACAATCGGCTAAATTTATGTCTTGTGGAATGTTCCATGTACTAACATCAATTCTATATGCAGGTAAATTATCGGATATCGTTGGCAAAATCAAACACCAAATTCTTTTGGTGAAATAACCATTGACCGATTTGATTTGAAGCTCACACTGTGAAGTTAGTTTCGATGAAACTCCACCGATACCAATAATAGATTGGTCTATATTAATTTTCTTCAACTTGAGAGAATCGCATAAAGCTGAAGTGATGAAATTAGATTGTGATCCGGAATCTAAAATTGATGTGACAGTACATGAGTTTCCTTGACCATTGGAAACAATAATCGAAGCAGTAGATAATAGAACTGCCTCATTTTCATTTTGGCCTGTAAAAGATGCAGTAGACAATGGAACTGATGAATCATCATTGGTCACTTGCTTATCAGATAATATAGATTCTGGATGCAAGAATGAACTATGTTTCAAATTACAAACCTTACATTTCCCACCTCTGCAATTCTTGACTGAGTGCCCTGTACATAAACAGTTCTCACATAATTTCAATTCGTTAACTTTCTTTTTCCGATCAAGCACACTCAACTTCAGAAAATCATCACACTTGTATATCAAGTGAGCATTCTTACAAAAATTGCATTTTGGATTGGAAGAAAGAAACGAGACACTCTTTGAAGCCTTGGTGGTATCTTTAGAAAAATCTCTATTCCCTGATTTGCTATTTGAATTGAGATTCATATCAATACTCTCTAAAAATGCAGCCTTTTTTGATAAAAAAACTTTCAAATCATTCAATGTTGGAAATTCTTGATCAATTTTATGTTTCTCCCATTCACGAGCTGTATTTCTATCTAACTTTGAGGTGATAAGATAAATCAAAATGGTATCCCAATGTTTGACAGGTTGCTTCAACTTTTCAAGTGCTCGTAAATGTCTGAACATTCCATCAATCAAACCACGCAAACCTGAAGCGGATTCTCTTGTTAAAACATCTAAATCAAACAATGCCTTGACATGATTATTGGCCAAAAAACGCTTGTTATCGTATCTATCACGAATTAATTCCCAAGCGGTATCATAATTTTCAGAAGAAAAATCGAATGATTGTATTGCTTTCAGAGGTTCTCCTTCTAAAGAAGCTCTCAAATAATGGAACTTCTGAATATTATTAATTGATTTATTTTCGTGAATCAATGACTCATACATATCTTTGAATTCAAGCCAGGAATCATATTTGCCATTGAATTTCACTAAATTTATTATTGGTAGTTTGATATTCTGTGTAAAATCTCCTACCGAAGAATCATGTTGACCATGGGTATTATTAGAGGAATTATTATGACTAACATTAGTGAGTTGAAGTGAAATCTTTTGTAAGATCCGTTTAGCATCAGCTGAACAAGAACTGTATGAAGCAATAAAATCATCCCGTTCATTATAATGAGTTTCAAGATCTTCTTCATCACAAATACATTCAATTTCACCCTGTACATCATCAAATTCATCGTAAAGCAATCCAAATTTATCAATGCGTTCTTGTAATAGAATTTTAGTCTTTTCATCGATATTACTTGGATCTTTATCGAATGTAGTCTGGATAGGTTGAAGAAATTGAAGGAAATTCGTCATTTTATGCTTAATACCACCTCGTTTTCTTATCAGCCGTGATAAATTAGTAGCCATATTTTTTTTTTTTTTTTTTTTTAATAGAAAATCGAATTGGATTCAATAGAAATGTAGGTAGGCAAAAGAATCAAAGTAGTCAACTTGTTAGGTGAACTGAGATATAAAAAAGGTATCCCTAGAATCACAATCCAAGTACTACTCAATTGGATTCAAATTCAGAAATAGACTAGAAGTAATTGTGAATCTAGTGAATTTGAAATATTTATAATCGTAATCGTACCTGAATTGATACTAAATTGTATGCAACTAGAAGGCAAGAGAATGGAATAGGATGAGGAATGAAAGGAACTCACTCCTACTTGCTTCTTCTATGTTTTTGTGACTCGCCTTACAGGTTTTCAAGCAATCCTGGTGAGATGGACCATGTTAAAATGCGATATAGTGGACTGTCTTTTGTATATGTTGCTGGTAGCTCAAAATAACAGGAAGACGAAATGCGGAATTAGATTATTATTTCTGGCATTGAATTGTCACATTGACATTACATTTTTTGTAAATAGCAACAGTAGAATTGTTTTTTATACAAAGTATATCACTGATGAAACTATATCTTAACACAAATTGTTATTAGCACAATATTTTCATTCCTATATCATAACATGAAGTTTTGCCATTCTCCATCGATCATCCATCTGTCATTAAGGTTTCAAATAAGTGATTGCTGTATTTATTGAAATGAAATATAGGTAATTTATTTTAAAATTGTGTTTGATGATGTGTGAAACACGTTACCGCAGTTGCTTTTTCACAAATCAGTGTTGAAGAACCTGCTGTCGTCCCCCTACGAAAGGCAGCCCTCAAAGGGCTGAACTTATGCGAGCTGAGGATTCCCGAGGTGTTACCTTTCAACATGCCACTCCTTGCACGATCCGAGGAGAATAGATCTCAAATGGAGGTCATCCGTAAGTCACCATCCAAACCACAACCTCGCCATGCGTTGCTTGGCTTTAGATACGATGACCCACGTGCTCCAACGTTCGAGCTATCCGCTCAATAGAATACGATTGTCCTTCACTTCTTTTGAAAGTTAATCTTCATGTTTCTCATCGAAACACGTGAAGAAATCGAGTATTAGGTACCCGTAAATTGTTTAAAATTGCTTGTTGAGTTGCTATGGTTATGGTTTAAAAATATTTCATTAGATATATATTGTGAATCGGCGATGATGGCGCGGTACGCTTAATGCCATGTTAGTTATGTGAGTAAAAAAAGTACCTTCGGTGTTTATTTAACTCGGTTGTTACTTGATGGAAATCCATAGCACTTCTCAAATTATATTACATCGCGACATGTTCCGCTTTACTGTAGCTTTTTCAAGCGGTAAATACAGGTGGCGATGTCATAATTTGTGGAAATCTTACTCAATTAATTAAGTTTTATTTACTCAAGTATCCAACAGTCTGAGAAGTGTTTAGTGTTTAGTGCTTAATGCTTAGTAATCGCGAGCATTTTATAGAGATTTCGGAGCATTTTTCAAGGGTGCTCAGTGCTCGAAGCCTTTTTTGTCAGTTCTCCGCACAGCTCTGGTCCAATAAAGCCACACAGGAGATCTGAAGAGAGTATCTATCACAATATTTTTTGCCGATTGGCACTCTAACTTTAATACGCCATTCTTCATGCATCCTCCTGACGCCAGTCCTGCCTGCAGACTTGCATATCACCACAATTGAATTGAACCAAAATATAATTATCTTACGTGAGAACAACAATGCAGGGGAATATTTGTTATCGGTGTCACATACATCGGTAGTCCGACTCGTCGAAAAAAGACCACAGTGGTCGTCAGTTGTTCGCGATTGCTTTGTTTTCCTTCGTTTCGCCGCCATGTTACTGCGATTCGCATCAAGTCAATTCGGGATGGGTGCCAGAATGCTTTCCGCGAGTGCCACCAGAGCGAGTGCAGGAGCGGCCGAGGTATCGAAGAGGGAAGAATATTACAAAACGTTGGGCAAACAGGTGGACGAGTCCAGACCCCCGGAATGGGACACTGCAAGACCCTACGAGGAGATCCCAGGCCCCAAGCCCCTGCCGTTCGTGGGAAATATGTGGAGGTTCATGCCGATCATCGGGGAGCTGTACCAAATACCGATAACGACGATGTTCGACCAGTAAGTTTGGTATAAATAAATCTGCAATGGGTCGTGTTTAACCGAGCACCAAAGTAATATTGATATGATTTCCAAATATTTATCTTGTGTCACCAACAATCATAGTTGACCACCAAAATTTAATTACCAAATTATTTATTTTTGAGTCTCAAAGTATTGAGTTTTGAAGTTTATTTATATATTTCAGCAGCAACTAATTATTGTTGACACACCACAAATCTTGCGAGTCTAAAATTCCCGAATTAGTTTTTCGCTCTCGCTTGTCACACAAACCCAACCGGAGCAAGCTAACCTAGCTGCGAGTCTAAAATGCGCGGATTAGTTTTTTGCTCGCGCTTGACACACAAACCTAACCTGAGCAAGCTAACCTAACTTGCGAGTCTAGAATGCGCGAATTAGTTTTTCGCTCGCGCTTAACACACAAACCTAACTTGACCAAGCTAACCTAGCTTGCGAGTCTAAAATGCGCGGATTAGTTTTTCGCTCTCGCTTGTCACACAAACCCAACCGGAGCAAGCTAACCTAGCTGCGAGTCTAAAATGCGCGAATTAGTTTTTTGCTCGCGCTTGACACACAAACCTAACCTGAGCAAGCTAACCTAACTTGCGAGTCTAGAATGCGCGAATTAGTTTTTCGCTCGCGCTTAACACACAAACCTAACTTGACCAAGCTAACCTAGCTTGCGAGTCTAAAATGCGCGGATTAGTTTTTCGCTCTCGCTTGTCACACAAACCCAACCGGAGCAAGCTAACCTAGCTGCGAGTCTAAAATGCGCGAATTAGTTTTTTGCTCGCGCTTGACACACAAACCTAACCTGAGCAAGCTAACCTAACTTGCGAGTCTAGAATGCGCGAATTAGTTTTTCGCTCGCGCTTAACACACAAACCTAACTTGACCAAGCTAACCTAGCTTGCGAGTCTAAGATGCGCGGATTAGTTTTTTGCTCGCGCTTGTCTCACAAACCCAACCTGAGCAATCTACCCTAGTTTACAAGTCTAAAATGCGCGAATTGGTTTTTCGCTCGCGCTTGATATACAAACCCGAACTGAGCAAGCTATCCTAGCTTGCATGTTGAAAATGCGTGAGAGATTATTGAGCATTTTTGGTGTTTATGTATTACATTAGGTACGACTTCAATATTTATGCCAACTCTTTAACATTTCAGGTGCTCATAAATTCTATTTCTGGTTGAGCTTTTTTGGTGCTCGTTTATTACTTTTGCTTTTGGTGGTCAAATATTATTTTGGAAACAGAGTATAAAACTTGGCACGTAATATAGCACAATAATTATTTTGGTGCTCATTTAAAATGTACCCATCTGCAATTGTACACAATAAACTTAATAATGTAAAAAAACAAAATGTCCTGCCAGGACTGTTCATTACAATAATCCTATTCAAAAGGATTATTATTAGTCCAGTAACCTGGTACATTTTAAGTCGCATTAGATGGTGGTAGTAGTTTTTTTCTTGTATGGAATGTGACTGATATAGGATTCGTGCAATACAATTTTTGTTGCAAATTTATCTTTGTTTTATGGTACACTGTGTATCCGAACATATTTAAATCATAAAATTTTGAGTATATCGGTGGTAATTTCGAGTGAATCTGATGACTTTGGATTTTTGGCGATTTTTAAGGTCCACAAATTCTCAACCTAGGTATATCACATAATTTGAAAATATTTGGCGAATGTCGGCAAACACATTCAGAACTCGTGCATGTCGATAAGTTTAAAAATATTTACGTACAAAAAAATTAGATAAAAGGGTTTATTGTAGATTAACTCATGTATTTTTTTGTGCTTTTACTCTGTTTTTAATAATGATTCGGCTCATTTAATTGTTTATTATCTTCCGAAGATACGATAACTGAAACAAACAAAGTGATTTTTGGAACAATTACAATCACAATCATCACGTTATTTTCCTTTCGACACACAGGGTGTAATCTAATCTCTTACACTCCCGTTAATGACGATTGTAAAATACCATTTTGAAGCAAATTACGGACAGCGGTTAGGAATTCGAAGAATAAAATTGTATAAATTCAATTTCGTTTCTGAAATTCGCCGAAATTATGGGTAAAGAAACCCGAACAAGACTTTATTCAGCAAGACCAAGGAGATTTCCATGTACACACCTCTAGCTGACTCAAAATTTTTCTATAAAACAGACGGGGCAAGTCATCAAGCTGAAGACTCTGCTATCACCAGATCGAAATATGCTGAATCAAGAAACATCTGCAAGGAAACGATCTAAACCTAACACAAACCTAATCTGATCAAGCTAACCTAGCTTGCGAGTCAGTCGAAAATGCGTAAATTACTAGCCAACCATACCTGACCTGACTACCCTTACCTAGACCTATTAACAATACAAAATTGTTACGAAATAAAGAATATTCATCTAAAATTTAGAAAGAACAGGCGTGGAACAGCCATTTTGACGGTTCACCCCGCTTCTAGCGCAAACAAGTGCGCATGCGGACCTGTAGGATCAAAATTAGAATTGGTACGGCTAGACGCTATTTGTTCACAGTGCTTCTGGAGTAGACAGTTGCATAAATAGAATCCTAGCTTTTGAGATGATATGGCAAGTTTTTCCGGGTTTTCCTGTAGCGCATCGAAGCGCCGATTAATCATTATCATGATGTTATTTCTTTTAATTTGTGTTTTCAATATCTTAATGAAGTTTGTTTTTATTCACAGATTCAAGGAACAGTACGGAAATGTGGTCGCCATGAGAGGTATTCCCGGAAAGCCTGATTATGTTTATTTCTATGATCCCAAGGATATGGAAAAGGTGGGTTGATCTCAAAACTTCTGCTGTGCACGGTTAAACTTTTTCAATAAACTATTGCAGCTTCTCAGAAATTCTGGAAAAATCCCCCTGAGGAAAGTTATGGACGTTTTCGTTCACTACCGAACAGTCGAAAGAAAAGAGGTATTCCAAGGTTTCGGAGGTATTTTAACAGTGTAAGTTTCACAAAATCACTTTGAAATTATGTAAATGAAGTATCAATTTTTTTAGGCAAGGGGAAGACTGGTATAAAATCCGATCGATAGTCAATCCTATTCTCATGCAGCCTAAAACCATCCACCAATACATTTCCAAGCTGGATGCTGTAGCGAAGCAAATGGTGGACAATATAAGGTATTTTTCTGAACTCAATGCGAATCGTCAGATGCCGGAAAATTTCCTCGACGAGCTATACAAGTGGGCTTTGGAATCAGTCAGCATTATGGGGCTCAATAAACGTTTGGGTAAGCGAACAAGAACTTACAATTAGCGGTTAAATTAAGTTCATTGGACTTAAGAGGAAATATCCTCAACTTATACATATTTTGGTGTGAGAATGTGCAGTCAACCAAGGCAAATCGTTTACACACACAGTAAACAACAGAGGACCAAGTACGTAACCCTGAAGAACACCATGTCCAATTACATTTAGATCTGATTTGATGTATGTATTTAGCAAAGTTATTGACTGATGAAGGAATACTAAATGAAGTTTTTAGTCAATGTTCTGAGATACTATGTGACCCTGGGATATCTTATCAAAGAGGATGTAATTTCTAATATTTGTTTGCTGAAGAACAGAATTAATTTTTGCCGGTTGTTACGGTGGAATAACTTATGTCATCAACTAAAAACCAGAAGGGGTTCAAATATGGATTTGGTACACAAATGACGTACAAAAAATTATTCATTCAAGGATTTATTAAAAAAAATGTTTTCGGCTGCACCCATTTCATTTAAAATTTTAATCAGTCGTAGTATATATGACGTATCCACCCTAAAGTATAAGAGTACCATTGAGTAAACCTAAAAAATATTTTTAAATACAAGCTTTCATTCATAAATTATTGAAATAGAAAGTGAAATATTATATTTAGTGTATGAGAAAAACAAAAGGATCATTAAAAATTAGAAAATTTTCTTGAAAGCTTCAGGCTATTTCAAATATAATAACATTTCATGTCTCATGTTCTTTGTTTCACATACACTAAATATTATTGTATTTTGGTTAAAATCCCCAAGGTTTCGACTGCAATTGAGACAGCCATCTTTAATGACATGTGATATTCAAGAAGGACTACATTGCCTTTGGTTGTGGATTTTCATAGATGTTCTCCCACAAGGTTCCCACCTGATCAGCGGCCGACAGGTTATCCACAATATGTGGAGGCTCTTGAAGGATATATCGCGGAACTTTATGTTTTCCACGATGTTTCTCTCCCACCTCACTAGTGACTTTCAAGATAGTGCTGTTTGATGTAACCTACACGTCTTGATTTAATGTGTGGTTAGCTCCTCTCAATATAGCAGCAATTTGCCTCACTGCATGCGTGAAAGGTCTCTTTGCCGCCACGTAGTCCACACTAGTGTACAAGACACGTGATGTCTCACCGACTTGATCTTAGCTGTCATCTGTATGCGTCGCTCATACTTCCCAACCAGAGGGGCAGTATTCCTCATCTCCGTTTGAGATAAGGTCTGGACAGCTCCATTATTATTATCATTATTATTATTATTATTACTATATCACGAACGACATAACAAATTTTCACTTTTAGGTTGTCTAGAATTGAATGCTCCTCTAGATTCCGAACCAATGAAACTAGTGAATGCCGTCTTAACAATGACTCACCAGTTGTATCTCTTTGAAGTGCAACCCCCATTTTGGAAATTATTCAGAACACCATCATACAAAAAATTTGTCAAAAATCTGGATTACATAACTGGGTACGTATTAGTGAATGAGTGGTACGATTTTGAAATGAGAGTTTTAAATTCGCCATGAGTTTATAAATATATATTCAAACAAAAGTTTTCCATTGCCTTGATTAGGCCTGGTAAAATCATTATTCATATTTTTCAAACCGTCATCTATTAATTGTTAAAATTGATAATCGGCTAGCTGTATCTTTTGGAGTGCCTCAGGGTTCTTACTTACCGCTGTTCATTTCAAATAGTAAAAAACCTATGTCTGCTGACGATACCACGATAACAGTTTCGGAAAAAATCCTGAGGAACTCCAAGTAATATTTTGAATGATAATAAATGAAATGGATACTTGATTCCAAAGAAACTCATTGATCCATAAAACATAACATTCTCCATGGATTTGTCGTTGAAAGAGTCTCTTTCTGATTCTATCATGATGGACTTTAACTTAAACTCGGAATTACAGTAGAAACTTCTTGGAACGTTGGAACTTGGTTGGATTCGAACATGACCCTTGATTCCCATATAAACACAAATCTGTGGAAACTTGAACAGAGCTTTCTATTATGAAATTTTTCAAATGAAGTCCCATTTGGATGATAAAGGGTTCATGATCCTTAATTTTTCGTTTGTTCATAGCCACTTGTCATACAAAATAATGTTATTTCCATTTCTTATGCAGCGTCATAATGAAAAACATCGATAATGCCTTGTTGGAACCCGCCGACGATTCAGTTCCTGAACAACAGCTCAGTGTTCTTCAGAGGCTTGGGAAAAAAGACAAAAGAATTGCGTTTACCATGGTTATGGACATGATTATGGCTGGATTCGATACGGTAAGTACAAATAACAGAATTCTATTGCTATATCATCACACCATTCAATTAAATGGCTTCTTTTTTCTCCATTGAAACAATGGTCTCTTCAAATTTTCTTCTGAACCAGTGTTCCCCCCTATGTAATACTTCCGCATTCTTCCATTGAATTTTGCGTGAAGTGTGTATGTTCTTCTAGCCTAAGTGCTAAGGGTCTCTTAGTCCCGCCTATGTACGAAAGTCCGCATTCGCTTCGGAACTCATAGATGTAATTTTTGGAAGAGGTGATGGGATTTTCCAATTTTGTTTTCGTGATGAAACACCTCAACGTATTTCTGGATCTGCGGGAGCTTTCAATGTTGCGTTTGATCCCAATCCTTCTAACCTTTTCCGAGATACCTTTGGTGAACGGTTAATGGACTACCAGCCCCGGTTGTTCTTCCTCGGACAAATTCAAATTTCCCTTATCTCCACACTATCCCACAAAGTGGAAAATTTGAGGCAAACACCTGACATCAATTTTGATTACTTACGATAGAAAATAAAATTGATCCAGTAATTCATTGCCGCTGCGCGCAATGATTTCAATTAACTTCTGATTGACTTTCAGACTGGCAAAACCTTGGGGGCAATTTTGTATTTCCTCGCCAGGAATCCGGAAAAACAATCCAAGCTGCGCGAGGAAATTTTCAGGAATCTTCCCGAGAAAAACTCCCCCATCACTGTCGAAGCTTTAGGAAAATCACCCTATTTGAAAGCAGTCATAAGAGAGTCCAACAGAATCGCACCTGTTGTCCTTGGGAGTGTGAGAACCACTGTCAAGGAGATGGTTCTAGGAGGGTATCAAATTCCAAAAGGGGTAAGTCACCTCCCTGCATTCACAACTTGCTACTAATATAATTAGATATTTTGAAAATAAAAGACCTATGTAGTAAGTATACATAAAATTTCTTTCATTATTATCAAAATATTCCATAGAATGTAATTAGTATATTTACTCCCTGATGTTCGGAACTAAAATAGGTACATCCTCCGATTCCAAAGATATTAAGAATGAATTAAAGACAGTGTTCTAAACCTTTTTCAATTGTAATTCAGAAAGTATATGATGCATTGCAGAAAGTATAAGTTTTAATTCAGAATAATAAATTGTAATTAATAAGAGACGTCGGGACCGAAACGGGCAAAATCTACGTTAACCTTAGAAATAAAATTTCCATCAAAACAAAAAAGTAAAAAGGGCTACCTACATAATATATTCTTCTTAATTTTGCACGGAAATCAACTTGTGAAGTATTGAACTCAGGAAAAAGTCATCTAACAGAAACGATTGACAAGAAATTATTTTGTACTCGTTTGAAAAAAAAAATGGGAATTAGTGTCTTTTCGCAGCAATTTAGTAGTACTGTCGTCACTTTTCAATTCATTCAAATCAAACAAAGGCGCTATAATTGGGGCATTTTTTGTGAGCCATTGAACAACGTCTAGTAAAAGCCCAACTGGTAGGCCCTTTCGTCCACAATCTGACACTGTCCAGTATGTATATAACTGTTAATTCGTCGGGCGAGGTAACAGGAGAGGCGCGCAGTAGTGCGTCTCTCTTATTTATGTGGTATTATCATATCATTGCGTTCCTTGTTGCTCTCGTAGATTTCTGTCCATACCCCAGATGAAAAGTTTCCGATACTGTATGTACTGGTCGTTCAAGTAAGCAGTGCTGCAGAATTTATATGATTAATAAGAATGATACTGCTACGAACATTTACTGCCTATCAACTGATTTCGTTTTATTAGTTGGAATTCATTATGAACTTCTGTTGCTCCTACTTGAGCGATACACCCAAATTTCCCCATAATTTCACATTTACTTAGTGTATTCAGATTGTTATACATCGGATTTTCGATTGGAAACCATCAATGAATTCGTCGTGAAACGAGGAATGCCTGTCTAAAAGATGTTGAAAAAATTTACTTTTTTACTAGGCGGAAAAAAGTATAATATTTCTACTCTTTATCTGTGTTGAAATGCGTCCAGCGCACTCTAGATACAAAAATTGAAATCCTTCTGAAAAATCAAGTGTATGAATTATTTGTCTCAAAACTATGAGATCGTAACTCATAATCGTTCCTAGAAGCCAAAAAAGTAAGAATATACAAGGTGTTTCATTTTAAATTCGCAGGTGAAACCGGAAGTGATAGGGGTGTATGACATATTAAAACCTTTTCCAATTCTTTAATCCAATACCAGTGCCAAGATTGTTAAAATTTTGGAAACTATGGCTTGTCTTCAGAATACGTTGACACCTGTTATATAGCCAACAAAATGTACTTCGCTAAAAGGCTTTTGAGTCGAGAACATTCCAATAGCAAGACCAACAAAGTCTTTCTCAATTTCGTTTTTTAATTCGCATTCTCCACAAAGGTTGTGACATCTATAATTATTTGGTAGAACTAATAAAAAGTATGTCGTTTACCATAACACACCATCCATAGAAATTTAATTATAATGTCACAGTCAATGATGTCTCTATTCGCGAAATACGTTCTCGCTATGGCGCTAAAAATGTAGGCGCGAAACGATATGATGGTAATCAGCTGCTATTCAGTCTCATTCAAATTTGAATAAACTACTCGAGATTTCGAAAGTTGACTTCTGCCGCCGTTTCGAAGTGACTTATTCTGAAACTATGAGCACCAAAGAATATCACTGAACTCAATATATTTTTCAAAAATTGATTAATAATGAGAAAACTATTGAAATAGCTACACTACCGCTTATGGCAAGAAAGACCTGATCTACTTTTTATCAGTTCAACCAAAGAATTATAGATGTCGCATCCTTTGCGCAGACTGTAGGGTCACTGGATCCAGCAGACTGTGAATATTATAATCACATATGATACGATGATACCACAGTATAGGGAGCCTTATACTGTGATGATACCATTGACAAAGAGCTTACTATCTTGCTGTGAGAGGTAGTGTGCTCTAGTTCAATCGTAATGATACAATATTGGGAAAGCATCCAATAGATGGCACCTTGTCGTCTCACGTGTTTTCCAGTTTTACATATGACATAAAAACTTTCCGGAAGATATTCTGAAATGTTTTCGAAATTTCTGGAAAGTTCTAGAAAATTGTGTATGTGCGTGGATTGAACCAGCAAACAGAGGCTCCAAAAAGGTTCCATAACGTACTGAAAAGACACTGAAGTGAAGTTCTCGAAAGTTCGGCCACCAAAGAGGTGCCATGGGGCGTAACTTTCTGCAAATATCTAGAATATAAGAAAAAGCCCTTGACAATAAGAAATAGTTTCAGTTAATTTATATATTGACTTGCTCACGAATTTGTCTCGTCCTTGAATCGACCTAAAATTTGCCACATTATCTAATAAGTTTTTAAACATTTCTATTTCAGACCAACGTAACAATGGTGACAATTTGTTCATCAAATTCGACGGAGAACTTTAAGGACCCCAAAAAGTACCTCCCGGAACGATGGTTGCGAGAAACAAACGACGAATACTCATCCAAGAACGCCCACCCCTTCGCCAGTCTGCCGTTTGGGTTTGGAGCAAGATCATGCGTGGGCATGAGGTTCGCCACTCTCGAGCTTGAGCTGATCCTCATAAACGTAAGTGGTTGATTCGATGTTTCAGATAATGAGAACATTCTGAGTACTCTGTATAATGCTTTTAATATATCTGATGTGAACAGTATATATGTTAACTGTTAATAAAGAATTCGTGTTAATTTGTCACATCTGATTTATTAGTATTTACTAGTACTGAGTACAACACAGTTTTGGGAATCCTATATGAAATAGTAAAGTCGACAATGTGGAAAATATAAACGGTCCTGAAAAATGCCTCTGAACGTTCGTTGGCGAAAGATAATTTCAGGCATATGATTATCAATAGGAATGATGTTGTGGGGTAGTTTTCCCAATGAATCCACCGTAGAATTTGCAGCAAATATGTTGGCAAAGATATTGGCTCTTTCCTGAGCATGCTGGTGTTCCAGTTTACTTGCTTAGGGAAGGAAAATAATCTGGTAAAATTTCTTACCAAGATCAAAACGAGCGAGTCCCGTTAGGACATTCAAGAAGCTTTGATCGTATCTTGGCGTTGTGCCTCTTTCGAGGTTTTGATTGTGTCCTTGCAGATGTTTCTTGTTTCAAGATATTCCAATCTGGTTTCAGGGCCGTGATTTAAACTGCGCATGCGCCTAGTAGTATTAAGGCGTGATTGGTCACTGTAAAGGCGCGTCGTTTGAATGAAAGATAAGACAAAGGCAAACTGAGTTGAAAATGCGTGAATTTGTTTTCGCTCGCAATTAACACAAAAACCTTATCTGAGCAAGCTAATCTAGCTTGCCAGTTCATCACAGGGTTCTATGTTAATCGCGAGCAAATAAGAAATTCGTGCATTTTCATTTATGTTCGACTTGTTGACTTGATATGCATGAGAAAAATTACCCTGCGGTGAACAGGCAAGCTATGTTAGCTTGCTCAGGTTAGGTTTGTGTGTTAATCGCGACCTAAAAAACAAATTCACGCATTTTAAACTCAGTTTGACTTTCTTTGTTTTTCATTTAAACGTCCCGCCATTACAGTGACCGATCATGTCTCAATACTACTAAGCGCATGCGTATTTTAAGGATTTCAGTTTGGCATTCAGGCGCTTGTGTAAATACGAATCAGAAGTTTTGAAATATCTTTACTAGAGAATTGCGATTTTTTTTTCTTTATGATTGCTGATAGTCTTTGTGGTGAGTTCCAAAAATTACTTTGAATCATATAAAGCGGGGCCTAACCCAACCATTTATTTATACAATCCGCTTCAAGATGATGTTCTTCTTGATGTGTTGATGTGTTCTTGAGGTATATGTTTGTATCCCCAGCTTTATGATCTCAGAAATTGTCTCGGCGCATTGTGGTGGATCAAAAGATAAACACACTCTCTCCTATGGAAATGCTGAAAATAACGCCATTATTAACATTTTTGGCGCCGGTCTCAAGTATAGTTTCGGGAATTTTTTGAATTATGTATCCTTTTCCCCAGCACAATATACACTTTTTTATTTTGAAAATTACAGTAGGTATTTTGCGTCAAATTCTATTCGGAAGTCATTTGATAAAACGACGAAAACTCAAACTTCATAAGAACAAAAATCAGACTATTGATATACAATCCTAACAATTTTTGTACATAATAACTGTCTGTTGTTGAACTAGGCTGTGCTTCATTCAACAGACAAAAAAATGTCCTACTATAGGAATTAGTATCATGAATAACTATTTCAATTCATTCAATTTTTTTTTCAGATCATCAGGAATTTCGAGCTGTCATGGGAACATGCGGATATGGAGTTCGCTTCAGATTTGATATATTCCATCAACGATCCATTGAAATTAACGGTGAAAGAGTTGGACAGATAAACCAGTTTTACATATTTTTATGAGCACAATATTTTCATTTATGTCATAACATGAAGTTTTGCCATTCTCCATTCATCATCCATCTATACTTGAAGGTTTTCAAATAAGTGATTGCTGTATTTATTAAAATAAGATATAATTTTCAAATTTTTTTAATGACTCAATAATACCTAAAATATTTATAAGAAAAATGTTATTCAAACATTTTGTCACCTTTTCTTCTGACATTTGCTATCGCTCTTTACGAGTCCCTATACAATAAACTAAAAGTGTGATAGCAAATAATTTGCCACTAATATAAATCCCACGTGAATGAAATATTATACAGCTTACATTTTTGAAAATTCGTCACTAGCGTTAGAATCCTAATCCGGCTCTGATCTGCAATAGAAACATTCAGCACGCAAACGGTACATCAGATATCTAGTATCTTCATAAAATAATAAATTCGATGATAAATTGTCCTTCACTTCTTTCGAAAGTTAATCTTCATATTTCTCATTGAAACACTTGAACAAATTGGGTATTATTACCCGTAAATGAATGAATGAGTGATGGATTTTCTCTAAAAATTCCAAGTCTAACCCTACAGCACATTACATTATAACAAGAAACCTTGTCCAATAAATGAATTAGAAAATAAGGAGCAGTGGAACGGCCTCTAGGTCCACCAGATTTTGGATTATTCCCGAGCAGGAAGAAGAATAATGAGACGTATATAAAATACTGTCACTTGTCAGTTGAGTTACAAACCAGTGCTAGTCTACAAACCAGAGTCAACAAGGCCCGAAACTGATATGTGGTTGTTAGAAATATTTGACCAAAATACTGCGTGTTAAATTTCGATACTATACCATAATTATTACAGGTGGATTTTGAAGTGCTTCAATCAATTCAGATACTTAGATGAGCAGATATATCAAAACAAACAAGGTCCAGGTTTTTATTTTTTCTAGGTTATAAATTATATTTTGTTTCATCTGATGATTAAACCGAGTACAATGAGGATATATATTTCATATTTCCCCAAGGTCACCTAGACTTGAAGTTTGAACGAAATTCTCAATTTTATCTCTTATCTTCTTCGGGTCAGAGAATAATCGTGAATGCTGATTTCACAAACAGTACGGGCATTATTATTTATTTTAGTATGGAAATTATTATTTAATTCATTCGTTTGAATAGGTCGGTTATGTTTACATATAATGGATTTTTTTTGTCTACAACATTTGGTTATGGTGCTTGGTTCATTGGCGTCTGAGTATGGTGCCGACAAGAAAAATGAAGAATTTTGTGCGGTTTTACACTGATAAAGAAAAATATGCAGCCATATTTGACGGTTCACCCCGCTTCGCCGCTTCTAGCGTAAACAAGTGCGCATACGCAACTGCGGGATGAAAAGTAGAATGGTACGGCTAGACGCTCTTTATAGGAACCGCCAATATCGAAGTGAGAAACAGCGCGAAACCACGCGCGCCACGATACCGCGCGGATTAATACACCGTGATAACACCACACCCACAGACCTATAAAAACATCGCGATGCTTCTCACCACTTGAAGACGATCGATCGCCTTAAAACAATCGCAGCTTTTTATACTCCCTGATGCCGGTTCTGGCTGTAGCCTTGCCCATCAGAAGGTCAATCTGATTAATACAATTTAATAAGACAAAAAAAACTTTAACATAAATATTTGGGAATTGCCGTAATCGGTTTCTACGCCGCAAACATAAACATACATCCGTCCTCCAAGTAATCGAAAAATCACCTCAGTTGATCTCGGTATCGCATTGCTCTCGCTCATTTGGCAAAAATGTTACTCCGATACGCGTCTAGGCCGTTCGGGCTGGGTACGAGGATACTTTCTACGAGTGCCACCAGGGCGACAACTGTGGAGGTATCGAAGAGGGAAGACTATTACAAAACGTTTGGCGAGCAGGTGGACGACTCTAGGCCCCCGGAATGGGACACGGCAAAACCCTACGAGGAGATCCCGGGGCCGAAGCCGCTGCCGATCGTGGGGAATATGTGGAGGTTCATGCCGATCATCGGGGAGCTGTATCAGATACCGATAACGACGATGTTCACCAAGTGAGTTTGGATGAGTAATGATGAGCGACTGCTGATTTTTCGTTCTTCCGTATTTTACATGTGCTGAGTGTTCTTTGTATCTTATTTTCATAGATCTCCTCGTCTACCCTATATAGTTTGCATCGGATCCCTTACATCGAATTTATTTCATCAATCATCGGCTTTTTGAAACGTCAACTTTGTTCTTTGGGTTTGCCGACATGCAAACTCCAAAGCAAAAATCCTATAATATTAACATAACATCGTGAAACCCGATGAAAAGTAAATTAGTTCTTCTTTAAATTTTGAAGGCATTATACCTCAGGTGATATAATATTCCGTTCATTGAAGGAATGAACCTTGAGAAAGAGATATTCTGCATTTCTCTAAAGTGATTACCGTTAACGGTGGAACGATAATATTTCAAAAAAGCATTGTCCATGAAAATGTCTATAAAAATGTTCCAGAAAGTGAGCGAGCTTGTGAGCAAAGTATCACCAACGAGACGAATTGATTTTTTTAACAGAATCTAAAATATCCAATGGGTGCTGCGGTCCAAATATGGGAACATTTTTCATGTATGAAGTTGATGAGCCCACTCTGGCTAGCTCATCAGCTTTTTCATTGCCCTCGATTCCACAGTGTCTTGGAACCCACATCAAAGTTAATTTGTTGTGTTATGTGAGCACACTGAGTTCTTCTCGGCATTCCCATATACGTCTTGATATCACTTTCAGATTCATAAGGACCTTCAGTGACGGAAAGGAGCAGTAGTTCTCTGTCCTGACCGGGTCTGCACTGATAACCTGTTTTTGGTTGGTATTTGTTAGTTGTTACGGAACTGTTGAATCATTTCCTGTTTGATGCTAGCCGACAACACTACCGTAGTATAGGAAATTTGCAAAAGGCTAGATTATTTATAATCCATTTTCATATAATCATATAATGAATTTATGGCCTTAAGAACCTACGCACAATTCAACATGTAAAATATATTTATTATTTTACATGATGTAATTAATGATGGAGAGGATAGTGGGCAAGGCTAAACGAAATATTTAAGTACATTGAGTACGTGTGCACTTGGATGAGTTCAAAATTATAACTGTATATAAAAAATAGATAATATTTTAAGTAAATAAATTTTGCATTTAATCTGCTTTTAGTATTAATTCAGCTTATTCAACTTTCAATTATCTTTATTAGAAATGATAAATTAATCAAATTCAGAATTTGGTATAGCAGAGAATCGAAAGTATTCACTATTCTGTGGAACAATCACAATCATAATCACATTTTCCTTTCGACATATTCATGTTATGCCAGACAGCACTGCAGTAGTACATAATTCATGCTTCCAAAAAAAGGACAATTTCTTCTCCCAAGTTGATGGACTGCTGATTGGGTATTTGCTTTCTCCAGTAGATAATCGCCACCACATACATGGAGTAATTTGAGGAATTGGCTATCAGAGAGGTAGAATACAACACAAAACTACTGCTAAGATACGTAGACGACACCGTCATCATATGGAACCATGGAGATGAACACCTTAGGGACTTTTCCTCAAGAATAAACAACATAAGAGATACAATCAAGTTCACCATGGATAAGGAAGCTCATAGTACCCAGTCGTTTCTCCATGTGGAAGCTGAAAGAACAGACACTGGTATCCTCATCTCTGTTTAAAGGAATAAGGTACCTACGCACAGACACAGCACAGAATCTCAAATACGGCTCCAATCCTTAAAATTCTACAAAGAGGACCATTGTATGAACAATTGGCGCAGCCAGGGGGGGCTTTAGGGCTGCAGCCCCCCCCCCCAGGCCACCAAATGACTATTAAATGACTATTAAAATGATGGCGTAGAATACGGAAAAAATATTGAAAATATTCTAGAATTTTCGGAAGTATTTTTCGTTGGCGGTTTTATGTGCTAGGATCGATCATAGCGCACCTTTTACATTTTTCGCATTTTGTGACCATAACGAGACACATTCCTTAAATACGTAGGTATATAGAAAGAAAGCTAAGAAAATTTTCTACAAGATGATGTTATCGTTCGCGTGCCTAACAGTTTGTTTGTAAGTGTTATTCATAACATCCGGCTGACGAAAAAAAAAAGCTCTGGTAACTGATAAATTGTATGTTCACCCCCCCCTAAACTAAAATCCTGGCTGCGCCACATGAACGTTGGGGGAGAGAGCGATGTGTATTTGCAACAACCAGGACAGAAACAAATAGAGAGGACCACAAAACCCAATTCTCGAGAAGATCAGAAGGGTCGGGAAAAAATACAATATCAAGAGTTGCTTTCAACGATACCAGAAAATGTAACAGCATCCAGCGAAAACCGTCTTTACGAGGTCCCATGTGAAGGTGGAGAGTCTAACATCAGAGAGACCAAGAGGCCATCATCCGTAAGAATAACCGAACACAAAAACTGGACTCGACGCAGATAAACATCTAAATCGGGAATTGCTGACGACGCCTGGACAGAGCAACATCGAATTCTTCATGACGAGGCTGGTGTTCTTCATAGGAAGGAACATTGGTTCAAATCCAAATTTATAGAAACTGCCTATATTGAAGCCAATGTTTCAAAGGGAGCAAAACCGCGAAACCATTCGCGCCACACAGACAGCTAGACGTATAAAACCGCTTCTCAATTTGTCAGTTTTCACCTGAAGATGATTACAGATTCAAAAAATCGAAACGTTGTGAAAAATTGAAAGAGGTAGAAATTTTTCAACTATCAAAACGATGGACGTCAGAAATATAAGTAATCAAATAACTACAACGTGTATAACCTTCAAATTACACTATTTTTATTTAAATTGAAATTAAAATTGATGATGTTAAGATCTCCTTATTACTAGAATTTCCACTCCCCAAAATGTGGGGTAATTGGCTGCGGGAACCGTGTGCTCTTAGCTCTTAGGATGTTCTCTGAACATTACAGAATTTTCCTTTTCGTGAGAACCAGAACCTTAAAAAAGTTTCGAAGGAAAAAATTGTGTTCTCTTCTTAGCTCATCCTCGTTTGATATTGGAGTATATATTTTTTCAATAAAGTAAATATTTCATTTTAATTAACAGATTTAATTTACAGACTCAAGAAACAGTATGGAAATGTTGTCTCCTTCAAAGGTATTCCTGGAAAGCCAGACTTTGTGTATATTTACGATCCCAATGATTTGGAAACTGTAAGTTAATCTGAAAACTTCTGCTATGCAAGGATGATTTTTTTTATGAACTTTTACAGCTTCTCCGAAATGCCGGGAATTTCCCTTTGAGAGAAGCTTTGGACGTTTTCGTTCACTATCGAACAGTCGAAAGGAAGGACATATTCAAAGATGTCGGAGGTGTTTTAACAGTGTAAGTTTCTTGACCTTATTTTGAAATCATCCAAACGAAATCTCAATTTTGTTTAGGCAAGGAGAAGATTGGTTCAGAATGCGATCCATAATAAACCCTATTCTGATGCAGCCCAAAACCATCATCAACCAATACCATTCTAAACTGAATTCCGTGGCGGGAGATTTGGTGAACAATATGAGGCATTTTTCCAGACTCAATAAGAACCATCAGATGCCGGATAATTTCATCAACGAGCTATACAAGTGGGCTCTGGAATCAGTTGGTGTTATGGCGTTCAATAAACGTTTAGGTGAGCTAAAAATAACTCACACTAGAATTTTCTGGTCTCGAAAACCGCATATGAGAAATGTGTTCCTTGATTCTTCCTCTCATGGTCATTTTAGTTTGACCCACAGATTCCTTTTCGCAGTCTTTACAGCTAATTTTATAAATCTCGGACTCTTGCGAAGTTTTATATACCACCTTCATATTGAGGGATTTAAAGATGTATCTGAGTGTACTCCTGTCTTTTCTGTAGACATATAACTCAAGCTGATTTTGGTCGTTTTTAACTACTACTAAATCTAAAAATGGCAACTGTTTGTCGTTTTTCGTTTCATACGTGAACGATATGGTTTGAAACTGGCCATTCAATTCTGAAACAAAATTGTCTACGTCGACCTGTTTTGTATCAAATATAGCGAACACGTCGACAAGCCTTAGGAAATTAGTTGAAGCTCTGTCTTGCTTCCATCTCAAACTTACTCAGAAACAAATTAACTAGGAAGGGATACAGAGGATTGCCCATGGCTGTTCCTTCGAGTTGTTCATAAAAGCAGTTATTGATTTGAAAGCAATTCTGCCTCATGCAAAGTCTAACAAGTCTATAGTGTTTTAGATGAGCTATAATTTTTTCAAAGCGAAATTTGATTTTTCAATTTTATACGAATTTAAATAATAAAAAGCCCCATCATCATCATCAACTTTTCTTCTAATATTGGTGCCATATTGTTTTTCACACAGAAAAATAGCGCTTCTGATTTTGATTTCATTGATCAGTAAAACAAAGTTTTTTTTTCAGGTTGTACCGATTTGAACCTCCACAAAGATTCTGAAACACAAAAATTGGTTAATTCCGTTTTAACAATGTTCTACCATTTGTACCTTTCTGAAGTGCAGCCCCCGTTTTGGAAAGTAATCAGAACACCATTTTACAGAAAATTCGTCAACAATATGAATTATATTACTGGGTATGTAGTTGAACTGCACCGTAAACTTTAAAATACAGTAAAATAGTATATTAAAGTATGAGTGGATAGAAAGGTCTTTCAAATACGCGCGATTTTTCGAGCACGACAGCGCAGCCAATATCAAATGAACAATTTTCTATCAAACTGTGTTTAATTGACAGTGACATAACTATTCAGTAAAGTGACAGTTATATGAGGTAAAATGACACTTTACTAAACGATTTCAAGACAAGAGGTCAGTTCTAGAAAAATACAAATGATAAGGGGCCTCTATCCATTACCACGCTTGAGTGTGGCCAGTTGAAGAAACTGGTAGTCCTGTTATATATAAAGTTCTTCTCATCACTCTGGCGGTCAGTACACACTTGATAACGATCGGAGATACTGAACCGATGCTTTAGTAATAATCCAGACAATAGAAGTCCGCAATAAAAATAATTAATTTACATCATAGTCTAGGACAAACAAATGAAAAGTTTTACTCCTCATAATTCATGATGCTCTCCTTACACGTACTACCAGGGCTACATCTATCCATTTGTTGACTTTTCTGGGTCGTGAAATACAACTCGTGCGACCAATTCTACCAAAAATGATGTCAAATATCTTAAAATCAATCAAATTGCTTCAACGTACACTAATTCTTAATTTTTTTTTTACATGTAGCTTCATTATGAAAAAAATTGACGAAGTGATGTTGGAACCCTTGGACGATTCAGGATCTGAACACAGTGTTCTTCGGAAACTCATGAAGAAAGACAAAAAAGTAGCGTTTGCCATGGTTATGGACATGATGATTGCCGGATTAGATACGGTAAGCACAAAAAATAAAATTCTATTACTACCATCACATCATCTTATCGAATGGTTGCTTAATTCACCATTCAGACATTATGACAGTTTGAGGGTTCTCCAATAGGTATCTTCAATTTATTTTATTTTATCAAACCATAGATTGATAACGGAATCTGCAATTGTTCAGAATGAGCTTATCTTGAAAGAAACGAAATGCCTTGCCCTGCCAGGACTGATCATTGCAATAATCCCATGCACAGTCAACACAGAATGGTCTCAGAAACAGTAGTGGGCTTCACATTCATGTCTCAGGTCACACCAGTGAATCGCAATGTGACTTCCATTATCATCGCATAAGCGTCTATTCAGTGCCCCGTTGGTCAGTTCAAGACATCAAAAAGTGATGCAAAATGTGACTCGAAATCAGCCCAACATTTATACTTCAGAATCGAATGCTCCGATGTAACAATGTACTGGACTTATTTGAAAATGCGCTTCACTTTTTGATTCTCCTATATATGTCTCAAACACTCAGTCGATGATGCTTTATTCCGAGGGGGAAACGTGTACACTAATTCCCAAAAATCCTAACTAATACCTCTAATACTCAAGGGATTCCCGAGTAATACGCGGTAATTACTTTTCTTGATCATTATTGTGCAGTAATTGTTCTGTCACTTCCTGTAATACCCATATAATCCTCGAGTAATGCCCAATAATTTCTAACTAATTCCTCTAATGCCCGAGTAATACACACAGTAATACCTGTTATGCCCAATAATTTTCAAGTAATGCCCCTAATTCCCGACTAATACCCGAGTAATGCCACTACTACCCAAGACATACATATATACCAAAATTCCCCAACGGTTTACCCCTCGCTTTATTCACATATATGAATGATTTTGTAGGTTATAATTTAACTCGCATGTAGTCATACTAGACTTATCACTTACTTATCAAGCGAAATCACTGGGCAACTTGAATGAATATGAAATATTGAATATTCAAGAATGAAACAAAAAGCTCACCATATATTTCAACTAGAAATTAGAAATTATACCTCAATATTATTAATCCTTACTAATAATCCAGTAACGACAGACAAACTCGAGCAAAAAGTGAAGAATGAATTGTACCACTCTGAAAAAAATTACAACACCACACTACACGACACTACACTACACTACACTACACTACAGTACACTACACTACACCACACCACACTGCACTACACTACATTGCACCACACTACACCACACTAAAATACACTACACTACACTACACTACACTACACTACACTACACTACACTAAACTACACTACACTACACCACACTACACTACACTACACTACACCACACCACACCACACCACACCACACCACACCACACCTCACCACACCACACTACAACTACCCTACCCTACCCTACACTACACTACACTACACTACACTACACTACACTACACTACACTACACTACACTACACTACACTACACTACACTACACTATACTACACTACACTACACTACACTACACTACAGTACACTACACTACACTACACTACACTACACTACACTACACCACACCACACCACACCACACCACACCACACCTCACCACACTACAACTACCCTACCCTACCCTACCCTACCCTACACTACACTACACTACACTACACTACACTACACTACACTACACTACACTACACTACACTACACTACACTACACTACACTACACTACACTACACTACACTACACTACACTACACTACACTCACTACATTACACTACACTACACTACACTACACTACACTACACTACACTACACTACACTACACTACACTACACTACACTACACTACACTACACTACACTACACTACACTACACTACAACTACCCTACCCTACCCTACCCTACCCTACACTACACTACACTACACTCACTACATTACACTACACTACACTACACTACACTACACTACACTACACTACACTACACTACACTACACTACACTACACTACACTACACTACACTACACTACACTACACTACACTACACTACACTACACTACACTACACTACACTACACTACACTACACTACACTACACTACACTACACTACACTACACTACACTACACTACACTACACTACACTACACTACACTACACTACACTACACTACACTACACTACACTACACTACACTACACTACAATACAATACACTACACTACACTACACTACACTACACTACACTACACTACACTACACCACACCACACCACACCACACCACACCACACCATACCACACCACACCACACCACACCACACTACACCACACCACACCACACCACACCTCACCACACTACAACTACCCTACCCTACCCTACACTACACTACACTACACTACACTACACTACACCACACTACACTACACTACACTACACTACACTACAGTACACTACACTACACTACACTACACTACACTACACTACATTACACTACACTACACTACACCACACCACACCACACCACACCACACCACACCACACCACACCACACCACACCACACCACACCTCACCTCACCACACCACACTACAACTACCCTACCCTACCCTACCCTACACTACACTAAACTACACTACACTACACTACACTACACTACACTACACTACACTACACTACACTACACTACACTACACTACACTACACTACACTACACTACACTACACTACACTACACTACACTACACTACACTACACTACACTACACTACACTACACTACACTACACTACACTACACTACACTACACTACACTACACTACACTACACTACACTACACTACACTACACTACACTACACTACACTACACTACACTACACTACACTACAACTACCCTACCCTACCCTACCCTACCCTACCCTACACTACACTACACTACACTACACTACACTACACTCACTACACTACACTACACTACACTACACTACACTACACTATATTACACTACACTTTTTTGTATTGTTATTGCTTCAATTCAGAGTAGAATTTGCAACAAACATGTTGGGTTTCTTAGAATTCTTGAAAATTTTGAAAACATTATCAGGAACTTTTTTAATTTCTGCTTCTATGCTGACAATGATTTGTCCTGCGGTTTTGTCGATTAAGTTACGGTAAAATTTTCTCCCTTGTTTCGTCTCTGGATCGATTGGATTCATAAATTACAACCATGAGGGGTCTAGTTTTTAATTCTAGGACTGGTTGAATCAAATGTTTTGAAGTTTTGAGTTTCTAAGCTTTAGGTTATGTTTCAAAAGTTGTTCATCAATTCTTGATAACTCCTTCCGTGTCTGATGGATTATCTTCCGTTATAAGGCTTTTTTCATTCTATTATCTATTTGTTAAGCTTGTGATGTACTGATTATCCTCTTTGAATGTATGCATTTTGGTGCGGATTCTGTATCTCTGAAACGTAAAAAAAATATGGGAGAGCTTCAGTTTCAGTTGATACGTACCCACTACTGAAGAAGACTGCCGTAGTTTCGGTCGAAACGTTTGGAGATTTCAGTTCAATTCTGTCCTTGTTTACTGCACATCTGTGGCCCTTCTATCAGTTTGATTTTTTTTATTCGACTCTAAAATAATATATCAATAGATTTGATTTGATTCAGTCCATTGTCGCTTATAATAATGTTGAATTTTTCGTTTTCAGACTGGCAAAACCTTGGGAGCGATTTTGTATTTTCTCGCCAAGAATCCAGAAAAACAGGCCAAGCTTCGCGAGGAAGTTTTTAGGAATCTTCCCGAGAAAAACTCCCCCATCACCGCTGAGGTGTTCGGGCAATCGCCTTATTTGAAGGCAGTCATAAAAGAGTCTAACAGAATTGCACCTGTCGCTATCGGGAGTGTAAGGACCACGGTCAAGGATTTGGTGCTGGGAGGATATCAAATTCCAAAAGGGGTAAGTAATCACCCTGCATTCACTACTCGCTTCCGATGTAATAATTATGAGTTTCGAAAATAAGAGATCTAGCTGTAAAGATGAAATTTCTTCGAGCACTTTACAAAATTGCGTAGTTGTATGTCTTTTTGGCAAAAAACTGAAAAAAGGTCGAAAATTTTGAGGTTTTTTGCGATTTTCGTTGTGAAGCCATATCCGTAGGAAGTAAAACAACTGCTGCTCCCTACGAGAACTACTTTGCAGTTCTTTATAAATTACACCAGGTGAAATCATTTTTCGATTCAAATGGAGGAGCTAGACTTCCATTAGTATGTCTTCGAAAAAAAAATTGAACAAAAACAGATCAGTCTGTACGCCAGAGTTTTCAGACATCTTAGATGGAATACTTTGCTTCATTTAATGTTTCGTGCGTGTCTTTAGTCCAGATTCACACCTCAGAGCAATAATAAACATAGAGATGCCCTCTTTACTCAAACATAACAGATTTGTAGACAACCACGATGTCCATCTCTCTCAACGATGAAATATGGTCAAGGGGACTGAGGGGATGTAAACATTCAGTTCAGAGGACAATGCAACTAGATGCGTTAGTTGGAGGACAGATGTAAATATAAACAAGGTGATGTTGGCTTAAAAAACAAGGATAGAAAGGCATCTCTATGTTTATATTTGCTCTGAGATTCACACAGTGTGAGCACATGTCATGATAACGTCGACTTCGTTAGGGCTCTCTGAATAAGAAATGATTCGAGTGTATTCAAACCTGGACTTGCTCACGACTTCAACGTGGTGCGGCCTTGGATCAACAATAACTTTTACATATTCTCTATCTAGTTAAGTATAATAGATCTATGTTTCAGACCAACGTAACGATGATAATAATTGATGCATCGCATTCGCCGAAAAACTTCAAGGACCCCGAAAAGTACCTGCCGGAAAGATGGTTGCGAGAATCAAACGACGAATACTCGGCCAAACACGCCCACCCCTTCGCGAGTCTGCCGTTTGGGTTCGGCTCGCGGTCATGCGTGGGCATGAGGCTCGCCAATCTGGAACTTGAGCTGATCCTTATGAACGTAAGTGGTCGATTGTAAATTTTATTCACAGCTGTCATATCTCAGAAACACAATGCTTCTGTTTTTGAACGTCTTAAGGGTTCCAAACATTTACAGTCTTAGTTGTCAATTTTAATCGGACAACTAAAATCGTGCAGGTAAGGTTGAAGTGTATGGTCAAAAGCGACTGGAAAATTTTTCAATTTTAGACCATACACCTCCATCTCCATCTGTACGGGGCCGTTTATGCAGTTAATAAAACACTAGTGTCTTATGAGTTATGTTTATCTGATATGTTATCATATGTTGTCGAGAATTAACTCACGTCTGTTTGTTTCATCCAAGTGACATCTTTTCTATATCATAAACATTCTCGGTGGCTTTCATAAACGTCAGAGAAGCCCTCAAATTAGGAAAAGTATTCGTGTTTATATAACATATCAGCTGTAGATAAAATTTTGTATAGCATTTCATGTCTTATTAGCACATAAAACACTCATACAATACAATAACTGTCATACACAATATGCTGTACAACCATGTAGAAAGATTAAACAACAACATTGCTTTTTAAGTTGACACCAACAAAGCTAGTGGATCTGACGGAATTTCACCGATCGTTCTCAAAAAGAATGTGCTCCCAAACTAACACAAGTACAACCAGTCCCCAAAATAAGGGAAAAAGACGCTACCCAGCAACTACAGACCTATCGCACTACTATTTGTTATCTCGAAGGCCATGGAGAAAGCCATCTACATCGAGCTCATGAAATATCTAGAACGCTCAGGAGTTATCAATGATCGACAATATGATATCCGTCATCAGAGATCAACTGGTGACCTGCTTGCTTATGTCTCACATATTTGGCAGCAATCTATCGAAAAATATGGTGAAACTCTGGCGGTTGCACTAGATATCTCCAAGGCGTTTGATCGCGTTTGGCACCAAGGACTCCTAGCCAAATGTACATCCTATGGCTTGCCTCACCAGTTGTATTCCTTACTATCTAGCTTTCTCTCAGACCGATCTCTCCACGTGGTGGTCAATGGACACTATCATCTGATACTAATAAATGTGGTGTTCCGCAGGGATCCATTCTAGCACCAACACTGTTTTTTCTTCACATCAATGATTTGTTGAGAACTATATCTCATGTCCATTGCACGGCTTTGCGGATGATAGTACCCTCATACTGATTTCGCTTCCAAAGCTCCGACAAGAGCCAGTGAAGGCAGAAATAAATGGGAAATAATCGTGAATGAAATAAATACGGACTTGGCAAAAATTGTAGAATGGAGAACCAACAACTTCGAGGAATTCAATGCGAATAAAGCTCAAGCATGTCTTTTCTCTAGGAAGACCGATCTTTATCTGTTTCATAGACATTTTCATGAATGATGCTCTTCCGAAATATCTTCAATCCCATCGAGACTGACCCTGCGAGCTCAGTCCTCACATCCATAAATGCCGAACTATTCACAAAACAGAGTACATAGTGTATCTACACAACAAGTTCTCCCAAAGATTTACCTCAATATCAAGAGTTCCCCAAGTATCAATACTGGGCCCACTACTTTCTGACCTCGTCAATAATATTGACAGATATATTGATACCTATGAAAGAATGACAACATTTTCGAAAAGAATTGTGACGTAATAGTTATTTATGTATCAAGGGCGTAAATTAGGCGTTTATGGCCTGCGGCCGAAGGCCATAAATATTTTTAACGCTAGAATATGTGATATTTAAAATATGAAATGACTTAATTTTATTTTTTACACTAGGCTTTGTCTGTTTGTTTTGCAGTTAAAAAAAATGTTATAAAATCATTTTTCAATTCATTCAATTTTATTTCAGATTATCCGGAATTTCGAGCTGTCGTGGGAACATCCGGACATGACGTTTGTTTCACATTTGTTGTATGGCATCAACGATCCATTAAAATTAACTGTGAAAGAGTTGGACAGATAAACCAATTAAAGAAATTTTTATTTGCGAAATATTTTCGTTTCTATAACATTTTTGAAGTTTTACTGCTATTCTGCATTAATCATTCATCTATCATTAAAGACACCCAAATAGGTGACTGCTATGTATTCAATTGAATAATACCTACAGAATTCATTTACAATAAAATTGTTGTCGATAAGTTCATGTATGTAACTATATTGAGCACATTTTAGGCTAATCAATTCACCATTCAAAATAAAAAATTATTGACCATTCATATGTAACCAATAAATGAATATTTGGAACCTTTGATATGAATACAATTCAAGAAATACCCAAAACACGTCAATATAACTACGTCAATAGAAATAGAACCGATAACAGATTCATGCGGGTTACGCCATCTATGACACAATAGCTGCACTGACTGGTTAGAAAGTCATTGAGAAGTAACGTCACAATAGCCATTTTATATTATTTTGTCCTCAGAAAAAGTATCTCTAATAACAATCGATTTCAGAAATTGAATAAGCATTCCTCTGTACTCGATGGTTTTCGAGTTATTTATTACCATCTATTACTTACGAAGAACAAATTTGAAAAAAAATTACAATTTGATAAAGCATAATGTTGCGCCATCTACAAGACAATAGACTATATCTAATGAAATAATACTTGTTGTAGCTACCATTCGATAGATGTCAGAAGCTCTACTCGAAATAAAAATCTGTATTCGCATTCTGCACAATGGTATGCCATCTATGATAAATTGTTGAACTGATGAAAAGTACATCAGTCCTTTCTTGACACGAGCTAGTAGTAGTATATGAATTTTAACTGTTTTCGCCTTAATTATTGATTTTTGGACACTAAAATCAATTCAGTGATATCCTCTAGTGATCATAGTTTCAGAATTGATAACTAGACATGGCGAAAGGAGTCAAATGGTCCAATATAAGGCGTATTTGCTCAGTGCCCCAATGCTGAATGAATCATTAATAGTACCAAACACAAATTTTATTTTCATTATTTTTCGATTGAAAACAAAGAGTTCTGCAAAAAGTGGTAATGCCTGCATAGATGAAAATGTCTGATAAACTTATTTCAGCTTTTGACATTTTGAGTAATCCATTCAAATTTGAATGAGAATAAAGCTAAACACCTCAGTCTCTTGTGGAATTTGGCAGCTGATTACCACTAAACTGTTTCGCGCCTAAATTCTGAGCGCCACCTAGCGGGAACGCATTTCGCGAATTACTTCGAAACTTCATACTGGAGAATGGAAAAAATTGGTTTTGTTATTCGGCGATTGCCTTTCGTAAAATGGTTTGAATATGGAAATATATAAAAAAGAAGTTTCAAAAGATATTTCAGAAACAAAGTCAATTTCTTTCTGATCTACCAAAATTCAAAAGCCTTCATTACCTGTGATAAATGTTTTTTTTAACACAATTTTTGGGCCAAAAATGTGAGCATTGAGGAAGGGTGAGAAGATATAGTGTATTTCACACAGAAATACTCAAAGGACTAAATACAGATCTTATGGGAATTGGTTTTTAGAAAAATCTAAATCTAAATCTTGGATATTCGTAGCTTATGTTATTCTGATCAAAACCCATAGATGCATACTTCTAGGTACGGTTTTTTCATAAATGGTGTAGAAGTTTAACCTTCATGAAATGTTAAATAATCTTAATTTTCAAGTAAACATTTTTCTTTTGCAGATGATACTGTACTCTATCACACGTCTAAAAATGTCCAAACTTTGAAATCTCATCTGGAAAAAGTATTGAAACAATTGAAATATGGTTAAATGAATTAAATTTAACTATGAATTCAGATAAAACCGTCCATATGATATTTAAACAAAAGAATATGGAAATTATCAAATTAAACATAAAAATTAAAAACAAAACAATTACTGAAGTTGATAAACACAAATATTTGGGTTTGATTATTGACAAAAATTTAAATTTTGAGAATCATATAGAAAAAATAATAAATTCTATTGTTCCTCTTATAGGAGCAGTTCGAAGAATACAATTTCTGACAAAAAACATTCAATTGTTAATATGTAACGCTCATTATCATCTCTCGAATCAGATATATGATTACAGTATGGTAATCATGCAGTAAAAAACAAAAAGAAATTATTTATAGATTGATGAAGCAATAAAAGTGATATTTAACAAACCTTGGGACACACCATCTTTAAAAGTGTATGAAAGCACAAATAATATGACACTGAACCAACTTATTAAATTTGAAAAATCTAAATTTGTCTTCAAATTAGCCATTATGAAATAGCATTTATGAAATAGTGATTATTTGGTTTGTTACCCAAACAAGACTCAAATTCAACTTTCGTCTAGAAAATATTAAGTAATTTCTGTAGCATGAAAATAATTCCACCATATTTTATACAGGTTGTCTGAAAAACATGTTCTTGTAGGCGATAAGAAATATAAAACAAATTCAAAATATCTGCATTTGAATATGCATTATAACACATTTTCAATACTTTCCTGACAGAAACACCATGAAGCTCAGATTCCCTTGTGAAAATGAGATGCAATAGAGGACAGCAGCTAAAAAGGAAGTAGGGAAAGAGTAAAACACAGAATATTAAAATGAGAATATTTATTGACGCATCCTCTTGCGTACATTCACAAACTGCAGAGACTATAAATCCTCATAAGTAGCTCATATAGAAATTATGAAAGTTTTATAAATTCACTGATCTGCTGACACTCACAATTATGATTAAAAAGTATAACAACAAAAATAAAATCATCGGCTCACAGTTTTGTATCATCTTTAGACGCAGAGCATTTTCGTCGTTTCCTTTATCGTCTAATATTCAAAAAGAAACAATATGGCATATCGAACGTTACGGAAACCCATATAATCGCGCTATAGTTACTCTAAGACATATAATCTATATAAAAAATACTCTGCTCTAAAACAATTACATAAAAATAACCACTTTTCAAGGAAAACAATAGAAATTTAACAATATATTTCTCACGTTATATCTACAAGATTTAGTTATTATTATTATATATATTACATACTTTAGTCTAACGTCGGTGACACGGCTGTATGATCCATACAGCAGCAAAAGTTTTGTGTGGGTGTGTGTGAATGAATATCCAGAGCTAGTCCATAATCGTACGAGGAATACAAAACAATACCACGAACTCAATCCGACAATACTTCAATTTGGAAAGGCCGCCTACATCGCTTATGGCTTGGAGGACTTCACCAAAGCCTACAAAAAAAGTAGACGGTTGTCATTACTGAGCTTACTGCGATTTTAAGTGAATTCATTGTGAAAAATAAACCGATAGGTGGAACAATTCCGAACGAAAAGTTCTCACAAACAATGAAGTAATTTTACATCGAAAATGAGTTTATGGCATAGCAGACGGAGATATAGAAATCACAACTGAATTAAAAAAAATTGGATTAACCGTCATTTGAACCAGTGATATCATGGTTTCCAGCTATGTGCTTTAGTCTGCCAAGCTATTGATCCTGTTTCAAAAACCGGCGATTCACACTTCAAATCCAGCTCTGTGTCAGTATGAGACGATGATGAGCGTTAAATGGAAAGATGGACACATTCTCGCATACACACCCAGTGAAATTATATTGATGTATCAGCTGGTGTCAATAGCGTAGTGGTCTAACTCGCATGGCCACAAACCGTGAGATCCAGGGTTCAACTCCCGATTGATCCACATTTTATTTTTAATTCAGTTCTGATTTTCATCTTTCCTATGCCATAAACTCATTTTCGAATTTAATTCAACTACAGACGTAAAACTATTTAATTATTTATATTTGCTTAGTCATACACACATGAAATTTCGGATGTGACGACGGTCGATAATCCTATATGTGATTGACACCAGCTGATACATAAATATAATTTCACTGGGTGTGTATGTGAGAATAGCTTAGTGGTCTAATGCACATGGCCGGAAACCGTGATATCACGGGTTCGAATCCCGGTTGATCCACATTTTTTAAATTCAGTTGATAAACTTATTTTAGAATATTTCTTACAGTTTAACACATAGCTGTGCGTCTGAGATGCGCCAACAATAAACAGAGAGGGTAACTCTCCCCCAACTTTCATTGGGAAGAAAAGACTCCACAGGCTGATCTACTGCACACCTAATATTCAGACCCACAGCTATATTTGTCAAACTGAAACTGCAAACAGGAGTTATTGATGAAAAAACAACCACCTTCAAAAAATTTATAACAAAAAGGAGGAAGCACGGTAATATTGCTTTCAGTGCAAATAACATTTTGGGTAAGCATACCTAGAACAATATAGAAAAGAGTCTATAATATTAACTTGTGTTACTTGTCCAATGTTTTAGGTTGGACAAACTGGTGAAACTTTAAAAAAACACATAACTGAACATAGGAAATGCTTTGTAAATCATACTCTTTAACATGATTTCAAAAAAATACTCCATGTTGAAAATAATGGAATGAAATAAAATATCTTATAAAGTTTGTAAATTAATGAAGGGAAGAATTCTTAGAACTTCATTATTTCATCATTTAATTTCAGATTCGAATGGGGAAACGTGCTTATGACTGCAAAAATTTAATTTTAATCAGGATTATACTGCTTATTCAGATCTCACTGTAAATAAAAGAGCTGTACCACAAGGTATAATTTTTTTTTTTAATTGGTCTATAAACCAAGTTTACCGACTAGTTTTTCCCGATAAAGGAGAAATTTTGCCTAAAAAGAAGTAATGAATTAGATTCAAAGGAGCAAATCGACTTTTATATCAAGGTTAACACTAATGTCAGGTAAAGGAAAAAAAAGTATTAGTAAATGACAATATGAAATCATTTTGAAATTTTAGAATCCACATAAAATCGCAGAAGGAAACTGCTTTTGAAATGCTTCATACTATTTCCTGATTCCTATGAGAGTCGAAATGGGCACAAACATTGTTTATAAATTTTTTTGCTGGAAAATCTTTCCATTGAAAGATTAAAGCCAGTAAAAATCTAATTATGCAAAGTGTCTATGATTGTGGTTAGGTTTTCAAGATGGCCTTAAGGAAATGTTACAACGACAAAGGCCAATATATTTGAAGTAATCTGAAAGCGCACACCACTGGCGCACCAGTACAATATTGTATTTTTAATGTTTATTTATATATCATATTTATTGATTGGGACGGAAGGGGGCAAAAATTGAAGCTCATCAAAATTTATGCCTACACTATATTATTTGGTAAACGGTAAAAATCCCCATGGAAAGAACACCACCGGAAAAAAACAAAAAACCAGGACACTTTACAATATCAGGGCACTTCACAAGCCTCCTATTTTAAACTCTGCCGGTAGAATATCTGTCAGAGCATAAACAAATTTTGATAATATATTTTTATTCATTTATTGAAAATACACCTTCCAAACAAACGAAGATCATTTACAGTGCAACTTTTTATAGTTCTCCCCTCCCCCCATTAATTTTCGAACGGTTCGACGTACCATAAACCTTTTTGAATGATATCATCGATACTACTCTTTGAAATGAAAGACGTGATTGCTCGTGGGAGCCCATCAACTTAAAAATTTCAAATAGTATTAGGGGTCAAGTGTCACATCATTAAAAAGATAATTCAATTATTTTATTAACCATCTGAATTGAATTTCGTTAATAAGTTTCTTCACAATTCGCTTAAATAAGATTTTTTCAAAGAGTAAATCATGCTAGAGATTATTTCTTAAAATTGATAAATCAAATTCCGCATAAAATACTGTTTCTTCCTAGGTATTTCCACTACCTATATAAACTGTATCGTCAGCATAAGAAAACAACTTTCCTTTAATTTTCGTGTTCAATAAATCATTGAGATAAATCAAAAATAAGATAGGTCCTAGAACTGACCATTGAGGAACACCACATTTCACTTTTCTCCGTATTTTTTATCCGGAAATTTGTATGCGGTTCAATGTGCACCCCCTTCTAATCACTAATAATACTCAACTTCCAAAGAAACATGTACTATTTCATGTAATTGAAAAATAAAATTGGACTGGTGCACCAATGCTCTCCACCTTCGGATGGCTTCGGATATACTGGCCGCTGTCTTCACACCAGTTTATTTTTCGAGGTATTTCGACACCCACTGCGACAACGTGAGGACTAGCTCTTAGAGAATAACATTTCGTTACTCGGGTAGCAACGAGAGTCGGGTTCTCGCCATGCAATATCCTAATGTTATTTCTATCTAAAACACAAACTGCTATACATTCTTCTTATTGTACGTAAGCCTTCTCTAAATGAACTGAAGGGTGCTAGTGATAGCGATGTGGCACCGTTTTGTTGAAAAGTTTTTGGGCTGTATAATTTGTTCGTTTACAACCCATAAGAATGAAACACGCTGTGAAAACAGTGTGCCGTACTTCGTAAGAAAACACCTCCGTATTTTTAGAGGAAACGCTCCAGAAGAAAGTGGACGACAGTTGAGATGAAAACGTTTTAAGATTCGTGATCAGGACGTCGATAGTAGATATTATTTTTCACAAAATAAATCTACCTACTCTTTGTCCCATTACTGATGCGTAATTTGGCTAGGATCACAGTAGCATGCAATTTATGAATGAGTAGCTTCATGAACCTGTTCATAATACAAGGAATGAATCAGAATTAGCTACATCAGGAGTGGGGCAATTCTTTTCAGAAGTGGGACACATTCAAAAGATTGGTGATAATTATTTAGTAATAAGTGTAACTGTATTATTACTATATTCGATGTCCTGATCAAGCATTTAATACAATTTTGATAGTTCATTCCATCGCTCCTGTTATGCAGTCTATTTCAAATAAAGTTCACATCAGCCTGGAATCAAGGGCATTTTGTGCCTACGATACGAATATTTCCAAATTTATACTCCAATCACTACGAATGTTCAAGTTGATTGGGTGTTAAGTTTAAAACTTTTCCAGTTGTAATTAAGACATCAAATATAAAAAGCTTTGTACAAAAAGTCTTGAAAATTTAACTGGTCAATTATTGGATGTATAAAACTGAAACTGTTTTCTAATTTCCACTAGTATTTTTTCCAATTATTAACTGGTGTTAGAAATCATATCTGTCTACAGTTGATAAATGACTTGCGCCACGGCAAATAATAATAGTAATTACCGTCCTCTGCTAGCAGAGACTGTTCATTCAGTTACACTCTTCGAATATTGTGAGGGATTATTATTATTATCATTTGCTTGTCGTTCACCATCAATAGAAAATAGGAAGCTACTTCCATTAGAAGTTGGATAAATTTCATCAGGAGTGGGATAAATTTCATCAGGAGTGGGATAGATTTCTTCAGAAGTGGGACAACTTTCATCAACAGTGGGACAAAATGAAAAATTTTCAGTCTTTTTTTTTGGAAAAAAAATCATATATTCGACGTCCTGATCAAGAATCTGAAATAATTATCATCTTAACTCAGATTTCTACTATGATAGCTATAAGGGATAAAAGGCTGTTTCCCAGAAGTAAAACACACTGTACATAGGGTTTTTATTGTGCTAAACAAGGGTTCACTTAAAACCGCGGATTTAAGCTACAAGGATTTATAAAATGAAAAAAAATGTCTTCGCCGATTCAGGGTTATAAATACAAAGTTTAGGAGAGGTTAAAAAAAAACTACAAGTTGAAACTAAAGGTACATCAAAACTTTAAATACATAGTTGAACCACCTGTAACAACTCCATTCAACGCAAATAATGTTTAAAATCGAAACATTTACCTAATCAAAAAGTTCACAAGTCTAATTTTAATAAAAATGATAATTCAGATGTTTCTATATCTATAAATATATCTAACGATAAATATAACAGAAAACGCGAACTATCTCAAGTCGAACTATTTTTCTTTGAAGGCTTCAATTCGGGACGAACCATTTACAAAACCCGTATCCTGAAGTGTACGATAAAGGATCGGTATGGGAATATCACAACCAAAGAAAAAAATTACAAATTATACAGCCGTCTGTACAATAACTTCAAAGACCATTCTCTCGATACGATCACACCAATTATGTTGAGGCATGTACAAAGTCTGTGGTTAATACTGTGTTCTCTAGTCTGAAAAGTTTGAAAGAAAAATACAAATCAAAGTTTATTCACTTTTTCTTTTCTAATAGAAAAAATTCAGCACAGTATAAGATCTAATAGGTTAGTAGCCAATTCCAGTCGAAACACAAACTATAACCACTCTCGACTTCATAAACTATATACAAATTTCTTCAACATTTACTCTAAAGTACGTATTCAACACAGTCCTGTCTTGTTAATGTGGCAGGACGTCAATAC
Source organism: Chrysolina haemoptera (assembly GCA_958298965.1). Lineage (NCBI taxonomy): Eukaryota > Metazoa > Arthropoda > Insecta > Coleoptera > Chrysomelidae > Chrysolina > Chrysolina haemoptera. The sequence goes on from OY282590.1 coordinate 38,892,981, forward strand.
GTCCATAATGATTCAAAATATACACATCCAGCTGCTTCTTTCTGGTATCTTGTTGTTCCTCTACACTATGCTTAGGAGGAGAATATACCACAAGTTAGGTTGTCTGTCAAAATCCCACAGTCAATAGCCTTTTTGTTATTCAAGCAAACGGCAAGGTCCAAGCTGCAAGAGATACTGGTGATTTTTGGGGGATGGCGATATGATACAATCACTCGGAGGCATTCGATTTGGTACTGTATTGTTATTAACAGTTGTAAGTTGCCTCTGAATCCATCTGTACAGATATGACAAACTTTAAATATGCCTGAATTTCTACCAACCCTTCAAATCATTGATTCCTTTCTTTACCTCCCTCAAGAGAATTTTTTGATTGTGCCCGACAATATTCAAGAAGCTTTATAAAAGTCTGACTCACTACCAAGGCGTTTGAAACACTCCTGATCATTTTAAAGAGCATTGAGCACCTGAAATGAATTTAAAGTACTTTCAACTTTAAATTCCAAGTCTTATAAAAGTCTGACTCACTGCAAAGGTGCTTTAAACAATCCTAAAATTTTAAAGAGCTCTCATTAACACAAAAGTGCTTTCAAGTACCAAAATCCACTTTTGAATCCATTTGAACGGGCAAAATGCACTCGGATATTGCCAAAGCACTTTTAACAAAAGTGACTCATTATCAAAGCAATTTTAATTATTCAACCTGCTCTGAATCCTAAGTCATAAAAAATTCACACCCACCGCCACAGTGCTTTTAGCAGTCTGGGTAATTTCAAAAAGAGCTTTCAACAGGCCAGCCTTACTATTTTAACAGGCATTATGTACTTGAATTGATTTTAACGTACTTTCAACAACAATGACTCATTATTAAAGCACCCTTAACTATTCAATTTACCTTGATTTTGTTTTGAGTAAAACCTGAATCTTTGTTAAATATTAACAACACTGACTCACGGTTGAAAGTGCTTCAAACAACTTCGAAATAATAAACCCCTTGAAACTTTCAAGTATTTGGGCTCTCTTTCATGAGATTTTAACAATTAAGACCCACAATTGAATCCATTTAAACAAAGCTTCTGAGCTTCTAACAAGACTGACTCACTATCAAGAGTTTGAGAGGTTGCAATCCTCTTCTAAATTTTAACATTTTTTCATTCCAAAACAACAGTCAATAACTTGTTGCAGCTTGGCCTCCCAAACAATTTATGAAATATGCAATCAGAAAATCGAAGAAACAAAAGAAAAAAAGAAGAAAAGTTTTAGGATTTTTCTCATGCCGATTTGGTGCATGAGGGAAATTGACGAAGACCGAAGGCTATATGAATGGCTGTTATGTATATGGTATGATGCAGTAGCCCGTTGATCAAGGCAAATGTTTATGAAAGCTCACTTGTGACGTTTTCAATTTTCTCGACCTAAAATAAAAAGTGACACTTATTTTTTCAAATAGACTTTTATTCTAATTTTTTCTTTCTACAAAAGAAAAATGGTGATAAATGATAGAAACACGTTCTAAGAATCATAACAGTTTGAAAGAGGGTGACCAAGAGTACATGAAGCTCTGTATGACGGTACAATTTGCAACTATGGTAAAAGAAAAGTATCTGGAATTCTAAGGACATTCTGAAGCAAATAATAAGCTACTGACACTTGAACTTTGGTTTTTCAAAAACCACATTTGCAAGAACCACATTTAGAGATTTGTAGACTATTACGAATCACAGAATTGTCTAAAAGTATTTAGAATCATAAAACTAACTGCAAAAAAATTGATGCACTAAAGGAAACAATATGAAACCCTCATTGTCTAATCAACAAGTGAATTTCAGATCAAACTTTTTTCGCCACCTCCGAAAAATATGAACGTGTAGATGGTTTTTGAAAAAATTCAAGTGCCGCTTGCAACAAGTGCAGAAGTTATAATCAATTGACTGAAAAAAAAAATTGGGTTTGGTTTTTTGCAAATATCTCAAAAACCATTTGACATTTTTCAAATTTGAAAGAATATTCAAAAAGAGGAGGAAATTTCCCAAAAAAAAGTCCCACCTCCCAGAACTGTAGGACCAATATTTAAAATTGGAAAAAAAAAATGAAACAGAAAGTACTAAGAAACATCAGAATGTTGTCATAAACAGTTGTAGAGTGTACTCAAAGGCATAGCCTGAGTCTGTAGAGGATGGTTACTATTATTATTTGCTGATCCTACATTTACAACACCACCCTACATTTCAATGCACATTCCAAGCAAGCACTGAATTTAAAATCCATCAACAACAAACAATGAAATGAGAAATGACAATAAAATAATTCATTAAAAAGATCTGCAAACATTGACAAAATAAAGCAACCAAGAAAAAACATCAGGCTGTGAAACCGTGGGTGATACTCATACCTATAATTGAAATTGTGATTCAATTATTTGAGACAGTAACCATCGACGACAAAGAAATGGAAAGGAAGATAAAGGAGGATAAAGGAAGTTTTTCGGGGTATTATACTTGTCGGATTTGTCTCTGCCATTCAGTTATAACAATAATCAAACTCACCGACACAGAGCGACGGGCGGGGAACATTAGGCTGTTACTACGTTATCACTTTTTGCTGGAAGGGACGTTGTTATATTGTTGTGCCGATGTGGATTTGTTGTGGGAGATTTCGAGTTCGGCCAGCTTCTTCCACAGCTCGTCTCGTTCCTTCTCGCGTTTCTTTTCCCTGCAAAAAAAAAAGACACACTAAGTGACGCGCGCGACTTTTCGACCCTACGGCCCTACTTTTGTCTTTCGGCCTTGTAGCTGACGGTCAATTCGTCGAACAGCTTCGAGTTCATCTCCATGAAGGTCTTGAGCACGTTGTAGACCAACGCGACGATGGTCTGGTTCCAGTGCTCCTTGGATATTCGATAGAGGGCCGGGAACATGATCGGCATGATCACGTGGTTGTTCTCTTCCAATAACGACATTATGTACTCATTGTTCCAGAAGTACAGAGCCCGCTCTGCCACCTGAAAGCGGAAAGTTCGGGAAGTTCAGTAAAGATGCATAGTCACTCATGTGTCCATCTACTCCACATAAGATATGACATTATTGTAGATAATCTTTATTACACTGAAAGAGAAACTGGCTTTGAGAATGAAATACTTCATCAGAATTTCTGTAGATGGCGTCCAAAGGACAACTTTTATTTAGCTCTTTCATTCTCTCTACCATAAATTGAATTTCTAGGAATATCTTTAGGTTCATTCACCAACAATCGTACCACGACCCTTGCCTCCGCAATAAGAGTTTGCCCTCCGCATCGTTTATATAAGGTTTAGGTGAAAAACCCATTAAAAAGGGAATATAACCTTATATAAATTTGGCGCCCCACGTTGGGCACCAAATTTATATAATTTATATCATTCATCACTGTAGGGTTTTTCTTACAATATTTCGAATTCAAATAGTTTATCCTCTTGAATTACTGTTCAGTTTTATTCTCCACCATAATAGTTTGACAAATACTTTCTTGTAATCCGTTGTTATGAACAAATCTATGTACCATTCCAAACATTTAATAGCTCAGTCATTTAAACAGGTGAGACCCCAAGAACCTTGCGAGTCATCAGGTTAGGGGGTATATAGCTAGCAGTAAAACGTGTTCGACAACGACAACCAACTCACCCGTCACCGTACTCATTCCAACACTTGTATCAAAACTGAAAACGTGTGCTTATATTCTGACCATAACTTTCGTCTAACAGTTTGATGTTACCAACATCGAAAAAAAAAATGCGTATCGAAATAGAGACTACTTCGATACTCTTTTGGGTTTCATAATAATTAAATTTTGGACACAAAATAGAAAAATATTTTCAAAGGTATAATAACAATAAAATCCCGAAAGTCGGTTCCTTACCTGGAAATGAGGACTGGACACGCACTTGGAGATCTGCCTGAAGAGCGGCTCCTGAATGCGCACGAACTGCGACGGCTCCATGACGTCGAGCACTTCCTCAATCTCGCCCAAGAACATCACCTCCTTCTGGCTGCACGTCTTGGGCCAGTACTTGAGCAGGCCGCGGATGACCGGCTCCGTCAGCGTGGGGTCCTTCTCGAGGAACTGCACGACGCAATAGGCGAGCTGCGCGTGGTACAGCGACAGGCACTTGACCTTGTGCAGCGGGATGAGCACCTTGACGAGGAACTGCTTGTGCTCCGCCTTCAAAGGCAGCGCGAACCCGTTTATTATCGAGCCGAGGATCTCCAGCAGCTCGCCCACGCCGTTGAAGTGTTCAGTCTCATACACAAACCTGGAATTGCAATAAAAAGTAACATGTCGTAGCTCAACTGATTCGTTTAGGCAGTGTAATTGCCATATTTGGTTAGTTTATTTCCCAAATTAATAAATTTATATTGAAAGATACTCTGCTTCGTGAATAAAATACCCAACCTTAACATTTGTTTTGGTTCGGAACTCACCTAAGAAATATATTGTTAATTTGTTTCCGGATGAAGGCCCTGAGCCCCAGGAACTTGCCGTAGATGCGGTGCAGCACCGTCTTGAGGAAGTCCCTCTCTCTCGGATCCTCGGAGTCGAACAGCTCCAAGAGCTGCAGCACGAAGTTCTGGTCGATGACGCGCTTCCCGATCGTCGGCTGGAAGTCGGAGCTCTCGAGGAAGCGCAAGAAGAACTCGTAGACGAGCTGCAGATGCGGCCAGCTGGCCTCCAGCGTCGGGTCGTCCTCCTCCGGGTCGAAGTCCGGGTTCTCGCTCGGCGGCAGCGTGCGGAACAGGTTGGCCGATATCTGCGACAGAAACTCCAAATAAAATACTTAAAAAGAGGTTTTTTGACTAAGGTCGATTGACAACTTTATTCATATAAACGAAGAAAAACTAGCGACATGCAGAAAAAATTTAAAATTCCAAAAAAAAAATTCCTCGAGCAGGACTTGAACCCACGACCTTTAGATCAAAATAAATAAATAAGCTTATTTTTATGGAATTCAAACTCAAAAATTTGCGACTTCTTAAATGACATTTCATCTCTTCATGTATCCCAACCCTGGGGGGAGCAAGGAATACCGAGAAAGGGACGCAGAAGTACCGACTCTCCCGCCCACGTGTTAGGAGAGCAAATTCAAATTCGAATTCAAAATTTATTCAATTGAATTCTTTACATTTCAAAAGCAAGTACGCATACAGAGTATAAATAAAAAAAATAAAAAAAAAATAAAAAAAAAAAAAAAAAAGGTTTATTGTCTAACAGGAGTAATCCCAATTACAAGACAAACATAAGGTTTACAGCTATGAATAAGTATAAGTAAAGTAGAATACAAAAATAGCATATAAAATCAGTAGAATAATAACTTTTAATACACACAATAAAATAATATTGAAAAAACGTTTTAAAGACGCTTAGAGTAAAAAATATTTTTTTTTTTTATTTGAGATACAGATTCAAAAGCTTGCCGCCTGAAGTTTTCGGTTCGAATACGAAAATGGCAAGCTTTTGAATCTGTAACTCACATAAAAAATTACTTTTTACTTTTGGGTGCGTTTGAATAAAAGCTGGTCTTAAAAAAGATTTTTTTTTAATATTATTTCCGAGATTATTTTATTTTGTGCTCTTTAGTTAGTTCGCATTGATCCATGGATTTCAGGGAAAGCATGGTTATTACAAGGGCCGTTTCGTGTGAGTTTTGAGCTATCTAGCTCTTCAATGATGAGGCCACCTAAATATTCACTCGTCCGTCATCATATGACTTTCAACAAAACATTAATAATCTTCGACCCCGAAAACCTCATATCAATTTAGAATCGAATCGGACCATAATCACGATACTCATCCGCGCCACATTGAAGCAGCCATCTTGAATTTCTCAATTTTTATGAAAGAATCGGATCATAATTACAAAACTCGACCGCCATATTGGATCCGCTATAAATTTTCCAATTTTGACAAACGAATCATAATCTCCGACCCCGAAAACCCCCCAAATACAAATTTCAAGTCGAAGCTTTCGTGGAAGCGCAAGAAGAACTCGTATTATTATTTTTTTTTCTTGGTGTGTTGGCATCGACTGCTATGGTCATTAGCCAGGTGTTCTGGATAGGCCTTGTTACTAACTTCACACGCCACCTTAGGAGCAGCACTGTTAATTATTAACGAAAAAGTGAATCGTGGAGGATTATCCCTAGCCAGCAACAAGATTCAATCACTCAGATTTACATCTGAAACTGAAAAAATCTTGTCCTGCCTGGGGATAATTATTATTATTGATATAAATGAAGAAAAATTAGCGGCATACAGAAAATATTTGAAATTCCAGAAAAAAAATTCTTCAGAAGCGGGATTCGAACCCACGGCCTCTAGATTTCCGGTGCCAGTGCTCTACCAACTGAACTACCGAGAAGACATGCGTTCAACTACATATCGGGATACCGCTTTCTTCTAGAATTTTTGATGTTAGTAAATCACCTACAAACTACGGCGTTTGCGAGATGTTGTAGAATTACAGGTTGGATGGGAACTCGTTTTGATGAAGATCATCAAGAGGTGGTCGGTAGCTTAGCGGTCTAAGGCGCAGGCCGTTCGAAACTTTGCACAGTAATAGTCTGTTCGAGCCCGATGTAGGTACGAAAGATTATTTTTCAAATAGTTAATATCGGGTTGATAGGAGACCACATGCTTGTTGAAAAGTTTATATATTGTGAGTTGCCTAGATGCCAATCTCGTCTAGTTCTAGCTTGAAGTGCACACCGACCACCCGAGGTAGTGCTGTGGGTTTTCCTACAGCTGAACCTACAAGTGAACACGCCACCAAAAATCAGTAAGTCACCCCGGAGCGCTACGGCAAATAATAATAGCCGTCCTCTACCCGTACAGGCTGTGCCTTTGTGTACACTCTATGAGCGTTTGTGAGGGAGTATTATTATTATTATCAATTTCTTCACAGTAACCCGATTTTTAACCGAACCATTGAAAATTATATTCTTACCGACGCCACTGGTGGATTTACTGCTGGATCGAAAGTTACTGCTGAAAATTAACTGCGAACTTCACACCGGTGATATTTAGTCCGTTTTTCTTCCTGTCTATTCTAAACTATATTTGTTTCATCATGCAAGAGCCGATAACTTTATGACGAAAATCGTCCTACTATGGTGGTCGAGGAAGACTGAAAATTGTTCAACCTACCTACCAAAATTATATCAATCTGTTCAATTGTTATATTCCTGAAAAATAAAACAAAGAAGCAAGCAGAATTATTCATTGTGTAAGATTTTCAGTAGTAATACCACGAGAGCATCGAAAATAATCGATTATACTTCCGAGTCACGAAACGTATTCTGCGAAACACCACGAGAGCGTTAGCTCGAGTGGTATTCGTTACGATTATACATCCAATAAACCTGATAGTCCGGTGGCAGGGAGGGTTTTCGTAGCCGATAAAGCACGACGGGATCACCCAAGTTATTCTTGATAATATAACCATTTTAATATTGAAACAAACTAATGCCAGATCCATCTTGGTTACCAATTTCCAGATACAGACTGCTTGATTTTTTCTCAATTTATCTACGAATTATCTATTGAAAAGATTCCTAATAACGGCTTTAGCGTTTTTCCAGATATTTAAAAAGAGTCTGTGAACATAGCATCAAGAGCTTTTCTAACTTATGGCGGAGGATTTCCGACTTGCCACCATTATTATTATGATATAACCCCGAAACAAAATCTAAAATCGTGAAGAAATTATGTGGATGTCCATTTCCAGGGACAACTAATCCGATTTTTCAAGGTCAAAAATCTAAAAAAATTACTAGCGATTTTTTTAGAAAAAATCTGGCTACACCACTGAATTTGCGCCATTTACAAATGGTTGAATTGTAAATTACGTTGAAATGCGTCAATCAATGAAAAAAGTTATCCGAGAATGAAATTTGAAATATATGCCGTTTAATCTACCCCAAATTCAATTTCAGAATGTTTATCAAAATTTGGAATAGACCACTGTATTCAGGAGGTCTTGATATATATTGGTCAAAGTTTCATCGAAATCTATTCATAAATAAAAAAATAATAAGATAATAAAATTTTAAAAATATCTTAAAGGGAAAATTGTCATTTTATATCATAATTTTTAATTTTGTTTATAAACAGATTTCTATGAAATTACAATCACTGATATTTCGAGACTCCCTGAATCTAGTGGTGTAGTCAAAGTTTTGAAATTGAATTGGTGGGTTAATTAAACAGCATATTTTTTCACATTTCATTCCCTTATAACTTTTTTATTGTTTGAAGCATTTCAACGTAATTCACATATGAATCCAGTGGTGTAGTTAGAATTTTTCTGAAAAAGTCGCTAGTAGTTTTTTTATATTTGTATCGTTGAAAAATCAGATTAGTAGGCCCTGGAAATGGAGATTTATTCATGAAATTTGGTGTCCTAGTAGACTTTTTGAATGTCTACCTAATGAAAAAAATCCGGTCTTAAGCCATCTTCAATTTGGGAATTTTAGCAAAACATTCATGATCTAATATCCCAAATACTCCCACATACGAATTTTGAAAAGAGTCAGACCATAAAAAAATCATAATATTTGACCTCAAAAACCCCCACATACCAATTTTGAATAGAATCAAACCAAAATCTCATCCACCATCTTGGAGCCACCATATCGAATTCATGAATTTTGACAAGAAAATCATAATCTCCGACCACGAAAACCCCTATATACCAAATTATATTCGAATCGGACCATAAAAACTCGGCCATATTGAATTTACGAATTTTGACAAAAAAATTCATAATCTCCGACCCCGAAAAATAATCTCTGACCCCGAAAACCCTTACACACTAATTTTGAATCGAATCGGACCATAATGACAAATATGGTCGACCATCTTGGAGCCGCCATCTTTAATTTATGAATTTTACCCCACATGTCAATTTTTAATCGAATCTGACAATAATCACAAATCTCGATCGCCATCTTATCTAAAGGACTAAAAAGTAATAAATTATTGTCAATGTGGGGTGCTTGACATAAGTTCTCTTGAGCTAAGTATTGTAAAGTTAAAATTAGTAATGAAAGAATAATATAAATCAAGAGCATCCTCGCTTTTTTTTACATTTGAGTACTTACATTTTCAATTATTTTTTACCTTTTAGTCCATGTTGTCAAATGTGTTCTTCAGTTTTTTTAACTTTAATTTTTTTATGCCTGTATCCATATTCCACCCATACAAGGTGGTACATAAATAATTACAATTCAATGTTCACAATTGAATTTTTTTTCGAAGTTTCGTCTTAAGATGGTCGAAGGGGGACGGAGGTTCAAATTTTTGATACGCGTGCAAAATTGCATCAAATTTCCTATCGAGGAGCCATCTATCACAAGTCACGAATTGTATTGATCAATATACAGTACTTTATCATCTTCAGTATTTTAGAATATTTCCACCATTACAGATATTTGTCGCCTTCTCACACTGATTGTATATTTTCAATGAAAAATTATTCATTCCAAATTCAGTAGATATTTATTCTGGTCCATCATATTCAATTAACAACAGCTGTATAATTTATTCAATGTTTGATTTAAACATTTAACCGATTTCAAGTCCGACTATAAATAGTATATCGTGGATAATTTGCTCAATGACTGGACATAATCTGTTTTCTACCTCTTTCAATTTTTCCCAACGTTTCGATTGCTTGAATCTGCAATCGTCTTCAGGTAAATACTGACAAATTAAGATGCTTCGCTAAATTTTTTTAGCACGCTTATATTAGCTTCACTTGCAAGTATCTATGTAATGGAAACTTTAAACGTGATTTTTACCCACGTCCGAATGATTTGAAATTTGACATTTTTGTTATAGAAGAAAAACAAAATGGCGGCTTCAAGATGGCGGACGAGATTTGTGATAATGGTCCGATTCCATTCAAAATTGGTAAGTGATTTCGGGGATTATGAATTTTTATTCAAAATTCATAGATTCAAAATGGCGGCTTCGAGATGGCCGCACGAGATTTGTGATTATGGTCAGATTCGATTCAAAATTGGTATGTGGGTGTTTTTTAGGTCGTATATTTCGAATCTTCTGTCAAAAGTCATAAAATAAAGATGGCGGCTCCAAGATAGTGGTCTGATTCGATTCAAAATTAGTGTGTGAGGATTTTCAGGGTCAGAGATTATGAATTTTTTTGTCAAAATTTATGAATTCAAGATGGCGGCCCAAGATGATGGACGAGTATTATAGTAATTATGGTCAGATTCGATTCAAAATTGGTAAAGTTTTCGGGACCAGAGATTTCCATTTTAAAAAAGTACAGTTTAAAAAAAAAACAAAAAAAATGCTTTATTTCCTAAAAAGTAAAAAATTATTGACAATTTAATTTATTTATAAATATTTGAAACACTCAAATAACGATATTTTGAAAAATATTGCGTTCATCCTTAAACCTATGGACGGCAGTATGAGTATTTCTGAATTGACTTGGGGGGGGGGGGGGGGTAATTACCCCCTTTACCCCCTGGATCCGCCACTGGGGGTGCTTGACAAAGTTTTCTTGAGCTCTTGAACACTCGGTATTGTTAAATTAAACTAAAAAATAAGAGAATATAGATCGAAAGCACCCATGCTTTTTTACATTTGAGAAATTAAATTGTCAATTATTTTTTACCTTTTAGTCTATGTTGGAAGTGAAGCGTGTGTTTTTGAACCATTAGGTTTATCCGTGTGGTGTAATTAAGGTAATTAAGGAGGTACTGTTGTGCAAGCTCGAACAATATGGATTAAAAGAAATCACTTTAACCTGATGCCATTCTTTTTCACCGGATAGAAAGCAGTTTCTGATAGTATCAACATCTTCAAATATAATTAGAATAAATTGACGAGTACCCCAAGGTTCGGTACTAGGGCCAGTAACATTCTGTATGGCTAAGGCCCTATTTTCATAATGAGCTCAAAGACTTATTCAGTTTAAATAGCTCTTAGACTATTACAAGCTGCCAAATGCAATTGTAAATTTAATTCTAAGGATACTTCAGTGTCATTACAAAATTAGCCATAAGTTGGATACTTTCAGTCTTGTCGTTTTCATAATTTCCGATAAAAATAAATCTCGATTCGTTGAAGCAGGTGGTCTAGTTGGCCACCTTATAGAAGAAACAAATTCTGCTCCAACTGATATAAGGTTACCTGTAGTATCTAACTAAATATTTTCGATGTACAAGGGTTTCTTCATGAAAAAGTCAGTATAATTTCAATTGTATTAGCGATTGCCTTATATTAAATAATTAGGTAATTCCAAACAAGAAAATAATGTTTCACATATGAAAGTCACTGAAATGTTTAAAAATGTGCTAATAGACATGGCATTCGATAATTAAAAAAAGAACTACTTGAACATGTAGATTTTCCTCGGTTCACCCTGTATAATCGGCAATATATTTTCAGTATAAATTGTGTTGTCTAGTTCACTTTGGTTTTTAATCAACTTCCTAGCTATCATTGAATTATGAAGCACTAAGCTCCACCACCCTGTATAAACAACTCCAAAAATAACCACTTTATTGATATTGAAGATAAGGCATCCTTATTAAGTATACTTCAATAATTCTTAGTCAATATTTTTAAGAATTAATTCATATCCACATAGTATCTGGAACTTTCATGTAAACAAAATATTCAAAACCACAAGATAGCACATGATAATGTTAACTTGGTTAGTGAAGTTTGTGTAGAATAATAATAATAATAATAATAATAATAATAATAATAATAATATAATAAATTCAAAGCCTAACAACCCGAATCAACCCATTTACAGGACATTATCAGTTGAAATTCAATATCAATATAGAGGGTGTTTCAGGGCGATAATCCTGGAATGTTTTTTATGATATAGAAAAGTCATAAATTATCAATTTTTTCGTGTGAAAAGTTTTGTAGAATTCCTAAAGGAAACGAAGATACATCTTATTTCATGATGAGTGTTCCTAAAATTTAATGTTCTTCAACGTAGGCTGCTTAGGACATAATTAAGAAAGCAATACACAAAAGCTCATTTTATTTTAACGAAGTCACTGTTTGTTCTACTTATTTAATTATTGCTCCTTTTTTGTTTGGCTTTTTATGTTCATGGGTTCCTTCGTTAAAGAATATCTAATTTTGAGAACAGTTATGATAAAACATCTTGTATTTTCGATTACTTTCGGAATTTTCCAAAACTTTTCACACAAGTAATCTGATAATTATTCATTTTTCATCTTGACGAACTCAAAAAAACATGTCATTTGAGAAATGGCATTTGTAAGCATTTCTTTATGGGTACTATTCCGTTTTTACATAATTTTTGATAATTGTAGGAATATATGGGAGCTGCAATAAAATGAGAACCTCAGTTTTCTACTGTATCTCACTTCGAAGCTTCCTCTGGTAACTTCTGATGTCATTTGTCAGTTGTGATGATTTAAGTTTGAATTTCAATGCCCACTTTGTTCGATGGAACAATCAACCGTATCTCCGCCATTTTTCTACCGATTTTCAATTTTGAAGAACAGTGTTATCACAAATTGCATGTTCTTCCAGATTATGGAAAAAAATGTACAGTGTCATTTGAAAAAAAAAGTTTGGGGTCACTTCCGGTTAAACCGGAAGTGGTTAATTTTCAGTAATAGCGTCAAACTATGTGTATTAGAGTATTATAGCGACATAAACTTGAAATCTGTATTTTTAAACAATATTTTACACCTTGTGGTCACCCGGTATAGAAACGATCATCTTCAAATAAAAACATACCATTTTGATGATTTCAGGATAGACAGGCTCGGTGAGGACTCCTCTGCCTCCTGTTATGTAATCGACGAGTTCGTTGAGGGTGCATCTTTTCACCTCCTTCCCCTTCAGGTCAGCCACGGGGTCCATGAAATCGAAAGCTACGCAACACTGCCTCAGTTTTCGAATGAACAGTTCTTCCTGTTCAGACGCTGGCACATCTGCAAATTAAACAGCGAGGACGTGCATTTATTGTATTTTAAATGAACAGATAAATGTTCTACAATATGACAATAATATTTGGAACTATTTTATTACAGATAGTTTTTCAGTAGGTAACTCAAATTTAGAAAAAAGTCATGCCTTAATCCAATCCATCAATCATTGATACAAAGAATAATAAATAAATCTTCATGTTCTATAGTGTTGGTATCTAAATGTGTAAATTCATCATGACTGATAAATAGGAAGGAACTGAAACACTCCTAATTTACACTGAAAATTAAAAATTAAACTTTAAATTATCTCGTCAATAAACTTTGATCAGTGTACTAAGTTTCAAATTTTTGTCTTCAGGAAAAAACAATTGAATCTCAATTTCTTGTTGTACTTTCAACACCCTATATCTCAGAGAGGTTGCATTTTAGGACATACCTTGATAGATACTTTTCACCTCAAAATGAGGTGAGGAATCTGTATTCGGAGTTTGTCAGTCTTTTTCTAACTCACCCTGTATATTTTTCAGTGTAAATTTATTTCCTTCCTATTTATCAATAGCATTTTCATATAGGAAGAATACTGTCATAGGTCGATTTTGTTGTTTTCACAAACGAGCGAAATAACAATAATTTGCTTCTGAAAAAGAGACTAAGAACGATTGCACTTTCAGGTCTGCCTTTCTGTGTTTAATACCGACTTAGTATTGTATAGATTGAAAAAATGTGCTTGAAATCACATGAACAAGATACATTTCAACTTAATCGAGAGAAAGAAATAGTTTTTATTGAAAATTGACAAATTCTTTGACAACTACTAGTTTTTTTGGAAATTTCCGGGTAAATTTGGAGAGTTTAGAGGAAGATTTGTTTGACAAATTTGTAATAACCAATTTCTGTGGTACATTTCCTACTCAGGTCAAAATTTCAGCCCCAGTAAACAAAATTTCAACAATTTTACTCTTCCGAAATCTTTGATTGAACAGAACACACATTACTCAAGAGAAGGCAATCCAAACAACGAGATTAACTAAAGACAGATCAGATTTTAGAATCGGTTTAGGATGTACTAGATTTTCATTTTGGTACACTAACCTTTGAGAAGAGGCAAGGGTTGTAGCTCGACATCCTGTGAGTTGCGATATCTGGAACTTCCCTGCGACTTTTTGGTCTTCTTTTTCAGCGAGCGTTTCGCAAAAGGATCAATCCTATCGACGAACGCAGTCGTCGACATCGCGGTGTCAAGAAGTCTTCAGTGGTAACAATAACAACAAGCAAATACTATACTATTTACAAAGGGATAGTAAGAGGATCACTCTGCATTTCACTACTTGAAATATTTCGTCAAATCGCACAGATTTTCAAACGCATCGTTTAAGTATATTTATAGTCCTTTATATTTATGAATGATTGCTAAATATCAATGACAGCCACAAGGTGTGTGTGCTTATAATTCAGAGCACGCCCAATGATCGAATGCCCGAATTTTTCGGAAAATTCCACGATTTCCGACGCGATCGCAACAATCACGCGAAGAATTGGAAAATCGCCGAGGAAAATCACTTAAAAATCTTCGATGCGTAGGAAAGGCAAGTCGGTATCACCAAACTGCCAAGCAAGTCCAGTATTTTCACCCGCCATCAGCTGGTTAATTCCACACAAAATGCTCCGAACTGATTGATTTTCACACTCTCTGTTTTTGTTTGCACATTTTATACACACCAAACCATTCGATGGAAGTATTTGTTGTACCGTACGTGCTAGAAATTCGGCAGAAAAAATTATTTTTATAATAATTTTTGCACACAACCGATCCGATGCTGTAAATACCTTGAGCTGAAAATAGATGGGAGGTACGCGCTAGTCAAGCGACAGACTGAGGTATGTCTTTGTCGATTTTTCCGGTCGAAAAAAATGTTCTATAATAATTAACAATGATTTACTCATAAAACAAACATTTGGTACTTTTATATTGATGATTTTAGAAAAATTTAACAACTCAACTGACCAAATTTTACTCATTTACAAGTCGCCAGCCAATCAGCAGCGAGCCAACACATAGGTGAACCAATCAGGTGCAGATCTCGCTAAAATGACGACCGTCATTGAAAATTGGCATCTGACAGATGTTACGCGTATGATCAGTGGCGGATCTGGGGACGGGAACGTGCGTCCCAGACGGTTGAATTAAAAGTTACACTAGATATAATAGGATGATGTAGTGGCTAGTATAAACACAGCAGAAAAAAAGACATTTGAAGAGAACCGTGAATATACCCTTAAAAAATTGTGGAAGGAATGTCAGTTACATTATCAAAATTACTCAGATTGAAATAATGTAATGTGGTGAAGTTATTATAAGATCAAACGAATTTACCTTAAGTGAAGTTCGATCTTAATTATATGAAACGCCTTGTTCGAAGATGATCAAATGTAGTACCCCTTGTTTTCCGTGTGAACACGCAAATTTTTAAACCAACTGTGTCGCTTCAGGCCAACAAAACGCACCCATTTCTGTACCGTCGTGTCTGTGGCTGAGCTCAGATAAGAAATGAAACTGAAAGTCTTTTATTCAATACAGTGATCATTATTTGATCATACTCCCTCCTATCTCTTCAGACCAGAACCAAGAGTTGTTAAATTCGGTCTTTTAAAATAATAAGGGTGTAATTTTCAATATTTTTACTCTCAAACCACTGCAGCTCGAACAATTACAAAACGTAAAGCAAAAAAGTGTTGATCCTTTTTTGCTACAGAGTAAAGACACTATGAACAAAATATGAGACGTATGTTTACAAAAATTATAATTCATTGACGTCACAAACATGGCGGATGCGACAACCGTGTCTCTATTATCCGTTGGAGTGACTATATCAAGTATGTGAGAAAAACTAGACTGCAGTATCGACACCTTCAAGGAGATATTCAATCAGTCAGCTTAGTTTGCGGAAGAAATAGGCACAGTTGTTTGTAAGTCTAGGACAATGGCCGACGACTCACGACCAAAGTACTTTATTTTAACCAAAACACTTTATTTTGATGAATTTTCCAAATGATAGATGAAATCAGACAAACGAAATCCTATATCCGCGCCTGGTTAGCTGTTACCAAATGATCATTGATACAAAGATATATATCGTCTAAAAGTATCAGAATAATGCATTACGTTGTAATCTACCTCGTTCCTATTTAAGTCATAAGTGCGTTTCCTTGTTGGTGCTGTTCTTATATTGAATAAATTTTATTTTTCAACTAAATTCCTAACCCATGCTCAAGCAATCAAATTCTTTGTGATTCACTGGTCACCGACGTCGACGAATAGTCCTGTGTCCCCCCAAAATAATTTTCTGAATCTGCCACTGCGTATGATAAAAATGAGTAAATATGTAAATAACATAACCTCATCTTATTATGCAGAAAATATTAAAAGAAAAGAAACAATAAAAATGTCTTGTCCGGGATTATACTGTGGCAGAGTTCTCTTATCAGATGGCCAACTTAGTGACTGTGGTCCTTGTCCTAGGGGATACCGCCGAAATGATACTTTTATCTGTGTAGAATGTACAGATATTCCTTCCTTGTACGACTGGTTATATTTGGGTTTTATAGTTTTACTGGTATTGGTTTTACATTGGTTTTTCATTGATATGGTGTCTATTAGAAGAAGGTATGAATTGCGTTCGTTTCAATATGTCCACAGAAGTAATAAGCTTCATTTTCAGTTTCAACAAGGTTATTATAAGCCTTCACATGGTGGCGTTTGCTGAGGTTTGCCTAGCATCCATTCTCACCCTTCTGATATCTCACCCGATGGGATCCTTCAATATATACAATTGTGAAGTACGAAGTATAAAAGACTGGTATACGGTTTTTCACAATCCTACGCCAAATTATGAAAAAAAAGTGCACTGTTCACAGGAAGCTGTATATCCTTTGTAAGTACCTTAGTATCGTCAGTGTCGTAGCTAGATATTTAAAAAATACCCTGGGAGACCAGATTCTCAGGTTTCGAAAGTGTGATTCTCATGTTTCGAAAGTGTGATTCTCATGCACCAATTGTGTTCCAATAATAAAAAAAAAACGGTGAGTTTATCGATTAATACAAAAATTCACAAGGTTTTTTATTTAATTACAACTGATGAATTTGTTTTGAAAGTATATTTTATATTGCTGGAAGGGCGGGAAAATTTTCAAATTCGACAACACTGCTCATCTTCCTCGCATTCTCCGCGAACGATACGCCATCTATAATTGTTTGCTTGAACTAATATTAAGTATTTGAGGTCTTTATTGCTATAAGCGGTAGTGAACCAATTTAATCTGTTTCTTACTGAATTATCGATTTTTTGGCAAAAATTTTGATTTTGTGATATCCTCCAGTACCTATTCATGGTTTTAGAATCGGATAACTTGACACGACGAATCGAAAGTTCTATTACTAGGATACTAGATGTATTTGCTCAAAGCACCAATGATGAATGCAATAACAATAGTACCAAACACAAGGTTTATTTACATTATTTTCCACTAAAAAACAGTTATGCAAAAAGTGAAAGTGCCTGCATAGATGAAAATTTCTGATGAATTTATTTCAACTTTCGACTTTTTCAGTAATCCATTCAAATTTGAATGATAATTAAATTAAACACCATAGTCTCTTATATAAGAATTTTATAGCTAATCACCACTAAATTTTATTAATTTCTGAGCGCCATCTAGCGGGAAAACATTTCGTGAATACCGCAGGCATCTGCTATTGACACTTTACTATTAAGGACTCCTGCAGTGTTGTCATGTTGCTGAAATCTGTTGAATAATTTCTGTTTTAGATACACTACTGTCTTTTTGTTCTATGGATTATGCTTGGTGTTGATGCTACTTATCCGGCCGTGGGCCTGTAAAAAGTTCCTTCCACGTCAGAGTAAAATGTCCATTTATGCTGCCATGTATTTCATTCCTATACTTGTATTGATGCATGCCATAGTAGGAGGGCTGCTGTGTAAGTATTCCGAGTTGATATTCGTAGAAACAATTGTGTAATCCAATCTAATTGACCTTAGTTAAGTTCGGTATTATGATCGCAGATTGGAGCAGATTTTATTCACTTGGCTACAAATTAATCGAATCAGTCGGTAATAAACAAACGAAACGGACGAGATCAGCGTGAGCTTGACTTGACTTGACTTGACAGAATGATGTTAACCTATAACATTTTAATTTGAGTTGTAGTTTCTTGTAAAACAAGTTTCAAGTTTTAAATTTAATCTGTGGCTATTTCAAGGTAATTCTTTCATTTCGATTTCAACATCAAACCACACAAACTTCTCCTAGCAAAAAGAACCATCTCGGACAGAAGGGATTTGAAAAACCAAACGATCAAGATTTTCCTCCCCAACAATCGGTTGCAATAAACTAACGATACAGACTAATCCGATCAGTCCGACGTAAATACCGAACGCGGTTCTTATTGAAAAAAAAAAAATAACTCTCGACTATAATTATTATAAGTAGCGTAACTAGGAAGGGAACAGGGAACCTTCCAACCCCCAAAATTTTAGAAGATTTGTCTAATTCCAGGATATTGATTATTATTATTATTATGTACAAAACTTTTATACCAGTCCCCCACCCCAAAGAAAAATTATGGCTACGCCACTGGCTCTAATCATTAGTATTTTTGAACTGACAACTGACAGTATATCCAATCTTCCAGACTACTCGTTCCCGCACCTGGTGCTGATCCTCTCCGTCGTCTCGTGCGCAGCCCACTTCGCCGTCAAGATGGATCAGAGTATGACGTCGCTGATCGTGACGACCATCTTGGAACCCCGCAACGTCGTCATCCTGCTCGGCCATTGGTGTCTGCACGCCTACGGCATCGTGTCCATCACGCAACTCGCCGAACCGGCGCTGCATGCGTTCCTGATTCTGCTGGTACCGCTGCCCGCCACCTTCTACGTCCTCACCGCGAGGTTCACCGATCCCAACAAATCGCTCTTCTAGTATAGAGTTACCGGGAGAGAGAACGCGGGGGCGGCGGTAAGAGAGATCAGCTGCAGCGTGAGCACCGTCATCCAGCCACGGTCGGCCATCGTCGAGAACCATTGACAGTTGACAGATTCGTCCGCTTGCGAGCGCGGAACCATCGTATATCTGAAGCACGTTCGGTAAATGCAAATCTGACAGCTCGATTCAATCTGTAGGCGTGGTTTCTCTATACTTGTAGTGGAAAACGGAGCAGACAGATTGAATCCAAGGACTTTGAACACCATTCGTAGAGGATGGTCCAATCGACTGATTTTGCCAGCCTGTCAAATGACGTTAGCGTGATGCATTCTCAATGGTTTATATATCTATATATAGATATAAGAGTATACGGAAGGTATCACGGTGACGTCAATTGATATATTACATTGCAGCATAGGGATTGGACCATCCTTCACAAATAACGTTCATTATCCTTGGATTGAATCGAGCTGTCAGATCTGCATTTACCGAACGCACCTCTACTATGAGCACCTGAATTCCAAACTAAAATCCTTAAACTGCACATGCGCCTAGTATTGAGGCGTGATTGGTCACTGTAAAGTCGGTATACAAATTGCTGGCAATACAATCCATATCTCTAACACATAAAATAAAATTGTTAGTCCAGAATCTCTAACCATTGGTCTATACGCACATCTATACAATGTTATTAATAATAATAATAAGCGAGCGTTTTCTAAATATTGTGGCTCTAGCGCGAAAAAGCTGTCAATTAATGACATTCCTCAGAAAACATTGAATTTGCGTTGAGATTTGAACTAGCCCAAGGCTACTTTGTTATGTGGTTGTCGAAAAAATAATGTATCAACTACGGTGAGCTTCAATCCGCTTTGCACTTCTATCGCTAGTACAATGGACACACGCTATTTTTGAGTGTGACCACAATCATTTTTTTTTGTAGAGGTAGTAGAAATAATGTTCGATACGCCCACGATGTGCACATTACTTCGCCTTAATACCAACCCGACTATAGCTTGCCTGTTCACCACAGGGTTGTGTGTTAATCGCGAGCGAAAAACAAATTCACGCATTTTCAACTCAGTTGGTATTTTTCTTGTTATTCATTTGAACGTCTCTCTATTATGGTGACCAATCACGCCTCAATACTACTGAGCGCATGCGCAGTTTAATAGTTTTGCATTTAAGCGCTCGTATATCTACTGACACCAGGAGAATTGAGAAGAAGACAGAATCACGAAGGCATATGTTTATCTCCAGAGCAGTCTTTCGCCCGGTCTTTGCCAATCTGAAGCGAATGCGCCTTACTTGAACCTAATATGTTGATTATTTTTTAGATCTTTTTTATGATTGTTTGACAGATTTTTTGGAAAATGCATTTTAATTTATATTTCCCCTATTTATAGGCAACCAAATTCAACGTATAATTGTGAAAATACTTTTAATTAAATGTCTTTTGGCGATATTTATTTTTATTTCTACTATTTCTTCGTTTTTTATTGTAACCCTGCAGGAACCGTACTTCCTTGTCTATTTTCTGATCAGCATGATGAGTTTTCCCAGTAGTTTTTGTGTTTGACCCAATCCAGTCTCTTACAGACGCTCTTACTGTACACTTCGGTACCCAGTGTCTGCCCTTGGTTTGAGGTATTTCCGAATCTCCTCTTGCGAGATTCTTTGTTTCTTATTGCCTGCAACCCTCAGGTGCCCTGAACCCATACCAGTTTGACGTGATTCCGGTCTGCCAGCGCTCTCAGTTCTTCTTTGCAGTTCATTACCAGTTTAGATGCCACTACCTTGTTTCAAAATTAATTGTTCACTGTGTATGCGCGTTATCTACGTTTCTCGTCTTGTTCTCCTCCGCTGGAGGATGGCGTACACATATGCCTAAAGGACACAGATATAGATGTCCAGTGAGTAGCTGGCAATGGGGCACCATTCCTGGTCTTGGCCCATCTGTTTACCAGATTTGCCCAGGATGTCCTTGAGCTGCGAGCCGTCTCACTGAGTTCTGTACCCTGTATTGGTCATTGAAGAAGTAATATTTCGGAGTGTAGTCCGTTCTGGTTCCCAGCGCGGCCCCAATCACAGTTCTAAAAATGTGACGTTTGAGTTGGGTGTGTTCTGCAGTCTGGAGTGACCAAACCCTGCCTTCCCCTGTACCACTAGATGAAGAGGAGGCTGTCCCGGGGGTGTCTCGATGGCTGCAGTTGTTGTTGATTCAATCTCACAGTACTACGACCTTCTTTGCTTTGCCCCAGCCTTACCTGGAACCTCTTCTCAGAGACTTCAGTTCTTCTGGGATTCCCATAGCA
The DNA here is from genome assembly GCA_958298965.1 of Chrysolina haemoptera. NCBI lineage: Eukaryota > Metazoa > Arthropoda > Insecta > Coleoptera > Chrysomelidae > Chrysolina > Chrysolina haemoptera. Next base: position 38,914,285 of record OY282590.1, read on the forward strand.
AGTGTCTGATCTATCTGGTTTCCAGAAAAGTGAATTCTCAGCATTTCTTGGATTGTTTCTTCCCCTGTATACCTTTGCTCCCCTTAACAGTAAACGTTTTTCATGAAAAACAATTTTGCTTTCGCAGAATGAAGTTGTTTTTCACCGCCATCTAGCGCCAACATTCAGTGAATGATTTGCATTACAAAAACTGTTGAACTACTCTATTTGAGTGAAATTGATGTTATACCCAAGCATCATACTATCTGTATTAACTAATTCTATCATTAAATATACAGAGCACATATCAGACATAAAACATGGACACCGCTTTTTTACATTTAAGGGTTCCCATCAATACAGATTGAGTTTGGTAGTTATCAGAACCCTCAAAGTTTGGTCGAAAGCAGAACAAACGGAAAGACCGGTCTTATCCACGCACCAATCGAAAGCGGTGATCGGTTGATCAGATAAGGTGCAGTTTTGCAAAAGCGACAGGTCTCCCACCACTCCATACGGTATTCCATCCGAGTCTTTTTCTATCCTTTTGGTTGGATAATTGCTGAAAAAAAAATATAATCCATGATCAACTATTGTGAGTATGAATAAATATGTGTCATAAATACACTTCCCCCAGGGAGAAGTACGGGCTCATTGGCACTCATCAGTACGGTCTAGGCAAGTGTGAAGATGTGCAACACTTGGTTGCAAGCGACACAACAAACAAGCGAGGTCAAGAACGGTACATATGAGATTCAGTCAGATCACATTTCATATGGTAAACACGATAAGATTTATTATAAACTCCGAAATGTTTCGCTACACCGTAGCTTCTTCAAGCGATTAGTATAGAGGAGTATACTAAGCACTTGAATAAGCTGCAGTGTAGCGAAAACATGTATAATAAAATATATGGAAATCTGATCGTGTAGTGCTAAACTTATTTCAAACTAATACATATCTTGAGTAATTCATTGAAATTTGATTGAGACCAAAATCAAACACTATGGTCTCTTAGCAGCAGATCACTTTCATTATGAATGAGAAATTAAATTTACTATGTTTTTTTACCACATATAGCACGTAACTGCAGTAACGCAAGTGTTCCAGATTTAAAATGAATAATTTCATTTATCATTTTTCATGATCACTATTATTGTTTTTCGCCTAAATTCTGAGCGCTACCTAGCGGTAACGCATTCCACAAATCGGTGCAAGTCCTTGCATGATTAAGATAAGAATAAGAAGCTATGAAGTGAGATATACATGTTGATTGCGTGTCAAGGCCGCTCTATATGAGCTTCCCATATAATACCTATGCCTAAAATTTCCTCACAAAACTATTCTTCTGTTGTCCATAATATACAACTATAAAACATGCTATTCGTCTCCAAGAGCTCTTATTGGAGAGTTTCTGAAATTAATTTTTTACACACTTGAAACTTTTAGATTCTGTCCAGAACAGACCATTCGTCTCGTCTGTGATATTTCGCTCACAAGCTCGCTTACTCCTCTTGAACATCGCAGAAAGGTTGGCGATCTGTTTCTGTTTCATAAATATTTTCATGGACGATGCTCTTCCGAAGTATCATCAATCGTTCCGCCGTTAGCGGTCCCATCGATATTGACTCGTTGAGCTCAGTCCTCACATCAATATGCACTTTGGAACTCGCTGCTTCGGGAGGTGTTCCCTGAGGCATACAGCCTTCAGAAATTCAAGAACACCAATTCCTACCTACTTTCCCTCGGCTCTCAAGATGTTCTCTGAACAATACAGGATTTTCCATTTCGTGGGAACAAAAAAAAATTCCTCACTTGCCGACGGAGGTTGAAAGAAAGGTCTGACAGATAAAATGCAATGTCCGTCGTGAAAGTATAGTAATTATTACAAGAATGGCAAATATTACATTATATTAATACTTACTATTTCCATAGACACATACTTCCAGCACCGCCCGTGGTCATGAAAATCTCCCTGTTTTGCGGCAAATGTCTGACGGCCCAGACTGTGGAATCGTGCGCTTTTTCTGTCAGACAGGCGAAGCCCTTTCTCGGATGTTGGGTTCTCACGTCGAAACAGTAGATCTTGGATTCCAGCGTCGTTGCTACCAGTTTGTTCATGGGTATTGTTTTACGGTCGAATTGCAGACCAACAACCTGGAAATAAACTTCTGTAATATGCCAATAAGTTGTTCGTTTTCAAGGTGAAAATTATTTGCCAGGCCATATGCAACAAAAGATGGGCTCGGGAGCTTCAATACAATTGATACGTCAAGGAGATTACTTCGACCACGCCAATGAAGATGACTATCGCAGTTGCAGTTGAAACGTTTGAATATTTTAACCACAGAAGACCACGGCAAAAACCCGAAAGACCTGCGGTGGAATCCTACATTCCTATATGAGCGATACCCTCTTCAAATATGACTCGCATTTCTAATTGAATACAACTACCCTGTTATACCGAGATGGACATTAAACTACAAACAGAGGACATAATAAATATTCTTGTAAAAGCTTCCTGTAATGTTGACAAGTAATAAAAATAGCCGTCCTCTACACAAACAGGCTATGCATCTCTACGAGTGTTTATAAGTATTATTATCAATAGTATCAGTTCCACGGGGTGTCAGACAACATTGGAGTTGTCTATGTTCAATGTTCGTCGCGTAATCAACCTATCATTTTCTTTCAGAGTTTGTAGAGACTAATATTATAATTTGTTTATCATTCATATATCGTGAATACCGATATTTTCAAGCGACCTGCCACTTTTTTAATTGATACTATGTAATTTATTACCCGCTGCACCTCAATTTTGAAACATATTGGTTTTACGCATTTTTTAGATTTCTGTGGGCACTTGCATTATCTATAGTTTCGAATATAAATGAATATAAGATATACGGCAAACTGTACATTTTGCGAGGAATTTTTTGAATCAGGAGTAAAAAAGATGTTTAAACACTTGAAGTAATAAAGGTTGACGTAGTTACGGATAAGTTTTATTCTTTGGTTGTTCTGTTGTCTTTTTCTAAATTACCAAGTTGGGTTTTATACCTCTAGGGTCGACCCTGCTATTAATATTATTAATTCGTCATAATTCACTTGTGTACCTTATTTAAATTATACTTTGAAAAATTATATGACATCCGAAAATGTGTTCCAACCTCACGCCAAATATACAGGGTGTACTTTGATGAAACGAATCACACAAATACAGGGTGTAATCTAACTTTTTGCACTCCCATGAAGGACGGGTATATAATGCCCTTTTATAACGGATGGCAAGTGTGAAAAATTCGAAAAAAAAATTGTGGAAATTTCAAACTTTGTTGGAAAATTCGGAAAATCTTGGAAACCGCTGTTCGAAATTACACAGTTTCTTCCATCCCGCAGTTCCAGTATTATTGCGACTCTGCTCCGGTCAGCTGACGTTCGGCGGACGGCGGTTCCCAAAAGTTCGGCGAATTTTCCAATACAATTTAAATTTCCACATTTTTTTTCAAATTTTTCACACCTGCCATTCCTTATAAAATGGTATTATACGCCCGTTTTGCACGAGAGTACAAGAGGTTAGATTACATACTGTATATTTCACCGTTTTCGCTATTGGCATTTCTCCTAAGCTTGTTACTAGTCACTTAGAATTGCTAATAGTACATCGATCAAAAATTTTATTAATTTTAATGGATGTAAGACATATGAAACCAAAAATAAAACATATGATACGTTGAATTTCTGAAAAAGGGTATTGTAATTCTGCGTCTTATATTTATATTATTACATTTCAGTTAGATTTCATACACATACCCATTAATGCTGAAGAAGAATGTTCTCCTGGAGTACTAAGGGTGACGAGGCTGAGATGAAGGAGTCGTAGGTGTGTTAACATATGCATGTGTTTGTATTGAATCTTTGTACTATTGATTGTGTTTCTTATATCAGCAAGTTTCGCATAGTATTGTAGGTCTTCTAGTTTCTTCTACACTCAAGGTAGGTGGGTAGACTGCCGTCAATATAGTTTTCGAAAATGAATATTTGGAACCTCTGGTGTGAATACGTGAATACAATTCAAGGAATAGAATCTACTAAAAACACAAAAACTGCGTCACTTTCACTCGACGCACGTTTCTTGAAGTATAGTTTTCAATTCATAATTTTATTTAAAACTCAATGAATTTCGACTTATAGGTACTTACGTTCGAATATCATTATTATAATTCATATTAATATACAAAATGATTAGTAGTTCGGTTCGATGACGCTCCACCATCATTCCTATATCTGCCGTCGTGTAACTTCCGGGACATCAAGTACGACTTCCAAGTAACCTTACCACTTCTGAACAATTGTTCCACCGGGCAAGATCCAGAGCAGTTTGTCCATTGCTGGTTTTTGCATTAACATCCGCTCCAGCTTCTATCAACAGTTCAGCCACCCGAACCGCCTTGTTTTCCGCAGCCACGTGCAAAGGAGTCTTCAGATTCGAGTCCGTCGCTTCCAAGTCAGCATTCGCATTTATAAGCAGCTCCGCGACGTCACAAAAGTCCCTTTTGGCCGCCAGATGTAGCGGCGTCCGACCCCCGAGTTTGACATCGATTTTTTCGCATTTTGCTATCAGGAAAGTCACGGCGTCTGCGCAGTTGTTCAGTACAGCTTCATGCAAGGTTGTTTCGTCGACTTTTGCTCCCTTCGTGAATAAATATTGCATCACCGGTAAGTATTTCGTGGCTGAATGGAACGCTGTAAATCCCCGAATGTCCTTTATCTGCAATAAGTAACTGTAATTACTGCTCCGTTCTAGTAGCAACTTTAGAGTATGGAGCCGACCTTCTTCGGCAAGTCGCACAATGTTCCTACTTTCGTTCCAAGAAATTAGGCCTATAGCTGAGCCGCACTTGTTTAGAACGCCCTCCGACACTGTCTCGTTCGCCAGAATGTTCTCGAAAAACGACCTCACTACTGAGAAGTCCGAGGATACCAGTACGTGACCCAAGAGGAACTGCAGGTACTCGCAGTTGGCTCTCGTCAGCTCGTCCCATAGACAAATCGCCGCGAAATATTCGCCGAATGTCTGATGAGAGAAGATCCAAGTACCTTCAATATCGTGGACGATGCCCATGTCCGAAAGACCATCTTCGTCAAGGACGTTTGCGTCTCGGTAGACGCCGAACAATTGCCATTTTTCCGGATCCATAAGCGATTGTATAGCTAGCCTTTTGTGAACCTCGATCGCCCGTCGGTAATGCCTGTTCAAAATGTCCTCGGTGGTTCCCTGGGGATTGCGTCTCTCTACATAAATGTCCCCCTTTTTCGTCACGAACATTTCGTATAATTTAGCGACGTTGATGTCCACGTTCAATTCCACATCGGCGCGTTGGGACCGTAAGAACTCCCGGCAACCTTGCCATTTGAAACTATGCTGGCCGCTGCCTTGCTGGAAGATATCCGCGACCATTTTGGTCTGCAGGGGGATTCCTATGAAACTCCACGAAGCGTGTCCGATAGAGCGGTTCAGCTTCTCCATCAGGCTTTTCGCGTACAACTCGCATCTCGAAATATCTTCTTCGAGTCTTAATTCGAGGTTCGTCGCCCAATACTGGGTGAGGAACTCAATCTGATTTTGGGGGGAAAACAGCTCCAGTTTGAAGGAGCACACGTTCAGTTGTCTTTCCAACACATTCTCCAGCTGCGGCCTCGTGGTCACTATGATTTTCGCTATGTTCGTTCTCGCGAAGCTATTTTCGAATAACTTTAATATCATGGGGGTGTATGCGGCGCTCACTTCGTCCACGGCATCTGTAATCAAAATGACGCTGGCTGGGATGTTGAATAGCTTCTTCTGGAAGTTGCTTCGAAGGACTTTGCCGGTTGAATCTAGTATGTCCTGTACTTCGATCGATTCCTTGCCAGCATGCCTTAAGTCTCGAAGTGAATTCGCGTACCTGTTCAAATCCAAGCGAATTATCCAGCGATGGGAGTAAAGCGGGTCTTGTAGTATTTCAGTGATTTTCGTCAAAACCGTGGTTTTTCCCATACCAGCGCCGTCTGAAATCAAAACGAACTTTTCATCGCTTTCCGTCATAACCAAATCGCAAATATCTTTTTCCGAATACCTATTGTCGTCTCTGATAAACCACCGATCGATGTAGATACTTCCAATATCTTCTTGGTCTTGTACTTTTTCAATTTTGATCTGCTCACCCCGCGAAAGCATCAACAACGTTTCTTCGTCGATAATATCATTTGCATCTCCGTTTGGAGTGAGAACATCCTTCAAACATACATCGTTTCCTTGAAAATCCACCGTGGCCTCCAGAAATGCATTCTTACAAGTTTCTTCCAAATCATCGAAGCGTATTCTCAAGCTGATGACTTGAGCGTTCGGGACGTGTTCTGAAAAACTATCCTTGCCGGCAAAAAATACAACCTTTTTGTAAGTCCTGTTAGATATATTTTGTAATAACTCCTCCATACGCAGATCCCCGTATAGGTTATCCTCGTATAAGGGTACAATCAACAAAAGGCATTCGGGAATGGCAAAAGCCTCCACCATATTCTCCTGAATAGAAAGGCTGTCTTCAGGGTTAACAATCATTACGGCGTCTCCCTTATTGTTTTCTTCGACAAACTGTTGATATACTTTGATCAAACCCAGAGGGTAAAATTTTCTGTCTACGATATAAACTAAGCGGTTTCCTGAATTAATATTTCTTCGCCTGAAAGATATATTAAAATTTTGCAATGTCTGAGCATGGTTTATACTTCTCCACATGCATAAATAAGCCTTGGCATCGAGTTTACGTAGGTATTCCCCAGATCCTTTGATGTACCATTGTTCTACTTTTCCTCTGATATAACTAGCTGTTGCAACTCTTTCGTGAATTCTCTCATCGAATAATTCGAAATCACCCAGTATTCCTTCTATTGCTTTATCGAGTTCTGTGTCTGGGATGCATATTAGTTGGAATTGCTCCAAAAATCTGGAAAGATCGTCTTCAGAAACACTTGGCGGTTGAGTTCTCAATCTACCGCGAGACTTTTCAGTGAGAGCATAGCCTTTGATCTTTTCAGTACAGTACAGGATGTCTCCGCGGTCAATAACGATTGACTCAAAAAAATTATCGGTTTCAGTGCCGCTAGTGATGGCAATATTAGTCAATAAACGCACTTTCAATATTTCAGTAAATCCCTTGATATTACAAAATGATGATAGATATTGACCAAGTTGAAATTCCGAATCATTGTCGAATAGCTCTTTGATTTTGATTTTCCCACGTCCATCTTGTTTGTGTTTGGCTTGCATCAGGACTGATCCTGTTTCATCCTCTTCATATATAACATCATCGAACATACCAGCATCTTTCTGATTTTCTGAGGAAAGCTCAAAATCGGTGCCCCTTTTCAAACCTTTCAGAAGGCACAGAGTTAAAAGCTTTATTTGAAATACAGAACCATGATGTCCAGATGACCCACGCAGAAAGTTATATTTTCTTATTTCGGCCATAATCGAAATTTTCCGAGATCTGAAAATAAAATCAAGCCGTGCATTACGCTAAAGAGAGAAGATATATACAAGGTGAGTCAATAATCATCATAGTAGAGGCCGGAAAGAAATATGTATGTTTGAGTAGGCCAATTGAAAAAACGAGAGATTAGAATATTGAAGTCCGAACTCCAGAGAAAATATCAGGAAGAGTTAAAATTGACAACCACCAAATAATTATAGGTGAGCATTGAGGTGACTAGAGAACAATTTACCTTATTCGTACAAAAAATATATGGTCACCACCTAGTTTCTTTCCATAGCAAATTCAATACTAGAAAGAACCAGGAAAAACGAAAAGTCAAGTCCCAAAATGATAAACCTAGATATCAAATCAAATTCTGGACGAAAACCCAGTACATTTATGGCAAGTTATGTATGCCTTCCCGTGGTTATCGATGAAACCAGCTTTGCTGCCCATGCATATTTTCAGAAATACTTCGAGGTTCATGGGAACGAAGAATGTTTCAGAACACATATGCTTCGAGCTAGTAACAATCACAAAAGTGCGTTTTCTCGTCATTATGAACAATTCACCCAGTTAACAATCTTCATATACAGAAGCACCAAACCACACAAAACAAATCTAAATGAAATATGATAACGACCTAAAGGTACCTAGGCCTGTCGAAGTCCTTTACAAAATCAAGAAAATTGAATTTCTCCAAAACGCGACGGTTTGTGTGCTCGCGTGCAATCAGAAAAACAGCCTATATGAACGGATTAACCAGCACGTCTCCCAGCTGTTAAAAGGAAATATACCCATGGGGATCGAATTGATTGCAGGAATGTTTGAGGATAAAAGGTGCAAAGCTGAGTAAAAAAATGTCCAGTGCAAAGTGATAGTACCGTTCATAAACGCTTTCTCTTTCAAAGCTCCAATGTCAGCCAGTGCCTGCAGAAATGAACGGGAAATACGGACTTGGCGAAAATCTAGAAACCCAAGCATGTTTTTTCTCTAGAAGGGCAGGTCTCACAGTGACCAGCGTAAATATGTGATTTGTAATATCTAACAGAAAACAACTACTTCTCCGGCTAAAGCCACGCTGAACATTGAACTACATCTGATGTATTGTGAAAAGAATAACTGAAAAAAAAAATCTGAAAGTGAAAATTTGCATTTTCATTCAATTCAGATAGTTGATTTTTTTTAATTAACTCTAGTTTTCATTGAAAATTCATTAAATAAATTAGATAGGGAGAATGTAATTAAAAAATATCACTCACAGAAATCGTTAATTTCATTGAATTTATATTTCATTGTCCCTATCTAATTTATTTAATGAATTTTTAATGAAAACTAGAGTTAATTAAAAAAAATCAACTATCTGAATGAAAATGAAATTTTCACTTTCTGATTTTTCTTTTCAATTAGAGTCTTTTCACAATATCTATTAAATGTAGTTCAATGTCCACTGTGGCTTTAGCCGGGAAGTAGTTGTTTTCTGTTAGATATTACAAATAAATCACATTTTTCATTTTTTCATTTTCATGGACAATGTTCCCCTTTTCAACATGAATACCTCCCAAGACGTTATCTTGAACGATGGAAAATAGCTACTAAAGTTTGTCTTTCAGCCGCAGATGATTCCACAACAGAGTTTATGAATATCATATTTTCGAACAAAAATCAATATGTGAGGAGTATGCATAAAATTAAATCTTCCAGTCCAATGGTCGGTATTACTATCAGCAGAACCTTTTCATATGAGGTTCCATTCCATATTTGGAATCTACTGAGTGCATGCTTCAACTGTTTATGTTCATGCGACATGTGCACTTCAAGGATCGAAATCCTATGTCTATCCGCTAGTAAAGCGACTTCTCGTATTTATTTTTTTTTCAAAAAAATGCATTTCAACCCATCATTTATAATTTTTCCGATTTCCCAAGCTCTTTCAGAGATCTGGCAACGTCGCAAAATAGTGACCTTTCCTTAGTATTAATAAATTTGAAATATTTACAAACGCCCAACGCGGTTTATAAAATTAAAATTACTAACGAAACCTATACCCATTCGAGTTTGAACCAAATGAAAAATTAATAGAAGGTGGTCCATCTAACAACCAGTTTCTTAGACATGTTCTAAAATACCTAGTAAAAGAAGAGTTGAGAGATTCACTTTCTGGAGAGAAAATTGACTGGAAAGTTTTCTATGGAGAGTTAGGTACTCACGTTGATATCTTATTATCCTCCGAAGAAAGTGAAATTACACTTCCAGTTCAACTACTTCAGACAAGTTCAAACTGTGGCTGAGCTTATTCCAAAAAAGTCCTGTACTTAGACTACTCAGTCTGTCTTTCAGACTATACCATACAACTAAATGCACGGCATACGCGACCCCACCACTTTCAACATTCGCCTTCTTGATAAACATTCAAAAAAGTATCAAGCGGTGAACAGGTAAGATAGGTTAGCTTGCTCAGGATAGGTTTGTGTTGATCGCGAGGGAAAAACTAATTCACGCATTTTCAACTCAGTTTGCCTTTTTTTTCTGTCTTTCAAACTTCCCGCAATTACAGTGACCAATCACAGAGTGCTTGTTGCATGCCTTTTATCTTTTATTGTCGCCTGTACGATTCTACGTCACCAGCAGGATTCAATGGGCCAATCACGGTTCAAAGAAAACTGCAGTCAGTACAATGAGATTGCCACTTGCCACAATTTGTATCGAAACATTCACTAAAAAGAATGAAGAATGTATGTTTATTATAAATTTCCTTCAACTGGTAATTTCCATTCCAACTGTTGGAGAGAAGAGCTGAGACTATTTATTAACTTGTGTACCTGATCACTAGGGGGAGTTGGCTGATAGTGTGTATCAAACGGTAGGTATACCATCTCATTTTAATATTAAACGAATTGAAAATAGTTCATACGACTCCACTATGAAAATTTTCATCATAATATTCATAATGCACTTTCAAGATTTCATCCATATATTACTTAGATGAGTAATAAATAGTCGGTACTAGTGACGCCACCTATTAAAGGGGAACGTAACTCGTCACCTCTCGAGACCCAAACTGTAGGTGAGATTTTCTTTTCGATGTGTGTGTCTAGTTTTTAGTTCAATATGGTTTCAATTCAAATAAACTTGCTAAAATTAGAAAGTAAACGTTCCATAAGTTTGTATCAACCGGGAAAAACACATCAGGTGAGTTTTAACACGATTTCTCTTGGATGTTGTAGGAGAGATTCATTTATAATTTGTTTTCGTAGAATAAGAATACCGAAACGCAGTCACAACCTATCAATGTTTTGTTTCAGATTCGCAGTCCCCGTTGATCATATACATACATGGTTCAATCAATCAAAATTTTATTGAACCAGTTTTTTACAATAATATTGAGTGAAACCTAACAAAATAGGAAAATACTAACTATTCCAACAAGTCAAAAAGACCAAGCAAAACACAATGAAACCACGGAAAAACTTAAGCAAATGGTCACCAAAGCTTTCTTTCTGTAAAAATTTCACAGATGATTGCAGAAACACCATAAACGATAAATTCCTTGAAATTTTTGTGCGGAAATGCATCGGAGATACTTTTTTTGTTTTTTGAAAAAAACGCGCAGTGGTAACGTGTACAAATGCACAAACATCAGCAATTTGATTGAACTCTTCAGACTCTTCACAAAAAATATTTTTATACTTATTCAATACGAAAGCAACGTTGTCAGTTCTTCTTGAATTTCTGCATACTATGTGAAAATAACATTTATATCGTGATTAATTTTCTGAATTATATCGACGTTCCGTTGTTTTTCAGATACCTATTAATAACTAAAAAATATGGTAAGAGGTAGGGAGTATGGGTAAAACTCGGGTTTTGAAATTTTCACAGATGCTTCAAATTATTATAAAAAGGTCGTCGCTTTTTTTTTCTCGGAGGAGTAAATGCTTTATTTAGTATTTAGTACTTGATAGGTCTCTCCGCGCAATAATTTTAGTTGTTTTAGAGTGCAGGTGAGTTCAGAAACATGACAAATTGATGACCTCGCCTTATGCAGCAATTTCATTAAAAAAATTGTTAAAAACAACAAGCAATTTCAACAATTTTTAACGAAATTTTACTCCTAATAATATAATCTACTACTTCCTGAAAAAGCAGAATTTATCAAATTGCCATCTTTCATTAAAAAAATTGTTAAAAACAACAAGCAATTTCAACAATTTTTAACAAAATTTTACTCCTAATAATATAATCTACTACTTCCTGAAAAAGCAGAATTTATCAAATTGCCATCTTTCATTAAAAAAATTGTTAAAAACAACAAGCAATTTCAACAATTTTTAACAAAATTTTACTCCTAATAATATAATCTACTACTTCCTGAAAAAACAGAATTTATCAAATTGCCATCTTTCATTAAAAAAATTGTTAAAAACAACAAGCAATTTCAACAATTTTTAACAAAATTTTACTCCTAATAATATAATCTACTACTTCCTGAAAAAGCAGAATTTATCAAATTGCCATCTTTCATTAAAAAAATTGTTAAAAACAACAAGCAATTTCAACAATTTTTAACAAAATTTTACTCCTAATAATATAATCTACTACTTCCTGAAAAAGCAGAATTTATCAAATCTTTTTGAAATAAATACAATTTTTTCAACAACCACTTTGACAACAGATTGTCACACACTATAAAATCATTTCACGTGCTCTATTTTCGTTTCAGAAAATAGATTAAGTTACTATTTTCTGACCAAGAATCACTAATATATACTATATAGGAATAATCACTTTTGTTCTCCTTAATGTTTACTTATTACTTACACTAGTCTTGAACGACAATCCTCTCACGACAATATCACACTTACAAACTGGGTATACGCAAGATAATCGTTTATCTTATCCCAATTTCCGTGATTTGCGGTCATATTTTGCACGAAATATTTTATCTTTCCACACTGCACTATCTGCTATACATTTGAAAAGATTTTATGAATCTATTTGAGGGTATGACTTTTTTACGCTCTTCTTCTATACTGTAAAATATATATAACGTCTACTATAACAATTATTTGATCTTATCGACATATTTCAAAATAACTTATTTTCAGGGCATCCGATTTGTTGAGAAGAAGAGAGTATTTATGTTGTTGAATATGCAATCAGTATAATCATGAACAGAAGACGTATCAAAAGTTTTGGACCGGCAGGCACTAAGCATCCTGGATACAGGTACACTATCAAACTTCTCAGTCTGTGCCTTCTGAAAGGCTTCAAGAATGACAAAAAGTTCAAACTGTCAACCCTTAACAACCATGCTCTTGGCTTTAATGACATAATCTTCGAAACAATTGATGGCGCTATCTTGATCTGTACGAACTATCAAGATAGTACTAATTCGAAACCGCTGAGCTACAGACAACTGTTAGGTTTACGTAGTATAATTTTTGAAAATCTACGACATTTTTTGGGAATCAACCGCTCAACGTTTCGGATAAAAAACGCTCGGTGCATAACCAACATTCGAATATCGAGGAGTAAAATAATGGAGAGTGTCCTACCATCAAGAGACACCGAGGCTAGTGATGTGCTGTATTTAGCCAAAAAGGGTGTGCATTACACCCTTAGCGGAAATTGTCGAGAACTATTGCAAGATAAACATAATCCCGTTGCTGAAGGCATACTGTCCGATTTCATTGAGAAATTTCAATTAATGACCGTTTCAGAAAGAGCGGTTGATGAAGATATCCGCAGTATCCTGAAAAATATTCAAATATGCGATTCGGAATACCTCAATAATTTGGAAGATACAGCAAATTACCTGGACGACAAGATCTCTGCCTGGTCTTCAGACTCTTCAGACATAAAATCTTGCTACCTAGACAATTACCATGCAGCTGCTTTTCTGAGCACGCGCAGGAGTACCAACTACGCGAAATCCCTGCAACGACATAATATTACTTTCAGAAAACCAGACACGGAAATCGGCAATCGGGTACTGCATTTAGTGAGCGGTTCACACTACGTTCTAACGCTGATCAGATTCTACTGGGAGATGATCAAAAAAACCGATGACTACATTATCGTCGATCCACACGAAAGTCTTTCGGTACAGAGAATCATGATCGAAGCGTTTTTTGCACCAGTCTGCAGTATATTAGTAGTACCCCTTTACGGAACGCATTCCTACAAAGACTTACGCATCCACGAGCTCCTTGAAGGAATATCCGAGTCCAAAAGGATTGTTTTTTTCGCCGACAAAGATAATTTTTCGGAAAATGTGTCGAACGTTCAAGTCATCAAAAAGCGGACATACTTCGATGATTTGGAAAACACCTGTAAGACAGCCTTTTTGGATGCGATGGTGGATTTTCAAGGGAACGACGTACCTTTGAATGATGTACTTGCTCCGAACGGAGACCCCAACGAAATAATCGATGAGGAGACAATGTTGAAGCTTTCGCTGAGCGAAAAGATCAAAATCGAACAAATACACGGAAAAGGGGAGACTGGAAGCATTTACATCTGCCGAAAGTTTATCAGAGACGGCTGTCCGTATTCAGAACGAGATATGTGCGATTTAATTGTGGCGACGAGGAAAACTAATAAGTTTATAGTCATTTCTGACGACGCAGGCATGGGGAAAAGTACAGTTTTGACCAGGATCACGGAAATTCTGAGCGAACCGCAGTATCCCTGTTTCTGGGTAATCAGACTGGATTTAAACAGATATTCTAACGTATTCAAAAAACTGAAACAAAACACTACCGAACCGATCGAAGTGGAAGACATACTGAACTCGGCGAGCCCCGTTATTCGGACAGATTTTGAGAGGAAACTCTTCAACGTTACCAATAAAGTGGTACTCCTAATAGACGGAGTGGACGTAGTCAGATCATCCTACGAAGATCTAGTGGTGCAGTTTTTGAAAAACAGTTCTGATAGAACTAACATAGCGCGAATCATACTCACAACCAGACCCTACTTAGAGAGCCTGCTGGAAAGAGAGTTTCGCGGGAAGTGTTTCAAACTGCAGCTGTTCAGTAGTGAAGATCGAATTGATTTTCTCGCCAGATACTGGAAAATAAACCTGGAGTTAACTCCGCGAGACGCACTAAGGGCCAAATCTTACGCGAGGAATTTAATAGGGGAATTGGATCGCAAAATCGGCCAGGCGTCTCTAGATTTCATCGGTATTCCCCTGCAAACCCAAATGATCGCGGAAATTTTCCAACAAGGTGGCGGATACCACAATTCCGAATGGACAGGCTGCAAAGAGTTCCTTGTCTCGCAAAATATTGCGGTAGAGTTGAACAGAGACATCAATATTGCGAAACTGAACACAGACATCAATATCGCGATACTGTACGAAATGTTCGTGTTGAGGAAGGGGGAAATATTCGTCGACGACAATTGCACGGCGGGACACGTCATCGTAAAGGACATAGTTCAAAACCTCTTCCAAGAGTCGATCGACGCTCACAAAAAGATAGCCCTGGAATCCTGCATAGACTCGGAAAGATGCAAACAGTTCAGCGTGTATCGTAACACCAATATCTTTCGGTCCGAGCAATACCTGCCGAATTTGGGACTCGTTCAGAAAATCGATTGTTCGTGGATCTTCGTTCATCGCACTTTTGCCGAATATTTTGTTTCAACTTGTTTGTGTGAGGAACTGAAGACGGGAAACGTCGAATGGTCTTTCCTTCGCTTCCTCTTAAGCGAGGTACTCGTATCAGTGGAATTTTCTGTGGTACGATCGTTCGTCGATAGTATTCTGATGAACGAGGACATTCCTGAACGAGTACTAGAAGCTTGTGGATGCGCGATGGGACAAATTTCTTGGCACGAGAATAGAAACATCGTTCATCTAGCCAGAGAGGGTCGGCTGAACATCCTGAAGCTGCTCCTAGAAAAATGTAGCAACATTTCTTATCTGCTACAAATTCAGGACATGTCTGGGGCCGTAGCCCTCCACGAAGCTACGGAACATCCGCGTCTTCTTGAGTATTTACTGCTGAAAGGGGCCAACGTCAACAAAGTGAACTCTCTCGGACAAACAGCCTTGCATAAAGCCAGTCGGAATGATAGCTACGTCGACGCGGTTAGTTTGCTGATCAGCAAAGGGGCAGACACTGAGATCAAAACGAAAGACGGGAAAACGGCTTTGCATTTGGCCGCCGAGATCAATTCGTTGGAAGTAGCCCGGAAACTAGTCAACGCCGGGGCGGATGTCCTTGCCAAAACGGGGAATGGTCGAACGGCATTGGATCTCGCCCAGTCGTGCAAGAATGTCAGCATAGTCGATTTAATGAAGCAGAAACTTGCTTCTCTTTGAGGTTATCAAAATTATAAATTTATACATACATGCACGAACTATATTGAATAAATATTGGAGACATAAATACGTAGTGTATTTTTTTTTAATGAACTCAAATGTTTACTGAGTTCGTTGTTACTATACTGGAGTTCGTAGCTACAGAAAATATTGGACGATCAAAAGCTATCGTTTCATCATCATTTAGGGCTTTACTCTTTCCAAATGGACCACTTTCATGTCAGTCGTAGGACTGCATTGGATTCTGTAGACTACGTCGTTGATCTATCTCAACTTCCCAAGATATCGTTGAGTTTGTAGGCACATCTTCTTTTTACGAAAATTGTACAGCTATACTCGGCCACCTCGTGTAAATTCTCCTGAATTAGCTTTCAAATCATAACAACCTTTCAACCTATCGCTTGCCAATATTAACCTCTTTCGGGCTATGTCGTGGATATTCAACAAGCTTCTCTCAGTTTATAGGCCTAGTTCCGCACATCTGTCACTGTGGAACTTGGTGATTCGAATACCACGTCCCAGGGTCATTGAAGTTTCCTCCCGAAGATAATGCTAGCCAGGGTAAGCTTGTTTAAATAACAGATAGTTGCCGTGTATGCTATCAGCAATATTGGAAGGTGTCTGTCCCAGTGCCTCTGATATTTTTCGACAACCTTGGACATATATTCTACCATGGTTCGATTTGAGGTTGGCATTTCTCGAATCTTCTTCCCATAACATAATCAAAATACATGCGATGTCAACTACATCAATCTCTGGAAAGTCGCTAGAGCATTACAGAATCCAACAAGCATTACCGTAAACCGATATAGACCACTTCCAGTGGTGAAAGCAATCTTCTCTTAATCGTCCTCATGAATGTCCACTTGCCAGTATCCGCTCTTCCAAGTCCAGCGTTAGACAGTATCAAACATTACGAGGCCGTTGTTAAAAGTGTTACTTTGATGAAAATTTCTTTACAACTACCTCGATAAAGCTCACGTGCCAACAAATCCAAAACACGTGTCCACGCTTGTACTTCGACCTGACGGTTTCTTTCGATAATTTTTCTTCCTCGAAAACTGTAAAAGATGGTGAAGAAGTCAGTCTGTTTCCATCATATTCAGAATAATAATTCCAAACTCAAATATTTTAGATTTTGATGATTGGCCGCGCTAGATTTTCTTTTGGGAATTTTGAAAAATGGTAAAGGAAAGTTATGTGTGGTTTCACGCAGACATTTTCAATATAACGATTTTCAATGTTGACATTGCACATTCTTGTAGATCTTAATGATGAGCAATAAACATGAAAAACGCAATACTATCGTTTTCCAATCTGAAGATTTCTCTCTTTTTTATATTGACACCTTTCTTGAGCCATTTCATTATGTTATCAGTAGTATTTTGTAAGATTCGATTATGTCTGGAACACTAGAATTTTTCAAAGACTGTTTTCAGAATAACCCAAATCAATCGTGGAATAGTCCAAACGTATTCTCGAAATTATCAACATAATCTTAAGCTTTGAATGAGGATTAGTGCTGTATTCATAAGTGGTTGATTGATGAGATAACGAAAATAAAAACCATCATCACAATTTTATCAATAAATTATTATCACAAAACCATAAATAAATATAATAGGAAAGTGATCATCATGAACAAACGTTAGCAACACAAACACACACAATGCACAGAAATCTTTTTTTTTCCTCGGAAGGTAATGAGGTGTTTTCATACTATTGAACGCATACATGGTGTTTCCGAAATTGGAGCACTTGAGAAAATGTGTTGTTATTTGGAACATAATGTAACCATAAATGGCAGGAATTTTCGAATTTTTTATTAAAATTTTATGAAATCGCTTTCAGTTACCTTTGTTTGGGAGGCACTGGTTTGATTCAAACATCAGTGTAGAGTCATCGAATAAAACCTACATACCCCATTCTTCACACATTTGGACCACCTCACGGACATGTTCTTCAGATCGTAGAGCTTGATGTCTCCGTTGTCGTAGCCCGCTGCTAGGACTCTCTCTTCGTTGTTGTAAGAATCGCCGAAAGCCACCGCCCAGCAGTCTCTGGCAGCTGATTCTTCCGCGGGCACGAATTTGGCTACCGGTGTGTCTTTTTGTCGGACGTCCCATACCATCACGGAACCTAAAATTTGATATTGCTTTTGGGATTTCGCTCTGGGGTGGTTGTAGTCAGAATGTCATACGGAGCAAATGAAGTGAAAATATACCAGGTGTCCCTTTTAAAAATCGAAAGTTTTTGTCACAATTCTGGTGAAAGTTGCGTAAAGCTAAGTCCCTTGATTACTTACATTTCGGACCTCAAAGGTTTCTACCCCTTTCAATTTTTCACTACGTTTCAATTGCTTGAATTTGCAATCGTCTTCAGGTAAATAGATGTAGTATTATTACGGTGTAATAACGCGCGGTCTTACAGCGCGCGTGGTTTCGAGCTTTTTCTCCTTTTTTCTCGGATGTTGCAAATTTTTTAAACTCTTTATATGAACGCAACATCATTCGAGTGATAGACTCTCATTTTGTTCACTTGTTATATGGAAACAACAAACTGACAAAAAACTATCTTTGTAAAAATATGTGCAAATTTTCTGTCGCTGCCTCCTGTGCTATTATAACTATTCTTGAGCTTCTTCAAACTGTTTCTGTTTTTGAATCATCTCCAGCTTTTCTGCAGCTTTTCCTTCATCTAACTGTTTCTGTTGTCGAATCATCGTTAACTCTAGTTTTAACTTAGAAATGTCAGACTTTTTCGAAGATGCGGAACCATATGTGACTTTGCACTGGATGCTCTAAAGGAACCATGACGTGGAACATCAGAAATATTGAAATAGTAAGTAATCAAGGTGATACATCATCTATAACTTTAAAACAAGCTAAGTCACTTATCAAAAGTTGAATTTTTATGTAATATACAGATCTTTCAAATTTCTTTGCCTTATCGGCAGAAACAAAAAAGTTATCACTTTCCACGGACACCCGGTATATTACAAACGAAGGTGATCCATACCATCTCGTGAGCCTGTAGCGATTTCTGGGGCTCCACAGCTTGACGTCGTTCCTCCAACACCGTCTATGGCGTTGATCACAGCCGTATGTTGTGTGGTTTTGTAGACAGGCACCAGAGTGTCTTCCAAGTCCCTGGTGAATCAAATAACGCTCTCATTTATTCCCCATTATGGATTTACAATAAAAATCGTATATTAGATATTCCCAAACTTTTTTCTTTTCAATCACCATATAAATACTATCGCTGCAAAGATCAAAAATATTTCATTAACATATTTTAGTCTTATATACACAATAATAATATATAGACGCACGACGTTTCAATCGGTTCAGTATCTCCGATCGTTATCAAGTGTGTACTGACCACCATAGAGAATGAGAGGAACTTTATAGGTCTTAAGGTAATTAGAAAGATTTTCTGTTTTCTCAATTGGCCATACTTGATCGTGGTAATATAGGTTGGTGCTCTGACCGTTTGTTTTCTTTTCATCTAGAATTGGCCTGTTATTAATTATTAAAGTTTTCCAGACATTCTTAATTTCTACGCTCGGTTGACTGATGAAAGCGTTGTTGACTTGGATGTATTAGGAATATTAAATTTTTGTTCAAACCAGTGTCTTTTCTTGTCAAGGACTTTGGCATCATCCGATTGGATGCGGTGGTGTTCCGTCCAAGCGTGTTCTGCGATTCCTGACCTTGACATCTCTCCCCACATGGTGGAAATATTTGGAGAGAAGGGTACTTCGACACTGTCAATTTTACTATTTCATTTATTTTATACTCTCCGGCAAAATTTCTCGAACAACTCTCCCCGTTGAATTCAGCGTTTGTGTTCGTCTGCCCTAACGCTGAGCGGCCTTTTGGTCTCACCGATGTAGCGGCATTCGCATGATATCTGGTTAACGTTTTTTTTTTATCTTCGTTTGAATTCTCAGGCTTGGTTCCGATCAGAAGGATTCTTAGTGTGTTTCTTGATCTGAATAAACACCTTCTGACGTTGTACTTATTCCTGATCCTTCTTGGTTTCTTCGGTACGTCTTTAAGATATAATGGTAGGAGCGTAGGAGAACAACATGGCAACAGTTGTTCTTCGTTGCTGCATATGGTCCTTGCCCTTTCCACGAGAGTTTCCACTATGCCTTTTTTGGTCAAAGTTGCGTGGTTTGAATCGAAGATCAGGTATTGTCCGGTGTGGGTATTTTTTTCTGTAGACGGAAAACCCACAACTGAGCTTCGATTCAAACAAAAAAAGGCACCGTAAACACCCTTGTGGACAGGGCAAGTGCCATTTGCAGTAACAAAGAACAACTAGAAATTGAACTCAGCTACATAAGGAGTTGCATAATGAAACAGAACTCCAGGAAGACGTTCTAAAACAAGCCATCAGGAAAACTAAGGATTGACAATCCAGCCATGTTGTCCTCCTATATTAGAGGCGTATTCGGATAGACTAAGAAGGATCGGGAATAAGAAATCTTCTAGAATTTGTGGAAAGAATACAAACGATAAGGGTCCTCCAACCATTGCCACGCTTAACTATGGACAATTGAGAAAACAGGTAGTCCTGTCAATTACCTCATGACATGTAAAGTTCCTTTCATTACTCTGGCTGTTAGTACATACTTGATAATGATCGGAGATCCACCAAAGTTACCGTTACCAAAAAATTAAAATCGGTCAAACAGCTTTCGAGAAATATTCGACTTTTATCTCTATTGAATATCGAAAATAAAAAACCTTACCATATCTGCAACCTCCCGGAAAAGTCGCCCGTAGCCAAATGCCTGCTCCTCAAGCCGGACGCCTCGAACGTGCAGCACTTGAAGTGGTCCTTCTTGCAAAACTCGCCCTGCTTCTCGACCCCTTCTCCGGTCAAGGCGTAGATCTCTACGATGCCGGCGCCGTTGGACTTGCCGCCGACGGACACGAACTTGGCGGAGCACGGAATCCAGCGCACGTCGTGGACTGCGTAATCCACGGACTTCTGGTTGTGGCAGATTATTTGCGGTTTCTGGAGCTGCTCCATAATGAGACACTTCGCGACCGGCGGTTCGCTTCGTTAATGACTTAACAATAAAGGGTTGCTATGGTGACGACGGACCGGTGTGGAGACATACTGGACGATTCCTCCATAGGAAGATTAAAACTTCCTCTTGTCGAAGGAGATTTGAAATGGTGGTTTGGTATTTCAGAAAATACCAGAATATTTATGATAAGCAAAAGAGAGCAAAGATCCACTCAAATCAGCAGGAATTTACAGAATTCTGGTAAGGGTTATATAGGACAAACAAAAAGAATCATTGTTACTCGCCTAGTCGAGTACAAGCAAAGTTGTCGATTGGGGTAAACCGAGAAGTCCTCAGTCGGCTGCGGAAAACACAGGGTTGCCGCAACATCCCCGCCATCACAAAAAGTACGCGCCAGAACAGCATCATAAATGGCATGCCAGGAACGAGATCTTTTGGTTTATTTGATATGTCAAGAAGAGGGTACTTTCACCAGGACTGAATAAGATAACTACCGCAGTTGCAGTCAAAACGTTTGGAGATTTTAACCAAAGACGCCAACTGTGAAAGACATTCCTATATTAGACATCAAATAATTTTGATAACATGTCAAATTACTGTGACTTATAATACTTTAGGTTTTAAAGACTTCAAAAGACGTTTGTAAACAGAAGCATTACGACTTTGTAAGATGCCAGCTGCCTATAAAGTATCAAATCATGTTTCCTCTGCAGCTCTATTGAAAAATCTGACAAAGACTATATTCCCTAGAGGATTTGAAAAATGAATTTTTCCGATTCACAGTACTAATAAATGTTTCAAATAAATTCTCCTTATTCTCCAAACTACAATAATAGAGCCTGTGTTCAAATTCATGTCTCACACTTTCGAAACTTTCGCAGGAGATACCTACCTCAGCATTTTCGAAGACTGCAATCCTTAAGTTCTTCAATTATTAAGGCTGGTGATCTTTTATAATTTGGAATTGTCATATAATTCTTTATTATGAAGAAATCAAAGGGTGTCAAATCTGAATTTCTTATAAGAAATTCTATAGGTCATCTTCCAATCCAACTTTTGATTAATTTTTCAAACACAATACAATACAACTCCAACTATATGATTATAAATATTTGTATGAGGCATTCAGTACACACAAATCTGCCACCTAAGCCCCATAATATAAGCAGCATTTGCGCAAGAAAACAACAACCAGTTCAGACTGCTTTAATCCAAACTAAAAAACTTAACAATTTTAAATTCTCTAAGCCAAACTAACAAACATAAAACACCAGAATCGAGCACAGTCTAGACAAGGCGGTTGGAAGACCACCCGCATTCTTTATTCTCCTTCCACTGTGCAAGGGAATCTGCATAGATCTCTTTCTTCCAAATGGGAACAGACTTCTTCACGTTGTCGATACACCAGTTAGTTGCTTTAATTGCGTCCTCTCGATGTGGAGATGAAATTCCAATGATTATACTGGCCTCTCTAACAGGTACCAATCCTAATCTGAAAGGTTAAGTCAAGAAGTTAGCCATTTTGATGAATGAAAACAATCTATAGGATTTAGCGGTAAAATGGAAATATCAAATTCATCTAAACATTCATTAAATAGAGATTTCATTAAGTTGGTCATTTTGAAATAAGAAAAGGATATTGTATATTTGATGGTCCTATTCATATTTTCGAACTAAAATCAAAATGCAATGCCCATCACAGGCAAACCTTGCTTCAATGAAATGAACGATTTCTGTGAGTGATATTTTTCAATAACATTCTCCCTATCTAATAAGAGAAAATAAAAAACATAAATTATTTGATTGAAAATGCGAATTTTCACTTCCCGATTTTTTTCTTTTCAGTTAGAGTCTTTTCACAATATCTATCAGATGTAGCAATGTCCAGCGTGGCTTGTGCCAGGGAAGTAGTTGTTTTCTGTTAGATATTACAAATAAATCATATTTTTCAATTTTCACGGAAAATGTTCCCATTTTCAACATTATCAATGTATGTTCTGACTTTACCTATGGTAAACAGCAATATTCTCCACATCAGGCCACTGCGATCTTATTTCCTCACAGAGCTTCTCCATTGTTTTCAGTGCCATAGATTCATATGCCTCGTATTCCAAAGTAACTACACTTTTTCCATCAAAATTGTCCCTTGTTGTTCCCACGAACAGAGAAATGGCCCCACAAGAATCCGAACTGACCAAATCGGTTATCAAGTCCGTGGACAACTTATCCTTAGTCAGTTTCAAGTGATTCATTTTGGTTCGTTTTAGCCACCGCTCAATGGAGGAATAACGGCTATCTCGTCTCCTGCCTTCAAAGTGATCACTTCGTTTTCACAGAATTCTTCGTTAACAGATATTATTACGTTGTTTTTTATATCTTCTAGAGAAAATGAGGAGACAATTTTTTCCAGCAGTTCTTCGTAGGTCAGAGGAGATGTCACATCTATGAAATCGAAGCTTTTACCTGCGATAATAATAATAAATGCTATTTATTGACTACAAGCAATTGACGGAGGTCCAACAGTTTACCTGCAATTTCCCTGGCTTTGGCGAAAAAGAATATTTTTACATGAACATTCATCACACTATATCGCTAGTAATACAGTTTCAAGGAGGCCATATCTGTTCTGTATTATTATCGCAGTATTTTGACCACATGATATAATTGTTGACAGTTTGATTAGGTCTTATCATCACTTATCTTAGGTTAAGGTTACCCTCACAATTTTGTAGTAGTAGTACTAAGCCTTCTGTCACAGAACACAGGTCACAGAATAGACTCTTCTATTCTGTATTCTGTGCCTATGTGTCAATTACTGTCAATCAGTGTTGTCAACTCTTTAGGACCCAACAGTTATTTGCTCCAGTACGGTCTTAGGACTTAAGTGGACCTTAGTTAGAAGTTATAGTGCCAATGTTGTCATTATTAAAACTCAGGTGAAAGCTGTTACTGATATATCTATTTATCCTAGACTTTTTCCTCCGTAATACGCACATGAAATATGCACCAAATAAAATATTCTTGATTTTCGCGGTTTTGTTAAAGATACATTATATTTTTAACCGTTGGTTACAATGGATAGTTGGTATTTTCGCACGACAATATGGCGACAGTGAATATGGTCAAGAGGCGTTTTCAATTTAGGATATGTTCCAAAAGTAACCAGTTGCTAACCGCTACTAACCAGAAATTTGACAGCGGTTATCTGAAAAATTTATAATTACTGGTTACTTTCGGAACACTTTGGTGATTGTGTTGTGATTACTGATTGGTGTGTCTGGTGACAAAAAATTACATTTAACAGCACAACGCATAAATACATGAGGCAGCCTTTAGACTGTCCAGCGTTCCCAATTCTTCCTGGCAATAACCACAAAAGCACATATCTTCAGTCAGAAAAATCGCAATTAATGATAAGTATATACAGTTAATAGAAAAAGTACCATAGTGAAATACTGCAATAGCAATCCATAAATTTGTGAGTAGATCACCAAAGTTACTTCCATGGCCGCATGCGCAGTAGCGACGTTTTGAGCAAGCCCACATGTAGATCGCCGAAGTCGAGCTGCGCTATCTTACCGCATGCCGGGTGTTATCTTACCGCAAGCCCAGTGCTCGAATAATAAATAAAAAGAATAATGATTGTGAATGAAGAAATTCGAGTTGTTAAAGTGATATAATAATAATGATGTTTAGAAAAATAGGAAAAATGGCGGGTAACGGGAGTGTAACGTTTCAAGGTGCGATTCCAATGAGAAACGTATACAGGGTGTTTGAAAATATATGATTTAAGAGAAAAATCAACAGGGTGTCTCAAAACACTCATCAATTGAGAGAGAAAAAACAACAGGGTGTTTCAAAATACATCAATTAAGAGAAAAAACAGCAGGGTGTGCCAAAATACATTGGAAAAATGAATCATCGCTTCATTGGGGGCATGCAGCGATTCAGAAGTTTTCGTTTTAGGTATATAGGGTGTATCAAAATGGATCATTTAAGAAAAAATATATACCAGGTGTACCAACGTGCCAGTTGGGGGCAAAAAATATATACAGGGTGTCTCATAAACGTGCATCGTGATGGGGGGCGGTCATTTGAGGAAAAAAAATATATACCAGGTGTACCAACATGTCACTTGGGGCAAAAAAAATATATACCAGGTGTACAAACATGTCAGTTGAGGCAAAAAAAAAAAATATATACAGGGTGTCTCATAAACGTGCATCGTGACGGGGTCCAACATTTTTAAAGTGCGAATATACAGGGTGTCTCATAAACGTGCGTCGTGACGGGGTCCGACATTTTTAAAGTGCGATTTGGAGTAAAGTTGTCGTTCAAAATTTTAGTCATTTTTCCGAACGAGAAACATGCATAAATGCGACCACAATATGCATTTTTCTCGTTCCAAATTTTACGTGTTTTTTGGGATGAGAAAACGAACATTTTTAGCAACTTTGAAATGATGAATCCCCCATAAGAAATACATGTAAAAGTGTATTTTCCGCGTTCGTTATTTTAGCTGTTTTTCGGAACGAGAAAACGTACCAAAATGTGCTCAAAAAAGCGTTTTCCGTAACAGAAATTCTGTGCGAGGTTCGGTACGAAAACACGCCTTTTTTGATCACATTTTTGCGTGTTTTAGAGTTTCAAATTGACCAACCTAAATTATAGGTAAAAAATAAAATAAAGCAGTTTGAAGACAAAATTTATTATACATTTTTATTTTGGTAACATATCACATAGCCATTTGTAAAGAATATCGACGTTTCGGAGGCTGCAATTATAGTTGGTCTTGTTGCGACGAATATGATGCATACAAGGTAAGATGACATCATTGGTGTTGTTGGTGAATATAGGAACCATCCATGTCGTATTATCATAATCCTCCAAGTTGACAATACGTGTGGGTAGACCTAATTGTTGAAATTTCTCTGCAAGATAGTTTCGTTTTTGAAGTCCTCGCACATAAATGATATCGGTATCATGCAGATGTTTCTTGAGGATGGCATCCAATTGATGATATTCCACAAAGCCAGAGGAATACCGCAGTCCGTGAACGTTTTTCTCCAAGAAACAAGTGGTACGTTGATCCTCTTTACTCAAAGAGGAAAATGGTACGTTTGGCAACAGTAAAAAGTTACTACATTGAATTCCAACCCTTATAGCTATTTCCTTAGGATGGAATTGCTGGTCGACGATGAAGCCTTGAATATCTACAACAGCTATTCTCATGTTGACTCTACGATTGATACTGAAGATGAATGGCATGCTCAATTCCATTTTTTGATAATTTCTGAGAGTGGGAGGTGCTCAATGACAGTGTCATGCACAATAATGGCATAGGCTCGAGTATTTTGGGGGAATGGTTCAGATGCCTCGATTTCGAGTTTCACATCAACACTGGAACTTTTGATGCTCTCGTCCCTTCTGGAACAATCGATGACAAAGAGAGTTTTGTCAAAGAAGGCCGAGTAAGCCAAAAGAGGATTATGCTGATTGGTAAGTTTATAGCTGAGCCCAAATTGTGAGTAGTTGAAATATGCTTGAGAAAAATTTCCCTTTGCAAAATCCAGATGCATATTTTCTTTAGGGTAATTTTCACCGTTTAGAGTCAGCGTTATATTAGTGATATTCAAATTGTTGAATATTGTCGGATCATTATTGACTTTGGTATAATCACGATTTTTTTGGAAACATACAATCACATAGCGGGGGCTTTCGAGGAATGATGAAGTCTTGACAGCCCATATTTCATTTTTTGCACCTTGTGTGAGAGCAGGCAACATATGGAGTTCCCATTTTCTGAAGGGCATGAGAATGGGAGTGTCAGCTTGGATAGCTTTCAAAAGTTGTAATTTAATTTGATCATGCGGATAGATTCGTTTGACTTTGAGTTCAATATTTTCAATTTCCAGTTTGACTTCCGTTGGGGTCAATGTTGTTCCAGGAGTTTCGTCTATTTTGAAGAGGTTGCTATCATCTCCAGCTCGTACTAATCGGATGGTATGTTTACCGTAGGAAACACACTGATAATCACTGAAAATATTCAGAAAATGTCTAATGGGTATGAGCATGTTGAATGTTAGATGGGTTGGGTTGATGACTCCAGTATTGGTGGCAGTGGGAAAAGTCCAACCTGAGGTGGCCAAGTGTTTAATATCTTCATCGGTGTAGGTGAGAAAGCCTCTGACAGTACTAACGATGCCAACTTCACGAACTGTTTCCAATTCCTTGCCACTTTGTTCATAACTTGCAGATTGAAACAGGAAAGCGCCAGCATTGTTTACGAATGTCACCCTGCCATTTCCTTTGGTTCTCTCAATTTTTCCACTGATGAATAGCAGGCTGTCGTACAAGGCATCATAGGCATCAGATTGATTAATGTTGATTTCAATAACATCATTGTTGCGGAAAGATTTGACATATGGGTAGTAGGTCCGCCACTCTACCTTTTGTATGGATTCATCGTTGTGCGGTTTTCGGAAAATGTTGAACATTTGATTGGACAACATGATAGCCGAGAGATTCCAAAAACAATTTATTTTCCACCGACAATAGTTGACGCTGCTGGTGTTGCTGCTGCTGCTGCTGCTGCTGCTGCTGCTGGTTGAATGTCTTGGTGAAGACTGAGGTGTGGTATGGAGATGACTTATAATTATAGATAGTTAGCACCATACTTTCGCTTCAATTCCAAACGAATTATTATTTCTTCGTTGCGAAAATCAACAAGTTGAGAATGTTGATCGAGCACTCGCAACGTAATGGTATTTATTTCGTTTGTATGAGAAATGGGCAGGTAAATGAGATGATTGGGTGTTTCGTCAATTGCGTAACCAGGATCAACACCTACAGCAAATTCGTATATCGTATGAGACGGTGTGTCGTTGTAGAAGGCTCCAAAGGTAATGTTGCTATCTATGTGTATGGTTCGTACTTTAATGATATCCACAGGCAGATCTGATGCGTAATGCAAGTTGGGCTGGAGAAGTTTAGACGAAAACCCCAAAATGCGAGCTAAACTATTTGCAGGTCGGAAATCGATCGAGTGCTTCAAGCAAAATATTTCGCTTTTCAGCGTATTATTATTGGGTTTGAGATAGAAAAATTCCTCGGGGTTCTCCTTGTACGTTTTGGGTACGATATGTTTGCTTATTAAATCTTTAATGTCATTAATTTCGTAAGATCCAGCAGGAATATCGATGGTTTTTTGTTTAGTCCTATCACCGTTTTCGTGGTAGTAGAATTTCGTACCTTCTTCAATGTTGGGTATACTGTTGTAAGAATGGAAGCTGAGCAAAGCCAAACTGTATTCTGAATCGGAATCCAATCGAATGGGTGGATTGAAATCGATGGAAAGCGTCGAAGAACGACTCGTTAGCGTTAATATCATAGACATGACTGATGTAATTTTAGGAATGACATACCTTAAATAAAAA
Organism: Chrysolina haemoptera; assembly: GCA_958298965.1. Taxonomy (NCBI): domain Eukaryota; kingdom Metazoa; phylum Arthropoda; class Insecta; order Coleoptera; family Chrysomelidae; genus Chrysolina; species Chrysolina haemoptera. The sequence continues at coordinate 38,942,593 of OY282590.1, forward strand.
AAACAGGTTGAACAAAAATCATTTATTTTTTATTACAATAATAACATTGCGACATGACAATACCAGTAAGCATTATTTATTGTAGCGGCATCGGTGAAATCCATCAAAGATTTAGTTCGATTTGGATTGAATCCAGCGGGCATTATGAAATAGAAATTTTAGGCAAAGATGTCCACAGTTCGTCTGATTGTAATTTTGATATTGATTATTATTATATGTAATTTTCACTCCTTTGCCAAAATATCTCGCCAATTCCATTGGAGGTTTTAGATTGCCAAAACTGTCGAAATATTGTGCGACGTTGCCGCTTTTATTATAAGCTACCCAATGAGTGCCTGCATTCAAGTGTGAATCCAAATTTATTACACCGCATTCTCGCAGCCAAGGACCACAAGTTGGCAACGTATCACGCATAAAGACTCCACGAAAATGCGGTATTTTAAGTTGACGGGCACACTGCAGAATTTCCGAATCATATAATGCTCTATTAGGTAGCTTGTCTATCAGTTTTTTTGTTTTTTCAAGTAAAGGCCTCGTCCTTTACGTTGATGTTGTTGTTTTTTCAGGAACAGTCCATATCCTCGAGGTGTTTTTCGCAGGTACAAACCAGAACCCAAATGTTCCATTGATTTATTATGACGTTGATCCTCTTCGAGTTTCTTTTTGGCATCTCTTGCATCTATTACGGTTTTTGCGATGGCGCTCGCTCCACCTGCCAACGAACCCAAAGCCGAAAGGGCAGCAAATATAGGTATGAGTGGTAGGATTCCTCCGGATTTTGCATCGAATGGAATCACCCGAGGTATGCGTATTTTGTTGCGTCCTCCAGCTTGACTCACGGCCATTTTAGCAGCTCGCAAAGCCGAAGCACTAGATTTCTTGATATTAGTAGGATTCGGTTTCCAATTTTTAATAATTTTTTGAAGCATTTTACGTCGAAAGGACATACCCATGCCGAGCTTACGTTTCGCTTTCATGGTGGAAGTGACCAACCAAGCTGCGGCACGTTCTCCAAATTTAGCGTCTTTTGATTTAACGCGTTCCCAAGCTCGATTTTCCAACACTTGATCTGCCTTATGTCGGTCTTCTAGCGAGTCGCTTTGAGAGTATGCAATATCGTGATCTTTACAGCTCTCGTCCAAAGGATTCACGCCTTTGTCACCTCGATCCAATCTCTTCTTCAATTTGGTGCCTGGTCCACAAAACGAATAACCAGGTAGATGTAATTCGAACGGGAGCTTATTGATAATTGAATTAACGACACCTGCACCGGAGTAAGTCAACATTGAGAATGACGTAAAGTGATTGCGATTTTTTTTATTTATAACCGTGGCGCACTCATTTTCAACCACCACATCATGGAAGTCATTCAACAAGACGAGTCACTACCCATTGAAAATTTGGACATTTTGAATGGGGGCGGTTGCGGTAGTATGATTAGAAAACATGGTAAATTATTACCCAATTCGTTCCGTGCAATCATCTGTGGACCCAGCGGTTGTGGGAAAACCAACGCCATCTTAACATTGTTATTCCACCCTAATGGCGCTAAATTCGAAAACATTTACGTATACTCAAAGTCATTGTATCAGCCCAAATATCAAGTACTTCAGGAAATTTTGAAGAAAGTCAAGGGGTTGGGATATTATCCGTTCAGAGAAAACGAAGAAATCATAAGTCCTCACGAATCCAAATCAAATAGCATATTTATTTTCGACGATGTCGCCTGTGATGGTCAACAGAAAATTCGAGAGTATTATTCCGTTTGCAGACACAAGAACATTGACGCCGCCTACCTTTGTCAAACATATTCGAAAATTCCAAAACAGCTGATACGCGACAACTGTAATATGATCGTACTTTTCAAACAAGATGAAATAAATTTGAAACATGTATTCGATGAGCACGTTTCTCCCGACATGTCTTTCGATGAATTCAAGAGAATGTGTGCAGAATGTTGGCAGCAACAGCAATATGGAACCGTTGTGATTTGCAAAGATTTCGATACGAATGCTGGTCGATATCGACAAGGATTCGACAAATATATAACTATACACAAGATGTGATGTAGTATCATTTGTCATCATGAAACCGTTGAGCAAAGAAGTTGATGTTATTCGAAAGACTAAAATCAACGAAATTGCAAATGTCATCCGAAAAAAATATTTAGCTTTGAAATTGGGTAAATCTGAAGAAGATGAATCGCTGCAGAAATTTTTCAAACCTGTATCAGTTCCATTGAAAATAATAGCGAATAAAACGGCACAAGCTACTACTGGTCCAATCAAAAGTGAGACGAAAACCGAACCTAAAGAGGAGAAAATGGAAAAGCCTGAAACGACTCCATTCCAATCCCTCGATGTTATTGCAAGTACAGAGGATGATGATGATGATGGTGATGATGATAACGCTTTCAGAGAAGAAGAGGAACAAAATGATCCGATACACATGAATGAAGGAGTTTTAGAGGAATATATCAATCAATATCCTATAATGGTTCAGCCATACATTATGATGCATTGGGCAAATGATAAAAAAATCGACAAAGTATACGGACCCATATATGATCGACGTGATTCAAAATGGTTCCTTGGTGTAAAAGAAATAGATTTTGACCAACGCAGCGGATTCATTAAAATGGCCGGACAACAGTGGAGAGGGACACCCGGTATATATGGATTGATATTTCTCAATAAGCCCGAAAATTACAATGATGAGGATTTACAGGCATACAAACAAATTTTGAATTTATCAGCCAGTCACAAAAACACGTTAGGTCACCTAAAAAGTAGTAAAATATGGAAGTACAACAACCTAATTAAATCTATGTTTCCTACACAAAAGCAACGCAAAATATCGTCACGAACAAATTTACCTAAAACATCTGATTCAACAACTCTAGGTAGCGGGTTGTCTAAAACACCTATTGCAATGACATTTAATACCAATCCCATGGAATTTGTTTATTGGGACGATCCCAATGAACTTTGCGAACGTCTCAAATTATTGATAGCCTCTCGAGATGCTGGAAATACTTCGCATGACAACGAGATTATCGCCATTTTGAGTGAACTCAAAGAGGCAAATATAATTCTATAAGATAAACTGCGTCCCCCCATACATTATCATTTTCAAAATGGTTATCGACAAGTTTGGTCGTAGCGACAACAGCGCAAGCGCAGATAAAAAGCGAAAATTGCCAACGCCCTCTGGAGGAGGATTGTTGCACACCCCAGATGGTAATATTGATTTTGATAATGTGAAATTGAGTAATGTGAAGAGTCCTACCAAGGATAGTGATGCTGCCAATAAGCAATATGTGGATGAAATCGATAAAAATCTGACTAAAATCACGCAAAATCAAGCTAGCCAACATCAAATACAAATGAATCGATTGCGTAATCAAATGAATGATGAACTAAGAGAGATGCGTAATGAATTTAAAAACGACTTGAATAAAACAAACAAGCAGTTTTATACGAAAACTCAAACACTTGACAGTAATTTTATTGAAATGACGGAAAGAAATTTGGCACGTTATAATGAGACGAAGGCATTTTTCGAAAAATTCAACCAACAATATATAAGTGATATTGAAAATATTCGTGAAGATTTGTTGAAAAAAATTGGCGAAATTACTGATTTAGTGCGTACACACAATATAAAATGGGATATTAAGCATCAATTATTGGAAAAATATCGAGATGATATTTCGCAACAAATCACCAAAATAAATTCAGATATAGCGAATGCAAAATCAGCTATTGAAGAAATCCGTAAAATACAAACTTCAATCAAAAGTGTTGAGTATGATGTGAAAGCTTTGAAAAATGAGAATATAGAATTGCAACGTTCTATCAAACAGTTAGACGAGACGCTAGCGAAAATGGATGCACAACACAAAATTGAACAAAGCAATCAAAATATCAAAATTACCAAATTGATGGAGGTTGTTCATAAACGAAACTAATCAATTTAACGTGTAGAATGTAGTTGTCGCAGCACCATAATAAAATAGTACGTTTCGCAGCTTCATCATCAGATATGCGCCATGGCTTCCAAAGAAAAGATTCAACTTGTTCGTGAGCTGCATAAACCTATTAGAAAAAATTATCCTAGACGTCGTACCATCATCAAAGGCTTAGATGACCTTTGGCAACTCGACTTAGCCGAGATGAGGTTATACGCCCATCAAAACCGAAATTTCAAACTCATTCTAGTCGTTATAGATTGTTTTTCGAAATTTGTGTGGACCAGACCATTGAAAACGAAAACGGGGGAGGAAATTACCAAAGTATTTGCAGATATTTTGACACATTCGAAACGTTGTCCAAAAAATCTTCAAACAGATCAAGGGACGGAATTTTACAACACCAAATTTCAAGGGTTGATGAAAAAACACCAAATAAATCACTACAATACGTACAGCATCACCAAGGCCTCCATGGCTGAACGTGTCATAAGGACGTTGAAAGAAAGATTGTACAAGTATTTCAGTTTGAATGGCACCTACAAATGGTTGAATATATTGCCTGAAATCACAAAATCCTACAATGATACACGCCACTCAAAGACGGGTATGAAACCTTCACAAATCAACACAGACAACGAGAAGAAGATTCTCAAATCGACATACAGTCACTTGAAAATAGCTGGACCGAGAAAATTCAAAGTTGGCGATGTTGTGCGAATCAGTAAGGCCAAACACGTTTTCGAAAAAGGCTATACGCCCAATTGGACTACGGAATTATTCAAAATTATCAAAGTCAAAATTACTAACCCGGCCACCTTCATGTTGGAAGATATGCAGGGTGCACCCATCAAGGGTGCTTTCTATGCGGAGGAATTGCAAAAAACTGCAAATCCAGATATATATCTAGTGGAAAAAGTTTTGAGGAAAAAAGGCAAAAAGATGTACGTGAAATGGCTGGGTTTGCAAGAATACAGCTGGGTCGATAACGTTGATTTTGTATAGAATCTTATGGAAAACAAGCACACTTTGAAAGTCTATTGGGGGGCCTTTCGACAAAATCAATTTTCTGCAACATTATTTCAACTTCACTACACCGCAAACAAAACCACGTGATGTAAGGTAAAAATATAAAATCGTATGCAGACACACCCAGATATTCAGTTTGAAAACGATATTCAGTTTGAAAGCAAAAAATGTCTCAAGATAGTGGTTATAATAGTGAAGTTGGAGAAACGAAAATGTACGAAGATTGTGATTATGGTAGTGACGATGAACAAGATTTTGAGAAAACCCAAGATGCCATAGACAGAGCGTTACAGCAATACGATCGGGAAACTCAACCTGAACCTTTTACTCAGGTAAACAAGTCGTTGGACCAATACGAAAAGGCTGCTCGACATGAACACCAATTGCTGTTGTCGACTTTTCCCATGCCGTCCTATGAACTTCGATGTGGTCTAAGCCCAGCCAGAGACTTTTCCCCGTGTATCATTTTGAAGCAGCAATTTTCACCTCGATCCATCAATTTTACACTCGATGAATGGTTAAACCTCATTGGAATTTTGCAAGCGTCAATGGATACTTTCTTTGAATCACTAATCGATGAGTATGTAGATGAATATAATCCGATTGTAACACGTTGCAAGGATTACATTTACGTTACACAATACATCGAAAGTTATACCAAACAAATTTCCATTGCCAAGGATGCTGTGAACATGGAGCTGTCCAAGGAGGATGTAAACGATATTCTCAAAACACATCGGGGAGTGCTGTCCGGCCGCATCGCTATGCTGGATGCTTTGAACTTTTGTGCCTATTATCGAGGTGTTTTTGATCTTATTCGATCATGGTTACGTGATAGGAAAATTTATTTAACTTTAGAAGAAATTATAGAAGGTTTCTGTGAAGCCTCCCCTTTAGATAGTTTGTATGCTAATGCTCTACGAGAATATTTATTTTATTATAAAAAAACAATATTGGACGATTTATGTAATAAATGAGAAAAAAATAAATTGAGTGTTTCATTTCATCGAGTTTAAATTCGTTAGTTCAAAAATCTGCCTTCAGCACACTTAATTTTATAGACATAACCACACTTTTTTTCTGAATCATAATAAATTTCGTTCGATCTAACCAGAACGAACTAACCTTGCGTAAAGCGTTCCCAAAAAATTTAAATGGAGTGACGTTTGGATTATTGACAAAAAGTAAGGTTAGTTCGTTTCTGTTGGATCAGACGATTTTTCATTCATTTTGTAATAAAACACATGAAATAATTTTGTTTTTTTTCTATATTCAAAATACCCTCCCTAAAATACAACAATAAAAAAAATACAATATATATATATATAAAAGCATAAATGAAAAATGATTTGTTGAAATATTTGTTGAAAATGGTGTTTTCTTATCAACATCACAAATACTTGGAGTAAGCTTTAAATTCTCCTTTTCTGAACTTGCGAATCTCTGAATCGGTAAAACTATGATTTTTTACCATTTGTTTTTTCATTTCCCTAATACAGTTCACATTAAGTGCTTCCTTAAATACTTTTGGCATCATAAAATAACAAAAATAATCATATTTCGAATACCAAATATCAATCCCCAATATAATTTCCGTTTGTTTTTGTAAATAATTTCTTGAATCACAATTTTTAACTGTCCAATAAATTGCGTTTGCAGACAATTGTTGCAAAGTCGGTGGAATAAACGACGATTTTTCGTTAGTTGTGTTCATTTTCGGAGTAACACACCGGTCAACCATATTTGAACTAAAACAAAAAAATTACTTTAGGCTATAGTGCCCCCACGGTAATGTATCAAATGATTTGGGGATAAGATAGCGTTTATCGTCGTACGGACTAAGAGCTATTTTCGACTGCTCGATAGTAAATACATCATGGGCGAATGATCGGATTGTACACTGAGTAATTTTCTTTTGCTTACAATTTTTCAAACAATCCACGTAATCTTCGAAACTTATTTTATTTTTGACAACATTATATTTCACTCCTTTCGCTTTTTTAACTACTTTGCCTCCCTGCACTTTGTAGGTATACATTTTTGAACGTAGACCTGCAAAATGTGTGATGATTTTACCGTTCGCTTCATCCTTCATGAGCCCCGGAACTTTTTTATTTACAAGTGGAATATTATACTCATTATTTTCGGAATAATCAGACGTATCGAATTTTGAAATATGACTTTTAATGATTTCTTCGTACCCATCGTCGCACGTTACCTCATAAATAAAACTGTCGGTATCTGTATACATTAATTTGGATTTTTCCGCACCTATTTTTGGTAGCATAAATTCGTAGTGAAATTTGAACATGCAAGTTTTTGACAAATCCAAAATTGCCATCCCTACATACATGGGTTTATTGAAAACAAGTTCGGCTTTTTTCAATTCAATAGCCATGAGGTTTGCATCGAAAACGGTACGATTATGAAATCGAGGGCTTGAAATGAGATTTTTGGCACCGTATCTGCCCTCGTAGGAAGACACTAATTTTACTATTCGGTGCAACCGGATGTTCTCCATGGTTTTACCAAAAATCGCATTATTGGCTAATTTGAACTGATTTTTTTCAAAAGAATTACTGGCTGCAGTCCTTAATCGAGTATTCAACTCGATATAAGGACGCAACCATGCAGACTGTTTGAATTTTAAAACTTTATGAATTTTTTTCAATATTAATCCATGATCAAGAGCCTGCTTCAGATTCCTATAATGTAACGTATACTCAGTTTTATTATGGAGGGTTGGCATTAATTTTTTCAACTTGGAATTTGGTGGTGCGCGGTGTTCTGGGCAAAACGGGAAATCTTTATGTAAGTCGTGAAGGTGTGCAGGGTATTCTAAATCAACTTGCAGAATATAACCTTCGGGGTTGTCATCGGGAATTTGAGTCACGTCAATATTTGTATCCACCCATTCGAAACCTCCATATGGTAAAAACTCTGACATTGCCCACCCATAAAGATTATTCACATCGAAATACATGATAAATTTGGATGGCTGCGTGGGATTGTATGTAGGCATGTACTTGTTATTAGCTTCCGAATATCTATTACAACAAACTGAAATTCCACCCCTTATACCATTTTCGACAAACATGACCATATCAATGTCTTTTAAAATTTGTAATTTGCACCCAGTATATTTCAGCATACAATCCCACGTGTAGCCCGGCATGGTATAGTACCATGCTGGGTCCAGCCCATACGTTTTTAAATCAATTTCGCGAAAATTTTCAAAAACGTCTGCCAAAAGCAATATATCCGTTCGCATGTATAAATCGCTGTATTCCCCCAAAGTTTTGATATCAAATTGTTGCCAAACATTTTGAGCATGGGCATACTTCACATCATCAATTTCGGCATCGTAAAGTTTATTGTAAAAATGCTTTTTGGAAGGTAGCTCAGTGTCGAGGAGTTTTTTTGTACTATCAACATAATCATAAGGAAATACACCCTTTTTGGTGAGAAGTTTGAATTTCTCATCATTCAATTGTGCAAATTCTTTTTTTTAAATTCTAAAATTTTTTACATCAAGTGTGGAAACTAACTCATCGAGACTGGCCCCCATGAAGCGATAAGAATCGATGAATCTAAATTTAATGCTAGTTTCGCTATCGTATTGGGTAAATGAAATGTATTTCTCTTTGTTGATGGGAAGTATGCTCACACGTCCTCTTTTTGCAACCTCTTTAATGATAAAATGACTGTCATACCCAGAAAGATTATGAAACGTAATGGGTACAACAAAAAGCTTTTTAAAGGCCAGATTGCAAATTTGATGACTCCAACCCCTAAACAACCCCGAGAAGTGACAATGGTCTCTAACGATGATATCCTGCTTTGAAAATGACTTCTCGCAAATATGACACACTCTAGCTTTAACAATATCAGGATTACATGCCATGGGTACGATATTTTTGATTTTAGATTCCACAAATTTGGCAATGCTAGCCATTTCATCTGTAAACCATTGTATGCAATCGTCACCCCGATAACTATTGAACTTAGACAAAGTGTCGTCATAAGAACATTTGATGTAATAACCTGCACTGAACGCTTTATGCTTTTGATACTTTGATGATTTATCTGAAATTTTTACGTTGCAATTTTCGAGAGCGGATTCAAAATCAGCATATACAACAAACGGACATTTTTGTTTGTATATATAATTTCGGAATTCTACATAATCAAATTTTGGAAATGAAATTTTACAATCGTTAATATTTTCGCACAACACAATATGCTCGTTCAATTTTTGTTCGCTATAAAAATAATTAATACACCTGTCGCAAAAAAACTTTTTATTCCTATTCTTGCTCGTTTGTTTTGCAAATAATCTAGACATATTTTTAATATAACAATAATGATATTTGATTTCAGAATCATCTGTATCCTGAGGTAAAGCGTCGTACTCATTTAATTTTGGAAAATATACATTTTGAACTAATAGTAAATTAACATGTTTATTCAATTTATTTTTGGTCAATCGTGCAGGTACTACTTCGTAAAATGTCTTTTCTTTGACAACATTCAATTCTAGGCTATATACATTTACAGAAATATCGTTTTGTTTTTCAAATTTTGTAATATGATGAATTGGCATAGGAATTTCCAAACCCTTTGTATTCAAAACCGTCTCAAAATTTGGATATGAAGATGAACGTGTTACCTTTCCTTTAGGAGGGTACAAACCACTTACGACTGCTCTAAAAAAACACGCATCGTCCTGATTTTCAATGTTCACACATGCATTTCTGTTTTTAATTTCTTCAGGTAACCACATGAAGGATGAACCGTTGCCTATTTCGTATTTATTTATTGATACCTCAAGCAAAAGAATTTTACTCAATGCCCACCCCGACTGTTTTTCCTGGAATTCATCGAGTTTATTCAAAATAACATCCACGACATGATCATTGTACCAAGAAGCCAAATCTGTCCCCAAATCAATGATTGCATTACGAGTATTGAAATATTTTCGATCGACAATTTCCCCGTCATTCGAGGTTTTGATGAAATCCCCCAACAATGTCATGTTCACTTTGAGGCATTGCATCTCCTTCAAAATTTTGGAAATTCTCGATTTGAAAACAAAATACGCATCACTCAAAAATTTTCGCACTTCTTTGTGAGCTAAATTTATTATTACACCCGTCCTTACTCTACCATTGAAAATTGAATTGATATTTTCCCATTTAACCCTACTGCTTCTATTCAAACCTGATCCAATATACTTATCATTTTTCATAACATTTATTATACATCTAATACGTTTCAATTCCCCAATTTTACTAACAATTTTCTTTTTTTCCCCTATTGAAAATTTAATTTTTTTCATTGCCAACTCACATTTTTTAATATGTTTATTAATTAAATTTAGCGACGTTCGTGCAATGGAACTTGAATAATTTTGCTTGATCGCCTCTAGAAGTTCATCAATTTGTGATAAAGTTTTCGAAAACACCATTTTCAACAAATATTTCAACTTACAAAAATTTGTTCTTATGACGGCGGCGGCGGCACTGGATGTTTGTAGAACGGCGGCGGCGGCGGCGGTACTGGATGTTTGTAGAACGGCGGCGGCGGCGGCTCGCAAAGGGAAGCTTGGTGGTGGTGAAATGATGAAACAGCAACGACGACGGCACGAACGGAGATGATTCTCAGAGGGAAGCTTGAAGAAAAGTGATGTTGTTGCGGTGCTCAGGGAGGGTATATAATTGCCTGAAAATGAAGAAAAAAAATTACCTTCAAGCGAAATTTTAACACATAAAAATGATATGAATGAAATGAAACGAATTTTTACCACACAAAAATGAGGTGAATGACATGAATCAAATGACTTTTTAACACATAGAAATGATATGAAATGAAACGAATTTTTACCACACAAAAATGAGGTGAATGACATGAATCAAATAACTTTTCAACACATAGAAATGATATGAATGAAACGAAACAAAACACCACTACTAACCTCAATTTTCTGCAATTTCAAACGATGCAGCTGGATTAGCTTTTCCTATATTCGTCAGGCCTTTGAATATGATGCAATATTTTCCACACGAAAATTGCTCTACGTATGGTCGATATCCCTCCGTCACTCTCTGCGGCAAAAAGACTACTTGCGGCCCCAAATCCAGCAACACCACCTCGCCGAATTTGCTTCTTACGATTTTTCCACCCAAAATCCTCTGCGGCACGCCCACTGGCAACTCTCCTAACTTAACGCTGGGTTTTCGGTCCACGACTGAACTTAAATTGAGTTTTTGTAGATCCATCTGGGGAAAAACCAAAATAAAAAGTTTTTGCTATAATAAAAAATTAAACAAAAACTCGAAACATTTACGTTAATTCATCTTAGAAAACTTTTGAATTGAACATGCGCTCAAAACCCCCAAAAATTCAGCCACTTTATACTCAAAGTTCACATAGAAAATCTCTGAATTCTCAAATTAAATACTGAATCTACAAAACGCCAATGGCAAAACTCTGACATATTGGAAGCACTGATTAATTCAAAAATTCCAGCAACGTTGATGAATTTCAAACTGAATCTACTTCATCTAGCCCACCAATAATTTTAATGTCACAATCAAATGAAAGCAATAAAATAAATAAAAACTTACTTTGTTTTTTTCACAAGATGGCGACGCACACAAACACTCGAAATGAAGAGAACTGGAGCTGGCTGGTTCGGTACACTTGAGAAGCAGAATGATGCCGTCCACACCCAATATTGCTTTTATAGGATCGCTATCTCCCACCGCTACGTCACCGCGCAGTCGGTGACAGCGCAACGTTCCAGAATGCCATGGAAGAATTTTTATTCCGCACGTAGGCACACAGAGATAAAAACAACCGTTAGCTTGCGGTTATGAACTATCATGTTCTGGAAAACACAAATAACTTATCTTGGTTTTTCCATTGGTGATAACGCTGGCTCGGAGACCGCGTTCCAATGCCAACTGATAAATGAAACCACTAACAGAAATTGATAACGGTGTGTTTCATACAAAATGCGAAGTATATCAACAATAAAATTCAATTTGCATCAATTTTTTTATTTAAACAAGATATTCCATTTTCTCACATTTACAACTACTTCCATTAAAATCTTAAACAATATACATGCTAATATCGTGGTCACTATAATGAAAATTCTATAAAGTTCATATTCCACTCGTGTCTTCGTTTTCTGTCGTCCTGCGGGAACAAATTCCTGAGTTTTTGTGTTCATTTCTTGATGATCTTCAAAAATCAATTTCAACATATATTTGAACGCTACATTTTTCGGAACTGTGCTGGTAAAAACTGGCAACTGACCCTCATTGACTATTTTAGAACGCATTGCTTGCCATGCTGTTCTATTGTTCTTGCACCCATATTCGAAATTATTCACCTTCACGCATATTTCCATGATTTTCACACCCTTTGGTACATTAACATATAAAACGTTATTTATTATTGCAGTTAGAAGAATAACATTCATTTTGAGCATCGTTGACGGCATATTCTACGCTGTGGGGCTGTATTCTTCTCAATGGGTATCTTGTTTGAGGTACTTTTCGCATGAACACTCTGTCTTTGATATCTAAATTATTCAACTGCTTCCAAACATTCTCTTTTTCTTCAAAAAAATGTATGTCTTTTTTTAATTCTTGTAGACGTCTCTCAAATTTCTCTAATTTACGTCTGTATTCTGCGGATGTCATTGTATTACTAATTATTTTTTCTTCCAAATTTTATCTAACATAATCATCCCCTCCGCTGCTATTCCACCCTCCTCCTATTTATTTTTACAACTTTTTTGCTTCTTCTACGTACCAGTATATGAAATGACATTCACATGTGTCGGGACCACATGTAACGTTGGGATTTGACCAAGGACAACTTTTATAATGCCCCATATTCGTTTCGTCATTTTTTATTGACTCTAAACACTTTCTCCGATCTAACAATTTTTTTACCAACTCTACATAAATATCGCATCCATCTACGTGTTTATCAATGACTTCAGTCATTTTTTTGATTGCGAAACATATGTCTGAACTTGTTGGAAGCATACTGCCTAATGATCCACATTTATGAGACACCTTGTGTATTTAACATGTTGGTACACCTGGTATAACACGTTGACAATCAACCTCCATGTTTATTTACAATTAAATGGTGTATTTTGAAACACCTTGTTGTTTTTTCTCTTAAATATACAATATTTCAGACAACTGCTACTAAAAGGCTTCATAGTCCGGTGTAAAAGGTGTTGCTCCGTAATCCAAACATGGCCGGCAAGCTCACTTCAATCCACCGGTCTAACGACCTTTTTTTCTTTTTTAACTACCAAATCGCACTTTAAAAATGACTAACCCCGTCACGCTACACATTTACGAGACGCCCTGTATATATTTTTTGTCTCAACTGACATGTTTGTCTCAATGACATGTTGGTACACCTGGTATATATTTTTTTCCTCAAATGACCGCCCCCCATCACGATACACGTTTATGAGACACCCTGTATATATTTTTTGCCCCCAACTGGCACGTTGGTACACCTGGTATATATTTTTTCTTAAATGATCCATTTTGATACACCCTATATACCTAAAACGAAAACTTCTGAATCGCTGCATGCCCCCAATGAAGCGATGATTCATTTTTCCAATGTATTTTGGCACACCCTGCTGTTTTTTCTCTTAATTGATGTATTTTGAAACACCCTGTTGTTTTTTCTCTCTCAATTGATGAGTGTTTTGAGACACCCTGTTGATTTTTCTCTTAAATCATATATTTTCAAACACCCTGTATACGTTTCTCATTGGAATCGCACCTTGAAACGTTACACTCCCGTTACCCGCCATTTTTCCTATTTTTCTAAACATCATTATTATTATATCACTTTAACAACTCGAATTTCTTCATTCACAATCATTATTCTTTTTATTTATTATTCGAGCACTGGGCTTGCGGTAAGATAACACCCGGCATGCGGTAAGATAGCGCAGCTCGACTTCGGCGATCTACATGTGGGCTTGCTCAAAACGTCGCTACTGCGCATGCGGCCATGGAAGTAACTTTGGTGATCTACTTTTGTGGAAAGATAGGAGATGGGACAATTACAATTCACAATCAGTCTCATCTCATCTCAAGATCTCAAATAAAACAACAAAATGAACAGTTTTAAGTTTTACGGTTGTCAGTTGTCACTTTTGTCAATCTCACCGCAAAGGAAGTGTTGGTTAGTAAATTGACGTTTGGTTCACCAGCTTTCAGGCAACCGTGTTTCAAACATCACCACTTTTTCAGGATCACCGAACTAGCGGTGATTTTCGGAACACCAAACCGCATTTTTGGTGACTTTTGGAACATATCCTTAGTGTTCAGATAAGGGATTCTCATTCAAGACTTACTATTGGTAGATTTTGACAGATGTCAATGCCAATGATTAAACTGAAAAGGACAAACAGACAAAGAAGAAGAATAAGAAGCCCTGGTGCATCAAACCATTAAATGGAAAGTTGCTATTATTGTAATATTACTTAGGTAATAAGGCCAATTGACCTTATTATAATTATTATATGACGAAATGACGATTCCTATGCATTTATATGGAGAATAAAGATTATTATTATTAGGATACACAAATATTGATTTTTCTTGGGAAAATCGAGCCTAACAAAATTAAAAAGCAAGAGATCATCTGCAAAATTTCGAGAAGTTGGTCAATTGAAATGTCTTTAATATCATTTCTAAACTCATTACACAAAAATGGTTTCAAGTGGCTATCTTGGGGTACCACAGATGTTACAACAGTCTCATTAAATAAACCTTCCATCCTTTGCTAAGATTACCAGTCAGTCAATATCAATATTTGGTTGTCGCCGTATTTAAAAATTGGGACAATGAAGCTTTACCAGTCCTCAAAGATAGTTCAAACTTAGGTTGTGCAAGGCTGAATCAACTATTAGTTCCAGTCTTGATAGAATTCAACTCATATCAAACGACTCAGGATTCATTATCAAATCCTCAATTTCTTCCATACAATATGTGCTTTTCGTTTTCACAGTGGTTGGTACCCTTATTTTTTCCTGAAACAATAATTTTGTTAAATACCAGGTGTTAACCTATTCTTCAGACAAGCCATGGTTTGCAGAGTTTCAAGAGGATTAAATTTAGGGGTATATTGAATCGACAAATTTGGAAATATTTAGATATTTCACCGGAAACTGCCCTGCCGGAAATTACAGTAGCGGGTTAAGACGAGCCTGAAATTTGATATTGGAATTCAATCAGACTTTCTGAGAAAACGAGCGCATTTTGTGAGAAATTACCAGGAATATTTCTTGTGGAGAATTGAATTATCTTTCGCCTTGTTGAATTTGTTTCTTGAAAAATCTTATACTTCCCGAAACAACAGCAAAAAGAAATTGTAATTTTTTAAATTAAAACTTTTTGGGTTCCCCCCCTGATTTTTTGGTGAACAATTTTTTTCTAACAAAACATGATGTCAAGAAGTCATGTGCCGAATTTCGAAGTGCTAAGATTCATTCTTCACTTGTGCTGTATAATTACATTGTGTGCTGTATAATTACAATAAGCAATTGCAACTGAGTCTTCTTGGAAGAACGTTGCACAAATATCTGTCAGATGTAATTCAATGTCTGTCGTGATATTAGCCAGGGAAGTAGTTGTTTTCTGTCAGATTTTTGCCTCATATTTTCCATATTGTGGAAATATGTGGAGAGAAGGGTAATTTGACATTGTCGATTTTACTTTTCCATTTTTTGTGGCTCACTTGTCTGTGGTTACTGTACTATAACGTGAAATTATAAAAATTACTGAATATATATATATACAAACTTTGGGTGAAATAGTTTTTGTGTTTTTTGTTTTCAAAGACTTTTCCCAAGTTATCGTCGTGTGAAATCAAAAGTGATATGGGTGTATGAAATACAGAAACATCTTTCAATTATTGTATTCAGTAACCCTTCCAAGTTTAAATATCACACTCTTGAAACTGTGAAAACTATGGCTTCTCTAATACGTTGACACTCTGTATATAGAAAAATATCAAATGCAAATCGAAAACTTCGAGCAATATTGGCCTTCGGGTTTGATACCACATATTGGTCATTCGGGGCAGATATCACATATTGGTCCTTCGGGCCTGATGGCACTTACCCAGAACATTATATACTCTGGGGACGCAGACTCCAATTGCATTAATCGTTCTTCGACCGCCTTCAATCTGGAATAAATATTCTTGGGAACAGGTGCGGTCAAACTCAACTGGCACTCAATACTATGAAGTCTTTCTTCAATGCCGTTGGGAGGGGCTAGTTTCGTCAAATAGTCGGAATTCTTCTGATCCGTATACTGGTAAGCGCTCAAATCCCGATTCACTAAAAACAGAGAATATCAATCCGACTAATATAGGAATGTAGGCTTTCACAGCTGGCGTCAATGTTTTGGTTGATTTTCGAGTTTTGGCGTGATCTTCTTTGGTTAAAATATCCAAACGTTTCAACTGCAACTGCGGCGTTTGGAGATTTTAACCAAAGAAGACCACGGCAAAAACCGAAAATTATCGATTCGAAAATAAGTCATCATACCTTGCAAGTGACTTTTGGAGTCTTTCCTCTTTTGCACGGTTGCATCCACTCTCACGCAAGTGAACGACGAATTTTCGACGCCCGTCTGAAACTCTCTCAGATTATTGATGTTCACTCTGTCTTTACTGTGATTGATGTACCTCGATATTCTTTGGTCAAGTTCCGCAGAAGTTGCTTGGATTTGTCTGGAAAATGGAGCAATAAGAGGTTCTTCCGCTGACTGCTTTATTTCCAATTTCTTCACCAATTGGCGCAAATTAACTGAGAAAAATCAAAAAATAATTAAAAAGTATTTATATATTTCGAAAATGCATGATTTGAATATGTTCGGATACACGGTGTACCATAAAACAAAGATAAATGTGCAACAGAAATTGTATCGCACGAATCCGGCATCCTAGCACACAAAACTACCTATAACACCTACAAGCGAACTGTTAGGCAAGCCAAAGATCACATCTTGTAGGAAATTTTCTTAGCTTTCTTTCTGTATGCACATGTATTTAACGAATGTGTCTTGTTATGGTCGCAAAATGCGAAAATTGTAAAAAGTACACTAGAATCTGGCATCCTAGCACATACAACCATCAAAAAAAATACCTCCGAAAGTTCTAGAATTTTTTCAATATTTTTCCCGTATTCTACGCCATCAATTTAACACGACACAGTATTCGAAAAGAAAAATACTAAATTTAAAAATCGGTCCAACTCAAAGTGCACACGTTCTTAAAAAAGATTACCAAATCTAGGTTTGATTAGCAATCGATTTCAAATTTGGTCAGCGTATAGAAAAAAAATTGAATTTAACGAAAATAACAGAAAAAAATTAGAAAAATTTTTGGAGGGAAAACGGCAGCTGCAACCTGTAGATAACATTTTCAACCGATGACCGGATAGAGATGGAGCAATTCTGCGAACGCCAATCGATTCAGCATGCCGAAATTAGTATATGCTGTGATTTTCAAGTCGATCGCCCAAAAATTTGTCTTCTGGAGTATAATTCATATTTTCAGAACAATTTCTTTTAAAATTAATCAATCAAGAGCTCAACTTGATTTTGAACTTTCTAATCCTAACAGAAAAAATACACCAAAATTAAAACTACTCAACAGGGTTTAAAAACCTCCTACCTTTCCCATTTTCCTTCCATTGCATGTTTGGGTCTGCAAGGATCTCTTTCTTCCAAATTGGCACAGATTTGTTGATGTTTTCGATACACCAGCTAGTAGCTTTGATTGTGTCTTCTCGATGAAGCGATGAAATTCCAATGATTATACTGGCTTCTCTAGCAGGTATGATTCCCAATCTGGAAGACAAATGCATGAAAAATTCCACCATTTCAACAGGTTCAGCTTTGCCTTTCGTTGAAAGAACGCATAAGGAGGAGCCTTTCAGCAATTCTCAAAGTTGACTACAAAGGGGTGAAAACATGGATAAGTTAGATCAATCTCAATTAAAATATTAATATTCAAAGAAATTAGGCAATGAAAATTTCTATTAAAGAGAAAACTAACTTGATATGTGCACGGTATTCCAGCCCAGGTAGGATCTGTGTTTTTCCTCCTGTGAAATAAACTGTTACTGTTCCTAAAGTACTGGTTGTAACCAATTTTGCTCCTACTTATTATCTATACTGGGTGACCCGGAACCAACTTCTCCCCCCCCGTATCTCCTTCCCTGTATCTTATTTTGTATAGATGTTTCAAACTTGATACATATATTTGATTTCATGTATGTACAATTTAGCAAATATCAAACCAAATATGACACTTCCAGTTTGACCAAAAGCGCATCCAATTTTTTTAGTTCAAATAGAAAGTACCTTTTTTTTCAACTTGAAACAATAAATCGATGTCAAAGTTTTCACACGATGATTTATATGAAGACGTGACTATTTTCCTTAAAAAATGTAAATGAAAAGAACTATTTATTTGTGTTTCTTATTTATTTTTTTATGACGATAATCTCCATCCAATACTTACATTTTCTGGATTGAATCTTTCAATTTAGGAAACAAAAATAAGGAGTTCTTTTCATTTTCTGTATTTCAATATAAATAGGAGTTTCCAACCTAGTCAAAAATCCTATGTTAGCATTTGGAAATAAATTAGTTTATTGGTGTTGAAAAATAAACAAAAACAAAAATTGGGATAATAGTTACGTCTGCATACAAAGCATAGTGTGAAAACTTTGCATCAATTTATTGTTGCTCACATGCTATTGTTGCATAAATCAGCCATGACTGTTTTTGAATAAGATTCCTTGAAAATTCGGGAACATCTTACAATGAACCAAAAGCTCCGAAAGTTCTTAGAAGTTCGGCCACCAGGAAGAAAATGTCGTAGTGAAACTTTCAGAAAAATTCTAGAATATAAGAGAGAAAATTCTAGAATGTTCTAAAGGAAAGTTAAAAAAATCGAGATCTCCATAGAATAAACCAGAACAGAGGCTGCAGAAAGTTTTAGGTGCTGAAAAAACACTCAAGTGAAGGTGCCGTGGTGGTGTAATTTTCTGGAACATAACAAAGAAAACTTTTGAAAGTTCTGAAAACTTGGAATGGACCAGAACAGGGACTATGGAAGGTTCTAGATCGTACTGGAAAGACACAAGTGAAATTATCTATGATAACAGGGCCACGCTGGATGTTGCAGCCATAGGATTTATAAAAATCCTGTGTCATGATGTTGGTCCAAGCTAATCTCCAAAGTGATAGTTGTTACATTTTCATTCTGTTCAATATTCGGGTACGTCTGCCAAGTTCGCTAGTAAAATAACTAAAAAATGTATGATCTTATGTTACCTATGATAAATAACAATATTATGTACATCTGGCCACTTCACTCGAATTTCTTCACATAGATTTTCCATTGCTTTGACCGCTGTGAATTCGTTTGCATCGTATTCCATGCCTTGACAATCGTCACTTTCTGTCGTTCCCATGAAGAGAAAAAAGTCTCCATCAGAATCTGAATTGACTAAATCGACAATTAAATGGATGGATAATTTTTCCTTCGTTAGTTTCAGGTAATTCATTTTTCCAAACCAACGATTAATATGTTTATGCAAATATTCAGTGTTCAAACTCAAACAAAAATCAAAACCACCAACAATAACAATCGTGGTGAAGTAGTTCCATCGACAGGTTATGTCGATGAGTAGTTCTGAAGCACAGACCACCTACCCCTAGACGATTCACGCAGGTTAAGTGACCATGAACCTTTTTTTTAGTACCGATACCAATCTTTTGGGGGCGCTGTGATCTGTAGAGTTGTTCTTCGTTCTATGCTTGGTTCTAACACGTTCGTCTTGTGGTCACAGAACCCATAATTATGAGTTCTGTGCGTGTGGTATCAATGGTCATGTTAAATTTAAGAAGAAGAGAGTACTGACAACAAAACAAAATGTATATAAATAAATGGACTTCAACAAATAATATTACTTATAGAACTGTGTTTCTGATAGTGAAAATTGTTATTGTTAGTGTGATTTAAAAGTGTTTACTGTGAAATTCTGTAGTGATTATTCATTTTCACCATTCATCATGGTTTACCACAATAAATGTTGCGTTCCTCATTGCGATGGCTCTAATGAAATAAGGCATAGATTCCCTGATCCAAGTAAAGATTTAGTTAGGTTCAACAAATGGATACAGGCAATCAATAATTTGGAACTGTTAGAAATGAATCAGAAAAAAGTTTATGATTCTAAAAGGCTCTGTCATCAACATTTTGAGTCACAATATATTTCTAATTGGTCTCACAAGTTATTTGCAAATGCTGTTCCAACACTAAATCTTCCTGGTGAGTACAAAACTTATTCATGAAACTTGAATGAATAAAATGCCTGATTTTTTTAGGTATAAGTTCAACTGGCTCAAATGATATATGTGACACTCCATCAACATCCACCAAATCCATACAAAATATTTCAAGCAAATATTCTACTGAAGCAAATACTCAACTGTCTGAACCTGGTGATTCAGTTATTGGGATTTCAGAATGGACTAACCCTGCCGATAGTATCAAAGGTAATGAATATAACTTAATTAATACAGTAATGAACTTCTCGTCCTGAAAACTTTCAAAGAATCATCTCCCGAAGTTTGTCAACATACTTAATTAACACCCTGTATTTACATTTTATTATATTACATTCACATTATAAACTGTGTGTAAAAAACTTATATTTCGGTAGTTTTTTTTGTATCAAAATTCAATATTTTACTTTTTCAAACTTATTTAATGACTTTTTTCATATATATTGACATCATAACAAATTCAACTTTTTTTCTACAACACAGAGTCTCCATCGAATATAATATAAAATATAAAACAAAATTAAAAATATGAAACAATCTACAACACTGTGATTCTATTATTTAATCTTTAATTGGTTATAAAAGTGAAGATATTTTTATTAAAAACATATATTTAGATTTCAAATATATATTTTTTTAGGTAATACAGGTAATGCCCTATTGCCACCATATCAGTTACTGAAACAAACTGGAATTGAAAGGCATACAATAACACCAAAAAAGAAGAAAATGTACGAAGCAATGAAACAACTGCGCAAGAAATATACAATGGAAAGAAACAAGAAAAATTCTTTCAGACGTAGATTATTCAAATCTGAACAATTTAGAAACAAACACCACCTCGAAGAAAATTTTTCGAATAAAATCAAACTACAAGCAAATAAAATTCGTATGAACAGAATTAAGAAAAAAAATGCCAAACAACCTAAACATGTGATTGCCCAAGCTGTTTAATGTTGAAATATCAAATGAAATTCCAAATTTCTTGCACTCTACTAGATGTTGATAACTAACTAGGGTTATTAGAGACATTTTATGATGAAATTTTTATTTTTTTTTGCTATATGACAATGGCAGTTTTTATCCGTTCTTTGTGTAGTGTGACTTTTATATTGAATTATATGTGTGGTTCTGCTTTCGTTATATCTTTGGTTTTAATTTGTCAGTGACGTAATATTTATTAATACAACAAAATGTTCGCTGGCCGCAAATTTCACTATACTCATCAAGAATATTTGATTGTTTTCAATGTGATTACCTTCTAATATGTATCTTGTGTTATGTCTGTTCTTTTACATATATTTGGGAATCATTTATAAACATTGTTGTACTATACAGTGTGACACAGACTCATGGTTCAATTTCCAAATGGGACGATCTGTATATTGATACACGATTGGTTGGGAATGGTCATAAGGAATCCATCGATACCAGGTTCGATAGTGTTATCTCCAAAGAGTACGGAGATATCGCTATTTATCATTTATGAGCTTAATGAGTGGGAGAGAGAAACTTTTTCTGGATATCTCGGTAGTCTTTGGGGATAACACCATCAAACCTGGTATCGTTGGATTCCTTATGATTATTCCTAACCGATCATGTATTAGTATACAAGGTGACCCATTTGAAAATCGAAAGTTGATATCGTTTCCGGAAAAACCGGAAGTTGAGTGAGCATAGTCAATGTTCCAAATTCCAGAAATATAGCTAGAGAAACAACGAGTCTGTGTCACACGGTATATGATTTTACCTTATCCACATAATGTACTATGCAATATCCATAGTTTTATTCATCCAGGTAATCATGGATCAATTGCACCGACTTTGTGCTCTATATGACTTACCATATGTACTCTCTAATATGAGGACCCATATATTTTGTACTGCACCCATATTTAATTTTTTAATTTTTCAAACAATGTGTTGATTATTTTAAGCTTGTCCAATGAGATTGTACATCTTCGACAATAAACCACCTTTTGACTTGAAAGTGTTTTTTTTCACCATTACCACAGAATATCGAATACCTAATATACTATAAATTAATTTTTACATTTTTTGAAAGTTTCTTATGTTGTTTAAACTTCATACAACACTTGATATTTGAAAAACTTTGTAGTCGTGATATCAAGTGTTGTTTGAGGTTGTAAACAACATTATGAAACTCACGAACATCTAAGTATGTGGTCTGTGTATTAAATTCAAGATTTGAATTTCCCGCATCGTCACGGTAGTACCGATACCAATCTTCTGGTGGCGCTTATTTCAGTCTTCATTAGTTAGTGTTGTGGTGAACCGTCTAGGGGTAGGTGGTCTGTGTTCTGAAGATGAAGCAAAGTCTCTCTCTCTCTCTCTCTCATCATTTATTGTCCTTTTCTACTTCCATTACGGTGCAATATGCAAGGATTATAGACAGTACATAGTCGTTGTGCAATATGGACATGCTCCGCTGGAAATCCGTTTACCATCCGGCCTTTAACCGGCGTAGACAGCGGAGCTGTATCAAGGGGATGCAATTGTCTTGCTCTAGGCATCCCTATTTCAATTGGTCAATGCACGTCAGAGACGGCGGACATTACCACATATATCTCATTGATAGAAGTGTTCTGGGTAGGCTTTGTTACTAACTCCATACGCCAACTCAGGAGCAGCACTGGCAACAAGATCCAATCATTCAGATTTTTACACCTGAAAATGAAAAAACCTTGCCCTACCTGGGAATCGATCAGTGACCTTTCGATCTCGAGCCCCAGCGCTAACCACTGCGTCAATCCCTGCAAAAAGCAACTTCGTTGGTCAAGAATGACAAGAAGTAAATACGAAGAAGAAGTCTTCATGGCCTCAGGTCTTGGAGGTTGATAGCCAGGTCATCAAATGTACTGACTTGAATTTCTAGAGCCAATGTTCAAAGTCCAAAATAACAACAGACTTGACATTGACAGTTGACAGTGTTGACACTCAGTGAGTGACAGATCATGTGATTTTTAATAAAATATATGTGAAAAATGGGAAATCGTTCATCTTTGCTTCTACGTGAGGAAGAAATTGCTCAAATCCAGCAACAAACCGGATGTGAGTCGATTGTGAATATAGATTATGATCGTTTTTCACTTAGAACTAAGGATATGCTCAACAGAACACCCCTCAAATAAACTAGTATATGAAACTGTCAGTCTTGTATTGCCACCAGTTTAAAAGCACTCGCAAGAAGATTCGTTAAAAAACCTGAAAATTTGGAAGTGATCCAGAATCTCGCAGTAACAAAACTTCCTCAGAAAGGATATTTTCACAAACTCTACTAGAAAAACTACAGATAACCGCCAGTTTATAGTAACATTGTACTATACCATTTTTTTGTTTTTTTTTTTAATACCTGTGTACATTCAATCGCCTTGTGAATTATAAACTGCTAATAGTTCAATAAATAGTATTTATTATCATTATTATTATTGCACAACACGACTTCATTTTGTTGCAGTTACTCCAAACCAGATTGAACGTCTCTACTCACGATTCACTTCTCTAGATCGAGGAGACTGCGGCACGCTGAGCCGAGATGACTTTTTGCGAATTCCAGAATTGGCCATCAACCCTCTGGGAGAAAGAATCGTCAACTCCTTTTTCCAAGGCGATGAGTTCAACGACAGAGTCAACTTCAGGCAGTTCATGCAAGTGCTATCCCATTTCAGACCTGTGAAGAGAAACAAGGACAACAAGCTGAATTCCAGAGAGGAGAAGCTGCGTTGTAAGTATTTTCATTGTCGCTCAAACTCAGAAAAGTTTTGTAACTAGCATAAGAAAACTGCTTTCCTTCAATTTTCGTATTTAACAAATGATTGATATAAATAAAAAATAAATAGGTCCTAGAACTGACCCTTGAGGAACACCACATTTCACTTTTCTAGAATAATGTTTGGTATTATAAATCTGAACAGTTTGTTCCCTTTGAAATAAATAGGATATAAAATACACTTCAAACATCTTTGAACATATTTTCAATTTATGTTTAACCGCAGGTGTTTTTCCAATATCTTTGAAAAAATCATATGTTACTCCAATTTATCAAGTAGAAGATAAAAGATATTGTGATAATTATCGGCCAATTTCACTAATTGATAATATTGCCAAAATTTTGGAGAAATGCATTGAAGTAAGATTGACATATTTTCTTGAAAAAAATTATTTATTATCGTCAAACCAATTCGGATTCAGAAAAAAAAAGGGAAAAGGGAAGGCAAATTCAATGTTACTGAAACCATTTATAAATTGTTAGATAATAAAAAGAAAACTATTGGAATATTTTTACATTGAAAGAAAGCTTTTGATAAAGTTTTACACAAATTTATTATTGAAATTAGAACGGCTTGACATAAGAGGAATCTGCCTATAACTATTTGAAAGGGAACAAACTGTTCAGATTGATTATACCAAAAGTTATTCTAAAAAAGTGAAATATGTTGTTCAAGGGTCAGTTCTAGGACCCATTTTATTTTGATTTATATTAATGATTTGTTAAATATGAAAAATAAAGGAAAGTTGTGTTCTTATGCTGACGATACAGTTTATATAGCAAGAAACAGTATTTAATGCTGATTGATTTATAAATATTAAAAAGTCACTATTTACTAATTTGAAAAAAATTTAAAATAAAGATCCATACTATTTCATGAGAAACGGACAGTATTACCGGCTCTCTTATTACAGAGGTGCCTGTTCTCTCTCGTCGTCAATTTTCGCGAAGGGCGACTGTATGCTCTCTATTTGTCTCCTTACATGTTTTATTGTAATTCTTCTGACAATAAAGTTTACTTTGATTGATAAATTAAATTTCTAGTTGCTTTCAAAATGTACGACCTGGACAACGACGACATGATTTCCAAAGAAGAACTGTTGGCCATTTTGCACATGATGGTAGGGACAAACATAAGCGAAGAGCAACTGAACAGCATCGCAGAGAGGACAATCGTGGAGGCCGACGAGGACGGAGATCAAATGATCAGCTTCGAGGAGTTCAGCAAGGCCCTCCAAAGGACGGATGTGGAGCAAAAAATGAGCATCCGCTTCTTGAACTGAACAATTGTGAATACATTTTCTCATGTATTTAATTTTGTAATTGTGTATATGTGAAAAATTTTAGTGATGAATTTGGTTAGGGATATGCCTGGAGTCATTTTAAATGTTATTGTTTTCGTTAATATAAATCTGTCTGCCTACTTGTTCATTTTCAAATATCTCCTGTATGTAATCAGTTCTCTAAGTACTTCTCTGAGGTAGGAGATAAAAATCTCTGATAATATACCGACACAGACTTGAACTTCTTAGAACAGGAAAAAATATCCATATATGTCCTTTTTTTGATATTGCAAATATTTGTAGTTTATCACATCATATAATAATAATAAATGAACTTTATTGAACCAATTACTAATACTAAAAGTTATTTTATATAGGTACCTGTACCTAGCAGAATAATGCACTCCTACTAGTAAAAAACAATTTATTCCATTTTAGCGTGTTTTTAGATACAAGGCTTAGGACGGCACGACGGCAGTATTCTGAATAATTGAATTTCAAATTCACCAAAGAGTTAAAATTATAGGTCAATAACGGAATGTAAACAAATAATAAAAAAGCGAAAAGCCATAGAAATTATAATATATATACTTACTCAGCATAGAAATTATAATATATATACTATAATTTCTATGCTAAAAGCACATGGCCATTTGAAATGATAAAGAACAACATATATATATGAGTGCCCTAAATGCAAAACTCGGTATTTGCCAAAATGTCGAAAATGGAGATATTGGTACCAAATGAAAGGTATTTTCAATATTTACCATACAAATATCAGAACTAGCTGCAAAACAATGTAGTTTCCATGCAAATCCCATTAAAAAATCCGTGTGAGATGCAAAACTCTCTATTTAAAAGCGAGTTTCACTTTCAAAAGTCGGTATATGTAACCTAGCCAATAAGAGTACCGGAATATGGATCACGTGGTTGAACACATGGTATTGAATCGAATGTTTCTGTTTTCTTGTTTCACTAACTCATCATTCGCAATCAAAACTTCTTCAAACACTGATGTGATTTTTGTGAGAACTGACATGAAATGTGTTTTTAAATTCTACTCTTGATTTTCATGAACAAATTCCATATCTGTAGAACTACATTGAGATGTAAAAGTAGGTAAGTTTCATTTGTTCAGATGCGAAACTGGTTCTTTGCATTATTTAATTGCTAAACTTTATATTTACAATTTTCAAACGCTGTTTTTGGAGTCGTAGCATTTCCAATATGTGCGGAACAGAAAGCATAGGATCTTAGATTCTATCTCCATCTATCGTGACCAATTTCAGTAGCACAAGACGATATGTAAGTGAACTATGAGTTTTTTGCAGATTACTCGAAATGACTTGAGATGCAATACAGAGTTTTGCATTTAGGGTACTCATATATTTATTAGACCAAGATGGATATACATCTATCGTTTCGACTGACGACAAACCAAGGAAGTACTTGTCGTCTAGTAATCGTGGATCGTGGGAAAGTAGACTAATTGCAAATACATAAACGATTGCCGTATAAAAAGGCCGATTCAGATACATGCGTGCCCAGGGTTTATGAAACATGTGCAATTTACAAGCATAACCAGTTTTGACCCGTGTGTCTGAAAACTTCAAGACCATTCACATACGTGCCTTTTACTTGCGTTTCTATCACAGTCATATTTTCTCTGGTTTTGTATTGATTTTCTCAATGCTAGAGGTACGGTATTTGAGTTTTTCAAAGTATCCCGTCGTATATTTCTCTGAATCTTTTATTATGCGAACTAGAACATGTTCCGTGCTCACCCCGCGTTTCTCACGCACACCGACAGGCACAAGTGTGAATGTTGATGGGTATGCATTTCTCATGCAGGGTGGGCACATCGGAATCATCAAAATCCTGTATATGACGCGATTAAGAGGATAAAGTCCGATCGTGCCTTGGGATTCGTCAGAATGTACGCAATTTGCAACACACATACGATTTTCGAATAGGTTCCGAATTACCAAAATCGTCTAAACGGCACAATTGAGGTCCGATCGTCACTTCGGAATCCCAGGGCTGATCAAATGTCATGGTTTGTCAAAATTCGCAGAAAGTCAAAATATTTTATTCGCAGAAAAATTGCGCAATTCGGAAGGCTATGTTTGCGCCTTTAGTCCCGAAATAGTAAGTTTTATACGCTCATTTAGTGTGACGTCACGCCGCCAAATTTTTTGGTGTTAAGTCAGTCTGGAAGTCGTTTGCATCCAATTTGCATCTAAAGATTGACATAGGTGAGTTCGGATTGGTTATAAGGAGTTGGAGCGGAGTGAGAGTGGAGCTAAAGTGGATAAAGACAGGTGGCAAATTTTGAAGCACCGTGGTTTTCTGTGTCCGAAGTTCCCGAACGACTTTTTTGATAATAAAGAGAACCTGTATATCAAAGTGTATATCTACTAACACAATTGATCACCTATTTTCAAATAATGATTTATCGGTGCTTCGACTTGAGCTTGCTCGAACTGTATAACATTTTTAGGTTAAAACCAGAGAGCTGCTCTAGCTTGTGCCCTCATAGGTCGAGGTGGTACTTTTTGAGTCACTTCTATCCACTCCCGTCACAAAACAGGAACGCTGAAATTCGCACTCCTTGGACGCTTGTCATTATACCCGAACGCATATGGTGCTTACCGAGTGAATAGAGTCAAAAGAGTGAGCAAGCCGAACTCAGCTCATGTGTGTATTTAGCCAGTGTCTGTTTTTAGAAAGGGCATCAAAAATATTCTTATTACGGCAACACTGCATTCAACTATCTATCTGTCAGACGTCAGTTGCACTTTGTTTTTATATGTTATTTTTTATTGGTAGGCGAGGTGGCGCAGTGGTTTAGCGCTAGTCTCATGATCCAAGGGTCCTGAGTTCGATTCTCCAATGAACCAGACTTTTTTTCATTAGAAATTAACTCTGGGTTATTGAAGAATACCTTTCCCACGTTTTCATGATTGACGGGACCACGAATAATCATGCTGCTCCATAGGTGGCGCAAGGAGTTAGTAACAAGGCCTAGCCAGAACACTTGTATGAATGGGTTATATGTTGTGACACATGTCCGCCGTCTACGACGTGCCAGCAATATTCAGGAAAAATATTTATAATATGTGATGTTTGAAAAATACACTTGTGATGCAGTATGGCTTCGAGCCAGACTACTGCATTCCCCCGATACACCTCAACTGTCTACGCCGGTTGAAGGCCGGATGGCAACGGATTTGCCGCAGTTGGGGATGTCCATATAGCGCCGTAAAGGAAGCTGAGGACAATAAATTATGAGAGAGAGAGATGTTATTTTTCCCACGTTTTCATGATTGACGGGACTACGAATAATCATGCTGCTCCATAGGTGGCGCAAGGAGTTAGTAACAAGGCCTAGCCAGAACACTTGTATGAATGAGTTATATGTTGTGACACATGTCCGCCGTCTACGACGTGCCAGCAATATTCAGGAAAAAATATTTATAATATGTGATGTTGAAAAATACACTTGGGATGCAGTATGGCTTCGAGCCAGACTACTGCATTCCCCCGATACACCTTAATTGTCTACGCCGGTTGAAGGCCGGATGGCAACGGATTTGCCGCAGTTAGGGATGTCCATATAGCGCCGTAAAGGAAGCTGAGGACAATAAATGATGAGAGAGAGAGAGAGAGATGTTATTTTTTATTTTCTTTCTGGAATCTTGATTATAAAAGTACAATTCAGCAGATTTTTATAGAAATTAGACAATGGATACTGATATATTTGGAATTGAACAAGAAGGGAAAATCGACTGTACCGATTCCAGTGATTGTGAAGCTTTTCGAACTGATGCAGTGAAAGTTGAGCCACTGGACATTAAAATTACTGAATACGGGAGCCATAACACTTTTAGTAGTGAAACAGACTTCGCTAATCTCAAACGTGCTACCGACTGCTACCAAGAGGAGAATGAAGAAAACCCTTATGTGAAGAACCTGAACCCAGAAGATATAGAGCATTTCAAAATTTTCGATAATTTATCAAGTAAATGTGATGCAGTACAAATCAAAAACGAGGATGACATCGATATTGTTTACGGAGATATCAAAATTGAAACTGGTGAGGAAAAATCAAGTAGACTTTAATTTCTGCGAAGTGTATTACAAAAGTTTTGTGTTGGAAACAGATTTCTTCAAATCCACAAGTAATAAATTTGAATGTAGTTCTCAAAAGCAGTAGGTGAAAGGTGAAGGTATGTTGAGTGGACTTATCCATGAATTAAAAAAAAGCTATGTTACTTTCGTAGTTTTATCTCCTTAACATGTATCTCAAGAAAATTCGAGGGGTTTTCTAATACTTTTCGAGTTATTCCCTACTGAATCTTCAAAATCAACCATTTTCAAACAAGGATTTTTCACTTATAGTTATTGCACGAAAGGTTTGTATTTTATCGGGTAAATTTGGGTTGTTTAATAAGAAAATGTTTCCTAACAATTAGACGAGAAAAACTGACAACTATTAAAAATGTGACACGAAAGGTGGAGCATGTATAGGTTGACAGTTTTTTTATTCAAATAAATTTAGAAACATATCAATGTCAAACTATTTATTTTGGCAACCAGCACTGTGATAATTGATAAACAATTGAATGAGTGAAAAAACCATTAGTGCATTTCTTACTGTAAAAGTTTCAGCGAACTGTGCCACCTGGGATTTTTTATGCATGAGTTACCTATATTGTCAGTAAAAAATGGCACAAAATGCCTCCTACTTTTTGTCAACACTTTTTTCAGAGGCTAATCAACTCTTATTTCACAATCATATATATTAACATAAACTACCTTTTTAGTAATTCTTGTGGTAAATTGATCACTAGCAAGGTGCCCTGCTAACTAAATTCATATGTGAACAATAACTTCTCCTATATTTATATGTTCTATTATTTAATTTGAGCCATTGCTAAAACTAATAAAAATAAAAAAAGCTATTTATGATACAAGTTTGTAACAATTATTATATTACCAAATTGTAGCAATTGTATCACTAATTTGGATGATTGAATAAACAAGTTTTAAGAATACATTATTCATCCTTACTAACCTAACATAACCTAAAACTTAATTAAGTTTTATTTACAAATATTAGTTAATTTAAATTTCATTTACGGTTTGAGAATATTGAATAAGCTCATGTGCATCAATATACAGAGCATGACTACATCTAGTGACAAGACTAAATCCTGTTTTCAACAAATCTCCCGAAATATGTCTATTTCACAAAAAAATTATTCGTTTTGACGTATGTTTCTTAGTAAGGGTAGAGGAATAAAATTGTATTTTTAATATGTTTTAATCTTGTTCAAAATTGGTATATGGGGTCCTCGTTGGATTTCAAACACATTTTCTCAATAACATGTCAATTTGACCCATTTTTTGGCATCATAGAAACTTTTTTTGAAATTCCAGCCGAATCTGAGGTCACGTGATATAGGTCGCAACGGATTTTTCAGTTGTCAGACATGCAGGTACAGAAATTTTAATAAAAAACTGTTTTCCTATATGTAGCCAACTTTATGGCGGCACTGTATAACAAAGGAGTGAATGTTTTAATGCCGGTTTATTGCCAATAATCACGTGTATAAAATAATATCACTTCCCAGTATTTCAACAATAATACAATTAATTATTTCGATGATTTATATAAACATGGTACTTGGTACTGAAGTTGGCTGAAAGTGCAAAAAATAAAATTGTTGCTACTTCCACAAACCACTAAAAAAGCAATCGAATTATATTTGTTATTGATAGAATTCACTTTCCTGATTGTTACCTAAATTTATTTTATTTTCAGTTTCCGGGTTGAATCCACTTGATGTACAAGAGGAAAGTATATCTGAAGATAAACAAGACATGTCCACTGCCCTTCAGAGGCTTCCAGTGATTCCTGTAGAAAATGATGAGATGAAACATAAATTATGTTCGAACCCTCTTGAGAATAACCTTTCTGTAAAACATCAGACAAAAGATATGATAAAGAAAATTCTTTGCAACTTCTGTTCAAAATATTTCCGCAAGGGATATAATTTGAAAGTTCATGAGAGGATTCACACTGGTGAAAAACCAATTAATTGCACAATTTGTTCGAAATCGTTCAGTCAGACGAGTCACTTGAGAGTTCATGAGAGGAGTCATACTGGTGAAAAACCATTTAATTGCAAAATTTGTTCGAAATCTTTCATTCAGATGAGTAATTTGAAAGTTCATGAGAGGATTCACACTAGTGAAAAACCATTTAATTGCAAAGTTTGTTCAAAATCTTTCAGTACAGGAAGTCATTTGAAAGTTTGTGATAGGATTCACACTGGTGGAAAGCCATTTTGTTGCAAAATATGCTCGAAGGCTTTCAGTACTTCGGCCGAGTGGAAGATCCATGGGAGGTTTCATACAGGAGAAAAACCGTTTCATTGCAAAATTTGTTTGAAGAGTTTCTCTACTGCGGGAAGGTTAACGGTCCACGTAAGGGCTCATACAGGAGAAAAACAATTTAATTGCAAAACTTGTTCAAAATCATTTCATTGCAAAGTCTGTTCGAAGGCTTTCAATACTGCTGCTAATTTGAGGGTTCATGGTAGGGTTCATACAGGAGAAAAACCATTTCAGTGCAAAATCTGTTCTAAATCTTTCAGTTATGGAAAAATTTTGAAAGTTCATGAGAGGAGGCACTCTAGTGAAAAACCATTTCGTTGCAAAACTTGTTCAAAATCATTCAATCGAACTGATTCTTTGAAAGTTCATGAGAGAATTCACAATGATGAAAAACCATTCCATTGCAAAATTTGTTCCAAGACTTTCACCACTTCCAGTAAGTTGAAGATCCATGGTAGAAGGCATACAGCAGTAAAACCAGTTTCTTGCAAAATGTGTTCCAAGACTTTCACTTATCCGAGTGCTCTAATGGTCCATGAGAGGATACATACAGGAGAAAAATCGTTCCATTGCAAAGTCTGTTCGAAATCTTTCAGTAGAAGTCATACTTTGAAACTTCATGAGATGAGTCACACTGGAGAAAAACCATTTCATTGCAAAGTCTGTTCGAAATCTTTCAGTACGGGAAGTCATTTGAAAGTTCATGATAGGATTCACACTGGTGGAAAGCCATTTTGTTGCCAAATATGCTCGAAGGCTTTCAGAACTTCGGTCGAGTTGAAGAACCATGAGAGGGTTCATACAGGAGAAAAACCGTTTCATTGTAAAATTTGTTTGAAAAGTTTCTCTACCGCGGGAAGGTTAACGGTCCACGTAAGGACTCATACAGGAGAAAAACAATTTAATTGCAAAACGTGTTCAAAATCATTCAGTTATTCGATCAATTTCAAAGCTCATGAGAGAACTCATACAGGTGAAAAACCATTTCATTGCCAAGTTTGTTCGAAATCTTTCAGTCAGACGAGTCATTTGAAAGTTCATGAGAGGAGTCACACTGGTGAAAAACCATTTCATTGCAAAATTTGTTCAAAATCTTTCACGGTAGGAAGTAACTTGAAAGTTCATGAAATGGTTCACATTGGTGAAAAACCATTTCATTGCAAAATTTGTTCCAAGGCTTTCACTGCATCTCGTCATTTGAAGACTCACAGTAAGATTCATATAGAAAAAAATTGAATTGAATAAAAAATAGGCACAACGAGTTTCACTCTAATTATCCCAAAATTATTTGGCAAACTACCAGGCATTATTAAAAAAGACAAAAAATTTGTATTCATGTAAAAATAAAATAAAGCTTGAGTAAATACCATGGAAAGACGTAGCCTTTGGAATTTCCAACATTCAAAATAAAATTTATTACAGTTTTCTTTTGTAATTTCAGATATTTCAATTCAATTTCAGCAAGTTTTTGCCAGAGAGCACTGTAGTCATTCTTTGTAACGATTTTCGGAGAACATCGTTTACTTCCATGTCACACTCGATTTTTATGGTATCAAAAATCGGATATGAGCAATGTGCTCTCGGAACCGTACCTTCACGGACCTACCTACGGGTCTGGCCTACATATTTCTTCTCGGAGTCCTTACAGCTAATCTCATAAATTCGCGACTTTTCTTTTTCTTCCGTCGAAAAGGAAATTCCATTGTCTTTACAACCATCTAATTTTTTTTGAATTTCCTTAATATTTTTTGTGAATTTCAAATTCGAAATATCAAATATAAACGGTTTGATGTGGAACAATGAAACCAAAAATTTTTTGAAGGGTATCACCGATACTACTTTTTGAGAGAAGAAACATTGCAATTACTCGACAGATGGCGCTGGGGGCACATTAACTTAAAAAATTCGTAAGGCATAAAAATCGAAATTGGGAAACAAATAATAAACAAAATTCAAAAATATTTTGATGGTTTTAAAGAGAATTGAATTATCTTTTCAACGATGTTCCACTTGACCCCCCCATGCCATTTAAATATTTTGAGTTGATGCCCCCCCGCGCCCCCTATTGAGCAATCACCATATATAGTAGTATTGGTGAACCCTCGAAACAGTTTTTTATTCACCTTGGTTTTTCCGATCACAAAAATAAATAACCAGAGTTTCTATAGAGCTTTAACATATTTTGGACAAACAACAAGAAAGGTCGCTTCATTTTTAAATAAACAAGATATAAGAGTTGCATATAGAACAAATAATACGTTCGGTCCGTTGGGAAGGTTTATCAATAATAATAAAAGACAGGGCCGTTCTGTCTTTCGAGAAATCAGGGGTATATAAATTGAATTGTGGCATTTGTCCTAAGGTAAACTGGAAGAACATTTAGAAATCGCATTCATGAACATCGTATGAGTTATCTGAATAAGAAAACAAATTCAACCTATTCAAATCATCTTTTAGATGAAACTCACACTTGATGAAGAATTTGAGATTTTACACATAGAAAATGGAGGATTAAAATTTAAAACTAAATCATTTGGAATCATTAGAAATAAACGTAAAAATTCAAACCTACTACTCAACGACCAACTTGATCTGAATAATTCACCATTGTTGAATTTGTTTTCTTAGAAAGAACTAATGTCCATGTATTCTTAATCAATCTGCTATGTTATTTTTTAAAGTCGAACTTTATAATTACCATTTAATCTTAATCCTTCATGTT
The DNA here is from genome assembly GCA_958298965.1 of Chrysolina haemoptera. Lineage (NCBI taxonomy): Eukaryota > Metazoa > Arthropoda > Insecta > Coleoptera > Chrysomelidae > Chrysolina > Chrysolina haemoptera. Next base: position 38,977,220 of record OY282590.1, read on the forward strand.
CATATTATCGTTATTTTAGGACTAGAATGTCTACTTTTGTTATCTTGGATACAATTTTATTGATGCAGGTAGGTTAAGTATACCCTTGTTCATTGTAATTATCAACAGTGGTTAGGGGTGTTTTTAGTTGCAATTAACTTTAAGGGTGTATAAATAGATACGTAACTTATTGTATAATCACTTGAGGAAGCTACTGTTATAGCGAAACATGTGGTTAAATAAAAGTTTGTGAAGATCAAATCGTCTCTTGTCTCTACAACTATCTATAGCAGTTAATAAATAATGGTAACTTCTGCAGTTTGTAATGGCCCAATTATATCTATGTGAATATTGTCGAATCGCTTACTGGAATCAACAAATTCACTGATCTGGGATTTTGTATGTCTGAGCGTTTTATTTTTTTGGCATGCAGTGCAACATTTTACCCAATTCTGAATATCTTTATTCATTTTAGGCCATACAAATCGTTATTAGTCGTTGGGATGCTCTGACACCTGGGTGATAGGTATAGATAATGCAATGTTTGATTGATTATTGCAACCACTAACCAATAGTACCAGTATTAACAGTACCAGAAAGTAAACCGCTACCAGAACCAAACGTCAATCGAAAACGGCTCTAATATCCTAGGGAGTTTTATTTTGGTAGGTTGTTAAAATTCTGTCAAATTAAGCAACGTACAAAAGTAAAATACCCTAGGTTTCTTTGATTTTTGTACATATCATTGATAATACTTTGATTTATATATCCGGGAATATTAAAAAATGATGGAAATATAAAAATGTATACACTTCGTACTTGAATCATACTAAAAAACGTCAGTAGATTTAACAAGAAAATTGGTTGTGGCAATACCTTTTGGGGATACTGGAATCGTCAATTGTGTATATTAACGTATACTTTTCATTACTACACTGGCACAAACCACAGGGGTATGTGGTCTGTGACTACTAGTCTGTAGCACAGAATATATACCCACATCGGGCCACATCTGTGTCTGTAGAGATATATTCCTGCGAATTTCTGATTTTAATTTTTAATCTCCCGTTCGAAATGGGTCAAGTTGAAAGGAACACCGATTGGAATGATTTCAACGAAGTTTGTCAAACAAGACACTTTGTGGATCATGAACAAAATGATTTTGCCGACAGTTGTCAAGAGCTGAGTGAAGAAAAATTCGATACGGGAAATCTGAAAACAGAAGATTTGAATCATTCCGAATTTTCCGAGAATTGGAAAAATGACCGTGACGATTTTAACCCATTTTTTCAGATGGATACAGTGAAAGAGGGACCATGTGAAATTGATTATTTCACCAGATGTGGGAGGTATTTCAATAGTTATAATAATGAAACATACGTTGTAGTTCACGATCACAATTATGCTGCCTGCAGTTGCCAAGAAGGAAAACTTGGCAAAAGAAATCTGAACCTAGATGATTCAGATCATTCCGAATGTTCTGAGCTATCAACAATTGAAACTGACACACCACAATTCAAAAGTGAGGACTGCATTGATATTGTTTATGAAGATATCAAATATGAAACTGACGAGGAAAAAAAATCAAGTGAACTCTCCAGATTTTGTGAGGTGTGTTACCAAAGTCTTGATATGGAAACAGATATCTTTAAATGCACAAATTATAGACTCGAGTGTAGGTGTCGAAAGGAAGATGAGTCCTTATTCAATGATATACATGGTGAGGATATGACTCATGATGTGAAAAAAACGTATCTATATACTATTGTCCATGACATAATATTGTCCATGAAGAGCATGAAGCCTGTATTGCAATCGGCGGTCATGGACAATATTATTCATCATTTTGATAAAAACTTCCCTCTGATTAAAATCAAGTCTGACAAAAAATATACCAAAACTGTATATAATGCTGAAGTGATAATGGCAAAGGAGCATGTGTGTCCCTCTTGGCAGATCTCAGCAGAACGTACCCAGAAAACAAAGAGTACTTTAAAGATGCTAACAATAGGTATAACATCAATTTTTCTCAATTTCATAAAGCTAGTAATGATAAATTTGTACAAAACAAATTTTTTATGAGATAAAACAAATCCGAGCTCCATAAATATTTTTTGTTGAATATCAGAAGAAAAATACTTATACCAAACGTTTTATTTCAATATGTTTTATGAAAGTTAAATAAATTTCTGTCGATAATAATGCACAGGTATTTATACTTTTTCACCATTTCAACTTTCTCATTACCGATTGTAATCCTATGAATATTATCTTCAAACACCACATACTATTTTTGTGCTTGTTAATTAGTTTTTTTGGCATTAAATTTCAAAAAACCAGCATCGCACCATTGGAAAATATTTTCTCTACAACCGTAAAATTTGCCAATTCTGAAATCAAATTTGATAACAAAATACTAACATTCTCTCTCTCGAGATTGAATACTATATTCTGTAACAAGGTTATAACGAAAATTCGATGCTAGTTGGAACCACAAGCATAACTAATTTTCATTCTAACCGAAAAACAGACTGTGCTTTACATATTTTTACATATAATCAAATGGAAAGCCAACAAAAATTATTTTGACATTTCAATTCACGTCTTATCACTAAGGCTTATGTAATTATTGCTACAACAATGTCAGAAGAATATATATCAAAAGCACCCAAGCTTTTTTTACATTTGAGTAATAAAATTGTCAATTATTTTTTACTTTTCAGTCTATGTTGGAAGTGAAGCGTGTTCTTTAGTTTTTTAAACTATTATTTTTTAACGATACTAAACATGGCATATAGTTCCATTCAAAAAAACTGCCGATGATGTTACTTCTCCACCAATGCCACATCAAGAAAATATTTGAATTCACAAAAAGGTGCAGAGTGAAATACCCTTCAACTTTCATCCGATCTTTTTTTCATTAGTTCTAATATTAACTGAGAAAAATGGGGGGTCCATTTATTTGACTAACTGTATATTTCATTAGCCAGATTGTTTATTTTAATCAGTACTTTTTCAGATTCCGCATCACTGCTACTTGAAGTTCAAGATGAAGCGGTGTCTAAGAATGAAGTTACCAGAGAACAAAGGTCACCTGAAGTACCTCAAAGGCTTTCAATACCTTCTACGAGAAATGACAATAAGATGAAACGTAAATTGCGTTCAAAGCTTCATCAGAATAATTTTTCTGTAAAACACCAGATGATTGATTTGACAAATGAAGAAATGCAGTGCAATTTCTGCTCAAAATGTTTTACTCGTAGAAATGCTTTGAAAACTCATGAGAAAATTCATACCAAGGAAAAATCATTTGTGTGCGAAACTTGTTCCAACTCTTTCAGTCATAAGGGTGATTTCAAACGTCATGAGAGGAGTCACACTGGTGAAAAAACATTTAACTGCAAATTTTGTTCAAAATCTTTCACTCGTGCGGGTCATTTGACAGTTCATGAAAGGTGTCATACTGGTGAAAAACCATTCCTATGCGAAATCTGTTCTAAACCTTTCAGTGGAATGGCAGCTTTGAAACGTCATCAGAGATATCACACTGATAAAAACCGGTTTAATTGCAAAATTTGTTCCAAGACTTTCACCACTTCTTATCATTTGAAAGTCCATGGGAGTGTTCATGAGAGGATTCACACGGGTGAAAAACTATATTGCAAACCTTGTTCCCGAACTTTCAGTAATTTGGGTGATTTGAAAGTTCATGAGAGGAGCCACACTGTTGAAAAACTATTTCATTCTCAAAGTTCAAAATTTTACAGTTGAATGCGTTATTATAGTAACTGCTCAATCAAAGACTGTAATTGACCATGTGATCTCAAACAAACGAATAAGCTGTGATGTTAGGGTTAGTGATAAAGATGTATCAAATCATAATATTTTAGAGATGAGTTTAGTCGAATATATGTCTTGTACTGTGTCATTGACGACGTCGACGTCTGTGACTGACTGTTGAGTTGACATCTCAGAGTAATTAAAGACATAGAGATGCCTTGCCTATACCTACAAAAATACCTGTTTTGAAGTGAGCATGAACTATCCTTTTGTGTATAATTTGTGGGCGAGGGAGGTGACGGGTGGTGAAATGTTATGGACAGTTTGTTTACATTTAGAGTATGAACTATGAAGGGCCATACAAACGAAGAATGACAACTTGATCCGAATGAAAAGAGCGGGCATACACGAAACTACTACTACTAACATGTATAAGGCCCTCGCTTGTAAACAAACAAAGTTATGTCGTTATGTGACTTCAAGACAAGGATGGAGAAGGTTGACAATGTTGGAGAGAGAAACTTTTACTGGCGGGTCAATAAATTCTCTCTCACACATTCATTCGGCTTATGGAGAAAATAATAGGCAATATCTCCATACTCTTTGGAGATCATCAAACTTGGTGTTGTTAGATTTCTCATTACGATCGTCCCTAACAGATCATGCAATGATATACCGGGTGTTCTATTTAAAAAAATTATTGAAGATGGCGCTCAGCTGCCATTTCGAAACTTTTAGCTGTGACTTTTTCATGAAAATGTAGGTTTTCATTTCCTATTTAAGGCTCAAATTTCGTTGCGATATACCAGGTGGTTTAAAAATTAGTAGGGGGGAAAGGACTTTAGACGGGCACTGTATAACTTATTCTGTCGAATCTCTATGAATCTAACGGAATTCAATGTCTTTTGAGTGAGTGGATATTTTCATTTGCAGTGTAATCATTATTGCTTTGCATTGCAAGTTCACCACCAAAACTCTCATATTAAATTTATAGTACGATACTTATTTGAATTTTCATTTGAAAAATGAGAAAAACAGATTTACAGTAAACCTACATCAAGTTTGCAAAAATATATTACAAATATAAGTCATTCATACTTGCTACAATATTTTGTAATTTACTTTACAATGTTTAGTTGGAGGTATGATGGTAATAGAACCTAATATCGTGAAATTATATAAAATATGATATCAATATTGTTTAATGAGAAACAATAGTATTATATCTACGACAACGAAAATGAATAAAAGGCATATATCCGTACAACAATGAAGAAATTAATAAATGAAAGTATAGTAGTCGGAAATTTACTTTTATTTCCTAAATACGGATACAATATTTTGTGAGATCCGGATAAAATACATTATTCAACAGAATTGAATTGGAACACCTTGAATTTTCTATGCCTTATATTAATAACACGCATTAATGTTCTTTGGTATAATTGATTCAAGACTTTGAAGAGGGGTTTCACACTCTTATACAAAGTTTTGTTTAAAAAATTTAATAGCCTACAGAATTTTCTAAACACAACCCAGCCTAGCTCAATCTAATCAGGAGATATAAATGCTTTTGAAACACGTTTTCAGATTCCACCAAGATACGATCTTCAAGTTGCAGGTTCTCAGCTATCATAAACTTGAGGGGTGTTTTCTCTAATCCAAGTTACGTATTTTTTGATATTGGTGTAAACGCTTGGCACTCCAGCTGCTCCACATTGGTCCGAGCCAAAAGAAAGGATACCAACCTGCAACAACATTATTTTTTACAATGAACCAGAATCTTATGTTTTGTATCATTTTGGACAATATTTATAGCTTCAATATTGGCGTTTTTTATATTGACCACCATCAATAATTGGAACTATTGGTGGGAATAAAAATCAAGAAAGCTAAGGTTCTAATTCTTGTTACGCAACCTTTAATAACCCTTCTATTGACAATCCAAAATAAAAGTATTAGTGCAATACCTTTGCAGAAAAAAAAACATATTTGCCCGATTCACGAGTTAATTTATTTTATTAGCTTACTCCATACTGTGAACAAAATCACCACGCACACCTAGCAAGTAATTTAAAAAAATTGCTCATGCTGTGTAGTTTTTGACATGATTCAACATTCACTATCTCCCACTTGAGAAAAAAGATATTTCTAGTTTACTGCAATAGGAGCTCATTGTAAAAACGACGGTTTGTCATTCTTTTGTAAACAATTTAGATATTTATGGTACATTCAGTTTCAAGAGTTGTACAGTGTCCTTTCCAACATCGGAGTGTCTTGCATCGGGCAGTGAATTTCTACTGAACTGTTTGTATGGACCGGTTTCAATGAGGTTATCTAAATGATAGGAATGTTCCAGAATCACCACTTTATTGCCATGGACTGCTTTCACATAGAAAACGTTTTCTTCCTTCAATCTTTTCATGTCTTTCTTGATTTGCTAACATTTTTGACTTCTTGTATGCTTGGAGTTTTCAACACTTACCAGTACCACCACCACCTCCTCCAGATCCCGTTCGAGAACACTTTAGACCTTTATTCAGAAGCTCTAGTTCTGCATCAACAACAGGTTAAGAGGAAAGGTTTTCAATTTGAGGGGATTTAAAACATAGCTATAAGGACTGCGAGAAGATGTGTATGTGCAAAATGCGAACTTTGTTGGCAAAACGCACGTCGAGTGAAATTGAAGTAGTTTTGGAAATTTGGGTAGTTTCGAGTATAACTGAATGATTATTGAACTTTTTGTTTGTGGTCTTAGACAAAAGTCTTTTATTTTACTCTAACTGAACATGAATTACCACAAAATGAAACAATTTTCAACCACGTTAGTTGTAACATTATCCATTACTGAAATAAAACTTTAGTTTGTTTCGAGAAACATGATTGTTTACCTGATAATGCGTATCTCCGTGTCTCACTATGAGGGGGGCCCCTCCGAACCCACTGCAAGCATCATTTCCTTGCTCCCCGGCAGCACAAACTTGTTCATCTGACACTGGGAGGGTCCTTCCATACACCCTGATGCATTCTTGGATGCTTATTATAGGCAAATGCAGTGCTTGTTGTTGTGGAGGAGTATCTGATGAAAAAATAATCATATGATACCTGTAAATTGGTTAATTGAGTTTCGTAGACAATGCTTCAATTTGACTAGAGGTTGTTATGGACTTTGCAGATTTCAGCCGACTGAAATGGACTTCGCATATTTTTCTCAGCGTTTCCATAGAAAAGAGTGTCAAGTGTGACAAGAAGAACATAATCTGATAAAGCCTGGTTTAGCAAAAACTGATCAAGAGCTGTCACCTTCAAGCAGACGACATACCGTCCATGGTTGAAAAATCATGTCACTGATTAGACCTGATCGGAATATGTTAAAGAAAAAAACATCGAATCCTCGAAAGAGGCTTACAATGCAAAGATACTAACAAAGGAAAATGAAACATTAGCAACGAACGCTCAGAAAAAAGCTGTTATCTTTGCCAACATGTTTGCTGCAAATTCTACGCTGGATTCATTGAGAAACAACCTTAGAACATCATTCCTATCGACGGTCA